>CM060925.1:250522397-255522397 GCA_030737875.1 Allium sativum
CAATTTAATGAATATATATTAAGTAATTTATTTGTTCGTTATTTTAGACTATGAAAACTGCAGAATTTAAATTTTTCAAAAAAGACTAGTCTCATAATTGCATTAACCTTATGTCAATGTGTTCTATCATAAAATATGCAGACCAATGGAAACCAATGTGTCCAATCATCGTCAAATTAAACTTAAGTCAACAGTTTAAATTTGTCAATGGCACTCCATCAAACTTAGGCGATCATGTTCCTATCACTACGTGAAAACCTTAGGCGATTATGTGAAAAAACTAATACTTCGATTAAAAATGAGAAATGATCATTTCCAACAAAACTAAATTATTAGATTTATATTTCATAGGATAAACATGAATTTTAGTACTAACTAACACTTACTTGAACTTGATTCCACAATGACATATGCGACTGGCCAAGCTACGGCACTGACAAATGCATCTTCCATGTATATGCACTCTGATGTGGGTCTCCACAGCAACGCATCATTGACTCTCACAAACTTTATCCAAACTTTTACGGCATCTTTTCCCAATGGAACAAAATAAATCATCGTTGTTGGATCGGTTGAAATGATGGTTCCTTCAGCCGCTATTCATCCCGTTTCATCCACATCAATCAACTTGCATCTATTATTTGCTACTAGATTTGCAATCTGTTGGATAAGCAAAAATGCATGAATTATCGTATTTTTGTGTAAATATATTATATGAGAAATCTATAAAAATTATATTATATGAGAAATCCAAGCTCTTTCAGTCATATATATACTGAAATATGTAGAGGTAATTAACTTGCCTAATACACGAGAACGACCCCATGGCATATATAACAACTATCTTTTCTACATAGCACAACTCCATTTATCAGAAATTAGAAGTTTTTTTGATAACATCAAATGCTTCTTTTTGGGATTTTTTTTCATTATATGCAGATCAATACTATTTCCCGGTAGTGATTAAAATAAAGAATTTTAAAAACTATTTAGAGTTAAGAAACCAAATTAATTAATATTGGGATTATAATCCCTCATGTTCAGTACAGGATACTGCACCATGAAAAACAGATGCAAAGCCTTCATATTACAAGCATTTTCTTTTTTTTATGTCTCATGATCTCTGAAACTAGATCAAATTACTGTTCGTACATGAAAACAGATACATACAAAAGAAAATACGAAATGAACTAAAACTAGATCCAGTTACAATTCGTGTAATCCACATGCACAAGCTGCTCCATAAAACTTGCAACCCCATGATCTCTGGAAAATCTTATACGCTGCTGCATCAAACTAACCATGTTCACTTTCCACCACACAGCTACAACCCACGATCTATGATTGCTCCATAACTGAGTAGTCAATTTCTATTTCATTCATATGTGGCTACTGTTTGGCATAATCATCAGTAAAGTTAGCTATAGAACTGTTACCTGGATCGCTATCCTCGTTAACAAGTTCCTATGCAACTACAACTAAAACCATTATCTAAATAAAAAATATTCAAACCTGATCAATCGACAACCCATTCTTTTTAGTTCGTGTCTCCTGTTACTGATCGAATCGCTTATATTTTCCAGGATAGGTAATGCATGGAAATGAAAATCTATCAACCATCCTATAATATTTTCCGTGAATGTTCCTCAAACTCATAAATTGGATGAATTCAATTAACAGTTGTAGACATAGCAGGAGACTGGTTTTGTTTGTAGATTCAATTTTTACAGGATCTTTTGAGAAGATGGGAAAGATTTAGCTTTTAAGATCTTGTAAATTGTTACTCCAAATCACCAAATTCTCTAATGTCTTGATCCTCAATCGGACGGACAAAACATCGTTTCTTCCTATGCGATCTACAAAAGGGTCGATTTAAGGATGAAGCTACCATTTTTTCAATCTGCGGTCCACCCTTAACTAAAAATAATATAACTGAATTCCTGCATGATCGGTTATGAGAAAGGCGAAGATTTGGCTTAATTATATATATATATATATATACACACACACACACACACACGTGTGTGTGTGTGTATTATATAGAGGTTTATTTGTTCAAACCTTGCTAAGTTTTACATTATGTTATTTTTACATTCTATTTATTTGAAATATGTAAGTGGAAATCTTAATGAACGACATGGTTCCAAAAGTTTAAAACCTTGCTAGCTTGGATTACAAATTAAAGTGTGACATGAATAAAATATAACAAAAGGTTAGTAATAGAGTTCTCAGCTTGATCAATATAGGATACCGCAGTACAGAAACAATGAGAAGCACGTAATGTCAGTCAATTAAACATGTTTCTTTTGCGTCACAAGTTTTAAATTTCGATGGATATGTTAATGAAAGGTTCAAGCATGAAAGGTCCAATATAAAAAGTAATGATTCAAGCTCACGTACATAGAATTGAGCAGGGAACTACGGTTGCTATCAGAAAATATTGGGCAGAAATTGGAAAAAAATAAACAGAAAGATTTAAAATAAAATAAAAAGTGCTAACAGAGATTGCAGACAGCGATAAACCATTTCTTACTTCATAGAAAGTAATACAACAAACAATAATAACTAAATTCCATTTGACATTCCTCACAACTAAAAAGTTCAAAATGATACTGAAAAGTAAAGTAAAACACAATGTTTGATTTTGTCTCAATAATTAGACTAGTGCATGCATGTTTCCTAAGACTTGAGATTTTATGCATATCACTTGTACATATATATAAAGCGATCAACTCCAACTTGTACTAGTGCGAATACAAATCTCCTTATCAAATTCGAAAAGAAAAAAAAAATCATAAAATATGATTATCATAATCACATACTTAAACAATACACAGGAAGTAAACCTATACGTATCTTTTTTTTTAACTTATACTGGTGTTACCAATGGATCAGTCATTGACAACAAAAACAAAATTGCATGGCCATTATCAGTGATACATCTAACCCATATGGGATAACAGATAATTTTTAATTCATTGTTTATGGATTTTAAGGTCAGTTTGAACGACAATCTAAATCGGTTTCTAAATTCGAATGACAATTCAAACCGCTTAATCCAAAAGCTCAATATAACATCAACGACAATTTTTAATACATCTAACACCAATGATTACTTCTAAATATGAACGATAATATTTAGTACACCTTACCTCAATGTGAAACTGTAACGACCCGCATTTTTCAGCGATATAAATAATTTATTTAATTATTTAAATGATGGTTTGGTTATTTAAAATGACCAGAATTAAATTATATTGAATATTTAATTAAAATAAATAATATAATAGTATATTTAATTTCCAAAATTGTCAAAAATAGTGGAATTCACAAAATAGTGTGAATCGATGATATTTAATTCACTTTAGAATTGAATCAGAATAATGAATATATTATTTGAACGACAGTTTGAACGTATAATTATATTATAATTAAAATTGAGCTCGAAATGGCGCTCCACTTCGCTATTTGGCGATTTGAACTTTAATTGAATGTACAGGGTCCATTTTAAATCGGATTTCTGTGAAACAAGAAACGCTAGGAGCTGGTGAAGTATATTTTTCTAATGGAAGAGAAAAATCGAGATTTCGTCGTGTAGATTTTTATATATGTCCAAATCAAATTTTAGAAAAGTCGCTATGGAATTCCTTTATAATTTATATCGATTTATTTATATTTTAAAATGGATTTTTAAATATAAATCGAATATCAATGTAACACTGGATTTGAAATATCGAGTTATAAATCCCAGTGTAGCAGTATGATATTCTATCGTGAATATATACGATAATATTTATTTTTAAATATTAAATTTTAATGTTTTTAAATATATTTATATATTTAAAAGGGTTATTTAGAGCTTTAAAAATAGCCAGTTTTGCAAACGACCTCGCTTTTCGATGAAACTAATTTTGCCGGATCCGCAATACTAAATTATTGTTAGATTCCAAGTTTGATGATTTTTAGAGTCACTGTGTGGCCATACGGATTTTTAGAGTGAAAAACAGTCAGTATTTTGATGGTTGAAAATACGCTGTGTGAACATACGAAGTCGGAATTCGACGAAACTAGTTTCGTCGGGACCGTAATGTCAAACTGAAGCTGCATGTCCAGTTTCGTGATTTTTGGGTATCGTGGGTGGTCACAGGAATTTTTAAACAGCGTATACAAGTAGCGATTGATTATAATAAAATAAAATATCAAATAAAAAATAATAATATAACCATCCTATAAATAATCTTAACTCTTACCTAACCCTAACATACTTTCTCTTCTGTCAAAAATGCGCCGCCACAACCGAAGAAAAATAAACAGTAAAAATCCCCTTTCAAAAATCAAAACAAATACAAATAAAATCCAATAAATCATGAAACAATCTTATTCGAAATCACTGTGAGTCCCTCTTCGTCCTGGTATAATCTTCAACCAGTTCGACGCAAAGTAATGATGCTCGACGAAATACCAGTAAAGCTAGGGTTTGAATAGGAGGGATTTTGGTGCGGTATCGATCGAATTGGAGATTTCAGTTGAATTGGGGGGGATTAAACCACGTATGTATGCTTAAATTTGGGGTGTTCGGTGATGTAAGCTGTCGCGACCCACTAATGGCGCATTCTGTTTTGGGTATGCTAGTGGTGGGTGGACGACATGAGAAGGAGCGACTTTTGAAGGGGAACTCAAAGGTCAAATCCATTTGGAGAATAGTTGATTGATGAGGGAGGTATTTGGGATTGAAGAAGTTCGGCTATGGGTGTTTTAGAGGAGTGGTTGTACAAGAGGACACTATTCTTGTGTTCGGGAAGAAGAAAACGCGGTTGGGTGGATTGATGGGTTGATGTAGTGTGAAGCCTAATAATGATTTTAAAAGGTGAAAGCCCAAAGTAAAATAATTAAGTTCTAATTTAGTTTAAATATTGTATTGACTAGTAACTTGAATATCTGATGCATACGTCGACAGAATTTCGATCGGTAAGATCCGTTGGCATCGTATGGAAGGGAGCAAAACAATGGAACCGACTGAGAGTCGATAGGAGCTCGTTACAATTTATTGCAAAATAAATTGTCCGTCTGAATCAAATCAACGACCAATTATCGTTATTTAACGATAACCGTTCAATGTGAGTAAAACTCACTAACTCTTCTCAGTTATATTTTTATAACGTATTTTTATAACTGATAAATAATGGTTGTTTGCTGTTTGGTTGAACTGCGAGTCAGTTGATTGAAAATATAGATAACGATATATATAGAAATTGTTAATCGAATGCTGATTCTGCTCATCAGAATATTTTATATTCGTGTTATTTATGTTGACTAACATCTGAGGATGCAGGGAAACAGGACGGAGGGATCCAACTGGGTTCCTCAACATTTATTTTACTGTTTTCCATATATTGTGTTATATGATGTGATATGAAATCTGTTGTTGATTTTGTATGGTGGAATGATGCCAATCATTGTTATATGGTACGTTAAATACCATAGGGAATACTGGAATATTAAAAAGGAAATTTTCAATGTTATATTGAAAGAAAATATTTATAAAATCAAAAGATTTTATAAAAAGAAAACTATCTATTTAAAAATAAATAGATTAAAAAGGGGATATTTATTTGTAAATCAAATAGATAGAATTGAAGGGATATATTTGTAAAAGTATTTACAAATGGAATTGAAAAGAAAATATTTGTAACTATATACAAATGGAATTGAAAGGGATATTTATTTGAAAAATAAATAGAATAGAAAAGGGGAAATGCGTGTAAAGTAAATAGAAAAAGAAAATAGTTAGATTATAAAAGGAATTATTATAAAATCAATAGATTTTATATAAAAAGAAAATATTTTATAGGATAAACAGAATTATCAAAAAGCGATTTATTTTGTAAATAAATACATTATAAAAGGAAATACTTGAAAAAGTGACTAGAATTGTATGAAAGGAGAATTTAATATTTGAAAGATTTAAACCCGTGCTTCGCACACGGGTATAACTTGATATGGATTTAAAGTAAAGATTTAGATAGAATCTATTTTGACCGATAGATTGAGAAGATAACTCTATAAATAATACTTTATAAATAAAATAAAATATTTATCATTGGATAAATAGAATATATAAGTCAGGACTTATATAGAGAAGTAGGAATCGATTTAAACATCGATATTTGAAACTGAATAAGCGTAGAGTTAATCAAAGGAGTTAATCGGTTAGAGTTAATCGAATTAGAATTAATTGAATATTAGTTATTCAATTAGAGTTGATCGAAGATAGTTATTTGAGATGGAGTTAGTCAAACATAGATTTAGGATGTGTTGCCATTTCGTACGACTGCTAGCGTAATTCACAGGGCTGCAGATAGCCTATGGCGGTCGGATGTTTCCTGAGGGAATTGGGCATAACCATTGTGATCGCTGCGATCTAGAGTCAAGCGAATGGAGTTAAATCGAATATTAGCTATTCGAAATAAAGTTGAAACAGACATAGTTATTCGAAATATAAATTAATCGAATATTAGTTATTTGATAGAATTTAAATAATTTGAATTAAATAAATTGAGTTAATCGAGTTGAGTTAGTCAAAATGAGTTAATTCAAAGGAGTTAATCGAATATAGTCTATTCGAAAGGGGATTAATCGAATGTAAATCATTCTTAGAAAGTTAACCGAATGTAAATCATTCGAAGAGAAATTATAGAATGTAGTAATTCGAAGAAAGAGTTATCGAATATAGTTTATTTGAAAAAGAGTTATCGAATAGAGATTATTCGAAGAAGAGAATTATACATTGAATTCAATTATATCGAAATTTGGGAAAATAATATTTACTTTCCAGTTTTAATCAAGATTTGCTTATTTATTTATAAATTAGTGGTTTAGGTATTTAGTTAAATCGAGGAATAAAAGTTATATTTTGAAATTTGATATTTAGGAAGAAGGGATTATAACGCTATAGTTATAACCAATGGTTTAAATAAAGAAGGGGATTCATAAATAGAATCCGAGTTACGTAAGGAAGTTGTCAAAGGTTTGAAAGGTGAACTTTGTCTATCCCGAGGTTAGAAATGTTGTTCAGTTAAGGTCTGAGAGGTAGTTATACCCCAACTTGATTGACTTCATTTTTAACTAAGAGATGGGTAAGGTTCGATAGTGAAGATTGATTAAGTGAATTTAGTTGATGAGTGTAATGGTTTAAATTGGCTTAGAGATGTTTTATTTAAACATCTGTTTAAATCAAATGAATAAATTTTGGAAGCATTTTCCAAATCTAATCAGAGATATTTTCTAATCATAGAAAATAAAGTGTTTATGGGAGAGAATACTGAAATGACAGTAATACGTGAAATAGAGATGGAAATGTTTTCGAATGATTGATGATGTATATTTTCTAAATTTAGAAAATAAGAATTTACAAATATATAGAAATGGAAAAATGGATAAATTAAAGATAATTTTATAGAAAGAGATAAACGTGGATTGATGATTGATCGATAGAATTTCCATCTGGAAATAATATCGTTTGTTGCACACCTGTTTTCTTTGATAGTTAGATCACCAACTATCGAAGTTTTGACCATTTTATCGTCGTCAATATGTAGAGACCGGGATCAGATATATTATCTGAAAACCACTCTGTATGTACATTAGCGTTGCGATCAAATATTGAATACGGAGTTTTGCAAGGACTATCCTGTTTCACAGAATAGTGCCTTCGGTTTGTCCAGCCCCAGGACAAACGTGAATGGACGAATGTCTGACAAAGTATATTTAAAGGATCACATAAGCTGATCTCATCAAACTTAATTACGTTTGGTGGCGGAGGAATTCGTTTCTCTTAGCTTTATACCCGTGATATTGTGCGGAAATCAATTTTGTGATTTGACGGGTATGACTATGTGGCATTCAAAGTGAATGGTGGTCAAGTGTTTCAAAAGATACGTAATGACCACAAGCCTCATCAACTGGGAAATGACAGAAATCGGGCAGGCAACATGGCTAAGTGGGTCGCTCCCATTAGGGTGTATATCACCTATCTAGAGAAATTCCATTTCATTCTTTTATCTATTATGGATGCTGTCCCTTTTCGGGAAGACGGTGGGTAGCTCACAACCGTTGGTGATATACACTCGATACACTCAAGCGAAATGAGTGGTCGGTCATGTGTGGGCCGGGTTACAAGACGTTCTTGTTGAACCCAGTGTATTTGCCTCTTGAGATACACTATCGGCAGGTGGTCCCGTACCTTGTCATAGTTGGAATCCAATCTCCAATAAGTGCCCGCGGTTTTGTTTGTATACTATATATGTGGAATGTGAGATGCAAGCGTTCTGCTAGATTCTAATTACTTGTGATTAGACATTACTATAATACCAAAGCAGTATTGATTTCCAAAACTGTTTGGGTTATCGTAAGGTAAAAACCGTCTGTGTTTATGTGTGGATCGGTCTTACGATTATCTTTTCTTTTGAAAAGTAGTTTGAAAAGTTAAACCGATGATTTGAGTTTACTCACGCCGGTCCGATGACTGACCCAGAGTTTATTTTCGTTTTTTCCCCTAAACTCTTGGGTGCCCAAATTTGTACGGGCAGTCAAGTAGTTCAGGTTTGTACAGATATGCTTGGAGGAGCTTGAAGCAGGAGGCTTCAGGATTATATGGCTATTGTTATTTCCGCTGTGTGTAAGTGTTGTACTCTGAAAATGTTATCCTATGTATATACACTGTTTCATTGCAAAGTTATATTATTTATTATATTTTATTCGTTTTCGCTATGAGATTCGTGTTTACTCTGATTGTGTTCTTCTTTTTCTTCTATTTTAATTTTCTATCTTATCTATTCTCACCCTCTAACTTCTTTCTATTAATGATCTGGAATGTTTGATACCTGAATAATTAACATGGGTTTTATGTTGATTTTCTGGGTCGAAAATCCCAGTTCATTACAGTGGTATCAGAGCTGAAGGTTAAGTGATTACCTTGGTTCTATGGTGTGACTCAGTAGAGATGGGGTTAGTAATACCCTAGATTGAGTTCGAGTGTATATATATGAGTGAACGTATTTGTAGATTGAATAAAAATGATTTTATATTGTGGAGATTCATTGGTTGAGTAGTTTGTGAATTCTGGTCGATTAGTTTGATCCACTGTATCGGTAGGAGTTTCTAAACACTCGAATACGATGAACCGACACAATATGTTTTGAAAAAGGGTAGATGAAATAATTTAACCCAAAGTATATTTTGATATAAAGAAATATTTATATTCGAATTATTATAGTATGTTGGATGTGTTGGTTGATTATAATGGTTATATAAATAACTAATTTGAGTTCGTATAATAGGAAAACAGATTAATTAAATATGAATTAAATTAGAATTGGAATTAAAATTCTGGAAATTGGGAAAAGTGTTTGTAAGTGGATTTGAGTTAAGAATAAGACAATTTTTAAATCCTGGGAGATTTTAAATTGTTTACAAGTATCGTGAATGATATTTTGAAAAAGATTTCAAAAGGAAGGTGTTTAAATATGGTTTTGATAAGGGATATAGTATTTAACTCACTTCGAAAGCTGGGAAATAACTCTGATGATGCTGGCCACATCATCAGTGTTCATTTTCTAGTTGTAAGTGACGGATTACTACCAAAGAAATTGTTTTGAGAAAGGAAGCTGTTTTGAATCCAAAAAGGAATAAGTGATTTTTGAAAAAAACTAAACTGTTTAAAATTCCCAGGAAGACTGTTGAATTAAAAACAAATTTAAAGAAATTTGTGAAAGAAAATATGAATTGAATTGAAACCAATTAACTAGAAATTGAATTAGAATATAATGTATCAAGAAAATCAGATTTTGAGTTTAGAGATAGGAATCTGAAATGGTATTGGATTGGTGAGTTAGAAATTTGGAATCGAGAATGAAACTTGAGTTTGAAATGGTAATTGGCTTGTTTAAGCGAATATCTGTGTTGAGGATAAATTGATCAGAGATTGATTGGGATGACTTTGGTATATGCTGAAGTGGTAGCAGAATAAAAGGATTTAATGATATGCCCGACAAAAAGGTACACATTTATTTTTGTGGATTTGGTTATTTGTGGGCCGATTTGGCAAGCCGCTTGGCTGTTTGATTTTCTTTTGGATTGGAAAAGGCCTAGAGAGGCGAGTTGGGGTTTGAACTATTGACCGGTACAAAGGAGGTGCTGGTGAATTTTTTCGGAAATTTCGGGTGTTAGAAAATTTTCAGAATCTTAGAAAATTTTCGTTAATAGAAATGAATGTTTTAATTGAAATTAAATTGGTTCAGTTAAAACTGAAGCTAAGAATTAAACAAATGATTTTTAATCAGTTAGTAGGGTTTGTTCTCTACCTTAGCAATTTCGAGGACGAAATTATTTTAAGGGAGAAGAATGTAACAACCCGCATTTTTCAGCGATATAAATAATTTATTTAATTATTTAAATAATGGTTTGGTTATTTAAAATGACCAAAATTAAATTATATTGAATGTTTAATTAAAATAAATAATATAATAAAATATTTAATTTCTAAAATAGTCAGAAATAGTGGAATTCACAAAATAGTGTGAATTGGATCATCGGTGATATTTAATTCAGTTTAGAGTTGAATCAGAATAATGAATATATTATTTGAACGACAGTTTGAACGTATAATTATATTATAATTAAAATCAAGCTCGAAATGGCGCTGCAGTTCGCTATTTGGCGATTAGAACTTCAATTGAATGTACATGGTCCATTTTAAATCAGATTTCTGTGAAACAAGAAACGCTAGGAACTGGTGAAGTATATTTTTCTAATGGAAGAGAAAAATCGAGATTTCGTCATGTAGATTTTTATATATGTCCAAATCAAATTTTAGAAAAGTCGCTATGGAATTCCTCTATAATTTATATTGATTTTTTTATATTTTAAAATGGATTTTTAAATATAAATCGAATATCGATGTAACATTGGATTTTAAATATTGAGTTATAAATCCCAGTGTAGCAGTATGATATTCTATCATGAATATATACGATAATATTTATTTTTAAATATTAAATTTAAATGTTTTTAAATATATTTATATATTTAAAAGGGTTATTTAGAGCTTTAAAAATAGCCAGTTTTGCAAACGACCTCGGTTTTCGACAAAACTAATTTTGTTGGATCCGTAATACTAAATTATTGTTTGATTCCAAGTTTGGTGATTTTTAGAGTCACTGTGTGGCCATACAGATTTTTAGAGTGAAAAACAGTCAGTATTTTGATGGTTAAAAATACGCTGTGTGAACATACGAAGTCGAAATTCGACGAAACCATTATCATTGGGACCATAATGTCAAACTGAAGCTGCATGTCCAGTTTCGTGATTTTTAGGTATCGTGGGTGGTCATAGGAATTTTTAAACAGCGTATACAAGTAGCGATTGATTATAATAAAATAAAATATCAAATAAAAATAATAATATAACCATCCTGTAAATAATCTTAACTCTTACCTAACCCTAACATACTTTCTCTTCTGTCAAAAATGCGGCGCCACCACCAAAGAAAAATAAACAGTAAAAATCCCCTTTCAAAAATCAAAACAAATACAAATAAAATCAAATAAATCATGAAACAATCTTATTTGAAATCACCGTGAGTCCCTCTTCGTCCTGGTATAATCTTCAACCAGTTTAACGCAAAGTAACGATGCTCGACGCAATACCAGTAAAGTTAGGTTTGAATAGGAGGGATTTTGGTGCGGTATCGATCGAATTGGAGATTGCAGTTGAATTGGGGGGATTAAACCACATATGTATGCTTAAATTTGGGGTGTTCGGTGATGTATGCTGTCGCGACCCACTGATGGCGCATTCTGTTTTGGGTACGCTGGTGGAGGGTGGACGGCATGAGAAGGAGCGACTTTCGAAGGGGAACTCAAAGGTGAAATCCGTTTGGAGAATAGTTGATCGATGAGGGAGGTATTTGGGATTGAAGAAGTTCAGCTATGGGTGTTTTAGAGGAGTGGTTGTACAGGAGGACACTATTCTTGGGTTCGGGAAGAAGGCAACGCGGGTGGGTGGATCGATGGGCTGATGTAGTGTGAAGCCCAATAATGAGGTGAAAGCCCAAAGTAAAATAATTAAGTTCTAATTTAGTTTAAATATTGTATTGACTAGTAACTTGAATATCTGATGCATACGTCGTCAGAATTTCGATCGCTAAGATCCGTTGGGATCGTTTGGAAGGGAGCAAAACAATGGAACTGACTGAGAGTCGATAGGAGCTCGTTACAATTTATTGCAAAATAAATTGTCCGTCTGAATCAAATCAACAACCAATTATCGTTATTTAACGATAACCGTTCAATGTAAGTAAAACTCACTAACTCTTCTCAGTTATATTTTTATAACGTATTTTTATAACTGATAAATAATGGTTGTTTGCTGTGTGTTGGCTGTTTGGTTGAACTGCTAGTCAGTTGATTGAAAATACAGATAACGATATATATAGAAATTGTTGATCGAATACTGATTCTGCTCATCAGAATATTTTATATTCGTGTTATTTATGTTGACTGACATCTGTGGATGCAGGGAAACAGGTCGGAGGGACCCAACTGGGTTCCTCAACATTTATTTTAATGTTTTCCATATATTGTGTTATATGATGTGATATGAAATCTGTTGTTGATTTTGTATGGTGGAATGATGTCGATCATTGTTATATGGTACGTTAAATACCATAGGGAATATTGGAATGTTAAAAAGGAATATTTCAATGTTATATTGAAAGAAAATATTTATAAAATCAAAAGATTTTATAAAAAGAAAACTATCTATTTAAAAATAAATATATTAAAAAGGGGATATTTATTTGTAAATCAAATAGATAGAATTGAAGGGATATATTTGTAAAAGTATTTACAAATGGAATTGAAAAGAAAATATTTGTAACTATTTACAAATGGAATTGAAAGGGATATTTATTTGAAAAATAAATAGAATAGAAAAGGGGAAATGCGTGTAAAGTAAATAGAAAAAGAAAATAGTTAGATTATAAAAGGAATTGCTTATAAAATCAATAGATTTTATATAAAAAGAAAATATTTTATAGGATAAACAGAATTATCAAAAAGGAATTTATTTTGTAAATAAATACATTATAAAAGGAAATACTTGAAAAAGTGACTAGAATTGTATGAAAGGAGAATTTTACATTTGAAAGATTTAAACCCGTGCTTCGCACACGGGTATAACTTGATATGGATTTAAAGTAAAGATTTTAGATAGAATCTATTTTAACTGATAGATTGAGAAGATAAATCTATAAATAATATTTTATAAATAAAATAAAATATTTATCATTGGATAAATAGAATATATAAGTCAGGACTTATATAGAGAAGTAGGAATCGATTTCAATATCGATATTTGAAACTGAATAAACGTAGAGTTAATCAAAGGAGTTAATCGGTTAGAGTTAATCGAATTAGAATTAACTGAATATTAGTTATTCAATTAGAGTTTATCGAAGATAGTTATTTGAGATAGAGTTAGCCAAACATAGATTTAGGATGTGTTGCCATTTCGTACGACTGCTAGCGTAATTCGCAGGGCTGCAGATAGCCTATGGCGGTCGGATGTTTCCTGAGGGAATCTGGCGTAACCATTGTGATCGCTGCGATCTAGAGTCAAGCGAATGGAGTTAAATCGAATATTAGCTATTCGAAATAAAGTTGAAACAGACATAGTTATTCGAAATATAAATTAATCGAATATTAGTTATTGGATAGAAGTTAAATAATTTGAGTTAAATAAATTGAGTTAATCGAGTTGAGTTAGTCAAAATGAGTTAATTCAAAGGAGTTAATCGAATATAGTCTATTCGAAAGGGGATTAATCGAATGTAAATCATTCGTAGAAAGTTAACCGAATGTAAATCATTCGAAGAGAAATTATCGAATGTAGTAATTCGAAGAAAGAGTTATCAAATATAGTTTATTTGAAAAGGAGTTATCAAATAGAGATTATTCGAAGAAGAGAATTATATATTGAATTCGATTATATCGAAATTCGGGAAAATAATATTTACTTTCCGGTTTTAATCAAGATTTGCTTATTTATTTATAAATTAGTGGTTTAGGTATTTAGTTAAATTGAGGAATAATAGTTATATTTTGAAATTTGATATTTAGGAAGAAGGGATTATAACGCTATAGTTATAACCAATGGTTTAAATAAAGAAGGGGATTCATAAATAGAATCCGAGTTACGTAAGGAAGTTGTCAAAGGTTTGAAAGGTGAACTTTGTCTATCCCGAGGTTAGAAATGTTGTTCAGTTAAGGTCTGAGAGGTAGTTATACCCCAACTTGATTGACTTCGTTTTTAACTAAGAGATGGGTAAGGTTCGATAGTGAAGATTGCTTAAGTGAATTTAGTTGATGAGTGTAATGGTTTAAATTGGCTTAGAGATGTTTTATTTAAACAACTGTTTAAATCAAATGAATAAATTTTGGAAACATTTTCCAAATCTAATCAGAGATATTTTTTAATCATAGAAAATGAAGTGTTAATGGGAGAGAATACTGGAATGAAAGTAATACGTGAAAGAGAGATGGAAATGTTTGCCAATGATTGATGATGTATATTTTCTAAATTTAGAAAATAAGAATTTACAAATATATAGAAATTAAAAAATGGATAAATTAAAGATAATTTTATAGAAAGAGATAAATGTGGATTGATGATTGATCGATAGAATTTCCATCTGGAAATAATATCATTGGTTGCATACCTGTTTTCTTTGATAGTTAAATCACCGACTATCGAAGTTTTGACCATTTTATCATCGTCAATATGGAGAGAACGGGATCAGATATATTATCTGAAAACCACTCTGTATGGACGTTAGCGTTGCGATCAAATATTGAAGACGGAGTTATGCAAGGACTATCCTGTTTCACAGAATAGTGCCTTCGGTTTGTCCAGCCCCGGGACAAACGTGAATGGACGAATGTCTGACAGAGTATATCTAAAGGATCGCGTAAGTTGATCTCTTCAAATGTACTTACGTTTGGTGGCGGAGGAATTCGTTTCCCTTAGCTTTATACCTGTGGTATTGTGAGGAAATCAATTTTGTGATTTAACAGGTATGACTATGTGGCATTCAAAGTGAATGGTGGTCAAGTGTTTCAAAAGATACGTAATGACCTCAAGCCTCATCAACCGGGAAATGACAGAAATCGGCCAGGCAGCATGGCTATGTGGGTCGCTCGCATTCGGGTGTATATCACCTATCTAGAAAAATCCATTTCATTCTTTTATCTATTATCGATGTTGTCCCTTTTCGGGAAGATGGTGGGTAGCTCCCAACCGTTGGTGATATACATTCGATACACTCAAGCGAAATGAGTGGTCGGTCATGTGTGGGCGGGTTACAAGACGTTCTTGTTGAACCCAGTGTATTTGCCTCTAGAGATACACTATCGGCAGGTGGTCCCTTACCTTGTCATGGTTGGAATCCAATCTCCAATAAGCGCCCGCGGTTTTGTTTGTATACTATATATGTGGAACGTGAGATGCAAGCGTTCTGCTAGATTCTAATTACTTGTGATTAGGCATTACTATAATACCAGAGCAGTATTGTTTTCCAAAACTGTTTGGATTATCGTAAGGTAAAAACTGTCCGTGTTTATGTGTGGATCAGTCTTACGATTATCTTTTCTTTTGAAAAGGAGTTTGAAAAGTTTAACCGATGATTTGAGTTTACTCACACTAGTCCCATGACTGACCCAGAATTTATTTTCCTTAAACTCTTGGGTGCCCAAATTAGTACGGGGAGTCAAGTAGTTCAGGTTTGTACAGATATGCTTGGAAGAGCTTGAAGCAGGAGGCTTCAGGATTATATGGCTATTGTTATTTCCGCTGTGTGTAAGTGTTGTACTCTGAAAATGTTATCCTATGTATATACACTGTTTCATTGCAAAGTTATATTATGTATTATATTTTATTCGTTTCCGCTGTGAGATTCGTGTTTACTCTGATTGTGTGCTTCTTTTTCTTCTATTCTAATTTTCTATATTATCTATTCTCACCCTCTAACTTCTTTCTATTAATGATCTGGAATGTTCGATACCTGAATAATTAACATGGGTTTTATTGATTTTCTGGATCGAAAATCCCAGTTCGTTACATAACCACAGTCTAAATTGAATTCTAGATCTGAAATGATAATTTGTAAATATGAAATAACTTTTAATAAATCTTATCTCAAGCTGAATGACAATCTCAATTGATTTCTAGATTTGAAACGACCTACATTAGCAAGCTCGGATCTCAGGTCGGAAAGGGATTGGGGGGCTTCTGGCCAAAAACCGCGATGGAAAGAAGAATAAAATTTGAGGGCAAGATGAAATCGATAGCGAAACCGAGAATCAGAGAGGGACGAATGAATAAAGGAACAAAATCGTATCGTGAAGCGAAACCAAATTTTAAGGGGGAAAATTTTCAATAGGAGGGAACTTTTGACGGAAATGAAAAATAGTAAACGTGACAGGTGAGTTAGGCTATAAGCGTTAATTTGGTTTACGTTAATGAATAAAAATGAAAGGAAAAAAAATATTAAAATAGTATTTGTTGCTTTCAAAACATAAACGCTGCTAATAACTATAACTAAAGACATATTTTCTTGTAGTGCCAACCCGCAAGACCTGACCAAAAGCATTGAAATATATGTATTTTAGTGTTATTTTCCAATTGAACCCGAACTGACCCGACCCCACCTGAACCGAAGCTCGGGTCGGGTCGGGTCCAGGTTTTGAAATGTATGATTCAGACCCGAAAAAGCCCAACCCGCCTAGAACCGAGACCCACCGGGTCGGGTTCGGGTCCATCGGGTCGGGTTTAATTGCCACCCTTGGGAACCAAATGGAAAGGGCCTTTAGTCATTGCTAACATATTATCCTACAGTGCATCCTATTATCATGGAGTACCAAGCATCTAAAACCATATTTTTAATGCAAATTGTTGAATCTAATTTATGTATCATTATAAAACTATAAATTAATATGACGATAAACTATATATAGGGAATTTGACAGCCGAACCACAGTTCGAATGTCAATGTCTTTAATCTTGCATCCATGAGTTTGTTCAACCTTATATAAGTAAAAACTCATAGATGCTGAGTTACTTATGTAAGGTTGAACACGCATCCATGAGTTTGTTCAACCTTACATAAGTAAAAACGTCATCTGTGTTCCCTTACAGAGTAACATATGTACACTGAACAATAAAATAAGTATCACATCGAAGTCTAATATCAGGAATCAAATCCCTTGTATCCAAAATCATGTATCTCCCTGTATCCAACCAATTAAGACCCCCTGATTTCCACCTTTGTGTAATTAAGCCCTCTTTCTCTCTTTGATTTAATTGCAAAAAAGTGAAAATCAGGGGTTCTAATTGGTTGGATACAGAAAGATAGGGGATTTTAGGGACAAACGATTTGCTTTCCTAATATCAACATGTGTTACTAATACATTTATATAATGCGCCCATAAATTAACTCAATCGCAATATCTCTACGCAACAAGTTTGATAAATAACCAAAGGTATTACTGTTGGGTAATCACTTAGGAATAAAATGTACCTAACTGCTTTGAACACAAGTCTTATTGTGTAGAATGAAATTTTGAATCTCACCACCATTTCTGGCCAGTGGAGAGTTCTTCTCATTCAAAGATATAATCATCCCTGGTTATGCATATGCCTTTGGTTCTAGCCGGACCTCCTTTTCAAACTTCGGCGCAATGTCAAGCCATATTTCTTACTAGTCTGATTATTGATTTATTGTCTCCTCCATTGAGAATCATAACTAATCCACCAGAGAGGCCTTCCACCATAGCTATCAGAAAAATGCTTAAGAACCACTATTTGCATTTTTTTGGATTAGGTACAATTACTACTGAAAAGTTACTTTTCCTATAGGCCGCCATCTAATTACATAGCTTATCACCTATATATATGTATTAATGGTGAAGTGCCTCAATATAATCCATTTTTACAGATACTTATTTAGGAGGTGGGTTTTGCTGCTGCCTCTCAAATCCATCCAAACAGTTGCACTATGCTAACATGCCTATACATTATCTATGCAGAGCTTTTGACGCCCATTGAGTTTTGATAAGTTAATATTTCTCCTTCTATTTAAGAGGAGACAAGACTATCCTTCCCTTATGATCATTAAAGCCTGTAGGAATTACAAGGTTATGTTCAAATTTTCTAATAGACTGCCAGTTTTCAAGAATTAGTTTTTCTTTATTCGATATCTAGAGGGATTCAATCCTATATGGAAACATGGAATGAGAACATAATCTTCAATTCAAATCTAATCATAATACCTTGAAATTTCATCAAGTACTTTCATTAAGTCTAACTTGTGTTTTTTTGCAGTTATCCGAACTCAAAATAAAGACGAGGCAGTTGAGACCATTTACTCTACGTTAAACGCTATCCCATCTTAAGAAAAAGTAGTTAAGTTCCTCATGGTAAATGAAAACCTTTATAACTACAGGCTACTGCATGTTAGAAGATATATCGTTGTTTGTGAAGTCATGGTTCCCACCCGATCCGATTTTTGGGTTCGATCAACTTATGCATCCAATGGTTTTGGTAGGGACGAGGATAAAACTTATAATAGGGTCTCGACATGCAAGTAAAATTTTTTGGGCCTTTATTCTTTTAATTTTGGGTTCACCAGGATTCTTAGTGGTTGGAATTTCTAGTTATCTTGGTAGGAATCCAATACTTAGATTTCCTTCTCAACAACTTTTTTCCACAAGGGATCGTGATGTCGTTCAATGGGTCACAGGTTTATTCATTAGTCTTAAAGAGAAGAGGAAGGAAAATGGAAGAATCACATAAGCAGGTCCATGCAAAAAATAGGGCCCAGACTAAAATGAACGATCACCATAGATGACTTTGATTTTGGAGGAAGAGGATAAGGAAATAGTCCATGGGGATTGAGAAGGCATAACTATCCTAGAGGGGAAAAAAGAAGGAATCATTGGCAAAGATTAAGAGTTTATTCCAAGTAAAGAGCGAAGTTAATCCGATAAAGAATATGTTGAATATTATGATAAGAAATTGGTAGTAAGTACAGTTCATCAGGATTTAGAGTTTCAAAAAAATAAAGTTGCTGATATCTCTAGTTCGACTTAATATTCTCCTAGTTCTTTACCTCAATGTGTTCGGTGGTTTGAGTGGTATTCTCGCCACTTCGAATGAGGTTCTTGGGGAAGCATTCTCCTCTACAAATATAATTTTTGACTTTTCCTCAAAAAGATCACTTAAAACGATGTTTATATCTTGACCTTGATTACCAATATACGATGTTTGTTGGATTATTAAGAGTAGATGACACATTACACACACCACTGGATTCAGGTGCATTTTCACTTATAAAATTTCTTATTAAATTTCAATTCTAAATTTGTTTCATCTTATTTTCAGGTTGTGCCATAGGTCATGGTTACTTTGAATCTTCTAAACACACTTCTAAAGATGAAGGCTAATGTAGGCAAGTGTAATAGGCCACATTTTACGTATCGATAGATCGTAAAATATTTTTATTTCATTCTCTGGGGGTTGGATCGTTCTCATCTTTTAATATGTTGCTTATGGGTATGTGAGACATGTCCATAATTTTTATCGATTTTATTTGTGACCATTTTGCCCCTGTCAGCCTTGTACAAGGCATAACTTTTAACTCAGATTGAATCAGGGGGTGAGACCTGTGCCATTGGAAAGGAATTGATGGTTACCTTTCTGTAGAGTGGTTACATTAAGGATTTGGCTTAGCGATTTGGGAGAAATCGATGTTTTAAGGTTTTTCAGTGGCTGTTTAGATTTGGGGAGCCTAATAGGCTGAATTGGGGAGGCCCATTAGTGGGATGGTGGAATCCTATAAAAAGGGGTGAGAGTGGAGGGAAAAGGTTTACTTTCCCATTCTCTCATTTGGAGGCACTAATCTCCTTCTTCCTCTAACACCTTTCCACCATTAAAAATCCAAATCTAATGAGGGAAATCATAGATCTACACCATTGGAGGCTTGATCTACATCATTTCAAGTGAGGATTCATCAAACTAAAGGGCTAGGAGCTATTTCTTCGCTGTCCGGAATTCTATTTCTTCAATTTTGCTTTGTTTTGGCAAATCGATGAGTGATTTACATCTCTCACATGAATGCAATGAAGTATATGAGTGTTTGTGTATGTTTCTCATCAAATTGGAATGTTTTATCGTGGATTTATACCATTACATGTCCATTTTCATATGCATCACCCTATGATCTTATCTAGCAAGTTTTACTCGATAATTTCATGTCATTTTACGAGTTTATGTTAGTTAGAACTCTCATTTTAATCATAGGATCATTTTAATGGTTTTTGGTGAGATTTACATCATTTTATGGTAATCGTCATATTCATGTGGTTAGTAATGTTATGGTATGTTTGTGATTGTGTTTGATGATTTTGGTTGAGTTGGTTTCGTCGGATTCGTCGTTTGGCGAAGTTTTGATCGAAATCGGAGTAGAATTGAAGATGTGCAGAAAGTGGCTCGGGTCGGACTAAAGAGGGTCTGGTCAGGCTCAAATTATGTCGTGGAGGACAAGTCAAAGTTGGCTCGGGTCGGATTAAAGTGGCTCGGGTCGAATTAAAGGTGGTCGGGTCGGACTAAAGCGGGTCAGGTCGGATTAAAGGGGGTCGGGTCGGACTAAAGGGGGTCGGGTCGGACCATTCTGGATTAGGTTAAAGTGAATCAGACCATTTTGGATCGGGCTAAAATGGATTGGACCATTCTGGATCGGACTAAGGTGGGTCGGGTCGGACAAAAAGGGGGTCAGGTCGGGCCTAAAGGGGGTCGGGTCGGAGCAAAGTGGCTCGGGTCGGGCTATTCTGGACAGCCATTTCTGGTCAGCCATTTTTTCCATTTCTGGTCAGCTGTTTCTGGTCAGACACTTCCGGTGATGATGTGACTTCAAAGTGAGATCAATTGGGAAGTTAGGAAGTGTTGAAATAATGCTATGAATTGCTTTAAACCTTATAGAGATGTTGGTTGGTTCAACGATGGTGGTGGCTTCGACGAGAATCTAGAAGGGGATGTTCGAAGTGATGTGATATGTTTGTTGATCGGTGAAAAGAAACGAGTAGGCAGACAATTCAAAGGTCGTGAGTTGGTGGATAATGGTTGCTCGAGAAGGTCTCTTGAGCAGTAAATAGCTGTTAAGGTTGGATGACTAGAGATGCGAAGGCCGAGAAATCAGCGCTGTCGTAATTTCTAGCAGGCTCAAAGCAGGGGTACAATGGGGGCACCCAATAGACTGGAAGGTTGCTAGTCGAGTACCTTGGGTATCGTTGAAAGGCTAGTTGTCACAGTTGGACATAGTCAAGGTTGGACGTATGGAGTTTATGCTAGAACGGGGGTTACCATTAGCCCTTGACATATGGCAAGGTTGGCCGTCATATGATTAACGGTGGTTTCAAAGCAGGATTGGCGGTGATAGCGAAAGTCAGTCATGGATGATTGGTTATTCTGTGTGAGACTTATATTATCTGGATGTTATGTGTGTTTTCCATGATTGAATGGTTGCTCTGGTTTCCATGTATGAATTTTTATTTCTTTGGTTGAATGGATTGTAAAGGCTATCACTGTCCGATGTGGGGAAGATAAGATTGAGTTCTTCTCTGGTGTCATGGGTAGATTAGTATGTTTATCTATCCCCTCTCATACACTTTATTGTTGAAGTTTGTTAGCTGTTTTATCGCTCACTAAGACTGTTGTCTGACTCAAGGTTTTATGTGTCCTATTATTACCTTGGGCTGTTCATCCGATTGTGGATGGGCAGTCTAAGTAACAGGTGATAGGTAATGCTTTAGTGAGGACGACAATGCTAATCGATGGCGAGCAGAAGGCTCACATACCAGTTTTACTACTAACTAATAATTGGATTTCCGCTGTTTGCTTTTCTGAGTGATGTAGTGAGCCAACTTTGTATAAACACTATTTCCAAGTTTGTGGATCTTACTTTCTAGTTGTATGGAAGTCCAGTGTTTCTGCTTCACTATTACTACTTGTTGTATATGTTCTATTATATTTTATCCTTGCGATGTGAGTTTTTCGACAGGTTCTGCTTGAGTTTACCTACTTTGATGATCGTCCATGACAGCCTTGCACATCTTTCAGCGCATTATATCTTTTGTATAGTGCGGGGGTTATGGGCGGTCGTCACATTTGGTATCAGAGCGCTGGTCAACGATTTTTGGCCAAAGTTCAAGGACATAATCACATATGAGAGACATACTTGTAGGTTTCAGTTGGATGGTTACTATACATAGTAGCATATATAGTAGTAGCAATTGTTTTCCTTTAGTAGTTTTTCTTGAAAGTGGCTAATTATTCTAAATTGCAGATTTAGAATGAGTAGACGAGAAACAAGACACACTGCTAGGGGAGCCAATACTGGAGGGGGAAATGGTGGTGAACCTAATTACTCGGCAATGTATGAAGCCATGGCAGAAGTAGTTATGCGAAGAGTACCTGCTCCAGTGGCGGCAATGGTAGATGTTAGTGTGCGAGTTCCTAGATTAGTAGATTTTGCAAAGCTGTGCAAGGACTTTACATCTCTAGGGGGAAAACCATTCAAGGGAACTGAACTAGCGTAAGAGGTACAGAGGTGGATGGATTCATGTGTCCGAGTCTTTGGAGACTTGGGTATTGAGGATACAATAAAGAGAAAGCTTGCATCAAGGAAACTGCAGGGCAGGGCCATGGAATGGTGGAATTCTGTTACACTTGAGACTCCAGAGGAAGAAATTTCATGGGAGCTATTCCAAGCTAAGTTTGAAGCAAAGTTTATCTCCACGACTCAGAAATCTGCTCTATACAAGAAGTTCATAGAGTTGAAACAGAATGGTCGTCCTGTTCTTGACTATATTTCTGGCTTTGAAGCCTTATCTAGATATGCTCGTTCATACGTTGATACACCATATCAGAAGAACGAAAAATTTGTCTTGGGTTTGGATGCTTATATCGGGAAACCGCTAGTAGACTATCTTGATTATTCATTTGAGAAGATTATGGAAAAAGCTATTTGTCGTGAGAGCTTGTTTCCTAAGGAAGCAAATGTTGTCGCCGCCACCAAAGAGGCTCAAAAACCACAACAGGGTGGTAACAATAAGAAGAGGAAGCAGCAACAGCAAAAGGGAAAGGATGGCCAAAAGAAGCTGAAGAGTGAGGTGGTTTGCTTTAACTGCCAACAGAAAGGCCATTTTGCTGATGAGTGCAAGAATCCCAAAGCTGAGAAGAAGTGCTTCAAATGTGGGAAGTCTGGGCATGAGAAGAAAGATTGTCTTGAATCAGCTAAGGGCAAGCAAGTTGTGAGGGCATATGCTTTGGAAGCCGTGCCAACTTCTTCGAAAGGTCCTACTGTAGAGGAGAAGGGAAAGGGTGTCGTGGTGCAAGGTACTTTCAGTTAATGGTGTTTCAGTTCATGTGCTTTTCGATACTGGAGCATCACATTCCTTCATTTGCAATGAGCTTCTCTTGGGTTTGGAACATGAGATTTGCGATAGACCCTTCGTAGTGACAAGTCCAATTGGGGGTTCATCAAATCTTTGCAAGATATGTTGTGGTCTAGTGTTGTCGAGTCATTGTTGCTCTTTTATGTGTGATTGCTTTATTCTTAACTTCGCTGGGTTTTGGATCATCTTGGGCATAGATTGGCTTAAGAGGTATGCAACAAGGGTGAATTGCGAGAAGCTAGAGGTGAGGGTCGGGGATATGGAAGGGCGAAAGGTATTGATTAGATGTAAGCGCGAAGACGGGGTCTTCGTAAGTTATCTATATTCGCTTGGGATTCCACAAGAAGACCTGTCATCAGTGCTGATCGCTAATGAGTATGTAGATGTCTTTGACGAGGTCAAAAGGTTGTCGCCGCATCATGAGATCGAGTTTAGGATCGATTTGGTCGAAGGTGCTAGACCAATCGTTATGCCTCTTAGGCGGATGGCGCCTAGGGAACAACGAGAGTTAGAGGTGCAGGTTCGAGACCTTTTGGGAAAAGGATTCAGTCGGAGGAGAGTATCCGAATGGGGTGCACCAGTCGTATTTGCAACCAAGGCAGATGGCTCGTTAAGATTGTGTGTGAACTATCGTGAGCTGAACAAGGTGACAAAGTAGAACAAGTATCCATTGCCAAGGATAGATGACTTGTTCGATCAGCTTCACGAAGTCAAAGTGTTTTCTCAAATGGATTTGGCAACGGGATTTCACCAGTTGAGGGTGGCTAAGGATAGTGTTCCAAAGAGTGCTTTTAGGACACCATCTGGTTTCTTTGAATGGTGGTGATGCCATTCGGGTTGACTAACGCGCCATCGTATTTTGTGGATCTTATGAATAGAGTGTTCACAGATCAGTTAAACAATTTCGTGCTTGTGTTCGTGGATGATATTCTGGTTTACTCCAGAAATGAGGAAAAACATAAGACACACTTGAGAGTTGTGTTAGAGATCTTGCGGAAGCATCAGCTTAAGGCTAAGTTCTCAAAGTGTCACTTCTGGAAGGATGAAGTGAGGTTCTTAGGTCATGTAGTTTCTGGAAAAGGGATAGCGGTTGACCCCGCTAAAGTTGCAGCGATCCAGGATTGGGATCGACCTAAGAATGCAACGGATGTTTGGAGTTTCTTTGGGTTGGCAGGATATTACCGACGGTTTATCAAGGATTTCTCCAATGTAGCTGCACTGTTGACAGGATTGACGAAGAAGAATCAAGTGTTCATATGGGATGCAAAGTGTGAACAAGCGTTCAGAATCCTGAAGGAGTGCTCCGGTGTTGACCATTCCAAGCGGGAATGAAGAGATGGTGGTGTATACCGATGCATGTGGTACTGGACGTGGAGCAGTACTAATGCAAAAGGATAAGGTTGTGGCCTACGCGAGTCGGCAGCTCAAGCCGCATGAGAAGAATTACCCAAATCATGATTTGGAGTTGGCGGCGATTGTATTTGCTCTGAAGATGTGGAGACATTACCTGTTGGGAGTTCGATTCGAGTTGTTTACGGATCACAAGTCATTGAAGTATCTTTTCTCCCAAAAGGATTTGAATCTTCGGCAGCAAAGATGGTTAGAGTTTCTAGCGTCATATGATTTTGGCATAGCCTATACTCCGGGCAAGAGTAACGCAGTTGCAGATGCGTTAAGTCGAAGACACACAAGTTTGGGAGCAATGTTTTCAGAATGGAAGAGCCATGAGTACTTGGCAAGGTTCAATTTCAGGCTAAGGTGTGAGTTGGAACCTGAAACGTTGGTAAGCTTGTCGATAAGACCAACTCTTATCGAAAGGATTGGAGAGAGCCAAAAGAAAGATGCGAAACTCTTTGAGTTCATTCAGAAACTGGAACCAGAAGATAAAGAGTTCGAGGTCGATCAAGAAGGTTGTCTTCGAAAGCAAGGGCGATTAGTTGTTCCTGATATCGACGGATTGAGGGATGAGGTTCTGAGAGAATATCATGAATCGAAGCTGACGGTTCACCCGGTGAAAATAAGATGTATCAGGACATGAAGAGAGTCTACTACTGGGAAGGGATGAAGCGAGATATTGGGAAGTTCATTTCCAGGTGTATGAACTGGCAGTTGGTGAAAGCTGAACAGAAGAAGCCGAGTGGTTTGCTTCAGCCATTGGAAGTTCCTACGTGGAAGTGGAGCAAGTATCGATGGATTTTATCGATGGACTACCTAGAACCAAGGCAGGAAACAATGGGATTTGGATCATTGTGGATCGTTTGACCAAAAGTGCGAGATTCATTCCTGTCAAGTCGACTAGGACGACATCGAAATTGGCTGAAATTTATGTGAAATGGATTGTTCGATTCCATGGTGTCCCAAAGAGTATAGTAAGTGACCAAGATCCATTATTCACGAGTGGATTTTGGAAAAGTTTGCAAGAAGCTTTGGGAACCGAGTTGTGCTTAAGTATGGCATATCATCCCCAAACTGATGGTCAGACCGAAAGAGCCAATCAAGTTTTGGAAGATCTCCTGAGGGCTTGTGTGTCAGACTTCGGAGGATCATGGGAAGACCATCTACATCTAGTTGAGTTTGCGTATAATAATAGCTACCAGTCTAGCATTGGGATGGCCCCATACGAAGCATTGTATGGAAGGCTGTGCAATTCTCCAGCATGTTGGTTAGAAACTGGAGATAAGTTCGTACTTGGGCCTGAGATGTAGAGAAACCTCAGATTGTATCGAGTTAGTTCAGCAACGAATGAAGGCAGCCCAGGACCGTCAGAAGAGTTACGCCGACAAGCGTCGTAAGGACTTGGAATTTGACATGGGCGATATGGTTTTCGTGAAAGCTTCGCCATTGAAGCACATGGTTAGATTTGGTAAGAAAGGAAAGTTAGCTCCAAGGTTTGTTGGACCATTTCAGATAATCGAGCAAATTGGAAAGCTCACATATAGATTGGAGTTACCTGAGAAGATGTCAAGTGTGCATAATGTGTTTCATCTGTCATTTCTACAGAAATTCGTGCATGATTCGAATGTGGTAGTATCTCTAGAGCAGTACGAAGACTTAGAAGTAGAGACCGCAGTTTTGAGACCTCGTAAGCCACTTCGGGTTGTGGGGAATGACACGAAACAACTCAGGAGGAAGACGGTTACGCTAGTGAAGGTACAATGCAGTGAAGATGGCGACGATTGTACGTGGGAGACGGAAGAGAGTATGAGAGCGACTCATCCAGAACTCTTCGTCGGTAGATGTAACACCCTGAATTTTTGAATAATCGAATTAACTAAATTAAAGAATAATTAATCTCAGATGTGAGAATTAAGAGAAACGGGTTGCGCTATTGTGTTAGTCTCGAAATTCTGGTTGAGATAAAGTCCGAGTTTGCGTAAATTGGATTCTGTATGAAAAAGATATCTTTAAATTAAATATTGTAGCAAAACATGAAAAAAAAGAATGAGAAAAGAATAAATGTTTAGCATTGTTCTAAGGTTTGTAAGCAAAAGACTTAGTAGCTCATTTGGTTGGAACACGTGACTTGCATACAAGGGGTACGGAGTTCGATCCCCGCCAACGCCATATTTTTGTTTTAGGGGAATGACTTAAAATGGCTTAGTGTGAACACAGTTCAAAAAGTGGTTTAGTGTGAAAATGGGTAATTGGGAAGATAGATAAAAAGAAAAAATATATATAGAATACACACACACACACACACACATATATATATATATATATATGTATATATATATGACGTGTACGCATCATGTGGCGTACGTGGCGCATTTTTGGTTGTCAATAATTGTTTTTTTATGTGGTCTTCTTTGATTAGCTTTTATGACAAATTAAAGGTAAGAAAGATTTATGCATGTATAAATGGATATTTGTATATGGGTAATTAATGTATACGGTAAAAGGGAGAATATGTAATTAACAATAATAGATTTATAATTTACATATAAATATGAAGGATAAACATGAAATGGTATATTTAGTATACCATTAATTGTGAGCATAATTAAAAATATAGTTATGGCATAATTAAAATGGGAATAATTTACATATGGAATTTTTCATAAATAAGAAATATGTAAGTTATAGAAAAAAATGAACATTTAATACACTGTGCTGAGTCATTAGGGCTGAGGTGTCACCCTATCTTGGTTGGATGGTTCAAGTTGCTTCTAGGTTGATCGGATGGCCTAAATTAATCCTAAACTCTATAAAAACACCTCTAGACTCATACCCTAAAATAAAAACAAAATTAGATTCATGGCCTCCATGCCATCACCTAGCAACTCAGCATAGCCGCCACCAATTAGAGAGGAAGAAAGCTAGTCTAAATCAATCCTTTTCAACTTTAACAACGAATCATCTTCAAGGGAAAGCTATTACAACTTCAGAACCCAGAATTCAGAATTCAAGACCTTCTCTGAATTGAGAGTTCGATAATTTTAATAAAATAATTAGCAAATTAATTGGATTGAGTTATGATGTGGACTATTTAGATATGATGTGAATTATTGACCGCATGTTATTATTCATGTAGTAAAATTGTGATGTTTATGTTGTAAATTCAATGATGCTATCTTGCAAAGTTGTGATCATCTATGTTGTAATTTTATGATTGGCTTATGTATAATCGAATCACCATGTTGTTCATATGTTAGTTTGGGTATGCTGATTCATATGATAAATCATAAGTATGTATGCAAGTTTAGATTTTTATTAAACACATGAATCATATGCAAGTTGGGGAAAATTATATGTATAACCTTATATGCTTCATGACACCTATTTTAGATCTAAAGTTAGGCTATGACATGTATGAGTTATATGCCAAATTCTACATGCTGGTTTACATGTTTAGATGTAAGTTTATACTATTGTTATGTTGCATAAATCACATATGCAAGTTCATATGAATACATGTGTTTGAATATGAATCATGTTATGCAAGTTTATGGTTACTGCCTATGCAAGATTACACCTTTAGATGTAGATCTATGACATACATGATTTATGCAAGTTTGTGACCATTATCCCAATAAGTTCACACCTTTAGATTTGGGTCTATGACATATGTAGTTTTATGCAAGTTGTAACTTTGGCCTATGCAAGTTTTAGATGCAGAACATCATTCACACATGCAAGTTCACCCCTATGTTTAGATCTAGTTTTAATTATATGTATGTGGTGATGTTTTCTCTTTATTCCATGAGTTAGACTATTCGAGTCTAACGTATATTTTACGTTAAACGAACGAACGTACAACGTGGGGTAAAGGGGATAATATTAAAAGATTTAATTGGCATAAACGCCTTAAAAGACATAAAATAAATTTGTGATGAAAATTGGTATGATTTTACATACCATAAATGGATGGACATAATTGAGTCAATTATGGACATCGTCAAATTTGGAATTGATTGATAATTTGAATAGGGAAAGTAATTCAAATTGGGGAATGATTAATTAGGAGTAATTAATCGTCTAAGACACGAGGTTAGGCTCTTTTGTGGTGTAAGACTGCCCGGACCCGCCCGGCTAATCCAGCTGCCACAAATGCCATTTAATGTGGGAGGTCTTAGGCATAAATTAAATATGTAACAATTGTAAAGACACGAGGTTAGGCTCTTTTGTGGTGTAAGACTGCCCGGACCCGCCCGGCAAATCCAGCTGCCACAAATGCCAGTCTAATGTGAGAGGTCTTTATGAGGTTACGTTTATAATGAATTAAGAAACACTTAAACAGATAAACCTGTAGTGGGACATGAGGGGGTTAAGTGGGTGCCTTGGGTGGCATGTGGAATCTAGTGGGTGCCTTGGGTGGCATTTGAAATACGATTAGAAATACTTAACCAAAATTTAATCATGTAAGTGAACATGAATAAGAAGTGGGTTAAGTGGGATGTAGTAGAGGGGACTAAGCTTAGGTGGATAGCTTGTGTCAAGTAATGTGGGTCGTTTCAACCAGTAACCCATGAGTATCTCTGTGGGCTCAACCCAAGTCGAGGACGGGACACACGTACTGAGCTTGACTGTAAGAGGCCAAAACGGGTTAGCGGTGGCAACGCAAGTCCAACGGGTTCATGTGCGTGTGTGGGCCCGGGCTAGTAGATAAGACGTTGTTGCTTCGTGTAGGTATAAGCCGTGCATCTCTGGCAGTATTGGGTTGCCACTTTGGGGAGTGATACACCCCATTGTGGGACCAGCACAGGTATCTATGAGTTAGGGAGCCGATCGCTTGGGGGTAGTGGGTACACCTAGTGGAGATAGGGGCAGGTGGCACCTATGAAGGCAGCTAGGGATGCACGAAACTACAAATATCATTATTAAGTTCTGTAGGCGGGATCAACCTTAGGGTGACTAGTGGTGGTGCAGTATACTAGTGGTGGTGCAATATAGCAATTACCTTATAGTGGTGGTGCAATATAGTAATAATCTTATAGTGGGTTAGGTGCGTTTTAACGATATCGTTGTTCATCTTGTTTCCTTGTTTACTCTGCCATACTCAATGGTTCATGGTCATTTCCTTATTTTCCAACTTATGCCTTAGCCTAGTTACTTTGGTAATTATATTGTTAAAGTTATCGCACTCGCCAGACTTTATGTCTGACCCCCTTTGTTTCCTCCTCTTTTCTTCCTCCCCCCCCCCCCAAGGTGCTCAGGTTGGAACTAGCACCAGTGAAGCTTGATTTTGGACAACTGTGCTTCTTGCTTTTAGAAGATTGCTTGGATCGCTGAAGTAAAGTTCAGCCTCACTTTTATTTATGGCTATTTTGTATTGGGGATTATGTCTTTCAATTTATGTACTTTGATTTAGTCAAGATGGATATTATGTACTTGGCTCTGGTTTTGATGATGTAATCAAACATATGTATTTTCCGCTGCAATGAAATAAAGTTTTTAAATTTTCAAGTACTGTTTATATCTGTCTTGTTGTTAAGTTTTTGTTCTATACTCACTTAAAATGCTCCATAGAAGTTAATGCATTCCCTTTGTGAGTGACACTAATGGACATGGGGTGTTACACGTGGTATCAGAGCTGAAGGTCACCAGAACAGATATGAGATTTTAAAAAACTATTTTTCAAAAGCATTTTATAAAGAAATACTTTCAAAAATATGTTTTAAGGAGAGTAATATCAAGAGAAAGGTTTATTTTAAAAAAAAAAATCCCCAAGAGCCATATATCTTTCCTTCGATTCTCTGTTTTGAATGTCTTCCTCTTTCCCTTTTGAATCTCTTCCTCCGCATATAGATGCTTTTTCCTAAGATATATGAGGACTTCTGTACGATGGGCAGAAAACCGCTTCATGGGATTAAGACGCCCTTGTCGGGGCTAGAAGTTGGCTCAAGAAAGTGGAGGACTTGTCGGTATCCTTGAGATAGACGAGGGAAGGAAGGTTCGACTAGTTGCTTGGTTTCGTAAGAATCATTTGATAATCTGATCTGTACCAGTAGTCTGTAAGTATCTGAATATTTCTGATAAGGTTAAGGGTTTTTACTCGAAGCGGGAAGTAGATTTCCAGTTGGGCATTTGTTTAATGGAAGCGATTCTCTGAGTATCAATCTGATGTTGATTTCGGTCTTCGGGGTTGATACTTAGGGGGTTATTCTCTTAAACCGATGTCTGATAGGAACAAAGCTTTTGTTTTAATCGTACTTGCCTCTGTCACTCAGTTGTATCATATCGATCGAGTCTTCGACCTTTAGGTAGAAACTATGGTTGAAACATGTGTTTGAGATATGTTATGTATGATGGATGCATGTGGATGCAAGTGTTTTCTAGTGGTTGCTTGTGGATGCATATACACACACTTTAGGCACTAGATCGGCTCAGTCACTTCATATTGCATATAAATGTGTGTGCATATTTAAGTAATGGATGTATAATGGTTGTACTATCATATGGATGTTGCATTTTGGTGAATGGTTGTGCACGCATGTAGAGATAATATGTATCGATATGATACTTTCGCATACATAATGGACGCATGGCACTATCATGGTTTGCATTAAGGAGGTCAACTGAATCAGTAGACCGCCTGATTTTGCATTAGATAAGGAACATATACACACACTTCTTGCATATATTCATATAACATTAGAAAATTTTAAGGACAATGGATGCCTATGTTTGATGGTTAAGTAGATGGTTGTTTGGATGGTAGGATACGTTCTTCTTGACTTAGAGATTTCAAGGACGAAATCCTTTAAGTTGGGGAGAATGTAACACCTGAATTTTTGAATAATCGAATTAAATAAATTAAAGAATAATTAATCTCAGACGTGAGAATTAAGGGAAACGGGTTGCGCCATTGTGTTAGTCTCGGAATTCTGGTTGAGATAGAGTCCGAGTTTGCGTAAATTGGATTTTGTATGAAAAAGATGTCTTTAAATTAAATATTGCAGCAAAACATGAAAAAAAAAGAATGAGAAAAGAATAAATGTTTAGCATTGTTCTAAGATTTGTAAGCAAAAGATTTAGTAGCTCATTTGGTTGGAACACGTGACTTGCATACAAAGGGTACAGAGTTCGATCCCCGCCAGCGCCATATTTTTGGTTTAGGGGAATGGCTTAAAATGGCTTAGTGTGAACACAGTTCAAAAAGTGGTTTAGTGTAAAAATGGATAATTGGGAAGATAGATAAAAAGAAAATATATATATATATAAAATATATATATACACACACACATATATATGACGTGTACGCATCATGTGGCGTACGTGGCGCATTTTTGGTTGTCAATGATTGTTTTTTTTATGTGGCCTTCTTTGATTAGCTTTATGGCAAATTAAAGGTAAGAAAGATTTATGCATGTATAAATGGATATTTGTATATGGGTAATTAATGTATACGGTAAAAGGGAGAATACGTAATTAACAATAATAGATTTATAATTTGCATATAAATATGAAGGATAAACATGAAAATTACATGGCATAGATTGGTTCATGAAATGGTATATTTAGTATACCATTAATTGTGAGCATAATTAAAAATATAGTTATGGAATAATTAAAATGGGAATAATTTGCATATGGAATTTGTCATAAATAAGAAATATGTAAATTATAGAAAAAAAATGAACATTTAATACACTGTGCTGAGTCATTAGGGCTGAGGTGTCACCCTATCTTGGTTGGATGGTTCAGGTTGCTTCTAGGTAGATCGGATGGCCTAAATTAATCCCAAACTCTATAAAAACACCCCTAGACTCAAACCCTAAAATCAAAACAAAATTAGATTCATGGCCTCCATGCCGTCACCTAGCAACTCAGCATAGCCGCCACCAATTAGAGAGGAAGAAAGCTAGTCTAAATCAATCCTTTTCAACTTTAACAACGAATCTTCTTCATGGGAAAGCTATTACAACTTCAGAACTCAGAATTCAAGACCTTCTCTGAATTGCGAGTTCGATAATTTTAATAAAATAATTAGCAAATTAATTGGATTGAGTTATGATGTGGACTATTTGGATATGATGTGAATTATTGACCGCATGTTATTATTCATGTAGTAAAATTGTGATGTTTATGTTGTAAATTCTATGATGCTATCTTGCAAAGTTGTGATCATCTATATTGTAATTTTATGATTGGCTTATGTATAATCGAATCACCATGTTGTTCATATGTTAGTTTGGGTATGTTGATTCATATGATAAATCATAAGTATGTATGCAAGTTTAGATTTTTATTAAGACATGAATCATATGCAAGTTGGGGAAAATTATATGTATAACCTTATATGCTTCATGACACCTATTTTAGATCTAAAGTTAGGCCATGACATGTGTGAGTTATATGCCAAATTCTACATGCTGGTTTACATGTTTAGATGTAAGTTTATACTATTGTTATGTTGCATAAATCATATATGCAAGTTCATATGAATACATGTGTTTGAATATGAATCATGTTATGCAAGTTTATGGTTACTGCCTATGCAAGATTACACCTTTAAATGTAGATCTATGACATACATGATTTATGCAAATTTGTGACCATTATCCCAACAAGTTCACACCTTTAGATTTGGGTCTATGACATATGTAGTTTTATGCAAGTTGTAACTTTGGCCTATGCAAGTTTTAGATGTAGAACATCATTCTCACATGCAAGTTCACCCCTATGTTTAGATCTAGTTTTAATTATATGTATATTGTGATGTTTTCTCTTTATTCCATGAGTTAGACTATTCGAGTCTAACGTATATTTTACGTTAAACGAACGAACGTACAATGTGGGGTAAAGGGGATAATATTAAAAGATTTAATTGGCATAAACGCCTTAAAAGACATATAATAAATTTGGGATGAAAATTGGTATGATTTTACATACCATAAATGGATGGACATAATTGAGTCAATTATGGACATCGTTAAATTTGGAATTGATTGAAAATTTGAATAGGGAAAGTAATTCAAATTGGGGAATGATTAATTAGGAGTAATTAATCGTCTAAGGCACGAGGTTAGGCTCTTTTGTGGTGTAAGACTGTCCGGACCCGCCCGGCAAATCCAGCTGCTACAAATGCCAGTCTACTGTGGGAGGTCTTAGGCATTAATTAAATATGTAACAATTGTAAAGACACGAGGTTATGCTCTTTTGTGGTGTAAGATTGCCGGACCCTCCCGGCAAATCCAGCTGCCACAAATGCCAGTCTAATGTGAGAGGTCTTTATGAGGTTACGGTCTTAATGAATTAAGAAACACTTAAGCAGATAAACATGTAGTGGGACATGAGGGGGTTAAGTGGGTGCCTTGGGTGGCATGTGGAATCTAGTGGGTTAAGTGGGATGTACTAGAGGGGACCAAGCTTAGGTGGATAGCTTGTGTCAAATAACGGGGGCCCGTTTCAACCAGTAACCCATGAGTATCTCTGTGGGCTCGACCCAAGTCGAGGACGGGACACGCGTACTAGGCTTGACTGTAAGAGGCCAAAACGGGTTAGCGGTGGCAACGCAAGTCCAACGGGTTCATGTGCGTGTGTGGGCCGGGGCTGGTAGATAAGACGTTGTTGCATCGTGTAGGTATAAGCCGTGCATCTCTGGTAGTATTGGGTTGCCACTTTGGGGAGTGATACACCCCACTGTGGGACCAACACGGGTATCTACGAGTTAGGAAGCCGATCGCTTGGGGGTAGTGGGTACACCTAGTGGAGATAGGGGCAGACGGCACCTATGAAGGTAGCTAGGGGTACACGAAAGTACCAATATCATTATTAAGTTCTATAGGCGGGATCAACCTTAGAGTGACTAGTGGTGGTGCAGTATAGCAATTACCTTATAGTGGTGGTGCAGTATAGTAATTATCTTATAGTGGGTTAGGTGCGCTTTAACGATATCGTTGTTCATCTTGTTTCCTTGTTTACTCTGCCATACCCAATGGTTCATGGTCATTTTCTTATTTTCCAACTTATGCCTTAGCCTAGTTACTTTGGTAATTATATTGTTAAAGTTATCGCACTCGCCAGACTTTATGTCTGACCCTCTTTGTTTCCTCCTCTTTTCTTCCTTCCCCCCCTAGGTGCTCAGGTTGGAACTAGCACCAGTGGAGCTTGATTTTGGACAACTGTGCTTCTTGCTTTTAGAAGATTGCATGGATCGCTGAAGTAAAGTTCAGCCTCTCTTTTATTTATGGCTATTTGTATTGGGGATTATGTCTTTCAATTTATGTACTTTGATTTAGTCAAGATGGATATTATGTACTTGGCTCTGGTTTTGATAATGTAATCAAACATATGTATTTTCCGCTGTAATGAAATAAAGTTTTTAATTTTTCAAGTACTGTTTATATCTGTCTTGTTGTTAAGTTTCTGTTCTATACCCACTTAAAATGCTCCATAGAAGTTAATGCATTCCCTTTGTGAGTGACATTAATGGACGTGGGGTGTTACAGTAGGACCCTTTGATATCGTATCTTTGTTATATCATTGTATCTTGTTATGGTTTGTTAGAATTCTGCGTGCTAGGATAAGGATATGGATGTATGGTTTCATGGTTGCTAGTCTGGATGATAGAATTGGCTTTTCATGGATGATAGGCATGCAGAATCGTTGTGATTGCTTGTGTTTGCTTGGAATTTCGGAGGCGAAATTCTTAAGGGGAGAGAATGTAACAGCCCGCATTTTACGTATCGAAAGATCGTAAAATATTTTTATTTCATTCTCTGGGGGTTGGATCATTCTCATCTTTTAATATGTTGCTTATGGGGATGTGAGACTTATCCATAATTTTTACCGATTTTGTTTGTGACCATTTTGTCCCTGTCAGCCTTGTACAGGGCATAACTTTTGACTCAGATCGAATCATAGGGTGAGACTATTCCATTGGAAAGGAATTGATGATTACCTTTCCGTAGAGTGGTTACATTAAGGATTTGGCTCAGCGATTTGGGAGAAATCGTTGTTTTAAGGTTTTTCAATTGGTTGTTCAGATTTGGAGAGCCTAATGGGCTGAATGGGGGAGGTCCATTAGTGGGATGGTGGAATCCTATAAATAGGGGGTGAGAGTGGAGGGAAAAAGGTTACTTTCCCATTCTCTCATTTGGAGGCATTGATCTCCTTCTTCCTCTAACACCTTTCCACCATTAAAAATCCAAATCTAAGAAGGGAAATCATAGATCTACACCATTGGAGGCTTGATCTACATCATTTCAAGTGAGGATTCATCAAATCGAAGGGCTAGGAGCTATTTCTTCGCTGTCCGGAATTCTATTTCTTCGATTTTGCTTTGTTTTGGCAAATCGGAGAGTGATTTACATATCTCACATGAATGCAATGAAGTATATGAGTGTTTGTGTATGTTTCTCATCAAATTGGAATGTTTTATCGTAGATTTATACCATTATATGTCCATTTTAATATGCATCACCCTATGATCTTATCTAGCAAGTTTTACTCGACAATTTCATGTCATTTTATGTGTTTATGTTAGTTAGAACTCTCATTTTGATCATAGGTTCATTTTAATGGTTTTTGGTGAGATTTACATCATTTTTATGGTAATCATCATATTCATGTGGTTAGTAATGTTATGATATGTTTATGATTGTGTTTGATGATTTTGGTTGAGTTGGTTTCGTCGGATTCGTCGTTTGGCGAGGTTTTGATCGAAATCGGAGTAGAATTGAAAATGTGCAGAAAGTGGCTCGGGTCGGACTAAATGGGGTCGGGTCGGGCTCAAATTCTATCGTGGAGGACAAGTCAAAGTTGGCTAGGGTCGGATTAAAGTGGCTCGGTCTCGGTTCGGATTGAAGTGGCTCGGGTCGGATTGAAGGGGGTCGGGTCGGACTAAAGGGGGTCGGGTCGGACCATTCTAGATTGGGTTAAAGTGAATCAGACCATTTTGGATCGGGCTAAAGTGGATTGGACCATTCTGGATCGGACAAAGGTGGGTCGGGTCGGACAAAAAGGGGGTCGGGTTGGGCCTAAAGGGGGTCGGGTCGGGCCTAAAGGGGGTCGGGTCGGACCAAAGTGGCTCGGGTCGGGCTATTCTACACAGCCATTTTTGGTCAGCCATTTTTGCCATTTCTGTTCAGTTATTTCTGTTCGGACACTTCCGGTGATGATGTGACTTCAAAGTGAGATCAATTGGGAAGTTAGGAAGTGTTGAAATAATGCTATGGATTGCTTTGAACCTTATAGAGATGTTGGTTGGTTCAACGATGGTGGTGGCATCGACGAGAATCCAGAAGGGGATGTTCAAAGTGATGTGATATGTTCGTTATTCGGTGAAAAGCAACGAATAGGCAGACAACTCAAAGGTCGTGTGTTGGTGGATAATGGTTGCTCAAGAAGGTCTCTTGAACAGTAAATAGCCGTCAAGGTTGGAAAACTAGAGATGCGAAGGCCGAGAAGTCATCGTTGTCGTAAGTTCTAGCAGGCTCAAAGCAGGGGTACATTGGGGGCACCCAATAGACTGGAAGGTTGTTGGTCGAGTATCATCGAAAGGCCTAGTTGTCAAGGTTGGACATTGTCAAGGTTCGACATATGGAGTTTATGCTAGAACTGGGGTTACCATTAGCCCTTGACATATGGCAAGGTTCGTAGTCTTACGATTAACGGTGATATCAAAGCAGGATTGGCTGTGATAGCCAGAGTCAGTCATGGATGATTGGTTGTTATGTGTGAGACTTATATAATCTGGATGTTATGTGTGTTTTCCATGATTGAATGATTGCTCTGGTTATCATGTATGAATTGTTATTCCTTTGGTTGAATGGATTGTAAAGGCTATCACTGTCCGATATGGGGAAGATAAGGTTGAGTTCTTCTCTGGTGTCACGGGTAGATTAGTATGTTTATCTATCCCCTCCCATACACTTTATTGTTGAAGTTTAGCTGTTTATCGCTCACTAAGACTGCTGTCTGACTCAAGGTTTTATGTTTCCTCTTATTACCTTGGGCTGTTCATCCGATTGTGGATGGGCAGACCAAGTAACAGGTGACAGATAATGCTTTAGTGAGGATGACGATGCTGATCGATGGCGAGCAGGAGGCTCATGTACCAGTTTTACTACTAGCTAATAATTGGATTTCCACTGTTTGCTTTTCTGAGTGATGTAGTGAGGCAACTGTGTATAAACACTATTTCCAAGTTTGTGGATCTTACTTTCTAGTTGTATGGAAGTCCAGTGTTTTTGCTTCTCTATTACTACCTGCTGTATATGTTCTATTATATTTTATCCCTGCGCTATGAGTTTTACGACAGGTTCCGCTTGTGTTTACCTACTCTGATGATCGTCCATGATAGCCTTGCACATCTTTCAGCGCATTATTTCCCTTGTATAGTGCGGGGGTTATGGGCGTTCATCACATCAAGCCTACAGTCTTCCCTCATATCATAAGACAGATGAACAAAGGCAGAGGAGGAAGGATAGGGAAAAGGAAGACATAGACAAGAGAAGAGATAGGGATACTGAGCAGGAAAAGAGAAAGAAAAGAGACAATAATCAAAATCATCATGGAGAGACTGACTATGTCAGAGGAAAAGGTTTGAGATGGTGGAGGAAACTTTTGTAGAGAAAGAGGATAGGCTGCGACCATTTTGAGAAGCACACAACATCTAAGTTCCCAATCAGCTCTAGGATCGAGATTCCCATTTTTTATTTCCTTACTAGTTCGTGCTTCCGGGATATCTCCAACATAAGCCATCACTATCACATATTGCTTTTAAATTCGCACCAAGCCCGCATACATCTCCTTGAAGGTCCTAAATGGCTCTCTAAAAGCCTGTCGGGTGGTATTTAAAGGAAGTTAATTTTGGTCGTGATTTAGTACTCCTTGACAAAAAATCCACACCAGGAAATTTGGATGTGCTTTGAATGGAAATCGACCAGCTTAAGGTCAGTAAAGACTTTATAAAGAGTTAGCTGGTACTAATAAAGCCAATTACACACTACACCAGAAATGCTATTTTGCAATGGCTTTGAGTCATTGCAAAATCATTTAGCAACGTCTATGAGCCGTTGCAAAATCAGGGGTGGCAAAAAATTAGCAACGGCTCAAAGCCGTTGCTATTTCCGACTTAGCAACGGTTTATAGCCATTGCGGATTTGCATATTTGTATTTTATTTTTATGGCTCTTCTACTACACCAAATTCATTTAATTTTCATACTCAATACAAACGTTTACAAATTTAACGTAAAATCACAATAGAAAGTCCAGTAAACCAAATATTTTTTTATAGATTCAACACAAAGACCAAGCTTAACAAGTTTTGAAATTGCAACGTTAAACGGTATATTACACTTCAAAGTTCAATAGCAATAGCAATAAAAATATTACAGAATATAGTACATAGTTCACAAGCATATTAATCCATACATAGGTCAACAAGCATGCTAGGTACATAATACAATGTTGAGATATATCCTTAATCGGTACATAGTTCATTGTCTCGAAGTCTCCCTCCATAATGGCTCTTGCTTTCATCATTTCGTTTATAACGCCATAATGCCATCGTCGCCATCTTACATAAGCAAAGAAATTACGTCCGCATACATAAAGCAAAGAAGTTATCCATATATTAATTCAATAATATAACATATGACTGAGATTTAATTGGATATATGACGACATGGAAAATGGATATAGACAAATGAGCTGGTAACAAATTTAACTCATATTAATACAAATCAAATCATATGTCTCCATTTTCTCTATTCTTCCTGTACAAATCAAATTTGGGTTTTACTATTTATATGATCTACTTATTATAGCATGATGAGATCCACATATTAATTCAATAATATAATGTGTGACTGAGATTTAATTGGATATGTTACGACAGGGCAAATGGAGATAGATAAAATGAGTTGGTAACAAATTTAACTCATATTTTTCCTTTAACTCATATTTTCCCTTTCTTGCATGACAATTTATCTCAGTTTTCAGTTTTTATATGATCTGATTACTACAGTAGCAAGATGGATCAACCCATTAATTAGATTCTATCATATGCAGTTAAGATTTAACTGAATACAATTGACAAAAAGAAAATGAGAATAGACAAATTGGACTGATTGTTGAGATATACGAATCTTAGGAGCCTATTAAAAAAATATGAAAAAATCATTCTAATAAGCATATGAACATATTCAACAGTACTTAAGCCTACATCAATAAATTTAATGCGAAACAATTTCTTGAAAAGAACATAGAAACTGAACCAAGTTACGAGACTGATTAAGAAAGGTGGAAAACTTGCTCACCTATAAAAAAATATCCCCTTATTATCGCTTTCAAGGATCATGTAAAAGATGACACGCTGCTGTAAAAGATGACACATTTATACAAAATGGTCTCCACAAAAAGATTAGATAATTTTTGGAAAATATCTCATACTCTCCATATAATATTTATTAAGCTCAGAAAGTGAACATACATGATTATGACATATAATTCCATTCATTATCTCAAATTCATTAAATTTTCACATTAATCTTTTTGCATGAATATCAAAAGGTCTCCACTCTCAGTACAAACATGGAACATATAGAAGTTAAGCCATAGTCACATAATACATAACATTGAGGAATAATTAACAAGCCCACACACTCAAATAACAATATTTTTCTCAACTTAGGATAATGTGTTGTCGCAACAGTAAATCAATGACGATACATTTCACACTGATTGTATATATATAACAATTATATAACAAGAATAAATGCTATAACGCTGTTGCTTATATACTTATATTAATACAATTGACAATTTATTTGTGTAACGACCCAGTTTTCGGACTAATTTTACATAGATCTCACTGGTGATTTGAATAATTAAGACTTGTATATTCGGAGGATATTAGAGTTAAATATAAACTAAATATCCATTGATGATTTTAAAATCCTTTAACCAATGTATATTTATATATAGAACAAGTAGTCGATGTTTTATGATTTTGTTGTATTTTTAATTTGTTTAAAACCCATGTGAATACAAATTACTTAAGATTTACTTCACAAAATCAAATTTGATTTTTTTTCTCGAAAGTAAAATAAGAATTTACTTATGTAAGATATGATTTCTTCATAAGAAAGGAAAACGAAAGAAAATATTAATTAAAACAAGATATTTAATTAAAATTGGTAATGTTTATAGGATCAAATTCATTCAAATTAGAATAATTATTATTTTTCATCTATACCTATATATTTACTTGTTATTTATATATTTATGTGCAAATGGACAAGTAATTGATGTTTAACATCTTTATTTGCATTTTTAAACTTGCTTTTATAAGTCATGTATTTATAACATCACTTAATGTGACTAATGAAGATGTATATATACATAAAGTAAAACCTATTTAAGGTAAAATTTTATCTTACTTCATAAAGTATACATAAGAAGATATGGCTATTAAATACAAGAATATGCCTAGATGTGATGGAAAAGCTAGGGGATGATTTGCTTTGATGACTAAGATTAATTTGTGTATATATATTAAGTACATAAATGTGCACTTTTTACACCTAGATCATAGACAGGAATAGGATGAAATTTGCTTGGATGTTAAGCATGGATTGTCAATATATTAAGTACACATATGGTACAGCAGAGAACATGGCTTGAAAACTAAGATTTGGCTTTTATAATACAATCAACACACACATGTACAACTAGAACATGGCTTGGATGTTAAATTGATTTTGATATGCAAGTACTACATGCTTAGATTTTCTAGTAAGAACATGGACGAATTGTTTAGGAACCAAATGGAATTTGTTCACACATCACATCAATTTCATAATTACACACATACAACCTATCACCGAGAAAAACCACCCTGCATATCTACCTTACACAATAGCCCAGCCTTAAAGCATCAGCAGCTAAATGAAGTGAATGACAAGGACAATACATAATTGAACCTACCTATGCTTGATTGGAAATGAAAATTTATGTTGAAAAGCCTAAACAATACTTCACTTCAAACATAGAAAAAGCTTAAGCAACCTACACCCTGTTTGCCTAAACATCTAGACAACCTAAGCCCAGTTTTTCACCAATATATACATGTGAACATAGCTGGCCGTGTATTATCTATTAACTGACTTGATGTAGAAGAGAATGGTCTTACACTACACATCTTTTCAATCAAGCATCCATCACTGTAAATGGTTGTTTCCTGTAAATACCTACCTTAGTTAAGGCCTGCATATTCATGTATAAATACACCACTCGCAAACTCACACACAGACAAGTTCATATGAAAACAATAAGCTAAAAACTGGAAATAAAAGTGGCCGAGAAAACATGAGCAAACCTGGAACAGAGAGCAGTAACATGTGGTAAGTAAACCATCTAAACCTCTCTACTATTTTGTGTTGATCTTCAGTAGATCCAGATCTGTATGTTGATAGGAACCCGTCCCCTTTGATTAAATATGGATGTTAAACATTTAGTTTGAACAACCTGAGAATCTATTTCAAGACAGTATTATAAACATAGGTGAGTAAACTATAGTCCTTGCTCTTAAAAATCTATTTTTTATTTATTTATATGAAGTATATTCATACATTGTCTGTATGAAGTTGCTGCTGGAAATGATAGTGAAAACAGAGAGTTTTGAAATCAAAATATAAGCAGCAGTAAGCATACATACATATATATATATATATATATATATATATATATATATATATATATATATATTTGAAAGGGGGTTCTTTATTAATAATGTGAAGAACCAATACCAAGATTCGCCTCCTTAAAAAACCTAACCATCACAGTAAGAAAAAAGAGCACGACATCTGCTATTATACAGGCCAAAATACATCTGAGTTTGTCAACAATGATGGGAAAAAACAAACGTAAAACAAACCGTGGGCTACATTCAGCCCAAAATATGTACACCACTAGACCAAACAAGAAAAGGCGGACCGAACGTCCCACAAACCCTAAAAACAGATGTGTAAAAAGAATCTTCACTCTACTCATCCAGGATCAGTCAGCTCTATTCCCCATCGTAGAACCTTCAATCGCTCATCTTCGGATAATCGGCCATGTCTGAAACGTCGCCTTAGCTGTAATCTGACATCCATCTCCGCCAATTTAAATCTCTGCACGCGAGATAGCTGCTCGTTGTCGAAGATCCTTAGATTCCTCTCCAGCCACAAATGATGAACAAGGGTGTTTGTCGCCGTGAACGCCAGATCACTCCCCACCGACGTCGAAGGGTGCTTGGAGACCAGATCCGCAAGTCGGTCATGGAGAGTATCAGCTGAGTGATGTTGGAAGCCCAATTTATCATACAACCACTCCCAAAGGTAATTAGAAAATTCACACTTGTAAATAGATGGTCATGATCTTCAAAACTTTCATCACATAGCGAACATGAACTGCTTACATTAATTCCCCATGAAGCCAGTCGGTCCACTGTTGATAGACGATTAAAATAAGCTAGATATGTAGTAAAAGAAAACTTCCTTGCTGTTTTGGAATTCCATATGAGTCTGAAATTCGGATCCTTATATGAATGATCTCTTATTTCGTTCCAAACACATGAAAACACATATTTATACCGCCGAGCAATTTTACAGTAATCCCGAGTATGATCTGAATATATTTTGATATGTCTTATATGTTCTGCAATCTCCCTGATTTCTGATAAAAGTTGAGGCTGAAAAGCTCATCCGCATTATATGATTAACTTTGTATCCTGCTGTACCACATACATGCACTCGACTCCATCCAATTAGATCAACTAACGATTTATGGTTTATCCACGGATCAAACCATAAATCAGTACTGTCTCCAATAACTATTGCTCTATTCATTATATAATGTGAGTAAATAACTAAAATTTATTTACTGTTTATTTTTCAACTCTAGTGGCTTGAGACTATGTATGTAACCACCTCATTTGATTCAATTACTGAAGTTGTTTACATAGTTTACCTCTGAAATAGGTAGTGCAACACCAGAGGTTTAAGTAACTTGGAAACAATACCAAGGCAGTGACCAAAACAGGAGTATAAAATAGGTAGGTAAACTATAAAGTTTTCTCCCTTTAATCCTATTCCAGTGTTAAATATACAAGTTAGATTCAAATGCAGATATCCATTGAGTGCTACTGATTTGCATAATGTCCTTTATATATGTTGCTTCATGCTTGGTTTAATCAAATTAAACAAATAAAATAAAATAAACCCACTTGTATGTATTGAGCAATATACAAAATACCCATGCTGTTAAATTCAAAATCAGCAACTCGAATTACAGTTTGTTATAGAAAGTAAGATCAAAATAAAAACTGCTTGTTTATGCCTCGTGAGTGATCTAAAATTGGTTTCAAATGTAATAGTAGCACATAACACTGAATATCCTCAGATTATAGTAAAGTGGAAAATATACTCAATTGTTCAAAAATCAAAATATTTAGATTCAGGTACATGAATAGATTCATGTTTGAAAACCATTAATTTTAATGTCAGATTCAGGATTTTTAATAACCTAGATAGCGCAAATTTTCGAGACAATCAAAATTAGAGCTCTGGTCAAATTCAGGCAAAGGGGATGATCGTGGATGACCGCATCAAAACCAGAGGAGCGTGGAGGGGCGTTGAGTTTAGGAAAAATACGACTTAAATATTTAATCAAGTATTTTAGGGGTTTAAGGTTGAAGTGAGTATCACGGCTGTTTTGGGTGGCCGGAGTTTAAAGTCAAACTGCACCTTGATCACGGGGAGATAAAGGTGCGCACCAAGGGGGATCAAAAGAGAAGTTCATCAACGAGCCTGTGGCGAAGTTTCATGATGACCGATGACCACAGGTAGTGAAGCGAGGCGTTTTAGTGGAGATTGTGTTTTTCGTGAAGTCAGTTTGAACACGAGATTTTGATTTGGGGGACTGGAATAATTTCCGATGATGGAAGTAGATTCAGATGGTGGAATTATGTATGTGGAAATGGTTGGAGCGATGTGATGGCTACCGGAGGGTTTGTCCACGTACACTATGCACATGGTGCACAGGGAATGGTGGCGTTTAACAGGAGAAGAAGAGGAATGTTTTGGCATGGTGGGAGATCGAGCTGATCAGGGAAAATTTCGATGAAAACACGAGTTTTTTTACTGGGGTTTTTGGCATGGCAAAAGCAAGGATCAAATCAGAGAAAAGGTGAGGAGCGGTACAAGCTGATCAACCTCGAGTCTGGCATTGATCTTTGTTTTGCCTGGCACAGATGGTAAGCAAGAAGAAAGGAGAGGGGGAATGGGCTGTCCCATGTTATTGGGCTTCCAGGCCTAAATAAAATAATAAATTTAACCAGGTTGTTTAAAATTTTAAGTATCCTTTCTAAATAGACATTTTTACATATATAATAAGAACGAGAAGTGCACTTAACCATTTTATAGTGAACGACCAAATAAATTAGGATAGGTGCGTGAAATTAGTAGGCCATAGATGGGTTCAAGAAATTTGTGTTATTTAAATAAATCAAATTTAAATATAATTGATTTTAATAGAAGTAAATCGTAAATAAATAAATTTATTTATTAAAGGAAGAAAGGATCGGGAGCTTATATTGATTGCAGAATTAGACGTCGTCGTCTAAGATTTTGGTCAAGTCTTCAATATATATATATATATATATATATGTGTGTGTGTGTGTGTGTGTGTGCGTGTGCGTGTATTCACATATATTATTTAGATCAAATAAAAGTATTATACGAGAATTAACTTAATTCCAAAGAAGTGTGAATAATATTTTGTGACTACCCGAGATCACATGAATTCAAAACTGTTATTAGTTTGAAATAAAACAGTGAATCATTGTTGACTATTAATGTTGTGATGAAAAATCATTATTATTTATTTATTTTAATATAAAGTCGTAAATCAAATCTAAATTAGTAAACAAAACGTTGACATGTTTTGATTACTATTCTGAAGTCTAAATTTGGATAAATTAACCAAGTTTTAAATTAGATTGATTTTAATACGATATATCCATATATATAAGAAAATTAGAGCAAAGGATCGGGAAGCTACTGAGATAAGTCGTAACTGCAGAATATACGTCATAGTGTAAATTAAGTTCGAATCTCCAAATTTATATAACCTATTGAAACGAAATGAATATTTAAATAAACTGATGTATTTATCTCCAATGAATCTGGAATAAGTATGAAGCAAAATTTATAAACTAACTTGCAGGGGCGATTATACGATTTAAAGAATTCGAAGACAGTAGATCTTTATGACCGGAAGAATTACTTGTTTAAAATTTCTCTAGTTTGGCCATTGGAGTTATTATGACTTGTGATCCTATCGTAATTGAAATCTTCGGATTTGCAAGGACTACTCGCTACTGATCCATTGGGTGATTCCTGTATTGATGCAGTAGGAGAGTGCCTTCGGTTCATCCTGTTCCTAATGACTTGTATGGACGAATGTCTGACAGAGTATTTCTTTAGAGTCACGTACACTGATTTTTACAAATGTATTTCTGTTGGTGGTGTTAACACCTAGAATATTTTTGTGGACGCCAATTAGTGATTTGACGGTCTGACAATGTGACATTCAAAGTAAATGATGACCAGATGTTCTAAAGGTGAATTCAAACCTCAAGCCTCACAACCAGAAAATGACAAAAATAGGATAAGTTGAATCTAAACAAGTTAAAATAAAATGTTGACATGTTTAACTTGATCGTCTTGTGTTGATTACTGCTCTGAAATCAGAATTTGTATTTATACAAGTTAATTATTTTGAGTGAACATACCATAAAATTTTATTTAATAACTTGTATAAATGTTTTACTTACCTATAATGTTTAAATTTGATAGTTAAAACACCGACTATCAAATAATATTCCCTACGCGTTAGTTCGAAGAGACCGGGATTGGAACTGGACCTAAAACCACTTCAAACTAATTTTACGATTCTTAAACTAACTTGCAGGGGAGATTATATGATTTAAAGAATTCGAAGACAGTAGATCTTCATGACCGGAAGAATTACTTGTTTAAAATTTATCTGGTTTGGCCACTGGAGTTATTATGAATTGTGATCCTATCATAATTGAAATCTTCGGATTTGCAAGGACTACTCGCTGCTGATCCGTGGGGTGATTCCTGTATTGGAAGCAGTAGGAGAGTGCATTCGGTTCATCCTGCTCTTGGATGACTTGTATGGACAAATGTTTGACAGAGTATTTCTTTAGAGTCACGTACATTGATTTTTACAAACGTATTTATGTTGGTGGCGTTAACACCTAGAATATTTTTGTGGACGTTAATTAGTGATTTGACAGATCTGACAATGTGACATTCAAAGTAAATGATGACCAGATGTTCGAAAGGTGAATTCAAACCTCAAGCCTCACAACCAGAAAATGACAAAAATCGGGCATGCAGCATGGCTATGTGGGTCGTTCCCATTAGGGTGTATAATCACATATCCATAGAAATTCCATTTGCTTCTTTAATCTATTCAATGCTGTCCCTTTCGGGAAACGGTTGTTGATCTCAACCTTTGGTGATATACATTCGATACACTCAAGTGAAATAAGTGGTCGGTCATGTATGGGCCAGGTTGCAAGATATTCTTGTTGAAACCAATGTATTCCCCTCTAGAGATACACTATCGGCATGTGGTTCCATACCTTGCCATAGTCGGAATCCAATCTCAAATAAGCGTCCACAGTTTTGATTGTATACTATTATGTGAAGCGTGAGATGCAAATGTTCCGCTAGATTGATATTTATTTGTATTTAGACATTATTATAATATCAGATAAAATATGATTTCAAAAAATGTTTTTGGGTTTCCGTAAAGTAAAAACCGTCCGTATTTATGTGTGGATCGGTCTTACGATTATCATTTATTTCAAAAGTGTTTTTGAACGTTAAATCAATCTATTTTAAAATCATTTATTCACACCAGTCCCATGATTGACCTAGAGTTTATTTTTCTGTGTTATCCCTAAACTCTTGGTGCCCAAATTTGTACGGACAGTCAAGTGGTTTCAGGATTTTACAGATTCACTTGAAGGAACTTGGAGCAGGAAGCTTCAACGATAGTTATATGGTGTTATTTCCGCTGTGTCGTATATATGTTGTACTCTGATGATGTATGTATGTAAATACAGTTTTGTATTCCAAGATGTTATATAATATATTTTATTTAGTTCCGCTATGAGATTCGTCTTTTACTCTGATTCTGTTGTGTTCAGTTCTTCTTTTTCTTCTATTCTAACTTTCTTTCCTTTTACTTCTCACCCTCTAATTTCTTTCTATTAACGATCTTTTAATTTCTGGTGTTTGATCAGTCGATATGTGATATAGGATATGTACTAGTACCGATAATCTGGATCGAGAATTTGTGGGTCGCTATAATTTGTTTCCATTTTCAGTGTATGTGTGTAAATCTAGCTCAACAATCAGTTTTTACGTGATTTGCTTACCACAATAACATCGTATCAGTCTTGTGGATAAGATTTCGTTCAGCACCTTCCAGGGAAAAAAGAAATAATGAGGAAACAATAGCCAACGTAAGAGTCCATTACCAATCTTACCTCTGTCTTTCGAAATAATAAAAATATTCTCGTGCTCCATCGCTGATGCTTTTATCCATTTATCTTTTTTCCTTTCTAGTTTGTATATATATAAAAAAAATAAGATCAAAGAAAAAAAAGAACTAATAATCATTTATGGCTGCTGGATGAAATGAAAAAAACGGAACAGAACTAAAGACTTAGATATAGTTAAACAAAATGGAGCAATAAAAGAAATTAACTGGGTATTTCGCATACAGTACTAAAAGAAAAACAGAGGATATTACTCAAAAAAAAAAAAAAAAAAAAAAAAAAAAAAAAAAAAAAAAATGGAGCAATAAAAGAAATTACCTCCATCTCAGTCACACATTATATGATTGAATTAATATGTGGATCTCAACATGCTATAATAAGCAAAGCAACAAAATTTTTACGACAAGCCTAACAGTAGCGTACATGAATTTTATAACATAAAAAGACCTTGTGTTCGTTAGAGTCCCAAAATCTTGTTCAATAACTACAAATAGGAACTGCAATTTTAGCTTTTATAAAACAATACATGCCACTTGGAGGAACACTAAGAGCGAGATATCCCCAGAAAGGCTTATAGGGAGCAGTTAGAAATTTACAATATCATTGTATCTTTAGGTTCTATAAAACATGAATCTCCATGAATGATGAATGCATGAATAATTTAATAATTCCAATGGATCAACCATAATTATTAGTTGTACTCAAGCATATATATACGCCTTGAAAACGCAAACAACATCAGATCGATTATATACTAAAATCTGAACTGAGATAACAGCTGGAATGCAAAGGAGCTAACATGAAAAAAGATTCAGCTGGAAAAATCGAAGCGATTTGACTAGAAAAAAAAAAACATTTTATCCAGAAAATCAGTTGGAACGTGATGCTTCTTTAAATCTGTACTCAGATTTGGCTTATATGCATTCCAAGGCTGCACAAGAAATTCAACAAGAAAGCAAAATCAAAGGATGCCACGCTACAAATAGCAAACATACCACCCATCAAAGCTGTGAGCAATCAATGAGAAATAGTTTCAAAAGGTATTTGTTGCATTTAAATTGTTAAGAAAACATAGAGTAGTTTTTCATTCTATCTACTAATTCTTGAGCTAAGAATTTACAACCCAACTATGAAAAAGGCACACTGTTATTTTTCAATTGGCACAAAGACACAATCATCATATAAATTATTTCAAAGAAACAAAAGTATGAACATTAGAAATTTATTCAGACTTGGGTGCAATAAGTGATCAACGCAACTTTATTAAAAAACAATATTAAGAAAAACATACTAAAGAATATTACTCAATCATAAACCGTTAAGGTGAATCACTAACACCTATCAACAACAACAACAAAAAAAACTTGTTCGACATCGATGCGGAGAGAAGGTGCCGACGTTGATCCCAAGCCTCGACGAAGAAATTAGAAGATCGATGCTTCCAAGATCGAAGAAGAAACTAGAAGATCAATTCCCTCAGCTTTCTACTTTCTGTTGCTTTTCATTTTTTCCTTTTTTTAGAAGGAAACCGGAAATGGTTTTATTGTTAAATTCTGGTCCAGTCATTGCCGGAACCGGGCCGAGACGGCCAGAAATCTGGCGTGCCAACCGGAATTTAATACCTTGATTTATTCACAGATAATTATTGTCTGAGCATAAGCTTATATACTTTTTTCTTCTTCTAATTAGCTGGTCTAATGATAGCAAAGAAAATGCTAATCATAACAACATCAAAATGAGACAAAAATTTGAACATGCAAGGAGTTAACTGAAACTAATATAAAAAATAGTTATTTGATATAAGCACAGTGACATGAGAGCATGACTTTTATTCTTTTGACTGTCAATGCTTCTACGGGTAATATATTAATTTGCTTTACAAATTTTTGACTCTGTACACTTTCAATTCTTATCAACTAGGCACTTTTACAAAAGGAGGCTATACCATATTTTCTTGTGTGTTTCTTTGCAAAAGGTCAATTAATATTCACCATATGTCAAGAAGAACCATTTTTTAGAAAACAACTTCGAGAACTATATTTCTTTATACCAGCATACAATTAATTTAATGAAAAGGTAAGTGGAAAAAAATAGTAACTAATTATTTTAATAATGTAAATATAGACAGAAAAACAATTTCAATTTGTTCAACGATAGTAGCTGGTGTATAATGTTATAAAACTCTACAAGTTTTTATAAATAATCGAAAGCTTCATGTGGAAAGTTTCTCTTGCACAATGAAATTAAAGTTCAGATTCTATAAATATTAAGTCAAAATCTGCAAACTTAAATGTCCATTTGAGCGGGTAAACAAGTAAGGCAAATAATTAGCTGAGGATTATGATGTATAAATACAATATAAAGATAATGGCTATAATCCAACTCAAATATCATCCATTTATTCATATGAATATTTTTTGTAAAGAGCAATTCTGAACCGTGGATTGGCTATAATCTTGGTTTTCTTTTCTCTCTCAATTTTTCCACGTAGGAGGACAGGTTTTAGATTTACAAATATATTCAGTTTCTTTAAAGTAAGCCTACATTTATGTACTCAAATTTAATTTTTGTGCAGCTAAACTCAGATATATGTCAACAAGAAAACAGGATTGAGAAATCAGCATTGGAGAAAATCATGTCTTTAAAGTCAAAGCTGAAGTAGTAGTTAAAAAAGCAAAGTGATTTCTAAAAAGACCTATTACACAAAATAAACATCTTGACACATCACCCACATAACTAGATCGGCTCATTACAATCTAGGAACTGCAACCTGGCAAATTCTATGACAATAGCCCTCCAAATCATGAAATAATCGGTATACCCACAAATTTAGTTAGTAGCACCCCGTTTTGAAAAAAAAACAAAAATACCCTTCCACGTAGGGAGACTATGTGGTTTTTCACTGTACCTCGTAGTTGCCCTACGTGGTTCATCAAAGTACCACGTAGTTGATCTCCATGGTTCATTCATGGACCACGTAGACATACTACGAGGTGTTCAAAAAACTGAAAAAAAAATATAATAGAAAAAAAGGCAATTTGGTCTTTTTATTTTCTTGATAAAATGGGGGATACTAACTAATTTTGTGGGTTGAAATAGAATTTGCCATGCAACCTATTACACAAAATAAACACCTTGACACATTACAAGGCTTGAACTTTCTTTCTATTCTCAACAAAACGCAAGATGACAGGCCATATACACATCATCATAGAAACTACAATAATCCTACCGACTAAAAGATCCATGATATAAACAAATAGCTACTCCTACAATGTTGAAAAAACGCTATGACCAACAAAAAACTATGAAAAAAGCATCATGATCTAACAAAAAATCTACGACAAAAAGCACTATCACCAAAACAAATATTAACTCGCAAATAACAAACTTCGCCCCACAGCCTAAGAATAGATAAAAGCACTCATCTAAAATTAGAAACAAACACAATAGAAAGGGAATCCTACCTACATGATTAAAAACTTAACCTGCAAAGGGCAACAAATGATCAAAACCCAACCATCAAAATAGAGGGCTATAACATGAAAAAAGAGCTAATCAGGGATAAACCGAATCGAAACCCCATGAAAACCATAATCGTCAAATAAATACCATAACAACCAACAACGCTTGTAACATCACCTAACAACCTAGCGGAATAAGCATCACAAAAAAAAGTTTCTACAATTGTACTTAGGTCTGAACAAGGAGAAGACAAAAGCAGAATATATGAAGCTAAAACTAATAAGATAGAGGAGTAGGAGATACGAGAAATTTTTGTAGTAATATTAATAGGAATTTATCGCTCAAAGAGAAAAACTAAACTGCTCACCGATCAGTTTCAATCAATTACATGATGATGGTGATGGCTGATTATTGCCGATTACGAGATTATCAGGCAACTACAATTAGGAGATGATCAGGAGGACAAGATTTCAAGATCTAGGGTAAGCGTGTTTTATTTTTTTCTGCGTGAATATCAAAATGAGAATGAAAGCGTACTGAGGTAAGAACGGTGGCCTATTGAAGGGTGTATTTAATTTTAGAACTGATCAAATCCGTTCTAAAATTTAGAACGACTCGAGGTCATTGTACTTGCTGATGCAACGGATGTTAGCCTTTGCTAATTCGCAACGGCACAAAGCCGTTGTGAATTTTCCGCAATAGGGAGTTGCAAAACTGCTTGTATGATGTAGTGACACAGAGATAAAATCCCATACTAAAAAAGAAAGGAGTATGATCACATGCTTAAGGATCGTGACGCTGATATTAAGTGATTGAATAAGGAGAAGGACGATACTCTAAAGTCTAAATAGAATATCAATCAAATGGTTTAGAAGTTGATTAACGTTGGGAAGACATGAGAGATTCTACACTCCACCCAACTCAAGTAGGCTCATTGGATGAAAAAAAACTAGGGAGGAGCTCAAAGATGAGAAGGATCTCACATAGACCCAAGCGAGTAACATCACTAAAAAGTTAGAGTCGTTACCGAACGAGATCAGACCATTTTACACAGTCCGAGGAGAACGTTGCACTCAAATGGCGGGTTTCATGCTTAGAAAGTGACAAGAACGCACTTGCGACTGGGAAGTCTGTTCTCTAAAAGCTTTATGATGATAGGATGAAATGCCTGGATGACACAATATTCAATTTATACACCTTTTCTATCATGAGCAAATGGAACTTGTGCTACTTAAGGATAAATTTACACTCACGCTCTCCCAATTTTGGGAAGTGGTACTACTTCATGTTGAAGATTTCTGGTTTAATGAGGAAGAACTAATGCGTCATTACATAAACGAAGAATCTGAGATAATACTTGTGCAGGGAAAAGAAGAATTTAGGCTTGATAGAGATAGGCAGGCCTTAGATAAGCCATGTAATTTAAGGAAAACTCTTATTATAATGTTCCTTCAGGCCCGTATGGACATTCGTACAACATAAAAGCCAAATAGAGTCCATCCCTACATCTCAAGGCATTATTCCCACTTTTGTTGCCTTAGTCGCTGCCTTGACAACTTTAACGAAAATTCCAATCATCCTCATGATGGTGCAATAAATGGATGAGGATATCATGAAAGGCTTTTCAAGTTGTATTCCACACCCAAACTTCAGCAGTAGGTGATCCTCTTCTTGTTCCTGAGCTCGAGGGCTTATAGTTCTTTCTCAAAGAAGCCAGTGATTCAATTGCTCACTTTTCTCATTTCATAAGTTATAAAGTCACGTTTCTATTCTATTTCCTTTTAGGGCTTCACCCCTCTTCTACTATCTTGGCTACTACTTTAAGTCCATTTCAGTCTTCACTTGTCAGCCCATACCTTATTTTGAGCAAATTGATGTGCTACTAGGCTTAAATGACCCATTGGCATGAGGAGATGGAACAAAAAAGACCACAAGAAAGTGTACTTTAAAAGAGTTGGAGATGGAAACAAGGGGAGAGGAAAAGAAAATTGCAGAATAGCCCAAGTCCACAAAGAGTCCTATTAAGAACTAAAAGCGCAAGCTTCAAAAAAAATCTACGAGTGAGAGTGAAGAGTTTGAAGTGCTTAGTAGAGTTGGTCTAATATTACTATCTGGTTAATGATGCTCTTCCTATTGGTTAGTCTGGGAGGATAATAAATTGAACATCAGGCTTGGAGAAGACACCAAGAGGAGCGGTAAATAAATTGATGCATAGTTTCTTCTTTCTATCTTTTATTGTTGATATATAAAGTTTGTATTTTCCACTTCCTTGAGTTAAATAAGTCAAGAATGTGCGTGCACCATCCGCCGCTATGTGAGTGACTGAGAGTCTATGCAAAAGTGTTTTGTAGAAATAAAACATCATTGATTTTGTTAAAATTCCATGTATATTTTTTCTCTACGTATTATAATTGTTTTTCATCTATAACTACATTATATAGAGTTAGTTTCATATTCTATGTTTATTTATCACATTTTTTTTGCATGCAAATAATAGAGATCTCTTTCACATATGAATATATATATATATATATATATATATATATATATATATATATATAATGAAATTAACCACCAATTATGATTTTAAGCTCTGCTATTGTAACACCAGAATTTTTAACTCAAGATAATAAAATGAGAATAACTTAATTTACCATTCAAAATTAAGTGAAACGGACTGCGCCGTTGCGTTCGTCTCGGAATTCTGGTCAAAATAGACACCTGGTTTGCGTAAAACGGACACCACATGAAGAAGTTATTAAGGTTTGAAGTTTATATACGCATAAGAAGAGTATATACGAATAAAATAAATCTAGAAATTCAAAATAGTTCAAATTCACGTGGAAAAAGGGGAGCGGGAAAATTCCAGCCCAGGAATGTCGACCCCTGGGTCGACCCCCCTACTGCAGATCTGGGCAGATTCTTCTGCTGCGAATGTAGACTATTTCTTTTACCAAATACGTTGTTGAACACCTATAAATTAGTCTGTAGAGCCAACCCTAAATCTCATATTTCTGAGACAATGCAGAAGCTTTGCCATTTCTCTTCCTCCTCAAATCCATTCATAAAATTAAGATTACTGGTTTAGGAAAAATTCTGAATGCAGATTTAAAGGAAAGGAATGTATGTTTGTAAATGGATGTTTGGATCTCTTATCGAAGTGAGGTAATTCCTGGATCTGGTCTATTTTCAATTCTCTTCTCTTTCTTCCCTTTTTCTTTTAGTAAAAATTATGAATTCATGGTTGTTAGGTTCTGAATCTGAGCAGGGGAAATGCCATGGAATGATAGATCTGGACCAGATCCAGGATTTGAAAAGCATACAGGTGAGTGGATTTAAGTTATATAATTTTTGATAATGATATATTATCGTTTAACATAATGTGAATTTGCTAGAAAAATTAAAAGTATTGAATTGTTATAAAGACATGTTTAAATATGATATGCTGAAATGTTCAAATATATGTTAAAAGGATTAAAGTGGCGAATATGACATATTGGAATATTAATATGCGAAGATATTAATATGTTGGGAAAATTTGCCAAATATGTGTAGCAATTACCGTTGTTTTAATTCCATGTTAATTTGTGACATTTATGTACCTGGACCACTAATGATAGAAATTGAGAAAATTACATGTTAAGTTAGAATAATTACATGATTTTGCGATCACATGTTACTGTTAAATTTGAACAGTTATCTGATTAATTGATGAATGAAATTGATTATATGTCAGAAAGAACATGTGACGTAAAGTAGGCATAATATGATTGTAACACCCCGTATTTCTGTTAACACTAAAGTTGCTAATACAAAAAATAAATGTGTAAAGGGGAGATGTATCTAATGTGCATACAAGAATAATAATAAATGTGTAAAGGGGAGATGTATCTAATGTGCATACAAAAATAATAATAAATGTGTAAAGGGGAGATCTATCTAATGCGTACGTATTTATATGGATTGACAAATAATAGTAAATGTATATTAAGAAAGAAATGGTGAACATAATTGGCTTCTCTTTACAACGGACAGCTCTGGTTAATCCTAGCTTCATCGATGGCTCAAATTAACTTGCAACTCTATAAAAAGACCCTAGGTCTCAAACTAAAAATTCACAAAAAAAATAAAAAAATAAATAAGAATTGGAGCCACCATGATGTCTGCTGAGAACTAGAGGGAGCCTCCACTTGAAAGAGACGAACAACATAGCGGATACAAACTAAACGATTAAAAAGCAACAACAAATTAGAATCAAAGCAACGTCTTCCCAAAGGAAAGTTCTGCAAATTCAGAATTTCAGAACTCAGAAAACAAGACCGTCTACGATTGTAAGTTTAGCTACATTTTTAGAATGCGAATTAATATGAATGTCATGTGTTGCGATGAAATGATAATAGTACGATACTCGTTATGTTATTAGTATACGTTTGTGATTTGATTCTATTATCATGTTGAATTGAGAATTATTAAGTATGATGTTTATTATGTTTTATAATATTAATCTATGCCAGTGACTTGATTCTATTATCATGTTAAATAAGGGATTATTGGATTAGATTATTTGTATAAGCATGGACTTGGATTGTAACATCTTATGAGAATTGTGTAGTTTATTATGCAAGTTTATGTAGTGAAGTTACGCGACCAATTGTCAAATCTATATGTTCATGTTTATGCAAAACTTATGCCATGATCACACTTATCATATGTTGGGATTAATTTGCAAGTATGTTTAAATCTATGTTACTAATTAACACATGTGTATGTTGATTAGCCTATGTTGCTAACTCACATATACGTATGTTGATTTGCCTATGTTGCAAATTAACATATGTATATGGATTAGTTCATATTGCTAATTCTCATGTATGTTGTTAATATGGCCTATTTTAAAAAAAACACATATATGTTGAGTTATCCTATAAGTGCAAGTTCATACCTATGACACTATAATGTTTATGTTAGTTTTTTTGCAAGTTTGTACATATGACATTATAATGTTCATGTTAGTTATTTTGCAAGTTCACCCCTAAAATGTTCATGTTAGTTATTTTGCAAGTACACCCTATTATGTTCATATTGATTATGCCATCAATACCAAAGTTATACCCTTGTCATGTTCATGCTAATTTATGTCAATTTGCGTATATTAAATTAGGCTAAGTTTTTAGCCTAATACTTTACACCAAAAATCATGCGAACGTAAATTAGGCTGAGATGGTTAGCCTAATATTGGACGGGGTAACGTTGGGTTAAAATGATAATTTTAGGAAAACTTGCCATAAATTGGTCATTAATCACATAAGTGATTTATGGCATAAAAAGGCATTAATTACCTTAATTAATGAGATTAATTGGAAATGAATGTGACAGTAATTTGAATATTTTCTAATTTACATATTGGTCATTAATCACATAAGTGATTTATGGCATAAAAAGGCATTAATTACCTTAATTAATGAGATTAATTGGAAATGAATGTGACAGTAATTTGAATTTGAATAATTTACATAATTAAAATGTAAATTAGAAAATACGAACGTGCTTAACCCGAGGTTGGATTGAGTTGTGATGTAAACCTGCCCGGACCCGCCCGGCTGTCCAGTTGTCACAACAGTAGCTATCCAATGTGAGAGGTTAAGGCATGGGGCCCAATAAAGACCCAATGTTAAACGGAGTTGTGGCGTAAGACTGCCCGGACCCAACCGGCATACAGGCAGGCACAACAATATATGTCTAATCTGAGAGGTTGGTGCTCTAATAAGACAATTAGAGCTGAGTTAGGACTGATAGGGTTAAGTCAATTTAATAAATACTTAACCAAATTCAACATGTTAAATAATTTGGATGGGTGGGGGTTAGGTTCATTCAGACACTTAACCACTTAACATGTTTGACTAGAAAACCTAGTAACGGGGACCCGTTTCAGCAGTAATCCAATTAGGTATCATGGTACCCTGAACTAGGAAGGGTGGGGCACGATTACTGGGCTGATTGTAAGCGGCCAAAAGCGACAGCGGTTGGTGCACAATGTGGGTTCTAACAGAGTGCGGGCGTGAACACACTCTGGAGCAGACAAGTCAGGGCACTGGAGCATCAGTAGTATACCCTATGCATGCTAGAATTGTGTCGACGCTGCCACCATGGGACTTGATACACCCCATGGTGGGACTAGCATAGGTATCTACCATATAGGGCTGTAGGACACATGTGAATATACGAGTAGGAGCCGATCTTTTAAAGAAAGAGAAAGGGATCACTTCACCCCAATCACGGGGTGCCTGTTGGTATAAGAATTAGTAGGTGCAGAGATAGAGATTTAAAATAGGGTGCGAAGGGATGTTCGTTTTAGGACACCTTATCTAGTTCTAGGATAGTCTATTATCCTGATATCGTCCTGTTCTCACTTTATGCAAGTCATGATCTTTTTATTATTAACATTCTAGGAATATAGCTAGACTTACCAGACTTATGTCTGATCCATTTTTCCTTTCGTCTTCTTTTCTTCCGTCCCCCCTAGGTCCACAGGGAGGAAACACCACAGCTTAGTCAGTTTTTCATTCAGCTTGAAGAGAGAGAATGTATTGCTTGGATTTCTTTCATTTGGGTCATGGCTTTGGATATCATTTATGGGGATTATGCAGCTTTATTTATGTTTCATGCTTCTTTAACTTTTAAAATCAAGACAGTATTATGGTTGAATAATTGGAAGTTTGTTTTGAGACAATGTTGGAAATGTTCTGTATAAACACGTATTTATGATAATAAAAGTCTGTTGGTTTTTCCGCTGCTTATTTATATGTGTTTATATCTGTCTTGTGTTTTATCTGTGTCTTTTACTTATAAACCTCCACCAAAATTAAGGCATTCCCTTTGTGAGTGACCTTAACGGAGGTGGGGTGTTTCACTTGGTATCAGAGCATAGGTTTACCAGACCAGATAAAAAGTTTTTGAAACTATATTCAAATTAAAATTTAAAGAAGCATTTTTCAAGAAAAAGAATTGTTTTATAGTTTTAGAAAGGCATAATCCCCCTAAGCCATGTGAATTATCTATCCTTTGTTTTGAATCTTTCCTTTTTCGTTTCAGCATGTCGGGAGAATTTAACCTACCAGAAGGTGTGACTGTACCTGGTTGGTTTAGAAGGTACTTGGAAGCTAGGGCCAATGAGGTGGGCCCAGCGAATCTTCCTCCCCCAGCTGCAGCAATTCCTCCTCCTCCTCCCCCAGTTGCTGAAATTCTCCCTCCTCCTCCTCCTCCTCCGAGAGGAAATGCTTTTGCCAAGACTTGTAGAGATTTTAAAGCTATGGGTGGGAAAGACTTTCATGGAACCGAGTCCTTCGTAGCAGCCAGCAACTGGCTGAAAGAGACCGAAGATCTTTTCGTTATCTTCGAGGTAGAAGACAAGCAGAAGGTAAGACTGGCAGTGTGGTTACTCAAAGGAGAGGCTTCCTGCTGGTGGGAAGTCACCAATGCAGAAAGACCAGTAGAAACGTGGGAAGATTTCAGATTTAGATTTGAGCTGAAGTTCCTTTCAGAAGCTGAGAGAAGTCTTCAAATGGAGAGGTTCCTATCCCTTAAATAAGGGAGTATGACCGTCAAAGAGTACGTCAACCAGTTTGATCAGCTGGCTAGGTTCAGACTGGACCTAATCAACACCCAACACAAGAAGGATCTCCGCTTTGTCGAGGGACTGAATGAGCCGCTTCATAGCCTGGCCATGACCCACATACCTATGGGAGCTACATATGAAAGGCTGGTAAAGATGGCGTTACTACATGAGGAGGATAAAGGCAAGAAGGAGACAAAGGCGGAAGGGTCTCAGGGAAAGAAAGAAGCTTTACAGCCTAAGAAAACAGATTTTAAGAAGGGCGGGAAAAACAACAAAGCTCGCGAAATAAGAAAGTATAATTTCTGTGGTGTGGTTGGACATGTGGTGAAAGACTGCAGGAAGAAGAAGGCAAAGATGAATGGTGGTTGCTTTCATTGTGGAGAAACATGACACATAGCTAAGGACTGCCCTAAGAGGCGAGGGCAGGCGCAGAAAGCTGCATCCACTTCGGGTGGACAAGTTCATGCACTGGAGGCACCTCCTCTGCAACAGCGAGGTAGAAATACTTCTGTAGAAAGTGTAGTTTATCTTTATGATCACCCAGTTCGCACTTTATTTGATTCTGGTGCATCACACTCCTTTATTTCATCTGCTTTAGTAGAATCTCTGCACCTAGAAACTAGTATGGTAGAGGATCCCTTGGTTGTCTCCAATCCAATTGGAGGCCCAGCTTATTTGTGAGTGATCTGTATGAATTTGAAAATCTCTATTCTAAGTGTAGAATTTAGATGTAGTACCTTTGTTTTGGGCTTCTCGGGGTATGGATTGATTTTGGGCATGGACTGGCTATCCAGTAATGGTGCCATCCTTGATTGTGAGAAAAGAGTGGTTAGGCTTTTAACCCAACTCGGTAACACTCTGGAAATTACTTGTAATCCCTCGAATGTGGTTATGCTTAGTTATCTTGAATCGCTTGACGCTTCTGTTGAGAATTTGCAGTCAGTTAAGGTGGTCCGAGAATATTCGGATGTCTTTGATGAGGTGAAGGGCTTACCTCCGAAATGGGAAATAGACTTTCGCATCTATCTTGTTGACAATGCGAAGCCCATTGCTTTGCCTGTTAGGCACATGGCTCCTAGGGAAAGGAAAGAGCTCAGTAAGCAGATTAAAGAGCTTTTAGAAAAGGGGTTCATTAGGCGGAGCATTTCAGAATGGGGCGCTCCAGTGGTGTTCGCTACAAAGGCGGATGGTTCACTCCGTCTATGTGTTGACTATAGGGAGCTAAACAAGCTGACTAAAAAGAATAGGCACCCTCTCCCCAGAATTGACGATTTGTTTGACCAGCTTGTAGGAGCGTCGGTTTTCTCCCAACTTGATTTGGCGACCGGATTTCATCAGCTAAGGGTAGCTGATGATAGCATCGATAAGACAGCTTTCAGAACCCCAGACGGATTCTTTGAGTGGCTTGTCATGCCTTTTGGCTTGACAAACGTACCCGTTTACTTCGTGGACCTAATGAGTAGGGTGTTCAGAGATTTACTCAATAAATTCGTGGTGGCTTCGTAGACGATATTTTGATCTTCTCAAAAAATGAGGAAGAGCATGCTCAGCACCTAAAGGCAATCATGGAGACTCTTAGAACACATCAGTTAAAAGCTGAATTCTCCAAGTGCCACTTTTGGAGAGAAGAAGTGAGATTTCTTGGGCATATAGTGTCCAAAGAGGGTTTAGTTGTATACCCCGCAAAAGTAGTAGCGGTGCAAGATTGGAAGGCACCAAGGAATGCAACCGAGGTCTGAAGCTTCCTCAGGCTTGCAGGCTTTTATCGGAAGTTCATCAGAGATTTTACAAAAATCTTAGCTCCTCTTACAAGGCTAACAAAGAACAATCCAGTTTTCTCTTGGGATTTGGATTGCGATTTTGCTTTCCAACGCTTAAAAAGGGCTCTTACAACAGCCCCAGTTCTGACCTTGCCGGATGGAAGCTAAATGTTTACAGTATACACGGATGCATGCGGGACAGGACTAGGCGCTGTCCTAATGCAAGAAGGAAGGGTAGTAGGTTATGGCGGAAGACAGTTGAAAGTTCATGAAAGGAACTACCCAACCCACGACCTTGAGTTGGCCGCCATCGTCATTGCGCTTAAGGCTTAGCGCCACTATCTCCTAGGTGAGAAATTTGAACTGTATACTGACCATAAATCTTTGAAGTATCTCTTCTCGCAGAAGGACCTTAACTTAAGGCAACAAAGGTGGATGGAGTTTCTTGCCTCGTATGATTTCGAGATTTCCTACACTCCTGACAAGGGCAACATAGTCGCAGATGCCTTGAGTAGAAAGAAGCTAACGTTGAGCCTGCTATTTGTTGAAAGGCGAAGCCTAGAGTTTATAGCCAGTTTTGACTTTAGGTCCTCCTCTGATTTTGTACCCAGTCTGTTAGCATCGCTAGAAGTGCGGCCCACTCTCTTAGACTCAATAGGGACCGCACAACGAGAAGACCCTCAGCTTGTAGAAGTGGTTGATAAGCTCGTCAGGGGTGAGACTTCTAGTCACCTCGATAGATACACCATCGACGACAAAGGGTGGTTAAGATGGGATGGAAGACTATGCGTCCCACAGGCAAAGGAGTTGGTGAAGAAAGTTCTTGAGGAGGCACATCATTCCAAGATGACAATACATCTAGGCGGGGACAAAATGTACAAGGACTTAAAGAGAGTTTTCTTTTGGATTGGCAAGAAGAAGGACGTGGCAGATTTTGTTTCTAAGTGCATGATTTGCCAACAAGTCAAGGCAGAGCAGAAGAAGCCTGGCGGTCTGCTCCATCCTCTAGAGGTCCCACATTGGAAGTGGGATAGCATTTCAATGGACTTCATTGATGGGCTGCCTAGGTCTAGAAGAGGCAACACTAGCATTTGGGTAATAGTGGATAGGATTACTAAAAGTGCCCACTTTTTACCTGTCAAGAGTAGAAGGACTGCCTCGTCTCTAGCATCTCTTTATCTTAAGGAGATAGTTCGACTCCATGGAATACCTTCCAGCATTATTAGCGATAGAGATCCTATCTTCACAAGCGAGTTTTGGCGGAGTCTGCAAGAAGCTGTAGGCACACAGTTATGTTTGAGCACGGCCTATCACCCCCAAACCGATGGTCAGATGGAAAGGGTGAACAGGATTTTGGAAGACCTTTTGAGACTTTGCGTCCTTGACTTTGGAGGGACTTGGGAGGACCATCTTCCTTTGGTGGAATTTGCCTACAACAACAGCTACCAAGCCACCATCGGAATGACGCCCTTCGAAGCTTTATATGGAAGACCATGCCGATCGCCTACTTGTTGGTAGGAGTCTATTGACAAGCTCATACTTGGACCAGATATGACCCGAGAGGCTGGCCGGAGTTCACAACGTCTTTCATGTTTCTCACCTCCGGAAGTATCTACATGAGTCAGTGGAAGTGGTAGAGCCAAACATTCTAGAAGAAGCTGAAGTAGAACGCGAAGCAACTGTGAGGAAAGTTCCAACTCGCATCTTAGGAACTGAAGTGAAAAAGCTACGCAACCGCGAAGTCAAACTCGTCAAAGTTCAGTGGAGCGACGCCGAGGAAGACGCGACTTGGGAAACTGAGGATAGAATACGCGCAGCCTACCCTTTTCTTTTTGAGGGTACATTTTTGATCTCTTTTTTTTCCTTAAAGTCATGTTAGTATCTATCTTTTTAGGTATATCTCCCCGACCTTACCCTTTTATCCTTAGGTGGAAACCCCTTTGGATGTAAACATGTAATTGAAACATGTTATGGATGATGGTTGCAAGTGGTTGCAAATGTTTGCTAGTGGTTGCTCGTGGATGCATATACACACACAATCTAGGGTTTTAGATCGGCTCAGTCACTTCATATTGCATATGCATATATGTGTTTATGTTTGTATATGGTTGAAGCATAATATGTTGTCATATGGATGTCGCATTTTTTTGAATGATTGCGCACTCATGTAGAATTATGAATAGGAAAAAGTTTGCATACATAATGGATTCATGACACTTACATAATTTGCATTAAGGTGGTCAACTGAATCAGTAGACCGCCTGATTTTTGCATTAGATAAGGACATGTACACACACGATGCATATGATCATGAAGCATTAGAAGTCTTTTAAGGACAATGGACGCTCGTGTTTGATGATTGAGTAGATGGACATTTGGATGGTAGGATATATGTTCTCCTAGACTTGGAGATTTCGGGGACGAAATCCTTTAAGGAGGGGAGAATGTAACACCCCGTATTTCTGTTAACACTAAAGTTGCTAATACAAAAAATAAATGTGTAAAGGGGAGATGTATCTATTGTGCATACAAGAATAATAATAAATGTGTAAAGGGGAGATGTATCTAGTGTGCATACAAAAATAATAAAAAATGTGTAAAGGGGAGATGTATCTAATGCGTACGTATTTATATGGATTGACAAATAATAGTAAATGTACATTAAGAAAGAAATGGTGAACATAATTGGCTTCTCTTTACAACGGACGGCTCTGGTTAACCCTAGCTTCATCGACGGCTCAAATTAACTTGCAACTCTATAAAAAGACCCTAGGTCTCAAACTAAAAATTCACAAAAAAAAAAGAATTGGAGCCACCATGTTGCCTGCTGAGAACTAGAGGGAGCCTTCACTTGAAAGAGACGAACAACATAGCGGATACAAACTAAAAGATTAAAAAGCAACAACAAATTAGAATCAAAGCAATGTCTTCCCAAAGGAAAGCTTTGCAAATTCAGAATTTCAGAATTCAGAAAACAAGACCGTCTACGATTGTAAGTTTAGCTACATTTTTAGAATGCGAATTAATATGAATATCATGTGTTGGGATGAAATGATAATAGTACGATACTCGTTATGTTATTAATATACGTTTGTGATTTGATTCTATTATCATGTTGAATTGAGAATTATTAAGTACGATGTTTATTATGTTTTATAATATTAATCTATGCCAGTGACTTGATTCTATTATCATGTTAAATTTGGGATTATTGGATTAGATTATTTGTATAAGCATGGACTTGGATTAACATCTTATGAGAATTGTGTAGTTTATTATGCAAGTTTATGTAGTGAAGTTATGCGACCAATTGTCAAATCTATATGTTCATGTTTATGCAAAACTTATGCCATGTTCACACTTATCATATGTTGGGATTAATTTGCAAGTATGTTTAAATCTATGTTACTAATTAACACATGTGTATGTTGATTAGCTTATGTTGCTAACTCACATATACGTATGTTGATTTTCCTATGTTGCAAATTAACATATGTATATGGATTAGTTCATATTGCTAATTCTCATGTATGTTGTTAATATGGCCTATGTTAAAAAAACACATATATGTTGAGTTATCCTATAAGTGCAAGTTCATACCTATGACATTATAATGTTTATGTTAGTCTTTTTGCAAGTTTGTACCTATGACATTATAATGTTCATGTTAGTTATTTTGCAAGTTCACCCCTAAAATGTTCATGTTAGTTATTTTGCAAGTACACCCTATTATGTTCATACTGATTATACCATCAATACCAAAGTTATACCCTTGTCATGTTCATGCTAATTTATGTCAATTTGCGTATATTAAATTAGGGTAAGTTTTTAGCCTAATACTTTACACCAAAAATCATGCGAACGTAAATTAGGATGAGATGGTTAGCCTAATATTGTTTGGGGTAACGTTGGGTTAAAATGATAATTTTAGGAAAACTTGCCATAAATTGGTCATTAATCACATAAGTGATTTATGGCATAAAAATGCATTAATTACCTTAATTAATGAGATTAATTGGAAATGAATGTGACAGTAATTTGAATATTTTCTAATTTACATATTGGTCATTAATCACATAAGTGATTTATGGCATAAAAAGGCATTAATTACCTTAATTAATGAGATTAATTGGAAATGAATGTGACTGTAATTTGAATTTGAATAATTTACATAATTAAAATGTAAATTAGAAAATACGAACGCGCTTAACCCGAGGTTGGATTGAGTTGTGACGTAAACCTGCCCGGACCCGCCCGGCTGTCCAGTTGTCACAACAATAGCTATCCAATGTGAGAGGTTAAGGCATGGGGCCCAATAAAGACCCGAGGTTAAACTGAGTTGTCGCGTAAGACTGCCCGGACCCAACCGGCATACAGGCAGCCACAACAATATCTGTCTAATCTGAGAGGTTGGTGCTCTAATAAGACAATTAGAGCTGAGTTAGGACTGATAGGGTTAAGTCAATTTAATAAATACTTAACCAAATTCAACATGTTAAATAATTTGGATGGGTGGGGGGTTAGGTTCATTCAGACACTTAACCACTTAACATGTTTGACTAGAAAACTAGTAACGGGGACCCGTTTCAGCAGTAACCCAATTAGGTATCATGGTACCCTGAACTAGGCAGGGTGGGGCACGATTACTGGGTTGATTGTAAGCGGTCAAAAGCGACGGCGGTTGGTGCACAGTGTGGGTTCTAACAGAGTGCGGGCATCCACACACTCTTGAGCGGAGAATTCAGGGCACTGGAGCATCAGTAGTATACCCTATGCATGCTAGAATTGTGTCGGGGCCGCCACCATGGGACTTGATACACCCCATGGTGGGACCAACATAGGTATCTAACATATAGGGCCGTAGGACACATGTGAATATACGAGTAGGAGCCGACCTTTTAAAGAAAGAGAAAGGGATCACTTCACCCCAATCACGGGGTGCCTGTTGGTATAAGAATTAGTAGGTGCAGAGATAGAGATTTAAAATAGGGTGCGAAGGGATGTTCGTTTTAGGACACCTTATCTAGTTCTAGGATAGTCTATTATCCTGATATCGTCCTGTTCTCACTTTATGCAAGTCATGATCTTTTTTTATTAACATTCTAGGAATATAGCTAGACTTACCAGACTTATGTCTGGCCCATTTTTTCTTTCGTCTTCTTTTCTTCCGTTCCCCCCCAGGTCCACAGGGAGGAAACACCGCAGCTTAGTCAGTTTTTCATCCAGCTTGAAGAGAGAGAATGTATTGCTTGGATTTCTTTCATTTGGACCATGGCTTTGGATATCATTCATGGGGATTATGCAGCTTTATTTATGTTTCATGCTTCTTTAACTTTTAAAATCAAGACAGTATTATGGTTGTAATAATTGGAAGTTTGTTTTGAGACAATGTTTGAAATGTTCTGTATAAACACGTATTTATGATAATAAAAGTCTGTTGGTTTTTCTGCTGCTTATTTATATGTGTTTATATCTGTCTTGTGTTTTATCTGTGTCTTTTACTTATAAACCTCCACCAAAATTAAGGCATTCCCTTTGTGAGTGACCTTAACGGAGGTGGGGTGTTTCAATGATGACGTGAAGAATATAGATTTCAGTGAAAATTGAAAGAAGAAGACATGCCTAAATTATATTGAAAATTTACAGTAATAAGAAACTGTAACTGCGCTTAAACACGAGGTTAGATTACACTTGTGGTAGAAGTCTACCCGGAACCGCCCAACATGTCCAACATCCACAAGTGGTAAATCTAATGTGAGTGGTCTAACTGCTTAAATAAAACATGTAACAGCGCTAGGACATGAGTTAAGTCAACTTGTGGAAGAAATCTGCCTGGAACTGCCCGACTAATCCAGCGTCCACAAGTGTAGGCTTAATGTGAGAGGTCTAGTGCATATATATATATATATATATACATATATATACATATATATGTAAATGGCAGGATTGATAAATGGCATTAATCGTAATTAACGGGAATGAATGGAATTGAATGAAAGATAATTACAACAGAAAAGGAAATGGAATGAACGGTGAATGATAATAACCTATTATCAATAAATTACGTTAATGAGAATGTTATGTAATAGGTAGACTTGTCCCAGGTACAAGTGAAAATTATAACTTAGGTTATAATAAACTAGTAAGGAAATTAGATAACTGGTGAAATGAGATAAGTGGCACTTAATTGTAATTAAGTAACAGTAAACGGGAAAGCCTGAAACCAGTTGTTTGTAATAAGTAGAGAAAAAGGGTAAAATTTATGAAGTGAAAGAAGTTGTACTTAATTATAAATTAATTAATTTGAAATCTTGGAAATCTAAAATATGCTGATAAGAATAACATGTTAAGGCTTGTCCTAGGGACACTATAAAACTATAACATAAGTTATAATAAATGGAAAGGAGACTTATCAGTGAACCTTAGTTAAGAGAACTAAGTTAATAAGTAAACAACGATAAGTTGCAGTGACAATGTAAGATAGAATTATGATTAAAGAGTAAAGAATGAGGCAAACTTATGAAATGAAATAAGTTATATTTAATCATAAATGATAAGTGACATGTTAGACAGAAAACATGCAAATTGAGATATACTTAATTACGTATTAAGTAGAACATGTTATTGTAACCTTGAATCAAACAAGAATATAAATGGATCGTGGATTACAGACCTTGGATCACAATCTAGAGAATAACATATTGTGGGATTATTAATAAACTTAAATGGGTTAAGTTATATGATTGAAATTAATAAGCGAGGAGGGGGGCCCATTCCTTAGAGATATAAGGTGCTAGAAAGAACTTGGTAACCTGAATAAAAAGTTAAGATGATAACCAAGTTAAATGGAAACCGATGAGGTAAAGCAAGCGCATAAAAAAATGTTTAGACAAAGGGTCTAATAACATATTAAAGTAAGGCGCTTGGACCAGTCCACACGTTTGAGGGTGAATAACCTAACGGGGTAGATCATCGTGGTGTCATAAGGCACGAGGGGAGTGCACGTTCATCTGATTGTTCTTTCGGCTCCGAAGGACTAGAAGGGGAAGCACGCGGCTTCCTGAGGTACATAAGGTGCTCCTGGTAGTCCTCTGTGTGGTGGTAGATGTTTAGGTTGTGCTCTCAGAGATTGGGTCTGCACTTAACTACCACGTGGGTAGGCCTTGCAAAAGTAGCTTTGCAGTCAGAATACTGTAACGAGGTGACACTAAGGTGATTCGGCGGTCGCATCAACGGGGAGGCAGAGGGTCACGACCAACAAGGATAGTAGATCGTCGGATGCCCGTCATCAGCAGCCAGTGGGATGCGAAAAGACTAGAGCTAAACATGATAGACCATTCACCTTTCACTATCGAGGTACAGTGATTGAGGGGAGACGCCAATTGGATGTTTTGATTGTTTGTTGTTAGGGGTATGTCGCTTAGCTCTTGTAGTCTTTACTAGTTGAGGGAGGGGTGGAGGTGGGGGCCATAGCCACCATGAAAAACACACCCTATGAATATCTGTATTTTGAGGCTCTTAAAGGCGGGCTTGTACAGGTATGGAAAAGCTCCTGACCGAGTTCCATGTTTCTTGTATAGCCCTGCCATGGAACTCGGTGCACATTATGTGCGGTTAAGGCATCGAATACGATTGACGATACGTACGTAGGAAAGTCTATATACATGCATATCTGCTCTGGGTGGTATATCGTAGACTTGAGAGAACTACTCTTGTATGAAATCTGATTCGATCAAAGGTGGCAGTCTGTACGCTTACATAGCATAACAATGACAGATATATGCGGAACGTAACATTGTTATGTAGAGATCCGTACGTCACTCCGGCATAGGATGAGGGACTGCGTTCATTTTTGTGGCATTATGGTGGAGACCGTGCGAGTGGGGTAACATGGGATGTACCTCAATATTGGGGGTAGCTATATATATATACTGTATTAGGTTAAACCACTGGGAAGTAAATGGGTACGACGTGTGTGTAAGCCTTGAGTGCTCTTAACCCAAGTAACCTAATAATTAAGAAAATGTGATTGAATGGTATATGTAGGATTATCCAAAGTGTACAGTTTAAATCTAATCACCAGAACTTGTGTTCTGACCCCCTTCTCATAAAATACCCGCAGGTTAGATTTGTGGCAGAGACATAATAGCTTTAGATACTGGTTAGGCAGTATGATTAATACAGTAAGGCTATACTTTGATTATATTGTATTTTATCCATTCCGATGTGAGATATTTTCTGAGCTCTGACATATTTTATGTCGGTGTCTTTCCTGTAGGATACTAGAGCAAACCAACACGAGTTTCAATAGATTAGAATTAAAAAAAAAAATTGGTCTGTCGGAATTCGGGTTGTTACATCTGGTATTAGAGCTTAAGTCTAATATTCCTGTATAGATATTGAGTGAACGTATTTGTATTTTTAAAAATGTAAATATATTATATATATACACCTAGATCCATAGAGGAACCCACTAAATAGAAAAAGTATAACACGGTAAGAGTTGGGATGACTGTTTTGTACACTAAAAGAATGAGTACGAAAATTTGAGACCCTTAGGAAATTTGGGTGGGAAGTGTACAATATATTTTGAAATAGAGAAAGGAGGAACCCATATGATTAATAGCTCATATTAATGGGTTTGGCAGCAAAACCTTATAAACTGGAAAAGGTTAAAAAGAGAAAATAGATTAGGAATATATATAGTTGAGATAATTGATCTTGGGGAGTGTCTAGGAAAGCCTAGAAAAATTGGAAACCCTCTTTGAGTCTAATCCCATTGTTAACTTTTAAAAACTTGAATTGTAAAAGTTTTAGGAAAATGGTTTGTGGTGTTTTCAAGTTTTAATCTTAAAAGTTATAGTTTTAAATATATATGTAAAGTATACATATTGAGGTTTAAAGTAAAATGGGGTATAATTGTGATTTCTTGTGAAAACTTTGTCTAAAGTAAAATTCTCTCAGTAAAAGGTGAACATTATAGAGCATGTATAGCTCGCTAGTTTTCTTGTTATATTTCATACAAGAATTTTTAATAAAGAAAGTTTTGAAGTCTCTATTCTTTTGACAATCATTTTTGATAAATTGTTTTAACAAGAGAATTTTGTTGGGTGGACAAAACAAGTTCTAGGAATTAAGAATAGAGTGGATATTTGCACCTTGTAGTAAGAGACTGAACTTACCTTAAAGGCATGAACCAGTTGTAAACCTGATTGAGAATTAGTTGTCCTTGTCTACTCTAGTTTTTGTGATTTGAAAAAAATGAAATGATTTATATTTTTTAAGATGACATGTTTTTATGGTCCGGCAAAAGTAAGTTTTCATGAGGAAAATAAAATTTTGACATTTTTGGAAGAAAAATGAAATGAAAAGGCCAAACCGTGTTTTAAAAAGTATGGAGTAGGTAAGTATTAGAGCCTAGGAAAGACAGGAAAAGTTTTGAGGCTATGAAGAAGATAGCGAGAATTATCTTGGAATAATAGTAAGTTCCCATAGAATGCGTAAGCATTGAAAAACCTAAGTTGTTGCTTGAAATAATTGTTGGTACACAGCTAGGACTAGTGGTGACTACTAGATAGTAAAAGGGAAAGTAAGTATTTAGATTTTCATGTTAGGGGTACAACCCACAATTGCATTTCTGCTGGGATCGTTCTATTATTTTTCTTGTTGGTTAGTTAGGGTAACACCCAAACCTATCGTGGATCCCATGGTTTGGTGTAACAACCAGGTTAAATTCGATGCCCGAATTCCAACAATAATACATGAACCCGTATTACTTGCCAGAACTCAAGTATCGAAAACACTAGATAGTTGTTGAAAAAAGTTAGAGGGTGAGAAATAGAAAGAAAGAAAGTTAGAATAGAAGAGGAAGAACATACAACATCAGAGTAAACACGAATCTCATAGCGGAACGAATAAAATATACTATATATCATAACTTTGAAATACAAATTTGTACTTAAATATACATATCATTATCAAAGTACAACACTTACAACAGAACGGAAATAAACAATAGCTATAAAATGCTGCTGAAGCCTCCTGCTCCAAGCTCCTTCTAGTATCTGTAAGTCCCGACTACTTGACTTCCCATACAAAATTGGGCACCAAAGAGTTTAGGGAAAACAAAACAAAATAAACTCTGGGTCAGTCATGAGACTGGTGTGAGTAAACTCCAACCATTTGTTTAACTTTTAAAATCCTTTTTAAAAGAAAGAATAATCATAAGTCCAATCCACACACAAACACAGATGGTTTTTACCTTACGATAACCCAAAGCATTCTTTTAAAAATCCGTACTCTTCTGATATTATAATAATGTCTAAATCAAATAAATAGCAATCTAGTGGAAGCTTTCATCTCACGTTTCACATATATAATATATAATCAAAAACTGTCTGTGCTTATTTGGTAATGGATTCCAACTGGCAAAGTATGGGACCACCTTCCGACAGTGTATCTCTAAAGCGGAATACACCGGGTTCAACAAGAACATCTTGTAACTCAGGCTAAACATTATCAGTCACTCATTTCGCTTGAGTGAACCGAATGTATTATCACCAATGGTTGGGATCATCAACCGTTTCCCGAAAGGGACAACATCGAAATAGGCTAAAGAATCAAATGGATTTTCTCTAGATCAGGTGACAATACACCATAATTGGCAGCTAACCACTTAGCCATGCGATCTACCCGATTTTATACCATTTCCTGGTTGTGAGGCTTGAGGTCATAACGTACAGATCACACTTTTATTCACTTTGAATGTCACATCATCATACCCGCCAAATCACAAATTGATTTCCCCAAAAATACCATGGGTATACACCTAAGAGAAACAAATTCCTCCGCAACCAAAACAAGTACGTTTGAAGAGATCAACTGACATGATCTATTAGATATACTCTGTCAGACATTCTTCCATACAGGTTGTCCTGGGACTGGACAAACCGAAGGCACTATTCTATAAACCCATCTTAGGAAATTTCTACCTAGGATTTGCCAGAATAGCCCTTGCATAACTTCGTCTTCAATTATCTTCATCATATTTGATTCGCAACGTTAATGCCCATACGGAGTGGTTTTTAGATAATAAATCTGATCTCGGTCTCTCCGTATTGACGACGAAAAATGGTCAAAACTTTGATAGTCGGTTATTTAACTATCAAAGGAAAACATCCATACGCACAACGATCCTATTTCCAAATGGAAATTCTATCGAGTAATCACCAATCAACATTTTTCCCTTTAAATTAATTCATCATTAATTTATTCATTTACCCATTTCCTGTTTCCTTATACATTCAGAGATTCTTATTTTCTAAAACTAGAAAATAATCGTTATTATTGGAAAACATTTCCATTCCCTATATTCACGCATCAGTATCATTCCACGTCCATCAGTCCCTAACTGTAAATTAGTAAGGAAACAATTCCCTAAGTATAAATCCCGATGGTCGAAACCAACATCAAATCGATACCTAGGAAACTATTCAACTTAACTAATCTCCAGTTAGTTTTTAATTTCCTTAACTCCATTTCTTAACTTCTTATCAAATCATTGCTTACGCAACTCTCAGATTCAGTTTACGAATCCAATTCTTTTATAAAAACTTTGGTTATAATGATAACTTTATAATCCCTACTTCTGAAATATCTAACTTTAAATAAAAAATTTATACCTTAATTTAAATGAATAAATAGACGATTTATTAAATAAATAAATCTTGATTTAAAAACCGGAAAGTAAATAGTACTTTCCTACATTCAATATAGTCGAATCCCAAAGTATAATTCTCTCTCAAATAATCTTTATTCGAAAATTATCTTTCGAAACTATATTCGAGAATCTCTCTTTCGAATAAACTATATTCGATAACTCACTTTCGAATAAACTATATTCGATAATATCTCTTCGAATAACTTATATTCAATTAACTCTACTCGAATAACTAATATTCGATTAACTCTATTCGAATAACTAATATTCGATTAACTCTATCTAAATAACTAATATTCGACTAACTTTGTTCGAATAACTAATATTCGACTAACTTTATACGAATAACCAATATTCGATTAACTCTGTTCAAATAACTAATATTCAACTAATCTATTCGAATAACTAATATTCGATTAACTCTACTCGAATAATTAATATCGATTAAATCTTATTTGAATAACTAATATTCGACTAACTCTATTCGAATAACTAATATTCGACTAACTTTATTCGAATAACTAATATCAATTAAATCTTATTCGAATAACTAATATTCGATTAACTCTCTTCGAATAACTTATATTCGATTAACTCTATTCGAATAACTAATCTTATTTTAACCCTATTTCCTATCACAATTACCATTTGAATTCCTATTTCAAAAACCAATTTTCCTTATAAATGATTTAATTTTAAAATATTTATTTTAATCCATTATTTACATCGAATGTGAATAACGTTTCTTTTATATAATCAATCAGTTTGATTTTTCATTTAAAAATAATATCCCATTTCCAAATTCTGTTTATACTTCTATTAATAGAATTATACATATAAAATCTTATTTTCAATTCCAATCACTTAAAATCTCGTTATAAATCCCTTTATAAACGTTGTGTTTACATTTCATAAAAATATCTGTGTTAAAACCAATTTCTACTTCTTCATATAATTTCAGACTTATATATCCAATTTATTTAATGATAAATAATTTATTTAATTTATAAAACATTATTTATAAATTAATCTTCCCAATTTATCTGTTAAAAACATATTTCTATTTACAATCTACTTTAATCCATCTTCTCGTAATTCTTTTATATCTCGTTAATTTCCTTTTATATTTCTATTTATTTCCCGAATAATTCCATTTATTTCCTAAATAATTCGTTTTATAATTCTATTTATTTTCTTCTTATTACTTCCATTAAGTGTTTTAACCAAAATCCATCTTTTCAACTTCCATATGACTGTTAATAATTTTATACAGAATTTTCTTATTTAATTCTCAAATATCTCCTTTTATAAAATACATTTGATTTTATAAAATTCTAAAATTTAATATCCACTTCACAATTTTTATTATTATAAAATCCTTTGATTTTATATAAATATTTTATTTCAATATACACTTTGAAAAATCCCTTTTTACATTCTGTTATCACTTATGGTATTAAAATACCAAAACAAAAGGATAAATCATCATCCAAACACACATAATCAATAATAGATTATATACCACATCATATATCACAACATATGAAAAACAGTATTGTAAATATTGAGGAATCTAGTTGGATCCCTCCAACCTGTTTCACTGCACCCACAGATTTTAAACAAATAATTAACATCAATTTCATTTCAATATGAAATATTGTGATAAAAAGAATCAATATATAATCAACGATTTATATATATATATATATATATATATATATATATACAATTATGTCTATAATTTCAACCAACTAATTAACGGTTCATCCAGATAATCAACACACAGTAATCAAGCATCATTTATCAATTCTAAAATACGTTATAAAAATATAAACTGTGCAGAGTTAGTGAGACTTACTCACATTGGATGGTTATCGTTAAATAACGATTAACTATCTTTGATTCAGACAGACGTTTTATTTTGCAATAAATTGTAGCGAGCTCCAATTCACTTTGAACCAGTTCCATTGTGTAGCCCTCGTCCATACGATCCTAACGGATCCAGTTTTGCTGAATTTGGATAACGTATGGAAAAGATATGACATTTATAAGTTAATACGTTAATTAGATTGATTTAAATTTAAACTTATTTAACCTTAATTAGGCCTAACCCATTTGAACCGGCCCTCTTACCCTCAGCACCGACCCGTGTGAACGATACCCATCTTCCTCCGTTGATATCCCACTCCAGAAATTCTACAATGGCCATTCGCGCTACATCACAAGCCTCAATCTCCCTTCCTCCTTCATTGAAATACAAGATAAATCCACCATTCTCTTTCTCTTCTATCCCTCTTTAAACTCACACTATTAACATAAAACTCGCACTCCACTAACAAGTCGCGACATTTCCATGTCCACGCATGCATACAGTGGAGTATCGATGTAACGACCCGGGGGATTTGCGACCTCGGTTATCGACATAAACTCAATGTCGACTATCCAAGCATCGGAAATACTGGATAGTTAATGAAAGAAGTTAGAGGGTGAGGATAGACAAGATAGAAAACTAGAATAGAAGACGAAGAAGAACACCAACCTAACACATCAGAGTAATCTTACAGCGGAACGAATAATATATAATAGACAACATAACTTGGAAATACAAATCTGTCATTAGAGTATAACACTTACAACACAGTAGAAATAAATAATAGCTATATAATCTTGAAGCCTTCTGCTCCAGCTCTCCAAGTATATCTATAAAAACCTGACTACTTGACTACCCGTACAAAATTGGGCACCCAAGAGTTTATGGAAAACAAAACAAAATAAACTCTGGGTCAGTCATGGGCTGGTATGAGTAAAACCATTTAAAACAGTTTGAGCAATTAAACGATATCTCATAAGACCACGCCGTATAACGGAACGGGGTTTTCCCTTATGAGAATCCAAAACACTTGGTCCAACATTCAAAAACCTTTTGAAAGGAACGATAATCTTTATATCAAACACATTTGATATTATAATAATGTCTATCAACCACAATATAATAATCATCTAGCAGAACACTTTCATCTCACGTTCCACATACATAATATATAATCAAAAACCGCGGGCACTTATTGGTTAATGAATTCCAACTGGCAAGGTGTGGGACTACCTTCCGACAGTGTATCTCTAGAGAGGAATACACCGGGTTCAACAAGAATATCTTGCAACCCAGGCTAAACATGACTGGTCACTCATTTCTCTTGAGTGTACCGAATGTATTATCACCAACGGTTGGGATCAACAACCATTTCTCGAAAGGGACAACATCAAAAAAGATTATAGAAGTAAATGGAATTTCTCTAGATCAGGTGACAATACGCCCAACTTGAAGCTAACACCTAGCCATGCGACCTACCCGATTTTATACCATTCCTCGGCTGTGAGGCTGGAGGCTATAACGTACAGATCACACCTTTATTTACTTTGAATGCTACATCGTTATACCCGCCAAATCACAAACTAATTTCCCCAAAAATACCACGGGTATACAGCTAAGAGAAACGAATTCCTCTGCCACCAAACGTAAATACGTTTGAAGAGATCAATTTACGCGATCTATAAAATATACTCTGTCAGACATTCTTCCATACAGGTCGTCCTGCGACTGGACAGACCGAAGGTACTATTCTGTAAATCCATCTTAGGCAATTTCTACCTAGGATTTACTGAACAGCCCTTGCATAATTCCGTCTTCAATTATCTTCATCATATTTGATTCGAATGCTAATGGCATACGGAGTGGTTTTCAGATAATATGCCTGATCCCGGTCTCTCCGTATTGACAATGGAAATGGTCAAAATCTTTGATAGTCGGTGATTTAACTATCAAAGGAAAACATGTGTGCAAACAACGGTCATATTCCCAAATGGAAATCTTACCAATCAATCATCATTTCATTTCCCAATTTCTCATTTATCGTTTCCGTATATTCATAAATTCCTTATTTTCTAAAATAAAAAATATACGTTATTAACTTTGGAAAACGTTTCCATTTCTGATTCATGCATCAATATCTTCTCACCTCTATTAGTCTCTAACTGTAAACTAGTAAGAGAACAATTTCCGAAGTATAACCCCCGAAGGACGAAACCAACATTAGATCGATACCCAGAAAGCCATTCAACTCAACTAATTTCCAGTCAGTTTCTAATTTCAGTAATTCCATTTAAATTCCTAATTAGAAACCCCAAATTCCTTTATAATATTTTACTTGCAAAATATTTACTTTAATCTAATTTTTCACATAAAATGTGAATAATATTTCTTTATATAATCAAAAAAGTTTGATTTCGTATTTAAAAACAATTTCTCAAGCCCAAATTCTATTTTTATACTTTTATTTGCAGAATTATTCATACAAATCTCCTTTTTATTTCTAACACTTAAATCTCATTTATAATTCCCTTTATATAATTCTATTTATTCTATATAAATCCTTTTATATAATTCTATTTATTTTATATAAATCCTTTCATATAATTCTATTTATTTTATATAAATCCTTTTATATAATCCTATTCATTTTATATAAATCCTTTTATATAATCCTATTCATTTTATATATAAATATTTCATTTTCAATATTCACTATGAAAATTTCCTTTTTACATTCCAGTATTTTATATGGTATTTAAAATACCAAATAACATGACCAGTGTCATCATAATCAATCACATATTTTATATCACATCATATATCACAATATATGAAAACAAACAGTATTATAAATATCGAGGAATCCAGTTGGATCCCTCCAACCTGTTTCCCTACATCCACAGATGTTAAACAAACATCGATTTCATTTCAATATGAGATATCCTGATAAACATAATCAATATTTGATTAACAATTTATATATATATCATTATCTACAATTTCAACCAACAAATCAACAATTCAACCAAACAATCAACACACAACAATCAATCATCATTTATCAATACTAGATTATATTTATAAAAATATAAAATGTACAGAGTTAGTGAGATTTACTCACATTGTACGGTTATAGTTAAATAACGATAACTGTCGGTTGATTCAGACAGACAATTTATTTCGCTATAAATTGTAACGAGCTCCGATTCACTCCCAATCAATTCCGTGGTGTAGTGTTCGTCTCTGCGATTCCCACGTAACTGATTTCGTCCTTTTCTATTTTGATATGAGATAGTTATACACATGTTAAGTCAGCGATTTCAGATGAAATTGATTAAGTCACTAATTACGTTTTAGTAAACTAATTACCCTAGTTTAAAATTAAGGTCTTCTCTGTTATTTGAAATACCCCACTTCCAATAGTTCGCTACTTTCAGTTCATCCCGACGCTGCCACAGCTTCCACCAACAACCTCTTCCCCAACTAAGATGAACCCGACTTCCTCTTGTCATCGCATCGAGCTGCTTTCACCATTACGGTAATCCATGAACACATCATGTTCCCCCTTGCCGTTCAAACGCAAAACCTGACCAACCACAACATCCATCTTCACTTTATATTGTAAAACACGTATATTCCCTCTTAAGACAACACAATCATCATTCCTCCTACACATTTCACTCACCACTGACCTCTTCATCCATATTTGCGTAGTTCCAACCTGTCTATCCTCTTCTCCACAAAACACACAGTATTTACCACCGTCAGTTCTCGAGCAATACCGTCCTCTTCCACCTTCTACATTTACACCTTCCCTGAATGATTTTTAAAACTATTATTACCATTTACCTTAATCTCTTATCTTAATCCCGCGTGAACTCCTCTTCCCGCTTACCCTTGTACACGCGATACCTGCTTATCCACTTAGCCATTACGCAACTCCATATATGCCTATCCTTCATCCCATCGACCCAATTTCAAAACAAAAACCTCGAAACTTCTCACCAATCAACTCTCCTCCTTGGGCACACTACTCCAGCCACCAACACATCCCATTCGCCATCCCCATCAAAAGTGCAACATCAGCTATTCTCCATCCTTGACTTTACAGGGTGCAACAATTTCCTGAACCGAACTCGACCAAAGCTGGCCATCAGGTGCTATTTTATCCACTCACTCCAAATACAAAATTTATTTGATGAATCATGACCAAAACTTCCCCCTTCGTGAACCCAGGTCATTGTTTGAAAGTTCGAACATGTCAGGGTGATCGCATGTACTGAAAATGATATGGAAATGACGAGTGAATTTCGAGGATGCCAAATATACCAAATATAGAATTTAAAACTTTTTATTTGAATTCTTACAAATTTCCGAAGATTAAATCGTTCACGATGGAAGAAGGTTCAAGACGGCGTGGATTTCATTGACCAGAGAAAGAGAATAATTAGGGTTAGGGTGTGGTGATATTTATAGGGTAATAAAATATTATTTTTATATTCGATTTAATATTCATTTTAAATCCACCGCTGTTTGTATTTATCATTTAAAATTCCATATAGTCACATATGATATCCAATTTCAATGAAAATGGACATACAGCTATATTTCAACATTACAGACCCAACAAAACTTGATTCGTCGAATTCCGAGTCGTTTGCTCACACAGCGTATTTTTAAAGGTCAAATTATCGACTGTTTTTCACATTAAAATTCCGCACGGCCACATACTGACTCCAAAAATAAAAAATTGAAATCTAACAATAATTTAATATTCCAGATCCAACAAAATTAGTTTCGTCGAAAAAGAGGTCGTTTGCAAAAATGGCTATTTTTAAAGCTCTAAATAAACCCACTTAAATATTAATATATTTAAAAATAATTAAATTTAATATTAATAAATTAATATTATCGTATATATTCACATAGAATATTATACAGCTCCAAAATAATCATATCAGAATTTATAACTCGATATTTCAAATCCGGATTAAATCGATATCCAATTTATATTAAAAATCCTTTTATAATATAATTAAATTGTTATAAATTATAAAGGAATTCCATAGCGACTTTTTGAAAATTTGATTTGGACATAACTCACAATCTACATGACCAAATCTCAATTTTTCTCTTCCATTAGAAAAGTATACTTCACCAGCTCCGAACGTTTCTTTTTCATAGAAATCCGACTTAAAACATATTCTATATATTCGTTTAAAGTTCGAATCGCCAAATTACGAATTGCAGCACCATTTCGAGCTCGATTATAATTATAATATAATTATATGTTCAACTGTCGTTCAAATAATATATTCGTTATTTTAATTCAATTCTAAACTGAATTAAATATGGTAAATGATCCAATTCACACAATATTGTGAATTCAGTTATTTTCGACTAATTTAAAATTACAACATATTATTATATTATATATATTAATTAAATATTCAATATTATTTAATTAAATAACCATTTAAATTTCTAAATCACTATTTAAATAAATAAATAAATTATTACACCGTAAAAATACGGGACATTACAATCGACAACAATTTTCATCGTTAACCCCAAAATTCAGCCTACAAGTGCTGTTATAACCTACGAACCCAAATGTAAACTCAAATTCGAGATTTACAATCTCCATTTGCTACTACCTTGAACGCTAGGCTGACGGTAGAAGAAGACAGCGACCCAAACTATAATTGAACTCAATGAAATCCACACTATTGCGAAGCACCATTGCCATGATTCACTCATTTGATTTTAGGAATTTATTTCCATTTGTTTTGAATTTCAGAACTTGCGATTTCCTTTAGAAAGAATTTTAACTAGCGGCGCATTTGCATTTGACCATAGAATGAAGGAATTAGGTTTAGGATTTTAAGGAGTATTTATAGGAGTAATATATTATTTTTATATTCATAAATTTATTGATTTTTATTATAACGCTGATTGTATTTATCATTTAAAGATCTGTATAGTCACATAACATAACCAATTTCGGCGAAAATGGACATACAACTACAGTTTGACATTACGGACCCAACGAAACTTGTTTCGTCGAATTTCGAGTCCGTTTGCTCACACATCATATTTTTAAAGTCAAATTATAGTCTATTTTTCACATTAAAATCCCGTACGACCACATACGGACTCCAAAAATCAAGAAAATTGAAATCTAACAATAATTTAATATTTCAGATCCAACAAAATTACTTTCATCGAAAACGGAGGTCTTTTGCAAAAATGACTATTTTCTAAATCTATAAATAGACCAATTAAATATTTATATATTTAAAAATAATTAAAATAAATATTAATAAATTAATATTTACGTATATATTCATGTAGAATATCATTTAGCTCCAAAATAAATATATCAGGATTTATAACTCGATATTTCAAAGTTCACAGTTATATCGATATTCAATTTATATTAAAAATCCGTTTATAATATAAATGAATCGTTATAAATTATAAAGGAATTCCATAATGACTATATGGAAATTTGATTTGGACATAAATCAAAATCCACACGATGAAATCCTGATTTTTCTCTTCCATTAGAAAAATATCGTTCACTAGATCCGAACGTTTCTTGTTTACCGTAAATCCGATTTAAAACGAATTTTGTATATTCAATTGAAGTTCAAAACTCCATATTATGAACTACTGCGCCATTATGAGGTCGATTTAAATTATGTTATAATTATACGCTCAAATTCGTTATTATAAATAAATTCGTTAATATAATTCAATTCTAAACTGAATTAAATCCCATATACTATTCAATTCACACAATATCGTGAATTTAGCTATTTTCGACTATTTTGAAAATTAAATATATTATTATATTATTTATATTAATTAAATATTCAATATTATTTAATTAAACGACCATTTAAATCTCTGAATCACTATTTAAATAATTAAATTAATTAATTATTATACCGTAAAAATACGGGACGTTACAATTAGACTTTTTTGTCTGGAGGGGGCATAGTCCCGAGATTCTTGGCCCTTAGTAGTAGCTATGTAAAGCATCTATTTCCCGTTTTAGTTGAAAGACTAGAAGGCTTATTTTAAAACTAAATTAGGTCAGATGATTAAATAAGCTAAGGGAAAAGTAAAGACATAACTAAAAAGGAAACAGCAAATTCAGTGAAGCGATAAACTTGACAAATTATGAGAAAATATGAATAAGAGAAAAATTTCCAAGATAAGTTGAAAAAGAGAATATGTAATAAAGAAAATTTTCTTATGTGGTTGTGCTTGGATAGAAAAATAGGGGAATCTTTATAAATAGTTACATAAAATCCAAGTACGGTTAGAAAAAGGTTGAAAAGGAAAAATGGAAGATGTGAAGTTTTCCATTTTTCGCCTTTTTGTAACATAAGAAATCGAATTTAGAAAATTAGTTTTTTCTGAAATTCGGAAAATAAAGTTGCTTGGTAGGTTTTAGATGCAAAAATTGGATGAACTACGCTCTTTCACAGTAAGAGTGTGGGAAAATTTGTATGGAAAAGCATTTTTGATTTTCAAAATATTGCATTCATGCAGAACTGCCAGTATATTTAGGATATGAGCATCATGTTTGTAAAGAATTTTTGAAAAATTTGCATATACATAGGAGGTACTGCTTAGGCATACATGTATTATTATGTTGTATTTCACTTTGCAAAAGTGCACAATGTTTGCAAAAATTGGATGCACACATGATGGATGTATATTATGCGAGGGGTTAATTGATTTTTACCCTTATCAAATTTCGGGGATGAAATTTCTCAAGGATGGGAGATTGTAACAACCCGCATTTTTAACTCAAGATAATAAAATGAGAATAACTTAATTTAATATTCAAAATTAAGTGAAATGGACTGCGCTAGTGCGTTTATCTCAGAATTCTGGTCAAAATAGACACTAGTTTCCGTAAAACGGACACTGTATGAAGAAATTATTAAGGTTTGAAGTTTGTATACACATAAGAAGAGTAAATGAATAAAATAAGTCCAGAAATTCAAACAGTTCAAATTCATGCAGAAAAAGGGGAGCGAGAAATTTCTTGCCCAGTGGTGTCGACCCCTGGGTCGACCCCATAAGGTGGTGTCGACCCATGGGTCGACCCTATAAAGGGGAAGGGGGTCGACCAGCCTACTGCCGATCTGGGAGATTCTTCTACAACGAACGTGGACTATTTCTTTTACCAAATACGTTGTTGAACACCTATAAATAAGTCTGTAAATCCAACCCTAAATCTCATATTTCTAAGACAACGCAGAAGCTCTGCCATTCATCTTCCTCCTCAAATCCATTCAGAAAATTAAGATTATTAGTTTAGGAAAAATTATGAATGTAGATCTAAAGGAAAGAAACGTATGTTTGTAAATGGTTGTTCAGATCTCTTATCGAAGTGAGGTAATTCCTAGATCTAGTCTATTTTCAATTCTCTTCTCTTTCTTCCCTTTTTCTTTTAGTAAAATTTATGAATCCATGGTTGTTAGGTTCTGAATCCAATTAGGGGTAAAACCATGGAATGATAGATCTGGACTAGATTCAGGATTTGGAAAGCATATGAGATGAGTGGATTTAAGTTATATCATTTTCGATAATGATATATTATCATTTAACATTCCCCGTTATCGTATAATGTGGATTTGCTAGAATAATTTAAATATTGAATTGTTATTATGACATGTTTAAATATGATATGTTGAAATGTTAAACATATGTTAAAAGGATTAAAGTGACGGGTATGACATGTTGGAATATTAATATGCTAAGATATTAATATGTAGGGAAAATTTGCCAAAATATGCATAGTAATTACTGTTGTTTCAATTGCATATTAATTTGTGACATTTATGTACCTGGACCATTAACAATAGAAGTTGAGAAAAATTACATGTTAAGTTAGAATAATTACATGATTTGGCAATCACGTGTTACTGTTAAATTTGAATAATTATCTGATTAATTGATTACATGTTAGAATAGAATTGATTATATGTTAGAAATAACATGTGATGTAAAATTGGAATAATATGATGACTTGAAAAATATAGATTTTAGTGAAAATTAAAGAATAAGACATGCCTAAATTATATAGAAAATTTACAGTAATAAGAAACTGTAACCGCGCTTAGACACGAGGTTAGATTACACTTGTGGTAGAAGTCTGCCCGGAACCGCCTGGCATATCCAGCATCCACAAGTGGTAAATCTAATGTGAGGAGTCTTGTTGCTTAAATAAAAAATGTAACAATGCTAGGACATGAGATTAAGTCAACTTGCAGAAGATGTCTGCCCAGAACCGCTTGACAAATCCAGCATCCACAAGTGTAGGCTTAATGTGAGAGGTCTAGTGCATAAACATATATATATATATATATATATATATATATTTGGAAATGGATTTAAATTTTATTACCGGGCATTACATCCCAAAGGAGAAACTAATGCCTAAAGCCTTGTTACAACTACTGAACGGGTTAGAGTTCACTAGCCGACACACTCTAACTTTCCCTTGAACAGTTCGAGAATAATAAACATAAAGTAACATAAAGTTCATAACGCTCAGATCTATTTCGCCGAAACCCTCATCTTCATCTCTCATCTTCAAAACTATGGCAGCTGGTACACGAAGTAACTGGTGCTTGTATTTTGCAGCAGATCCAGTGCCGGCATCTGATCCATGTCTGCCATTCCGCCTGCTACAGGTCCCCTTTGTGTGGTATATACTCCTCTCTTCCTTCGTAGCGCCAGATTTAGGTCTTTGATTGCTAGTTTACTGACGAACTCTACTGACTTCTCTTTATTCTGGTGTATGCAGTTGTTCCTCTCCTTCCACGCATTCCATATAGCAACTATAAGAGCAACACTCTCCACTTTGGTTATTTGACCTACGCTCTGCCTGATCACTTCAAGGTTTGCAATGATTTCATGAATTTTAATTTCTTTTGTGGTGTACTTAACTGCTACACAACAGTTATTCCATAGCTTCTTTGTGAATTCACACTTAAAAAATAAGTGGCTGTGATTTTCTTCAGTATATTTGCATAAAACATATGTAGATTCATTTAATATACCCCATTTGCGTAGTCCGTCCTTCGTTGGAAGTCAACCCAGAACTGCTTTGTAGGCACAACATGACATTTTGGGGACATTTTTCTTGCTCCATATAATTTTTCTCCAATTCTTGGTTGCCAATTTAGTTCTAATGTCATTCCATGTTTGTTGTACTTTAAAACTGTTTCTCATCCAAGCCCATATGTCATACTGTCTGTCCATATATACCTCCTTGTTTTCAATCAGCCTTCTTTGCTCAGAATTACAAGAAAAATTCACATTCCAGTGGTTGTTGTTGATAATAGTGCTAACTGGTTCATTTGGGTAGCCATAGGCTGGGAATGTGTCCTATCCATGGGAGTCAATTAACGATTTTCCATCAATCCAAGGGTCCATCCATAAATTTGTTTAATTTCATTTCACTATTTCTCTTCTGCTGTGCCTGGCTAAAGTATTTCTAGCTCTTGAAATAGCCTTCCAGGTAGAAGAAGCATTGTTGTCCTCCTTCATGACCCAGAAATTCTCTCCGCAGTATCTTTTGTTCATCCATCTAGCCCAAAGACTTGTGTTATTAATTATTTTCCATGCTTGTTTTAGTGTGAAAACCTCTCTCATAGTCTTTATGTTTCTAAGTCCCACGACTCCTTCCTCCTTAAGCCTGCACAACTCTTCAAACTTGATCTTATGTAGTCCCCCTCTCCAAATAAAATCTGCACACACCTTCTCAATCTTCTCTATTGATGCATCTGGAAGTTGGAAGGTTTGTAACCAGAAATTGACCTTTGCATGTACCATTGTTTGCACCAACTCTATTCTTCTAGCAAAAGACAGTAGCCTAGAACTCTAGCCATATAATTTTTCTCTGATGCTTGTGATAAGACTTGTGCACTCTCTGTCAGTTATTTTGTTTGAATACAAAGGCACCCCCAAGTATTTCACTGGGAGTTCCCCTTCTTGAACATTCACCACATCAAGCACTTGAGTTTTATTCCTGCATGATTTGTTAAAATAGCATTTAGTTTTAAACTCATTGACTTTCAAACCACAAAGTACCTCCAATTTGTCAAATATATCTTTGATATGCCCAGCTGCACCACCATTTGCTTTGACACATATGAGTAGATCATCTACATATAATAAATGAGAGATACTGGGTTGAATGTTGTGAATAGTCTGCACCCATTTGTTGTGGCATGCCATCTCCATTTGGAGTGTGAAGTACTCCATAGCCACTGCAAAAAGGTATGGTGACAGAGGATCACCTTGCCTGATGCCCCTGTTACTGCTTAAGAACCCTTTAGGCACCCCATTAATTAGGATAGAGAAGGTGGGGGTTGAATTGCACTCTTTAATCAGCTCCACTGTTTTGACTGGGAATTCCATGCAATTAAGCATATGGATAATAAAGTGTCTGCTGATTTTGTCATAAGCTTTGTGCAAGTCCACTTTTAGGCACATACGATCAGCTCCCTTCTTATTTAAGTTTCTGACCAGTTCATGAGCTAATAGAGAGTTTTCTGATATGTTTCTGCCTTTTATAAATTCACTTTAGCATTCTGCAATTAGATCTGGGAGAATCATCTGTAATCTATTGCATAAGACCTTGCTTATGATCTTGTATATTACATTACAGCAAGCAATTGGCCTGTAATCTGCCACACTAGTAGGTTTATCACATTTTGGGATAAGGCAAATAAAAGTGTGATTAATTTCTTTCAAAATTTTACCTGACTCAAATGATTCTTGAATTGCTAAATTCAGTTTATCTTTCAGATTATGCCAGTGTATCATGAAGAAGTTAGATCCCAGCCCATCAGGTCCAAGAGAGGAGTCAATATGAATCGATCTGATGGCATCCCACACCTCACTCTCGGTAACTCTGGCCACCAGCAGCCTTCTGCCACTCGAGTTACCAGTCTGCGAGTTGCAACATGTGGTAAGTGTTCTTCTGTTTGGCCATTGTACAAATCTTGAAAGTAATGCAGAGCATCCTCTTCAAATTTGTTCATATCCATGCACATATTACCATCCTGGTCATACATTGTAGATTATAATTGATATTCTTTCTAACTGCCATTTTAGTGTAAATGCATTCATCTCCTTTTGTCAACCATTTTTCTTTGGCCTTTTGTTTCAATTCTATTGCTTTGACATGCAAATGATCTTTCAGTTTAGCCTATGCATCATAATACTGTTTCCATGTGTCATTTGAATTGTCCCCCCATCAATTTTGCCTAGTAGTTCCTCATTAAGCTTCTCTAATTCATACAACTTGTCCTTTTCTTTTGGTCTGATTTTATTCCACTGTTTAAGTCCTTCTTTTGCTTTCTTGAGGAATTTCACAAAATGATAAAGATGACTGTCTTCTGTGTGTGTGAGTGCCTCAAAATCAATTGTTGAGTGATATCCTTCTATTAAGTGCCATTCATTAGAGTATCTAAAAGGTTTGCCTTTCTCCCCTTTCTCCATTTCTTTAAGCATTACATGCAATGGACAGTGGTCACTTGTTGAATTAGGCAAGATGTTTACCTTAATATCAGCAAATTTCCTCATGCACTGCATGTTAATTAGCACTCTATCTAATTTACATGCAATTTTCCTAACTTCTCCGCTTTTCCATGTGAATTTCAGCCCCCATGCATTGGTTCTATCAGCCCAGCCGCAAGCAAACAATTATTGAATTTTGAGAGTTGTGTTGCTCTGAGGGTAAGTCCACCTTGTTTTTCTTTGGCTCGCCACACAACATTGAAGTCTCCTATAATCAACCAATGTTCATTAATTTGTTTTGATAATTGTGTGATTTTACCCCATAGAGAAACTCTATGACTAGCTAAGTTGCTAGCATACACTGTGGTGATGCATAATACCAGATCCCCTGTGTTTTTAGCCAACACAGTTACCTGCTGATCATCTTTATCCTTAACAATGATCTCCCAAACAGTTTTTGACCATGCAAATATAATTCTGCCTTTATCCCCTTCATCATTGTTATGTATGACTAGCCAATCTCTACCCAGTTGTTCCTCAAAGTAATTAACATTTGCATTATTCATTTTACTCTCAATTATACCCATAATAGAAGGATTAAGGCTCCTCCTAAGATTATAGAGGTCTAAAGGATGGGTATCATTATTCAGACCTCTTATGTTCTAGTTTATGATTGACATTTATTTTTGAGGGCATTGCTCCTCAGATTCTTAGGAGATACCACTTGACCCACCAAGTTCTTGCTTTTCTTTCCTTCATTCCTGAACTGCACTTCATAATTGTCATCTGGTTTGGTGTACTTGCCATCAATATTTGTGTTTGTGATTTCTTCTTCCTCATTTTTTGTAAGATTGTCTGCTAACTTTCTGAGGTCTGCTATTGTTTCAGGATCTGGGTCCTGTAGATTGGTCTGAATGTCCTGTTTTTCTGCCTGAGCAACCAGCTCCGCCTTCTGTTCCAGCTGGGCCTGTGATGGCTCGTGCACCGTCTTATGTCCATCATTGATGCTAATTGTTTGGTCTTCTATACATAGTTGTATATTAAGTAAACTAGTATCTGGGTTTGGTGATGGCATAGTGTTAGTGCCTCCCTTTTTGTTGCGCTGTTCATCATCTATAATATTGTCTCCTTTCTTTTTCAGTTGCCACACTTGCTGAAAAGTGGTGACACATTGGCTGTCAGTATGGCCAAAGCATTTGCAAGTATTGCAAATGGGTGGTAAGTTATCATACTCAATGCTTTGGTAATATGTGTTGTCGTTCTTGTCTTTTGCTCTTACCTGTTTTTTAATATTGCTATCTGCTCGGATTTCCTCCAGCACCCTTGCAAATTTGAGTCTGGTAACTTGTTTAGTGCAGTCATCCATGGTCAGAGGGTTACCAATCAGACTTGCAAGCTTGCTGATGCCTCTGGCATTCCATAAAGTGAGATCCAAATTGTGGAGCCGAATCCATACTGGATGCGATTCAAGCATGTCTTGCTCAGTTTGAGATTTGGTTCCCATCGTTTAATGAAAATTAGTTTTCCATCCATGAACCATGGTCCAGTCTGTAGTACTTTGTTACAGTCTTCATCATTGGAGAACTTAATCAAATAGAATCCGTTTTCCCTTGCAAAAACATTCCAACTGCCTTGGGGTTTCCACTCTCTTCTTATGTAAGCATTTAAGTGAATATAATATTGGCGTTTACCTATCAAGTAAATGTAGATCGAGTTCGTCCACATGTTGTTTGCTTCAGTATAGATCTGCTCATCGACCATCGCATATTCCCCCTCTTCATCCTTTTCAGCATCAAACTTCTGAACTTTACCTTCAATCTTAGTGTTCCCTGCTAAAACGTCCTTCCAGCTGCGGTTACCAGCCTTAAACTGCAAGTTTTGGGTGCCTTCTTGTGCTTTCCTTCCTTGCTCCAGTGGACGCTTGCCTGCAACTATATTAACGTAGCTTGCTTTCTTTTTTCTAACCTCTTTCCACCCCAAATCTTGATTTTTGTTGCTAGGGTTAGGATTGTCCCCATAGGCGGCTGCCATTTCTCTCTCTCTCTCTCTCTATATATATATATATATATATATATATATATATGTAAATGGCAGGATTGATAAATGGCATTGAACGTAATTAATGGGAATGAATGGAATTGAATGAAAGATAATTACAACAAAAAAGGAAATGGGAATGAACGGGGAATGATAATAACCTATTATAAATAAATCACATTAATGAGAATGTTATATAATAGGTAGACATGTCCTATGGACAAGTGAAAATTATAACTTAGGTTATAATAAACTAGTAAGGAAATGAGATAACTGGTGAAATGAGATAAGTGGCACTTAATTGTAAACTAAGCAACCATTAAACGGGGAAGCCCGAAACCAGTTGTTTGTAATAAGTAGAGAAAATGGGGAAAATTTATGAAGTGAAAGAAGTTGTACTTAAAAATTAAGTAATTTGAAAACTTGGAAATCTGAAATATGCTGATAAGAATAACATGTTAAAGCTTGTCCTAGGGACAAGAGGAAATTATAACATAGGTTATAATCACTACAAGAAAAATGATTTTTTGTAGAGCTCAAAAAAGGCCACCAACCATTTTTGGTGGCGTTTCGATAATCGTTACAAGAAAACATGCCATTAAAAATAAAAAATATTTGTAGCACTTTTAATAAACGCCACTGTAAATTCTTTTTTTGTAACTTTTTCTAAATGGCACCATAAATACTTTCGTAGCGCTTTAAAAACGCCATAAAAATCTTTTAGATGCTCTGATAAATTTTTCAATTTTACCCTTGATTTACGGTTGCGTTTACTCAATGCCACTACATGTATTCCTGCAGCGTTTTTAAAACGGTACAAAAAATTATTGATTAATTTGCTATATTTTTTGCAACAATTATTTCCTGTTAATATTCTATTTTATTTCTACAATATCAATCAATAATCATTCACATAACCATCATGTTCAAACAATCAGAAAAACAATTAACCACATAATCAAGTAGAATATGCATAACCATTTCAATACAATATTTTTCTGAATAAATGACCAAACTCACATACTATAACCATTGATAAACAAATTTACTCTAGTACAAAGAACTCTTGAGTACACTAAACACTGAAATAACCAAGGTACCGATATTAATGATAGTGGAGACTAGGTCCTTACATACATGCTCACTAAGAAGTCTCCTAGTAACACTATCTTTAGAAACTTTCATAAGTTCTTTGCTATTTCCAAATGAACAACATAAGTATGTGGCATATGGATCCTGAATACAAATCAGAAAATAAGGTTGATATGAGATGATAAACAAGCTAAATTCTCTATAATATCATAGAAGTTTAAGCTTTCATCTAAGCTAATGTGCTAATAAACAAAAAAATATGACCGAAAAATGCTAGAAACTAGCAATTAGAAATCGAAAATGTGATCTAAAAATGCTAGAAACTAGTAATAGAATCTCAATGAGTCCGGGCTTTAATTGCTATACAAAATATAAAAAAATCAAATAGCGCGCTATTATGTGCTATGCGCTATTTTGCGCTTCGATAAAATAGCGTGCTATTTATGCGCTATAGAGACCCCCACGCTATTTTAGGTTCGTGTGACACCCCATGTCCGTTAATGTCACTCACTAAGGGAATGCATTAAGTTTCGTGAAGCGTTATAGGTAAACAAACACAGAATAATTACAAGATAGATATAAATAAGATAGCAGTGGAAATTTAAATTTTTATTTCAGACATAAATCATAATGCTATGGTCCACAGTACCATAAATCACAAAAATCATTACAATAAAATAATTTCTGTCTTGCACCATCAGAGTACATAAGTATATAAAGAGCATAATTCCCCAAACAAAAGAGTTAAGCCATAGTAGAGACAAGAACTTGAGCCATACATCAGAAGTAGCTCCTAGCAAGATAATATCTGAGTCCTGACTAAGCCTGAATGTTTCCTCCCTGAGAACCTGGGGGGAGGGGGGGGGGAAACGGAAGAAAGAAGGAAAAACAAAAGGGTCAGACATAAAGTCTAGCGAGTCTAGTTACTTTTAGCCAGTAAATAAATAAAAGTAAAATGATAGGTATATAAAGTGGATAAGAGATATCATTTCATAAATGTCAGGTGTGACAAGGTAGATAGGATAAGGTGTATACACTTCTCTAATGATTACTCTGCACTATTACTAGTATAACCAGAATGAGATGATCCATTTACACTTCACGGTGGTAGACTTGGGCAATAAGTCTAAATATGCCCTAGCTACTACCCTAATCGATCGGCTCCCTACTCCGTAGATACTCTGTGCCGACCCCACGGTAGGGTATATCACATCCTAAAGTGACAACCCCTCATTGATATGCACAGCCACATATCTACAGGTGTCACGGTCGTCTTATCCCCATCTGCCCGGCTTATGCACGCACATGGCCTAGTCTGTTTGCGCCGCCCACACTGTCCTCCACGTTTGGATCTCTTACAACCAACCAGTAAGCGTGTCTCCTCTCCACCTAGTACGGAGTACTTTTATTTGATACCTACACCGGGTTACTGACTGAAATGGGTCCTACACAATATGATACAAGCTCTCCCCTTTGTCTTGTATCCCCCACTAGGTTTTTACTGACTATATATACCATTAGGTGTCTTTAATTACGTAGCCCTATACGAGTTATGCTTACCCTAAATGGTGTCTTTAATTACATAACTCTATTATTTCCTCCGATTATGTATACCACTAGGTGTATTTAATTACATAACCTTATCGAGTTAAGTTTGTGGGACTATATGTAGATATTACCCACCCCCTCTAGATTTTTCTTAACCCATCCACTATCCAATCAATTTACTTAACCCTAACCTTAGTTCACAATCATATAGTCCCTTTGGATTAGATTTGGTTATGTAGTCCAATTCATTACCTTTTCCATTTATGATTTATAATGGGCTAGACCTCTCACATTGGGCCTACAATGTGTGGGTGTTGGATATGCCGGTCGGATCTAGAATGACTTATTCCACAATTGGGCCTAACCTCGTATCTTACCCCGATTCGTATTTGCGTACTTAGACCTCCCACATTAGGTTCAACATTAGTGGTTGCTGGATATGCCGGTCGGGTCCAGGCAGACTTCCGCCACTAATGCAACCTAACCTCGTGTCATAAGTACAATTACAATTCCTAATTGTAATTACTAGGCATTCCATTATTAATTAATTAATCAATTAATTAAACCTTTCCCTTTATATGTGCTAATGTCCATTCTACCCAATAGTTTGAATTATATGTCCAAAAATATTCATATTCAAATTATGTCATTATTAACCCTTTTTCCCTTGTTCCTTAACTAGCGTCCTCACAAAATTAGCAACATGCCTAGGCTAGATAATAGCCTAGCCATAAACGGTAAAAAGGGAATAATAGTCAGAGTGTAACAAAAGTGATTGTTCAACTTGGCATAGGCATATACTATCATGGTGATAAGGTGAATATACATAGTGGCATGGACATGTAATTAACATCATAACAAGAAGGACATAAGACTGGTGAACTTGTGGCAGTCAATTGATTCTAACATAACTATGATGTCCTAATAAGCATAGTGAGATCTAGATTAGCAGTTTAGACGTCCAATTGGTTTAGATCTAACGTGATAAACACAAGTTGATAAATTAGATCATATAATTCAGATCCAAAGGTTAAAATAGATCTAGGACCATTAGGATGACATAATAACATGTTTAGATCTAAATATGGTTTCACATGTCCAATTTACAACATATCTAAATTGATCACAATATGACAGGTAAAAGGTGATTTTCATAAAGATTTATATCTAACCAATGTTGCAATTGTCCAAATTAACAGATTTACATTCACCACAATATAGTTACAGTCAAGTTCCACATAGGAAATATAATAGAATAACCACAATTGCATTAGATCTAAAGGTGTAGATCTATCATGACATAGTATACGATTTAACAATAGCATAGATTCATAAATTTACATCATATCCAATTCACAGTATTTTATAATTCACTTTTATTCATTTAAACCTAAAAGCAACTAGAAACTCACTACGTTAGGTTTAGAGAATAGAGAAAGATTGGATCTTGAATTTCTGGATTTGATTCGCAAAGTTGAATGTTGAATCCGTCTCTGTTCGCACACCGACAACATTTGGCTCCCATGATTTCCAATGAAGAAATAGGAGAATTGGACACATATATATAGCTACAGAACCCTCTGAAACCGACTGCCACCTCATCCCTAAGGGTGTAGCAAACCCCTGTGGGTGGGTCGACCCATAGGTCGACACCCCTTAAGGGGGTTCGACCCCGGTGTCGACACTCCTCTAGGGGGGTCGACCCCCTAGAGCGGGAAATCTGCCGCCACTTTTTAATTTTTGAATTTGAACTATTTTGGATAGGGTCTGACTCATACGTGACTCATATATGGATATATGTTCTTTCTGTGCGTATACAAACTTAAAACCCTCATAACTTCTTCATACGGTTTTTGTTTTACGCAAACCAAATGTCTATCTTGACCAGAATTTCGAGACAGAGGCAATGGCGAAGTCTATTTTCCTTAATTCTGAATATTAAATAAATTATTATTTAATTTTTTCTATTTTAGTGGTGTTAAAAATTCGAGGTGTTACATTCTCCCATACTCAAAGGATTTCGTCCCCGAAATCTCTATGTTGAGAAGAATGCATATCCTACCATCCATCATCCATCTACTCATCCAACAACCACTGGCATCCATTGTCCTTAAAGACTTCTAATGCTTATATGCAAAGGTGTATGTTTATGTCTCTACACTAGTGTGAAAAATCAGGCGGTCTAGTAATTCAGTTGACCTCCTTAATGCAATGTATGTTAGTGGCATGAATCCAATATGTATGCAAATAATCCTATTATAACATGTAAGCTCTATATGTGTGTACATTCATTTGTCCAAATGCAACATCCATATGCTAATACATCCATTTCCATCCATAAAAGAAAAGAAAATGCACATACATCCATATGCAGTGTGAAAGTGATTGAGCCGATCTTAGTGCCTAATGTGTGTGTATATGCGTCCACATGAAACGACTACCAAACACTTGCATCCACTTGCATCCATCAAGCATAACATGTTTCAAACACTTGTTTACATCCATAGGATTCCTATCTAAAGGTCAAAAAATACTATGGATAAGATATACTCAAATGATAGAAACAAGCACTGATAAAACTTTGAAAAAAGGAGTTAATAACTTACCCTCGAAAAGGAAAGGGTACGAAGCACAAATCTCATCTTCGGTTTCCCAAGTTGCATCCTCTGGGTTATCTCCCCATTGAACCTTTAGCAACTTGATTTCTTTATTGCATAGCTTCTTAACTTCTGATATAAGAATATGGGTGGGGACTCGCCTGACTGTCGCCTCCCGTTCCACTTCGACTTCTTCCAACACACTCGGCTCAACAATCTCCGTGGTGTCATGCAAGCACTTCCGTAGATGAGAAACATGGATAACATCATGAACACCAGATAGATTTTCTGGGAGCTTTATTCTGTAGGCCGTTTGGCCAATCCTCTCGGTTATGGGGAAATGGTCCCACAAACCTAGGTGCCAACTTCCCTACTGATCCGAAGCGAACCACATTCCTCAGAGGTGACACTTTGATAAAAACCAAGTCTCCCACTTCAAATTCGATGTCAGTCCTTCTCTTGTTTGCATAGGATTTCTGCCTATCTTGAGTTGTCTTCATCCACCGTCGAATAAGGTTAATCTTTTCGGACGTTTCTCTAATCATATCTGGTCCAAGTAATAATCTTTCTGTAGATTCCCACCAACAAGTTAGTGATCTACAGGGTCGTCCGTACAATGCTTCGAAGGGTGTCATGTCGATGCTGGACTGATAGTTGTTGTTATAGGAGAACTCTGCTAAAGGAAGGTGCTCTTCCCAAGTCCCTCCGATGTCTAGGATATATAGCCTCAAAAGATCTTTAAGAATCCTATTCACCCTATCCGTCCATCCATTGGTCTGGGGTTGATAAGCGCTGCTCAAGTATAGCTATGTACCTAATGCTTCTTGCAAGCTCCTCCAAAATTCACTGGTGAAGATGCGGTCACAATCTCTCACGATATTGAAAGGTACTCCATGAAGACCTCACGAACATAAATTGCTGCCAACCACGATGCCATCCTCTCACTCTTAACTGTAATAAAGTGAGTGCTCTTAGTGAGTCTATCTACCACAACCCAAATATTGGTGTTGCCCTTCTTTGATCTGGGCAAACCATCTATGAAATCCATAGAGACACTCTCCCATTTCCACTGCGGAACCTCCAACGGATGAGGTAACCCACCAGGATTCTTTTGCTTAGCTTTGACGTGCTAACAAACTAAACATTGAGAAATAAATTTGGCCACATCTTTCTTCATCCCAGCCCAAAACAAAACCCTCTTCATGTCCCTGTACATCTTATCACCTCCTGGATGAATGGTCATCTTAGAATGGTGGGATTCTTCTAGGACTGCCTTTATCAAGCTTCCAGCTTAAGGAACACAAAGCCTTCCATCTCGTCGCAACCACCCCTTTTCATCTATGGAATATCTATTGAGGTGACTAGAAGTCTCCCCTCTTCTGAGCTTATCCATGCTGACTAGAATCTGTTGGTAACCTTGTTGCGAAGCTCCTATCTGGTCCATAAGAGTTGTTTGTATCTCCAAGGATGCAAACAAATCAGGCAAAATCTCGATGGAGGGTCTAAAATCAAAACTGATATGAACTCCAAGTTCTTTCTTTCCACAAACAGAGGACTCAGGGCCACCCTCTACCTACTTAGTGCGTCTGCCACCACATTACCCTTGCCAGGGGTATAAGCAATCTCAAAATCATAAGAAGCTAGAAACTCCATCCACCGTTGTTCCTTTAAATTGAGGTCTTTCTGCAAGAACAGATACTTGAGAGATTAATGATCGGTGTATAACTCAAACTTCTCTCTAAGTAAATAATGACGCCACGTCTTTAATGCAAATATTATAACAACTAGCTCTAGATCATGGGTGGGGTAGTTCTTTTCATGAACCCTCAACTTTCTACCCCTATAACACACTACTTTCCCTTCTGGCATTAGAACTGCATCAAACCCTATACCACAAGCATTAGTGTAAATGGTAAACACCTTACTCCCATCAAGCAAGGTCAAGATTGGGGATGTTGTTAGAGCCCTCTTCAGTCATTGGAAAGCAACATCACAATCTATATCCCACGAAAATTCCAAGTTCTTCTTCGTCATCTTGGTGAGTGGGGCTGATATCTTTGCGAAGTCCTTAATGAACTTCCTATAGTAACCTGCCAACCCAAGAAAGATTCTCACCTCGGTTGCATTTTTAGGAATCTGCCAACCTTGCACTACAACCACCTTCGCGGGATCTATAGCTATCCCTTCTTTGGAGGCCAGATGCCCTAAAAATCTCACCTCTTTTCTCCAAAAATGGCATTTGGAGAATTTTGCTTTAAGCTGATGGTTATGCAGAGTTTCCAAAACTTTTCTCAAATGTTGGGCATGCTCTTCTTCCTTTTTAAAGAAGATCAAAATATCATCAACAAAGACTACAACAAATTTATTTAGGAACTCCCAGAACACCCTACTCATCAAATCGACAAAATAGGCAGGTGCATTCGTCAGCCCAAAAGGCATAACTAGCCATTCAAAGAAACCGTTCGGAGTCCTAAAAGCAGTCTTATCTATGCTGTCCTCAGCCACCCTCAACTGATGGAACCCTATGGCCAAGTCTAATTGGGAAAATATCGAGGCACCAACAAGATGATCAAATAAATCATCAATCCTCGAAAGCGGGTGCCTATTATTCTTAATGTGCTTATTCAGCTCTCTATAGTCAACACACAAAGGAAGCGAACCATCCTCCTTAGTTGCGAATACCACTGGAGCACCCCACTCACATATGCTTCGTCTAATAAAACCGTTCTCAAGTAGCTCCCCTACTTGCTTACTCAGCTCCATCCTTTCCCTCGGAACCGTGTGGCGCACTGGCAATGCAACTGGCTTTGCATTGTCCACCAAATATATATGAAAATCAATTTCGCGCCTCGGTGGTAGACCCTGAATCTCATCAAAAACATCGGAATAATCTCGAACTGCTGGAACAGATTGTAGATCATCGATAGATGCATCAAGAGACTTTAGGAAGCAAAGCATAACAGATGCTTGAGGGTCACAAGAAATCTCAACAGTCCTCCCATGGCAAGTCAGAAGCCTAACGACCCTCTTCTCACAATCCAGAATGGCACTATAAGTGGTAAGCCAATCATTCCTAGAATCAACCCATAGCCCATAAACCCAAGCACATACGCGTCACATTCAAACTCGACGCCTAACACAGATATTTTCAAACCCTGACAAATCATAGATAAATGAGCTGAACCACCAATGGGGTTTGAAACAAGTACGGGATCCACTACCATACTAGTAATTAAGTGCAGAGATTCAACTACAGAACTTGATATAAATGAATGTGAGGCACCAGAATCAAAAAGTGTTCTAATAGGATGGTTTGAAAGATAAATTAAACCTTCCAAAGAAATTTTTCTACCTTTATCAGGAGCATTGATTACGAGATCATGCACCTGCCCTCTTGAAGTCCCTGTCCTTTGACCCTATTCCTGTGATCCCTGTTTCTTCGAGCACTCTCTAGCAAAGTGTCCGACCTCTCCACAGTGGTAGCAAGAGTTCTTCCTTCGCTTACAGTCTTTAATCAGGTGACATTCCTTCCCATAATTGTGACATTTTCTCTTATCCTTGCCTTTATCATTTTTCCCTCCTTTCTTCTGTTGTTTTTGCTGCTGCTGACCCATCTTGGGCCACACCTTCCTATTTTGCGATGTCTCCTCAGCCTTCTTTTCTCCCTTGTCTTCCTCATGCATTAGGGCCATATCGACAAGCTTTTCAAAAGTGGCCCCCATTGGAATATGGGACATGGCTAACCCATATAGAGGCTCATTCAGCCCTTTAGCAAACCGCAAAGCCCTTTTGTGCGGCGTATCCACTAACTTTAAACCGAACCTTGCTAGCTTGTTGAATTTATTCACATACTCCTTTACCAACAAGTTTCCTTGTTTGAGTGCTAAGAATCTCTCCATCTGCATGCTTCTTTCGGCTTGGGAAAGAAATTTCATTTCGAACCTCTGTCTAAAATCTTCCCAAGTTTCCACCGGACGTCCAGCTTGGGTGACTTCCTACCGAAATGAGGCTTCATCCTTCAGTAGCCAGGCGGCTAACTAAACCTTCTTTCTATCCTCTACTTCAAAGATAACGAACAAGTCCTCGATCTCCTTGAGCCAATTCCTAGCTTCTACGAATGTCTCGTTCCCATGGAATGGCTTCCCTCCCATAGCATGGAAGTCTTTGCAGATCTTGGCGAAGTTATCTGCTCTTGGATGGGGAGGAGTAATGACTGGTGCAGCTGGGGGAGGAACATTTCCTTGGCCTTCAGCAGGCGCTGTGGCCTCCAAATACCTACGGAGCCATCTGGGTATTGTGACGCCCTCTGGGATATTACGAATGTTTTGTTCTCCAGACATGCTAAAAAAGGAAAAAGGGAGAAATTTAGATAAAGGACCGAAGGATACTACATATGGCTTTTTGGGGAATGTTTTTCAAAACAGACTTTTCTTTTAGAAAATGCTTTCTTTTAAAACCTTTTTGAAAATAATTTTCAAAAACTTTTATCCAATCTGGTAACCTTCGGTTCTTATACCAAGTGTGACACCCCACGTCCGTTAATGTCACTCACTAAGGGAATGCATTAAGTTTCATGAAGCATTATAGGTAAACAGGCACAGAATAATTACAAGACAGATATAAATAAAATAGTAGCAGAAATTTAAATTTTTATTTCAAACATAAATCATAATGTTGTGGTCTACAATACCATAAGTCACAAAAACCATTACAATAAAATAACTTCTGTCTTGCGCCATCAGAGTACATAAGTATATAAAGAGCATAATTCCCTAAATAAAAGAGTAAGCCATAGTAGAGACAAGAACTTGAGCCATACTTCAGAAGTAGCTACTAGCAAGATGATATCTGAGTCCTGATTAAGCCTGAGTGTTTCCTCGAATGGAAGAAAGAAGGAGAAATAAAAGGGTCACATATAAAGTCTGGCGAGTCTAGTTACTTTTAGCCAGTAAATAAATAAAAGTAACATGATAGGCATATAAAGTGGATAAGAGAGATCCTTACATAAATGGCAGGTGTGACAAGGTAGACATGCTAAGGTGTATACACTTCTCTAATGATTACTCTGTACTATTACTAGTATAACTAGAATGAGATGATCCCTTTACACTTCATAGTGTTTGACATGGGCATACGTCCAAATATGCCCTAGCTACTACCCTAATCGATCGTCTCCCTACTCCGTAGATACTCTGTGCCAGCCCCACAGTAGGGTGTATCACGTCCTAAAGTGGCAACCCCTCACTGATATGCACAACTCCATATCTACAGGTGTCACAGTCGTCTTATCCCCCTCTGCCCGGCTCATGAACGCACATGGCCCGGTCGGTTTACGCCGCCCACACCGTCCTCCATGTTTGGATCTCTTACAATCAGTCAGTAAGCGTGTCCCTTCTCCACCTACTACAGAGTACTTTTATTTGGTACCTACTTCGGGTTACTGACTTAAATGGGTCCCACACAATATGATACAAGTTCTCCCCTTTGTCTTGTATCCCCCACTAGGTTTTCACTGACTATGTATCCCATTAGGTGTTTTAATTACATAGCCCTATACCAATTATGCTTACCCTAAAAGGTGTCTTTAATTACATAACTCTATTATTTCCTCCGGTTATGTATACCACTAGGTGTCTTTAATTACATAACCTTATCGGGTTAAGTTTGTGGGCCTATATGTAGATATTACCCACCCCCTCCAGATAACCAATCCACTATCCAATCAATTTACTTAACCCTAACCTTAGTTCACAATCATACAATCGCTATGGATTAGATTTGGTTAAGTAGTCCAATTCATTACCATGTCCATTTATGGTTTATAATGGGCTAAACCTCTCACATTAGGCCTATAATTTGTGGATGTTGTATATGTCGGTCGGGTTCGGGAAGACTTATTCCACGGTTGGGCCTAACCTCCTGTCTTAGCCGATTCGTATTTGTGTACTTATACCTCCCACACTAGGTTCAACATTAGTGGCTGTTGGATATGCCGATCAGGTCCAGGTAGAATTCCACCACTAAAGCAACGTAATCTCATGTCATAAGTACAATTACAATTCCTAGTTGTAATTAATAGACATTCAATTATTAATTAATTAATCAATTAATTAAACCTTTCCCTTTATAGGTGTTAATGTCCATTCTACCCAATAGTTTGAATTATATATCAAAAAACGTTCATATTCAAATTATGCCATTATTAACCCTTTTCCCCCTTCCTTAACTAGCGTCCTCACAAAATTGGCAACATGCCTAGGCTAGATAATAGCCTAGCCATAAACGATAAAAAGGAAAAAATAGTAGGAGTGTAACAAAAGTGATTGTTTAACTTGACATAGGCATATACTGTCATAGTGATAAGGAGAATATACATACTGTCATGGACATATAATTAACATCATAACAAGATGGACATAAGACTGATGAACTTGTGGCTGTCAATTGATTCTAACATAACTATGATGTCCCAATAAGCATAGTGAGATCTAAATTAGCAGTTTAGACGTCCAATTGGTTTAGATCTAACATGATAAACACAAGTTGATAAATTAAATCATATAATTCAGATCTAAAGGTTAAAATAGATCTAGCACCATTAGGATGACATAATAACATGTTTAGATCTAAATATGGTTTCAAATGTCCAATTTACAACATATCTATGTTGATCACAATATGACAGGTGAAAGTTGATTTTCATAAAGAATTAGATCTAACCAATGTTGCAACTGTCCAAATTAACAGATTTACATTCACCACAATATAGTTACAAGTCAAGATCCACATAGGCAATATAATAGAATAGCCGCAATTGCATTAGATCTAAAGGTGTAGTTCTATCATGACATAGTATAAGATTTAACAATAGCATAGATTCATAGTTTACTTCATATCCAATTCACAGTCTTCCATAATTCACTTTTATTCATTTAAGCCTAAAAGCAACTAGAAACTCACTGCGTTATGTTTAGAGAATAGAGAAAGAATGGATCTTGAGTTTCTGGATTTGATTTGCAAAGTTGAATGTTGTACGTTGTTAAAGAAAATGAATCCGTCTCAGTTCGCACACCGGCAACATTTGGCACCTATGATTTCCAATGAAGAAATAGGAGAATTGGACACATATATATAGCTGTAGGATCCTCTGAAACTGACTGCCACCTTAGCCCTAGGGGTGTCGACACCTCTGTGGGTGGGTCGACCCATAGGTCGACACCCCTTAAGGGGGGTCGACACCCCTTTAGGGGGGCCGACCCCTTAGAGCGGGAAATCCGCCGCCACTTTTCAATTTTTGAATTTGAACTGTTCTGGATAGGGTCAAACTCATATCTAACTCATATGTGTATATATGTTCTTTCTGCGCATATACAAACTTAAAACCCTCATAACTTCTTCATACTATGACCGTTTTACATAAACCAAATGTCTATCTTGACCAGAATTTTGAGACGGATGGAATGGCGTAGTCCATTTCCCTTAGTTCTGAATATTAAAAAAATTATTATTTGATTTATCCTCTTTTAGTGTCGTTAAAAATTCGGGGTGTTACAGTTCCATAGCGAAGAGCTTGTGCTATGCGCTATTTGGCGCTATAGCGCGCGCTTTGATAACACTGAAGTTTTATGTGGGTAAATGTTGAGATGGAGCTATGGAGAAAACTGACGTTAATTATGCAAATATAGATCTACAAAACACTACATTATTATTGAATACCAGAAGTTGAGGAACCCCATTGCTTCTCTACTCCCTCAATAGCAGCTGCAATAGCTTTTCCCTTCTCTGTTGCTCTTTCTAGACGTGTGATTGCATCATACAAACACTTAGCTATATCAAGTAGAGCAATAACTTCACCATTCTCAGCAACAAGTAAATGTATGAACTTCCCTGAAATGCGAAGGTTGGATTTAATTATAATAGTAGTAAATAGAGAGAAATGGCAGGAGACCTCATTCTTATATTGTCGATAAACGTAATTCTTTTTCACTTGTTTCGTTTTTGCTAGCATAGGCTATTATCTTTCCATCAATTTATCTTCAATTCCCTTCTCCCTGAATGTTAGCTCAAAATTAACCAAAGCCCATAACAAATTAGATATGAAATAGTAATTTACATTCAGCTCAAACAAAGTCAAAGAAACCATTTGTTTTATCAAATCATTTCACGTTTATTTTGTCTGTTTTCCTATGGCCAAGGAGAATATAAAGACTCTAAAGTATGGTCTTACATACAGAAAAAGGGATAGAAAATTAAATTTATCTTGATTCACAATGAAGAAGGGAATAAGATATTGTATCTAAGTTCTGCACGACAATTTGGGGATAACAAAGTGCAATAACGAAAATTAGCATCTTGCAAATAGAGTTAATAAAGATAGTTATTTCCTGCAAGATTCCATTTTTCTAAAAAGTTTGCCCTTGCTAATGACAAAATATAGTATTTACAAACCTTGCACCATTTTTTGCAATGCTTCAATAGTTAGAGACTCTGACATAACAAAAATGGGACTCCTGGTCATGACTTTGGAAACAGGCATTTCTTCAATTTTAACTTCACAAGCAGTAACCCTTCTTGATATATCCTAATATTCAAACGAAGAAAGAATCATTTTTCGAGTACAAATTGCAGTAAACTTAAAGATTCAGTAATTCAAATGAAAATAACACCTTATTTGTTAATATGTCGCATAAAAGACCGCTAGAATCAGTCAAGAGCACAGCATCAACTTTACGAGCATCCATTCTTCTACAAGCCTCTTGGATGGTTGTATTTTCAGGTATTGCAAGAGCTTTAGACAAATGTAGTTTCTTGACAGTTCTTTCGCCACTGATAGTTCTGAAAAATATATGGTAGGTATGAGTGCACCCATACGATGTATTGATAATATGATACATCAACAAAATGTAGAACATTGTTATATAAGTATATATGCATATGTAAAGTGAAAGAGTTTCTGTAAAGAAACTGAAATCTAAGTTTTTCCATTATATATTATTTAACATAACAGGTATCATTCATTATTACCATACAACTTAAAATGCATATCTGGATCTTGAAGAAGGAAGTATGATATATCTAACAAGCTAACTAGAAGATAACAAATAAAAGCTAAAGCATATATAAAAAGATCCCGCCGAAAGAAAAATTCACTAAACTTAAAGGCACAACTTATAATTAACCATATTCCATAATTTAAAATATATAAAATGAAATCCTTTACTCCAAAATACATCAATGGAAATTGTTTTCCGTTGTGCTGACCTCATGAACGCATTCGCTAGTTTCAGTTGACCAGTCTTTGATAGAATCCCGACTTAAAGAAGCCAGCTATTCAGGAGTATTGTTCCAGCCTATAGAAGTCGCCTCCACTGTATGACTCTGCATATAACCATGTGTCAAATCCTCAGTCTTGTTGTTTGTAGGTACCAATACAGGTAAATTTCATAAATTAGACAATTGATAAAAATTACTATTTACCTAAATAAAGATAACATAACACTATGTAATTCAACAAGCATAGAGACTATATTTTGAGAAGTTGCAGCAAGTACTATCCCCAATCTAGGCTGGAACCTATCTTGTACAGATGCACCAAATGTATATCTTGGGATATGCTGAAGAAGGATCGTTGCACACAAAAGATTTTTGCGAAGTTAGCAGATGATGCACCAACATAGTGTGGCATGATCACCAAGGCCTTTTTGATGGTTTATGATCACCAACATAGTGTGACATGTGAAAGAAACAAGTTAACTCTACATAACAAAATTATAAGATCTTGACAGTGAAGGTATAAAGCAAATTGATTATTTGCTAAAGTGCAACTGTTCATGATATACCATGTAAAATGTTTCTTCGTAGAGATTCTCTGTAGCTATAACTAAGAATATGCTATTTGAATTAATGGCAAAATTCCGAAAAGGGGAAATATAATAGAAATGGTAAAAGCAATCATTACAGTAATCTCAATTTAGGCTTACATATGAGCTCCCTAGGCGGATATGTAGGGATGCCAAAAAGTTCTATCCTGCATAATCATAAAAATAAAGATCACTGCATGCAGCTAGGATATGTAAACTTCAGTATATTAGCATTCTTTTTCTCCCTCACAAAAGTCAACACCTCGTCAAAACTAACAATGATCTCTTTCGAGGACTATGATATACCAAAAAAAGTACACACACATCGCATTTATATAATGGAGACAATTTAATCATATAATATTCAGTAATATATTCTATTTCAAAATTTCTAACCATCAACTTTTTTCAGTTTGCCATCATAAATTCATATAATATTGTTGTAGACGACTCTTTATCAAAGACAATCACGCCTCTCCAACATAACAACTCGGATAAATAACATTTCACAAACACTATCACGCCTGCTTTACTAAATTCTGGAGTGGAAAATAGGCAAGCAAATTTAAGTGTCGGTACTGTCATCGTAACCAGCGTGCAGAAACACAGCCTTACTTGCCTCTTAGTTACAAGTTAAATATCCCTGCTCTTAATGAAAAAAATGGAACGTTTTCAACTGTCCTTCTGAAATTACACATATATCGTCCACCTAATGAGACTACCGCACCGAACCTTCCACCACTGTAGGTAACCTATCTTGTGCTTTATGAATCTATGAGGTTTTATAAGTTCAAGAAACACTAAGGCCTTTTTGATGGTTTTAGATGAAGTTTTCAATTAATTGAGACAGATTTAGTCTTGCCAATGAGTAAACCTAGGATAAGTATTCTGTGAATCTAAAGACACAGATATAACTTTCAATCTAAAGATACATATTTAGTCTCATGTGCTTGTCACTTATCAACTTCAATGTCTTTTAGAAAATATAAGCATGGAAAGGTTGATAAACCATCTTTCACATGTTAAGAGTTAATCTAGTGAATGGATCTACATGTGCATAAAATTTGCAGAATCAAAGAACACCACTGCAGTACTTGTGACATAGACCTAGAACATAAGGCCTAGTGTATTCAAAGAAGGGCACACCAATATTGGAGAAAAATACTGTTTTTGAGGTTAGTCGATAAATTACCTCATTACCCCAGTCGGTCTTATCTTCTACCACAACTGATGACATGAATCGCCTCTTTTAGAAGAGATTCTAGAGTTGCTGATTGAGGAACCCCACCATGTTCCATCAAAGTGGAGGCAACAAACACAGTAGACTGCCCGAATAGTTTTTTCAATCTCACTTGTGACATGAGCAGTGCCTTCTCATGTCAAATCCAGCTCCTGATTTAAAATAATAGTCTAATAAAGTCAAATTTAAATGTCCATAGACAAAAGCTAAGAAAAACCATTTTCTACCTTCAACGCCTTCTTCTACATCCTCTAGATTGAATAAAGAATTGTGTTGTCCATCAAAGTTGTTAACCATCCCTAAACTACCTCGACATAGATCGAATATCTAAACCCTTTCTCTGTTAGCCGCGTCTCAAAACCCATTAAAATATTTGAGATTGACAGAATATAATTAAATCAGATTTGAAATATGAAAGTTACCTATTTAGGGTTTACGTAGAGTACGATAAGGCTAATGAGGATGGAAGGAAAGTTGATTGGTGCACAGTGTGATATGGGGAAAGAGAACGAGGATTAAAAAATTGCAAGTATGAGTGGAGAGAATAGAAATCAGATGGTTACATTTATTTTAGAATGCGCGAACTAATTTTATTTAGGCGAGGAAGTGAATTTTTTTCCCGCGTCTATATTGTGGTTGAAAACACCTTTTCTTGCATTTGTGAATAAACGCCACTGATTTTTGCAACAAAAAGTCAATTTTCTTGTAGTGAATAAATAGAAAGGAGACTTATCAGTGAACCTTAGTTAAGAGAACTAAGTTAATAAGTAAACAACGATAAGTTGCAGTGACAATGTAAGATGGAATTATGATTAAATAGGAAAGAGTGAGGCAAACTTATGAAATGAATTAAGTTACATTTAATCATAAATGATAAGTGACATGTTAGACAGAAAACATGTAAATTGAGATATACTTAATTACATATTATGTAGAATATTTTATTGTAACCTTGAATCAAACAAGAATATAAAGGAATTGTGGATTAAAGATCTTGGATCACAATCTAGAGAATAACATGTTGTGGGCTAATTAATAAAATTAAATGGGTTAAGTTATATGATTGAAATTAATAAGCAAGGGGGCCCTTCACTCCTTAGAGATATAAGGGGCTAGAAAGAACTTGGTAACCTGAATAAAAAGTTAAGATGATAACCAAGTTAAATGGAAATACGATGAGGTAAAGAAAGCGCATAAAAGAATGTTTAGACATAGGGTCTAATAACGTATTAAAGTATGGTGCTTGGACCAGTCCACACGTTTGAGGGTGAATAACCCAACGGGGTAGATCATCGTGGTGTTATAAGGCACGAGGGGAGCGCACGTTCGTCTGATTATTCTGTCGGCTCCGAAGGACTGGAAGGGGAAGCACACGACTTCCCGAGGTACGTAAGGTGCTCCTAGTAGTCTTCTGTGTGGTGGAAGATATTTAGGCTGTGCTCTCAGAGGTTGGGTCTACGCGTAACTACCAGGTGAGTAGGCCTTGACCGTAAAAGTATCTTTGCAGTCAGAATGCCGTGACGAGGTGACATTAGGGTGATTCGGCGGTCGCCTCAACAGGGTGGCAGAGGGTCACGACCAACAAGGATAGTAGATCGTCGGATGCCCGTCATTGGCAGCTAGTGGCATGCAAAAAGACTAGAGCTAAACCCGATAGACCATTCACCTTCCACTATCGAGGTACGACAGTTGAGGGGAGACGCCAACTGGATGTTTAGATTGTTTGTTGTTAGGGGCATGTCGCTTAGCTCTTGTAGTCTTTACTAGTTGAGGGAGGGGCCGAGGTGGGGCCATAGCCACCATGAAAAACAGACGCTAGGAATATCTGTATTTTGGGGCTCTTAAAGGCGGGCCTGTACAGGTATGGAAAAGCTCCCGACCGAGTTCTGTGTTTCTTGTGTAGCCCTGCCACGGAACTCGGTGTACATTCTGTGCGGTTAAGGCATGAATACGATTGACGATACGCACGTAGGAAAGTCTAGATACATGCATATCTGCTTTGGGTTGTGGATCGTAGACTTGAGGGCATTACTCTGGTATGGAATCTGATTCGAGCAAAGGTGGCAGTCCGTATGCTTACGTAGCATAGTAATGACAGATATATGTGGAACGTAACATTTTTATGTAGATATCCGTACGCCACTCCGGCGTAGGATGAGGGACTGCGTTCATTTCTATGGCACTACGGTGGAGACCATGCGAGTGCGGTACTATGGGGTGTACTTCAATATTGGGGTTAGCTATATATATACTGTATTAGGTTAAACCACTAGGAAGTAAATGGGTACGACGTGTGTGTAAGCCTTGAGTGTTGTTAACCCAAGTAACCTAATAAATAAGAAAATGTGATTGAATGGTATATGTAGGATTATCCAAAGTGTATAGTTTAAATCCAGTCACCAGAACTTGTGTTCTGACCCCCTCCTCATAACATACTCGCAGGTTAGATTTGTGGCAGAGACATAATAGCTTTGGATACTGGTTAGGCAATATGATTAATAAGGTAAGGCTATACTTTGATTATATTATATTTTATCCATTTCGCTATGAGATATTTTCTGAGCTCTGACATATTTTATGTCCCTGTCTTTTCTGCAGGATACTTGAGCAAACCAACACGAGTTTCGATAGATTATAATTTTGAAAAAAAAAATTCGGCCTGTAGGAATTTAGGTTGTTTCAGCTATATTTGTCATTGTGTCAAACTTCTCTGTTAAGCATAACAAAGTTGTGGAATTATTCATTTCTACCTTTTCTACTTAACTATTTTGGGTTGTGCCCCAATGCCATTGTACTATTCACACATTTTAATTGTCGTAAGGATTTTATATCAGCTCATTTAGTTGCCTTTAGTCCAATTTGTATGGTGGTATATTATCAATGCATGGGTCAATCCTCATTCAAGGAATTCATTAGTTAGGTCAATAGATTCTTGGTCTCTTTGTCTCCTATGACTTAGTTTGATATAAGCCAGTCACTGACTACTTGTGGAGTTGATTCGACTTCTTTGAGTAGACATGTAACTTTGGAGCGTAAATATACGAACTCTATGTGGTTTCTATGTTATGATACTTGATTGTTTGGCAGTATCATAGCACAGATTTACCAACTTTGATGGATGATTTGGGTATTCAATGACTAAACCGATTTTGGAGAAAATATGAGAACTCACGAAAGGAGTTAGGAATGATATCCAATGGACTTAGAGTGCAGTTTTTTGTCTCACGAAAGGGATTTGGAATCTCAGAGAATATTTGGCTGTTCATGAGAGGTTTTTCGAGCTTTGAAGAATATTTGACAGTTTAAGAGAAGAATTTCAGTACTGGGGCATGTTAAACAGCCCATGAAAGGAATTTTAGGTCTTGAAGCAAATTTAATTGCTTATATGACAATTTTAGAGTACCGAGGCACACTCAACAATGCACGAGAAGGACATTGGTTTGTATGCTCGATGACCATAGTACTTTTGAGGCAAACTCGATAGCTTTCAAGTAGGATTTTAAGTTTCGAACACATTCAATAGCTTACAAGAAGGATGTTTTGTTAGATAATCGATGACAACATTGGTTTTGGAGAAAATTAAACAAACCACAAGTAAAATTTAAGTCTCAAAGAACATTCAATGGCCTAGAATTTCAATCATGAACACATTCAATTGCTCATGGGATAGGTATTGGTTTGAATATTTAGCGAGCACACCAATGTTGGAGAAAATTAGATAGCTTAGAGGAAGGATTTTAAGTCTCAAAGCGTCAATAGCTAACAAAAATGTTATGACCGCCCACAACTCCTGCACTTAAACAAGGGAAATAATGTGCTGAAAGACGTGCCAGGCAGCTATGGATGATCATCATGGTAGAATAACACAAGCGTAACCTATCATATAACTCACAACGCAAGGATAAAATATAATAGAACATATGCAACATGCAATAATAGTGAAGTAGAATTGAGCAGAATCTTAACCTTTTTCATATCACCATGAAATATCCATACAACCTTGGATTACGGTATAAGAGTCCATACTATGAGCCTCATTACAAATCACTCAGAGAGTACATAAATAGCAGAAAAAATAATAGTAGATAGTAAAAAATAATACGCCAGCCTACTGCTCGTCGTCTCTCAACAACATCGTCCTCATCAAGATCTATCACCTGCTACTTAGTCTGCCCATCCACAACCGAATGAACAACCCAATGTAATAAAAGAGAAACATAAAAGCTTGAGTCAAACAATAGTCTTAATGAGAGATAAAGAAACTATCTAACATCATCAATAAAGTATATGAGAATAGGCAGATTAATTAACTAATCTACCAACATCAACCGAGAAGAACCCAAACCCGTCTTCCCCACATCTGACAGTGATAGCCTTTACACATAATCAGGTAGAAAAAAATAGTACATTCATGGAAAATAGTTATCAAGCGTAGACCATCCTAACCGATATTGACATCTCCCAAGCATAATCCCTAAAGGCCTAAACCAACATCGGACAAGCACCCAAGACATATCCTCTTCGACGTCAGACAATCTACAAAAGACGATACAAGCAAAACATTCATTATTCATGACTTTAGCTATTACCGCCAATCCTGCTTTGAAACCATCGTTAATCGAATGATCGTCTCACTTCCTGCCATCCATCAAGGGCTAATGGCAATCCCCGGTTCTAGCAAAACCCCATACGCCATTCCACGATACACACCTAGGCCTTTCAACAATACCCAAGGTACTCGACCAGCTAACTTCTAGTCTTTTGGGCGTCCCCATTGTACCCCTGCTTTGAGTCCGCTATAGCCTACGACAACGGTAATTCCTTGGCCTTTGATATCTCTAGCCATCCAACCTTATGACTGTTCATAAGCTCAAGCGACTTCTCAAGCAACCATTATCCACAAACTCACAACCTTGAGTCGTCTTCACATTTGTTGCATTTCGACGATCAACAAACACTTTATAACACTTTGACATTCCACCTGGAACTCACGTCGAAGCCACATCCAACATTGAACCAAAATAACATCAATAATTGGTCAACATTAGTTAGGTCGTTTTCTATTCATTAGTCAGGTCGTCCACCGACCTAACTTCTTCATAACGACCTAACTCAATACAAATACCCCACGACCTTACTCTTCGGAGCACCAACGACCTGGCTCCAAAGCTCTAACGACTTGACTTTGAATGACCTGATCCATCGGTATTCGATGACCCAACATACACGAACGACTTGCCTTGCTTAATTTAAAGAGATTCGGCTGACCCATTAACCATGGATGACCTGACTTCCAATGACCCTGAGCCAACGACCTGACCCCTTCATCACACAGGACGACCCACCTTCTTTCATGCTCCCCAAGCTATGATCCAACTTCATCACGACTTGGTGCCTCTTTGAACTGAAGCCAACTATCCAACCTAGCTTCAAACGACCTAATGCCACCAACGACCCGAAGCTTTACAATGACCCATCATCATTACTTGAGTAACAGGCCTCACGACCTGAGCCTGCCACATCATCAATGACCCATTCAAAAATTACCCGACTCCAGATTTGACCATTCTATCTCCAATCTCGACCAATCCATCACCAAACGACAACATCGATGCAAACAACTCATCCAAATCAACCATCAACACTTTATGAAATAATCAACAACACTTAAACAACAATTATTCGTCATACAACCATACAAAACACACCAAATCATGATAAATCAAAGAATAAACAAAATATTGGATCTAAACATATATAAACATATGAATTAACATAAGAATTACCAGTTTAACTTGCTTGATTAGATCCTGTGTGAATTGAATTGGAATCGTACTTACCATGATGTAGATCTAGGTTAAAACAGCTTGAAATGATGAAAATAAGATCAAACAATCCATATACTCGATTGAATCCATGTGAGAGATGCTTGTCACTCACCAATTTTTCAAAATAACTTTATATCACTAAATTCCCAATCTGGACAGCGGAGAATGATCTTCAAACCTCTCAATTTAATGAGATCTCTCTTTGCTTGATGTAGATCTTCAATCTTCGTGCGTAGATCTATAATTTTAATGGAGGAAAGGTATATTTGATTGAGCAAGGAGGATCACAAGCTTAAACAAATGAGAAAATGAAGAAAAAGTAACCCTCTCTCCATGCCCCTAACCCTCTATTTATAGCCTCTAACCATCCCACTAACGGGCCACACCAAATCAGTTCATTAATGACTAGCCAAACATGTACAGAAATTGTGCAACACTAAAACAACGATTCCTTCTAAACCGCTGAACTAAATCTTTAATGTGACCGCTCTACGGAATTGGCAACGACATTTCCTTTCCAATGAAATCGATTTCATTACCTGATTCGATCCTAATCAAAAGTTATGCCCTATACAAAACTAACAGGGGCAAAATGGTCGCAAACAAAATTGGTAAAAATTATGGACATTTCTCACATCCCCATAAACAACATATCAAAATATGAGAATGATCCAACCCTCAGGGAAATGAATAAAATATTTTACGATCCTTCGATACGTAAAATGCGGGCTGTTACATTCTCCCCTTCTTTAGGATTTTCACCCCCGAAATTCCAAACAAACGCAAGCAACCAAAAACATTCGCATTCCTATCGCCCACAAGCAACCAATTTACCATCAAAACTAGCATCATAAAGCCATGCATCCATACCCCTTTCCTAGCACGCGGAATTCTAACAACGATAGCACAAGTTACAATGATGTAAGGTGACATGACATTAATGGGCCATATCAACAAAGAGTTCTAGATGGGTCGTCTTCTTACTCACTTCTGTGACACCCCAAGTTCGTTAATGTCACTCATAATAGAATGCAATAAGTTCCGTGAAGCGCAACAGACAATAATTACAGAGAATATACAAGGCATATAAAATAAGCAGCGAATTTTTTTTAAAATTTTATTGTTAAAGAAATAAAGCATGGTCTCAGAAATACATTATAACCGGTGGCAACTAGCAAAATGTCTCAAATCTGTCTTTCAACCGATCTCAGAAAATAATATACCAATGTACATAAAGTCATATCCCATGTCATAAGCCAAACTAAAGTAGAGAGCAAGTTAAAACGACACATCACAAGAAGTCTAAGTCAAGTCCAAGCTGAAGAGATATCCTAGTCACTGTTGAGTGCTGCCACTCTACGAACCTGGGCAGGGAGGGGGAGGAAGAAAGAAGCAAAAGAAAAGGGTCAGACATAAAGTCTGGTGAGTTCCAGTGGCTTACAAATATGCATAAACTAGGAATGCCAAGACAAAAGGACTGGATAAGAAAGGTACAATGTTACGACAGATAAACTAAACAGAATAACAGGATGGACAGAATAACAGGAATAAACTTATAATCGGGTAATGCTTCACATTTATATCCTAAAAACAGGTAATGTCTAAACATATATGTCTGCACCAATACTAGTATAACAGGTTTTACAGGTTTAGGTTCTTTGCTTAATTGCATATCAGTAGGATTACAACATGATTAATAATAGAAATAAACAGCAAGATTAAAAAGCAGGATTAGGTGTACCCTAATTACATAACAGGATTATATATTAAACTAATTACATAACTACAGGATTAGGTGTACTCTAATTACTATCCAAGTGATCGGCTCCCTACTATGTAAATACCCTGTGTCAGTCCCGACAGTTAGGTGTATCACTCCCTAACCCAACAACCATATGACACAGACTTATTTATTGGTATTATAGCTTCTTATCTTCCTTAGTCGGACCTATGCACACTCGTGACTCTGCCGGAATGCTCCCGTAACCACCCCATGTGAACCTCTTATTATAAAATTCAGTATAGCATGCCCTAGGCCTCTACGTAGTGAGAGGCACCATCAGATAAGATACCTATAGGGATACTGACTGATATGGGTTCCAAACAGTAGGTTGACACAAGCCAAACCCCCTTAATCTTGTGTCCCCAAATATCTAGGAGTTAAGAGTCCCTAGAACCTAGTACAACAGCAGATGAGGGACCTCTTTGCTTATTAATACTTTTGTTCAACTTAGCAGGTTCAGGTTTTATTTGATTGTAATGTCATTATGTGTAGACAACCCTATTCTTACCATATCATTTACTTAATGTCCATTTAAGTCAAAGTTAACATGTCCAGTCCATATGCATATCATTCATCAACTACATTCTCAAGTTACAGGTTTATGCATAATGTTCGTATATAGCATGTGTCTATAGGAAGTCTAAACAGGTATATATATCTTTTTCCCAAATTATAATCAATTTAGTCTAAGTAAATAACATGCCCAAGTCCCTCTTTATATTATTCATTTTTACCCTAATCATACGTCTGTTTTATTCGAGTATAGCCTAGGCCTCCAAAGTCCTAGGCTTGGTGCAAAATAAAAAAGGAAAACAGAGGGAGAGGAATAGAATCAAATCACGTATGTGTATGGGTAAGATTGGAAATAAACATAGAAAAATGGGAAAAGGAAGATAGATACATTTAACTTATTATTTATCCAACATCACAGGCATGTATATAACTTGTCTTAATTAACATCACATGCATGTATGACTTTTTTAATTAACATTACAGGCATGTACATAACTTGTCTAATTAACATCACAGACATGTGTGACTTGTTTAATTAACATCACAACATGTACATAACTTGTCTAATTAACATCACAGACATGTATGACTTGTTTAATTACAATTACATGCATGTATATAACTTGTGACCTCACATGAATATGTATAATTGATCATAAGCATAGGTGATTTATAGTGAAAATAGGTGCAATAATTATTTTTATAACACTGTAGATCCTAACCAATTTTATTTAACTGTCTTGTTCAAGGCTTAAGAAATCATATCTGTAAATAAATGTAACTCACATTGAATCTTGGTGAAGATAATTATATAACACTATGCCGCAAGAATCCAAGTCCAATCCAAGTCTTGATGTTGCTTCTGTTTAATGCAATCTCTAATAGCATTCCCCCATTGATCTGTTTATAATTTTCAGAGTAATTTAGAGGCAGAGTAAGATGTGAAGAATTTGTGTGAATTCCAGAATAAGGGAAGCCATATATTTATAGAGTTACATAATCAACATCAACCCTTGGATTTAGGTTTTAAATTTGAACCGTACAAGTAATGCTACGTTAGCGTGAATATAGTGCAGAAAACAGTCCAGGTGTGCATAATGGATCTTCCCAGATCCACGGTGGGTCGACCCATAGGTCGACCCAGCCTCCTGTGGTTAACGCATCCTCCTATAGATTGACCTATAGGTCGACCAGCGATGAGGTTTGGGTCATCCCCCAATGCGACATTTTCATTTTCCCGCCTGTTCTCTCATTTGATTTTTTGGAAATTATTTTATTATTTATTTATATATATGAACCTTATGTGTATACAAACTTCTAAGGTCTGTAACTCCTTCATATATTGTTGGTTTTACACAAACTTAGGGTCTATCTAAACCAGAATTCCGAGACGAACGCCACGGTAATGTCGGTTTTACTTAATTCTTAATATTTAATTATGTTATTCTCGACTTATCATCTTTAAGCATGGTTGTAGTGTTTTTAAAATTCTGGGGTGTTAGGTCTTCCGTCACCCACATAGAATCGCCATCATCCTCACTACATTCGAATCATGCACACACTTCCGTAGAAACGACACATGAAAAACATTATGCACACTTGATATCTTCTTGGTTTACTCCAATCTATATGCGAGCTTTCCAATCTGCTCGACTATCGGAAATAGTCCAACAAACTTTGGAGCTAACTTTCCTTTACTTCCAAACCGAACAACATTCTTCAATGGCGAAATCGTCAACGTCGAATTCCAAATGGTTTCGGCATTTATCAGCATAACACTTCTAACGATCTTAGGCTGCATTCATTCGTTGCCAAACGATCTCAATACAGTCCAAGGTATCTTTAATCATCTCAGGCCAAACTACCGATTTATCTCCAGTTTCTAACCAGCATGACGGAGAATTACACGGTCTACCATACAACGCCTTGTATGGTGCCATCCCAATGCTCGACTGATAGCTATTTTTACACGCAAACTCGACTAAATGCAGATGGTCTTCCCATGATCCCCCAAAATCCAATACACAAGCTCTTAGGAGATCTTCCAAAACTCAGTTAACTCTCTCGGTATAACCATAATTCTGAGGATGATAAGCCATACTCAAACACAACTCGGTTCCCAAAGTCTCTTGCAAACTTTTCCAAAATCCACTCGTAAACAATGGATCTTGATCACTGACCATGCTCTTCGGGATACCATGAAATCGAACTATCAATTTTATATAAAACTCAACCAACTTCGATGTTGTCCTAGTCGGTCTAACAGGAATAAATCTGGCGCTTTTGGTCAAGCGATCCACTATGAACCAAATTCCTTCTTTTCCTGCCCTGGTTCAAGGTAGTCCATCGATATCTGATCCCACTTCCACATAGGAAGTTCCAATGGCTGAATCAATCCAATGGCTTCTTCTGTTCATCTTTCACTAACTGACAGTTCATACACCTGGAAATGAACTTTCGAACATCCCTCTTCATCCCTTCCCAGTTGTAAGTCGCTTCATGTCCTGATACATCTTATTACCACCAAGGTGTATCGTCAACTTTGAGTGATGACATTCCCTCAGAACCTCATCTATCAACCCATCGATATCAGGAACAACCAGTCGTCCTTTCTTTCAAAGACAACCCTCTCGATCGACCTCGAATTCCTTACTGTAACGATCCAATATTTTTAATGATTAATATATGATATAATTTCAATTTTCTGAATATCAAGTGGATTTAAAAAGATTTAAATATAAATATTGTTTTAAAATATCATATACATATGTGTTGAATAAATATTTTGTTTTGATTTATTAGAATATGAGTAACTTATTTTTAAGATTACATTTAAGATTTTATTTAAATAAACATTTTAATATTAGTAAGTAATGATATTATTTAGTTTTATAAAATGTAGTGAGTTCCATGAAGATTTGTTGAGTTTCTAAACCTCATTTTAATAATTTATATTTGATAAAATAATAATGAATGAGTATTTTTGAAATATTATGTATGTTATAAATCTTAAGTAATATTTTAGTTACACTCATAAGCATTGATGTTTTTTACTACATTTATAAACATCACTAAAGTGTAGCTAAAAATAAAATATAACAAATAAATAAATTAGTAGATAATTGTCAAACATGCATTGGATAAATTTTAAAACAAGGATTAGGTGGCCCCATGCATGTTATTGAGTTCATGGAAAAAAACCAAGTGTCCCTACTTAAATAATTAAAATACTTTTTTTAATTTCCTATACAAAGACATGTTTTCTTCTTTATTCAAAAAATCCATGGCTTATTCTTCTTCTGTATCTCGTTTTTCAACCTCCAGTAACAGAAAACCCACTTCCTACTCCATTCAAAAATCCCTAAATTCTAATCCGTTCGATTTTAGCCAAAATAATTCGCATGAAAGTTGTCCGGATCATCGATTATGATTTTTAGAAATTGACGAATCCAGATTTCATTGAGTATCAAAGGAGAAATCTCGGATTTACAGTAAAGGGAAAATTTGTGTTGGAAACTTTGAATTTTTTTCTCCTAATCCGTTTTGAATTAGATCGCGCCTTCAGCGCCGTTGCGATCAGCAGGAGGTGTAGTATTTTTTGTGTAAGTTTGAGGTGATTCTATAATGATGATTTTGGATGTCGAAAACTAGGTTTAGAGTTTGTCGGTGATTAGAGCGATGATAGAAGGAATGGATGATGGAGTTGTGATGAGGATGGAGAGGGCTTTCGTGTGGCGGAGTTTGAAGGTGACTGGTGCTCGAATGGGGGGTGCGACGAGTTTGTTTCACGCGATTTTGGTAGTAGAAGGTCACAGATTCCAGGTCTCGGCTTCGATGGTGGATTTCTGTTGGGGTGCTGAGTTCGAGAACGAGGTGGTGCGTTCGAATGAGGAGGTGAAGAGGGGTTCGCTGGTGATCTTAGATGTTGGTTCGATGGTGATTTGGGAACGTACAAGTGCACGAGGCGTGCACGAGTTCATGGATTCGAGCATGTAAGAGCATAGCATAGAGGGAGGAGAAGAAAGGAAGGTGAGGACGCGGGCTTGAAGCTTGAGATGTTGGGCTCGGTCTTAGTTCGAAGATTTAGACCTTGGGCCAATTTGTTTTAAGGTATAACCTTTTTAATTTTCTAAGTTTAAATATAAACTTTGTCAGTTAATAACTAATTCGTTTTAAATCGGAATTACACACTGTTGAGTTCCTTAGGATCGTATTTGAAAATAGAATCCAATTATATATAGGTTTGTTGATTTTAATTAAGAATATTTTATGATAAAAAAATAAAGTGTCCCTACATATATATAATAATATATAGTAAGCGATGAGTATTGATCCAATTCCAATATATAAAATTAGCAGAACAATCATCGGATGCTAATGGAATGGATTGGAATGCAGTAAAGCAATGTTCATTGGTTTGTTCATCCTAACAGTAAAGATTTTGGAGCTGTGTCGGTGGGAACATTTATTTTTTTTTATTTAATTAGTATTGAATAAGTATAATTAGATGAGATTAATTCTAATTAGTTCTTGGTTGGGTATGGATGTTCTAGTGTGAATGGATATGCATTAATTAGATGACACTGAACACTGAAAGCGTTATTGACTGTAACACTTATGCACAGATGAATTGTTGTGTACGGGTGATGATTATAATTTATGGTCATCCGATTTATATGGTTGTTTTATTATGTTTGCATGAAAGCACACACAACACCATAGTTGTGGAATTATATAGATGATCGATTTAATTTTCCTTCTGTAACGACCCGTATTTATACAGATAATAATTAATTTATTTAATTATTTATGTAGTGGAAATGGTTGTTTAATTAAATTATATTGAATATTTAATTAACATAAATAATATAATAATATATTTAATTTCTGAAATAATCAGAAATAGTGAATTGACAATATAATGTGAATGGGACAATTCAAAGTATTTAATTCAGCTTATAATTGAATTAGAATGACGAATATATTATTTGAACGACAGTTTGAACGTATAATTATATTATAATTAAAATCGAGCTCCAAATGGCGCGGTAGTTCGCTATTTGGCGATTCGAACTTCAATTGAATATACAGGGTCCGTTTTAAATTGGATTTCCGTGAAAACAAGAAACGTTCGGAGTTGGTGAAGTATATTTTTCTAGTGAAAGAGAAAAATCGGGATTTCATTGTGTAGATTTTGATTTATGTCCAAATCAAATTTTAGAAAAGTCATTATGGAATTCCTTTATAATTTATAACGATATATATAAGGAATTTCAATATAAATTTGAATATCGATTCAACCGGGATTTGAATATCGAGTTGTAAATCCCAGTGTAGCTGCATGATATTCTACGGCTAATATATATACGATAATATTTATTTTTAAATATTAAATTTAATTGTTTTTAAATATATTTATATATTTAAAAGGGTTATTTAGAGCTTTAAAAATAGCCAGTTTTGCAAACGACCTCCGTTTTTGATGAAACTAATTTTGTTGGATCCGCAATATTAAATTATTGTTAGATTTCAATTTTCGTAATTTTTGAGGTCAGTATGTGACCGTACGGGATTTTAATGTGAAATACAGTCAGTATTTTGACGGTTAAAAATACGCTGTGTGAGCAAACGAAGTCGGAATTCGACGAAACCAGATTCGTTGGGTCCGTAACGTCGAACTCTAGTTGTATGTCCAGTTTCGTGATTTTTGGGTATTGTATTTGATCATGAGGATTTTTAAATTATAAATACAACAACAGTTACTTAAAAATCAATATAAAAAAATATCCTATAAATATTCTAACTACATTCCCTAAGACCTAAAACTCTTGTTCATCTCTAAATCAAAGGACCCGCCAGTTCTTTCTTCCAAGTTAAAAACGAGATCAAAGAAAAAAATCAAAGAAATACAAAACAATTCCTATAAATCAGGATATATATATATATATATATATTCGAATTCCCCTTGCTTTTCTCTTCAGTCCTATAGTGGTTTTATTAGTTATGATTTCTGTTTTGGGGTGCTGGGTTTCGACAACGCGACTTAGGGTTAACTCGCTCTAGAGTTTGAAGCAAGGAATCGTGAAATGGGTATTGGATTTGTGATCAGGAGGAAGAACGACATGGTTTGGTGAAGTTTGAGGTTATTCGATGGGAATTTTGTCCGATACTATACTGGGTACTGTGCGTCGAGAGCAGAAGTCGCGCCGGAAATGGGTTGGTCGAGTTCAACCTTTTGGGTATGTGGAGGTAGTGCTCGCGAAGGAGAAGAGAATGAGGTGGTGTTGGTTGGTTTCAATGAAGGGGGAGGAAGAATGTGGCATGCAAAGTTCAGTTAATGGCATATGGAAAGGAGGAGGTCACGACACTTGTTTTGGGAAGAAGGATAAAGGGGCGGGTCCGAGTGTTTTAGTGGGCCGAATGATTTGGTAAAGGGCGGATGTTTAATAAATTAAAGTTTGGTTTAAATTTAAATTGTATTAACTTGTAATTTAAATATCTTCGTCATACGTAATCAGAATTTGATGAACCAAGATCCGTTGGGATCGTATGGACGGACACTACCCAATGGAACTGACTGGGAATGAATTGAAGCTCGTTACAATTTATAGAAAAATAAATTGTCCGTCTGAATCAAGCGATGGTTATCGTTATTAACGATGATCGTTCAATGTGAGTAAAACTCACCAACTCTGAACAGTTATATTTTTATAACTTATTTTTAGAACTAATAATTATCTGTTGATTGATGTGTGTTAACTGTTTGGTTGAATTGCTTATGTATTGGTTGAAATTATAGATAACGATATATATATAAATCGTTAATCAAATATTGATTCTGTTTAGCAGAAATATTTCATATTGAAATGAAATTGATGTGAATTATATTGTGTAACATCTGTGGATGCAGAGAAACTGGTTGGAGGGATCCAACTGGATTCCTCAACATTTGTTTTACTGTTAATCATATATTGTGATATATGATGTGACATATAATCTGTTGTAGATTATGTATGTTTGGATAATATTTATCATTGTTATATGGTATGTTAAATACCATGAGAAATACCAGAATGATAAAAGGGAATTTTCAAAAAACGTATATTGAAAATGAAATGTTTATAAAATCAAAGGATTTTGTAAAGAGAATATTTATAACATCAAAGGATATTATAAAAGGATTTATTTAGAAATAAATAGAATAGAAAAAGAAATATTTGTAAAACAAATAGAAAAAGGAAATAGTTGGAAAATAAAAAGGGGTTTCTTATGAAATCAATGGATTTTATATATAAAAGGAAAAGGATTTTTTTAAAAGAAAATAATTATAAAATCGAAGGATAAGTTATAAAAGGAAAATATTTGTGAAACAAATATAAAAGGAAAATATTGTGAAACAGATAGGAAAAGAAATATTTATTTAGAAAATAAATATATGGAATTGAAAAGGGGATATTTGTAAACCATTTACAAATAGATTTACAAAGGAGATATTTGTAAAACATTTACAAATAGAATTAAAAAGGAAATATTTATTTAGATAAATAAATAGAGTTATAAAAAGGAAATATTTATTTAGGAAATAAATAGAGTTATAAAAGGGATTTATTGGGAAATGAAAAGAATGTCGTATAAGGAATTATTTGGCAAATAAATAGAATTTTACATCAGGAAAGTTTATTCCTGTGATTCGCACACGGGTATAACACGATAAGGATTTAAAGCAAAGATTTTAAATAGAATCTGTTGAAACCAATAGATTGAGAAGATTAATTTATAAATAATATTTTATAAATAAAATATTTATCATTGGATAAATAGAATGTATAAGTCAGGGCTTATATAGAGAAGTAAGAATCGATTTCAACATCGATATTTGAAACTGAATATGGACGTAGAGTTAATCAAAGGAGTTAATCCAAATGTCTTAATCAAAATGAGTTAGTGGAGTTAATCGATTAGAGTTAGAGTTAATCGATTAGAGTTAGAGTTAACTAGTTAGAGTTAATCAGTTAGAGTTAATCGATTAGAGTTAAATCAAACAAGAGTTAGTTGAATATTTGTTATTCGAATAGAGTTAATTGAATTAGAGTTAGTCGGATTAGAGTTATTCGAATATAGTTTATTCGAAGAAAGAGTTATCGAATAAGGTTATCCGAATAAGAGAATTAATCGAATATAGTTTATTCAAATAGAGAAAGAAATTATCAAATATTAGTTATTCGAAAGGAGTTATCGAATATAAGTTATTCGAAAGGAGTTATCGAATATTAGTTATTCGAAAGGAGTTATTGAATATTAGTTATTCGAAAGGAGTTAATCGAATATTAGTTATTCGAAAGGAGTTAATCGAATATAGTTTATTCGAAAGGAGTTAATTGATAAGAGTAAATTAGTTAGAGTTAATTGAATAGAGTTAATCCAGTAGGGTAAATCAAATAGAGTTAATCCAATAGAGTTAATCAAATTAGATTAATAGAATTGAGTTAATCAAATAGAGCTAACTGATAAGAGTAAATCAATTAGAGTTAATCGAATAGTGTTAATTGAATAGAGTTATTCGAAGAAGAGAGATTATCGAATATAGTTTATTCGAAGGAAAGAGTTATCGAATAAAGATTTATTTGAAAAAGAGTTACGTAAGGAAGTTTGTTAAAGATTTAAAAGATAAACTTTGACTATTTCGAAGTTAAAACGTTGTTCAGTTAAGGTCTGAGAGTAATTATACCCCAACTTGATTGACTTCGTTCTTAACTAAGGAATGGTAAGGTTTGATAGTGAATGATGGTTAAGTGAATTTAGTTAATGAGTGAAATGGTTTGAGTTGGCATGGTGATGTTTGATTTAAACAACAGTTTAAATCCAGTGAAGGAGTTTTGGAAATGTTTTCCAAATAAGAATCAGAAATGTTTTCTGATAATAGAAAATAAGAATTTAGAATATATGGAAACAGGAGATAAGTAAATTAGTGAACTAGAGAGATAAATGTTAAATGATGATTGATCGATAAAATTTCCATTTGGAAATAATATCGTTGTTTGCACACGTGTTTTTCATTGATAGTTAAATTACAGACTATCAAAGTTTTGACCATTTTTCTGTCGTTAATACGGAGAGACCGGTTGGATTCTTATCCAAAGAACCACTCCGTATGGGCGTTAGCGTTTCGAATCAAATAGATCGAAGACAAATTGAAGATGGAGTAAAGTGCAAGGGCTGTTGTATAAGTCCTAGGTAGAGATTGCCTAGGATGGGTGTACGGAATAGTGCCTTCGGTTTGTCCAGTCCCAGGACAACTTGAATGGACGAATGTTTGACAGGGTATATCTGGTAGATCACGTAAGTTGATCGTTTCAAATGTATTTATGTTGGTGGCGGAGGAATTCGTTTCTCTTAGCTTATACCCGTGGTATTTTTGGGGAAATCAAGTTGTGATTTGACGGGTATGACGATGTGGCATTCAAAGTAAATGGAGGAGTGATCTGTTAAAAGATATGTTTTGACCTCGAGCCTCATCAAATGGGAAATGACAGAAATCGGGTAGGCAGCATGGGTAAGTGGTTCGCAACCAAGTAGGGTATATTGTCACCATCTAGAGAATATTCATATTTGTTACTTCTTTCAATTCTGTATCTCTCGGGAATGGTTATGTTGGTTTACCAACTGTAAGGTGACAATATATTCGATACACTTAAGCGAAATGAGTGGTCGGTCATGCGTGGCCGAGTTGCAAGATGTTCTTGTTGAACTCCAGTGTATCGCTTCTAGAGTACAATGAGCGGAAGGTTGATCCATACCTTGTCATAGTTGGAATCCATTCCCCAAATAAGATCCCGCGGTTTTGATTGTATATTATATATGTAGAATGTTAGATGCAAGCGTTTCTACTAGATTGATATTACTTGTGTTAGATATTATTATAATATCAGAATAATATTGTTTTACTAATGATTTGGGATATCGTAAGGTAAAAACCATCCGTGTTTGTGTGTGGATCGGTCTTATGATTATCCTTTGTTTCAAAAGGATTTTGAAAGTTAAATCAAATAATTTGAGTTTACTCACACCAGTCACATGACTGACCCGGAGTTTATTTTGTTTTGTTTTCCTAAACTCTTGGGTGCCCAATTTTGTATGGGCAATCAAGTAGTCGGGATTCACAGATACTTGAAGAGTTGGAGCAGGAGGCTTCAGAATTATATAGCTATGGTTTTTCCGCTATGTTGTAAGTGTTGTACTTTGGAAATGATATGTATATTCAAGTACAGATTTATATTTCAAAGTTATGCTATGATATATATTTATTCATTCCGCTATGAGATTCATGTTTACTCTGATGTTGTATGTTCTTCTTATTCATCTATTTTAAGTTTCTATCTTATCTATCCTCACCCTTTAATTTCTTTCATGGACTATCCGGTATTTCCGATGCTTGAATAGTCTATAGTGTTGTATGCCGATATCCACGATTGCAAAATCCCCGGGTCGTTACACCTTCCATATAAATAAGATTGATCTTCAAATTATTAAGATATTGTTTAATCCAGTTAATTTGAAAAGAGATTTGGAATTTAAATATAATATTCTATGATGATATATACCAGACTTTTCTAGGGTGACAGAGAGGATAGTGTCTAGGCTTGGGTTTGGAAATCCAGTTTCCTGCTCTCCTTAGCTATCCCTAACTGGTCTGACGGACGGAACGGTTAATTCAAATAAAATTTGAATTTGAATTTGAAGGTTTTTTAAAACTTATAAAACCAATTGGAATTAAAATAATAAATGTCGCGTAAGGACCATTTATGAAGTTTAAATTTAAAATTTAAACTAAAAGAGTTTGGAATTCCTATGGTTTACAACTTATTCACATTTAAATTAAGATTTAGAATTGAGGAATGTTTTTGGATTAAATTTAATAATCAATTTGGAAATTTAATTGTTTTGAAATTTTAAATTCAAATTCGAAAGGATTTGAAGGAATTGTATGAAAATCTGACTTTGTTAATTTAAAGTAATTAGAATTGAATTATTTGAATCTTTATGACTTGGAATCTACTTGATTTAAATGGCTATTGCTGCGCTTTTAGTAACATTCAAACGTTATTATCTCATTTCCAAAATAAATGGGTTTGGAATTGATAAATCGCAAACCATTATTTTTAATGGATAAAAGGGTTGTAAAATGGTTTGGAAGAATTTTTTTGTGATGAAGTATGGAATTATCTATTAATTCTAAAGGTTAGAATTTAAAGGGAAATGAATTGGATAGAGTTGTGTCGGATATTCAATATGTAATTTCAAGGTTGAATAAATACTATCAAAAACATTAGAAATATTCACCTCAAGATTCTGATAGTATTTGATTGATTTGTGAATTTATATTGAATATAAGTTGATTTAACTCTATCAAAACTTATGTTTGAATATAAATTGTTTGGATTATCGTAAATGGAATTGTCATCCAAATAAAGATTTGGTAAGTTGGAAGACGTAAGGAAGGAATAAAGTGTTATGTTTTAAAGTATAAGAATTGAAAGGATATGTTTTGAAATAAAGGGATTGGTAAATCGAATATTTATTTTTCAAAGGAAAAGTTAAGATGATAACGGAGTTTACGTTCAATCCAACCTTGATTTGTAAATAAATGAACGACAATCGGAAGGAAATTCGAATTGAAACCTGTGTGGTCCATAACCATTGTTTTATGAATATGCTTATTATTTGGAAAGAACGGAATTGGATGTAAATCCGAAAACCATTCTAAGTAATAATACGACGCATGAAGCAAATTCAAGACTTGGAATAGACGAATGAAGACCGTGGTTCTTCACATCGAATGGACTGTCTACCGATTGGTTTCTTTACTGAATTGCTACAGTATTGATATGCCCCTATTACCGGAGTGGCAGAAAGTCCGAACGTATTAGGATAACTTTTGGATTTTGATCCGTTCAGCCCCAGAATGGACTTGTATGGATTGTGTGTCTGACATTGTAGTTGACAGCACAACACTGATTTCCATTAATAGATATCTGGTTTGTGACGTATGAGCTCGAAGTGGCTGTGTATAGATGGAAATCACTAGTCATGTTGTGAATGGACAACGTGACATACTTAAGAAATGAAATGGGCTTGTACGATCAAGGCATTGATTCTCTAGGCATGCTTTGTGTTTGACGTGACATCGACAAACCTCACACATCCCGGATTGATGAGAAACTGGCGGTTAGGTTTTATACTTATATATGAATTGATGATGAAGCTGCAGCAGTGGGAATCCACTTATGAACTTGGGGAAATTGGGTATGTTCGTGGGGGCCGTGTCTGGTAGAAAACCGTTGATCTGCCCTGCAATTTGTTGTTGGTGTCCGAGATGGACGAAAAATCCGTGTTACACTTCGCTTCGTATCCCTAATTGATCTTTCATGCCAGGAATCAACAAGTTGGAAACCAAAATCTCCAATACGAGCCATGCGGATTTTAATTGTATACCTATATGTCAATATAACCAATTGGGGTTATGGGGGCTATGATTCTATATTTATTTGCAAAATGATTTTTTCCACACACTGTAATAATGATAATTAGAAGAGGATTTTCACGTATGAAGGCTTTTTTGGTTATCATAAGATAAAACTCGCCCATCTGGTGTGTGCTTGCATTGTGTGATGTGGGACGAGCTTATGATAACTTCATTTTCAAAAGTCAGTGCGTATTTATATGCACGGGCATTCACATGGAGTAAACCCATTCCGCGTTAGCGGCGTGGTTTAGTGAATTTCCCAACTTTAAAATAAATCTTAAAGCAACTGTTTTATGTTCTCACACAAGTCCCATGACTGACCTGGAGTTTATTATTCCTTCCTAAACTCTGGGTGCCCATTAATTTTTTCACGGGCAGCTAGTAGTTTAGTTTTGTAGTTATGATTCGTTGGAGCAAGGTTCGAAGCACTTTCTGAGTTGGTGTCTACGCTAGAGTTGAAGCTTCCACTATATCTTTTTGTCCTTCCGCTGAGAGTATATTTGTATCTTTTTCTTCTGCTGTGTATATGTTGTAACTCTGATATTCCATGCAACTCTGATGTAATAGCGCATTATGAAATAAAAGTCCTGTTATTTTGTTCAATATATGTATGTACCCATAACAATTCGTCTTTGTGAATGGTTTAAGTCGGTTTAATTACTTGTGAAAATCGGGCGAAAAGGCGGGTCGTTATAGTTGGTATCAAAGCTATGGTTATACAAAGCTACTGGGTATGACATATTTTGAACGAAAAGATAAAACTCATCAGAGTTATAATATCTCATCAGAGATAGGGTTAGAAATGCCCTAGAATGAGATTCTGGAATATTATGTCGACAAAGCATATTTTGAAGTCTATATAAATTATTTTGAAACTAGTAATGCGTTTTGAAAATGATAACTATTTGAAATACAATTTTGGGAATATAATTTTTAATAAGAATTTTGAGTATTTTATTGACGTCGTGATTGGACTATTGACTGGGTATGACATATTTTGAGTATTTTATTGACGTCGTGCTTGAATAATTAAAGAGTTTTAGGAGTAATATCACTTAAAGAATTTGGAAATAAATGGTTGAAATTGCACGTAAGAAAGATAATTTACCCATATCCCAAATTTGACAAGAATAATGGATCAATTGTAACGAACATTTGAATATGAATTTTGTAGTCTAATAAGTCGCAATCAGAGAAGATATTATACTTCTTGATGGATGTTAAATAGGTTAATATAAGCAACAATCAAAATTGAGACCTACCATGTATTGAAAATGGTAATATGCAAGTTAAATTATTTTGTTTGAAAGTATAATTTTGCGAAGCAAACGCCCTCAAGAAATTTGAGGGTAATTTTGACTTAAGTTGAGAATTTGTTTAAAAGGATGATTTAAATATAACTAACATCTTAAGTGGGGGAGGAAACTACCCTTCCCTATTGAGGCAATACATGTAAGTCAGCTGGAAATTTATTTAACAAGCAATTGCTTAAGACGCAAAGGAATATTAAAGTAAAGTTTACCTTAATTGAATTTTCCATAATCGTATCATCATGCGAACTTAATTTTTCTAGTTTGACCTACGCTAGTTCCATTTTCGAACCAATTGTTCTTGAAAAGCATTATTCATTCCTTTTGTCCTATGAACTTAGTCAAGTGATTTGATTAGAACCCTCAATCTGATATTGAACTTTTATCTACGACCCGATTCGATTACATGTAATTTGATTTTTCGAACGAAGCTAAGTTTTAAATTCAAACTAGACAGTGGTGATCTATCGAAAATATCATGTTGACAAAATCTCAATAAATAGACATTGTGTAGTAATTAAAAGCATTTGAAATAAAGGGTCTAACTTATACAAGAAATTTGGGTTTATAAAAGTTGGTTGATTTTGAAAATTTAACTCAAATGTTTGAATAAATGCTTGAAACGATACTAGTTTTGAAATAAGTTGAATCAGAGTAGTGTAGCGGAAGAATGATTTTATTTTAAATGGATGATTTTTCCGACTAGTGAGTAAAGAATTTTTCCCAAATGGGCTTCAAACTTGAAAGAAGAAAAATCATATACTTTGGATTTCAAGCGAATTAGAAAGAAAAGGTTTATTTGATTATGTAAATATAAAACTAAGAGATGAAATCCAATAATAGAAGATATGAAAATTTGCCGAAGATCTTGGAAATATTTGAAACAATTTAGAATTTCAACTAACGAAAATTTAAAGGACTTGCGTAGTTAACGTTCATAGAATGTAGATAGGCTTATTGGAAAAGTTGCTAAAGAAACCATATTGAGAAAAGGGAAAAGTTATATGGTTTATATGAACATTTTCTTAGCTAGATAATTGGATGATTCAAAATGAATTGAAACTATGAATATTTTTCTTAAAATTTTCGACTTAGAATTTGAAATGTTGAATAAGATCCTTAAATTTGATATTTTAGAACGTAAATTTTGAATGTTTGAGGTTGAATTTTATTCTCAATTGAATGAATTTGTTTTCCAATTATTTTGGATGTGATGAATGACTTGTAAATAAAAAGAAATTTCGACGAGTAGAATCCCGATACTTTGAAATATTTGGAAAACAATAAGTATTTGTAAAGTATGATTATGAAATGATTTACAACTTCGGGATATGAAATGATTTGGTTTGTTCGAGTAACCACGACCAAAACTGGGTTGGGATGAAAGATTGGATTTCGTGTGATGGGTGATACTCAGTTGCCCTATCATGAGGATGAACTTCTCGAACTAATGACATATAAATTATATTTTAAATTTTGGAAGAAAATTGGTATTGGAAATCCCAAAGGGAAGTATGATTTTCTATATGAGAGGAATTAGTGTATTTCAATGGTTTAAAATGGAAAATGGGATTCCAAGTCCGAGAGATCATCTTGAGTTTTCAAAAATTGAAATTATAGGTAAGATTTATTTTACTAATGTATAATTTAACGAACTCTCCTTTTGAGGATGAAAAGTTTTAAGTGGAGGGGATTGTAACGATCCAAGATTTTCAATGATTAATATATGATACAATTTCAATTTTCTGAATATCAAGTGCATTTAAAAAGATTTAAATATAAAAATTGTTTTAAAATATTATATACATATGTGTTGAATAAATATTTTGTTTTGATTTATTAGAATATGAGTAACTTATTTTTAAGATTACATTTAAGGTTTTATTTAAATAAACATTTTAAAATTAATAAGTAATGATATTATTTAGTTTTATAAAATATAGTGATTTCCATGAAGAATTGTTGACTTTCTAAACCTCATTTTAATAATTTATATTTGATAAAATAATAATGAATGAGTATTTTTGAAATATTATGTATGTCATAAATCTTAAGTAATATTTGGGTTACACTCATAAGCATTGAGATTTTTATTACATTTATAAACATCACTAAAGTGTAGCTAAAAATAAAATATAACAAATAAATAAATTAGTAGATAATTGTCAAACATGCATTGGCCAAATTTTAAAACAAGGATTAGGTGGCTCCATGCAGGTTATTGAGTTCATGGAAAGAAACCAAGTGTCCCTAATTAAATAATTAAAATACTTTTTTTTAATTTCCTATACAAAGACATGTTTTCTTCTCTGTTCAAAAGAATCCATGTCTTATTCTTCTTCTGTATCTCGTTTTTCAACCTCTAGTATAGGAAAACCCACTTCCTACTCCATTCAAAAATCCCTAACTTCCAATCTGTTCGATTTTAGCCAAAACAATTCGCATGAAAGTTGTCCGGATCATCGATTATGATTTTTAGAAATTGACGAATCCAGATTTCATTGAGTATCAAAGGAGAAATCTCGGATTTACAGTAAAGGGAAAATTTGTGTTGGAAACTTTGAATTTTTTTCTTCTCCCAATCCACTTCGAATTAGATAGCACCGTCAGCACTGTTGCGATCAGCAGGAGGGGTACTATTTTTGGTGTAAGTTTGAGGCGATTCTATGACGATGATTTTGGATGTCGAAAACTAAGTTTAGAGTTTGTCGGTGATTTGAGCGATGATAGAAGGAATGGATGATGGAGTTGTGATGAGGATGGAGAGGGCTTTCGTGTGGCAAAGTTTGAAGGTGACTGGTGCTCGAATGGGGGGTGCGACGAGTTTGTTTCACGCATTTTTGGTAGTAGTAGGTCACGGGTTCCAGGTCTCGGCTTCGATGGTGGATTTCCGTTGGGGTGCTGAGTTCGAGGTTGAGGTGGTGCGTTCGAATGAGGAGGTGAAGAGGGATTCGCTGGTGATCTTAATTGTTGGTTCGGTGGTGATTTGGGAACGTGCAAGTGCACGAGGCATGCACGAGTTGATGGGTTCGGGCGTGTAAGAGTAGAGCATGGAGGGAGGAGAAGAAATGAAGGTGCGGACGCGGGCTTGAAGCTTGAGATGTTGGGCTCGGTCTTAGTTCGAAGATTTGGACCTTGGGCCAATTTGTTTTAAGGTATAATCTTTTTAATTTTCTAAGTTTAAATATAAACTTTGCCAGCTAATAACTAATTCGTTTTAAATTGGAATTACACACTGCTGAGTTCCTTAGGATCATATTTGAAAATAGTTACCAATTATATATAGGTTTGGTAATTTTAGTTAAGAATATTTTATGATAAAACAAAATAAAGTGTCCCTACATATATATAACAATATATAGTAAACGATGAGTATTGATCCAATTCCAATATATAAAATTAGCAGAACAATCATCGGATGCTAATGGAATGGATTGGAAAGCAGTACGTGTAACAGTAGCAGTGTTCGTTGGTTTGTTCGTCCTAACATTAAAGATTTTGGAGCTGTATCGGTGAGGACATTTAATTTAATCTTTTTAATTAATTAGCAGTATTGAATAAGTATAATTAGATGATATTAATTATAATTAGTTGTTGGTTGGGTATGGATGTTCTCGTGTGAATAGATGTGCATGTAATTAGATGACACTGAACACTGAAAGCGTTATTGATCGTAACGCTTGTGCACAGTTGAATTGTTGTGTACGGGTGATGATTATAATTTATGGTCATCCGATTTATATGGTTGTTTTATTATGTTTGCATGAAAGCACACATAACACCATAGCTGTGGAATTATACAGATGATCGATTTAATTTTCCTTCCATATAAATAAGATTGTTTTTCAAATTATTAAGATATTGTTTTATCCAGTTAATTTGAAAAGAGATTTGGAATTTAAATATAATATTCTATGATGATATATACCAGACTGTTCTAGGATGACAGAGAGGATAGTGTCTAGGCTTGGGTTTGAAAATCCAGTTTCCTGCTCTCCCTGTCTATCCCTAACTGGTCCGACGAACGGAACGGTTAATTCAAATAAAACTTGAATTTGAAGTTGTTTTAAAACTTAGAAAACCAATTGGAATTAAAATAATAAATGTCGCGTAAGGACCATTTATGAAGTTTAAATTTAAAATTTAAACTAAAAGAGTTTTGAATTCCTATGGTTTACAACTTATTCACATTTAAATTAAGATTTGGATCTGAGGAATGATTTTGGATTAAATTTAATAATCAATTTGGAAATTTAATTGTTTTGAAATTTTAAATTCAAATTCGAAAGGATTTGAAGGAATTGTATGAAAATCTGACTTTATTAATTTAAAGTAATTATAATTGAATTATTTGAATCTTTATGATTTGGAATCTACTTGATTTAAATGGCTATTGCAATGCTTTTAGTAACGTTCAAACGTTATTATCTCATTTCCAATATAAATGGGTTTGGAATTGATAAATCGCAAACCGTTATTTTTAATGGATAAAAGGGTTGTAAAATGGTTTGGAAGGAATTTTTTTTTGTGATGAATTATTGAATTATCTATTAATTCTAAAAGTTAGAATTTAAAGGGAAATGAGTTGGATAGAGTTGTGTCAGATATTCGATATGTAATGCCAAGGTTGAACAAATACTATCAGAAACATTAGAAATATTCACCTCAAGATTCTGATAGTGTTTGATTGAGTTGTGAATTTATATTGAATATAAGTCAATTTAACTCTATCAAAACTAATGTTTGAATATTAATTGTTTAGATTATCATAAATGGAATTGTCATCCAAATAAAGATTTGGTAAACTGGAAGACATAAGGAAGGAATAAAGTGTTATGTTTTAAAGTATAAGAATTGAAAGGTTATGTTTTAAAATAAAAGGATTGATAAATTGAATATTTGATTTCAAAGGAAGAGTTAGGATGATAATGGAATTTACGTTCAATCCGACCTTGATTTGTAAATAAATGAAGGAAATTTGAATTGAAACCTGCGTGGTCCATAACCATTGTTTTATGAATACGCTTATTACTTGGAAAGACCGAAATTAGATGTAAATCCGAAAACCATTCCAAGTAATAATACAACGCATGAAGAAAATTCAAGACTTGGAATCGATGAATGAAGACCGTGGTTCTTCACATCGAACGGACTGTCTACCGATTGGTTTCTTTACTGAATAGCTGCAGTAAAGAGATGCCCCTATTACCGGAGTGGCAGGAAGTCCAAACGTATTGGGAGAATTTTTGATTTTGATCCGTTCAGCCCTAAAATGGACTTGTATGTATTGTGTTCTGACATTGTAGTTGGCAGCACAACACTGATTTCCATTAAAAGATATCTGGTTTGTGACATATGAGCTCAAAGTGGTTATGTATAGATGGAAATCAGTGGTCATGTTGTGAACGGACAATGTGACATACTTAAGAAATGAAATGAGCTTGTACGATCAAGGCATTGCTTCTCTAGGCATGTTTTGTGTATGACGTGACATCGACAAACCTCACACCTCGGCTTGATGAGAAACTGGCGGTTATGTTGTATACTTATATATGAATTGACGATGAAGCTACAGCAGTGGGAAACCACTTATGAACTTGGGGAAATTAGGTATGTTCGGGGGGCCATGTCTGGTCGAAAACCGTTGATCTGCCCTGCGATTTGTTGTTAGTGTCCGAGATGGACGGAAAAACCGTGTTACACTTCGCTTCGTATCCCTGATTGATATTTCGTGCTAGGAATCATCAAGTTGGAAACCCATATCTCCAATACGAGCCATGCGGAAATTGATTGTATACCTATATGTCAATATAACCAATTTGGGTTATGGGGGATATGATTCTATATTTATTTGCGAAATGATTTTTTTGCATACACTGTACTAATGATAATATTAGAAGAGGATTTTCATGTATGAAGGCATTTTTGGTTATCATAAGATAAAACTCGCCCATCTGGTGTGTTCTTGCATTGTGTGATGTGGGACGAGCTTATGATAACTTCATTTTCAAAAGTCATTGCGTATTTATATGCACAAGTATTCACATGGACTAAACCCGTTCAGCGTTAGCGGCGTGGTTCGGTGAATTCCCCAACTTTGAAATAAATATTAAAGCAACTGTTTTATGTTCTCACACCAGTCCCATGACTGACCTGGAGTTTATTATTCCTTCCTAAACTCTGGGTGCCCACTAATTTTTTCACGGGCAGCTACTAGTTTAGTTTTGCAGTTATGATTCGTTGGAGCAAGGTTCGAAGCACTTTCTGAGTTGGAGTCTACGCTAGAGTCGAAGCTTCCGCTGTATCTTTTTGTCCTTCCGCCAAGAGTATTTTTGTATCTTTTTCTTCCGTCTTGTATATGTTGTAACTCTGATGTAATGGTTCTCTATGAAATAAAAGTTTTATTATTTTGTTCAATATATGTATGTACCCATAACAATTTGTCTTTGTGAACGGTTTAAGTCGGTTTAATTACCGGCGAAAATCGGGCGAAAAGGCTGGTCGTTATATTATCCTTTGGTTCCAACTTTTGGATACTTTCGACAAGCTTTGCATCATATTATTGGCTCTCGCAAATCTTTTCGATGAGAGTAGGTGTTATCGATAAGCTTGCCAATATTTCAGGTTCCAACTTACACCGTGATCTGAAATCAAATCCTGCCAACTGCATGAAGTCCTTCTATTCTGATAACATCGCTCCCAAACTTGCACATCTTCAACTCAACGCATTTGCCACTGCGTTACCTTTACCAGGAGTATAGGCTATATTAAAATCATATGATGCTAGATACTCTAACCACCATTGTTGCCGAATATTCAAATCTTTTTGGGATAAAAAATACTTTAACGACTTGTGATCCGTAGACAACTCGAATCAAACTCCCAACAGGTAATGTCTCCACATCCTCAAAGAAAACATGATCGCTGCCAACTCCAAATCGTGAGTTGGATAATTCCTCTTGTGCGACTTCAGATGTCGACTCGCATAGGCCACAACCTTATTCTTCTACATTAGTGTTGGTCCAAGTCCAGTACCACATGCATCGGTGTATACCACCATTTCTTCATTCCCACTTGGAATCATCAAAACAGGAGCACTCGTCAGTCTCTTTCAGGATTCCAAAAGCTTGCTCACACTTTGCACCCCATGTGAACACTTTTCACCACATATGGAAGGGAACCGAAATCGATTTCAGATGCCCAGTAGCCTAAAAATTCACAGTTGAATGATTACACATATTCTGGGTTTTTAAGCGCTTTAAGCAAGCAAAAGCAGTGATCCAACTACTTCCAAGCTTTAGGTTGTGGTTTGGTAGCATAGTTTATAAGCGACATATAAGAATAATTCCTGATTTATAAAATGAATTGGGCATTCCATACACAATCTATCCCATGCTGGAATATGGGTATCGTTGATAAAATCAAATGGAAGGGCAGTTTTTGGCTAACATCTTATCTAAAATATAGGACTATGTTGGTAAGATATTTAAGACAAATGGGATGCCTTCATGAGAAAAAGGCTAATGCAAATATATACTTTTATACAATGGTACAAAGGACAATCTACAGTAGAATATGGTGTCCTAATAGAAGTAAATGCATGCATTATACACACATATATATACGCCTACCTAGATATACATATATACATGTATGGTGCATGTAGCTAGATAATTGTAGCAACTACCTTAGCAAATTGGAAAGTGCAGCTCATAGTTCGAGCGTGCAAAACTGCACAAGTTATGGGTCAAGAAATGGCAGAGCATGTATCAAAGAAACCAAGTGCAAAGCCAAGAAAGCACATAAGTATGGAACAAGGAAGAACCAACAAACATGAGCATGTAAAGGTGGACTAAGTGGCAGCTATATACATGTATGGAAATTTAAACGTGCAACATCAGTATCTTTTGACCTGGGAACCCAAAAAACAAAGCATAAATACTAATTTCCAATTTCAGGTTGATAAATCAGATAGAGGTAAGGGTTCAGGTTACGTCCGAAGCAGCAGGATACAACTGCCAATGCAACTTCTATATATATAAAAATAAATATTCATATATTAATTAAGTTTTTAAGCTAATATCAAGTCAAGCTACCCAATATTAGCTCACGCATGAGCCAAAACAGTAGGTATATGTATGCTAATAATGTATTATACACATACAAGACCATATATATATATATATATATATATATATATATATAAACATGCATCAGCCACCACATATAGCTGCAATTTCAAGTTACAACGGCGCACGAAAAGATACCAATGATAGGGATAGTGAATGAAGCGATAAGGCAACCAATAAAAAGGACCAACTATTATGTTTTAATTCTTAGTGAAGTAGAAAACTTGAAATAAGTTCAACCATAAGGTAAACTTACATTGTGTCACCGAAGACAACGTTGTGCCGAGAAGAAAGGAGATGGAGAACTCCACTGGTCGGTGACTTCGGATGATTTTGCAGGTGGCCTAGGCAGAGCAATTCGAGTTCGTAGTCGGGTCACAATTTGATGGTTGTGTGACTGTTGGCTTCAGTCGACTCAAAGGTGGCAGCGAATGACGCTGGAGAAGGTGATTCAGGCGACGAGAGATTGGCATGCAGGCTCCAGTGGTTCGCGATCAGTGGGGCTTATGGTGACAGGGTAGGGCGAAGCTCGAACGTTGATGAGAGGCGATAGTTTCAGAGGCGTTCAGTCTAGCGATTTTGGGTGGAGTAGCGTGACTTCCGTGGGTTGATGGTGGAGGCTCTGTGTTGAAGGGAGGAGCGGCTTTGGGTGGATAGATGAGCCATTAATTTGAAGATGCTTTCTTTCTTTGACTTGGGGATTTCACTTTTTGTTGAAGGAAATGGGAAGAGGGTGTGATTTATAGAAGGGGAACGGATGAAGATAAGAACAACATAAATCAGTAGGTATAGGGTAGCGCGAATTTTCAAAAGGTAGGTCGGCATAGTGTTTATCCGATGAAGGTTTTGTTTTAGTTTATTTTAATATTTGACTGTACCGTAAACTGTTGTTGAACGCCCAATATTCGTACTATCAACACACTCTCCAAATGCGACGAAAATTATACCTATCTCTTCGTCTTCACGTTCTGAATCAAATAAAATTATTCTGCTTGTAATTCGACTCTGTTTGTACGTGATGTTATTTTAATTTTAATTTATTTATCAGTTCATAGATTTTATTCCATTTTGTCCAACAACGACTCCGTTCGATTTCAAATTTGAAACGTTAAGTTTCAATCTATTTTATACATACAAACTAGTGCGAACCCGTGCTACGCACATGGGTTGTTGCTATAAGGTTGCACTATAAAGTTTGTATAATAATATTTGATTACTTGATCTTATAATGACTTGTTTTAATTTAAATTCAGTGTATAAAATCAAAAATAATCCTTTGTGTTAAATCTAAGAATATGCTCGTTTAATATAAAATGCAATGTCATTGATGTTGGCTTCAAACGTATAATAGAGATGTAGAGTTCAAAATCACATAACACAGATAATGTTTCTAAAGCATGGATGAAAATCATAATAACTAATGTTGCTGTGTAAACTCTACAGTTGTAGCGTATAATAAGCTCGCATGGGTTAAAGAATACACAACAACTGCCTGTAGATAGCAAAAGACGTTGATGTAGAAACAATGCAGGTGGAAGCTAAAATTGTATATAAGTCAAAGCTGGTTGCATTTTCAATTTATTTTACAGACTAAGCAGGTACATTCGGTTCTATGAAACATAGTATCATATAAGAGTAGATAATTACTGAGTTACAAATATTCCCAATGCAACCACATAAAATTGCTAATAAAATTGCTAGGACAATATAGTGCGGATACTGCATCCTGCATTATTCACAATTATTCACAATGAGTGAATACTCTCTCTTATTGTACAAATGCACTTTTCAGCATCCGAACTAACCACTACATGGATCAGTGGGACATTCATGTTGCACTCCTCAACCTTGATATAGCATATCAGCTATGCTAATAAGAATTTAGCATGCACTCTACTCAAAGTCATGTTGATCGTATTGAACTAATCCAAGTAGAAAGGTTTTTATCCATTATATTGGCATAATTAAGAAAAGTGTAGGGTCTGCATCTTGCTTGGGCGTTTGGGATGAGCAATTGTAATCTGCAGAGAGAAGGAAAAGAATTTGTTTCCATAAAATATAATTAATAATTATTATGAGCTGACTAACAAACTACCTTTACCTTACAAAAATTGGTTTATGAAAACATTTTATCCATTATAATGACACATAAATATAATATACTTGAACTGTACGAAGAATGCTTGTAGGGCGATGCAATTTCTGTATATGTTCAATGTTCTAAGAGCACAGATTAATTAAAAGTATCCTTCAAATTGGATAAACGTAATCTGCGAAGAGAAAAAATATAATCTGCTTAATTAACAGTATCACTTCAAACTGGATAAATGTAATCTGCAAAGAGAAAAAATATAATTTGCTTCACCAAAATAGAAGTAATAAATATTATTAGCTAACCAAGAGATTACCTTATTCAGAAGCTGACCCATATTGGTTTCCAGTTAAACAATGTCGGTTTTCAACATTTTGCAGCATGCACCCTCTCAAATATTGGTGCAACAACCTTTTCTTCCACGACTAAGAAGCCATATGAGGTAGGAAAGTATAAAAGTCCAATGTAATCAGCAGACATGACAATGACGTGGAAATAAAATATTTATTAATTCAAAAGCATGAGGTAAACATGAGGTTCGTGGTATCAAGTAGTTCAGTTCGATTTCAATGTTGTTTTATTTCTCAAACAGCATGAGGTAAACATCTAAAAAAGACAGGTTACCATTTTATAATGACAAATAATCCAAATGTAAAGTTTGTCCAGAAGAATCTCATACCATGTCTTCGAAATGAGAAGACCCAATTGCTCACTCCACTACAGTATATTTCAAGTCCATACCTACACAAAGCATGATAGGCAGAAGCGTCATAAATAAATATTCATCAAATGGTTTAGTTTGCATAATAGTCGAAGGCGTAAAGTACAAATTTTGATAAACAGGTGTGAGCAATGACTGGAAGCAATAACATGTGGTGTTTCTTCTACCCATAAACAGTTTGTTTTTTTCACTTCGAACACTATACTACTAATCAAGTTTTCATTCATAAGGACTTGTCCTATATGAATTTCACGTATTTGATGAAGAAGAAAAAAACATAACATCGCCATAATCCGACAACGTTAGAGACTGCAATGTAATTGAAAAAGAGGTTGCAATGAATTTTAGACATTCATTTATTATGCAATCAACCTTTATGACATAGTAAAAAAAAACTATAGTAAATTATAAGTAGAAGTCAATGATGTACAAAGACAAGAAAATGAGAGGTAGCAAATAAAAACGAAAGAAAATGGACCAATTTCCACCATATAAGCATAAATGGAAGGAAAATACAAGAAAAATTGGGTTGTCATTGTATAAAATGCATACCCAGTCAAGATTCATAAGTTTTGGCTATCAATTGCACATAATGATGGTGTTCTACTATTGCCAGAGAGACAATACTGAACGATCTATTTCTTTAGACATTGAGATGGCGAGAAATCATAAATAAAAATAAATAAACATATACAATAATTAATTATTTTAGTCAGGTTAGATGATTCAACATTGTAATACCATTCATTAAATGGTTTTGATCCAATCCATTTTATTTTAAATGAATGGATTGGGTAGTTTGGCAATGTAAGTTTTTGACAGTCCTAAAGAAAACCCCCAAGGTAAATCAAATATGTGTTGGTTTTGCATGAAAAATGATCCAATTTTCATTATGTGAAGTTTTAATCATGTCCTCGAAATGGTAGGACTTAATGAAAGTTTTAATGAGGATGTGGAGATGGTTGAAAAATAGAATATAGTGAGGATAAAAATTATAAATATCTTTCCAATTTGAGGAAGAATCAGTTTAGGTTTTAGTTAAATATTTCTACTATTTTAAAACACTTGATTATATATTTGTAGTCGTACATAGATAAGTATTGAATTCCAAACATAAGATGAAAATGGGTCTTTAGACTGACTTTATCTTGCTTTTTATAGGAAAAAAATTCACCTTATATCAAAAGTCACAGGAAGCTATGAAGTTCACCAAACCTTTTTAATGAAATTTTACTTTTGTAAGAAATTAGCCTTTTAAAACTGCCTGAGACTGCCTCTAATTGCAACTCCAAAGTTATGATATATCCTTTTTATAAATTCATAGGCATTACGTTTGAGGCTTGCTTAATAAAAGGTTTCAAGTCATTTTTACCGCTTACTATTTTCTAAATATGCCAACGCATATATTATCATAATCTTGCATTTCAGAATGCAACATGCAAAATGTTGGGTGGTAATTGTCAAATCAGCAGGGTACTGAGTTTGACAAAACTATGAAGACATATGTCTATTTGTTAAAAGGGTAACATTTAGATACACAAAAAAATGAAAATAATGATGGCTCTGTAATTTAGATAACCTATTCCGTGATTTCTACTTTCAGCATATATAATATACTGGCAGTAACAAATGGTAATGGAAAAATAAACATTTGCCTAAAAAATTACTGGCAAACAACTAACTTTAGGGGTTGGTCTTTCTGTAGTCAAAATACATAATTTTTAACACTAACATTTATACAACTAAGACAGAACACAGAGTGTGCTAAGTACATAATCGTTCTAAATCCACTACAAAAATATCTAAAACATGCTAAAAAATAAATATAGAAAGTTAATAATCATATGATAAACTAATGAACTTATTTTAGGTAACCTTTTAACAAAAAAAATTAGTTGGGAGAAAAAAGACAAATGAACCTATCATGGGAATATTTAAAAATAGAAGGAAGAATGAAAATTCATCCAATGTATGTGTCATGATTTCTTGTAAGTTACAGTTGATCAACTTAAAAGAATCTTACAATAACTAATGTAGGCAACCATTCAATTCTCTCTGAATTAGGCCCAAGATTTCGATGCTTAATAAGCAATAACAAAAGCATAGGACAATAAATGGTGTAGAAAGAAACTTTTTACAACGGAGAGAATATAGAGAATAGGCAACATCAGATATTGTAAATAATGAGGAGGAAATAACAATGCACTAATGATGCCTAATGTTAAGAATAACCATGAAATTAATGTTAGGTTTATTTTGTAATTGTGGGCATCTTTGAAAATATGGAAAAAGCTTCGCTTTGACATGTTGGTTAAAGGGTTTTTTCACAATGTAGAAGATAATAGAATTAATATATTTATTTTTCAGAATAATCCAAACCAGTTAACATGTTCCATGCTCTGATTTATAGTGTAATCAAATTTATGCTCTTGTTTAATGGTTGTTAGGTAACGGAAAAAAATAGAAAAATTAAATTGAGGTCACCAACGTAATCCAAAAATTGATGGATTTTTTTTCATGAGCTGCATTTTTAAGATCAAATTAATGAATTGGATAAATAAAAATATTCCCAGACCTATGTTTTAAGGCAACCTCAGAACATACGGTAAACATGTTACCTCTCTATAAACAACTTACTCATATAGAGTGCTAAGATGAAATATGGATATATCTGGAAGTTTTTCTTAGTTAAAACTTAAAAGATACATCAGTCACTTAAAATATTAGTACTCCCCAAAATACATAAATAGTACCTGATAAATATCACTATGACTACAGTATCCAGTTTCAAAAAAGCCAAAATAATCTGAAACGACCCGGATTTTCGGTGACTTTGGTTATCGACATAAGCACGATGTCGATAACCAAAACATCGAAAAATCCCGGTAATTAATGAAAAAAATTAGAAGGTGAGAATAGATAAGATAGAAACTTAGAATAGAAGAAGAAGAACACAACATCAGAGTAACACGAACCTCACAGCGGAACGAATAACATATAATAGATAACATAACTTTGAAATACAACAGTTATGTATACAATAGCACTTATCAGAGTACAGCACTTACAACACAGCGGAAATAACTATAGCTATATGATCTTGAAGCCTCCTGCTCCAAGCTCTCCAAGTATATCTGTAAAACCCGACTACTTGACTGCCCGTACAAATTAGGCACCCAAAAGTTTAGGGAAAACAACAAAGTAAACTCCAGGTCAGTCATGGGACTGGTATGAGTAAAACAGTTTAAACAGGTATATGAACAAGTAAATGATATTGTAACACCCCACCTCCACCAGGGTGGCTCTTGCAAGCACTCTGATTTTGGAGGGGCGTTTGAATCAGGTAAACATGCATAATGATATATCAAGGCAGAACAAGAACATATGTATATATGTAAACAGAGTAAATAACATAGATAAAACAGCGGAAGATTTCAAAACATTTCAAAACAAGTCTGGTACAACATAGCTTTCCAAATAAAAAGTCTAGATAAAACAACATCAACTGAAAAACTGAAATAAATAAGTGCTATCCCCAATTAAGTGGTAACCATAGCTAGCTTCATGTCGAAACCGTACATGAGCTGAAATCCCACAAGCAAGCAATCTGAAATCCAAGCTAAGCTCCAGTATTCCCTCCCTGAGAACCTGGGGGGGGGGGAGGGGGGGGGGGAACGGAAGAAAAGAGGCTAAAGAAAACAGGTCAGTCAAAAAGACTGAGTAAGCCCTACTACAATCAATGTAAACTGATAAAGTTAACTGGCATGAGCAGCAGGGATGAACATAAGGATAACAATATACTAGCATGATGATTAACTAACAAGGTAGATAAAGGTGTCATCGCATAATCAGGATTAAGGTTTTGCACCACAGGGGTACTAGCAAACTAACATGACTTGAATAAATAAGTATTGATCCCTTGGCCCAAGCTTTGGCCCAATAACATGAAATGACCCTAATACAAGGTCCAACCAAACGGTCTAGTCGATCGGCTCCCTAAGCCTAACTCGTCACGTGTTGGTGTCAATACGGCCCAATCATAATTGTAGTCGAACTGTGCCGGGTCCACCCTTCGGGTGTATCAAGCCCTAGGGTGTCAACCCCTGGACACCATGAACATGAGTGCACAGTCCCGATCTACTGGTACCCGTGCATGTTTTCTCCGGCTACGGACTATGTGCACGACCAGAGTCCGCCCGGAACTACACCGGCGTACCCTCTGCCGTCGCTTTTGGTCACTTACCTCCAGTCCAGTAATCGTGCCCCCACCCTAGCCTAGTCCCTAGGGTCATGATGACACTAACTTGGGATTACTGCTGGAGTGGGCCCCCATTGCTAGGATTTTTCTAGTGGGGTAAGTACGGTTTAACCCTCTTGCTAATCCTGGATTAACTTGGTTAAGTGTAACGATGAGTTCACGACTTAACCCCGATTAATCTACCAAGCCCAAATTGGTTAAGTATTAAGTGGACCATGACTTAACCCTAATCACAAGGCATTAATTAATTTAATGCGCCTTAACCTCTCACATTAGACCTTGTTGTGGTTACTAGTTAAGCCGGGCGGGTCCGGGTAGCTTTACACCACAACTTGGTCTAACCTCGGGTTCAAGGTACAACATGACCAACTTCTCACATTGGGTCCTATTGTTTGTAGCAACTAGTTAAGCCGGTCGGTTCCGGGTAGGTTTACGCTACAAACTCAACCCAACCTCGAGTTGGACACACTTATCTTTTCTAAGTGTCATGTCCATCATGTTTCCAAAACATGTTACAAGTTTTCAAGCAATTGGGTAGACCTAACTTAATAGGTAAATTCCCAATGGGTAGACCTAACTTAATAGGTAAATTCCCAAGCTTATGTTTTATGTCTTTTAAGTTTACCCAACCCCAAACGCAATCCCATCGCTTACATATCGCAATAGCGCATAAAGGATAGAAAGAGGGAACTTGGCATAATCATGACATAAAGGTATTGAAGCCACAATCTTAACATGGTGGCATATGAAATGTTCATATGTTCATACACTTGCATATTACATTTTTAGGCCTCAAAAGCATGCATAAAACCAAACTTAGCATATTGGTGATACATGGTGCTAAATGACATGTAGAGATGGCCATAAGTTCGCATTTAGCCTCACATGCAAGTTATCATAAGAGATATGATAACTTACATGTTGCTAAAATGCAACCTTTGGCATAAAGCTTAAAGCTTTATGTTCATAAACCCAAAATAAGCTTGCATAACATGATAGCATGAACAAAATGTTCAACCCAAACTTGCATAACATAACTTGGCATACTTGCATATAAACTTGCATATCACAACATGATAAACTTGCATATAAACTTGCATATCACAACATGATAAACTTGCATATAAACTTGCATATCACAACATGATAAACTTGCATATAAACTTGCATATCACAACATGATAAACTTGCACATAAACTTGCATATCATACATTTAACTTTAGAGTTTAAGTATGAAAGTAGAATAGGGCTTACAATGCTTAAGAAGTCACAAAAATGTGACAAAGCCCTTATGAAATCAATTAAACCCAAAATGCAAGCAAAACCCTTGAGCCAAAATGATCAAGACTCTTTCTTTATGATGCAAATATATAAACTTGACTTGAATGCAAGCTAATGATGCTCATACAAGTTTGAAAACACTTGTATGCATGGAAAATCACTTAGGAATTTATTTAGGAATTTTATGAAGAGAGTGGAGGCCATTAGAGGATTGATTTTGCCATAGTTTAGTTGTATGAATGAATAATGATGATTTAGGGTAGGTTAGGGTCTTATTTATAGATTAGGCAAGTGTTTTAGGCCATAGGATTAAACCTAGATTCAATCCAAGCCACCAAAGCATGTCTTGGGGAAGAAGTCAAGTGTAGGAACCATCTAGGGCCTTTAGATTAAAGATGAACCATGAGAACCATTCTGAAACACCCCACCTCCGTTAGGGTCACTCTCAAAGGGAATGCCCTAATTTTGGTGGAGGTTTATAAGTATATGTCACAGATATACAAAACAGATATAAGAACACATATTTTTGAACAGCGGAAAAACAACAACTTTTATTTCATTAAAAATATGTGTTACAACAATCATACCATAATTGTCTTACAATACTTCAAAAACATAACATCTTCATAACTGTCTTGATTACATTATTTAAAGAAGCATAAAGAAAACATAAATAAACTGCAAAAGTCCCATAGTTGCTGTCCAAAGCCATAGTCCAAAACGAAAAGATCCAAGCAATACATTCTTTCTCTTCAAGCTGGATATGAAGGCTGGTCAAGCTGCGGTATTCCCTCCCTGTGGACCTGGGGGGGGGGGGGGGAACGGAAGGAAAGAAGACGAAAGAAAAGTAGAGTCAGACATAAAGCCTGAGTAAGTCTAGGACTATTCAGTCTATGAATAAAGAACTGGGTATGATAAGTATAAACTAGAAATGGGAAAGCACCATAAACTTAGTTAAGTTGTCTAGGGTCGAATATACTATCGTACCCCATTTTAATCTCTGAACCCATATAAACTAGTTCCCAACTGGCACCCCATAATCAGGGTGAAGTGATCCATTTTATAACGATCGGCTCCTACTCGCATAGTTACATGTGTCTTACGGCCCCCGATGTTGTAGTTACCTATGCCGGTCCCACCATGGGGTGTATCAAGTCCCATGGTGGCGACCCGACACAATCCTAGAATGCACAGGTATGCTAGTGGTGCCCAGTGCCTTATTTTTCTGCGCTGGAGTGTGTGCACGCCCGCACCCCGTTAGAACCTACACTGCTGCACCACCGCCGTCGATTTGACCTCTTACAATCAACCCAGTAATCGTGCCCCACCCTGCCTAGTTTCAGGGTACCTTTGATACATTCATGTGGGTTACTGCTGAAATGGGTCCCCCGCTACTAGGTTTTCTATCTCTAGCCAACATGCTAAGTTGGTTAAGTGTTTTATGAACCTAACCCCCAATCAGTCTGTTTAGTTTAGCATGTTCCATTTTGATTAAGTATTACTTAATCCTATCAATCCTGACTCAGCCTTAATTGTCTTATTAAAGCCTTGACCTCTCACATTAGACAGGTATTGTTGTGGCTGCCTGTTGCCGGTTGGGTCCGGGCAGTCTTACGCCACAACTCAGTCTAACCTCGGGTCCTTATTGGGCTCCATGTTTAACCACCCACATTGGATAGGTATTGTTGTGACTACTGGACAACTGGGCGGTTCCGGGTAGGTTTACATCACAACTCAATCCAACCTCGGGTTAAACACATCGTATTTTCTACATTTACATATTTTGTCTTTCTTCTTTTTATATGTAAATATTTGCGGCCCATTATTCAAAAATCAATTTAAGCTAATGGTGTAAAAGTTTACACCAATCATGGGCCCAACCCATTCTTGAATTTGGGCCCCTCTACTTTTATATTTTCATTTATTAATTAATTTGGCCCAACGCTATTTCCCCCGTTTAATACGTTCGTTTATTATAATATATGTTGGGCTTAGCCTTTTTAAGCCCAACTTAGCCACGTGAAAAAGGGGAGGCTTAAAGCGTGATTATATACACAAAAAGGGGAAGGTGAACGCATGAACTTGCAATATAACGTTGGAACTACAAAATGGAAACTGGTATACTTGCATAGTAGTAACGTATACTTTGGTCATAAAGCATAAGTGACATGAATCAAAGCATGTAAACTTGTAGTTAAGTTAGAATCTAAATTGGATATCATTATTGACACATAGTCTTAACTACAACATAAACCTATATTTTTCTTTAGGCATAATGTCAAACATAAGCAAATCATGTTCATAAGGTTACTACATGTTTACAAGGGTGCTTACTTTTGTTACTAATACAAAAGTATAGTTCAACTAGAATTATTCCAACTTAATCATGATTTTAAATCTATTCACATAACCATGGCACACATATACTTATGGCATAAATATTTCTAAACATGAAATCATGATTTTTTACTTTAGTCATGCAAACTTGCAAATGGGATTTTAAATCTAACCTAGCTATGTACCACATGTGTCATCATATAATTCTTGTTAACAATATAGACCTAACATGTTTTTCAATTATGCAAAATATCAATCATAGCCTAGTCATATTCATAAGTTCGCAAAGAGGTTTTCTAGTACAAAAGTATGGCTTAATATATAGATCATGATGCCAAATTTTCAACATAATTTCATATGAATTATAATAACCCAAATTTGTTCCAATTACACACAAAATGATTTTTATACAAAAATATACATTATGATGGCATAGTAGCAAAACCACATACTTGCATGAATTTCAATTAAACAACTACATACATGTAGCTTCAACATGAATTACATACTTTGCGAATATCCAAACGTATACTTGCATAAAACTACCGCAAACATGTAGTTTTTATAATGAATAACATACTTTGCGAATATCCAATCGTTATACAATATTCCAAATCGATAAGAATCATAGTAATGCACAAATATGAATTACTTATCACCACAAATCAAGTGTACAAACCAACACAGTTATTTGTTCATACCAGAATAATACTCTACTTACAATCGTGTGGCGAATTCTCCAATTCAGGAATTTGGAGATGCGACTCCTTTTGACGTAGGCGTTGATTTGATTTGTTTAAGTTGCTTTATGCTTTAGAATTTGCCTCCTAATCGTCTCTCAAATTGGTGGCTACTCCTAGTCGTTCCTCAGCAGCATGATGGCCTTATTCTTATTTTTTGTGTGAGTTTAGGTTAGGTTTGAGTTGTATATATAGAATTTTAGGATTAATTTAGGCCGTTTGATTAATCCTAGAAATGACCACAACCGTTCAGTCAGGATAGAGTTATCCTATTGACTCAGCCATGAGTCAGAAATGACTCAGCATTGACTCAGCGATGAGTCAGAAATGACTCAGCGTATTAAATGTTCACCAATTCAAACGTAAATACGTATTTAATAGATACATTTTCCCCTTTACCGTATTAATTACCCATATATAAATATTTATTTATATATGAATAAATATTTTCTTACCTTTAATTTGTCATAATTAAAAATTGGAGAAGGCCAAAAAAAACCATCCTTGACAACCAAAAATGCGCAACGTACGCTACATGATGCGTACACGTCATATATATATATATATATATATATGCGTATATGTATATATATATTATATATATATATATATTCATTTTTTTTCTCTATCTTCCCAATTACCCATTTTCACACTAAACCACTTTTTGAACTGCGTTCACACTAGGCTATTTTAAGCCATTCCCCTAAAACAAAAATAGGGCGCTGGCGGGGATCGAACTCTATACCTCTTGTATGCAAGTCATGTGTTCCAACCAAATGAGCTACTAAGTCTTTTGCTTACAAACCCTAGAACAATGCTAAACATTATTCGTTTCCCATTCTTTTTTTTTCATGTTTTGCTGCGATATTTAAATTAAAGATATCTTCTTCACACGTTATCCGTTTTTCGAAAACTCGGACTCTATTTCGCGTATTTTTCCGAGATGAACACAATGGCGTATCCCGTTTCCCTTAATTCTTTGATTTGAAATTAATTATACTTTAATTTATGACTTTCACGGTTATAGAATACACGGGGTGTTACATTCTCCCCCACTTAAAAGGATTTCGTCCCCGAAATCTTCAAGTTAGGAGGAATGTATATCCTAACATCCAATCATCCATCTACTCATCCATCAAACACGAGCATCCATTGTCCTTAAAAGACTTCTAATGCTTCATGATCATATGCGAAGTGTGTGTGTACATGTACTTATCTAATGCAAAATCAGGCGGTCTACTGATTCAGTTGACCTCCTTAATGCGAATTATGTAAGTGCCATGAATCCATTATGTATGCAAATTTTCCTATTCATGATTCTACATGAGTGCACAATCTTTCATACAAATGCAACATCCATATGACAACACATTAAAGTTCAACCATATACGAATGCAAACATATATGCATATGCAATATGAAGTGACTGAGCCGATCTAAAACCTAGATTGTGTGTGTATATGCAACCACGAGCAACCACTAATCACTTGCAACCACTTGCAACCATCATCCATAACATGTTTCAACTACATGTTTACATCCAAAAAGATTCTACCTATGGTTCTCAAGATAGGATCGAGGAGAGAAATAGGATAAAACAAAGCATCTAGAATAAGTTAACGATGTACCGCCAGAAGGTCCGGTCTGCTTCTCAGGGCAGTCTTTGCTGATGTGTCCAGTCTTCCCACAATGAAAACATTCTCCTTGCTTTCTTTTCCTCTTTCTACAATCCTTGGCTATGTGCCCTTCCGTACCACAAAAATTGCATTTCCTTTTTTCCTGTTTCTTATTATTACTGTTACGATCCTTTCTTGTTTGACTATTATTCGTCTTCCTACTCTGGGACTCTTCCGCTTGCTGGTTCACGGGGAGGAGGAGGAGTGAAAGCGTCAGCAGCTGGGGAGTAAGGTCTCTAGACATGCTGAAACAGAAAGGGTAGATTCAAAACGAAGGATAAGAGATAGTACCTATGGCTTTGGGGAGGGGACTTTGCCTTTTAAAATAAAATAATATTTTATCTTTTAAAAATGCCTCTTTAAATTTCCTTTTTGAAAATAAATTTTCAAAACTTTTTATCTTATCTGGTAAACCTATGCTCTGATACCAAGTGAAACACCCCACCTCCGTTAGGGTCACTCTCAAAGGGAATGCCCTAATTTTGGTGGAGGTTTATAAGTATAAGTCACAGATATACAAGACAGATATAAGAACACATATTTTTGAACAGCGGAAAAACAACAACTTTTATTTCATTAAAAATACGTGTTACAACAATCATACCATAATTGTCTTACAATACTTCAAAAACATAACATCTTCATAACTGTCTTGATTACATTATTTAAAGAAGCATAAAGAAAACATAAATAAACTGCAAAAGTCCCATAGTTGCTGTCCAAAGCCATAGTCCAAAACGAAAAGATCCAAGCAATACATTCTTTCTCTTCAAGCTGGATATGAAGGCTGGTCAAGCTGAGGTATTCCCTCCCTGTGGACCTCGGGGGGGGGGGGGGGGGAAACGGAAGGAAAGAAGACGAAAGAAAAGTAGAGTCAGACATAAAGCCTGAGTAAGTCTAGGACTATTCAGTCTATGAATAAAGAACTGGGTACGATAAGTATAAACTAGAAATGGGAAAGCACCATAAACTTAGTTAAGTTGTCTAGGGTCGAATATACTATCGTACCCCATTTTAATCTCTGAACCCATATAAACTAGTTCCCAACTGGCACCCCATAATCAGGGTGAAGTGATCCATTTTATAATGATCGGCTCCTACTCGCATAGTTACATGTGTCTTACGGCCCCCGATGTTGTAGTTACCTATGCTGGTCCCACCATGGGGTGTATCAAGTCCCATGGTGGCGACCCGACACAATCCTAGAATGCACAGGTATGCTACTGGTGCCCAGTGCCTTATTTTTCTGCGCCGGAGTGTGTGCATGCCCGCACCCCGTTAGAACCTACACTGCTGCACCACCGCCGTCGATTTGACCTCTTACAATCAGCCCAGTAATCGTGCCCCACCCTGCCTAGTTTCAGGGTACCTTTGATACATTCATGTGGGTTACTGCTGAAATGGGTCCCCCGCTACTAGGTTTTCTATCTCTAGCCAACATGCTAAGTTGGTTAAGTGTTTTATGAACCTAACCCCCAATCAGTCTGTTTAGTTTAGCATGTTCCATTTTGATTAAGTATTACTTAATCCTATCAATCCTGACTCAGCCTTAATTGTCTTATTAAAGCCTTGACCTCTCACATTAGACAGGTATTGTTGTGGCTGCCTGTTGCCGGTTGGGTCCGGGCAGTCTTACGCCACAACTCAGTCTAACCTCGGGTCCTTATTGGGCTCCATGTTTAACCACCCACATTGGATAGGTATTGTTGTGACTACTGTACAGCCGAGCGGTTCCGGGCAGGTTTACATCACAACTCAATCCAACCTCGGGTTAAACACATCGTATTTTCTACATTTACATATTTTGTCTTTCTTCTTTTTATATGTAAATATTTGCGGCCCATTATTCAAAAATCAATTTATGCTAATGGTGTAAAAGTTTACACCAATCATGGGCCCAACCCATTCTTGAATTTGGGCCCCTCTACTTTTATATTTTCATTTATTAATTAATTTGGCCCAACGCTATTTCCCCCGTTTAATACGTTCGTTTATTATAATATATGTTGGGCTTAGCCTTTTTAAGCCCAACTTAGCCACGTGAAAAAGGGGAGGCTTAAAGCGTGATTATATACACAAAAAGGGGAAGGTGAACGCATGAACTTGCAACATAACGTTGGAACTACAAAATGGAAACTGGTATACTTGCATAGTAGTAACGTATACTTTGGTCATAAAGCATAAGTGACATGAATCAAAGCATGTAAACTTGTAGTTAAGTTAGAATCTAAATTGGATATCATTATTGACACATAGTCTTAACTACAACATAAAACTATATTTTTCTTTAGGCATAATGTCAAACATAAGCAAATCATGTTCATAAGGTTACTACATGTTTACAAGGGTGCTTACTTTTGTTACTAATACAAAGGTGTAGTTCAACTAGAATTATTCCAACTTAATCATGATTTTAAATCTATTCACATAACCATGGCACACATATACTTATGGCATAAATATTTCTAAACATGAAATCATGATTTTTACTTTAGTCATGCAAACTTGCAAATGGGATTTTAAATCTAACCTAGCTATGTACCACATGTGTCATCATATAATTCTTGTTAACAATATAGACCTAACATGTTTTTCAATTATGCAAAATATCAATCATAGCCTAGTCATATTCATAAGTTTGCAAAGAGGTTTTCTAGTACAAAAGTATGGCTTAATATATAGATCATGATGCCAAATTTTCAACATAATTTCATATGAATTATAATAACCCAAATTTGTTCCAATTACACACAAAATGATTTTTATACAAAAATATACATTATGATGGCATAGTAGCAAAACCACATACTTGCATGAATTTCAATTAAACAACTACATACATGTAGCTTCAACATGAATTACATACTTTGCGAATATCCAAACGTATACTTGCATAAAACTACCGCAAACATGTAGTTTTTATAATGAATAACATACTTTGCGAATATCCAATCGTTATACAATATTCCAAATCGAAAAGAATCATAGTAACGCACAAATATGAATTACTTATCACCACAAATCAAGTGTACAAACCAACACAGTTATTTGTTCATACCAGAATAATACTCTACTTACAATCGTGTGGCGAATTCTCCAATTCAGGAATTTGGAGATGCGACTCCTTTTGACGTAGGCGTTGATTTGATTTGTTTAAGTTTCTTTATGCTTTAGAATTTGCCTCCTAATCGTCTCTCAAATTGGTGGCTACTCCTAGTCGTTCCTCAGCAGCATGATGGCCTTATTCTTATTTTTTGTGTGAGTTTAGGTTAGGTTTGAGTTGTATATATAGAATTTTAGGATTAATTTAGGCCGTTTGATTAATCCTAGAAATGACCACAACCGTTCAGTCAGGATAGAGTTATCCTATTGACTCAGCCATGAGTCAGAAATGACTCAGCATTGACTCAGCGATGAGTCAGAAATGACTCAGCGTATTAAATGTTCACCAATTCAAACGTAAATACGTATTTAATAGATACATTTTCCCCTTTACCGTATTAATTACCCATATATAAATATTTATTTATATATGAATAAATATTTTCTTACCTTTAATTTGTCATAATTAAAAATTGGAGAAGGCCAAAAAAAACCATCCTTGACAACCAAAAATGCGCAACGTACGCAACATGATGCGTACACGTCATATATATATATATGCGTATATGTATATATATATTATATATATATATTCATTTTTTTTCTCTATCTTCCCAATTACCCATTTTCACACTAAACCACTTTTTGAACTGCGTTCACACTAGGCTATTTTAAGCCATTCCCCTAAAACAAAAATAGGGCGCTGGCGGGGATCGAACTCTGTACCTCTTGTATGCAAGTCATGTGTTCCAACCAAATGAGCTACTAAGTCTTTTGCTTACAAACCCTAGAACAATGCTAAACATTATTCGTTTCCCATTCTTTTTTTTTTTTCATGTTTTGCTGCGATATTTAAATTAAAGATATCTTCTTCACACGTTATCCGTTTTTCGAAAACTCGTACTCTATTTCGCGTATTTTTCCGAGATGAACACAATGGCGTATCCCGTTTCCCTTAATTCTTTGATTTGAAATTAATTATACTTTAATTTATGACTTTCACGGTTATAGAATACACGGGGTGTTACATTCTCCCCCACTTAAAAGGATTTCGTCCCCGAAATCTTCAAGTTAGGAGGAATGTATATCCTAACATCCAATCATCCATCTACTCATCCATCAAACACGAGCATCCATTGTCCTTAAAAGACTTCTAATGCTTCATGATCATATGCGAAGTGTGTGTGTACATGTACTTATCTAATGCAAAATCAGGCGGTCTACTGATTCAGTTGACCTCCTTAATGCGAATTATGTAAGTGCCATGAATCCATTATGTATGCAAATTTTCCTATTCATGATTCTACATGAGTGCACAATCTTTCATACAAATGCAACATCCATATGACAACACATTAAAGTTCAACCATATACGAATGCAAACATATATGCATATGCAATATGAAGTGACTGAGCCGATCTAAAACCTAGATTGTGTGTGTATATGCAACCACGAGCAACCACTAATCACTTGCAACCACTTGCAACCATCATCCATAACATGTTTCAACTACATGTTTACATCCAAAAAGATTCTACCTATGGTTCTCAAGATAGGATCGAGGAGAGAAATAGGATAAAACAAAGCATCTAGAATAAGTTAACGATGTACCGCCAGAAGGTCCGGTCTGCTTCTCAGGGCAGTCTTTGCTGATGTGTCCAGTCTTCCCACAATGAAAACATTCTCCTTGCTTTCTTTTCCTCTTTCTACAATCCTTGGCTATGTGCCCTTCCGTACCACAAAAATTGCATTTCCTTTTTTCCTGTTTCTTATTATTACTGTTACGATCCTTTCTTGTTTGACTATTATTCGTCTTCCTACTCTGGGACTCTTCCGCTTGCTGGTTCACGGGGAGGAGGAGGAGTGAAAGCGTCAGCAGCTGGGGAGTAAGGTCTCTAGACATGCTGAAACAGAAAGGGTAGATTCAAAACGAAGGATAAGAGATAGTACCTATGGCTTTGGGGAGGGGACTTTGCCTTTTAAAATAAAATAATATTTTATCTTTTAAAAATGCTTCTTTAAATTTCCTTTTTGAAAATAAATTTTCAAAACTTTTTATCTTATCTGGTAAACCTATGCTCTGATACCAAGTGAAACACCCCACCTCCGTTAGGGTCACTCTCAAAGGGAATGCCCTAATTTTGGTGGAGGTTTATAAGTATAAGTCACAGATATACAAGACAGATATAAGAACACATATTTTTGAACAGCGGAAAAACAACAACTTTTATTTCATTAAAAATACGTGTTACAACAATCATACCATAATTGTCTTACAATACTTCAAAAACATAACATCTTCATAACTGTCTTGATTACATTATTTAAAGAAGCATAAAGAAAACATAAATAAACTGCAAAAGTCCCATAGTTGCTGTCCAAAGCCATAGTCCAAAACGAAAAGATCCAAGCAATACATTCTTTCTCTTCAAGCTGGATATGAAGGCTGGTCAAGCTGCGGTACTCCCTCCCTGTGGACCTAGGGGGGGGGGGGAAACGGAAGGAAAGAAGACGAAAGAAAAGTAGAGTCAGACATAAAGCCTGAGTAAGTCTAGGACTATTCAGTCTATGAATAAAGAACTGGGTATGATAAGTATAAACTAGAAATAGGAAAGCACCATAAACTTAGTTAATTTGTCTAGGGTCGAATATACTATCGTACCCCATTTTAATCTCTGAACCCATATAAACTAGTTCCCAACTGGCACCCCATAATCAGGGTGAAGTGATCCATTTTATAATGATCGGCTTCTACTCGCATAGTTACATGTGTCTTACGGCCCCCGATGTTGTAGTTACCTATGCTGGTCCCACCATGGGGTGTATCAAGTCCCATGGTGGCGACCCGACACAATCCTAGACGAACGCAATGGCATAGCCCGTTTCCCTTGATTCAGATTTTACAGTTTAATTCTGCCTCCATTAATGTTATAGCATGTTATTCAAAAATACGGGTTGTTACATTCTTCCCTCCTTAAAGGATTTCGTCCCCGAAATCTCCAAGTTAGGAAGAACGTATCCTACCATCCATCATCCATCTACTCAAAACATCATCCACGAGCAATCATTGTCCTTAAAAGGTTCTAAATGCTGTATGATCATATGCAAAGGTGTGTGTATATGTACTTATCTAATGCGAAAATCAGGAGGTTACTGATTCAGTAAACCCTTTTAATGCAAAATATGTTAGTGAAATGAGTCCATATGTATGCAAATTCCTAACATAATTTATAATCTCTACATGAGTGCACATAACATTCATCCATATGCAACATTCACGTGATAGCATAACAATTTTCATCCATGAATAAGCACAAACACTCATGCATATGCGGTATGAAAGTGTGTGAGCCGATCTTAGTGCCTAACGTGTATTATGCATCCACGAGTATCCACTTGCAAACACTTGCAACCACTTGCAACCATCAAGCATAACATGTTTCAAACACATGTTTCATCCAAAGGGTTTCTACCTAAGGTTCTCATGACAAGATTAACACGATAAACTAGATAAACATGGATAGCAAAGAGAAAGATATGCTAACAAAGAAAAGAGATTGAGAGTGTACCCTCAAAAAGGAATGGATAAAGCCCACGCATCTTCTCCTCGGTTTCCCAAGTTGCGTCTTCTTCGACTTCACCCCATTGAACCTTCACCAATTTGACCTCTCGATTCCTTAGCTTCTTGGTCTCCGTCCCCAAGATACGAATCGGAGCTCTCCTCAAGGTAGCCTCTTTCTCCACTTCTACATCTTTTAGAACACTTGGCTCAACAACCTCTGCTGATTCATGTAAACACTTCCGGAGATGCGAGACATGAAAAACATCGTGTACTCCAGCAAGCTTCTCAGGCAACTTCACTCTATAAGCCATCTGCCCGATCCTCTCTATAATAGGGAATGGTCCAACAAACCTCGGTGCCAACTTCCCAACAGCTCCAAATCGGACCACATTCCGCAAAGGAGAAACATTCACGAAAACCATATCCCCAACATCAAACTCCAAATCCGTTCTTCGCTTATCTGCATAGGATTTCTGTCGGTCTTGGGCCGCTTTCATCCGTCTTCGAATCAACTCGATCTTCTCGGATGTATCTCTGATCATATCAGGCCCAAGTATAAGCTCATCTGTAGTCTCCCACCAACATGTTGGCGACTTGCACGGCCTCCCATATAAAGCTTCAAATGGTGCCATCCCTATGCTTGCCTGATAACTGTTATTATATGCAAACTCAACAAGAGGAAGATGGTCTTCCCAAGTACCACCAAAATCCAGAATACAAAGCCTCAACAAATCCTCGAGTACCCTATTCACCCTTTCGGTTTGACCATCCGTCTGTGGGTGATAAGCCGTACTTAGAATCAACCTTGTGCCCACAGCTTCTTGTAAGCTATTCCAGAATTGACTTGTAAAGATTGGGTCACGGTCACTGACTATACTAGAAGGGACTCCATGTAGTCTCACAATCTCACGAAGATATACAGACGCTAGCCAAGATGCGGTCCTCTTGCTCTTCACCGGAATGAAATGAGCACTCTTCGTAAGTCTATCCACAATAACCCAAATGCTCGTATTCCCTTTCCTTGACCTTGGTAGCCCATCGATAAAATCCATGGAAATACTCTCCCACTTCCATAGTGGAACGTCTAGAGGATGCAATAGCCCACCGGGCTTCTTCGACTCGGCCTTAACTTGCTGGCAAACGATACATCTAGAGACAAATTCTGCCACATCCTTCTTCATCCCAGGCCAAAAGAAAATGCGCTTCATATCTTTATACATCTTATCTCCGCCCGGATGTATAGTCAACTTAGAGCGATGCGCTTCCTCAAGAACTCTTCTTACTAGATCTTCTACCATTGGAACACATAACCTTCCGTCTCTCCTCATCCAACCCTTGTCATCAATAGAATATCGAGCGAGATGACTAGACGTCTCTCCTCGAATTAGCTTATCCATAATCTCAACTATCTGAGGGTCTTCTCTCTGCGAAGCCCCTACTTGATCAAGAAGGGTAGGTCTGAGTTCCAAAGATGCTAAAGAACCGGTCATCGACTCAATCGCCAAAGAGAAATCAAAGGTTGCCACATACTCTAAATTCTTCATCTCAACGAATAGAGGACTTAGGGTCAACCTTCTTCTACTCAATGCATCTGCTACCACATTCCCCTTGCCAGGGGTATAAGCTATCTCAAAATCGTAGGACGCCAAGAATTCCATCCATCTTTGTTGCCTCAGATTCAGATCCTTCTGAGAAAAGAGATACTTCAATGACTTGTGATCGGTATAAAGCTCAAATCTTTCTCCCAGAAGATAATGGCGCCAAGCCTTGAGTGCATATACTATTGCTGCCAACTCTAAGTCATGAGTGGGATAATTCTTCTCATGCACTTTGAGTTGTCTACCGCCAAAGCATATCACTCTTCCTTCTTGCATAAGAACAGCTCCTAACCCCGTGCCACATGCACCGGTGTATACGGTAAATAACTTCCCTCCATCGGGAAAAGCTAGAACAGGTGCTGATGTGAGGGCTCTCTTGAGCTTCTGAAAAGCAAGCTCGCATTCTATGCTCCAAGCAAAAACTAAATTCTTTTTCGTCAATTTAGTGAGGGGAGCGGATATCTTTGCGAAGTCCTTGATGAACTTCCGGTAAAAACCCGCAAGACCTAGAAAACTTCTCACTTCGGTTGCATTCCTTGGAGTCTTCCAATCCTGAACTGTCACTACCTTAGCGGGATCCACCGCTAAGCCTTGCTTAGATACTATATGCCCAAGGAATCTAACTTCCCTTCTCCAAAAGTGACACTTGGAGAACTTGGCCTCCAACTGATGCGCTCTAAGCGTATCCATCACCTCCATGAGATGCCCTGCGTGCTCTTCCTCATCCTTAGAGAAGATCAGAATATCATCTACGAAGATCACGACAAACTTGTTCAAGAACTCCCTGAACACCCTACTCATCAAGTCCACGAAATATGAGGGTGCATTAGTCAAGCCGAACGGCATGACAAGCCATTCGAAGAATCCATCTGGAGTTCTGAACGCAGTCTTGTCTATACTATCTTCAGCTACCCTGAGCTGATGGAACCCCGTAGCAAGATCAAGCTGAGAGAAAACAGAAGGACCGACAAGCTAGTCAAAGAGATCATCAATCCTCGGTAACGGGTGTCTATTCTTCTTAGTCAGCTTATTCAACTCTCGATAGTCAACGCAAAGTCGGAGAGAACCATCCGCCTTGGTAGCAAATACCACAGGCGCTCCCCATTCAGATATACTTCGTCTAATGAAGTTCTTCTCAAGCAACTCTTTCACTTGCTTACTTAGCTCCCGCCTTTCACGTGGAGCCATGTGCCGAACGGGCAAAGAAACAGGCTTTGCATTATCCACCAGATAAATGCGGAAATCAATCTCTCGCTTAGGGGGCAATCCCCTAACTTCATCGAAAACATCCGGATACTCTCGAACCACTCTCACAGACTGAAGAGTTTCCATTGACGAGTCGAGTGATTCCAGATAGCACAACATGACGGGACCTCTCGGATCACAAGAAATCTCTAGGGTGTTTCCGAGGCGAGTCACGAGCCTCACAACCCTATGCTCACAATCAAGAATGGCTCCATATCTGGACAGCCAATCCATGCCCAATATCAATCCGTATCCCCTAAAACCAAGAACATAAGCACTGCACAAGAACTCTACACTCAGTATAGAGATCCTCAAATCCCCACATATCATAGACAAATGGGCGGAACCCCCAATAGGATTTGAGACACAGACGGGATCATCTACCAAGCTAGTACTAAGGTGCAAACTATCAACAAGATCAGATGAGATAAAGCTATGCGATGCACCAGAATCAAACAAGGTACGAACTGGAAAATCAGAAATATATACAAGGCTCTCAACAGAAATACTACCTCGATCGGGAACTGGAGCGACATTGAGAGCATGAACTTGCCCTCCTGAAGGTCCAGCACGCTGAGTCTGACCCTGGCCTTGCCCTTGCTTCCTCGGGCAATCCTTACTGAAATGTCCAGTCTCACCGCAGAAAAAGCATTCACCATTCTTCCTTTTCCTCTTCTTACAATCCTTAATAAGATGCCCAACTGAACCGCAATAATGGCACTTCCCCTTGTTGTTCTTGCCCTTGTTGTTATTTCCCTTGTTGTTGTTCCCCTTGTTGCCTTGACTCTTGTTCTTGTTCTGATTGCCTTGACTGCTCTGACCACTTGGATTACCCTGATTTCCTTTTCCCTGGGAATCAGTCTTCTTGGCTTGAGTATCATTCATCTTGGTTTCTTTCTTGACATCTCCCTGAAGTAACGCCATATCAACCAAACTCTCAAACGTGGCCCCATGGGGAATATGTGACATAGCCAATCCCTGCAACGACTCATTCAATCCTCTAGCAAAACGAAGAGCCTTCTTCTGAGGAGTATTCACCATATCCAAGCCAAAACGAGCTAACTGATTGAACTTGTTCACATATTCTTTGACAGACATATCTCCTTGTTTCAAAGTTATGAACCTCTCCATTTGCAGATTCTCCTCAGCAGAAGATAGAAACTTAAGCATGAACCTTGCCCTGAAATCGGCCCAAGTCTCAACAGGCTTAGTACCATTGGTGACTTCCCACCAATAAGCGGCTTCATCCTTCATAAGCCAAACCGCCAACAAGAGCTTCCTCTGATCGTCTAACCCAAAGATAGCAAACAAATCCTCGGTCTCTTTCAACCAATTTCTGGCCTCTACAAAAGTCTCAGTGCCTTGAAAGTTCTTGCCACCCATTGCTTTGAAATCTTTGCAAGTCTTTGCGAAGTCCACTTGAGGATGCTGAGGGGGAGGAGGAAGAGGAACCTCAGCGACATGAGGAGGAGGAACATTAACCACCGGAGGAGGAGGAGGAGGAACATTAACTACCGGAGGAGGAGGAGGAGGAGGAACATCTGCGGGGCCGGCTTCGGTCGCCCTAGCCTCCAAAAGTCTCCTATACCAAACAGGTACGTGTACTCCCTCTGGAATAGCAAAGTTATCGTCCATACTGAAAACGAAGAAAAAGACAGATTCAGAATGGAGAAAAACGAAGGAATTTTGCTAATGGCTTTTTGGGGAATAGCCTTTAAAATAAACTAGACTTTTCTCTGGAAAATACTTTATACTTGGTTTTGAAAATAGTTTTCCAAAAGTTTTCTAAAAGCCTTTTTGTTGCTTCTCGTACCATATGCTCTGATACCAAATGTAACACCCCACCTCTACCAGGGTGGCTCTTACAAGCACTCTTACTTTGGAGGGGCGTTTGAATCAGGTAAACATGCATAATGATATATCAAGGCAGAACAAGAACATATGTATATATGTAAACAAAGTAAATAACATAGATAAAACAGCGGAAGATTTCAAAACATTTCAAAACAAGTCTGGTACAACATAGCTTTCCAAATAAACAAGTCTAGATAAAACAACATCAACTGAAAAACTGAAATAAATAAGTGCTATCCCCAATTAAGTGGTAACCATAGCTAGCTTCATGTCGAAACCGTACATGAGCTGAAATCCCACAAGCAAGCAATCCGAAATCCAAGCTAAGCTCCAGTATTCCCTCCCTGAGAACCGGGGGGGGGGGGGGGGGACGGAAGAAAAGAGGCGAAAGAAAACAGGTCAGTCAAAAAGACTGAGTAAGCCCTACTACAATCAATGTAAACTGATAAAGTTAACTGGCATGAGCAGCAGGGATGAACATAAGGATAACAATATACTAGCATGATGATTAACTAACAAGGTAGATAAAGGTGTCATCGCATAATCAGGATTAAGGTTTTGCACCACAGGTGTACTAGCAAACTAACATGACTTGAATAAACAAGTATTGATCCCTTGACCCAAGCTTTGGCCCAATAACATGAAATGACCCTAATACAAGGTCCAACCAAACGGTCTAGTCGATCGGCTCCCTAAGCCTAACTCGTCACGTGTTGGTGTCAATACGGCCCAATCATAATTGTAGTCGAACTGTGCCGGGTCCACCCTTCGGGTGTATCAAGCCCTAGGGTGTCAACCCCTGGACACCATGAACATGAGTGCACAGTCCCGATCTACTGGTACCTGTGCATGTTTTCTCCGGCTACGGACTATGTGCACGACCAGAGTCCGCCCGGAACTACACCGGCGTACCCTCTGCCGTCGCTTTTGGTCACTTACCTCTAGTACAGTAATCGTGCCCCCACCCTAGCCTAGTCCCTAGGGTCATGATGATACTAACTTGGGATTACTGCTGGAGTGGGCCCCCATTGCTAGGATTTTTCTAGTGGGGTAAGTACGGTTTAACCCTCTTGCTAATCCTGGATTAACTTGGTTAAGTGTAACGATGAGTTCACGACTTAACCCCGATTAATCTACCAAGCCCAAATTGGTTAAGTATTAAGTGGACCATGACTTAACCCTAATCACGAGGCATTAATTAATTTAATGCGCCTTAACCTCTCACATTAGACCTTGTTGTGGTTACTAGTTAAGCCGGGCGGGTCCGGGTAGCTTTACACCACAACTTGGTCTAACCTCGGGTTCAAGGTACAACATGACCAACTTCTCACATTGGGTCCTATTGTTTGTAGCAACTAGTTAAGCCGGTCGGTTCCGGGTAGGTTTACGCTACAAACTCAACCCAACCTCGAGTTGGCCACACTTATCTTTTCTAAGTGTCATGTCCATCATGTTTCCAAAACATGTTACAAGTTTTCAAGCAATTGGGTAGACCTAATTTAATAGGTAAATTCCCAAGCTTATGTTTTATGTCTTTTAAGTTTACCCAACCCCAAACGCAATCCCATCGCTTACATATCGCAATAGCGCATAAAGGATAGAAAGAGGGAACTTGGCATAATCATGACATAAAGGTATTGAAGCCACAAGCTTAACATGGTGGCATATGAAATGTTCATATGTTCATACACTTGCATATTACATTTTTAGGCCTTAAAAGCATGCATAAAACCAAACTTAGCATATTGGTGATACATGGTGCTAAATGACATGTAGAGATGGCCATAAGTTCGCATTTAGCCTCACATGCAAGTTATCATAAGAGATATGATAACTTACATGTTGCTAAAATGCAACCTTTGGCATAAAGCTTAAAGCTTTATGTTCATAAACCCAAAATAAGCTTGCATAACATGATAGCATGAACAAAATGTTCAACCCAAACTTGCATAACATAACTTGGCATACTTGCATATAAACTTGCTTATCACAACATGATAAACTTGCATATAAACTTGCATATCACAACATGATAAACTTGCATATAAACTTGCATATCACAACATGATAAACTTGCATATAAACTTGCATATCACAACATGATAAACTTGCATATAAACTTGCATATCATACATTTAACTTTAGAGTTTAAGTATGAAAGTAGAATAGGGCTTACAATGCTTAAGAAGTCACAAAAATATGACAAAGCCCTTATGAAATCAATTAAACCCAAAATGCAAGCAAAACCCTTGAGCCAAAATGATCAAGACTCTTTCTTTATGATGCAAATATATAAACTTGACTTGAATGCAAGCTAATGATGCTAATACAAGTTTGAAAACACTTGTATGCATGGAAAATCACTTAGGAATTTATTTAGGAATTTTATGAAGAGAGTGGAGGCCATGAGAGGATTGATTTTGCCATAGTTTAGTTGTATGAATGAATAATGATGATTTAGGGTAGGTTAGGGTCTTATTTATAGATTAGGCAAGTGTTTTAGGCCATAGGATTAAACCTAGATTTAATCCAAGCCACCAAAGCATGTCTTGGGGAAGAAGTCAAGTGTAGGAACCATCTAGGGCCTTTAGATTAAAGATGAACCATGAGAACCATTCAAATGCAAAATCTGCATTTGAGCGAATCGGCCCACGGGTTGACAGCCAAACACCCTGGATTAACCCCTAGTCGACCCAGCGGGCTCGGGTCGACCTCAAAAATCGGCCGGTTCGGTTATTCCCCTCTCCCAATTCGCTGTTTTGAACATTTTTGCATATTTATTTATTTAATTTTCAATTATATATATATATATATCAATATATATATATTTCTCTGCGCAACCCATTTCACTTAATTAAGTATACTTTAATTTGGGAATTTTTCGCGAAACTTCGCGAGGCCATATCTTGGTCATACGGACTCCGATTTTCGAAAACTCGGACTCTATTTCGCGTATTTTTCCGAGACGAATGCAATGGCATAGCCCGTTTCCCTTGATTCAGATTTTATAGTTTAATTCTACCTCCATTTATGTTATAACATGTTATTAAAAAATACGGGTTGTTACAGATATCTCATAAGACCACGCCGCAGAACGGAACGGGTTTTTCCCTTATGAGAATCCAAAATATCTTTATATCAAAAACCTTTTGATATTAAAATAATGTCTATGTACAAATGGATATCAACTAGAAGAAACGCTTTCATCTCACGTTCTACATATATAGTATACAATCAAAATCGCAAGCACGTATTGGATAATGGATTTCCAACTATGACAAGGTATGGAACCACCTTCCAATCAGTGTACTCTAGGAATGATACACTGGAGTTCAACAAGAACATCTTGTAACTCAGCCACACATGACCGACCACTCATTTTGCTTCAGTGTATCGAATGTATATCACCAACGGTTGGGATCAACAACCGTTCCCGTATATCTATGGGACAACATTGATAGATTTAAGAAACAAATGAATATTCTCTAGATAGGTGATTATACACCCTACTTCGGTGCGATTGACTTAGCCATGCTGCCTGCCCGACTTCTGTCATTTACCGGATGTGAGGCTAGAAGTTGCGCTTATCTTTTACATGCCACATCTTCATTCACTTTGAATGTCACATCGTCATACCAGCCAAATCACAAATTGATTTCCCCGAAAATACCACGGGTATACAGCTAAGAGAAACGAATTCCTCCGCCACCAAACGTGGATACGTTTGAAGAGATCAACTTACGCGATCTATTAGATATACTCTGTCAGACATTCTTCCATACAAGTTGTCCTGGGACTGGACAAACCGAAGGCACTATTCTGTAAATAGGATAGCCCTTGCATAACTCCGTCTTCAATTATCTTTGGCATATATGATTCGCAACGCTTATGCCAATACAGAGTGGTTCTTCGGATAATAATCCAACCGGTCTCTCCATATTAACAACGTTAAGATGGTCGAAAACTTCGATAGTCGATGAGTTAACTATCAAAGAAAAACACGTATGCAAACAACGATATTATTTCCAAGTGGAAATTATATCAATCAATCATCTACCATATATATATATCCTCATTTCTATAGTTAGAAATTATACGTTATTAACCCTGGAAAAAACATTTCCATAGGTTATTTACGTATCACTATCCTTCCACAACTATCAGTCCCTAACTGTAAACTAGTAGGAGAACAAATCTCTAAGTATAAACCCCGAAGGCCGAAACCAACATCAGATAGGCACTTAGAAAACCATTCAATTTACTAATCTCTAGTCAGTTCTAGTTTTACTTAACTCTATTTGATTAACTCTGATTGATTAACTCTAACTGGTTAATTCTAGCCGATCAACTCTAACTGGTCAACCTTAATTAATTAACTCTAACTGGTTTTACTTGGTTTGACTAACTCAATTTATTAACTCGACTGACTAATTCAACTCGATTAACCTAACTTGATTTACTTATCTCGATTAACTGAACTAATCACTTTGATTAACTCGACTAATTCACTTTGGTTAACTTAACCAATTCACTTAACTAATTCACTTAGTTTAACTTAACTAATTCACTTAACTCCTGTCGAATAAACTATATTCGATAACTCCTCTAACTCTATTCGAATAAACTATATTCGATTAACTCATTTGATTTAACTCTAATCGATTAACTCCATCGAATAAACTATATTCGACAACTCCTTCGATTTAACTAATATTCTATAACTCACTTCGATTAACTAATAATCGATAACTCCTTCGAATAAACTATATTCGATAATCTCCTCTCGAATAAACGATATTCGATAATCTTCCCTTTCGATTTAACAAATCGATAACTCCTTTTCGAATAACTAAATGCGATAACTCCTTTCGATTTAACTAATCGATAACTCCTTTGTGTTTAACTCTACTCGAATAACTAATTCGAATCACTCTTATTTATTTAACTCTATTTGAATAACTAATTCGATTAACTCTATTTAACTCCGTTCGAATAACTAATATTCGATAACTCTATTGAACTCCATTCGCTTAACTAATATTCGATAACTCTATTTAACTCCATTCGAATAACTAATATTCGATAACTCTATTTAACTCCATTCGCTTGACTCTAGATTGCAGCGATCACAATGGTTACGCCTGATTCCCTCAGGAAACATCCGACCGCCGTAGGCTATTTACAGCCCTGCGAATTACGCTAGCAGTCGTACGAAATGGCAACTCATTTGGATTAACACTTATTTGATTAACTCTAACTGATTTACTCTAACTCGACTAATTCCCTTTCGAATAACATATTCGATTAACTAACTTTCGAATACCATATTCGATTAACTTACTTTCGAATACCATATTCTATTAACTCCTTTCTAATTACGTTTATCCATTTAAAAGGATTTCCTTTTTAACAATGTTTATTCATTTATAAAGATTTACTTTTAGTAACGGTTCTTCACTTTACAAATGATTTCCTTTTCAATTCTATTTGTAAATGATTTTACAAATATTCCTCTTTCTATTCTATTTGTAAATGTTTTACAAATATTTCTCTTTCTATTCTATTTGTAAATGTTTTACAAATATTTCTCTTTTGATTTCATTAGTAAGTGTTTTACAAATATTCCTCTTTCTATTCTATTTGTAAATGTTTTACAAATATTTCTCTTTTTTTCTAATTTATTCTTAAAAATATTCTATCTCCTTAAATTCCCAGAAAAATTCGCCATAACCTCCTTTGTAACGGGAGCATCGGGAAAATCCCCAAACCGCTACACAAGCCTTTCCATTCAAAAAGAAAATGGTTTGAAATTATTTCCTTTTTGAATATATCCTATTTATAAATATTCAAATTTATAAACATTTCTTATTTATAAATATTCCACTTTATAAATATCTCTTATTTATAAATATTTCAATTTATAAATATCCTATTTTCAATATCACTTTGAAAATCCCCTTATCAACATTTCGGTATGTTATGGTATTCAATCATATCAAATCAAGATGTTCAATATCGTCCAAGCACATATAATCGCCCACATATTTTATATCACATCATATAACAATATATGAAAAACAATAAAATAACTGTTGAGGAATCCAGTCAGATTCCTCCAACCTGTTTCCCTGCATCACAGATGTTAGACAATAGAATAACATCGATTTCACTTCACTGTTAAATATTCTGATAAACAGAATCGACATATAAATATTTAACAGTTTAAATATATATATACATATATATATATAATATTTCTACTAACTGACTAGCAGTTCAATCAATCAACCAACACACAACAATCAGACAATTTTAACAGTTCTAAAAATAAAACATGAAAATATAAACTGTTCAGAGTTGGTGAGTTTTACTCACTTTGGCAGTTCATCATTAAAGAACGATAAACTGTTATTTGATTTGAATCAAACAATTTATTTCGCCATAAATTCAAACGAGCTCGAATCCACTTCCCGTCAGTTCCAGTGTATAGTGCTCGTCCATACGATCCCAACGGATTTGGTTTCGCTGAATTTCGATCATGTACGACGAAGTTATAACATTTCGAAGTTTACACTATTTAAAATAATTAGAACTTGGATTTATAATATAAACATGGGCCTTAACCTTTTTCTCCACTCCGGCCCATTTGCGTTTAAGCCCAGCCACCTCATTTAAAACCTTCTTCCCCAAATTACCAAATCCGCTCCTCCCTGTAAAACATGGCCGACATTTCACCTCCAAAATCGCCCATCCTCACTTCACCGAAATCCAAATAAGAATCACCATTTAACTCCACTTCGAAATCCGCACCACTCCATACCACATTTACTTACTTCGATCTCCTCCCTGAATTTCCGTCAACAAGCTGGTATCGACACCCACAGTACTCGCGCGACCCCATTCATCGTCGAATCCATCAAAACTCGTCTCTACAGCAGCGCCTCAACCTCCTGAGCAACTCATGCTCCTTCGTTTTGTTCCTCGTCGACTCTATCTCCTGCGAAGGCTAACCGTAGCCTGCGAAACTCTACAGGCATCGAACACTCCATGCTCGAATCCAGGAAAAACTCATGTCGAAATGACGAGCACGGCATCAGGAAGCTAAATATAATTATATCCTCATTTGTAGGATTTTATTGTATTTATTTTGGATTTTTTTGTTTGTTTGAGATGGTGTTTTTTTTTCACGGTTTCTGGTTGTTTGGAGGAATTAACGACGGCGGAAGGCCGGTTGACTTTGTGGAGAAAATATCTTAGGGTTTGGTGAGTTAAGGAGTATTTATAGAAGTGAGGTATTGTTTTTATATTGATTTTTATATTCATTTCTATTGAACCGTTGCGAGTATTTGTATTCTAAAAATTCGTATGATCACATATAATACCCAAAAATCGCTAAACTGGACATACTGCTAGAGTTTGACATTACGGTCCCAACGAAATTGGTTTCATCGAATTCCGACTCCGTTTGCTCACACAACGTATTTTTAACTATCGAAAAACTGACTGTTTCTCACTCTAAAAATCCGTACGACCACACAGTGACTCTAAAAATCACGAAACTGGAAATGTAACAACTATTTGATATTGCGGATCCAACAAAATTAGTTTCAACGAATTCCGACTTCGTTTGCAAATACAGCGTATTTTTAAAGCTCTGGATGACCCATTTAAATATATAAATATATTTAAATATAATTAAATAAATTATTAATAAATTAATATTATCGTATATATTCACAGTGGAATACATACAGCTCAGAAAAATCCTATATTGATTTCTAACTCGATATTTCAGTCTAGGTCAACCCGATATTCGATTTATATGTAAATTTCTTTTTAAAATATAAATAATTCCTTTATAAATTATAAAGGAATTCTACAGCGACTTTTCTGAAATTTGATTTGGACGTGAATAAAAATCTATACGACGAAATCCCGATTTTTCTCTTCCAATAGAAAGATATACTCCACCAGCTCCACACATTTCTTGTTTCACAGAAATCCAGTTTAAAACGAATCCTGTACATTCAGTTGAAGTTCAAATTGCCAATTTACGAACTGCAGCGCCATTTCGAGCTCGATTTTAATTATAATATAATTATACGTTCAAACTGTCGTCGATTGAATATATTCGTCAATATATTTCAACTCTAAGCTGAATTAAATCTAAGGGACGACCCCGTTCACAGAATATTGTGATTTCCAATATTTTTGATTATTTCTGAATTAAATATATTATTTAATTTAATTAAATATTCCATATTATTTAATTAACGACGATTAAATTCCCTATATCACTATTTATATAATTAAATAAATTAATTATAATACCTCTGACAATGCGGGTCATTACATAATCAACACAAAAATCTAAATCTGCATTGGTCCTAGTAGAAGTCCTGGGCTTCAAAATAATCATCCATCATAAAGAATATGTAATTATGCAACACTTATGATAAAAAAGTATGTCATTTGAAAATAAAAAACAATAATTTCTAATAATCAAATTGTATAAAATATCATAAATCAGCAGATTCTGCACTTCTTTTTTTTTTTTGAAAATTTTTGTAATAAAAATGGCAATTTCAATGTCATAGCAATTGACTTTCCTGTACCATTCTAGGTAAGCCAGAAACAAAGCTACGTGGAGTTGGGAAAAGAAATATTTTTACCTCTTGCGGGGTGGAGAAGCACGGTATCGAAGGCCTAAGATGGAAGGTCATCAGCAGCGAGCCCTGCGAAGTAGTCGGCTGAAGGTATATCATCATAATCTTGCATTCAAGAATGCACCATGCAACATGTTGGGTGGTAATTATCGAGTCAACAGAGTACTCAGTCTGACAAAACTATGAAGACATATGTCTATTTGTTAAAAGGTAAACATTTATATATAAACAAATGAGAAAATAATGATAGCTCTGTAATTTAAACAACCTATTCCTTGATTGCTACTTTCAGCCTGTATAAAATATTGGCAGCAATAGCTAATAATGGAAAAATAAACATTTGTCTAAAAAAATTACTGACAAACAACTAACTCTATATTTGATCTTTCTGTAGCCAAAATACATATTTTTTTAATAATAACAGTTATACAACTGACACAGAATACATAATGACATTAGGCTTGGTTGAGCCGTTAGATCTGGATAAAGTACACGTGGCAGCATATGATTTTTTTGATAGAAACGAAACTGAAAGGTCTTCCGGTAGATATTGAGCTTTCATGTAATATATGAACATGTGCTACGCACATGGAATGTAGTTAGTTTTTTTTTTTAAAATGATATAGACAGTACAATATTCGAAAAAGAGGCCGTGGACTAAGTACATTACTGTATTTGTCCTTTGAGCAGTATTTGTTATTAAACATGACATTAACGATATCTGTAAGGCACATTAGGTAGAGGACTCAGATTAGAAAATGGTAAAATAACATTGACATAAAACAAACTTAGTCATACTGTAATATATTATTATTGAGGGAAATTCAACATTGACTACTGCATTCCATGTTATTCTTTAACATAGAGAATCATAGCTAGGGGAAACCCGTGAAAGATAATGTTATCTGCCTGCACACTAATAACAATGCATAGTAAAATGAAATCTTGTTCCCCTATGACATCATTTGTATTGCATTTACTGCAATAATAAATCAAACGAAGAAAATTATGTTATCCTGAGGCCAAATTGACAGAGGTCCTAAGATGTACATATTGTGACGTAGACAGTCTCCAAGGCAGTTATTTGAACGTGATTTTCGTATCCAAATTGGAATAAGAGATGCAAGAAATGAGACTTTTATACCAAGATTAATGTGTGATGTTAGTTAATTCTGGGAGGATGATCACAACATAACCATAAAACGTCTGTAGTTCTCGTATGCTGATTACCAATTTACTTCAACATTATACAAATAGCAATGCACTCTGTTAAAAGATTGAGTATTTGTACACTGCACATTCTAAAATAATGATATTCAAATGATTTCTTTACTCTAAAGCTGCTCCAGGCTATAAGGATTCTCTTTGATTTCCTACTGTAATTAATGACTATGTTGTAAAACATTTAGACTATATATATATATAGTACATATTGATGTCATGGACAAACATTTTTTTTGACATAAAGTTGATCATCAACAAATTAAAAAAATAATGAAATAAAATAAATCATCTACTTAAAATAATAAAAATGATAGATTCATTGGTACTCTGAAACACTTACAGTTGCAGAAAAATTCTCCCTCTGCTTTGAAAGTTATTCATAAGGCAGAAAGCAACATTGGAGTTGTAGCCTCCAAAACCTGAAGCATACCCACTCTCATTCCTGATGAAATATAAGAATTTCAAAGGATATATCATCTCAAAAGTATAACAAAAAAGAGCGGCACATTGGCAACATACCGCTTATATAATGCCTATATAGTCAAACCGACATATATGTAAATGAAAAATATTTGAACAATAAGAGAACTGAGCATTTATTAAGTGAAATTAATAATGCATATATAATTGAAAATAAATAAATAAGTTAACTATGTTATAATGATTCCACTCATGGGTGGCATGACCAAAATATACATTGGTGGCCTAAAGTCTATCAGTTTCGTATGCGATATAAGCAATGCCTATATAGTTGAACCAACATATATATAAATGAAAAAAAATCGAACAATAAGAGAAAGCATTTATTAAATGAACTTAATAATGCATACACATTTGAAAAAAAAACAAATTAGTTAACTATGTTATAATGATTCTACTCATAGGCGCCATGACCAAAATATATATTGATGGCCTAACATCTAGCAGTTTCAAATGCAATATAAGAACAACTGAGTACTGGGTAGATTTGGGAAAAAGCATTACATAAAAAAGGAATGTTTAATTGTACATGCCCACTATCCAATGTTAGTGCCATAACTTGGAAGTATGCGAGTTCAAAAAAAAAAAAAAAAAAAAAAATCCCATGGCATTTTCATATTCTGAGTTGAGGACTAGGAAAAAAGCATTTGGACTCCTTCCACAAAGTTAGACGTTAAAATAAGGCATTTATTAGAGTACGAAGAGTAACTTAAAAGTATTAAATCATGTTTAAACATGGTAGGGTTTCTATTTTATGAAGTTTTGGAGCAGTTTTGGGATTGCCGTCATTAACGGGACAGTTCTTTTTACCTATTCCCCTGAAATAAATCGTGGGTATTTATTTTATTATTTATCAGCACTTTCATCACTTAAATCTTCTTGTACAAAATATCATTTGACAGAGAATTTGCAATAAATATGCAATATATAAACCTACTTGTCTTGCTCGTTCTTCACTCTAAAGTGCTCTGAAAATTATTGCATATCTCCTCAATATGACTTTCCCTTCCCTTTCATCTCTATCCAACAGGTGAAAGCATTAACTAATGTAAGGTTTTAATGCTAATGGTAATGCTAAAAATATCGGATGAAATAAGTACATATTTATAAAGGTCCTTTTCATCTCTATCCAACAGGTGAAAGCATTAACTAATGTTAGCTTTTAATGCTAATGCTAATGCTAAAAATATCGGATGAAATAAGTACCTATTTATAAAGGTAAATAATAATTAAATGCTCGACTCAGTATGCATAAAAAATAGATTGCATGTAACTCAAACTAAAATTTTAATGAAATAAAAAGATAATATTTTATCGAGAGGAATGGTTTCAAGAAATTCACAATTGAGGCTTGAAGCACAAAGCGCTTGGATAGAAAAGTGAGCATTAAAAAGAATAATAAAGCTAACTTGCAAGGAAATTGATACGCATAAAAAATAGAAAAATCAAAGAAAAAAAATGGTTGAAGAACTCAACTCCCAGGTTTAATTGTATTAGTAAATCATGCTTGCATGTAATTCATATATTAGTGGTCTATAGACTAAAATTTCAAAGTAAAAGTAATTAGCATCAATAGTTTCACATTACCATTTTAATGCAAAGGATATCAATTAGTTTACTAACCAATTTTATGAATACTGTTTATCGCATTAAAATACTAAGAAATTGCCTTTAATACACTCTAAAATTACAAAATTACTTAATATTCCTTTTTTTCATGAAGCCACACTAAGCCCAAAAAAAAAACCACTTGTTGCATCAAGGTAGGTTGTACCTGAAAATTTTCTTTTCTATCAATGTGATGAATATAGGTGCAAGATTAGCAAGTACAAAGTGTTCCAACAAATGCAATACCTCCCATCTATTTTGTTTAAATAAAAACGAATATTTTAAAATCGGTAGAGTAAAATCCAAAAAATACAGTTAACATGATAATTACAAATTACATCAATAGCAAACATAAATTTAGAGTCTTAACTGAGTTTGGAAGAGGTGGTAAGAAAATTACTAAGAAAAAAACAAAGCATTAGGTACAAAGTATTTCAACAAATGGAAGACCTTCCATCAATTTTGTGTATATAAAAACTCACATTTTAACTCAATTAAAAAAAAAATCACCAATTAGATCAAAACAGGCATAGAAATGTGCTTCCTTTCTAAGCATCAGTAAGTTACAAAACAAACAGTGGAGAACCCAAAATAGTTCAATCGATGCAGATGAATGGATGCATCAACTACTCAACTTTCATCCCAGATGCTGGACAATAACCTCCTATTCATCATTGGTTATGTATGTACCAAGTAGAAATTAAATCAACCAATAAAACTATCACATAATTCCAGATTAATTACCTTACTCAAACACACATTTGCCATGGGACTGATTATCGATGTCAACCATCTGTGTAGTACCCTGTCAAAACATAGAAAATAACACACTAACTATTCTTACACTTAAAAAGACTGAAACATAAAACAGTGTTGTATATATTGAGATGATGAATATTTTAAGGTTCTAAGAAGATTTCATACTATTAAAATGGTGTTAGAAATGCCAACAGACTTATGTGAATGTTTGTGTGTGTGCATTATTCCCGCGTAACTAATATAAGAATTGTACCAATTGAATGGATTCGAGCCAGCAGAAACTGTAAAATATTATGTCTTTGCATTAAAAGTAGGATCGCCAAATTATTAAATATGTTTGTAGCCCACCACAAATGAGAAACTAAACTAATGGTTATGTTATTAATCAAGCAGTTCAAAATCTGTAAACCATGTAACATAGCAAAGTTGTGAAAAGAATTATAATTTGTTGAACCAAAATGATACTGTCAAAGGTAATGTTGCAGAATCTCTTTTTTGCTTTGCCAAGAAAATGATACTCGCCATCCTGTATGTTAAACACGTTGTAATGAATTCATACTGTATAGTAAAAACAAACATAAAAAGCGAAGTGCTGCAAAACTGTCAAAAAGTTCAGAAAGAAAGCATACATTCAGATAAGGGAAATGTACAAAAAAATCATAGTGCACAAACCCTAGTATTACCATAAATTCAGTGGGAGCATAAAATCGATACAATAGAAATAAAACGGTTTTCCGAAACAACATCGGTTTAAAAGTCGATAATCACTCGGGAAAGCGTCAAGCTGGGATCGCAATCAGTTTGCAAATGCAGTTGTCGAAATCAAGCCAGCGTAGAAATCGAAGCGGAAGGAGTAGAGAAGGTAAAAGGGGCAGAAGAAACTGGCGCCTGAGGGAGGTGCTTTTGTCATAGGGTTTAGAAGCAGAACGATGGGGAAGAAGAGCTAGCTAATATTTCTGGCAAGTTGCCGTGGAGGAAACATGAAGATTGAGGCTAAAGCGTGGGGTTGAGAAGGTCATCCGTCATCTATGAGGAAACTGCAACCGTTTGATGTTGGGTACAGGTGGCAGCATCTTGTTTTTTGGGCTGAAAGTGAAACCGAAAGGACTTCGTCGAAATATTGTGCTTTTATATAATATAATAGATAAACACATATTCAAGCCAATTTTTTGTATATTTGTACAAATAAAATTCCCAATTTATTTAGCGTTAATAACGTTTATTTTTATATTCAACCATTTATATTTTCAGTCGAATTTCAAATCCAATTCAATATCCAACCAAATTCAATTTCAAATATTTAACAATAAATATTTGATTCCCAATCAACCATTCTGAATTAAATATTGAGTGCAATTCATATTCAAAGCAATATATTTGATTTATAATTTCTAACCCAAGTCTTAATATAAAAATAGATTGTTCATAGTTAAATCTTTAATTAATTCCATATTCCAGTTATCGAAATTTCTAGGACGTTACAACTGCAACGTTCGTTCATAAAACAAAGTATACGAGTATTCCATACTGTAAGTAATTTAGACGAGAGTTCATTGATCGAAGTCTCGGTTAGCTCCGGACAGTATGAAGAAGTTCAACCTGAACAAAAAAATCAACAACTTCATGTGTAGACGAAGTTTAAATATGAGAATGTAACATGTTATTTTCTAAACACAACTATTAATCACCATGAAGAACTACAACATTCATTCATAAGGCAAAGTATCTGAATATTACATATTATCCGTGGTTTAAGCGTGAGTTCATCAGTTGAAGTCTAGTTTGATTTTGGGGTAGTATAAAAAAATAAGTGCAGCCTGAAAAAAAAAAAAGTTTCGTGTCTAAGTGGAATTACATGGGTAGATATATTATCCATTTCTAACATTTTAAAAAATGAATCAATTTTTTTACGATCAATTAATAAAAGTTTACAAATGGATTGATCCAACGTGGATTGAAAGCAAGGTAAATGTGGATCAATTGTTCTGTCCCCAAATGGGTTGTCCCCTTGTGTATCCTTCAATTAGATCCCCTGATTTTCTCTGTTTTACACCTAAACGCATGCATTATTGGGGGATCTAAATGTAAAACAGTGGAAATCAGAGAATCCGACTGGAGGGACACAGGAGGACAACTCATTTGGAGACAGAAGAATTGAGCCCGGTAAATATTTTGAGGAAATGCATAGTGATAGATTAACAGCACGGTTTTATTACTCTGATATTTATTTAGGCCAATTTTGTGTGTGAAATTTATCCCCAACAACCTCAACAGCATAACTTGAAATGATAGAAAAAAATACGGGTTTAAAGTAGGCATCCAGCATTCTCAGAACACCGTCACTTGGGAGCAAAACATCAGTTCCATGTTTAGAGAAGCAACACACATATATTTGTTGCAGCAACATCTCTCCCATGCAACAATTCTGACAACTATAAATATCTTTTATCGATTTCAATACATCTGATCAACCTTGACAAAAACGCTTCATCATCATCATAAACTGAAAACTGCACCAATGACTACCCATTTAGCAACTGTAGACCATTCTTGACATTAGCAACTGTAGACCATTCTAACAATTTTAATGTATTATGCATTAAAAAGCAATCCAAACAGATGATTTTCTTATTATTTTGATATTCTAATGCTTAATGGTTCATTTAAAAAACATTCTAAGTTTCATTTGAGTGCTTCTAGAGGCTGTTTTATATAGCGTTTATTTATTTTGTCTTGGGAAAGTCTACTTAAACACAAAAAATTAACATAAATTAAACATAAATTCTCAATCGTTGGATTTTTCCCTGATTTGCACCTCTTATATAAGGATAAATTGATTTAATGGTTGAGATTTTGTGTTTTGTGATTTATGTCAAATAATTTGTGTTTAAATAGCCGCTTACTCGCTTTTTTTTTTTTTTTTAATAATATGAAGAGGAAAAACAAAGAAATTGAACACCTACACAATATGACCAACGTATTTTTTTGATACATTACAGTGAAACAAGTGAAAGAAAACATCCTTTCTTCGCCTTACAAATGTTATCGCTGATTCACTAAGTCGGATGCACATGCAGCCTTGCATTCACCACGTCTATTGAAGGCAGAATCAAGGTGACCTAATTAACATCACTTATATACATGCACTGTAGCATGAATCTTATTGAATATCTAGACCAGTTTTACCATCTAGAGCATTAGTCGCTTGGCTGTTATCTACAAGGCAACCAGTTTTATCATCTAGAGCATTTTTCTTCAATATCTAGAGCATTAGTCGCTTGGCTGTTCTCCTCCCAGCAAGTACTTTGTACATGCATTTTTGTTGGTTCATTGATGCTTTTAGTCTAGCCTATTGCTGCTCACTTCCTTAGCTAGCGTGATTGTCATCACTACCTCATGGCCCTTCCTCTTTTAGCGGATTCGAAATCATAGTGTTGCATGTATGATCATACTCTGATAGACTAACAGCACGGTTTTATTCATTTATTCATGCATGTAAATTGTAAAGGATAAAAATGAGGTCTAACTACAAAGAAGTAGATTTCATACTTATTTGAGGATCTCTTGATGAGACCAAACAGCTAACATAAAAGATACAAAATACATAGTAAACGTGCAACAGTCTGCAGTGAAGTTAATCCCGAGCATTGAAAAAATGAACATGATGCTGAACTGGATATTTTTGCTGTGGCGGTGGTGGTAGCGGAGCCGGTGGTGGTACTCTATATTGCGGTGGTGTTTGGTGGTGTACGTATGCGTTACCGGCCGGTGTTGGTGGTGGTCGTCTGCCTCTTAAACTGGCTGCAATAGTCTCAGTCGGGTGCTGTCTCTGATGCTCAAGGCGGCTAATTATGCTTCCAGTACAATTAATAATATTCATGGATAATAATATGGAAATTAATAGGATGATTGCAGTTGCAAATGTAAGTATCTTCCCCATTTCTTCTTCTGTTTTTCTTTCTTTCTTTCTTCAGTACTGTGTGCATATAATATATATATATATAGCTGCAGTTCGTTTGGTCCTAAAGTCCTAACCACCAAAAAATGAGTTATTAATGAAGATAAAGTTGACCTGTGCTGCCTCCTGCTGCCATTTTGTTGACGTTTAAGACGCAGTATTTGACCTTTCGAAATACTTTTCGCTGTTAGTACTGTTTCTTGAATTTTATAATATGATGATGAACCTTTCGCCATGGACAAGGTCCTTTCACTTCTAACTGTGTTTGAACTTTGAATCCAAATTTTCTTCTCTGACTGTAAAGGACACCTAGGGCATAAGGTTTTGGTGGAGAAAATTCCACCCAACTATACCACCTAACCCGAAATTGTTTTAAAAAATTTAGTATATGACCTACTAATTTGGATTTGAAATTGTGGTCGTTGATGTTGATTGAAATTTGAAGCACGCTCCAATTTACATGCACCAAAAGATTCAATAACTCCGCTTATACATTTACTACAATTAAACTATAAAAATTACTTAAAACACCCACCTTAAACTTAAAAGAGGATTAAAAGTTAAAAAACAAGAAAAAAGCATAAGCTTCAAGCATAATTACTTTATTATTTAGATCAACTAACCCATTAGTTAGTGCAAAAAAAAAAAAAAAAAAAAAAAAAAAAAAGAAGAAGAAGAAAGAAAGAAAAGGAATGAGATGTACAATATAAGTAAAAAAAAAAAAAAATTGTCAATTGATGAGTTAAAATATCTAGTTATAAGCATGCTAATCAATATATTGTCAAGTTCGTTAATGTTACAAAGAAGGAGCGCACTCTATGGCATCCCAAAGTTTTAGCATCTCTTTTGTATCCGATTTATAGTCATTTGTCGTAAAATAAGTTATTGAAGGAAGAAAGAGTGGGGAATGTGGTGGAAATCAGGGACTAAAGGAGTGCTGCACTGTACGAATGCTCTTGATTCTATCCCTACAAATAATGATAATGACAATTAAATATATTTCAGTGTATAGTACTAGTTTTTATGATACGGTTTTGTTGTTTTCTATTTTTCTTGTAGAAATTGAAACAAAAGTAATAGTGGTCAGTTTTTTTTGATTGAATTAGTAATAAAGATTTTTCACTATATTTTGAAAAAACATCAAATTTGAACTACAAATTATTCTTTACTATATTGAAATTTATTAGGTTTGCAAAATTTACAAAAAAAGTTGGACATCTATAAACAGTTAAAGTCGATAACATCATTGTCATAACGACTAACGAGATTCATTGAATTCAAATTTATTGTTGAAACATTAGACATAATAACCGGTGTTACTGTTTATATCCAGCTAAACATTTCTCTCATCCATCTATCCTCTCACTCACTTATCCTCTTCGCTCATCCACTTGCACCCACGTTTTTCTGATTTTTTTATAGCATAACTTAACTTTCTGCTTAATCTTTCTTCAAACAACAAAATTAAATATCTCAATCCAGTTTGTCCACGGACATATTGTTTCACCAAGATACATAAATCCTGCTAAGTTACTAATTTTGTTACATATATGTTGTAAACCATAACGATTTATTATATAAATAAAAGGATTTTTAATATATTGAATATTGATTTAACTTGAGATTCAATCTAGAATAGTTTATTTTGACGCTATATGACATTCTATTTGAATGTAGTCGATAATAATAATTTATTATTATTATATTGAAGTATTTAAAAATTGATTTATTTCGATTTAATTTAGATCTTAAAAAGAGACATTCATCAGATGATCTCGGATATCAGTGAAACAAATTTTGTAAGTCCAAATGACTAATTATTGCTAGATTTCAAGTTTCACGCCAATCGAAGTTATTTTGTGAGCGAACACAAATTAAAATGTAAATAAACTGAAAAATTGGACTTAAACTAGCACTATTTATTCAAACAGACTCAAATTTCGATGAAAAAAGGGTTTGAAATGTTGAACTATAGCATGATGTCCATTTTCGTCGCAATTAGAGTTTGTATATGATCATACCAATAAATAAACGTCGAACGAAAATAGCGATAGGCACGAGTGAATTAAATAATAATAATTCAAAATATCGCCAGTCATTTCTAAGAAATATCGTTAGTCACTTCAAGATAAAATAACATAAATCTCCTCTATATAAACACCCTAACCATAAACCTAAAATTCCAAACCAACAGACGTGCATTTGCATTTAAATCTGTTTCCACATTTTAATTTATATCTCTCAAACGGTAAGGAATTGATCGAAGTTGTAAACTAGGAAGTTGTAGTAGATGTTGGAGGGGACCTACTGGTAAAATTTGATTCCCAACCGCGGTCTGAGGTGGCAGGAATCGAGAAGGCAACGAGGAAAACCAGTTTCGTATTTCCTCGATTTGTGTGCAAACCGTGGCGTTTTAGGTCAAGTGCCCTGAGATGCGAAGGTAGAGCAGAGGAAGGGCTTTCTATCGGTGGTGGTGTGGTGGCGAATGGTAGCGTGAGGTGTTGGAAATTGTAATTTGATCGAAGGGACTGTTTTTGGAAGCTACAATCGGAAATTAGTGATTCCTGGCGAAGGGAGACGTCGAGGGTCGGGGACCTGAAGAAAAAAAGGTTGGGTGGTGGAAGGCGCGTCGATTCCAAGTGGTGTAGTGGTCGTAGGGGGTCTGTGGCCAAAGAAATTGGTGTCGAGGCATTTTCCGTTTGCGGGGCTTTTTTCTGGTCAACGGTGGGTCGAGGGGGGGTGTCTAGGGTTTGGGCCAAAGGCGACGGTCGACAAAGTGGAGGTTTAGATAATGGGGTGGCCGCGACCGGCGTCTCCTAGGTGGCGCGATAATCAAAATTTGGGGTCATGTTTTGTTCGAAGTGTTGAAGTTGAATTGAGAAACCGGGGTTGTCTAGGAGAAGTAAAATGTGTGATCAAGGGCTGGATTAAGCAAATCTGTTGATGTGTAAACCTTAATTACAGTAATAAGGAAGTAAGTTAATTATTAATTTAATTGAATATAACGTTAATTCAATCCAAACTTGTAATAGCCTTAACTTTCCCGCCCGTGAACAGAATTGAACAAAACAGGATATGACGTAATCGTATCGGAAAACACTACGTAGCCAAGTTAGTTTGGTTAGAACCGGAAGCAGTTGTAAATTTATTTAATTTTAAACATCATTTAAAATTAAATGAAACAAAGCTGGAATCATCAAATCGAAAACAAAATGGTGAGTTAACTCTCACACCTTTTTTAATCCTATGATGTGGTTAAATTCATAAAACTAGAATTTATCGTCATTAATATGAATTAGATGTTTAGATGCCTTGGATGCTTATTGATTGGCTAATGGTTGTCGACATTTATATTTATGTTGCCTTGGACGATTTAAATTAAAATATTTATTTCATATGTTGTTATTAAACGATATTACAAGCTGTGTTGCAGGAAAAAAATGGTTGGAGGGATCTAGCTGGATTCCTCAACATTTATGTGTTATTTATTTTCATATTGTTTATATATGAACTGTTTAACCCCAATAACGTTAAAACCTGTTTGAATGTTAGTCATTGAATTGAAATCAACGTTATTGTGTTTTAATCAATAGACGGTATTGATTAAGTGATTGGCAACAAATGGTCTAAAACTATATTTGAAGACGTTAATTCGCCGTTAGGCGAATTGATGTATTTAAAGTTATAAAAATTATTTTTATAACTGAAGCGAAGTTTAAATTACATTTTCATATAAAAATAGAAGTTTTTATAAGTAAATCGATATCTATAAATGGGTTTTACATAAATACTTATAAAATAATATGTATAGTATTTTTAGTGTTTTAGTAAGTTGTATAAGCCAGTAAGTCAGGTATTAACCGAAAGGTCAATGAATATTGGAATAATTGTTTTGTGAAAAGCGATTAAGCGATATTGTTAGATTAATTATACTAATCTAATAGGAAGAAGTAATTGAAATAACTTAGCAAGTAATTGATGATTTCCAAAGTTGACTAAGTCAATAGTTCATTTTTTAATTGGTCTTTAATTAATCTAATTAAAATGGTTTAGCAAATAATTGTTTTAAATTAATAATATTTCTTAAATATTAATTAAATTTTTATTTAACGATTTTTTAAAGGAAATAAAACAAGTTTTATGAAAATATAACAGTATTTTCAAATTAAGGAAATGAAAGGAGTTTCGTAAATACGTTTATTTTATTTATATAAAGATATGGTTATTGTTTCAATATAACGAAACAAACGAGATATGTCGAGATAAGAATATAAAATCGATTTTTAAGAATCGATTAAAAGTTTTAATGAATGGATTTAATTAAAGAGTGTGAGCTGCCAATGTACTTTACCGTACTGTTTGAATTGATAGTTAAAAACCCGACTATCAATGAAATGTTGTCCTTGGACCTTTGACGTGTTAATTCGAAGAGACCGAGATGAGAACTAGACCCAAAACCACTTCCAATCAACATTGCATTCGAAACTAACTCGTAGGGATACTTATAAAGATGGAACATTGAAGACCGTAGATCTTCATAAAATGGAAGAACTACTTATAATCTTTGATTAGCTTCCCAGCGATACATTGTGATTTTGTCGTGGTTGAAATCTATGGATTGCAAGGACTTCCCGCTACCGATCCTTAGGGTGATTCCTATATATGATGTGGTAGGAAAGTGCTTTGGTTCATCCTGTTTCTGGATGACTTGTATGGACGAACGTCTGACAGATTATTTCCTAAGAGTCACATATGTTGATTTTCATAAATACACCAAGTCTGTGGCGGAGAAGGAAACTTCTCTTAGCTTAACACCCAGAGTATATTTGTGGACGTTAATTAGTGGTTTGATGGATATGACGATGTGGCATTAAAAGTTAATGAAATATTCTCTGAAATGTAATCCTAACCTCAAACCTCATCAACTGGGAAATGACAGAAATCGGGCACGTAGCATGGCTATGTGGGTCATTCCCATTAGGGTGTATTATCAATATCTAGAGAAAATTTCATTTGTTTCTTCTATCGCTCTTGTATCTCCCGTGAAACGGTAATGTTGGTACCAACCGTGGTGATAATATATTCGATACACTCAAGTTGAATGAGTGGTCGGTCATGTGTGGCTGAGTTGCAAGATGTTCATGTTGAACCCCAGTGTAGCCTCTTTAGAGTACACTGATCGGGAGGTGGTCCCATACCTTGTCATGTTGGAAATCCAAACTCCAATATGTCATGTTGGAAATCCAAACTCCAATATGAGCCGTACGTTTTTAGTTGTAAACCAACTATGTTGGAAAGTGAGATACAAGATTTCAGGCTATATTCTTATTTATTTGTTGGTTGATAGACATTGTTACAATATCATTGGATTTTGATATAAAAAGTTATTTGGTATCGTAAGGTAAAAACACATGTCATGTTTATGTGCGGTCGTGTCTTACGAGAGATCCAATCTTTCAAAGGATTTTCTAAAGTTAAGCAAGCTATTTGTGTTATGGATTTATCACCGATAGTATTCCAGACTGATCCGGGTTAATTTTGTTTTGCTTCAAAATGTGCTCGGGTCAGACCGAGTATATTCTCAAGTTAGGTTTTTCTTGGAGCTTCAAGAGAGAAGCTAGAGTCGAGACATAGTTCCGTATTTTATGGTTATAAATATTTCCTCCATGTGGGTTGTATTAGATATGTTGTGTACTCTGATGTTATAATCATATATATACATACAATTTCCTTTTGAGTAAAAAACAGTTTGATATATTATATTTTGTTCGATCCGCTGTGAGATTTTATTCAACTTTGATTCTGTAATATTCTTCTTCTATTATAATATTTCTTTCTTCCTCTTATCACCCTTTAATTTCTTTCAATTAACTATCCGGAATTTTGGTACTTGGGTTTTGACTAGTAATACAGGATTTTGTATTATTGTCGAATTCACCGGGTCATTACAATCACACTCAATACCAACCTTCGAATTCCACCTATATTGTTTGTCGAATAACGGTGATAACACCTTCCAAATTCGTACAAATAATACAAGCTCCGTATTCGAAATTCAATATAAGTCAAATCAGAATATTATAGTTACTCCTATTTCAAAACGTATAAAGATTTGGAATTTTCAAATCTTCATTTAAATCTTATTTAATCTTATATGATTATAAATAAAATCATTTAGCTCTTAGTTTACAAGTCAAATTCACATCATTTATAAGTTATAGTTTAGATTACTAAACTTCATAAATCTTTATTTCTAAGTTCTAACATCATTTATAAGCTCTCATTTTATTGCTTAACTTCAAAATTATGCATTTCTATGTTTTAACCTCATTTATAAGATTCTTACTGGCTCTTGCATCTTTTTATAAAATTTGGTTCAAACATTTGAAAATCAATTATAAAACTCATTTGTTAATAAAACTTGGTTTTATTCAACTTCATATTCTGCGTTTTATAGACTTACTTAAGCTTCAACATATAGAAGTCAATCATCAAACCTAGTCATTTATTTATATCTTCATTTATAACTTCATAGAATTCAATCCTAAGGTTAAATTACGTTATAACACTTATAAATCATTATTTATAAAACTTTGTTATAAATGAAGAATTCGCTATAAAGACATTTATATAATCCTCGTTAAAATCCAATTATAAATCTTCGTTTATTTATAAAACTTCATTTTATATAATTTTATATAAAATCACTTCAAAATCTTACTTTTACTATAAAACTGTTTATAACTTTGAAACTTCTTCAATTTTTTCCTACAACAAATCTTCACATTCAAAATCTCACTTTTGGGCAGCCTTCCACCAATCGCTTAACCAATATTGTTTATTGATTAATAACATAGCAATGTTGAGTTATATTCAACAAACATCATCCAAATCAAGTTTTAGTGATACTTAGTTTAGGTAGTTCATATGTGTTAAAAATGAAAGCGAATAACATCCAAAACATTGAGGAATCCTGTTAGATCCCTCCAACTTGTCCTCCTGCATTACATCACATATATGCATAATAACTAGATAATAAAAATCCAAAACATCTCAGTTTGATGCCTGTAGTTAGAGACTTTCCAAATGTATTCGAGGAGGTGAGAGGACTACCTCCCAGACGCGAGATAGATTTTTGAATATACTTGGTGGAGAATACAAAGCTTGTTGCGTTTCAAGTGCGCCACATGGCTCTAAGAGAGAGTAGGGAGCTTAGTAAGCAAGTGGGTGAGTTGTTCGAGAAAGAATTTATTAGACGAAGCATTTCTGAGTAGGGAGCACTAGTCATCTTTGCGACTAAGGTGGATGTCTCTCTCCGTCTATGTGTGGGTTACAGGGAGTTGAACAAGCTCACGAAGAAGAATAGACATCCACTCCCACAGATAGATGACTTGTTTGATCAGTTAGTCGGTCCTTTAATTTTCTCGCAGTCGGTTCTAGCTATAGGTTTTCATCAGCTTTGGGTGGCGGATGATAGCTAACGATATTTTTGGGTTTAGCATGATACTATCGGAAGTTCATTAAGGATTTTGCGCAGATCTCAGCTCCGCTTACCCGCCTAACGAAGAAGAATCTAGTTTTTGCTTGGGATGTAGATTATGAGGATGCATTCTTGAGATCGAAGAAGGATTTTACATTAGGGCCAGTACTGACTCTTCCTGATGGTACGTAGATGTTCATTATTTATATGAATGCTTACGGCATGGGTACTTTAGGTGCGGTGCTTATGCAGAAGCGTAGGAGTTGTCTGCTATCGGAGTAGGCAGTTGTGGGTACATGAGAAGAACTACCCTACCCATGATTTGGAAAAAGCGGCGATGGTGTTTGCGCTCAAGTCTTGGAGACATTATTTATTAGGTGTGAGGTTCGAGCTTTATACAGATCATAAGTCGCTCAAGTATTTGTTCACACAAAAAAATATTAATTTGCAACAGTAGCGTTGGATGGAGTTCCTTGCATCTTATGACTTCGAGATTGCGTACACCTTGGGGAAGGGAAATGTAGTGGCAGACACATTGAGTAGGCAGAGAAAGATTTTGAGTCCATTTTTTGTAGAGTGACAAAGTTTGGAGTTTATCTCATCTTTCGATTTTAGACCATCTAAGGATTTTGCACTAGGATTATTGGCCTCATTGGAGGTGCGACCCACTCTCCTAAAGCGCATTGGATCCAATCAGCGCGAGGATCAGCAATTAGCGGATATCATGGACCGACTCAATAGATGATAAACCTTTAGTCACCTTACTATTTATTATGTGGATAAGAGAGGGTTGTTACATCGTGATAGGAAATTTTGTGTTCCTTGAGCTGATGATTTGTTGAGATCGTATTTAGAGGAGGAGCATCACTCTCGGATGACCATCCATCCGGGCAATGATAAGATGTACAGAGATATGCGGAGGGTTTTTCATTGGATGGGGATAAAGAAGGACGTGGCAAAGTATGTAGCTCGATGTATGACTTGTCAGCGAGTGAAGGATGAATAGAGGAAGCCTGGTGGATTGCATCAGCTCTTGGATGTGCCACAGTGGAAGTGGGAGAGCATCTCAATGGACTTTATAGATGGGTTGTTGTAACACCCCACACTTTTCTATACCCAAAATTCGACAAAAATCGAAACTCAAACACGTTCAAGCATGGAGCATGTAAATCTGGTACCTGCACATAAATGAGCATGAGCATATTTAGAGTACGATAAGGTAACACACAGCGGAAACAAAATAGGATAAACTAGTATTAACTCAAGCAACTACCTTTTTAAAGTAAGTCACTTTGCCAATACCGAGCATGAGAGAGAACGAGAACCGAAAGCCAGACTTAAACACCTGTGAGAACCCGACTTTCTCTAGAATACATGGGTGGTTATAATAAGGAGGGTGTCAGAACAACAAGATTATGATGAACAGGAAATGTACCAATACACCAAAACAGTTGATTCCCAAAGTGTATAACCGTCGCAAAGAATTTCAGCAACACTTATTAGTGTTGCTACAAGGGGTGGCAATTTATTTCCAACGCATATAAGCGTTGTTAGAATTTTTTTCCTAACACTTATAAGCGTTGGTATGTTTTCGCAACGGTTATAAGCGTTGGTATGTTTTCACAACGGTTATAAGTGTTGGTAGATTTTCTTTTCCAACGTTTGTAAGCGTTGGTATATTTTCACTCATAATGGTTATAAGCGTTGGAAGATTTTTGTTTGCAATGCTTATACATGTCGCAATATTTTTGTTTACAATGCTTAAACATGTTACAAAATTTTAATTCACAACATATATAAAATTTAATAGTAACAGAAATATGTATTAGTAACTCGCATATTCTAACATTAATACCTAACATGATGATAATATAAACTCAATGCATACCGATAGACAACATTCGTAATCACGTAATGGCATAGAATACCAGTTAACAACAGACAAGTACAATACATAATTAATTGTCAAATTCAATACATAATTAGGTTGTTAAATTCAATACATAAATGAAATTCTACAAGTACCGAATACGAAACTCCGGCCATATAACGAAGCCTCCATCTGAAAATTCACATAACTTGTACATTTCATTTTGAGGACCATCATAAATTGGTGCATCCGGTTCAAGAACATCAACCATCCAAATTACTTTCTCTACATTCGGTATCATCTTCCTAAAATGACAAATTGTTTGTGTTCCAACATAAACTTTTGCTACTTCCTTCTCTAGATCATGTAACAATAGCATTACGTATTCTTTTCCATTGTAGATGAATGAATATCATTATGTGACACGGTTGGAGTAACAGTTGGTGTAACAACTACATTATTATTTATATGAGGATCCCCTAAATTAGAAGCACCTTCTGTATGTGGAGTCGTAGGACTTGCAATAAGTTTTTCTTGCAAATTAGGTATAAATTTCATAAAAGTTGAAGTAATTGAATTAATGGCGTTACTAACTTGATTAGCTACTTGCTTTTCTATCTTCAATTTCCAAATGGACAAATCTACGGCTTGTTTATTTTTCCAGTTACATCTTTCACAGCTCGAGCTAGCTTTACTTGTTTTATAGAAGAAGTAGAACTAACTGCTAGACAATAACTTTTCTTTATGTCGAAACCAAAAAATTCTGCAATTGGATAATTTTCAAGACCATCTATTGCGTCGTTAGAACTACCATCTAATTTTCTCTTTTCTTCTGCTACCTCTAGAAGTGCCTGTAGAATATCAAATTAAATTGAAATTTTCAGTTCAAAAATAGAAAAACATGAATACCCAATATCAAGTTCATCTACTGCATCAAGTACAAAAAAATATTAAATTGTAGGCTCTGAACGGTGAACAGCTCTGTAAAACTTAGCCTTAGGCTCAGTTTTACCTAGCTGTTCGACTCAGTTAAACTGAGCCGAATATTATGTTGATAGAAAACTATATTGAATTTCAGTCTCATTTAATCTCATAAAGCTCAAGTTTGTCTTATTGTCCCTTTACCAAAAAGTCTCACACTGGTCAAACTACTACATAATTAACACAAAGTCAGACTATGTCTAATTGAGCACCCAAGGAAAGAGTATCACAATGTAAGCATGGAGTAACAATATGATAACTCAATGTAAATAATCCAATCATCAGACCACACGGCAAAAGATGCATAAAAGATAGTATTGTTTGCCTGCAATATATGTATAATGTTACAAATCATCTTCAATGCATATCATCATCTAAAAAACTCAACTCCATATGAAATAATCTACGCTGATATCTCAAAAGATATCATCACTCATGCAGAAACACACTATATTAGAAATCAGGGAGTCATTACAAATGAGTGAATCATGTTTACCCATAAATCATTATCAAACTAAGAAATATAGCTTGATGTAGACTAGCATGAAGCACTGTCAAAATATATCTCTTAATCTTATATTTTAAAATACCATAATCATATTTCGATGAGAAAGATCCGAGTGTGGTCATAACAATATTCAAGTATAGTCAATAATATAGGTGTCGTCAGCATATAGAGAATAGACAGTCTGCCTAAGAAGGATACAAGTTTGACCACATACAGTGGCCTTCACTAATTAGATGTTTTTCTTTTGAACTTATTCAAGCAATGTTAGCAGTGATTAATGTTATTGTCGATCTTGAATAATTCTATAATGATTTAAATGTTTTCTATATGGAAGAAGAATGAGCAATAGTAAGTACTATATTTAATTTGTTCTTCATGAATACAAAGAACTAACGTCTGATTGCACATTAAATTTGAAAAAAATCCTAAGGTTAGATTTTCAGTTCTTGATTTAGCCTATGCATTTTGAAACAAATATCAATCTATAGATTATACTGACATGCGCTAGGCATGTAAAAAGAATAAACTAGTTTAGCAGCAAAGGAATAACTATTAAAATTCAGAATTTCACAGTAGGGAACTCGTTTACCAAGTTCTTCGAAATCAGAGACCACATTGAACATACAGTTCATTCAAGATTAACAATCCAGATTGTTAAGTAAAAATTCCAAAGAACGCCAACTATAAATCAGGTGCCAAAATTACTCAATGTATTTTCCAAATGTACAATCAGCTTATAAACAATAGGCAATGTACATGAGAGATGGGAGGGTAAAGATAAATTTAAACCTAACTGGCTGCATAATAGAATCAATATAATTTCCCCATTAAGGCTGATTAAAGGTATCTGCCGACGCACCTGGATTCTAGTTTGTAACCCTTATGGGTAGAAAACTGCTAGCCTAAGCGACACATGGAACTAAAAGGAAACCACCCAACCAAAACATGTGATGTGCATCATATAAAATATAAAGCAATAGTGTCGCAGATCTAGGGTGCAACATCATGATTAGATTCCTAGGGTTGTTATTGGTTAGTCTAATTTGCTTCTAAAATGAAAAACAAGCTGAACAATGATTAATAAAATGATAATACATATATATGCACGCTGATACATACACATATACACACAATGACCCAACTAGAAGATCTAAATTAAGGCAAACACATAGCTTTAATTATACTCAAAGTAGTGATTTTCACACACAACATAACCTCATATGAATGACATTCATAATAAAAATTAATGTAATCTGAATGGTTCAATTAAGTCTAAGTGGCATCACTATATTCTTTTTGGTATGTAGATCCATCTTTTTTGGGGAAAAAACGAAGTATTGTTAAAGAAGATCCAGAAGTAATTTCTCATCTTTTTTGTATAGAATATTGAATACATATAGAATATTATAAAAAATAAACTGATTTTTTTTTATAAAATAGGAAATAAATGGTCAACTCAAACACAACCCAAAAATGAATTTCTATACATTGAATAATTCACATAATGCAAACTTACATATGTTTCCGCAACACATGGTAGTACTTCTCCCGATTTTCTTTTATGTCCATCCTTCCAAGTCATCGTTCGTGAAATATTTGCTTCTGGATTGGCTAAAACCTACAAGAAAGATCAAAGTTGACAACACATAATTAATATAACATTCTATAAACAACCATTTACAAAAGATAATTTTATACCATTTCATCATGCACTCTATGGTAAGGTTTCCATCCTAGAGTATGAGTGATCTGGTTTTTCACTTTGTTTTTTGCATTTCTTTTACATTGCTCCATCTTTTCATTCATATACTCAATATCAAGGAACTTTTCCCACCACACTCTATTTATATCCTTTGGACATCTATCAATGGCAATACGTTTAAGAATTATAGTGCCATCAACTTTAAGAAGACTTTTTCTTAATGTTGACTTCATTGATCTATAATATAGTGGAAAATGTTTCTCTAATAATACTCGAGCTATTGTAGAATCTACATCCATGTCAAATTCTTCCTATCACAAAAAAGAAAAAAAGAAAAGAAATCATGAAACAGTGAAATATATCATAATTCAAACTTGATGGTGAAATTGACATGAGTGAAAGTACCAAAAGCCCTTCCCATAATTCACCCTTGTAGAAGCTATCTACCGCCCTCCATTCTTTGTAGCCAACGTGTAACACCCCGAATTTTCTGAGAATATTAAAATTAACAAATTTAAGAACACTTAATTTTTAGAAGAAGAATTTAGTGAAATGGGTTGCGCTATTACGTTCGTCTCAAAATTTTGGTCAAGATAGATATTTGGTTTCCGTAAAACGGATACCTTATGAAGAAGTTATTAAGCCTTGAAGTTTGCATGCACATGAGAAATATATATATATATATATATAGATATAAAAATTAAATAAATAAATATGCAAAAAAGTTCAAAACAGCGAATCGGGAGGGGGAATAATCGAACCGGCCCATTTTTGAGGTCGACCCGAGCCCCGCTTGTAACACCCCGTATTTTCAGTTAATGTTATAGTAACAAATCAAGGAATAATTAATTTCAATTTTGAGAGTTAAGGGAAACAAGTTACGCCATTGTGTTCGTCTCGGAATTCTGCTTGAGATAGAGTCCGAGTTTGTGTAAAACGGACAACGTATGAAGGAGATATGGACGAACGAATTTAAGCAGAAAACTAGAAGAAAGAAGAAGAATGAAAAAAAAGAATGCACTGGCGCACTTGGGAAGTGCGCCAGTACAAAAATTGCACTGGCGCACCTGCCAAGTGCGCCCAGGCCGGGCTGAGAGCCTGCACAGTTTTATGGTGTGTTCTGATCCATACTGTGAGTCATTGCTGAGTCCTTTCTGACTCCTTGCTGAGTCATTAAGGCTGACGTGTCACCTTATCCTGACTAAATGGTTGTGGTTAACTCTAGGATCATCCGACAGCTCTAATTAAATTGAAATTCTATATAAAAAACCCAATGCTCAACCTAAAAATCACACAAAAATAATCCTGGAACTATCATGTCGTCAATAGAGAACTTGGAGTAGCCGTCACCGCTTTCAATTCAAAGACAAGATAAAAACCTGAATCAAAATCAAAGTAATCTAATTCAATGATCTACATCAAAGGCGAGCATACCAATTTCAGAATTCAGATTTCAGAAATCAAGAATTCCTTTTTTGTTTGTAAGTTGGTTATTACGTAGATTTAAACGTTCTTTCAAATGAATCATGACATGTTGTAATTCGAATATAGAATGATGCTTATGTATAAGATAAATAAAGTTTGATTCTCATTTATCTTAAATTACCGTTGTGATTGATCATGTCTATATGCTTGTGGTGATGAACATACCATATTTTATATATTGGGATCTATTCTGATTGGGAAATGAACGTATTGTGCCAACTGAATGGTGAAACATGTCATGTTATAATTTGGTGGTTACTTGCAAGTTTATGATCTAAAGCACATGCTTACATGTTAGATCAACATTCATGTATATTTAGAACCATGTTAAATTGAATCTATTTATGTTGATGATTGGATTTGTAGCTCTCTTATGTTTTAACACATAAGTTATCATGCTAAGTTGTGATTTAAATATGTTTATAGTAGCTCTTTTATGTTTAACACACATAAGTTATCATGCTAAGTTGTGATTTAAATATGTTTATAGTAGCTCTCTTATGTTTAACACACATAAGTTATCATGCTAAGTTGTGATTTAAATATGTTTATAATAGCTCTCTTATGTTTAACACACATAAGTTATCATGCTAAGTTGTGATTTAAATATGTTTATAGTAGCTTTCTTATGTTTTGACATACATAAGTTAATATGCTAAATTGTGGTTTAAAATTGTGTTTATATGTTAAACCTCCATGCTAGACCTATATCAAGTTTACATGATAATTAGATCCAACTTAGTCACAAGTTCACCTTTACCCGTTTAATTAAGTTAATGATAATTCTATGCCAAGTTACCCGTGATAAGTTAAATGTATGCTATTTTATGTTTATTTCATGTCCCTTGTCTATTACCCCTTTTTGTTTGTGGGTTTGGGCTAATTTACTAGCCCAACATTTTATGTGATTCATGCGTACGTTCCACGGGGATAGCGATGGGAAAATATGAAAATTTCATGGCATAGATTTGTTCATAAAATGGTATATTTGATATAACATTTATTGTGAGCATAATCAAAGGATAATTATGGCATGATTAAATTAAGATTAATTTACATATAGAATTAGACATATATAGAAAATATATAGATTTAGAAAAGACGAATATGCCTAACCCGAGGTTAGACTGAGTTGTGGTGTAAAACTGCCCGGAACCGACCGGTATATCCAGTGACCACAATAAGACCTGTCTATTGTGGGTGGTTAGTGCATCAAGCCCAAAAATAACCCGAGGTTAGACTTAGTTGTGGTGTAAAACTGCCCGAATCGACCGACATATCCAGTGACCACAACAAGACCTGTCTAATGTGAGTGGTTGGTGCTTTAATGAATAAATTAAAGCTAAGTCAAGATTGGTAGGGTTAAGTCAATTAGGGAAACACTTAACCGATTCAATATGTTAACTAAACAGATGGGTGGGGTTAGGTAAACTTGGACACTTAACCAAATAAACATGTTGATTAGAAAACCCTAGTAACGGGGACCCATTTCAGCAGTAACCCACATAGATGTATCATGGTACCCTGAACTAGGCAGGGTGGGGCACGATTACGGGGCTGATTAGAAGCGGTCAAAACGTCGGCGGTTGGTGCGTCAGTGTAGGTTCCGACGGAGTACGAGTGTGCATGTACTCTGGAGTGGAAAAAGCAGGCACTGGACATCAGTAGTTAACACTATGCATCTTGAATCGTGTCGGGTTGCCACCAGAGGGACTGGTACACCCTATGGTGGGACCAGCACAAGTATCTACAGTCAAGCGGGGCCGAAGGACACAGGATATGAATGCATGTGAGTAGGAGACGATCATTAAGGGGATCGTTTGTTATGAACACGTGGGGCTGGTTGAACCAATGGTTAAGTAGGTGCAGAGACTATAGTAATGGGTGCGATCACATGTTCCTCTTATCTTATATTAGGGTATTGTCCTATGTTCTGTTATTACTGTCATGATCCCTTTCCTTGTTTAAATACTAGTAATCACTAAACTTACCAGACTTATTGTATGACCCGTTTTCTTTTGTCCTCTTTTCTTCCATCCCCCCCCCCCCCCAGGTTCACAGGGAGGGAATACTCCATCTTAGTCAGACTCTTTGTAAGCTTCAAGAAAGTAGATGTATGATTGGGACTCTCTCACCTTGGCTATGGCTTTTGAACACTACACTTGGGGATTTATGCAGTTTTATCTATGGTTTATGCTTCTTTATTAAATAATCAAGATAGAAATTATGGTGTAATGTTTTGGAAGTTATTTTGAGACAATTTGCTGTAATGCTTTTGTATTGAACCACATATGCAATAAATATTTGAATTTCGCTGCTTATATTTATCTGTCTTGTAAATTTTTCTGTGTCTTGTACCTATAACCCTCCACCAAAGTTAATGCATTCCCTTTGTGAGTGACCTTAACGGAGGTGGGGTGTTTCACTTGGTATCAGAGCAAAGGTTTACCAGATCAGATAAGAGTTTTTGAAAACTATTTTCAAAAAGAAATATAAAGAAGCATTTTACAAGAAAAGGTGTTGTTTTAAATTTAAAAAGGCATAATCCCCAAAGCCATATGCACTATCTATCTTTCCTTCGTTTTGAATCTTTTCTTTTTCGTTCCAGCATGTCTGGGAATCTTAACCTTCTAGAGGGTGTATCGATACATGGCTGGTTTAGGAGGTACTTAGAGGATAAGGCCAACGACGCAGGCCCAGCAGATATTCCTCCTTCTCCAGCTGCAGCGGTTCCTCCTCCTCCTCCTCCTCGTCCAAATGCTTTATCAAAGATTTGTAGAGACTTTAGGGCCACGGGTGGAAAGGATTTCAAGGGAACTGAATCATTCGTAGAAGCAAGGAACTGACTCAGAGAAACTAAGGATCTGTTCGTTATCTTCGAGGTGGACAATAGGCAGAAGATACAATTGGCTGTATGGTTGCTCAAAGACGAAGCTTCCTATTGGTGGGAAGTCACTAATGCTGAAAGACCAGTTGAAACATGGATGGATTTCAGAATGAGGTTTGAGATGAAATTCCTCTCACAAGCTGAACAAAGTTTACAGCTAGAAAAGTTCTTATCTCTTAAGCAAGTAAGGAGGGTCAAGTTAATAAGAAATGCTTGACCAACATGACATGATGAATGAGTGGGTTAAGTTAACATGAGCGGACAACACTTAACTAATATGGCGTAATGTGCGGGAGGGTTAAGTACGTATCGGGTTGGTGGGTAATAATAGTAAATTTAGGCCCACAAAATTTAACCATTAAATAAACATGCTTGAATCAGTGGAAGGGTTAAGTACATATCGGGTTGGTGGGTAATATTAGTAAATATAGGGCCACAAAACTTAACTATTAAATAAACATGCTTGAATCGATGGGAGGGTTAAGTACATCTCGTGTAGGTGGGTAATATTAGTACATATAGGCCCACAAAACTTAACCGTTTATTAAAAATGCTTGAATCGATGGGAGGGTTAAGTACATATCAGGTAGCTGGGTAATATTAGTAAATATAGGCCCACAAACTTAACCAGTAGGAAACCCTAGTAACGGGGACCCATTTCAGCAGTAACCCACATGGATGTATCACGGTACCCTGAACTAGGCAGGGTAGGGCATGATTATTGGGCTGATTATAAGCGGTCAAAGCAGCGGCAGGGGGTACGTCAGTGTAGGTTCCGACGGTTTACGGGCGTGCACGTACTCCAGAGTGGGAAAAAGCAGGCACTGGGTACCAGTAGTTATACACTGTGCATCTTGAATCATGTCTGGTCACTATCATAAGGATTGATACACCTTACGGTTGGACCAACACAGGGTATCTACACGCAAGAGAGGGCCGATTGACACAGACACATGGAACATGAATACAAGTAGGGAGCCGATTGATAGGGTAGTAAGGGTACATCTAACATGTTCATGGCAATTAGGCTGATTGAGGTGGAATCCTCACGATAGATGTACACTTGAAGGCTACCACAATTACGGGGGTTGGGATCACGATTATCATTTTATACTGATTACTAGTTGGGACACTAGTTAGGTGGTGTAGAGATAAATACAGAAATCAGATTAACAGAGTAGTAGCGAAGCAGAGAAAAAGTAGAAGCGCATTCAGTTTACCTTGCACTTATCTTGTCTTTAGTTACCTTGTTTTTTATGGTATTGTCCTATTTTCGGTTTATTCATGTCATGATCCTGTAACACCCCATGTCCATTAATGTCACTCACAAATGGAATGCATTAACTTCCATGGAACGTATTTAGTGTATAGAACAGAATATAACAAGACAGATATAAATAATGGAACTCAAAAATTTAAATCTTCATTTTTATTGCAGCGGTAAACAAATAAGTTTGGTTACATCATCAAAAACCAAAGACTAGAGTCAAGTACATAATATCCATCTTGTCTAAATCAGAGTACATAGAATGAAAGACATAACCCCAACATAAAATAGCCATAAATAAGATAGGTTGAACTTTTACTTCAACGATCCAAGCAACTTCCAAAGAAAGAGATAAAACTGTCCAAATCAAGCTCCACCAGTACTAGTCCCACCATGAGCACCTAGGGGGGGGGGGAGGGGAAGGAAGAAAAGAGGTGGAAACAAAGGGGTCAGATATAAAGTCTGGCGAGTGATATAACTTTAACAATATAATCATTAAGTAACTAGGACAAGACATAAGCTGGAAAATAAGGAAATGACTGTGAACCAATGGGTATGACAGAACAAACAAAGGGAATAAGATGAACAAAGATAACGTTAAAGGCGTGCCTAATCACTATACGATAATTACTACACTGCACCACACCAAACACCCTAAAAGTTGATACCACCTAAAGAACTCAATAATGATAATGGTAGTTTCGTGTACCCCTAGCTGCTTTCATAGGTGCCACCTGCCTATATCTCCACTAGGTGTATCCACTACCCCCCATTTGATCGGCTCCCTAACTCGTAGATACCCGTGCTGGCCCCACAGTGGGGTGTATCACTCCCCAAAGTGGTACCCCGATACCACCAAAATGCACGGCTTATACCTACACGATGCAACACCGTCTTACCTACCAGCCCAAGCCCACACATGCATATGACCCCATTGGACTTGCGTTGCCACCGCTAACCCGTTTTGACCTCTTACAATCAATTCTAGTATGCGTGTCCCGTCCTCGACTTGGGTCGAGCCCACAAAGATACTTAATGGGTTACTGGTTTGAAAAGGGCCACCATGCATGACACAAGCTTTCCACCTATCCTTGGTCCCCTCTAATGTTTTTCCCCACTTAACCCCATTCTTATCCACGTCTTCTTACATGTTTCAATCTTGGTTAAGTGTATCTAATCGTATTTCATATGCCACCCAAGGCACCCACCTAACCCCTCATGTCCCACCACATGTTTATCTGGTTAAGTGTTTCTTAATTCATTAACACCGTAACCTTGTAAAGACCTCCCACATTAGACTGGCATTTGTGGCAGCTGGATTTGTCGGGCGGGTCCGGACAGTCTTACACCACAAACGAGCCTAACCTGGTGTCTTTACAACTGTTACGCATTTAATTCATGCCTTCAACCTCTCACATTAGACTGGCATTTGTGGCTGCTGGATTTGTCGGGCGGGTCCAGGCAGTCTTACACCACAAACGAGTCTAACCTCGTGTCTTAGGCGGTTTATTATTACACATCTTCATTTAACCCCAAAGTGGATTAATATCCCTATTCAAAATTTGTAAATAAATTCCAAATATGCTTATGTCCATAATTGTCTCAATTATGTCCATAAATGCCAATTTTTCCAATTAATGTCTTAATTTAATTATATGACTTTTTCAAGGCCATTATGCCAATTCTCAATATGTGTATATTCAATATTACCCCCATCGTCCCCACGTTGTTCGTTCGTTTATCATGACATATATGTATATTAGACTAGCAATTAGTCTAACTCATAAAAGGGAAGAAACATCGCAAATTTGCATAACACACAAAATGGATCTAATCTTGCAAATAAGGATTACAACATACTTGCATAAACTTGTTATTGTCATGAATCTAAACATAGGCCTAAAGGTGTGAACTTGCATATATGTAATATAGTTATCATCCAAAACTTGCATAGGCCATAATCACAAACTTGCATAAAACTATGTACATCATAGATCTAAATCCAAGGTGTAAACTTGCATATAAATATAATATAGTTTTAGGCCATAGTCATAAACTTGCATAAAACTATGTACATCATAGATCCAAATCTAAAGGTGTAAACTTGCCTATATGTGAATCCAATTTCTACCTAAACTTGCATATAGTCACTTTATTTGATTCACATGTAAACTTGCGTATAATTCATATAGAAACTAGCATATAATCTACACCCAAACTTGCATATAAAATGATATCAAATGTGAATCAAGGTGAACACAGGTGATTTGGCATATGAAAAGGGATCCACAACAAAACTATCATTATGAACAACTAGCATATATTCACAAAATATCACATTTTTCCAATGTCTCACAAACATAGCCATATAACCCAATTTATAACTTAACCCAATTAACTTGTTAATTATCTTATTAAAGATATTGAACTCACAACTCAAAGATGGTCTTGAGTTCTGGAATCTGAGTTCTGAAATTGATTTAGCTCGCCTTTGAAGCAGACAAATTCTGTAGCGACCCGAACTTCCCCGGTCTCCGAAGAGGTGAGAAAGAACGAATTACTGTGAGGACAAGACGAATCAGAACGCAGACGGAAGAACATTTCATTGCTATTACAACAATTCCATCAGAATACAAGAATATACAGAGTATAAATGAATAAATTACATTCGATATATATTAGAGATTACAATAAATTACATAGCAGCGGAAAATAATACAAAGCACAACTGAAGGTGATATATGGATACAGAGCTTTCCGGATATCATTCCATCTGTAAACCAGGATCCTGTGAATATAAATCTGCAAAACCAAAACTACTAGCTGCCCGTGTCGAAAATAAGGGCACCCAGAGTTTAGGTTAAAACAATAAACCCCAGGTCAGTCATGTGACTGGTGTGAGAACTAAAATAGTTATTTAAAACTTTACTTTAAAAGAGAGTGATTCAAGGGACCACGCCGTATAACACGCAACGGGTTTCCTCCCAAGAATACCAGTGCATAGAATAAACAGCGCAATGCTTTTTCGAAAAATGAAGCTATTATAAGACCCAGGTCCCATCACACAATGCAACGCAAGCCGGAGGATAGGGTTTTCCCTTATAATAGCCAAACATGCTTGGTACGTTTAAAACAAATCATTTGATACTATTATAAGTGTATAGTGTCAAAACATTTTCAATCATAAATATCAATCCTAGGCGGCATGGGTACCATCTATCATGTCGCCATACTAGGCTCTACAAATAAAACCGAAGTATCTCGTATTGAAAATTGGATTTCCGTCATGAGTCGAGGCAAGGGGCAAGCTCCTCTCCGCTTTCGAGACACTCTAGCAAATGTCTCAGGACTACACACTCTGGGTAACCCTGGATGCTTCAGGGCCGGTCCTCTCTTATGTTTGAGGATTGGCAATTCCTGAACACACGTTTCCCGGTCCTTACAGACCTAAAATCGAGGCGCCTCATCGAACAACCACATAGGTGAAAAGTATATAAATGTCAGGGCTGGTAAGTCACTGACACCACTAAAGCTAGAAAGAAACGTCGTGCTCTCCCTGCAGTCCGTATCCCGTTTTTGACTCATACCGAGGTGTGAGGCTCGCGAATTCACGTTATACACAAAGCTGCCACGTAGGCCGGGCTTTGATCATCAACCATAAGACTTTGCTTTTCAACAGAAGCCTTGATCCATGCAACTCAGCGTGCCACACAGGCAATTCATGCCATGCGATTGCTATCTATCGATATATAACCTCTAAGCTCGTACGTCTCAGAGAAGGGCGTTAAGCAAAAGAATAAATTCTCCGCCGCCAAACAGATATATATTTAACAGAAATCAATCAACACAGAATAAAATCCAATGTCAGACACACAATCCATTTACAAGTTCGTTCTGGGTCTGAACGAAACCGGAGGCACTTTCCTCGCATATCCATCCATCTCCAAGTACGTCTGGACGACCACCAACTATTTCCATCCTCTTGGGTGTACAGCCCAATCAGGATCGTCAGTAATTATCCAAACGATGTGAAGACTTCCGGTCTTCAACCACCGTCTTCATCTTCGACATATCGTCGAATCGGTTATTCAGAATGGGTATAAACCCGGCCTTTCCGAACAACCCGCGTATATTAAAAAACAAATGTTACACAAACACAACATACGCCTCATTCCAATTCATTAGTCACTAACCGTAAATCAGTAAGAGAGCAATTCCCCAAATATTAACCCCGAAGGCCGAAACCAACATCAGATCAATATCCAGGAAACCATCCTTCTTAACTAACCTACCGCTAGTTTCTAAATTCCACATTCTTAGGGAAAGGTTCCCATTAATTTTATCCAAGATAAATTCTTTAAAATTTATTCTTTAATCTTCCATTGGATGTCGTATCAAACCAAATTATGGTTTTTCAAACTAGTCGAGATTAGCGAACCACACCGAAGTAATTATTTATTTTATTTCCCAATCCCAACCTATTCATCCCATGAAGCAAAACTGGTGGTACTCCATATCTAACACCACGGTGTTATCGGTAAAATTAATTACCATTTCACGTTCAAATCTAATTAAAGATTTAACTATCGCTTTGGAGCAAAACTGGTGATACTCCATTCTCGCTCACTTTCTATATTTGATAATTTAGATTATCAATTCACTTTTCAATTTGATTGCAGGTTCATTAAAACTCCTTTTACTGGGTTAAAGAACTAATGTCATTTAAAACACAGTTCACGATAAACCCAAATCACATTCTATTTATTATCGGGTTAAAGAACAAGTGTCATGTAAAACACCCTTCACGATAAACCCACAAATCAATTCTATTTACAACCCATTTCAAATCCAATTTATTTATTTAAAAATAAATGGGTTTTAATTTTGGTTCAAAACTAGTTCATTTCGATAAAAATCTATTTTTATCTTTTCAAATATGGAGTTTTTCATCCTAATTTTTCCCAAATCATTTCTTATGATTTTACACAAATTATTATTATTTTTAATAATTTTATCAAGGCCCGTACAGTCGATTTCCATCAACGACCATCGAACTGCACTTACAGCGACCTTTTCCAAATTTGATTTGGACGTATCTCCAAATCCAACCATTAGATTTCAAATTTCTAATATTCGTTAGAAAGCTCTTTTCGATACGAACCCAACGGTTCCGGTTTTAGGAGAATCCGACGGTCGGATCTCCCGTAATGTCCTTTCGAAGTTAATGGTCGAAATTCGCGAACTGCCGCGGCGAGGCGCGTTCTATTCAGACCATTATATTATATATATAATATATATTTCGTCGATTACTATTCAAAATGAATTTTATAAATAGTTTTGAATTCGTTTCAAAAACAATTTCAACATATATTTCAAATTCAAATCAAAAATTGAATTTTCTATTATAAATCCTTTTTACTTTCATTTCTATTTGATTTCAATTCAAATCGATTTTAATTCGATTCGAATTCATTTTCTTTTCAATTCAATTAAATTCGAATTCGTTATATATTCCCTTCAAATTCAATTTCTTTTCTATTCAAATCAAATTCCATTTCTTTTCTATTCAAATCAAATTCAATTTCTTTTCAAATCAAATCAAATTCAATTCGTTTTCTAATCAAATCAAATTCAATCAAATTCAATTTCTTTTCAAATCAAATCAAATTCTATTTAAATCAAATTCATTTTCTATTCAAATCAAACTCATTATATATTCAATTCAATTCGAATTCGTTTTATATTCGATTTAATTCAAATTGGTTTTCTATTCAATTCAATTCGAATTCGTTTTCTATTCAATTCAATTCGAATTCGTTTTCTATTCAATTCAATTCGAATTCGTTTATAATCGATATAAATATCGATTCGCGTCAAAATAGCGCATCTCTAATTAATACGGCTTTATATATTTCAATAATTCCGTTATTCTATTCAACAAATGAATATTTATTCTTGTCAACACACGACTAATCTCAACGAATGAGTACTGTCCACGTGTGACTATTTTTGTTAAAATATTTCGTTTAACACATGACTAATCTCAATGGATGAGTACAGTCAACACATGAACCTTTATTTTATAGTGATAAAGATATAAATTTTATTGTTAAAATATTTCGTTCAACACATGACTAATCTCAACGGATGAGTACAGTCAACACATGAACCTTTATTTTATAGTGATAAAGATATAAATTTTATTGTTAAAATATTTCGTTCAACACATGACTAATCTCAACGGATGAGTACAGTCAACACATGAACCTTTACTTTATAATATTCTTTATCTTCTAAATTGGAATGAGGCCCAATCAATTACCATATAAAGTTAATTATATGGATTCCATACAACACATGTATATAATAGCAACGATAAATAATCAACCATCATCCAAAGTGCACTACACTGTATAAGCTTCAAATATAGATATCTAACGCTTATAGCAGCCTGTCAATCAATCGATCGACAAACAACTAATTATTGGGATTAGTGTATGTCGTATTTTATCCCAATACCCGTGTGGGGTTTCAAACAATCAAACGCATATTTTATTTGTGCAGTTGGGCAATGTGTAAAATTTATCATCCCAATCCATCAGTCAAATCAGTGTATATAAACAAATCGGTCGATTTGTTTATAAATATTTATTTATTCACATTCACGTTAAAAATTATATTTTTAATGATAATTTATTTATTTCAACCACCTATATTTATTATTGATTTCACATCAACAACACAAACAAATTTCACAGCACAACAATCAAACAAACAAGTCATCCATGGTCTGTGGATAACGGGTGTCGGGTGCTACTAAACACTGTCTGCATCCTAGAACTAGAAAAAGAAATTGAAGAGTGAGAAGTTCTCACCGATAGCTAATCCAACTTCACGACACTTCTATTGTAGAAATCTTCGTCGTTCTCGCCTTTTGCCACTTTCGTTGCCCGTAGTCACTACATATATAAAAATCACATTTTATATTGCTATCCAATATATAAAAATCGAATTTTTACTTCGCTATTCAATATATAAAAATCGAATTTTTCTTCGCTATTCAATATATAAAAATCGAATTTTTCTTCGCTATTCAATATATAAAAATCGAATTTTTACTTCGTTATTCAATATATAAAAATCCCATTTTTATAATCACGCTATATGGATAAAAATTCCATTATCACACCGCTACTATATAGATAAAAATTCTATTATTTTCATCGCTACTATATAGATAAAAATTCTATTTTTACAACGGTGTTCATATAACAAAGATTATATTTTTATCACGCTATTATCTATATAAAGATTTCGCCTTTTCAAATTTAAAAATCTAACCTTTTCTATCTTAAAAATCTAACCTTTTCTATCTTAAAAATCTAACCTTTTCTATTTTAAAAATCTCGCCCTTTCAATATGAAAAATATTGCCTCTTTATTATGAAAAATATCGCCTCTTTAATATGAAAAATATCGCCTCTTTATTATGAAAAATATCGCCTCTTTATATGAAAAATATCGCCTCTTTATTTCAATGTATATATAATAAAAATCAGATTTTTATTTCGCTACATATACAAAGATGATATTTTTACTATCTTACCTACATAAAAATTATATTTTTATACTTCAACAATATAAAAGATTATATTTTTATTATTTATATAATATGAAAATTATATTTTCAACCTTTACATACGATAAAAATTATATTTTTAACTTCCTTATCATATAAAAATCATATCTTTAGCTCTCCGATCGAATAAAAATTCTATCTCTAATTTTCCTATCGAGTAAATTCAGTTTTAAAATCAAATAAAATGATAACTGGAAATAGAAAAATAAAATAAAAACTTACATAGAAATAGAAGGGAGAAGAGCAGCGTTCACTGTCGGAGGGGGGGGGGGGGGGTTGACTGTCGCAGAAGAGGAAAGGGAAAGGGGAGGGAGGAGAGTGGGGCGGCGGGTCAGGGTTTTGGGTGCGGTGGGCTGTACGGGTTCGCATTGGGGGGGTTTGGCTGTAATCGAGAGGAGGGAACGGAGGGCTGGTCGGAGAACGATGGGGAAGGATGTGGCGCCGCCGCCGCTGGGGCGCGATGGCGATGGCGGTTTTCCGTCTCCGTCGAGTTTTTTTTTTATTCTATACCTCATTCGAATGAACGACGGTATTTGGGGGAGAAAGGGGTATAGGGTTGACCGTGGGTAGTTAGGAAAGGGTGTGGCCCATTTAATTAATTAATTTTATTATTTATCCTTCAAAAAAAATAACTTTAAATTTCGATCTCTAAACGAGACCCACCGCCTATCATCCCTAGCTAATTACCCCCATTCCGAACACAATGGGATATGTATCGTAAGCTGATTCGACCATTTCGATTAGTTTCCGTTAAAATCAACATATAACTCTATATATTGAATTTGAACGCGCATTTCAATTTACCGGGGTCACATACTAACTAGAAAAATTCCTAAAAAATATTTTCTAGCTTCGTATTGACGATACGCTCCTAACAAAACTAGTTTCGTCGAATTCTGAGACCGTTGGAAAAATGGCCATTTTCCAGTCGATTAAAATCAACTGAAACTGGTCAAATGCGTTTTCCTTTGCCACGCTCACATATTGATTCGAAAAATTATGAAATTTGGAATCTAGCAATAATTTGACATCACGGACCCAACAAAAGTGGTTTCGTCGAAATCCGAGGTCGTTTGCAAAATTTCCATTTTTAAGGGCCTGAATTCCATAGCGACTATTCAGAATTTTCAACTGGACATATCTATTGATTCCCGCTATGAAATCTTGATTTGTCGGATTCGTTGGAAAGATATTCCCAATTAGATCCTAATGTTTTTGGTTTCGCTAAAATCCGGATTGTTTTGCACCCGGTACATTCATTTGAAGTTTGAAATCGAATTATCGAACTACCGCGCCATTTTCAATTCTATTTATAATTATATATAAAATTATATATTCTAACGACGATCTATATAAATATATACGTTCAAATTCATTCAAAATACATTTCTGGTCGATACTATTTAAAATAATCTATTTTAAATATAGAAAATTCGCTATAATTGCCAAAATAAAAATTTTAAACTGGCTCAGATTTTCGGGTTGTTACAATCTCCCCCACTTAAAACTTTTCGTCCCCGAAAAGGAACAAAGTCGAAAGTGGTTTGATTAATCAACTCTACGTTCGATATGGCTTCCATTCTCCAACTTTCCAGTTTCTGAGAATTTTCAAATTTTCAAAAATTTGGCTAACACCCTAAATTTTCGAAAAATTTCGCCATAACCTCCCGTGCACCGGGAGCCACGGGAAAATCCAGAAATTGCCAAATAGGCCTTCTGATCTCAAAAAGAAAAAGCCAAGCGGCTAGCCAATAGGCTCATAAAATCATCATCACCCAAACAAAACAGTAAATTATAGTGAACATGTACCTATTTGTCGGGCAAACAAATTTTATTCTCTGCTCTAGCCTCCTTGCTATGACCTGTTCAATGTAAGTATGTGTATATGCAAACAAATGTGACCAATTTTCAGTAAAATCCAATATTTGATGCAATTAGGCATAATGGTTCAAAATTATTAAACAAATAAACAAACAACACAAACATCAATCAATTAGTGAATTTAACGTTTCAAATTCATAATTTTGATACATATCAAGAAAATCATGTTTTTGATGCCAATTCACAACAATGTGTTCTAACTATATTAGTTTTGGTTCTCACACCAGTCTAATGGAAATATATAGAAAATCACACCTTCAAAACACGAACATAAGTTCGGATGATGATCGATCAATCATCAGAACCATCTCCGGGTGTCTAGAATGTGATTCTATATCTATCCAGTATATTAAAACTTCGAATATACGTTCATGACGCGTATATGCAAAACCTTTATATAATGGATTGTCCAAATTCAAAATAAATAAATATTCAAATATGTATAAAATGGTTTAAATTTTCAAAACAAAATTGTTTTCATTTGAAAAATATACTCTTCACACTCGTTCTAGGATACTACTGATCCTATCTCTAACGAGTCATTCCAGTTGGATATTACTAATCCAATATCTGATGAATTCTTTCGTATGGTTCTAATGTGTCTTGTTCTCGAGCTCTGTAAACCAAAGCTCTGATACCAACTGTAGCGACCTGAACTTCCCCGGTCTCCGAAGAGGTGAGAAAGAACGAATTACTGTGAGGACAAGACGAATCAGAACGCAGACGGAAGAACATTTCATTGCTATTACAACAATTCCATCAGAATACAAGAATATACAGAGTATAAATGAATAAATTACATTCGATATATATCAGAGATTACAATAAATTACATAGCAGCGGAAAATAATACAAAGCACAACTGAAGGTGATATACAGATACAGAGCTTTCCGGATATCATTCCAGCTGTAAACCAGGATCCTGTGAATATAAATCTGCAAAACCAAAACTACTAGCTGCCCGTGTTGAAAATAAGGGCACCTAGAGTTTAGGTTAAAACAATAAACCCCAGGTCAGTCATGTGACTGGTGTGAGAATTAAAACAGTTATTTAAAACTTTACTTTAAAAGAGAGTGATTCAAGGGACCACGCCGTATAACACGGAACGGGTTTCCTCCCAAGAATACCAGTGCATAGAATAAACAGCGCAATGCTTTTTCGAAAAATGAAGCTATTATAAGACCCAGGTCCCATCACACAATGCATCGCAAGCCGGAGGATAGGGTTTTCCCTTATAATAGCCAAACATGCTTGGTACGTTTAAAACAAATCATTTGATACTATTATAAGTGTATAGTGTCAAAACATTTTCAATCACAAATATCAATCCTAGGCGGCATGGGTACCATCTATCATGTCGCCATACTAGGCTCTACAAATAAAACCGAAGTATCTCGTATTGGAAATTGGATTTCCGTCATGAGTCGAGGCAAGGGGCAAGCTCCTCTCTGCTTTCGAGACACTCTAGCAAATGTCTCAGGACTACACACTCTGGGTAACCCTGGATGCTTCAGGGTCGGTCCTCTCTTACGTTTGAGGATTGGCAATTCCTGAACACACGTTTCCCGGTCCTTACAGACCTAAAATCGAGGCGCCTCATCCAACAACCACATAGGTGAAAAGTATATAAATGTCAGGGCTGGTAAGTCACTGACACCACCAAAGCTAGAAAGAAACGTCGTGCTCTCCCTGCAGTCCGTATCTCGTTTTTGACTCATACCGAAGTGTGAGGCTCGCGAATTCACGTTATACACAAAGCTGCCACGTAGGCCGTGCTTTGATCATCAACCACAAGACTTTGCTTTTCAACAGAAGCCTTGATCCATGCAACTCAGCGTGCCACACAGGCAATTCATGCCATGCGATTGCTATCTATCGATATATAACCTCTAAGCTCGTACGTCTCAGAGAAGGGCGTTAAGCAAAAGAATAAATTCTCCGCCGCCAAACAGATATATATTTAACAGAAATCAATCAACACAGAATAAAATCCAATGTCAGACACATAATCCATTTACAAGTTCGTTCTGGGTTTGAACGAAACCGTAGGCACTTTCCTCGCATATCCATCCATCTCCAAGTACGTCTGGACGACCACCAACTATTTCCATCCTCTTGGGTGTACAGCCCAATCAGGATCGTCAGTAATTATCCAAACGATGTGAAGACTTCCGGTCTTCAACCACCGTCTTCATCTTCGACATATCGTCGAATCGGTTATTCAGAATGGGTATAAACCCGGCCTTTCCGAACAACCCACGTATATTAAAAACAAATGTTACACAAACACAACATACGCCTCATTCCAATTCATTAGTCACTAACCGTAAATCGGTAAGAGAGCAATTCCCCAAATATTAACCCCGAAGGCCGAAACCAACATCAGATCAATATCCAGGAAACCATCCTTCTTAACTAACCTACCGCTAGTTTCTAAATTCCACATTCTTAAGGAAAGGTTCCCATTAATTTTATCCAAGATAAATTCTTTAAAATTTATTCTTTAATCTTCCATTGGATGTCGTATCAAACCAAATTATGGTTTTTCAAACTAGTCGAGATTAGCGAACCACACCGAAGTAATTATTTATTTTATTTCCCAATCACAACCTATTCATCCCATGAAGCAAAACTGGTAGTACTCCATATCTAACACCACGGTGTTATCGGTAAAATTAATTACCATTTCACGTTCAAATCTAATTAAAGATTTAACTATCGCTTTGGAGCAAAACTAGTGATACTCCATTCTCGCTCACTTTCTATATTTGATAATTTAGATTATCAATTCACTTTTCAATTTGATTGCAGGTTCATTAAAACTCCTTTTACTGGGTTAAAGAACTAATGTCATTTAAAACACAGTTCACGATAAACCCAAATCACATTCTATTTATTATCGGGTTAAAGAACAAGTGTCATGTAAAATACCCTTCACGATAAACCCACAAATCAATTCTATTTACAACCCATTTCAAATCCAATTTATTTATTTAAAAATAAATGGGTTTTAATTTTAGTTCAAAACTAGTTCATTTCGATAAAACTCTATTTTTATCTTTTCAAATATGGAGTTTTTCATCCTAATTTTTCCCAAATCATTTCTTATGATTTTACACAAATTATTATTATTTTTAATAATTTTATCAAGGCCCGTACAGTCGATTTCCATCAACGGCCATCGAACTGCACTTACAGCGACCTTTTCCAAATTTGATTTGGACGTATCTCCAAATCCAACCATTAGATTTCAAATTTCTAATATTCGTTAGAAAGCTCTTTTCGATACAAACCCAACGGTTCCAGTTTTAGGAGAATCCGACGGTCGGATCTCCCGTAATGTCCTTTCGAAGTTAATGGTCGAAATTCGCGAACTGCCGCGGCGAGGCGCGTTCTATTCAGACCATTATATTATATATATAATATATATTTCGTCGATTACTATTCAAAACGAATTTTATAAATAGTTTTGAATTCGTTTCAAAAACAATTTCAACCTTTATTTCAAATTCAAATCAAAAATTGAATTTTCTATTATAAATCCTTTTTACTTTCATTTCTATTTGATTTCAATTCAAATCGATTCTAATTCGATTCGAATTCATTTTCTTTTCAATTCAATTCAATTCGAATTCGTTATATATTACCTTCAAATTCAATTTCTTTTCTATTCAAATCAAATTCCATTTCTTTTCTATTCAAATCAAATTCAATTTCTTTTCAAATCAAATCAAATTCAATTCGTTTTCTAATCAAATCATATTCAATCAAATTCAATTTCTTTTCAAATCAAATCAAATTCTATTTAAATCAAATTCATTTTCTATTCAAATCAAACTCATTATATATTCAATTCAATTCGAATTCGTTTTATATTCGATTTAATTCAAATTGGTTTTCTATTCAATTCAATTCGAATTCGTTTTCTATTCAATTCAATTCGAATTCGTTTTCTATTCAATTCAATTCGAATTCGTTTATAATCGATATAAATATCGATTCGCGTCAAAATAGCGCATCTCTAATTAATACGGCTTTATATATTTCAATAATTCCGTTATTCTATTCAACAAATGAATATTTATTCTTGTCAACACACGACTAATCTCAACGAATGAGTACTGTCCACGTGTTACTATTTTTGTTAAAATATTTCGTTCAACACATGACTAATCTCAACGGATGAGTACAGTCAACACATGAACCTTTATTTTATAGTGATAAGGATATAAATTTTATTGTTAAAATATTTCGTTCAACACATGACTAATCTCAACGGATGAGTACAGTCAACACATGAACCTTTATTTTATAGTGATTAAGATATAAATTTTATTATTAAAATATTTCGTTCAACACATGACTAATCTCAACGGATGAGTACAGTCAACACATGAACCTTTACTTTATAATATTCTTTATCTTCTAAATTGGAATGAGGCCCAATCAATTACCATATAAAGTTAATTATATGGATTCCATACAACACATGTATATAATAGCAACGATAAACAATCAACCATCATCCAAAGTGCACTACACTGTATAAGCATCAAATATAGATATCTAACGCTTATAGCAGCTTGTCAATCAATCGATCGACAAACAACTAATTACTGGGATTAGTGTATGTCGTATTTTATCCCAATACCCGTGTGGGGTTTCAAACAATCAAACGCATATTTTATTTGTGCAGTTGGGTGATGTGTAAAATTTATCATCCCAATCCATCAGTCAAATCAGTGTATATAAACAAATCGGTCGATTTGTTTATAAATATTTATTTATTCACATTCACGTTAAAAATTATATTTTTAACGATAATTAATTTATTTCAACCACCTATATTTATTATTGATTTCACATCAACAACACAAACAAATTTCACAGCACAACAATCAAACAAACAAGCCATCCATGGTCTGTGGATGACGGGTGTCGGGTGCTACTAAACACCGTCTACATCCTAGTATATATATATAACTAGAAAAAGAAATTGAAGAGTGAGAAGTTCTCACCGATAGCTAATCCAACTTCACGACACTTCTATTGTAGAAATCTTCGTCGTTCTCGCCTTTTGCCACTTTCGTTGCCCTTAGTCACTACATATATAAAAATCACATTTTTATATTGCTATCCAATATATAAAAATCGAATTTTTACTTCGCTATTCAATATATAAAAATCGAATTTTTCTTCACTATTCAATATATAAAAATCGAATTTTTCTTCGCTATTCAATATATAAAAATCGAATTTTTACTTCGTTATTCAATATATAAAAATCCCATTTTTATAATCACGCTATATGGATAAAAATTCCATTTTCACACCGCTACTATATAGATAAAAATTCTATTTTTTTTCATCGCTACTATATAGATAAAAATTCTATTTTTACAACGGTGTTCATATAACAAAGATTATATTTTTATCACGTTATTATCTATATAAAGATTTCGCCTTTTCAAATTTAAAAATCTAACCTTTTCTATCTTAAAAATCTAACCATTTCTATCTTAAAAATCTAACCTTTTCTATTTTAAAAATCTAACCTTTTCTATTTTAAAAATCTCGCCCTTTCAATATGAAAAATATCGCCTCTTTATTATGAAAAATATCGCCTCTTTAATATGAAATATATCGCCTCTTTATTATTATAAATATCGCCTCTTTATTATGAAAAATATCGCCTCTTTATTTCAATGTATATATAATAAAAATCAGATTTTTATTTCGCTACATATACAAAGATGATATTTTTACTATCTTACCTACATAAAAATTATATTTTTATACTTCTACAATATAAAAGATTATATTTTTATTATTTATATAATATGGAAATTATATTTTCAACCTTTACATACGATAAAAATTATATTTTTAACTTCCTTATCATATAAAAATCATATCTTTAGCTCTCCGATCGAATAAAAATTCTTTCTCTAATTTTCCTATCGAGTAAATTCAGTATTAAAATCAAATAAAATGATAACTGGAAATAGAAAAATAAAATAAAAACTTACATAGAAATAGAAGGGAGAAGAGCAGCGTTCACTGTCGGAGGGGGGGAGGGGTTGACTGTCGCAGAAGAGGAAAGGGAAAGGGGAGGGAGGAGAGAGGGGCGGCGGGTCAGGGTTTTGGGTGCGGTGGGCTGTACGGGTTTGCATTGGGGGGGTTTGGCTGTAATCGAGAGGAGGGAACGGAGGGCTGGTCGGAGAACGATGGGGAAGGATGTGGCGGCGCCGCCGCCGTTGGGGCGCGATGGCGATGGCGGTTTTCCGTCTCCGTCGAGTTTTTATTTATTCTATACCTAATTCGAATGAACGACGGTATTTGGGGGAGAAAGGGGTATAGGGTTGACCGTGGGTAGTTAGGAAAGGGTGTGGCCCATTTAATTATTTATCCTTCAAAAAAAATAACTTTAAATTTCAATCTCTAAATGAGACCCACCGCCTGTCATCCCTAGCTAATTACCCCCATTCCGAACACAATGGGATATGTATCGTAAGCTGATTCGACCATTTCGATCAGTTTCCGTTAAAATCAACATATAACTCTATATATTGAATTTGAACGCGCATTTCAATTTACCGGGGTCACATACTAACTAGAAAAATTCCTGGAAAAATATTTTCTAGCTTCGTATTGACGATACGGTCCTAACAAAACTAGCTTCGTCGAATTCTGAGACCGTTGGAAAAATGGCCATTTTCCAGTCGATTAAAATCAACTGAAACTGGTCAAACGCGTTTTCCTTTGCCACGCTCAAATATTGATTCGAAAAATTATGAAATTTGGAATCTAGAAATAATTTGACATCACGGACCCAACAAAAGGGGTTTCGTCGAAATCCGAGGTCGTTTGCAAAATTTCCATTTTTAAGGGCCTGAATTCCATAGCGACTATTCAGAATTTTCAACTGGACATATCTTTTGATTCCCGCTATGAAATCTTGATTTGTCGGATTCGTTGGAAAGATATTCCGAATTAGATCCTAATGTTTTTCATTTCGCTAAAATCCGGATTGTTTTGCACCCGGTACATTCATTTGAAGTTTGAAATCGAATTATCGAACTACTGCGCCATTTTCAATTCTATTTATAATTATATATAAAATTATATATTCTAACGACGATCTATATAAATATATACGTTCGAATTCATTCAAAATACATTTCTGGTCGATACTATTTAAAATAATCTATTTTAAATATAGAAAATTCGCTATAATTGCCAAAATAAAAATTTTAAACTGGCCCAGATTTTCGGGTTGTTACAAATTCGTTGTTGTTGTTATAAATTTGAGTTGAATTGAGTTGATTAGCTTCACTTTCCCTCTAGTTGGTGGCGGCTACTCTAGGTTGTAAGGTGATAGCATGACGGCCATGGTTCTAATTTTTATTTGGTTTTAGGGTTTGAGTCTACATGTGTTTATATAGAATTTAGGATTAATTTAGGCCATCCGATCAACCTAGAATCAATCAAGACCATCCAGCCAAGATAGGGTGATACCTTAGCCCTAATGAATCAGCACTGAGTCACAAATTCGTCATCTCTCAGATCTGCTCGGGGGGGGGGGGGGGGCAGGTCGACACTAAGGTCGACCTGTATAGGGGAGGTTGACACTAAGGTCGACCCCCAGGTCGACCTGGCCTTGGGCGGGAAATTTCCCGCCCTCCCCAGTTCTGGGTCTGAATTCGTTTTTGAATTTAAATTTGAATTTCTGGAAACTTCCGACGGCCATAACTTCTTCATACGAAGCCCAATTTATGCAAGCTCGAACTCTATCTCAACCAGAATTCCGAGACGAACACAATGGCGTAACCCGTTTCCCTTGATTCTTACATTTGAAATTAAGTATTCTTTAATTTGTTAACTTTGATATTTAAATTTACGGGGTGTTACATTCTCCCTTCATTAAAGGATTTCGCCCCCGAAATCTCCAAGTTAAGGAGAATGCATATCCTAACATCCAATCATCCATCTACTCAACCATCAAACACAGACATCCATTGTCCTTACAAAATTTCTAATGTTGTATGAACATATGCAAGAAGTGTGTGTATATGTTCCTTACCTAATGCAAAATCAGGCGATCTACTGATTCTTTTGACCTCCTTAATGCAAATTATGATAGTGCCATGCGTCCATTATGTATGCGAAAGAATCCTATCGATACATATTATTTCTACATGTGTGCACAACCATTCATCAAAATGCAGCATCCATATGATAACACAACCGTTATACATCCACTGAATTAAATATGCACACACATTTATATGCAACATGAAGGTGATTGAGCCGATCTAGTGCCTAAGGTGTGTGTATATGCATCCACGAGCAACCACTAGCATCCATTTGCATCCATCAGACATAACATGTCTCAAACACATGTTTCAACCATAGGGTTCTTCCTAACTAATGATCGAAGATGTCAGTGCAAAGATAATACTAAAAGATAGGACAAGTATCAACAAAGCGGTAGAAAAAGGAGAAATTAAAACATACCCTCAAAAAGGAAAGGGTACAACGTACGCATCTTATCTTTCGTCTCCCAAGTCGCGTCTCTTTGATCATCTCCCCATTGCACTTTGACCAACTTGACCTCTTTGTTGCGAAGCTTTTTGACCTCCGATTTGAGAATGCGTGTAGGAGCTCGTCTGATCGTGGAATTGCGCTCTACTTCCACTTCTTCGAGCATGCTCGGCTCTACCACTTCCGCCGTATCGTGTAAACATTTACGCAAATGTGAAACGTGAAACACGTCATGAACTCCGCTGAGCTTCTCTGATAACTTTACTCTGTACGCCATCTGCCCATTCCTCTCTGTAATTGGAAAGGGTCCTACGAACCGTGGTGCCAACTTCCCTACTGATCCAAAGCGGACTGCGTTTCTTAACGGTGACATCTTAATAAAAACCATGTCCCTAACATTGAACTCAAGATCGGTTCGTCTCTTATCCGCATATGACTTATATCGGTCCTGCGCCGTCTTCATTCGCCGTCGAATCAGGTCTATCTTCTCCGAAGTCTCCCTAATCATGTCGGATCCAAGCAAAACCTTATCCGTGGATTCTCACCAACATGTAGGTGATCGGCACGGTCGTCCATAAAGAGCCTCAAAAGGTGCCATGCCAATGCTAGCCTGAAAACTATTATTATAGGCGAACTCTACTAGTGGATGGTGTTCTTCCCATGTTCCTCCAAAGTCTAGAATGCATAGCCTCAGAAGGTCTTCTAGAATCCGATTTACTCTCTCGGTCTGGCCATCCGTCTGAGGGTGATAAGCGGTACTTAAGCATAATTGCATTCCAACTGCCTTTTGTAAGCTTCTCCAAAATTTGCTTGTGAAAATAGGATCTCTATCGCTCACAATGCTGGAGGGTATGTCATGCAAACAGACTATCTCTCGAAGGTAAATAGATGCTAACCATGCGGTGGTCCTTTTACTTTTGATGGGAATAAAATGGGCACTTTTAGTAAGTCGGTCTACAATTACCCAAATCCCCGTATTACCCTTCCTCGATCTTGGTAACCCATCTACAAAATCCATGGAAACGTTTTCCCATTTCCAAAGCGGAATCTCTAAGGGATGGAGCAAACCTCTGGGCTTCTTTTGCTCCGCCTTGACTTGCTGGCACACTAAGCATCTAGCAACGAACTCGGCCACGTCCTTCTTCATTCCGACCCAAAAGAAAATTCGCTTTATATCCCTATACATCTTATCACCACCGGGATGTATGGTCATCTTAGAGCGATGTGAGTCTTCAAGAATTTCCTTCTTCAAACTCTCGTCTTGTGGTAAGCAAAGTCTTCCATCTCTACGTAGCCAACGTCTCTTATCTATAGCATATCTATCAAGATGACTCGAGGACTCCCCTCCTATAAGCTTGCCTACTATCTCAACCAACTGTGGGTCATTTCGCTGTGCCTCTCCAACTCGACCCAAAAGTGTAGGTTGCACCTCTAAAGATGCCAATAATCCGGGTACATAATCAACAGAGGGTCTGAAGTCAAAGGAAGATATATACTCCAAACTCTACCACTCAAAGGACTTAAAGTTAACTTCTTTCTACTTAAGGCGTCGGCTACAACATTACCCTTGCCAGGGGTATATGCGATCTCAATATCGTAGGATGCCAAAAACTCCATCCGTCTCTGTTGCCTCAAGTTTAGGTCCTTCTGAGAGAATAAGTACTTTAGCGACTTATGGTTTGTATACAACTCAAACCTCTCGCAAAGCAAATAATGACGCCATGAATTAAGCACAAAAACTTTGGCCGCCAACTCTAAGTCGTGGGTAGGGTAATTTTTCTTGTGGGCTTTCAACTGTCTTCCACCATAGCATATCACCCTTCCCTCTTGCATTAAAACTGCGCCAAGCCCTGTCCTGCAAGCATCGGTATATACAGTGAATGTCTTACTCCTGTCTGGCAAAACTAAAACTGGAGTTGTCGTCGAAGCCCTCTTCAGACGTTGGAAAGCATCGTCACAGTCAACGTCCCAAGTAAAAGTCAAATTCTTCTTCGTTAATCGAGTGAGAGGGGTTGATATCTTCGTGAAGTCCTTAATGAACTTCCTATAATAGCCAGCCCTAAAAAGCTTCTTACTTCTGTTGCGCTCTTAGGAGTTTTCCAATCTTGGATTGCCACCACCTTGGCGGGATCCACAGCTATCCCTTCCTTAGAGACCACGTGTCCTAAGAACCTCACTTCTTTTCTCCAAAAAATGGCATTTGGAGAACTTAGCTTTTAGCTGATGCGCTCGTAGGGTCTCTAAGACTTCCCTAAGATGTAGGGCATGCTCTTCTTCATTTTTAGAGAACCAGAATATCGTCTGCAAAGACTACCACAAACTTGTTCAGAAACTCTCTAAACACCCTACTCATTAAGTCAACAAAGTATGCGGGTGCATTCGTCAAACCAAAAGGCATGACGAGCCACTCGAAGAAACCGTCGGGAGTTCTAAATGCAGTCTTATCGATGCTATCTTCAGCCACCCTTAGCTGATGAAACCCTGTAGCCAAATCCAGTTGCGAGAAAACTGAAGCTCCCACCAATTGATTGAATAAATCGTCTATCCTCGGTAACGGGTGTCTGTTCTTCTTTGTTAGCTTATTCAGTTCTCGATAATCCACGCACAATCTAAGTGAACCATCATCTTTTGTAGCAAAAACGATTGGAGCAACCCACTCCGAAATACTTCTTCTTATGAACCCTTCTCAAGCAATTCTTTCACTTGCTTACTGAGTTCTCTTCTCTCTCTCGGAGCTATGTGGTGCACTGGTAATGCAACTGGCTTTGCATTATCTACTAAGTATATTCGAAAGTCTATCTCACGCCTCGGGGGTAAACCTCGAACTTCATCGAAGACATACGAGTATTCACGGACCACTCTAATAGACTGCAAATCCTCAACAGACGCGTCAAGCGATTCTAGATAACTTAGCATAACAGAATTCATGGGATTACAAGAGATTTCGAGAGTGTTGCCCAAGCGAGTCATAAGCCTAACCTCTCTCTTTTCACAATCTAGGATGGCTCCATTTCTGGATAGCCAATCCATGCCCAAAATTAACCCATAGTCCATGAAGCCCAAAACATAAGCATCACATCTAAACCCAATGCTAAGTATAGAAATTTCCAAATCATTGACAAATAAGCTGAGCCCCCAATTGGATTTGAAACAACTAAGGGATCCTCTACTATACTGGTATATAGGTGTAGTGTCTCAACTAAAGCAGTGGATATAAAAGAGTGCGATACGCCAGAATCAAAGAGTATGCGAACATGATGATCGAAAAGATAAACTAAACTTTCAACGAAAATCGTTCTACCTCGTTCTTGCAGCGGTGAAACCATGAGAGCCTGGACCTGCCCCCTTGCCTGCCCTGGTGCCATGAGAGCCTGAATCTGCCCTCCAGAGGTAGGCCCTGCCCTTTCTTTGGGCAGTCCTTAATCAGATGTCCTGCCTCGCCACAGTGGAAACAACCAGTATTCTTCTTCTTCCTATAGTCTTTGCTTAGATGGCCTGGTGTCCTACAGTTAAAGCATCTTTTCTTTCCCTTACCATTGTTGTCTTTACCACCCTCCTTGTTCTGCTGTTGCTGTTTCTTTTGATCCCCTTTCTTCTCAAGTGCCTTATTAGCATTGGCGCCTTTCTCCTCTTCATGCATAAGTGCCATGTCAACTAGTCTCTCAAAGGTGGCCCCCATAGGGATGTGGGTCATAGCTAACCCATGCAGCGGCTCGTTCAAATCCTTAACAAATCTCAGGGCCTTCTTTTCGGGTGTATTCACCAAGTCCAAGCCAAATCTTGCCAATTGATCGAACTTGTTGACGTATTCTTTCACTGATAGATTCCCTTGCATCAGTGCCAAAACCCTTTCCATGTATAGATTCTCTTCAGCCCATGAGAGAAACTTTGCCTCAAACCTACGCCTGAAATCCGGCCATGTATCAACTGGACGCTCTCCATTTGTGACCTCCCACCAAAATGAGGCCTCATCCTTCATTAACCAGGCAGCTAACTGGACCTTTCTTCCATCTTCTACTCAAAGATTCCAAACAGTTTTTCTACCTCCTTTAGCCATTTTCGAGCCTCAACAAACGTTTCCGACCCGTGAAAAGGTTTCCCGCCCATTGCCCGAAAGTCCTTGCATATCTTTGCGAAAGAGTCAACACGGGGAGGAGGAGGAGCATTTTCTGGGCCTGCGACATGGGCCCTAGATTCCAGATACCTTCTAAACCATCCTGGTATCGGTATCCCCTCGGGTATCTCGGGAATTCCAGACATGCTGAAAAGAAAATGAAGAGATTCAAATGAAGAATTCGAAAGAAAGATATACGGCTCTTGGGGTTATATTTTTAAAATAAACTTTTCTCTTGAAAATACTTTCCTTAAAACATATTTTTGGAGTATTTCTTTATAAAATGCTTTTTGAAAACTAGTTTTTCAAAATTCATATCTGGTCTGGTAACCTTCAGCTCTGATACCACGTGTGACACCCCACGTCCATTAATGTCACTCAAAAAGGGAATGCATTAACTTCCATGGAGCGTATTTAGTGTATAGAACAGAATATAACAAGACAGATATAAATAATGGTACTCAAAAGTTTAAAGCTTCATTTTTATTGCAGCGGTAAACAAATATGTTTGGTTACATCATCAAAAATCAAAGACTAGAGTCAAGTACATAATATCCATCTTGTCTAAATCAGAGTACATAGAATGAAAGACATAATGCCAACATAAAATAGCCATAAATAAGATAGGCTGAACTTTTACTTCAGCGATCCAAGCAACTTCCAAAGAAAGAGATAAAGCTGTCCAAATCAAGCTCCACTAGTACTAGTCCCACCCTGAGCACCTGGGGGGGGGGAGGAAGAAAAGAGGTGGAAACAAAGGGGTCAGACATAAAGTCTGGCGAGTGCAATAACTTTAACAATATAATCATTAAGTAACCAGGACAAGGCATAAGCTGGAAAATAAGGAAATGACTGTGAACCAATGGGTATGACAGAACAAACAAAGGGAATAAGATGAACAAAGATAACGTTAAAGGCGAGCCTAATCGCTATAGGATAATTACTACACTGCACCACACCAAACACCCTAAAAGTTGATCCCGCCTACAGAACTCAATAATGATAATGGTAGTTCCGGTACCCCTAGCTGCCTTCATAGGTGTCGCCTTCCCCTATCTCCACTAGGTGTTTCCACTACCCCCAATTCGATCGGCTCCCTAACTCGTAGATACCCGTGCTAGCCCCACAGTGGGGTGTATCACTCCCCAAAGTGGCAACCCGATACCACCAAAATGCATGGCTTATACCTACATGGTGCAACAACGTCTTACCTACCAGCCCGGGCCCACACACGCACATGACCCCGTTGGGCATGCGTTGCCACCGCTAATGTAACAACCCGGAATTTTGGGGCCAATTTAAAATTTTTATTTTAGAAATTTTAGTGGATTTTAATGTTTAAAATATTTTTTTTAAATAAGAACGACTATTTTTTTAAACGAATACACTTAATTTAATTATAAAAGGGGTTTCAAAAAGCGCTACAGTTTGAAATTTTGAATTTGAATTTTGACCGAATGTACAGGATTCAAAATAAATCAGAATTGAGCGAAACCAGAAATATTTAAATCTGTTTAATCATATCTTTCTAACGAATCTGAAAAACTGAAATTTCACTTTATAATTTGAAAGTTATGTCCAGTTTAAAATTTTGAAAAGTCGCTGTAGAATTTATATATATTTTAATTTAATATATTAGCCTTAAAAATAGCCATTTTGCAAACGACCTCGGTTTTTGACGAAACCACTTTTGTTGGAACCGGAATGTCAAATTATTGTTTTGTTTAATTTTTCATAATTTTACGAATTAATATGTGAGCGTGGCAGAAGAAAATGTGTTTTGTCAGTTTCAGTCAAATTTAATCGACTTGAAAAAGGCCATTTTTCAAACAGTCTTAGAATTCAATGAAATTAGTCTCGTTAGAACCGTATCGTCAAAACATAACTAGAAATATTTTTTCTGTAAATTTTAGAGTCAGTATGTAGCCCCGGTAATTTAAAATGTACGTTTAAATTTAATAATTAAATGATTTATAATTAAATATTAAGAAAAACATATCGTAACAGCCGAATTGGGTTACGGAACATACTCCAGTTTGTCCGGGATGGGGGTTATTAGCTAGGGGCGACACTTGTTGGGTTGGATTTAGAGTTCGGTACGATATAGAAGTTATATTGCATTTAAATGAATTAAAATACACTAGGAATACGCATATAAATACGCCCTAAATACCCAAACCCTAATACTCTATATGGAGCCGCCGTTTTCACCTTTTCAATGGCCTTAAAGCTCCAGATTTTGATCCTTAATCTCTCCCTCATCTTTTCGAATTAGTCAAGAAATCAATACTCAAATCGAAGAGATTTCTTTGCTCTCTGATTCTGTACGGTGATGATGGAATATAGCGTTGTTGTTCATGCGATTCCGGAGTTCAAAGGTGTGGCGCTCTAATTCGATTTCCGAGCTCCCAAGGCGTGCGAGCTGGGCCTCTTCCTGGGCGTGGATGGGCGCCGCGTCGTCGGTCAACGTGAGGGTGTCAGATCCGACCCTGGTGCTTCGTAGTTGATGCAAGGTGGAACCCTAATGTTGAATAATGGGTTTTGTTTATTCGTTAGCTTCCTGGGTGATGTAGAAGAAGGAGGAGGGGGCGTCTCTCTCTACTGACGTGGCAGTGGAATATTGGTGGGTTTTATTTTTATTTATTTTGAATTCCAAATCTTTAAACACTGATAACTTCCACATAAGAAATCAGAATTACGCGAAACGAAGTGCGTTGGGATCGTCTTTCCGAGATCTAGACGATGGAACTAACTAGAGCTTAAACCGAGCACTTTGAAAATTCAGACAAAATCTTGGTGAGATTTCTATTTAAAAAAATATTAAAATTAATTATTTATTTTATTGTGTTATTTATATATCCATTCAGTGTGAAATCCATGTTGTATGTATATATTTATTTTATTATTTATTGTGCGGTGATTGTGATGAATGATTGGTTTGTATGACTTAGATCTGTTATGTGATGAATTGTGAATAATTTATCTACTTGTTGATGATCTACAAACACAGATCTATATGTGTTCAATAAAAGATACATCACTTGTTATATTATTAATCTGGAAGAGAATTGCCATTTCAATAAAAATAAATCATTCTGTTATGTGTTGAATTGCATTAGATTTTCAATTCAGCATAAAAACGTTATTTGGATTTTTGTTAAATTGGATTAAATTGTTAATTTAATATTAAATTATTATTTTGATCCTATTTATTGAAATGAATTAAGTTGTCAATTTTTGTTAAAAATAGAATAACAATAAAACATTCATTTTATTGTTTTCATTAAAACATGGTTTTTGTCAAATTTGTTTAGTATTGAAATAAAAGATAACATTTTGGTTAAAACATAAGTGTTGAAATAAAAACCCCATTTTTTGGTCAATTTAAAGAATGAATTAAAAAAAAATTAACATTTTGGTTACATAAAAGAATCAATCAAAAATTGGCATATTTGTTTACATTAAAGAATTAAATCAAAATTCTCATATTTGTTTACATTGAATAGAATTTGTTAAAATTACATATTTTTATACATTGAATTGAATTTGTTAAAAATATACATTTTTATACATTGGATAAAATAATAACATTTTTGGTCAAATTGTGATTAGTGAATAAAAATAACATTTTGGTTAGAACATGATTTATGAAACAAAAATAACACTTTTATTAGAATTTGATTTATGAAATAAAAATCACACTTTTATCAAAACTTGATTTTTGAAGTGAAAATATCATTTTTGTCAAAACAAGATCATTGAAATAAAAATATGTTCTTTTATTTGCATTCACAAATGCAAATATTCATTGAAAATAAACTTTGTTCTTTTATTTGCATTCATAAATGCAAATATACTTTGAAATTAAAAATTGTTCCTTTATTTGCATTCACTAATGCAAATATATATTGAAGATAAAATTTGTTCCTTTATTTACATTCACTAATGCAAATATGCATTAAAAACAAAAATTGTTCTTTTATTTGCATTCAATAATGCAAATATAACATAGGAAGATAAGTTAACCTTTTATTGTATTCTACAATACAAATAAACATAGAAAATAAAAGTTCACTTTTCATTTTCATTTTTTTTATAACATGACATAAAAGACCACTTTTTATTTGCATCTCACAGGGTAAATAAAATAAAAAGTGCATTTTTATTTGTTACATTGAAATAAAAATGTTCTTTTATTTGCCTCCTCCATTGCAAATAAATATTTAAATGAAAAGTACATTTTTGTTTGCAATTTTAGATGAAAACAAATTATGATTTGAGAAGTTACATTTTTGGTTGCAATTTTAGATGCAAACAAAAACATTAGAATGAATTTTGTATTTTATTTTGTATTTTATATGAAATAAAAAGAACGGACCTAAAAGTACATTTTATTTGTCAATTTAGTTCAATAAAAAGAATTGAACAAAACATTCATTTTTGGTCAATTTACAGTAATTAAACCAAATTATTCATTTTTGTCATTTTACGCTAGTTGAAGCAAAACAAATACTTCTATAAATCTATACTAGTTTAAAGCAAATATGATTTAAAGAGTTACATTTTGTCTTGCAATTTTAGATGCAAACAAATATTACATTTTTATTTTGTATTTTAGTTAGAAATAGAAATATACATTTTTGTTTGTAAATTTAGTTGCAAACAAAACAATTAATATAGATTATATTTTTATTTGCATATTTAGTTGCAAATAAACATCGTTGTTAAAAGATTATATTTTTATTTGCAAATTTAGAGGAAAATAAACACCGTAGGAAAAGAATGCATTTTGTTTACAACTTTAGATGTAAACAAAACATTAAAACTTAAAAGTTATATTTTTATTTGCATTCCTTGTTGCAAATAAAACTAGAAATAAAAAGTTACAATTTTTATTTACATTCCTCGATGTAATTAAACATGAATTAAAAAGTTAAATCTTTATTTGCATTCTCTATTGCAAATAAAGCAGGAGATAAAAAGTTATATTTTATTTGCATTCTCTATTGTAATTAAACATGAAATCAAAAAGTACATTTTTATCTACACTTTGGTTGTTATAAAAATGATAAAATTAAAGAATTACATTTTTTATGTAATATAAAGATTACATTTTTTTTAACGTAAAAAGAATATCATTTTTATGTAATATAGAGAGATTACATTTCATTGTAAGTGAGTCAACATTAGCATTCACATTTTTAAATGTAAATAAATCAGTAAAAAAGATTTATGGTTTTTGATAAAATGAGAGCTTATATTTTTATTATATATGAAATGATTCCTCATTATATATGTTTATGATGCTGAGATGTTACACTTCCATTTACAAATTATCCGACTTGTTTATGTGATTGGGATGATAATTTTTCACACATCGCCCAAGTGCACAAATAATTTAATATTTGATTGTTGGATGAAACCCCACACGGGTGTTGGGATGATATCTGATCTACACTAGTCCCAATATTTAGTGTAGTATCCACTTTGGTTGTTAATTGGATGTTTGATAATTATTTATCATGCTTGTTGATTTCATGCAATATATGTTTGTTGATTGAGTCACATTCCAATAAAGAATATTCTAGGAAAGAATATTTAAGTAAATATTTTTAGAAAAAAGAATATATTTTAGAAAAACATATTCATTGATATGAACTAGTTATTAACTAGAATAAATCATTAAATTTAGATTTAATAAAGTTTTCCAATATGTTAATATTTAATTGAAGTTAAATTAAATAAATTGGATTTTGGGTTTGTCGTGAATAGTGTCTTAAATAACACTGTTCTTAAACCCCATATGAAAAGAATAATCTTTAATTTAAGATTATTAAAAGTTTTCAATTATACTTAGTAATTGGAATAAGATGAAATGTGAGTTGGGTTTATTGTGAACTGTGTTTTTAAGCGACATGTGTTCTTTAACCCAACTGACAGTGAAAATATGATTTGGAATTTATAAATCTTTATTTATGGTTTAAATGGGAATTTTCCAAAAGTAAAGTTTTCCAATTTAATACATTAAATTGGGATCGGATAGAATTCGAATTTATAATAATCGAGATGAGAGTCTGTAAAAGAAGACTGATACTACATATGGAATTTAAGAGGCTTTGCCGTTATTCCATTTATATTATTGGTCGGATATAGAAACTCATAACGCTTATATATTGATTTGATTTCTATGAAGATTCCGTGTTCAATGGAAGATGATTTTGGGTTTACCGTGAACTATGTTTTAAAATGACACTAGTTCTTTAACCCAGTTAAAGATAAGATTTATTTCTTAAATTTAAATAATCACTGAATAATGATTATTGATATTTAAAACCAAATTGGGTTTTTAATAAATCTTTAAAAGAAAGACTTAAGAATAAACTTAAAGGATTTATCTTTGATAGAATAATACGAATATTTATTTAGAAGAATAATCTGAATAGGAATGAGGCGTTGGATGTGTTTTTAATAGTATTTGATTTTTAATTATAAAATACGTGAGTTATTCGGAAAGACCGGGTTTAACCTATTCCGAATAATTACTACGACGATGAAGAGTCGAAGATGAAGACGGTGTTTGAAGACCGACGATCTTCACATCGAATGGATGTGTTGCTACAGAGACCCTTGATGGGAGTAGCTACCTTGAAGGGGCTTCAGTGGTGGTCGTCCGGACTATTGTTGATTGTTCGGCTTTGGTTTTCGCTCAGACCCAGAGCATAAGCTAGTAAATGGATGCGTGTCTGACATTGGATTTCGTTCCATGTGAATCAAATCGATTTCTGTTAATGTATGTCTATTTGGTGGTGGAGGATTTATTCTCTACTTAACACCTGGGTATATGTTAATGGTGATTGATCGCATGGCGTGGATTGTCAATGTGGAACGCCAAGATGCAAATGATCAAGGCTTTTGTTGAAAAGCAGGGCCTTTTGGGATGATCAAAGTATAGCCTATTACGGCATAGCTTTGTGTATAACGTGACTTCACGAGCCTCACACCCCGGTATGAGTCAAAAACGGGATTAGGACTGCAGGGAGTGCACATGTTTCTTTCTAGCTAGGAGTAGTGTCAGTGCTTAAACTGGATGACATTTTACTTATGTGGATGATGGATTTTGAGGCGCCTCGGATTTTTATAGGCCGTTAGTGGTCATACTATAGGTTCAAAGGAACCGGGAAGTGTGTGTTCAGGCATAACCAATCCACTGCCGATAGGCGGGGACCGGTCCTGAAGATCCAAGGGTTCACTGCGGGGGATCCTGAGGCATTTGCTAGAGTGTCTCGAATCGGAGAGGAGCTTGCCCCTAGCCTCGACTCATGATGGAAATCCAATTTCCAATACGACCTTGCGGTTTTGATTGTAGAACTAGTATGGAGACATAGTAGGATGGGGTACTATGCCGTCTATGATTGATACATTATGATTGAAATGTTTATTATATATATACCCATAGATATACACACTAATATTAAATCCGTTTTATCGTATCAAGCATCTTTTGACCATTATAAGGTAAAACTCTATCCTCCGGTTTGCGTTGCACTGTGTGATGGGACTTGGATCTTATAATGGTTTCATTTTTCTAAAAAGCATTGCGTTGTTTAACGATTTACGTTATTTTATGCTCTGGCAATCCAATGGAGTAAACCCGTTCCGTGTTAGCGGCGTGGTCATGTGATTAGCCTTATTAGTAGATAGTTAAGTTAAGATTTCTCATACCAGTCCCATGACTGACCTATAGTTTGTTTCACTGGCAAACTCGGGTGCCCATATTTTCCACATGGGCAGTCGAGTAGCTTTTTGCAGATATATTTACAGGATCCTGGCTTACAACTGAAGCGGTATTCGGAAAGCTCTGTATCCGTGTATTCCTTTCGGTTGTATGTTTGCATTATTTTCCGCTGCTATTCAAATGTAATTTAAATCTCTGATATTATTGTATTCCTATTGTGTAATATATATTCATACTCTGTGATTTTCTTGTACTTTGATGTAATTGTTGTAATCAGCAATAAAATGTTCTTCAGTTTGTGCTCTGATGTGTGTTGTTCTCAAAGCAATTCAGGCTTTCCTTTACTGGGAAGTTTGGGTCCCCACATGTGGTATCAGAGCTTTGGTTTACAGAGCTCGAGAACAAGACACATTAGAACCAAACGAAAGAATTCATTAGAGATTGGATTAGTAATATCCAATAAGAATAACTCGTTAGAGATAGGATCAGAAGTATCCTAGAACGAGTGTAAAGAGTATTATTTTCTTTAAAATAAAAATGGAAACAAATTTAGTTTTAAAAATTTTATATTAAAATACGTATTTGAGAATATTATTATATTTTAATGTGAACAATCGAGTACATAATGATCTCGAATATACGAGTAATTAACGGATATTCGAAGTTTTAATATACTGGGTAGATATAGAATCACACTCTTGTCGCCCGGAGATAATTCTGATGATCGGTGCACCATCATCAGTATTTATGTTCGAGTCTCGAAAGTGGGATTTCTATATATTTCCATTGACTGGTATGAGAACCAAAACTTAGTTAGTACACATTGCTGTGATTTGCACTAAAAATCTGATTTTTGGCTATATATAAAAGTTATATATATTTTTAAAAGTTGATCACCTAATTGATTGCTGGTTGTGATGTTTGATTATTGGTTTAACTAACAAAATTATAGAAATGATAATTAATTTAACTAAACAAAATTATTGAAACCAATAAATAAAATTTAGTTGAGTTAGTTAATTAAACAACTTTTAGCTACGTTCCTTTTCGAGGACGAAAAGATTTTAAGTGGGGGCGATTGTAACAACCCGGAATTTTAGGGCCAATTTAAAATTTTTATTTTAGAAATTTTAGTGGATTTTAATGTTTAAAATAATTTATTTTAAATAAGAACGACTAATTTTTTTTAAACGAATACACTTAATTTAATTATAAAAGGGGTTTAAAACAGCGCTGCAGTTTGAAATTTTGAATTTGAACTTTGACTGAATGTATAGGATTCAAAATAAATCAGAATTGAGCGAAACCAGAAATATTTAAATCTGTTTAATCATATCTTTCTAACGAATCTGAAAAACTGAAATTTCACTTTATAATTTGAAAGTTATGTCCAGTTTAAAATTTTGAAAAGTCGCTGTAGAATTTGTATATATTTTAATTTAATATATTGGCCTTAAAAATAGCCATTTTGCAAACGACCTCGGTTTTCGACGAAACCACTTTTGTTGGAACCGGAATGTCAAATTATTGTTATGTTTAATTTTTCATAATTTTTCGAATTAATATGTGAGCGTGGCAGAAGAAAATGTGTTTTGTCAATTTTAGTCAAATTTAATCGACTTGAAAAAGACCATTTTTCAAACAGTCTCAGAATTCAACGAAATTAGTCTCGTTAGAACCGTATCGTCAAAACATAACTAGAAATATTTTTTCTGTAATTTTTAGAGTCAGTATGTAGCCCCGGTAATTTAAAATGTACGTTTGAATTTAATAATTAAATGATTTATAATTAAATATTAAGAAAAACATATCGTAACAGACGAATTGGGTTACGGAACATACTCCAGTATGTCCGGGATGGGGGTTATTAGCTAGGGGCGACACTTGTTGGGTTTGATTTAGAGTTCGGTATGATATAGAAGTTATATTGCATTACGTTAGGAATACGCGTATAAATACGCCCTAAATACCCAAATCCTAATACTCTATATGGAGCCACCGTTTTCACCATTTCAATGGCCTTAAAGCTCCAGATTTTGATCCTTAATCTCTCCCTCATCTTTTCGAATTAGTCAAGAAATCAATACTCAAATCGAAGAGATTTCTTTGCTCTCTGATTCTGTACGGTGATGATGGAATATAACATTGTGGTTCATGGGATTCCGGAGTTCAAAGGTGTGGCGCTCGAGTTCGATTTCTGAGCTCCCAAGGCGTGCGGGCTGGGCCTCTTCCTGGGCGTGGATGGGCGCCGCGTCGTCGGTCAACGTGAGGGTGTCAGATCCGACCCTGGTGCTTCGTAGTTGATGCAAGGTGGAACCCTAATGTTAAATAATGGGTTTTGTTTATTCGTTAGCTTCCTGGGTGATGTAGTAGTAGGAGGGGGCGTCTCTCTGCTGACGTGGCGGTGGAATATTGGTGGGTTTTATTTTTATTTATTTTGAATTCCAAATCTTTAAACACTGATAACTTCCACATACGAAATCAGAATTACGCGAAACGAAGTGCGTTGGGATCGTCTCTCCGAGATCTAGACGATGGAACTAACTAGAGCTTAAACCGAGCACTTTGAAAATTCAGACAAAATCTTGGTGAGATTTCTATTTAAAAAATATATTAAAATTAATTATTTATTTTATTGTGTTATTTATATATCCATTCAGTGTGAAATCCATGTTGTATGTATATATTTATTTTATTATTTATTGTGCGGTGATTGTGATGAATGATTGGTTTGTATGACTTAGATCTGTTATGTGATGAATTGTGAATAATTTATCTACTTGTTGATGATCTACAAACACAGATCTATATGTGTTCAATAAAAGATACATCACTTGTTATATTATTGATCTGGAATAGAATTGCCATTTCAATAAAAATAAATCATTCTGTTATGTGTTGAATTGCATTAGATTTTCAATTCAGCAAAAAAACGTTATTTGGATTTTTGTTAAATTGGATTAAATTGTTAATTTAATATTAAATTATTATTTTGATCCTATTTATTGAAATGAATTAAGTTGTCAATTTTTGTTAAAAATAGAATAACAATAAAACATTCATTTTATTGTTTTCATTAAAACATGGTTTTTGTCAAATTTGTTTAGTATTGAAATAAAAGATAACATTTTGGTTAAAACATAAGTGTTGAAATAAAAACCCCATTTTTTGGTCAATTTAAAGAATGAATAAAAAAAATTAACATTTTTGTTACATAAAAGAATCAATCAAAAATTGGCATATTTGTTTACATTAAAGAATTAAATCAAAATTCTCATATTTGTTTACATTGAATAGAATTTGTTAAAAATACATATTTTTGTACATTGAATTGAATTTGTTAAAAATATACATTTTTATACATTGTATAAAATAATAACATTTTTGGTCAAATTGCAAATAAAAATCACACTTTTATCAAAACTTGATTTTTGAAGTGAAAATATCATTTTTGTCAAAACAAGATTATTGAAATAAAAATATGTTCTTTTATTTGCATTCACAAATGCAAATATTCATTGAAAATAAACTTTGTTCTTTTATTTGCAATCATAAATGCAAATATACTTTGAAATTAAAAATTGTTCCTTTATTTGCATTCACTAATGCAAATATATATTGAAGATAAAATTTGTTCCTTTATTTACATTCACTAATGCAAATATGCATTAAAAACAAAAATTGTTCTTTTATTTGCATTCAATAATGCAAATATAACACAGGAAGATAAGTTAACCTTTTATTGTATTCTACAATACAAATAAATATAGAAAATAAAAGTTCACTTTTCATTTGCATTTTTTTTATAACATGACATAAAAGACCACTTTTTATTTGCATCTCACAGGGTAAATACAACTTGAAAATAAAAAGTACATTTTTATTTGTTACATTGAAATAAAAATGTTCTTTTATTTACCTCCTCCGTTGCAAATAAACATTTAAATGAAAAGTACATTTTTGTTTGCAATTTTAGATGAAAACAAAATATGATTTGAGAAGTTACATTTTTGGTTGCAATTTTAGATGCAAACAAAAACATTAGAATGAATTTTATATTTTATTTTGTATTTTATATGAAATAAAAAGAACAAACCTAAAAGTACATTTTATTTGTCAATTTAGTTCAATAAAAAGAATTGAACAAAACATTCATTTTTGGTCAATTTACAGTAGTTAAACCAAATTATTCATTTTTGTCATTTTACGCTAGTTGAAACAAAACAAACACTTTTATAAATCTATACTAGTTAAAAGCAAATATGATTTAGAGAGTTACATTTTGTTTTGCAATTTTAGATGCAAACAAATATTACATTTTTATTTTGTAATTTAGTTAGAAATAGAAATATACATTTTTGTTTGTAAATTTAGTTGCAAACAAAACAATTAATTTAGATTATATTTTTATTTGCATATTTAGTTGCAAATAAACATCGTTGTTAAAAGATTATATTTTTATTTGCTAATTTAGAGGCAAATAAACACCGTAGGAAAAGGATGCATTTTGTTTACAACTTTAGATGTAAACAAAACATTAAAACTTAAAAGTCATATTTTTATTTGCATTCCTTGTTGCAAATAAAACTAGAAATAAAAAGTTACAATTTTTATTTACATTCCTCGATGTAATTAAACATGAATTAAAAAGTTGAATATTTATTTGCATTCTCTATTGCAAATAAAGCAGGAGATAAAAAGTTATATTTTATTTGCATTTTCTATTGTAATTAAACATGAAATCAAAAAGTACATTTTTATCTACACTTTTGTTGTTATAAAAATGATAAAATTAACAATTACATTTTTTTTATGTAATATAAAGGTTACATTTTTTTTAACGTAAAAATAATATCATTTTTATGTAATATAGAGAGATTACATTTCATTGTAAGTGAGTCAACATTAGCATTCACATTTTTAAATATAAATAAATCAGTAGAAAAGATTTATGGTTTTTGATAAAATGAGAGCTTATATTTTTATTATATATGAAACGATTCCTCATTATATATGTTTATGATGCTGAGATGTTACACTTCCATTTACAAGTTATCCGACTTGTTTATGTGATTGGGACGATAATTTTTCACACATCGTCCAAGTGCACAAATAATTTAATATTTGATTGTTGGATGAAACCCCACACGGGTGTTGGGATGATATCTGATCTACACTAGTCCCAATATTTAGTGTAGAATCCACTTTGGTTGTTAATTGGATGTTTGATAATTATTTATCATGCTTGTTGATTTCATGCAATATATGTTTGTTGATTGAGTCACGTTCCAATAAAGAATATTCTAGGAAAGAATATTTAAGTAAATATTTTTAGAAAAAAGAATATATTTTAGAAAAACATATTCATTGATATGAACTAGTTATTAACTAGAATAAATCATTTAATTTAGATTTAATAAAGTTTTCCAATATGTTAATATTTAATTGAAGTTAAATTAAATAAATTGGATTTTGGGTTTGTCGTGAATAGCTTCTTAAATAACACTGTTCTTAAACCCCATATGAAAAGAATAATCTTTAATTTAAGATTATTAAAAGTTTTCAATTATACTTAGTAATTGGAATAAGATGAAATGTGAGTTGGGTTTATTGTGAACTGTGTTTTTAAGCAACATTTGTTCTTTAACCCAACTGACAGTGAAAATATGATTTGGAATTTATAAATCTTTATTTAAGGTTTAAATGGGAATTTTCCAAAAGTAAAGTTTTCCAATTTAATACATTAAATTGGGATTGGATGGAATTCGAATTTATAATAATCGAGATGAGAGTCTTTAAAAGAAGACTGGTACTACATATGGAATTTAAGAGGCTTTGCCGTTATTCCATTTATATTATTGGTCAGATATAGAAACTCATAACGATTATATATTGATTTGATTTCTGTGAAGATTCCGTGTTCCATGAAAGATGATTTTGGGTTTACCATGAACTATGTTTTAAAATGACACTAGTTCTTTAACCCAGTTAAAGATAAGATTTATTTCTTAAATTTAAATAATCATTGAATAATGATTATTGATATTTAAAACCAAATTGGGTTTTTAATAAATATTTAAAAGAAAGACTTAAGAATAAAATTAAATGATTTATCTTTGATAGAATAATAAGAATATTTATTTAGAAGAATATTCTAAATTGGAATGAGGCATTGGATGTGTTTTTAATAGTATTTGATTTTTAATTATAAAATACGTGAGTTATTCGGAAAGACCGGGTTTAACCCATTTTGAATAATTACTACGACGATGAAGAGTCGAAGATGAAGACGGTGTTTGAAGACCGACGATCTTCACATCGAATGGATGTGTTGCTACAGAGACCCTTGATGGGAGTAGCTGCCTTGAAGGGGCTTCAGTGGTGGCCGTCCGGACTATTGTTGATTGTTCGGCTTTGGTTTTCGCTCAGACCCAGAGCATAAGCTAGTAAATGGATGCATGTCTGACATTGGATTTCGTTCCATGTGAATCAAATCGATTTCTGTTAATGTATGTCTGTTTGGTGGTGGAGGATTTATTCTCTACTTAACACCCGGGTCTATGTTAATGGTCATTGATCGCATGGCGTGGATTGTCAATGTGGCACGCCAAGATGCAAATGATCAAGGGTTTTGTTGAAAAGCAGGGCCTTGTGGGATGATCAAAGTATAGCCTATTACGGCATAGCTTTGTGTATAGCGTGACTTCACGAGCCTCACACCCCGATATGAGTCAAAAACGGGATTAGGACTGCAGGGAGTGCACATATTTCTTTCTAGCTAGGAGTAGTGTCAGTGCTTAAACTGGCTGACATTTTACTTATGTGGATGATGGATTTTGAGGCGCCTCGGATTTTTATAGGCCGTTAGTGGTCATACTATAGGTTCAAAGGAACCGGGAAGCGTGTGTTCAGGCATAACCAATCCACTGCCGATAGGCGGGGACCGGCCCTGAAGATCCAAGGGTTCACTGCGGGGGATCCTGAGGCATTTGCTAGAGTGTCTCGAATCGGAGAGGAGCTTGCCCCTAGCCTCGATTCATGATGGAAATCCAATTTCCAATACGACATTGCGGTTTTGATTGTAGAACTAGTATGGCGACATAGTAGGATGGGGTACTATGTCATCTATGATTGATACATTATGATTGAAATGTTTATTATATATATACCCATAGATATACACACTAATATTAAATCCGTTTTATCGTATCAAGCATCTTTTGACCATTATAAGGTAAAACTCTATCCTCCGGTTTGCGTTGCATTGTGTGATGGGACTTGGGTCTTATAATGGTTTCATTTTTCTAAAAAGCATTGCGTTGTTTAACGATTTACGTTATTTTATGCTCTGGCAATCCAATGGAGTAAACCCGTTCCGTGTTAGCGGCGTGGTCCTGTGATTAGCCTTATTATTAGATAGTTAAGTTAAGATTTCTCATACCAGTCCCATGACTGACCTAGTTTGTTTCATTGGCAAACTCGGGTGCCCATAATTTCCACACGGGTAGTCGAGTAGCTTTTTGCAGATATATTTACAGGATCCTGGCTTACAGCTGAAGCGGTATTCGGAAAGCTCTGTATCCGTGTAGTCCTTTCGGTTGTATGTTTGTATTATTTTCCGCTGCTATTCAAATGTAATTTAAATCTCTGATATTATTGTATTCTTATTGTGTAATATATATTCATACTCTGATTTTCTTGTACTCTGATGTAATTGTTGTAATCAACAATAAAATGTTCTTCAGTTTGTGCTTTGATTTGTGTTGTTCTCAAAGCAATTCAGGCTTTCCTTTACTGTGAAGTTTGGGTCGTCACAGCTAACCAGTTTTGACCTCTTACAATCAAATCCAGTACACGTGTCCCGTCCTTGACTTGGGTCGAGCCCACAAAGATACTTAATGGGTTACTGGTTTGAAAAGGGCCCCCATGCATGACACAAGCTTTCCACCTATGCTTGGTCCCCTCCAAGGTTTTTCCCCACTTAACCCCATTCTTATCCATGTCTTCTTACATGTTTCAATCTTAGTTAAATGTATCTAATTGTATTTCACATGGCACCCAAGGCACCCACTTGATTTTCACACGCCACCCAAGGCACCCACCTAACACCACATGTTTATCTGGTTAAGTGTTTCTTAATTCATTAACAACGTAACCTTGTAAAGACCTCCCATATTAGACTGGCATTTGTGGCAGTTGGATTTGCCGGGCGGGTCCGGGTAGTCTTACACCATAAACGAGCATAACCTCGTGTCTTTACAACTGTTACGCATTTAATTCATGCCTTCAAACTCTCACATTAGACTGGCATTTGTGGCTGCTGGATTTGCCGGGCGGGTCCAGGCAGTCTTACACCACAAACGAGTCTAACCTCGTGTCTTAGGCGGTTTATTATTACACATCTTCATTTAATCCCAAAGTGGATTAATATCCCTATTCAAAATTTGTAAATAAATTCCAAATATACTTATGTCCATAATTGTCTCAATTATGTCCATAAATGCCAATTTTTCCAATCAATGTCTTAATTTAATTATATGACTTTTTCAAGGCCATTATGCCAATTCTCAATATGTGTATATTCAATATTACCCCCATCGTCCCCACGTTGTTCATTCATTTATCATGACATATATGTATATTAGACTAGCAATTAGTCTAACTCATAAAAGGGAAGAAACATCGCAAATTTGCATAACACACAAAATGGATCTAATCTTGCAAATAAGGATTACAACATACTTGCATAAACTTGTTATTGTCATGAATCTAAACATAGGCCTAAAGGTGTGAACTTGCATATATGTAATATAGTTATCATCCAAAACTTGCATAGGCCATAATCACAAACTTGCATAAAACTATGTACATCATAGATCTAAATCCAAGGTGTAAACTTGCATATAAATATAATATAGTTTTAGGCCATAGTCATAAACTTGCATAAAACTATATACATCATAGATCCAAATCTAAAGGTGTAAACTTGCATATATGTGAATCCAATTTCTACCTAAACTTGCATATAGTCACTTTATTTGATTCACATGTAAACTTGTGTACAATTCATATAGAAACTAGCATATAATCTACACCCAAACTTGCATATAAAATGATATCAAACGTGAATCAAGGTGAACATAGGTGATTTGGCATATGAAAAGGGATCCACAACAAAACTATCATTATAAACAACTAGCATATATTCAAAAAATATCACATTTTTCCAATGTCTCACAAACATAGCCATATAACCCAATTTATAACTTAACCCAATTAACTTGTTAATTATCTTATTAAAGATATTGAACTCATAACTCAAAGAAGGTCTTGAGTTCTGGAATCTGAGTTCTGAAATTGATTTAGCTCACCTTTGAAGTAGACAAATTCGTTGTTGTTGTTATAAATTTGAGTTGAATTGAGTTGATTAGCTTCACTTTCCCTCTAGTTGGTGGCGGCTACTCTAGGTTGCAAGGTGATAGCATGACGGCCATGGTTCTAATTTTTATTTTGTTTTAGGGTTTGAGTCTACTTTTGTTTATATGGAATTTAGGATTACTTTAGGCCATCCGATCAACCTAGAATCAATCAAGACCATCCATCCAAGATAGGGTGACACCTCAGCCCTAATGACTCAGCACTGAGTCACAAATTCGTCATCTCTCAGATCTGCCCGGGGGGGGGGGCAGGTTGACCTCCAGGTCGACACTAAGGTCGACCTGGCCTTGGGCGGGAAATTTCCCGCCCTGCCAGTTCTGAGTCTGAATTCGTTTTTGAATTTAAATTTGAATTTCTGGAAACTTCCAACAGCCATAACTTCTTCATACGAAGCCCAATTTACGCAAACTCGGACTCTATCTCAACCAGAATTCCGAGACGAACACAATGGCTTAACCCATTTCCCTTGATTCTTACATTTGAAATTAAGTATTCTTTAATTTGTTAACTTTAATATTTAAATTTACGGGGTGTTACAGATCCTTTATCTTGTTTGCATGCTGAAAGATCACTGGACTTACCAGACTTATGTCTGACCTAGTTTGTTTTTCACCTCTTTTCTTCCGTTCCCTCCCCCTAGGTAGTCAGGGAGGGAATAGCTCAGCTTAACTTGGACCTCTTCTCTTTCCAAGCTTGAAGATTAGTTGGTGTATCGTTTTGGACTCTCTCTCTCTTCCACTGCTATGGCTGGTTCATGCTTTATCAGGGAATATCATTGTTTTTATGCTTCTTTTATTCTTGGAAGTTTTTAAATCAAGACAGAAGTTCTATGTATTACATTTAAGTATGATTGAGGAAATTGTTGTAAAAGCTTGACTGAATTAAGTTGTTTATAAAATGACTTTATTTTCCGCTGCTTTATTTGTCTGTCTTGTAATTTATCTGCATTTTTCACCTATAATGCTCCACCGAAGTTAATGCATTCCCTTTGCGAGTGACCTTAACGGAGGTGGGGTGTTTCACGATGGGTATATGACAACGAATTTAACTCACCATGACGTGTACTCCATTTAGCTTAATCTTCCCCTTTTGCACCCTCAATGTCAACTGTTATAAGTACTTTTTACCTTTGGGTGGGTGATGTTCAATAGTCTCTGTTGTACATAAATTTGCATTTGCACTAAAATCATTTGTCATTTTAATGAAAAATCTACATAAAAAAGAAAACAAAATGTAAAGTTAACATAACACGTGAAATACACTTGCAAGACATCAATTAACGTAACAAATTTCATAGTTTCAAAAGACATTAACAAGAGAAAATCAAACATTTCACAACACAACATACGTGTACAGTACATCAATAAAGGTTAACACATGATCAAAACAAGAAAAACACATGCAAAATATTTTCAATCAATGTGTTGATTTGATTGAATACTTTTCAATAATGGTTCTAAATTTGGATGTTCTTTCAAAGTAGATTGATAGATTGTTGGTACTTCATAATCATCTATGTTATCCACCATACGTTTAGGAGAGCGTCGAACAATGGACCAAATAGAATTTTGTGTATTTTTGATGTAAATACTTGACTTGCTTCAGACGCACGAATAACAGGTTCATTATATTCTCCGTCGGTGTTCTTGAGCTTCTTTAAGTTTACCATTAACAAATTTGTGTCCGGACAAACTTTACAACCATTTGTCTTATCTGCAACATTCACCCAATTGGAATAGAATACCACATGTTGAAAATCATAGTAATCAACTTCCATGATCTCTCTAATAACACCACCAAGTAGTATCATCATCCATAGGATTTAGATCTTTTGAACTTGCAACAAATGTAGTGATCGCATTCATGCAGACACCACTATCTTGAGTTGAAATGGTGTCGTCATAATGTTGAGGAGAGAATGTATAGCCATTCACTCTATACTTAAGATAAGTTTTGACTTCCCACTTTAAACCACTGACGTACAACCATAATATTGTGTTCATACATTTTTCATCCACTAACGGTTTAGAATTATCAAAATTAATAGAATAAAATTAGTTAAGAAGAAACACATTACTTTCACGTAAATATAGCACACCTTCTTGTGTAGCTAATCAACAAATGCAGATTGGACTAATACTTATGCTTTTGTGATAGTTTTTCTTTTACCACGAAGATTGTCTTCTAAAGATAAGCGGTATGAACTACAAATTCAATATCATGATATATATATATATATATACACACACATAAGTATGTATATGTATATGTATATATTCTTGACTAAATGTGATATACATATTGAAAAAGGTGAAAATGTATAACCTGCAGTATTCATCTCGTTCTGGTATATCAATTCTAAATAGAAACCATCGTCGAATCTGTGATCATTGCACTCTAGATAATTTTAACTGTTTACCTTCAACAATGGAACACTCATATATATCATCACTATTCTCATCCAAAAAGGATGCTTGTTTAGAGCTATGATTTCCATCACGTGGATTTGGCATATATTCCATTGCGTACCGAAAAGATTCTAAACAAGGTATGCTTTAGAAATTGATCCTTCTATATACCTTTTGTTACTAGGTACGTTTTTGCATTCGTTCATTGCCCTATTACACATATATTAATATGCGTACTTACAGTTAGTTACTTCATAGCCCTTAGGTAAAATAATTCGAATGCAAAAACAATATTTACCTTTTAAATGGATACATCCATATATAATTCGATGGTCCACAAAGTAGAGCTTGATCAGCTAAATGTACCATCAAATGGATTCTTATATAAAAAAATTGAGAGATAGTGTGCCAATACACATAATGCTTCAGCAATCATATCTTTAGCCGCTTGCACATGTTCTCGAACAAGAACTTTCGAACATACTATGCTGAAGTACAAGCTTACTTGTAAAGCGCTCGTCTTAACTCACGACACTTTGGATATGAATGTTGAACCATGATAGGAAGCAAATATTGAATGAGAATATGATAATCATATGTCTTTTTAATTTGCAAACTGGGTGGTTGAAGACATACAAGACTGTGTAACTTAGTTGCAAGACATGATGGAAGTTTTACATCTTTAAGAACTTGACAACATTGCAACTTGCGAACCTTATTAAATGCATGTTTAGAAGACTGTTTTCCTTTGTTAAACATAAAGTTGATGAGATGTTCAACAATATTTTTCTTAATATGCATCATATCAATAGTATGACGAACTTTATGACTGCTCCAATAATCCAAGTCAAACAAAATTGACTTCTTATACCATGTCGGTCTTTCTTCCTCGTTGTCAAGACAATCTACATTATCATAAGCTTTAGAAATCAATCTCTTTTTGCTTTGTGATAGTTTGCCACAAATATAATTGATACACTCAAGCTTTTCTAAAAGAGACAAGCCTCTTAGCCGAGTTGGAGGCTCTTTATATTCAATATCCTTATACCATCCGTGTTTTAATACTCCATATGGATGATCATTCTTTAAAAACCTTCTATATTTTCGATAGATGCTTTTGTTGCCGATGTACTCTAATTCTGTCTCGGTAGCACAGATAGGACACGCTATATAACCATGAGTCACATAACCAGTTAAGTTACCAAAAGATGATAAATCATGAATTCCCCATAGTAATATTGCTTTCATATTGAAAATTTCCTGCTTATCCATGTCAAAAAAAGACACTCCTTCGTCCCAAAGATGTTTTAATTCATGTATAAGGCGTTGCAAGTATACATCAATGTCCTCACTTGGTGCTCTTGGTCCAGGAATTAAAAGACTCAACATTTGAAGTTGTGGTTTCATACACAACGAAGGGGGTAGGTTATAAGGTATCATATAAACCGGCCAACAATTATAACTATTGGAGAGCACGCTATTTGGATTCAATCCATTCGTAGCAATACCAAGCCAAACATTGCATCCTTCAATAGCAAATTCTGGCCACCGACTTTTGACTGATCTCCATTCAGCTGAATCTATAGAATGTCGCATGGAATTCCAAGATGGTGTAGCTTTCTTGTGCCATTGCATTTTACGAGCTATCCATGGTATAGTGTACAATCTACTTAATCTTGGACTTGTAAAAATGTATCTTAAAACTTCTCTTGGTTCTTCCGTTAATTTGACCGCCCCTAACACTGTTTTTTTGTTCATTTTATACCTTGTTTTATGGCACACAAGACCTTCTTTTGCATCAACATTTTCTTTCCAAAATAATATACAATCATTTTCATAAGCATGTATACGCTTCACCTCCATTCCCAAATTCTTTATTATTTTCTTCATCGTGGGATACTTGTTAGGTAAATTATTTTCTTTTGGAAGCCAACGTTTTAATCGCTTCAACAACTCAGTCACATTAGTTCCTGACCAATTAAATATATTTTTAACGTTCTGAAGCTCAACAATTACTTCTAACATTGTAATCCGCTCTTCACAAGAAGAATAAAGTTTTTCATTTTCTTTGTCTATGTATTTTTTGTTATTTTCTCCATAGTAAGAATGATAATTGTCTGAATTTGTCTGTTGAGCTTCCTCTTCACCACTAGCTTGTGGCATATTATGCACTCCAAAAGCATCGTCAATGAGATTTCTAAGAGCTCCCTCTACACAATTGTAAAAACCCATTATTCTTAACGATTTAAATTCCGATTTAAATCAAAATTTTATTTTGAAAATATTCTATAATTTCTCATAACAAAAACTTGGAATTTGAAATACGTACAGTGAGGCGTAGCAGCTTTTAAAATTTCATTGGAAAATTTGAATGTTTATCGGTCGCGCAATTTTCAGTGCAAAGCTACGCATAAAAATTCAAATTTTAGCAATTTTAAAATCTCTCCTAAATCAATTCAAACAAACATGAAGAGTATTCTATTCGTTGTCGGGAGTCCAATGGTGAAATTTGTTTCGCGAAAATCGGACGTTTTGACCTCCGTTTAATTGTTTTCCTTTCCGAATTTTACATTTAAAGGGGTCCGTAACGCGCTTTGGAATGGAGCATCGTGACACTGCAAATTATGTACCATTGTGTCCGTCTCGTCAAGATGATTACCGCTATATATTCATTTTTCAGTTTCGGTGCTCAATTCGCGATGAAATTGCGAATTGGCTTGTGCAATTCATTTTTGAAACAAAACCATTTGAGTTTGATGTGTCCCTATTCGAAATCAACATATTTTTCCAGTCATTTAGGTTTCGCAAAACCCGTCCTTTTATTTTACTAAACCATCAATTCGTTTTTTTATTTCCTAAAGCTTACCAAGTGGCACAATAAATGAAAGATTTTCAAAACAACTCATACTTATTCTTTTCACGTCCCTTTTTTTCAAGCCAACGTTGTTTCATTTTTTTTCTCTTTTACCATTTGTTCCTTTCACTTTGCCAACCGTCGTTTGTCATTCCCAAAGGTTGTGCGTTCAAACTTCTCTACATGCATCTTTTCATATACATATACTTTATAACATATTAAAAAAAATGAACGCATCATGATTTTACCTGCCGCCTTCCCCATACATTACTTTTAACCAAAAGATAAAAGGACACGAGTGAAACAGTAGCTCCATTTTGTTTCCATTTCATTTTCTTCAAACCCCCCCCCCCCCCACTTTCTTTTTGCTCACGCCATCCCATTCCTTTCGTATATATTAAAAAAAGATGGATGCATGGCACCACAAATTATTTGTTTTGCTACAAATATCATGAGCATGCATGAAATTCCTATAGCATTGTCCATTTTGTTATATTCTCCTCTAGCTTTCTCTCTCTAAACAACCAACCCAATCAATTATCCCTTCCACCGACCGTTGAGACATAGTGGAAGCAAAATTGGGACAAGTGATTTATGTTGGCAAGTAAAGTGGAGTGGTGACGACTAACAGGGTGGCCACGATCAACTAGGTGTGTCTTGTGCTTTTTAGGCCTGTTGATGAAAGGACATGTTTACGTGAGACGTCAGGGTGTTACATTGGAAAGTATAATTGCATAATTATTGGAGTGTAATGAAGGAAATTGCTAATTGATGGTACAAAGACTGGTCTGTGCATGTCAAGTGAAGATGAATTTCGAAGTAGGGATGCATACGATTTGAGATGGGTGACTTGAAGGTGATGAATGCAGTTGTGTGTGTTTTGCTTTATTGATGGAGAAACGCTGTTTTACTGGATTTGGTGTTCACTGAAGCCTAACTACTGCATCTTCAACGATTGCACATATTCACCAAACTCTAGTCCCAGACGTGCTGGTATGGTCGTCGATTGTATCATACTTGTTCGCAAGTTCTCTAGCCATCTTGAAAAGTGCCTATTCATCATATTCATGCTTGTATTTTGCCATTCTATTTTGTATCTATTCATTTGTCATTTTTATTCATTCAATGCCATGATAGGTGAGTTAATCTCACACTTGACCTGCATTCTTTTATGGATGTTAGATCAACATAAATGAACTGTTGTGAAAAATAAGTATTGCTAGTAGAAGTTATTTACTTTATAATACACCTTTCATATATGACACAATATATTTATATGACATGTAGATCCACCGATGATATATATGTTGTGATTGATGCTATGTGATTATTGATTTCTCTAGTTTAGGAAAATCACTATGGGTTGAAATGATACACACTGAACATGCATTTGATTAGGAAAAAATCGTTATGGGTTGAAATGATAGACCTGAATGATTTTTTACTGAATTTGGGATTGCGGGTTGAAATGATTCATACCCGTAAAATTTTAAATTGTGGATGGAAATGATAAATATCTGTATCACTTGACCATAGGGTAGAAAACTATATACGGACATCGCCAGTCATGTTTCGAAGTAAAGTGATTTGGAAATTTTAATTTTAAAATAATAACTTAAGATTTTATATTTTTATATTTATATTTTAAAGATTTCAAAATTAATTTTGTAAATTTTACATTATATGTTTTAAAATGATTTTTATGGGTAAATATATATTTAAATACTTATTTAAGATTTTACTTATAATTTTAAACTATATAATTTAATTATATAAGTATTTAAAACCTTTTATATAATAAAAAATTCTTTTAAACCTATTTATATATTATTTTACACTTATACATGTTTATAATCGATTTTCTAATTCATTTTAGAATTTTATAAACTTATATATATATATATATTTTCAAAGTTAATTTTTCTTATATATATTTTATAAACTTTAATAATAAACTAATAAGTGGATAAGCTAAGATTCTCGTGATTTGAATTCAAGGTTTAAAGATTTAAAAATTTAATAATGGTATTTGATTCAACAAATGAACTCATATAAGATATGAATTTGAATTCAAATTTGATTTGAACTTATAAGAGATGAACTTGAATTGTGAAATTGTTTTTTAATTTGAATTTCCATATTTAAGGAATGAACTTGAACCTATAATGGATATGAAATGAATTTGATTATAAATCAACATATTGAAAGAAATGAACTTGAATTGCGTAAACTGATGTTTAATTTGAATTTATAATTGATATGTGTTGATGTAAAAAGTTGGTCACTAATAGCAATCAACCCCCAATTGTGTGAAGAGCACACTAATAACAATCACTAAGTACAATAAAGTAAAGAAAATAGGGAACATGCAAGACCTTTTATATTGGTTCGCCAAAGATGGTGCCTACGTCCACTTTATATGTATTAATTTACCTTTTTTACAAGTACAATGTTTTTTCTATTTGAGAAAAGAAGAAAAGTTGGCTATTTTGGGAGTTAGCCGTGTGGAGAGCTTAGAATCGGAAGTCTTAAGTGAAGATCAGAGCGTCCGAAAAGAAGTCTCTTTCCTCTTTGAGCTTGGATGTATTTATAGATGAGGAAACGTGGCTTGCCTCTTTTGCGGAACTCGGACACATGAGGCTCGATCATTGGAAGTAGTTGCGGCGGTGAGACCCGGCTACTGCTAATTAATAGTATCCTCGAAAATTATGGCTTACGTGGCACTCGAGATGAGGTGTATTAAAAGTAGAGCTTTATCCGGAAGTGGTTGACCGCCTTTAATGCCTTGAGAGTCGGGCCGAGTATTGAATGACTCAGCTGAATTTTTCCATGTAGATTCGGAGATATCTGGTCGATCCGAATTTCAAGGGAGAGCTAGACTCGGTTGGTCTGGGAGAGCGATTGTGCTGGGGCATGAGGCGCCATAGCTCGTAGGAGATTAACTCGGGTCAATTCTTTTCTGGGATTTCTGACGTACAGACCGTCCTATTGGTCAATCGACCAATGCTGAAAAGTGTGCTTCTTGACATTGGGCTTCGATTCGTTGAACCGCGATAGCTTTTGCCAAAAAGTTGGTCAACACTTTGACCCTCAGAATACATCTTTCTTGGTAAAAGAGGTGTGTTCTGAATCTCGTGTCGAAGTTCAATGTGTGAATAGTGATGGTTGCACCGAACCATATTAAGGCTAGAAGTTCGACAGTCTCTGTGGTTGTATTAAGTCCAAAAAACCGACGATCAAAGTACATCGTGTTAAGGTTAGAAAACCAACAACCATCGGAGACCGTATTAAGGCCCAGAAAGTAACTACTAACCCTGTTCGAGAGATCCAATATTTGCAAAGACTGTATGGGCCACTCTCGGTCTAGAGAAGGCTTTGGTCTTTGATTGGGCGAGTAATAACCATACTCGGCTTAAAGATATAGGCAAGCAACAATCACACTTAGCTTAGAAAGGTGGCGAGTATTACCCATACTCAGCTTACAGAGATGGCGAGTATCATCCATACTCGGCTTACATAGACAGCGAGTATCATCAATACTCGGCTTACAGAGATGGCGAGTATTATCCATACTCGGCTTATGGCAAGTATTGATTATGCTCGACTTATGTAAGATCATTTGTGAAGTTCAACAAGTGGAAAGTGTACTTGGTTCAGAGAAGGGGCGATTATAATCCATACTTGGCTCAAGGAGTAGGTTAAGTTATGGTGGCAGGCTTTGATCGTGCGTTACATACGATGGCCTAACACTGACTATATTTGGGTTAGTGAGCGTCAGTCATGCTCGACTTAAATCATTCAAACATAATCCATGTTTGCAAAATAAAGTTAATTGTTGCTAAAGAATTAGTACAAGGAAATGACAAATAAATCCCAAAAGGACGGTTGTTGATTCCAGAGTATCCTAGGAGCTAAATTCTGACACCATACATGGGTAAATCAACATATCCATTTTATTAAAAGAAATAAAAATACATTGAAAATAAGAAATCTAAATCTTATTAATTGATGATGATGTCGCGATTGTCGAGCTCAGGGTCCTCTCCGTTTCCAGGAGCTCGAGGACCAGCCTGAGGAGCTTAGGCAGAGGATTGTTGCGCCATGGCCGGTGTACTTTTCTTGACGACTCGGGAAGTTCTCCTCGCCTGACCCTAACCTCGAGGAGATCGCGTAAGTGCCTACATTCATTGGTACTATGACCGGCTATGTTGTGAAACATGCAGTGCTTTCCAGAATCGAGCTCTTTCCAGGTTGGCTCTCTTCGAGGAGGTTTTGGGAAAGGTAGGGATTCTCCTACGTCGAGGTAGATGTCGAGCAGGGAAAAATTGTGCTCGGCATATTGATCGTACTTGTTTTCTCTCTGGGATCGTATGTTGCGTTCATTCTTTTCCGAGGCCTTTCCTCTTCTTTTATTCTGGCCATTGGTGTTGGATGGACTCCTTGTTTGGTGGCAAGGACCTCGAGGTTCTCCATCTCAATGTTCGATTCTTCTTGTCGGAGGAACCGCTTGGCCTCTGCATGGAAATCTTTGATATCCTTAGGGGGATCTCTGGTCAAAGAGATTGAAAATTCTGATCGGTTCTGGATGCCTACGATGGCGGCCATAAGAACCATCGATGGCTCGGGTCGATCGAGTGATGCTACGGCCGCGTTAAATCTTTCGAGGAAAGATCGAAGTGTCTCTCCTGGTCATTGCTTGATGAAGGTCAGGAACATGATGCTTTTTGGTTGGGAGATGTAACTCTGACTGCTCGATGAAGTGGGTGACTAGTGTGTTCCAACTATTGATCGACTCCGTTGTTAGCTGGCGAAACCACATCCCAGCTACATCTGTGAGGAAGAGTGGGAAGCACTTGGCCATAACTTTGGTCGATGCGCCAAGCACTTCCATTTGATGCATGTATCGCATGAGATGGATTGTTAGGTCGGTCCGACCATTGTAGGGTACAATGGCTGGGAACTTGAAGTCCATAGGATTGCGGGAGTTCCTAGTTTCCCTCGTAAAGGGGTTGTGGTGGATATTATCTATATCCTGCTGAAAAAAAGTGCCTTGGGTGAAGCGTCGGATGATGCTTGCAAGCTGGCTTCCATCTCCGAGGTGTCGCTGCCATGAATCCATCTCTGCATTCGGGAGAGCTCCAACACCTGGGTCCAATGAAAGCGTGCTCGGAAGGGTGGCCGTTGGTTGGGTCGACCTCCGGGATTTGAGTGAAGGTGAGGACGAGGGTGATCCCTGGATGATGGTTCTGGATAGAATGGCGCCTCTTGAACCTGATGAGAACTGGACCGAGCCGTACCCATGACGAAAGTTCCGTCCTGATCCAACATAACATGTGATGTTCGGGGCTCGGGGTTTCCCCCGGTCGGGGCGATGTTAGAAGGGTCTATGGTAGCATTTTCCTCCGCCATGGTTGGAACCGGTACGGTAGAGTGGCCTCCATGGTTCGAAAGGAAGACCCCACTAGCTCTTTGTTGGAGGAGAGGTAGCATAAGACGAGTCTGGTATAAGATGCTTGGGTTGTAATGGGAATGGCATTGATACTGATGGGCCCAGTGGTTGTTCGATTGGTCCAGGAAGACTATCTGGTCCCCGAAGTGGAGGTAATTCAGTCGAACGACTTAGATCTTAATCGCGGGCCTCCTGTGAATCTGTAGTTGCAGCTGCGCTGGCTGCTGGAAGTGATACTCCTGGTTGTGATTGGTTAGCAAGTGAAATCGAGCCAGGAGGAAGCAAAGGTGTGACATGATTTAGGCTTGGATTTCCGCAGAACGAAGATTAATTGTTGCCCCAGTCCCGACCGGTGGTGGAATTGATGTTGAAGCGTTAAATCCCATCTCCATTTGGCCGAGAAGGTGATCCATCAACTGTTGTTGTCGTTTGAGGAGTTTTCCTTAAGATGTCATCTGGTCTCTGAACTCATCCAGAATGTTGTCCATGTCGTCCGTGGTAAGATATCGGGACATGTCTTCATGAGAGGAGGCTTCCAGACATGCTTCTGCAGTGGTTGCCTCGGCTGCATCAGCGTTTGCGGGGCGGGAAGATGTTGTATCTTTCTTCCGCTTGTTCAACATGGATCGGAACTTGCTGAAGGTCATAGAGAATGTCAGTGCATGCCCCCTTCCTGGCACGCCAAAGTGTTGACGTTAAAAGTTGATCACTAGTGACAGTCAACCCCCAATTGTGTGAAGAGCACACGAATAACAATCATTAAGTACAATAAAGTAAAGAAAATAGGGAACACGTAAAACTTTTTATAGTGGTTTGGAAAAGATGGTGCCTATGTCCACTTTATATGTATTAATTTCCCTTTTTTTACAAGTACAATGCTTTTTCTATTTGAGAAAAGAAGAAGATTTGGCTATTTTGGGAGTTAGCTGTGTGGAGAGCTTAGAATCAGAAGTCTTAAGTTAAGATCATAGCGTCTGAAAAGCAGTCTCTTTCCTCATTGAGTTTGGATGTATTTAGGGATGAGGAAATGGGCTTAATGGGTCGCCATGTGGCTTGCCTCTTTTGCGGAACTCGAACACATGGGGCTCGATCATTGGAAGTAGTTGCGGCGGCGGAACCCGGTCTACTGCTGATTAATAGTATCCTTGAAAATCATGGCTTACGTGTCACTCGAGATGAGGTGTGTTAAAAGTAGAGCTTTGTGCAAAAGTGGTTGACCACCTTTAAGGCCTTGAGAGTCGGGCCGAGTATTGAATGACTCAGCTGAATTTTTCCATGTAGATCCAGAGATATCCGGTCGATCCGAATTTCAAGGGAGCACTAGACTCGGTTGGTCTGGGAGAACGATTAAGCTAGGGCACGAGAAGTCATTGCTCATAGGAGATTAACTTGGGCCAAATCTTTTCTGGGCTTTCTGAAGTATAAACTGTCCTATTGGTCGACCGATCGATGTTGAAAAGTGTGCTTCTTGATATTGGGCTAGGATTCGTTAAACCGTGACAACTTTTGCCAAAAAGTTAGTCAACAGTATAAAATGAATTCAATTATTTTTAAGCGGCTAAAATGTGAATTAGAATATATAAAAATTTATATATGGAATTGATTTATAAATCGTTCGGCTTAAATTAAGAAATTTGTTAAATCAAATTTATGAGAATGGTTTTAAGTTGTATGAATTGTTTGAATCAAAAGATAAGGTTTTAATTCGAATTTATAAGTAATGAACTTGAATTGTATGACTTGAATTATAAAATATAATAGACCGTTGAAACTGAAATATATGATTTGTTTTGATTTAAATAAACCGAAATAAAAGGTTATGATTTGAATTGTATAAACTAAATTTGAACTTAAGTGATTAGGATTTTGAATCGAATTCTTATGAAAGGCGAAATTAGATTGTACGATTTGTTTAACTTGGAATATAAAGTTGTCTATATTGAGCTTGAACCAAATTGTTGGATTTTATTAATCGACTTGAAACGATTTATTATAAAGGTAAAAAATTGAATTATTTGAATTGTTTGGAACTTGAATTTTTGCGAATATAAACCAAACCAAAATATTATTCAAGTTAAATATTTTAATATTGATTTAAAGGGTAATCGAGACCTTTAAGATATGATTTTATATAAGTCGATTTTGGATTGTAAATCGTTATGCGAATATTTTCGGAAATTGAATATAATCGAAGTTAAATAGTATAACAATGGTTTATACTATATTTCGAGACCTTTGCGATATGATTTTCTAAATCGATTTAATTAAAGCGATTTAAATGAGCTATTTTCAAAATAATGTATTCAAAGTTAGACATATAATTTTGATTTCATATTCAAATATGAGATTTCATATATACGATTTTATAAAGTGATTTATTAAATAATGACCTCTGTGTGAAAAATGTAAACGCTTGGTTGTTAAATAGACCAGGATCGGCTATTGTCATTCTCTCTACCAATATTGAAAACCACTTTAACAATTATGTATGCGGTGGAGATCTAGAATGAAGTAGGATGGTTTGGCATATGATTATATTTTCTATTTCATAGTAATTACGAGACCTTGACTACCTTGAGTCAGCTTGATGTGACTAAAACAGGAGATGTGCCGAGACCAAGTGAGGTCATACCTCCTATCAAGCGCACTTCTTCGATACTATTCTATTACTGTTGAGATTCGATTGGGCCCTTTTGATTATGGGAGTATGTCTCGAGGTGGGCGGTAATTGTTGCTATGCGTTACCACCAGTCTGAATATGCAAACGGTGAATCCACCATGGCATTCCTTGCGTGCCTTGTCACATGCCTTATACGAGTCCACTACAATTTTGTTTTGTACTATTTTATATGGAGTGCCCTCTGATAGCCTTCCTGTTTACGGAGGAATTACGGTACTGTATATACTATAAGAATATATAAACGGTGTAAGGGTAATAATGGTAATCCCGCTTACGCTATTTCGATATTTACTTTACAGATAGACACCATTGTATATAGCGTATTATACTATATAGTATTATTTTAACGGATCCTTAGAAGATGGTGATCCCAAACATCCTTTAAGTTACTGATTGCATTTCATCGAACATTTCATTTGATTGATTTATTTCCATGAGAATGTTCGTCCTGATCCGAGTTGTTTTGTTTTGCATTATTGCTCGGGTCAGATCGATTATCATAGCTTTCGAGATTCACCCTTGGAGTTGGAACTTATATTTGGTTTTGCTCATCTGTATCTACCTATTGATCAGTTGATCCAGTTTCAACTATTATTTTCATTTTTGTTTCATACCATTATTATATTATGTATCTAAAATTCAGTGTATTAGACTTTCGCTGTAATTATGTAAACTCTGATGAAAATTTTATTTAGTAGCTTCATGTAGTACTGTATTATTTTCCGCTACGAGATATCATATTGCTCTGTATCTGTGATCTGCGATTCTATGATTTATTCTATTTACCTCCGAAGCTAATAACAATCTGTCATTTTGAACGGTTCGAGTTGGCATGTTGTGTCGATTCAACACGGTCAAAATGGCGGGTCATTACAACAGTGGTCGGCTTGAATATGATCTTGAATATGAGGATCTAAAATAATATTTTCTGTATGATTCACCCTTGCATTATTGTTGTTCATCTCTCCATGAAAAACCTATCTATTATATGTTTTAACATACCATGAAAGATTAAGTGTTTCTCAACACTTTACAGTGAAAGCTTTTTAGAGTTCTTGCACTTAATACATGGGCAAGTGCATATTTCAAAATCGAGAGATGAGTGATTCTTCACAAAACTAATGAAGTCTCGAACACCTTGCTTATATTCTTCAGTGTTTCTATATGGAGTTTTTAATCCACTCTATTGAACTTGATTTAGACATAAATTTCAAATTTTACCTTTTGGACCTATCAAAGAAAAATATAGTGTTCATTTCAGTATAAAGTTCTCATAAATAATCCACGTATTATGCTATGAAATTCCCCCTATTTATTTATTCACTTGATATATTTTTATGTAATGTGAAATTCCCCTAGTTTAGATGCGTTTTTGGCTAAATTTTTCCCCCTATTTTAATGGTCTTATATAGAACAACAACAAAAAGAAGGGAAAAAAACATGTTTCTCTTTTGTTTTTTTGAAGGCATTCAGCTTAATGATCCTGATATGCTTTTGGACCAATGGACATTACACAAGGTCTACTTTAGACAACTGCAGTTTTTCTCTTTCTATTTTAACTAAAAAGGTCGGTAAGTACAAATTTTTTGCAATATACGTTTTTAATCACATGCACCCCATATTATGAAAGAAACTCAATATGATCCCAGGAACCCCATAATATATGACATAGTTTGGACCACTTCTCAATTGGATGATGACTGTCTATCTTCTCATTATTGTTACGTTCATATACACAATTACTGGATATTTTCCGTACCTTCTAACTATGCATTAAGCAAAGCATATGTTGTATTCTGATGATCTTTCCACTAAAAATCTTAAAATGTACACATCAATTTTAGTTTTAAGCATTTCGCAAAATATTGTTGTTTTCACGAAAAAAAAACACATTTAATACTACATTGACTTCATCGTCTGGTGGGTTCGGGTGTAGTTACAGTAGGAACAACACACAACAAGGTACCAGTATCAAATCTGAAGATATATTCAGAATATTTTATTCACTTAATGTCATTATGGTTGATAATCATCTACACTGTTTAACTCAATTTTGGTTTTAAAAGATTAAAAGGACTGTACTCCTTATAGGCAAGCGGTTAAATATTTTGGTTGCATTACAGGAGGCTGAAAATTATTCCATGGAAGCAAACAAATCAAGTCGACAAACTGCGTCGACATGTAAAAGTCGTACAACCAAAATTCATAATCTATCAAAAAAGGTAATACTCATATATATCTTCACTGTTTTGTTACATGTGTTTAATATTAAGTACAGATTAATGTTTCTTCCAACATAGGGAAGAAAAGTCAGAATTAATGAAAATATGAGAGTTTGCAAGAGCTCATCTCTCATGCAACAAGGTAAAGTTGTAAACAAATTTGATCTTCATTTTATTTTATTATTGATATTGTTAAAACTTAAAACTATACTTTACAAAAATTGACTATCTATTGCAAAACAATAATTCGTTTTTCAGTCAAACGATGCATCAATGCTGGATAAGGCGATCGAGTACCTGAAGTCATTACAATAACCACTCCATGTGTTAATAATTTCAGACCTTATAAAGACGCATATTAATATGGAAAAATCAAGTATATATTTATGGAAATCATTATTGCCTCGGTGATGTGGACTTACTTCACAAGTTGTCAAGATTTTTTTTTTATAAAAAATCATTATTTCATAGTGAAATTCAAAAATCTGTCCAAAAGTATGTAAAAAAGCTGAAATTATGGACATACTTCAACTACAAGGGGAAACAATGCCAGTTAGGTGTTTAGGGTTTCCTATTTCTTTAGATACTTGCATTATGCTGAGTGCACCTTTTTATTTCAACAAGTTATGTATGAACTTGATAACTGCTGAATGCACCTCTTTATTTCAAAAGGTTACATAGGAACTTGTTAACTGGGTTTGCAACATTCTTTTAATGGCAGAGAGAGCAACACCTTCTATCAAGTAGATGAACAAACATTTGTGTAAATAATGGCAGTGAAAAGAAACGAACATGAAAATCAAGTAAGTGTGCTACCTCTTCTATCAAGTCGATCAACAAACATTAGTGTAGATAATGACAGTGAAAAGAAACGCAAGATTAGATTTTTCATAGAAACTTAAATGCAAATCAAATCAGAACTATTAGCTCTAAGTAATACCCTTAGTAAAAATACAATTGTATAAGCATCCAGACGTTGAACTTAAAAAAGCGAGCTATAACTGGAGAAGATGAAAAGGTAAATGAGAGTGTAGAAGATTTAGTTACCCAAAAATTAGAGAAATAACACCATATATCCAGATTTGACAAGTATTTTCTAGATCTGTTAGCATTCAAAGAAAGGGTTTTTGGATAATTTTCCTGATTTTACCAGCAAATGTTTTCATGGATTAAATCTATAATACGAGAAATCTTACACGGTGTTGTTCGCGAGCACAAATCGAACATAGATGCCAAAATCGAACGCGAGTTCTTATGCTGAAGCGTCCACCAACATCCAATTAGAGAGTAACGAATTCGAATTTTTTAATCTTCACCATGGTGGGACTCGTGGGATTTGGATTCAAATTGTAATTTTTTTCTCCTTCTGAAATTCACAGGATTTGGATTTGTGATTTAGGCGGTCGTTTTTGGTAAAAGCGTTTGGCAAAGGAAGGAGAGATGGGAAATAGGGTTATGGACGTTACTTCACGTTTTTACCCTCAGAGACCAACCTTACCAACATAAACAAGCGTTGGCAATAAAAAAATTACAATTATGTATTTTTGGTAACACTTTTTTAACATAGCTATGCTTATTATTGTGACTACCCAGGAACACAAATAAGTGTTGGCAATTGAAGAAGAAAAAGAGTTGCCAAATGGCCATTATGGTGTAATGTACAATACATATTATAATAAATAGATCTATCCCTTTGGTTCAACCCAAGATGTATGCCTAACAAGGTTAGCGATTCTAGCCTAACTTTGTTGTTGATTATGCATGACTCAAACTACCCTTCCCGAGGTAGACTTTATCAAAATATAACACCGAGATAGAACCTTTATGCACATATTTGTGAAGCCTTTATACCAGGACATGGCTGATTATTTAATCGAGGTCAGGCCCCTAGCTACGGAGTTTTTCATTTGCTTGTCTTTCATTATTTAATGTCTCACTATCAATGATAGATAGGGTGGATTCTCCCTGATCACTTAAGACCCTAGGCGGACCAATTGGTCACTTATTATTCCTCGATAATTTATTTAACGTTAACATAAACTAGATGGCACTAGCTACGGGCCCTACTAGTTAAGGCTTATGTCATTCACGCATACACCCTTGCCCGCGTAAGGTGAGAGGTGGTATTTTATCGCTTGCTATACCATCTAGCTGACCTTATTGCATAATCGCCTTAGTCGCTCACCAATTCCTGTAGGGTAGGTAGCTATGTCTGACATTTTTAGTTTCCAGGTTTGGGCAGACCCTACACACACGCCATTTAAGACACCTAAACTGAAAGACCTACTCCCAGGCAGACTCCTCAAACCAAGCCACTTAAGACTCTAGGAAGCGGACTAAACGCGAAGACTATTAAGTTCGCCCTCATTAGCCTTTAGTACCTTTCCCTATTGGGATAAAGTGGGCTGCGTTATTAAGTCATTCTCGTTTAGTCTCTCTTCATGGAAATACCATACGGACACGATTCATTATCGTCAGGGGTTCCTATGGTTAATAATGTTTCACATCACTAACCTACTATGTTCGATCCAAACTTTTAATTATAAGTTATGTATTGACTAATTGCAAATAAGGAAAGTTATATCCTCCTTTCTCTAGGATATTTATTTAATTACTTCCCTAATTGGACTTAGTATTTAAACAAAAATCAATATCCATTTATCCCCCTATTTACACCATTGATTATAATTAATGTCATTTATGAGCCTAACAGTCATAATTTTCCTAAAGCAAAAATTCACAATGAATATCCTTATATTATCAGTCCCGAATACATCAATTTGTTGTACCCCAACAGGCATTACTAATCTTATTTATTTATTTGTTTAGTTATTTCCTGTTACGTATACTTAAATATATATATATATATGTATATATTTGTGCACCAGACCTCTCACATTTAGCTGACAACTTGGGGACGTTTGATTTGTCGATCGGTTCCGGGCAGACTTCTACCACAAGTTGAACTTAGCCACGTGTCTTAGTACAACTATATTTACGCATTAGACATTAACATTAAGCTGACCACCTGTGGATGTTGGATTTGCCGAGCAGTTCTGGGAAGACTTCTACCACAAGTTGAGCTTAATCTCGTTTCTAAATGCGATTATAATTCAAGTTCCCTAATTGGGGTTTACAACATAATCCTAATCAATTTTGGAATTGTAACCATTATTTTATTATATTCACTTTTCCCCAATCAACATCAGTTACAATTGTTATTTATTTATTTGCGGCTCTATTTATAGCAATTAATTATATTGATTGCTACGATGATCACCACAAATATATTAATTCAATATGGATTACATTTACATATATAATTCCATAATTGAGCAATGTTCAAACATTCAATATAACGTATATTTTACCTTTTACACATATTTGGACAGATAATGTATATATTTATATTTATATTTACACGCGGTTAACATAGTTATCTTTTATTCTCATTATTATTTTTAAATTTAAGGATTTGGTTTAATCAATAATCAAACATTTCCTTTCTGCATTCAATCTTGATAAAAGGTTCCTAATCTTACAAAAAGACCGTTAACTATGATTATTGTAAACTATGCCTGATTAGTAAAATAGACATGTTTCAAATTCACAAGAAAAATATATATATATATATATATATATATATATATATATAAACACATATATATATATATATATATGTTTATATATTTTTCGAATAGTTGATGCAAACTAAGCACAAATATGCATATTTATATTTATACGTACGTTTGCACCACTTCTCCCTTTTTCAATCTTTTTTTCATATCTTTTATGAATCCAAAATAACATCTTTTGTTTCAAAAAGAGGAAAATGGCATATTTACAATAACAAAGCCAGAACCCAACAAGATTGAATACAAACAAGCATATTTCTTTTAAAATTACAATCACAAAATTTTCCATTGTACCTTTTTATGCAAATTCACATAATTTATCATTTAACACTGATACTAGAGATCAGGAATATAACTACATCTAAATGGTGTTTAATGGGATTGATTTCCAAATCTATAGTGTTTTGCAACAACTGCAATGCAATTTACAACATAATTGTAGGAAATATGTATAAAAAATATTCAAGAATCATATAATTAATATTATGCCTAACCACAATTTGCAATATGCAAGTTTTGACAATTTTTACAATCAGATCTGATAAAAATAGGCACATACTTTGAATCTAATTCAAACAGGATAAACATGCTATTATAACTATATATACAAATTTCTCACTCACCTGATAACATCCAAATCCAAAGTTTGAATCTTTTAGGCCTACAATCCCAAATTCTTATAAATCTACAATTTATCTGAAAAGGGGATAAATTTCAGATTTGTAGATGTGTAAGAAAATAGGAAGAGAGGAGAGTATCTGATTTGGAGCGTCAATTCACATTCTTTTCCATCGAATCTAATAATCCTCTCAATTCTATATGATTTGTTGTATATGAATATATTTTTAATTAAGAAATTAGGTTAGAAGAGGGAGGAAATTGACAGGGCTTCGCTGCTGCCCGCAGATTTGTGTGGAAAAAAAATGAGGCCTTACCCCTTTATTTATAGGAGTGGAATTGGCCTTGCACCATTTGATTCATTTTAGTTTATATCTGTCCATCCGTTTAAGAATATATTTTAATCTAACCTTATTAACCCTAGCCGTAACTGGGCGGTTTGACGGCCAGTGAGTCGACCGCTTGGGTCGTCAGTTGTCTAGTGAGGCTAATTAAATAAGGTATATAATATTTAATTATTCTAGTTTATTTATTTATTTTCCGTCCGTTATCGTCATGAAAGTTGACCAGAATTCTGAGACGAACGCATCGGTTAAAGTTTCATGGTCAAATTCCATCGTTTGTAGAAATTCCTATTTTTAAAATTTTAATTGATTCCTATTGCCAAAATTTTCGGGTTGTTACATTCTTCCCTCTTAAAAGGAATTTCGCCCCGAAATTCTGATGTTTATGGTCCTATTCTACCAACCAATTTGTATACATTCACTTTACAACCATGTGTATAAGTTCACGGTGTGCATAATGAGATTCCAGCCATAAAATATGCATGCAAGATGATTCTAAATCGGATCCTCTTATATGTATGCATTAAATTTTTGAAATACTTTTGAAAGCATGATGCAAACATCATAAATATACTAGCAGTTCTATATGAATGCAACTTTTGAAAACTCTTTTTTTTCATCCATTACCTTCACACAATTACGAATAAAAGGGTGAAGCAACCAATTTTGCATCCAAACCCTATCATCCAAAGCATCACACAATCTTCCATTTCCCTACTTGCAACTCTTCCATTTCCCGCCCTAAAGTGGAATTTTCACCGCAACTACCCATAATACTCCAAAAATTTCCATCTGTAGACTGTAAAGGAGGCTTAAAAAAAGCACTAAGTCATAAAACGGGTTAATTAATAACTCGCGTGCATCGTTGAAAAGGTATGGAAACAACGTTTCCAAAGCTGAAACAACTTTTCTTTGTTATCGTTAACATTTTTATCGTACCATCGGTCCTAATGCACCGCTAAAAAGCGCACACAAAACATCCAAAATCTTCCTTACGCCTTTCATGTGACCAAAATCGAAATTTTTCATAAAAATAAATTTTCGCTTGAAAATTTCTTATGTTCATTTTGAAAATTTCTTTTCAAAACCATTTCACTTTCCTATAAAATAAGTAAACGATAAAAAAAATTCAAACGGAGTTTCCCAAAAACACCAAAAATGTACTTTGCGAAAACTTAAAAAATTCAACTCACAAGTGAGCGAAAAAGAAAGTCAATCGCACAAAAATGCGAAAACTAAAATTACACAAAGGCCCAAAAATTTTTTTTTAGCTTTAGTAAGGAACGGCGATTTATTTATTTATATACCCATGACGTAGAACCGGTCCTTTACTAAAACTTATTCAACATCAAATTTTGTTTTTTCCAGCTCTAGGACAAATGCTAGTTTATGAACGAGATTTCATTCAAATAGATATATGTGAATGACAAAACAATTTCAAACATAGAAATCTCACTTACCGACATTGTGCGATTTTTAAATACTAGCAGTTATAACACTACAACAACAACTAAGATAAAGAAAATGCTGGAAATGGAAACACACGATATAAGATACAACATGTAGAAGGCATACACTAACAACAATTACCCACTGTAGGCTGGTCGACCTCCGCGGATGGAACCTGATTCATTACCACACCCATGCCAGGAGTGTGGTATGGCGGAGATGCAGCCAATCCCATATGATGCCGGCGCTGCTTATCGCGAACCTCTCGGAGCACGACCTGGATGTTCCGGAGGGCGGCGAGATCTGGTGTGACGACCCCAAACCCCCGTTCCACGGTGACAAAGGTAATCTTTGGAATATAACACTTAAACAGATAATAGCAGAACAGACATATATAAATACACCAGATAATGTACAACAGAATACACTGGATAAACATAATCCTTAGAGTTACACAGTATATAGGATCATACTTAGTACAAAATACAGTTCAACTTTACATAAAATGTCTACAGTGGAATAAAAACATAATGTGTACAACAGGAGCTGAACAGCATAAAAATAAATGATAGAATCCATATTCCGCTCCATAGCTATCCAGAAAGAGCCTGCTAAAACCTGAATACAAGGTTGCCCGTGTAGAAATAGGGGCACCTGAATTTGCAAGTGAAACAAACTACGAGTCAGTCATGGGATTGGTATGAGAAATCTACTTAACATATTTTACAATAAGGCCAATCACAGGACCACGCCGCTAACGCGGAACGGGTTTACTCCATTTGATTGCCAGTGCTTCAAACAAGTAAATCAATTAAACATCGTAATGCTTTTTATAAAAATGAAGCCATTATAAGACTCAGTTCCCATCACACAATGCAACGCAAACCGGAGGATAGAGTTTTACCTTCTAATGGCCAAAATATGCTTGATACGAATAAAACAAAAGCATTTGATATTATTACTAGTGTTTATATGTTTCAAAAACAATTTCAATCATAAGTATCAATCATAGACGGCATGGGTACTATATATAGGTATACAATCAAAACCGCACGATGTCGTATTTGGAAATTGGATTTCCATCATGAACCAAGACAAGAGATCGTCCTTACCGCTTCGAGACTCTCTAGCCCAAGCCTCTGGCAAGTGCTCAGTCAAACCTTGGATCATCTGGGCTGTTCCACACGGAATGGATTAAAATGCCTGAACACTACGTTTTCCCACCCTATGGGGTGTAAACTAGTCATATACCGACCCAACCATCATCCCAGGAGCGACCGATATAACCGAGGCGGCTCGCTATCCATCATCCACATAAGTAAAATGCCCGGGCATGTAAAACCCAAAACACCACTCCTAGCTAGAAAGAAACGCAGGTCCTCCCTGATGTCCTCTCCCGTTTCTGGTCCATACCGGGGTGTGAGGCTCGCGAATCAACGCTAAACACAAAGCTAGCTATTCAAAGCCCTGCTTTGATCATCAACCATAAAGCTCTGCTTTTCAACAAAAGCTTTGATCACAACATCTCTGTATGCCACGTTATCAATCTACAACGTCAGACACACATTCATTTACAAGTCCGTTCCGGGTCTGAACGAAACCGGAGGCACCTTATTCCTCCCCCGTATGTCCAATACAGGAGAGAGGCCCTCGCACATCCGCACGATCAACAAGTACGTCCAGACGACCACCACTGTAACCCCTTCAGGGCAGCAACTCCCATCCAAGGAATCAGTAGCCATCCATTCGATGTGAAGATCCTCGGTCTTACACCGTCTTCATATCTTCGACTTCTAACCGTCGATCAATTATTTGAAATGAGAATTAACTCGGCCTTTTCAAATAATTCGCGTATATTTAGAATTTCAAATCAATTCATTTCAATGGTTAAATTATCTGTCATCCATAATTCAGTTCATTAATTTAATTTTCACGTCAAACACATTCAACCATCAAATATCCAATAAACCGAGTAAATTCGGTTTATTTCCATTCCATATCGTTTATAATATTTTATCATGATTTATCGTTATTTTTATTTATTTAAATATAGCCAATTTATTCAAACGACGCTTCAGGCCGTAACGTGGCCGTGGCGCTGTTTTTCTCTAAATTTGATTTACACATATCTGAAAATCTAACCATTGGATCTTTACAAATTTTATATCATTGGAAAGGTATTTTCAAAACGGACCCAACGGTTCCAGTTTTGGGAAAATTCGATGGTCAGATCTCCCGGTACAATCGTTTGAAGTTATGATTTCTAAATACGAACTACAGCGTCGTTATTCGATTTATTTTAATTATATATATATATAATCCATTCTGGCACTGCTTTCATTCAGATTTGAATTCAACATTCCAGACAATCCAACCATTGGATCATTGCAAAGTTGGTGTCGTTGGAAAGATATTTCCAAAGCGAACCCAATGGTTTGGTTTTCGGGAAAATCCGATCGTCGTATCTCCCGGTACGATCATTTGAAATTACAGTTTCAAAATACGAACTGCAGCTTCGTTATTCAATTCATTTTAATTATATTTATATATATATAAATATAATCCATTCTTCGGTTTCAAAAACCATTATAACTCATATAAGTGATAAAAATGATATTTTTATCAAACAGATATTTGTTTCGACATATGACTATTTTTAACAATTCGTATATGTAGTAAAAATGTGATTTTTATTGCCAAAATAATTTATTTCAAAAACGATTATTTTATATACTTCATACAGATGATATAAATGTGATTTTTATTGGGAAAAACAATTTACTTCAAAAATGAAGATTTTTAGTGATTTATATATATTGTAAAAATGTGATTTTGATTTGTAAAGCAATTTATTTCAAACATTCGATAAAAATGTCATTTTTATCGTTCAATACATTTTATTCCATACATTTGATAAAAATGTTATTTTTATCGTTCAAACCATTTTATTCCATACATTTGATAAAAATGTTATTTTTTTTCATTCCAACCATTTTATTCCATACATTTGATAAAAATGTTATTTTTATCGTTCAAACCATTTTATTCCATACATTTGATAAATATGTTTTTTTATCGTTCCAACCATTTTATTCCATACATTTGATAAAAGTGTTATTTTTTTCCGTTCCAACCATTTTATTCCATACATTTGATAAAAATGTTATTTTTATCGTTCAAACCATTTTATTCCAAAAATGAATATTTTCCAACACCTGAATATATTTCAATACATGAATATAAATCAAACACAGGAATATTTCAGAAAATTTCGACAGCATAACGGCAGGGTAGTTAAAATCGGCACCGTCCCTAGTACGACTCCTCGCTCTACTTTAAAGCCTCGCAGCTTTAGACAATGGGGATTTCAATATCTAGTTCGTACGCAGACGAATTTCCTATATACTAATCCTATTGGGATTTTAACCACAATCAATCATTTCAACCATTCGTATTTATCAATCAAATTTCACATCAACCAAATCCAAACAATCATAACCAATATATATCGTCCATGGTCAGTGGACGAGAGGAGTATATATATACGTATATAAATATATTTCGATTTCATTTCTATTCATTTCAATTCCATTCAACGCATATATAATTTTTACAATGCATATATAACTTATACATCGCACATACAACTTATACAACGCTTATACATGAGGTGTGCAACGCTTATATAACTCATACATCGATCGTATAATTTATACATCGTCATTCCATATCGTTTATAATTCAGAAATCTCACATTGGGTTCCATTCCTCCAAAAATTGAAGGAAGCTCAGAAAAATATCCGGTCTCTTCTAGAGTGTAGAAGACGTCCACACGAGTCCAATGTCTCCGGCTTCACTGGATTTCGATAACATATGTTAAAGATACGATTTTTATACCAAAATCATCATTAGCAACGCTTAAAAGCATTATAAACCTTTATAAAAATTCAGGTCGTATACCTTCAGCGAGGGTTCGAAACTAGGGTTTCGATTCTGGCCAAATCCGTAGCTTGAGGTTTAGATCGGGTTGCGCCACGCTCTAGGGCTTGGAGAGGCGCTCAGAACAGTGGCAGGGGGTCAGGTGCGACGACGAGATTCAGGCCTGGCGGTGCTTTGACGTCGATGGCTTACCTGACGCGAAACTCCACGATGGAGCGACGAGAGGTGCTGCAACCAGTACTGATTTGAAGAGGGTGAGACGATCTATGAAAACCTTAACTGGCTCAAGGGATAATATCACGTGGTTCGAGAGGAAAAGTAGAGAGAAGGGATGGAGTTTCAGCGCCGTTCGAGTAAGGGGGATTACGGGGCTGAGCGATGTGGAAGAAGGAATGTGATTGGCCAGGAGGATTTATAATTATTTTTTATTTATTTAAATCCGAATATACCCCTTACCTCATACGAACTCCGGTCCAAGCCCAACGACTATCGTCCCTAGCTAAATACCCCCATTCCGAACACAATGGAATATGTTTCGTAAGCTCGTTCGACTGTTTCAGTCAGTTTTTCTTCAAATTAAAATATAAAACATTCAATATTTGATTTGAACGTACATTTCAATTTGCTGGGGCCACAAACCGATCCCAAAAATTCCAGAAAAATAAATATAGCTATGTTTTGACGATACAATCCCAACAAAACTAGTTTCATCGAATTCTGAGACCGTTTGAAAAATGACCATTTTTTGGTCGATCCAATTTGACTGAAATCAACCAAACACATTTTCCTTTGCCACGCTCACATATTAACTTCAAGAAATATTATGGAATTTGAAACCTAGAAATAATTTGACATCCCGGATCCAACAAAAGTGGTTTCGTCGAAAACGGAGGTTATTTGCAAAATGGCTATTTTCAAGGGTTATATAAACTCCATAACGACCTTTCTGAAAATTCATTTGGCCATAACGTTTGATTCCCGCTATGAAATTTCAATTTTTCAGATTCGTTAGAAAGATATTCATAAACAGATTTAAATATTTTTGGTTTCACTAAAATCCGTTTTATTTTGCACCCGGCACAGTCAGTCAAAGTTCGAATTCAAAATTTCAAATTACCGCGCCATTTCAGGTCTTGTTTTATAATTAAAATAAATATATTTACTTTCCAACATCGATTCAAATAGATTTTTTGTCGTTATTATTTAAAATAATTTATTTTAAATATTCAAAGTCCACTAAAATAGCCAAATTAAAAATTTTAAATTGGTTCTGATTTTCCGGGCTGTTACAATCTCCCCCACTTAAAATCTTTTCATCCCCGAAAAGGAATGAAGTCGAAAGTTGTTTAGTTTTTCAACTCAACTTTCATTCTGGCTTTCATTCTTCAACTTTTCAGTTTCTAAGAATTTTCTAATTCCTCAAAAATTTGGCTAACACCCTAAATTTTCGAAAAATTTCACCATAACCTCCTTTGTACGGGGAGGGGTTTGGAAATTTATTGGGCCGTATTAGGTACCCAATAAATCCTAATAAGCATACACATATTTATAGTGATATATTCAAGTGTCCACAGGGGAGTGTGTATAGATCATAACTCCAGAGAATAAATTCTCGTCACCCTATAAATGCTTTTTGTGCCTTAATGACCAGAGAGACATGTTTATTGTCATCTCCAGACCCGTGTGGGGTTTTTATTAATCTTGCAATTTACCGTTACATTTTATATAGTCCATATCAGTCATCAGTTTAACCTGTAATATATAGTCATCGCCATACAAGCCTCTCGCTCGTATGGTAAATCTCCAACGTCGTCACACAAGCTCCAAATGCTTATGTGGTATATGATGAAGTATGCTATCTTCGAGAAGTATGCCATGTAGTGTAGTTCAAAATTAATTGTTACTATCCTATGGCGACGTTTATTATTACACACAGAACAACCAGCACTCCGCATCCAATGACATTCACAGGAGTTGATATAATAATAAAATTTCGCATCCAACTCATTAAGGTTTACCTATTTGTCGGGCACGCAAATAAATTCTTTACTCAACAGCAAATCCATTTACCTGTTCAAACATATATAATGTACATGTATATATTTCTATCTATTTCAAATCAGTTCAATATTTGATTCATTCGAATAAATTTACCATCATTCTCTTATTGATTTTATTATTCCAATGCGATTTAGTTTAAACTAACAATCACTCCACACAAACAACAATCAATTTATTTTTAACCCTTTCAAATATATAGCAATTAATTCATATACTCTTTTGAAATCATTCAGACTATATGATTAAAAATTCTACATCCATGAAAAGGAAACAACGACTAAGCAGAAAACAATACGGAAATGCAAAATATGGTAAATGTACCTTGCACTAGAGTTAATCAGAGATATCCACCCTGCATTTGGGATAGGCTTTCTTAATGCTCTCCTCGGTTTCCCAAGTACAGTCTCGCGGATCTCCACTCCATTGCACTTTGACTAAGTGAACCTTCTTGTTCCTCAGCTCTTTAGTTTCTTTGCCAATAATCTTTAGCGACTCTCTCCTCATAGCCAATTCTGGAGTAATTTCCAAATCCCATTGCGCGGCTTCTTCCACGATCAAGTCTGGATCATGAACATGCTTTCGAAGTTGAGATACATGAAACACATCATGTTCTCCAGGCAACCAGTCTGGTAATTGAACCCTATAAGCGAGATTTCCAATCCGTTCTATAATAGGAAACAGACCAATAAATTCGGGCCCCAATTTTCCTGTTTTACCGAATCGGACTACTCCTCTCATCGGAGATACCTTCAAATACACATAGTCACCAACAACAAATGGTATATCTCTTCTTCTCTTATCTGCATAGCTCTTCTGTCGACTTTGAGCGGCGAGTAATCGTTTCTTAACGAAATCGACTTTGTCTGCAGCTTCGCGAATCATATCTGGCCCCAATACAAGTCTGTTACCAGGTTCTACCCAACAAGCAGGAGATCAACACGGTCTACCATACAGTGCTTTGAATGGTGACATTGTCAGTCTCGCTTGGTAGCTGTTGTTGTATGAGAACTCAACCAAATGCAAATGATCTTCCCATGATCCGCCAAAATCAACAACACAAGCCCGCAATAAATCTTCAAGAATACGGTTCACCCTCTCAGTTTGACCATTTGTTTGAGGATGATAAGCGGTGCTCAAGTTCATTTTTTTTCCAATTCTGCTTGGAATGCTTCCCAGAATTTACTAGCAAAAACCGGGTCACAATCACTAACGATACTTATGGGAACTCCATGAAGTTTAACAATTTCATTAAAATAAATCTGCGCCAAACTCTGAGCAGTTCTATTCGATCTAACAGGTATGAAATGGGCGGTCTTCGTGAGACGATCTACGATCACCCAAATACTGTCATTTCCTTTCCTGGTTCTGGGCAACCCATCTATGAAATCCATAGAAATATGTTCCCACTTCCCACCTGGAATTTCCAACGGTTCCAACACTCCGGCGAGCTTTTGTTGATCGCTCTTGACTTGTTGACAAGTAGAACACTGGCTAACATATAAAGAAATGTCTCGTTTCATAGATCTCCACCAGAAAGTGCGTTTGATATCATTATACATTTTGCTCACTCCTTGATGGATACTAAGTTTGGCTTTGTGACATTCATCCAATACTTCTCTCTGGAGTTTAGGAATGTTTGGCACACATATTTGGCCTTTCAACCTCAGAATCTCATCGTTATCGATCTGAAAACTTGAGGGCTCACCTTTCTGAATTCTCTCTCTGATCTTCTGAATGAAGTGATCATCCTTCTGAAGAGCAGATATGTTATCAATAAATGAAGGCGTGATGATAAGATTGGCGATGATTACATTCTTTCCGCTGAGCGCATCAGCCACAACATTGGCTTTCCCCAGAGTATATAAAATATCCAGATCACATGCCGCGAGAAATTCTAACCAACGCTACTGCCTCATATTCAGATCTTTCTGGGTGAATAAATACTTCAATGATTGATGATCAGTATATAATTCGAACTTCTCATCCAATAGATAATGCCTCCATATTTTCATAGCAAACACAATGGCTAATAATTCAAGATCGTGAGTTGCATAATTCTTCTCATGTGGCTTCAATTGACGGCTAGCATAAGCGACTACCTGGCCTCTTTGCATTAATACTGCACCAAGACCTTCTTTAGAAGCATCTGTCCAGGCTTTTAAATCCTGGTTGCCATCAATAATTGTTAACACTGGAGCAGTTGTCAGTTTTAACTTCAGCTCTTGGAAAGCTGCCTCACATTCCGTAGTCTAATTGAATATGGAATGTTTCTCATAAGCTTTGTTAAGGAACTGGATATCTTCGAAAAATTCTTAACGAACTTTCGATAATAACTGGCCAATCCGAGAAAACTTCGGACTTCTATGGGCGTACGAGGCTGTTTCCAATTCCGAATAGCAGTGATTTTATCGGGATCCACAGAAATTCCTTCCTTTGACACGACGTGACCAAGGAATTTTACCTCTTCTTGACAGAATATACATTTGGAAAATTTGGCTTTCAAAACATTCTTTCTCAGAATCTCTAACACTTGTTCCAAATGTTTTTCATGTTCGCTCTTTGACTTAGAGAAGATCAAAATATCATCAATGAAGACCAAAACAAATTTATTCAATACTTCTATGAATACCCAGTTCATTAGATCGACAAAATAAGCTGGAGTGTTACATATAACCACTCATAGAATAAATCTGGACCTCTGAATGCTATCAAAGGAACACACTCTTCGGCAATACGAAGCTGATGGAAACCCGTAGCTAGGTCCATTCGTGAAAATGCTTGTGCGCCATTCAATTGATCCAACAAATCATCAATCTGCGGCAATGGATATTTATTCTTTAATGTCTGCTTATTCAAGTCATGGTAATCCACACATAGTCGAAGAGTACCATTTGAATTTGGGACAAACACCACTGCTGCTCCCCAATCAGAGAAACTAGGCCGGATCAGACCCTTCCATACAAGCTGTCGAGTTTGACTGTCTAACTCTTCTTTTTCCCTCAAGGTCGTTCTTTGAATAGCGTGACCTACTGGCCTTGCATTCAGAATCAAAGAGATTTTGAAATCAATTTCCCTACGCGGAGGTAAGCTAACAAATTCTTCGAACACATCCGCATAATTCTTGACAACAGGGATATTTTCAATGTCGACCGGAATATTCTCCGTAACGACAGGAACAGGTTCTAATTGAGCTGGAGAAACATCCAAAGTTGCCCAGAAGTCTTTTCTATCTGTATTCGGACCTTCACATGGAATGGTTACATAATTGCCTGATTTAATCATTGCCCTTACAACTCAGTCGGCGCATTTAACCTCAGCTTCATATTTGGTTAACCAATCCAATCCTACAATAAGATCAAATTCGGTGAAATTCATGACGATCGAGATGGTAGGGAACTGATAACAGGAAAAAGAAACAGGCACCCCACAAACCCAACTAAGATCGAGGGAACCCCCAACCGGATTATGGACAGTCATGGGTGTTTTGAGCTTTTTCAAATTCAAATCCAATTTCTTAACCACATTCTTTACAATAAAGCTTCGCGACGCGCCTATATCAAACAATACTTTGACTAGAATATTTTTGACAGTAAGCGTGCCTTCTAAAACATCTGGCCTTCCCTGACTAGTTGAGGGTCCTGAAGTTTCAGCCACTTCATTTACTTGTACCACTTCGGATCTCCCTGATAGCAGGCAATTTTTAGCAAGATGACCTGTCCGGTGACACTTATAGCATTCCCTGGTACCATGAGTTTTCTTCTGCTTCTTATCGGGTTTAGACCCACTCTTTATTTGTTTCTTCAAAGATCTGTAACTTATCGACAAATGGCCTTGCTGGTTGCAGTTATTGCATATGGCAGTCATTACTGGTTCTTTCTCAGTTTTAACCTTTTTCCTATTGACCTTAGGCTTCTTTCTATCCCAAGACGTTGTACTTATCTCAGGCTGCGTACTTGCCTATGGCTGTGTACTTGTCCCTAGGCTATCAGCTTCGAATTTCCTTTTGTTGTTAGAACTGACTTCCTTTTAATCGCCCAGAAGGCCTTTCTTATATAGATCTTCATACTGATAAGCCATATATATCATGTCAGAAAAAGATTGTTGCACATGTGCAGTTACCCTACTTTGGTACTTTCTTTGGAGCCCGTTAATAAACCTCAGATTCTTCATCTTTGGATTCTGAATTAAATGCGAGGCAAAACGAGAAAGTTCATTGAATTTCTTATGATATTATGGAATGGTCATATCTCCTTATATCAGATAGTAAAATTCATCACTTAACTGCTCAGTTGCTTCTGGAGGAATAAATCTTTCATTGAAAATTTCTTTGAATCTATCCCAGGTGATATCACCTTCTGTATTATCTTTAATAATGGTATCCCACTAGATTAAAGCTTCGTCTTTGAGTGCCCAAGATGCCAGTAATCTTTTCTGATCATCTCTCAACTTTGAACCTTTAAAGATTTTCTCAGCAGAGCGCATCCATGCTTTCGTTTAAATAATAGATTCATTGCCTGAGAACGGTACTCCACCCAGATTTCGATACTTAATTAATAGAGCTTCAACATCTGGTTCTGACCTACCTCTTCTACTTCTTCCACTCATTTTTCAATGTCTGCAAATAGCAGACAAAGTGTTAGGCCAACAAAAAAAGGTATTTTTAAAACATAGAGACATATACTTAATTGTATATGCATCTATCGTGATGTATTTCATTCTGCTATGCTCATTCTAGGGTAATACTGATCCTATCTAAAATGAGTTATCCATCATAGAATGCTTCTGATTCTATTTCTGACGAGTTTGTTAATATGTTATATTCCGGAACTAAGCTTAACCAAAGCTCTGATACCACGTTGTGACGACCCCAAACCCCCGTTCCACGGTGGCAAGGGTAATCTTTGGAATATAACACATAAACATATCACAGCAGAACAGAAATATATAAATACAGCAGATAATGTACAACAAAATACACTGGATAAACATAATCCTCAGAGTTACGCAGTATACAGGATCATACTTAGTACAAAATACAGTTCAGCTTTACATAAAATGTCTACAGCGGAATCAAAACATAATATGTACAATAGGAGCGGAACAACATAAAAAGAAATAAATGATAGAATCCATCTTCCGCTCCATAGCTATCCAAAAAGAGCCTGCTAAAACCTGAATACAAGGCTGCCCGTGTAGAAATAGGGGAACCCGAGTTCGCAAGTGAAATAAACTACGAGTCAGTCATGGGATTGGTATGAGAAATCTACTTAACATATTTTACAATAAGGCCAATCACAGGACCACGCCGCTAACGCGGAACGGGTTTACTCCATTGGATTGCCAGTGCTTTAAACAAGTAAATCAATTAAACATTGTAATGCTTTTTAGAAAAAGGAAGCCATTACAGGACTCAGTTCCCATCACACAATGCAACGTAAACCGGAGGATGGAGTTTTACCTTATAATGGCCAAAATATGCTTGATATGAATAAAACAAAAGCATTTGATATTATTACTAGTGTTTATATGTTTCAAAAACAATTTCAATCATAAGTATCAATCATAGACGGCATGGGTACCATATATCATGTCTCCATATATAGGTATAAAATCAAAACCGCACGATGTCGTATTTTGAAATTGGATTTCCGTCATGAACCAAGGCAAGGTATCGTCCTTACCGCTTCGAGACTCTCTAGCCCGAGCCTCAGGCAAGTGCTCAGTCAAGCTTTGGTTCATCAGGGCCGGTCCACATGGAGTGGATTAAAATGCCTGATCACTGCGTTTCCCCACCCTATGGGGTGTAAACTGGTCATATACCGACCCAACCATCGGCCCAGGAGCGACCGATATAATCGAGGCACCTCGCTATCCATCATCCACATAAGTAAAATGCCCAAGCGTGTAAAACCCAAAACACCACTCCTAGCTAGAAAGAAACGCAGGTCCTCCCTGATGTCCTCCCCCGTTTCTGGTCCATACCCGGGTGTGAGGTTCGCGAATCAACGCTAAACACAAAGCTAGCTATTCAAAGCCCTGCTTTGATCATCAACCATAAAGCTCTGCTTTTCAACAAAAGCTTTGATGACAGCATCTCTGTATGCTACGTTATCAATCTACAACATCAGACAAATATCCATTTACAAATCCGTTCTGGGTCTGAACGAAACCAAAGGCACCTTATTCCACCCCCGTATGTCCAATACAGGAGAGAGGCCCTCGCACATCCAAACGATCAACAAGTAAGTCCGGACGACCACCACTGTAACCCCTTCAGGGCAACAACTCCCATCCAAGGCATTAGTAGCCATCCATTCGATGTGAAGATCCTCGGTCTTACACCGTCTTCATATCTTCGACTTCTAACCGTCGACCAATTATTTGAAATGAGAATTAACTCGTCCTTTTAAAATAATTCGCGTATATTTAGAATTTCAAATCAATTCATTTCAATGGTTAAATTATCTGACATCCATAATTTAGTTCATTAATGTAATTTTCACGTCAAACACATTCAACCATCAAATATCCAATAAACCGAGTAAATTCGATTTATTTCCATTCCATATCGTTTATAATATTTTATCATGATTTATCTCTATTTTTATTTATTTAAATATAGCCAATTTATTCAAACGACACTTCCGGCTGTAACGTGGCCATGGCGCTGTTTTTCTCTAAATTTGATTTACACATATCTGAAAATCTGACCGTTGGATCTTTACAAATTTTATATCATTGGAAAGGTCTTTTCAAAACGGACCCAAAGGTTCCAGTTTTGGGAAAATCCGACGGTCGGATCTCTCGGTACAATCGTTTGAAGTTACGATTTCAAAATACGAACTACAGCGTCGTTATTTGATTTATTTTAATTATATATATATAATCCATTCTGGCGTTGTTTTCATTTAGATTTGAATTCAACATTCCAGACAATTCAACCGTTGGATCTTTGCAAAGTTGGTGTCGTTGGAAAGATATTTCCAAAGCGAACCCAACAGTTTCGTTTTCGGGAAAATCCGATGGTCGGTTCTCCCGGTACGATCATTTGAAATTACGGTTTCAAAATACGAACTGCAGCTTTGTTATTCGATTCATTTTAATTATATATATATATAATCCATTCTTCGATTTCAAAAACCATTTCAACTCATATAGGTGATAAAAATGATATTTTTATCAAACAAATATTTATTTCAACATATGACTATTTTCACCAATTCGTATATGTAGTAAAAATGTGATTTTTGTTGCCAAAACAATTTATTTCAAACACGATTATTTTATATACTTCATATAGATGATATAAATGTGATTTTTATTGGGAAAAACACTTTACTTCAAAAATGAAGATTTTTAAAAATTTATATATATTATAAATTGTGATTTTGATTTGTAAAGCAATTTATTTCAAACATTCGATAAAAATGTCATTTTTATCGTTCAAACCATTTTATTCCATACATTTGATAAAAATGTTATTTTTTTTCGTTCCAACCATTTTATTCCATACATTTGATGAAAATGTTATTTTTATCGTTCAAACCATTTTATTCCATACATTTGATAAAAATGTTATTTTTTATCGTTCCAACCATTTTATTCCATACATTTGATCAAAATGTTATTTTTTTTTTCATTCCAACCATTTATTCCATACATTTGATAAAAATGTTATTTTTATCGTTCAAACCATTTTATTCCAAAAGTGAATATTTTCCAACACCTGAATATAATTCAATACATGAATATAAATCAAACACAGGAATATTTTAGAAAATTTCGGCAGCATAACGGCAGGGTAGTTAAAACCGGCACCATCCCTAGTACGGCTCCTCGCTCTACCTTAAAGCCTCGTAGCTTTTGACAATGGGGATTTCAATATCTAGTTCGTACGTAGACGAATTTCCCTTATACTAATCCTATTGGGATTTTAACCACAATCAATCATTTCAACCATTCGTATTTATCAACCAAATTTCACATCAACCAAATCCAAACAATCACAACCAATATATATCGTCCATGGTCTATGGACGAGGGGAGTATATATATATGTATATAAATATATTTCGATTTCATTACTGTTCATTTCAATTCCATTCAACGCATATATAATTTTTACAACGCATATATAACTTATACATCGCACATACAACTTATACAACGCTTATACATGAGGTGTACAACGCTTATATAACTCATACATCGATCGTATAATTTATACATCGTCATTCCAAATCGTTTATAATTCAGAAATCTCATATTGGCTTCCACTCCTCTAAAAATTGTAGCAAGCTCAGAAAAATCTCCGTTCTCTTCTAGAATGTAGAAGGCGTCCACACGAGTCCAATGTCTCCGGTTTCACTGGATTTCGATAAATAATGTTAAAGATATGATTTTATACCAAAATCATCATTAGTAACGCTTTAAAGTGTTATAAACATTTATAAAAATTCAGGCCGTATTCCTTCAGCGAAGGTTCGAAACTAGGGTTTCGATTCTGGCCAAATCCGCAGCTTGAAGTTTAGATCGGGTTGCGCCATGCTCTAGGGCTTGGAGAGGTGCTCAGAACGGTGGCAGGGGGGTCAGGTGCGAAGGAGAGATTCAGGCCTGGCGGTGCTTCGACGTCAATGGCTTCAATGGCACGAAACTCCACGATGGAGCGACGAGAGGTGATGCAACCGGTACTGATTTGAAGAGGGTGAGCCAATCTATGAAAACCTTAGCTGGATCAAGGGATAATATCGCGTGGTTCGAGAGGAAAAGAGGAGAGATGGGATGGAGTTTCAGCACCGTTCGAGTAAGGGGGGTTACGGGGCTGAGCGATGTGGAAGAAGGAATGTGATTGGCCAGGAGGATTTATAATTATTTTTAATTTATTTAAATCCGAAAATACCCCTTACCTCATACAAACTCCAATCCAAGCCCAACGACTATCGTCCCTAGCTAAATACCCCCATTCCGATCACAATGGAATATGTTTCGTAAGCCCGTTCGACTGTTTCAGTAAGTTTTTCTTCTAATTAAAATATAAAACATTCAATATTTGATTTGAACGTACATTTCAATTTGTCGAGGCCACAAACCGATCCCAAAAACTCCAGAAAAATAAATCTAGCTATGTTTTGATGATACGGTCCCAACAAAGCTAGTTTCATCGAATTCTAAGACCGTTTGAAAAATGGCCATTTTCTGGTCGATCCAATTTGACTAAAATCAACCAAACACATTTTCCTTTGCCACGCTCATATATTAACTTCAAAAATTATGGAATTTGAAATCTAGCAATAATTTGACATCCCGGATCCAACAAAAGTGGTTTCGTCGAAAACGGAGGACGTTTGCAAAATGGCTATTTTCAAGGGCTATATAAACTCTGTAGCGACCTTTCTGAAAATTCATTTGGCCATAACTTTTGATTCCCGCTATGAGTTTTCGATTTTTAAGATTCGTTAGAAAGATATTCATAAACAGATTTAAATATTTTTGGTTTCACTAAAATCCGTTTTATTTTGCACCCGGCACAGTCAGTCAAAGTTCGAATTCAATTTTTCAAACTGCCGCGCCATTTCAGGCCTTGTTTTATAATTAAAATAAATATATTTACTTTCCAACATCGATTCAAATAGATTTTTGGTCGTTATTATTTAAAATAATTTATTTTAAATATTCAAAGTCCACAAAAGTAGCCAAATTAAAAAAATTTAATTGGTTCTGATTTTCTAGGTTGTTACATCTAGACTCTCCTGGCCAAGCTACTGGGGCTGCTAAGATGGAGTGGGTGGTGCGGGGACAGTAGCATCGGGCTACCAAATCCCATCTTCCGGAGAGTGGCGCGAATAATGGCGGTCGACGCCTTCTTCACCGCCATCTCCCTAGAAAGTCTCACCTGGAAGTGTCGGAAGACACAGATGAGAAGGTAACTGTAAGGAAAATGGCTCCGTGGGGTGCCAACGAAGGACTCGTAAAGATGAATCGTAAGCACTCACGCCCAATTGACGGCTATCCCGCCAAAGGTAGCATAGGTGGCGCGACGAACAGAAGGATAAATATGTTTCCAGCTTCGCGTCTTCAGGATGATGTTGTGATGTAGGATGTGCACAACTGCTCGGGCGATGGGTCGTGGATTGGCAGTATTCTAGGCTTCAGGGGCTCCAAGGAAGATACACTGAAGGACCTGATGGTCCTCCATCTCGATATCATCAATCTCTTCTCCAACCACCGAGATACCCAAAATCTAAGCTAATTCGTAGTCAATGAACTCGATGGGGGTGCCCATTACCTCAGATCTAATGACACATGACTCTATGTTTCCAGCTTCGCGTCTTCAGGATGATGTTGTGATGTAGGATGTGCACAACTGCTCGGGCGATGGGTCGTGGATTGGCAGTATTCTAGGCTTTAGGGGCTCCAAGGAAGATACACTGAAGGACCTGATGGTCCTCCATCTCGATATCATCAATCTCTTCTCCAACCACCGAGATACCCAAAATCTAAGCTAATTCGTAGTCAATGAACTCGATGGGGGTGCCCATTACCTCAGATCTAATGACACATGACTCGTCATCAATGTCGACATCCATCTGGGCATCAAATAGACGGACGCAAAGCGGATATAGATCGCGTTCAAAGGTGTTGAAGCCTAGGATCATTGCTAGTCCTGTGGGAAAAAAAAGCTCCTCTAAACCAAAAGCAGTGAAATCGACGAACTTCACCGGTTGGCCAATCTGAAACTCATAACTGGTTGTGGCTAAGTAGTGCTTGATCTTCCCCTCATCGCGGTCTAACCAAGCGGCTTCCTAAGGCGTGAGACCAGGCTGTTGACTGCGAGGTGCCATGGAGGAATCGGCGAATTGGGAAAAGAAAATTACAAATCTGGATTATAATTGGGTAGAGACCTACACGAGAAGGAATTTGGTGGTAACCAGGGACGAAACGGAGTGGGGTTGCTCAGAGAGCTTAGGAATGGAGGAGGGTTTTGGTTTTGGTAGAAATTGGGGTTGGGGAAAAAGGAGTCCGCTGGAATGATATATATATCATTACAGCTGAATCGGGTCGGGTTCCAAGCCAAGCTCATTAAGGGGGAACGGTCGACCTGGCCCTAAAAAGGCGGTCGACCGCTAGTCCTTAAAAAGGCGCAGTCTGAACCTCGACTCAACGACCCGTATAAATTACAAATATATATATATATATTAAAATAAAATTTATATTACATCGAAACAGTTCCCTAAGGCGTGAGACCAGGCTGTTGAGTGCGAGGTGCCATGGAGGAATCGGCGAATTGGGCAAAGAAAATTACAAATCTGGAGTATAACTGGGTAGAGACCTACACGAGAAGGAATTTGGTGGTAACTAGGGATGAAACGGAGTGGGGTTGCTCAGATTGGAGCTTAGGAATGGAGGAGGGTTTTGGTTTTGGTAGAAATTGGGGTTGGGGAAAAAGGAGTCCGCTAGAACGATATATATATCATTACAGCTGAATCGGGCCAGGATCCAGGCCAAGCTCATTAAGGGGGAATGGTCGACCTGACCCTAAAAAGGTGGTCGACCGCTAGTCCTTAAAAAGGCGCAGTCTGAACCTCGACCCAACGACCCGTATAAATTACAAATATATATATATATATATATATATATATATATATATATATATATAATTTATATTACATCGAAACAGCTCCCGCTCCCACTGAATTCTCGTATCGACTTTCACCACTCGTCGAGTTAAGAAATTTAATTTTCCAATGCCTTTTTCCCTGTCTCCAAAAAGGTTGTGACCACCGAATCGAACGAACTTAAAACATAAAATCAGCAAGAAATCCGGAATAAAATTTAAAACAGATTTTCCCCTTACTAGCAGACATAAACTAATAATTCGAAATCAAAATACCCTAAAACCAAGATGAAGGACTTTTCTTAGCCTTTTCAAGGAAAAATTTTAAAACTTCTCAAAATTAGAATTTATTATAAAATCATGGTTTCGTATTTATGAACCCATCTTATTTTTATTATTATTATTTATGTTCCCATTTATATTACGAACTGAAAACCTCTTCTTGTTCAAAATGTTGGAGCTTTTAAAAATCTTAATGATTAACCGTGATAATTTCAATAAATTATCCAATATATATAGGGAGAAGGTACTAAAAATTACAGGGAATTAATATTTATTATTTTTAACTTTAGTGGCATATTCCTTGCATTTCTAACTCCTTCCTACCAACCAGATTATATTTATTAAAATTACACAATAGCCCTACTAATTTTTTAAACACGAATAGTTTAAAATTTGGAAACCATATCTTTATAAAACTAGGCCTTTATAAAACCATTCTTCGAAACCTTATTCAAAACACATTTATATTTTTCCCAAATAGTTTTAAAAATAAATTTTCCTCGAATACAAGGCCATGAACTCAATTGAACACTTCAATAAAGGTACATTCGAAAATTTAACGAAGTAACAATTGAATATACCTCGTAATTATATTTCCGAAATGGATACGACATAATATTGTGGAATTTTCCTGTTTTAGATCGAATAATGGTATTAACCGGAAATACTAACGAAACCAAAAACCAAAAATCATGACTATCTCGGTTGTAGCTAGATTCTCGTCTAGCCTTCAAACTCGAATCAACAGAATCCACCATATGTCGTCCTCATGCTCTTCACAACAAGATTGCCAATGTACTATGGAGGTAAGACAGGATTGGCTAGAAACCCGAACTCAAAATATTTTAACTCTTGGTCGCTTAAAGCCCATTTTTACAATAATTAGCCCCAATACTAATATATTATTTAAATAAATTAAAGTCGAGAAAGAAAGACAAAGGAAAAACAGATAAGAAAATCGAATTACGTTCCCTTATGAGTCCTAATTTAACTAGTTCCTCTGATCGTTTAAGCGAGGCTCTGATACCAAATGTAACATCCCACGCTTTTTTGTACCCAAATTTCGACAAAAATCAAAACTCAAACACATCCAAGCATAGAGCGTGTAAATCTAGTACCTGCAAATAAATGAGCATGAGCATATTCAGAGTACGATAAGATAATACATAGCAGAACACTAGTACAAAATATGGTTGTTGTGTAACACCCTGCATTTTTAATATAATTAAAAATGTGTATATATATATGCATAGATATGTAAATAATGGTGATGTAAAATGAGAATTAATTAATACATGGAAGAGAAGGAAAAAATTAATTCAATAATAGTGTGTGTAACGGAAAAGATAATAAAATAAGGATACTTAATTTAAATTTCAGGAATTAAGTAAAACGGACACCACCATTACGTTCATCTCAGAATTCTGCTTCGAATCGAGCCCAAGTTTGCGTAAATCGGACTCCGTATAAATGATTTATGGCCTTTAGAAGATTCAACTAAAATTCAAAACAATTCGAAATTCGACCCAAGCAGCTGGGCAAAAAATTTCCCGCCATCAACCAGGCAGGTCGACCTGGGGGTCAGGTCGACTAGGGGGTCGACCTGGGGGTCGACCTACCCTTAGGGAGGTCGATCTGGGGGTCGACCTACCCATAGGGAGGTCGACCTGGGGGTCGACCTACCCCCTAGATCTGGGCAGATTCGTTCCTGTGACGTGTTTTAATGTGCTGTACGAATCTGATGTCTTCTAGGTCAATCTAAGGGCTCTAAAACATTCTCTACACCTATAAATACGTAGCAAGACCTAACCCTAATTCATAACAATTCCTCAAGACGCCTCTGTGCTGCTGAACTCTCAATTCTCTTAGCCGCTGCCTCTAAAACCTAAATCAAATTAGAAATTCTTCATCAACAATTCAAGGTCTTCACCAATAATCAAAAAAAAGATTAAATCAGCGTTCTACATCAACAACAAATCGTTTATTTCTCCAATCCAGTCAATGTGAGTGGATTTGAACTATATTTGTTGTATAATACTGCTTCTATCGTTTACCATTCCCCAAAAGGAATATGATAATAATTTAATAAGATCAGTTATTTTATTTATGCCTACGTTTGAGCTCTCTCTTTTTTATTCTTTCCCCTTTTTATTTTTATAGCTTAGTTATCTCGAGCCTACGGCTATCATGGATTTATGTGTTTTAATGGGAATGGGAAATAAAAAAAGGGAAAGAAGGGTTGGTTTGGGCATAATATGGGGATTGGAAGGTTTTGTATAGAATTATGGACATAATTATACTGTAATGTTGAATTTATGTAAGTTTGACATAATTGTAATTGGATATGGAATTGGTATAATTTAATATTAACAACATGTAATTGGATAACATGGATTGGTGAAATTTATTTGTGACTTGAAAAATAAGCCTAGAGGGTGAATTAGATTATATGTATGAACGTGGGAATGTTGGGGTATATATATTGGGAAAATATTGATTATATGAAATTGGGTATAATTGGATATTGGAAATTGGCATGTTTGGGTATGAATAACATGGAATTGGTGAATTTGGCTATAATTGGATAATTTGGGTGTTATGAAATTTGGCTAACTATTATGTAATTGGTGTAGTTAATGACAAACTGGAAATAGGCATAAAAGAAATGAATTGTAATTAAGTTGAATTTGGAACACATGACATGGATTTGGGGTTTGGGTGAAAGACGATTGTTAATGAACGCCTATGACATGAGATTAGGCGCGTTTGTGGTGTAAGACTGCCCGGAACCGCCCGGCAAATCCAGCATCCACAAGCGAACGTCTAATGTGAGAGGTCAACGACAAGAACTAGTGGCGTAACGGTTTATGACACGAGGTTAGGCGCGTTTTGGTATAAGTCTGCCCGGAACCGCTCGGCAAATCCAGCAGCCACGAGCAGACGTCTAATGTGAGAGGTCATACATCGTTATGGCATAAAAAATAAATTAAGAAATACTAACCATAATAAAACATGTGGGTGACACGGGTATGGTTAGAGGGTTAAGTGGGTGATATAAATGACATATAAGCATGACTAATGTGGACTTAACCGTTGTAAGACATGTGATGTAAAACATGACTAAGGTAGACTTAACCAAAGTAATACATGTGTAACTATAATAAAGGGGGTTAAATGGGACACGGGCGACATGTGAAACAAAATTTAGATATGCTTAGCCAAATGGGACCCGAAATGGTATCATAAATTAATTGAATTGGGTAAAGTTTAAGTAACAGGTTAAGTAAATGGAAGGGTTAAGTCAAATCTAAAATCAATGACAAGAAATGGGGAATGATAAATAACCTATTATGAATAAACTTGAATAAGGCATGAAAGGATAATAAGTGGGAATTATAACTAATGGGACAAGATAAGTTATAGGAAATGATTAGGAAGATGAGATAACTTATATGTAAATATATACTTAAATTAAGTGGTTTGGGAAGGAGAAATGTGAAATTAAAAATGATATAAGTTATATGAATGGAAAAGAAGTAAATTAGAATCATATATGTTGGTTGGGTTGAGTAATTCTCTGGGTGCCAATCTGATGTTGATTTCGGTCTTTGGGGCTGGTGTTTAGGGGGTTATTCTCCTAATCAGTATATATGTGGGATAAGGCATACTTAACTATGAATTAAGTATAACATGTTGTTGTAACCCTAAAAGGGAATAATTTATGAAATTGGAAAATAACATGTGGTGGACTTATTAATGGACTTAAGTGGGTTAAGTATAAATTGAATTAATAAGCAAGGGTAACATCGTAAATACGAAAAAGGAGCTAATGTGAATAACCAAGTTAAATGAGAAAGTTGACGAGGTGGCACAAGCGCGAAATAAACGGTTAGACTAAGGGTCTAATGACATATAAAACTAAGGCGCTTGAAGTAGTCCGTACGTTGTAGGATGAATAACCCAACGAGGTAGATCATCACGATGTCATAAGGCACGAGAAGAGCGCACGTTCATTATTTTGGTGGCTACAATGGACTGGAAGAGGAAGCACGCGGCTTCCTGAGACGTTAAAGGTGCTTCTAGTAGTCCTCTGTGTGGTGGCATATGTTTTAGGCTGTGCCCGCAGAGGTTGGGTCTGCGCGTAACTATTAGGTGGGTGGGCCTTGACTGCAAAAATAACTTGATAGTCAGAATGTTGTACGAGGTGACGGAAAAGGTGATTCGGCAGCTGCCTCAACAGAGGTGGAGGGTCAGGACCAACAAGGATAGTAGGTTGTCGAGTGCCTGTCACCACAGCTAGTAGGATGCAGGAAGACTAGAGCTAGACCCAAGATACCATTAACCATTCACTATCGTGGGACGGTGGTTGAGGGAAGATGCTGGATGGATGTTTAGATTGTTTGCTTAGGGGCTTGTCGCTTAGCTCTCGTAGTCTTTACTAGTTAAGGGAGGGGCCGAGGTGGGGCAATAGCCACCATGAAAAACAGACCCTAGGGATATTTGTGCTTGAGGCTCTTAAAGGCGGGCCTTACACAGATATGAGGAAAGCTCCTGACCGAGTTCCGTGTTTCTTGTGTAGCCCTGCCACGGAACTCGGGCACACACACACGATGGGTGTGCGGGTTAGGCATCGAATACGCTTGACGATACGTACGTGGGAAAGTCTAGGTACAACCTGTCTGCTCTGGATGGGGTATCGTAGACTAGAGGGAAGTATTCGATAATGTCATTCGTTATGTTTACATAATATAATTATAGTAATCCTATGCGGGTGTAGACTTGTATTATATATAAGAGGAATGTATGTTACTATGGCATAGGATGCGGGACTGTGTATATCACTGCGATGATACGGTGGAGACCGTGCGAGTGGGGTACCATGGGGTGTACCTCAGTTTGGGAGTAGCTACATATACATTATATTAGGTTAATCTACTAGGGAATGGATGGGTGCGACGTGTGTGTAAGCTTTGAGTGCTAATAACACGTATAACTTAATAAATAAGAAAATGTAATTGAACGGTATATGTAGGATTATTCAAGAAGTGTAGTTTAAATTCATTCACATAGAACTTATGTTCTGACCCCCTCCTCATAACATTCGCAGGTTAGACAGAGACTTATAACTTTGGGAATACTGATTTAGCAGTATTGTGATTAAGGTAAAGCTATGTTATAAATATATTATATTTTACTCCTTCCGCTGTGAGGTGTTTTCCGAACTCTGACATATCTCTTTTCTCTGTCTTTTTCTACAGGATACCAGAGCAACCAACTCGGGTTTCGGTGGATTGGATTTTTGAAAAAAAAGTCGGTTCGTCAGAATCTGGGTTGTTACATTTGGTATCAGAGCATAGATTTACGATTCCTATATAGATAACGAATGTGCGTATTTGTATTTCCAAAAATATAAATATATTATACAAACCTAGATCCATAAAGGAGCCCACTAAGTAGAAAGAGTAAAATATGGAAAGAGTTGGGATATCTCTTTTGTACACTAAAGATATGAACATAGAAATTTTGAGACCCTTAGGTGGTTTGGTTGGAAAGTGTACAATATGTTTGGTATTAGAGAAAGATGTATCCCATATAGGGATGGCAAAAAAATCCGTACCCGCGGATAACCGTGGGTAAAATCCGTCATGGATATGAAACGGATAGTTAAATAGGTATCCATGGGTAAAATAAACGGGTATTTTTAATATGCGTTAATTAATGGGGTGGGTACGGATAGTAAGATATCCATATCTGCGGGTACCCGTACCCATATTGAATGCGATTTATGCTCAATAGTCAATACAAAAAATGTTGTTGTTGGCTATTCGGTATTTGTGTGCATGCTTTTACTCAACAATTTATAAATAGCTGTTGATATTTTGATGGATACTTATGTTGTTGTCTCTTCTTTTTTGGATGTTAGTTTAAATATGTATTGGTATTTTGAGGTTAACATTTAAGAATTGGTCTATTTTTTTTTTACAAAATGTACTTTTGAATAATTTCAATAAATGGCTAAAAAATAAATTGAATAAATATAATGGATGCCCACGAAAACCCGCCATTACCCGCAACCTGTTTAAAACCCGTTTAATGGATACCCATGTGGGTATGGGGCGGGCACGGGGCAAAAAATGACCCAACGGGGGGGGGGGTGATGGGGCAATACTACCCGCGACCACCCCGCCCCATTGCCATCCCTAATCCCATATAATAGAAACTGAAATGTTAGTATTTCAGATTAGTGGGTTTAGAAGTGAGATCTTATAAATTGGAAAAAGGTTAAAAAGTGGAAGATGGATTAGGAATGTATATAGTTGAGAGAATTGGCTTTGGAAAAATGTTTAGGAAAGCCTAGTTAAGTTGGAGACCTACTTTGAGTTTAATCCAATAATTAACTTTTAAGGACTTGAAATTATGGAAGTTTTGGCAAAAGAGAATTAGTCGTGTTTTCAAGTTTTAATCTTGAAAGTATTTTGATGTTTGAAAGAGATACGATGGAATCATATTTGAAAAACTGCATATTGGGTTTTAAAGTAAAGTGGGGTATATTTTGTAAAGTAATGATGATTTGTTTTAAAAGAATTCTCTCATGAAAAAGTGTACGTTATAGAGCATGTATAGCTCATTAGTTTTCATACTATAATATATGAAAGGATTAAAAAGTAAAGCATACAAAATGTTGCATTTTGTAAAAGAAAGTTTTAAAATCTCTATTCGGTTGACAATAAAATTTTATTTATTGTTTTAGAAAAGAATTTTGTTGGGTAGACGAAATAAGTTGTAGGAATTAAGAATATGTTTGCATCATGCAGCAAGTAGTTAGATTAACATCGTAGGTATAAACAGTGTAACCCATTAGATGTCCTTGTTTACTCCAGTTTTATGATTTGAAAAAAAAACGTTTTGCATTTTTATTTAGTAACATGTTTTTATGGTTTGGCAAAGGCAAGTTTTTGAGAAAAAGATAAAAGTTTTACCACTTTTAGTTTTTGGAAGAAATATGCAATGCAAAGAAAAAGGCCAAACCATACTTTTAAAAGAATGGGGTAGGTAAGGATTAAGGCCTAGAAAGAACGAGATCAAATTAAGGCTATGAATTAAAGAACTAGAACCTAACTGGAGATTGGTAGAGTTGAGTGATTCTCTGATTATCAATCTGATGTTGATTTCGGTCTTCGGGATTGATGCTTAGGGAATTATTCTCTTACCAATTTCCGATCAAAGATTAGCTAATATTAAACTAATAGAAACTTCCTGTAGATTGCATAAACATTGAGAAACCTAGGTTTGTTGCTTGAGAAAAAGAGATAAGGTATAGGCTAGTAATACACGGCAAGGACTAGTAGTGACTACTAGGTAGTGGAAGGGCAAGTAAGTGTTGAGAGTTGGTGGTTGGACTTTTCTTTAGAGAAATAGTCTTATGATTCTTGGCCATTGGTAGTAGCTGTTAAGGATGTTGTTTGAGTTAAAAAAAAACAGGGAAGCTTATTTGGAAAATAAATTTAAGTAATTGGAGTAAGTCAAGTATGCTAAAAAAGAGAATTGCCTAATTAAGAAGAAAACAACAAATCTAATAAAGCAACAAACTGACGGGAAAAGAAAATGAAAATCTTAAGAAAAGTTGAATAAAAATGAAATTTCTCCAAGATAAGCTGAAAAAGAAAAGAAATTTTCTTATGTGGGTTGTGCTTGGATAGGAAAATAGGAATATTTTATAGAGTAGTTACATAAAATCCAAGTACAATTAGAAAAGATACATGAAAGAAAAACGGAAGATGTGAATTTTTCCGTTTTATACCTTTTTATAACATAAGAAATCGAATTTAGAAATTAGATTTTTCTAAATTTTGGAAACTTAATAATGATTAGTAGGATTTTGGATGCAACAATTGGATGAACTATGCTCTTATTCTATAAGAGTGTGGGAAAATTTGGATGAAAAATGTTTTGATTTTCAAAAATATTGCTTTCATATAGAACTACAAGAATATTTAGGATGTGAGCATCATGTTTCAAAAATCAGATTTTAAAAGTTTGCATACATATAGGTGGTACCAATTAGGCATACATGCTTTACTATGATGTATTTCACTTTGCACATGTGCACAATGTTTGCAACAATTGAATGCACACTTGATGGATGAATATTGCAAGGGATTATCTATTTTACTCTTATCGAATTTTGGGGACGAAATTCTTTAAGGGTGGGAGAATGTAACACCACATATTTTTAATATAATTAAAAATGTATATATATATGCATAGATAGGTAAATAATGGTGATGTACAATGAGAATTAATTAATACATGGAAGAGAAGGAAAAAATTAATTCAATAATAGTGTGTGTAACGGAAAAGATAATAAAATAAAGATACTTAATTTAAATTTCAGGAACTAAGTAAAACGGACATCTCCATTGCGTTCGTCTCGAAATTCTGCTTGAAATAGAGTCCAAGTTTGCGTGAATCGGACTCCGTATGAATGAGTTATGGCCTTTAGAAGATTCAACTAAAATTCAAAACAATTCGAAATTCGACCCAGGCAGCTGGGCGGGAAATTTCCCGCCGTAAACCAGGTAGGTCGACCTGGGGGTCAGGTTGACCTACCCCCCAGATCTGGGCAGATTCGTTCCTGTGACGTGTTTTAATGTGATGTACGAATCTGATGGCTTCTAGGTCAATCTAAGGGCTCTAAAACACTCTCTACACCTATAAATACATAGCAAGACCTAACCCTAATTCATAACAATTTCTCAAGACGCCTCTGTGCTGCTGAACTCTCAATTCTCTTAGCCTCCACCTCTAAAACCTAAATCAAATTATAAATTCTTCATCAACAATTCAAGCTCTTCACCAATAATCAAAAAAGAAGATTAAATCAGCGTTCTACATCAACAACAAATCGTTTATTTCTCCAATCCAGTCAATGTGAGTGGATTTGAACTATATTTGTTGTATGATACTGCTTCTATCGTTTACCATTCCCCAAAAGTAATATGATGATAATTTAATAAGATCAGTTATTTTATTTATGCCTACATTTGAGATCTCTCCTTTTTATTCTTTCCCCTTTTTATTTTTATAGCTAGGTTATCTCGAGCCTACGACTATCATGGATTTATGTGTTTTAATGGGAATGGGAAATAAAAAAAGGGAAAGAAGGGTTGGTTTGGGCATAATATGGGGATTGGAAGGTTTTGTATAGAATTATGGACATAATTATACTGTAATGTTGAATTTATGTAAGTTTGACATAATTGTAATTGGATATGGAATTGGTATAATTTAATATTAACAACATGTAATTGGATAACATGGATTGGTGAAATTTATTTGTGACTTGAAAAATAAGCCTAGAGGGTGAATTAGATTATATGTATGAACGTGGGAATGTTGGGGTATATATATTGGGAAAATATTGATTATATGAAATTGGGTATAATTGGATATTGGAAATTGGCATGTTTGGGTATGAATAACATGGAATTGGTGAATTTGGCTATAATTGGATAATTTGGGTGATATGAAATTTGGCTAACTATTATGTAATTGGTGTAGTTAATGACAAATTGGAAATAGGCATAAAAGAAATGAATTGTAATTAAGTTGAATTTGGAACACATGACATGGATTTGGGGTTTGGGTGAAAGACGATTGTTAATGAACGCCTATGACACGAGGTTAGGCGCGTTTGTGGTGTAAGACTGCCCGGAACCGTCCGGCAAATCCAGCAACCACAAGCGGACATCTAATGTGAGAGGTCAACGGCAAGAACTAGAGGCATAACGGTTTATGACACGAAGTTAGGCATGTTGTGGTATAAGTCTGCCCGGAACCGCATGGCAAATCCCGCAGCCACGAACAGACGTCTAATGTGAGAGGTCATACATCGTTACGGCATAATAAATAAATTAAGAAATACTAACCATAATAAGACATGTGGGTGACATGGGTATGGTTAGAGAGTTAAGTGGATGATATAAATGACATGTAAAGCATGACTAATGTGGACTTAACCGTTGTAAGACATGTGATGTAAAACATGACTAAGGTGGACTTAACTGTAGTAAGACATGTGTAACTATAATAAAGGGGGTTAAGTGGGACACGGGTGACATGTGAAACAAAAATTTAGATATGCTTAACCAAATAGGACCCGTAATGGTATCATAAATTAATTGAATTGGGTAAAGTTTAAGTAACAGTTTAAGTAAATGGAAGGGTTAAGTCAATTCTAAAATTAATGACAAAAAATGGGGAATGATAAATAACCTATTATGAATAAACTTGAATAAGGCAAGAAAGCATAATAGGTGGAAATTGTAACTTATGGGACAAGATAAGTTATAGGAAACGATAAGGAAGATGAGATAACTTATATGTAAGGATATACTTAAATTAAGTGGTTCGGAAAGGAGAAATGTGAAATTAAAGAGGTTACAAGTTATATGAATGGAAAAGAAGTAAATTAGAATCATATATGTTGGTTGGGTTGAGTAATTCTCTTGGTGCCAATCTGATGTTGATTTCGGTCTTCGGGGTTGGTGTTTAGGGGGTTATTCTCCTAATCAGTATATATGTGGGATAAGGCATACTTAACTATGAATTAAGTATAACATGTTGTTGTAACCCTAAAAGGGAATAATTTATGAAATTGGAAAATAACATGTGGTGGACTTATTAATGGACTTAAGTGGGTTAAGTATAAATTGAATTAATAAGCAAGGGTAACTTGGTAAATACGAAAAAGGAAGCTAATGTGAATAACCAAGTTAAATGAGAAAGTTGACGAGGTGGCACAAGCGCAAAATAAATGGTTAGACTTATGGTCTAATGACATATAAAACTAAGGCGCTTGGAGCAGTCCGTACGTTATAGGATGAATAACCCAACGAGGTAGATCATCACGGTGTCATAAGGCACGTGGAGAGCGCACATTCGTTATTTTGGTGGCTCCAACGGACTGGAAATGGAAGCATGCAGCTTCCTGAGACATTAAAGGTGCTCCTAGTAGTCCTCTGTGTGGTGGAAGATGCTTCAGGCTGTGCCCGTAGAGGTTGGGTCTGCGCGTAACTACTAGGTGGGTGGGCCTTGACTGCAAGAATGACTTGATAGTAAGAATGTTGTACGAGGTGACGGAAAAGGTGATTCGGCAGCTTCCTCAACGGAGGTGGAGGGTCAGGACCAACAAGGATAGTAGGTCGTCGAGTGCCTGTCACTACAGCCAGTAGGATGCGGGAAGACTAGAGCTAGACCCAAGATACCATTAACCATTAACTATCGTGGGACGATGGTTGAGGGGAGACGCCGCATGGATGTTTAGATTGTTTGCTTAGGGGCTTGTCTCTTAGCTCTCGTAGTCTTTACTAGTTAAGGGAGGGGCCGAGGTGGGGCCATAGCCACCATGAAAAACAGACCCTAGGGATATTTGTGCTAGAGGATCTTAAAGGCGGGCCTTACACAGATATGAGGAAAGCTCCCGACCAAGTTCCGTATTTCTTGTGTAGCCCTACCACGGAACTCAGGCACGCACACACGATGGGTGTGCGGGTTTGGCATCGAATACGCTTAACAATACGTACATGGGAAAGTCTAAGTACAACCATGTCTGCTCTGGATGGTGTATCGTAGACTAGAGGGCGTTATTCGATAATGTCAGTCGTTATGTTTACATAATATAATTATAGTAATCCTATGCGGGTGTAGACTTGTATTATACATAAGAGGAATGTATGTTACTATGGCATAGGATGGGGGACTGTGTATATCACTGCGATGATACGGTGGAGACCGTGCGAGTGGGGGTACCATGGGGTGTATCTCAGTTTGGGGGTGGCTACATATACATTATATTAGGTTAATCTACTAAGGAGTAGATGGGTGCGACGTGTGTGTAAACTTTAAGTGCTAATAACACGTATAACCTAACAAATAAGAAAGTGTAATTGAACGGTATATGTAGGATTATTCAAGAAGTGTAGTTTAAATTCATTCACATAGAACTTATGTTCTGAACCCCTCCTGATAACATTCGCAGGTTAGACAGAGACTTATAGCTTTGGGAATATTGATTTAGCAGTATTGTGATAAAGGTAAAGCTATGTTTTAAATATATTATATTTTACTCCTTCCATTGTGAGGTGTTTTCCGAACTCTGACATATCTCTTTTCTCTGTCTTTTTCTGCAGGATACCAGAGCAACCAACTCGGGTTTCGGTGGATTGGATTTTGGAAAAAAAAATGGTCCGTTGGAATCTGGGCTGTTACATGTTGCTTCGCCTTATTTGCTTCGGTTATGCTTATAACCAAAACCAACGATATCATTTGCTTCGGTTATGTTTTCTAGCGAAGCAAATAGTGTTACCTTCTTCGATTGTTCTCACAACCGAAGCAAATGACATCATTTGTTTCGTTTGTGTTAATAAGCGAAGCAAATAATGTTATTTGCTTCTGCTGTCTTTACAACTGAAGAAAATAGTTTTACTTGCATCAGTTCTTTAGGAACCGAAGCAACATCATTGAAGCAAATAGTATTATTATATGCATCATTCCATAAAAACTAGAGCAAACGCACTTAAGCAAATGCAAATTAATTTAATTAGAGAAAATGCACACATAAATAGTAATAAACAGCAATATACATATGTCATTATTTATAATTTATCATAATTAATGATTTTTTTGGGCAAGGCTTCCTAGTTATTGATTATCGATAAATAATTTATAATTGCTAATTATTTTAAACAATTAATTATTTGTTTCATATTTAATAATTTATTACATTGTTAATTACTAATAATTTATAAAATATATTTATATTTATTAATAACATTTGTTAATAAATAATTAAATTACAAATAAATATTGAATAATTGGTAATTAAAATTAATATTTAATAGTTAACGGTTAACATAGTACTATTTACCCATTAAGAAGTAATATTTAGTAATTATTAGTTAATAATTACTATTGAATAATCAATTATTGATAATTATATTCCAATTAAAACTTATATTTAATTATTTATAATTAATAATATAATTTAATACTTATGAAGTGATTTAGTATTTAAAAATTAGTTTTAATGATTATATTTAATACTGACCAACGAAAATAAATAATTATAATTAAGAGAAAACAGTAAACAATTCATGATTAATAAGTATTAATAATAAAAAAGTAACATTTAGCATTTAATATTTTACAATTATAATTAATAATTATATTTAATATTTAAAATAAAATTTTTAAATAAATAAATAATAGTAGAAAGAGTAAGACAAATATTTAATATTTACTATTCAATATAGAGTTATAATTGATATATATTATATACCATGTAATCAAATTTAAATTCAAAAGCGCCTTGTCAGAAAAAAATTAAATTCAAAAGTGTTTATAAAATTTTGAAAACGAAATTTTATTTATCATAAAGTTGAAAAGTAAGAAGATACAATTTTATATAAATTGAAAATTTAATATAATATTCAAATTTATAAAAATAATTTATAAATAATAGTATGTACTTAATATTTGATAATTTACGCCTACTATTTTGTCAATGATAATTCATACACAATTCTTTTTTTAATTAATATTTTATGTACTAATAGTTTATAATTAATAACAAACAATGATTTTCATTTTGCAACCAATAAGTTGAAATTAATAATAGTTAAGAAATTATTTAATGGTTCATAATTAATAGGGAATATTTATAATTGAGAAGTAACATTTTGCATTTAATATTTTACAATTATACTTAACAATTAACATTTAATATTTGATTTTTATAAATATTTTACAAGTTTCTTTTAGATGGTTAACATTTTATATTTATATTTTTTGCTTCTTATAAATACTTTCGTTTTGCCTTTTTTCTTGAACGAAGAGGACAGCATATCCGGCACTAGGTGGGAACACGGGTCTGACCAGACTCAATTCACGCATTAACCAAGTTCTGCGCCCTCCAAACCCTAATGCTCCGTGATACATAAAATCCCAATTCCTGCATTTGCCACCGCCAACATCATTTTCTCTTTTCCAATTTCTTTCGCTATTTTTTTAAAGCTCGTTCCCAAAAAAAGACGATGGCGATTTATGCTTTTTTCGTTCGTAAAAATGACAGAGTGATGCGTTTCCTTATCGATTAGGTTTGTATATCTCAACCCATGTTCTGAATCTTGTTCGATTAAGTGTGTTCGGCTTTTTTCGTTCGTTTTGTTTAATTGCACTGTTGTATGATTCAATTTGTTTCGATTTCTGCTTGAAGATCAATGACCAGCACTAATCTTCTCTGTGAGATCTTTTTATTTTCGTCATGTCATTGTTTGTTTGAGATTTTGCCACAAAAGACACGTGATTCTTGAACGTAGATGTAAAATCCCGCGTTTTTGGTATTCAGATATTTAATTATTTTAAAACATTGATTTGAATTATAAATGGATTTATAATATATAATTCGTTTCTATAATGAAATTCGAACGTATAATTTATATATAATTATAATTCGAACTCGCAAACGTCGCGATATTTCATAATTTACGATTTGAAATTCATATCAGTACGAATTTAGAACATTCAGTGTAAAATGTGGTAAATAACGGTATATAAATTAACTATGTTAAATACAAATGGAAATAAAAATAAAATAAAAAGTTTAAGTCCTAAGCTAACAGAAAAAAGTATATAAATGTAGAGCATCTATGCAACGACCCGGGGAAATCGCGATCCTGGTTATCGGCATAAACTCAATGTCGACTACCCTAGCATCAGAAATACCAGATAGTCCATGAAAGAAATTAGAGGGTGAGAATAGATAAGATAGAAACTTAGAATAGAAGAAGAAGAACATACAACATCAGAGTAACACGAATCTCACAACGGAACGAACAACATATAATAGATAACATATCTTTGAAATAAAATCAGTATATGTATACAGTAACATTATCAGAGTAAAACACTTACAACACACCGGAAATAACAATAGCTATAAAATCCTGAAGCCTCCTGCTCCAAGCTTTCCAAGTATATCTGTAAAATCATGACTACTGTACTGCCCGTACAAAATTGGGCACCCAAGAGTTTAGGGAAAACAAAACAAAATAAAATCTGGGTCAGTCATGGGATAGGTGTGAGTAAAATAGTTTAAAACAATTTAAGCAATTAAACGATATCTCATAAGACCACGCCGTATAATGGAACGGGTTTTTCCCTTATGAGAATCCAAAACATTTGATTTAACTTTCAAAATCCTTTTGAAAGAAACGATAAACTTTATATCAAAACTCTTTTGATATTATAATAATGTCTATCAACCATAACTAAATAATCATCTAGCAGAAACGCTTTCATCTCACGTTCTACATATATAGTATACAATCAAAACTACGAGCACTTATTGGGTAACGGATTTCCAACTATGACAAGGTATGGAACCACCTTCCGATAGTGTACCTCTAGAGAGGAATACACTGGGTTCAACAAGAACATCTTGCAACCCGGCCACACATGACCGACCACTCATTTCGCTTGAGTGTATCGAATGTATATCACCAACGGTTGGGATCAGCAACCGTTTCCCAAATGGGACAACATCGACAATAGATTATAGAATGAAATGAATATCTCTAGATAGGTGAATATACACCCTAATTGGCATCCAACCACTTAGCCATGCTGCCTGCCCGATTTTTGTCATTTCCCGATTGTGAGGCTAGAGGCCATGCTTATCTCTGATAGATCACACATTTATTCACTTTTAATGTCACATCATCATACCCGCCAAATCACAAATTGATTTCCCCAAAAATACAATCGGTATACAGCTAAGAGAAATTAATTCCTCCGCCACCAAACGTACATACGTTTGAAGAGATCAACTTACGTGATCCATTAAATATACTCTGTCAGACATTCTTCCATACAGGTTGTCCTGGGACTGGACAAATCGAAGGCACTATTCTGAAAACAGGACAGCCCTTTCATAACTCCGTCTTCAATTATCTTCATCATATTTGATTCGCAACGCTAACGCCCATACAGAGTGGTTTTCAGATAATGAATCTGATCCCGGTCTCTCCGTATTGACGATGGAAAAATGGTCAAAAACTTCGATAGTCGGTGAGTTAACTATCAAAGAAAAATATGTGTACAAACAACGATATTATTTCCAGACGGAAATTCAATCGATCAAACAGCATTTAACATTTATTTCTTTAGTTCATTTTTCATCTCATGTTTCCATATGTGCAATATTTCCTATTTTCTATATTAGAAAATATTTCTGATTCTTATTTGGAAAACATTTCCAAAACTCCTACATTTGGATTTAAACAGATGTTTAAATAAAACATCGCTATGCCAACTCAAAACGGTACACTCATTAACTAAATTCACTTAACCAAACTTTACTATCAAACCTTAACCATTCCTTAGTTACAAATGGAGTCAATCAAGTTGGGGTATAACTACCTCTTAGACCTTAACTGAACAACATTTCTAACTTCGAAATAGACAAAGTTCTCCTTTTAAATCTTTAACAAACCTCCTTAATCAACTCTCAGATTCTATTTATGAATCCACTTCTTTTATGAAAAACATTTGATTATAATGATACGTTATAACCCCTACTCACGAAATACCTAACTTCAAATATAACTTTTATTTATAAATTTGGATAAATAAACAAACAACTCATTTATAAATAAATAAATATTGATTAAAAACGGAAAGTGAATAGTACTTTCCCGAATTCGATATAATCAAATTTCTACGTATATCTCTCTTTCGAATATTCTATATTCGATAACTCCTTTTTGAATAAACTATATTCGATTAACTCCTTTCGAATAAACTATATTCGATGAACTCCTTTCGAATAAACTATATTCGATTAACTCCTTTCGAATAAACTATATTCGATGAACTCCTTTCAAATAACTATATTCGATTACCTCACTTCGAATAACTAATATTCGATAACCTTTCTTCGAATAACTAATATTCGATAACCTTTCTTCGAATAACTAATATTCGATAACCTTTCTTCGAATAACTAATATTCGATAACCTTTCTTCGAATAACAAATATTCGATAACCTTTCTTCGAATAACTAATATTCGATAACCTTTCTTCGAATAACTAATATTCGATAACCTTAATCTGACTAACTCTAATTCGATTAATAAAATTCAATTGACTCTAACTTGACTAACTCAAATCGATTAACTCTATTTAGTTAACTCTATTTAATTAACTCTATTTAATTAACTCTATTCGAATAACTAATATTCGACTAACTCTTGTTCGATTAACTCTATTCAATTAACTCTATTCGAATAACTCCAACTGATTAACTCTAACTAGTTAACTCTAATTGATTAACTCTAACTGATTACCTCTACCTGATTAACTTTAACTGATTAACTCTAACTGATTAACTCTAACTGGTTAACTCTAACTGATTAACTCTAACTGATTAACTCTAACTGATTAACTCTAACTGGTTAACTCTAACTTTAACCTTTCTTTTATAAAATCCATTTCCTTTTATATATAAAATCCATTGATTTTATATAAATAATTCATTTTCAAAATTCGCTTTGAAAATCCCATTTTTTTCATTCCAGTATTTCTTACGGTATTTAAAATACCCAAATAACAATGATCGATATCATTCAATACACGTAATCAACACAGATTATATCACATCATATATTACAATATATGAAAAACAGTAAAATAAATGTTTAGGAATCCAGTTGGATTCCTCCGACCTGTTTCCCTGCATCCACAGATGTTAAATAATTTAATTAACATCACTTTCATTCAACATGAAATATTCTGATCAACAGAATCCATATTTGATTAATGATATATATATATATATATATATCACTAGATCTATAATTTCAACCAATCAATTATCAGTTCAACCAAACAGTCAACACACAGCAATCAGTCATCATTTAACAGTTCTAAAAATACGTTATAAAAATATGAACTGATAGAGTTGGTGAGTTTTACTCACATTGGACGATCATCGTTAATAACGATAACCATCGCTTGATTCAGACGGAAAATTTATTTTGCTATAAATTGTAACGCGCTCAGATTCACTCCCAGTCAGTTCCATTGTGGAGCCACCGTCCATACGATCCCAACGGATCTTTTTTCGCTGAATTTCGTTCACGTATGACCAAGTTATATCATTTACAAGTTAATATACTATTTGAATCTAATTTAAATAAAAGTAAATTTCTATTTATTATAGTTTGGGCTTAACCTTGTTTTCGGTGGCCCAATACCTCATGTAACCGATCCATGTTTCAGGCTTCCTTCTCCTTTAAATGTTTTTTCTAAAACTCCTATAACTTTTTTCCAGACATTATGGACTTCTTCCAATCCTCAAATCTCCTCTTCTATTTCATGATAATTTCCGAACTCCTCACCGTTCTCTTCACCTTCGAAATCTCCCTCTCCTCATACCATACACGACCAACTCGAGACAACTATCTCCATCACGGTTTCCACAGGAACCACACACTTCAGTAAACCCAACAGTACTCGATCATTTCAAATGCCCTTTTTCTCTCCAATGATACCATGATTTCCAGAATGAGGACTACCATTAACTTCCCCTCGGCATAAGCTTCCACCTCATCTCCAAAACACGCTACTCGATGGCCCAAAATCAATCTTGACCTGATGATTTCATGCACAGACATCGACACTTATTTTTACCAAGACAACCCAAAGTTCACACGCTAGTTCTACATCCTTCCAGAAAGCCAAAACTTATACCAGAAACCGCCATAGATGCTTGTACGTGATTTGATCAATAACCCTGGCTTTTCTGGTGTAATTTGGAACACGGAAAGACCTCGTCGAACTCACCAAGAAGGGTACCGTGTTGAAGAACTTCTCATGGTGAATCCAAAAATACTTGTTTAGGATTTTTACCATTTTTCTTTGATTTTATATTGAATTTAAAAAGGATCGAAATGTTTTACTGTATGGAAAAGAAACAGTGGCGCATTCCTTGACCACAGAAAAAATGGGATTAGGTTTGCAACGGATGAGGATGCATTTATAATGTTAGATAAATATCTAGATATTTTGGTTTTATATTAATACAAATTTTCGATGAATGTTTTCAATCCCAACGATCACCCGCAGTATCAAAAATTCATGAAAACTGACATGTAGCTACAAATCGACATTACAGACCCAACGAAACTTGTTTCGTTGAATTCCGACTCCGTTTGCTCACACAGTGTATTTTTAACCGTCAAAATATCGATTGTATTTCACATTAAAAATCCGTACGGCCACATACTGACTTCAGAAATCACGAAACTTGAAATATAACCAAAATTCAATATTGTGGATCCAACAAAATTAGTTTCGTTGAAAACTGAGGTCGTTTGCAAAACTGGCTATTTTTAAAGCTCTAAATAAACCCGTTTAAATAATAATATATTTAAAAATAATTTAATTTAATATTTATAAATAAATATTATCGTATATATCCACAACATAATATCATACAACTCCAATTGGATTTATAACTCGATATTCAAATCCCGGTTGAATCGACTTTTCGACAATAGAATTCCATAGCGACTTTTCGAAAATTTGATTTAGACATAAATCAAAATCTACACAATGAAATCCTGATTTGTAACACCCTGTATTTTCTATAAACATAAGAATGACAAACTAGAGAATAATTAAATTGTATCAAAATAATTAAGAAAAATGGGTTACGCCATTGCGTTTGTCTCGAAATTCTGCTTGGGATAGAGTCCAAGTTTGCGTGAATCGGACTCCGTATGAAGAAGATATGGCCTTCAGAAGTTTCAATAAAAACCAGCCCGAAATTCAAAATTCAGATTTCGAAATTCAAAACAGACACCCGGGCTGGACGGGAAAATTCCCGCCCAGGGCCCAGGTCGACACTAGGGTCGACCTGGGGGTCGACCTAGGTAAACAAATCGACACTAGGGTCGACCTCCCCCCTATTTCCAGATCAATGGACAGATGCATTTTTCTGTATTTAGAAACCCGTTCTGACCAGATTCGTGACCTCTATGCTATTTAAACACTCCCAAACCTAGCTTTCTCTCCACACAATTTCATTCTGCCTATACTCTGCCTCTATTCTAATTTAAAATAAAATAAAAATGGCGTCGCTACTCTGCTAGAATCAAAACTAGAACTAGTGCATCTTCTTCCAATCTGAATAGAGTTCAAAGAGAACAACTATTTTCTAATCTAATCGATAGTCTAGGCCAAAGGAGCGTTGTTTAGTGTCAGAATACAGATTCCAGAATACAAGAATCGTTCTCTTTTTGTGAGTATAGTTATTTTCAGATATGAAATTTAATAATTATCTTGACATTTTTGTGAATCTGGATCTGAGGTTATGCATACTTTTCTGTGGATCTATCTTGTTAATATTATTTTGATTGTTCTGTATCTGTTCCCTCTTTTCTTCCTTACGAGCCTGCGCCAAATCTCATAAGGGATTAACGCACGAACGCTAAATTTTGGGATAAATAATGGATAGTGCAGAATTGACATAACTGATCTTTGATTGATTTGAGAAAAGGGACATATGTTGTAAATTAGATCTAGATTTGTGCATACTCTGTGATTTAGAAGAAGAGGAATCATTGTATGATAACATATGACTTGAAACTTGGGGACATAATGCATATTAAAATTAAGATTTGATTTTTGAAATCTTATAATTTAAAGATCTAGATTTTTGGGTAAATTTTATGTAACGATTCATGATTTGAAAAAGGAATATGTGACTTAGGCATAAAGACCTATATTATAATAGGATAACTATCAATGTGAATACGCCTAAAAGTGGATTTTTGGATATTTGGCATTAAAGGCTATAATTTGGCATAATTCATATGGTATATCATAATTTGGGGGCTTTTAGAGAATATTATGTACTGTGCAAAGTTTAACTAAAAATTTGGGCATATGTTGTATTATGAATTATGACCATGATTTAGGCATGTAAGTTTAGGCTTAATTTATGATTAGGCAAGATATGTAAATAGAATTTTAGAAATATATAATCTGCTAAATCTGTTGAATTGCCTAATCTGCTAAAACTGTTATCTGCTGAATCTGTTGAATTGCCTAATCTGCTAATCTCTTGAATCGCCTAATCTGCTAGATCTGTTATCTGTTGAATTGCTTAATCTGCTAATCTGTTGAATCGCCTAATCTGCTAGATCTGTTATCTGTTGAATTGCCTAATAATTGTAATTTGGGTATGAAAATCTGTAGGCTCGATCAAAGATTGAGTAAAACATGGAAATTTGATTACTCTGTTGTAACCTGTAAAGAAGTTTAATCTGTTAAATGGACATAATTAGTCTGATATCTATATAATCTGTATTGGAATAAATTGGCTATGACACGAGGGTAGACTCTGTTTGCGGAAGAAGCCTGTCCGGAACCAACCGGCTTAACCAGCAACCGCAAACTGTCAGTCTAATGTGAGAGGTCGTAGGCATAACTAAAATATGCTTAGACATGAGGTTAGGTCTGGCTTGTAGCAGAAGTTTGCCCAGAACCGCCCGGCACATCCAGCGGCCACAAGCTACCGACCTAATGTGAGAGGTATATGCATTAATATCTTTAATGCAAATTTAAGAGAAATGTGGTGTCTAAAAACGTGTTGGGTGGTTAGGGTTAAACCAACTGGACTGATGAATCTAATAAACCCGTTTCGTGAATCTGTAGGCCCAATAGAAAGTTAGACAATCTGTAAGTCTATTAAATTCGTACATCTGATCTGTTAATCTGATAACTTGTTAACTTGATTGTCTAATCTGTGAACTAGTAATCTGAACTCTGTCTGAAATCTGTAAACAAGTTAATCTGAAATCTGTTAGTTTGGGGACACAAGGTTAGGAGGGGAATTACTTGTGTCATCTATTGTGTGGAACCCATATTAGTCAGTAACCCTTTCTGGTATCAAAACTTTGACCCCACGCTATGTAGGGGTCCGGGCACGCTTACTGAACTAATTATAAGCGGTTCATTCTGATAATGGCGAGGGGTGTTGATGGCACATTCCAACCGGGTCATGTGCGTGCATGGATCCGGTCTTCTCTGAGGATGTAAGACACCGTGACATCTGTAAATAGGTCTGTGCCAATAGGCTGTCGCTTTAGGGAGTTATACACCCTACTATGGGACCGACACAGGGTATTTATGTATTAGGGAGCCGATCGCTTTGGGGTAGGACTTAGGGTGCACTTAGTTCTGTCTGTTCCTGTGGGTACCGTCTGTTTCTGTTGGGTGGTAACACCTGTCTGTTTCTGCGTGGTACCGTCTGTTCGGGTGGTAAAGGCCCATTACTAGTGTACACCTAACCCTAGCACTCTGTTTTTGTAGATATTATTCCGTTTCCGTTTCCGTTTCTGTTTAGACATTATGGTACACCTTGTTCTGTCTGTTTCTGTGGGTACCATCTGTTTCTGTTGGGTGGTATCACCTGTCTGTTTCTGCGTGGTACCGTCTTTTCGGGTGGTAAAGGCCTATTACTAGTGTACACCTAATTCTAACATTCTATTTCCATAGGGATTATTCTGTTTCCGTCTCTAATTCTGTTTCCATAACTTCTATCTGTTGGGGTGGTAAAGGCCCATTAGTTGGGTGGTAAAGGCCCATTATTAGTATTATGTTTCCGTACTTTCTGTCTGTTGGGGTGGTAAAAGCCCATTATTAGCATTTTGTTTCTGTACCATCTGCCTCTGTTCGGGTGGTAAAGGCCCATTACTAGCATTCTGTTTCTGTAGAGATTATTCAGTTTCCGTTTCTGTTTCAGTTTAGACATTAGGGTAACACCTAATCCTGTTATATTAGTATTAGCGCAGAGAAGTGAAAAATAAGTAAGAAGCTTAGCTTAGCCTACATCATTCCGTTTCTTCTGTTAACCTGCTATTTCTGTTACGGTTATCTCTCATCCAGTTTTATTTACATGTCATGATACTGTTATCTGTTTATATGCTGAAAGTCACTAGACTCACCAGACTTATGTCTGACCTAGTTTGTTTCGCCTCTTTTCTTCCATTTCCCCCCTCCCCCCAGGTTCTTAGGGTGGAAACATAGGAGCTTGATTCTGATTCTCTCTGCTTGAAGTGCTTGGAGTATTGCTTGGCTTTGACTCTATCTTTTCATGGCAGTTTATGTTGGGGATTATGGCTTTGAAACTTTACATTCTGAAGGATTTTGTATAAGACTTATAATTGTGTACTTGAGTTTTGGTATTGTGATTTAGAAAGATGTAACCAAACTTATTTCTGCTTTTGCTGTAATAAATTTATAATCTTTCAAGTACTACTTTATCTGTCTTGTAAATTTCTGTTTTGTCTACTAAAAACGCTCCACCAAAGTTAAGGCATTCCCTTTGCGAGTGACCTTAACGGAGGTGGGGTGTTACACTTGGTATCAGAGTTGAAGGTTACTAAATTTGATTAAAAAATTGAAAACTATTTTCAAAAAGGTTTTAAAAAGAAAGTATTTTCAAAAGTGGAGTTTATTCTGAAAAACATAATCCCCAAGAGCCATATATCTATCTTTTGATTTCCTGCTTAATCTTTGTTACCTTCTTTTCTGAATCTCCGGGGCTCCTGGCTTTCTGGGAGGTAACCTCATCGCGACATGGTTCCGTAGGCATGATGAGACTACAGTGTCTGTCGAAGGGCAAAGAATTGCCTAACTTCCATCTGTAGCTGCAGTAATTTCACTTACGGCTGATCCTCTTCTGAGCTTCATAAGGTTTTCCATGCGATGAGGGCAACTTTGGAGAAAGACTTGTTAACATGTAAGGATACTGGTTGTTTTCAGTGTGGTGAGACAGGACATCTGATCTAAGATTGCTCCAGAAGGCAAGTGCAAAGGGTAGAATCTTCTGGAGGGTAGATACTCTCGTAGTTGGCAGACAGGATAGAGGTGGAATTTTTTTCCTTAGAAAGTTTAATTTCCTTATCTGATCATTCTGGCATTTTGATTCTATAGTTGAGTCTCTACTAGTCTTGTTTCTGATCCCGCTATAGTCTCAAGCCCCATGAGGGTTACGACCCATCTGTTTGTGATAAGTTGGGGTTTGAGTATATCTGTGTTGGGCGTTAAGTTGACTATGACGCATACATTCTGGGTTTTTATCATGCTTAGTTTCCTAAGAATCATTTGATAATCTGATCTGTACCAGTAGTCTGTAAGTATCTGAATATTTCTGATAAGGTTAAGGGTTTTTAGTCGAAGCGTGAAGTAGATTTCCAGTTGGACATTTGTTTAATGGGAGTAGTTCTCTGAGTGTCAATCTGATGTTGATTTCGGTCTTCGGGGTTGATACTTAGGGGGTTATTCTCTTAAACCGATGTCTAATGGGAACCAAGCTTTTGTTTTAATTGTACTCGCTCCTATCACTCAACTTTGTCCTATCGATCGAGTCTTCGACCTTTAGGTAGAAACTAATGGGTGTAAACATGTGTTTGAGACATGTTATGTTTGATGGTTGCAAGTGGATGCAAGTGGTTGCTCGTGGATGCTTATACACACACTAGGCACTAGATCGGCTCAAAAACACTCTCATACTGCATATGGATGTGTGTGAATTTTTTAAAATTTTTATGGATGCAAAATGGTTGACTCAGCACATGGACGTTGCATATGAATGAACGGTTGTGCACTCATATAGAAATGATATGTATCAAATAGGAAAATTGCATACATATTGGACTCATGGCACTGACAAAATTCGCATTAAGGAGGTCAACTGAATCAGTGGACCGCCTGATCTTTGCATTAGATAAGGAACATATACACACACTTTTGCATATGTTCATACAACATTAGAAGTTTTCTAAGGACAATGGATGCTTGTGGATGATGGATGAGTATATGGGTGATAGGATGGTAGGACACATTCTACTTAACTTGAAGATTTCGGGGACGAAATCCTTTAAGGAAGGGAGAATGTAACACCCCTATTTTCTATAAACATAAGAATGACAAACCAGAGAATAATTAAATTGTAACAAAATAATTAAGGGAAACGGGTTACGCCATTGCATTCGTCTCGAAATTCTGCTTGGGATAGAGTCCAAGTTTGCGTGAATCGGACTCTGTATGAAGAAGATATGGCCTTCAGAAGTTTCAATAAAAACCAGCTCGAAATTCAAAATTCAGATTTCGAAATTCAAATCAGACACCCGGGCTGGGCGGGAAAATTCCACCCAGGGCCCAGGTCGACACTAGGGTCGACCTGGGGGTCGTCCTGGGTAAACAGGTCGACACTAGGGTCGACCTTAGGGTCGACCTCCCCCCTATTTCCAGATCCGTGGACAGATGCATTTTTCTATATTTAGACGCCCGTTCTGACCAGATTCGTGACCCCTATGCTATTTAAACACTCCTAAACCTAGCTTTCTCTCCACACAATTTCATTCTGCCTCTATTCTAATTTAAAAATAAATATGGCGTCGCTACTCTGCTAGAATCAAAACTAGAACTAGTGCATCTTCTTCCAATCTGAATAGAGTTAAATGAGAACAACTATTTTCTAATCTAATCGATAGTCTTCGCCAAAGGAGCGCTATTCAATGTCAGAATACAGATTCCAAAATACAATAATCGTTCCCTTTTTGTGAGTATAGTTATTTTCAGATATGAAATTTAATGATTATCTTGACATTTTTGTGAATCTGGATCTGAGGTTATGCATATTTTTCTGTGGATCTATCTTGTTAATATTATTTTGACTGTTCTGTATCTATTCCCTCTTTTCTTCCTTTTTGTTTATAGCCCGGCTACCACGAGCCTGCGCCAAATCTCATAAGGGATTAACGCACAAACGCTAAATTTTGGGATAAATAATGGATAGTGCAGAGTTGACATAACTGATCTTTGACTGATTTGAGAAAAGGGACATATGTTGTAAATTAGATCTAGATCTGTGCATACTCTGTGATTTAGAAGAAGAGGAATCATTGTATGATAACATGTGACTTGAAACTTGGGGACATAATGCATATTAAAATTAAGATCTGATTTTGAAATGTTATAATTTAAAGATCTAGATTTTTGGGTAAATTTTATGTAACGATTCATGATTTGAAAAAGGAATATGTGACTTAGGCATAGAGACCTATATTATAATAGTATAACTATCAATGTGAATATGCCTAAAAGTGGATTTTTGGATATTTGGCATTAAAGACTATAATTTGGCATAATTCATATGGTATATAATGATTTGGGGGGGTTTAGAGAATATTTTGTACTGTGCAAAGTTTAACTAAAAATTTGGGCATATGTTGTATTATGAATTATGACCATGATTTAGGCATGTAAGTTTAGGCTTAATTATAATCTGCTAAATCTGTTGAATTGCCTAATATGCTAAATCTGTTGAATTGCCTAATCTGCTAGATCTGTTATCTGCTAATCTATTGAATCGCCTAATCTGCTAGATCTGTTATCTGTTGAATTGCCTAATTTGCTAATTTGTTGAATCGCCTAATCTGCTAGATTTGTTATCTGTTGAATTGCCTATTAATTGTAATTTTGGTATGAAAATCCATAGGCTCGATCTAAGATTGAGTAAAACATGGAAATTTGATTAATCTGCTGTAACCTGTAAAGAAGTTTAATCTGTTAAATGGACATAATTAGTCTGATATTTGTATAATCTGTATTGGAATAAATTGGCTATGACATTAGGTTAGACTCCATTTGCGGAAGAAGCCTGCCCGGAACCAACCGGCTTAACCAGCAACCGCAAACTGTCAGTCTAATGTGAGAGGTCGTAGGCATAACTAAAATATGCTTAGACATGAGGTTAGGTTTGGCTTGTGGCAGAAGTCTGCCCGGAACCGTCCGGCACATCCAGCGCCACAAGCTACCGACCTAATGTGAGAGGTCTATGCATTAATATCTTTAATGCAAATTTAATAGAAATGTGGTGTCTAAAAACGTGTTGGGTGGATAGGGTTAAACCAACTGGACTGATGAATCTAATAAACCGGTTTCGTGAATCTGTAGGCCCAATACAAAGTTAGACAATCTGTAAGTCTGTTACATCCGTACATCTGATATGTTAATCTGAAAACTTGTTAACTTGATTGTCTGATCTATGAACTAGTAATCTGAACTCTGTCTAAAATCTGTAAAACAAGTTAATCTGAAATCAGTTAGTCTGGGGACACAAGGTTAGGAGGGGAATTACTTGTGTCATCTGTTGTGTGGAACCCATATTAGTCAGTAACCCTTTCTGTTATCAAAACTTTGACCCCACGCTATGTAGGGGTCCGGGCACGCTTACTGAACTAATTATAAGCGGTTCATTCTGATAATGGCGAGGGGTGTTGATGGCGCGTTCCAACCAGGTCATGTGCATGCATGGATCCGGTCTGCTCTGAGGATGTAAGACACCGTGACATCTGTAAATAGGTCTGTGCCAATAGGTTGCCACTTTAGGGAGTGATACACCCTACCGTGGGGCCGACACAGGGTATTTATGTATTAGGGAGCCGATCGCTTGGGGGTAGGACTTAGGGTACACTTAGTTCTGTCTGTTTCTATGGGTACCGTTGTTTTCTGTTGGGTGGTAACACCTGTCCGTTTCTGCGTAGTATCGTCTGTTTGGGTGTTAAAGGCCCATTACTAGTGTACACCTAATCCTAGCATTCTGTTTCTGTAGAGATTATTTTGTTTCCGTTTCTGTTTCAGTTTAGACATTAGAGTACACCTAGTTCTATCTATTTCTGTGGGTACCGTCTGTTTCTGTTGGGTGGTAACACCTGTCTTTTTCTGCGTGGTACCGTCTGTTCGGGTGGTAAAGGCCCATTACTAGTGTACACCTAATTCTAACATTCTGTTTCCGTATGGATTATTCTGTTTCCGTCTCTGATTCTGTTTCCGATTTTGTTTCCGTAACATCTATCTGTTGGGGTGGTAAAGGCCCATTAGTTGGGTGGTAAAGGCCCATTATTAGTATTCTATTTCCGTACCTTCTGTCTGTTGGGGTGGTAAAAGCCCATTATTAGCATTCTGTTTCTGTACCGTCTGCCTCTGTTCGGGTGGTAAAGGCCCATTACTAGCATTCTGTTTCTGTAGAGATTATTCTGTTTCCGTTTCTGTTTCAGCTTAGACATTAGGGTAACACCTAATCCTGTTATATTAGTATTAGTGCAGAGAAGTGAAAACTAAGTAAGAAGCTTAACTTAGCCTACATCATTCCATTTCTTCTGTTAACCTGCTATTTCTGTTACGGTTATCTCTCATCCAGTTTTATTTACATGTCATGATACTATTATCTGTTTATATGCTGAAAGTCACTGGACTCACCAGATTTATGTCTGACCTAGTTTGTTTCGCCTCTTTTCTTCCGTTCCCCCCCCCCCAGGTTCTCAGGGTGGAAACATAGGAGCTTGATTTTGATTCTCTCTGCTTGAAGTGCTTGGAGTATTGCTTGGCTTTGACTCTATCTTTTCATGGCAGTTTATGTTGGGGATTATGGCTTTGAAACTTTACATTCTGAAGGATTTTGTATAAGACTGATAATTGTGTACTTGAGTTTTGGTATTATGATTTAGAAAGATGTAACCAAACTTATTTCTTCTTCTGCTGTAATAAAGTTATAATCTTTCAAATACTACTTTATCTGTCTTGTAAATTTCTGTTCAGTCTACTAAAAACGCTCCACCAAAGTTAAGGCATTCCCTTTGCGAGTGACCTTAACGGAGGTGGGGTGTTACACGATTTTTCTCTTCCATTAGAAAAATATACTTCACCAGCTCCGAACGTTTCTTGTTCACAGAAATCCGATTTAAAACAGACCCAGTATATTCAGTTGAAGTTCGAATCGCCAAATTACGAACTGCCGCGCCATTTGGAGCTCAATTTTAATTATAATATAATTATATGCTCAAACTTCGTTTAAATAATATATTTGTTATTCTAATTCAATTACAAACAGAATTATAGCTTATACATGATCCAATACAAATCGAATTGTGAATTCTACTATTTCCGACTATTCTGGAATTTAAATATATTATTTAATTATAATATTAATTAAATATTCCTTATTATTTAATTCTGGTCATTTTAAATTACCAAACCTTTATTTAAATAATTAAATAAATTATTTATTATCCGTAAAAGTATGGGTCGTTACATTCTTTCCCCCTTAAAATAATTTCGTCCTCAAAATTACTAAGGTAGAAAACAAACCCTATTAACTGGGTTAAAAATTATTTGTTCACTTCTTAACTTCAGTTTCAACTGAACCAATTTAATTTCAATTAAATATTAATTAATTCTTACCAACGAAAATTTTCAAAAATCCTGAAAATTTTCTAACACCTTAACTTTTCGAAAAATTTCGCCAGCACCTCCTTTGTACTGGTTAATAGCTCAAACTCCAACTCGCCTCTCTAGGCCTTCTTTAACCCAAAAGAAAATCAAATAGCCAAGTGGCTTGCCAATTCGGCTCTTAAATCACCAAACTCATATCAAAATAAACTTGTACCTTTTTGTCGGACATATCATTATATTCGTTTCATCTGCTATTGATTCAGCATATACCAATGTTATCCCAATCAAACTCCAGTCAGTTTTTATCCTCAGGTCCAACCATTGTCTTATAACTAAGCCAATTTCCATTCTGAACTCAAATTCCATTATCAAATTCCAAATTCTTACGACATCAATCCAACTTACTCGGTATCGTTACATTCTAATTCATTTTCCAGTTAATTGGTTTCAATTCAATTCATATTTGCTTTTACAAATTCTAATTCAGTTTGTTTTTAATCCAAACAGTCTCTTCTGGGAATTTTAAACAACTTTGTCTTTTTCACAAATCAACCTTCCCTTTCCGGATTCAAAATAACTTGTTTTTCTAAAACAATTCAAAAATGGAATGGTAGTAATCCATCACTTAGAACTCGAAAATGAACACCGATGATGCAGTTGTCATCATCAGAATTTATTTTCCAGCGATCGAAGTGAGTTCAATACTAAATCACTTTCAAAACCATATCCAAACAATTCCATTTTGAAATCAATTCAAAATATCATTTCACAGAGCTTGGAAAACATTTCCAACCCTCATAGGATTTTAAAACTTCCAAATACTTAACCCAAATTCATTTGCAAATACCATCCCAGGTTTCCAGTGTTTAATTCCAATTCTGATTTAAATTCAGATTCAATTCGATTCATAACACTTATACGAATTCTACTTGGTTATATATAACCATTTAATTTATAATCTTACTCGATTATAATATCAACCAACACATCCAATTATACTATAATAATTTCAAGATATAGATTTCTTCTATAACAAAATATACTTTGGGTAAAATTATTTCATTTACCCTCTTTTCAAAACATACCACGTCGGTTCATCGTATTCGAGTGTTTAGAAACTCCTACCGATACAGTGGATCAAACTGATCGACCAGAACTCATAAACAACTCAACCAATAAATCTACACCATATAAAACCGTTTTTATATCAATAACAAGTACATTCACTCGTATATATACACTCAACTCAATCTAGGGTATTACTAACCCCATCTCTACTGAGTCACGCCACAGAGCCAAGGTAAATCATTTAACCTTCAACTCTGATACCACTGTAATGACCCGGGGAAATCGCGATCCTGGTTATTGACATAAACTCAATGTCGACTACCCAAGCATCGGAAATACCAGATAGTCCATGAAAGAAATTAGAGGGTGAGAATAGATAAGATAGAAACATAGAATAGAAGAAGAAGAAGAACATACAACATCAGAGTAACATCAATCTCACAGCGGAACGAACAACATATAATAGATAACATTTCTTTGAAATAAAACCAATATATGTATACAGTAACATTATCAGAGTACAACAATTACAACACAGCGGAAATAATAATAGCTATAAAATCCTGAAGCCTCATGCTACAAGCTCTCCAAGTATATCTGTAAAATCCTGACTACTTGACTTCCCGTACAAAATTGGGCACCCAAGAGTTTAGGGAAAACAAAACAAAATAAACTCTGGGTCAATCATGGGACTGGTGTGAGTAAAATAGTTTAAAACAGTTTAAGCAATTAAACGATATCTCATAAGACCACGCCGTATAACGGAACGGGTTTTTCCCTTATGAGAATCCAAAACATTTGATTTAACTTTCAAAATCCTTTTGAAAGAAACGATAAACTTTATATCAAAACTCTTTTGATATTATAATAATGTCTATCAACCACAACTAAATAGTCATCTAGCAGAAACGCTTTCATCTCACGTTCTACATATATAGTATACAATCAAAACTGCGAGCACTTATTGGGTAATGGATTTCCAACTATGACAAGGTATGGAACCACCTTCCGATAGTGTACCTCTAGAGAGGAATACACTGGGTTCAACAAGAACATCTTGCAACCTGGCCACACATGACTGACCACTCATTTCGCTTGAATGTATCGAATGTATATCACCAACGATTGGGATCAGCAACCGTTTCCCAAATAGGACAGCATCGACAATAGATTATAGAATGAAATGAATATCTCTAGATAGGTGAATATACACCCTAATTGGCAGCCAACCACTTAGCCATGCTGCCTGCCCGATTTTTGTCATTTCCCGGTTGTGAGGCTAGAGGCCACGCTTATCTCTGACAGATCACACATTTATTCACTTTGAATGTCACATCGTCATACCCGCCAACTCACAAATTGATTTCCCCAAAAATACAATGGGTATACAGCTAAGAGAAATGAATTCCTCCGCCACCAAACGTGCATACTTTTGAAGAGATCAACTTACGTGATCCATTAAATATACTCTGTCAAACATTCTTCCATACAGGTTGTCCTGGGTCTAGACAAACCGAAGGCACTATTATGAAAACAGGACATCCCTTGCATAACTCCGTCTTCAATTATCTTCATCATATTTGATTCGCAACGCTAACTCCCACACAGATTGGTTTTCAGATAATGAATCTGATCCCGGTCTCTCCGTATTGACAACGGAAAAATGGTCAAAAACTTCGATAGTTGGTGAGTTAACTATCAAAGAAAAACATGTGTACAAACAACGATATTATTTCCAGATGGAAATTCTATCGATCAAACATCATTTAACATTTATTTCTATAGTTCATTTTTCATCTCCTGTTTCCATATGTGCAACATTTCCTATTTTCTATATTAGAAAAATTCCTGATTCTTATTTGGAAAACATTTCCAAAACTCCTACATTTGGATTTAAACAGATGTTTAAATAAAACATCGCTATGCCAACTCAAAACAGTACACTCATTAACTAAATTCACTTAACCAAATTTTACTATCAAACCTTAACCATTCCTTAGTTACAAATGGAGTCAATCAAGTTGGGGTATAACTACCTCTCAGACCTTAACTGAACAACATTTCTAACTTCGAAATAGACAAAGTTCTCCTTTTAAATCTTTAACAAACCTCCTTAATTAACTCTCGGATTCTATTTACGAATCCACTTCTTTTATGAAAAACATTTGATTATAACGATACGTTTTAATCCCTACTCCCGAAATACCTAACTTCAAATATAACTTTTATTTATAAATTTGGATAAATAAACAAACAACTCATTTATAAATAAATAAATATTTATTAAAAACGGAAAGTGGATAGTACTTTCCAGAATTCGATATAATCGAATTTCTACGTATATCTCTCTTTCGAATATTCTCTATTCGATAACTCCTTTTCGAATTAACCATATTCGATTAACTCCTTTTGAATAAACTATATTCGATTAACTCCTTTCGAATAAACTATATTCGATTAACTCCTTTCGCATAAACTATATTCGATTAACTCCTTTCGAATAAACTATATTCGATTAACTACTTTCGAATAACTATATTCGATTAACTCCTTTCAAATAACTATATTCGATTACCTCACTTCGAATAACTAATATTTGATAACCTTTCTTCGAATAACTAATATTCGATAACCTTTCTTCGAATAACTAATATTCGATAACCTTTCTTCGAATAACTAATATTCGATAACCTTTCTTCGAATAACTAATATTCGATAACCTTAATCCGACAAACTCTAATTCGATTAACAAAATTCAGTTGACTCTAACTCGACTAACTCAAATCAATTAACTCTATTCAATTAACTCTATTCGAATAACTAATATTCGACTAACTCTTGTTTGATTAACTCTATTAAATTAACTCTATTCGAATAACTCTAACTGACTAACTCAAACTAGTTAACTTTAATTGATTAACTCTAGCTGATTAACTCTTACTGATTAACTCTAACTGATTAACTCTAACTGATTAACTCTAACTGGTTAGCTCTAACTGATTAACTCTAACTGATTAACTCTAACTGATTAACTCTAACCGGTTAATCTAACTAGTTAACTCTAACTGATTAACTCTAACTGGTTAACTCTAACTAGTTAACTCTAACTAATTAACTCTAAATGATTAATTCTAACTGGTTAACCCTATCCAATTTACTCTTCGTCCATATTTAGTTCAAATATCGATGTTGAAATCGATTCTTACTTCTCTATATAAGTCCTGACTTATATATTCTATTTATCCAATGATAAATATTTTGTTTAATTTATAAAACCCTATTTATAAATTAATCTTCTTACTTTATCTATTAAAACAGATTTCTCTTAAATGTTTACTTTGAATTCATATTCTGTTATACCCGTGTGCGAAGCACGGGTCTAAACCTTCCTAGTGTAAAATTCTCTTTTTATACAATTCTATTCATTTTTCAAGTGTTTCCTATCATAATCAATTTATTTTCGAAATAAATATTTCCTTTATAATTCTATTTATTTTCTAAATAAATATTTCTTTTCCTATTTGTTTCACAAATATTTTCCTTTTATATTTGTTTCACAAATATTTTCCTTTTATAATTATCATTTGATTTTATAATTATTTTCTTTTATAATTCCTTTTCCTTTTATATATAAAATACATTGATTTATATAAATAATTCATTTTCAAAATTCACTTTGAAAATCCCCTTTTCTTCATTCCAGTATCTCTTACGGTATTAAAAATACCCAAATAACAATGATCGATATCATTCAAAACACGTAATCAACACAAGTTATATATCACATCATATATTACAGTATATGAAAAACAGTAAAATAAATGTTGAGGAATCCAGCTGGATTCCTCCGACCTGTTTCCCTGCATCCACAGATGTTAAATAATATAATTAACATCACTTTCATTTCAACATGAAATATTCTGATCAACATAATCCATATTTGATTAACGATATATATATATCACTAGATCTATAATTTCAACCAATCAATTATCAGTTCAACCAAACAGTCAATACACAACAATCATTCATCATTTAACAGTTCTAAAAATACGTTATAAAAATATGAACGGATAGAGTTGGTGAGTTTTACTCACATTGGACGATCATCGTTAATAACGATAACCATCGCTTGATTCAGACGGAAAATTTATTTTGCTATAAATTGTAACAAGCTCGGATTCGCTCCCAGTCAGTACCATTGTGGAGCCACCGTCCATACGATCCCAACGGATCTTGTTTCGCTGAATTCCGTTCACGTATGACCAAGTTATGTCATTTACAAGTTAATATACTATTTGAATCTAATTTAAATAGAACTAAATTTCTATTTATTATAGTTTGGGCTTAACCTTGTTTTCGGTGGCCCAATACCTTATGTAACCGATCCATGTTTCAGGCTTCCTTCTCTTCTAAATGTTTTTTCTAAAACTCCTGTAACCTTTTTTCAGACATTATGGACTTCTTCCAATCCTCAAATCTCCTCTTCTATTTCATGATAATTTCCAAACTCCTCACCGTTCTCTTCACCTTCGAAATCTCCCTCTTCTCATACCATACACGACCAACTCGAGACAAATATCTCCATCACAGTTTTCACAGGATCCACGCACTTCAGTAAACCCAACAGTACTCGATCACTTCAATTGCTTTTTTTTCTCTTCGATGATACCATGATTTCCAGAACGAGGACCTCCATTAACTTCCCCTTGGCATAAGCTTCCACCTCATCTCCAAAACACGCTACTCGATGGCCCCAAATCAATCTCGACCTGATGATTTCACGCACAGACATCGACACTTATTTTTACCAAGACAACCCAAAGTTCACATGCTAGTTCTACATCCTTCCAGAAAGCCAAAACTTATACCAGAAACCGCCATAGATGCTTGTACGTGATTTGATCAATAACCCTAGCTTTTCTGGTGTAATTTGGAACACGGAAAGACCTCGTCGAACTCACCAAGAAGGTTACCGTGTTGAAGAACTTCTCATGGTGAATCCAAAAATACTTGTTTTGTATTTTTACCATTTTTCTTTGATTTTATATTGAATTTAAAAAGAATCGAAATGTTTTATTGTATGGAAAAGAAACAGCGGTGCATTCCTTGACCATAGAAAAAATGGGATTAGGTTTGCAACGGATGGAGATGTATTTATAGTGTTAGATAAATATCTAGATATTTTGGTTTTATATTAATATAAATTTTCGATGAATGTTTTCAATCCCAACGATCACCCACAATATCTAAAATTCATGAAAATTGGCGCGTAGTTACAGTTCGACATTACGGACCCAACGAAACTTGTTTCGTCGAATTCCGACTCCGTTTGCTCACACAGCATATTTTTAACCGTCAAAATATCGACTGTATTTCACATTAAAAATCCGTACGGCCACATAACGACTTCAAAAATCACAAAACTTGAAATATAATAAAAATTCAATATTGCGGATCCAGCAAAATTAGTTTCGTTGAAAACTGAGGTCATTTGCAAAACTGGCTATTTTTAAAGCTCTAAATAAACCCTTTTAATTATTAATATATTTAAAAATAATTTAATTTAATATTTATAAATAAATATTATCGTATATATTCACAATAGAATATCATACAGCTCCAATTGGATTTATAACTCGATATTCAAATCTCGGTTGAATCGATATTCAATTTATATTGAAAAATCCTTTTATAATATAAATAAATTGCTATAATTTATAAAGGAATTCCATAGCGACTTTTCTAAAATTTGATTTGGACATAAATCAAAATCTACACAATGAAATCCCGATTTTTCTCTTCCATTAGAAAAATATACTTCACCAGGTCCGAATGTTTCTTGTTTCACAGAAATCCGATTTAAAACAGACCCTGTATATTCAATTGAAGTTCAAATCGCCAAATTACGAACTACCGCGCCATTTGGATCTCGATTTTAATTATAATATAATTATACGTTCAAACTTCATTTAAATAATATATTTGTTATTCTAATTCAATTCCAAACTGAATTATAGCTTATATATGATCCAATTAACATCGTATTGTGAATTCTACTATTTTCGACTATTCTGGAATTTAAATATATTATTTAATTATAATATTAATTAAATATTCCTTATTATTTAATTCTGGGCATTTTAAATTACCAAACCTTTATTTAAATAATTAAATAAATTATTTATTATCCGTAAAAGTACGGGTCGTTACAATCTACCTAGAAGGTTTCTTCTTCCTACCTATGCACGCAGCGTCCAACTCAAATTAAAATGAACAAACATTTGCAAAGACTAAATCATGCAATGCCTATGTAAGTACCACTTACAAAATTCTTATGGTCTAAATAAACAAAGAAAGTACAATACACTTTTCCCAGCCTCTGCAGCACCAAAATAAAGTTGTCTACCTACCTTGAAGTTTCACTTCAACGTCAACCTTCACTCAGACAGCCAATTCTTGCTATCTCAGCTATCACCCTATCTCTTCAATTCAAAGTAAGTTAATAACACATATACCCTATGGTTCAGCTACACATACGAAAGGAATTGACGCTGCCACCGCCTAGTTTTTCCCAGCTACACCTACACTGCTGTAGCCTCACACAACTACAACCTCGTGTGCAAGGAAACAGGCTATCCAAAACTATGCACAAATAGTTTAGTACAGGCAATCCCACATGCGAAAAGAAAGTTCTCCTAAATCAAAACATACCAAGCTATTGAATTGCACATGCACAATCCAAATGGCATTTCTTTTCACTGCCACCCTACCTACCATCCACATGGAAAGAAAACTCACGCACTGCGGATCTATCCACAACGGCTTGTCCTATATTATTTTATTTGCTTCATCTCAAAGTTTCAACTGCATGTCTAACCAATCCTATGAAATGATTTTTCACGCTCAGGCCTACTCCTCTGTTTCAAGTACCACCCAGCTACCCTAAATAGGAAGTGAGAACACGCTGCAAACCCAGCTATTTTTATCAGCTATAGTCCCATATGCTACGTGTGAAATCGACATGGTTCTTATCTCCTTGTATGTCTGCTATAAATACTGGCTCCATCCTCAATTCTTCCAGTGCAGATATACATCGATTGCCTGCATTCTTCTTTCTGTTAAACCGGAACTCTTGCACCGGATTTTCCACTTCCTTTCTTCTACTAAATCGTATGCCACTTTACATCTTTCCACTCAACAGAACAATAAAACCCGAACCGTGTAAGATTATAAAAATAAAAATATACACTTCTGTGTGTGAGCGGCGCGAGGACAGTAGCATGCATGCGTCAAGGCGGGACTGGAAACGAAGAGACAAATGGAAGTGGGCGGTTGAACTTGCTAGAAAGATATATCGGGATTGAACGAGAAGGAGGCAGAGTGTGTCAAGTCGGGTCCATTTCCATATATAAAATAAAAATGTGTGTGCAGAGGTGTAACATCATATAGTTTCGCTGTTTCCATCTTTGGAGGAGAAGAAGTAACGAAGTGAGGATAGAGAGTAGTTTGTGTAGGAGAAGTGAAGTGAGAACGTTCATGCATGAGAGAGTTGTGTGAAAAGGCAGGTGGGAGTTTTGAAAACATCAAGGCAGTGGGATAGCTGTGTGTGCTGCTCAAAGGGAGGGTGCGTGACATGAACATGGGGATGGTGTATCTGATGGAACGCAGCAGGGTGAGGTGTGTCGTACAGAAGTGGGGCAGACGCAGAAAGAAGGGTGGCTGAGCTCGCGGCGTAACAGAACAGCGAAGACAGGGGGAGGAACACGAAGCTGTGGGGTACGAAGTGGTATGCAGCAGATAAAAAAAAACTAAGTTTCCATTAATGAAATAAAATGAAAACCTGAACTGCACACACACAAACAGCCATATAAAGTACAGGGTAAACCACAACTTTCATAAATTTGATGAACATGTAGAAAAATAATGGTTCATTTCCGTTAGTTCTTCATTGCTGGATGGCGAAAACGATAATTAGTCTATGCACAATAATAATGGATAATCATGTGTACAAACATTCCATTAGAAGATTGTGAATAAGTTTAGGGACGACGGAAAGTTTCCAACTGATAGTCATAGTAGTATCATTTGAATAGAAGGGATTAAAGTTAGTAAACTATAATAGTAAAATAAGGAACCTGTGGAAAGAACTAAAATCATTTGCACCAGGCAAATAGATAAAACAATATATATACTAAACGTTGCCTGCTTAATTATGCCTAATTTGTTTCTTACGCCTAATCTATTTTTAACGTTCCTATCATAATATATATACACTGCCTAGAAGTTACACTTTTGTGCCTAATTAAATGGTTAAAGTGCATAATTGGTTGTATTTAAACTTAAGTACACTTTTGTGCCTAATTAAGTGGTTAAAGTGCTAAATTGATTGTATTTAAACTCAAGTATATGTTTTCGTGACCTAACATATTTAATGTGATAGTAAAGATTTCGGTATACAGAAAGTATGAAAGAAGAACTGACTAGATATATTATACCCTACAACTCTGTTGTGCAAATAAGACACGGCTAGAATAAGATCTTTGGGTACACCACCAACTTTAGCATCTGGAAAATAAAACACAGTAACATACTTGTTAAGGAACTTGACTACGCTAGCGGAAGGATAACAATTTTCTATAGTGTTATTGGTTCTTTGCGCTAACACATTAATTCGAGTATTATGCGTGTTTAGGTTCCTAGATAGTAGATAAAATCATGTGTTTGATGGTAATTGTAATGTCCCGCATTTTTATCGGTTTATATTTGAATATTTAAATCGGTTTAAATATTGAATTCTAAATATAACTGGATTTATATTATTTAAAACGAAGTTGAACGTATAAAAATATATATATTAAATATAATTGAGCTCATAACGACGCTGCAGTTCGTAATTTAACGATCTGAACTTCAACCGAGTGTACATGACTCGTTTTAAATCGGATTTCTGCGAAACAAGAAACGTTGGAATCTGTTGAACTATATTTTTCTAATGGAGGTGAAAAATCGAATTTTTTGAATTATATATTGCAATATATATCCAAATCAAATATTCAAATAGTCGCTGTAAAATCGTTTATCAACCGTAACGGTTTATTCGATATAACTAGATATCGGTTTCGAATTTAGACAAGGTTCTTTTGAGACATATCGATAATTTAATTTTTAGAACTTTATTGTGATTTTTAATTAATTAAATACGCAACTTTTTATTTGGAGTATTTTCCACCCTATATCGATATTTTGGGGTTTCAAATATGAGTCAACCTACCGGTATTATTGTATTTTTGGAATCGTGACACCTCACTGGACACGACCGTATTCTAATATCTGCCCATAACGGCTCCGACGTGAATGAAATTTTTCGTAACACGGTACACTAAATCTTTAAAACATATACCGTGGTGTGTTTTTAAACTCTCAGCTCTAAATTTGAAGAGACTTTAGAAGAGATAAATATACCTATATGTATGGTGATAAAAGTAAGACATGCATAACAAATAATAACATATAATTAACAGTGCAAGACACGTACAATAATCACGCACCGAGTCCACAGCAACATTACAGTAATCTTGGATGGAAATCAACTTTTGTTTGCACATTGAACATTTTCCAATAATTACCACCAATATTTGGATCCTCAGGAAGCTCCATCTACATACAGAGTCCACTCACAACTCACTCAAGCACTCATAAAACCTACAACAAACGCTGTAAAATCAAACATATATACAAAAGCTGATACTCGTACATGTACAGTAGTTTGAAGTGAAATTTCAAAACCTTATACCCTATGCTAACCGATAGTCTCCTGTGTATGACCAAATCCCACATGCTGTGTATGACCAAATCCCACAGACAACCTAAGGACTTCTATGATATAGCCTGTGTTTTCAAGTCACTCAGCCTCAACAGGTACAAACACAAGCTAAAACTTAATACTGACCTATTCTACTGCGAGCATTAGTTATATCAAAGCAGTACCACCTTGTGCTTTCAAATCCACACGAGTTATGAAAGGAAAACCCATCTGCAAACCTAAGAACAGCTACTCCTTCCTCGTCAAGTTTCCCATCATATATTAATAGACGCGAGCGTTCTCGTTCTTAAAATAAATACATGGTGAAAAAATAAAACAACACAAACCTAAGAACAAAATCTGCACAGCTATTATCAGCTAAGCTCTCAAATCCATGTACAGAGAAAGAAAAGCAAGAAATAACGTATGAAATGAAAACTCATCTCAGTCTGTAGCCGATCTAGAAGCTACCTATTTGCCTAATCCTTAACGACCAAGTTTTATACTCCTATATATACAGCCACTTCCATCTTCCTAGTTCAGACCGGAAACCATAGATGCTGTGAGTTCTCACTGCTTTTAGTAATGCAAACTTCTTCTTTCTTCTTTCTCATTCTCCTCTTCTCTGTTAAATGAAATCTTCCACTAAAATTAACAAATCCTTTATACACTAAATCTCGAGACCGAAAGCTTTGTTCTGGTGCGATGTAGACTGTAGTGGAAGGTCGTGAGGCGGGGAAAATAAGAGTGAACTGATGTGTATGATGATGAAATGAATGTGGGCCGTTGTGGTGTTGGGTTTAAGTGCGAAGGCATGAAGCAAGCGGTACATGAAAATGGGTTAAAGGGGAAGTTTTGCATGCTTCTATTCTTTGTATTTGGAGCTGCGGTGTGATGATGTAGGACTTTAGAACGTGACGAGGATAAAACATACATGAAAACACAGTTGTGAATGGCGCAGACGCCGGGTAGGTTGGTCATGCGGGACTGACTAGAGGCGACGGAATTTCTCCCCGGACGATTTTTAGCACATTTCTGACATTAGGCGGTCTGTTTTGAAAAGTTGACATCGTGCTAGTTGAAGAAATTATCGGAGGTAGTTTATGTTTAAAACCTGAAGGGATGAAGGAAACCAAGTGGATTGGAACTGGTTCGAAACCATTGGAAACTCGTTGGAAATTATAACGTCTGACCGGGTGTACCGACGCAAGTCGTTATTTAACGGTTAGCACGCAAAGGTGAGTAATTCACTAATTTTGTTTTAATTAAAATATTTTAATTATATTTTAAATAATGGTTGAATGCTTTGTGATGGTTGTTTAGGCAGATTATGGTTAAATTGGTTGAAATATTATATATCGTTACATATGTACACATCACCGGTTGGATACTGATTCCATCGAATATAATATTCCCTAGGATGGAACCAGTGATAATTGTTGACTAACATCTGTGGATGCGGAAACCAGTTGGAGGAATCCAACTAGATTCCTCAATACTTATATGTACTGTTTGTTTTATATAGATGCACTGTTTGAACCCAAACGACTTTTGAAACCTTATGTTGATATTAGCGTTGAATGGAAATTCAAGCGTTATTTTGATTTAATCAATAGATGATATCGATTAAGAAAGTGGCAACAACCAACCATAAATGTATCATTTGTTTTAACCACTATTGTTTTACCAAAATCCCACCGTGTGCGAAGCACGTGTTTCACCATACTTACTAAATGATTTGGTAAAGTGGATTCTTATATTAATAAGATTAATAAGTAAGTAGGCGGAGATTAACTTGATGATTAACAACAAGAATTTATTGTTTTAAGAACAATTAAATGGGATATTTACAAATAGATTATGGTTGATTTCATATTAAGTAAGATTAGTTAGAATCGATTATTGTTTATTTAATAGTAAATGAGAATATTTAGAAATAAATTATTATTTTTATAGTAATCGATACAAGTGAAATTATTTGGATTAATAAATGTTATTTATTCAAAATGAAAAGATTTGTTAGAATTGATTAGTTGGTTAATCATGGCTAAATATTTACCAAGCAAACTGTTTTGATCAATAATTGGTTATTTAATTAAATTAGTTTGGGCTGATTAATCTCATGTAATAAATTAATGAATAGTTGATTTAGTTTAAATAAAATTTTAAAGTATAAGGGATTTGTCTAAAGGAGACAAAGCAAAGAGGAATGTTTAATAAGGGATTTGTCTAAGAAAGACGAAGTGGAGAGAAATATTTAAAAATGGATTTGTATAAGCTAATGTAAATAACCGAGTTTTCAAAATAAGGATATGGCGTCATAAAACCATATTTAAAATATAGCAAGAAGCACGTTTACGGATTTTAAAGTATAATAGGTTAGAGTTACAAACTTATATCTATTCTAAGATAAGAATGTTGTTGATCAAGGTCTGAGAGGTAATTAAAATACCCCAACTTGAACGACTTCACTATTATCGAAGGATGGTATTTGTTTGTAACGGAAAGAGATGTCAAGATTTTTGTAACGGAAAGAGATGTCAAGATTTTTGTAATGGAAAGGGATGTCAAGATTAGTTATAAAGAGAATATTACAGCGTATGACAAGTCCTAAAACTATAGCGATAAAATAACGTTGTTGACTAAGCTTAAGTGTGACTGTGATATCGAGATTAGTATAAAGGAAATATTACAGCGTATGATAAGTTTTAAACTAAAATGATAAATTCGCGCTGTTAACCAAACTTAAGCGTGATTGTATGATGTTTAGTTATACATTAGAATGGATGTTTGTTTTTACTTCGATAGTTAAATAACCGACTATCGAAGTGTTTTGACCATCGTTGTCAATACGGAGAGACCGGTTGGATATATTATCGAAAACCACTCCGTATAAGCATAAGCACTGCGAATTTGATTATGCTGAAGAAAATTGAAGACGGAGTGAAATGCAAGTGTCGTCCTGTTTCAGAATGGTGCTTTCTGTTTGTCCAGTCCCAGGACAACTTGTATGGACGAATGTCTGACAAAGTATTCCTAACGATCACATAAGGCGATCTTTTCAACGTATTACGTTTGGTGGCGGAGAAATTCGTTTCTTTTAGCTTTTATACCCGTAATATTTTTGGGAAGATCAACTAGTGATTTGACGGGTTTGACAATGTGGCATTCAAAGTGTATGGTGGCCAGATGTTCTAAAAGATAGACATAGCCTCAAGCTTCACGACCGGGAAATGACAAAAATCGGGCAGGCAGCATGGCTATGTGGGTCGCTCCCATTAGGGTGTATAATCACCTATCTAGAGAAATTCCTTTTACTTCTTAATCTAGTTCGATGTTGTCCCTTTTCGGGAAATGGTGGTTTGAGCCCAACCGTTGCTGATATACATTCGATACACTCAAGCGAAATGAGTGGTCGGTCATGTGTGGGCCGGGTTGCAAGACCTTCTTGTTGAACCCAGTGTATTCTCCTCCAGAGATACACTATCGGTAGGTGGACCCATACCTTGTCATAGTTGGAATCCAATCTCCAATAAGTGCCCTGTGGTTTTTGATTTTATACTATGTATGTAGAGCGTGAGATGCAAGCGTTCTGCTATTTGGTTATTTACTTGATTAGACCTTACTATAATATCACTGGATTGATATCAAAGTGTTTTGGGTTATAGTAAGGTAAAAACCGTCCATGTTTATGTGTGGGCTGGTCTTACTATTATCTTTTTGGTTTCAAAAGGATTTTCAAAGTTAAAATATATGGTTGGAATTTACTCACACCAGTCCCATGACTGACCCAGAGTTTATTTTGTTTGTTTTACCCTAAACTCTTGGGTGCCCAAATTTGTATGGACAGTCAAGTGTTTCAGGATTTTACAGATACACTTGGAGGAGCTTGAAGAAGGAGTCTTCAGTGTTAGTTATTTGGAGTTATTCCCGCTGTATTAAATGTTATGTTGTACTCTAAAATGGTATGGGTATACAATACAGTTTTGTATTTCAAAGTTATGCTATATAATATATTTTATTCGTTCCGCTGTGAGATTCGTGTTTACTTTGAGTCTGCTCAGTTGTGTTCTTCTATTCTATTAGTTCTATCTTATCTTTCTCATCCTCTAATTTCTTTCTATTAATGATTCGTATTTCCGTGCCATTTGGGTCAGACTTGTATTGTATTTGGTCGACTCAAAGGGCTCGAATTTGCGGGTCGTTACAGTTGGTATCAGAGCTGAAGGTTAAGTGATTACCTTGACTCTGTGGCGTAACTCAATAGAGATGGAGTTAGTAATACTCCAGATTGAGTTTGAGGGTACATATATGAGCGTGTATTTTGTAAATTGATATAAAAAACTGTTTTATATTGTGTCGATTAGTTTGGCGAGTGGTTTATGAATTCTGATCGATACTGGATTGCAAACTATATCGATAGGTGTTTCTAAACTCTTGAATAGAGTTATTCGACATAATATTGTTTATAAAGGCTAGGTAAATGAAATATTTTATCCAAAAATTTATTTTGATATAAAGAAAATATATATTATTGGAATTATTCAATATATTGGATATGTTTGTTATTATTATAATCAAATAACGTTATGGTTAAGATGGGTACGTAAATAACCCATCAGAACTTGTATAATGTAATTTGTGAAATTTAATGGATTAAATCCAAATTTTAGATCCAAAATTGAAATAAACCCGGGAAACTTGGAAAAGGATTAAATATATAGAAATTTAAAATCCTAGGAAGATTTGAGATTGTTTTCTGAAAGATATTTGAAATGGAAGTGCTTACAAATAAGTTTGAAAAGTAATATAGTATTGAACTCACTTTGATGGCTAGAAAATAATTCCGATGATGTAGTCGACCATCATCGGTGTTCATTTTCGAGTCTCTAAGTGGCGGATTACTACCAAAGATTTTGTTTGAAATGAGTTGTTCGGGAATTCAAATGTTTTGAATTACTATGTTATGAATATATATATGTATATTATTTCAAACTAATTTGAAATGAAAACCCCAGGCATTTAATTGAATTCTGAGATTTAAAATTTACTTATGAAGTAAATAAATAGAAATTTAACGAAGTTGAATAAATTGGAATAGAATTAAACTTGGTAAAGTAAGTGAATTTGTGAAGTGAGATATTGAATTGAAACCGAGTTTGGTTATGAAATTGGATTGTTGACCAAGAATTTGGAGGTGAGATGGAACTGGAAGTTGAAACGAAATGGGGCTTGAGTATAAGAGAACTATCGATATAAGGATAAAAGATTCGACGCAAGGATTGAGTTATGGGGATTTGAAGTATGAAATTTCAACCAAGCAGGTTGTGAGGACTTAGAATTAGAGCATCTCCACTTCTTAGCAATTTCGAGGATGAAATTATTTTAAGGGGGAAGGAATGTAATGTCCCGCATTTTTATCGGTTTATATTTGAATATTTAAATCGGTTTAAATATTGAATTCTAAACATAACTGGATTTATATTATTTAAAACGAAGTTGAACGTATAAAAATATATATTAAATATAATTGAGCTCATAACGACGCTGCAGTTCGTAATTTAACGATCTGAACTTCAACCGAGTGTACATGACTCGTTTTAAATCGGATTTCTGCGAAACAAGAAACGTTGGAATCTGTTGAACTGTATTTTTCTAATGGAGGTGAAAAATTGAATTTTCTGAATTATATATTGCAAGATATATCCAAATCAAATATTCAAATAGTCGTTGTAAAATCGTTTATCAACCGTAACGGTTTATTCGATATAACTAGATATCGGTTTCGAATTTAGACAAGGTTCTTTTGAGACATATCGATAATTTAATTTTTAGAACTTTATTGTGATTTTTAATTAATTAAATACGCAACTTTTTATTTGGAGTATTTTGCAACCTATATCGATATTTTGGGGTTTCAAAACATGAGTCAACCTACTGGTATTATTGTATTTTTGGAATCGTGACACCTCGCTGGACACGACCGTATTCTAATATCTGCCCATAACGGCTCCGACGTGAATGAAATTTTTCGTAACACGATACACTAAATCTTTAAAACATATACCGTGGTGTGTTCTTAAACTCTCAGCTCTAAATTTGAAGAGACTTTAGTAGAGATAAATATACCTATATGTATGGTGATAAAAGTAAGACGTGCAAAACAAATAATAACATATAATTAATGGTGCAAGACACGTACAATAATCACGCACCGAGTCCACAGCAACATTACAGTAATCTTGGATGGAAATCAACTTTTGTTTGCACATTGTACATTTTCCAATAATTACCACCAATATTTAGATCCTCAGGAAGCTCCATCTACATACACAGTCCACTCACAACTCACTCAAGCACACATAAAAGCTACAACAAACGCTATACTAATCAAACGTATATACAAAAGCTGATACTCGTACATGTACAGTAGTTTGAAGTGAAATTTCAAAACCTTATACCCAATGCTAACCGATAGTCTGCTGTGTATGACCAAATCCCACAGACAACCTAAGGACTTCTATGATATAGCCTGTGTTTTCAAGTCACTCAGCCTCAACGGGTACAAACACAAGCTAAAACTTAACACTGACCTATTATACTGCGAGCATTAGTTATATCAAAGCAGTACCACCTTGTGCTTTCAAATCCACACGAGTTATGAAAGGAAAACCCATCTGCAAACCTAAGAACAGCTACTCCTTCCTCTTCAAGTTTCCCATCATATATTAATAGACGGGAGCATTCTCGTTCTTGAAATAAATACACGGTGGAAAAATAAAACAACGCAAACCTAAGAACAAAATCTGCACAGCTATTATCAGCTAAGCTCTCAAATCCATGTACAGAGAAAGAAAAGCAAGAAATAACGTATGAAATGGAAACTCATCTCAGTCAGTAGCCGATCTAGAAGCTACATATTTGCCTAATCCTTGACGACCAAGTTTTATACTCCTGTATATACAGCCACTTCCATCTTCCTAGTTCAGACCGGAAACCATAGATGCTGTGAGTTCTCACTGCTTTTAGTAATGCAAACTTCTTCTGCTTTCTTCTTTTTCATTCTCCTCTTCTCTGTTAAATAAAATCTTCCACTAAAATTAACAAATCCTTTATACACTAAATCCCGAGACCGAGAGCTTCGTTCTGGTGCGATGTAGACTGTAGTGGGAGGTCGTGAGGCGGGGAAAATAAGAGTGAACTGATGTATATGATGATGAAATGAATGTGGGTTGTTGTGGTGTTGGGTTTAAGTGCGAAGGCATGAAGCAAGCGGTACATGAAAATGGGTTAAAGGGGAAGTTTTGCATGCTTCTGTTCTTTGTATTTGGAGCTACGGTGTCATGATGATGTAGGACTTTAGAACGTGATGAGGATAAAACATACATGAAAACACTGTTGTGAACGGCAGAGACGCCGGGTAGGTTGGTCATGCGGGACTGACTAGAGGCGACGGAATTTCTCCCCGGACGATTTTTAGCAAATTTCTGACATTTGGCGGTCTGTTTTGAAGAGTTGACATCGTGCTAGTTGAAGAATTTATCGGAGGTAGTTTATGTTTAAAACCTGAAGGGATGAAGGAAACCAAGTGGATTGGAACTGGCTCGAAACCATTGGAAACTCGTTGGAAATTATAACGTCTGACCGGGTGTACCGACGCAAATCGTTATTTAACGGTTAGCACGCATAGGTGAGTAATTCACTAACTCTGTTTTAATTAAAATATTTTAATTATATTTTAAATAATGGTTGAATGCTGTGTGATGGTTGTTTATGCAGATTATGGTTAAATTGGTTGAAATATTATATATCGTTGCATATATACACATCACCGGTTGGATACTGATTCCATCGAATATAATATTCCCTAGGATGGAACCAGTGATAATTGTTGACTAACATCTGTGGATGCGGAAACCGGTTAGAGGAATCCAACTGGATTCCTCAATACTTATATGTACTGTTTGTTTTATATAGATGCATTGTTTGAACCCAAATGACTTTTGAAACCTTGTGTTGATATTAGCGTTGAATGGAAATTCAAGCGTTATTTTGATTTAATCAATAGATGATATCGATTAAGAAAGTGGAAACAACCAACCATAAATGTATCATTTGTTTTAACCACTATTGTTTTAACAAAATCCCACCATGTGTGAAGCACGTGTTTCACCATACTTACTAAATGATTTGGTAAAGTGGATTCTTATATTAATAAGATTAATAAGTAAGTAGGCGGAGATTAACTTGATGATTAATAACAAGAATTTACTATTTTAAGAACAATTAAATGAGATATTTACAAATAGATTATGGTTGATTTCATATTAAGTAAGATTAGTTAGAATCGATTATTGTTTATTTAATAGTAAATGAGAATATTTAGAAATAAATTATTATTTTTATAGTAATCGATACAAGTGAAATTATTTGGATTAATAAATGTTATTTATTCAAAATGAAAAGATTTGTTAGAATTGATTAGTGGGTTAATCATGGCTAAATATTTACCAAGCAAACTGTTTTGATCAATAATTGGTTATTTAATTAAATTAGATTGAGCTGATTAATCTAATGTAATAAATTAACGAATAGTTGATTTAGTTTAAATAATATTTTAAAATAAAAGGGATTTGTCTAAAGGAGACAAAGCGAAAAGGAATGTTTAATAAGGGATTTGTCTAAGAAAGACGAAGCGGAGAGAAATGTTTAAAAATGGATTTGTATAAGCTAATGTAAATAACCGAGTTTTCAAAATAAGGATATGGCGTCATAAAACCATATTTAAAATATAGCAAGAAGCACGTTTACGGATTTTAAAGTATAATGGGTTAGAGTTACGAACTTATATCTATTCTAAGATAAGAATGTTGTTGATCAAGGTCTGAGAGGTAATTAAAATACCCCAACTTGAACGACTTCACTATTATCAAAGGATGGTATTTGTTTGTAACGGAAAAAGATGTCAAGATTTTTGTTACGGAAAGAGATGTTAAGATTCTTGTAACGGAAAGAGATGTCAAGATTTTTGTAACGGAAAGGGATGTCAAGATTAGTTATAAAGAGAATATTACAGCGTATGACAAGTCCTACAACTATAGCGATAAAATAACGCTGTTGACTAAGCTTAAGCATGACTGTGATATCAAGATTAGTATAAAGGAAATATTACAGCGTATGATAAGTTTTAAACTATAACGATAAATTCGCGCTGTTAACCAAACTTAAGCGTGATTGTATGATGTTTAGTTATACATTAGAATGGATGTTTGTTTTTACTTCGATAGTTAAATAACCGACTATCGAAGTGTTTTGACCGTCGTTATCAATACGGAGAGACCGGTTGGATATATTATCGAAAACCACTCCGTATAAGCATAAGCGCTACGAATTTGATTATGCTGAAGAAAATTGAAGACGGAGTGAAATGCAAGGGTCGTCCTGTTTCAGAATGGTGCTTTCTGTTTGTTCAGTCCCAGGACAACTTGTATGGACGAATGTCTGACAAAGTATTCCTAACGATCACATAAGGCGATCTTTTCAACGTATTACGTCTAGTGGCGGAGAAATTCGTTTTTTTTAGCTTTTATGCCTGTAATATTTTTGGAAAGATCAACTAGTGATTTGACGGGTTTGACAATGTGGCATTCAAAGAGTATAGTGGCCAGATGTTCTAAAAGATAGACATAGCCACAAGCTTCACGACCGGGAAATGACAAAAATCGGGCAGGCAGCATGGTTATGTGGGTCGCTGCCATTAGGGTGTATAATCACCTATCTAGAGAAATTCCTTTTACTTCTTAATCTAGTTCGATGATGTCCCTTTTCGGGAAACGGTGGTTTGAGCCCAACCGTTGGTGATATACGTTCGATACACTCAAGCGAAATGAGTGGTCGGTCATGTGTGGGCCGGGTTGCAAGACGTTCTTGTTGAACCCAGTGTATTCGCCTCTAGAGATACACTATCGGTAGGTGGACCCATACCTTGTCATAGTTGGAATCCAATCTCCAATAAGTGCCCTACGGTTTTTGATTTTATACTATGTATGTAGAGCGTGAGATGCAAGCGTTCTGCTATTTGGTTATTTACTTGATTAGACATTACTATAATATCACTGGATTGATATCAAAGTGTTTTGGGTTATAGTAAGGTAAAAACCGTCCATGTTTATGTGTGGGCTGGTCTTACTATTATCTTTTTGGTTTTCAAAGTTAAAATATATGGTTGGAATTTACTCACACCAGTCCCATGACTGACCCAGAGTTTATTTTGTTTGTTTTACCCTAAACTCTTGGGTGCCCAAATTTGTATGGACAGTCAAGTGTTTCAGGATTTTACAGATACACTTGGAGGAGCTTGAAGCAGGAGTCTTCAGTGTTAGTTATTTGGAGTTATTCCCGCTGTATTAAATGTTATGTTGTACTCTAAAATGGTATGGGTATACAATACAGTTTTGTATTTCAAAGTTATGTTATATAATGTATTTTATTCGTTCCGCTGTGAGATTCGTGTTTACTCTGATTCTGCTCAGTTGTGTTCTTCTTCTATTCTATTTGTTCTATCTTATCTTTCTCATCCTCTAATTTCTTTCTATTAATGATTCGTATTTCCGTGCCATTTGGGTCGGACTTGTATTGTATTTGGTCGACTCAAAGGGCTCGAATTTGCGGGTCATTACAGTAATAATATTATGTGGCCTGATATGTTTAATGTCCCTAAATAAGGATTAGTAAACATTAATAAGTGGTTAATTAAAAAGAAAATTATTAAGTTATTTGTAATATTAATTTAAATAAATGAATATCGTATAAATATTATAACATTTTCATACAGTAACGAAGTTGGACAAAAGAAGTAACGATGAAATTGTATCGGCGGACATAGTATTGTGGAGCTGGATTGAATAGAGTTGGATGCAACTGTGAGTTGTTAAAACGAATTATTTCAGTGATGGATGAAATCAAGGTGAGTTCAACTCACTCAGTTTTATTCCACTTATATTTTATACAAGTCAGGTTTAAATGTTTGTGTGCTATGATTGTTATTTGGTTGATGGATGTTGAATATATATGCGTTGACTGAATCGATTTAATTAAACGTTCGTTTAATTTAATTTTCAATCATTATTTTTAACGGTTGTAACCGATGGAGGTAACTTACCTCATCGGTCACGTTTATAATAATATAAACGTGTTAAATTTATAGATGAATGTTTGGATTACTGTTATTGTTTGATGTTTGAATATTATATATGTTACTGAAAGAAATGATATTATTTGAAATAAAATATTTGGATGTAGGGAGAAACAAGTTGGAGGGATCCAACGAGATTCCTCAAATTTATTGTTTATTTTCATATTATAATATGAACCATTTAACCCATATGATTGGATAATGGATTGAATCACTGGTTTGTTGAATATAAATTCAACGTTCGTTTTATTTTAACCAATGGACGGTATTAGTTGAGTAATTAGCAACCGTTGGCCCAAAAATAAATCATTTTATAAATGTGTTCTACCGTCAAGTGTATCAATGGTAATGAAGATACAAAATTTACTTTATAACTAAAGATAGATTTTGAAAATCTATTGTTTTGAATAAAGGTTTAATAAAAGGAAATTAATATTTATTAATTAATTTAAAAGGAGTAATTGAAGTTGATTAACGAGAAAATCATGATTTGAGTTGACCAAGTAAACTAATCTAATTGGAATTAGTTGTTTGATTTATTTATTGCAATTAATCAAATAAAATAGTTTAACAAATAATTATTTTAACTTAATAAGATTTAAAAAGAAATTACTGTTTAATTAAGTTATATAAGAAGCTAACTATTTCTATAATAGTTAATGATGAGGTAAAGTATTATTTTTAATGAATAATAATTTAAGTGATCAATTCGTAAACGAGATTCTTAAAGGTAATAATCAAAGTTGATATTGGAACACAATCGGATTTTTGAAAAGTATTGATGAATGGTTTTATATTAAAACAGAGTTTTATAACTAAGTTATAAAAGAGATTTTAGCCAAGATGATAGCTTAAAGTAAGTGTTTGAATTAAGAAAAGAAAAGTGGGATACAAAGGGATTTTATATTAAACCTGGGAGTTATAAACAATGTTATAAAAGGAGTGTGAGGCTAAACGTTAAGATTAAATTAACGTTACTTAATTCTGAAATTATAAGACGCGACCTAGATTCACTATATTAAATAAGAGATGAAGTTTCATCAGTTATAACCAAAATGGGATTTGGTTTGATATTGGGAATGAATATCGGTTTTGGTATTACAACTGATATCTGTCTTAAGATAAGAACGATGTTGATCAAGGTCTGAGAGGTAATTTAAAATACCCCAACTTGAACGACTTCACGATTATCAAGAGATGATATTAGTTGTAGTGGTGAAAATACTAAAAAGGAATTTATTTTGAGAAATAATAATATAACGTTATGTGAAGAAATTGGAAATATAAATAATAGATTCCAAAATAAAAGGAAATTAAATGGGCTTGAGAATATGAAATGGTATTTCCGTAGAAAAGGAAATAGAGGAGATTTGTGAAGATATAACGATGTTTTCAAAGTAAGAAGATAAGATTTAGAATGGTTTTATTCTAAAAGGATAAGTGACGAGTATAGTGTTCAAATGAGGAAACCAAAAGAGAGGTCGCAACATTGTTTTACAAGTGACAAGTTGAATCCATGATAGATAATAAATAATGTTGTAAATTAGTATTTTGAAATAATAGAAAAATAGAAATTAGATATGGTTATCAAATAATCCAAAATATTAGATTTAAATGGTTTTAAGAAGATTAATATATTGAAATGAGAATCGAATACTATGTTTTAAAATATAGAATGTTTTAGAAGTTTAAAATAACCGTTTATTAATTATTTATAATTAAATGGGCCAAGTGATGTTGAATACTGAACCAGTAAAACATTTTTATTTTATGGTTGTATTGTTGTTTTATTTGATAGTTTAATAACTGACTATCAAATCTGGCCAATACGATTGTTGATAGGGAAAGACCGGAATCAAATTTATATTTGAAAACAATTCCGTCCAACGAATACGAAATGTTGAAGATATCATATACTAATCAAGACAAAGAAATTGAAGACCGTGGATCTTCATAAAACGGTAGAATTACTTATAATCTCTGGTTTAGCGGCCAGAGCTATACTGTGATTCCGTCGTGGTTGAAATCCACGGACTGCAAGGACTACTCGCTATCAACCTATAGGGTGATTCCTATGATGTGCTAGGAGAGTGCCTTCGGTTCATCCTGTTCCTGGATGACTTGTATGGACAAATGTCTAACAGAATATTTATTAAGAGTCACGTACATTGAACTTTACAAACGTACTCCTGTTTGGTAACGCTAACGCCCAGGGTAATTTTGTCGGCGCCAATTGGTGATTTGGCAGATCTGACGATGTGGCATTCAAAGTGAATAGTGGCGTGCTATCTAGGAAAGAAGAATTATATCCTCAAGCCTCACAACTGAAAAATGACAAAAATCGAGCAGGCGGCATGGCTATGTGGGTCGCACCCATTAAGGTGTATAATCACCTATCTAGAGAAATTCCTTTTGTTTCTTTAATCTATCAATGCTATCCCTTTCGGGAAACGGTTGTTGATCCCAACCATTGCTGATATACATTCGATACACTCAAGCGAAATGAGTGGTCGGTCATGTGTGGGCCGGGTTGCAAGAAGTTCTTATTGAACCGAGTGTATTCGCCTCCAGAGATACACTATCAGCAGGTGGTTCCATACCTTGTCATAGTCGGAATTCAATCTACAATAAGCGCCCGCGGTTTTGTTTATATACTATATATGTGGAGCATGAGATGCAAGCGTTCTGCTAAATTGATATTTATTTGTATTTAGACACTATTATAATATCAGATGGTATATATGATTTCAAAATTTTTTGGGTTATTGTAAGTTAAAAACCATCTGTATTTATGTGTGGGTTTGGTCTTACGATATCCTTTTCTTTCGAACAGATTTTTGAACTTTAAAATCAATATGAGAGATATATAAACTTAGTGCTTTTTTCTTACTCTGGTTCACCAGACTGATCCATGCGTTTGTAATGCTCGGGTTAGACCGGGTTGTACAGGTCCAGGTTATCGGATGCTGCAAGGACCAGAGACGAGCTGGAATTTTTCGGATGTATAATATCTAGTATTTATTCCGCTGTGTAACTGTATATGAGGGACAGGTTACTATAACTGTCCAGATATGTGTGATGTATTCTGATGATTGTAAGTATTTTACAAGCTCTCAATAAAAGTTATTTCTGTATTATATTTTTGTTCCACTGCGATATGAGACTTTGATTCTGTGTTGATCTTCTTCTTCTTCTATTCTAATATTTCTTTCTTTCTTTCTTATCTCACCCTCTAATTTCTTTATATTGGCATCTGGGTTTTCAATACAATTTGGGTTGGACTGGTGTTGTTTGGTCAGCTCAAAGGGTACCGGAAATTCGGGTCGTCACAGTACAGTTCAATGAACATTATCTTTTTGGATATTTTGATTAAATCATTCATGTTTTGTTCGTTCTCATTTATTCTTACAATTTACATAGTTACTGAATAGTGACTTATTATTTCTGTGTATGATGCTTTCTGAATCTTTAGTATTATTAAATTGAACAAATATTCCATAACCTTCACCTGTTATGATAGGGGAAGCTGGTCTAAGTCACTGAGCTACTTCTAGCTATATTTGATCTAGATTGGTGCTTGGATAAATACTTTTTATGCATTCTGAGTTGAGTTTGTAAAACCAGCCATGATTGGTTGTTTATTTCACTAGGTAGGCTTAGTCTGTTTTGATGATTATAGTACTATTTTTTTGTTATGCGATTGTTAATTTATGAATGCTGAAGTCACTTCCTTTTTTTGTGTTTTGAACACTTCTTACTGGAATTAAGAAACATGTAATTTTACCTGTAATAATTATGTTTGTCAATTGGTCATTTAAATGGTTCACTTTGTTAATTGTCATTTATATAATGATGACTATCAAAGAAGACGATTTTGAATATTTAAATTTTAAGCTTTAGATTTATTATTTTAGAAAAAAATAGTTATGAACTTTGACTGTTTGAATCTGCAAACAATAATAAATAGAAGAAATGACATTACTGAAAAAACTGAATATATTCTTTTGAAAAATGAGATTTCTAGAACTGTAAAGTATGGAATTCATGATGTCCAAAATTGAAATTTTCATAGGTGTTCTATTTTAAATTTATCTCCAAATGTTCTGAAACTTATAATTTGGAAGTCTGGTATTATATGTTCGTAATAGGTAGATGTTACTTTAAGGTAATACATTAAACTGTGGTTCATTCATTGGTTATGATTATGATTTATTTCATCTGTTTATTGTGCAGGTGTGTAATGTGTTATTTTGTACATATTGTTGGAAATGGATAGAATAATGATGCCCGAAGAGACAATAGTGTTTAGAGATGCACTGGAAAGGATTATCAAAGTGAAGACAATTGTAGGGATGATATGGTCATGAAGAGTGGTTGTTCAATTCTTGTTGTCAAGTCGTGTTGCAATATAATTTTTGTAGTTACTTCATTTTGTATATGTGTTTTATTTTGTTTGTATGTTTGATTCTTGTAATAAATTTGGAAATGTGCTTTATAAATGTTGTAAGTTCTGAAAAACTTTTTTAATAATGTCAAATATTTATTGTTAGAAATTGATTTCGGAATTCATTATTTTATTGCTTTGCTGTACAATTTGGTTAGTTTAATATTTTCCTTTGTATATAAAAGTTGATACGGCGGTTATATTTCACGGAAGTAGCATGGTCCATTAAATCAGTATGGTGTGACCTATTAAATTAATGGGGTCAATGGGATTTTTTGCTTCAGTTAGTAAAATCAGAAGCAAAAGACCTTTTTGTTTAAGGCAAAAGCTTTTCGCTTTTTGCTTCGGTTGTTGGTAAAAACAAAAGCAAAAAAACTGATTGTTGCATCTGTCATACAACCGATGCAACAAGTTTAGGTTTATTGCGTCTTCTACATTTGCTTCGGTTGTTGAACCGAGGCAACAGGGGGTAAACAACCGAAGCAACTGACCTGTTTTGTAGTAGTGGAAATAGAATAGGAAAAACTAGTATTAACTCAAGCAACTACCTTTTTAAAGTAAGTCACCTTATCAATACCGAGCATGAGAGAGAATGGGAACCGAAAGCCAAACTTAAACACCTGTGAGAACCCGGCTGTGACGGCAAGGAATCTCGCTCGGTCCGAACCAGTCGCTAAACCGATCCAGGCCGTTCGAAACGCCCTATCGTTTGAGAACAGGACAAAACAGAACGTATACAGAAGAACATTTCATTGTATATTACAACAATGCATCAGATTACAAGAATATACAGAGTATAAATGAATATTACACAGAAATATCAGAGATTTAAATTACATTTAAATACATAGCAGCGGAAAATAATACAATACACAACTAGAAGGAGATATACGGATACAAAGCTTTCCGGATATCGTTCCAGCTTTAAACCAGGATCCTGTGAATATAAATCTGCAAAACCAAAACTACTAGCTGCCCGTGTCAAAATAAGGGCACCCAGAGTTTAGGTTAAAACAATAAACTCCAGGTCAGTCATGTGACTGGTGTGAGAACTAAAACAGTTAATCTTTATTCTTAAAGTTAGGTAAATCAAGGGACCACGCCGTATAACACGGAACGGGTTTCCTCCCAAGAATACCAGTGCATAAAACAAACAGCGCAATGCTAAATAAAGAAAAATGAAGCTGTTATAAGACCCAGGTCCCATCACACAATGCAACGCAGCCGAGGATAGGGTTTTCCCTTATAACAGCCAAAGAATGCTTGATACGTTCTAAAACAAATCATTTGATACTACTATAAGTGCATAGTGTATAAACAACTTCAAATCATAAGTATCAATCATAGGCGACATGAGCGTCCCATGCCACTATGTCGCCATATATAGGTTTATAAATAAAACCGCAAAGTCACGTATTTGGAAATTGGATTTCCATCTATGAACCGAGGCAAAAGATAGTCCTCAACCGATTCGAGACAATCTAGCCCATGTCTCAGGATCAGAACGCATCAACCCTTTAGATCGTCAGGGCCGGTCCACCGATGTGGATTATTATGCCTGAACACTACGTTTCTCCGCCCTTTGGGGCGTAAGCGAGCCAACTAAATGACTCCATCGGTTCGAGAACGACCGATCAATCCGAGGCGCCTCGCAACAGCAACAACCACATAAGTCAAACTCGTCAGGGCGTGTAAAACCACTGACGCCACTTCTAGCTAGAAAGAAACACAAGTCCTCCCTGATGTCCCTCCCGTTTTTGGTTCATACCGGGTGTGAAACTCGCGAAGCAAACGTTACACAAAGCTACGCCACAAAGGCCTTGCTTTGATCATCACCACAAGACTTTGCTTTTCAACAGAAGCCTCGATCAATTGCCACTTAGGCATGCCACACAGGCAATTCACTCCATGCGTTTGATATCCATCAATATATAACCCCTGAGCTCGTACGTCTCAGAGAAGGGCGTTAAGCAAGAGAATAAATTCTCCGCCGCCAAACAGATATATATTTAATAGAAATCAAACACACAGACTAAAATCCAATGTCAGACACACAGTCCATTTACAAGTCCGTTCTGGGTCTGAACGAAACCGGAGGCACCTAGTACCCCGCATATCCATCGATCTCCAAGTACGTCTGGACGATCACTAACTGTTTCCATCTTCTTGGGTGTACAGCCCAATCAAGATCATCAGTTATCCCCCAAACGACGTGAAAACCTCCGGTCTTCGACCATCGTCTTCATCTTCGACTTATCGTCGTATCAGTTATTCAGAATGGGATAAACCCGGTCTTTCTGAATAACTCGCGTATATTTTAAATAAGTGTTACACAAACACAACATACGCCTCATTCCAATTCATTAGTCACTAACCGTAAATTAATCAAGAGAATAATTCCCCAAATATTAACCCCGAAGGCCGAAACCAACATCAGATCAATATCCAGAAAACCCTTCTGCTTGGCTAACCGACAGTTAGTTTCTAAATTTCACATTCATAGGGAAAGGTTCCCATTAATTTTATCCAAGATAAATTCCTTGAATTTATTCTTAAATCTATTTTTGAATATCAATTCAAACTAGTCGGGATTAACGAAACTTACCGAAGTAATCACTTGTTTTAATTTCCCAATCCCAACCTATTTATCCCATGAAGTAAAACTGGTAATACTTCATATCTAACACCACAGTGTTATCGGTAAATTCAATTACCATTTCACGTTCAAATCTAATTAAAGATTTAACTATCGCCTGGAGCAAAACTGGTGATACTCCATTTTCGATCATTTCAATCTAATTAAAGATTCATTAAAACTCCACTTAGTTTTAATCGTTAACTGGGTTAAAGAATCAGTGTCATTTCAAACACGGTTCACGATAAACCCAAAATCACATTCATTAATTATCGGGTTAAAGAACGAGTGTTGTTTAAAACACTGTTCACGATAAACCCAAAAATCAATATCAGTTCAATTCCAATTAAATATTATTTAATTGGTACACTTCATTAAATCTAAATAAAAAGATTTAATCTTTTCTCAACTGGGTTCAAGAACAGTGTTAGTGAAGACACCATTCACGACAAACCCAAATCACATTCGATATTCAATACAAGGCTCTGAATAGAAAATATATCGGCTTATATTCAATATCGAATTCTACGACTAACAAATGTCGTATTGGAAATAACGATATAAATATATATCTTTCAAATTTCCATAACAACACCTGTATAATCACGAATTCCAACATCGAAATATTCCGAAGATAATTTCGATTCAAATCCACTCCAATGCAATCATTGGATATTCTGGTTATTTTTAAAACCCTTTCTAATTCAGTTTATTTATTTAAAAATAAATAGAATTCTAATTCTAGTTCAAAAACTAGTTCATGTCGATGAAAATCTATTTTTATCTTTTCAAATATGGAGTTTTTCATCCCAAATCTTCACAAATCATTTCTTATGATTTTACACAAATTATTACTATTTTTAATAATTTTATCAAGGCCCGTACAGTCGATTTCCATCAATGGCCATCGAACTGCACTTACAGCGACCTTTTTCAAATTTGATTTGGACATAATTCCAAATCCAACCGTTAGATTTCAAATTTCTAACATTCGCTAGAAAGCTCTTTTCGATACGAACCCAACGGTTCCGGTTTTAGGAGAATCCGACGGTCGGATCTCCCGTAGTGTCCGTTTGAAATAAATGGTCGAAATTCACGAACTGCCGCAGCGCGGCGCGTTCTATTCAGGCCATTATATTATATATATAATATATATAATATATATATCGTCGATTTCTATTTAAAACGAATTATATAAATAGTTTTGAATTCGTTTCAAAAATCCATTTCAACTTCCATTTCAATTCAAAGCAAAATTGCATTCTTCTTTATAGATTCGTTTCAAAACTCATTTCTATTCAATTCAAATTTCAATTCAATTTGAATTCATTTCAATTCACTTTCAATTCAATTCGAATTCGTTTTCAATTCAATTCATTTCGAAATCGTTTTCAATTCAATTCATTTCGAAATCGTTTTCAATTCAATTCATTTCGAAATCGTTTTCAATTCTATTCATTTCGAAATCGTTTTCAATTCTATTCATTTCGAAATCGTTTTCAATTCTATTCATTTCGAAATCGTTTTAATCGATACAATTATCGTTCACGTCAAAATGGCGTCAATCTAATCAACACGGCTTCATAAATTTCTATTTTCAAATATTCTTTTTCAAATATTTCTTTTTCAAAATAGTTGTTATTATCAAAATATTTCGTTCAACACATGACCAATCTCAATGAATGAGTACTGTCAACACATGAACTTTTATTTTATAATATCGATAAAGGTGTAAATTTTATTACTAAAATATTTCGTTCAACACATGACCAATCTCAATGAATGAGTACTGTCAACACATGAACTTTTATTTTATAATATTCTTAATTTTTCAAATTGGAATGAGGCCCAATCAATCACCATATAAAGTTAATTATATGGATTTTCATACAACACATGTATATAATAGCATTGAAAAATAATCAACCATCAACCAAAGTGCACTACACTGTATAAGCATCAAATATAGATATCTAATGCTTATAACAGCCTGTCAATCAAACGATCGACATATTTAATCAATCAGGATGAGTGAACTGCATATTTCATCCTAACACCCATGTAGGGTTTCAAACAATCAAACAAATATTTTATTTGTGCAGTTGGGCGATGTGTAAAATTTATCGTCCCAATCAATGTCATTCAAATAGGTGTACATAAACAAACCGTCTGGTTTGTAAATGAATATTCTATTTTATTCACTTCACGTTAAAAATTATATTTTTAACGATAAAACATTTTATTTCAACCTATGAATTTCTATTCAATTCATTCTTTAAATAAAATGATATTTTTATTTTTCTAACTTATTTTAGAAAATTTCGGCGGCATAACGGCACGATACTAGAAACGGGACAAGGCCTAGCCTTATCCCCGGTCTAGTGAAGGCCCACGCCATTCACACATCAATCAATCAATCAATTTATTTCACCAAACAATTCAATTCAAATCAAATCATCTAATCAACTACACAACCAAACAATTTAACAAACAAGCCATCCATGGTCTGTGGATGACGGGTGTCGGGTGCTACTAAACACCGTCTACATCCTAGTATAAATATATAACTAGAAAAATTAAATTGAAAGGTGAGAAGTTCTCACATATAGCTATCCTAGCTCCCCGGCACTTCTAATGCAGGAAATCTTCGTCGTTTCGCCTTTTTGTCACCTTCGTTGCTGCTTTCACTACATACGTAAAAATCACATTTTTACTTCGCTATTCAATATATATAAAAATCGAATTTTTACTATGTTATTCAATATATAAAAATCACATTTTATTTCGAAGTTCAATATACAAAAATTCTATTTTTCTATCGAAGTTCAATATATAAAAATTCTATTTTCTTTCGAAGTTCAATATATAAAAATTCTATTTTCTTTCGAAGTTCAAAACATAAAAACTATATTTTCTTTCGAAGTTCAAAACATAAAAACTATATTTTCTTTCGAAGTTCAAAACATAAAAACTATATTTTTCTTTCGAAGTTCAAAACATAAAAACTATATTTTTCTTTCGAAGTTCAAAACATAAAAACTATATTTTTCTTTCGAAGTTCAATATATAAAAATTATATTTTTCTTTCGAAGTTCAAAACATAAAAACTATATTTTTATATCTAAGTTCATAAACAAAAATCATTTCTTTTTAAAAATTTAGTTTACATTTCCTTTACAAAAAACAGTTTACATTTCTTTTAAAAAATACAGTTTACATTTCTTTTAAAAAATACAGTTTACATTTCTTTTAAAAAAAAACAGTTTACATTTCTTTTAAAAAATACAGTTTACATTTCTTTTAAAAAATACAGTTTACATTTCTTTTAAAAAATACAAAATCAGTTTCTAAATCTAAAATCGAAATTAAAAATAAAAAATAAAATAAAGAAAAAAAAACTTACAGCTTTCAACGAATGAAGGGGGGGGCAGTCTACAACCGGCGGAGGTGGTCTAAGGAGGGCGCAGGCTCCTATAGTGGTGGCGGTGGCTTCTATGGTGGCGACGAACTCTGGTTTCCGATGAGGGAGGTTGAAGTTCGAATTGGGGGGGTTAAGCGAGAGGAGCGAGGGAAGAGGAGGAGGGTCTGGGTGCGGTGGTCTTTGGTGGCGGGGAGGGAGGCGGCGACGGGCTCGAGATCTGTTTTTTTTTTTTTTTTTTTCTCTGAACTGAAATAGAAACGGGGGGGGTGGGGGCAGAAATATAAAGGAGGAAGAGATTTTTTTATTATTATTATTATTTAATTATTAAAAAGTTGACTTTCACATACGACCTCTAAACGAGGCCCACCGCCTGTCGCCCATAGCGTTTCACCCCCATTCCGAACACAATGGGATATGTACCGCAAGCTGAATTGATCGTTTGAATCAGTTTCCGTTGAATTTACATTTAAATCACCATATTGAATTTTAAACGTACCTTTCAAATTACCGGGGTCACATACTAACTAGAAAAATTCCAGAAAAATATTTTCTAGCTTCGTATTGACGATACGGTCCTAACAAAACTAGTTTCGTCGAATTCTGAGACCGTTTGAAAAATGGCCAATTTCCAGTCGATTAAAATCAACTGAAACTGGTCAAACGCGTTTTCCTTTGCCACGCTCACATATTGATTCGAAAAATTATGAAATTTGGAATCTAGCAATAATTTGACACTGCGGATCCAACAAAACTGGTTTCGTCGAAATCCGAGGTCATTTGCAAAATGTCCATTTTTAAGGGCCTTATATATATAAAAATATATATAAATTCCACAGCGACTATTTCTAATTTTCAACTGGACATATCTCATCATTTATAAAGTGAAATCTCAGTTTCTCAACTTCGTTGGAAAGATATCATCAATTAGATCCTAATATTTTTGGTTTCACAAAAATCCGGATTGTTTTGCACCCGGTACATTCAATTGAAGTTTGAAATCGAATTATCGAACTACCGCGCCATTTTTAATTCTATTTATAATTATATATAAATATTTATATTCTAACGACGACGCGTATAATATATACGTTCGAATTCTATTCAAAATAAATTTCTCGTCGATATTATTTAAAATAATTCATTTTAAATAATCAAAATTCGCTAAAATTGCCAAAATAAAAATTTTAAACTGGCCCAGATTTTCCGGGTTGTTACAATCTCCCCCACTTAAAACTTTTCGTCCCCGAAAAGGAACAAAGTCGAAAGTGGTTTGATTAATCAACTCTATGTTCGATCTGGCTTCCATTCTCCAACTCTTTAGTTTCTGAGAATTTTCAAAATTTCAAAAATTTGGCTAACACCCTAAATTTTTGAAAAATTTCGCCATAACCTCCCCTGCACCGGGAGCATCGGGGAATTTCAAATAGCTTCCCCGGTCCTTCAGATCTCAAAAAGAAAAAGAAAAAGCCAAGCGGCTAGCCAATAGGCTCACAAAATCATCATCACCCAAACAAAACAGGAAATTATGTAGTAAACATGTACCTATTTGTCGGGCAAACAAATTTTATTCTCTGGCTCTAGCCTCCTTGCTATGACCTGTTCAATGATATACATGTATATGCAAGCAAATGCGACCAATTTTCAATACAATTCAATATTCGATCAAATTAGGCATAATGGTTCAAAATTATCAAACAAATCAACATTCAACACAAACATCAATCAATTAGTGAATTAGAGTTTCAAATTCATAATTTTGATATATATACAAAAATCATGTTTTTGATGCCAATTCACAACAATGTGTTCTAACTATATAAGTTTTGGTTCTCACACCAGTCTAATGGAAATATATAGATATCACACTTTCGTCACTCGAAAATAAATGCTGGTGATGGTATACTTCATCATCAGGATCATGTCCGGGCAACTAGAGTGTGATTCTATACCTATCCAATATATTAAAATTTCGAATACACGCGGATCAGACGTATACGCAAAATCTATATATACTGGATTGTCCACATCAATATAAATAAATAACCAGATACGAATAATTGATTTAAATTTTCAAAAAAAAAAATTTGTTTTCATTTTATTTTAAAAATTTACTCTTCACACTCGTTCTAGGATACTACTGATCCCATCTCTAACGAGTCATTCCCATTGGATATTACTAATCCAATATCTGATGAATTCTTTCGTATGGTTCTAATGTGTCTTGTTCTCTGCTTTGTAAACCAAAGCTCTGATACCAACTGTGACGGCAAGGAATCTCGCTCGGTCCGAACCAGTCGCTAAACCGATCCAGGCCGTTCGAAACGCCCTATCGTTTGAGAACAGGACAAAACAGAACGTATACAGAAGAACATTTCATTGTATATTACAACAATGCATCAGATTACAAGAATATACAGAGTATAAATGAATATTACACAGAAATATCAGAGATTTAAATTACATTTAAATACATAGCAGCGGAAAATAATACAATACACAACTAGAAGGAGATATACGGATACAAAGCTTTCCGGATATCGTTCCAGCTGTAAACCAGGATCCTGTGAATATAAATCTACAAAACCAAAACTACTAGCTGCCCGTGTCAAAATAAGGGCACCCAGAGTTTAGGTTAAAACAATAAACTCCAGGTCAGTCATGTGACTGGTGTGAGAACTAAAACAGTTAATCTTTATTCTTAAAGTTAGGTAAATCAAGGGACCACGCCGTATAACACGGAACGGGTTTCCTCCCAAGAATACCAGTGCATAAAACAAACAGCGCAATGCTAAATAAAGAAAAATGAAGCTGTTATAAGACCCAGGTCCCATCACACAATGCAACGCAGCCGAGGATAGGGTTTTCCCTTATAACAGCCAAAGAATGCTTGATACGTTCTAAAACAAATCATTTGATACTACTATAAGTGCATAGTGTATAAACAACTTCAAATCATAAGTATCAATCATAGGCGACATGAGCGTCCCATGCCACTATGTCGCCATATATAGGTTTATAAATAAAACCGCAAAGTCACGTATTTGGAAATTGGATTTCCATCTATGAACCGAGGCAAAAGATAGTCCTCAACCGATTCGAGACAATCTAGCCCATGTCTCAGGATCAGAACGCATCAACCCTTTAGATCGTCAGGGCCGGTCCACCGATGTGGATTATTATGCCTGAACACTACGTTTCTCCGCCCTTTGGGGCGTAAGCGAGCCAACTAAATGACTCCATCGATTCGAGAACGACCGATCAATCCGAGGCGCCTCGCAACAGCAACAACCACATAAGTCAAACTCGTCAGGGCGTGTAAAACCACTGACGCCACTTCTAGCTAGAAAGAAACGCAAGTCCTCCCTGATGTCCCTCCCGTTTTTGGTTCATACCGGGTGTGAAACTCGCGAAGCAAACGTTACACAAAGCTACGCCACAAAGGCCTTGCTTTGATCATCACCACAAGACTTTGCTTTTCAACAGAAGCCTCGATCAATTGCCACTTAGGCATGCCACACAGGCAATTCACTCCATGCGTTTGATATCCATCAATATATAACCCCTGAGCTCGTACGTCTCAGAGAAGGGCGTTAAGCAAGAGAATAAATTCTCCGCCGCCAAACAGATATATATTTAATAGAAATCAAACACACAGACTAAAATCCAATGTCAGACACACAGTCCATTTACAAGTCCGTTCTGGGTCTGAACGAAACTGGAGGCACCTAGTACCCCGCATATCCATCGATCTCCAAGTACGTCTGGACGATCACTAACTGTTTCCATCTTCTTGGGTGTACAGCCCAATCAAGATCATCAGTTATCCCCCAAACGACGTGAAAACCTCCGGTCTTCGACCATCGTCTTCATCTTCGACTTATCGTCGTATCAGTTATTCAGAATGGGATAAACCCGGTCTTTCCGAATAACTCGCGTATATTTTAAATAAGTGTTACACAAACACAACATACGCCTCATTCCAATTCATTAGTCACTAACCGTAAATTAATCAAGAGAATAATTCCCCAAATATTAACCCCGAAGGCCGAAACCAACATCAGATCAATATCCAGAAAACCCTTCTGCTTGGCTAACCGACAGTTAGTTTCTAAATTTCACATTCATAGGGAAAGGTTCCCATTAATTTTATCCAAGATAAATTCCTTGAATTTATTCTTAAATCTATTTTTGAATATCAATTCAAACTAGTCGGGATTAACGAAACTTACCGAAGTAATCACTTGTTTTAATTTCCCAATCCCAACCTATTTATCCCATGAAGTAAAACTGGTAATACTTCATATCTAACACCACAGTGTTATCGGTAAATTCAATTACCATTTCACGTTCAAATCTAATTAAAGATTTAACTATCGCCTGGAGCAAAACTGGTGATACTCCATTTTCGATCATTTCAATCTAATTAAAGATTCATTAAAACTCCACTTAGTTTTAATCGTTAACTGGGTTAAAGAATCAGTGTCATTTCAAACACGGTTCACGATAAACCCAAAATCACATTCATTAATTATCGGGTTAAAGAACGAGTGTTGTTTAAAACACTGTTCACGATAAACCCAAAAATCAATATCAGTTCAATTCCAATTAAATATTATTTAATTGGTACACTTCATTAAATCTAAATAAAAAGATTTAATCTTTTCTCAACTGGGTTCAAGAACAGTGTTAGTGAAGACACCATTCACGACAAACCCAAATCACATTCGATATTCAATACAAGGCTCTGAATAGAAAATATATCGGCTTATATTCAATATCGAATTCTACGACTAACAAATGTCGTATTGGAAATAACGATATAAATATATATCTTTCAAATTTCCATAACAACACCTGTATAATCACGAATTCCAACATCGAAATATTCCGAAGATAATTTCGATTCAAATCCACTCCAATGCAATCATTGGATATTCTGGTTATTTTTAAAACCCTTTCTAATTCAGTTTATTTATTTAAAAATAAATAGAATTCTAATTCTAGTTCAAAAACTAGTTCATGTCGATGAAAATCTATTTTTATCTTTTCAAATATGGAGTTTTTCATCCCAAATCTTCACAAATCATTTCTTATGATTTTACACAAATTATTACTATTTTTAATAATTTTATCAAGGCCCGTACAGTCGATTTCCATCAATGGCCATCGAACTGCACTTACAGCGACCTTTTTCAAATTTGATTTGGACATAATTCCAAATCCAACCGTTAGATTTCAAATTTCTAACATTCGCTAGAAAGCTCTTTTCGATACGAACCCAACGGTTCCGGTTTTAGGAGAATCCGACGGTCGGATCTCCCGTAGTGTCCGCTTGAAATAAATGGTCGAAATTCACGAACTGCCGCAGCGCGGCGCGTTCTATTCAGGCCATTATATTATATATATAATATATATAATATATATATCGTCGATTTCTATTTAAAACGAATTATATAAATAGTTTTGAATTCGTTTCAAAAATCCATTTCAACTTCCATTTCAATTCAAAGCAAAATTGCATTCTTCTTTATAGATTCGTTTCAAAACTCATTTCTATTCAATTCAAATTTCAATTCAATTTGAATTCATTTCAATTCACTTTCAATTCAATTCGAATTCGTTTTCAATTCAATTCATTTCGAAATCGTTTTCAATTCAATTCATTTCGAAATCGTTTTCAATTCAATTCATTTCGAAATCGTTTTCAATTCTATTCATTTCGAAATCGTTTTCAATTCTATTCATTTCGAAATCGTTTTCAATTCTATTCATTTCGAAATCGTTTTAATCGATATAATTATCGTTCACGTCAAAATGGCGTCAATCTAATCAACACGGCTTCATAAATTTCTATTTTCAAATATTCTTTTTCAAATATTTCTTTTTCAAAATAGTTGTTATTATCAAAATATTTCGTTCAACACATGACCAATCTCAATGAATGAGTATTGTCAACACATGAACTTTTATTTTATAATATCGATAAAGGTGTAAATTTTATTACTAAAATATTTCGTTCAACACATGACCAATCTCAATGAATGAGTACTGTCAACACATGAACTTTTATTTTATAATATTCTTAATTTTTCAAATTGGAATGAGGCCCAATCAATCACCATATAAAGTTAATTATATGGATTTTCATACAACACATGTATATAATAGCATTGAAAAATAATCAACCATCAACCAAAGTGCACTACACTGTATAAGCATCAAATATAGATATCTAATGCTTATAACAGCCTGTCAATCAATCGATCGACATATTTAATCAATCAGGATGAGTGAACTGCATATTTCATCCTAACACCCATGTAGGGTTTCAAACAATCAAACAAATATTTTATTTGTGCAGTTGGGCGATGTGTAAAATTTATCGTCCCAATCAATGTCATTCAAATAGGTGTACATAAACAAACCGTCTGGTTTGTAAATGAATATTCTATTTTATTCACTTCACGTTAAAAATTATATTTTTAACGATAAAACATTTTATTTCAACCTATGAATTTCTATTCAATTCATTCTTTAAATAAAATGATATTTTTATTTTTCTAACTTATTTTAGAAAATTTCGGCGGCATAACGGCACGATACTAGAAACGGGACAAGGCCTAGCCTTATCCCCGGTCTAGTGAAGGCCCACGCCATTCACACATCAATCAATCAATCAATTTATTTCACCAAACAATTCAATTCAAATCAAATCATCTAATCAACTACACAACCAAACAATTTAACAAACAAGCCATCCATGGTCTGTGGATGACGGGTGTCGGGTGCTACTAAACACCGTCTACATCCTAGTATAAACATATAACTAGAAAAATTAAATTGAAAGGTGAGAAGTTCTCACATATAGCTATCCTAGCTCCCCGGCACTTCTAATGCAGGAAATCTTCGTCGTTTCGCCTTTTTGTCACCTTCGTTGCTGCTTTCACTACATATGTAAAAATCACATTTTTACTTCGCTATTCAATATATATAAAAATCGAATTTTTACTATGTTATTCAATATATAAAAATCACATTTTATTTCGAAGTTCAATATACAAAAATTCTATTTTTCTATCGAAGTTCAATATATAAAAATTCTATTTTCTTTCGAAGTTCAATATATAAAAATTCTATTTTCTTTCGAAGTTCAAAACATAAAAACTATATTTTCTTTCGAAGTTCAAAACATAAAAACTATATTTTCTTTCGAAGTTCAAAACATAAAAAACTATATTTTTCTTTCGAAGTTCAAAACATAAAAACTATATTTTTCTTTCGAAGTTCAAAACATAAAAACTATATTTTTCTTTCGAAGTTCAATATATAAAAATTATATTTTTCTTTCGAAGTTCAAAACATAAAAACTATATTTTTATATCTAAGTTCATAAACAAAAATCATTTCTTTTTAAAAATTCAGTTTACATTTCCTTTAAAAAAAACAGTTTACATTTCTTTTAAAAAATACAGTTTACATTTCTTTTAAAAAATACAGTTTACATTTCTTTTAAAAAAAACAGTTTACATTTCTTTTAAAAAATACAGTTTACATTTCTTTTAAAAAATACAGTTTACATTTCTTTTAAAAAATACAAAATCAGTTTCTAAATCTAAAATCGAAATTAAAAATAAAAAATAAAATAAAGAAAAAAAAACTTACAGCTTTCAGCGAATGAAGGGGGGGGCAGTCTACAACCGGCGGAGGTGGTCTAAGGAGGGCGCAGGCTCCTATAGTGGTGGCGGTGGCTTCTATGGTGGCGACGAACTCTGGTTTCCGATGAGGGAGGTTGAAGTTCGAATTGGGGGGGTTAAGCGAGAGGAGCGAGGGAAGAGGAGGAGGGTCTGGGTGCGGTGGTCCTTGGTGGCGGGGAGGGAGGCGGCGACGGGCTCGAGATCTGTTTTTTTTTTTTTTTTTTCTCTGAACTGAAATAGAAACGGGGGGGGGCCAGAAATATAAAGGAGGAAGAGATTTTTTTTTTATTATTATTATTTAATTATTAAAAAGTTGACTTTCACATACGACCTCTAAACGAGGCCCACCGCCTGTCGCCCATAGCGTTTCACCCCCATTCCGAACACAATGGGATATGTACCGCAAGCTGAATTGATCGTTTGAATCAGTTTCCGTTGAATTTACATTTAAATCACCATATTGAATTTTAAACGTACCTTTCAAGTTACCGGGGTCACATACTAACTAGAAAAATTCCAGAAAAATATTTTCTAGCTTCGTATTGACGATACGGTCCTAACAAAACTAGTTTCGTCGAATTCTGAGACCGTTTGAAAAATGGCCAATTTCCAGTCGATTAAAATCAACTGAAACTGGTCAAACGCGTTTTCCTTTGCCACGCTCACATATTGATTCGAAAAATTATGAAATTTGGAATCTAGCAATAATTTGACACTGCGGATCCAACAAAACTGGTTTCGTCGAAATCCGAGGTCATTTGCAAAATGTCCATTTTTAAGGGCCTTATATATATAAAAATATATATAAATTCCACAGCGACTATTTCTAATTTTCAACTGGACATATCTCATCATTTATAAAGTAAAATCTCAGTTTCTCAACTTCGTTGGAAAGATATCATCAATTAGATCCTAATGTTTTTGGTTTCACAAAAATCCGGATTGTTTTGCACCCGGTACATTCAATTGAAGTTTGAAATCGAATTATCGAACTACCGCGCCATTTTTAATTCTATTTATAATTATATATAAATATTTATATTCTAACGACGACGCGTATAATATATACGTTCGAATTCTATTCAAAATAAATTTCTCGTCGATATTATTTAAAATAATTCATTTTAAATAATCAAAATTCGCTAAAATTGCCAAAATAAAAATTTTAAACTGGCCCAGATTTTCCGGGTTGTTACACCGGCCTTCTCCAGAAAACCTGGGTGGTTGTAATGAGGGGGGAGGTCAGAAGAACAAGATTCTGGTGAACAGGAAATGTACAAAATAGATTATAATACACAGATGTATCCCGTTTGGTTTAACATAAGATGTATGCCTACCAAGGTTAGCGATTCTGGCCTAACCTTGTAACTGATTACACACGACTCAAACTACCATTCCCGAGGTAGGCTTTCCCAAAATATAATACCGAGATAGAACGTTTACGCACATATTTATGAAGCCTTTGTACCAGGACATGGCTGGTAATTTAATCGAGGTATGTATATCTTCATTTGCTCGTCCTTTATTATTTAATGCCTCACTATCAATGATACATAGGGTGGATTCTCCCTGATCGCTTAAGACCCTAGGCGGATCGACTGGTCACTTATTATTACTCAATAATCTATCTAACATTAACATAAACTAGAGGGCACAAGCTATGGGCCCTACTAGTTAAGGCGTCTATCATTCACACATATACCCTTGCCCGCGTAAGGTGAGAAGTGATATATTATCGCTCGTTATACCATCTAGCCGACCTTATTACATAATCTCCTTAGTCGTTTACTACTTCCCGTAGGGTAAGATAGCCAAGTCTGACATTTTTAGTTTCCAGGTTTGGGTAGGCCCTACACACATGCCATTTAAGACCCCTAAACTGAAGGAACTACTCCCAGGTGGACTACTCAACCTAAGCCATTTAAGACCTAAAGAAGCGGACTATACATGAAGATTATTAAGTTCGCCCCCATTAGCCTTTAATACCTTTCCCTATTGGGATAGAGTGGGCTCCGTTATTACTCCATTCCCATTTAGTCCCTCTTCACAGAAATGCTATATGCAAACGATTCATTATCGTCACGGGTTCCTATAGTTAATAATGTATCACATCACTAACCTACTATGTCCAATCCTAACTTTTAATTATAAGTTAAGTATTAACTAATTGTAAATAAGGAAAGTTATATCCTCCTTGCTCTAGGACATTTATTTAATTACTTCCATAATTGGACTTAGTATTTAAACAACAATTAATATCCATTAATCCCCTTTTTACACCACTGATTATAATGAATGCCATTTATGAGCCTAACGGTCATAATTTTCTAAGGTATTAATTCACAATGGATATGCTTATCTTATCAGTCCCGAATACATTTATTTGTTGTACCACAACAGGCGTTATTAACCTTTTTTATTTATTTAGTTACTGACTCTTACATATATTTACAAATATATATATTTGTGCATCAGACCTCTCACATTAAGCTGATAACTTGTGGATGTTGGATTTGCCGGTCGGTTCCGGGTAGACTTCTACCACAAGTTGAACTTAATTCGCATCTTAATATAACTATATGTATGCATTAGACCCCTCACATTAAGCTAACCACCTGTGGATGCTGGATTTGCCGGGCGGTTCCGGGCAGACTTCTACTACAAGTTTAGCTTAACCTCGCGCCTAAATGCGTATAATTCAAGTTACGTAATTAGGGTTCACAACGTTATTCCTAATCAATTTAGGGATTATAACCATTTTTCTATTATATATTATATTCACTTTTCCTCAATCAACATTGGTTACAATTGTTATTTATTTATTTATTTATTTATTTATTTATTTACGACCCTATTTATAGCAATTAATTATATTGATTGCTACAACGGTCACCACAAATATATTAATTCAATATGGATTACATTAACATGTATAATTCCATAATTTAACAATGTTCAAACATTAAATACAATGTATATTTCACCGTTTTACGCAGATTTGGACGGATAATGTATAATTTATATTTTCACGTGGTTGATGTAGTTATCTTTTATTCTCATTATTATTTTTAAATTTAATGATTTGGTTTAATCAATAACCAAAAATTTCCTTTTTGCATTCAATCTTGCCAAAATGTTCCAAATCTTACAAAAGACCGTTAGCTATGATTATTGTAAACAATGTCTGATTAGTAAAATAGGCATATTTCAAATTCACCACAAATATATATATATATATATATATATATATATATAGAATAGTTGATGCGAGCTACGCACAAATATGCATAATTATATTTATACATATTTCTTTTAAAATTACAATCACAAAATTCACCATTGTATATTTTTATCCAAATTCAAATAATTTATCATTTAACACTGGAACTAGAGATCTGGAACATAACTACATCTAAATGGCATTTAATGGGACTGATTTCTAGATCTATAGTGTTTTACAACAACTGTAATGCAATTTACAACATAATTGTAGGAAATATGTATAAACAAATTCAAGAATTTTACAATTAATATTATGCCTAACCACAATTTAAAATTTGCAAGTTTTGACAATTTTACAATCAGATCTAATTGATGGCAATTCATTTACAACAATAATAAGCACAGATCTGATGAAAAATAGGCATATATTTGAATCTAATTCAAACAAGATAAACATGCTATTATAACTATATATATATATATATTTCCCATTCACCTGAAAGCATCTAAATCCAAAGTTTGAATCTTTTAGGCCTACAATTCCCAAATTCTTATAAATCTACAATTTGTCTGAAAAGGGGATAAATTCCAGATCTGTAGATGTGTAAGAAAATAGGAAGAGAGGAGAGTATCTGATTTGGAGCGTCAATTCACATTGTTTTCCATTGAATCTGATAATCCTCTCAATTCTATATGATTAGTTGTATATGAATATATTTTTAATTAAATATTAGGTTAGAAGAGGGAGAAAAATGACAGAGCATTGTTGTTGCCTACAAATTTGTGTGGAAAAGAATAAGGCATTACCCCTTTATTTATAGGAGTGGAATTGGCTTTGAACAGTTAGATTCATTTTAGTTTATATTCATCCATCCGTTTAATAATATATTATAATCAAACCTTATTAGCATTCTGACGCCCAGTGCGTCGACCGCTTGGGTCGTCAGTTGCCCAGTAAGGCTAGTTAAATAAGGTACATAATATTTATTTATTCTGATTTATTTATTTTTTGTCCATTACCATTTTACGTCTATAACTTTTTCATACGGACTCCGAGACGAACGCATCGGTTAATGTTTCATGGTCAAATTTCATCGTTTGCAAAAATTCCTACTTTGAAATTCTAATAATCAATTCCTATTGCCAAAATTTTCGAGTTGTTACAGTTTCCCAGATCGAGTAGGGGCAACACCAGTATTTGGGTTATAGTTGATAGGTTGACTAAGAGCACTCACTTTATCCTAGTTAAGGGCAAGAGGACGACCGCTTGAATAACATCAGTGTATCTTAGAGATATTGTTCGACTTTATGGAGTACCCTCTAGTATTGTTAGTAATTGAGACCTCGTCTTTACGAGCAAGTTTTGAAGGAGCCAGCAGAAGGAATTGGAGACACAGCTACGACTTAGTACCAGCTATCACCCTCAGACAGATAGAAAGACAAAGAGGATTAATGTAACGACCCGCATTCTACGCATCATGGGATCGTAGAATATTTATTTCTGTCACATACGAAGTCGTATGGTCATGTAACTTTGGGAGACGACTATTGGGGTCATTTCCCATGTTCATGGTTTTTCCCGATTTTTAAATGACCATTTTACCCCTAGTTGGCACTGTTTTGGCCATAACTTTTGACTGAAAAGGAATTTTGACCTGAAACCACTTCCATTGGCTCCGGATGATGGTTTCTCTTTCCGTAGAGTGGTCACATTAGCCAAACGGACTCACCGTTTGGGAGATATGGCTGAAACAAGTTTTAGATGGTGAAAAACAGCTTAATTGGGCTTAACCGGGTGATTAGCAGCTAGGCCCAGAGGGGAATTTCGGGTTTAGAGGTATAGGAGGACTGATTAGGGTTAGGTTATCACTTTCATTTCAGTTTTGAGCCGCCACAAACCTTCTTGAGACCTTAGTAATGGCTTCCATTCTCTAAAACCATCCCAAAACACATTTTTAGTGAAGATTAAGCCTAAACTACATCAAAACAAGGCCAAATAGCAACAAAGCAAGGTTGGAGCTGCTGCTATACATAGAAATTCGACCCAAACAGAGAATATTTCAGATTTGGTGTTTTATTTTGTGGCCAAGGTGAGTGATTTGCATAGTTTTTGCACTAATTACGGTAATTAAGGGTAATTAGTGAAGATTAGCGAATTTATACACTAATAAATTCTGGAAAAATGTTTAGAAATTCTTAAATAATGTTTTATGCCTCTGGTTGAAATTTGGTTCGATTTGATTAAGTTTTGTTAACCCTATGATCAGTTTTACTTAAACATGCTTAAGGGAAGATAAGGAGTTTTGGCCACTTTTGACCCATTTTGATTCATTTGGATGGTTGTTTGTTGCTATTACATACTGCTATGACTCTATGGTGTGTTTTATGATTGATTAGAAGTGTTAGATTTGTCAAAAACGCCGTCGAATGGCGTAAACTGCTCGCTGGAAGAACTGCAGGAAATCATCCGAACCGGACCGGATCGGTGGAAGTAAGGGCGATCCGATCCGATGGTGCGATCCGATTCGATGGTGCGATCCGATCCGATCCGTCGATGCTTGAAGACTCTGATCCGTCGATGCTTGAAGACTCCGATCCGTCGATGCTTGAAGGCTCCGATCTGACCTGCTCTTGTGGGAGACTCCGATCCGACGGCGCGATACGATCCGATCCTATCAAGACTTCGCGAGGCGATCCGTGTTGCTTCACGAAGAGGAGCCCGAACCGATCCAGTGAGGCGACCACGATCTGAATCACTCGTGAGCAGAAAGTGCGACCCGAGCCGGTGTGCTTGGGGGAGGCCGATCCAAACCGCTACCAGATGGATGCCACGAACCGCACCGCGTTGATGATGGGGAGCTAAAGGCCGAACCGAACCGATGGCAAAGAGGGGATCCGAACCGATCCGGTGATGACAGAAACCCGAGATGCAAAGGAAGCCCAAATGAGAAGTTAGAGCTCAAGATTCAGATGGGAATCAACGAGTTCGCTTCATGGTTGGGTTTTGCTGCGGGACGCGTGCCAAGGAGTTATCGACGTCTATAGCTTTGGACCACTATGGTAGGAGGTACGAAGACGGATTCAGGGCCATTATGGCATAGGTAGAACCAAGGGCTACAACCAATGAAGTGGGTCATTGAAATGTTTGGTCATGACTCCATATGTTTAGCTTGGTCATAGCAGGGTTTCTACAAGTCAGGATTCGTCGTTGCCTCAGTTTGTCTAGTGTTCCAAAGTGGTAGATATCGTATGCTTTACGCACTGAGTGAGAGATGTGAGGATGATTGCTATGGATGATTTGGTTGCTATCATTGTGACATGCACACCCCACCCCCGTATCCTTACACTATTTATTATGGCACCTTAGAGTATTGTACGGTATGTGGTACTAACTCTTTGGTTGCAGGTCCAGGTTCAGGTATGGTTTAGTATACCTGTTATTACTCTGTTTAGATGTTTATCGCTCATACCAGGCTTTATGTCTGACCCAGAGTTTTATGTCTCCTCTTATTACTCTGGGTGCTCACACGAGCAGACTAGAGACAGGTTAGCTGGTGATGCACGGGTAGATGATCCGGAGACGAGCAGGAGGCTTCCACGTAATATATATAGTATTCTCCCTGTGTTGTTGAAGATCACTGCTTGGGCATTGGTGGTGCATCTTCTACTTTAGTTTTTCTTTTGTTAGAGACAATAAATTTGGAAAGTTGTAATAAGCTGTATTTGGATTTCCGCTGCTCTGATGTTGACATTGATTATTAGTTATCAGCTTATGCACTGTCTCGCCTGTTTTATGTCAAGTATGTTATTATATTTTATCCCATGCGCTGTGAGACATTCTACAGGTTCCTTGATTAGTTCATTCTCTTCTTTCCTTTCTCCCGACGACCGTCCCGTGCTAGTTGGGCATGTGTACAGCGCACTTTCGGAGGAAATGCAGGCTGGTGCGGGGCGGGCCGTCACACTTGGTATCAGAGCTCTAGGTTGCGTAGTTAACCTAGGGAAGTTATCAGGGAGAGATAATATACGTATACGAGAGAGCGTATTTGTGATTACTTTGGTTTTTAAAAGCTATATATATATATACTATTACTAGTATAAGGATGAAGTCGTACTGCACTAGCACCACTATGGAGTCGTTAATCGTCTCCTTTTTCAGATTGACGATGAGCCGGTATACTAGAGGTGCTGGTAGAGGAGCCAATAATGGGAATGCTGCTGACATGAGGACGATGTTTACTGACCTCATGAGAGAGATGCTTAGAGATGTGCAGAGGGCAGCTCCCAATGGTGGAAATGGTGGTGGTCCAATAGTGCAGGCGCCAAGAGTCGACTTCGCCAAGCTGAATAAGGATTATACTAGCCTTGGTGGAAAGCCGTTCCACGGAACGGAGTCGGCCACGGATGTTCAAGATTGGTTGGATAGTTGCGAACGTATCTTCGAGGATTTGGGTATCGAGGATGCGATGAAGAGAAAGCTAGCATCCCGTCAGCTGCAAGGGCGGGCAATGAATTGGTGGAATGCTATAAAGGCAGCTACTCCCGAAGATCAGATTACTTGGGAGCAGTTTAAAGCTCGCTTTAGCGAGAAGTTCATTCCAGCTGCTCAAAAGTCAGTGCTGTTTAAGAAATTCTTGGACCTCAAGCAGAATGGCAGAGCTGTCTCGGAGTACATTGCTGAATTCGACACTTTGTCGAAGTATGGGTTATCTCTTATTGATACTGCCGAGAAAAAGAATGAGAAATTCATAACTGGTTTGGATCAGTACTTGGGGGGAAAACTTATTAACCACATCGATGAGACGTTTGAATCGATTGTGGGGAAAGCACTAAGATCGGAAAGTCTCTACCCTAAGCCGAAGACTGAGGTTGCATCCGCAGATGAGCCAAAGCCACAAGCAAGTGGTGGAGGCAAGGGTGGTTCCCAGAATAAGAGAAAGCAGAACCAAGCTAAGGATGGCCAGAAGAAAAAGAATAAGCAAGATGTTGAGTGCTTCAGCTGTGGTAAGAAGGGCCATTATGCTAGTAATTGTCGGGCCAAGCCAGGGGATAGGAAGTGCTTCAACTGTGGCCAAATGGGACATCACAAGGACAAGTGTCCACAGCCCCCTAAGGAAAAGCAAATGGTGAAAGCCTACGCTCTTAATGCTATTCCTTCTTCGTCGAATGCCCCAACAGCGGCGGAGAAGGGAAAGAATGTCGTCATTCATGGTATGCTTTCTGTTTATGATGTTCCTGTTAGAGTTTTGTTTGATACCGGAGCTTCCAGTTCTTTCATATCTAGTGACCTGGTAGATAGGTTGGGATTGGAGCCCGAGATTGTCGATAGACCTTTAGTAGTGACGAACCCGGTTGGTGGTTCGACTAGCCTTAGCATGATTTGTCGTAATGTGGTCTTATCGAGTCATGGATGCATGTTTGTTTGTGATTGCTTTGTTTTGGGCTTTACTGGGTTTGGCATTATTTTGGGGGTAGATTGGCTCCAAAGATACGGGGTGGTGGTAGACTGTGAGGGCTTGTTGGTGACAGCTAGAGCGGATGATGGGCGGAGGATAGTGTTTGGTGGTCTACCCAGTAAGGGGGTATTGGCTAGTTTTCTAAACTCCCTCGACATTCCGCATGGTGAGTTGTCAGGTTTGCCCGTGGTTGGCCAGTATCCGGATGTTTTCGAAGAAGTGACCGGACTTCCACCACACCGAGAGATTGAGTTTCGTATTGATTTGGTAAAGGATGCCAGGCCTATAGTGATGCCACTTCGTCGTATGGCACCAAGAGAGCAGCGAGAGCTCGAGGTGCAAGTCAGCGATCTTTTGAAGAAGGGATTTATCAGAAGGAGTGTTTCTGAATGGGGAGCACCAGTTGTGTTTGCTACCAAGGCGGATGGTTCCCTTCGTTTGTGTGTAGACTACCGCGAGTTGAATAAAGTGACAAGGAAGAACAAGTATCCTCTACCGCGGATAGATGATTTGTTCGATCAGTTAAGTGGCACGAGAGTATTTTCTCAGTTGGACCTCGCGACAGGTTTTCATCAGCTTAGAGTGGAAGCTGAGAGTATAGCTAAAACGGCATTTCGAACGCCGTCTGGATTTTATGAATGGTTGGTCATGCCATTCGGGCTGACCAATGCCCCAGCATATTTTGTGGATCTTATGAATAGGGTATTCAGAGATCAGTTGAATAAGTTTGTCCTTGTGTTCGTCGATGATATTTTGGTCTACTCAAGGACAGAGGAAGAACACAAGGGACATTTAAGAATAGTGATGGAGGTGTTGAGAAAACACCAATTGAAAGCAAAGTTTTCTAAGCGTCACTTCTGGAAAAGGGAAGTGAGGTTCTTGGGCCATGTTGTATCAGAGAATGGTATTGCCGTGGACCCGGCAAAGGTGGCTACGGTACAGGATTGGCCTACGCCCAAGAATGCAACAGATGTAAGAAGTTTCTTGGGATTAGCGGGATATTATCGTAAGTTTATCCAAGGCTTCTCCAAGATAGCAGCACCGTTGACTCAGTTGACAAAGAAGAATCAAGCTTTTGTCTAGGATGAAAAGTGCGAGAATGCATTCAAAAGTCTAAAGGACAAGTTGACAAGCGCACCAGTGTTAGTCATCCCTGAGGGGGATGAAGAGATGACGGTATACACGGACGCCTGTGGTACCGGACTGGGTGTTGTATTGATGCAAGGCGGTAGGGTTATAGCTTACGCAAGTCGGCAATTGAAACCGCACGAGAGAAGGTACCCTACCCATTATTTGGAATTGGCAGCGATCGTGTTCGCGTTGAAGATGTGGAGACACTATCTCTTGGGAGAAAGATTTGAGCTGTTTACAGATCATAAGTCGTTGAAGTATCTCTTCTCCCAGAAGGATCTAAATCTCCGGCAACAAAGGTGGTTAGAATTCTTAGCTTCCTATGATTTTGACATCGCATACACACCAGGAAAGGGCAATGCGGTGGCTGATGCATTGAGTAGAAGACATGCCAGCTTAGGGGCTATGTTCCTTGAATGGAAGCAACTGGAGTTTATCGCGGGGTTTGATTTCAGACCAAAGTGCGAATTGGATCCAGAAATGTTAGCAAGTTTGACAATCAGACCCACCTTGGTTGAACGGATCGGCTCTAGTCAGAGGGACGATCCTAACCTATTGGAAATCATCTCCAAGTTAGAGATGGGTATCGATGAGGAAATGAACAAGTATGGGCTTGATCGAGATAGATGGCTTAGAAAGAATGGAAAGCTTGCTGTATCCAATGTCAATGGATTGAGGAATGAAGTGCTTAGAGAATGTCATCACTCCAAGCTGACTATACACCCCGGCGGTAATAAGATGTATCGAGATATGAAGCAGACCTACTACTGGGAAGGGATGAAACGAGACGTTGGGAAGTTTATATCCAAATGCATGAATTGCCAGCTAGTTAAAGCAGAGCAAAAGAAGCCTAGTGGGTTGTTACAACCCTTAGAAATTCCCGAATGGAAATGGGGGCAAGTCTCGATGGATTTCATCGATGGTTTACCAAGGACTAGATCGGGATATGACAGCATTTGGGTAATTGTAGATCGATTGACTAAAAGTGCAAGGTTTATACCAGTCAAATCGACCAGAACGGCAGCTAAGTTAGCAGAATTGTATATGAAGTGGGTAGTGAGATTTCATGGAGTACCTAAAAGCATTGTGAGCGACCGAGACCCGTTGTTCACTAGTGGGTTTTGGAAGAGCTTACAAGAGGCTCTAGGGTTAGAGTTACATCTCAGTACCGCATATCATCCTCAGACCGACGGTCAGACGGAGAGGGTGAACCGTATTTTGGAAGACCTCTTGAGAGCATGTATATTGGATTTTGGTGGATCATGGGATGACCATTTGCATCTAGTAGAGTTTTCATATAATAATAGCTACCAATCCAGTATCGGTATGGCTCCGTTTGAAGCTTTGAACGGAAGACCGTGCAACTCACCATCATGTTGGATAGAGACTGGCGAGAAGTTTATGTTTGGACCAGATGTGGTGAGGGAAACCTCAGATAAGATCAAGATCATTCAGCAACGAATGAAAGCTGCCCACGATAGGCAGAGGAGTTATGCTGATAAGAGAAGAAGAGACCTAAAATTCTCCATTGGTGACTCGGTTTTTGTCAAGATTTCTCCGTTGAAGAGCGTAATACGATTTGGCAGGAGAGGCAAGTTAGCACCAAGATTTGTTGGTCCATTCCCTGTTCTTGAACCAGTCGGGAATTTGGCATATAGAATTGACTTACCGGAGAAGATGGCGGGAGTTCACAACGTATTTCATGTTTCCCAACTAAGGAAGTTCGTTCACGACTCAGATATGACTATTTCACCTGATCAGTTAGAGGACTTCGAAGTAGAACCCGAGGCGGTTGGGAACCGCAAGCCGGCCCGTATTGTCGAGCACGACATGAAGCAACTTCGAAGGAAGGCGGTGAAGCTAGTCAAGGTACAGTGGAGCGAGGACGAGAGTGATTATACTTGGGAGACAAAGGAGGACATTAGGAAGACACACCCAGAACTCTTTGCCTGGTAAGATTTTGACTTCGATTTAGTTTTCCGCATGCTAGGATAGGCTTGTTTGCTTGTTTTGCATGTTTGATTGTTGTACGTGGCTGTTAGGCATGCGGGATCCTTTGTATGTTTTGGGTTAAGGAATTTCGGGGACGAAATTTCTTAAGGGGGGGAGAGTGTAACGACCCGCATTCTACGCATCATGGGATCGTAGAATATTTATTTCTGTCACATACGAAGTCGTATGGTCATGTAACTTTGGGAGACGACTATTGGGGTCATTTCCCATGTTCATGGTTTTTCCCGATTTTTAAATGACCATTTTACCCCTAGTTGGCACTGTTTTGGCCATAACTTTTGACTGGAAAGGAATTTTGACCTGAAACCACTTCCATTGGCTCCGGATGATGGTTTCTCTTTCCGTAGAGTGGTCACATTAGCCAAACGGACTCACCGTTTGGGAGAAATGGCTGAAACAAGTTTCAGATGGTGAAAAACAGCTTAATTGGGCTTAACCGGGTGATTAGCAGCTAGGCTCAGAGGGGAATTTCGGGTTTAGAGGTATAGGAGGACTGATTAGGGTTAGGTTATCACTTTCATTTCAGTTTTGAGCCGCCACAAACCTTCTTGAGACCTTAGTAATGGCTTCCATTCTCTAAAACCATCCCAAAACACATTTTTAGTGAAGATTAAGCCTAAACTACATCAAAACAAGGCCAAATAGCAACAAAGCAAGGTTGGAGCTGCTGCTATACATAGGAATTCGACCCAAACAGAGAATATTTCAGATTTGGTGTTTTATTTTGTGGCCAAGGTGAGTGATTTGCATAGTTTTTGCACTAATTACGGTAATTAAGGGTAATTAGTGAAGATTAGCGAATTTATACACTAATAAATTCTGGAAAAATGTTTAGAAATTCTTAAATAATGTTTTATGCCTCTGGTTGAAATTTGGTTCGATTTGATTAAGTTTTGTTAACCCTATGATTAGTTTTACTTAAACATGCTTAAGGGAAGATAAGGAGTTTTGGCCACTTTTGACCCATTTTGATTCATTTGGATGGTTGTTTGTTGCTATTACATACTGCTATGACTCTATGGTGTGTTTTATGATTGATTAGAAGTGTTAGATTTGTCAAAAACGTCGTCGAATGGCGTAAACTGCTCGCTGGAAGAACTGCAGGAAATCATCCGAACCGGACCGGATCGGTGGAAGTAAGGGCGATCCGATCCGATGGTGCGATCCGATTCGATGGTGCGATCCGATCCGATCCGTCGATGCTTGAAGACTCTGATCCGTCGATGCTTGAAGACTCCGATCCGTCGATGCTTGAAGGCTCCGATCTGACCTGCTCTTGTGGGAGACTCCGATCCGACGGCGCGATACGATCCGATCCTATCAAGACTTCGCGAGGCGATCCGTGTTGCTTCACGAAGAGGAGCCCGAACCGATCCAGTGAGGCGACCACGATCTGAATCACTCGTGAGCAGAAAGTGCGACCCGGGCCGGTGTGCTTGGGGGAGGCCGATCCGAACCGCTACCAGATGGATGCCACGAACCGCACCGCGTTGATGATGGGGAGCTAAAGGCCGAACCGAACCGATGGCAAAGAGGGGATCCAAACCGATCCGGTGATGACAGAAACCCGAGATGCAAAGGAAGTCCAAATGAGAAGTTAGAGCTCAAGATTCAGATGGGAATCAACGAGTTCGCTTCATGGTTGGGTTTTGCTGCGGGACGCGTGCCAAGGAGTTATCGACGTCTATAGCTTTGGACCACTATGGTAGGAGGTACGAAGACGGATTCAGGGCCATTATGGCATAGGTAGAACCAAGGGCTACAACCAATGAAGTGGGTCATTGAAATGTTTGGTCATGACTCCATATGTTTAGCTTGGTCATAGCAGGGTTTCTACAAGTCGGGATTCGTCGTTGCCTCAGTTTGTCTAGTGTTCCAAAGTGGTAGATATCGTATGCTTTACGCACTGAGTGAGAGATGTGAGGATGATTGCTATGGATGATTTGGTTGCTATCATTGTGACATGCACACCCCACCCCCGTATCCTTACACTATTTATTATGGCACCTTAGAGTATTGTACGGTATGTGGTACTAACTCTTTGGTTGCAGGTCCAGGTTCAGGTATGGTTTAGTATACCTGTTATTACTCTGTTTAGATGCTTATCGCTCATACCAGGCTTTATGTCTGACCCAGAGTTTTATGTCTCCTCTTATTACTCTGGGTGCTCACACGAGCAGACTAGAGACAGGTTAGCTGGTGATGCACGGGTAGATGATCCGGAGACGAGCAGGAGGCTTCCACGTAATATACATAGTATTCTCCCTGTGTTGTTGAAGATCACTGCTTGGGCATTGGTGGTGCATCTTCTACTTTAGTTTTTCTTTTGTTAGAGACAGTAAATTTGGAAAGTTGTAATAAGCTGTATTTGGATTTCCGCTGCTCTGATATTGACATTGATTATTAGTTATCAGCTTATGCACTGTCTCGCCTGTTTTATGTCAAGTATGTTATTATATTTTATCCCATGCGCTGTGAGACATTCTACAGGTTCCTTGATTAGTTCATTCTCTTCTTTCCTTTCTCCTGACGAGCGTCCCGTGCTAGTTGGGCATGTGTACAGCGCACTTTCGGAGGAAATGCAGGCTGGTGCGGGGCGGGCCGTCACAATTAATAGGATTCTTGAGGATTTACTACAACTGTGTATCCTAGACTTCAGAGGAACTTGAAAGTAGAATCTTACGTTGGTAGAGTTCGAATATAATAATAGCTATCAGACGAGTAATGGTATGACTCCCTTTGAGGCACTATACGGAAGACCCTGCAGATCACCTACATGTTGATGGGAGTCCATGCACATACTTCTACTTGAACCTGAGATGGTTAGAGGGACCTGAGAGAAGATATATCTGATTCGAAGGCGGATGAAACTAGCTTAGGATAGTCAAAAGTTGTATGCAGATCAACGAAATACAGAACTAAAGTTCGAGGTTGGAGGCATGGTTTTTGTTAAGGTGTCACCTTTGAGGAATGTTTTTCGATTCGTCTCAGTGGGGAAGTTAGCGCCGAGGTTTTGTAGGGTCATTCCCTATAGTAGAGATAATTTGTTAGATGGCCTACAGAGTTAGACTACCAGAGAGGTTGGCAGGATTTCATGATGTATTCCATGTTTCACACTTGAGGAAGTATTTACAAGTTTTTGCGCTAGTAGTAGAGTCGAGTACTCTAGAGGATATCGAGGTAGAGAGGGAGGCATTATTTCAGAGAGTTTCTACTCGGATATTTGGATCTAAAGTGAAGAAGCTACAGAATAAAGAGATAAAGCTAATAAAGATTCTTTGAGGGGAAGACGGTGACGACATGACTTGAGAACCAGAAGATAGGATTCACGCTTCTTTTCCATTTCTCTTTGAGAGTATGCCCTTATTCCTTTCCTAAGCTTTGAATATGAATATATTTTTCCTATCTTTTGAATCGTAAATCTTAGGTGAACCCGATGGATGGTAGGAAATGGTTTAAAACATGTTATGATTGAATGTATTCATGTGGATGCAAGTGTTTGCTAGTGGATGTAGTGGTTGCATATACACATACTGGGCACCAGTTAGAGACCGACTGAACTAGGACACTTACATAATTGAATATGGATGTATGTGCATTTTTATTTTATTATGCATGAAAATGGTTGAATCATCACTTGGATGTTTCATTTTGATGAGTGGTTGTTGCATGCATATAAAATTTTATATGTATCATTAGGGTTCCTTCGCATACATATTGGATGCATGGCACAGAGATGAATTGCATTAAGAAGGTCAACTGAACCAGTAAACCGCATGATTCTTGCAATATCTTAGAGATATATACACAACACTTTTGCATATGTTTATGAAAAGAATTAGAAAAACTAAGGACAACGGATGCCAATGGTTGATGTTTGAGTAGATGGGTGTAGATAATGGTTGATAATATTTATAACATTCTTCCAGCTTTGGAGATTTCGAAGACAAAATCCTTTAAGAAGGGGAGAATGTAAGACCCCGAATATTAATTAACAATAATTAAATGTAAAAGATTAATAAACTAAATATTAATCAGAACAATATTCAAATTGAAAAACAACGAGACTAGCACCATTGGGCCTGTTGTAATTTTCTAATAAAAATGGACATTGTTTTGCTAAAATAGAAGTTAAAATGAATTAGTTGTGAATTAAAGAAGGATTCAGAAAAATTAAATAAATAAACAGATGAAACCAACGGTCAATAAGCGACCCTGCCCATCTGGGTCGACAAGTATGTCAACCCAGTGTCGACCCGAGAAGGCGGGTGGGTCGACCCAGGTGAAGTAAAATGACGTGCCTTATCTGGTGTGAAAAGTAGCGTACATACATTATTATGTACAATGTTGTTTGCTGAATTGGAATTGATTTATTAGTTTATTTTAAACCATAGGCTGACAGTGGTGCTTTCTTATTAGTACGATGGCATGGCTGGACCAGACCTAATCTAGATTTGAACAGTTGAGGGCACCCGGTAAACCCTATAAATAGACTAGTGGATCCTCTCTCATTTATTCACATCCATTCTTTCTTCTTTCTTTTCTTCCCCATTCCTATCCTAAAAACTAGGAAAGGCCACATAATTAAAATATTAAGGGGTGAAGAAATTTTTATGTTTTTAATATTTATTTTTATAAACACTTCTAGAGGCGAAGGTCCTGCTGGATTTTAGAAAAAGGCCACGTGGGAAGTTTTATTCATCAAATCTGTGAGTTTTAAGTATTTTTTAGATTAGTTATTTACGTTGGAATGTTTAAATAGTTAAGTAATTTTAACTTGTTAGTTTTATGTTTACAATAATTATATGTTTAGATTTTCTGTAAGTTACTGTAGTTTATTTACTGTCTATGCCTCTTTCTTTCCAGATGTTTATTTTTTTATAAGTAATTATCCTTCTTCTTATTCCTTTCTGTGTTATAGTTTACTTACAGTTATGTTTATGTCTAATTTATTTGCTTTTGTTTATTTTGAGTTTATGCCTTGCCAGTAGCCTAGACCATTTCCCTTTATCTTTTAATGCCGAGCCAAGGCCTAAGAAGAACATAAGCCTTTATTGTTATTTATGCGTTAAATTGGAACAATGATTAAAAAAGGATTTTTTTGGCATATTGAAACTGATTAAGCATTGTAATCAGATCGGACTGTAAATTACGGATAAAATTTTAACATGTAATTGGAGAATATGTAAACTGGAATAGATTGAACTTAATTGGACATTAAATAACGTTGGAGATGGGTTGTACAAAAAGAATAACATTAATTACAAATGTTTATACAACTTAGGAATGTAACACGTGATTATATTGGGCTTATTAATAAACTTAAATTGTGTAAAGTTAAAATAGATGAAGTTAATAAGTTAAGATAGAGGGAGTCTGTTCCGGTAGTGTGGAGCTGATTGGAGAAGATAAGTGACTCGTGGATTAGGTCTGTTCCAGCAGCATGTGGCTAATTGGGGAAGATAAGAGGCCTAATAGTATAATGAAATCCTAGTTTAGGTCCATTCCGGCAGCGTTGGGCTGATTAGGAAAGATAAAAGGCCTAATAAAATAATGATTGAGGACCAAGTTTATAGGTGACTTGTGTCAATTGCATTTTTGTTTAGGAACCGGTATCAGTCAGTATCCCTTTATTATCACGGAGTCTCACCCTAGGTAGAGGCTAGGGCACGCTACTGAACTGGATAGTAGAGGTTCAAACGAGGTGGGTAAGGGAAAGTTTTGGGGGGACGATGAGCGTGCATCATTCCAATTGGGGAAGATAAGCCATTGTAATGTCTATGTTTAACAGCTATGTCCTTTTAATTGATGGGTTCGGGATTGATAACCCTGAATTCCATAGCTGGCATAAATTATCACATTTTGGATAGGAGTCGATCGACGTGTAGAAGTTAGGTAAAGTCTAATTATGATATCTTAAGTAGTTGGTGCATCAATTTTTGGATATGAATGAGAGGCCTATCTTTGTTCATGTATACCTTTCCTATTTTTCATTTATGCTTTTATGACTATTTCTCTTAGAACTATTTACCTGTCTAAATGCTCCCTTATCTCATGCTCATGCTAGAAATTACCAAAACTCGCCAGACGTATGTCTGACCTAGTTTTTTTTCTCCTTCTATCTTACTTTTCCCCTCTAGATTCGCAAGGTAGAGAGTCTCAGCAGTGATTCTTGATTATTCGGTTTAGCATGGACTCAGACTCTCTCCAGATTCGTGTATTGGTTCACTTCTTATTTTCTGATCATTGTATTAACATATGAGAGGGATGGTTTTTTATGCTTTTACTTATTGACTATGATATATCCCACGAGACATTATGTTTGTTTTATGATGATGAATATTTGGTATTTTGAAATGTAATAAGTACTGTGATTTGAGTTACTTATTTAAATAATGTTTTAAAGTTTTCTTTGTGTTTTACATTTCTATCTTGTGTTGTTACTTTATACCTTAGCGCTTCATAAACCTTAATGCATCCTCATATGGGTTATGTTAAAGGGTGTGGGTTTTCACATCTTCTTTAAAATATTGAAATATCTATACTAATGTATGCCTAATAGAATAGATACCATATATGATACACAACTTTAACAAATTTGAAACTGATTATCACCAAACTAATATAGTGACGGATTGTTGGACTAGTTTATTTTAAAATGGAAAAAAATATTAGTCCCACATTGTTGAAACAAATACAATAATTTTTTATATATATGAAGAGGAACTTACTCTATTAATTAAAAGAGCAAAAAGAGATACGAAAAATAGCACTACCATATCACACACGCGCGGAAATAACTTAGTACTTTGCATGTTCATATGTGCGAATATATGTGTAGAGGAGACATTGGCTGAATGGTTGTGGATATTTCGTCATTCATATTTGTCAGCTTTATTTTTTCCTTTCACCATTTAAAATTCGAATAGTTGCACCTTTTGAACTTCAAACTGTTACAACTTTCGAATTTCAAACGGTCATGTATCTTTGTTCATCCATCCCCTCAACGAATATATAAATGCATTTGCAGAATAGTTTCAAATTATCTAAACATTCTCCTACTTCCTTCTGAATTTCCATTGAACACACAGACATACTTCTCTTTGGGTTCGGTTCTGTTGTATCCTGAGAACCAGTTTGATGTAACACCCATAAGTAAACTCTCTTTGAGTGGGGGCAGATATTGCTTTAAGGACAGCGACTATGTGCCTTAGAACCTATGTCATTTCTGATCTTCCATGTTCAAACAATCTTAAAGCAATATTTCTAAAACGGAAAAGGGATTAAAATTTGCATTCAAACTGATGAATCAAGACTTCGTCATACTAGACATGATGGGCGGAACCAATTTCACGAGATGGTAGGACAAAATGAAATTCCTCCTTACCACCCTGAAAGTTTCCTATGTGTTGGATTAGAATCTTCCACCAATTCCTCTTCCACTGACAAGGGTACTAAAGATTTAAAATAAAAAAGGATGAAACACAAAGAAGATGAATTTTTGTGTCGATGCCACCTTTATAATACATTGTCTGAACGTTTATATGGCTTATACACTCCAATTGAGTTGCCTCAAGAAATATGGGATGCATTAGAGGCCAAATATAAGTCTGAGAAAATTAGAATAGATAAGTTTCTTACCTTGGAAATTTTTGAATTTGAAATGAAAGATAATATTTCTATTATTGACTAAATGCATGATTTACAAGTTCTGGTTGGAAAACTTATGGATTTAAAAGTGCAAATTCCTAAGTCGATTCAGATGAGGGCTATTATTGCTAAACTTCCACCTAGTTGGAATAATTACCATAAAAAGATCCTACACATGACTAAAGAGCTCACGCTATAAAATATTGGAAAACACATACGGATTGAAGAGAAAAATAGGATTTGTGATAATGTTTTTCTATCAACTAACGTGAACAATGTGACTTCTGGAAAAAAGAGGAAGAATGGTCAAAATTAAAATTTTAAGCTGAATAAGAAAATAAATCCGAAGCCAATTCTAATGCGAAAGATAAGAAAAATAGGACTTGCTATAACTGTGTCAAATTTAGGCACTTCAAACGCGAGTGCAGGGCTCCTCCAAAACAAAGGACACTCTAGAAATGCAAATATGGTTGAGAACGAAGAAGTACGGGAAATCATTTTTATGGTTTCAGACTCACAAACTGGTATGATAACCGATGTGGACATGGAAATGTCTGAAACAAAACTTTAAATTCGTGGTTTGATTCTGACGCAATAGCTCATATTTGCAATGACAAAGATCTGTTGAAAACATACAAAGAGGTTGCAAAACAATAGGAAGTGATCATGGGAAACAGGAATGCTGCAGAAGTTCAAGGAAAAGAAACCATAGAGATTCAATTTACTTCTAATAAGAAGATCACACTCACAAATGTATTGCATGTTCATGATATAAAAAAGAACCTAGTCCCTGCGTCGATCTTATGCAAAAGCGGTGTCAAATCAGTCTTGGAGGTTGTTCATTCAATTCTGCCTAAAAATGGTGTGTTTGTGGGTAAAGAATATGCTTGCAATGGGGTGTTCAAACTTAGTATTACTGATATAAAAGAACATTATGCTTATGTTGTTGATTCTTTATCATTATGGCATGCACATTTAGGACATTTAAACAATAGATCTCTGAAATATATGTCTAAATATTGTCTTATTTCTATTGTAAATAACGACTCTGACAAATCTGAGATATGTACGCAAACCAAAATTACTAAGAAATTTTTTCCTAGTGTTGAAAGGAATTGTGAACTCTTGGGTTTAGTTCAGTGCAACACCGTGCAGTTAAAGCGCTTAGCGGCTCTATAGCGACAATGGTGTAAAAAGTTGTAGCGGGAATAAAGTGGAGAAATAGCGGGGATAAAGCGGATATGCAAAAAAGATTCATTAAATGCAAAAATGAACATTTAAAATTAGTTTTCTATCATTCTCACATGGTATTTGTAACAACTCGGAAAATCAGAACTAATTTAAAAAAATTATTTTGGCAATTTTAATGAATTTTGAATATTTAAAATGATTTATTTTAAACAATAACGAATAGAATTTATTTTGAATAGAATTAAAACGTATAAATTTATTTAAATCGAAGTTTGAATATAAATATTTGTTTTAATTATAAAAGGAATTGGAAATAGCGCGGTAGTTTGAAAATTCGATTTCAAATTTCATTTGAATGTACAGGATTCAAAATAAACCGTATTTTAGTGAAACCAAAAATATTAGAATCTATTTGAAAATATCTTTCCAAGAATCTGAAAAATCCAAATTTAGTAGCGGGAACAAAAAGTTATTCCCAGTTGAAAATTCAGAATAGTCGCTATCGAAAATATAACCCTTAAAAATAGAGATTTTGCAAACGACCTTCGTTTTCGACGAGAACACTTTTGTTGGATCCGGAATGTCAAATTATTGCTTGATCCCAAATTTCAGAATTTTTGGAATCAACATGTGAGCTTGGTGAATTTAATCGTGTTTGGTCATTTCAATTTGAATTTAATCGACTGGAAAATGACCGTTTTTCAAATGGTCTCCATATTCGATGCAATTAGTTTTGTTTGGACCATATCGTCAAAACATAGCCAAATTTATTTTTTTGGAATTTTTGGAGTCCGTATGTGGCCCTAGTAAATTGAAATATACGTTTAAAATTCAATACATTGATTTATATTTTAACTTAAAGGAAAACTGAATGAAACAGCCGAATTGGCTTGCGAAACATGTCCCATTGTGTTTGGAATGGGGGTAAATAGCTAAAAGCGTCATTCGTTGGGTCTCGTTTGGAGTTCGGACAAAATTTCAACTTTTTGGATCTAAAATAAATTAAATAAAATATTTATAAATCACTACCCCCTATATTCTCCTATTCTAAGTCAACGCCCCCTCCCTTTACTGTCGTTCAAATCGATTGGAAAAAAAAAAGAAACCCATCAATGTCCAGTCGACCTCCCCCTGGCGATCGCCAGCCCCGTCGCGGCCTCCCCCCTCTAGCCCGGCGCCTCCTCAGCTCCGCCACACCCCTCTACAGCCTACCCCTTCTCCGATTCGAACCCCCTCCGCAAGCCCTAACCCCCATATCGAACCATGCCTATCTCCTGAGCAACCACCGCCTCCACCGTAGGACCCCGCGCCCCTTCCGACCCACCAGTACCCCACCGCCGGTCAGCCTCCCCCCCGACGCCCTCCTTTGCTCGAATCGATGTAAGTAAATTCAATTTGAATTTTAGTTTCAGATTTTTTAATTATTATAGCACGATAAAAATCCAATTTTTTTTATGTACAAGAGCCACATAAAGGTTCGATTGTCACTTAGATAAAGATTTGGTTTTTATAATGTTTTCATGAAGATAAAGATTAGATTTTTTATAATTTGAATAACAATAAAAAATATAATTTTTAGTTTGATAAAAATATAATTTTTATCATATGTATGAAATAATATTTTGAGTGGGATAAAAATGCGATCTTTATACATGAAGTGATGGAATAAAAATATAATTTTATTATGAAGTTAGCGAAATAAAATTGTGATTTTTATAATGTAATACCCCGCATTTTTAACGAAATTATAAATGTGGAAATATGTATATATATTGTATAAATATATTTGAGAGAGAAATTAAATAATGACAATAAAATTGCATGTAATAAGTTAATGCAGTGAAATGAAGAAAAAGATAAATAAAAGAAATTACATGCAATACATGAAATACGAAGAAATGCATGCAAACATTTAAAAAAGAAATAAAAAGGAGAATTTGAAGAGCCTCGAAAATTTGGTCATGAAATTAGCGCCATTGCGTTCGTGGCGATTTTCTAGCCAATTTAGGCATATAGTTTATAGAAAACTGATTTAAAATGAAGAAGATATCTTTAAATTAAATATTGCAGCAAAACATGAAAAAGAGGAATGAGAGAATAATGTGTAGCATTGTCCTAAGTCTTGTTAGCAAAAGACTTAGTGGCTCATTTGGTTAGAACACGTGACTTGTATACAAGAGGTTCTACGTTTAATCCTCGTCAGCGCCATATTTTTGTTTTAGGGGAATGGCTAAAAAGTGGCTTAGTGTGAACGTAGTTCAATTAAAAAAAGTGGTTTAGTGTGAAAAGGGTTAATTGGAAAGATAGTTAGAAATATATATATATATATATATATGTATGTATATATATATATATATACATATATATATGACATATAGGTGTCAACACTCCTGCTACTGCGCATCATGTTGCACACATAGCGCATTTTATTGGTTAATGACGATTTTTGAGTTTTAGGGATGACGTAGCCTCTTCTGATTGGCTGAGTAATGTGTCTTTTTAATCTGAATGGTTTAGATGAATCCTAGTCAGATCTAAAGGCCCTAATTCACTCACTACAACTATATAAACATACCTAGACCTAAACCTAATTCACAATACACTAATTCATACGCCTCCATGCTGCTGCAACCTAAGCTAGTCTTTTTTCTACACTAAAGCAAGTCTAATTAGGAGTAATACATATTGGAAGATAAGAATAGAATTCTACAACAACGGTTTAGCTAATCAAATTTAGAATACAGAATTCGTATCTACTTTCTCTTCTTCCATTGTGAGTCCACGTTGCTTTCACAAATATTTAACTAAAAGTGATTGTGATAAGTTTGTGGATTGGATTTTATGAACACGACTGTGAGATGGATCATATATTTAATTAGATCTATTTTATGATACAAGTTCATATGTTTAGTTAGATCTATTTTATGATGCAAGTTCATATGTTTAATTAGATCTATTTTATGATGCAAGTTCATATGTTTAATTAGATCTATTTTATGATGCAAATTCATATCTTTAATTAGATCTATTTTATGATGCAAGTTCATATGTTTAATTATATCTATTTTATGTTAATATGCCTAATTAGATCTATTTTATGTGATGATGGCAGTTTATATGCCTAATTAGATCTATTTTATTTGATAATGCTAGTTTATGTTCATATGCCTAATTAGATCTATTTTATGTGATGATGCCAGTTTATGTTCATATTCCTAATTAGATCTATTTTATGTGATGACGCCAGTTTATGTTCATACGCCTAATTAGATCTATTTTATGTGATCATATGCCTAATTAGATCTATTTTATATGATGATGCCAGTTTATGATCCATACGCTTATTAGATCTATGCTATTATGCTATGTCACTTCATGATCCATACGCTTATTAGATCTATGTTATTATGTTATGCCAGTTCATGATCCGTATGCTTATTAGATCTATGTTACTATGCTATGCCAGTTCATGATCCATATGCTTATTAGATCTATGTTATTATGCATACCCAAAGCTTATATTCCATATGTTATTGGATCTATTTATGTGTTATGCTAGTTTTGGTGCTTTAATTATTTTCCCTTCTTCTCTTCTTTCCCTTTTTATGAGATTAGGCTAACTGCGAGCCTAACATTTTATTATACATACGAATGACGTGGGAACGTTGTGGGAAAAGTTTGGGAAAATATTGAATAATGTGTAATTGACACAAATTGGTTTGTAATCATGTAATTGATTTGTGGCATGAATTGGTACAATTTGTATACATGGGGTTTGGCATACATTGTTAATAACAATGAACGCAAAGTAATTTGGGCATAATTTGGCATGACATGTATATGTAAGATTACAGGCCTAATTTGGATTAAAATTATAATCATAATTTTAGTGAGGGATTTTGGGTAATTGGCATAATTAGCCTGAAACTGGCATAAACTGCAAATAAATAAATTGGCTAAGATATGCATGCTGAGACACGAGGTTAGATTCCATTTGCGGTAGAGGCCTGCCCGGAACCAACCGGCCTAGCCAGCAACCGCAAATGGTCAGTTTAATGTGAGAGGTCATAGGCATAATTAAAAGATGCTTAGACACGAGTTTAAATCTAGCTTGTTGTAGAAGTCTGCCCGGAACCGCCCGGCATATCCAACGGGCACAAGCAATCGATTTAATGTGAGAGGTTTGTGCATTACTAACTAATTAATGCTGACCAAAGATGAATATGCTATCTAAAACATGTTAGGTGGGTGTGGTTAAGTTAACCTGTGTAAGATGACAACTTAACCAATATTACATTAGCAAAGTGGATAGGGTTAAGGCAAGCTTAACCAATAATACATATTGATTTGATAAGTGGATGGGGTTAAGTCAACTGGGCAGATAGACAATACTTAACCAAGATAAGACATGTAGTAAGACATGAAAACAGTAAAAGGGTTAAGTGGGTGACATGTGTAGCATGTATTGCATGGGTAACATGTACAACATAAATAATGAATGCTTAACCAATATAAGGCATGTGGTAAGACATGGGTGACATGGATGACATGTGAAATATAATTAGAAGTACATAACCATGGTTAAACATGTAAGAAGACAAGAGAATAAGAAGGGGTTAAGTGGGAATTCCTAGTGGGGACCAAGCATAGAATGGAAGCTTGGGTCGAGTGTGTGGACCATTTCAACCAGTAACCCATTCTGTATCTATGTGAGCTCAAACTAAGTCGAGGACGGGACATGCTTACTGGGTTTGATTGTAAGAGGTCAATAAAGAGTTAGCGGTGGAAGTGCAAGTCCAACGGAGTCATGTGCGTGCGTGGGTCCAGGCTGGTAGGTAAGACATTGTTGCATCGTGTAGGTATAAGTCGTGCATTTTTAGTAGTATCGGGTTGTCACTTTAGGGAGCGATACACCCTATTGTGGGACCAGCACGGGTATCTACGAATTAGGGAGTTGATCGAATGGGGAGGGTAGTGGGTACAACTAGTGGAGATAGGAGGAGGCAGCACCTATGAGAGGAGCTAGGAGTACAACTACCATACCATGAATAAATGTTGTAATTAGAATGGGGAGGGTAGTGGGTGCAACTAGTGGAGGTAGGAGCAGGCGGCACCTACGATAGCAGCTAGAAGTACATGAAACTACCATTATTATGATTAGTAAGAGGGATTAACTTCCAGTATTGGACTAGTAATGGTGCGGTGTAATTAACATTGGTGCAGTGTAGGAATTATCTTATAGTGATTAGAAGCGCAATCAACATTATATCTTGCTTATCTTGTCCATCTTGTTACCTTGTCATATCTATTCATGTTACATCATTTCTTATATCCAGTTTATGTTCTTATCTTGTTACTTTACTTATTAAATGTTAAAGTCACTGGACTCGCCAGACTTTATGCCCAACCCATTTTGTTTCGCCTCTTTTCTTTTCTCCCCCCCCCCCCCCCTCAAGTGCTCAAGGTGGGATTAATGGAGCTTGACTCAGCTTTCTTTCTTCTTGAAGTGCTTGGAAGCATTGAAGTAATGTTCAGCTTTATCTCTTTTCATTATGGCTAGTTGGAGTGGGATTATGCTTGTGTTTTTATGTACTTTGAAAATAAATTGTCCAAGATGGTGAAGATATCTTTAAATTAAATATTGCAGCAAAACATGAAAAAGAGGAATGAGAGAATAATGTGTAGCATTGTCATAAGTCTTGTTAGCAAAAGACTTTGTGGCTTATTTGTTTAGAACACGTGACTTGTATATAAGAGGTTCTGAGTTCAATCCTCGCCAGCGCCATATTTTTGTTTTAGGGGAATGGCTACAAAGTGGATTAGTGTGAACGCAGTTCAATTTAAAAAAGCGGTTTAGTGTGAAAAGGTTTAATTGGAAAGATAGTTGAAAAGAAAAATAAATAAATATATATATATATATATATATATATATATGTATGACATGTGGGTGTCAACACCCTTGCTGTTGCGCATGATGTTGCACACAAGGCGCATTTTTATTGGTTAATGACGATTTTTGAGTTTTAGGGCTGACGTGGCCACTTCTGGTTGGCTGAGTGATGTGTCTTTTTAAAGTGAATGGTTTAGATGAATTCTACTCAGATCTAAAGGCCCTAATTCACTCACTACAACTATATAAGCATACCTATACCTAAACCTAATTCACAATACACTAATTCATACGCCTCCATGCTGCCACAACCTAAACTAGTCTTTCTTCTACACTAAAGCAGGTCTAAATAGGAGTAATTCATATTGGAAGATAAGAATAGAATTCTACAACAAGGTTTAGCCAATCAAATTCAAAATACAGAATTCAGATCTACTTTCTCTTCTTCCACTGTGAGTCCACGTTGCTTTCACAAATAATTAATTTTGAGTAATTGTGATAAGTTTGTGGATTGGATTTTATGAACATGACTATGAGATGAATCATATGTCTAATTAGATCTATTTTATGATGCAAATTCATATGTTTAACTAGATCTATTTTATGATGCATGTTCATATATTTAATTAGATCTATTTTATGATGCAAGTTCATATGTTTAATTAGATCTATTTTATGATGAAAGTTCGTATGTTTAATTAGATCTATTTTATAATGCAAGTTCATATGTTTAATTAGATCTATTTTATGATGCAAGTTCATATGTTTAATTAGATCTATTTTATGTTAATATGCCTAATTAGATCTATTTTATGAGATGATGCCAGTTTATGTTCATATGCCTAATTAGATCTATTTTATGTGATGATGCCAGTTTATGTTCGTATGCCTAATTAGATCTATTTTATGTTCATATGCCTAATTAGATCTATTTTATGTGATGGTGCTAGTTTATGTTCATATGCCTAGTTAGATCTATTTTATGTGATCATCTGCCTAATTAGATCTAATTTATGTGATGATGCCAGTTTATGATTCATACGCTTATTAGATCTATGTTATTATGCTATGCTAGTTCATGATCCGTACGCTTATTAGATCTATGTTATTATGCTATGCTAGTTCATGATCCATATGCTTATTAGATCTATGTTATTATGCTATGCTAGTTCATGATCCATATGCTTATTAGATCTATGTTATTATGCATACCCAAAGTTTATATTCCATATGTTATAGGATCTATTTTTTGTGTTATGCCAGTTTTGGTCCTTTAATTCTTTTCCCTTCTTCTCTTCTTTTCCTTTTTATGAGATTAGGCTAACTGTGAGCCTAACATTTTATTATACATACGAATGACGCAGGAACGTTATGGGAAAAGTTTCGGAAAATATTGAATAATGTGTAATTGGCATAAATTGGTTTGTAATCATGTAATTGATTTATGGCATGAATTGGTACAATTTGTATACATGGGGTTTGGCATACATTGTTAATAACAATGAACGCAAAGTAATTTGGGCATAGTTTGGCATAACATGTATACGTAAGATTATGGGCCTAATTTGGATTAAAATTATAATCATAACTTTAATGAGGGATTTTGGTTAATTGACATAATTAGCCTGAAATTGGCATAAACTACAAATAAACAAATTGGCTAAGATATGCATGCTCAGACACGAGGTTAGACTCTATTTGTGGTAGAAGTCTGCCCGGAACCAACCGGCCTAACAAGCTACCGCAAACGGTCAGTCTAATGTGAGAGTTCGTAGGCATAACTAAAATATGCTTAGACACAAGGTTAAGTCTGGCCTGTGGTAGAAATCTGCCCGGAACCGCCCGACATATCCAACGGCCACAAGCAACCGATTTAATGTGAGAGGTCTGTGCATTAATAACTAATAAATGCTGAATAAAGATGAATATGATATCCAAGACATGTTAGGTGGGTGGGGTTAAGTTAACGTGTGTAAGATGACAACTTAACCAGTATTACAAGAACAAAGTGGATAGGGTTAAGGCAAGCTTAACCAATAATACATATTGATTTGATAAGTGGATGGAGTTAAGTCAACTGGGCGGATAGACAATACTTAACCAAGATAGGACATGTAGTAAGACATGGGAGCAGTAAAAGGGTTAAGTGGGTGACATGTGTAACATGTATTGCATGGGTAGCATGTATAACATAAACAATGAACACTTAACCAAGATAAGGCATGTGGTAAGACATGGGTGGCATAGATGACATGTGAAATATAATTAGAAGCACTTAACCAAGGTGAAACATGTATGAAGACATGGAAATAAGAAGGGGTTAAGTTGGAATTCCTAGTGGGGGCCAAGCTTAAGAGGGAAGCTTGTGTCAATTGTGTGGACCCTTTTCAACCAGTAGCCCATTCTGTATCTATGTGAGCTCGAACTAGGTCGAGGATGGGACACACTTACTGGGTTTGATTGTAAGAGGTCAATAAAGAGTTAACGGTGGCAGTACAAGTCCAACAGAGTCATGTGCGTGCGTGGGTCCAGGCTGGTAGGTAAGATGTTGTTGCATCATGTAGGTATAAGTCGTGCATTTTTAGTAGTATCGGGTTGCCACTTTAGGGAGTGATACTCCCTACTGTGGGACCAACACGGGTATCTACAAGTTATGGAGCCGATCGAATGGGGAGGCTAGTGGGTACAACTAGTGGAGATAGGAGCAGGCGGCAACGGTGACAACAGCTAGGAGTACAACTACCATACTATGAATAAATGTTGTAATTAGAATGGGGAGGGTAGTGGGTACAACTAGTAGAGGTAGGATCAGGCAGCACCTACGATAGCAACTAGAAGTACACGAAACTACCATTATTATGATTAGTAAGAGGGATCAACTTCTAGTATGGGACTAGTAGTGGTGCGGTGTAATTAGCATTGGTGCAGTGTAGGAATTATCTTCTAGTGATTGGAAGCGCAATCAGCCTTATATCTTGCTTATCTTGTCCATCTTGTTACCTTATCATACCTATTCATGTTATAGTCATTTCTTATATCCAGTTTATGTTCTTATCCTATTACTTTACGGATTATATGTTAAAGTCACTGGACTCGCTAGACTTTATGTATGATCCGTTTTGTTTCGCCTCTTTTCTTCTCCCCCCCCCCCCCAAGGTGCTCAGGGTGGGATCAGTGGAGCTTGACTCATCTTTCTTTCTTCTTGAAGTGTTTGGAAGTGTTGAAGTAATGTTCACCTTTATCTCTTTTCATTATGGCTAGTTGGAGTGGGATTATGCTTTTGTTTTTGTGTACTTTGAAAATAAATTGTACAAAATGGATATTCTTGTACTTGGCTTTATTTTTTTTGGTTTTGATGTTGTAACAAAACTATACTCATTTTTCGCTGCAATGAAGTTATTTTGAAATTTGAAGTACCATTTTATATATCTATCTTGTAATATTCTATTCTATACACTTATAATGCTCCATGAAAGTTAATGCATTACCTTTGTGAGTGACATTAATGGACGTGGGGTGTTACACGTGGTATCAGAGCTTAAGGTTACCAGAACAGATAAAAGATTTTGAAAAAGCATTTTCAAAAAGCATTTTTTTAAGAAGTATTTTCAAAAACATGTTTTAAAGAAGGTATTTTCAAGAGAAAAGATTATTATTAAAAACATAATCCCTAAGAGCCATATATCTTTCTTCCGATTCTCCATTTGGAATCTCTTCCTTTTTCCTTTTTGAATCTCCTCCTCTGCATTTAGATGCTTTTCCTAAGATATGTAAGGACTTCCGTGCGATGGGCGGAAAACCGCTTCATGGGACTGAGACGTTTGTCGAGGCTAGAAATTGGCTCAAGAAAGTGGAGGACTTGTTTGGTATCTTTGAGAAAGAGGATGGAAGAAAGGTTCAACGAGCTGCTTGGTTAATGAAGGATGAAGCTCCATCTTGGTGGGAGGTCACGAATGGAGAACGTGCAGTGGAGGCATGGATATGACACAGGATAAGAAATTAGAACCTAAGTAGGGTGGAAAGAATAATAAACTCTGTGACAAGAGGAAGACAAGTGGTTGTTTCCAGTATGGTGAAGCAAGGACAAGGATAGTGTAACGACCCGAATTTGCAGCCGTTGAATTCTGAATATTTAAATTGGTTTAAATATATTATTTGAATTATATATAGGAATTTATTTACTAAAACGATATTTAAACGTTTTATTTATAATTATATTTAAAACGAGCTCGTAACGGCGCGGTAGTTCGCGATTTGGCGATTGGAACTTTAAACGAATATACAGATTTCGTTATAAGTCGGATTCCTTTGAAACAAGAAACGTTCGGTTTTGTTTAACTGTATCTTTCCAATGGAAGTGAAAAATCGAGATTTCATCTTATATATTGTGAATTACGTCCAAATCAAATTTTCAGAAAGTCGCTGTGAAATCATATATAAGCCATAACAGTTATTTAAATATATTTAAATATCGGTCTTGAATTTGGAAAAGGTTCTTTTGAGACGTGATTATAATTCAATTTTTAGAATTTTACTGTAATTTTTAATTAATTAAATTCACAAATTCTTATTTGGAGTATTTTGCACCCTATATCAATATTTTGGGGTTTCATTATATAATTTAAACTACCGATATTATTATTTTTCTGGAATCGTAGTACGTTGCTCAGCATAAAGAAATTTTTATTTTTATCCCTAGCAGTCCATAAATAAACGAAAGTCTGTATAATAGATACTGCATAAACTTTAACATTTCAGAACAAATATACGCCCAACATACACTCAACGGCTTACATTCAATTTCCTTGAATATTTATGCGGGCTGATCTATAACCCATTCTTTCTTTTAAGTCTTCATCAAAAAAATTAATAAATAAAATTTCTACTTTATCGAGTAAGCTACTCAAAATAGTTCTTTCTAAACTTTCAGAATGTGTTCTCCAAACTATTCCAACCCGTGCTCTCCAAGCAATTTGACCCGTACCCTCCAATGATAAATCATTCTGTGGCCGGCAATTCATTTTACACCCGTGCCTGCCAAGCTATCTTGTTTTTGTGATGACCAAGCCATTCAACACCGTGAATAGCACGCTACCCAATCTCAATAAAAGAGAACAACCGACCTTCTTCTTTTACTCTTTTTTCAGCAAAACAAATTTCCCCTTTCTCGTTTCAGCAACCTCCCTCCTCTATATACATAATTCACGATAACTTCACAGGAAAATAAAACATATAATAATAACAAGCTTTGAAATCACAATCTCGATCGCTCCTTTTATCCGGAAACCGACCAAAGAAGCAGCCTTAGGGCTCATTTTTTTATGGCGAACTGATAGGAGTTTGGAGGGCTCGACCAGTGGGGGGGAAGACGGTTTGGAGGCGTGGTGTTGGATGAGCTATTGGGGTCGAATCTGGTCACCTCTGGTGAAGTTGGTGATGAGGTCGCGTTTTACTGTGAGGCAAGGATCATTTCCTGAAGCGATTTTCGTGGGTTAAGTGGGAAGTTTCAACAGAAAAAATACCGTAAGTGAGTTCAGTGGTTTCACGCTTTAGTATTGAGGTGAAAGGTAAGGAAAAGGGTTGGTATAAGTTGATACTTTGATTAAGTAGATTGTTTCTATTTGTTCAAAATGGCTTCAGAGAGTGGCGTCAAAGTATAAAATAGGTTTAACATGTTTGACAGTTGGGGTTGTTTTCAAATCAGTGAGGAAATAAGGAAGGATTGGAAAAATTGAAAGAGACACATTGTACACTTATGGTATGGTGACAAAGATTGTTGTGAATAAAGGTGGAGTGGGATTTTGGGTGAACGTTTTTAAAAGATGGGGACGGTATCTGTTGAAGGGTGCGGTTCTATTGGTTATCATTTAGGGTAGGGATTGGCTGATGAAGTATGGATGTTGGAATTGAAGTGGGAGGGTCAGTAATTAATGGGAAATATTAAAGAATTTGCTGCATTGTTTTGAAGGAGCAGCGTTTGTTTATTATGGGGGAACAATTACGTGGATTTAAGGGAGTTGAAATGGATTAATCTTGTGAATATTTTGGACGTGGAAACCATTGTATATTGCATGAAGACTAGGGCCTGTGAAGGAGCCGAGTTTGTGAGGTTTTAAATGGATTGAGTCATTCTTAAGCTTGGTTTTTGCAGCAGTTTTTGAGATGTTCGTTTTTGGAACTGGCTGATGTCGCGACTGATACAAGGAAGATGGGTTGATCTACTTTTAGTGTAGTTTGTAGTTTTTGTTTGTAAGGTGCTATTGTGGTTGCAACATGATGACGAAGTTCGAATTTGAGATGGAAATGGAGGAGGTTTTGAAGATGAGCACATTGGTGTAACCGATTAGAAATCTCATGAAGCAGTAGAGGAGAAGTATTATGAAACTAACGAGGGTAATTAAAAATGATTAGTTACTTAATAAACTATACTAATAACGATATTTATTCATTATTGAAACTTGTGACATTCATATTAATTTCATATGTAAACAGAATTTAACCCCGTCAGTTATCATCGGATCGTAACGATGAAATCTACATTGTGGAATCATTTTGGCTAAGAACAAAGCTACAGGAATCTCGGGATGAAATCAAATGCATGCTTGATTTTAAACTAAACAAAAGCAGGATTGTCAACCGCAAAACTAGGTGAGTAAACTCACTACTCTGACTCGTTTATATTTTTATATAACGAGTTTTTAACTTTATTTTATACTGTGTGATGGTTGCTTGGTTGAATAGTTGATAAAATTGGTTGATATGATTACATGGTTGATCGGTTATTAGTTCTGATATTTCATATTGATGTAAAATAATATTCTTTATGTCAATTAACATCTGTGGATGCAAGGAAACAGGTTGGAGGGACCCAACTGGGTTCCCCAATATTTATATTACTGTTTTTCCTTGATTTTGATGTGTGGTGTGATATATATAGTCAGTGATTGACTTTGTTGTGTTTGAGCTACCCTGACCCTAGAATTTTAGTATTTAAATACCATAAAATATTTTCGAATATGGGAAAAGGAGTTTGGGATTTAAAAAGAAAATTTATTTTCAAAAATAGAAATTTAGTTTCAAATAAATTCGAAAGTAGAAATTTATTTAAATGAATAAACATGAAGTTGTTTATAAATGAGTTTGTAACTTAAGTGAACTATTTATCATTGGATAAACTGAAATTATAATTTCAAATTGAATTTGCATAAGGGTGGAAATTAGTTTTTAAACCAATATTTGAAATGAGATTCGAACTTGGGAATTATAAAGGAAATTATAAAGGGGATTATAAGTGGTTGGAATAAAATGAGATTCGATATGAATAATTATGAATAAAGGTTATAAATAGAATTTGGATTCAAGATATGTTTACAAGCATGAAATCAAATTGTATATAAAAGGAATATATTCACGATTTAAGTGAATAATGGTTGAAAGGAAATATTTTGCAAAGGAAATATCGATAAAGGAAATTTAGATTTGAAATATAAATCCAATATTTGGAAACAGCGATTTTAGCGCTGTCATTATAATAAATGTTTTGTAACAGCGATTTTAACGCTGCCATTATAATAATTGTTTTGTAGCGATTTTAATGCTATTATTATAATAAGTGTTCTATAATTCTACACAGCGATTGTAACCTGTTGTTAAAAGCAATGTTTTATAAATCAAATATTTGGAAACAGCTATTATAACGCTACCGTTATAATCAATATTTTTCTCTAAAGGAAGTGTGTTCTTAGATCGGATCCGAGAGTCATGTAAGTGACGGTTTGTTTAAAGAGGTGAGCTTTGACTATTTCAAAATTGAGAATGTGGTTCAATTAAGGTCTGAGAGGTAATTATACCCCAACTTGGTTGACTTCATGATCGATGGTGGAATGGTTAAGGTTCGATGGTGAAACTTGGTTAAGCAATATGGTTAGCTAATAAATGATTAGTAGATTGAGTTATAATAACGATGTTTTATAACATCGCGTTAAGTTGAAATATTTTCCCAAATAAAATGAGAGCCATTTTCTACACATAGAAAATGAAATGAATCGGTCAACCAGGAATTAAGAAATGGAATTGGAAATAATATAATCAGGAATTGATTTGAAGGGGCCCAGTGTTGTTTGATGCTTGATTGATAGAATTCCCATTTGGAAAAGAGGACCGTTGATTGTATGGGTGTATTCTTTGATAGTTAAATCACCGAATATCAAAGTTTTGATTTATTTTATACCTCCGTTGTTAATACGGAGAGACCGGGATCAGATTTAATATCTGAAAACCACTCTGTATTGGCATAAGCGTTATGAATCAACTTATGCTGAAGATAATTGAAGACGAAGTAAAGTGCAAGGGCTGTTCTATTAACTCTAGGTAGAAATTGCCCAAGATGGATTAATAGAATGGTGCCTTCGGTTTGTCCAGACCCAGGACAACTTGTATGGTCGAGTGTTTGACAGAGTATTTCCAAAGGGATTACATACGTTGATTCCTTCAAACGTACGAAATTGGTGGCATAGAAGGGAAACTTCTTTAGCCTAATAATCTAAGTATTTTTGTGGGAATCAATTAGTGATTCCCGATGGATCTGACGATGTGGCATTCAAAGTGAATGGTGGCCAGATGTTCTGGAATTAATCCTCTAGCCTCACAACCCGGAACTTGACAAAAATCGGGCAGGCTGCATGGCTATGTGGGTCGCTCCCATTAGGATGTATAATCACCTATCTAGAGAAATTCCATTTGCTTCTTTAATCTATCGATGCTGTCCCTTTCGGGAAATGTTGCTGATCCCAACCGTTGGTGATATACATTCGATACACTCAAGCGAAATGAGTGGTCGGTCATGTGAGGGTCGGGTTGCAAGATGTTCTTGTTGTACCCTGTGTATTCGTCTCTAGAGATACACTATTGGAAGGTGGTCCCATACCTTGTCAAGTTGGAAATCCAATCTCCAATAAGCGCCCTGCGGTTTCTGATTTTATATTATATATGGAGCGTGAGATGCAATCGTTCCGCTAGATTCTATTTATTTGATGTAGACATTATTATAATATCACTGGACTTGATATCAAAAATACTTTTTGGTTATCGTAAGGTAAAAACCATCCGTGTTTATGTGTCGATCGGTGTTACGATTACCATTACTTTTGAAAGGATTCTGAAAGTTAAACAAATGGTTGGATTTTACTCACACCAGTCCCATGACTGACCCAGAGTTTATTTTGTTTTGTTTTCCCTAAACTCTTGGGTGCCCAAATTTGTACGGGCAGTCAAGTTGTCGGGATGTTACAGATTCACTTGGAGGTGTTCGAAGCAGGAGGCTTCATCCGTTGGCTATAGACTATCATATTTTCCGCTGTGTACTATGTTGTATCTGGAAACAGGAGTTTATAACTGTTCCAGGGATAACTGTCGTGCTCTGGTGATGGTATGTATATAAAGTTACTGATTTTTATTTTCAAAGTTTATGTTATCTAAATGTATTTTTGATTGACATTGAAAAGTGTTTATTTTATGACTCTTATGCTTTATCTTTTGTAAATAAATAAATGATACTTTGGGTATTTTTTATGTGTTTTTACAGATTTCAAGCGTTGCCTCCTTCAATTCAAATCAAAGGCCAACTACAAGAAAGAGCTACTTCCTCACATCAAATTCATTTCATTTGCAAAAGAAGTAGTAGCTCACTGGTAAAGGCATAGGAATTGGTGCTGAGAGACCCGAGTTCGAACCCCGTCAAGCTCACTTTTTGCCAAAGAAACGGAGCGCGTTCACACTGGCCCTTTGCTTTGAGAAATATTTGGACTAGTGTTAAGTTATATATATACATACACATATTCATGTGTATGTATTTATGATGTGCACCAATTAACATTTCAGCAATAGTCATATTCTTATCATGGAATTAAATTCAAATCATTCAATTTCAATTAGAAGAATTTCTGATTGAATTGCTGCCAAGAAAAGATCCATTGTGAAGATTTTATCCTTTATGCCTTGGGATTCTAATAAGCATCCTTGTTTGGAATAATCAATTACATGCACCAATCAATTAGCCACATGAGAGAATTGAGAGATATGGAAAATATTTACCATGATATGCCGGATTTTTCTCCAATCAAGCTAAGTCAAGGAAGGCAAGAGATATTCATGAATGAGGAGGCCCATGTATTCATAGACCTAATTATGGTTTTCTCCTTTCTCATCTATAAATATGTGTTGTAACCATTGTAAAAATTCATTTTTCATTCTTCTGTACTCTCTTTTAGTTTTAATAAAGCTTTCTTTTCTTTAGTTTCTGCATTTTTTCATGGCAAATTGTGTTGTCTAGTCAATTAGATTTGCTAGAACACAATTTGCTATTGCTTCTATTTTTTACTAGTGATTGACCGTCTGATTAGATTCAGCGGTAATCCTAGTTTTTATTTTCAGTTGTTGATTTCTTTTCTGCAATTTTATTTCCAGTGTTCTATTTTATTTTAATCATTGAATTTATTACAGATCCGATTAGATTCGAATTTGCAGTGAATTTAATTGCATCTTTTATTCGTAGTTTCAGTTTTTATTTTGCTTTGCGAAAAAAATCAACCTCTAAGCTTTGTCTAACTCGCCCAAGAGATTAGATAAATAATTGATTTAATTCACCTCCCTGTGTTCGACCTGTATGCTACACGCCTGTATGCTTGCAGAATTTATTACAAATGTCGCGCTTTTCTAATTCATAGATTAGCGACGATCAAGTTTTTGGCGTCGTTGCCGGGGAGGTAACGATTAAATTTTATTGTTTATTTAATTTCTGATTCGTGTTAGTTTTTATTTTTTTTGTGTATATTTTTGTTTTCTTGTATATATATAAAAAAATCTCAATTAGTGGTGTGGCATATCAATTACATTGGTATAGTCAGGAACTAAACAAGAGAAAAAAAAAGTTGCCAATTTTCTTTGATTTATTTCCTTTTAACCTTCTTTCCCCTTTTCCGCACATATCTTTCCTTTCTTCTTTTCTAAAAAAAAAGAAAAAAAATCCAATTTTCTTTATTTCTTTCCATTTTTTTCTCAATCTCTTTCTTTGTTGTTACAAATTCGTCCCTTTCCAACATAAAAAAAAAATACAAATTTCCTTCTATGTCTTCCTTCTGCTCAGCCTCAAGTCCACAACCTGAGTCACCCCACAAGCCTCCAACGTTCATCACATACAACAATTCCCAAACCTTCAGCCTATACCACAGTACCCAAACAGCACCTTTCGATTTCCATAACATCACAGATCATCTTTCATAACCATCATCACGTTCACCCCCTCCTACAACCATACTTTGCATCACAGAAAACTCATAGACCACCTTCACCATTCAGTGTATCTAAGCACAAACTCCTACATCAAACCTCGCAGACCTCTGCAAGCCTTCCCCCTCCACCACAAATCTTCAACCTGCTCCGTCACAAACAATCTTCATCACCACTAAACTGCCCTTTGCGCCCATCCTCCACCGCAATACACCGAAGCAGTTCACGCACAGTCAAACCACTCACCATCACACATCCGTTTCAATACCCAAAATCCACTAACTCCTCCTCAACCCTTACCATCAACGCAACCTCACAACCGAATTCTATCCACCGACTACTGTGCCAAAACCGTCCTGAATCCGATCCAAGAATCTGAACCCAAAAAAACCCGAATTCACAAACCTGCAAATTCCCCCTCAGTCCAAGCCTTCGAATCAATACGAAAAACAGCATCAAAACCTCAGCAAAACCCAGGACCAAAAGAGAAAACTGAAGAAAAAAATTCCGAATCTCGAATTCCAGTTTCGATTTTTCTTTCCTTCGGTGCGATATTTTTTTTTCCCTCTCTCTCGATTTTTCCTTGTTTTGGGAAAAAATAAATCTGAGTTAAGCGTTTTCTTTTGAGGAGGGTATCTGAGGATTTTATTTTGGCATAAAGACGGGTTTGACGTACTGTTATCCACGTGAAGAACCACCCTTTTTATTGACTGGTTTTTATTCTGACGTTCGGTTCCTTGTTTCCGTTTCGAGTTGGGTCAGTATCCAGTTAGTTTTGTTTAGCCTGGATTTTTGTTTAGCTTAGTTCTATTCTATTTATTTATTTATTTTTTTGGGTTCACTTAGTTTTCATTATTCAGTTTAGTTTAGTTTAGTTTAGTTTTAAATTCCTATTTCAATTTTCTTCATTCTGTTTTTGTAATCCCTTTTCCACAAAAAAAAGGAGAATTTTTCAAAAACAGGTACAGCTGAAATTTAAAAAAAAAAAAGGGGACAATAACAGAAAGCAGTAGACAATTCAGATGGGTTGGAGCGGTTGCACACCAAGTGGGGTGTGAACGCGCTAAGCGCTTCCCAAATTCACTGGAGGACTGCCGATCTAGGTGAAAACTTTTAAAACTCTACAGGTGCTCTGCTGCAAAAGGGAAAAGAAAAAAAAATATAGACAATTATTGTAAAAAATTTCTGCAGGGGCAGCGGCTTTGAATGTACAATTTTTGATTATTTTGCATTGTTTCTGCATCTTTTATTCATTCTGTTAAGGGCAATACCCCAATTCACATAAGGTGAGGGATTTCATCACCCTTTCCTTAGCCCACAAATTGCATTTCATCGCAGAATCTGACTAAAAATAACGGTTAGACGTTGGACTTAAGGGAGTCACGGGCTCATCTAGGGCTTAATTATATTGTGATAGTTGATTCATTTGGAACGAATTATTTCTTGGTGTCTAGACTACGGCAGAGAAATAACCGTTTATAAATATTACGGTGATTCGTAAATATTATATCGGTTGTTACTCTGAAGGTACTTAAACCTTCGGCTGCATTGCTAGGATGATTCCTGGTGCACCGATAACTCCTGTCCGTTAACTGGCTGAGAAATCTTTTGATCTAAGTAATCAAACGTGTCACTTTATAATTTTGGGTTAGGAGCCAATAAGGACAGAAAACTTCATTGTAGCTAATTTCTGTGCTTGCATTTAACAACAATGAGTGAAAAAAGTGTCAGCCAACAAAATTCTCCTAGGGGTTCTCGAATCAACCAAAATTTTCCAACTGAATTGGATCAAAATTGAGTGAATCAAAATTTTCAAAACTTTGGGGATCAAAACCAAATAAATCAAAATTTTCAAAATCTCAATATCCAAATGGAGAGACCCTTGTCTCTTCGTGATCGATGTTATCCTACTAGGACCGTTCAACCATCTGTCATTGTGTTCCCACCAGCTGAAGGAAACAATTTTGATCTAAAACATTCTTTTATCCAAGGGGTACCAAAATTTACTGGGTCTGAAAATTCTTATGAATTTCTGAGTGAATTTGAATTGTATGCGTCCACAACAAAAATGCAACAACTATCTAAAGAATCGATCAAGCTAAGGCTAATTCCATTTGCACTACTTGAAAGCGCTAAAAGATGGCTAAATTCTCTTCCACGACATTCCATAAGAAGTTGGGATGAATTTGTCACTGCATTCTTGAAAAAAAAAATCCCTTTCCATAAGACTCTAAAAATTCGAACTGAGATAAATCAATTTTGTCAAAATGAGGGGGAAACTTTTTCAAAATACTTTGAGAGATTCAACCAGCTATTATATAGTTGCCCTCATCATGGAATTCTAAAAGATCACTTATGTCAAATTGCATATGAAGGGCTAAACTATCAGACTAGAACTCAACTAGAATCAATGTGTGGAGGAGACTTTATGTCTAAAACAGCCGATGAAGCTTGGCGGTTTTTAGAAGATTATTCTGAAAAGGACATGCAGTGGGAATCGATTCGTGTACCCATTCGTACTTCTACTAGAGGAGTGCATGTCGTGGACCCAAATCAAATTCCTTTAGAAAATCAAACTCCTCAAGCCGGAGAAGGGTTACCCCACTTTTACTCTCAGGACTAAGCCAATGCTATAGCTCAAAATAATCCTTACTCATCCACGTACAACCCTGGTTGGAGGAACCACCCAAACTTCTCTTGGTCAAACCCCAATAATTCGGCTAACCCATCTCACGTACAACCCTTTATTCCCAATCCGAATTACCAAGGTCCACCCCCCAATTCTCAAACCTCTCAAGAAACACCTTAATCCAAACAACCTTATAGGCAGCCCAATTTTCAATCATCAAACCAATCATCTCAATCTTCTCAACCATCACAAGATATTGGGCATCTAGAAAAACAGATGAACTCTTACGAAGCTAAAATAAACTCGCAAGACGCTAAAACGGACCAAATGTTTAATATGATGAAGGAATTTATGAAAACTCATGAGAAGGGAAAATTGCCTAGTCAACCCGAGGTGAATCCAAAGTATAACCCTCGTGCTGTAAATTCTTGTGAGGACGAAAACCATAATCCAGTCAACGCAATTACAACCCTTCGATCTGGAAAAAGGATTGATAATAACGTGGACGACCCTGCCGAACCTTCTAACTCGACCCCAATCCCTTATCTTGATGATCACCCATTGGCTTCGAATGCCAATTCTTCTAAACCTCCATTTTCCTCAAATGTTGGCAATCCCAACAGTTCTTCTCCCAGTGTCGGCAAACCCGACCCACCTTCGAAAAATAATGTTGGCAATACCAACATTCCATCTTCTACAACCTTACCACCTTATCTTCCCTTGGATAAACCTTCTTCTTTGAATGATGACACTCATCACAGAGTCGAAAAACCAGTAGCTCCTTTTCCTCATAGACTCAATAATAAGAAGAAAGCGGCAAATTTCGATAAAATTCTGGAAATTTTCAAACAAGTCCGTGTGAACATTCCTCTTTTAGACACCATTGAACAAATTCCTCAATATGCTAAATGTCTTAAGGAATTGTGCACACAAAAACATGCGACCAATGTCCCAAAAACCGCCTTTCTAACTGCTAATACAAGCTCTGTTCTTTCGAATCTTGCCCCAGTCAAGTATAAAGACCCTGGCTGCCCTACGATTGATTGCAAAATAGGAAACACCCATATCTCTCGTGCTCTGCTTGACCTTGGTGCCAGTGTCAACCTTCTCCCTTATACTGTCTATCGGCAACTTGGACTTGGGGAGATTAAACCAACAAACATCACACTTCAACTAGCCGATCGATCTATCAAAAAGCCATTAGGAATTATCGAAGACGTCTTGATACAGATCGAACAGTTTTACTTCCCTGTCGATTTTATAGTTCTAGAAACAGAGCCTGTCTCAAATCCCAACGTTCAAATACCCTTGATCTTAGGACGCCCTTTCTTAGCAACCTCTAATGCTGTCATCAATTGTAGGAATGGTCAGCTTCGACTTTCCTTCGGGCACCTAACCATTGAGCTAAACATCTTTAATCTCAACAAGCAACCTAGGGATTTTGAGATCGATGAAATTGACATGATTCAAACCACAGTTGATGAAACCTCTAGTGACACTTCTGAAGCCTTGAAAATGTGTCTTGACCATTTCGACTCTGATTTCGATGAACTCGAATACATTTCTGAACTAAACAAAATTCTTGACTCCGACACTTCGTCACCTGAATCTAACCAAGGAATGTTGACCAATGTTGTTACACAAGAACTTCCTAAGTTAGACCTCAAACCCTTGCCACCAGACCTTAAGTATGCCCACCTAGACTCTTCAAAAACTTTTCCCGTAATCTTGGCCTCCGATCTTACCGAGGACCAAGAAGAAAAAATTTTGGATATCTTGCGGGAAAATAAGGACGCCTTGGGGTGGGAAATTAGCGATATAAAAGGAATTAGCCCGTCAATTGTGGAACATCGCATACATTTAGTTGATGAGGCTAAACCCACCCGTGAGGCTCAAAGGCGATTAAACCCAAACATGAGAGAAATGGTCAAGGAGGAGATAATCAAATGTCTAGACAATAACATCATCTATCCCATCTCTGACAGTACTTGGGTGAGTCCGGTACAAGTTGTACCAAAGAAGTCGGGAGTCACAGTGATCAAAAACGACAGTAATGAACTCGTCCCAACAAAAATCAAAACCAAATGGCATGTGTGCATCGACTATCGAAAGCTTAACTCAGCCACACGAAAAGACCATTTTCCCTTACCTTTTATTGACCAAATGCTCGAACGCTTAGCGGGACATGAGTACTACTGTTTTCTCGATGGATACTCTGGCTATAACCAAATCCCTGTTGCTTTAGAGGATCAACATAAGACCACCTTTACTTGTCCCTTTGGAACCTTTGCTTATTGTCGCATGCCTTTCGGTCTTTGTAATGCCCCCGCGACTTTCCAAAGGTGTATGATGAGTATTTTCTCTGATGTGGTGGAAGAATTCTTGGAAATATTCATGGATGATTTTTCAATATATGGATCATCTTTTTCCCAATGTCTCACTCATCTAGAACTCGTCCTTAAGCGTTGTAAGGAGAAATCACTCGTGCTTAATTGGGAGAAATGCCACTTTATGGTAAAAAGGGGGATAGTTCTAGGTCATGTCGTCTCCAAAGATGGCCTAGAAGTCGATAAATCCAAAATCGATTTGATTGCTAATTTACCTCCTCCTAAGTCTATCAAGGATGTTCGTTCATTTCTTGGCCATGCAGGATTCTATAGAAGATTCATTAAGGATTTCTCAAAAATTTCAAAACCTCTCTCGAATTTACTTGCCAAAGACGTCAAGTTTGAATTTTCCAATGATTGCAAAACATCTTTTGAAACTCTTAAGTCAATCTTGACCACAACTCCCATCATTCAACCTCCTGATTGGACTCAACTCTTCGAACTTATGTGTGACGCTTCTGATTTTGCTATTGGAGCCATCTTGGGTCAGCTTATTGATAAACTCCCTCGAGTCATTTATTACGCCAGCAAAACCTTAAACGAGGCCCAACTTAATTACTCAACTACTGAAAAGGAATTTTTGGCAGTTGTCTTCGCTCTTGAGAAATTCAGACCATATCTCATAGGATCCAAAGTCATAGTTTACACTGACCATGCTGCCTTACGATATTTGCTTTCTAAGAAGGATGCCAAGGCCCGCTTGATCCGTTGGATCCTTCTTCTTCAAGAGTTTGACATAGAAATACGAGATAAAAAGGGTTCTGAAAATGTCGTAGCTGATCATCTCTCTCGACTTGTGCACGAAAATGATAACGACACCCAAATCGATGACTATTTTCCTGATGAACAACTCCTTTCGATCTCTAACACCCCTTGGTACGCTGACATTGTGAATTATCTTGTCACACAACAAACACCCGCTGAATGGTCGAAACATGATAAACAAAAATTTCTCTCGAAAGTTCGAAACTTCTATTGGGACGGCCCATATCTTTTCAAATACTGTCCAGACCAAATCATTTGAAGGTGTGTGCCCGATCATGAACACCAAAGTATTCTCTCCTTCTCACATGACCATGCTTGTGGCGGTCATTTTGGAGCAAGAAAAACTGCTGCAAAAGTTTTGCAAAGCGGTTTTTATTGGCCCACACTCTTCCGTGACGCTTTCGAATTTTGCTCTAAATGTGAGCGATGTCAAAGAACGGGTCGAATCTCTAAGCGAAACATGATGCCTCTCAACCCCATTTTAGTGATTGAGTTATTCGATGTTTGGGGCATCGATTTCATGGGACCATTCCCTAATTCATATGGGAATCTTTACATCTTACTTGCGGTAGATTATGTCTCAAAATGGGTTGAAGCCATTCCGACCAGAACCAACGACAACAAGGTTGTTGTCAAATTCCTCAAAGAAAACATCTTTTCACGCTTTGGCACACCTAGAGCTATCATTAGCGATAATGGCACTCATTTCTGTAATCGTGCCTTTGAGTCCTTACTCAAGAAATACTCAATCACACACAAGCTGTCGACCCCCTACCACCCACAAACTAGTGGGCAAGTAGAAGTCTCCAATAGACAAATCAAACAAATTCTTGAGAAAACCGTGAATTCCAATAGAAAAGATTGGTCCGTAAAACTGATTGATGCACTTTGGGCTTTTCGCACTGCTTATAAAACCAATCTAGGGATGTCACCATATCGAATAGTCTTTGGAAAAGCCTGCCACTTACCTCTTGAATTAGAGCATCGCGCTCTTTGGGCCATAAAATTTTTGAATTTTGACTTAGAAAAAGCCGGCTCACATAGGAAGTTACAAATTTCGGAATTAGAGGAATTAAGAAACGAGGCGTATGAAAATGCGAAAATCTACAAAGAAAGAACCAAAGCCCAACACGACAACAACATACTTCGTAAGGAATTCAACGTAGGTCAAAAAGTTCTTTTATACGACTCTAGACTTCACTTGTTTCCAGGAAAACTCAGATCTCGATGGACTGGACCTTATGTCGTGAAAACAGTATACCCTCATGGAGCAGTTGAAATTGAAAATCCTAGGGATGGAAAAGTCTTCAAAGTAAACGGTCAACGACTGAAACCATTTTTGGAATTCGAGCAATATGACGAAGATGACTCTATCGATCTGCATGATCATCCACCATGAAATCAGGTGGTACACGTTCATTTTCTTTTATTTTTCTTTTTCATTTTTTTTTATTTTTGTTTTTTCTGCCTTAGACAGTTGGGACACTGTCTCAATCAAGTGTGGGGGGGGAGTCTGCATTTCATCCATTTTCATTTTTCTTTGTTTTTATTTCTTTTTATTTTCAGCCATTTAAGTAGGACCATCATACATTTTATATCGTAGTAACATACCATAAAAAAAATTTGAAATACGACTCATTTTCAATTGATACAGCAAAATAAGTTTACAATTTTTAGCCAGTTGATAGTATTTTTCTCTCTCAACTTAAATCGAATAGGAAATATAATGAAAAGTTTAATTTGAGGGATAATAGTGTAACCGGTACATAGGGAGATTCTTAGGTGATGGCCATGAAATCTATTCTATATTGTAGACTTTGTTTAAATAAGTGGAGGACTTAAAATACTTATATTGGCTTTTCAAATCTTTAAAACTAAGTTGTGTTAAGTTGAATTCGTGTAACTCTCTTTTGTGCTTATATTTTCGATAATAATAATAATAGTATTCCAAGGGTATCCAACATTGCTTGTATATCGAGCGTTGGTGTGCAAACCCGCCAAGCTCTATCCGACACGTTGTTGACAAAGTCAGCGTTGGAATATCTTGGTCTCATTTTATGAGATTGGACACCTAAGGATTACTGACACGTTGTTGACAAAGTCAAAGTCGGCCTGCACAATCCACCAAGCTCTTTACCTACTCTCCGTTAGTCCGCAGGGCAGTGCATGGGTGGTAAACCTTGGTCTTTTTAGTTAGGTGTATGCACTTAATCATAAATCTTAAAATTTTATAGAATAAAGAATAAGCGATGATACCCAAATACTTCTTGACCTTATTGATTTGACTAGCCATACATGAGAAAATTAGAATACCACTTTGCAAACTGTGCCAAGCAAACTAAGAATTTATTTCATGGCTGCACTATGTTATCGACCGAACTAACTGGCCAAACTGGAATTTAACATTTAAAAACTTGATTTATATTGAAAATTTGTGACAAGTGGAGGTATCTAAAATAAAATCAACTGACTAGAAATTGCTAACTTAATTTGTTGTACCACTTTCTTGAAACAAGTCATGTTTTCATTTTTCATCTTTATTTGCATATGTCCATTGCATTCATGTAGTTTCATTAGAATCATAGCATATTACATTTGGATTTTGTGGGTAGTATCCGCTGAAAACCCTCACGAGACACCACTCGTCCTACTAGGGACACCTAGAGGTTTAACGGCTTGTTGCATACGCTCAATGCAATCGTGTTTCCTACGAAAGTGTGACTTATCTAGTTTAGTTTTTCATTTTTTGTTTTACTCGAGGACGAGTAAAAGATAAGTGTGGGGGTATTTGATTGACATTGAAAAGTGTTTATTTTATGACTCTTATGCTTTATCTTTTGTAAATAAATAAATGATACTTTGGGTATTTTTTATGTGTTTTTACAGATTTCAAGCGTTGCCTCCTTCAATTCAAATCAAAGGCCAACTACAAGAAAGAGCTACTTCCTCACATCAAATTCATTTTAATTGCAAAAGAAGTAGTAGCTCACTGGTAAAGGCATAGGAATTGGTGCTGAGAGACCCGAGTTCGAACCCCGTCAAGCTCACTTTTTGCCAAAGAAACGGAGCGCGTTCACACTGGCCCTTTGCTTTGAGAAATATTTGGACTAGTGTTATGTTATATATATACATACACATATTCATGTGTATGTATTTATGATGTGCACTAATTAACATTTCAGCAATAGCCATATTCTTATCATGGAATTAAATTCAAATCATTCAATTTGAATTAGAAGAATTTCTGATTGAATTGCTGCCAAGAAAAGATCCATTGTGAAGATTTTATCCTTTATGCCTTGGGATTCTAATAAGCATCCTTGTTTGGAATAATCAATTACATGCACCAATCAATTAGCCACATGAGAGAATTGAGAGATATGGAAAATATTTACCATGATATGCCAGATTTTTCTCCAATCAAGCTAAGTCAAGGAAGGCAAGAGATATTCATGAATGAGGAGGCCCATGTATTCATAGACCTAATTATGGTTTTCCCCTTTCTCATCTATAAATATGTGTTGTAACCATTGTAAAAATTCATTTTTCATTCTTCTGTACTCTCTTTTAGTTTTAATAAAGCTTTCTTTTCTTTAGTTTCTGCATTTTTTCATGGCAAATTGTGTTGTCTAGTCAATTAGATTTGCTAGAACACAATTTGCTATTGCTTCTATTTTTTACTAGTGATTGACCGTCTGATTAGATTCAGCGGTAATCCTAGTTTTTATTTTCAGTTGTTGATTTCTTTTTTGCAATTTTATTTCCAGTGTTCTATTTTAGTTTAATCATTGAATTTATTACAGATCCGATTAGATTCGAATCTGCTGTGAATTTAATTGCATCTTTTATTCGTAGTTTCAGTTTTTATTTTGCTTTGCGAAAAAAATCAACCTCTAAGCTTTGTCTAACTCGCCCAAGAGATTAGATAAATAATTGATTTAATTCACCTCCCTGTGTTCGACCTGTATGCTACACGCCTGTATGCTTGCAGAATTTATTACAAATGTCGCGCTTTTCTAATTCATAGATTAGCGACGATCAATTTTATTCGTTCCGCTGTGAGTTTGTGATCTTTGTTTTCTTCTATTCTAATATTTCTTTCTTTCTATTTCTCATCCTCTAACTTCTTTCATATAATGATTCGTATTTCTGTGTCATTTGGGTTGGACATGTGGTGTTATTAGTCGATCCAAAGGGTACGGAAATTTGGGCTATTACAGTTGGTATCAGAGCTGAAGGTTGAGTGATAACCTTCGCTCTGTGGCGTGACTCAGTAGAGATGGGGTTAGTAACACCTTAGATTGAGTTTGAGTGTATATATATGAGCGCGTATTTGTAGATTTGATATGAAAATTGTTTTATATTGTGTTGGCTGGTTTGTTGAGTGTTTTATGAATTCTGGTCGATACAGGATGTACAACTATATCGATAGGTGTTTCTAAACTCTCGTACAGAACAATTCGACGCAGTATTGTTTTAAAGCGGGTAAATGAAATAATCTTGCCCAAAAATTATTTTGATATAAAAGGAATAATTTTTGAATTATTATATATGAATGTGTCGATTGTTATTACAATCAAATGGAATTATGAAATATTGAAATTGTTATATATAACCAAATATAACTTGTATATGGAAAATATACATAAATAAGATGAACTGGAGTTGAATTCAAACCAAAATTTGGAATTCTAAATCCCGGTTGTTTAGGAATATTTTCTGAATATATTTTTTAAAGTAATCTAACATTACTTTGAAGAATTTTTGAATAAGAATGATTTTAATTAGATTTTAAAAGTGATTAAGCACTGAAATCACTTCAGTGGCAAAAAAATAATTCTGATGATGGGTCGCGATATCATCAGTATTCATTTTCTAGTTTCTGAGTGACGGATTACAAACATAATAGTTCTTTAATGGAAAATTTGTTTGGAAAAAACAAGTTATTTTTAAAATTCAAAGGTTTTGGATTTGTAAACGGTTATGGATATATGTATCTATATTATTTCAAGCGAGTTTGAAATAAAACCCGGGAATTTGAATTCTAAAAAATAAGATTTAACTTGTATATGTTGAATAGATTGAAATGGTAAAAATGTAGCTTAAGTTAAACAAATTGGACTGGATTGAAAATAATCCTGAATGAAATTCAATAAAGAGAAATGTTGAGATTCGAATTGTTAATATGAATTCGACCTATATATAAACAAGTTGAATATATATTGGATGATGCTGTTTGGAGATAAATTGTGATGGAATTGAACTCAAGCAAGGTAAGGGGGTTGATTTTTGAAAACAGAACTCGGTTTGGATTAGTGAATGGGAGTGAACTAATCAGAAGTTGATTACAGATTTAAAAACTGGAAGTTGAGTTGATTGGAGACCAAGTGGAAATGAATATGTATGTTGAGCAGATATTAAATGGAAGCAAATGCAAGAAATAGAATTTGTGCCCGACAAAAAGGTACACGTTTATAGTATAACTTGGATTTGATGGTTTTATGACCCTATGGGGCAAGCCGCGTGGCTTTTTGATTTTCTTTTGGATTGGGGAAGGCCTAGAAAGGCGAGTTGTGGTTGTACCGATTGAGCCGTGCAGAGGAGATGCTGCCGAAATTTTTCAGAATTTAAAGTGTTCGAAAATTTCCGGAATTTTTGAAAATTTTCATTAGTAAGAATAAATTAATATTTTAATTAAAATAAGTTGGTCCAGTTAAACTGAAATTAAGAAGTGAACAAAAAGGATTTTTAGACCTAGTTAATAGGGTATGTAGCATCTTTTCCTACCTTAGCAATTTCGAGGACGAAATTATCTTAAGGGGGAAGGAATGTAACGACCCGGATTTGCAGCCGTTAAATTCTGAATATTTAAATTGGTTTAAATATATTATTTGAATTATATATAGGAATTTATTTAATAAAACGATATTTAAATGTATAATTTATAATTATATTTAAAACGAGCTCGTAACGGCGCGGTAGTTCGCGATTTGGCGATTTGAACTTTAAACGAATATACAGAATTCATTATAAGTCGGATTCCTTTGAAACAAGAAATGTTCGTTTCTGTTTACCTATATCTTACTAGTGAAAGTGAAAAATCGATATTTCATCTCATATATTGTGAATTACATCCAAATCAAATTTTCAAAAATTCAGTGTGAAATCATATATAAGCCATAACGACTATTTGAATATGTTTAAATATCGGTCTTGAATTTGGACAAGGTTCTTTTGAGACGTGGTTATAATTTAATTTTTAGAATTTTACGGTAATTTTTAATTAATTAAATTCGCAACTTTTTATTTGGAGTATTTTGCACCCTATATCAATATTTTGGGGTTTCATTATATAAGTTAAACTACCGATATTATTATTTTTCTGGAATCGTAGTACGTTGCTCAGCATAAAGATATTTTTATTTTTGTCCCTAGTAGTCCATAGATAAACGAAAGTCTGTATAATAGATACTGCATAAACTTTAACATTTCAAAACAAATATACGCCCAACATACACTCAACGGCTTACGTTCAATTTCCTTGAATATTTATGCGGGCTGACCAATAACCCATTCTTTCTTTTAAGTCTTCAAAAAAAATCTAATAAATAAAATTTCTACTTTATCGAATAAGCTACTCAAAATAGTTCTTTTTAAACTTTCAGAACGTGTTCTCCAAACTATTCCAAACCGTGCTCTCCAAGCAATTTGACCCGTACCCTCCAATGAAAAATCATTCTGTAGCCGGCAATTCATTTTACACCCATGCCAGCCAAACTATTTTGTTTTCGTGATGACCAAGCCATTCAACACCGTGAATAGCACGCTACCCAATCTCTATAAAAGAGAACAACCAACCTTCTTCTTTTACTCTTCTTTCACCAAAACAAATTTCCCCTTTCTCGTTTCAGCAACCTCCCTCCTCTATATACATAATTCACGATAACTTCACAGAAAAATAAAACATATAATAATAACAAGCTTTGAAATCACAATCTCGATCACTCCTTTTATTTCCGGAAAACGACCAAAGAAGCAGCCTTAGGGCTCTCTTTTTTTATGGCGAACTGATAGGAGTTTGGAGGGCTCGACCAGTGGGGGGAAGAGGTTTGGAGGCGTGGTGTTGGACGAGCTATTGGAGTCGAATCTGGTCACCTCTGGTGAAGTTGGTGATGAGGTCGCGTTTTACTGTGAGGCAAGGGTCATTTCCTGAAGCGATTTTCGTGACTTAAGTGGGAAGTTTCAACAGAAAAAATACTGTAAGTGAGTTAAGTGGTTTCACGCTTTAGTATTGAGGAGAAAGATAAGAAAAAGGGTAGGTATAAGTTAATACTTTGATTAAGTAGATTGTTTCTATTTGTTCAAAATGGCTACAGAGAGTGGCGTCAAAGTATAAAATAGGTTTAACATGTTTGACAGTTGGGGTTGTTTTCAAATCAGTGAGGAAGTAAGGAAGGATTGGAAAAATTGAAAGAGACGCATTGTACACTTATGGTATGGTGACAAAGATTGTTGTGAATAAAGGTGGAGTTGATGGACATCACAGCATTGACGTTCGGGAAAGGTGGAATGGTGTGATGTATTTTCTGCGCAAAGACAGGTTACTGTGTTGAGGATGGTATTTGAGATTGTTGAGTGATTTTGTACCATAAGTGGGATTTTGTGTGAATGTTCTTAAAAGATGGGGATGGTATTTGCTGAAGGGTGCGGTTCTATTGGTTATCATTTAGGGTAGGGATTGGCTGATAAAGTATGGATGTTGGAATTGAAGTGGGAGGGTCAGTAATTAATGAGAAAATTAAAGTATTTGCTGCACTGTTTTGAAGGAGCAGCGTTTGTTTATTATGGGGGAACCATTACGTGGATTTAAGGGAGTTGAAATGGATTAATCTTGTGAATATTTTGGACGTGGAAACCACTGTATATTGCGTGAAGACTAGGGCCTGTGAAGAGCCGAGTTTTTGAAGTTTTAAATGGATTGAGTCATTCTTAAGCTTGGTTTTTGCAGCGGTTTTTGAGATGTTCATTTTTGGAACTGGCTGATGTCGCGACTGATACAAGGAAGATGGGTTGATCTACTTTTAGTGTAGTTCGTAGTTTTTGTTTGTAAGGTACTATTGTGGTCGCAACATGATGACGAAGTTCGAATTTGAGATGGAAATGGAGGAGGTTTTGAAGATGAGCACATTGGTGTAACCGATTAGAAATCTCATGAAGCAGTAGAGGAGAAGGATTATGAAACTTACCAGGGTAATTAAAAATGATTAGTTACTTAATTAACTATACTAATGACGATATTTATTCGTTATTGAAACTTGTGACAATCATATTAATTTCATATGTAAACAGAATTTAACGCCGTCTGTTATGATGGGAACGTAACGACGAAATCTACATTGTGGAATCATTTTGGCTAAGAACAAAGCTACAGGAATCTCGGGATGAAATCAAATGCATGCTTGATTTTAAACTAAACAAAAGCAGGATCGTCAACCGCAAAACTAGGTGAGTAAACTCACTACTCTGACTCGTTTATATTTTTATATAACGAGTTTTTAACTTTATTTTACATTGTGTGATGGTTACTTGGTTGAATAGTTGATAAAATTGGTTGATATGATTAAATGGTTGATTGGTTATTAGTTCTGAAATTTCATATTGATGTCTTTATGTCAATTAACATCTGTGGATGCAAGGAAACAGGTTGGAGGGACCCAACTGGGTTCCCCAATATTTATATTACTGTTTTTCCTTGATTTTGATGTGTGGTGTGATATATATAGTCAGTGATTGACTTTGTTATGTTTGAGCTACCCTGGCCCTAGAATTTTAGTATTTAAATACCATAAAATATTTTCGAATATGGGAAAAGGAGTTTGGGATTTAAAAAGAAAATTTATTTTCAAAAATAGAAATTTAGTTTCAAATAAATTTGAAAGTAGAAATTTGTTTAAATGAATAAACATGAAGTTGTTTATAAATGAGTTTGTAACTTAAGTGAACTATTTATCATTGGATAAGCTGAAATTATAATTTCAAATAGAATTTGCATAAGGGTGGAAATTAGTTTTTAAACCAATATTTGAAATGAGATTCGAACTTGGGAATTATAAAGGAAATTATAAAGGGGATTATAGGTGGTTGGAATAAAATGAGATTCGATATGAATAATTCTGAATAAAGTTTATAAATAGAATTTGGATTCAAGATATGTTTACAAGCATGAAATCAAATTGTATATAAAAGGAATATATTCATGATTTAAGTGAATAATGGTTTAAAGGAAATATTTTGCAAAGGAAATATCGATAAAGGAAGTTTAGATTTGAAATATAAATCCAATATTTGGAAACAGCGATTTTAGCGCTGTCATTATAATAAATGTTTTGTAACAGCGATTTTAATGCTGCCATTATAATAACTGTTTTGCAGCGATTTTAACGCTATTATTATAATAAGTGTTCTATAATTCTACACAGCGATTGTAACCTGTTGTTAAAAGCAATGTTTTATAAATCTAATATTTGGAAACAGCGATTATAACACTACCGTTATAATCAATATTTTTCTGTAAAGGAAGTGTGTTCTTAGATCGGATCCGAGAGTCGTGTAAGCGACGGTTTGTTTAAAGAGGTGAGCTTTGACTATTTCAAAATTGAGAATGTGGTTCAATTAAGGTCTGAGAGGTAATTATACCCCAACTTGGTTGACTTCATGATCGATGGAGGAATGGTTAAGGTTCGATGGTGAAACTTGGTTAAGCAATATGGTTAGCTAATAAATGATTAGTAGGTTGAGTTATAATAACGATGCTTTATAACATCGCGTTAAGTTGAAATATTTTCCCAAATAAAATGAGAGCCATTTTCTACACATAGAAAATGAAATGAATCGGTCAACCAGGAATTAAGAAATGGAATTGGAAATAATATAATCAGGAATTGATTTGAAGGGGCCCAGTGTTGTTTGATGCTTGATCGATAGAATTCCCATTTGGAAAATAGGACCGTTGATTGTATGGGTGTTTTCTTTGATAGTTAAATCACCGAATATCAAAGTTTTGATTTATTTTATACCTCCATTGTTAATACGGAGAGACCGGGATCAGATTTAATATCTGAAAACCACTCTGTATTTGCATAAGCGTTATAAATCAACTTATGCTGAAGATAATTGAAGACAGAGTAAAGTGCAAGGGTTGTTCTATTAACTCTAGGTAGAAATTGCCTAAGATGGATTAATAGAACGGTGCCTTCGGTTTGTCCAGACCCAGGACAACTTGTATGGTCGAGTGTCTGACAGAGTATTTCCAAAGGGATTATGTACGTTGATTCCTTCAAACGTACGAAATTGGTGGCATGGAAGGGAAACTTCTTTAGCCTAACAATCTAAGTATTTTTGTGGGAATCAATTAGTGATTCCCGATGGATCTGACAATGTGGCCATCAAAGTGAATGGTGGCCCGATGTTCTGGAATTAAACCTCTAGCCTCACAACCCGGAATTTGACAAAAATCAGGCAGGCAGCTTGGCTATGTGGGTCGCTCCCATTAGGATATATAATCACCTAAATTCCATTTGCTTCTTTAATTTATCGATGCTGTCCCTTTCGGGAAACGGTTACTGATTCCAACCGTTGGTGATATACATTCGATACACTCAAGCGAAATGAGTGGTCGGTCATGTGAGGGTCGCGTTGCAAGATGTTCTTGTTGAATCCAGTGTATTTACACTATCGGAAGGTGGTCCCATATCTTGTCAAGTTGGAAATCCAATCTCCAATAAGCGCCCTGCAGTTTCTGATTTTATATTATATATGGAGCGTGAGATGCAAGCGTTTCGCTAGATTCTATTTATTTGATGTAGACATTATTATAATATCACTGGACTTGATATCAAAAAATTTTGGTTATCGTAAGGTAAAAACCATCCATGTTTATGTGTGGATCGGTCTTACGATTACCATTTCTTTCGCAAGGATTTTGAAAGTTAAACAAATGGTTGGAGTTTACTCACACCAGTCCCATGACTGACCCAGAGTTTATTTTGTTTTGTTTTCCCTAAACTCTTGGGTGCCCAAATTTGTACGGGCAGTCAAGTTGTCGGGATGTTACAGATTCACTTGGAGGTGTTCGAAGTAGGAGGCTTCATCAGTTGGCTACAGACTATCGTATTTTCCGCTGTGTACTATGTTGTATCTGGAAACAGGAGTTTATAACTGTTCCAGGGATAACTGTTGTGCTCTGGTGATGGTATGTATATAAAGTTACTGATTTTTATTTTCAAAGTTTATGTTATCTAAATATATTTTATTCGTTCCGCTGTGAGTTTTTGATCTTTGTTTTCTTCTATTCTAATATTTCTTTCTTTCTATTTCTCATCCTCTAACTTCTTTCTTATAATGATTCGTATTTCTGTGTCATTTGGGTTGGACATGTGGTGTTATTAGTCGATCCAAAGGTACGGAAATTCGGGCCATTACAGTTGGTATCAGAGCTGAAGGTTGAGTGATAACCTTCGCTCTGTGGCGTGACTCAGTAGAGATGGGGTTAGTGACACCTTAGATTGAGTTTGAGTGTATATATATGAGCGCGTATTTGTAGATTTGATATGAAAATTGTTTTATATTGTGTTGGCTGGTTTGTTGAGTGGTTTATGAATTCTGGTCGATACAGGATATACAACTATATCGATAGGTGTTTCTAAACTCTCGTACAGAACAATTCGACGCAGTATTGTTTTAAAGCGGGTAAATGAAATAATCTTGCCCAAAAATTATTTTGATATAAAAGGAATAATCTTTGAATTACTATATATGTAACAACCCACACCTCCGTTCACGCAAGATATTGTCCCCAACTTAGCCACTATATATGTGTGGGGTTTTGTTTCTCAAAAGGCCTCGGCGTTAGTAAGAGATAGACTCTACTATATGAGTACCCACTTTATACAGGCTTCCACGATGTGGGACTTTGGGGTGTTACATTCTCCCCTCCAACAGAGCCCAACGTCCCCGTTGGCTCACAAACACCTCACCCAGGCGCTGTGGTCCACACAGGAGCCACAATTCCGGCTGGGTATTGGCTCTGATACCACTGTAACAACCCACACCTACGTTCACGCAAGATATTGTCCCCAACTTAGCCACCATATAGGTGTGGGGTTTTGTTTCTCAAAAGGCCTCGGCGTTAGTAAGAGATAGACTCTACTATATAAGTACCAACTTTATACAAGCTTCCACGATGTGGGACTTTGGGGTGTTACAATATACGAATGTGTCGATTGTTATTACAATCAAATGGAATTATGAAATATTGAAATGGTTATATATAACCAAATATAACTTGTATATGGAAAATATATATAAATAAGATGAACTGGAGTTGAATTCAAACCAAAATTTGGAATTCTAAATCCCGGTTGTTTAGGAATATTTTCTGAATATTTTTTTTAAGTAATCTTACATTACTTTGAAGAATTTTTGAATAAGAATGATTTTAATTAGATTTTAAAAGTGATTAAGCACTGAAATCACTTCAGTGGCAAGAAAATAATTCAGATGATGGGTCGCGATATCATCAGTATTCATTTTCTAGTTTCTGAGTGACGGATTACAACCATAATAGTTCATTAATGGAATTTTTTTTTGGAAAAAAACAAGTTATTTTTAAAATTCAAAGGTTTTGGATTTGTAAATGGTTATGGATATATGTATCTATATTATTTCAAGCGAATTTGAAATAAAACCCGGGAATTTGAATTCTGAAAAATAAGATTTAACTTGTATAAGTTGAATAGATTGAAATGGCAAAAATATACCTTAAGTTAAACAAATTGGACTGGATTGAAAATAATCCCGAATGAAATTCAATAAAGAGAATTGTTGAGATTCGAATTGTTAATATGAATTCGACCTATGTATAAACAAGTTGAATATATATTGGATGATGCTGTTTGGAGATAAACTGTGATGGAATTGAACTCAAGCAAGGTAAGGGGGTTGATTTTTGAAAACAGAACTCAGTTTGGATTAGTGAATGGGAGTGAACTAATCAGAAGTTGATTAGAGATTTAAAAACTGGAAGTTGAGTTGATTGGAGACCAAGTGGAAATGAATATGTATGCTGAGAAGATATTAAATGGAAGCAAATGCAAGAAATAGAATTTGTGCCCAACAAAAAGGTACACGTTTATAGTATTACTTGGATTTGATGGTTTTATGACCCTATAGGGCAAGCCGCTTGGATTTTTGATTTTCTTTTGGATTGGGGAAGGCCTAGAAAGGCGAGTTGTGGTTGTATCGATTGAGCCGTACAGAGGAGATGCTGCCGAAATTTTTCAGAATTTAAAGTGTTAGAAAATTTCCAGAATTTTTGAAAATTTTCGTTAGTAAGAATAAATAAATATTTTAATTAAAATAAGTTGGTCCAGTTAAACTGAAATTAAGAAGTGAACAAAAAGGATTTTTAGACCTAGTTGATAGGGTATGTAGCATCTTTTCCTACCTTAGCAATTTCGAGGACGAAATTATTTTAAGGGGGAAGGAATGTAACGACCCGGATTTGCAGCCGTTGAATTCTGAATATTTAAATTGGTTTAAATATATTACTTGAATTATATATAGGAATTTATTTAATAAAATGATTTTTAAACATATAATTTATAATTATATTTAAAATGAGCTCATAACGGCGTGGTAGTTCGCGATTTGGCGATTCGAACTTTAAACGAATATACAAAATTCGTTATAAGTCGGATTCCTTTGAAACAAGAAACGTTCGGTTCTGTTTAACTGTATCTTTCTAATGGAAGTGAAAAATCGAGATTTCATCATATATATTGTGAATTACGTCCAAATCAAATTTTCAGAAAGTCGCTGTGACATCGTATATAAGCCATAACGGTTATTTAAATATATTTAAATATCGGTCTTGAATTTGGACAAGGTTCTTTTGAGACGTGGTTATAATTTAATTTTTAGAATTTTACGGTAATTTTTAAATAATTAAATTCGCAACTTTTTATTTGGAGTATTTTGCACCCCATATCAATATTTTGGGGTTTCATTATATAAGTTAAAGTACTGATATTATTATTTTTCTGGAATCGTAGTACGTTGCTCAGCATAAAGACATTTTTATTTTTGTCCCTAGCAGTCCATAAATAAACGAAAGTCTGTATAATAGATACTGCATAAACTTTAACATTTTAGAACAAATATACGCCCAACATACACTCAACGGCTTACGTTCAATTTCCTTGAATATTTATGCGGGCTGATCTATAACCCATTCTTTCTTTTAAGTCTTCAAAAAAAAATTAATAAATAAAATTTCTACTTTATCGAATAAGCTACTCAAAATAGTTCTTTTTAAACTTTCAGAACGTGTTCTCCAAACTATTCCAACCCGTGCTCTCCAAGCAATTTGACCCGTACCCTCCAATGAAAAATCATTCTGTGGATGGCAATTCATTTTACACCTGTGCCTGCCAAGCTATTTTGTTTTTGTGATGACCAAGCCATTCAACACCGTGAATAGCACGCTACCCAATCTCTATAAAAGAAAACAACCGACCTTCTTCTTTTACTCTTCTTTCAGCAAAACAAATTTCTCCTTTCTCGTTACAGCAACCTCCCTCCTCTATATACATAATTCACGATAGCTTCACAGGAAAATAAAACATATAATAATAACAAGCTTTGAAATCACAATCTCGATCGCTCCCTTTATTTCCTGAAAACAACCAAAGAAGCAGCCTTAGGGCTCATTTTTTTATGGCGAACTGATAGGAGTTTGGAGGGCTCGACCGCTGCGGGGAGACGGTTTGGAGGCGTGGTGTTGGATGAGCTATTGGGGTCGAATCCGGTCACCTCTGGTGAAGTTGGTGATGAGGTCGCGTTTTACTGTGAGGCAAGGGTCATTTCCTGAAGGGATTTTCGTGACTTAAGTGGGAAGTTTCAACAGAAAAAATACTGTAAGTGAGTTCAGTGGTTTCACGCTTTCGTATTGAGGAGAAAGGTAAGAAAAAGGGTAGGTATAAGTTAATACTTTGATTAAGTAGACTGTTTCTATTTGTTCAAAATGGCTACAGGGAGTGGCGTCAAAGTATAAAATGGGTTTAACATGTTTGACAGTTGGGGTTGTTTTCAAATCAGTGAGGAAATAAGGAAGGATTGGAAAAATTGAAAGAGACGCATTGTACACTTACGGTATGGTGACAAAGATTGTTGTGAATAAAGGTGGAGTTGATGGACATCACAGCATTGACGTTCGGGAAAGGTGGAATGGTGTGATGTATTTTCTGCGCAAAGACAAGTTACTGTGTTGAGGATGGCATTTGAGATTGTTGAGTGATTTGGTACCATAAGTGGGATTTTGGGTGAACGTTCTTAAAAGATGGGGACAGTATTTGCTGAAGGGTGCGGTTCTATTGGTTATCATTTAGGGTAGGGATTGGCTGATGAAGTATGGATGTTGGAATTGAAGTGGGAGAGTCAGTAATTAATGGGACAAATTAAAGTATTTGCTGCATTGTTTTGAAGGAGCAGCGTTTGTTTATTATGGGGGAACCATTACGTGGATTTAAGGAAGTTGAAATGGATTAATCTTGTGAATATTTTGGACATGGAAACCATTGTATATTGCGTGAAGACTAGGGCCTGTGAAGGAGCCGAGTTTGTGAAGTTTTAAATGGATTGAGTCATTCTTAAGCTTGGTTTTTGCAGCAGTTTTTGAGATGTTCGTTTTTGGAACTGGCTGATGTCGCGACTGATACAAGGAAGATGGGTTGATCTACTTTTAGTGTAGTTCATAGTTTTTGTTTGTAAGGAGCTATTGTGGTTGCAACATGATGACGAAGTTCGAATTTGAGATGGAAATGGAGGAGGTTTTGAAGATGAGCACATTGGTGTAACCGATTAGAAATCTCATGAAGCAGTAGAGGAGAAGGATTATGAAACTAACGAGGGTAATTAAAAACGATTAGTTACTTTATTAACTATACTAATGACAATATTTATTCATTATTGAAACTTGTGACAATCATATTAATTTCATATGTAAATAGAATTTAACGCCGTCAGTTATGATGGGATCGTAACGACGAAATCTACATTGTGGAATCATTTTGGCTAAGAACAAAGCTACAGGAATCTCAGGATGAAATCAAATGCATGCTTGATTTTAAACTAAACAAAAGCAGGATCGTCAACCGCAAAACTTGGTGAGTAAACTCACTACTCTGACTCGTTTATATTTTTATATAACGAGTTTTTAAATTTATTTTATACTGTGTGATGGTTGCTTGGTTGAATAGTTGATAAAATTGGTTGATATGATTACATGGTTGATCGGTTATTAGTTCTGATATTTCATATTGATGTGAAATAATATTCTTGATGTCAATTAACACCTGTGGATATAGGGAAACAGGTTGGAGGAACCCAACTGGGTTCCTCAATATTTATATTACTGTTTTTCCTTTATTTTGATGTGTGGTGTGATATATATAGTCAGTGATTAACTTTGTTGTGTTTGAGCCACCCTGACCCTAGAATTTTAGTATTTAAATACCATAAAATATTTTCGAATATGGGAAAAGGAGATTGGGATTTAAAAAGAAAAATTATTTTCAAAAATAGAAATTTAGTTTCAAATAAATTTGAAAGTAGAAATCTGTTTAAATGAATAAACATGAAGTTTATAAATGAGTTTGTAACTTAAGTGAACTATTTATCATTGGATAAACTGAAATTATAATTTCAAATTGAATTTGCATTAGGGTGGAAATCAGTTTTTAAACCAATATTTGAAATGAGATTCGAACTTGGGAATTATAAAGGAGATTATAAGTGGTTGGAATAAAATAAGATTCGATATGAATAATTCTGAATAAAGTTTGTAAATAAAATTTGGATTCTAGATATGTTTACAAGCATGAAATCAAATTGTATATAAAAGGAATATATTCACGATTTAAGTGAATAATGGTTTAAAGGAAATATTTTGCAAAGGAAATATCGATAAAGGAAATTTAGATTTGAAATATAAATCCAATATTTGGAAACAGCGATTTTAGCGCTGTCATTATAATAAATGTTTTGTAACAGCAATTTTAACGCTGCAATTATAATAACTGTTTTGTAGCGATTTTAACTCTATTATTATAATAAGTGTTCTATAATTCTACACAGGATTGTAACGCTGTTGTTAAAAGCAATGTTTTATAAATCAAATATTTGGAAACAGCGATTATAACGCTACCGTTATGATCAATATTTTTCTATAAAGGAAGTGTGTTCTTAGATCGAATCCGAGAGTCATGTAAGCGACGGTTTGTTTAAAGAGGTGAGCTTTGACTATTTCAAAATTGAGAATGTGGTTCAATTAAGGTCTGAGAGGTAATTACACTTGGTTGACTTCATGATCGATGTAGGAATGGTTAAGGTTCGATGGTGAAACTTGGTTAAGCAATATGGTTAGCTAATAAATGATTAGTAGGTTGAGTTATAATAACGATGTTTTATAACATCGCGTTAAATTGAAATATTTTCCCAAATAAAATGAGAGCCATTTTCTACACATAGAAAATGAAATGAATCAGTCAACCAGGAATTAAGAAATGGAATTGGAAATAATATAATCAGGAATTGATTTGAAGGGGCCCAGTGTTGTTTGATGCTTGATCGATAGAATTCCCATTTGGAAAATAGGACCGTTGATTGTGTGGGTGTTTTCTTTGATATTTAAATCACCTAATATCAAAGTTTTGATTTATTTTAAACCTCCGTTGTTAATACGTAGAGACCGCGATCAGATTTAATATCTGAACACCACTCTGTATTGGCATAAGCGTTATGAATCAACTTATGCTGAAGATAATTGAAGACGAAGTAAAGTGTAAGGGCTGTTCTGTTAACTCTAGGTAGAAATTGCCCAAGATGGATTAATAGAACAGTGCCTTCGGTTTGTCCAGACCCAGGACAACTTGTATGGTCGAGTGTCTGACAGAGTATTTCCAAAGGGATTACGTACGTTGATTCCTTCAAACGTACGAAGTTGGTGGCATAGAAGGGAAACTTCTTTAGCCTAACAATCTAAGTATTTTTATGGGAATCAATTAGTGATTCCCGATGGATCTAACGATGTGGCATTCAAAGTGAATGGTGGCCAGATGTTCTGGAATTAAACCTCTAGCCTCACAACCCGGAATTTGACAAAAATCGGGCAGGCAGCGTGGCTATGTGGGTCGCTCCCATTAGGATGTATAATCACCTATCTAGAGAAATTCCATTTGCTTCTTTAATCTACCGATGTTGTCCCTTTCGGGAAACGATTGCTGATCCCAACCATTGGTGATATACATTCGATACACTCAAGCGAAATGAGTGGTCGGTCATGTGAGGGCCGGGTTGTAAGACGTTCTTGTTGAACCCAGTGTATTCGTCTCTAGAGATACACTATCGGAAGGTGGTCCCATACCTTGTCAAGTTGGAAAGCCAATCTCCAATAAGCGCCCTGTGGTTTCTGATTTTATATTATATATGGTGTGTGAGATGCAACCGTTCCGCTAGATTCTATTTATTTGATGTAGACATTATTATAATATCACTGGACTTGATATCAAAAATATTTTTGGTTATCGTAAGGTAAAAACCATCCGTGTTTATGTGTGGATCGGTCTTACGATTACCATTTCTTTCGAAAGGATTTTGAAAGTTAAACAAATGGTTGGAGTTTACTCACACCAGTCCCATGACTGACCCAGAGTTTATTTTGTTTTGTTTTCCCTAAACTCTTGGGTGCCCAAATTTGTACGGGCAGTCAAGTAATCGGGATGTTACAGATTCGCTTGGAGGTGTTCGAAGCAGGAGGCTTCATCAGTTGGCTATAGACTATCATATTTTCTGATGTGTACTATGTTGTATCTGAAACAAGAGTTTATAACTATTCCAGGGATAACTGTTGTGCTCTGGTGATGGTATGTATATAAAGTTACTGATTTTTATTTTCAAAGTTTATGTTATCTAAATATATTTTATTCGTTCCGCTGTGAGTTTGTGATCTTTGTTTTCTTCTATTCTAATATTTCTTTCTTTCTATTTCTCATCCTCTAACTTCTTTCTTATAATGATTCGTATTTCTGTGTCATTTGGGTTGGATGTGTGGTGTTATTAGTTGATCCAAAGGGTACGGAAATTCGGGCCATTACAGATAGAGGGAAGGATCTTCTGGAGGGCAGGTTGTGTTCTCGTAGTCTGTATACCAGAAAGAGATGGGAAGTTTCTGTTGAAGATTTGATTTCTTTTTCCTAGAACACTTTTCGACTCTTGCGCTTTGCATTCATTTATATCTGCTTCATTAGTTGAAACACTGCACCAAAAAACTAGTTTAGTTATGGGTCCCATTGTAGTCTCAAATCCAATTGGTGGTTCGGCTCATTTATCTATGGTTTGTCGGGATTTGAGAATGTCTATCTTGGGCGTTGGGTTTGAATGCAATGCCTACGTTCTTGGTTTCATGGGCTATGGGTTGATTCTAGGAATGGATTGGCTAGTCAGATATGGTGTCATCCTAGACTGTCAAAGGAGGGTAGTTAGACTGTTGACTCGTTGTGGAAAGACCCTTGATATTTCTTGTGACCCTATAGGTTCGGTGATGCTTAGCTACATAGAATCACTTGACGCATCCATCGATGATTTGAAATCTGTTCGTGTAGTCCGTGAGTATGATGACGTCTTTGATGAGGTTCTGGGTTTACCCCCGAGACGCGAGATACACTTCTGTATATACTTAGTAGATAATACAAAGCAAGTTGCATTGCCAATGCGCCACATAGCTCCGAGGTGGAGAGGAGGGAACGCAGTAAGCAAGTAGGGCATCTACTTGGGAAAGGGTTCATAAGAAGAGGTATTTCGGAATGGGGTGCTCCAGTTGTTTTTGCTACAAAGGCGGGCGGTTAACATAGATTGTGTATGGACTATAGGGAGATAAATAAACTCACAAAGAAAAATAGACACCCATTACCGAGGATGGATGATTTGTTCGATCAGTTGGTTTGCGCTTCGGTTTTCTCACAGTTGGACTTAGCTACAGGATTTCATCAGTTGAGGGTAGCTGAGAAGAGTAAAGATAAAACTGCTTTTAGGACTCCCGACGGTTTCTTCGAATGGCTCGTCATGCCTTTTTGTTTGACGAATGCACCCGCATTTTTCGTAGACTTGATGAATAGGGTGTTTAGGGAGTTTCTAAACAAGTTCATAGCAGTCTTTGTGGATGACATTTTGATATTCTCTAGAAGCGAGGAAGAACATGCCCTACATCTTAGGGAAGTCTTAGAGACTTTTCGAGCACATCAACTCAAGGCTAAGTTCTCCAAATGCCATTTTTGGAGGAAGGAAGTGAGGTTCTTAGGACACGTGGTCTCTAAGGAGGGGATAGCAGCGGATCCCACGAAGGTGGTGGCAATCTAAGGTTGGAAGGTTCTTAGAAACGCAACGGAAGTAAGAAGTTTTCTAAGGTTGGCGGACTATTATTGGAAGTTCATTAAAGACTTTGCGTTTCACGAGACGAGAGCTTGAGAAAGACAATTTTGGAAGACGGCACAGGGCCGACAAAAGTCATATGCTGAAAAGAGAAGGACCGATCTTGAGTTTGGTGTAGGGGACATGGTTTTTATTCGTTTTTGGATCTGTAGGGAAGTTGGCACCGAGGTTCGTAGGGCCATTCCCCATTATAGAGAGGATTGGACAAAGGGCGTACAAAGTGAAGTTGCCGTAGAAGCTTAGTGGTGTTCATGACGTATTTCACGTGTCGCATTTGCAGGAGTGTTTACATGATACCGTGGAAGTAGTGGAGCCGAGCATGCTTAGGGAAGTGGAAGTGGAGCAAGATGCCACAATTAGATGAGTTCCTACATGCATCCTTGGATCGGAGGTCAAGAAGTTACGCAACCGAGAGGTCAAATTGGTTAAAGTCCAATGGGGAGATGATCAAGGAGACGCAACTTGAGAAACAGAAGACAAGATACGTGCATTGTACCCTTTCCTTTTTGAGGGTATGATCTTAACTTCTTTTTTTTCTACCGCTTTGTTTCTACTTGTTCAATCATTTAGTATGTCCTCTTGATTTCATCTTCAATCTTTAGGTAGGAAAATCCTATGGTTGTAAACATGTGTTTGAGACATGTTATGTTTGGCGGATGCAAGTGTTTGCTAGTGGTTGCTCGTGGATGCATTTACACACACATGAGGCACTAGGTCAGCTCAATCACTTTCATATTGCATATGAATGAGTGTGCATATTTTAATTAATGGATGTATATTGAATGCGTTATCATATGGATGCTGCATTTGAATGAATGGTTGTGCACTCATATAGAAATCATATGTATCATTAGGATTCCTTTGCATACATGTTGGACTCATGGCACTGACATAATTTGCATTGAGGAGGTCAACTGAATCAGTAGACAGCCTGATTTTTGCATTAGATAAGTAACATATACACACACCTTTGCATATGTTCATATAACATTAGAAATCTTTTAAGGACAATGGATGCTTGTGGATGATGGATGAGTAGACGGATGATGGATGTTAGGATATATTCTTCTTAACTTGAAGATTTTGGGGACGAAATCCTTTGAGTAGGGGAGAATGTAACACCCCGCATTTTTCATGAAATTAAAAATGTGGAAATATGTATATATATTTTATAGATACATTTGAGAGAGAAATTAAATAATGACAATAAAATTGCATGTAATAAGTTAATGCAGTAAAATGAAGAAAAATATAAATAAAAGAAATTACATTCAATACATGAAATGCAAAGAAATGCATGCGAACATTTAAAAAAGAAATAAAAAGGAGAATTCGACGACCCTCCAGAATTTGGTCATGAAATTAGCGTCATTGCATTCATGGCGATTTTCTAGTCAATTTTGACCTATAGTTTGTAGAAAACTGATTTAAAATGAAGAAGATATCTTTAAATTAAATATTGCAGCAAAACATGAAAAAGAGGAATGAGAGAATAATGTGTAGCATTGTCCTAAGTCTTGTTAGCAAAAGACTTAGTGGCTCATTTGGTTAGAACACGTGACTTATATACAAGAGGTTCTAAGTTTAATCCTCGTCAGCGCCATATTTTTGTTTTAGGGGAATGGCTAAAAAGTGGCTTAGTGTGAACGTAGTTCAATTAAAAAAAGCGGTTTAGTGTGAAAAGGGTTAATTGGAAAGATAGTTAAAAATAAATAAATAAATAAATATATATGACATATAGGTATCAACACCTCTGCTACTGCGCATCATGTTGCACACATAGCGCATTTTTATTGGTTAATGACGATTTTTGAGTTTTAGGGCTGACGTAGCCTCTTCTGGTTGGCTGAGTAATGTGTCTTTTTAATCTGAATGGTTTATATGGATCCTATTCAGATCTAAAGGCCCTAATTCACTCACTACAACTATATAAACATACCTAGACCTAAACCTAATTCACAATACACTAATTCATATGCCTCCATGCTGCCGCAACCTAAGCTAGTCTTTTTTCTACACTAAAGCAAGTCTAATTAGGAGTAATTCATATTGGAAGATAAGAATAGAATTCTACAACAATGGTTTAGCTAATCAAATTTAGAATACAGAATTCAGATCTACTTTCTCTTCTTCTATTGTGAGTCCACGTTGCTTTCACAAATATTTAATTAAAAGTAACTGTGATAAGTTTGTGGATTGGATTTTATGAACATGACTGTGAGATGGATCATATATTTAATTAGATCTATTTTATGATGCAAGTTCATATGTTTAATAAGATCTATTTTATGATGCAAGTTCATATGTTTAATTAGATCTATTTTATGATGCAAGTTCATATGTTTAATTAGATCTATTTTATGATGCAAATTCATATCTTTAATTAGATCTATTTTATGATGCAAGTTCATATGTTTAATTAGATCTATTTTATGTTAATATGCCTAATTAGATCTATTTTATGTGATGATGGCAGTTTATGTTTATATGCCTAATTAGATCTATTTTATTTGATAATGTTAGTTTATGTTCATATGCCTAATTAGATCTATTTTATGTGATGATGCCAGTTTATGTTCATATGCCTAGTTAGATATATTTTATGTTCATATGCCTAATTAGATCTATTTTATGTGATGATGCCAGTTTATGTTCATATGCCTAATTAGATCTATTTTTATGTGATCATATGCCTAATTAGATCTATTTTATGTGATGATGCCAGTTTATGATCCATACGCTTATTAGATCTATGTTATTATGCTATGCCACTTCATGATCCATACGCTTATTAGATCTATGTTATTATGTTATGCCAGTTCATGATCTGTATGCTTATTAGATCTATGTTATTATGCTATGCCAGTTCATGATCAATATGCTTATTAGATCTATGTTATTATGCATACCCAAAGTTTATATTCCATATGTTATTGGATCTATTTATGTGTTATGCTAGTTTTGGCACTTTAATTCTTTTCCCTTCTTCTCTTCTTTTCCTTTTTATGAGATTAGGCTAACTGCGAGCCTAACATTTTATTATACGTGAGAACGTTGTGGGAAAAGTTTGGGAAAATATTGAATAATGTGTAATTGACACAAATTGGTTTGTAATCATGTAATTGATTTGTGGCATGAATTGGTACAATTTGTATACATGGGGTTTGGCATACATTATTAATAACAATGAACACAAAGTAATTTGGGCATAATTTGGCATGACATGTATACGTAAGATTACAAGCCTAATTTGGATTAAAATCATAATCATAATTTTAATGAGGGATTTTGGGTAATTGGCATAATAAGCCTAAAATTGGCATAAACTGCAAATAAATAAATTGGCTAAGATATGCATGCTGAGACACGAGGTTAGACTCCATTTGTGATAGAAGCCTGCCCGGAACCAACCGGCCTAACCAGCAACTGCAAATGGTCAGTTTAATGTGAGAGGTCGTAGGCATAACTAAAAGATGCTTAGACACGAGTTTAAATCTAGCTTGTGGCAGAAGTCTGCCCGGAACCGCCTGGCATATCCAGTGGGCACAAGCAATCGATTTAATGTGAGAGGTTTGTGCATTAATAACTAATTAACGCTGACCAAAGATGAATACGATATCTAAAACATGTTAGGTGGGTGGGGTTAAGTTAACCTGTGTAAGATGACAACTTAACTAATATTACATTAGCAAAGTGGATAGGGTTAAGGCAAGTTTAACCAATAATACATATTGATTTGATAAGTGGATGGGGTTAAGTCAACTGGGAGGATAGACAATACTTAACCAAGATAAGACATGTAGTAAGACATGAAAATAGTAAAAGGGTTAAGTGGGTGAAATATGTAGCATGTATTGCATGGGTAGCATGTATTGCATGGGTAACATGTACAACATAAATAATGAATGCTTAACCAATATAAGGCATGTGGTAAGACATGGGTGACATGGATGATATGTGAAATATAATTAGAAGTACTTAACCAAGGTGAAACATGTAAGAAGACATGAGAATAAGAAGGGGTTAAGTGGGAACTCCTAGTGGGGACCAAGCTTAGAATGGAAGCTTGTGTCGATTGTGTGGACCCTTTTCAACCAGTAACCCATTCTGTATCTATGTGAGCTCAAACTAAGTCGAGGATGGGACATGCTTACTGGGTTTGATTGTAAGAGGTCAATAAAGAGTTAGCGGTGGAAGTGCAAGTCCAACGGAGTCATGTGCGTGCGTGGATCCGGGCTAGTAGGTAAGACGTTGTTGCATCGTGTAGGTATAAGCCGTGCATTTTTAGTAGTATCGAGTTGTCACTTTAGGGAGTGATACACCCTATTGTGGGACCAGCACGGGTATCTACGAATTAGGGAGTTGATCGAATGGGGAGGGTAGTGGGTACAACTAGTGGAGATAGGAGGAGGCGGCACCTATGAGAGCAGCTAGGAGTACAACTACCATACCATGAATAAATGTAATTAGAATGGGAAGTGTAGTGGGTGCAACTAGTGGAGGTAGGAGCAGGCGGCACCTACGGTAGCAGCTAGAAGTACACGAAACTACCATTATTATGATTAGTAAGAGGGATTAACTTCCAGTATTGGACTAGTAATGGTGCGGTGTAATTAACATTGGTGCAGTGTAGGAATTATCTTATAGTGATTAGAAGTGCAATCAACATTATATCTTGCTTATCTTGTCCATCTTGTTACCTTATCATATCTATTCATGTTACATCATTTCTTATATCTAGTTTATGTTCTTATCCTGTTACTTTACTGATTAAATGTTAAAGTCACTGGACTCGCCAGACTTTATGCCTGACCCATTTTGTTTCGCCTCTTTTCTTTTCTCCCCCCCCCCCCCTCAAGTGCTCAGGGTGGGATTAATGGAGCTTGACTCAGCTTTCTTTCTTCTTGAAGTGCTTGGAAGCGTTGAAGTAATGTTCAGCTTTATCTCTTTTCATTATGGCTAGTTGGAGTGGGATTATGCTTGTGTTTTTATGTACTTTGAAAATAAATTGTCCAAGATGGATATTCATGTACTTGGATTTATTTTTATTTATTTTTTTATTTTGATGTTGTAACCAAGCTGTACTCATTTTTCGCTGCAATGAAATTATTTTGAAATTTGAAGTACCATTTTATATATCTATCTTGTAATATTCTGTTCTATACACTTATAATGCTCCATGAAAGTTGAATGACATTAATGGACGTGGGTTGTTACATATAATATTAACATCGTGTTAGAAATATGATTTTTATAAAGAATAGTAGAATAAAAATGTGATTTTTATTTATAAACATCATTGTTTAGAAATGTGATTTTTAACATAAAACCGTGTGTAACAGATTGCGATGAAATCGACTAGAATCAAATCCAAATCCGAACTGTTCAGAAATAACGAATGGAGGAGTGGAAACCCAAGGTGAGAACTTCTCACTTCAATTTTATTTTCTAATTAAAATATATAGTAGGATGCAGACGGTGCTTAGCAGCACCCGACACCGTCGTCCACAGACCATAGACGACTTGTTTGATTGTATGTTATTATGAAATTGATTGTGATTGTGATGTGGAATGGAAAATAAATATTCATGGGTTGAAACAAAATGATTTGTCGTTAAAAATATAATTTTTAATGTGTATATGAATAAAATAAATATTCATTTACAAATCGGACAATTTGTTTATGCACACACATTTGACTGATATGGATTGAGACGATATAATTTACACATCGCCCAACTGCCCCAATAATAATTAGTGTTTGTTTCTTGAAAACCCCACACGGGTATTGGGATGATATTGGACATACATTAATCCCAATATTTAGTTGTATGTCAATCGATGGGTTGACAGGCTGTTGTAAGCATTAATTATTTATATTTAACACTTATGCAGTTGTGTAATGCACTGGTTGACTATGTTTGATTATTGTTGCGTACATGTGTGTATGAAATCCATATAAATAAAATTATATGGTAACTTGTTGTGTCTGATTCCAATTTGGAAAGAACAAATATTTTAAATTAACGAATGTTTTAAATTGACGAATACAGAATATTTTGAAATAACTAATATTTTAAAATAATATTCAGTAATGGATCAAAATATGGTTTTGATGTCCGATTTTGGATGGACATGAAAATATTGAAAAATATAAAGCTGTGTTGATCAAATTGACGCCATTTGGACATGAACGATATTTATATCGATTTTATTCATTTTTATAATGAATATCGAAATGGAAGTGATTTCAAAATCTAATGTTTTTAAAATATTATCATTTATATATTAATGATATGGAATATTCAATTTTGATTTAAAATTGAATATGAAGTTAAAATCATTTTGGAAACGAATTTAAAACGATTTATAAAATACGTTTTAAATGGAAATCAATGAAATATATAATAATATATATTATATATATTTAATAGCCTGAATAGAACGTGCCGCGCCGCGGCAGTTCGCGAATTTTGACCATTGATTTCGAATGGATATTACGGGAGATCCGACCGTCGGATTCTCCTAAAACTGAAACCAATGGGTTCGTACCGAAAAGAGATTTCCGACGAATATGAGAGATTTGAAATCTAATTGTTGGATTTGGAATTATGTCCAAATCAAATTTGGAAAAGGTCGTTGTAAGTGCAGTTCGATGATCGTTTACGGAAATTGACTGTACGGACCTTGATAAAACTATTAAAAGTAAAAATAATTAGTGTAAAATCATAATAAACGATTTGGAAAGAATTGGGATAAAAAAATTCATATTTGAAAAGATAAAAATATATTTTTATCGAAATGAATTAGTTATGAACTAGAATTATGAAATCCAATATTTTTAAATAAATAAATTGGATTTGAAATGGTTTTAAAAATAACCAGAATTTCCAATACATAAATTGGAATGGATTTGAATCGAAATTATCTTCGGGATATTTCGATAATGTATTCTGTGATTATACGCATATTGTGGACGAATTTGGAAGATATATATATCGTTATTCCCAATACGATATTTGTTGATTTCAGAATTTGATATTGAATATAAGCCGATATAATTTTTATTCAGAGCCTTGTATTTAATATTGAATTGGATTTTGGTTTTGTCGTGAATGGTATCTTCATTAACACTGTTCTTAAAACCAGTTGAGAAAAGAATAAATCTTTTAATTAAAGATTATTAGAATTACCAATTAATTAACATTTAATTGGAATTGAAAATGGAATGTGAATTGAGTTTATTGTGAACTGTGTTTTAATGACATTCGTTCTTTAACCCGATTTACAGTGAAAGGTGATTTGAAATTTATAAATCTTTTTATTAAGATTTAACAGGAATTTTCCAAAGTAAAGTTTTTCAATTTAATATGTTAAATTGGAATTGAATGGAATTAGATTTGATAAAAATCGAAATGAGCTTCTGTGGAGGAAGGCTGTTAATATATATGGAATTTAAAAGGCTTTGTCGTTATTCCATTTATATTATTAGTTGGATACAGAAATTGATATCGATTATATGTTGATCTGTTTTCCGTAAAGATTCCATTTTTATGAAAGAGGGTTTGGGTTTATTGTGAACCGTGTTTTAAAGTACATTGGTTCTTTAACCCAGTTAAAGACAGGATTACATGTCTAACATTGTATTTCGAACTGTATGGTTGATCTCTGCTAAATATATGTCTGTTTGGTGGCGGAAAATTTATTCTCTTGCTTAACCCTTCTCTAAGACGTAAAAGCTTAGATGTTATATATCGGTAGAAATCAATAGTACGGTGTAGATTGTCAATGCGACATGTTTGTGTTTCCAAAGTTAAATAATCATTAATATTGATTTTAGGGAAGAGTAAAACTAAGTGGAGTTTTAGTGAATCGTTAATTAGATTAGAATGGGAATTGATAATTTAAATTATCAAATTTGGGAAATGATCGAGAGTGGAGTATCACCAGTTTTGCTCCAAGCGATAGTTAAATCTTTAATTAGATTTGAATAAGAAATGGTAATTAAATATACCGATAACACCGTGGTGTTAGATATGGATATGACCAGTTTTGCTCCATGGGATGAATATGTTGGGTTTGAGATATTAAACAAATGATTACTTCGGTAAGGTGCGTTAATCTCGACCAGTTTGGAAAACCTTAATTTGGTTTGAATTGATATCCAAAGGAAGATTAAAGAATAAATTTAAAGAATTTATCTTTGATAAAATTAATGGGAACCTTTCCCAAAGGATATGAATATTTAAATAAAAGAATATTCTGAATTGGAATGAGGCGTACGTTGTGCTTTTACAACACTTGTTTATTATATACGCGGGTTATTCGGAAAGGCCGGGTTTATACCCATTCTGAATAACTGATTCGATGATAAGTCGACGATGAAGATGGTGGTTGAAGACCAGAGGTCTTCACATCGTTTGGATGATTACTGATGTCTTGATTGGGTTGTACACCCAAGACAAGGTAATAAGTGGTGATCGTCCAGACGTACTTGGAGATCGACCGGATATGCGAGGACCTCTCTCCTGTATTGGACAAATGGGATGAGGAATAAGGTGCCTCCGGTTTCGTTCAGACCCAGAACGAACTTGTAAATGGACTGTGTGTCTGACATTGGATTTTATTCTGTGTTGATTGATCTCTATTAAATATATATCTGTTTGGCGGCGGAGAATTTATTCTCTTGCTTAACGCCCTTCTCTGAGACGCACGAGCTCAGAGGTTATATATCGATAGACATCAGTCGCATGGCGTGAATTGCCTGTGTGGCATGCTGAGATGCAAATGATCAAGACTTTTGTTGAAAAGCAGAGTCTTGTGGTTGATGATCAAAGCACGGCTTGTGTGGCATAGCTTTGTGTATAGCGTTAATTCGCGAGTCTCACACCTCGGTATGAGTCAAAAACGGGATCATGACTGCAGGGAGTGCACGACGTTTCTTTCTAGCTATGGGTGGTGTCAGGGTTTTGCAAGTTCTGACATTTTTATATTTTTACCTCTGTGGTTGTTGGATTGCGAGGCACCTCGGATACATCGGTTTCTACGGAGCTGATGGATATAGGTCCGATAGGACCGGAAACGTGTGTTCAGGTATAACTAATCCGTTGTGTGTGGACCATCCCTAAAGATCCAAGGGTTCGCCAGCGTCCGAACCCTGAGGCATTTGCTTGAGTGTCTCGAAGCTAGTGAGGATGATCCCTTGCCTCGACTCATGACAGAAATCCAATTTCCAATACGTGACATTTCGGTTTTGATTGTAGAGCCTAGTATTGGCGAAGCATGGGATACTATGCCGTCTATGATTGATACATTTATTTTTGAAGTTGTTTTCATACACTTTACACTATAATAGTATCAAAAAGATTTGTTTCAAATGTACCAAGCATGTTCGGCTATTATAAGGTAAAACTCAATCCTTCGGCTTGCGTTGCATTGTGCGATGAGATCTGGGTCTTATAATAGCTTCATTTTTCCAAAAAGCATTGCGCTGTTTGTTATATGCACTGGTATTCTTAGGAGGAAACCTGTTCCGTGTTATACGGCGTGGTCCCTTGATTTACTTTATTTTAAAAGAAAAGATTTAATAACTGTTTTAGTTCTCACAACAGTCACATGACTAACCTAGAGTTTATTGTTTTAACATAAACTCTGGGTGCCCCTATTTTCCACATGGGCAGCTAGTAGTTTTGGTTTTGCAGACTTATATTCACAGGATCCTAGTTTACAGCTGGAATGATACACAGAGAGCTCTGTATCCGTGTATCTCTTTCAGTTGTATTTTGTATTATTTTCCGCTGCATTGTAGTTTGTAAATCATGTATATTATGTGTTCATACTGTATATTCTTGTACTGCTGTAAATTGTTGTAATAAGCAATGAAATGTTCTTCTGTTTATGTTCTGATTTGTCGTGTTCTCAATTCAATCCGGGCTTTCCTTTACGGGGAAGTTTGGGTCGTTTCAGTATTTGTAGAAGATTCTAATATTAGTCACCCTCAATTACAAAATCAAAGAATATCGTGATTATGCGCACTGTAATTGAAGTCTGTAAAAGATTTCTACTTTATATTGGGCACTTAAGCCTTAAAATTAGCTCTTTACAATAACTTTTCTTATTTGTTTAAACAATAACTAGATAAATCAACTCTGTATATTGATTTGCTAAAGCAGGTGCTAAAAATCACTGATTTAGCGGATGCAATGGAAAATAGCGGGCTTAAAGCGGATCTACTGTTCACTAGGGCTAAATTAAAATAGCGTAGCGGTAGAAGACTGCTACGGGATATAGCGGGGATATTGCGGGGACTTAGCAGGGCTTTAACTTCATAGCGACCGACATATGTGAATTAAATGGAATCTTACAAGAGGTGGAAAATGTATTTTATAAACTTTATTGCTGATTTATTAAAATATATACATGTGTATTTGCTTAAAAATAAACATTAAGCATTCAATATGTTTAAATGCTATAAATTAGAAGTATAAAACCAAAAGAACAAAAAATAAAGATCCTTCAAAGTGATATAGGAGGAGACAATTTTTCTACAGAATTTTCGACTTTTTGTGAAGAACATGGGATTATTCACCAACAAACAGCCTCATATACACCCCAACAAAATGGCTTGGCTGAAATAAAACATAGGACTCTAGTTGATATAGTAAATTCTATGTTGTTAACTGTAAAGCTACCTCTAAACTAGTGGGGAGAAGCATTACTCTCTGCTTGTTGCTTTCATAATAGAATTATTGTTATGCAAAAATTGCGCGAATGCTGATGCGCAACAAGCAGGATCTATATTTGCCAATTGAACATCAATCTAATCTAATAGCAATTATTCTATTACATCAAGCAAATAATAAATAACTATAACAGAGAAACAAAGAGACAAAATATTTATACTGGTTCCACTATCCTCCATAAGATAGTGTACGTCCAGTCCAAAAGAGAGGTTTTATTCCACATGAGAGAATTACAAGAGATTACAAAATAAGAGTTTACATATCCAAACCTCCAACAGGAATAATAAGAAGAGACACCATTGGGGATCACTGGCTCCATGCCAGGATGGGTTTACACTAAAGTCTACCCCTCAATATATAGCCAGTGCAAATCCATGTGAGTCACCAATTACGTTACCAACTAACATATGGTAATAATATAGTGGAGGAAAATTACCATAGCAACAAATATGCAAAGATAGAAAGTAAATCAATTCATTTCTTTTGCATAGATGGAAGAAATTAATCCCTTCATTTATTTCTCTATCATCTCGTAAAATGCAATCGATGCATTCCTATTATAAAAATATTTACTTTCCATTTTTTGCAAATATGTTCCAATCAATTTGTGATTTTGTATCACCTAAATTTAACACTCCACCTTGATGCAAAATCACATATCTGGAACACCCCATCTTGAATCAAATTCTCTTCACATCATAAAACTCTTCAACAAAACTCCACCTTCAATCAAAATATCACAATGAGATAGAAACCAAAAATGAATATTTGCCTAATGGGTTACAGAAAGCTACCCCCCATCACACCATGTTAACGAGCTCAGACTACGTCCCCGCCCGCCAACAAAACGTTGCAAATATCCAAAAATAAAAGGAAGACTGATTCCAAAGTAATCTCAACACACCAAGGCCAAAAAATAATTTCTCAATCACCATTTCAAATACAGAGCCAAAATCCAAATCTCTGTACGCACAAAAATTTCTCTTCTACCACTTAGTTATTACAAACTTCACTCACCGCCTGCAAAAGATGCATCTACCACCATGAGCTGCACAACGCATAAATCAATGGTCTAAAAGTGCTTACAATAACATCGACACCCGTCTAACACTTGACCTGAGCTCCTTCCTCGATCACCCCGGATCCCTCGAGCATCATCAACGTGAAGACCCCTGTCTAAACCATAATGATCTCTGTCTCAACACCTGTCTATCACTTGACCTGAGCTCCTTTCCTGATCATCTTGGATCCCTCGAGCATCATCAACATGAAGACCCCTATCTAAAACATGATCAAAAGTTCCCAAATCCAATAGCCCCTTCAACACAGTAAACTCCGTATCACGTCAAAGTTCCCAAATTGTAACGCTCTTCACTCTCAACATAATCTCCTCCACCAATGTCTTCTGTTTCTCCAAAAAAGTAATAGCATAATTACCACTGAATCTACCAACCTTTGTAGAAATAATTGATGCACAATTTAAACAAATCGCCTCGCTCCGATACCAATATGTTATGCAAAAATTGCTCTGATACTAATCTGTTATGCAAAAACTGCGCAAGTGCGGAAGCGCAATAAACAGGATCTAGATTTGCCAATTGAACATCAATCTAATCTGATAGCAATTATTTTATTACATCGAGCAAATAGTAAATAACTATAACAGAGAAACAAAGAGACACAATATTTATACTGGTTCCACTATCCTCCATAAGATAGTGTACGTCCAGTCCAAAAGAAAGAGGTTTTATTCCACATGAGAGAATTACAGGAGATTACAAAATAAGAGTTTACATATCCAAATCTCAAACAGGCTTAATAAGAAGAGACATCATTGGGGATCACTGGCTCCATGCCAGGATGGGTTTACACTAAAGTTTACTCCTCAATATATAGCCAGTGCAAATCCATGTGAGTCATCAATTACTTTACCAACTAACATATGGTAATAATATAATGGAGGAAAATTACCATAGCAACAAATGTGCAAAGATAGAAAGTAAATCAATCTGTTTCTTTTGCATAGATGGAAGAAATTAATCTCTTCATTTATTTCTCTACCATCTCATCAAATGCAATCAATGCATTCCTATTATAAAAGTATTTACTTTCCATTTTTTGCAAATTTGTTCCAATCAATTTGTGATTTTGTATCACCTAAATTTAATAATTACCTTGAGAAAAACTAAAGTCTCCTCATAGGAACTATGGAATAGAAGCAAACCAAACCTGAATTATTTAAAGATGTGGTGATGTATTGCTTTATATGGGGTGTCTAAGCCAAAGAGAACCAAATTACAACCAAGGGCTTTGAGATGTATATTTGTAAGATATGTTGAAAACTCTAAAGCATGCAGGCTGTTAGATATATCATTTAACAATATTGTTGAATCAAGAGATGTAGAACTTATTGAAAATAAATTCAAAGATAAATCAAATATTTCTCAACCCATAAGCCCGGATATTGCTCAAAAATCAATAGATATTCCTACACCTTCTATTAGTGGTAAAAGAAAGGCAATTGAACAACAAACTGAGGTAAGAAGGACCTAAAGAATAAGAAAAGAAAAGAACTTTGGTCTTGATTTTATAGCTTCTCAAGCAAGAACATTTCTTGTGGTAGGAACTAGAAGGGAAGTTACTAAAAAGATTCCTATAGTACTAAATACAGAAGATGATCCAAAACATATAAAGAGGCTTTAGCTTCTAGAGATCCTTCTTGTTGGAAAGAGGCAATTAATGATGAAATAATCTCCATTTTGTCAAACAAAACCTGGGAATTAACAGAGCTTCCTCAAGGACCAAAGACAATCAGATGCAAATGGGATTTCGAAGAAAACATAATATTGATGGTAGTGTACAAAATTTTAAAGCTAGACTAGTAGACAAGGGATTTAGGCAAAAGGAAGGAATTGATTCCTTTGATACATATGCTCCTGTGACAAGAATCACATCCATTCGAGTATTGATAACTTTAGCATCAATTTATCAGTTACATATACATCAAATGAATGTTAAAACAACCTTCTTGAATGGTGAACTTAACGAAAATGTTTACATGGAACAACCTGAATTGTTTGTAATTCCTGGTCATGAAAACAAAGTTTGCAAACTAACAAAATCATTATATGGATTAAATAAAGCACCAAAACAGTAGCACGAAAAATTTCACTCAATAATACTTCAATATGGTTTTACATATAATGGTGCAGACAAATGTATTTGCTCCAAATTTACTATGGAATACAGAGTCATCATTTGCTTATATATAGATGATTTAATAATATTTGGCACCAATATGAAAGGGATATAAAATACCTTCAAAATGAAAGATTTGAATGAAGTCGATACAATTCCTGAGTAAAAGTTAATAAAGTTAGTGGGGGTTATGTGCTAAGTCAATCACATTACATAGAGAAAGTAATACATAAGTTTGGACATCTAAGAATTAAAGATGCAAGTACGCCTATAGAATCAAGTATCAATCTCAATTGAAATAAGGGAAGATGTATTTCTCAACTCAAATACGCAGGTGCTATTGGAAGCATAATATATGTTATGCATTGTACGAGGCCAGACAGAGCATATGCAGTATGCAAATTTGCATGATATACCAGCAATCTTGGAATAGATCATTGGAAATCAATTCGAAGATTACTCGGTTATCTAAAATGGACCAAAACTCTTGGGCTTTTTTATAATGGATTCCAAGCGTATTAGAATGTTATACCGATGAAAGTTGGATAACTGGTACTGGTTGTAATAAATCAACTTCTGGTTGGATTTTTCACATTAGGTGGGGGTGCAATTTCTTGAGAATCAAAGAAACATAGTTGCATTACACACTCCACAATGGAATCATAATTTATAGCACTTGTTGCTGCTAGAAAAGAGGCAGAATGGTTAAGAAATATGTTATTGGATATCAAACTATGGCCAAAACCCATGTCAGCTATATCAATTTTTTGTGATAGTTAGGCAACTATGTCTAAAGTATATAGTAATGTTTACAATGGAAAATCAACAAATATAAGTCTTAGACATGAATGTAACACCCCGCCTCCGCTAGGGTCACTCGCAAAGGAATGCACTAGCTTTAGAGGGGCATTATTGGTAAACATGCACAGAAATATCACAAGACAGAACATATATAAATAGCGGAAGTAAAATCAAACTTTCATAACATGAATAAATAAGGTCTAAAGCCTTTTACATCAGAGTACATCAAAACCTGTCTTGCAATAATAAAGAAGCATAAAAACCTTTTCATAAATTATTCCCCAAGTAAAAACAGTAAAGTAGCCATAGCCAAGAGAAGTCCAAGCCATCCATGATGACCTTCAGGCAGAAGAAGTCCGAACTAAACAGCATTGTTTCCTCCCTGTAACCTGGGGGGGGAACGGAAGAAAAGAGGCGAAACAAAACGGGTCAGTCAAAAAGACTGAGTAAGTCCTATCTACTTCCAGTATAAAAACAGGTAAAGGTAACATGACATGCATAAACTGAAAGTAAACATAAGGATAACTACAAGATAGATAAACCAGTATAACCGGTTGAACTACTGTGGCAAGGTAAACCAAGGTGTCATGATAAACTGCGGTGTTATGATAAGTCAAGGTATCAAATCGTCAGATTTCCATCGAGTACATTATCCCAAGGTATCTACCCCGTCTAACGTCCCACGGTATCTATTATGTATATTCTTCCTAGTCCTAACATGTATATTTGCTCTGCACCTCTCGTACTAATATCCCTACCCGCGTCATGTGTTAACCATGAATGTCCCTTGCTCAAAGTCGTGTAATGGTCCATGTCAACCTAATATCGCATATATAGATTACTCAAATCATATGTTTCTTTCCATGTATACAAGTTCAGTCCTTTGCCGTACCTCGTACGGGCTTCCTCATGTCGTATTATCCTTGAAATCGTTTGGACTGTCACCCTTGTTCTAGCTAGGCTCTTCCATATAAACCATCGTTTGAACTACTAGGACTTACGCCACCTAGCACCACTAGGGATTACGCTTACCTATTGCACGCTTTCGTATTTCGGTTTGGGTTAAACCACCTAGGCCACTAGGGATTACGCTAACCCTCAACCGCGCCCTTTTCCCCACGTATTCATCGTGAATCGTTTTTCTATAACTGTATGCACGTGTATCACATCGTGCCATCCGAGTCCTGTCACAGGGCAAACCAAGAAATACAGGACTCGGTCGGGAGCTTTAGATTTATCTGCCGATGCAGATACTAAGGTCTGCTTTTCTACACGTGGCTATGGTCCCACGAGACCCCTCCCTCAACTAGTGAAAGGCAACACAAGAGAAAATCTTGCATGAGAACTACACTCCGGTCAGCCCACATCCTACGACCTACCTCACCCATAATTAGATAGCAAATTATGGTCTGTTGGGTGTCCCCTGCCTTTCCGTACGTACACGCTTGACTTAAGATGGTAGATGATCGACGAACTTGCTATCTCGGGCACCTTATGTATTCGTCGACTCACTGCTATCCACCCCAGTCTTTAGGTCGCTCGCATAGCAACCAAGGCATATTCTTGGTTCTTCTACCGCAGACCTCAACCTCTCGTGAGCCTAGTATAATGACCTGGCAGCTCACAGAGGGATCCCAAGAATATCCTCACGTTCCCCGAAGCCGCTGCTTCGTTACCCAATTCGTTGGAGCCTTTATCTAAATCAGATAGCCTGCTCCTTCACGCATACTTAAACGTTGACCTAACGTATCGGGTTACTAATCTTATCTAAGAAATGGTCCGAATTTCCTTGACTAAGAATTATTACTTAGTTTCCCTTAACTAAGGTTTACCACTTAGCCTTATTTCCATAATCCTTGTTAACTATGGTTATTTACCTAATCCTCCGAATTAGGGCTTATCTAATGGGTTATAAGTGTCACTTAAGTTCATAACTTAGCCCGTCTACAAACCATGTCAAAATTGGCTAAGTATACAAGTCCAAGACTTAACCCTACAAACCATGTAAGTATATCAAGGAATCCATGACTTAACCTCGTCTAATTATCATTTTAGATTGGTTAATTATATAAATTAACTTGACCTTGTCATCAATCGGTCAAGCGTATTCAAGTGATTCGTGACTTAGCCTTATCATGTTTTCACGTTAGATTGGTTAAGTATAGATTAACTTAACCTCATCAAATTAACGAGTTAGATTGGTTAAGTATAGGTCACTTAGCCTCATCAAATCATCGTGTTAAATTAGTTAAGTGTTTAACTTAACCCCATTAAATTACCAAGTTGGATTAATTAAGTCTAGGCTAACTTAACCCTATCTGATTTCCATGTTTAGATTAGTTAAGCCTAATCTTAACCCCACCCATCAACCGTATTATACGGTTAAGTGTCATTAAGAAAATTTACTTAACCTTATCACGTTATCGTGTTGGATTGATTAAGTGTTGGTTAACTTAATCCCGTCCACTAGTCGTATAAAAATGGTCAAGTGTCATTAGGCAAATCAAGTCACTTAACCTACCCAAGCTTATCATGTTTTGTTAAGTATCATTAGCCTAATCAGATTACTTAACCCATTTGTCCATATCATATTTGGTTAAGCCTCATTAATCAAATTAACTTAACCCTATTATGTGGCATTAATTTAGTTAATGCACCCTCAACCTCTCACATTAGACCTTGTTGTGGTTACTAGTTAAGCCGGGCGGGTCCGGGTAGATTTACACCACAACTTAGTCTAACCTCGGGTCTTAAGCGCGACATGACCAACTTCTCACATTGGGTCCTATTGTTTGCAACTACTAGTTAGGCCGGTCGGTTCCGGGTAGTTTTACGTTGCAAACTCAACCCAACCTCGAGTTGGCCATACTCATATTATCTAAGTTCATCATGTTTCCAAAACATGTTACAAGTTTTCGAGCATTTGGGTAGACCTAACTTAATAGGTAAATTCCCAAAGGGTAGACCTAACTTAATAGGTAAATTCCCAAGCTCATGCTTTTATGCATCCTTACATGTCATATTCAAGTTAAGATTTTGCGACATGTTCATGTTTATCTAACTACCCAAAATCGTGTTTTCCCAACGCAAGCAAAGCAAGTCAACATAGTAAGGATACTATGTCACATATTGGTCTCAAAACATGCATGATGCCAAAAAGGGCTTGGCTTCCACATGCATAACATCATAAAGGGATTGGCCATAGACATGCATAGTGTCATAAGGTAATTTGGCCACAAACATGCATATTATCACGAAAAGGGTTGGCCATAAACATGCATAATCTCATAAAAGACTTGGCCACAAACTTACATGATAGCATAAAGGGGTTTGGGTTCATAAACATGCATAAGCCCCAAAATCTAGTCTTAGCCAAGGTTTCACAAGTAAAATGGTTTCTAAAGGTTCATGCTAGCATTTCATGCATAAAGATCCAAACTTGCAAGTTAAGCTAGGTTATGCATAGCATGAGAGGCATGATTAAGTCACTCACATGGCCTAAGATCATAAACATGAACACAAGAGGCAAGTTAAGGTTCATATATGTTCGCATAATCATGTTTAGCCTCATTTTATCCCATGTCAACATTAAAATACCGTTTTGACCCAAAAGTAGCTAGAACTTACATAGGCAAGGCTTAGGGAAGGGATCATGCATCATTTTGATGAAGAAAGGTGGCTCCTTTGATGAAGATCCGTCATGAAACTCGCATAACAACGTTGATTTGGCCTCCATTTGGTGTAGCAAGCTTGCATCTTTTGATTTGAACTTGATTTGAGTGCATAGGCTCTAGGGATTTGAGATGGAGGCCATGAGAGTAGAAATTTGGCCATAGTTTAGTTACATGAGTGAATAATGAGGGTTTAGGGGTAGGTTTAGGGTCTTTTTATAGAGATTAGGATAGTTTTAGGCCCTTAGATTAACCCTAGGACCAAGCAGAGCCGTCAGATTTCAAACCAGGCCCAAAAACCTAGCCAAGATAGCAAATAGGTGCACCAGATCAAAATCAGCCGACAGGGCAAGTCGACAGCCCTGTCGACATGCATGTCGACATGCCTGTCGACATGCCTGTCGACATGCCTGTCGACATGCCTGTCGACATGCCTGTCGACATGCCTGTCGACTTGTCTGGGCGGGAATTTTCCCGCCTGGCCCCATTTCTGCACGTTTCGAAATTCAAATTTTCCGAAAACTTCTTTGGGCCTTAACCGGGTCATACGGACTCCGATTTTCGAAAACTCGGACTCTATTTCGCGTATTTTTCCGAGACGAACGCAATGGCATAGCCCGTTTTACTTGATTCAGAATTTAAAATTAAATTCTGCCTTGATTCTCGTTTTAACATGTTATCGAAAAATACGGGTTGTTACATTCTCCCCACCTTTTAGGATTTCGTCCCCGAAATCTCCAAGTTAGGAAGAACATATCCTACCATCCATCATCCATCTACTCAAAACATCATCCACAAGCAACCATCGTCCTTAGATGATTTCTAATGCTGTATGAATACATGCAAAGAGTGTGTGTATATGTTCCTTAGCTAATGCTAATGATCAGGCCTGAAAAATCTTTTGAATGCAAAAATATGTATAGTGCCATGAATCCAACATGTATGCAAATAGTCCTAGTCATATATATACACTATATGCGTGCACAACATTCATCCATATGCAACATCCACATGGTAACACATTCAATTTCATCCATAAACAAGTATAAATACTCGTGCATATGCAATATGAAATGTGATCGAGTCGAGCTACTATCTAATGTAAATTCGCGCATCCACGAGCAACCACCTACAACCATTTGCAACCATATCACCCATAACATGTTTCAAATACATGTTTACATCCATAGCGTTCTACCTAAGGTTCCTCGAAACAGGGTCGAGAAGATAAACGGGACAAACTCCTTACGGGGTTTGTAACAGAAAATAGGACCGAGAGGATGTCCACAAAAGATAGCCTACAAGTAAGCTCTACAGAAAACAGGGATCAAGGATATACTCCCAAAAAGGGATATCATGCGCGTATCTAGTCTTTGACCATCAAAGTCGTACTTTCTTGAGCTCAATTTCCTTGTGCCTTGACCGTCTTTGCGATTTCGTAGCTTCTTATTTCCTGTTTCCATAACATGAGCTGGAACTCATTCCTTCGCCGCCTCTCGTTCCACTTGCACTTATCCTTTTTCTAAAATACTTGACGCAAACATGACTGCGTACTCATGATCTCATGCAAGCTTTCCAAAATTCACTAATGAATCTCGGACCTCGTACCACAAGGTATACCACATAGAAGAACTTTCTTTTGAAAGTAAACAGATGCCAACCAGGTTGTCAAGCGCACTTACTAAGGTGATTTCTATAACCCATGCATAAGTGAAATAAACCATCCGTCTTATCGGCGAACACCACTTGATTGGGCTTCCAATAACCTATAAAGGCATCAAGGGATTCTAAGTAACTAACCATGACCGAACCCAAAAGGTTACACGAGACTTCGAGGGTTAGTCAAGGGTCCAACTACCCTTCTATCAAAACCGAGAGTGGCACCCCTTACTGGATAACCACTTCATCCCTAGAATCCATCCATAACCGAGGCATGTCATCCTCAAATCCAAAACAAGTCATGAATAAATGGACCGATCTTCCAATAGGACTTGAGACAAAAACGGGATCCTCTATTATACTAGTACTAAGGTGCAGAGACTCAACTATCGAAGCGGACTTAAAAAGATGCGGTGATCAAAACAAAGTCCCGACGGGATGATAGAGAAGAAAAACTAAACCTTTAACAAGATCGTTACCCTCCTTCCGAGGTACCCTAGCAATGAGAGCATACTATTGCCCTCCGAATGACCTTGTCCCTGTTCCGTGATACTTAACTATCCATCCCGTTTCACCCTGCCAAAGGTACTCTCTCGTCATGGGTTTCATTGTTCATCTTTCTCCCTCCTTTGAGGACTAAGCCATACCAACAAGTTGCTCATCCTTAAGCTCGTATCCTTTATTCTCTTCCTCACTATCCTTTCTTATAACGCGGCCACTGGTCTCTCGAGAACCACCTCCATCGCATGGAAAGCACTTTCGTAGATAGAAAAGACTAGTCGCAGTTAAAACCACTGTGACTACAGATGGAGGAAAGAAAGGAAAATAGATTCAATTAAGGAAACAAGGATAGTGCTAATGGCCTTTGGGGAATCGCCTTTTTCTTTTAAAAGAAAACTTTCTGGAAAAATGCTTCTTTATAAATGATTTTCAAATAGTTTTCAGAAGGTCTTTAAAAACTTTTGCCCAGTCTGGTAACCTTCTGCTCTGATACCAAATGTAACACCCCGCCTCCGCTAGGGTCACTCGCAAAGGAATGCACTAGCTTTAGAGGGGCATTATTGGTAAACATGCACAGAAATATCACAAGACAGAACATATATAAATAGCGGAAGTAAAATCAAACTTTCATAACATGAATAAATAAGGTCTAAAGCCTTTTACATCAGAGTACATCAAAACCTGTCTTGCAATAATAAAGAAGCATAAAAACCTTTTCATAAATTATTCCCCAAGTAAAAACAGTAAAGTAGCCATAGCCAAGAGAAGTCCAAGCCATCCATGATGACCTTCAGGCAGAAGAAGTCCGAACTAAACAGCATTGTTTCCTCCCTGTAACCTGGGGGGGGGGAACGGAAGAAAAGAGGCGAAACAAAACGGGTCAGTCAAAAAGACTGAGTAAGTCCTATCTACTTCCAGTATAAAAACAGGTAAAGGTAACATGACATGCATAAACTGAAAGTAAACATAAGGATAACTACAAGATAGATAAACCAGTATAACCGGTTGAACTACTGTGGCAAGGTAAACCAAGGTGTCATGATAAACTGCGGTGTTATGATAAGTCAAGGTATCAAATCGTCAGATTTCCATCGAGTACATTATCCCAAGGTATCTACCCCGTCTAACGTCCCACGGTATCTATTATGTATATTCTTCCTAGTCCTAACATGTATATTTGCTCTGCACCTCTCGTACTAATATCCCTACCCGCGTCATGTGTTAACCATGAATGTCCCTTGCTCAAAGTCGTGTAATGGTCCATGTCAACCTAATATCGCATATATAGATTACTCAAATCATATGTTTCTTTCCATGTATACAAGTTCAGTCCTTTGCCGTACCTCGTACGGGCTTCCTCATGTCGTATTATCCTTGAAATCGTTTGGACTGTCACCCTTGTTCTAGCTAGGCTCTTCCATATAAACCATCGTTTGAACTACTAGGACTTACGCCACCTAGCACCACTAGGGATTACGCTTACCTATTGCACGCTTTCGTATTTCGGTTTGGGTTAAACCACCTAGGCCACTAGGGATTACGCTAACCCTCAACCGCGCCCTTTTCCCCACGTATTCATCGTGAATCGTTTTTCTATAACTGTATGCACGTGTATCACATCGTGCCATCCGAGTCCTGTCACAGGGCAAACCAAGAAATACAGGACTCGGTTGGGAGCTTTAGATTTATCTGCCGATGCAGATACTAAGGTCTGCTTTTCTACACGTGGCTATGGTCCCACGAGACCCCTCCCTCAACTAGTGAAAGGCAACACAAGAGAAAATCTTGCATGAGAACTACACTCCGGTCAGCCCACATCCTACGACCTACCTCACCCATAATTAGATAGCAAATTATGGTCTGTTGGGTGTCCCCTGCCTTTCCGTACGTACACGCTTGACTTAAGATGGTAGATGATCGACGAACTTGCTATCTCGGGCACCTTATGTATTCGTCGACTCACTGCTATCCACCCCAGTCTTTAGGTCGCTCGCATAGCAACCAAGGCATATTCTTGGTTCTTCTACCGCAGACCTCAACCTCTCGTGAGCCTAGTATAATGACCTGGCAGCTCACAGAGGGATCCCAAGAATATCCTCACGTTCCCCGAAGCCGCTGCTTCGTTACCCAATTCGTTGGAGCCTTTATCTAAATCAGATAGCCTGCTCCTTCACGCATACTTAAACGTTGACCTAACGTATCGGGTTACTAATCTTATCTAAGAAATGGTCCGAATTTCCTTGACTAAGAATTATTACTTAGTTTCCCTTAACTAAGGTTTACCACTTAGCCTTATTTCCATAATCCTTGTTAACTATGGTTATTTACCTAATCCTCCGAATTAGGGCTTATCTAATGGGTTATAAGTGTCACTTAAGTTCATAACTTAGCCCGTCTACAAACCATGTCAAAATTGGCTAAGTATACAAGTCCAAGACTTAACCCTACAAACCATGTAAGTATATCAAGGAATCCATGACTTAACCTCGTCTAATTATCATTTTAGATTGGTTAATTATATAAATTAACTTGACCTTGTCATCAATCGGTCAAGCGTATTCAAGTGATTCGTGACTTAGCCTTATCATGTTTTCACGTTAGATTGGTTAAGTATAGATTAACTTAACCTCATCAAATTAACGAGTTAGATTGGTTAAGTATAGGTCACTTAGCCTCATCAAATCATCGTGTTAAATTAGTTAAGTGTTTAACTTAACCCCATTAAATTACCAAGTTGGATTAATTAAGTCTAGGCTAACTTAACCCTATCCGATTTCCATGTTTAGATTAGTTAAGCCTAATCTTAACCCCACCCATCAACCGTATTATACGGTTAAGTGTCATTAAGAAAATTTACTTAACCTTATCACGTTATCGTGTTGGATTGATTAAGTGTTGGTTAACTTAATCCCGTCCACTAGTCGTATAAAAATGGTCAAGTGTCATTAGGCAAATCAAGTCACTTAACCTACCCAAGCTTATCATGTTTTGTTAAGTATCATTAGCCTAATCAGATTACTTAACCCATTTGTCCATATCATATTTGGTTAAGCCTCATTAATCAAATTAACTTAACCCTATTATGTGGCATTAATTTAGTTAATGCACCCTCAACCTCTCACATTAGACCTTGTTGTGGTTACTAGTTAAGCCGGGCGGGTCCGGGTAGATTTACACCACAACTTAGTCTAACCTCGGGTCTTAAGCGCGACATGACCAACTTCTCACATTGGGTCCTATTGTTTGCAACTACTAGTTAGGCCGGTCGGTTCCGGGTAGTTTTACGTTGCAAACTCAACCCAACCTCGAGTTGGCCATACTCATATTATCTAAGTTCATCATGTTTCCAAAACATGTTACAAGTTTTCGAGCATTTGGGTAGACCTAACTTAATAGGTAAATTCCCAAAGGGTAGACCTAACTTAATAGGTAAATTCCCAAGCTCATGCTTTTATGCATCCTTACATGTCATATTCAAGTTAAGATTTTGCGACATGTTCATGTTTATCTAACTACCCAAAATCGTGTTTTCCCAACGCAAGCAAAGCAAGTCAACATAGTAAGGATACTATGTCACATATTGGTCTCAAAACATGCATGATGCCAAAAAGGGCTTGGCTTCCACATGCATAACATCATAAAGGGATTGGCCATAGACATGCATAGTGTCATAAGGTAATTTGGCCACAAACATGCATATTATCACGAAAAGGGTTGGCCATAAACATGCATAATCTCATAAAAGACTTGGCCACAAACTTACATGATAGCATAAAGGGGTTTGGGTTCATAAACATGCATAAGCCCCAAAATCTAGTCTTAGCCAAGGTTTCACAAGTAAAATGGTTCCTAAAGGTTCATGCTAGCATTTCATGCATAAAGATCCAAACTTGCAAGTTAAGCTAGGTTATGCATAGCATGAGAGGCATGATTAAGTCACTCACATGGCCTAAGATCATAAACATGAACACAAGAGGCAAGTTAAGGTTCATATATGTTCGCATAATCATGTTTAGCCTCATTTTATCCCATGTCAACATTAAAATACCGTTTTGACCCAAAAGTAGCTAGAACTTACATAGGCAAGGCTTAGGGAAGGGATCATGCATCATTTTGATGAAGAAAGGTGGCTCCTTTGATGAAGATCCGTCATGAAACTCGCATAACAACGTTGATTTGGCCTCCATTTGGTGTAGCAAGCTTGCATCTTTTGATTTGAACTTGATTTGAGTGCATAGGCTCTAGGGATTTGAGATGGAGGCCATGAGAGTAGAAATTTGGCCATAGTTTAGTTACATGAGTGAATAATGAGGGTTTAGGGGTAGGTTTAGGGTCTTTTTATAGAGATTAGGATAGTTTTAGGCCCTTAGATTAACCCTAGGACCAAGCAGAGCCGTCAGATTTCAAACCAGGCCCAAAAACCTAGCCAAGATAGCAAATAGGTGCACCAGATCAAAATCAGCCGACAGGGCAAGTCGACAGCCCTGTCGACATGCATGTCGACATGCCTGTCGACATGCCTGTCGACATGCCTGTCGACTTGTCTGGGCGGGAATTTTCCCGCCTGGCCCCATTTCTGCACGTTTCGAAATTCAAATTTTCCGAAAACTTCTTTGGGCCTTAACCGGGTCATACGGACTCCGATTTTCGAAAACTCGGACTCTATTTCGCGTATTTTTCCGAGACGAACGCAATGGCATAGCCCGTTTTACTTGATTCAGAATTTAAAATTAAATTCTGCCTTGATTCTCGTTTTAACATGTTATCGAAAAATACGGGTTGTTACAATGAATATGTTAGATAATTAATAAATGATGGAATAATTACAATTGTCTATGTAAGATAAAATAATAATCCGGCAGACCCATTAACTAAGGCTATGACCAAAGAAATGGTGAAGTCCACATTATTAGGATTGAGTCTTAAGCCCTATGTTGAGAATTAAATCAATGATAGTGGTAACCCGACTGTAATATTAATTAATCTAATTTTAAGGTTTAATGGGTAACAACAAGCTATTATATGGTTGAAAGGCATTATACTAAGTGCATGTTGTTACAGAAAAGGGAGAGGATGGGTAGATAACTCATAACAAAGTTTGCAGTAGTCTGGTAACAGAGATGTTAAAATAGAACTTTACCTTTATGAACTTATAGGTGGTGCAACTTGTGAGCAGGAGTTTAAAAGGGTTCTTTCTTGCAAGAGTTCATTGAACTGGGATGGAGCTCTTGGCCATAACGATGCTCAAAGGAAAAGGAAATGCATTATGTAAATAAGTCTGTGTGTGTGATATTTCTGATTTTAAAATAAAGACTCGGTTTAAGTTTTGACCACCCAAATCTTCTTTGGAATCTTGAAATATCTACATAGTGTATGGTTTAATCGAATAGATATCATATATGATGCACAACTTTAAGGAAATTTAAAGCTAGTTATCATCAAAACAATCTAGTGAGGGACTACTGGAGTAGTTTGTTTTGAAATGGGACAAAACATATCAGTCCACGCTATAGAAACAAATACAATAATTGTTATATATATATATATATATATATATATAGTGAGGAACTTACTATATTAATTAAAAGAACAAAAAGAAATAGAAAAATAGCACTATCATATCACACACGCACAAAACACTTAGCACTTTGCACATGCACTTGTGCGAATAGATACATAGAGGAGACATCGGCCGAATGGTTGTGGCCATGTTGCTGTTCATATTTGCCAGTTTTATTTTTCTTTTCACTGGTTTAAAATTCGAATAGTTATACCTTTTGAACTTCGGACTGTTGCAACTTTCAAATTTCAAACGATCATGTCTCTTCGTTCATCCATCCCCTCGGCTGCTATATAAATGTATTTGTAGATCAATTTCGAATTATCTGATCATTCTTCTTCTTCCTTCTGAATTTCCATTAAATCCAAAGACATTGCTTCTCTTTGAGTTCGGTTATGTTGTATCCTATGAGGCAATTTGTATTAACACCCACAAGCAAACTCTCTTCAAGTAGGAGTGAATATTTCTTTAAGGACAGCGACTAGGTGCCTCAGAACCTAAACCATTTCTAATCTTCCAAGTTCAAACAATCTTAAAGCAATATCTCGAAAATAGAAAAGGGATCGAAATCTGCATTCAAACTGACGAATCAAACTTTGTCAGACTAGACAAGATGGATATTTCAACTTCACGCTATAGCAGGACAAAATGAAATTCCTCCTTACAACCTTGAAAGTCTCCTACGTGTTGGATGAAAATCTTCCACCAGTTCCTCCTCCAATCGACGAGGATACTGAAGATCTGAAACAGAAAAGGATGAAGCACGAAGAAGATGAGCTGTTATGCCGAGGCCACATTGTTAATACCTTTTCTGACCGTTTATACAACCTATACACCCCAATGAAGCCGCCTAAAGAAATATGGGATGCATTAAATGCCAAATATAAGACTGAGAAAATTGAAAATGATAGATTTCTTACCTTGCGATATTTTGAATTTGAAATGAAAAACAATATTTATGTTATGGACTAGATGCATGATTTAAGTTTAGGTTGGAAAACTTGCGGACTTAAAAATGCAAATTCCTGAGTCGATTCAAGTGGGGCTATTATTGCTAAACTTTCACCTAATTGGAATAATTACCGCAAAAAGCTCCTACACATGACTGAAGAACTCATGCTGGAAAAGATTGGAAAACACACACGGATTGAAGAAGAAAATAAAATTTGTTATGGTGTTTTTTCATCAACTAACGTGAACAATGTGACTTCTAGAAAAAAGAGAAAGAATGGTCAAAATCAGAACTTTAAACCGAATAAGAAGAGTAAGTCCGAAGTCAATTCGAATCCAAAATATAAGAAAAACAGGGTTTGCTATAACTACAAAAAAATTGGGCACTACAAACGAGAGTGCAGAGCTCCTCCAAAACAAAATAAGGGATAATCTGGAAATGCGAATATGGCAGAGAACGAACAAGTGTAGGAAATCATTGCTATCATTTCAGACTTACAAATTGGTATGATAACCGATGTGCACGTGGCAATGTCTGAAACAAAAAATTTAGATTGTTGGTTCAATTTCGGCGCAACAGTTCATGTTTGCAATAACAAAGATCTCTTCAAAACATATAAAGAGGTTGCAGAACAACAATTCATGTTTGCAATAACAAAGATTTCCATTTCTTCCGCTTTCTCATATTTTGTAATACATCTTGAAAACTCAAAACTTAAAATGAAACCAAACGGGCTCTATACTTATGAACACTATAAAGGAAATTTTAACCTATAAGTTGTTGAATGAAGTGTGTATATAAGAAACTGAGAAAAGCAAGCATTAGGTACCTTTCCAAAACTGTAGTAGCCTCAGGAGCTGTATGCATGATGTGTTGGGTATGCTGCTTGTCTTTCTTTAATATCCTTGTCTTCCAAATTATAAAAATTTCATTGTAAACGATCTCTATTTATTAAACATAGAAATTCAATGCAATAAAGAGACGGTGCAGTGGCAAACATGCTACGGGGATTGAAAAGTCAACTTGCATCGACCACGTCTTGTTTAATTGCGTATTCCCGATAATTCATATACATTCTTAGTTGGATAACTTTTTAAACATAAGTGCTACGCACAGTCGCGCAAAATTTCCTGCAAGGAGCAAGGATGACTGCGTGAAGCACTTGCTTTTTATTGGTCCTCAGAATTCAGAGTGGTCAATAAAAAGAGCAAGTGCTCTTCACATTCGCTCTTTGGCAACTGTGCATAGCACAACTCCTTTTTAAATAGCTTGAGAAGGTATTAACTGCTTTTTATCTGACAAAGATGGCTGGTGGTCTATTTTAGCGTCTCAGTACGTGGTCTGTTAAATAATAGATGAAGCCTTGGTGATTTTCTTTTCATTCGTAGGTTCTCTATTGTTTTAGGACTCCTAGGAGTACAACAAGGAAAATCCAATATAACTGATGTTCATTTAATAATGGCTATGCTATTCGGTGGACCTTTCTTTATTAACACGGCAAGCTATCTTTATAGATATATATTCATTTCAACATATATAATCTCATATATCATAAGACTTCGTGACCCAAGTCATAAATTAATATTAGGCATCTTCAATGTAGGGAGACTTCTCCTGGGGTATGTGATGCATTTTTTATTCACCCAAATGGGTTTTATTATTTTACTTTCAAGATATGAGTTCTCTTTCTACCAGGAGAAGGTCAAGTCGTCTATTTCCTGCAATATACTTGGAACAAAAAACCAGCCAAGATGTGTTTCAAACAAAGCACAATACTGAAGTCTATTTCATTGTTTCTGAATTACACAGTTGTATTTTAACAGATTAGCTTCTAGGCTAACTATTACAGTTGCATCTCAAATATGATGCATCCAGCAGCAAAGTTGTTCATTTAACAAAATAGCCAAAAGAGTTAAAATAACCAAAAGAGGACACATTGGGCTGATAAAATAATCAAAAGAGGCAGCTTAATGGAGGATCTTTACAATTACATTTCCGGGTAATAGCTCTGGTAAAGAAGGAAAAAAAAAAAAAGTTTGTACATTGCAAGAGTTTAGCAACATATTATGTAGCTTAAGTTACATGAGGTACAAAAATTACAGACTCAAAACTTATTTGTAGAGCTGCTCTTGGAGCTTAATCTTTTCATCCATTTTTGCTGTGTTGTGGTCAGATGTTGAGATGGAGGGAGTTCAGCAGGTAAAGCAGCAGCCGAACTAGTCAAAGCGTTCAAGACTAAGAAAGCGAGAATTGGTGAGAGATCTAATGTTCCTCCAAGCGGTGGGATAATCCCACGAAATATGTTCAAGTATGGATCGCATATTGTGCTGAAAGGAAGAAAACACTCGATGAGCATAATGCAATCATGCAAACAATGAGAGGGGTTGCAAGTAACTAGAAAATTGAAAAAAGTTTTGAGGGGTATTCAGGATAGAACCAAAATATTGTAACTTTACTACAGTTATTAATAACAATTAAATATGTATTTATACATGTATAACATTATTTTGCACCGCATAATATTTTATGAGACTTGTAAAAATAAATAAGCGACTTGTTAACATTGATTATTTTCATATAAGCTACATTAATGACCAATGCCAGTGATTCAATCAATTTAAAATAGAGATGCGAAGGCTACATTAACGGCTCAATTTGTAGACACTGATTAAAAGAACGAAATGCAACAGCCGTGTGCATTCAGAGTTTCTAATTTTTGAGATGTATTGGAAGGTAAAAAACCAAACATTCAGAGTTTGTAATTTGTAGACACTGAATAATAAATAACAATGGTTGTCTGTAACAACTTGTCCAAATTAACATAAAAAAGATTAATCATTTTATTTTTTTACATAAAAATCAAAAGCAACAATTCACTAATTTTCAAAAGCAACAATTCACATATCCACTTTCAAAAAACAAACACTGCAGAACAAAAAATGTGCCATGAAAATTGCCCAAGCAAAGTAATGAAAACAATAGTACCTTAGAGGGCTGACAATAGCAGGTGGAGTGTTAGGAAACCATGTAAGCACAAGCCTAACAACAAGAATAGTGTTGTATAAGTTCAAGAAGCTGTTAATGCCATTTGACACCACTAACCCTGCCACTGCATCGCTTGGAAGAATCGCTGCAAAATTATGGGTTGATAGGAGATTGAACCGAGGAACTCTAGGAATTTTGAAGTGTACCTAACACAAAAAATCAAACCACTTACTCAACCAGCAGAATATGAAATAAAACAATCCCTTTTTTTCCCTCAGAAGGGATAATACCAAACATGTGTATGCTCTTCCTACCTTGTAATGAGAGAACAAGAAGAACCGTAACAATGTTTATTTACTAATATTTATTTATGAAAGAAAATGAATAGGTATACTTCAATGATGTCCTTTGGAATTTGTAAAGACCATTGTACCAAGGGGACCAATATGAACCTAGTGCTTACCATTAGCGAAAATGTTGGGGGCAATCGAAGGATTTTTCTCATATTACTTTCATCTTTATCATTAAAAAGAATTGGCTGCATAGACCAGCACCACTGTCCCAGTGGTTGTGCTTCGACTTTGACGCAAGATATCACGGATTCAAAACGTGAGTAGCGTAATTTGAAGTAATATTGGTATGTGGTATGTTGCATGCAAGCTAAGTACCAATTTCCCCAAAAAAAAATGATTGCATTAAAATTCAAACACTATCATCTCAACGGCACATGAAGTTATCATCTCGAATTTGTTTGCCCAACAGTAAGGAAGAATGAAAGAAAGAAATACGAAAAAGTAAATGAATGCAACTTCAAAATATCAAGCGAAATCATAATTCATGCATTTATTTATACGTGTCAGCATACCATAAACAGTTATAAAATACGTAAATTTATAAAGGTGAACATGCTAATATTACAATAGCGTTACTGTAATTTTCATCTCCTGTGGTATGCCTATAAATAGGGTTCCAATTGTAATGTTTGTTTTAGATCTGATGTGAATAATTTTTTTTCCCTGTCCTTCTCTAACGGTTTCTCATTTCCTTATTGTGTATAACATATTATCAGCACTATATCTAAATAAAAATTATAAATCTAAAGTAATGATCAGATCCGTCTTTTTTATGTAGTTCCGTCCTCTTTCTTTCTATTAATTACTGAAATCAGGTACTAGAATCTTTTATAATAATAGGTTTGTTTTTTTTAACTAATTTGATTAGAATATTCTTGATTTAAACTTCTAAATTTATTTCTTAATTTCTTCAAATTTGGATTTCAATTTAATAGATCTACTTTTTCAGATTTTTTTTTTTTATTGAACTCAAGATAGGTTTTCAAATGTATTTTTCAATCCTTTTTCGGATCTAGTTTTGGGTGTTTTTACTCATCCTTCCTTATTTCATTGTTATTTTGTGATTCTTTTTACACATATTTGAGAGAGAGAAATTACACATATTTTATATAATAGTAATAAAATACCAATTTTCTTAAAAATAATGTCGTGTAGATAATGATAAGTATCATTGTCACAGTGGTTTAGCACTTCAACTTTGATGCAATTATGCAAAAATACGTAGGTTCAAAATTTGTGTTGTATGATAGGAATATATATTAATGACTTATAATATGTTGTACACCATCTAATTAAGACATATACATGATGATAATCTACTTATTCGAACAATGACATAAGGTTATTACAATTATTGTCTGGTAGTTTGTCATTAAACCATGGTCTCAAACGAAGACCGATCATGCCAAGTCTATTGGAACACAACAAAAATCTACTTATCATAGAACAAGCCGACAATTAGCAGTGAAAAAAAATGTTACATTCCAAGTAAATGAAAATGACGGTGATGACGAATTTTCTGCATTTTCATGCAGCATGAGTACGAAAATGATAACGCAAATAGCCATATTTTTCTAAAAGGAAATTGGTATACAACCATCTACGTCTATCTCATGAGCAACACGTTATTACAGGGAAGGACAGACTTTAGAAATGCTATCATCTTTATCAATAAAAAGAATTGACTGCATAGACCAGCCATTCCTACTTTGATGCAAGATGTCACGAATTCAAAACGTGAGTAGTGTTATCCGAAGTAATATTGATATGTAGTATGTTGTATATAACCTGTGTACAGGGCCGGCCCTTTAGCAAAGCGACAGAAGCAATCACTTAGGGCCGCATAAAATTTGGGGCACCACATCGCAGTCGCTTGTTCAAGAAAAAAAATTGCATCAGAATCTCAGAACGATAAAACAAGATGGACAGCAACAGTGACGTCTTCTCGACAGGCTCATTCTTGGCATCTGACCGCGAGGGTAGGACAGGCGGTGGCAAGCTCCAGCCTCCAGGCTCTGCAATCGGAAAATCTGATTCTGGTCTAGGGCACAAAGTGATGCAACAGAAAATCGAAATAGGTTGTTGACAGTGGCACTGACATATTGAAAATTGTGGTTGTGGTTGAAACGAAACTCTCTACTCGCAGATGTGGTTGGACTGAATCTTGAAAAGGTAACTTCTTCGTTGTATATTACAGCTTATTTTCAACTAAATCGTTACTCTCGAAGTTTGTATTTTCCAGAGTTTAATTATTTCTAGTTGTGCTGAAGATACTTTTGTGGTCTCAGTTTACTTTATTAGAGCATTATGCCCATATTCTATTGCCAGATATAGATGTAAATAGCAGCAGGAAGGGAGCAGTTTGAAGTTAGAAGTAAAGTATAAACTGTGGTATTCAATTGTAATTTGTAAACTATAAACTGTGGAATTCAATTGCAATTTGTGATGAATGCTGAGAGAGCCTGCCATTGTCTAGGAGAACAGCACATGTATGTAACCTTTTTCAGCTTAAACCTCAGTAAATATAGAGCAATAAAATTTTGGTTAAAAAAATGGAGATAGGCAGACCGTTATCGGAATTGATCCCGTCGAACTTCTACTGGTTATGGGGTCAATATAACCCATGTCAATAAAACTATTTTACTGGCTTTGAGATTGGTCAAAATTAGATCAAAATGGTAAATATCAATCTCAATACATATTATTCTCAGTGCCCATCTCCAAATTGATCAATTCTAAAGTTGTATATGTTAGCCTGTTAGGCAGTGTGATTCTATACTTTCATCCAGATTGCTTTATGGGCAGAATGGGTTTTTTTTATGGCAACTTCACTCATATTGTATGGTCAATGAATTTGAATATAAAAATATTATTAGTAAGTTTGCAAAATAGAAAACTAAAAAAATGTATATAAGCAATTAATATTAATTTGTTGTATAACTTGAATTATTGCTGAGAATAAAGTTATTTTCCCCCTCTTCTCCTTATTTGTTAACATAAATTATTTTCATTGTTTAGTCAATGATATACTCTAGTTACTTACAAGAGCCTTGGTTTTGTGATTGGCTTTAGGCACCAAATATCCTAGGACAGGCTCTGGCTGAGTACCAATTTCCAAAAAAAAAAATTGATTGCATGGAAATTCAAACAATATCATCTCAACAGCACATGAAGTTATCATCTCGAATTTGTTTGCCCAATAGTAAGGAAGAATGAAAGGAAAAAATAGGAAAAAGTAAATGAATGTAACTTCAAATATCAAGTGAAATCATTCTACATGCATTTATTTATATGTGTCAGCATACTATAAACAGTTATAATATATGTAAATTTATAAAGGTGAACATGTTAATATTACAATAGCATTATTGTAATTAATAATTGTTTTGAAAGCGTAAATTTTTTGTTCGACCGTGAAGTACCAAAGATGCCCCTAGATAGAATCTTTAAAAAATTGAAATTCTAAAAATTTGTTTATTTGGTCTTTTCAACCACAAATTGCATTCACAAAACATAACTGTTTGATATTTTCAACGCTCTTTTTAAGCAAACCACCAACTTTTAAAAAATTAAGATCCTAAAGATTTGTTCATTTGAACTTTTCAACCATAATTTGTAGTCATGAAAACATAATTGTTTGATATATTCAACATCCTTTTTAAGCAAACCATCAATTATAAAAAAAAACACGTAAACGTCGAAAGACTCAAACTTTATTGCACTATATTCGCGCTACTTACTTATTCAAACTTTAACTTTTGAATTTGTTTATACTGTTTAATATTTCTACTTCTTTTTCTTGAGTGATGGTTATAAATTATGCAACATTCTTATAATTCACGTGCAAACAAATGTAAAATCATAATATTTCAAAAACAACAATTCAAGCGCGAAGCGCGTGCCGTTAAGCTTGTCGTAATTTTCATCTTCTGTGGTATGCCTATAAATAGGGTTCCATTGTCATGTTTGTTTTAGATCTAATGTGAACAAAATTTCTCCTCTCTCTAATAGTTTCTCGTTTCTTTATTGTGTATAACATGTTATCAACACGATATCTAAATAAAAATTATAAATATAGAGTAATGATCAGATCCGTCTTTTTTATGTTGATCCATTCTTTCTTTCTATCAATTACTAAATTCAGGTACTAGAATCTTTTCTAATAATTCATACCTAGGTTTTCTAGATCATGATTGCTAAATGCAAATCAAAATTACTCAATGCAAATCGAGAAAATTATACTATTCTCCTTCCTATTTTTTGTGTGCAAAAAGTCAACCATCACTTGTCCCTTTATGTTTTGATTTTCCAAACATTTAATTTCATTAATACTTGTACAATATTTAATATTTGCACAAAAAAGTAGGAAGGACAATAGCGTAATTTGCTCAATTTGCATTGAGTAATTTGATTTGCATTTAGTAACACCCTTTCTAGATCTACATTTTTAGGTTTGTCTTTTAACTAATTTGATTAGAATATTCTTGATTTATACTTCTAGATCTATTTCTTAATTTCTTCACATTTGGATTTCAATTTTAATAGAGCTACTTTTTTATTAACCTCAAGATATGTTTTCAAATGTAATTTTCAATCCTTTTTCGGATCTACTTTTTTTTTTAATTCATCCTTCATTGTTTCATTGTTATTTTGTAAAAAAAAAATACATATTTGAGAAGTTATGAATCAAATTCCTTTATAAATCATTGAATTCATGTGATACCTTACTCAAATTACAAACCTAGTTGATCTATATATATGTATGAACTTTTTTTTTTTTTTGGATAATTTTGGGTATAATTTGGTATTGAACTTGTTTTCCCTAGAGTACACTGTTTTCTTTGATGTCGGAAGACAAATCTAAATGATATGTATATGGTTTATATAATAAATCAAGTTCTACAACCTTCTATTTTTTGAAAAGTAAACTTAATTACCTAAATTTCGCAAACGACTTGCAATGCTTTGAAGATCTACTTTATTTTTATGTAAATAGCAAAAAATCATGATTTTTTTTTTGTGAAAAAAATAAATTGGATCTGAGATACATAACATAGTTATTTTATATTTATGAATGACATAGATAGATCTACATAACTTATAACATTTATGTAAAGAGGATATAAATTTGATTTTATGCTTATATTATTTTTGATTGATCATTACATATAACTATATAAGATATTTTAGAAATTTTGAGTACTATAATATATCTTTAAGGTGTTCATTTGATTTTAGCATGGAGTAATATTTTGGTTGGGTCTGAATGAAATTTTATCGCTTTAAGTAATATTATAAAGAAATCATTCTGTGGCGACAACAGTTTATAGTTTTAAATCACACAACGGTTAATTACATTCACTTATATAATAAATGCATTAAATGTAATCGTTATGGTAAAAAATTATGTTACCTTATTATCACAAATGCATAAAATGCATTGGTCGTTGTAAATAAAATGATGTTGTATGCGTGTGTTTGGAAGAAGAATAGACATATGATTTATTATTTGACATATTTTGGCAAATATTATCTTATATATGGAAAAAAAGAAAAAAAAAGTTAGAACCACAACCTTAAGTTGAGCAAAGATCCTTATTTTTTTAAAATCAGAAGTTCTATAACTCAGAGTCCAGGTCTTGAATTATGAAAGGACTTTTTGATGAAGTTTAAAGTCTTAAAACCTTATTAGTGTTAATTTAATTATCAAAAATGCAATAGCTTCTAAGCTAGAAAATATCAAAAAGTTTGAGAACTAGAAGTTCATAATATATATATATATATATATATATGTATATATATATATATAGCAAAACCTAAAGTTCGTCAACCAATGAACTTGAAATAATTCATAGATTAAAAATCTCAAGCTTTATTGAAAGTGTGTGAAACGGTAAAATTTTACTTCTTGAATAAGTTGGAACTTGGAAGAGATAAACAAATCATCATATGAGATAATGATGGTGCATTCAAGTGATTTCAAATATCTCAAAAAGATGTATATCTTAAACACATATTTACATTTCAATATTATACTGACCAAATATTTGAAAGATATTAAGGTGTATAACATCAAACATACCCTCAATTGAAAAAGTAGTTATTATTATAGTTCATGGAAAAGAATGCTCATTCTTTATAAAGTATGAAACTATGAATTCAAATCATATTATAATTACGAGCGTTACGGAATGTGCTTCGCGCATGAGTTATTTTTTTAATCATATCTTATTCTTATATGTTTCACATATTTAAAATAAAATGATTTACATATATAATTTTGTGCTAAAATCATGTGATTTTATTTTTTATTTCTAAGTTGCAATATTTAATGCTTTTTAAGTTTAAACCTCTATTCCATTATTAGTTGATGAATATCGAATTTGTAAACAAAGCTTATCTATTAGATCATAATTTTAAGCGATATTAAAACTTGTCAGTATTTATATATTGACGTTTTATGTTTGTAAATAAAGTCGATGTGTTAGATACTTCTAAGTTTTAAGCAATATTATAATAATCTTAATAATATTTATAGAGACATGTTGAATTAGTAATTGAAATTTATATGTTAGATCCTATGTTTTAGTAATTATAAGATTTAATAACATCCATAAGGGGGCATTTTCGGTAGTTCATGTTTATACCAAAAAAGTGTGACACCAAATACATTACAACTATTAATAAAGATTTATTCGATCTCATTATAGTTTGTGTGTATTCTCCATTATTTGCTTCCAAACTGTGGATTTTTTTTTTTTTTTTTTTTTTTGCCAATTCATAGATTTTAATGCAATGCAAAATCTTAATTCATGTGTAGCTTCAATTCGATTACTTTCTCTATTGCTTTATTATTGACATATCCGATAGAACTCAAACTTTAGGTTTGAGAGAGTAGTTTTAGTACATTCGATTTTTAATTATCATAATATTTCTAAAACTTCAAGCTTTGATAAATTATTTATCCATATATATACCTAGATGTTTTTGTTAAAGAGCATAGTTTTAGTATTCTCCGGAAGAGAACCTATGTGACATAATAGAAATTTTCTAGAATTTTAATTTTGCACTTCATTTGAAAGTAATATAAAAACTCATGAAGAGATATAATATAAAACTCCAAAAGAAGTGATGACAATTTATCTGAAAAAGAGATATTATGTAGCGATATTACACTCCAGAAGCAGTGATCTTATCTCTTAAATATTACTTTTATTTGGTGCATCTAATATCATTGCATTTAAAATTCGGTATAACATTTCAAAAGTTATTGCCCAAAGATCTCCAATAGAGATATTTTATGTTACTTCGAAATTAGTAATTATGTAAATTAATTATTGCATATAGATATGATATTCCAACAGTTTGCATATATCTCTGAAAGAGATAAGTTAGCTCTAGAAGTTGTGCTAATAAAATGTCTCCATAAGCGATTTGTAAATTGAAAATGATAAATATCTCTTGAAGAGATTTGTTTACATATTTAGTAACTTTATTTAACTAAAAAAATGTAAAAAAAAAAATTGATTATAAAGTCTCTATATAGGTAAGATTTGATTCTAACTTATAACTAAATGATATATGTGTCCCTTATATTTTATTATAATAATATCAAACCACCTGAACAAGTAAGAAATCAACTATCTCTAGAACATTATTTTATATTCCCGTGTCTAATTATGTCATAAAAGTCATGTTCTTACTTATTATTTCATAAGAAATATTATGCATAACTATTTTTTAAAGAAATATCTTTAAACATTCCCTGAAGAGATAGTCTATATGTCATCTCATACTTTCCATGAAAGCTATATACCGTCTTGAAGAGATCTGTATGTGCAACTAACATAACATCATATTTTTGTAGAATTCCAAGTGTTTGGAAGATGCCTACATTTTTAAGTATATCTCTTTTATTAAACCCTCTAGAAGAGATGTAAAAAAAATGACTATATGCAATTATCAATATGTATTATTCTCTAGTAAGTAATTATGATTGTTGTTCAAAAGTGATATTTCAGACATAATTGAGGAATAAAAGCTCAACAATTTGAAGTTGTGCATATAATTTATTTAAACCAAAAGTTCAATATAGTTCCAAACAGAGGTTTTAAACATTATAATGCAATCTCGAAGGATTCACAATGACATTAATCAATAAATAGAAATTGATAGTTTGGATCTTATAATAGTTTGTTCGAAAATCAGTAACTCAAATGAGAGAATATGCAAATTTATAATATATATATATGTGTGTGTGTGTGTGTAATACATGGACATGCGTATATATCCATAATTACAGGTGTTCAACTAATAATCATAGAAGTAGTTTAGGTACCAAAAACATGATAAATAATGAAACTTCAATAAATCATGTATAGAACTAACACGAAATAATCATTGATAATAAATTTATAAATAATATGTTAAATGACCAACACATGATTATTTTAGAAATAATTGAATTGTTTTGAGATAGTGGAAGTGTCTCAACACTAAAAATGCCCTAGAGGTATAAATATTTGTTAAATCATACTAAATGACGGAAACATACTAATTCCTGATGAATATAAATAACTTTTCTATTTATAAAAAATGCATAGAATAATGAGCATAGATTACAATATTCTTTTAAATATTGTTACAACAAAAAATGTTGATATAATTCATGATGAGTATATTATTATTTTTGTTTTTAAGTATTGTTGTAATGAAAATTTTAATATCCATTGAAGGTGAAGTTGCAGTAAGAAAATTTGATAAGCAACAAAATGAAAGCAACAAGGTATTATCCATAAAAATAGCATACAAAGTGTATAAAATGCAAATAACATTTGAAAGAAACAATCTTGAAAAAAATGTATATTAAAGAAAATTATTTATAAATGATGATCATATAAAGAAGGAAAAATAAAATTATTACTTTTTGATTTAAATTTTTCAATGTTTTTCTAAGCTATCTGGATCAGAAGTATTTGTAGCTGGTTTGAATGGTCAAAACATGTATTCAAACTTAAATGATAAATTATAAAATCAAGGGGAGCGTATATAGATATATCATATTGTACTCTTTTTCCTTCACTAAAATTTTTTCCTACGATTTTTTTAATAAAGTTTTAACGAGTCATTATATTAATCTTAAAGTATCAAATTCAATTTGATATAGTAAACCATGAAAGATGACATGCTATCAATCTTTTTCCTTTACTATGATTTTTGTTTTTCCATAGGTTTTTCTTACTTTTGCAATGTATTAACGAGACACCATCTTGATCCAGAAGTATCAAACATTTTTTGATGCAATAAACTATTATAATATGTCATACTATATAAACTTTTTTTTGCTTCACTAAGATTATCTCTACTTTGTTTTTTAGTAAGGTTTTGACGAGACATTATCCTGATTTAGAAGTATTGGTGAAATAAGATACTAAAATATATTAATTTACTCTTTTTTCTTCATTAAAATTTTCCCATGCATTTTTCTTAGAAGGTTTTAATGATGTATTAGTTTGATCCTGAAGTATCAAACACTTTATAAGAAATATCGTTTTTATAAGATATGATTTTACAAATTACTCTCTTCATATCATTTTTATAAGACATATGTAAGTAAGATAATAATAAGAGGATCGATCATCATATGCACTTTAAAAAGGACAACTTCAAGTTCCCATATGAACATCTAAGATTTTAAAGACGCATATTCGAAGAGAAATATTATAATATTTGAAAATTCATAAGGGTGAATTTGATAATGTTACAGGAGTATTATTGAAATTTTCATTTTCTGCAGTATGCCTATAAAGAATGCTCTATTTTAATGTTTGTTTTAAATCTATTGTGAATAGATTTTCTCCACTCACTTTCTCCAATGACTTCTCATTTCCTTATTGTCTATGACATATACATGGTTATGGGTATGGACTAGATTGTCCATATCAATTAGTCCAAATTGGTTCATACCGTCCAAAAGAAATCTTTTCATTAATAGATTGTACTATTTTTATTCCAAGCCGTCCAATTAACTGAGCTTTCATGCTACATTTGTATAGTTGGGAGTCTAGGTTTGTGATACTCCGGATAAGCAATACTTTTTTTTTTTTTTTTTTTTTGAAGTTTGGTATTTATATACAAATTTTAGGTAGCATATAACATACTACATGACAAGTGGATTCGACCTCATGGGACGGAAATCGAACCCATCACCTCTTACACTCCATCCAAGCATCTTGACCAGTTTGGACAAGTTTCTTGTCATCAACTTATTTATGTATGCACACTGAATACAAACTGGATAATCAACTCCATTGCCACCCTCCAGAAATCCATCCACTCCATCTCCATGACAAAATCTTGCACACAGTATTTTATATCTATTCCAACTTCCAATGGTTCAAAAACATAAGAAGACAATCAACACTGCACTATTCAAGCTCATATTCAAAATAATAAACTGAATGTACTGGTTAACAGCTTGCTCTCGCCCCTTTTATCAAATAATAATAATAATAATAATTGAATGTACAAAATCGTATTCACCTGAAAAAAGCTGTCAAACTGAGAACGGAAGAAGATGAGGGATTTGACAAAAGGATGTTGGGAAGCGATCGACGAGACAGATTTAAAGAATTTATCGGTTCTATCGGAGATTGCAGTGGAGACTTTTGGCATTTCAGTTGTTGTAACGATGATAGGAGTTGAGGAGGGAAGAGGAGCCATGGTAGAATGTGGATTTCAGCTTCTTCCTCGGTTTGGATAGACGAATGCGTCCGGGGGTTTTGCTGTTCTGATATTCTCAAGGAAGTGAAAATTGGGGATAAGGCTCGGCTACTTCTGAGATATTATTATGGAAATTGAACAAATATTAAATCCGCTTTGTTTGGATGTATCAGCCTCGAGAACATTAAACTAAGGAATGCTAAATGCAGTTATGATTTCTTTTTACCCATTCTTCATTTACCCAGTATTTTACGACCATACATTTCAAAATACCATCATTTATTTTCGTGCTATACATTCAACAAACGTAATACTATTGAACGGTGGTACAACACCGTAGACAGTTCAAACAAATGATTTTATACTGCCAAACGACCTTCTATTGTCGATCGTATGTGTTGTTTTAAAAAAAAAAAAAAAAACAAGATTTCCAACGGCCTTATATTAGTGTCGATTGTACGGTACCATCCATATTTGATAAAAATGAAGACGCTTTTTTTTTTTTTTTTTGGCAAAAAGAAGTTTAGTACTGCTTTTAAATTACCCAAATAAACTCATTGAATTCCACCGATTAATTTACGAGATTATTAGCATAAAATTGGTATTTGAAGTAAGTTCTTCTATTTTTTTGGGTAAATATATATGATCCTTGATATATCTCCTTAGGACACAATAACACAACTCTATTATCGTGTACCATCGTTAAAAAGAAAAAAAAAAGAGCTAATATACAAACCTGCTTTTTTAATTACTTCTCATTTGAACATTTCCAACGAGAATCACACAGACAATTGATACTTAATATACTATCCTTCTATTTTCGTGGACAAATTTCATATTACCTTTCACAAAATTATACTCCATAACTATTTACTTTCTACCTCACTCTAGATTTTGATTTCTAGAAAATTTTCATTTTTTTTTTTTTTTTTTTGAAATTAAGTATTTTATATATAAGTCTAAGTAGTATATAACATATTAATTACTACATGGAAAGTGGGTTAAACCCATTTAGGCAGGATTTGAACCTATGACAACTTGCAACCTGTGCAGTTAAAACGCTCAGAGGATTTGATGAGGTAGATGTCAAAAAAGTCATAACGGGGATAAAGCAAGGAAATAGCAAAATATAGCAGATGACTCTAAAATTGCACATATAATGCATTCCAATGTTATTACGAATATATAAACAATAATTAAATGAAAAGCTAACACTTAATTTACTTATAATTAATACATTCTTAATTTTAAATTAAAATATATGCAAATATTTGTAAATGTACGTGAACTACTATTACTTAATTAAATTTAATAGAATATTAGAATATTTTTGTTTCAAAATATATGTGATAAAAAATTCAATAAAAAAACCTAATTTCACAATCTTCATAATGTATAAATATCATTTTTCAGTTCATTTATTTCATTAAAAAATATAGTGGGAATAGCGCAATATAGCGCAAATAACAGGATATATCGGGAACAACGGACTATGGCGGGGTTTAATGCGCAAGGGCTATATTAGAGGCTATTTGAGAAAAACGTAGTGGTAGTAATCCGCTATGGAATATAGCGAGGTTATAGTGGGGTTATCAGGGCATTAACTGCACAACTTGCAACATATCGAGGTGTCTTAACTATTTGGATAATGGTGATTATCAAATTATAAATATTTATTATTTTTTAAACACTATAATACGGTTAAAACTGCAAATATTTCCTTCTATTAATATTAAAATGGAAATATTTACAAAAGGAAATCTTTATTTCACTTGACGAGCTAACATATTTTAGAAAAATGTTATACATTTGCACTTTTCAAAAACACATGCAAATGGTCCGTAAATAATGAAGATTGATTTCACTAACCATTGTAATATACCATTTTACTATAAAAACTACAAACAAAAATTGTTTTGGACATAATTTTTAAGAAGTATAATCTTTAAACCGTTTTTGGATGAAAACAACTTTAATTGGATTTAAGAAAATTGAATCAGAATTTGAATGACTTGAAACTTGACACGTGCCCTTAAGAGATCCTATGAATAAACATTAGAAATTTTCGTTGAATTTCGGCAATGGTATTAGAGTCAGATTCAAGTTTACCCTATAGTTCGGGTCCAACTCATTCTTGCTTACCAGTCACCTCCCAGAATTCATGCAACATTCGCACTACTTTAGTGTTTCATGTTCAAATAACAATGTAAGGATTTGATGACCTGCTCTAAGGATTGGCTAAGTAAAAAACAAAAGAAACTGGATGTTCAAGAGATCACAAGACTTAACTCGAAGATGAATTGAAAGAGGTTCAAATGACTATCTCTTTGACACTCATAAGATGGTCTAGATAATTGATTGACTTTTATTTTAGTAAGATTGTTAGAGCATTCGTTCTTTTTTTGATCTGTTTCATTCCATGATTGGATTTTCTGTAACACTCACAAATAGAACAAATGTACGGGCCGTTTCCGAACACTTGACCTATGTTTTCAAAATTTTCTTTCATTATAATTGTATAAACACTTGTTTATGAAGTTATCAAATTCAGTTATTTTACCCTTTGGGTGGGTAGTGAGTTTCAAAGCTTTATGTATCAAAACTCAAGTTTTATTTCTTATACGTCCATTTTTATAACCTAAATCCTATTTCAAACGTTTTAACATATTTATGGTATTTATCTCATGTTTTTTTTTAAATTTAAAAATGTCAAATTCATAGAGTTGAAACTCTGTTTCACGAATGCCAAAATGCGGCAGTTTTGAAAACATGATTTGGGCATATCTTGATATTTATTAAATGGAAACTTGCTTCTTTTCATTCATTTGGAAACTAAGGTTACAAGGGTTTGGAAAAAAAATCTTATTTTAAAGGATTCTGACTTATATTGAATTATATAGGTTCATTTAACCTTTCAAGTCGTAAGATCCTGTATTGTCGAAACGCGATGCGCTTGCTTTGACACAAAATGTCAAACTTATCCAAACTTTGTCGAGATAAGTTTAAATGTTTATAAATCATTTTGAAAACATTTTTTAGCCACTATGGATAATGTCACTTATATTTAAAGAGGATAAAAATGGTATATACACATTAATAATTGTATAAGGAAATGATTTCTTTGTGTAAATTCGACGTGTATTAATTGTGAATCATTTTCACACCAAGCAAGCACATTATCAACATCCAAAACATAATGATCAAGAAATGTAACAAGCATATAAATTGTAACCTATCATCATAGAAATCATTATTTAAAAGTGAGGAGTTATTCTCACATAATAGTTTCAAGTTTCTAATTTTCAAATGATTTTTTCCTGTGAACCAAGGCAAGCTTAAAGCTCGGCTCCAAAAGAAGTATATATGGCCTAAAAGAGAGAAGGCTGAAGTGCTTGAGATGATGATGTTCGACCCTTATAGGCTCGTCCAGTAATGGAAAGGAAAGGAGGATTGATCGATATGTTTTGATCTCTGGTTTAGTCATTACACCAAAACAGCCAATTTGACGCACCAGAATGCAGATATTTGATACGGTTTTAAACCGTATCAAATTTGATAGGGCTTATAACCGTATCAAATTTGATAAGCCGTATCAAACTTTCTTTTGCAATCCGCACCATCTCCATTGCTTGAAATCTCACCCTAGATCTTGAAGGGTTCGGATCAGTTCTTTTTGTGTTTAGACCCGTATCAAATTCGAATGGGAATTTCCCTTTTCCGTGTCATTCTTTTATGGTTTCTCCCTCTTCTCTTTTTTATTTCGGTCGAATCAAAATAAATTCCCAAACAAAAAAGAGGCGAATCCCTGAATTTACGAAGACACCTCTCGGTTTATCTCTTTTAACCACCTGCAGGCTTCCATCATCTCATCTATCTCAAGCGATGGAATCCTTCCCCAATTTATCGATTAATTTGTTTTGTTCGCACTACAGCTTTCCAATTGCAAACCTTGATTTCAGTTTCAGAATTTATGCCCAAATCAAGGTTTGGATCTAGTCTAAGCAAAAGAAAAATGGGTCTGTTATCTTTTTTCTATGATTAATTTATCCATGAATGATATTTTTCACTGTTGTTTATAACCCAAATACGGCACTGATAGTTTCATTCTTTGAGAGGAAAAATATATATTCGTTGTTAATATTATATTGCCCTATGGGCCTTGCCCGTAGTGTAGTTTGTAGTCGAGGAGGTTGAGGTTCATTAAGTCTTGCTCGCGTGTTATGATTCTGTGCCATAAAAATTGAATAATCAAATGATGAAGTGCTTATAATCCCTGTATATGCTCAATTAGCAACAAAATTTATTGTTTTTTAACCTGTGATGACAAGTCAGAAGATACAGATGTGCAAGAGATCTTTTTTTTACAAAATCATTGCTACTGTTGTTACTAATATTATTTATATTTGTTTATGCATGTAAGTATAATAAATTTAAGGAAAACTTACTTAATGTTATGCATAAATAATAAACATAGAAAGCCAGTTCTTACAGACATCTGGACATGGTACATTCGCTAAATATTAAGTTCTCTAGATACTGCTTTGAATGAGTACATTAAGTTAGGTTTATTTTGTTCATAATGTTGTGTGTTTACGCTTATTGGTCTCAACATCTAATTTTAGATGAGCATTTTGAAGTAATTTTAGATAAGCATTTTGAATTTGTAAAAAAAGTTCAATTGTTATTTTTTTTATAGCTCACAACCATTTTAATATATTATGCTCAAATACAAGTGTCTTAGAAATCATGCAATTCCTGTGGGTTTATTTATATTTATACAGACAAAATAACATCTTTCAAATATATTCACTTAAGACGTGAGTTGTGCTTGCAAGATAGTATTACAACTTGCTGCAACTATACTTCATTGTTTTATTGTAAAGAATAACCAAAGCATTAAAAAGAAAATAAAAAAAGATGTAATGGTTCATTAAGGCATAACTTGGACGACAACAAGCATAACGTGAGGAAATAATAAGCACAACATTAAGCAATTGCAAAAAAATAGAGAATAAGGTAAGGTTTAATTAGGAAGCGATGACAGTTTTCATCATGCAAATCAGAAAGTTTTTTCCATGTCATCTGCAATGTGTCGGACGTCATTAAGCTACAAAATTTATTACCTAATTGAAGCAGTCATTGAACAGTGTGGCAGTAGTATGAAATGAATCTCAGTATAATTGGAGGGTAGTAAACATGGTTGAAATATTATACAACATAAGGGGAAAGAAATCAAGTATACATAAAGCAATAGTTGTCAACAGGAAAGTTTATTGTCATTAACAACAGCTGAAAGACCATATATGCACATAAAAATTAAAATAGACAAAGGCGGAGACAAGGTCATACGAGAAAGAAATAGAACGTAGAGTGCAAATATTGCTCTTTTTTATCAATTGTTAGTACAACTTTTACATATGTGCAATATATATCATGACATGTTGGATATTTAAATACAGATGCATTGTCATGGCAATTCATCCATTCCAGCAGACAACTTACAATGTGGAGAGGCAGCGTTCCAACATGATCTATCAAATCCCACTTCTGGCTCTGCTCCATACTATAATTACGCATGAGAGGCCAACGCTTAAGGTCTAACACCCTATCAAATTTATGGAGAACCCTCACTTCAGAATTGGAGTCTGCTAAGCTTATGCAAGAGAAACCCATTGGAATATCATTATAGAAGCACCGCTAATCATATGCAGGTGTTTCAGGGACTCAAAGAAGTCCGATAGCACAATAGGGTAGAAAAAAGAGTTAAGGCTTGCGATAGGAGCATATAAGAGATCAAAGCATTAGACTGAGAAAACCCAAACGAGTCAATGAGACTAGCTACACATGGATGCAAGAGCAAAGCATTTGCAGTACTAGGAACAGGGCATGGCAAGGTTGCAACAGAGGAACAGAGTCGACCGAGGCAAAAGCTTGTGAAACTGCTAGGAATTAATGCAGTAAGGGGCCAGAGGGAGTATGAATTAAATGCATAAGAAGGTGGTCTCGGAAAGTCTAACTTGGAGTGGATGTTACAACAACAACATAAGCTTAAGTATTCGAGATGGGAAGGCTAAAAGCATATGAGAATGAGCTTCATTAGCAGACAACGAAGCATAGAGACTTAACGCTCCAACATGGTCCACTCAGTAGCAACCACTCTTATGCTTATATGCAAGAAGTATATCTTATTTTTTTCCTATCAATAATCACTCACATTGGTTTACTAATTTGATACTTTATAGCAGTCATTATACCCGACTTGTCCTTATTTATCACTAGGAAATGTGAGTTTATTATATGAATTTACGATTATGTACGAAACACTTTTACTCAATTTGCCCTACATCGTAATTTTATCCATGTTTCCTTCATTGACATGGTTTTGTATCCACGGTTTTGCTTGGAACATTGTCTCTATATCTTAAAGACTTCCTTTAAACTTAACCAAATGTAGCCTTTACTATTGACCATGGCCACCTCTTCATAAATTTGTCCTTTATGTTCCTGTGTAAAAATACTTGCATATACAGGAGAATACAACTAATTCTACATTATTTTGTTTTTTTTTTCCTACAAATAAGATTTATAGTGGTAAACATTACATTTTTTAGACGACAATGAAAACTTAAAGCATTCTTAACTAATAGCTATGGTTTCATCGCAATATGTCAATTTATGACGGATTAGCATGTTCCAAAGTGCATACAAGCTACATTCTGCTGGGTATGTTGTTTGGGGCATTGATCATATCACATGTTGAGTTATGACGAGAAACTAAGGCTGCGTTAACTGTATTATGACTTTTGGGTTAACGAAGTGTGATAATTTACGACGGAATGACAGGTTTTACAGTGCACAAAAGCAACATTCTTCTGGGTATGTGGCTTTGGGCAGTGATCACATTACATGTTGAGGTATAAAAAGAAATTATGATGATACTGATACTTAATTAGGTTATGTTCACTGAATAACTAAACTAGCTTGTTGCATTGACTGGTTATTTTGGTTGCCTGAATGATTTTTATTACTATTCACTCTTTTCCTATTTGATTGAACTTTTATGCAAATTTAGTTTTCTAACCACCAAACTTTCAACGCTTCCAGTTTGGAGTTTGACATGCCCATGACTAGAAATGACATTTTTCTTCAATTCCCATGTTGGATCCTTTGATTACCGTGCGTTCTAATTTACCTTATCCGCTTGCAAACGAACCAAAAATCACTGCTGAGTTCTCTAATACCCTGTTCAGTTCCTAGATTCGGACTGTGGTCTGCTACCTCTGATCTACTTGTACATTTTTATACAATTCTATTTTAAATCAACATACCTAATGTTTAAACATGCACTAACTGTTTGATTATATGTGGTTCTTCCTTTTTATTTTGTAATTGCCTTTAATTTCTACATAGATATTACTATGTTATAGCGTTGCTTCGCCGTGTCCACTATAACATAATCAAACTCAGTAATATGATGGTTTGATGCAAAACATCACTTTGTTAGGCCAATAACTTTCATGACAGGAGTGGCAAGTTGTGATATTATTTTGCAAAGATAACTAGAATGGTTTGTTTCTGTTACATAAAATGAGATCACTTATCTACCTGCTATTTTAATATGCCACAGCTAGGATGTTGGAGATGAACAACTTGGCTTAGGTATGGTTAAGAACAAGATTACTGGTAAACGTAGCAGGAAATTAGGTTTATCTAATAGCACCGTTCCACACTGTGCATCTGGCTACTTTCCTAAGTGGATAATCTTCTTCTGCTGTGTTTAGTGCATAACTCATATGAACTTTGACTATATGCTTTGTGCTGGTGAGTTTCTATTACTTATTCTGATCTTACTACTTATTACTAAGCTATTAGACATACTCTTGTCTTTAACTATATAACACTGATGAAAAATATGATTATCACTATCTATTTTTTTTAATAACATATGTAGTCACTTGCTTATTATTATGGTGTTTCTAATGTCTAAGTAATCTTGAATTCACAAAACAATCTTTAGATGTATTTACCTTTGCATCTAAACTAGCAGCATTAGAGGAAACTCAAGATAAATTTCATTCTATACTATGTAATTAATTAAGCAGTAGTTACGTGCTTAGTTAAAATATGGTATGACTCTCATTTTTTTAGTATGTAGGACTTTTGTAACCGTAAATAAATTTTCTTTAAACATGTAAATAAAATTTTCTTTAAACATGTAAATAAAATTATCTTGTAAAAGTGCTCATGTTATTGCGATCAAGGTTCATCACTAGGTATGGCTATGATCCATACATCTAAATTAAGTTGATGGGTGTCGAACCAAAAAAAAAAATGCCTGTATGGCTCTTTTTCTTGAAGCCTCAAATTGCTTCTTAGGTTTCTTGATTCTGTTTTCTAGTTTTCTTTGATTGGTTTCAGTCTGAATTCGGTTCAGGCGATTTTGTTGCAACTGAATTTGCAATTTTGATGTAGCACATGATCGTTTGATCTGAATTCACACTCTTAGATGAAGAGATGCTAATCTCTAATGAGAGAAAACTCAATTTATGAAAATTATCTGATGACTTTCTCTTTTTCCAATAATCTGAGTTGGTAATTGATTTGCTCTTAAGCCCTTTATACTCGGATATCATATAAAGGTTTGATCAAACTTTGAATATTTGATACTGATGCAACTTGAAATGGAAGAGAATGGTTGTTATTACTTTCTGAAGTTGGTGATAGAAAAAAATAAGAATATGATCGAATACAAAATTTTATAGAGCTTTTGCTATTTATAATACAATATACAAAGTAAATAGGATTTAGTTCCTTCGGCCTGCTGGAGTTTTTCCTTATTTGAATCTGAGTCATAGAGGCAATGTGATGCAGTTTGAATTAAATATTAGAAATAATGAGTTTGAAACTGAAAATAATATGACGGTAAATGAGATTGGTATTCAAAATGCAGATTGGCGGTCACAACTGTTGATTTGCTATCAGCTTGTGATGATCTAAAATTTGTTAGGGAGTTCCATTAAGGTATTACTCTGATACTTCATTTTCATTTTTTATTAATGCTAAACTACATTCTTGATTTTTAGAAAAATAAAAAATGGTAAAATTGCTAAGTAGAAATTCAAGTAGACTTTTGAACTTATTCCAACTGTCTATCCATTTTCTATTGTTTGCGGTTCTGCAGCAATACTGCTATTTTAGTCTATTGAAACTTAGCCTTACGCTCAGTTTTATTGAGCCGTAATGCTCGGTTGAAACTGAGCTTTACAGCTCCGTTGAAACTGATCTTTACGACTCAGTTTCGTTGAGCGTAAGGCTCAGTTGGTACTGAGCCTTTCGGCTCAGCGAAACTGAGCCGTAAGGCTCAGGTGAAACTGAGCTTTACGGCTCAGTTGAAACTGAGCGTAAGGCTCAGTTTCACTGAGCCGAAAGGCTCAGTTTCTATTATAGCATAAAATGGTAGGTTAGTGTCATAATATAAATGCATAAACCAAACTAACCTATGGCGAAAGCTCAGCGAGGCTTTCGTCATTTAAACATATTCTTGTGGACAACATAAACTTTCTGCTGGCTTTTATATATGAAAAAAACAAACCATTGTTTCATCAATGCTTTCCATCGTACCACTATCGAATGCTACTGTGACAAGTTGTCTGTTGCAAAGAATTCACATCCATCCTTCACAACATTTCATAGTAGTGAGAATGATTAAAAGATCAAAGTTTGTAGCAACACTGGTTACATATATTTAAGTTATGTTACTTGTTTACTCTATCACTCAATTTTAATCTAAGTGCCAAAGAAAGTTCCAGTATTAAAATATAATTGAAAAGCATTTGAGTATATTATTGAACTACATTTTCACTTTAGGGTGCGTTTTTTACAGGTCCCTATTAAGTTTCAAAATAGATAAAAAACCCGGTGATAAAAACAATATAAAATACATCCCTATTTTTGAAATTCCACTAAAAACATTCCAACTCTACCCTTGCGCAATTAAAAAACTTTCCAACTTTGATTTGCCATCATTTAATCATTCAAAACATACCTTTAATCTCGCTCAAAACACTATTTCCATGATTCTGCAAAACCATCAATAAAAAAATCGCTGTTGAACTTTTCATTTTTTTTTTTTAAAACGCGTTGAACACTCAAAAGCCGTTGGTCATAATTTTAATGAAGATCATGCAAATATTCAAAAAAATTGCACACTTATATGCAAAAATGATCAGTAGTAGTTTCCTAATAAGCATATTTACAGTTTAATATTTTGCAGGTACTACTTGTTTCTTACAGTATAGACATGCAAAAATTTTTGTACAAATGAGGCATATGAACGTTCAAAAAAACTGCATACATTTATTCAGATATAACAAATATTTGCATACATTTCAGCTTGAATAAATGACTGGTAAGTAAAAACAAATTTACAACAAAATACTGAATTGATTGTATTACATCACGTAAATGTTTACAACAAATGGTAAAAGTTTACAACAAATGTAACAGAACTAATGTAGCAGAACTAATGGTCTTTTGAAGAACAAGTTCTTTTGTTATGGCCCAGCTTACTCCACAAACCACTTCTAGTACTCCTTGTAAAATCACCTGCAGATTTTAATTTTTTGATGAAAATGGACGACCAGGCATTCATGTACCTTTCGGAGGAGCTATAATAGCAATAGCAACAGAACTATAAAAAAAAGACGAATATAACAACTACCATTCCCAAGCTTCAACAACATTAATACACCAATAATCGCAGGAACATGCAATTTTTTAAATGAATGATCGATCAAATTAGATTGATATAAATATATGCGTAAAATTCAGCAAAATAACAATAATATCTGCATATTTATATGCGTACAATTCAGCAAAATAACAATAACGTTCTAACAATATGTTTTTCATCGTGTCTGGTAAAAAGTTGCATACAGATATGCATATATTTAGAATATATGCATATTCGTAGGCAAATTTTTAAAAGAAATGTTGAAAATAGATCTTTAAAATATAATATTTGTATGCATATATCAAGAATATATGCATACTTATACTCAACTTTTCTGATCACATGCAAACCCAAATGTTCTGACAATAATTTCATGCGTGAATTTGTCGGAAAACATCCAATTTTTTAAAATATATGCATATTTGTATGTATATATCTATAAAATATGCATACTTATACTCAACTTTTCTGAGCACATGCAAACCCAAATGTTCTAACAACAGTTTCATACTTGAATTTGTCGAGAAACATGCAATTTTTTAAATGAATGATCGATCAAATTAGATTGATATAAATATATGCTTAAAATTCAGCAAAATAACAATAATATCTGCATATTTATATGCGTACAATTCAGCAAAATAACAATAATGTTATAACAATATGTTTTTCTCCGTGTCTGGTAAAAAGTTGCATACAAATATGCATATATTTAGAATATATGCATATTCGTAGGCAAATTTTTAAAAGAAATGTTGAAAATAGTTCTTTAAAATATATGCATATTTGTATGCATATATCAATAATATATGCATACTTATACTCAACTTTTCTGATCACATGCAAACCCAAATGTTCTGACAATAATTTCATGCGTGAATTTGTCGGAAAACATCCAATTTTTTAAAATATATGCATATTTGTATGTATGTATCTATAAAATATGCATACTTATACTCAACTTTTCTGAGCACATGCAAACCCAAATGTTCTAACAACAGTTTCATACTTGAATTTGTCGAGAAACATGAAATTTTTTAAATGAATGATCGATCAAATTAGATTGATATAAATATATGCTTAAAATTCAGCAAAATAACAATAATATCTGCATATTTATATGCGTACAATTCAGCAAAATAACAATAATGTTATAACAATATGTTTTTCTTCGTGTCTGGTAAAAAGTTGCATACAGATATGCATATATTTAGAATATATGCATATTTGTAGGCAAATTTTTAACAGAAATGTTGAAAATAGATCTTTAAAATATATGCATATTTGTATGCATATATCAATAATATATGCATACTTATACTCAACTTTTCTGATCACATACAAACCCAAATGTTCTGACAATAATTTCATGCGTGAATTTTTGTTTTTAATCGTCAGTAAACATTTACATATCCTTTATTACTGAAAAATAGAAAAGTTTGATTTCGGTTCATGAATCAATTTACAGATCTGAATAAATTACTAAAAAATAACTAATTAACTCAAAAATAACTAATTACCCAACTAATCAAATCATCAATAGTTTTAATACTGAACATATATCAAAAATAATATTATAAAAAAAAATGAAATATGAAATACACAAATTCAGCAAAAAAAAGTAGATACGAACCTGCTCTGAAACGCCGAGACCAGTGCCTTCTTTCCAACCAAACTTCTTCAGTAACTACAAAATCCAACAACAGAAAAAACATTGAACAATCATAATCGAAGAAAACTGAAAATCGTACCCCTAGATACAAATACCTTAAATCCAACGTTTGATGAATCAATTGCCTTAGAGCTCGAACAATATCCCTCGCAGTCCATCCGACGTCTTTTTTCTTAGATTTGTAGCTCGTAAAAAAAAATCGTGACACCTCATTCTTCATGTTTTGTTTTGTGCCCTATTTGTAGTTGCGCTGCCTGAAGATAAAAGAGCGGACGGACGTTGTCCATTGTTGATTTCCAAGGAGAGCGAAGGGATCACTAATTGATTCTAGAAAGGAGAAAGGTGAAGATGATGGCGCCGCCATGACTCAAAAAAATACTAACGATGAAAAAAATGAAACCCTAATACGTGTTTAGACCGAAACTTAATTACATCGTTAATTAGAGGAAAAGGGCATTTCGGGTAAAAAAAGAGCCGCTGTTTGAAAATAGGGATGAATTTTACATGTTTCAAAAGGGGAGGATGTGAGCCTAATTAAGTTTAGTTTTAAGGATGTGAGCCTAATTTTCACTTTATTTTTATACCATGAATCCATATTGCACTACATCATGGAAAGAAAGTATAACTTAAGCTCTCTATGGAGCATAGGTTGCATTGAATTTAGATTATTCTTGAAATAAAGGAGCCAATGTACAGAGGGTAAAACAAATGGATATGCATGGAATGTAAGTTCCAAGTCTTTCTTTATTAAAAGTTCAGCAAATTTTTAATACTTATTGTGGAGCAAGCTCTGCTAATAAACTCAGTTGAAAGGCTCAGTTTCGCTAAGCTGAAAGTTTCAGCGAAACTGAGCCTTACGCTCAGTTTCAACTGAGCCTTACGGCTCAGTTTTGCTTCTTACGTTTGAAGTATCGTTACGGAAGCCCTTTATGTTTGATTATGCTTCTTATCTAATTTCTCATTTTATGTACATTACATGACTTGTTGTTGTGGAGACAAAACTAAACTGGTGCTTGTTATTTTAATTTCTTTCCAGGCTTTGGAACAAGCATGAGTTGCATGGGCTTGACAACTGCAGTTTTTTTTTAGAGCAAGAACCTTGAACATTATGCTTTGTATATATTGTGTTATGTGGTTTGCATTAACTGAGCTTATGATCTATATATTAATCGAATTATGCTTGGCGTATCTTCTTTATATACTGTTATATAGGTGTAGCGTATCTTCTTTATTGTGCATGTATATATCAATGGGTGCAGTGTTTCTGTATATTGCATATATGATATATTGATTTTGATACGGTTAAAAGTCGTATCTAATTCATTGATAGTATTGTAGGAATGAGGCATTAAACACGGTTTTTTGCCGTATCAGTATAGCAGTTTAATACGGTTTTAAGCCGTATCAATATACGAATTTGATACGGCTTAAAACCTTATCAATCTATGAAGTTGACAATGCCAGCATGCTAATTTGATATGTTTTTAAGCCGTATCAAATTAGAAAATTCATAAATTGATACGGTTTAAAACCGTATCTATCTACCAATTTGATTCGAAGCCGTATCAAATTATGAATTTGATAGGGCTTAAAACCGTATCAAAGCAACAAAGACATCATTTTTTGATACGGTCCAGAAAACTGCCAAATCCATTTTGATATGGCCACGAGCACTGCTAAATTGGCATTTCTGGTGTAGTGAGTAGGTGTAGATGTATGCATTTTGACTATAATCTCTTCAGAACTTTATCGTGAATGATAATTACTTTATGAGAAGTAAGGTGGCCATTAATAGGTGAATGTAAGAGAAGGAGAGCTTTAGGAATTAATGAAAATGGGATGTGAAATCGAAGCTATGATAATGCCTTGTACTTATAAGCTAACCTTAGAAATTTTATAATATAATCTTTCCATATATACTTCATCACATCACCTCCATAACTACTCCATACCTACAATATACCACACATATCTCCCCATCACGTCACACAACCTTATCATTCCCTTTCCATGATTCTCAAGTACATATGTGTAAGAGGCTGTTTCTTTTGTTTTATTAGAAAAAATCAAGATTTTTTTACCGAAGCCCTATATGTCAAATAGTAAAAATTTATGGTAATTTATTTTAGGTTTTCATGAATATATATATATATATATATATATATATATATATATATATATGTGCGTGTGTGTGTTTATGAGAGTGTGTATATATACATGTAGTTATTTAAACCAAGAAACTCTATTCCAATACAACTTCTATTCGTCAAACCGTTGCGAATCTGAAATCCAATTCTCGAACACATTTTTCCTTCTAAGTTATTATACCTATATTTGTAACAAAATATTTTGAGTTAGTATTTCTATCATTATTTAATAACTAAATGGGTCTCATTATATATTTTAAATACTTATTAAATCCTCTAAACTCTAATTAAATCCAAGGGCCATTTATTCAAACTTGAAGATATCATTGGTGATATTATAGACATATTATTTTCAAAAATGAAATGCAATATTTACTTACATGTTCCTATTTAGATGGAAAATTAATGTATGTATCCAATTTTATTGCTAATGTTTAGATATTTTCAAATGGCTAAATTGCGGTTTTTGCATACTTCTCTCTTTAAACTAATTTCATCCTCGAAATTAAATGAGAATATGATAACTTTAACAACATATGTACAAAGATATATGATAAGTGATCTAACCAAATCTAATGAGTACATTATCTCGCTCCAGCATTTGAGCTACATATCTCTGAACTTGGGACAAGTTTTTCTCATTTTATCATATGTTTCCCAAATGCAGTCTTTAGCATCATTGCTTCACCGATCTTTTACCAATTTTACAAACTTTCTTCTCATTCCCTTCTTCTCCTGATCAAAAGTTTCATTTTGCCAAATAACTATTAAATTTGGCTTCACTTCCAAGTCTTCTTTAATAGTTTTCTCTATGATTTGTTTTGGATCCTGCATAAATATTCGAAATGAGATACATGAAACAATTTGTGAACTCGCGACATTCTTTTAGGTAATTCCACATGGTAAGCTAGTGGGTGGGTTTGCTCGAGAATAGGAAATTATCCAACATATCGAGGTGATATCTTTCTAGCTTTTTCGAATCTTAACTTCTCGCATCGGTGATATTTAAAAAAAATAGAGGATCTCCAACTGAAAACTATAAAATTTTACATCTTTGATCGGCATAACTTTTCTGTTTACTCTTAGCTTCCTTTTCTTTTTCCTGATTATATCCACCTTTTACGAAGTTTCTCGGATCGTATTAGGACTAAGAACCAGTCAGTCTTTGGTATTGATCCAATAGGATGGTGATCTACATGGACGACCATACAAAGCTTCATACGGTGCCATGTTTATACTTGCTTGATAGTTGATATTATAAGAGAATTCCATAAGATGAAAATGAAATCTCCTATGAACCTTCAAAGTCCAAAGTGCAAGCTCTGAAAGATCTTCTTAACAAGTTGTTCACTCTTTCCATTTGACCATCAGTCTGGGGATGATATGTTATGCTCAAACTTCGCCTTATCCCCAGAGTTGTTTGTAACGCTTCCTAGAATTTTCTGGTAAAAATTAGGTCCCAAACATTGGCAATGCTACTTGGAACTCCATGAAAACGAACAATTTCTTTTACATTTTTTTTTGAAAATTGGTACATTTTTGCTCAAATACCAACAAATACCAGCCTTATATGCCTCGTCGAAACCTTGTAATCCCCTAACCTAAATGGGTGCCTTATAAGGAAAAAGAGTACATATAAATTTGGTGAACATATTAAGATCTTGGTGCATAAATCAAATTTAGCAAATAATTACATAAATACAACAAAACTCGTTACTAAGGCTCAACGACCCTTCTTCTCTAAATACTCGAATCAAATTCAGTAATCAACCATTATCATTCAAACCTACTCACCGACGCCATATAAAATTCTCCTTCTAGTAACTCCAAATCGTCTTTGATCCATTGTTTTGCATTAAGAAGAAAATCTCTCGTTCTATATGGTGAAGTTTAGTCATTCTTTGGGTTTTTTGGTTGTAGAAGACTCTGGCATTTTGCTCTACCCAAATGTGGTAGATTGCAGATGTAATGCAAGCGTAAGAAATATCTCGTAATTGGTCTTTGTCGTGGAAGTTTGACTAGATTAAGTTCAATTTGTCTTCAAGGATAGGTAAAAGTGTAGGAGGTAGAGAAAGTTTGAACTTGAGAGAGCACTAGATAAAAGAGGAATAAGGGCAGTCGAAGAAGAGGTGTTTGATTGATTCAACATCAGTTTGGCATAATGGACATAAGGTGTCTGTGGTATTGTTGAAGCGAGCTAGTCGATCCTTAGTGTTCAGTCTTCCTGAATAAGAGAGACAAGTTATAAATGCCATTCGTTTACTGCACTTACTGTGCCAAGTGATGGAGTAAATGTTCTTAACATCTGATCTATCACGAACTTTATCCCAAACTTTATGGAAAGTAAAGCCTCCTCTACCACCCCAACTATAGTGATCATGACTCAGTTTTGGGTGAGTTCTGATGTCTTGAATCTCATGCGCAATGTCTCTAGTGGCAAGGTGTAAAGTTGGATCTATTTGAAAATTTCAAAGAAGACATTTAACTGTTTCATAAAGGTTACCAATACCATGAAGTTGAGTAAGACCAATAAGATCTACAAGGCAGGCAGAATTGATCCAAGGATCATATCAAAGTGAGGTATCATTTCCATTTACAATAATTTTATTGAAATATTGCTTACCACTTGATTGAAGTCGTAGTATCGTTTTCCACGTGGATGAGGCACTGTTATCAATTGATAAATTCCAAAAATACTTGTTGTAGCAATACCTTCTTTGCATCCACTTACTCCATAGAGTTGTGGTAAGCAGTTGCCTTCTCAGTATATATATATATACATATATATATATTATATATATATATATATATATGTATACACACACACACATATATATATATATATATATATATACATATATATATACACATATACATATACATACATACATATACATATACATATATATATTGGCAAGGCTTATGGCTTCCCTCATTGGTTTTATTGGAATTAAGTGTGCGCTTTTGGTTAATTGGTTGACAATAACCCAAACACTTTCATTACCCTTCTTTGCACAAGGTAAACCATTCATTGATATTTGATCTCATTTCTAGGTTGGAATCTCGAGGGATTGCAATCTTCTTCTAATCGCTTCAAATTAGTTGTCAATTTGCATGCCTACTAACATGGATAGTAATGTCGCCATTGATACCTCCCCAGTAGAAAGTCCTTTTCATGTGTTGATACATCCTGATAACTCCATGATGTACTAAAAGTTAAAAATTATGACATTCGGTTAGAACTTCTTGCCTGATTTCATTGATGTTTGAAACACAAATTCTTTTATTCATTCACAAAATTCCTTCATCATCCATCTTAAATCTTGACCATCTTCTTGGTATTATTTTTTCTAGACTTCCTTGGCTATTCTTGGGATAAAAAGGATCCTTGATTTTGTTTTCCTTTTTATGAGAAATCAAGGTTGGATGCACTACTAAATAGGTTATAACGACATGCTTCTTACTTAGTGCATCTTCTGCTATGTTGGTTTTCTGTGGTATATATGAGATAGTTAGCCTACCTTGTAGCAAGGTCATCCAAAGATCGAGTGATCACAGTCACAAGCCACAGATATAAAATCTTACCAAGCCAACTTCTTAAGGTCGGGTCGAGTCAAAGGCAAGACAAGCCAGACGGTTTTTCATCTTCCAGATCAAGCACAGAAAATAGTGGTTAGCACGATGGTCTTTGGGTCGAAGGTCTCCGGGTTGATGGTCTCCAGACCGAACAGAATAAATAGGCGTCGGTCGATAGCCTTCGGGTCAAACAGAAGAAGGAGACACTAGGTCGATGACCTTCGGGTCGAACAAACTCGACTCGACCCGAGCACAGTTCCCCAAAAAAATTGCTACCCATGTAGTCCACTAGCTCTTAGTTAAATGGAGAAATTGACATGTGGCTTTGACCCGAACTCCTCAATCACCCTATAAACTCGGATTGGGTGCCACCAACACAATGACCGTTCCTGCTCATATTACCCAATCCGACCCAATATATACTCAAGCCGAAGACCAGAAAGAGGACTTTTTGGCATTTTGAAACTCCAACACACATAATTTTTCTGCCATTATTGCTCAACCCAAGCCCCATTTTCGTAATTCTGGAGTGAATTCGCACATTTTTGAGAGAAATTTGACTGTTTTTTGAGTATTTGAAGATTATACTCTTTGTAATTGTGATTTCTTAGTGAATCAAAGAATTATGAAGCGATATAAGTTCATTAACGCCGAACCACTATAAAATGTTGGTGTCTTCTTATTTCTTGCACTTTTCAGTTATTTTCTCACATTTCGTGCTCAAAACACGACTTTTTGGGGTTAATGTCATTTTTTAGTCTAACATTTTGGTGCTTTCACTGAAAAATGAAAATTCTCAACGTCTAAGGATTTCCAAGGATTTTCCCGTCTATTTTTGGGATCGCCAAGTCCAAAAAGGATATCCTACCATTCCGGCAACTTCGTCGGTTTTTCAATTAACAAAGACCAAAAATGAAGTGCTCGACTCGAAGAATTCTAGGTTGGCATCCGAATCGAGGTCCTCGGTTCGAAATGCTCGGTTCGAAGACTCATTCGATCCGACCCAAAGACATGTTCGATCCGAGACAGGGTCATTTCCACACAAAAAAAATCGGGTATGACCTAAATTTCGAGAAAAAGGACTAACTATTTCGGGTATGACCTAGAGCCATGACCTCTATTTACTGATGTTATTCAACATAGGGAGTTATTGAACAAATTCAACATGCCAACCATGACAGTATAAGTGGGAAAGACTGCTTCCGAATAACCTCCTTTTCAAGGGTTCAATCGCGTACAGATTTCACCAATGCAACAGAGGTTATTCCTGAATGAGCGATGACCACTTGGTTTACACAACAAAAACCTGCCAACTGACTGAATCAAATGACATTGATATGGAGCAATCCAGGCACTACTCCGAAGATGACTCAAATAATCTTAGCGACGATAAGTGTCAATGATGGGATATTGAAAAGCGACCAAAGATCCCAAAATTACAAAGCTACCCTTCAGTCATGTAACATGATGAAGGACATATACCTTGCGGCTCACTACCCGAAGAATTTAGCTAATCTTTTCAATGACCATTTGCTATCAACCACACTGATAATGACCGGTATCCACCTAATAAGTGTTAAAGCAACACACTTAGGTGCCTAGAGTTAGGTACCAATTAAACCTCCATTGGACATGATTGAGCCTATGGATCCTCATAAGGATAATAGGAACTTGACTGCTCATCAGCTACCACGCAACTTCAGCCTAAAGATGAGAGCTCGAGATCAAAGGAAATACAAATCAATTGCAATCTACGTCATACTCCTGTTGTGGCAGAACTTACGAATAACATTCAAAGCCTAGCAAGCCATACTAACATTTAAGATTATCCAATCAAAGTCAAGGCCAACCAGCTGCTACGACAGGCCTCACAAAGACTTGAGTCATCTAGAAGACTATTTAAATGGAACATTGAATTGGACTAATTCGTCATTACTTCTTTCCCTTGGAAGGTCATCCCGGGATAGACGTCAATGAATCTCATTACTACATTCACCGCTCTGAATGATTCGACAAAAGCACTAATCAACTTTCTGCTTGATTGAAGACGTACATGAATGGGACTTCTAATGGCCAACGTTTTGCAATAAAATGTGAAGATTCACAATTTGACTCCCTTCATTGACCGTTTGTTAATTGTCTCATGCCCCAAATGCAGGGGGGAAATTGGAAATCCTAGCGTGGTTTGCTCCTGATTCCATTACCTAATCCAAAATTGATACATTGTTGCCTTGCATGACCGTATTCGTATCTAGAGTATGGCCAACTACTCTAGTCTTGCCCAAAGCTTGGCAAGTTAAAGGTTTGAAACACTTAAGCATGTATGCTGATTGTTTGTCCACACATCACCTCTTAATCTCGATGTGGGATCGAGGATAGCTGGGAATGGGCGAGGCATGTCTATCTTCCTATCCCTTTTCCCACTTCCTAACATGGAAAGGTCTAAGCTCCTATAAGCATGGATTTTTTGTCTCTCCCCGATCAGCATCCTAGCACTAAGAAGATGAGAAGCAACCATTAATGTTCTTGATCCAATTGTTTATGCTATGAAATTGTAAATGCTATGAAATAACAACCAAATAACACAGATCTATGCTATGAAATTGTATATCGAGAGTTATACCTTTCAGATCTTTCATCGTTTTATGTGGTCGAATTAAATTGATCTTCTACAAATCTGAACACGGATGAACCATAGATGCATTGAATCGTGAGCTCGACATGCGTCGTGCCTCCTCAGGTATCCACTTGAACGTTATCTTCTTCAATCAAATCAAAGAAGAAAAGGAAAGGGCATTACTAGTCACCGCCATGATTTTCAAGGTTTTGGAAGGGGTATTCGGGTTTTTCTTTTTTATGTGTAATAATTTGATCCGATCGAAATTATTTTATATAAGCTTAAACGCGTCCTGTTAAAAAAGAAAAATGAATATCTCTTTTAAAATTAAACATAACCATAAAATAGGAACCAAATACTTATTCCAACTTTAAATAAAATATCAACAAATTGATATTTTATTTAACCCGAAAACAGTTTCTTCTTTATAACGTTCTATTATGTAACCCTATATGCTATAACAACATCGGCAATGATTTTAAATCCTATTTAAAATAATAAACAGTGATTGGCATCTAGTAGTATGTAGCTCTACCCAAGTTATAATAAGATTAGTGATTGAATACATCCTTTTCTATGACCAATGTCTCAATATAACATAATCCTTTTAACCAGCATATCCAAGATTAAACTCAAGGCATGGTACGTATCATCCTCTTTATAATTTAATCTTTTTATCTTGATCGATGAGTAGACTATATAAAACAAATCAATATTTGAGCATGACCATGCATTTCATAGTCTCACTTAATCAAGAGGCCCATAGATATCACTACAAATATTGTAGGGTTAAATTCTGTCTAGATCATTTGTAATTTTCATTCGATTCAAGATGTATCCAATAATCACCTTTATCGTCTACTCGGTAAAAGTAACTTTTGATGATATCAAAATACTAATATCCTCAAATAAAATTAATTTCAGGTCTGAGGACCATTACATCAATGTCACTATGAGAATAATTAATGATACTATTAATTATATTCCATGCAGTTTTCTCACATTGGGTCATCCCAATATGCTATTCTCCAATACGTGTTTATGTCTTAACATTAATATCACGTATATTAATGATCAATGAGATGTGATCATCAGTCAATCAACATACTAGTCTTAATGTTTCATTGTTGTCCTATATAAACAACAAAACTTGACCAGGGACATTTTAGAATTATAATACTTAACATATTATATAATCTCATGCCCAAGTCATTTACTTGAACTATATAATGTTGTGTTATTATTCTAAGAACTTCTATTTTAATATTTATATTATGCAGTAAATATAACATAATAGAATATTTTATTTCAAACAAAACAACAACATCAACAGTGTTAATAATCACATCAAATGGATTGCCTCTAGGGTATAAACTCGAACAATCTCCAATTTGCACTAGAGTCAACCATTCATGTATCATAGACCTATGAAACTAGTGTGACCATTAAACTTCTGATGCGATAGAATTTAAGTCAGTGGGTCGGCAACATTACAACCTTTTGCAACATTGCAGATATGTTTATTTCCTTTGTGAACAACTTCACATAAGAAATTATATTTCTTAAATATATGTTTGGATCGATAATGAGTTCAAGGTTTTAGGCCTGACCAATAGCCCCATTATCATCACAATGAAAATCATTGTATCAACAATGAACTAAGTTCAATTATGAACTTTTTAACGTCTTTCTTTCCTAGAATCAGTATAAATTTCTTGTTTTAAAACTAACATTATTTACAATAATTAATGTGTTATCAATATATAACATTAGAATTATTATGTCACTCCCACTCAAATTCTCGTCTATTCAAGGTTCAACGTACCTTGTGGTTCCTGAGACATTTTGAAATTTATTTCATTCCCATTGGTATCTTATAGACTGGCTCTCTTTTAAAAGGATACCAATTCGAGCAATAAACATTTTATTCTCAGAGGATTTATAGAAATAATATCCTTTCGCTTCTTTTGGATATTCCACAAAATAATTATTATTAGATTTGGGTCTGATCTTATTAGAGGCAAGACGTTTCACAAATGCCTCACATCCCAAATCTTCATAATAGACACACTAGGACGTTTCCTAATCCATATCTTATATGGCGTCTTTATAATCGTTTTAGTAGGATTACTATTAAATATGAAATGTTTTAAGGGGATAATCCTAAGATTTATTGGAAGATCTATATGACTCATCATTGATCGTACCATATTTTATGAGGTGCGACTTCTCCTTTTAGACACATCATTCCAATATGGTGTTCTAGATGGAGTGAGTTATGAAACAATTTCACACTCATTTGGATAGTCATTCAATTATTAGCTTAAATATTCTCTCGATATGTTCGAAGGGTATTTATTTTCTATATCTACTGACATCATTAGTAAATGTAATGAAGTAATAAAACCATACTCTAGCTTATGTATTCATTGCTCCATTTACATCATTATGTATGAGACCCAATACTTACTAACCCATTCACTATGTCAAGTGAAAGGTGATTCAGTTATTTTTCTTAATAAACAAGATTTGCATTCTTCATATGATTCAAAATCAAATGATTCCAAAATTCCATCATTATGGAGTTTTGATATGTTTTTCTTGTTTATACGGGCTAACTGACAATGTCAAAGGTATACTGGATTTAAATCACCAAATTTAATCCGCTAAGTAATTATGTCAAGCACATCATAGTTAAGGATTTATAAAATCGTTAACTAATTGCGCATTTCCACAAGATATTTCATTTAAACTAAATGAACAACAATTTTCCTTTTATTACAAATGAAATTCAATTTGTCTAAACAAGATACATTTTAACATTTATTTTAAATGGAAATTTCACAATAACAATTATTTTAATTATTCAATTAAGCCAGTACACACAACAAGAAGCAGCTTCCTATGGATAATCCATCAACATTTGCTTCATTTCCAATCGTAAGTCCACTTGTCCTTTTATCAGATTTGTACTCGTTCTGCAATTCCTGCAAATTCACATACATCTATGTGATTTATATCTAGTATCTAATACTGGAGATGTATGAGTAGATTGTTATAACATGTATATCTTATTCAGTTTAAATCATACTTCAACTTTCATTTTAGATCTTCTATATTTGTTAAAACAATTACGTTTTAATTTGTTAAAGGACAATACTCAAAATTTGATGTTAGTTATAATTCAATTTTTCATTTTTTAAGGATTAATTTTAAATTATCGAAGTTATTTGTAATTTAATATTTATAGTAGATAATAAATAATAAATGATTCTGTAAAATTATTTAATATAAATGCAAATTTTTGATAGTCAAAATTTATATTAACATAAACGTATAATTTAAACTAAAATACGCTCCCACCCAAATTAACACCCACTATTTATATAAATATATCAATATATATATATATATATACACACACATATATATACATACATACGTATATATGTATATATATATATATATATATATATATATATATATATATATATGATGGTGGTCCAAGATCCACATCTAATCATGCCTTGACTTAGCTTGGCTAATCCTCAAAACACGACCTTTTAAGTAAACAATTATATCAATTATATCTCTTATATAACTCTTGGATCGCATGATGGACAATTTGTTCATAGAATTATTCATTTTCTCAAAATATAGAATAATGCATGTTATTTCTCTCTAAGGCCATATTCCTATTATGCATCCTAGTTAAGATAGACCCAATAATATAGTCGAAGTATCACAATTACTCTACTGCATATAACCAAAATAAAAGGATGCACAACGCTTCAGCATTACCTACATCTAGTGATTCTGGCATTGATGGGTATATATATTGGAATACATCACCATGACTTAATATAATAAAATTTGCTTTTAAAAGGATTTTATAACTCCTAGTAGCAAGCGATATCAGTGTTATTTACACATATCAAAATACATATATTTATTTAAATATATATTGCATATAAATGCAATAATAAATAATATACAACATGCTTGTACGTGAATTTAATGGTATAAAATAAGCATGCCACTACGTCTTTTGGACATTTAAAAAAAAATGGTTAAATATAACACATATGTAGTGTATCAGAAGTTAAAACCAACGTGATGTTACAATTGGCCAATTTGTTCCAAATGGCTCTAAATATAACACACATATATGTATGTATATACATCCCACTAACATTTAAGGTACAGGCCATTTTACTAGATGAAGTATATCACGTTCCCTGATGTATATTTAACTTCAAACTTACTGACAAACATATCAAATACACAATTATATGTACACATGCCCAATAATGTCATATTTCAAAGCCCATTTTACATTCGGTAATATCCATATGTTAAGAGTAATAAAAGCAAATTTAGGTCTAAATGAAATAACATATTAATAGAGTATGATATATATAGGTATACATAATATACTAAACATACCACATCCATGTTTTGTACATGCACGATCTTAAAAAATAAAAATATACAAACAAGATTTATAGTCACATAGGCACTTATGTATATATAGTTCTATGAACCGTGTCATATATATATATATATTTATATTTATATCTGTGTATGACACAGTTCATAGAACTATATATATATATATATATATATATATATATATATATATATATATATATAAGTGCTATATATGATGTGTACTTAAATGTGCACATTTATATTCACACATTTTCTTGTTTTAGCTAAATAAATGAACATTTTTGGGTATTTTATATGATCAACCAATGTTTTAAATGTTTTCAAAATCATAACTCATTTGGTGGGTTTAACAGTAAATTGTGCATGGTCTAGTTTGTGATTGCATTTACTTGTTCCTTGTAGTTGTCTCTTATAGGAATTTAGGAGAAAAAAATGACATATGCACATGAAGATATGAAGAAAACACGCACATACATAATAGGAGGGAAAGAATTAATTCATTCTATCAAAAAAGGAGGACCCCACCTCTCAACTAATCCACTTACTCTTACGGCTTCATATTAGAGACTAATGCACTAATTGGATGAGACAAAAAAGGCTTCATGCATTCTACATGGTTGATTATTGGCTAAATATAAAATTAAAAGCTTCATGAAAGGGTATTTTGGGGAATTCACAAGAAAAATGACTAGGGTTTTAGGTTTTCAGATCACATATATATACCCCCCATGTTTTGTGTAATTTGGATCCTCTTTTTATGATATGAAATGTAAGTTGCTTAAGTTAAAACAAATGGCTTCCAAGTCTCTTTCTTTTATGTTTATCTTATGCATCTTTTAATTTTTATGCTTTTCTTTTGTTGTTATAGCTTAGATTTATTTACATTCTCTTTACTTTATGTTCATAGTTTAGATTTATTTACATGCACTTAGCTTAGTTCTTTTCTTGTTCTATTTAGTTTTTCTTTCATTTTGTCCTTTTCCAATGTTGAAACTTACATGTGTTGATATGATAACATACATGAGTAGATAAGCCCCTACAATTTAGGGTAATGAAGCTCTCTAACTTTATGTAAGTTCAACATTTGTATGATTTGTGATCTCTCTAATTCGTGCTTCATGATAGTGGATTTTAATGTAAGTTTATACAAGTGGGTTTGATAGTTTAGGTTGCATATGCAAATGAGTTATTCTTATTCAATATAAACACAAATTACATCAATATTTACTAAGTGTTTTTGATTATGAAATAAAAGCAAGAACAAAATTTGATGATCTATGTCACTAATTACAATAGCGAATAGATCATACTTAAAATAATTTTTTCTTTGCTTTCATTTTCATGAGAACAATGAGTGGTTTAATTATTGTGCTATAGTTTGATAGTTTATGTTATGTTAACTAATAACATAAATAAGCTACACTTATGGTTAATGCAATATTTATGTCACTTAATGTTATAAATAGAGATTATAGATCGTATGTTTGTTAATTTTTATAAATATGAGAGGGGATTTACCTCTAAATTGCTCTCCAATCTCATATTTAGCTTTCAACCTAATTTCTAGTTTTCATTAGTTTTTGTTAGCTAAAACAATCTAATGTTTGGTTTAATTTGATTGAATAAAATTAGAATTACTTCTTTCTTCGTGGATCGACTCGTATTCAGTACGTACTACAAGTGTACGCAGTGTGCTTGCGATTTTATACACTTCGCGACAGATTTCTAATCGATTGAATTTCCATCGTCAAACAAGTTTTTGGTGCCATTGCTGGGGAAAGAATTTTAATTTTAGTTTTATTCTTCGAATTAATTTTCTTATTTTTTTTCTTCTTTTAAAAAAAAATTGCATGTGTGTTTTGTGCATTATTAGCTTCTCTTGATCATTCTTGCTACTGTTTTTGTGTTTATGCTTTCTTCTTACTGTTTTTGTAAGTTGTTCATTTAAAAGAAATGCTTTATGTTAGCTAGTGTTTGTTTTATTTTGATTTTGTATTGTTTGTGTGTGTTTGTTTTGTTTCATCTAAGATTTGTTTTGATTTGATTGTTTTTGATCTCCTTGTGTTATACTTTATCTATGTCAACTTATTAGGAAAAAAACTTCATTTACTTTGCTTTCTCACTTTCTGTGTTTGATGTTCAGAACTATTACTAACGTTTGCATTTGTTTGAACTCTGTTAATTGAGTGTTGTGCATTCAGGTCCATTTCTGCGTGTTAATTCACCTTCTGTTTATTCACTTTAGTATCTATTTCAGTGTCCATTTATTTACATTCTTTTTACTGTTTTTTTCAATCACACTCTCAATTTTGAATGATTTTTTCTAAAAAACTGACAGAATTTCTGCCCATTTCAGTGAATTTCTTTGCCATTTCAGTGATTTTTCTAAAAAATAGTCACAATTTCTTTAACATTTGTGTGAATTTTTGCATTCATTTCTGTTACGCAATACTGTTACGTAACTCAACAACACTATTCCTTTTCACATACATTCTCTTACAGTCTTACCACTGTTGCTAATCGACAAATCACTTCAACTTCTTCCTTCCTTCCACCAACTCTCCCATTCATTCACCAATTGCCCTCACAAAGCACGCAGCCATCTATCCCCGATCACCACCCTACTATCACAATCTCCCCTATGTAACTACAGTCAACCCCCTTCCGTGCTCTCACAAACTTGCAGCATCACCCACCACTTCTTTTCTATTTTGTAATAAGCCCAAAAACAAACCATATCATTGCACCACCCTCACATAGTACCACTACAACATTCATGACATCCGCCTTCAACCAGAAGTTCCAAAACCGAAAAGCATAACCACGCCACACTCAGGCCACCGACAAAACCATTGCACAACATCCCTCCTGCATATTGCCACAGTAGCCCCACTCAACTTCAAATTCACACAACTACTTCACAAATCATCCAATATACCTCATCATACTCAACTACCACACACAGCAAATTGCCCAAAAAAAGAAGAAAAAAACACTCAACCCAAACTTCCATGCAGCAATAACCCATACATCACCAATTTCCACTTTCATTCATTTCAACCCAAATACCCCCAATCTCCATCGTCACTTCAACTTGTCACTACATCTTGTTAACCAAACAGCACTTCGAGAGCAACAGACCACCAAACATACTCATCACAGCTTCAAAACTAGAAAACTGTCATCAGTACAAACCAAGCTCCTCCCCACTTACTACTGTCAATCCATACCAATACACTCTCAAATTACCACTTCACAAACCATACCAATACAAAATCATCTCCAACTCCTTCAAACTGTTCTACAAACCAAGTCTTCACCATTCTCTAATCACCGCTTCCAACCACATAACCCAAACCACTTCACAAACATTCATCAACATCCACTCCACCTTACTGCGTCCATCACCACCCTCGAAAAAAACTTACCCTCTGCAAAACTTCAGCCTTGCCACAAATCCTGATCACCCATACTCTACATTGCCTTACACAAAACATACAAATCACACCCTCATACACACACCACGCGACAGCATCCCTTTTAACCGATCAGTACCACCCACTTTTCTTCTGCAACCAAACTGTCACCCTGCATACTACAACTCCAACAGCTCAACAACATAACACATTCCACTCTGCAACTCGAAGTTCACCATCAAACTCCCCTCACCTAAACCATCAACAAACCAACACTTCAAATCCTTCTCAATGCTGGATATGATCCTTTCAAACCCTATACCACAAATCCACACATACCAATACTTCACCTTCAACAACCAGGACACACGCAATTTCCCACACAATCCCGAAATTGCCTCCTGTTATGTCCAAAAGTAGCCTCCCGTAATTAACACACTAACTCGTGAAATCACCAAATTCCATCACCGTGCCAAAGCCGAAGCCGATTAAATATGATTTGCAAATTGATTCCTTTGCCGATTTGATTTTGGCCGTTTTATAATTTGGTTTCCGATCGAGATTTTTTTTTTTGTGATTTGAAGCCGAGTTGATGTGGGGAGTTATGAGTTGTGAAGGGTGGGTACATATCTTTGTTGTTTATTTAATGGGTTAGGGTTGTGAACCTTTATTTGGGACGGTGGAAATTACTGGGCTAGGCCGCACTTTATATTTTAATATTTAGTGCAGATATTAGTTAGTTTCTATTATTTAAACATTGCAGTTTCCTTTTAGTTTAAATAAAAAAGGGAAGGTCTTTGATTTCTAAGTTCTTTTGTTTAATCATTGAAAACAGAACTCTTGCCTTCAAAACATTTTCAACTTGTAGAAATTCAGGAGACAAGATTGCTTGCCAAAAAATTGCTCTTAACTTGCTTACTTGGCTTTGCTTTGCTCGCTACAAAATTGTCGGGCTTGCTTAAAAAAAATGCCACTAAAAAAAAACTGCTAATTTGCATGCTCTGGTATAATGTTCTAAATTCTTGTTTTACTTTTACCGCATTATGGTTTTCTTGCATCAAAAAATTCAAAAACAAAATAAAAATTCGTTTGTAGTTGCACTGTTAATTCATGTTTAATTTCTGTTTTGCATTCATCTAATTTTTGTTTTTATTTTGTAAGGACATCATTATATTTTGACAAACTAATTTATTTCCAATTAATTATTCATCGGTGTCTAAACTACGATAGAGTAATAATCGTTTATAAATATTATTGCAATTGTTCCTCTAAAGGTACTTAAACCTTTGACTGCATTGCTTGGGTAATTCCTTATGCACCGATAACTCATATCCATTAACTGGCTGAGAAATCTATTGTAGAAATTAATCTAGCCGTCACTATGTAATTTAGAAAATTTGTAAATAGTTAATTTGCATTCATATAGTTGAATACTTGCATTAGGTTCATATATACATAAAACAAAAAAATTCCAGAAAATGAAAAATGATTTTCTTTTATATATATATATATATATATTTCTCTTTAAAACCACAAAAATAAAATAAAACAAAAACTCCATTTTCTTGGAAATGTCTCAATTTCCATACTCATCAGAATTTTACGATAGTTGTGAAAATCAATATAATCCATATAATTTTACACCAAATTCATATGGATATTTTAATAACAATTATTGTACAAACAATTTGGATTTTTCACCACAAAATTTTCAAATAACGATCAATCCTCAACTTTAGAAATAAGTATTCAATCTTTACTTGAACAAAGTCAAAGAATGAATGAATGGTATAATTCATACTTGTGCAACAATTCAAGTGATAGTTTTCAAAATAATCAAAATTCAAATTCAATTCCAAATTCAAATGATTTTGATTATAACTCTTAACAATTCAATTTCAAACTCCAAAATGAATTTCAAATTCAAAATGGAAATATGAATTATTTTTCAAATGATTTTGGCAATGGGAAAAATTTCAAATGTGATGCAAAGGGAAACTTTTGTTCTTACCAATTTCAAATTGAAAATTCTTAAGTAAATAATTATAAATGTGATTTTGTTGAGCAAATGAACGAAATTCATGATAATTACATGGATTTATTGTATGCAACATACTTGAATTTTCATGAGAAACAAAATCAAATCCAAACGTGTGAGAATTCAAATAATAATCCATCTTTTACCAAAATGTATGATTTTCAATTACAATTTTGGAAATCGAAAATGAAAATCTTAATGAAGTTGTTAAAAATATAGTAGTTGAGTTGGATTTTAGTTCTTTTGAGAGGGTGGAACCAAATTTAAAATTCTATCTTCCTTTTTCTGAAAATAATGAATTCAAACAACAATTTTAGACTCTGAAAATGATTTATGCAATGAAGTTGTGAATAATTCAAAGGAAGACGAATTTGATGAACAAGAATTTTTTGGTCTTTTCGAAGATGAGTTGAATTGTAAATGGGTAGATTTGAATCACCATTTGGACTTTGAAATTAATCCTATAAATAAATTTCCAATGACAAATTCGAAATTCAAATTGGTGAATTTAAACATGAATTTCAATCAATTATTTAGTCTACACCAAAGATCATCAAAAATAAACCAACTCATTCGATTTTTAATAAAATGACATTTTTTTCCCAAATTACATTCAGCTTCGGAATCTTTTACGATTTGATTTTCTGAGGTTAAGCCGTGTCTCTCATTCTTGAAGAGATAAATGAATTGGTCTTTAGAAGACTGTTTCATTTACTTCTTGTCAATATATTTTCTGATATACTGTAAATATTATTTTTCTTTTTCTTGTAAGTATAAGGCATATATTCAAAAATTTCATTACCTTTTCTCCTTTCATTTAGGTTGACTGTGGGGACATAGGTGAATTCAAGTGTGGGGGAGTCTTACTTTCACTTTGTTTTGCACAGTTTAAGTTTATAATTTTTCCCTTTTCCTTAAAAAAAATCAAAACCAAAAGAAAAAAAGATTTGAATTTTTATTTACTTTTAAATGAGACATGATGGAGTAAGCATACAATTTTGGTCATACGATTTAAATATTTAGGAAATCACTTTTATTAATGGATAACGAAAGAAAAGTTTGAATTATGAGCAAATTTAGTATAACTAGTACATTGAGATATTCGTAGGTGATGAGTATGAAGTGTTTTCAAAATTGTAATCTGATTAATAGAATGGTTGATTTAGACTACTTGTGATAACATTTTATATCTTTTAAGTTAAGTTGTGCTAAGATATTCTTGCTTAACTCTTTCTCTTTCAAACAAAAAGAAAAAATATATAATAATAATAAATAATCCAAGGGCATCCAACATTGTTGTAAATCTAGCGATGGTGTGAAAACTCGCCAAGCTCTGTCCTAACTCACACGTCAATCTTCGAGGAAGTGCATGGGCGTGATACCTTGGTCTCATTTTATGAGTTGGACATCTAAGGATTACCGACATCTTGTTGACAAAATCAGCGTCGGTCTGCACAATCTGCCAAGCTCTGTCCCAAACTCTCACAGGTGGTATACCTTGGTCTTTTCAGTTAGGTGTTTGTAAAAAATAGTAATGTAAATATTTTTTAAAATTAAGAGAGAGTAAGCACTTGAAATCCAAGCACTATCTTCACTGATTTGACCTAACTTGTTAAACAAAAGGAAATAAAAATGCCATTTTATGATTGTTGATAATCGATTATAGATTCCATTTCATAATTGCATTATGTTTTCAACCGAAACAACTGGCCAAGCTAGAGAAGTTTGTAATGATAACCTGACTTTTGTTTGAAGTTTTGATTAGTAATGGACTTAATTTTCATAATGATGACCTAAACTTGTGTTAACTCACTCGTGTCAAAATTTAAAAGTGAATTACCCATTTGAAAATATTCTTTTAAAAACTCGCATTCATCTTGTAAATATTTTTGAATTTTGCATTTTGTAAATATTTTTTGCATTTAAGCTTTGGATTTTGTGGGTAGTATCCGTTGAAAACCCTTACAAGACAACACTCGTCCTACTAGGGACACCCAGAGGTTTAATGGCTTGTTGCATACGCTCAATGCAAACGTTCTCCCTATGAAAACAAATTTATCTTAGTTTTTTGTTTTTTATTCAAGGACGAATAAAAAGATAAGTGTTGGGGTATTTTATATGCACGTAAATGTGTACATTAATATACACATATTCTCTTGTTTTAGTTAAATGAATGAATATTTTGGGTATTTTATATAATCAAACCTTGTTTTAAATGTTTTAAAAATCATCACTCATTTGGGGGCTTTAACGGTAAATTGCGCATGTTCTAATTTGTGATTGCATTTACTTGTCCCTTCTGGTTGTCTCTTGTAGGAATTTAGGAGAAAAAAATGACGTTTGCACATGAAGATATGAAGAAAAGCATGCATATACACAAGAGGAGGGAAAGAATTAATTCATTCTATGGAAAGTGGAGGACCCCACCTCTAAACTAATCCGCTTACTATTAAGGCTTTGAATTAGAGACTAATGCACTAATTGGATGAGACAAAAAAGGTTTCATGCATTTTACATGATTGGTTAGTGGCTAAAGATAAAATTAGAAGCTTCATGAAAGGGAATTTTGGGGAATTCCCAAGAAGAGTGATCAGGGTTTTAAGGCTTTAGATCATGTATATATACCTTCATGTTTCATGTAATTTGGATCCTCTTTTTATGATATGAAAGCGTAAGTTGCTTAAGTTAATAAAAATGGCTTCCAAGCCTCCTTCTTTTATGTCTATCTTATACATCTTTTAACTTTTATGCTTTCCTTTTGTTGTTTATAGCTTAGATTTATTTACATGCTCTTTACTTTATGTTCATAGTTTAGATTTATTTACATGCACTTAGTTTAGTTCTTTTCTTGTTCTATTTAGATTTTATTTCATTTTGCTTTCTTTTCCAATGTTGAAACTTACATATGTTGATATGATAACACATATGAATAGCTAATCCCCTACAATTTAGGGGTAATGAAGCTCTCTAACTTTAGGTAAGTTCAACATTTGTATGATTTGTGATCTCTCTAAAAAAAATCATGGTAGTGGATTTTGATGTTAGTTTATACAAGTGGGTTCGATAGTTTAAGTTGCATATGCAAATGAGCTATTCTTATTCAATATAAACACAAATTACATCAATATTTGCTAAATGGTTTTTGATTATGAAATAAAAGCAAGAACAAAAATTTGATGATTTATGTCACTAATTACAATAGTGAATAGATCATACTTAAAATAGTTTTTGCTTTGCTTTCAATTTCATGAGAATAGTGAGTAGTTTAATTGTTGTGTTATAGCTTGATAGTTTATGTTATGTTAACTAATAACATAAATAAACTATATTTATCATAAATGCAACATTTATGTCACTTAATATTATAAATTGAGATCATAGATCGTATGTTTGTTAATTTATATAAATATGAGAGGGGATTTACCTCTAAATTTCTCTCTAATCACCTATTTAGCTCTGAGCTTAGTTTCTAGTTTTCATTAGTTTTTGTTAGTTAAAACAATCCAAAGTTCGATTTAATTTGATTGAATAAAATTAGAATTACTTCTTTCTACGTGGATCGACCCGTATTCACTACATACTACAAGTGTATGTCGTGCGCTTGCGGTTTTATACACTTCGCGACTGATTTCTAATCGATAGAGTTTCCATCGTCGAACAATATATAAGCATAATGAAAACAAGTGCGTGTGTACTTGCCAAGTATAATATACACAAGGGTCGTGTAATATAACGAACAATAGTCAAGTATGGAGTAATTGATAATCATAGAACTGTACAATAGTAAATGTTGTAAAAAAAATCACACCAGGGATTTTTATACTGGTTCGGAGCACCGTCCTACGTCCAATCCCAGACTTCTATCTGGATTTTCACTAATCAATAACCTCACTTCACCCGGAGGAACAGGTATACAACACCCGAACAGCCGAACGGGAATTTCACGCCTCTATCAACACGAGGACCTCACAACTTGCCTCTTACAATACGGAGGACCTCAATACTTGCCTCTAACAATACGGCGGACTTCAAACAAGACGAGTAGACTTGTGATTTGACAATATGTGTTCTCAATAACACGAATTTGTCAGTTCTTGTACAACCTTCCTATAATCTTATCCTCAAATAGAATTTGTGTTTGTGAAGATTTTGGAAGATGGTATCGTGTTTGAATCAAAAGAATAATATATAACTTCTACGATTCAAGAATGATATTGTGAAGAATATGAGCATTTGAGTGCTTGAGAGTTCAAGAATGAAATCAACAATATAGAGAACAGATAGAAAGAATTGATGGTTAGAACTGATTATTTCAAGGTGTTTATATAGGAGATAAATAGTTGTAACCATTAGTAAAGAGTTACAATCAATAGACTTGACCATTGATGAAGAGGAAGAGAAGCAACTCTTGGAGAAATGGAAGTGACCTGTAACAACCCGGAAAATCCGAACCAATTTTAAAAATTTATTTTGGCAATTTTAATGAATTTTGAGTATTTAAAATGAATTATTTTAAATAATAATGATGAGAAATTTATTTTGAATAGAATTAGAACATATATATTTATTTGAATCGAAGTGAGAATATAAATATTTATTTTTAATTATAAAAGGAATTGGAAATGGCGCGATAGTTTGAAAATTCGATTTCAAATTTCAAACGAATGTACAAGATTCAAAATAAACTGGATTTTAGCAAATCCAAAAATATTTGAACCTATTTGAAAATATATTTCCAAAAAATCCGAAAAATCCAAATTTCATAGCGGGAATAAAAAGTTATGCCCAGTTGAAATTTCAGAATAGTCGCTATGGGATTTTGGCCCTTAAAAATGGAAATTTTGCAAACGAACTCCGTTTTCGACGAAACCACTTTTTTTGGATCTGGTATGTCAAGTTATTACTAGATTCCAAAATTCTTAATTTTTGGAATTAATGTGTGAGCATGTCGAAGGAAAACGTGTTTTGATAGTTTCAATCAATTTGGATCGACCAGAAAATAGCCATTTTTCAAACGGTCTGCAAATTTGACGAAATTAGTTTTGTTAAAACCGTATCGTCAATACGAAGCTAGAAAATATTTTTTGGGAATTTTTAGAGTCCTTATGTGGCCAAGGAAAATTGAAATGTGCGTTCAAATTCAATATATAGATTTATATTTTGATTTTGGCGGAAACTGATCGAAACGATCGATTTAGCTTACGATACATATACCATTGGGTTCGGAATGGGGGTATTTAGCTAGGAGCGATAGTCGTTGGGTGCGATTTGGAGATTAAATGAAAAAGTAACTTTATAGATTTCAAAAATAAAATAATAAATTAATTAAATAAACCCTACCTTTCTCCATATACCTGTTCAACGCCCCAATGTTATCGTTCATTTATGAAATCTCGAAGAAGAAAAAACGGCGCCTCCTCACGACGAACCATCGCTCCGTCCATCGCGCCGCCTAACGCCCTCCCCAGCCGTCAACGCCGCCACAGCACCCTCCTCTCTGGCTACCACGCCTCCAGCTCCGCCCCGTCCACTCTCTCTTCCTCTTTCTAATTGAAACTGCCGCTCAGCCTAAGGACCCCGCCATCGCCACTAACCTCCGCCACCAGACCACCGCGAGGCATCCCCGCTTCCCCTGGCGCCACCCCCGTGAGCATAACACCACCCACTCCTCCAATTCGAAGTCTCTAAGCTCCACAACCTCCAAATCGACGGAAGAAGGTGATTTTGGAATCATAAAATCAGTTTTTGTTTATAAAATCAGTTTTGATGATATTATTGAAGAAAGATTCGATTTTTAGGTATATGACCAATAACATAGAAAAGAATTGATTTTTAACATAGAAAAGAATTGATTAGAATTGATTTTTAACATAGAAAAGAATTGATTTTTAACATAGGAAAGAATTGATTTTTAACATAGAAAGACTCGATTTTCGAAATAGTAAAAATAGAATTTTTAGCGAAGTAAAAACAGAACTTTTAGCGATGTAAAAATAGAATTTTGAGCTATGTAAAAATATGATTTTTAAATGAATAAGCATCATGTTTAAAATGTGATTTTTACCATGAACAGCGTGAAAAGGACTGTGTTGGAAATTCGGGAAAATCCAAATGGTTCAGAAAATCAGAAATAAAACTGGCGGAGTGGAAACTGAAGGTGAGAACTCCTCACTGAAATTTTCTTATACAGTTATTTATTTTATAACTGCATATATGAACTGTTCCCCGTCGTCCACAGACCATGGACAACTTGTTTGATTGTTTGGTTTGGTTGATTGGATTTTTCGGTTGAATTTGGTTTGGGTGAAATGAATTGATTAGAATTATTATGTGTGTATGGCAAGCGCCAATATCAGGAGAGGGGTAATGCTAGACATTACCCGGTTTTGATATCGCGCCGTTATGCCACCAAAGTTTTCTAAAATATGTTAGAACAATAAAAATATCATTTTTATTGTGCAAATGAATGGAATAAATAATTTATCGTTAAAAATATAATTTTTAACATGTATATGAATAAAATAAATATTCATATACAAATCAGATGATTTGTTTATGTACACCCCTTTGACTGATATTGATTGGGACGATAAATTTCACACATCACCCTACTACACAAATAAAATTCATTATTTGTTGATTGAAACCCCACACGGGTATTGGGATGATATATGACATACACTAGTCCCGATAATTAGCTGTATGTCGATTGATGGATTGACAGGCTGTTGTAAGCGTTAAATATTTATATTTGATGCTTATGCAGTATAGAATGCACTTTGGATGATGGTTGATTGTTTATTATTGGTTTTATATACATGTGTTGTATGAAATCCATATAATCAACATTATATGGTAATTGACTGTGTCTGATTCCAATTCAGAAAGAATGAATATTTTAAAATAACGAATATTTTCAAACAATATTCAGAAAAGAATCAAAATATGATTTTGATGTCCGATTTGGGATGGACACGAATATATTTAAATATATAAAGCCGCGTTGATTAGATTGACGCCATTTTGACGTGAACGATATTTATATCGATTTTATTCATTTTTATAGTGAATATCAAAAAGAAATTGATTTCAAAATCATATGTTTTGAAAATACTATCATTTATATATCGATGATATGGAATATTCAATTTTGATTTGAAATTGAATATGAAGTTGAAATCGTTTTGAAAATGAATTTAAAATGATTTATAAATTATGTTTTGAAAGAAAATCGACGAAATAAATATTATATATATAATAATGGCCGGAATAGAATGCGCCGCGCTACGGCAGTTCGCGAATTTCGACCATTGACTTCGAATGGACATTACGGGAGATCCGACCGTCGGATTCTCCTAAAACTGGAACCATTGGGTTCGTGTCGAAAAGGGCTTTCTAACGAATATTAGATATTTGAAATCTAACGGTTGGATTTGGAATTATGTCCAAATAAAATTTGGAAAAGGTTGTTGCAAGTGCAGTTCGATGGCCGTTTATGGAAATCGACTGTACGGGCTTTGATAAAATTATTAAAAATATCAATAATTTGTGTAAAATCATAACAAATGATTTGGAAAGAATTGGGATGAAAAATTCCATATTTGAAAAGATAAAAATAGATTTTTATCGAAATGAACTAGTTTTGAACTAGAATTATAATCCCATTATTTTTAAAATAAATAAATTGGATTTGAAATGGTTTTAAAAATAACCGGAATTTCCAATATATGAATTGGAATGGATTTGAATTGAAATTATCTTTGGAATATTTCGATATTGGATACCGTGATTATATGGATATTGTGGAGGAATTTGGAATATATATATATATATATATATATATATATATATATATATATATATATCGTTATTCCAAAACTGTATTTGTTGATTCCAGAATTTGATATTGAATATAAGCCGATATATTTTCTATTCAGAGCCTTGTATTTAATATTAAATGTGATTTTTGGGTTTGTCGTGAATGGTGTCTTCATTAACACTGTTCTTGAACCCAGTTGAGAAAAGATTAAATCTTTTTATTTATATTTAATGAAGTATACCAATTAATTGATATTTAATTGGAATGGAATTGAAATTGGTCTTTCGGTTTATCATGAACGGTGTTTTAAATAACACTTGTTCTTTAACCCGATTAACACAGGAATAAGATTTTGGGTTGTCGTGAATGATATCTTTAATAATATTGTTCTTAGACCCAATGGATTTAAAAAAAAAATCAGGAACTAACTGGAGATTAGTTAAGTTGAATGGTTTCCTGGGTATTGATCTGATGTTGGTTTCGGCCTTCGGGGTTAATACTTAAGGAATTGTTCACTTGCTAATTTACGGTTAAAGGTCGACGGAATGGAATGTGATTTTAGGTTTATCGTGAACTATGTTTTAAAGGACATTAGTTCCTTAACCCAGCTAAAGACAGGAATAATATTTTGGGTTGTCATGAATGGTATCTTTAATAATACTGTTCTTAGACCTAATGGAGTTAAGAAAATCAGAAACTAACTAGAGATTAGTTAAGTTGAATGGTTTCCTGGGTATTGATCTGATGTTGGTTTCGGCCTTCGGGGTTAATACTTAGGGAATTGTTCACTTGGTAATTTATAGTTAAAGGCTGATGGAATGGTATGTGATTTTGGGTTTATCGTGAACCGTGTTTTAAATGACATTAGTTCTTTAACCCAGTTAAGGGCAGGATATGATTTCCCAAGTTAAACAATCGTTAATATTGATTTCTGGGAAGATTAAAACCAAGTGGAGTTTTAATGCATCTTTAATTAGATTGAATTGATATCCAAAGGAAGATTAAAGAATAAATTTAAAGAATTTATCTTTGATAAAATTAATCGGAACCTTTCCCAAAGAATATGAATATTTGGATAAAGAAATATTCTGGATTGGAATGAGGCGTATGTTGTGTTTTTATAGCACTTGTTTATTATATATGCGAGATATTCAGAAAGATCGGGTTTATCCCATTCTGAATAACTGATTTGACGATGTATCAAGGATGAAGATGGTGGTTGAAGATCGGAGGTCTTCACATCGTTTGGATGATTACTGATGTCTTGATTGGGCTGTACACCCAAGGCGAGGTAAGAAGTGGTGATCGTCCAGACGTACTTGGAGATTGACGGATATGCGAGGGCCACTCCACTGTAATGTACATATGGGGGAGGAACAAGGTACCTCCGGTTTCGTTCAGACCCCGAACGAACTTGTAAATGGATGTGTGTCTGACATCGGATTTCATTCTGTGTGATTGATAGACATCGGTTGCATAGCCTGAATTGCCTGTGTGGCATGCTGAGATGAAAATGATCAAGCTTCTGTTGAAAAGAAGAGTCTTGTGGTTGATGATCAAAGCATGGCTTTAATATAGCACAGTTTTGTGTAGCGTTAATTCGCGAGCCTCACAGGCCGTTGTGAACCAGAAACGGGAGAGGACCTCAGGGAGGGCATGTGTTTCCTTCTAGCTAGGAGTGGTGTCAGCATTTTGCACGCCCTGGCATTTTACTTATGTGGATGATGGATAGGAGGCGCCTCAGTTGTATCGATCGATCCGGGGCCGATGGAGTCATTTGGCTCATTTACGCCCCATAGGGTGGGGAAACGCATTGTTCAGGCATTTTAATCTACTCCGTGTGGATCGGCCTTGACGATCCAAGGGAATATGCGTTCTATTCCTAAGACACGGGCTAGAGCGTCTCGAAGCGGTAAGGACGATCCCTTGCCTTGGTTCACAAATGGAAATCCAACTCCCAATATGTGACATTTGCGGTTTTGATTGTAGAGCCTAGTATTGGCGACATGATATATGGTACCCATGCCGTCTAGGATTGATACATTTATATTTGAAGTTGTTTTATACACTATACACTTATAATAGTATCAAATGATTTGTTTTAAACGTACCAAGCTTGTTTGGCTATTATAAGGGAAAATCCTATCCTCCGACTTGCGTTGCATTGTGGGATGGGACCTGGGTCTTATAGTAGCTTCATTTTTCCAAAAAGCATTGCGTTGTTTTGTTATATGCACTGGTATTCTTGGGAGGAAACCCGTTCCGTGTTATACGGCATGGTCCCTTGATATATCTGATTTAAAGTAAAGTTTTAAATAATTGTTTTAGTTCTCACACCAGTCACATGACTTACCTGGAGTTTATTGTTTTAACCTAAACTCTGGGTGCCCCTATTTTCCAAACGGGCAGCTTGTAGTTTTGGTTTTGCAGATTTATATTCATAGGATCCTCGATTACAGCTGGAATGATATTCAGAAAGCTCTGTATCCGCATATTCTTTTCAGTTGTGTTTTGTATTATTTTCCGCTGCATTGTAATGTATTTAAATCTCTGATGTTTATCAATTATTCACACTCTGTATATTCTTGTATTCTGATGAAATTGTTCTAACAAGCAATGAAAAGTTCTTCTGTTTGTATTCTGATTCGTCTTGTTCTCAAAGCAATCCGGGCTTTCCTTCACGGGGAAGTTCGGGTTGTAACAGTTTGGTATCAGAGCTTTGGTTTACAGAGCTCGGAGAACAAGACACGTTAGAACCAAACGAAAGAATTCATTAGAGATTGGATTAGTAATATCCAATGAGAATGACTTGTTAGATATGGGATCAGCAGTATCCTAGAATGAGTCCGAAAGAGTGTTGTTTTTAAAATAAAATCGATTTTTTTTGTTTTGAAAATTTAAATCAATTATTCGTATTTGAATGTTATTTTTATATTGATTCGGACAATCCAGTATATAGAGATTTTAATATACGTCTGATCCACGTGTATTTGAAACCTTAAATATACTAGATAGATATATAATCACACTCTAGTCGCCCGGAGATGATTCTAATGATGTTGCGGCGTCATCAGCATTTGTATTCAAGTTTCAAAAGTGGGATATCTATATATTTCCATTAGACCGGTGTGAGAACCAAAACTACATAGGGCTTATTGTTGTGAGTTGGCATCTAAAATCTGATTTTTGGACTATGTATCAAAGTTATGAACTGGAAAAGCTAATCAACTAATTGATTGTTGATTGTGTTGTGTGATGATTTATTTAAATCAACATGTGAAAGAGAGGTAAATTTAGGCCAAATTGAACCAAATATTGAACTGTATTGAAAATCGTTTGGAAATGCATGCATGTACATATATATGTGTGAACAGGTCATAGCAGGGAAGCTTAGAAGAGGAATAAAATTGTTTGCCCGACAAATTGGTACATGCTTATTGTATTTCTTGGGGTTTTTATGATTTTATGAGCCGATTGGCTAGCATCTTGGTTGTTTCTTTTTATTTTTGATTGGAGAGGCCTGTAAGGCGATTTCGGGTTTTCCCAGTGCTCCCGTACAGGGGAGGTTATGGCAAAAAAATTCGAAAATTTAGGGTGTTAGCCAAATTTTTGAAAATATGAAAAGTTCTTAGAAACTGAAATGTTGAAGAACTTAAGCCATAATGAAAATAATGAAAGTTGAGTTGGTTAGTTAAACAACTTTCAGCTCCATTCCTTTTTTAGGACGAAAAGATTTTAAGTGGGGGAGATTGTAACAACCCGGAAAATCCGAACCAATTTAAATTTTTTATTTTGGCAATTTTAATGAATTTTGAATATTTAAAATGATTTATTTTAAATAATAACGACGAGAAATTTATTTTGAATAGAATTAGAACGTATATATATATATTTGAATAGAAGTGAGAATATAAATATTTATTTTTATTTACAAAAGGAATTGGAAATGGCGCGGTAGTTTGAAAATTCGATTTCAAATTTCAAATGAATGTACAAGATTCAAAATAAACCAGATTTTAGCAAAACCAAAAATATTTGAATCTATTTGAAAATATCTTTCCAACGAATCCGAAAAATCCAAATTTCATAGCGGGAATAAAATGTTATGCCCAGTTGAAAATTCAAAATAGTCGCTGTGGGATTTTGGCCCTTAAAAATGAAAATTTTGCAAACGAACTCCGTTTTCGATGAAACCACTTTTGTTGGATCCGGTATGTTAGGATATTGCTAGATTCCAAAATTCACAATTTTTGGAATTAATGTGTGAGCCTGTCGAAGGAAAACGTATTTTGACAGTTTCAATCAATTTGGATCGACCAGAAAATGGCCATTTTTCAAATGGTCTCCAAATTTGATTAAATTAGTTTTTTTAAAACCGTATCGTCAATACGAAGCTAGAAAATATTTTTCGGGAATTTTTAGAGTCCGTATGTGGCCCGGTAAATTGAAATGTGCGTTCAAATTCAATATATAGATTTATATTTTGATTTTGGCAGAAACTAATCGAAACGATCGAATCAGCTTACCATACATATCCCATTGGGTTCGGAATGGGGGTATTTAGCTAGGGGCGACAGTAGTTGGGTGCGATCTGGAGATTAAATGAAAAATAACTATATAGATTTCAAAAATAAAATAAAATAATTAATTAATTAAATAAACCCTCCCTTTCTCCCTATTCCTGGTCAACGCCCCCCCGATTATCGTTCATTTCTGAAATCTCGAAATAAAAAAAATAAAAAAACAACGGCGCCTCCTCATGACGAACCACCACTCCGTCCATCGCGCTGCCCAATGCCTTCCCCAGTCGTCAACGCCGCCACTGCACCCAACCCTCTGGCCACCACGCCTCCAGCTCCGCCCCGTACACTCTCTCTTCCTCTTTCTAATTGAAACTGCCACTCAGCCCAAGGACCCCGCCACCGCCGCTAACCTTCGCCCCCAGACCACCGTGAGGCATCCCCGCTCCCCTTGGCGCCACCCCCGCGAGCATAACACCATCCACTTCTCCAATTCGAAGTCTTCGAGCTCCACAACCTCCAAATCGACGGAAGAAGGTGATTTTCGAATCATAAAATCAGTTTTTGTTTATAAAATCAATTTTGATGATATTATTGAAGAAAGATTTGATTTTTATGCATATGAACAATAACATAGAAAAGAATTGATTTTTAACATAGAAAAGAATTGATTTTTAACATAGAAAGACTAGATTTTTGAAATAGTAAAAATAGAATTTTTAGCGAAGTAAAAATAGAATTTCGAGCTATGTAAAAATATGATTTTTAAATGAATAAGCATCATGTTAAAAATGTGATTTTTACCATGAACATCGTGAAAAGGACTGCATTGGAAATTCGGAAAAATCCAAACGGTTCAGAAAATCAGAAATAAAACTCGCGGAGTGGAAACCCAAGGTGAGAACTCCTCACTGAAATTTTCTTATACAGTTATTTATTTTATAGCTGCATATATGAACTGTTCCCCGTCGTCCACAGACCATGGACGACTTGTTTGATTGTTTGGTTGATTGGATTGTTTGGTTGAATTTGGTTTGGGTGAAATGAATTGATTAGAATTGTTATGTGTGTATGGCGCAAGCCAATATCAGGAGAGGGGTAATGCTAGACATTACCCGATTTTGATATTGCGCTGTTATGCAGCCAAAATTTTCTAAAATATGTTAGAACAATAAAAATATCATTTTTATTGTGCAAATGAATGGAATAAATAATTTATCATTAAAAATATAATTTTTAACGTGTATATGAATAAAATAAATATTCATTTATAAATCAGATGATTTGTTTATGTACACCCATTTGACTAATATTGATTGGGACGATAAATTTTACACATCGCCCTACTGCACAAATAAAATTCATTATTTGTTGATTGAAACCCCACACGGGTATTAAGATGATATATGACATACACTAGTCCCGATAATCAGCTATATGTCGATCGATGGATTGACAGGCTGTTGTAAGCGTTAAATATTTATATTTGATGCTTATGCAGTATAGAATGCACTCTGGATGATGGTTGATTGTCTATTATTGTTGTTATATACATGTGTTGTATGAAATCCATATAATCAACATTATATGGTAATTAACTGTGTCTAATTCCAATTCAGAAAGAATGAATAGTTTAAAATAACTATTATTTTAAAATTACGAATATTTTCAAATAATATTCAGAAAAGAATCAAAATATGATTTTGATGTCCGATTTGGGATGGACATGAATATATTTAAATATATAAAGCCGTGTTGATTAGATTGACGCCATTTTGACGTGAACGATATTTATATCAATTTTATTCATTTTTATAATGAATATCGAAAAGAAATTGATCTCAAAATCAAATCCTTTGAAAATACTATCATTTATATATCGATGATATGGAATATTCAGTTTTGATTTGAAATTGAATATCAAGTTGAAATAGTTTTGAAAACGAATATAAAACTATTTATAAAATATGTTTTGAAAGGAAATCGATGAAATAAATATTATATATAATATATTGGCCTGAATGGAACGTGCTGCGCTTCTGCAGTTCGCGAATTTCGACCATTGACATCGAATGGGCATTATCGAAGATCCGACCATCGAATTGTACTAAAACCAGAACCGTTGGGTTTGTATCAAAAAGAGCTTTCTAACGAATATTAGAGATTTGAAATCTAACGGTTGGATTTGGAATTATGTCCAAATCAAATTTGGAAAAGGTCGCTGTAAGTGCAGTTCGATGGCCGTTTATGGAAATCGACTGTACGAGCCTTGATAAAATTATTAAAAATACCAATAATTTGTGTAAAATCATAACAAATGATTTGAAAAGAATTGGGATGAAAAATTCCATATTTGAAAAGATAAAAATATATTTTTATCGAAATGAACTAGTTTGGAACTAGAATTATAATACCATTATTTTTAAAATAAATAAATTGGATTTGAAATGGTTTTAAAAATAACCGGAATTTCCAATATATGAATTGGAATGAATTTGAATCAAAATTATCTTCGGAATATTTCGATATTGGATTCCATGATTATACGGATATTGTGGAGGAATTTGGAAGATATATATATAGTTATTCCATTACCGTATATGTTGATTCTAGAATTTGATATTGAATATAAGCCGATATATTTCCTATTCTGTGCCTTGTATTTAATATTAAATGTGATTTTTGGGTTTGTCATGAATGGTGTCTTCATTAACACTGTTTCTGAACCCAGTTGAGAAAAGATTAAATCTTTTTATTTAGATTTAATGAAGTATACCAATTAATTGATATTTAATTGGAATGGAATTGAAATTGGTCTTTGGGTTTATCATGAACGGCGTTTTAAATAACACTTGTTCTTTAACCCGATTAACACAGGAATAAGATTTTGGGTTGTCGTGAATGGTATCTTTAATAATACTGTTTTTATACGTAATGGAGTTAAGAAAATCAGAAACTAAATGGAGATTAGTTTAATTGAATGGTTTCCTGGTTATTGATCTGATGTTGGTTTCGGCCTTCGGGGTTAATACTTAGGGAATTGTTCACTTGCTAATTTACGGTTAAAGGCTGATGGAATGGAATGTGATTTTGGGTTTATCGTGAACCGTGTTTTAAAGGACATTGATTCTTTAACTCAGTTAAATACAAGAATAATATTTTGGGTTGTCGTTAATGGTATCTTTAATAATATTGTTCTTAGACCTAATGGAGTTAAGAAAATCAGAAACTAACTGGAGATTAGTTAAGTTGAATGGTTTTCTGGGTATTGATCTAATGTTGGTTTCGGCCTTCGGGGTTAATACTTAGGGAATTGTTCACTTGCTAATTTATAGTTAAAGGATGATGGATGGAATGTGATTTTGGGTTTATCGTGAACTGTGTTTTAAATGACATTAGTTCTTTAACCCAGTTAAAGGCAGGATATGATTTCCGAAGTTAAACAATCATTAATATTGATTTCTGGGAAGATTAAAACCAAGAGGAGTTTTAATGCATCTTTAATTAGATTGAATTGATATCCAAAGGAAGATTAAAGAATAAATTTAAAGAATTTATCTTTGATAAAATTAATGGGAACCTTTCCCAAAGAATATGAGTATTTGGATAAAGAAATATTCTAGATTGGAATGAGGCGTATGTTGTGTTTTTATAGCACTTGTTTATTATATACGCGAGTTATTTAGAAAGACCGGGTTTATCCCATTTTGAATAACTGATTCGACGATGTGTCGAGGATGAAGACGGTGGTTGACCGGAGGTCTTCACATCGTTTGGATGATTACTGATGTCTTGATTGGGCTGTACACCCAAGGCGAGGTAATAAGTGGTGATTGTCCAGACGTACTTGGAGATCGACGGATATGCGAGGGCCTCTCCCATGTATTGGACATTTGGGGGAGGAATAAGGTGCCTCCGGTTTCGTTTAGACCCCGAACGAACTTGTAAATGGATGTGCGTCTGACGTCAGATTTCATTCTGTGTGATTGATAGACATCGGTTGCATAGCCTTAATTGCTTGGGTGGCATGCTGAGATGAAAATGATCAAGCTTCTGTTGAAAAGCAGAGTCTTGTGGTTGATGATCAAAGCACGACTTTAATATTGCATAGCTTTGTGTAGTGTTAATTCTTGAGCCTTACACACTGTGTGATCCAGAAACGGGAGAGGACCTCAGCGAGGGCACGCGTTTCCTTCTAGCTAGGAGTGGTGTCAGCATTTTGCATGCCCTGACATTTTACTTATGTGGATGATGGATAGGAGGCGCCTCAGTTGTATCAGTCGATTTGGGGCCGATGGTGTCATTTGGCTCATTTACGCCCTATAGGGCAGGGAAACGCATTGTTCAGGCATTTTAATCCACTCCGTGTGGACCGGCCCTAACGATCCAAGGGTCGATGCGTTATGTTCCTGAGACACGGGCTAGAGCATCTCGAAGCGGTAAGCACGATCCCTTGCCTTGGTTCACAGATGGAAATCCAACTCCCAATACGTGACATTTGCAGTTTTGATTGTAGAGCCTAGTACTGGCGATATGATATATGGTAGTCACACCGTCTAGGATTGATACATTTATATTTGAAGTTGTTTTATACATTATACACTTATAATAGTATCAAATGATTTGTTTTAAACGTACCAAGCATGTTTGGCTATTATAAGGGAAAACGCTATCATCCGGCTTGTGTTGCATTGTGTGATGGGACCTGGGTCTTATAATAACTTCATTTTTCCAAAAAAGCATTGCGTTGTTTTGTTATATGCACTGGTATTCTTGGGAGGAAACCCGTTCCGTGTTATACGGCGTGGCCCCTTGATATATCTAATTTAAAGTGAAGTTTTAAATAACTGTTGTAGTTCTCACACCAGTCACATGACTGACCTGGAGTTTATTGTTTTAATCTGAACTCTGGGTGCCCCTATTTTCCAAACGAGCAGCTTGTAGTTTTGGTTTTGCAGATTTATATTCACAGGATCCTGGTTTACATATGGAATAATATTCGGAAAGCTCCGTGTCCGTATATTCTTTTCAGTTGTGTTTTGTATTATTTTCCGCTACATTGTAATGTATTTAAATCTCTGATGTTTATCAAATGCGTAATATTTATTTATACTCTGTATATTCTTGTATTCTGATGAAATTATTGTAATAAGCAATAAAATGTTCTTTTGTTTGTGTGTTCTGATTCATCATGTTCTTAAAGCAATCCGGGCTTTCCTTCACGGGGAAGTTTGGGTCGTAACATGACTATTCAAATGGATGCTTCTGTTTAAAAACGGTCGACAGGTCAAAAAGGACCAGTAGACATGAATTAAAATATATATACTTTATATGTATATGTGTGCACATTCATTGTGCAAATTGGGTAAAAATGGTCGACTAGTCTGTTTTGGGTGGTCGATTGGTATTGCCTAGTTTGCACAATTTATGCGCATATATATATACATATACATAAGTGTATATATATAAACATTGGTTATTTGAGGATAGATTTTAACATTAATGAACACTATTATCATACCAAATAATCAATTTCTAATGACTAATACCATATGAAGCTCCTTATCTCCTTAAAACAATGAACGTCACTTTTTTGTCGATCATTGCGCATTACTTTCCATCAATCAAAATTCCTTGACTCAACATTCTCCCCCTTTTTGATTGATGACAATATTGCTCTGATTCTCCCCCATGTATATAATCTCCCCCAAACTTTGTGCTTGTGAATTAACTATATTTCCTGCATATACGATATTAGTACAACTTTTTCCTGCATATATAATGTCAGTACCATATTTCTGCATATATAATGTTAGTACCATATTTCTCCCCCTTTGTCATCGACAAAAAGGTCTAAATAAGCAGATAAACAATGAAGTTTATATTATCAAAGATTAAAGCAACATACAATATATAACATAGAGCAAAAGAGTTGTAGAGTACGAGCATACATAGGTCTTACAACGAATAAAAAAACAACGACACCATTTAGATACAAGTGCCAGAATAAGTCTGAAAATAATAAAAGCATAAGTTCATAAAAACATTGAAATAAAACTACTCGGATTCCGTGTCCTCTCCTCCTCCTCCTTCTTCTTCTTCTACCTCAACCATTTGAGATTTACCTCGACCTCGTCCATGACTAGTGTCAGAGTTAGTTCCCTCCTCTGAAGATGTCCAAGTAAAGGATGGAGGAGTTGGATGTTTGTCGGGGTCCTGTGCTTGCATAGAGGAAGAAGACGCTCCACACGATATTGCTTCCCATATAGACGCGAAGAACAACTTAAGTTTGTTAAACCGCTTATCCATTTTTATGTCCATATGCTTAAGTCGAGCTTCAAGTAGAAATTGGTTTTGAGCTACGGTGTCAAGACTTTCTTTTGTGGAGGAAGTCGTGCGTAGAAGTTTTACTTCTTCGGGCTTTGGATGGGAAGATTGAGAAGATGTTCCTTGGTGGCCTTGTTCCTTCCATTCTTCGAAAGGAATGATATTAAAACATGGTTCAGGAAGTTTCATACGCTTGATCGAAGCTTTGTTTATGCATTTTGGTTTTGAAATAGGTGACTGGGGAGGACTGATGCCACAATGAAGTAGAAGTCGCATAATATATTCATTGTAGAAGAGATGCGGCTTATTTAACTCATTAACTTGTAAAACCTCATCGAAGATCATTTCAATCCAGTTAATGCGAATCCCCCGATAAATTGCATATAAAGCTTTGAAAATTTTCTTGTAAACAGCGTCAAAATTTCCAACCCGAGGTAAAAGAATATACATTATAGTATGGTGAAGAACTCTAGCCATAGGACATAAATTAATTAATTTTGTGCTACAGAAAAATGATGCCATGCGTTCTAGTAATGATAATCTTTCGGAAGTAAGTTGTTGCTCATAATGAAGTTGTCGCTGAAGATCCATTTGATGCTTCTAATAATGATGTATCTCACTGATCTTTTCTCTAGTTCGGGGAGAGCAAAATAGTGCTTTCTTTGCATATTTAGATAAAAGTGTAATACGGGGAGTATGAGTGCAGTGTGATTTGCTCTTTGGAGTATCAGGAGAGTAATATTCCTCAGGTTCTGAACTAGTTACGGAAATGTGAGACTTTTGTGCACACTCGTCACAGATATGAGCCATAATGAAGTATTTAATCCTTTTAAAATATAGACTCGGATTGGAGGACATGCCAAAAAAGAGAATGAATGATAAACTTATATATAGAGTTGTCTATATATAGAATAGTGGACGAGAAATATCAAAGAATAGTTGCCATACAAACAATGAATAGCTCATATTCTTTTACTAAAGATAGAAATAGCTATAAAATAGCTAAGCTTTTGAAAGAGATTAATCAGAATATAGAAAAAACTCTATGATATATATATATATATATATATAACATTAGTATTTTACATACCAAGTTCATTTCTAGAAATCAAGCCAAGCTCCCTATGTAATATAATAAAACTTGATTCAAGTAGAGGCTTAGTAAAAATGTCTGCTGGTTGATGATCAGTCTGGACATATTCGAGACATATGTTTCCTTTTCAATATTGTCTCTCAAGAAATGATGATGGATATCAATATGCTTAGTTCGAGAATGTTTTACAGGATTCTTTGATAAGTTCATAACACTGGTGTTATCACAGTATATAATAGATTTTGATAATTGAATATCAAAATCTCTAAGTGTTTGTTGCATGTATAGCACTTATGTACAAGCAAGAGCTGCTGATATATACTCGGCTTCACATGTCGATAATGAAACGCAATTCTGTTTCTTACTGAACTAAGAGATAAGTAATTTTCCAATAAAATGGCATGTACCACTTGTACTCTTTCTATCCGTACAAGAGCCTCTGAAATCAGCATCACTATATGCTACTAATTCGAATGGACATTCTTTTGGGTAGAAGCGACCGAAGTCTTTGGTATTATTAAGATAACGAATTATACATTTTACTACTCGTAAATGTGATTCCTTAGGATTTGCTTGAAATCGTGCACATAGACAAACACTCATCATTATGTCTGGATGACTTGCTGTAAGATAAAGAAGAGAACCAATCATGCTTCGATATAATTTATGGTCAACACTCTTACCATTTTCATCTTTTTCAAGATGTTTAGTTGTACTCGTAGGAGTAGGTTTACCAGATGTATTTTCTAAACCAAAGCATTTGATAAGATTTCCATAGTATTTTTCTTGATTAATAAAAATACCATTAGAAAGTTGCTTGATTTGAAGACCAATAAAATATGATAGTTCTCCCATATGAGACATTTCAAACTCTTTGTTCATAACATCCGCAAATTCTTTGCAGAGTTTATCATTTTTCGAACCAAAGATAATATCGTCTACATATATCTGGATAACTAATATATCTTTTCGAGAATGTTTAATGAATAAAGTCTGATCGACTTTACCAATTTCAAATCCTAAATTAGTAAGATAGCTGTGTAATCGTTCATATTAAGCACGAGGTGCTTGTTTTAAACCATACAAATCTTTCTTAAGTTCATATACGTAATCAGGATGTTTTTCATGTACAAACAAGGGAGGTTGTTCGATATATACATTGTCTTTGATAAATCCATTAAAAAAAGCACTTTTGACATCCATCTGATAAAGTTTGAAATTATGATGACAAGCAAAGGATTTTCTGATAGCTTTTAGTCGAGCAACTGGAGCGAAAGTTTGTTCGTAATCGATACCTTCTTCCTGATTATATCCTTGTGCTACTAATCTTGATTTATTTCTGGTTATATTTCCTTGTTCATCCGCCTTATTTTTATAGACCCATTTAGTACCAATAACTGACTGATTAGTTGGTCTTGGAACAAGTTCCCAGACATCATTGTGCTCGAACTGATTTAGTTCTTCCTGCATGGCAATGATCCAGTATTCATCAGTAGCAGCTTCTTTTGGATTCTTAAGTTCGATATTTGAAAAAAAAGCAACGTGACCATTTGGTTGAGTTGACTCCTTGTTCCAATTTGTGATGTTACTTCTCCGATTATATTTGAATTGGATGATCTCTTAGTATCCTTGGAGGAGATCGTAATCTTGGTGGAGAAGGTATCACAACTGGTTGGGGAATATTCTCAATAATTTCCGAGTTAGAATCAGTATTTGTAACGATCGGATTTTCTGTGACTATAATTTCATCATCATTTGATATGTTACGAGATGGTTTATAGAATTTATAAAATGAAACATGATGTGATTCTTCAATAGTTTTGGTTCTTTTATTAAATATACGATAGGCCTTGCTTCGTTCCGAGTAACCGACAAATATACCTTCATCGGATTTTGGATCAAATTTTCCGAGATGGTCTTTTGTATTTAAAATAAAGCACTTAGAACTAAAAACTTTAAAGTATGAGATATTTGGCTTTCTTTAATTGAATAATTCATAAGATGTATTCTTGGTGAGAGGTCGAATGGATACATAATTCAAAACATAACACGCAGTTGCAACAGCTTCTGCCCAAAAATGTTTTGGTAAAGTAGTTCCATTTAATAATGTTCTTGCATATTCTTGTAAAGTTCAGTTTTTCCGTTCTACAACTCTGTTTTGTTGTGGAGTTCTAGGAAACGAAAATTTATGATATATACCTTTCTTTGTACAAAAATGTTCAAATTCATTATTTTCGAATTCTCCGCCATGATCACTTCTTATATTTTTAACTTTAAGTCCTTTCGGTTTTTGAATTCTTTTGACGAAAGATTTAAAATGATCAAAGGTGTCACTTTTGTTTTTCAAGAAAATCGTCCAAGTGTAATGAGAGTAATCATCAACAATTACAAACACATATCGACTATGATTTATTGGCTGAACCTGTGTTGGTCCAAGTAAATCCATATGTAGTAGCTCAAGTGGTTGTAATGTTGATATGACTTTCTTGGATTTAAAAGATGATTTAGTCAATTTTCCTAATTGACATGCATCACAAATATTATCAACGTTAAAGCTTATTTTGGGTAGTCCTCTAACTAGATCATTTTTGGCTAGCTTGTCAATAGTTCTGAAGTTTATATGACAGAAACGTTTGTGCCATAGCCATGGATCATTATCATTTGCTACAAGACACATATCTGAATTATGATTGACATTCATATTCAGAATATAAATATTTCTGTCTCTATATCCTTTGAAAACTAACTTATGATCTTTATCTAAGATACTACACTTATTATCTGAAAAGGAAATGGTAAAACCCTTGTCGCATAACTGACTAATACTAAGTAAATTATGCTTCAAATTTCTAACTAGCATGACATTAGTAATAAGAGGTAAGTTAGATGTACCGCAATTGCTAACATCGCCATGGTCGATGATATAGCCTTTTGAATTATCTCCAAAAGTGGTGGAGCCTCTATCTGAATAAGTAATATTCGTCAATAAACTCTTTTCTCCAGTCATATGCTTCGAGCAACCACTATCCAATATCCACTTTCCTCTTTTCTTAAGTGGGACCTGCAAAAAATAAAATTAAGTCCATGGTACCCACTTTTATATAGGGTCCTAAGAGTTAGGTCTTGGGAGTCCAAACCCAAATGGGTTCGGTATCCCCTTTATATACGTAATTAGAGTTAAAATGCACAGTTTTCATAAAATGCTGAATGTATTTGTTCCTTTTCAAATTATTATTTGTTTTAGGAACCCATATTTTGATAGTTTTGATATTTTTCTTATGAAACTTCACATCCGGTTTTGGTTTGGAATATAACAAACTAAGACTTCTCTTAGCTTTATTCTGTCTTACATTTTTCCTTTTGAAATCAAGATGTTTCTGGGTTTCTTGTTTCTTATATCCCAAGCCATGTTTATTTGAAGCAGATTGTGAACTTTCAATGATTTTTGTAAAATTTTCTCGACCTTTATTGAAGTTAGAAATATTTTGAGTAATAATATCTAACTTGGTTTGTAAACTAGCTTTTTCTAGGTCGAGAATTTTGACTTTTGCCTTAAGCTCATGATTTTAAGTAGTGAAAGCATCATTTTATTCTTTTTGAGTTTCAATTTCTTGACTCAAAAGAGATAATTGAGAATCAATATTAGATGATGATTCTTGAACTTTTTCAAGTTCCTCTTCTAATATTTTCTTCTCGTCTTTTAGCATATCTCGTTCAAACTCTGCTCTACTTAAATCTGCTTTGGCTTCTTTGCATTGTTGTTTCATATCTTTAAATTTAACTATCAATTCGGCATTAATATCAAGAACTTCTTCAAATGAAGGAATTTGTACCTCATCTTATGTTGCCATGAAACAAACATTTGCTTGTTCGTTTTCTGAATCACTTTCGATCTCTGATGAAGACGAGTCTGAATTATCCCATGTAACTTAGAAAGCTCGTTTCTTTGATTTGTCCTTCTTCTATATGAACTTGTCATTTTCTGACTTCTTCTTTTGTTCTGGGCAATCTTTGTGCATGTTCCCCTTTTTATGGCAGATAAAACATTCTATAGCTGATGATGAAGGTTTATTTGAACCATATTCCTTTTGTTATATCGACTAGCTTTTCGTTGTTTCAGAAATTTTTTGAAACCTTTTGCAATAAAAGCTAAGTCTTCATCTTCAGAATCTGATTCATCTTCATATTTTTCAGCATGAAATGCTACATTTTTCTTTTCTTCTTTGTGTTCCTTTCTAGCCTGCAAATTTGCTTCATAGGAAATTAGATTTCCTATCAATTCATCTGGCTTCATGATGGAAAGGTCATTAGCTTCTTCAATTGCTAATACTTTTCCTTCCCATTCACTAGTCAGAGAATGTTGGACTGTTGAAACAACATCAAAATCGGAATATTTTTGTCCTAATCCAATAAGTGCATGATGAATAGTTTGAAACCTTGAATACATATCATTGATTGTTTCATTCGGCTTCATTTTGAAATTTTAGAACTGACTTTTCAGCATGGCTATTTTGGCTTGTTTAACCTTGTTAGTACCTTTATGAGTGGTTTTTAGTGTTTACCAAATTTGATAAGCAGTGGTGCAGATACTCACACGGTTATATTCATTTTGGTCTAATGCACAAAACAACATGTTTATTGCTTTTGCATTTATGATTGTTGCTGTTTTCTCAGCCGGTGTCCATTCTGAATATTCAGTTGTTGGATTCACCATTTCTTTTTGTGTAGCATTCCAGGCATCATAGCTAGTTGACTGCATGTAAAAAGACATACGTGTTGCCCAATAGCTATAATTAAGGCCATTGAAAAATGGAGGTCCTTGTGTTGATTGACCTTCCGTGTAAGTGGTGTTTTGAGTGCTAGAACTTGCGTTATTTGCCATATTACAAGAATATATCAAATAACTGTGTTATGGTTATATGATGACCGTGCTCTGATACCAAATGAAAACAAGTGCGTGTGTACTTGCCAAGTATAATACACACAAGGATCGTGTAATATGACGAACAATAGTCAAGTATGGAGTAATAGATAATCGTAGAACTGTATAATAGTAAATGCTGTAAAAAAAATCACACTAGGGATTTTTATACTAGTTCGGAGCACCATCCTACGTCCAGTCCCAGAGTTCTATTTGGATTTTCACTAATCAACAACCTCACTTCACCTGGAGGAACAGGTATACAACACCCAAACAGCAATTTCACGCCTCTATCAACACGAGGACTTCACAACTTGCCTCTTACAACACGGAGGACTTCAATACTTGCCTCTAACAACACGGAGGACTTCAAACAAGACGAGTAGACTTGTAATTTGACAATGTGTGTTCTCAATAAAACGAATTTGTCAGTTCTTGTACAACCTTCCTATAATCTTATCCTCAAATAGAATTTGTGTTTGTGAAGATTTTGGAAGATGATATCGTGTTTGAATCAAAAGAATAATATATAAATTCTAGGATTCAAGAACGATATTGTGAAGAATATGAGCATCTGAGTGCTTGAGAGTTCAAGAATGAAATCAACAATATAGAGAACAGATATAAAGAATTAGTGGTTAGAATTGATGATTTCAAGGTGTTTATATAGGAGATAAATAGTTGTAACCATTAGGAAAGAGTTACAATCAATAGATATGACCATTGATGAAGAGGAAGAGAAGAAACCCTTAGAGAAATGGAAGTTACTATTCAAATGGTTGCTTCTGTGTAAAAATGGTCGACAGATCAAAAAGTACAAGTAGACAGGAATTTAAATATATATACGTTATATGTATATGTGTGCACGTTCATTGCGCAAACGGGGTAAAAACGATCGACCGATCTGTTTTGGGCGGTCGACCGGTATTGCCCAGTTTGCACAATTTATGTGCATATATATATATATACACACACACACACATAAGTGTATATATATAAACATTGATTATTTGAGGATAGATTTTAACATTAATGAACACTATTATCATACCAAATAATCAATTTCTAATGACTAATACCATATGAAGCTCCTTATCTCCTTAAAACAATGAACATCGCCTTTTTGTCGATCATTGCGCATTACTTTGGCATCAATCAAAATTCCATGACTCAACACATAATACACTTGTACAAATATACATATAAGCCTCTTGCATCTGCAAAATAATTTCTGCATTGTAAATGTGCATCAGTATGCACACTTGTCTGTATTAGCGAAGCATCATCTTGGAGTTGATCTAAGTTACGCAGTTGTACATCAACAAGCACACTGACCTACATAAGCACGATGATATCTCTAAAAAAATACAGTGAGTATATAGATTTTACAATTGTCCATATCATACATAGATTTTGCAATTATTAATGAAATAGTATGTGTTTATATAGAAATGTGAATATAACTGAAAAAACTATTTCATATAAATACATATCAAGATCATTTAATTATATAACCTCATTTGTGCTTACAGTGTCATACATATCTGAACAACCATGAATTTATAAGGAAGTTTTACGTAATGAGAAGATATACACATAAAATAAACATTGGTTACTAATAATCATATAACCAAGATTTATCATTCAATAAGTCAAATTTGGTTTTATCTTAAACCTCAATTTTATCAGTGGTTTAAATACACACACTGATACACATTAGTGTGTTTCTTAGAATCAAATCCTAAGAAAAACTTAATGATTCAATTAATCATGTGTCAGTATCCTAACATATCTATAGCAAATACACACTTACAAGAAGTGTTATACTTAGCACCAGTCCAGTAGCATGTAAATTATAAAATCCCTTTTTCATATTGGTGTGTTTATGCTAATATTATCATATGTTAGCAGAATACATGTAACATGTGCATCGTGATGTTATATTTCTTAGTTTACATTGTAACAAACATACACACACATACACATTCGTATGTATGTATGTATGACTTTATAACTTTTATAAGTATATTAACAAACACTAAAACATTGTAATTTCAAGTCAAACTTACAATACAAAGAGATCAATATGTATCATAACAACATTGTAGGTTATGTTTCTGAAATTAACACAGTAAATAAAGCATTTAACATGTGATTAATATATAAACATCATCAAATCTATACTCATGTCATAGTGTGTATAACAATATAAAGCATTTAACGTGTGTGAACTATGAGATCAATTTATGTAATCTGTTCATAACAATATAAATGTTGCTTACACATATTATATAATAACCTTTTATTTTATTATAGATTTAAAATCCACGAAGGAGATTTTAATATCTATATTTATATCAAATATACATATGTCCAACAATATTTTAGCTGTTGTCTTTATCTACATTCAACATGTTATACACACAACACGCGTGTGTGTGTGTGTGTGTGTGTTTGTGTGTGTGTGTCTAGGAAGTAATACACTGAGTGAATGATAAATCATTCCAGTGATCTAATTCTCTCAATTAGATATAAACAACATGTGATAAATCATTAATTTATATTTACTATAAGGACCAAGTCACATTTGTATTAAACAAGTATCACTACATATTTATTTATGTATATCAGTAATACATTAAGATTGATATGAACAATTCATAGCAAATCAAAATTTGATGTTCGGCAGACATTTATGGATTAATAATACAGTGCTGAAACCTGAATATCTATGCAGCTTATAACAGATAAAGATTGTTATAAAGATCCAACTAATATGTGTTTTCATAAATTTAGTTAAAACATTCTTAAACATTTTAAGATAAATCATAATAATTATTAACTTTGTGGATATACATATACCAATATATACATATCTCTAATTGAAAATCAACAGAGCAATTAAACATATAGGCAGCCTGTATTTCTACACTGATTATATATATTTTATTTGTTAATCCTTGCAGAGGTATTTCTACACTGATCATATATATACCAATACATACATTGATTAAATTCAGGATTAAAAAATATACGTCATAATATATATTTTATGACATGAAAGTCGTCATGTATTTTTGATCAGTATCACGAAAATGCAAAAATGTACTCATCATGAATCTTGTATTCAATCATTTGATCAACAATTAAATTTGTTTCTTTTTATCGAAATCACATCTAGTTTATTAGTACGATTGTGACTTATCAAATTAAGTCAACAAAAGGTTGAAATATGTGTTTTAGTAACTCATCCTGGAAAATCATATTTTCAATTCAACTGATATTGGACACTTGTATAAATATTATAATTACTGCTTATATATTTATATACAGATAATGTCAATTTGTATCCAGATCTGTTTAATAAAACATACAAAGGCAATTGTTAAACCAGACATACATATCTCATATCATCAAATATGATAAATAAGATCTGAGTATTAGTTAAAATTAATATCGTATATTAATTCATGATCCCATTCAGATTTATAGCAAATTGAAATTTTTGTTTGTGCTTAAATTATTTCATATTAGAATTTTAAACATTAACATAGGAGGGTTTAAAAATGTTTAAATCAGAATAAAACAACCAACTTTAATCCATAAATCCATTTATATTTCATATTATATATAAAACATTTTCTAATGAAACAATTTCACCTTTGAATGAACTTATATTATTCTTTTAACAACCGTGTTCACAATACAATCGGATTTGATATGAATCAACTAGATCAAACCCTAATATAAACTCAATTTACAAATTCAACAACAAAAACCTGGCTCTGATACCATTGAAATAAAATTCAAGTGTAATTCTGTTGGGTACAACAATGTGTTGTATGATTTTTGTTTTACGATAACAAACATATGATATTATTTAAATGTGTTTGTAATTGTACTATTTTATATTACATTGTTTCAAAGAAATAAGTATTGGTTGAATAATATACTATTGTACACAATTGAATATATTTGTAGTATATTTATTCAATCAAATATTTTATTTTAACATCTGAAATAGTACAACATTCAGACTCCACTATTTTATATTCACAGATATTACTTCACATGATATTGTACTCATAAATAAATTGAATACGATAGACAAATTTGTTTGAACACAATGAAATAATATTTTATTTCAATCAAATTTGTTTATTACAAATAGCAGTAAAATTTTCTCATTCTATACATTTGTTCCTCATAACAACCCTCATCACTCTAGTATACAGTCATTGCCTCACTACATTTCACTCATTTGTGTATACACAAACACTGCCACACATATTTGTCTTCATATGCTCCCGATCTTGTCCAGCTACCAGTCCAGTCATCCATTCCTGTCACATTTAGAAACACATACAGTAGACTGCAATAAAAATAAACTTGAGTTGATACAAATCTAAATTAATTCTAAATTTTATTTGTCATTTTTCTGGCTTGGTCTGATATGCAAATATGACATAATACCATACCAAAATCGAATACATTCAAACTAGACCAAGAATAGTATCTGTCCTTATCAGATTTTTTTTCAGGGATAGGAAAATTATTCTGAATGATTGCATGTACACACGTGTATAAATATACACGCATGTACTGCCTCACCAATCAAAATGCAGTATAACAATGGAGGAGTAGCCATGTGGACTAACTCGACTCAGTGCACATATATGATCAACATGCATATGTGGACGAACAAAATAAAGTGATGGCAAGCATGTAAGCAAAAGACACAAAGCTCAAGCCAAGATATCAAGCATGGGACAACATTATTGAAGTCGAACAGTGAGTGTACGGTGCATGACCAAACACAAGGCCGACAAAACGAAAATGGACAAAGTGATCTAATGCATTTCACCAAGGGTTCACAAAGCAATTGGACACATGCATAAAGCATTTTAGGACAGTCACTTTTATGCAGTTTTAACAAGGATGTTGCAAGCACACATGATATAATGGACAAGCCGGAACAAAGTCAAAACAATACATGGACAAGGGGCAGCCACAAGTCTAGGGTTCAAGTGCAAGTGCAAGACAAAATACAAGCACAAGTATAATCAAGGCAGCATCTGTTTTTATCAGTTCAAAGCCGAATACCAGTACCCCAAATAATAAATCACAATCAAATGATTCATGTTCAAGCTAAAAGGTTGTGCAAGCCCAAGACAACAAATATAAAACTGAGAAAATGGAAAAAATGCGAAGCAAGTGACATTCCAGAATTACAAAAATGACAATGCAATAAAGCTACAACATTAAAATAAAATGCCTAATACAAAGACCACAAAAGTGTTATATACAAGTTAAAGTATACTGATACAGGATGGAAACTATTTTTTTACCTCTAGATTAATTAAAAGTTCTGCAAATATGCAAGTAAGAATGACAGTGTAAGGACCCAGAACTTCCCCGGTCTCCGAGGAGAAGAGGAAGAACGGATTGTCTTGAGGACAAGATGAATAAGAACACAAACAGAAGAACATTTCACTGCTTATTAAAACAATTTCATCAGAATACAAGAATATACAGAGTATGAATAAATATTACACATTTATTAAATATCAAAGATTTACAAATTACAATGCAGCGGAAAAATAATACAAAACACAACTGAAAGGAATATACGATACAGATCTTTCCGAATATCATTCCAGTTGTATACCAGGATCCTGTGAATATAAATCTACAAAACCAAAACTATTAGCTGCCCGTATGGAAAATAGTGGCGCCCAGAGTTTAGGTTAAAACAATAAACTCCAGGTCAGTCATGTGACCGGTGTGAGAACTAAAACAGTTATTAATCTTTATTTTAAAGCTAGGTAAATCCAGGGACCACGCCATATACCACAGAACGGGTTTCCTCCCAAGAATACCAGTGCATAAAACAACAACGCAATGCTAAATAAAGAACAATGAAGCTATTATAAGACTTAGGTCCTATCACACAATGCAACGCAAGCCAGAGGATAGAGTTTTTACCTTATAATAGCCAAGAATGCTTGGTATGTAAAATTTCATGTTTTATTATTACTATAAGTGTATAGTGTCAAAACAATTTCAATCATAAGTATCAATCATAGATGATATAGGTGCCCCGTACCACTATGTCGCCATATATAGGTTTACAATTAAAACCTCAAAATGTCGTATTGGAAGTTGGATTTCCATCTGTGAACCAAGGCAAGGGATCGTCCTTACCGCTTCGAGACAATCTAGCCTATGTCTCAGGACCCAGACACAGGTGGGCCCTTGGATCATCAGGGCCGGTCCACTCGATGTGGATTAAAATGCCTGAACATTGAGTTTCCCTACCCTGTAGGGCGTAAACTGGTCATATCCCGATCAAAATATCGACCCCGGAACAACCGATATAACCGAGGCGCCTCGCTATCCATCATCCACATAAGTAAAATGTCCGGGCGTGTAAAACCCAAAACACCACTCCTAGCTAGAAGGAAATGCATGTCCTCCCTGAAGTCCTCTCCCGTTCCTGGTTCACACCGGGGTGTGAGGCTCGCGAATTAACGCTACACAAAGCTATGCCACAAAGGCCATGCTTTGATCATCACACAAAACTCTGCTTTTCAATAGAAGCCTTGATCATTTGCATCTCAGCATGCCACATAGGAAATTCACGCTATGCAACCGATGTATATAAATCACACAGAATGAAATACGATGTCAGACACACATCCATTTACAGGTTCGTTCTGGGTCTGAATGAAAACGGAGGCACCTTATTCCTCCCCCATATGTCCAATACAAGGGAGAGGCCCTCGCATATCCGTCGATCTCCAAGTACATCTGGACGATCACCACTTATTACCTTATCCTGGGTGTACAGCCCAATCAAGACATCAGCAATCATCCAAACGATGTGAAGACCTCCGGTCTTCAACCATCGTCTTCATCCTCGACATATCATCGAATCAGTTATTCAGAATGGAATAAACCCGGTCTTTCTGAATAACTCGCGTATATAATAAACAAGTGCTATAAAAACAAAACATATGCCTCATTCCAATCCAGAATATTCCTTTATCCAAATATCCTCATACTTTGGGAAAGGTTCCCATTAATTTTATCAAAAATAAATTCTTTAAATTTACTCTTTAATCTTCCTTTGGATATCATTTCAATCTAATTAAAGATGCATTAAAACTCCACTTGGTATTAATCTTCCCAAAAATCAATATTAACGATTGTTTAACTTGGGAAATAATATCATGTCTTTAACTATGTTAAAGAACCAATGTCATTTAAAACACGATTCACGATAAACCCAAAATCACATTCCATTCCATCAGCCTTTAACTGTAAATTAGCAAGTGAATAATTCCCTAGGTATTAACCCCGAAGGTCGAAACCAACATCAGATCAATACCCAGGAAACCATTCAACTTAACTAATCTCCAGTTAGTTTCTGATTTTCTTAACTCCATTGGGTCTAAGAATAGTATTATTAAAGATACCACTCATGACAACTCAAAACCTCATTCTGTTGTTAATCGGGTTAAAGAACAAGCGTTATTTTAAAACATCGTTCACGATAAACCCAAATCACATTCCATTAATTATGGAATCTTCATGGAAAAACAAATCAATATATAATCGATATCAATTTCTGTATCCGACCAATAATATAAATGGAATAACGACAAAGCCTTTTAAATTCCATATGTATTAACAATCTTCCTTCATAGAAGTTCACTTCGATTATTATCAATCGAATTACATTCAATTCCAATTTAATATAATAAATTGGAAAACTTTACTTTGGAAAATTCCCGTTAAGTCTAAATAAAAAGATTTATAAATTCCAAAACACATTTCACTATAAAGCGGGTTAAAGAACAAATGTCGTTAAAAACACAGTTCACAACAAACCCAAAATCCCATCAGTCTCTAACCATAAGTTAGTAAGAGAATAATTCCCTAAGTATTAACCCCGAAGGCCGAAACCAACATCAGATAAATACCCAGGAAACCATTCAAGTTAGCTAATCTCCACTCAGTTTCTAATTTTTTTAACTTCATTGGGTTTAAGAACATTATTATTAAAGATACCATTCACGACAAACCCAAAATCCAATTCGATATTAAATACAAGGCTCTGAATAGAAAATAAATTGGCTTATATTCAATGTCGAAATCTGAAACCAAGAAATATCGTATTGGAATAACGATATATATATATCTTCCAAATTCCTCCACAATATCCATATAATCACGAAACCCAATATCGAAATATTCCGAAGATAATTTCGATTCCGATCCATTCCAATTCAGATATTGGAAATTTTGGTTATTTTAAAACCATTTCAAATCCAATTTAATTATTTAAAAATATTGGATTATAATTCTAGTTCATAACTAGTTCGTTTTGATAAAAAAACATTTTAATCCTTTCAAATATGGAATTTTTCATCCCAATTCTTTCGAAATCATTTATTATGATTTTATACAAATTATCGATATTTTAAATAATTTTATCAAGGCCCGTACAGTCGATTTCCATAAACGGTCATCGAACTGCACTTACAGCAACCTTTTCCAAATTTGATTTGGACATAATTCCAAATCCAACTGTTAGATTTCAAATCTCCCACACTCGTTAGAAATCTCTTTTCGATACGAACCCAACGGTTCTGGTTTTAGGAGAATCCGACGGTCGGATCTCCTGTAATGTTCGTTCGAAGTCAATGGTCGAAATTCACGAACTGTCGCAGCGTGGTGCCTTCTATCCAGGCCATTATATGTATAATATATATATATTATATATATTGTCGATTTCCTTTTAAAACATATTTTATAAATCGTTTTAAATTCGTTTTCAAAACGATTTCATATTCAATTTCAAATCAAAATTGAATATTCCATATCATCGATATATAAATGATAGTTTGTTTTCAAAACATTAGATTTTGAAATCATTTCATTTTCGATATTCATTATAAAAATGAATGAAATCGATATAAATATCGTTCATGTCAAAGTGGCGTTTATCTAATCAACACGACTTTATATACTTAAATATTTTCGTGTCCATCCCAAATCAGACATCAAAATCATATTTTGACCCATTACTGAATATTATTTTAAAATATTCGTTATTTTAAAATATTTATTCTTTCTAAACTGGAATCAAACACAGTCAATTACTATATAATGAGATTATATAGATTTCATACACACATGTATACAACAACGACCAAACGCATTCAACCGTTATCCAGAGTGCATTCTACACCGCATAAGCATTAAATATAAATATTCAACGCTTACACGGCCTGTCAATCAATCGATCGACATAAGACTAATTATTGGGATTAGTGTATGCCCAATATCATCCCAATACCTGTAACACCCCACGTATTCTATAACCGTGAAATTCACAAATTAAAGTATAACTAATTTCAAACCAAAGAATTAAGGGAAACAGGATACGCCATTGCATTTGTCTCGGAATTCTGCTTGAGATAGAGTCTGAGTTTGCGTAAAACGGATATCGTATGAAGAAGATATGGATGAACGAAGTTGGGCGAAAAACCAGAAAACGGGTCAGAATGCACTGGCGCACTTGGGAAGTGCGCCAGAACAAAAATGAACTGGCGCACTTGGGAATGCCCTAATTTTGGTGGAGGTTTATAAGTATAAGTCACAGATATACAAGACAGATATAAGAACACATATTTTTGAACAGCGGAAAACAACAACTTTTATTTCATTAAAATACGTGTTACACCAACCATACCATAATTGTCTTACAATACTTCCAAAAAACATAACATCTTCATAACTGTCTTGATTACATTATTTAAAGAAGCATAAAGAAAACATAAATAAACTGCAAAAGTCCCATAATTGCTGTCCAAAGCCATAGTCCAAAACGAAAATATCCAAGCAATACATTCTTTCTCTTCAAGCTGGATATGAAGGCTGGTCAAGCTATGGTATTCCCTCCCTGTGGACCTGGGGGGGAACGGAAGAAAAGAAGGTGAAAGAAAAGTAGAGTCAGACATAAAGCCTGAGTAAGTCTAGGACTATTCAGTCTATGAATAAAGAACTGGGTATGATAAGTATAAACTAGAAATGGGAAAGCACCATAAACTAAGTTAAGTTGTCTAGGGTCGAATATACTATCGTACCCCATATTAATCTCTGTACCCATATAAACTAGTTCCCAACATGGACCCCATAATCAGGGTGAAGTGATCCATTTCTAATGATCGGCTCCTACTCGCATAGTTACATGTGTCTTACGGCCCCCGATGTTGTAGTTACCTATGCTGGTCCCACCATGGGGTGTATCAAGTCCCATGGTGGCGGCCCGACACAATCCTAGAATGCACAGGTATGCTACTGGTGCCCAGTGCCTTATTTTTTTGCGCCGGAGTGTGTGCACGCCCGCACCCCGTTAGAACCTACACTGCTGCACCACCGCCGTCGATTTGACCGCTTACAATCAGCCCAGTAATCGTGCCCCACCCTGCCTAGTTTCAGGGTATCACGATACCTTATAGGGTTACTGCTGAAAAGGGTCCCCCGCTACTAGGTTTTCTATTTCTAGCCAACATGCTAAGTTGGTTAAGTGTTTTACAAACCTAACCCCCAATCAGTCTGTTTAGTTTAGCATGTTCCATTTTGATTAAGTATTAATATAATTTACTTAATCCTATCAATCCTGACTCAGCCTTAATTGTCTTATTAAAGCCTCGACCTCTCACATTAGACATGTATTGTTGTGGCTGCCTGTTGCTGGTTGGGTCCGGACAGTCTTACGCCACAACTCAGTCTAACCTCGGGTCCTTATTGGGCTCCGTGTTTAACCACCCACATTGGATAGGTATTGTTGTGACTACTGGACAGCCGGGCGGTTCCGGGCCGGTTTACATCACAACTCAATCCAACCTCGGGTTAAACACATCGTATTTTCTACATTTACATATTTTGTCTCTTTTCTTTTTTATATGTAAATATTTGCGGCCCATTATTCAAATTCATCTTTATTGATTAAAATTTATTTATGCCACTTAATTGCTTTTCAAGGTTGTTGGCATGCGTTAAACATGCCAACACATATGTTCTATATTTTAGCCCAAACGTCATTACCCCCGTATTATACGTTCGCTCCAATGTAAGGTGTGTTGGGTTTAACACTTAAACCCAATTTAGCCAAATGAAAAGGGGAGGCTTATAACATGGTGTTTATAAGGTAACATGAAAAAGGGGAGTGTGAACGCATGAAATTGCAACGAACGATTCAACTAACATAAAGTAGGCACATGTGAACTTGCAATTGTAACATCATATAATCATGGCATAACATGAATCATTTTATTCATATAATCATGGCATAAACAGTACTTAAACATGAATCATTCTATTCATATAATTACGGCATAAACAATACTTAAACATGCATCGTTCTATTCATATAATCATGGCATAAATAATACATGAACCATTGTGAACTTGCAATTGGGATGTAAATCTAACTTAATTGTGTCACACATATTATGATAACAACATACGCCTAAAAACATGTTTTCAACTTGGCATAGTAACAAACATAGTTTAGTCATGTTCATAAAATTAATACAAGTTCACAAAGATGCTTGCTTTTGTCACTATCACAAAAGCATGATTTTTATACTTGAACTATGATGCCAATTCCAACATAACCTTCATATGAATCATAATACTTAAGTGGATCAAATTACACTAAGGATGACCATAAAATTATACATCATGTTGGCATAACAGTAAATCATATACTTGCATGAATCTCAAATAAACTATTACAACATATAGTTGTTACTTTTAACATGAATCATGTACTTGCAATTATCAAATGGGTGTTGTAAATAACTACCACAAACATGTAGTTTTCAATATGAATCATATGCTTGCATTGAATCCCAATTAAAATTCCACAACATGTGGTTGTCAACATAAATCATATACTTGTATGAATCCAATCGTACACCATAGCATTGCCAAATCGTTTAGAATCAAAATAACATACAAATATAGATTATTATCGCCACAATTCCATTTCGTTGTTAACTTCCAACGCAAATTGCGTACTTGCAAATATCCAATCGTATACCATAATATTCCCAAATCGTTTAGCATCAAAGCAACATACAAATATAGATTATTATCGCCACAATTCCATTTCTTACTTTACACAAATCAACACAATTATTTAATTCACATTGGAATAGCACTCTACTTACAACGTATGACGAATCTTCAATTCAGGAATCTGAATTCTGAATTTGGAGATGCTATCCTTTGTTGTAGGCGTTGCTTTAAGCTTTGAATTATCTCCTAGTTGTCTCTCTATTTCTGACGGCTATCCTCAGTCTTTCCTCAGCAGCATGACGGTCTCATCTCCATTTTAGTTTATGTGAATTAGGGTTAGTCTTAGGTCCTTTTTATAGATTTTGTGAGTTGATTTAGACCGTCGATGAAGCTTGGTTCAATAATAGCCGTTCGTTTGAAGGAGAGACCAACCAGGAGCTGACACCTAGCCCTAGTGACAAGGCAAGGCTCGGAAAATCGACCAAACACAGACTAGGCCAGCCAGGACCTGACCAGACCTGACCAGCAGGTCCTTTTTGACCTGGGCGCACTTGGCAGGTGCGCCTTGTCACAAATGTACTGGCGCACTTCCCAAGTGCGCCAGTTCATTTTTGTTCTGGCGCACTTCCCAAGTGCGCCAGTGCATTCTGACCCGTTTTCTGGTTTTTCGCCCAACTTTGTTCGTCCATATCTTCTTCATACGATATCCGTTTTACGCAAACTCAGACTCTATCTCAAGCAGAATTCCGAGACGAACACAATGGCGTATCCCGTTTCCCTTAATTCTTTGGTTTGAAATTAGTTATACTTTAATTTGTGAATTTCACGGTTATAGAATACACGGGGTGTTACATTCTCCCCCACTTAAAAGGATTTCGTCCCCGAAATCTTCAAGTTTAGGAAGAATGTACATCCTAACATCCAAACATCCATCTACTCATCCGTCAAACATGAGCATCCATTGTCCTTAAAAGACTTCTAATGCTTTATGATCATATGCGAAGTGTGTGTTTACATGTACTTATCTAATGCAAAATCTGGCGGTCTACTGATTCAGTTGACCTCCTTAATGCAAATTATGTAAGTGCCATGAATCCATTATGTATGCAAATTCTCCTATTTATGAATCTACATGAGTGCACAATCATTCATACACATGCAACATCCATATGACAACACATTAAAGTTCAACCATATACGAATGCAAACATATATGCATATGTAATATGAAGTGACTGAGCCGATCTAAAACCTAGATTGTGTGTGTATATGCAACCACGAGCAACCACTAGCAATCACTTGCAACCACTTGCAACCATCACCCATAACATGTTTCAATTACATGTTTTCAACCAAAGAGTTTCTAGCTAAAAGATAAGGTCGAGGAGATATACCTAAGAAGATAGATAAAAGCGCAACTTAAGGAGAAAGAAAGATCAAAGATGTACCCTCGAAAAGAAAAGGGTAGGCAGCGCGTATTCTAGCTTCAGTTTCCCAAGTTGCGTCTCCCTCGGCGTCGCTCCACTGAACTTTGACGAGCTTGACTTCGCGGTTGCGTAGCTTCTTCACTTCTGTTCCTAATATGCGGGTTGGAACTTTCCTCACGGTTGCTTCGCGTTCCACTTCAGCTTCTTCTAGGATATTTGGCTCTACCACTTCCGCAGATTCATGTAGACATTTTCGGAGATGTGAAACATGAAAAACGTTGTGAACTCCGGCCAGCTTTTCGGGTAGCTCTAATCTATAGGCCATTTTCCCAATTTTCTCGATGATAGGGAATGGCCCTACGAACCTTGGTCCTAGCTTTCCTGTGGTTCCAAAACGAACAACGTTCCTTAGCGGAGATACCTTAAGAAAAACTCTGTCCCCAACCTCAAATTCAAGGTCGGTCCTCCTCTTGTCGGCGTAGGACTTTTGTCTGTCTTGGGCCATCTTCATCCTTCTTCGTATTAAGTCTACTTTCTCTGAAGTCTCTCGGATCATATCTGGTCCAAGTACGAGCTTATCAGTAGACTCCCACCAACAAGTGGGCGATCGACACGGTCTTCCATATAAAGCTTCGAAGGGCGCCATTCCGATGGTTGCTTGATAGTTGTTGTTGTAGGCAAATTCCACCAAAGGAAGATGGTCTTCCCACGTCCCTCCGAAGTCAAGGATGCACAGTCTTAAAAGGTCCTCCAAAACTCTGTTCACTCTTTCTGTTTGGCCGTCGGTTTGGGGATGATAGGCTGTGCTCAAGCATAACTGTGTTCCTACCGCTTCTTGCAGACTTCGCCAAAACTCACTGGTGAAGATAGGGTCTCGGTCACTAACGATGCTGGATGGTATTCCATGGAGTCGAACGATTTCCTTGAGGTAAAGAGATGCTAGGGATGAGGCAGTTCTTTTGCTTTTGACAGGTAAAAAGTGGGCGCTTTTAGTAAGCCTATCCACTATTACCCATATGCTAGTGTTGCCTCTCCTAGACCTAGTCAGCCCATCGATGAAGTCCATTGAGATGCTATCCCATTTCCACTGCGGGACCTCTAGAGGATGTAGCAGACCACCAGGCTTTTTCTGTTCTGCCTTAACCTGTTGGCACACCATACACTTAGAAACGAAATCTGCCACGTCCTTCTTCATGCCGTCCCAAAAGAAAGTTCTTTTTATGTCCTTGTACATTTTATCTCCGCTTGAGTGTATTGTCATCTTGGAGTGATGTGCTTCCTCGAGAACCGTCTTCACTAAATCCCTTGTCTGTGGGACGCATAGTCTTCCGTCTCGTCTTAGCCAACCCTTATCGTCGATGGAGTATCTGTTGAGGTGACTTGAAGTTTCACCCCTAATTAGCCTATCAATCATTCCACAAGCTGAGGGTCTTCGCGTTGTGCTGTCCCTATTGAGTCCACTAAAGTCGGGCGTACTTCGAGAGATTCTAGCAAGCCTGGTACAAAATCGGAGGAGGGCCTAAAGTCAAAGATGGCTATAAACTCTAGGCTTTGTCTTTCAACAAACAGCGGGCTTAGGGTCAGTTTCTTTCGGCTCAACGCGTCTGCCACTACGTTGCCTTTGCCCGGAGTGTAGGAGATCTCGAAATCATACGAGGCAAGAAACTCCATCCATCTCTGTTGCCTCAAGTTAAGGTCCTTCTGCGAGAAAAGGTATTTCAACGATTTATGATCAGTGTAAAGTTCGAACTTCTCACCTAGGAGATAGTGTCGCCAAGACTTGAGTGCAAAGACGATGGCGGCTAATTCAAGATCGTGGGTCGGGTAGTTCTTTTCGTGCACTTTCAACTGCCTCCCGCCATAAGCTACTACCCTTCCTTATTGCATTAAGACGACGCCTAGCCCTGTCCCACGGGCATCTGTATAAACGGTGAACATCTTGCTTCCATCTGGCAATGTCAAAACTGGGGCTGTTGTAAGAGCCCTTTTCAGTCGCTGGAAAGCAAACTCGCAATCCAAGTCCCAACTGAACACTAGATTCTTCTTGGTCAACTTTGTGAGCGGAGCTGAGATTTTCGCAAAATCCCTTATGAACTTTCGATAGAAACCTGCTAGTCCTAGAAAACTTCGGACCTCAGTTGCATTCCTTGGTGTCTTCCAATCCTGTACCGCCACTACCTTAGCAGGGTCCACTGCCAACCCTTGTTTGGATACTATGTGCCCAAGGAACCTCACTTCTTCTCTCCAAAAGTGGCATTTGGAGAATTTGGCTTTTAGCTGATGGACTCGCAGAGTTTCCATGATTGCCCTTAAGTGCTGAGCATGTTCCTCTTCACTCTTTGATAAGATAAGGATATCGTCTACGAAGACCACTACGAACTTATTGAGGAAATCTCTGAATACCCTACTCATCAGGTCCACGAAGTAAGCAGGTGCATTTGTCAGGCCGAAAGGCATGACAAGCCATTCAAAGAAGCCGTCTGGGGTTCTGAATGTCGTTTTATCGATGCTATCTTCAGCCACCCTTAGCTGATGAAAACCGGTCGCTAAATCGAGTTGGGAGAAAACAGACGCTCCTACAAGCTGATCAAATAGATCATCAATTCTGGGAAGAGGGTGCCTATTCTTTTTCGTTAATTTGTTGAGCTCCCTATGGTCAACACATAGACGGAGTGAACCATCCGCCTTTGTAGCGAACACCACTGGAGCGCCCCATTCTGAAATGCTCCTTCTAATGAACCCCTTCTCCAGAAGCTCTTTAATCTGTTTACTGAGCTCTTTCCTTTCCCGTAGAGCCATGTGTCTAACGGGCAACGCAACGGGCTTTGCATTATCTACAAGATATATGCGGAAGTCTATCTCCCGCTTCGGAGGCAAGCCCTTCACCTCTTCGAAGACATCCGGATATTCCCGGACCACTCTAACCGATTGCAAATTTTCAACGGAGGCATCTAGCGATTCAAGGTAACCAAGCATAACCGCATACGAGGGATTACAAGAAATTTCCAAAGTGTTACCGAGCTGGTTTAGGAGCCTAACAACCCTTTTCTCACAATCAAGGATGGCCCCATTACTGGATAGCCAATCCATGCCCAAAATCAAACCATATCCCGAAAAGCCCAAAACAAAGGCACTACAGTTAAATTCTACGCTTAGAATAGAAATTTTCAATCCCACACAGATCATAGACAAATGAGCTGGGCCCCCAATTGGGTTTGAAACAATTAAGGGGTCCTCTACCATACTAGTTTTTAGGTGCAGAGATTCTACTAAAGCAGACGAGATAAAGGAGTGTGATGCGCCAGAATCAAATAAAGTGCGAACGGGGTGATCATAAAGATAAACTACACTTTCTACAGAAGTATTTATATCTCGCTGTTGCAGAGGTGGCGCTTCTAGCACATGAACCTGTGCCCTTGAGGTGGATCCAGCCCTCTGCCCCTATCCTCGTTTCTTTGGGCAATCCTTAGCCATGTGGCCTGTCTCACCGCAAGAAAAGCACCCACCATTCATCTTGGCCTTCTTTTTCCGGCAATCTTTCACTAAGTGCCCCACTTTGCCACAGAAATTACACTTCCTCTTCTCTTTGTTGTCTTTCCCGCCCTTCTTAAAGTCTGTCTTTTTAGGCTGTAAACCCTCTTTCTTCCCTTGAGAGCTTTCTGCCTTTGTCTCCTTCTTGCCCTTATCCTCTTCGTTCAGCAATGCCATCTGTACCAACCTTTCATATGTAGCTCCCATGGGTATATGGGTCATGGCCAAAATGTGTAATGGCTCATTCAACCCTTTGACAAAACGGAGAGCCTTCTTGTGCGGGGTGTTGACTAGGTCCAGTCCGAACCTAGCCAGCTCATCGAACTGATTAACGTACTCCTTGACTGTTTTTTTCCCTTGCTTAAGAAATAAGAATTTTTCCAACTGCAAACTCCTTTCTGCGTCAGAGAGAAATTTAGCCTCAAACCTTGCCCTAAAGTCCTCCCATGTTTCCACTGGTCTTTCTGCATTAGTGACTTCCCACCAGTAGGAAGCCTCGCCCTTTAGTAGCCACACTGCCAGCTGTACTTTATGCCTATCTTCTACCTCAAAGATGACGAATAAGTCCTCGGTTTCTTTCAGCCAATTTCTAGCTGCCACGAAGGACTCAGTTCCATGAAAATCCTTTCCTCCCATAGCTTTAAAATCTTTACATATCTTAGCAAAAGTGTTTCCCCGCGGAGGAGGTGGAGGAAGAGGTGCTGCTGCAGCCGGATGATTCCCTGCAGCTGGGGGAGGAGGAACGGTAGGGCCTGGCTGAGTGGCCCTTGCTTCTAAGAATCGTCTAAACCAACCAGGTATTGGTACACCCTCTGGCAAGTTAAGTTCTTCGGACATGCTGAAACAAAAAGGATAGATTCAAAACGAAGGATAAGAGATAGTACCTATGGCTTTGGGGGGACTTTGACTTTTAAAATAAAATATTTTATCTTTTAAAAATGCTTCTTTAAATTTCCTTTTTGAAAATAAATTTTCAAAACTTTTTATCTCATCTGGTAAACCTATGCTCTGATACCAAGTGATACACCCCACCTCCGTTAGGGTCACTCTCAAAGGGAATGCCCTAATTTTGGTGGAGGTTTATTAGTATAAGTCACAGATATACAAGACAGATATAAGAACACATATTTTTGAACAGCGGAAAACAACAACTTTTATTTCATTAAAATACGTGTTACACCAACCATACCATAATTGTCTTACAATACTTCCAAAAAACATAACATCTTCATAACTGTCTTGATTACATTATTTAAAGAAGCATAAAGAAAACATAAATAAACTGCAAAAGTCCCATAATTGCTGTCCAAAGCCATAGTCCAAAACGAAAAGATCCAAGCAATACATTCTTTCTCTTCAAGCTGGATATGAAGGCTGGTCAAGCTGCGGTATTCCCTCCCTGTGGACCTGGGGGGGGGGGGGGGGGACGGAAGAAAAGAAGACGAAAGAAAAGTAGAGTCAGACATAAAGCCTGAGTAAGTCTAGGACTATTCAGTCTATGAATAAAGAACTGGGTATGATAAGTATAAACTAGAAATGGGAAAGCACCATAAACTAAGTTAAGTTGTCTAGGGTCGAATATACTATCGTACCCCATATTAATCTCTGTACCCATATAAACTAGTTCCCAACATGCACCTCATAATCAGGGTGAAGTGATCCATTTCTAATGATCGGCTCCTACTCGCACAGTTACATGTGTCTTACGGCCCCCGATGTTGTAGTTACCTATGCTGGTCCCACCATGGGGTGTATCAAGTCCTATGGTGGCGGCCTGACACAATCCAAGAATGCACAGGCATGCTACTGGTGCCCAGTGCCTTATTTTTCTGCGACAGAGTGTGTGCACGCCCGCACCCCGTTAGAACCTACACTGCTGCACCACCGCCGTCGATTTGACCGCTTACAATCAGCCCAGTAATCGTGCCCCACCCTGCCTAGTTTCAGGGTATCATGATACCTTATAGGGTTACTGCTGAAAAGGGTCCCCCGCTACTAGGTTTTCTATTTCTAGCCAACATGCTAAGTTGGTTAAGTGTTTTACAAACCTAACCCCCAATCAGTCTGTTTAGTTTAGCATGTTCCATTTTGATTAAGTATTAATATAATTTACTTAATCCTATCAATCCTGACTCAGCCTTAATTGTCTTATTAAAGCCTCGACCTCTCACATTAGACAGGTATTGTTGTGGCTGCCTGTTGCTGGTTGGGTCCGGGCAGTCTTACGCCACAACTCAGTCTAACCTCGGGTCCTTATTGGGCTCCGTGTTTAACCACCCACATTGGATAGGTATTGTTGTGACTACTGGACAGCCGGGCGGTTCCGGGCAGGTTTACATCACAACTCAATCAGACCTCGGGTTAAACACATCGTATTTTCTACATTTAAATATTTTGTCTCTTTTCTTTTTTATATGTAAATATTTGCGGCCCATTATTCAAATTCATCTTTATTGATTAAAATTTATTTATGCCACTTAATTGCTTTTCAAGGTTGTTGGCATGCGTTAAACATGCCAACACATATGTTCTATATTTTAGCCCAAACGTCATTACCCCCGTATTATACGTTCGCTCCAATGTAAGGTGTGTTGGGTTTAACACTTAAACCCAATTTAGCCAAATGAAAAGGGGAGGCTTATAACATGGTGTTTATAAGGTAACATGAAAAAGGGGAGTGTGAACGCATGAACTTGCAACGAACGATTCAACTAACATAAAGTAGGCACATGTGAACTTGCAATTGTAACATCATATAATCATGGCATAACATGAATCATTTTATTCATATAATCATGGCATAAACAATACTTAAACATGAATCATTCTATTCATATAATTACGGCATAAACAATACTTAAACATGCATCGTTCTATTCATATAATCATGGCATAAATAATACATGAACCATTGTGAACTTGCAATTGGGATGTAAATCTAACTTAATTGTATCACATATATTATGATAACAACATACGCCTAAAAACATGTTTTCAACTAGGCATAGTAACAAACATAGTTTAGTCATGTTCATAAAATTAATACAAGTTCACAAAGATGCTTGCTTTTGTCACTATCACAAAAGCATGATTTTTATACTTGAACTATGATGCCAATTCCAACATAACCTTCATATGAATCATAATACTTAAGTGGATCAAATTACACTAAGGATGACCATAAAATTATACATCATGTTGGCATAACAGTAAATCATATACTTGTATGAATCTCAAATAAACTATTACAACATATAGTTGTTACTTTTAACATGAATCATGTACTTGCAATTATCAAATGGGTGTTGTAAATAACTACCACAAACATGTAGTTTTCAATATGAATCATATGCTTGCATTGAATCCCAATTAAAATTCCACAACATGTGGTTGTCAACATAAATCATATACTTGTATGAATCCAATCGTACACCATAGCATTGCCAAATCGTTTAGAATCAAAATAACATACAAATATAGATTATTATCGCCACAATTCCATTTCGTTGTTAACTTCCAACGCAAATCGCGTACTTGCAAATATCCAATCGTATACCATAATATTCCCAAATCGTTTAGCATCAAAGCAACATACAAATATAGATTATTATCGCCACAATTCCATTTCTTACTTTACACAAATCAACACAATTATTTAATTCACATCGGAATAGCACTCTACTTACAACGTATGACGAATCTTCAATTCAGGAATCTGAATTCTGAATTTGGAGATGCTATCCTTTGTTGTAGGCGTTGCTTTAAGCTTTGAATTATCTCCTAGTTGTCTCTCTATTTCTGACGGTTATCCTCAGTCTTTCCTCAGCAGCATGACGGTCTCATCTCCATTTTAGTTTATGTGAATTAGGGTTAGTCTTAGGTCCTTTTTATAGATTTTGTGAGTTGATTTAGACTGTTGATGAAGCTTGGTTCAATAATAGCCGTTCGTTTGAAGGAGAGACCAACCAGGAGCTGACACCTAGCCCTAGTGACAAGGCAAGGCTCAGAAAATCGACCAAACACAGACTAGGCCAGCCAGGACCTGACCAGACCTGACCAGCAGGTCCTTTTTGACCTGGGCGCACTTGGCAGGTGCGCCAGGTCAAAAATGTAATGGCGCACTTCCCAAGTGCGCCAGTTCATTTTTATTCTAGCACACTTCCCAAGTGCGCCAGTGCATTCTGACCCGTTTTCTGGTTTTTCGCCCAACTTCGTTCGTCCATATCTTCTTCATACGATATTCGTTTTACGCAAACTCAGACTCTATCTCAAGCAGAATTCCGAGACGAACGCAATGGCGTATCCCGTTTCCCTTAATTCTTTGGTTTGAAATTAGTTATACTTTAATTTGTGAATTTCACGGTTATAGAATACACGGGGTGTTACAATACCCATGTAGGGTTTCAATCAACAAATAATGAATTTTATTTGTGCAGTTAGGCGATATGTAAAATTTATCATCCCAATCAATATCAGTCAATTGTGGGTACATAAACAAATCGTCTGATTTGTTTATAAATATTTATTTAATTCATATACACGTTAAAAATTATATTTTTAACTATAAAATATTTTTAACTATAAAATATTTATTCCATTCCATAACACACAATCAACTTTCGCAACACAATCAAACAAACAAACAAGTCGTCCTTGTCTGTGGACGATGGGTGTCGGGTGCTGCTAAGCACCGTCTGCATCCTAGTATATATTTTAACTAGAAAATAAAATAAAAGTGAGAAGATCTCACCGTTGGGATACACTACGCCGTGCTTTAATTGTCGATCTACGTAGTATACCTATGTTAGAAATTATATTTTTAACCAATCAATGATTATTTCTTTGTATGATTATTCTACAAATAACATACATAGGCTAAAAATTCTATTTTCATCTTTCTAAAAATAATTTCATATTTTTATAACAACGCTACATAGTTAAAAATCACATTTTTCTATCGCTAATAAATATATAAAAATCGTTTTTTTATAACTTTTCATATTATAAAAATCGTATCTTTCCTTTCTAAAGATCTAATCTTTTTATTTCTAAAAATCAAATCCTTTCTATTTTTACAAATCTCCTCTTTATCGATTTAAAAATCTCAACTTTATTGATTTAAAATTTTAATCTATTTTTTTACTTTTACAAATCATATCATTTCAAATCAAAGAATTCATATTTTCCTAAACAAAGAAATCATATTTCTTTAACAAACAAAAATCAAATCTTTATTCTCGCTACTTCATGATAAAAATTTAATCTTTATTCTATTTAAAAATCATATCTTTATATTGCTAAAAATATTATCATATCCATCATATTTTTAGTGAACTACAGATTCTATTTTTATTCTCAAAACTATGCTTTTTATATCTTCAGAAAAACATATTTTTATATCGTATAAATAAATAAAAATAGAGATAAAACTCACATAGTTTTCCAATTGAAGAAGTTTCCCAAATTGAAGCACTGAAAGCCTTCAACGCCTCAAGAGCATCTCTGAATCCATTTCATCGAGCATCAAATCAATTTGGGGGTTTCAATCGCCGGATACGTCGGAGGTGGGAATGCTCGCTGATGGCGTGGGTTGCAGGTGGTTGCGCGGACGGGGGTGGGCTAGGGCATTGGGTCCAAGTGGTGGCGGCTCGTTTTCCAGCGGTTTTGGGCCCGATTTGGCCGGAGGGAAGGGGGTCGGAGACGCAATGGGTGGCTGTAGGAGGACGGGCGACGGCTTCAGGTGGGGGCGCGATGGCGAAGGGTGCGGCGGTGGGTGGAATCGCGTTCCGCGATGTTGATTTTTTTTCTTTTAACGAAGGACGGGGAGAGAGAATATGAGAGAGGGAGTTGACTAGGTTATATAATAATATATTTAATTATTTTAATTTTTCCAAAAAGTTAACTTTTTAATTTGAACCCAATATCGAACCCACCGACTATCATCTCTAGCTAATTACCCCCATTCCGAACACAATGGGATATGTTTCCTAACCTAATTCGGCTGTTACAATTAGTTTTCATTTAAATTTAAATATAATTCAATAGAACGGTCAATACTGATTTTAACATACATTTTAATTCACCGGGGCCACATACTGACTCTAAAAATTCCAAAAAAATTATTTCTGGCTCCGTACTGACGATACAGTCCTAACAAAACAGGTTTTGTCAAAATTTGAAGACCGTTTAAAAAATGGCCATTTTCTGGTCGATCCAAATTGATTGAAATAGACAAAACACGTTTTCTTTTGCCACGCTCACATATTAATCCCAAAAATTATGAATTCTGGAATCTAGCAATAATTTGACATCCCGGATCCAACAAAAGTGGTTTCGTCGAAAACGGCGGTCATTTGCAAAATTTCCATTTTCAAGGGCTAAAATTCCGTAGCGACTATTTTGAATTTTCATCTGGGCATAACTTTTTATTCCCGCTATGAAATTTCAATTTTCCGAATTCATTGGAAAGATATTTTCAAATAAATTCTAATATTTTTTATTTCGCTAAATCCGGTTTATTTTGAATCCTGTACATTCGTTTGAAATTTGAAATCAAATTTTCAAACTACCATGCCATTTTCAATTCCTTTTATATTTAAAAATAAATATTTATATTCTAAAGTCGATTCAAATAAATATATATTTTAATTCTATTCAAAATAAATTTCTCGTTGTCATTATTTAAAACTATTTATTTTAAATATTCAAAATTCATAAAAATTGCTAAAAGAAAAATTTTAAATTGGCTCAGATTTTCCGGGTTATTACAATCTCCTCCACTTAAAATCTTTTCGTCCTCAAAAAGGAACGGAGCTGAAAGTTGTTTTACAAACCAACACAACTTTCATTATTTTCATTATCGCTTAAGTTCTTCAACTTTTCAGTTTCTAAGGATTTTCCAATTCTTAAAAAATTTGGATAACACCCTAAATTTTCAAATTTTTTTGCCATAACCTCCTTTGTACGGGAGCACCGGAAAATGCCCAAATTGCCACATAGGCCCTCTCATCTCGAAAAGAAAAAGAAAATTCCAATCGGCTCATAAAATCATCCAAACCCAATAAATTTGTAAGCATGTACCTATTTGTCAGGCATACAATTTTATTCCTCTGCTCTAGCCTCCTTGCTATGACCTGTTCAATGAATCACATGTATATGCATGCAATTTCAAACAATTTTCAAGTCAGTTCAATATTTGGTTCAATTTGGCCCAAATTTACCATACATCTATATGTTGGTTTAAATGAATAATCATACAACACAATCATCAATCAATTAGTGAATTAACGTTTCAAATTCATAATTTTGACACATATACAGAAAATCATGCTTTTGATGCCATTTCACAACAATAAACCCTATTTAGTTTTGGTTCTCACACCAGTCAATTGGAAATATATAAAAATTCTACTTTTGAAACTCGAGCATATATATACTGATGATGCAGCTGCTATCATCGGTGTCATCTCCGGGCGGCTAGAGTGTAATTCTATATCTATCCAGTATATTAAAACTTCGAATATACGTTTGCAAGGCGTATATGCAAAATCTTTATATATTGGATTGTCCAAATTCAATACAAATAAATATTCAAATACGTATGAAATGGTTTAAATTTTCAAAATAAAATTCGTTCTCATTCTAAAAATATACTCTTCACTCGTTCTAGGATACTACCGATCCTATCTCTAATGAGTCATTCTCATTGGATACTACTAATCCAATCTCTGATGAATTCTTTCGTTCGGTTCTAATGTGCCTTGTTCTCGAGCTTTGTAAACCAGAGCTCTGATACCACCTGTAAGGACCTAGAACTTCCCCGGTCTCCGAGGAGAGGAGGAAGAACGGATTGCCTTAAGGACAAGACGAATCAGAATACAAACATAAGAACATTTCAATGCTTATTACAAGAATTTCATCAGAATACAAGAATATACAGAGTATGAATAAATATTACACACTTATTACGCATTTATTAAATATCCGAGATTTACAAATTACAATGCAGTGAAAAAATAATACAAAACACAACTGAAAGGAATATACGGAGCTTTCCGAATATCATTCCAGCTATATACCAGGATCCTGTGAATATAAATCTGCAAAACCAAAACTACTAGCTGCCCATGTGAAAAATAGGGGCTCCCAGAGTTTAGGTTAAAACAATAAACTCCAAGTCAGTCAGGTGACTGGTGTGAGAACTATAACAGTTATTAATCTTTATTTTAAAGTTAGGTAAATTCAGGGACCACGCCGTATACCACGAAATGGGTTTCCTCCCAAGAATACTAGTGCATAAAACAACAGCGCAATGCTAAATAAAGAACAATGAAGCTATTATAAGACTTAGCTCCCATCACACAATGCAACGCAAGCCGGAGGATAGAGTTTTTACCTAATAATAGCCAAGAATGCTTGGTACATAAAATTTCATGTTTTATTATTACTATAGGTGTACAGTGTCAAAACAATTTCAAACATAAGTATCAATCATAGACGGCATAAGAGCCCCATACCATTATGTCGCCATATATAGGTTTACAATTAAAACCGCAAAATGTCGTATTGGAAGTTGGATTTCCATCTGTGAACCAAGGCAAGGGATCGTCCTTACTGCTTCAAGACAATATAGCCCATGTCTCAGGACCCAGACATAGGTGGGCCCTTGGATCGTCAGGGACGGTCCACTCGATGTGGATTAAAATGCCTGAACACTGCGTTTCCTCGCCCTATGGGCGTAAACTGGTCTTATACCGACCAAAGTATCGGCACCGGAACGACTGATATAATTGAGGCGCCTCGCTATCCATCATCCACATAAGTAAAATGTCCGGGCGTGTAAAAACCAAAACACCACTCCTAGCTAGAACGAAACGCATGTCCTCCCTGAAGTCCTCTCCCGTTTCTAGTTCACAATGGGGTGTGAGGCTCGCGAATTAACGCTACACAAAGCTATGCCACAAAGGTCGTGCTTTGATCATCAACCATAAGACTTTGCTTTTCAACATAAGCCTTAATCATTTGCATCTTAGCATGCCACACAGGCAATTCACGCTATGCAACCGATGTATATCAGTCACACAGAATGAAATATGATGTCAGACACACATCCATTTACAGGTTCGTTCTGGGTCTGAACGAAACCGGAGGCACCTTATTCCTCCCCTATATGTCCAATACAGGGCAGAGGCCCTCGTATTTCCGTCGATCTCCAAGTATGTCTGGACGATCACCACTTATTACCATGTCTTGGGTGTACAACCCAATCAAGACATCAGTAATCATCCAAACGATGTGAAGACCTCCGGTCTTTAACTACCGTCTTGATCCTCGGCATATTGTTGAATTAGTTATTCAAAATGGGATAAACCCTGTCTTTCTGAATAACTCGCGTACATAATAAACAAGTGCTATAAAAACACAACATACGCCTCATTCTAATTCAGAATATTCCTTTATCCAAATATCCTCATACTTTGGGAAAGGTTCTCATTAATTTTATCAAAGATGAAATTCTTTAAATTTATTCTTCCTTTGGATATCATTTCAATCTAATTAAAGATGCATTAAAACTCCACTTAGTTTTAATCTTCCTAAAAATCAATATTAACGATTGTTTAACTTGGGAAATCATATCCTGTCTTTAACTGGGTTAAAGAACCAATGTCATTTAAAACATAGTTCATCATAAATCCAAAATCACATTCCATTCCATCAGCCTTTAACCGTAAATTAGCAAGTGAACAATTCCCTAAGTATTAACACCGAAGGCCGAAACCAACATCAGATCAATACCCAGGAAACCATTCAACTTAACTAATCTCCAGTTAGTTTCTGATTTTCTTAACTCCATTGGGTCTAAGAACAGTATTATTAAAGATACCATTCACGACAGCAGAAAACCTCATTCCATTGTTAATGGTGTTAAAGAACAAGTGTTATTTTAAAACACCGTTCACGATAAACCCAAATCACATTCCATTAATTATGGAATCTTCACCGAAAAGCAAATCAATATATAATCGATATCAATTTCCGTATCTGACCAACAATATAAATGGAATAACGGCAAAGCCTTTTAAATTCCATATGTATTAATAGTCTTCCTCCATAGAAGTTCACTTCGATTATTATCAATCGAATTCCATTCAATTCCAATTTACTATATTAAATTGGAAAACTTTACTTTAGAAAATTCCCGTTAAATCTAAATAAAAAGATTTATAAATTCCAAATCACATTTCACTGTAAAGCGGGTTAAAGAACGAATGTCATTAAAAAAACGTTCAAAATAAACCCAAAATCCCATCAGTCTCTAACCGTAAACTAGTAAGAGAACGATTCCTTAAGTATTAACCCCGAAGGCCGAAACTAACATCAGATCAATACCCAGGAAACCATTCAACTTAGCTAATCTCCAGTCAGTTTCTTATTTTCTTAACGCCATTGGGTTTAAGAATAGTATTATTAAACATACCATTCACGACAAACCCAAAATCCAATTCGATATTAAATACAAGGCTCTGAATAGAAAATATATCGGCTTATATTCAATGTCGAATTCTGAAACCAACAAATATTGTATTGGAATAACGATATATATATCTTCCAAATTCCTCCACAATATCTGTATAATCATGAAACCCAATATCGAAATATTCCAAAGGTAATTTCGATTCTGATCCATTCCAATTCATATATTGGAAATTCTGGCTATTTTGAAACTATTTCAAATTCAATTTAATTATTTAAAAATATTGGATTATAATTCTAGTTCATAATTAGTTCATTTTGATAAAAAAAATATTTTTATCCTTCCAAATATGGAATTTTTCATCCTAATTCTTTCCAAATCATTTATTATGATTTTACATAAATTATCGATATTTTTAATAATTTTATCAAGGCCCGTACAGTCGATTTCCATAAACGGCCATCGAACTTGATTTACAACGACCTTTTCCAAGTTTGATTTGGACATAATTCCAAATCCAACCGTTAGATTTCAAATCTCCCATATTTGTTAGAAAGCTCTTTTCGATACGAACCCAACGGTTCTGGTTTTAGGAGAATCCAACTGTCGGATCTCCCGTAATGTTCGTTCGAAGTCAATGGTCAAAAATCACGAACTGCCGCAGCGCGTCGTGTTCTATTCGGGCCATTATATATATATATATATATATATATTTCGTCGATTTCCTTTTAAAACGTATTTTATAAATCATTTTAAATTCAATTTCAAAATGATTTCAATTTCAAATCAAAATTAAATATTCCATATCACGATATGTAAATGATAGTTAAAACATTATATTTTGAAATCATTTCATTTTCGATATTCATTATAAAAATGAATGAAATCGATATAAATATTGTTCATGTCAAAATGGAGTTAATCTAATCAACATGGCTTTATATATTTAAATATTTTCGTATCCATCCCAAATCAGACATCAAAATCATATTTTGACCCATTACTGAATATAATTTTAAAATATTCATTATTTTAAATATTCGTTATTTTAAAATATTTATTCTTTCTGAACTGGAATCAAACACAGTCAATTACCATATAATGTGATTTATATGGATTTCATACACACATGTATACAACAACGATTAAACGCATTCAACCATCATCCAGAGTGCATTCTACACTACATAAGCATTAAATATAAATATTCAACGCTTACACAGCCTGTAATGACCCGCATTGGCAGAGGTATTATAATTAATTTATTTTAATTATATAAATGGTGGTTTAGTGAATTAAATGGTCGTAGAATTAAACAATGGTGAATATTTAATTAAAATAATAAATTAAATAATATATTTAATTCTGAAATAATCAGAATTGGCTGAAATGGCGATATGGTGTGAACTGGATCATCTGTGATATTTAATTCAGTTTAGAATTGAATTAGAATAAGGAATATATTTAAATAACGACAGTTTGAACGTAGAATTATATTATAATTAAAATCGAGCTTGAAATGGCGCTGCGGTTCGTAATTTGGCAATTTGAACTTCAACTGAATGTACAGGATTCGTTTTAAACCGGATTTCTGTGAAACAAGAAACGCGTGGAGCTGGTGGAGTATATCTTTCTAGTGGAAGAGAAAAATCAGGATTTCGTCGTGTAGATTTTGAGATATGTCCAAATCAAATTTTAGAAAAGTCGCTGTGGAATTCCGTTAGAATTTTAAAGGAATTGTTTATATTTTAGAAAGGAATTTCAATATAAATCGAATATCGGGTTGACCCAGAAGTGAATATCAAGCTAGAAATTCATATAGAAATATTCTAGAGCTGTATGATCTTCCACTGTGAATATAGATGATAATATTTATTTATTTATATTTAATTTAATTATATTCAAATATATTTATATATTTAAATGGGTCATTCAGAGCTTTAAAAATAGCCAGTTTTTCATACGACCTCAGAATTCGACGAAACCAATTTTGTTGGATTCGTAATGTCAAATTATTGTTAGATTCCAAGTTCCGTGATTTTTAGAGTCAATGTGTGGTCGTACGGAATTTTAGAGTGTGAATAAGTCAGTATTTCGACGGTTAAAAATACGTTGTGTGAGCATACGAAGTCGGAATTCGACGAAACCAGTTTTATTGGGACCATAATGTCAAACTGAAGCTGCATGTCTATTTTCGTGATTTTTGGGTATTGACTGTGATCATAGGGATTTTTAACAGCAGATACAAATAGCGTAGGAGAATAAATGAATATTTTATTGAATATTAAAATATTAAAAACCCTCCTATATAATACCTTCTAAATCCTCCTAAACCTAAATCACTTCCAAAGTTTCCACCGTCAGTTTCTGAAATCCAAACATGAAACCGATCTTCAGAAATTCATATAAACTCAAACTAAATTCTATAAATCAAGCGACCCATATATTTTAAGTACGGATGATTTTCTCTTCGATTTAGTACCAAAATTGAGGCCTGCGATGCATTTTCGATAAGCTCGACGGTTTACTATCATAGCTATGGCTGACTTTTGGGCGAGCTACAGACGTCGTGGGGTGCTTCGGGAAGTAGCAACGTGTTTATGGCGAGGAGAGGTGCTTGCGGTGAGGATTTAGGGTTGGTTGGTGATGAAAGGTGTCACGCGTTTCCAGTAGCGGGTGATTTTTGGCCGAGTTCGAGTTCAGGTTAGAGGGTACGGTCGGTTAGAGATTCGGATGACGAGGCCTGTGGTGAAGTCGGCGATGTCGGTAGATGGACGGAGGAGGTAATAAGGGCGGTCAAAGTGATGGTAAATGGTGAATTTTGGGTTTCAAAATACTGAAAGGAGCGATAGGTTGTCTTGTTCGATTGGGAAGAAGGGTACGTTGGTAGGATGGACTTTTAAAGGTGCGATATGGGCCAGTTCAAAATAGTAAGGCCCAACTATAAAAATAAACTAAGTCTATTTTAATTCAAATAGTATATTAACTTGTGGTATTGATAACTTGGTCATACGGTATCAGAATTCAGCGAAACAAGTTGCGTTGGGATCGTATGGACGGTGGCTACGCACTGGAACTAACTGGGAGTGGATTTGAGCTCGTTTGAATTTATGGCGAAATAAATTGTTTGATTCAGATCAAACAAACAGTTTATCGTTCTTTAACGATGAACTGCCAAAGTGAGTAAATCTCACTAGCTCTGAACAGTTTATAATTTCATGTTATATATTTAGAACTGTTAAATATTGGCTGATTGACTATGTATTGACTGTTTGATTGAACTGCTAGTCAGTTAGTTGAATTTCTATATTGATTCTGTTTAACAGAATATATCATATGGAACTGAAAGTGATGTTAACTATATTGTTTAACATCTGTGATGCAGGGAAACAGGTTAGAGGAATCCAACTGGATTCCTCAACATTTATTTTACTGTTTTTCATATATTTTGATATATGATGTGGTATATAATCTGTTGTCGATTATATGTGTTTGGACGATACTGATCATCGTGATTTGATATGTTGAATACCATAACATACTGAAATATTGATAAGGGAATATTTTCAAAATGATATTTGAAAATAAAATATTTATAAATGGAATATTTATAAATAAGAAATATTTATAAATTGGAATATTTATAAATAGGAGATATCTAGAAAAGGGAAATTATAAAATCAAAGAGTAGATTTGAAAAGGAAATATTTGCAAACCATTTGCAAATAGAATAATAGAAAAGGAAATATTTGTAAATCATTACAAATAAAATTGATAGCAAATATTTAGAAAATAAATAGAGTTATAAAAAGGAAATCATTTGTAAAGTGAAGAACCGTTACTAAAAGTAAATCTTTATAAATGAACAGTTTATTCAAAAAGGAGTTATCGAATTTTGTTATTCGAATAGAGTTAAATCGAATATTAGTGATTCGAATAGTAAAAGGAGTTAAACGATGTTAGTTTAATCGAATTAAAGGGAGTTAATCGATGTTAGTTTAATCGAAAGGAGTTAATCGATGTTAGTTTAATCGATTAGAGTTAAAGCAAGTGAGTTAATCGAATATAGTTTATTCAAATAGAATAAAGGAGTTAATCGAATATAGTTTATTCAAATAGAATAAAGGAGTTAATCGAATATATAGTTTATTCAAATGGAATTAAAAGAGTTATCAAATATATTTTATTCGATAGGAGTTAAGTGAATAGAGTTAAAGTTAAATCAAAAGAGTTAAGTGAATAGAATCAATTGAGTTAATCGAATATAGTTTATTCTAATAGAGTTAAAGGAGTTATCGAATATAGTTTATTCGAAAGGAGTTAAGTGAAATGAGTAAATTTATAGCGTTAGTCCAATAGAGTTAATCTAATAGCGTTAGTCCAATAGAGTTAATCCAATAGCCTTAGTACAATAGAGTTAATTGATAAGGGTTAATCGAATAGAGTAAATTGAATAGAGTTATCGAATACACCTTATTCGAAGGAAAGAATTATCGAATAAGAGATGATTTGAAAGAGAGTTAAGTAAGGAAGTTTGTTAAGGAATATAAAGTGAACTTTGCCTATTTCAAAGTTAGAAATGTTGTTCAGTTAAGGTCTGAGAGGTAGTATTACCCAACTTGATTGACTTCATTTTTAACTAAGGAATGGTTAAGGTTCGATAGTAAAGGATGGTTAAGTGAATTTAGTAATAAAAGGAAATGGTTTGAGTTGGCATCGCGATGGTTTGTTTAAACATTTTTCTAAGTTCAATGAAGAAGCTTTGGAAATGTTTTCCAAATAAGAAACCAGAAATGTTTTCTAATAAGGAAAACAAGAAATGGAAATGTTTTCCATTGTTAATAACATATATTTTCCAAACTTAGAAAATAAGAAATATTGAATATAGGGAAACAGGAGATAAGTAAATTAATGAAATAAAGAGATAAATGTTGAATGATGTTTGATCGATATAAATTTCCATTTGGAAATAATATCGTTGTTTGCACACCTGTTTTCTTCGATAGTTAAATCACAGACTATCGAAGTTTTGATCATTTTAACGTTGTTAATATGGAGAGACCGGTTGGATTATTATCCAAAGAACCACTCTGTATTGGCATAAGCGTTGCGAATCATATATGCCAATGATAATTGAAGACGGAGTAAAGTGCAAGGGCTATCCTGTTTACAGAATAGTACCTTCGGTTCATCCTGTTCCTGGATGGCTTGTATGGATGGATGTCTGACAGAGTATTTCCAGACGATCACATATATTGATTTCTCCAACCGTACCAAGAGTGGAAGCGGAGAAGGAAACTTCTTTTAGCTAACACATAATATATGGTTGAGGACGTCAATAAGTGATTTGATGGATTTGACGATGTGGCATTCAAAGTGAATCTGGTGTGATGATAAAGCGTAGCTTCTAGCCTCACATCCGGTAAATGACAGAAATCGGGCAGGCAACATGGCTAAGTCGGTCGCACCGAAGTAGGGTGTATAATCACCTAATATAGAGTTTCATTTACTTCTTAAAATCTATTGTTGATGCTGTCCCATTCGGGAAACGGTTGCTGATCCCAATTGTTGGTGATATACATTCGATACACTCAAGCGAAATGAGTGGTCGGTCATGTGTGGCCGGGTTGCAAGATGTTCTTGTTGAACCCAGTGTATTCCTCTCTAGAGGTACACAAGCGGAAGGTGGTCCCATACCTTGTCATAGTTGGAAATCCATTACCCAATACGTGCTTGCGGTTTTGATTGTATACTATATATGTAGAACGTGAGATGAAAGCGTTTCTGCTAGATGATTATTATATTGTGTTGATAGACATTATTATAATATCAAAAGGTTTTGATATAAAGACATTTGGATTCTCATAAGGGAAAAACCCGTTCTGTTATACGGCGTGGTCTTATGATATATCGATTACCTGCTTGAACTGTTTTATACACACCAGTCCCATGACTGACCCGAAGTTTATTTGTTTGTTTCCCTAAACTCTTGGGTGCCTAAATTTGTACGGGCAGTCAAGTAGTCAGGATTTATAGATATACTGGAAGAGCTTGGAGCAGGAGGCTTCAGTATTATATAGCTATAGTTATTTCCGCTGTGTTGTAAGTGTTGTACCTTGATAATGATGTGTATTCAAGTACATATGTATATTTATGTTATATATTATATGTTATTCGTTCCACTGTGAGATTCATGTTACTCTGATGTTGTGTTCTTCTTCTTCTTCTATTCTAAGTTTCTATCTTATCTTTCCTCACCCTCTAATTTCTTTCATTAATGAACGGTATTTTTTGATGTTTGGTTAGTCATCATTGAGTTTATGGCGATAACCAAAGTCGTCAAAAACCCGGGTCATTACAGTTGGTATCAGAGCTTAAGGTTAAGTGATTTATCTTGGGTCTGTGGCGTGACTCAGTAGAGATGGGGTTAGCAATACCCTAGATTGAGTTGAATGTATATATACGAGTGAACGTATTTGTTATTGATATAAAAATTGTTTTATATTGTGGAGATTCATTAGTTGAGTCGTTTATGAGTTCTGGTCGATCAGTTTGATCCACTGTATCGGTAGGAGTTACTAAACACTCGAATACGATGGGTCGACACGATATGTTTTGAAAAGAGGGTAAATTAAAATAAGTTTACCCAAGGTATATCTTGATATAGAGAAGATATATATATATATCAAAATTTTAATATATTGGATATATTGGTTGTGATTATAATCGAGTAAGATTATAAGTAAAATGGTTATGTAAATAACCAATCAGAATTCATATAAGTGAAATACATGAATTACATGAGTTAAATCTAAAATTTTAAAACTAGAAATTGAATTAAAATTTTGGAGAATTGGATAAGTGTTTGTAAATGGATTTGCATTAAAAGTAAGGAAAATTTAAGATCCTGGGAGATTTTAAATTGTTTTACAAGCACTGTGAATTATATTTTGAAATGAATTTCAAAGTGTAAATGTTTAGAAATGGTTTTATAGTATTGAACTCACTTCGATCGCTGGAAAGTAGATTCTGATGATGACAGCTGCATCATCAGTATTCATTTTCGAGTTGTAAGTGACGAATTACTACCAGAGATACTGTTTTGAATTTGTTTTGGGAAAGACAAGTTATGTTGAATTTCAAAATGGGATTTATAATATAGAATTGAATGTAAAATTTGAATAAAGAGAATTCAAATAGATTTGAATATATGGAATTTGAATATAGAATTCAAATGGAATTTAAACTATAGGATTTGAATATATGGAATTTAATATAGAATTCAAATGGAATTTAAACTATAGGATTTTAATATATAGAATTTGAATGTAGAATTCAAATGGAATTTAAACTATAGAATTTGATATATAGATTTGAATAATAGAAGTGATATAAAATTTGAATAGAAATAACTAAGTCGAAGAGGAATTAGTTAATCGAGTTTTGAATTTGAAGTTGAACTTTGAAAGGTGAATTGGATTTGTAAATGGATATTCGAAATCGAATATAGAACTTAGATTTGAAATTTGGATTCAAATTAGTTAATAAGCAAGTTAAAATATATTTGAACATGTCATGTTCAAATATAAAAGTGAAATAGACTAAAGAGTTAATTAACAAATTAATTAACGAATTGAGTTAAAAAGATCAGGTATAGTTAAAATAGATTGGGCAGGTATAAATATACATGAGATAGGTATGGATAAGGTATGAAGGTATATAAATAGAATGCTCGACGAAAAGGTATGTATTTAATTCATATATGAGATTTTATGCGCCGTATCGACTACTCGCTTGGTATTTTCTTTTTCTTTTGGATTGGTGAGGGCCATGGGAGGCTATTTGAAATATCCCGATGCTCCTGGTACAAAGGAGGTTATGGCGATTTTTCCGGGAATTTAAGGAGTCAGAATATTTTTAAGATAATTTGATAGTTAGAAATCAACGTATCAATATATATATATAGAAGTCGATAAGGAAACGAACTTAGAAATAGAATAGTAAAATCAAAAAGGAAGACTAAGAATAAAATCTAGTAAGAATAGAAAGAGGAAGCGTATACGTATTTAAAAGTGAGTAGTTGTATGGTATTGATTATTCGAGTAAGTAGTCTTATCTGTTTTGACGTTATAAATGTTATTCAGTCAAGGTCTGAGAGGTAGTTATACCCCAACTTGATTGATTTCATTATTAACAAATAAATAGTAAGATTTCAGGCTCGAAGATCAATGTTGAATAAGAGTTAGTTGAATATAGTATTTGGGTTGTCGTAACGATGTTCTACACAACATCCGTTCTAACCCAAATAAGTGTAAGCTTGGAAATAAAATAAAGAATATTTCCTAAGTATAGAAATAAACGAGATCGGAAAAGAGATAAGTAAATGGAATATTTTCCAATTATAAATAGCTTATATTTTCTAAGGTTTAGAAAATAAAGGAAGGCGATATTCGGAAATGTTTTCCAAATAACATAAAAGGCCAATATGGTTATTGAAAATATTTGGTTAACAAATATTGATAAAGAAATAGAGAAGTGATTTAACTAATGGAATATTAATTAAGGGCTCAGTGACATGTTCAAAAGGAAAATTTTGATTTCTGAAAAGAATAAACTGTTTAACAACTCCCAGGGAAAGATTGTTTGAATTAAAAACAAATTTAACAGAAATTTGTGAAAACAAATTTGAATTAAAGTAAAGCCAGTAAAGTGGTAACTGAGATTGAATTAAAATGATATCAAGACAAATTGGATTGGGAGATTCAAATTTGAAGTGTAATGTGATAGTCAAGTTAAGAGTTGGGAATCGAGAAGAAACTCAAGTTGAAATGATGGTTGGCTCAGCTATAAGCGAATGGTTGTGTTGTGGATAAAAAGCAGATTGGAATTTGATCAGAATGACCCTTGTACCCACTGAATTGATAACAGATGGAAGTGGTAGAGTAGATATGCCCGACAAAAAGGTACAAGTTTATATTTCATATGGTATGAGATTTTGATAAGCCAAATTGGCAAGCCACTTGGCTGTTTGAATTTCTTTTGGGTTGGAGATGGCCCAGAGAGGCGAGTTGGAGTTTGACCTATTGACCAGTACAAAGGAGGTGCTGGCGAAATTTTTCGAAGAGTTAAGGTGTTAGAAAATTTTCAGGATTTTTGAAAATTTTCATTGATAAGAACTAATTAATATTTAATTGAAATTAAATTGATTCATTTGAAACTGAAGTTAAGAAGTGAACAAATATGTTCTAACCAGTCGATAGGGTCGTCCTCTACCTTTTAGCAATTTCGAGGACGAAATTATTTTAAGTGGGGAAGATTGTAATGACCCACATTGGCAGAGGTATTATAATTAATTTATTTAATTATATAAATGGTGGTTTAGTGAATTAAATGGTCATAGAATTAAATAATGGTGAATATTTAATTAAAATAATAAATTAAATAATATATTTAATTCTGAAATAATCAGAATTGGCTAAAATGGCGATATGGTGTGAACTGGATCATCTGTGATATTTAATTCAGTTTAGAATTGAATTAGAATAATGAATATATTTGAATAACGACAGTCTGAACGTAGAATTATATTATAATTAAAATCGAGCTTGAAATGGCGCTGTAGTTCATAATTTGGCGATTTGAACTTCAACTGAATGTACAGGATTCGTTTTAAACCGGATTTCTGTGAAACAAGAAACGTGTGGAGCTGGTGTAGTATATCTTTCTAGTGGAAGAGAAAAATCGGGATTTCGTCGTGTAGATTTTGAGATATGTCCAAATCAAATTTTAGAAAAGTCGCTGTGGAATTCCGTTAGAATTATAAAGGAATTATTTATATTTTAAAAAGGAATTTCAATATAAATCGAATATCGGGTTGACCCAGAAGTGAATATCAAGCTAGAAATTCATATAGAAATATTCTAGAGTTGTATGGTATTCCACTGTGAATATAGACGATAATATTTAGTTATTTATATTTAATTTAATTATATTTAAATATATTTATATATTTAAATGGGTCATTCAGAGCTTTAAAAATAGCCAGTTTTTCATACGACCTCAGAATTCGAAGAAACCAATTTTGTTGGATTCGTAATGTCAAATTATCGTTAGATTCCAAGTTTCGTGATTTTTAGAGTCACTATGTGGTCGTATGGATTTTTAAAGTGAGAAACAGTCAGTATTTCGGCGGTTAAAAATACGTTGTGTGAGCATACTAAGTCGGAATTCGACGAAACCAGTTTCATTGGGACCGTAATGTCAAACTGAAGCTGCATGTCCATTTTCGTGATTTTTGGGTATTGTCTGTGATCACAGGGATTTTTAACAGCAGATACAAATAGCGTAGGAGAATAAATGAATATTTTATTGAATATTAAAATATTAAAAACCCTCCTATATAATACCTTCTAAATCCTCCTAAACCTAAATCACTTCCAAAGTTTCCGCCGTCAGTTTCTGAAATCCAAACATGAAACCGATCTTCAGAAATTCATATAAACTCAAACTAAATTCTATAAATTAAGCTACCCATATATTTTAAGTACGGATGATTTTCTCTTCGATTTAGTACCAAAATTGAAGCCTGCGATGCATTTTCGATAAGCTCGACGGTTTACTGTCATAGCTAGGGCTGACTTTTGGGCGAGCTACAGACGTCGTGGGGTGCTTCGGGAAGTAGCAACTTGTTTATGGCGAGGAGAGGTGCTTGCGGTGAGGATTTGGGGTTGGTTGGTGATGAAAGGTGTCACGCGTTTCCAGTAGCGGGTGATTTTTGGCTGAGTTCGAGTTCAGGTTAGAGGGTACGGTCGGTTAGATATTCGGATGACGAGGCCTGTGGTGAAGTCGGCGATGTCGATAGATGGACGGAGGAGGTAACAAGGGCGGTCAAAGTGATGGTAAACGGTGAATTTTGGGTTTCAAAATACTGAAAGGAGCGACAGGTTGTTTTGTTCGATTGGGAAGAAGGGTACGTTGGTAGGATGGACTTTTAAAGGTGCGGTATGGGCCAGTGTAAAATAGTAAGGCCCAACTATAAAAATAAACTAAGTCTATTTTAATTCAAATAGTATATTAACTTGTGGTATTGATAACTTGGTCATACGGTATCAGAATTCAGCAAAACAAGTTACGTTGGGATCGTATGGACGGTGGCTACGCACTGGAACTAACTGGGAGTGGATTTGAGCTCGTTTGAATTTATGGCGAAATATATTGTTTGATTCAGATCAAACAAACAGTTTATCGTTCTTTAACGATGAACTGCCAAAGTGAGTAAATCTCACTAACTCTGAACAGTTTATAATTTCATGTTATATTTTTAGAACTGTTAAATATTGGCTAATTGACTGTGTGTTGACTGTTTGATTGAACTGCTAGTCAGTTAGTTGAATTTCTATATTGATTCTGTTTAACAGAATATAACATATGGAACTGAAAGTGATGTTATATATATTGTTTAACATCTGTGATGCAGGGAAACAGGTTGGAGGAATCCAACTGGATTCCTCAACATTCATTTTACTATTTTTCATATATTTTGATATATGATGTTGTATATAATATGTTGTCGATTGTATCTGTTTGGACGATACTGATCATCGTGATTTGATATGTTGAATACCAAAACATACCGAAATATTGATAAAGGAATATTTTCAAAATGATATTTGTAAATAAAATATTTATAAATGGAAAATTTATAAATAAGAAATATTTATAAATTGGAATATTTATAAATAGGAGATATCTAGAAAAGGGAAATTATAAAATCAAAGAGTAGATTTGAAAAGGAAATATTTGCAAACCATCTGCAAATAGAATAATAGAAAAGGAAATATTTGTAAATCATTACAAATAAAATTGATATGAAATATTTAGAAAATAAATAGAGTTATAAAAAGGAAATCATTTGTAAAGTGAAGAACCGTTACTAAAAGTAAATCTTTATAAATGAATAGTTTATTCAAAAAGGAGTTATCGAATTTAGTTATTTGAATAGAGTTAAATCGAATATTAGTGATTCGAATAGTAAAAGGAGTTAAACGATGTTAGTTTAATCGAGTAAATGGGAGTTAATCGATGTTAGTTTAATCGAAAGGAGTTAATCGATGTTAGTTTAATCGATTAGAGTTAAAGCAAATGAGTTAATCGAATATAGTTTATTCGAATAGAAAGTAAAATGAGTTAATCGAATATAGTTTATTCAAATAGAATAAAGGAGTTAATCGAATATAGTTTATTCAAATAGAATAAAGGAGTTAATCGAATATATAGTTTATTCAAATGGAATTAAAAGAGTTATCGAATATAGTTTATTCGATAGGAGTTAAGTGAATAGAGTTAAAGTTAAATCAAAAGAGTTAAGTGAATAGAATGAATTGAGTTAATCGAATATAGTTTATTTGAATAGAGTTAAAGGAGTTATCGAATATAGTTTATTCGAAAGGAGTTAAGTGAAATGAGTAAATCAATTAAATGAGCAAATCAATTAAATGAGTAAATCAATAGCGTTAGTCCAATAGAGTTAATCTAATAGCGTTAGTCCAATAGAGTTAATCCAATAGCGTTAGTCTAATAGAGTTAATTGATAAGGGCTAATCGAATAGAGTAAATTGAATAAAGTTATCGAATACACCTTATTCGAAGGAAAGAATTATCGAATAAGAGATGATTTGAAAGAGAGTTAAGTAAGGAAGTTTGTTAAGGAATATAAAGTGAACTTTGCCTATTTCAAAGTTAGAAATGTTGTTCAGTTAAGGTTTGAGAGGTAGTATTACCCCAACTTGATTGACTTTATTTTTAACTAAGGAATGGTTAAGGTTCGATAGTAAGGGATGGTTAAGTGAATTTAGTAATAAAAGGAAATGGTTTGAGTGGGCATCGCGATGGTTTGTTTAAACATCTGTCTAAGTCCAATGAAGAAGCTTTGGAAATGTTTTCCAAATAAGAAACTAGAAATGTTTTCTAATAAGGAAAACAAGAAATGGAAATGTTTTCCATTGTTAATAACATATATTTTCCAAATTTAGAAAATAAGAAATATTGAATATAGGGAAACAGGAGAGAAGTAAATTGATGCAATAAAGAGATAAATCTTGAATGATGTTTGATCGATATAAATTTCCATTTGGAAATAATATCGTTGTTTGCACACCTGTTTTCTTCGATAGTTAAATCACAGACTATCGAAGTTTTGACCATTTTAACGTTGTTAATATGGAGAGACCGGTTGGATTATTATCCAAAGAACCACTCTGTATTGGCATAAGCGTTGCGAATCATATATGCCAATGATAATTGAAGACGGAGTAAAGTGCAAGGGCTATCCTGTTTACAGAATAGTACCTTCGGTTCATCCTGTTCCTGGATGACTTGTATGGATGGATGTCTGACAGAGTATTTCCATACGATCACGTATATTGATTTCTCCAACCGTACCAAGAGTGGAAGTGGAGAAGGAAACTTCGTTTAGCTAACACATAATGTATGGTTGAGGACGTCGATCAGTGATTTGATGGATTTGACGATGTGGCATTCAAAGTGAATCTGGTGTGATGATAAAGCGTAGCTTCTAGCCTCACACCCGGTAAATGACAGAAATCGGGCAGGCAGCATGGCTAAGTCGGTCGCACCGAAGTATGGTGTATAATCACCTGATCTAGAGTTTCATTTACTTCTTAAAATCTATTGTTGATGCTGTCCCATTCGGGAAACGGTTGCTGATCCCAATCGTTGGTGATATACATTCGATACACTCAAGCGAAATGAGTGGTCGGTCATGTGTGGCCGGGTTGCAAGATGTTCTTGTTGAACCCAGTGTATTCCTCTCTAGAGTACACAAGCGGAAGGTGGTCCCATACCTCGTCATAGTTGGAAATCCATTACCCAATACGTGCTTGCGGTTTTGATTGTATAATATATATGTAGAACGTGAGATGAAAGCGTTTCTGCTAGATGATTATTATATTGTGTTGATAGACATTATTATAATATCACAAGGTTTTGATATAAAGACATTTGGATTCTCATAAGGGAAAAACCCGTTCCGTTATACGGCGTAGTCTTATGAGATATCGATTACCTGCATGAACTGTTTTAAATTGTTTTACTCACACCAGTCCCATGACTGACCCGGAGTTTATTTGTTTGTTTCCCTAAACTCTTGGGTGCCTAAATTTGTACGGGCAGTCAAGTAGTCAGGATTTACAGATATACTGGAAGAGCTTGGAGCAGGAGGCTTCAGGATTATATAGCTATAGTTATTTCCGCTGTGTTGTAAGTGTTGTACCTTGATAATGATGTATATTCAAGTACAAATGTATATTTCAAAGTTATGTTATATATTATATGTTATTCGTTCCGCTGTGAGATTCGTGTTACTCTGATGTTGTGTTGTTCTTCTTCTTCTATTCTAAGTTTCTATCTTATCTTTCCTCACCCTCTAATTTCTTTCATTAGTGACCGGTATTTTTTGATGTTTGGTTAGTCATCATTGAGTTTATGGCGATAACCAAAGTCGTCAAAAACCCGGGTCATTACACAGCCTGTCAATCAATCGATAGACATACGGCTAATTATTGGGATTAGTGTATGCCCAATATCATCCCAACACCCGTGTAGGGTTTCAATCAACTAATAATGAATTTTATTTGTGCAGTTGGGCGATGTGTAAAATTTATCGTCCCAATCAATATCAGTCAAATGTGAATACATAAACAAATCGTCTGATTTGTTTATAAATATTTATTTAATTCATATACACGTTAAAAATTATATTTTTAACTACAAAATATTTTTAACTATAAAATATTTTATTCCATTCCACAACACACAATCAACTTTCACAACACAGTCAAACAAACAAACAAGTTGTGAAAACCCGTAACTTCCCCGGTGAGGAAAGCGCGGATAGTTCGAGAACAAGCCACAACAGAACGCAGACGGAAGAACATTTCATTGTATATTACAACAATTCCATCAGAATACAAGAATATACAGAGTATGAATAAATATTACACAGAAATATCAGAGATTTAAATTACATTTAAATACATTGCAGCGGAAATAATACAATACACAACTAGAAGTAATACACGGAAACAAAGCTTTCCGAGTATTGTTCCAGCTGTAAACCAGGATCCTGTGAATATAAATCTACAAAACCAAAACTACTAGCTGCCCGTGTCGAAAATAAGGGCACCCAGAGTTTAGGTTAAAATAATAAACTCCGGGTCAGTCATGGGACTGGTGTGAGAACAAAAACAGTTATTTATCTTTATTTTCAAAGTAAGGTAAATCAAGGGACCACGCCGTATAACACGGAACGGGTTTCCTCCCAAGAACACCAGTGCATAAAACAACAGCGCAATGCTAAATAAAGAAAAATGAAGCTATTATAAGACCCAGGTCCCATCACACAATGCAACGCAAGCCGAAGGATAGGGTTTTTACCTTATAATAGCCAAGAATGCTTGATACGTTTAAAACAAATCATTTGATACTATTATAAGTGCATATTGTATAAAATATCTTCAAATCATAAGTATCAATCATAGACGGCATAAGCGCCCCATCCCACTATGTCGCCATACTAGGCTCTACAAATAAAACCGAAATACACGTATTGGAAATTGGATTTCCATCATGGTGGCTCCTGATTCGAAAGATCGATCGCGTAGTGCAATTCCCCACGGCTTACGCCCTAGCAAGAGAAAACACCGTAATGCACATCCGCACTTTTGGCACCAGAGTATCACCGCGGCTTACGTCCCAGCGAGAGAAAACACCGCTTACTCTATATATCCCCGAGCACTAAGCTCATCTCCGTCGACCGAATCCACGACACCACTAAGGTGCCCATCCACTAAAAAGCATACTGATCAAACCATCAGTTTACCACCATACCGGGGTGTGAGGCTCGCGAATCAACGCTATACACAAAGCCATGCTATATTAAAGCTGCGCTTTGATCATCATCCACCAAACTTTGCTTTTCAACAAAAGCCAGGATCACTGCATCTCAGCATGCCACACTATCAATCCATATCGTACCACTGATTTCTGCCAATATATAACCTCTGAGCTCGTATGTCTCAGAGAAGAGCGTTAAGCAAGAGAATAAATTCTCCGCCGCCAAATAGGTATATATTTAGCAGAGATCAACGTATACAATATAAAGGAATACAATGTCAGACACACCATCCATTTACAAGTCCGTTCTAGGTCTGAACGAAACCGGAGGCACTTTCCTCGCATATCCGTCGATCTCCAAGTACGTCTGGATGACAACCAACTGATTCCCTCATCTTGGGTGTACAGCCCAATCAAGATCATCAGTAATCACCCAAACGATATGAAGACTTTCAGTCTTCGACCACCGTCATCATCTTCGACTTTTCGTCGAATCGGTTATTCAGAATGGGTATAGACCCGGCCTTTCCGAACAACCCGCGTATATAGTAAACAAATGTTACACAATCATAACATACGCCTCATTCCAATTCAGCAGTCACTAACCGTAAATTAGCAAGGGAACAATTCCCCAAATATTAACCCCGAAGGCCGAAACCAACATCAGATCAATACCCAGGAAACCATTCTTCTTAGCTAACCTACAGTTAGTTTCTAAATTTCACGTTCTTAGGGAAAGGTTCCCATTAATTTTATCAAAGATAAATTCTTTAAAATTTATTCTTTAATCTTCCTTTGGATATCATTTCAAACCAAATTATGGTTTTCCAAACTAGTCGGGATTAGCGAACTACACCGAAGTAATTATTTATTTTATTTCCCAATCCCAACCTATTCATCCCATGAAGCAAAACTGGTAATACTTCCTATCTAACACCACGGTGTTATCGGTAAATTCAATTACCATTTCACGTTCAAATCTAATTAAAGATTTAACTATCGCCCGAAGCAAAACTAGTGATACTCCATTCTCGATCTTTTCAATCTAATTAAAGATTCATTAAAACTCCACTTAGTTTTAATCTTTAACTGGGTTAAAGAATTAGTGTCATTTAAAACACGGTTCACTATAAACCCAAAATCACATTACATTTCAATCAGACCCTAACCATAAATTAGCAAGTAAGCAATTACCTAAGTATTAACCCCGAAGGCCGAAACCAACATTAGATCAATACCCCAGAAACCATTCAACTTAACTAATCTCCAGTTAGTTTCTGATTTTCTTAACTCCTTTGGATCTAAGAACAGTATTATTGAAGATACCGTTCACGACAACCCAAAATCACATTCTATTAATTATCGGGTTAAAGAACAAGTGTTATTTAAAACACTGTTCACTATAAACCCAAAAATCAATACCAATTCAATTCCAATTAAATATTATTTAATTGGTGCACTTCATTAAATCTAAATAAAAAGATTTAATCTTTTCCTCAACTGGGTTTAAGAACAGCGTTAATGAAGACGCCATTCACGACAAACCCAAAATCCCATTTGATATTAAATACAAGGCTCTGAATAGAAAATATATCGGCTTATATTCAATATCAAATTCTACGACCAACAAATATCGTATTGGAAATAATGATATAAATATACCTTTAAATTTCCCATAACAATACCTGTATAATCACAAAATCCCACATCGAAATATTCCGAAGACAATTTCGATTCAAATCCATTTCCAATCTATATATTGGAAATCCTGTTATTTTCAAAACCATTTCAAATCCACTTTATTTATTTTAAAAATAAATAAATTATTATTCTAGTTCAAAACTAGTTCATTTCGATAAAAATCTATTTTTATCCTTTCAAATATGGAGTTTTTCATCCCAATTCTTCACATATCATTTCTTATGATTTTACACAAATTATTATCATTTTTAATAATTTTATCAAGGCCTGTACAGTCGATTTCCATCAACGGCCATCGAACTGCACTTACAACGACCTTTTCCAAATTTGATTTGGACATAATTCCAAATCCAACCGTTAGATTTCTAATTTCTAATATTCGTTAGAAAGATCTTTTCGATACGAACCCAACGGTTCCATTTTTAGGAGAATCCGACGGTCGGATCTCCCGCAATGTCCGTTCGAAGTCAATGGTCGAAATTTACGAACTGCCGCGGCGCGGCGCGTTCTATTCAGGCCATTATATATATAATATATATATATATTTCGTCGATTACCTTTTTAAAACGAATTTTATAAATCATTTCAAATTTGTTTCAAAAACAATTTCAACCTTTATTTCAAATTCAAATCAAAATTGAATTTTCCCTTATAAATTCTTTCTACGTTCACTTCTATTTGATTTCAATTCAAATCGATTTCAATTCTATTTCAATTGAATTCAATTCAATTCAGATTTGTTTTCTATTCGATTCAATTCAAATTCGTTTTCAATTCTGTTCGAATTCGGTTTCTATTCAATTTAATTCGAATTCGGTTTGAATTTCATTTCTTTTCAAAATATCAGATTTTGAAATCACTTTCGATATTCATTATAAAATGAATAAAATCGATATTCATTATAAAATGAATAAAATCAATATAAATATCGTTCACGTCAAAATGGCGTCAATCTAATCAACATGGCTTCATATATTTCTGTTTTCAAATATTCTATTTCAAATATTTCTTTTTCAAATATTTCTATTCAAATATTTCTTTTAAAATATTTCTACTCAAATATTTCTTTTCAAATATTTCTATTCAAATATTTCTATTTCAAATATTGAATGAAGCCCAATCAATTACCATATAATGTTAATTACATGGATTTTCTACAACACATGTTTACAATAACAACGATGAATAATCAACCATCATCCAAAGTGCACTCTACACTGTATAAACATCGAATATCAATATTTAACGCTTATAAATGCCTGTCAATCAATCGATCGACATACAACTAAACAATCGGGATTAGTGTACGTCAAATATCATCCCAATACCCGTGTGGGGTTTCAAACAATCAAACACAGATTTTATTTGTGCAGTTGGGCGATGTGTAAAATTTATCGTCCCAATCAATATCAGTCAAATGTGTGTATATAAACAAATCGTTCGATTTGTGTATATTAATTTATTTCATTTCATATACACGTTAAAAATTCTATTTTTAACTATAAAATATTTTCCACTATAAAATATTTTATTTCAACTATATAAATGTTTTATTTCATTTCACATCACATCACACAATCAACTACACATCAAAATCAAACAAACAAGCATACAAGCCGTCCATGGTCTGTGGACGACGGGTGTCGGGTGCTACTAAACACCGTCTGCATCCTAGTATATATTTTTAACTAGAAAACAAAATTTAAAAGGTGAGAAGTTCTCACAGAGGGTTCCACTCCGTCGTACTTTGCTTTTGAATTGCTGAACCGTCTGGATCTGTTTGACATTCCAATGCAGTCCTTTCACGCTGTTCAAATAAAAATTATATTTTTATTGCTTCATTCAATAAATAAAAATTATATTTTTATTTCTACTTTATATATAAAGATAATATTTTTATATTCTCTATATAAAGATTTTTCCTTTTCTGACAAAGATTATATTCCTATTCTGACAAAGATTGTATTCCTTTCAAGTTATATATATATATATATATATATAATCAGACTTTCTAAACAATATAATTTATATAATTTCAGATTTTAAATTCTATTTTTATATTTATAAAACCATGGAATTTTCATTTTAAAACCATATGCTCTTTTATATTTTTAAAACTATATTCTAATACTGCGTTATTTATATACAAGTCATATTTTTATTTTTACGCTATAAAAATCACATTTTTATTTCACTATATTTCTAATAAAAAACAGATTTTTATTTCGCTACATATATAAAAATCGTATTTTTATATTCTCTATTATATAAAAAATTCTATTTTTATCCTTTCAAAATCAAATTCTATTTTATATTTTATAACAATGTCTTCTTATATTTTTAAAACAACTTCTAATTTTATATTTCAAAACATCGCTAACTTATCTTTTCAAAAATATCGCTATTTATATTTTTATAACAAAGTATATTTTATAGTGTCAAAACAAAGTACATTTCTATTTTCAAAACAATAATTCATACTTCATTTTCAGATTTAAAAAACAATAATTATATAAAAAAAAGAAAAGAGAAGGGCTCACTGTATAACTTCACTGTTAACCGCCTGAACACCAAACCCATCCATGTCGAACTAGGGTTTGATTTTTTACCGCCACTTGAAGCCACCTGGACATGATCTGAGGGGCCCACGTTATAGAGCTTCGAAAACCCCACCTACGCCTACCCATCTCCTCCAACTCGACGCCGGCAGGAGGAAGAAATCTGGGCACGAGCGACGCGACTTTGTGGCGAGACCCAGAGCTCCACACTTCACGATTCTTCATCAGACGGGTCTTGATTTGAAGATTGAAGAGAGTACTTTGATTTGTTTTAGGATTGTCGAATTTTATTGAACAAATTGCAAGAAATCGAAAGGGGAATGTTCGAGCGTTTTCCGCCCTCGAGATAGAGCTGACGGGGGTTTTGAATTGGAAATAGAAATTAGGGTTTAAGAATTCTGATTGGCCCATTAAATATATATTTATATTTTAATATTTTCAATCCTTTTAATTTGTGAATTACCTGATTAACATCATGAACTCCAAACAAATTCCAACGACTGTCGCCCCTAGCTAATTACCCCCATTCCGAATACAATGGGGTATGTCCCGCTGGCCAATTTGACCATTACGAGCAGTTTTGATCAAAATTAAAATATAATTCTATATATATTTAATTTAAACGGACATTTCAATTTACCAGGGTCACATACTAACTCTAAAAATTCCCGAGAAATATTTTCTAGCTTCGTATCGACGATATGTTCCTAACAAAACTAGTTTCATCGAATTCTGAGACCGTTTGAAAAATGGCCATTTTCCAGTCGATTAAAATCAACTAAAACTGGTCAAACGCGTTTTCCTTTGCCACGCTCACATATTGATTCGAAAAATTATGAAATTTGAAACCTAGCAATAACTTGACATCACGGATCCAACAAAAGTGGTTTCGTCGAAATCCGAGGTCGTTTGCAAAATGGCCATTTTTAAGGGCCTGAATTCTATAGCGACTATTCAGAATTTTCAACTAGACATATCTTTTTATCCCCGCTATGAAATTTTGATTTTCCGGATTCGTTGGAAAGATATTCTCAATTAGATTCTATTATTTTTGGTTTCACTAAATGTAACACCCCGCCTCCGCTAGGGTCACTCGCAAAGGAATGCACTTGCTTTAGAGGGGCATTATTGGTAAACATGCACAGAAATATCACAAGACAGAACATATAAAATAGCAGAAGTAAAATGGAACTTTCGTAACATAAATAAATAAGGTCTAAAGCCTTTTACATCAGAGTACATCAAAACCTGTCTTGCAATAATAAAGAAGCATAAAGACTTTTCCATAAATTATTCCCCAAGTAAAAACAGTAAAGTAGCCATAGCCAAGAAAAGTCCAAGCCATCCATGATGACCTTCGAGCAGAAGAAGTCCGAACTAAACAACAGTATTTCCTCCCTGTAACCTGGGGGGAAACGGAAGAAAAGAGGCGAAACAAAACGGGTCAGTCAAAAAGACTGAGTAAGCCCTATCTACTATCAGCATAAAAACTAGTAAAGTTAACTGACATGAGAAACTGAGATGAACATAAGCATGATGACAAGATAGATAAGTTAAATCAAAATAACAGGATGAACTACTGAACTCAGATAAACTAAGGTGTCATGATAAATTACGATGTCAAGATAAAACAAGGTATCCCATCGTCAGGTTCCTATCACGTATAATATCCCCAAGATATCTATCACGTATAACATCCCATGGTATCTATCCTGTCTTTTAGCTCTGCACCTACCGTACTAGTATCCCCACCGTATCATGTGTTAACCATGAATGACCCTTACTCAAAAGTCGTGTAATGGTCCATGTCAACCTAATATATCGCATATATAGGTTACTCAACTCGTATGTTCCTTTCCGTGTATAAGTTTAGTCCCTTGCCGTAGACCATACGGGCTTTCCCATGAGATTCTATATTACTTTAACATAGTTCCATGATCCTTAAGATCGGTTTGGACTGTTAACCTAAACCTAGCTAGGGTCTTCCAACATGAATTATCGTTCGTACAACTAGGACTTATGCTACCTAGGGCTACTAGGGATTATGCTTACCTATTGCACGTTTCCGTATCTCGGTTTTGGTTCAACCACCCAGGGCCACTAGGATTTACGCTAACCGTCAACCGCGCCCTTTTTCCCACGCATTCATCGTCAATCGTTTTTCCATGCCTGTATGCACATGTATCACATCGTGCCATCCGAGTCCTGTCACAGGGCTGGTCAGGAAATACAGGACTCGGTCGGGAGCTTTCGATTTATCCGCCGATGCAGATGCTAAGGTCTGTTTTTCTATACGTGGCTATGGTCCCACGAGACCCCTCCCTCAACTAGCGAAAGACAAGACAGGATAAATCCTGTATGAGAACACAACACTGGCCAACCCACATCCAAGCCTTACCGCACCCATAATTAGATAGCAATTATGGTCTTTTGGGTGTTCTCTGCCTTTCCGTACGTACACGCTTGACCAAAGATGGTAGGTAGCCTGACGAAATGCTATCTAGGGTACGACCGTGTATCGTCGACTATCCCCTATCCATCCCCGTCTTTAGGTCGCTCGCATAGCAACCAAGGCATACTCTTGGTTCTTCTAACGCAGACCTTAACCTCTCATGAGCCTAGTATAATCACCTGGCAGCTCATAGAGGGATACCAAGAATACCCTCACGTTCCCCGAAGCCGCTGCTTCGTTACCCAGTTCGCTGGAGCCTTTATCCAAATCAGATACTTGCTCCTACTCGTATACTTAAACGATGACCTACCATATTAGGTTACTCATCTATCTATGAACTGGTCTAAATTTCCTTGACTAAGAATCATTACTTAGTTATTCTTCAACTAAGGTTTACCACTTAGCCTTATTCCCGTTATCCTTGTTAACTACGGTTATCCACCTAATCCTCAGAACTAGGGTTTACATAATGGATTAAGTGTCACTTAAGTTCATGACTTAACCCGTCTACAAATCATGTCAAAATTGGCTAAGTATCCAAGTTCAAGACTTAACCCTACAAACCATGCTCAAGTTGGTTAAGTATATTAAGCAATTCACGACTTAACCTCGTCCAATTATCATTCTAGATTGGTTAAGTATATATTAACTTGACCCTATAAATTTACTTAGTCAAATCGGTCAAGTGTATTCAAGCGATTCGTGACTTAGCCTTATCATGCTTTCACATTATATTGGTTAAGTATTGGTTAACTTAACCATAATAAATTAACGAGTTAGATTGGTTAAGTATAGGTCACTTAACCACATCAATTCATCATGTTTAGATTAGTTAAGTGTTTAACTTAACCCCATTAAACTACCAAGTGGGATTAATTAAGTCTAGGCTAACTTAACCCCATCCGATTTCCATGTTTAGACTAGTTGAGTCTAATCTTAACCCCATCCGTTAACCGTATTTTTCGGTTAAGCGTCATTAAGAAAACTTACTTAACCTTACCAAGTTATCGCGTTGGATTGATTAAGTGTTGGTTAACTTAACCCCGTCCACTAGTCATATAAAAATGGTTAAGTGTCATTAGGCAAATCAAGTTACTTAACCTACCCAACCTTGTCATGTTTTGTTAAGTATCATTAGCCTAATCAAATTACTTAACCCATTTGTCCATGTCATATTTGGTTAAGAGTCATTAATCAAATTAACTTAACCCTATCATGTGGCATTAATTACTTAATGCACCTTCACCTCTCACATTAGACTTTGTTGTGGTTACTAGTTAAGCCGGTCGGTTCCGGGTAGCTTTACACCACAACTTGGTCTAACCTCGGGTTCAAGCACAACATGACCAACTTCTCACATTGGGTCCTATTGTTTGCAACTACTAGTTAGGCCGGTCGGTTCCGGGTAGCTTTATGTTGCAAACTCAACCCAACCTCGAGTTGGTCACACTTATATTTTCTAAGTGTCATGTCCATTATGTTTCCAAAACATATTACAAGTTTTTCAAGCATTTGGGTAGACCTAACTTAATAGGTAAATTCCCAAAGGGTAGACCTAACTTAATAGGTAAATTCCCAAGCTTATGTTTTCAAGCATACTTACATGTCAACTTCCATGTTATATTTCAAGTCATGTTTTCAAGTATAAACACATGTCATATTTAACGTTACATGTTGTCATGTTTATACCCATTTACCCAAATCATGTTCATGTCATTATGTTTTCCCATAATGTGACCCCAACGCTTTTAAACTCGCATAATGGATTCAAAGAAGGAACTTGTCAAAGGCATGACAAAAGGGGGTATAAAGCCACTAGTTGAACATGGTGGCAAATGAGACATAATGTGTTCATTAACTTGCATGTTACACTCTTAAGCCTCAAAAACATGCATAAACCCAAACTTGGCACATAAGCAAATCATGGTGACAAAAGACATGGAGTGATGACTAGTAACTCGCATATATCATCATATAAGGGTTATGACTTCATATGCAAGTTGACATAAAGGTTATGAGGGTTCTCATGTTGCATAATGCAACATTTCAACATAAAGGTTGTAGCTTTTAGCCCACAAGATCAAGATAATGACTTCATAAACTTGCATGACATGATAGCATGTATCATACTCAATGATCAAACCCAAACTTGCAACATGAACATTTAACTTCATAGTTAATATCTAAGAGTAGGGAAAGGGCTTACATTGCTATGAAGGCACAAATCGATTAAGTTAAAGATTGAGACAACGCCTATGCATTCCATCATCCAAAAACCCAAAGATGAAAGCTCTAAATCAATAAAAACCCCATCTTTATGAACAAAGATCAAAGCTTTAGCCTTGAAACCAACTTGAGAAGCTCTCATACTAACATAGGAACTCTCCAACACTCACCTAATCATGAAACCTCTCATAGGAATTTACTTGGGAATTTTAGAATGAGAGTGGAGGCCATGAGAGTGAAAATTTTGCCATAGTTTAGTTGTATGAATGAATAATGATGATTTAGGGTTAGGTTAGGGTCTTATTTATAGATTAGGCAAGTGTTTTAGGCCATAGGATTAAACCCTAGTTGCAATCTTAGCCCTTAAAACCGAATATGGCCCCCAAGCTCAACACAATCTCAAAATGGTGCACCAGGCTAAACAGCCCGGCTGGACCAAGTCGACAGCCAAGTCGACAGGGCTGTCGACTTGGGTCCAACCAAGTCGACTCCCAAGTCGACAGGGCTGTCGACTTGGGTGCTCTGGCGGAAATTTTCCCGCCTGGCCCAAACTGGTCCAAATTTCCAATTTCAAACTTGAATTTGAAATCTGTTTTTACTTAGAAATTTTCTGAAAACTTCGTTGGGCCTTAATCGGGTCATACGGACTCCGATTCTCGAAAACTCAGACTCTATTTCGCGTATTTTTCCGAGACGAACGCAATGGCATAGCCCGTTTTACTTGATTCAGAATTTAAAATTAAATTCTGCCTTGATTCTCGTTTTAACATGTTATCGAAATACGGGTTGTTACATTCTCCCCACCTTTTAGGATTTCGTCCCCGAAATCTCCAAGTTAGGAAGAACATGTCCTATCATCCATCATTCATCTACTCAAAACATCATCCACAAGCAACCATTGTCCTTAGATGATTTCTAATGCTGTATGAATATATGCAAAACGTGTGTGTACATGTTCCTTAGCTAATGCTAATGATCAGGCCTGAATAACCTTTCTAATGCAAAATATGTATAGTGCCATGAATCCAACATGTATGCAAATAATCCTAGTCATATAGATACTATATGCGTGCACAATCATTCATTCATATGCAACAACCGCATGATAATACATTCGATTTCATCCATAAACAAGTATAAATACTCGTGCATATGCAATATGAAATGTGACCGAGTCGAGCTGATATCTAATGTGTATTCGCGCATCCACGAGCAACCACTTGCAACCATATCAATCATAACATGTTTCAAATACATGTTTACATCCATAGGATTCTACCTAGGATTCCCTGAAACAGGGTCGAGAAGATAAACAAGACAAAACTCCTTACGGGGTTTGTAACAGAAAATAGGACCGAGAGGATGTCCACAAAAGATAGCCTACAAGTAAGCTCTACAGAAAACAGGGATCAAGGATATACTCCCAAAAGAGATATCATGTGCGTATCTAGTCTTTGACCATCAAAGTCGCATTTCCTTGAGCTTAATTCCATTGTGCCTTGACCGTCTTTTAACTTCGCGATTTCGTAGCTTCTTATTTCCTGTTTCCATAACGTGAGCTGGAACTCGTTTCTTCGTCGCCTCTCGTTCCACTTGCACTTATCCTTTTTCTAGAATACTTGGCACAAACATGACTGCGTACTCATGATCTCATGCAAGCTTTCCAAAATTCACTAATGAATCTTGGATCTCGTTTATATACTATAAGGTATTCCATGTAGAAGAACTTTCTCTTGAAAGTAAACAGATGTCAACCAGGTTATCATGCGCACTTACTAGGATGATCTCTATAACCCATGCATAAGTGAAATAAACCATCCGTCTTATTGGCGAACACCACTCGATCGGGCTTCAAATTTCCAATAAAGGCATCAAGGGATTATAAGTAACTAGTCATGACAGAACCTCAAAAAGGTTACACGATACTTCGAGGGTATTACCAAGGCTAGTCAAAAGGTCAAAACCGAGAGTGGCACCCCCTACTGGATAACCACTTCATCCCTAGAATCCATCCATAGCTTATAAACATAAGCATTATTTCCAAACTCAACACTTGGCATAGACATTCTCCAATCCCAACAAGTCATGTATAAATGGACTGATTCTCCAATAGGACTTTGGGACAAAAATGGGATTCTCTATTACGCTAGTACTTAAGGTGCAGAGACTCAACTATCGAAGCAGACTTAAATGATGCGGGGATCAAAACAAAGTCTTGGCGGGATGATAGAAAAGAATAACTAGATCTTCAACAAGGATGTTGTCCCCCTACTCAGGTACTCTAGTGAGGGTATACAATTGTCTTCACGATGATCTTGTCCTTGTCCCACAATACTTAACTATCCGTCCCGTTTCACCATACCAAGGATACTTTCTCGTTATGGGTTGAGCCATACCAACAAGTTGCTCATGCTTAAGCTCGTATTCTTTATCCTCTTTCTCACTATCCTTTCTTATAACGCGGCCACTGGTCTCTCGAGAACCACCTCCATCGTATGGAAAGCACTTCCGTAGATAGAAAAGACTAGTCGCAGTTAAAACCACTGTGACTACAGATGGAGGAAAGAAATGAAAAGAGATTTAATTATGGAAACAAGGATAGTGCTAATGGCCTTTGGGGAATAGCCTTTTTCTTTTAAAAGAAAATTTCCTTGAAAAATGCTTCTTTGTAAACGATTTTCAAATAGTTTTCAGAAGGTCTTTAAAAACTTTTGCCCAGTCTGGTAACCTTCTGCTCTGATACCACATGTAACACCCCACCTCCGCTAGGGTCACTCGCAAAGGAATGCACTAGCTTTAGAGGGGCATTATTGGTAAACATGCACAGAAATATCACAAGACAGAACATATAAAATAGCAGAAGTAAAATGGAACTTTCGTAACATAAATAAATAAGGTCTAAAGCCTTTTACATCAGAGTACATCAAAACCTGTCTTGCAATAATAAAGAAGCATAAAGACTTTTCCATAAATTATTCCCCAAGTAAAAACAGTAAAGTAGCCATAGCCAAGAAAAGTCCAAGCCATCCATGATGACCTTCGAGCAGAAGAAGTCCGAACTAAACAACAGTATTTCCTCCCTGTAACCTGGGGGGGAACGGAAGAAAAGAGGCGAAACAAAACGGGTCAGTCAAAAAGACTGAGTAAGCCCTATCTACTATCAGCATAAAAACTAGTAAAGTTAACTGACATGAGAAACTGAGATGAACATAAGCATGATGACAAGATAGATAAGTTAAATCAAAATAACAGGATGAACTACTGAACTCAGATAAACTAAGGTGTCATGATAAATTACGATGTCAAGATAAAACAAGGTATCCCATCGTCAGGTTCCTATCACGTATAATATCCCCAAGATATCTATCACGTATAACATCCCATGGTATCTATCCTGTCTTTTAGCTCTGCACCTACTGTACTAGTATCCCCACCGTATCATGTGTTAACCATGAATGACCCTTACTCAAAAGTCGTGTAATGGTCCATGTCAACCTAATATATCACATATATAGGTTACTCAACTCGTATGTTCCTTTCCGTGTATAAGTTTAGTCCCTTGCCGTAGACCATACGGGCTTTCCCATGAGATTCTATATTACTTTAACATAGTTCCATGATCCTTAAGATCGGTTTGGACTGTTACCCTAAACCTAGCTAGGGTCTTCCAACATGAATTATCGTTCGTACAACTAGGACTTATGCTACCTAGGGCTACTAGGGATTATGCTTACCTATTGCACGTTTCCGTATCTCGGTTTTGGTTCAACCACCCAGGGCCACTAGGATTTACGCTAACCGTCAACCGCGCCCTTTTTCCCACGCATTCATCGTGAATCGTTTTTCCATGACTGTATGCACATGTATCACATCGTGCCATCCGAGTCCTGTCACAGGGCTGGTCAGGAAATACAGGACTCGGTCGGGAGCTTTCGATTTATCCGCCGATGCAGATACTAAGGTCTGTTTTTCTATACGTGGCTATGGTCCCACGAGACCCCTCCCTCAACTAGCGAAAGACAAGACAGGATAAATCCTGTATGAGAACACAACACTGGCCAACCCACATCCAAGCCTTACCGCACCCATAATTAGATAGCAATTATGGTCTTTTGGGTGTTCTCTGCCTTTCCGTACGTACACGCTTGACCAAAGATGGTAGGTAGCCTGACGAAATGCTATCTAGGGTACGACCGTGTATCGTCGACTATCCCCTATCCATCCCCGTCTTTAGGTCGCTCGCATAGCAACCAAGGCATACTCTTGGTTCTTCTAACGCAGACCTTAACCTCTCATGAGCCTAGTATAATCACCTGGCAGCTCATAGAGGGATACCAAGAATACCCTCACGTTCCCCGAAGCCGCTGCTTCGTTACCCAGTTCGCTGGAGCCTTTATCCAAATCAGATACTTGCTCCTACTCGTATACTTAAACGATGACCTACCGTATTAGGTTACTCATCTATCTATGAACTGGTCTAAATTTCCTTGACTAAGAATCATTACTTAGTTATTCTTCAACTAAGGTTTACCACTTAGCCTTATTCTCGTTATCCTTGTTAACTACGGTTATCCACCTAATCCTCAGAACTAGGGTTTACATAATGGATTAAGTGTCACTTAAGTTCATGACTTAACCCGTCTACAAATCATGTCAAAATTGGCTAAGTATCCAAGTTCAAGACTTAACCCTACAAACCATGCTCAAGTTGGTTAAGTATATTAAGCAATTCACGACTTAACCTCGTCCAATTATCATTCTAGATTGGTTAAGTATATATTAACTTGACCCTATCAATTTACTTAGTCAAATCGGTCAAGTGTATTCAAGCGATTCGTGACTTAGCCTTATCATGCTTTCACATTATATTGGTTAAGTATTGGTTAACTTAACCACAATAAATTAACGAGTTAGATTGGTTAAGTATAGGTCACTTAACCACATCAATTCATCATGTTTAGATTAGTTAAGTGTTTAACTTAACCCCATTAAACTACCAAGTGGGATTAATTAAGTCTAGGCTAACTTAACCCCATCCGATTTCCATGTTTAGACTAGTTGAGTCTAATCTTAACCCCATCCGTTAACCGTATTTTTCGGTTAAGCGTCATTAAGAAAACTTACTTAACCTTACCAAGTTATCGCGTTGGATTGATTAAGTGTTGGTTAACTTAACCCCGTCCACTAGTCATATAAAAATGGTTAAGTGTCATTAGGCAAATCAAGTTACTTAACCTACCCAACCTTGTCATGTTTTGTTAAGTATCATTAGCCTAATCAAATTACTTAACCCATTTGTCCATGTCATATTTGGTTAAGAGTCATTAATCAAATTAACTTAACCCTATCATGTGGCATTAATTACTTAATGCACCTTCACCTCTCACATTAGACTTTGTTGTGGTTACTAGTTAAGCCGGTCGGTTCCGGGTAGCTTTACACCACAACTTGGTCTAACCTCGGGTTCAAGCACAACATGACCAACTTCTCACATTGGGTCCTATTGTTTGCAACTACTAGTTAGGTCGGTCGGTTCCGGGTAGCTTTATGTTGCAAACTCAACCCAACCTCGAGTTGGTCACACTTATATTTTCTAAGTGTCATGTCCATTATGTTTCCAAAACATATTACAAGTTTTTCAAGCATTTGGGTAGACCTAACTTAATAGGTAAATTCCCAAAGGGTAGACCTAACTTAATAGGTAAATTCCCAAGCTTATGTTTTCAAGCATACTTACATGTCAACTTCCATGTTATATTTCAAGTCATGTTTTCAAGTATAAACACATGTCATATTTAACGTTACATGTTGTCATGTTTATACCCATTTACCCAAATCATGTTCATGTCATTATGTTTTCCCATATTGTGACCCCAACGCTTTTAAACTCGCATAATGGATTCAAAGAAGGAACTTGTCAAAGGCATGACAAAAGGGGGTATAAAGCCACTAGTTGAACATGGTGGCAAATGAGACATAATGTGTTCATTAACTTGCATGTTACACTCTTAAGCCTCAAAAACATGCATAAACCCAAACTTGGCACATAAGCAAATCATGGTGACAAAAGACATGGAGTGATGACTAGTAACTCGCATATATCATCATATAAGGGTTATGACTTCATATGCAAGTTGACATAAAGGTTATGAGGGTTCTCATGTTGCATAATGCAACATTTCAACATAAAGGTTGTAGCTTTTAGCCCACAAGATCAAGATAATGACTTCATAAACTTGCATGACATGATAGCATGTATCATACTCAATGATCAAACCCAAACTTGCAACATGAACATTTAACTTCATAGTTAATATCTAAGAGTAGGGAAAGGGCTTACATTGCTATGAAGGCACAAATCGATTAAGTTAAAGATTGAGACAACGCCTATGCATGCCATCATCCAAAAACCCAAAGATGAAAGCTCTAAATCAATAAAAACCCCATCTTTATGAACAAAGATCAAAGCTTTAGCCTTGAAACCAACTTGAGAAGCTCTCATACTAACATAGGAACTCTCTAACACTCACCTAATCATGAAACCTCTCATAGGAATTTACTTAGGAATTTTAGAATGAGAGTGGAGGCCATGAGAGTGAAAATTTTGCCATAGTTCAGTTGTATGAATGAATAATGATGATTTAGGGTTAGGTTAGGGTCTTATTTATAGATTAGGCAAGTGTTTTAGGCCATAGGATTAAACCCTAGTTGCAATCTTAGCCCTTAAAACCGAATATGGCCCCCAAGCTCAACACAATCTCAAAATGGTGCACCAGGCTAAACAGCCCGGCTGGACCAAGTCGACAGCCAAGTCGACAGGGCTGTCGACTTGGGTCCAACCAAGTCGACTCCCAAGTCGACAGGGCTGTCGACTTGGGTGCTCTGGCGGGAATTTTCCCGCCTGGCCCAAACTGGTCCAAATTTCCAATTTCAAACTTGAATTTGAAATCTGTTTTTACTTAGAAATTTTCTGAAAACTTCGTTGGGCCTTATTCGGGTCATACGGACTCCGATTCTCGAAAACTCAGACTCTATTTCGCGTATTTTTCCGAGACGAACGCAATGGCATAGCCGTTTTACTTGATTCAGAATTTAAAATTAAATTCTGCCTTGATTATCGTTTTAACATGTTATCGAAATACAGGTTGTTACACTAAAATCCGGTTTATTTTGCACCCGGTACATTCATTTGAATTTTGAAATCGAATTATCGAACTACCGCGCCATTTTCAATTCCTTTTATATATATAAATAAATATTTATATTCTAACGACGATCTATATAAATATATACGTTCGAATTCTATTCAAAATAAATTTCTCGTCGTTATTATCTAAAATAATTCATTTTAAATAATCATAATTCGCTAAAATTGCCAAAATAAAAATTTTAAATTGGCCCAGATTTCCGGGTTATTACAATCTCCCCCACTTAAAACTTTTCGTCCCCGAAAAGGAATGAAGCCGAAAGTTGTTTAACAAATCAACTCAACTTCCCTTATTTTCACTACGGCTTAAGTTCTTCAACTTTTCAGTTTCTAAGAACTTTTCAAATTTTTCAAAAATTTGGCTAACACCCTAAATTTTCGAAAAAATTCGCCATAACCTCCCCTGCACCGGGAGCACGGGAAAATCCTGAAATTGCCATACAGGCCTTCTGATCTCAAAAAGAAAAACAAAAAGCCAATCGGCTCATAAAATCATCATCGCCCAAACAAAACAGTAAATAATGATAAACATGTACCTATTTGTCGGGTAAACAAATTTTATTCTCTGCTCTAGCCTCCTTGCTATGACCTGTTCAATGTAAGTACATGTATATGCAAGAAAATGCGACACATTTTCAATACAACTCATTTTTTGGTATAATTTGACTAAATGGTTCAAATTTTAATTAATCCAACAATAATCAAACAACACAACCATCAATCAATTAGTTGATTAGCATTTCAAATTCATAACTTTGATATAAAGTAAAAAAATCAGATTTTTGGTGTCAAATCACAACAATAAGCCCTATCTAATTTTGGTTCTCACACCAGTCAATAGGAAATATATAAATATCACACCTTAGACACTCGAACACTAATTCTGATGATGGAGCTCCATCATCAAAATCATCTCCGGGCGACTAGAGTGTGAATCTATATCTATCCAGTATATTAAAACTTCAAATACACGCGGATCAGACGTATACGCAAAATTTATATATACCGGATTGTCCAAATCAATATAAAATAAATAATCAAATACGAATAATTGATTTAAATTTTCAAAACAAAAATTGTTTTAATTTTAAAAATATACTCTTCACACTCGTTCTAGGATACTACTGATCCTTTCTCTAACGAGTCATTCTCGTTGGATATTACTAATCCAATTTCTGATGAATTCTTTCGTATGGTTCTAATGTGTCTTGTTCTCTGAGCTTTGTAAACCAAAGCTCTGATACCAACTGTGAAAACCCATAACTTCCCCTGTGAGGAAAGCGCGGATAGTTCGAGAACAAGCCACAACAGAACGCAGACGGAAGAACATTTCATTGTATATTACAACAATTCCATCAGAATACAAGAATATACAGAGTATGAATAAATATTACATAAAAATATCAGAGATTTAAATTACATTTAAATACATTGCAGCAGAAATAATACAATACACAACTATAATACACGGATACAAAGCTTTCCGAGTACTGTTCCAGCTGTAAACCAGGATCCTGTGAATATAAATCTGCAAAACCAAAACTACTAGCTGCCCGTGTCGAAAATAAGGGCACCCAGAGTTTAGGTTAAAACAATAAACTCCAGGTCAGTCATGGGACTGGTGTGAGAACTAAAGCAGTTATTTATCTTTATTTTCAAAGTAAGGTAAATCAAGGGACCACGCCGTATAATATTGAACGGGTTTCCTCCTAAGAACACCATTGCATAAAACAACAGCGCAATGCTAAATAAAGAAAAATGAAGCTATTATAAGACCCAGGTCCCATCACACAATGCAACGCAAGCCGGAGGATAGGGTTTTTACCTTATAATAGCCAAGAATGCTTGATACGTTTAAAACAAATCATTTGATACTATTATAAGTGCATATTGTATAAAATATCTTCAAATCATAAGTATCAATCATAGACGGCATAAGCGCCCCATCCCACTATGTCGCCATACTAGGCTCTACAAATAAAACCGAAATACACGTATTGGAAATTGGATTTCCATCATGGTGGCTCCTGATTCGAAAGATCGATCGCGTAGTACAATTCCCCACGGCTTACGTCCTAGCAAGAGAAAACACCGTAATGCACATCCGCACTTTTGGGACCAGAGTATCACCACGGCTTACGTCCCAGTGAGAGAAAACACCGCTTACTCTATATATCCCCGAGCACTAAGCTCATCTCGGTCGACCGAATCCACGACACCACTAAGGTGCCCATCCACTAAAAAGCATACTGATCAAACCATCAGTTTACCACCATACCGGGGTGTGAGGCTCGCGAATCAACGCTATACACAAAGCCATGCTATATTAAAGCTGCGCTTTGATCATCATCCACCAAACTTTGATTTTCAACAAAAGCCTGGATCATTGCATCTCAGCATGCCACACTATCAATCCATATCGTACCACTGATTTCTGCCAATATATAACCTTTGAGCTCGTATGTCTCAGAGAAGGGCGTTAAGCAAGAGAATAAATTCTCCGCCGCCAAACAAGTATATATTTAGCAGAGATCAACGAATACAATATAAAGGAATACAATGTCAGACACACCATCCATTTACAAGTCCGTTCTAGGTCTGAACGAAACCGAAGGCACTTTCCTCGCATATCTGTCGATCTCCAAGTACGTCTGGATGACCACCAACTGATTCCCTCATCTTGGGTGTACAGCCTAATCAAGATCATCAGTAATCACCCAAACGATGTGAAGACTTTCGGTCTTCGACCACCGTCATCATCTTCGACTTTTCGTCGAATCAGTTATTCAGAATGGGTATAGACCCGGCCTTTCCGAACAACCCGCGTATATAGTAAACAAATGTTACACAATCATAACATACGCCTCATTCCAATTCAGCAGTCACTAACCGTAAATTAGCAAGGGAACAATTCCCCAAATATTAACCCCGAAGGCCGAAACCAACATCAGATCAATACCCAGGAAACCATTCTTCTTAGCTAACCTACAGTTAGTTTCTAAATTTCACGTTCTTAGGGAAAGGTTCCCATTAATTTTATCAAAGATAAATTCTTTAAAATTTATTCTTTAATCTTCCTTTGGATATCATTTCAAACCAAATTATGGTTTTCCAAACTAGTCGGGATTAGCGAACCACACCGAAGTAATTATTTATTTTATTTCCCAATCCCAACCTATTCATCCCATGAAGCAAAACTGGTAATACTTCCTATCTAACACCACGGTGTTATCGGTAAATTCAATTACCATTTCACGTTCAAATCTAATTAAAGATTTAACTATCGCCCGGAGCAAAACTGGTGATACTCCATTCTCGATCTTTTCAATCTAATTAAAGATTCATTAAAACTCCACTTAGTTTTAATCTTTAACTGGGTTAAAGAATTAGTGTCATTTAAAACACGGTTCACTATAAACCCAAAATCACATTACATTTCAATCAGACCCTAACCATAAATTAGTAAGTAAGCAATTCCCTAAGTATTAACCCCGAAGGCCGAAACCAACATCAGATCAATACCCCAGAAACCATTCAACTTAACTAATCTCCAGTTAGTTTCTGATTTTCTTAACTCCTTTGGATCTAAGAACAATATTATTGAAGATACCGTTCACGACAACCCAAAATCAAATTCTATTAATTATCGGGTTAAAGAACAAGTGTTATTTAAAACACTGTTCACTATAAGCCCAAAAATCAATACCAATTCAATTCCAATTAAATATTATTTAATTGGTGCACTTCATTAAATCTAAATAAAAAGATTTAATCTTTTCCTCAACTGGGTTTAAGAACAGCGTTAATGAAGACGCCATTCACGACAAACCCAAAATCCCATTTGATATTAAATACAAGGCTCTGAATAGAAAATATATCGGCTTATATTCAATATCAAATTCTACGACCAACAAATATCGTATTGGAAATAACGATATAAATATATCTTTCAAATTTCCCATAACAATACCTGTATAATCACAAAATCCCACATCGAAATATTCCGAAGACAATTTCGATTCAAATCGATTTCCAATCTATATATTGGAAATCCTGGTTATTTTCAAAAACATTTCAAATCCACTTTATTTATTTTAAAAATAAATAAATTATTATTCTAGTTCAAAACTAGTTCATTTCGATAAAAATCTATTTTTATCCTTTCAAATATGGAGTCTTTCATCCCAATTCTACACAAATCATTTCTTATGATTTTACACAAATTATTATCATTTTTAATAATTTTATCAAGGCCTGTACAGTCGATTTCCATCAACGGCCATCGAACTACACTTACAGTGACCTTTTCCAAATTTGATTTGGACATAATTCCAAATCCGACCGTTAGATTTCTAATTTCTAATATTCGTTAGAAAGCTCTTTTCGATACGAACCCAACGGTTTCGGTTTTAGGAGAATCCGACGGTCGGATCTCCCGCAATGTCCGTTCGAAGTCAATGGTCGAAATTTACGAACTGCCGCAGCGCGGCGCGTTCTATTCAGGCCATTATATATATAATATATTTATATATTTCATCGATTACCTTTTTAAAACGAATTTTATAAATCATTTCAAATTCGTTTCAAAAACAATTTCAACCTTTATTTCAAATTCAAATCAAAATTGAATTTTCCCTTATAAATTCTTTCTACATTCACTTCTATTTGATTTCAATTCAAATCGATTTCAATTATATTTCAATTCGTTTTCAATTGAATTGAATTCAATTCAGATTTGTTTTCTATTCGATTCAATTCAAATTCGTTTTCAATTCAATTCTATTCCAATTCGGTTTCTATTCAATTCAATTCGAATTCGGTTTGAATTTCAATTCTTTTCAAAATATCAGATTTTGAAATCACTTTCGATATTCACTATAAAATGAATAAAATCGATATTCATTATAAAATGAATAAAATCGATATTCATTATAAAATGAATAAAATCGATATAAATATCGTTCACGTCAAAATGGCGTCAATCTAATCAACACGGCTTCATATATTTCTGTTTTCAAATATTCTATTTCAAATATTTCTTTTTCAAATATTTCTATTCAAATATTTCTTTTCAAATATTTCTACTCAAATATTTCTTTTCAAATATTTCTATTCAAATATTTCTATTTCAAATATTGAATGAAGCCCAATCAATTACCATATAATGTTAATTATATGGATTTTCTACAACACATGTTTACAATAACAACGATGAATAATCAACCATCATGCAAAGTGCACTCTATACTGTATAAGCATCGAATATCAATATTTAACGCTTATAAATGCCTGTCAATCAATCGATCGACATACAACTAAACAATCGGGATTAGTGTACGTCAAATATCATCCCAATACCCGTGTGGGGTTTCAAACAATCAAACACAGATTTTATTTGTGCAGTTGGGCGATGTGTAAAATTTATCGTCCCAATCAATATCAGTCAAATGAGTGTATATAAACAAATCGTTTGATTTGTTTATATTAATTTATTTCATTTCATATACACGTTAAAAATTCTATTTTTAACTATAAAATATTTTCCACTATAAAATATTTTATTTCAACTATATAAATATTTTATTTCATTTCACATCACATCACACAATCAACTACACATCAAAATCAAACAAACAAGCATACAAGTCGTCCATGGTCTGTGGACGACGGGTGTCGGGTGCTACTAAACACCGTCTGTATCCTAGTATATATTTTTAAGTAGAAAACAAAATTTAAAAGGTGAGAAGTTCTCACAGAGGGTTCCACTCCGTCGTACTTTGCTTTTGAATTGCTGAACTGTCTGGATCTGTTTGACATTCCAATGCAGTCCTTTCACGCTGTTCAAATAAAAATTATATTTTTATTGCTTCATTCAATAAATAAAAATTATATTTTTATTTCTACTTTATATATAAAGATAATATTTTTATATTCTCTATATAAAGATTTTTCCTTTTCTGACAAAGATTATATTCCTATTCTGACAAAGATTGTCTTCCTTTCATGTTATATATATATAAAATCAAACTTTCTAAACAATATAATTTATATAATTTCAGATTTTAAATTCTATTTTTATATTTATAAAACCATGGAATTTTCATTTTAAAACCATATGCTCTTTTATATTTTTAAAACTATATTTTAGTACTGCGTTATTTATATACAAGTCATATTTTTATTTTTACGCTATAAAAATCACATTTTTATTTCACTATATTTCTAATAAAAATCAGATTTTTATTTCGCTACATATATAAAAATCGTATTTTTATATTCTCTATTATATAAAAAATTCTATTTTTATCCTTTCAAAATCAAATTCTATTTTATATTTTATAACAATGTCTTCTTATATTTTTAAAACAACTTCTAATTTTATATTTCAAAACATCGCTAACTTATCTTTTCAAAAATATCGCTATTTATATTTTTATAACAAAGTATATTTTATAGTTTCAAAACAAAGTACATTTCTATTTTCAAAACAATAATTCATACTTCATTTTCATATTTAAAAAACAACAATTATACAAAAACAAAAAAAAGAGAAGGGCTCACTGTATAACTTCACTGTTAACCGCCTGAACACCAAACCCATCCATGTCGAACTAGGGTTTGATTTTTTACCGCCACTTGAAGCCACCTGGACATGATATGAGGGGCCCACGTTATAGAGCTTCGAAAACCCCACCTGCGCCTACCCATCTCCTCCAACTCGACGCCGGTAGGAGGAAGAAATCTGGGTGCGAGCGACGCGACTTTGTGGCGAGACCCAGAGCTCCACACTTCACGATTCTTCATCAGACGGGTCTTGATTTGAAGATTGAAGAGAGTAGTTTGATTTGTTTTAGGATTGTCGAATTTTATTGAACAAATTGCAAGAAATCGAAAGGGGAATGTTCGAGCGTTTTCCGCCCTCGAGATAGAGCTGACGGCGGTTTTGAATTGGAAATAGAAATTAGGGTTTAAGAATTCTGATTGGCCCATTAAATATATATTTATATTTTAATATTTTCAATCCTTTTAATTTGTGAATTACCTGATTAACATCATGAACTCCAAACAAATTCCAACGACTATCGCCCCTAGCTAATTACCCCCATTCCGAATACAATGGGGTATGTCCCGCTGGCCAATTTGACCATTACGAGCAGTTTTGATCAAAATTAAAATATAATTCTATATATATTTAATTTAAACGGACATTTCAATTTACCAGGGTCACATACTAACTCTAAAAATTTCCGAGAAATATTTTCTAGCTTCGTATCGACGATATGTTCCTAACAAAACTAGTTTCATCGAATTCTGAGACCGTTTGAAAAATGGCCATTTTCCAGTCGATTAAAATCAACTAAAACTGTTCAAATGCGTTTTCCTTTGCCACGCTCACATATTGATTAGAAAAAATTTGAAATTTGAAACCTAGCAATAACTTGACATCACGGATCCAACAAAAGTGGTTTCGTCGAAATCCGAGGTCGTTTGCAAAATGGCCATTTTTAAGGGCATGAATTCTATAGCGACTATTCAGAATTTTCAACTGGACATATCTTTTTATCCCCGCTATGAAATTTTGATTTTCCGGATTCGTTGGAAAGATATTCTCAATTAGATTCTATTATTTTTGGTTTCACTAAAATCCGGTTTATTTTGCACCCGGTACATTCATTTGAATTTTGAAATCGAATTATCGAACTACCGCACCATTTTCAATTCCTTTTATATATATAAATAAATATTTATATTCTAACGACGATCTATAAAAATATATACGTTCGAATTCTATTCAAAATAAATTTCTCGTCGTTATTAATTAAAATAATTCATTTTAAATAATCAAAATCCGCTAAAATTGCCAAAATAAAAATTTTAAATTGGCCCAGATTTCCGGGTTATTACACAAGTCGTCCATGGTCTGTGGACGATAGGTATCGGGTGCTGCTAAGCACTTTTTTCATCCTAGTATATATTTTAACTAGAAAATAAAATAAAAGTGAGAAGTTCTCACCGTTGGGATCCACTCCGCCGTGCTTTGGTTGTCGATCTATGTAGTATACCTATGTTAGAAATTATATTTTTAACCAATCAATGGTTATTTCTTAGTATGATTATTCTACAAATAACATACATAGGCTAAAAATTACTTTTTTATCTTTCTAAAAATAATTTCATATTTTTATAACAACCTACATAGTTAAAGATCACAATTTTCTATCACTAATGAATATATAAAAATCGAATTTTTATAACTTTTCATATTATAAAAATAGTATATTTCCTTTCTAAAGATCTAATCTTTATATTTCTAAAGATCAAATTTTTTTTATTTTTAAAAATCTCCTCTTTATCGATTTAAAAATCTCAACTTTATCTATTTAAAAAGTTAATCTTTTTTTTACTTTTACAAATCATATTTTTTCAAATCAAAGAATTCATATTTTCCTAAATAAAGAAATCATATTTCTTTAACAAACAAAAATCAAATCTTTATTCTCGCTACTTCATGATAAAAATTTAATCTTTATTCTATTTAAAAATCGTATCTTTATATTGCTAAAAATATTATCATATCCTAAAAATCATATTTTTAGTGAATTAAAGATTCTATTTTTATTCTCAAAACTATGTGTTTTATATCTTTTAAAAAAACATATTTTTATATCGTGTAAATAAATAAAAATAGAGATAAAAATCACATAGTTTTCCGATCGAAGAAGTTCCCAAATCAAAGCACTGAAAGACTTCAATGCCTCAAGAGCATCTCCAAATCCATTTCATCGAGCATCAAATCAATTTGGGGGTTCCAATCACCGGATATGTCGGAGGTGGGGATACTCGCTGATGGTGCGGGCTGCAGGTGGTTGCGCGGACGGGGGTGGGCCAGGGCATCGGGTCCAATTGGTGGCGGCTCGTTTTCCGACGGTTTTGGGCTCGATTTGGCCGGAGAGAAGGGGGTAGGGGGTCGGAGACGGGATAGGTGGCTGTGGGAGGACGGGCGACGGCTTCAGGTGGGGGCGCGATGGCAGATGGCGTGGCGGTGGGTGGAATCGCGGTCTGCGATGTTGATTTTTTTTCTTTTCACGAAGGATGGGGAGAGAGAATAGGAGAGGGTGAGTTGACTAGGTTATATAATAATATATTTGATTATTTTAATTTTTCCATAAAGTTAACTTTTTAATTCGAATCCCAAATCGAACTCACCGACTGTCATTTGTAGCTAATTACCCCCATTCCGAACACAATGGGATATGTTTCGTAACCTAATTCGGCTATTACGATCAGTTTTCATTTAAATTAAAATATAAATCAATAGAACGGTTAGTATTGATTTTAACATACATTTTAATTCACCGGGGCCACATACTAACTCTAAAAATTCCAGAAAAATTATTTCTAGCTTAATATTGACGATACGGTCCTAAGAAAACTAGTTTCGTCAAATTTGGAGACCGTTTGAAAAATGGCCATTTTCTGGTCGATCCAAATTGACAAAAGGGTGCGTTTTTTAGAGGTCCCTATTAAGTTTCAAAATATAAAAAAAAAACGGTCATAAACTTATTGTAAATTAGGTCCCTATTTTTTGAAAAGTCATAAAAAAATAAAAAATAATAAAAAAATCACGTAAATTCGTATTTAAATAAAACATGTAAACACTAAAAAATTCAGAACAAAAAACCATCAAATAAGGCGTCAAAAATCAAAAAAACCAAACAAAAAAAAAACGAAATTTCTAGTTAACTGCATAATAGTATGCACATATGTCATTTTCCTGCATACATCCGTGCATATTTTTCACTACATACATCTTCGTTGATTTTTATTTATACAAAAATATGCTTACATGTGTGCAAATATACCCAATATTTGCACACATTTGTGCAGGTTTAGTTTCAAATTTTCAAACCGAACACAGCTTACGGAAAAGTTGCATACATATATGCAATTATCAGTAATAATTGCATAAATGTATGCAACTATTTTTTTTATTTCTGTATAATCCTGAAATTATTTCCATATTTTAGAATTTTTTTTTAATGAAGGAACATACTTTTTTAAAATAAAAATAAAAAAAGGCGGAAGTAATAAAATAAGGGGCGGGTTTAAATTTTTCAAATCTTTTTTTTATATATATAAATTAGGTCCCTACTTTTATCCTATAAAAATGTTACACACATGTGTGCATTTTTTTGAGAAATTTGCACATTTGGATGCAAATAAAAATGAACTGAAATATTAAGTTAAATCTATCCGTTGGAAGAACTGCAGTTAATTGCATATATGCATGCAAAAAAATCAAAAAGGTGCATAATATTATGCATTTAACTGCAGTTTTTTCTGTTTTTTTGTTGTTTTCTTCTTTCTGACATTATTTTTATTGTTTTTTGAACTGAATTTTTTGTATAATGCATAATTTATTTTATTACTAATTTACGATTTTTTTTTTATTTTTTTTAATTATTATTTTATAAGTTTTGAAAACAGGGACCTAATTTATATCAAGTTTACGACCGGATGTGAGCCGAATTAAGTTTCAAAATAGGGACGTGAGCCTAATATTCACTTGACAAAAACTGACAAAACATGTTTTCTTTTGCCCCGCTCACATATTAATCCCAAAAATTATGAATTTTGGAATCTAGCAATAATTTGACATTGCGGATCCAAAAAAAGTGGTTTCGTCGAAAATGGAGGTCGTTTGCAAAATTTCCATTTTTAAGGGCTAAAATTCCATAGTGACTATTCTGAATTTTCAACTGGGCATAACTTTTTATTCCCGCTATGAAATTTTAAATTTTGGATTCGTTGGAAAGATATTTTCAAATATATTCTAATATTTTTGGTTTCGCTAAAATCCGGTTTATTTTGATCCTGTACATTCATTTGAAATTTGAAATCGAATTTTCAAACTACCGCGCCATTTTCGATTCCTTTTATATTTAAAAATAAATATTTATATTCTAACGTCGATTCAAATAAATATATACGTTCTAATTCTATTCAAAATAAATTTCTCGTTGTCATTATTTAAAATTATTTATTTTAAATATTCAAAATTCATTAAAATTGCCAAATCAAAAATTTTAAATTGGCTCAGATTTTCCGGGTTATTACAGACAGTTACACAACAAACTACTTTGGTGACACTGAACAGGTAGCATAGTATACAAAGCAAGAGGATCACATAGCAACATGATGCAAATGTTTTAAAAGTGTAGTATCCATTCTGAATTAAGTATTCAAAACCAGTACAAGAAAGCTAGAGCTTAAGCAAAACATGGACAAGACAGAAGTTTAAACAAATGAATGATCAGAGCATCTGTTCATATCAATTTTTTTATGGATCAATTCAAAGCTAAATTCCAAGAACCCAAATTTCAAAGTACATTTCCAGAAATCAGAGTTTAGATTTTGTAGTATGAAATATATTACGAAGAACCATTCAAATTGCTAATTCAAAGTCAAAACCAAGAATTCCATAAACCCAAAATTCATGCAAATATCAAACAAAGTCTGATTACGAAATCAAAGCATATATATTGGATTTTAATCCTATATAAACACCACATCATTGTCGGCGTTTGATATCAAAAATTCAAGCAACAAATTCAATGAATTAAATTCAAAATAACTCACAATGATTTGAAGAGTTTTCGATCAATCACAGAGCCAAATTCATAAACCAGAGAGCAACAACAAATAGAAGCATCAAGGGAAAGTTTTCAGCACATATGGAGTCACGATTTGGAGATAGGGCACAAAACCCTAGATCGGTGGCCACTGACTAAAAAGGGAAGCCGACATTTTTTTTGAAGAGCTATAACAAGAAGCAAATAAAAGGGTCGGCACGTTTTTTTATTAAGGCTAAACCTAGTTACAAAGCATTAAACTATTTTTAAACTAGGGTTTACTTTGTTTATTGTTTTAGTTTAGTGTTTTTAATTTTGTAATCGGTTTCAAGTTTTCTAGTTTGTCTGTAAAACAAGGGAGACGAACTACGGGGTTGTAATTAGGGGAAATATGGTTTCGAGAATAGAAGTTAGTGCAGGGTTTTGAGCGTAGGATTAGTTCAACTATAGAGAGATTGTGAGGCCTTATGTGTAGCTCCTAGCAGACACTGGGGGATAAGTTTTGAGCGTAGGGTTAGGACTAATAGGCTAGAAATTGTCGCAAGTTTACAGAAGTTGTAAGCGTTGTAAAAGTTGACTAATACCTAGTAGAAACCTTGGGGAATGCAGCAATAGGCAGAGTTTTGACGAAGTTAGGTATATCTGTGTGTTATTAATTTTTTTGCATGTACTATGATTATTATATGTGTTGATATTATTTATTACTCAGCAAAAACTACGATAAACCCTATTCACCCCCCTTCCTCTAGGGTTAATTTAGATCCTACAAATTCACGTTGCTGAAACGAAATAACAACCAAATAACACTGATCTATGCTATGAATTGTAAATCGAGACTTATACCTTTCAAATCTTTCATCCTTTTATGGGGTCGAATTAAAATTGATCTGCTACAAATCTGAACACAGATAAACCATGGATGCATTGAATTATGACCTCGACATGCGTCACGCCTCCACAGGTATCCACTTGAACATTATCTTCTTCAATCAAATTGAAGAAGAAAAGGGAAGGGCGTTACTAGCCGCCGCCATGATTTTCTATGTCTTAGATTGGGTATTCGGGTTTTCCTTTTTTTTAGTAATAATTTGATCTGATCGAAATTATTTTATGTAGGCTTAGCCGTGTTCTTTTAAAAGAGAAAATTGAATATCTCTTTTAAAATTAAACATAACCATAAAGTAGGAACCGAATACTTATTCCAACTTTAAATAAAATATCAACATATTGATATTTTATTTAACCCAAAAACAGTTTCTCCTTTATAACGTTCTATTGTGTGACCCTACAGGTTATTACAACGTTAGCGTTGATTTTAAATCTTATTTAAAATCATAAACAGTGATTGGCATCTAGTAATACATTGCTGCTACCCAAATTATAATAAGATCAGTGATTCGATACAGCCTTTTGACCAGTGCCTTAATATAATATAATCCTTTTAACCAGTATATCCAAGATTAAACTCGAGGCATGGTACGTATCATCCTATTTATAATTTAATCCTTTTATCTTGATCGATGAGTAAACTATATAAAACAAATCAATATTTGAGAACGACCATGCATTTCATAGTCTCACTCAATCAAGAGGCCTATGGATATCACTAGAAATAATATAGAGTTAAACTCTGTAATATCCCGTAAATTTTGAGCATTTAAGTTATTGAATTAAATTTATTTATTGAATTTAAAGTGGTTTTAAAATAAATTTTATGATGTTATTTGTGAAAGATTTCAAATTTATTTCTAATAAACAACCATTTGTGATTAGATAAATATTGATTTATAATAACGTGAATTATTAACAAATATTATATATTTGGGATAATTAACTTCGAACTAATAATATGTAGTTAAGTCATTGTTTTTTTAACTTGAATGTAAGAGTTTACCCAGATTGATAATAAATAAATTAATGTTTCCGGTTTAAATTGTAAAAGAGAAATTATAATGAAATGGAGTGTAGTACAATGCACGTTTTAACTAGCATAGTTAACGAAAATTAATGTTGACATTAGTAATCAAATAAATCATGCATATAATTTCTCTGCACTTTCACATTTCACGCAAATTTATCTTCTTTCCTGAAACAACCCAAACTCGCCCTTATGGGAAAGCCCGGATTGAGTTGAGAACACGACAAATCAGAATACAAACCGAAGAACATTTCATTACTTATTACAACAATTTACGTCAGAGTACAAGAATATACAGAGTATGAACAAATAATATACGTTTGATAAATATCAGAGATTTAATACATTAGCAGGGGAAAATAATACAAAACACAACCGAAGGAAATACACAGATACAGAGCGTTCCGAATATAGCTTCAGCTGTAGACCAGGATCGTACGAATATAATATTTGCAAAACCAAAACTACTACTTGCCCATGTGGAAATAGGGGCACCCAGAGTTTAGGTTAAAACAATAAACTCCAGGTTAGTCATGTGACTGGTGTGAGAACTAAAACAGTTATTAATTTGATTTTAAAGTTAGGTATATCAAGGGACCACGCCGGATAACACGGAACGGATTTCCTCCCAAGAATACTAGTGCATAAAACAGTTTATAAATAATGCAATGCTTTTTGGAAAAATGAAGATATTATAAGACCCAGGTCCCATCACACAATGCAACGTAAGCCGGAGGATAGGGTTTTCCCTTATAATAGCCAAACATGCTTGGTATGTTTAAAATAAATCTTTTTGATACTATTTTAAGTGCATAGTGTGTAAAACAATTTCAAATATAAATGTATCAATCATAGACGGCATGGGTACCATCTATCATGTCGCCATACTAGTTCTACAATTAAAACCGCAATGTCACGTATTGAAAATTGGATTTTCGTCGTGAGTCGAGGCAAGGGATGGCTTCTCTCCGCTTCGAGACACTCTAGCAAATGTCTCAGCACTCCCCGCAGAGAACTCTGTGATGCTTCAGGGTCGGTCCACTCTTATGTTTGAGGATTAGTTATTTCTAAACACACGTTTCCCAGTCCTATCAGACCTATCCATCGGCTCCGTAGTAACCGATATATCCGAGACGCCTCGCAATCCAACATCCACATTGGTAAAAATATAATAAATGTCTAGGCTCCATACCATGACACCACCCACAACTAGAAAGAAACTTCGTGCACTCCCTGCAGTTACGATTCCGTTTTTGACTCATACCGAAATGTGAGGCTCGCGAATTAACGCTATACACAAGCTATGCCCTTTAAGCCCGTGCTTTGATCATCAACTACAAGACTCTGCTTTTCAACAGAAGCCTTGATCATTTGCATCTCGACATCCCACAGGCAATTCACACCATGCAACTGATGTCTATCGATATATAACCTCTAAGCTCGTATGTCTCAGAGAAGGGCGTTAAGCAAGAGAATAAATTCTCCGCTGCCAAACAGATATATATTTATTAAAGATCAATCAACAAAGAAAAAAAATCCAATGTCAGACACACATCTATTTACAAGTTCATTCTGGGTTTGAACGAAACTGGGGGCACCTTATTCCTCGTCCCATGTGTCCAATACAAGAGAGAGGTCCTCGCATATCCAGTCGATCTCCAAGTACCTCTGGACGATCACCACTTATTACCTCGTCTTGGGTGTACATCCCAATCAAGACATCAGTAATCATCTGAACGATGTGCAGACCTCTGGTTTTCAACCACCGTCTTCATCGTCGACATATCGTCGAATCAGTTATTCAGAACGGGTATAAACTGGCGTTTCCGAATAACCCGTGTACATTACAAACAAGTGATATAAACACACAACATACGCCTCATCCCAATTCAGAATATTCTTTTATTCAAATATTCACATTTTTATGGAAAGTTTCCATTAATTTTATCAAAGATAAACTCGTTAAATTTATTCTTTAATCTTCCTTTAGATATCAATTCAAACCATATTAAGGTTTTCCAAACTGGTCGGGATTAACGCTCCTTACCGAAGTAATCATTTATTTAATTTCCTAATCCCAACCTATTCATCCCTTGGAGCAAAACTGGTAATACTCCATAACTAACACCATGGTGTTATCGGTAAAATTGATTACCATTTCCCCTTCAAATCTAATTAAAGATTTAACTATCACTTAGAGCAAAACTGGTGATACTCCACTCTCAATCATTTCCCAAATTTGATAATTTAAATTATCAATTCACATTTCATTAAAGATTCATTAAAACTCCACTTAGTTTTAATCTTCCCAAAAATCAATATTAATGATTATTTAACTTTGGAAACACAAACATGCCGCATCGACAATCTACACCGTACTATTGATTTCCACCGATATATAACCTCTAAGCTCATACATCTTAGAGAAGGGTGCTAAGCAAGAGAATAAATTCTCCTCCACCAAACAAATATATATTTAGCAGAGATCAACCATACATTTTGAAATACAATGTTAGACATGTAATTCTGTCTTTAACTGGGTTAAAGAACTCATGTCTTTTAAAACACAGACCCAAATCACGTTCCATTAATTATGGAATCTTCACGAAAATAGATCAATATATAATCAATATCAATTTCCGTTTCCAGCAAATAATATAAATGGAATAACGACAAAGCCTTTTAAATTCCATATATATTAACAGTCTTCCTCCACAGAAGCTCACTTCGATTATTACCAAATCGAATTCCATTTAATTCCAATTTAGTATATTAAATTGGAAAAGTTTACTTTGGAAAATTTCCATTAAATCTTAATAAAAATATTTATAAATTCCAAACCACATTTCACTGTAAATCGGGTTAAAGAACAAATGTCGTTAAAAACACAGTTCACAATAAACCCAATTCACATCCCATTTTATTCCAATTAAATGTTAATTAACTGGAAACTCTAATAATCTTAATTAAAATATTTATTCTTTTAACACGGGGTTTAAGAACAGTGTTATTTAAGACACCATTCACGACAAACCCAAAATCAAATTCTTTTATTCAATTCCAATTAAATATTAATTAATTGGAAAAAACTTCCCTAAATCTCAATTAAAAGTTTATTCTTTTTTCCACTGGGTTTAAGAACGGTGTTAATAAAGACACCATTCACGACAAACCCAAAATCCCATTTGATATTAAATACAAGGCTCTGAATAGAAATTATATCGGCTTATATTCAATACCAAATTCTGAAACCAACAAATATCATATTGGAAATAACGATATAAAATATATCTTCCAAATTTCCATAACAATATCCATATAATCACGGAATCCAATATCAAAATATTCCGAAGATGATTACCATTCAAATCCATTCCAATTGTTATATTGGACATTTCTGGATAAATTAAAACCGTTCACAAATCCAATTTATTTTATTTAAAAATTATTGGATTTCAAATCTAGTTAATAACTAGTTCATTTCGATAAAAATATATTTTTATCTTTTCAAATATGGATTTTTTCATCCCAATTCTTTCCAAATCATTTATTATGATTTTACATAAATTATCAATATTTTTAATAATTTTATTAAGGTCCTTTCAGTCGATTTCCATAAACGGTCATCGAACTGCACTTACAGCAACCTTTTCCAAATTTTATTTGGACATAATTCCAAATCCAACCGTTAGATTTCAAATCTCTTACATTCGTTGGAAAGCTCTTTTCAATACGAACCCAACGGTTCCGGTTTTACAAGAATACGACGTCCGGATCTCCCGTAATGTCCATTCAAAGTCAATGGTGAAATTTGCGAACTGCCACGACGCGGCGCGTTCTATCCAGGCCATTAAATATATAATATATATATATATATTATATATATTTCATCGATTTCCATTTAAAACGTATTTTATAAATTCGTTTTAAAACGTTTCTAACTTCATTTTCCATTTTAAATCAAAATAGAATTTTCCCTATCATTATAATACATAAATGATAATATTTTCAAAATATCAGATTTTGAAATCATTTCCTTTTCGATATTCATTATAAGAACGAATAAAATCGATATAAATATCGTTCACGTCAAAATAGCGTTAATCTAATCAACACGGCTTCATATATTTCAATATTTTCGAGTCCATCCCAAATCGGACATCAAAATCATATTTTGATCTATTATTGAATATTATTTTAAAATATCTGTTATTTTAAAATATTCATTCTTTGTCATTTTAAAATATTCGTTAATTTAAAATATTCGTTCTTTCCGAATTGGAATCAAACACAGTCAATTACCGTATAATTTTATTTATATGGACTTCATACACACTTGGACAGAACAATAATCAAACACAGTCAACAATCATCCAGAGTGCATCACACAACTGCATAAGCGTTAAATATGAATAGATAACGCTTACAACAGTCTGTCAACCCATCGATTGACATCCAACTAAATATTAGGATTAGTGTATGTCCAATATCATCCCAATACCCATGTGGGGTTTTCAAACAATAAACACTAATTATTATTTGTTCAGTTGGGCGATGTGTAAAATATATCGTCCCAATCAATATCAGTTAAATGTGTGTACATAAACAAATCGTCTGATTTGTAAATGAATATTTATTTTATTCATATACACGTTAAAAATTATATTTTTAACTATAAAATATTTATTTCAACACATGAATATTTTATACAGTTCATTTATACAATAAAAATGATATTTTTATTATTCTAACATTTTTAGAAAATTTCGGCAGCATAACGGCGCGATAATAGAATCGGAATAAGGTCTAACCTTATCCCTTGCCTAATAATGGCTCGCTCCATATACAAACTAAATTCTAATCAATTCATTTCAATTCCCAAACCAATTTCAAAAAAAAAACCAATCAACCAAACAAACATGGTTTCAAACAAAGGTGTCGGGTGCTACTCAGCACCGTCTGCATCCTAGTATGTATATATATTTAACTAGAAAATAAATTAAAGTGAGAAGTTCTCACCTTTGGGTTCCTCTCCTCCAGTTCTATTTCTGAATTTCTAAACCATTTGGATTTGCCCGAAATTCCAACGCAATCCTTTTTCACACTGTTCATAATAAAAATCACATTTTTAATATGATGTTTGTACATTAAAAATAGTATTTATTCAATGATATTTATATTTAATAATCACATTTTTATCTCGCTACAATATATATAAAAATCACATTTTTATACTGTAAAAGTTTATATCTTTATATTGCTCCTATATATACAAAGATCATATTTTTATTCTCGCTATATATAAATAAAAATCATATTCTTTTATTTTTAAAATTCAAATCTTTTTACTTTTAAAAATCATATCTTTTCTTATTAAAAATCAGATCTTTTCATAAATAAAAATTATTACTTTTTATAAATAAAAAATCATAATTTTTTATTTCTATTCATATATAAAAATCATATTTTTATCCCGCTACTTCATATATAAAAATATAACCTTTTTCCTACTTAAAAATCTAATCTTTTTATTTTTAAAAAATCCTAGCTTTTCTATTTCAAAAAAATATATAATCTTTTCATATTTAAAAATCAAATCTTTTCAAATATAAAAATCAAAAATGAATTCAATGCTGTTATATATAAAATTAGATTTTTATAACAACGTTTAATCACAAAATTAATTAAATTGATTACATAAAAGAAAATAAAATAGTTAAAAACTCACTTTTGCTTATCGAAGAAGATGGGGGAGAGCTCGCAGTCGGGTTAGTAGCCATTGGGGGCGTCGGAGGTTGTTGGCGGTCCTGCGTGGGCCTTGGGGGTGGTGCTGCCTCGATTTGTGGTCTGGGCATGGGAAGTCGCAGTTTAAGAAGGGGGAAACGAGGATGGAGGGAGGGCGTTAGAGGGGAGGCCGCCGCGGTGGGCGGTGCCGCCCGTGGGGAGGGGGTTCGATGGCGAGGTAGGGAGGAGGGTGTCGGTTTTTTTTGAAAAGGGGGCGCGATTTTGAAAAGTGAACGATGTTTAGGTTTAGGGATTAAAGAATATATTTATTATTTTATTATTTTATTTTCCAAAAAGTGTGTTTTTCATTTCAACTTCAAACTGAACCCAACGACGGTTTCCCTAGCTAAATACCCCCATTCCGAACACAATGGGATATATCCGGTAAGCCAATTCGACCATTACGATCAGTATTCATCAAAATTAAAATATAAATTAATATAACGTCCTATATTAGTTTCAATGCACATTATAATTTACCGGGGCCACATACCGACTCCAAAAATTACACAAAAATAAATCTAGCTATATTTTGACAATACGGTCCTACCAAAACTAATTTTGTCGAATTTGGAGACTGTTTGAAAAATGGTCATTTTCCAATCGATTAAATTTAAACTGAATTGACCAAACACGTTTAAATTCACCACGCTCACATACTGATTCCAAAAATTATGAAAATTGGAATCGAGCAGTTATTTGACATTCCGGATCGAACAAAAGACGTCTCGTCAAAAACGGAGGTCATCTGCAAAATCTCCATTTTTAAGGGCTATATATTATATAAAATTCCATAGCGAGTATTTTAAATTTTCAATTGGACATAACTTTTTATTCCCATTATAAAATCTAGATTTTTCATATTCATTGGAAAGATATTTTCAAATAGATTCATATATTTCCCATTTCACTAAAATCCGGTTTATTTTGAATCTTGTACGTTCAATTGAAGTATGAAATCGAATTTTCAAACTACCACGCCATTTTCAGTTCCTTTTATAATTAAAATAAATATTTATACTCTAACTTCGATTCAAATAAATTTGTACGTTTTAATTCTATTCAAAATAAATTTCTAGTCATTATTATTTAAAATAAATCATTTTTAATATTCAAAATTCATTAAAATAGCCAAAATAAAAATTTTAAATTGGTTTCGATTTTTCGATTTGTTACAATCTCCCTCACTTAAAATTTTTTCGTCCTCGAAAAGGAACGAAGCTGAAAATTATTTAACCAATCAATCAACTTTCATCCTGGCTTTCATCCTTCAACTTTTTAGTTTCTAGAATTTTCAAATTTTTCAAAAATTTGGCTAACACCCTAAAATTTTGAATTTTTTTGCCATAACCTCCTTTGTATGGGGAGACATTTAAAACCACAACTAGCCATGCAGGGCCCTCATCATCCAAAAATAAAAATAAAAAGCCAAGCGGCTAGCCAATCGGCTCATAAAATCATCCTAACCCAATAAGTTAGTAAACATGTACCTATTTGTCGTGCATACAATTTTATTCCTTTTCTTAGACTCCTTGCTATGACTTGTCCAATATATATATATATATATATATATATATATATATATATATATATATATATGCATGTACATGTATGCAATTTCAATCAATTTTCAAGTCAGTTCAATATTTGGTTCAATTAGGCTAAGTTTACCTTTCCTTCATGTATTGGTTTTATTAGTTGTAACGCCAAGCCTCTATAACCGCCATAGTCAAGTTCATTTCGTGTGAAATGTCGTCGGCCACAGCGGAGAATTAGATTGGTTAGGAGTGGCCATTAATATATTTACTCTTGCTTAGAAAGTAACGTCAAATGGCATGACCATACCAAAAAAATTCGACATGAGTATTCCAGGCGAAGGGCATCTACACAACAACATAATAGCCTCGGAACACATACAGAATAACATAACACAGACAGTCACAGATATTCATGTCATAAGCAAATAAACTAATATGAATATAACACCATAAGTGCTTACATCAATTAGAGGTCATACACGACACTCTAACCTCACCATAATAGATACATGTACCAAATCCCATACTAATAATGATATAAGACATAAAGGTAGACAGCTACATATAATCTAAAAAGACTGCAACTATAAGCAGTCAAGCCAAAAGTCATCATAAGGTCCTAGCAGGAATGTCACCTAAGCACCTGTAACACTTGGGTCTAAACCGAGTATTATTTAAGAAAATAAACAATAAACGGATCAGTCAAACCATTCTCATTCATAACATGAGGCAATATTAAGAAATATAACATAAATGACATGATAGGAATAAGCAGGATGATTCATAAATAATATGAAATTCATGATGTCAACATATATAAAGTCTCAATAAATCTCATGACAAGAGAAGAGCATACAACAATAAAAATTGACAAATGAATGTCAAACATAAATCAAATTGATGCACATCGCATCAAAGTAATCAAGAATCCAGAAATCACTAGAAATCCAGAAAACATCATAAAAAGTGGTACTCCCCAAATGAGATACGATCTCTCTGTAGCGAACCCATATGTTTGAGCCGAAGCTCCCCACGGAGCTGGGTCATGACCGCAGAAGAGGAAAACATCATAAAACGTGAAGGTTGGACCGAAGTCCCATAGATGAAGGCCATCGATTGTAAATTCCTACTTGGGCGATAGCGAACCAAAAAAATATGTCATGGAGCAGATACCAATGATCTGAGTGAATAGAAATTACTCCGAGCTAATGAATATAATAAAATAGCAACATGTCCCATAACCACATGTTATTCTCGAATATTTTCGAACCCGTACTTGGTTTCTATTCAAAACAGAGAAAATCACCATATATGTTCAAACGAACGAGTCCGGTAGTTATTCGCCAAAATAAACATATAAGGGCTCATAGTCCTCAGTTTTATTAAGGTGAATAAACTAAACTTCTCATATGATTGATAGGATAAGGAATTGTATATAAATCAATAGTATCAGAACCAAATTTAGAAATCAAATTTATTTTGAAAGGGTTTGTATTTAAAAACCGATTTAAACGTTGGTTCGATTCCCATTGACAATATAAAACTCCCTAATCTACTGTGGTTCAGTATTCATAAAAACCCATCGTCGTAGCGAATGAGACACAAAGAAATCATAGAACACAAATCCACATTTCTTGGTTTTAAAATGAATTGAAAGCCATGCAAGACGGTGCGACAACGATGATCCGAACGACCTCGAGATCGTCGCGATACGCACGGGGGAGAGTCGAAGGAGGAGGTCGAGAGAATACAGGGTCGTGCCCTTTAGTGCGCGACCAAAAATAAAGAAGGGGGATGACCAGACCCGGGCTCACGCCCAGGTCTGTCACCGGTCGACCGGTCCAGGGAGGCCGGTCGACTGCTTTGGGACAGACCCAGAAACGGTCGACTGGCCACTCTGGGCTGGTCGACCAGCTTGTGCCTGGGCGTGAGCCCAGGCACAAGTGACGAGGGAAAATTTCCCCATCGCGACCACTCCTTCTCGTCACTCCTCTCCGGCTTTGAAACGATCTTTTCCAGTACATGTACACCCTTCATTCAAGATGGCGATGAGTGCGATTCATTGCGCATGCACATGAAGATTTTCAAACTCAATTTCAACCAAAAACTTGAAATCAACATATATTCAAGAATCAACCATGAACCAAACTAATTCAAACAAACATGAACATCATGAATAGCCTACAATTACACTTGTACATGCTTAAAGCTTGTGGCATTGATGTGATTTCACAAAGAACCCACCTTGGTGTTAATGGAGCAATCAACAAGAAGGAATCCAAGATAAAGGTGCTATCCTCTCACGAGAATCAACAAAGACCACCCTACACAAATCAAACCCAACAGCCCTGTGCATTAGGGACATTGAAATTCTCAAGTACCATAAAGGATATGTTGGAGAAGATATAAATCAACTTACCTAAGCTAGGAGATGAGAAAACACAACAAAGATTGGATTTTTCTGAGATTCTAGGGCTTAGGATTTTAATTTCCTATTCCCTAAGCTTTCTCAGGCTTAGTCAGGACTCAGATATCATCTTGTTAGAGCTGCTTTTGAAGTATGGCTCAAGTTCTTATCTCTACTATGGCTTTTCTCTTTTATTTAGGGAATTATGTTTTCTTTAAGTATTTATGTATTCTGATGGTAAAAGACAGAAGTTATATTATTGTAATGGTTTTTGTGACTTATGGTATTTTGGACCACGATGTATGATTTTAGTTTGAAATAAAAATTTGAATTTCCGCTGCTATCTTATTTATATCTGTCTAGTAATATTCTTTGTCTGTTTACCTATAATGCTTCACGAAACTTAATGCATTGTGAGTGACATTAACAGACGTGGGGTGTCACACTACTCGCAAGGCCTAGATCCAAAATTTAAAAAAACGAATAAAATAGGGCATAACCTAATAGTTAATAAAACCACAACAAATAAGGTAAAAAAAGAGGAGAATCACACTTAAAAAGTAAATAACTGGAAAGAATTAGGCATTGATAGTAAATAAACTACAGTAACTTTATACAAAAACTAAACAAATAAATACTGTAAATAATTATAAACATTAAACTTGTCAACTTAAAACTATTTAACTATACAAGTTTTTCTACATAAATTACTAATTTAGAAATCACATAAAAATTTACAGATCTGACGAAAAGAACTTCCCCCGTGGCATTTCTTTATTCCAGCAAATCCTCTGCCTCCAGAAGTATTTATAAAAGTTATTATTTAAAACTTTAAAGAACATCTTTATCCAGGTAAAAAATTAATTATTTGGCCCTTCCTAATTTTGAGGATAGGCCTGGGAAGAACCAGAAGAGGGAAAGAATGAATGTGAAGAAATGAGAGAGGCTCTGCTAGTCTATTTATAGGATTTACTGGGTGTCCTCAGCCGTCCAAATTTAGGATTAAATCTAGACCAACCATGTCAGTGGACCAATTAGAAAGCGCCACGTAAGCTTTGGTTAAAAATGAACCAATAAAACTAAGCTACATCAGCTAAAATAATGTTTGAACAAAATAAATCTACGATACGTGCGCACCAAGGCACGCTGAATCAACATCCTGGGTAAACCCAACCACGTCTTGGGTCGACACAAGGTCGACCCAAACAGGACTGGGTTGTCCCGCTTGACCCAATTACAATATATTATTGTTATTGTGTGTGTGTATATATATATATTATTGTCTTATCTTTTTTAATTCATAATTTTTTCATATTAACTCCGTTTTCAGCAAACCAAGTGTCTAAATTTATCAGAAAATTACAGTAGACCCAATGGCCTTAGTCCTATTGTACAATTCTAAAGTTCATTCTGATTAAATTTTGTTTATTATCCTTTTCTATTTAATTATTGTTTATTAAAATTCGGGTTGTTCCATTCTCCCCTCCTTAAAAGATTTCGTCCTCGAAATCTCCAAAGCTAGAAGAATAATATAAATATTTTCAATTGTTATCTGTACCCATCTACTCAATCATCAACCACATGCATCCATTGTCTTTAGATTTTGTATTGTTGTTTATGAACATATGCAAAGGTGTAATGCATATGTCCATAAGCTAATGCAGATATCAGGTGGTCCACTGATTTATTTGACCTCCTTATTGTAATTTCATGTCTATGTCATGTATCCAATATGTATTCCAAGGGATCCTAATAATACATGTATTTCTATATGCGTGCAATAACCATTCATTAAAACGTGACATCCAAGTGATGATTCAACCATTTTGATCCATATTTAAAATAAAATAAAAACGCACATGCATCCTTATGCAAATATGTAAGTGTCCTAGTTTGTCGATCTCTAACTAGTGCTTAGTGTGAATATATGCATCCACTAGCAAACACTCGCATCCACGTGAACCATTCAACCATAACATGTTCTATTAACATGTTTTAAACCATTTCCTACCATCCATAGTCTTCTACCTAAGACTTATGATTCAAACGATAGGAAAAATAGATTCAAATCCAAAGCTTAGAAAAGGATTAAGAACGCACTATAAAAAAAACAGAAAAGAAGCGTGAATCTTATCCTCTAGTTCCCAAGTCGCGTTATCTCTTTCCTCTCCCCACCGAATCTTAACAAGCTTGATCTCTTTATTTCGCAACTTTTTCACCTCAGATCCTAGTGTCCATGTAGGAACTCTCATGGTTGATGCCTCCCTCTCTACCTCAACCTCCTATAGGGTACTCGACTCCACCATTACCACAGAATCGTTTAACCACTTTTGCAAGTGCAAAACATGGAATACAACATGAATTCCTGCCAATATCTCTGTTAGTCTAACCCTGTAGGTCATCTGACCCATCATTTCTACTATAAGGAATGACCTTACGAACCTCGGTGCCAACTTACCCACTAAGCCGAACTAAACAACACTCCTTAAAGGTAACACCTTGATGAAAATAAAGTCTCATACCTTTAACTCTAGGTCTGTCCTCCACTGTTCTATGTACGACTTGTATCTTTCCTGAGCTGCCTTCTTCCACCTCTGAATCAAATCTATCTTCTCTGAGGTCTCCCTAACCATCCCATGCCCAAATAGAAGTCTATCTGTGGACTTCCACCAACAAGTAGGTGATCTACAGGCCCGCCCATACAATGCTTCGAAGGGAGTCATACCTATACTCGTGTGGTAACTTTCATTATACACAAACTCTACCAACGGAAGATGCTCCTTCCCAGTCCCTCCAAAGTCCAAGATACTCAGTTGTAATAAATCCTCGAGAATCCTATTAACCCTCTCCGTCTGTCCATCTGTCCGAGGAAACCCGTTCCGTGTTATACGGTGTGGTCCCTTGAATTACTCTCTTTTAAAGTAAAGTTAAATAACTGTTTTAGTTCTCACACCAGTCACATGACTGACCTGGAGTTTATTGTTTTAACCTAAACTCTGGGTGCCCCTATTTTCCGCACGGGCAGCTAGTAGTTTTGGTTTTGCAGATTTATATTCACAGGATCCTGGTTTATAGCTGGAATGATATTCGGAAAGCTCTGTATCCGTATATCACTGTTGTGCTTTGTATTGTTTTCCGCTGCTATGTAATTTAATGTAATCTCTGATATTTATCGAATGTAATTTATTCAATTATACTCTGTATATTCTTGTATCTGATGGAATTGTTGAAATAACAATGAAATGTTCTCCCGTCTGCGTTCTATTTGTGTGTTGTTCTCAACGCTATCCGCGCTTTCCTTCACGGGGAAGTTACGGGTTCTTACACAGAGCCTATACCTAGTCGGAATTGTGGCTCCTATGTGGACCACAACGCCTGGGTGAGGTGTTTGTGAGCTAACGGGGACGTTGGGCTCTGTAGGATAGGAGAATGTAACACCTCTAAGTCCTACATCATGGAAGCCTGCGTGAAGTGGGTACTTATATAGTAGAGCCCATCTCTTACTAACGCCGAGGCCTTTTGAGGAACAAAACCCCATACCTATACGGTGGCTAAGTTGGGGACAATATCTTGCGTGAATGGAGGTGCGGGTTGTTACACGTCGTTTAATAAATGAATACATTAATATATTCAAAAAAAACTTAAATAAATCCATTTATATTGCCAAATCATACAATATTGCAAATCCAGCTAATTCCGACTATTTCAGAATTAAATTATTATCATGCTATTTATATTAATAAACTATTCAATACCATTAATTCCAAAATAATGTTTAAAACCATTCTTAATATTAAATAAAATGGTTAAAAATATGGGTCGTTACATTCCTTCCCCCTTAAAAGAATTTCATCCCCAAAATTATTAAGGTAGGAAAAATGCTGCAAACCTTGTAACTTTTCCAAAATCCAATTAACTAAAAACTTCACTTCCACTTTTTAAATCAAACCTGTTAGTTTTAATTAAAAAACCAATTAGTTTCTATAGAAAACAAATTCCAAAGATTTCCAAAAAGATTTGAAAATTTTCAAACACTTTAAATTTTGGAAAATTTTTGGCAGAGTCTCTCCAATACGGAGGGATTTCTGCAATATTGCGGGAAAGTAAATCCATCGACCCACAAGGTCGAAAAATCCAATTCAAAACCCAAATCAAAAATCAAAAATTTATATTTTGCGTAGACATACCTTTTTGTGAGCATTATTATGTGATTATATGTTTGCATGTTCCAAAACTAAGTTACATATTCCAGTTTATATGTTCGCAAGAACTTCAATTACACGTTAAGTTTTTTCCCCAATTTCCAATATTGATTATAATATTTAGTAAGTTCTAACATGCCCAATTAACCCTTTTTATTCAATTTCAACATTATTTCAATTCTAACACAATTTTAACAATAAATTCCTAGGCTCTCTTTTGGCCTAGGCTCAGCACTAAAAGAAAAGGGAAATTATCTAGCCTACCCACAAGGCCTAAACTAAAAAATAAACAAAACAAATAAAAGGGAGAATAACCCGACTATAAATAAAATCACAACCAAGAAGGGGATAGGAAAAGGAGAATTACTTATAAAGACAGATAACTGGAAAGAATTAAGCATAGGCAGTAAATAAATTGCAGTAAATTTACAGAAAAACTTAACATATAAATAATGTAAATAACTATAAACATTAAACTTTCCAAATTAAAACTATTTAACTATCTAACTTTTCCTAAATAAATTACTGATCTAGAAATCACATAAAAACTCACGGATCTGATGAAAAGAGCTTCCCTCGTGGCCTTTCCTTATTCCAGCAGAACCTCCGCCTCCATAAGTATTTATAAAAAATATATTTAAAACTTTAAAGAACTACTTTATCCTTGTAATAATTTAATTATTTTTCCCTTTCTAATTTTGAGGCTAGGCCTGCGGGAAGAAGAAAGAGAAGAGAGAGAGAATGGATGTAAAGAAATGAGAGGTGCTCTACTAATCTATTTATATTGGTTTACTGAGTGTCCTCAAACGCCCAAATTTAGGATTAAATCTGGACCAACCATGTCACTGGACTAATTAGAAAGAGCCACTTCAGCCTTTGGTTAAAAATGAACCAATAAAACTAAGCCACATCAGCTAAAATAACGTTCGAATGAAATAAATAGTCGCTGCGAGACGTGCGCACCAAGGCACGCTGAATCGGCGTCCTCGGTCGACCCAACCACGTCTTGGGTCGACATAGGATCGACCTGTGTAATGTTTGGGTTGATACAAGGTCAACCCAAATGGGACTGGGTGTAATGGCTCGAATTTCCGTACCCTTTGAGTTGACTAATTTCACCACACGTCCAACCCAAATTGCACAGAAATATGAATCATCTATAGAAAGAAGTTAAAGGATAAGAAATAGAAAGAAGGAAGATTTTAGAATAGAAGAAAACGAAGAACACATATCTCACAGCGGAACGAATAAAATATACTAGATAACATAACTATTATGAAATACAAATCTATTTTGTATATACATACCATCATCAGAGCATAACAGCTATTTCTGGAACAGTTATAAACACCTATTTCCAGATACAACCATAATACACAATGGAAAATATGATAGTCCATGGCTAACTGGTGAAGCCTCCTGCTTCAAGCTCCTCCAAGTGAATCTGAAATATCCCGACTACTTGACTGCCCGCACAAATTTGGGCACCCAAGAGTTTAGGGTAAAACAAAACAAAATAAAATTTGTGTCAGTCATGGGGCTGGTGTGAGTAAACTCCAACCATTTGATTTAACTTTCAAAAATCTTTTGGAAAGAAATGATAATCGTAAGACCAATCCACACATAAAACGGATTGTTTTCACCTTACGATAACCAAAAATATTTTTGATATCAAAATCTAGTGATATTATAATAGTGTCTACATCAAATAAATAAAATCTAGTGGAATGCTTGCATCTCACGCTCCATATATAATATAAAATCAAAAATCGCAAGGCACTTATTGGAGATTGGATTCCGATTATGACAAGGTATGGATCCACCTTCCGATCCATGTACTCTAGAGGGGATACACTGGGGTTCAACAAGAACATCTTGCAACCCGGCCACACATGGCTGAGCACTCATTTAACTTGAGTGTACCGAGCATATTATCACCAACGATTGTGATCAACAACCGTTACCAAAAGCTTACAGCAGGGAATAAAATAAGAAAGAAATGAAATTTCCCTAGATCAGGTGATAATACCCCTAATGGGAATGACCCACTTGGCCATGCTGCCTGCCCGATTTCTGTCATTTCCTGGGTGATGAGGCTTGAGGTCACGATTATCTTTCAGAACATGTTTTCATCTTTTACTTTGAATGTCACATCGCTAGACATTCGTCCATATACGTTTTCCTGCGACCGGACAAATCGAAGGCACTATTCTATTAATCCATCTCGGGCAATTTCTACCTAGCATTAACAGAACAGCCCTTGCATTTTACTTCGCTTCAATTATCTTCAACATAAATTGATTCGTAACGCTTATACCAATACAAAGTGGTTTTCAGATATTAAATCTTATCCCGGTCTCTCCATATTGGCATCGAAGGTATAAAATAAATCAAAACTTTGATAGTCGGTGGTTTAACTATCAAAGAAACATCCATACAATCAACGGTCCTATTCCAATTGGAAATTCTATCGATCAAGCATCAAACAACACTGACCCCTTTTTAAATCAATTCCTTATTATATTATCATTTCCAATTCCTATTTTTCATCTTTCGTATCCTTTAAAACTCGATTTTCTCTCTCGATTCTAGGAAAAAATATTTCCAAGATTATAATTTCTTTATTCGAGAAAATACCTCTTATTCCAGTTAGAAAACATTTCTATATATTCACGAATCCTTATTTTCTATATTTAGAAAATATACCTTATTAATATCGGAAAATATTTCCATATTCCATTTCTTAATTCCTCGTTGACCAATTCATTTCATTTTCTATACATAGAAAATATCTCTCATTTTATTTGGGAAAACATTTCAAAACCCTTTAAATTAACGCGATGTTATAAAACATCGTTATTATAACTCAAACCATTAATCATTTATTAACTAACCATATTGCTAACCAATCTTCACCATCGAACCTTAACAATTCCTCCATCAATCATGAAGTCAATCAAGTTAGGGTATAATTACCTCTCAGAACTTAAATGAACAACATTCTCAACTTTTAAATAGTCAAAGCTCACAAATTCAAACAAAACATCGCTTACGCGGCTCTCGGATTCAATCTAAAAATCCACTTCCTTTACGAAAAAACATTGATTACATCGGTAGCATTATAATATCTGTTTTCAAATATTTGATTTATAAAAATATAACTTGTAATTATTAATTTCAATAAATAAATTAATAATTAAATAAATTAATAATTAAATAATTAAATTTGATTCAAAACAAAAAGTAAAAATAACTACTTCCCTAAATCCGATATAATCGAATTCCAATAAATAACTCTTTCTCTCTCGAATAATCTATATTCGACTTATATTCCGAACTTCGAAACTTATCTACCATTTCAGGTTAATTCAAATTCCAAAATCACTTTTGAATTTATCCTTTCCAAATCATCACCAAATTCCTTTATAAACATTCCAGTTTACAAAACGTTATCACACATTATTTTATATTCCGAATTTTTAACTAAAACTCGTCGTTTTCTTTTAAAATGATTACCCATTTCCCTTTTCACTCAATTTTCAATTTGGATTCATATTTCAAATCCAAATTTCCTTTAGAGATATTTCATTTGCCAAAAATATTTTCTTTAAAACATTCACTTAAGTCGTGAATATATTTCTTTTATATACAGTTTGATTTCACACTTATAAACATATATTAAACCCAAGTTTTATTTGTAACTTCTATTCAGAATTATTCAGATAAGCCTCATTTCTTTTTATTTCAATCATTTAAAATCTCATTTAAATTTCCTTAATAATAGCTAAGTTTAAATCTCATTTATAAACAAATTCTTGATTCATCCATTTGAACAGGTTTTCTATTTTCAACTCTATTCAAAAATTAAATTTCTATTTTTGGAAATAAGTTTCCTGTTTAGATCCCAAATTCCTTCTCTATATATAAAAATATTTTACGGTATTTAAATACCAAAATTTTAGGCCAGGGTAGCTCAAACACAACAAAATCAATTATTGATTATATACATATCACATCATACATCACAATCAAGGAAAAATAGTAATTTAAATATTGAGGAATCCAGTTGGATCCCTTCAACCTGTTTCCCTACATCCACATATGTTAATCAACATTTATAATATTAATTTCACATCAATATGAAATATCATAGTAAACAGGATTAATAATCGATCAACGATTTATATATAACTATATCAACCATTTCAACCAATTTTATCAATCATTTCAACCAAACAACCATCACACAATATAAAATTACAATAAATAAATTTATGACTCGTTTATATAAAAATATAGACGAGTCAGAGTTCGGGAGTTTACTCACCTTGTTTTGCAGTTGACGATTCTGCTTCTATTTCATTTTAAAATCAAACAACGTTTGATTTTATCATGAAATTCCAGTAGCTCCATTCTCAATCACGTCAGTTCCACAATAAAGATTTCATTGCTATGATTCCAATGTGACTAATTTGGTCCAATTCTATTTTCATCTGAGATAGTTACACATTTAAAAGCATACGATTTAATTTCAAATAATAATAATCCACTCATAATTCTAATTTATTATTAACTACCTTTATTAGTTCACTAATCATGTCATTTACTTCCTTTTCCTTTATCATGCTTTTCTTACTTTCCAAAAAATAAAACAGGAAAATAGGCGGAAGGAAGAACATCGGTCAAATTTTAGTTTCAAGGACGCTACTTTGTTTTTTCCATTAGAAGGACGCACAACTTTAATTTTCGGCTGAAGGAAATTTATTCCCAAAAAATAAAATCGTCAGTCTTCTTCCAAGCCTTTCAAGTCGCCGCCTCGTCTCCAAGCCGTCGCCGCCTCGTCTCCAAGCCATCGCCGCCTCTCCGAGCCGTCGCCGCCTCTCCAAGCCACCGCCGCCTCTCCAACCGCTAGCTGTCACATGAAATCGTGAATTTTCTATCAAATTTGATCGATCCATTTCAAATCGTGTATTTTATATCAAATCAAACGAGTTTTTCATTCTTGTTGTGATTTTCTATTTTGAGAGAAAGAAATTACGTTGTTGTGATTTGTTTCAACTGATTTTGGTTTCTGCCCAGAAAAATGATATTTGAAACTATCATTCCTCCATGTGCTATGAATTTTGCTCTATTATGTGTGTTGTTTAGTTTGATGTCCTTGTATCTTATGCCTGGTTTGATTTTTTGTTAGTTTCAGACTGTTTTTTGAATTTGCTCAAGTGTGATGCAAATATTGTTTGATTTTTATTCTATTTGATTTTCTCTGTTGATTGTGTTTGTGGTTTTTCGCATTTGACAATGCTTATTATACCCAAATGTGTTATATTCTTCTATTATTAAGTTCACCAAATGATAGTTGAATTTTGTAATTTTTTTTTAAAGTGGACTGTCGCGTGTAGAACATATTTATTATGGCTAAATATAACATTGTATTTGTAAAATGAATTAGTAGATAAGGAATATGATAAGTGATAGTCAAATTTAGCATTTTATTTTTTAAAATAAACTAGCATGTACGAATATGCTAAACTATAGATGATTTTAACATTGTATTTTTAAGCTAGAAAACTAGCATGTATAGATAAGATAAATGATAGTTGAATTTAGCATTGTATTTTTAAAAGTGACCTAGCATGCGTACAATATTCTAAATGATAGTTGAATTTAGCACTATATTTGTAAATTAAACTAGTACTGCATGTAGAATATAAATAATGATAGTTGAATCTAGCATTGCATCTTTTAAAATGATTTAGCATTATATTATAAAAACGAATAAAGCATCATGTGTAGTATGCTAAATAATGGTTGAATATAACATTATATTAAAAATATGAACTAACAGTATCAAGTATAATAAATGATAGTTGAATTTAGCGTTGTATTTTTTAAATTGAACTAGCATGTGTGGAATACGTTACATGACGATTAAATATAACATTGTATTTGTAAAGTGAATTACATGTATAAAATATGAAAAATGATGGATGAATATAATATTGTATTCGTAAAATGAACTAGCATATACAGAATATGACAAATGATGGTCAAATTTAGCATTTTATTTTTTAAAGTGAAATAACATATGTGCAATATGATAAATGATAGTTGAATATATCATTGTATTTTTAAAGTGAACTAGCATTATAATAGTTGTATATAACTATATTAAAAAAAGAACTAGCTAGCATGTATATAGCATTATATTATATAATTGAATAGAGCATCATGTATAGTAAGCTAAATAATGGTTGAATATAGCATTATTTAAAAATAAAATGAAATAACATGTATAAAGTATAATAAATGATAGTTGAATTTAGCATTGTATTTTTCAAATTGAAATAACATGTGTAGAATACGTTGCATGACATTTAAATATAGCATTATAATTTTAGCATTGTATTAATAGAATGAACTAAAATGTATAGAATATAATGAATGTAGTTGAATTTAGTATTGTATTTTTTAAAGTGAAATAGCATATGTTCAATAATGCTAAATGCTATTTGAATATAGCATTGTATTTTTAAAGTGAGCTACCATGTATAAAATACAATAAATGATAATTGAGTTTATCATTTGTATTTTTGAAGTGAATAAGTACGTGTTGAATTTGCAAAATAATGTTTGAATATAACATTATATTAGTAAAATGAACTAGCATGTATAAAATATAATAAATGTAGTTGAATTTAGCATTGTATTTTTTTAAAGTGGACTAAAATGTGTAAAACATTTCAAATAATAGTTGTATACAACATTTGCATTTTTTGTCAAATACATGAGCGTGTGTTGCAAATAAAGAATGCTAAATGAATAAAGCATTATAATTGTTGAAATATTGCAACATGCATTGTATATGAAGAATGATAGATGCATATACTATGAAGAACGATAGATGCATATACCATTTCAGATTTTGAATTACAAATGCATGCATTTCATATGAAGAATAATAACTGATTAAATTATTTGAATTTTTTACATAAATAGTATGCATTGCATATGTAGAATGATATCTGAATATTGCATAAAGTTGAGAGGTATACTAAATGGTTTTTCACATTTGACAATATTTATTATACACAAATGTGTTATATTCTTCTATTATTAAGTTTACCAAATGATAGTTGAATTTTGTAGTTTTTTTAAAGTGGACTGACGTGTGTAGAACATACTAAATGATGACTGAATATAACATTGTATTTGTAAAATGAATGAGTAGATATGGAATATGATAAATGATAGTCAAATTTAGCATTTTATTTTTTAAAATGAACTAGCATGTACGAATATGCTAAACTATAGATGATTTTAACATTGTATTTTTAAGTTGAACTGGTAAGTATAAAATATGATAAATGATAGTTAAATTTAACGCTTCATTTTTGAGGTGAAGTAGGACGTAGTGTATACAAAATGATGGTTAAATGTAGCATTGTATTTATAGAGTGAACTAGAATGTACAGATCATAATAAATGATAGTTGAATTCAACATCGTATTTTTAAAGTGCACTAGCATGTATCGAATATGCTAAAAATAGCTGAATATAGCATTGTATTTTTAAAGCAAACTAGCACATATAAGATATGAAAAATGATACACAAATATGCAGTTGAATTTAGCATTGTATTTTTAAATTGAACTAACATGTGTAGAATACGTTACATGACGATTAAATACAACATTGTATTTTTAAAGTGAATCATGTATAAAATATGAAAATTGATAGTGTATATAACATTATATTCGTAAAGTGAACTAGAATGTATAAAATGTGATAAATGATAGTTGAATTTAGCATTGTATTTTTTAAAGTGAAATAACATATGTCCAATATTATAAATGATAGTTGAATATAACATTGTATTTTTAAAGTGAAATAACATATGTGCAATATGATAAATGATTGTAGAGCCTAGTAACATATTTAAGAATATGATAAATGATAGACTGACATAGCATTTTAACTATATGCAAAACGATAATATAATTTAGCATTTTTGAACTAGCATATATAGAATATAATGAATGTAGTTGAATTTAGCATTGTATTTTTTAAAAGTGGACTAGAATGTGTAAAACATTTCAAATAATAGTTGCATATAGCATTGTATTTTTTGTCAAATACAAGAGAATGAGTTGCAAATGATTTTTTTTAATGAATATAGCATTATAATTGTTGAAATATTGCAACATGCATTGTATATTGAAAAGTGATAGTTGCACATATCATTTAAGATTTTGAATTACAAATGCATGCATTTCATATGAAGAATGATAATTGATTATATTATTTGAATTTTTTACTTAAACAATATGCATTACATACATAATGATATCTGAATATCGCATTTGAAAATATTGAAATACATTAGGATGCATTGCATAAGTAGAATACGAAATGATAGGAGAATATAGCATAACATTTAAAAAAAAAATCAATAGCTGCAGCGCGTTGAATGACTTGGACAGTATTGATGGCTTGGAGCGGCTAGGGCATGAGGTCGGCGACGGAAGTGGAGGTTAAGGCGACGGCTTGGGGAGGCGGCGACGGAAGTGGAGGTTAAGGCGACGACTTGGGGAGGCGGCGACATCTACATCGATGGTGGCGGTGGCATCTGCATCGACGGCGGCGACGGCACCTGCGTCGACGGCGGCGGCCTCTACTTCGGAAGGCTATCAACGGGAAAAGATGAAATCGCGATGAGGAAAGCTGTTCAAGGGAAGAAGACGATTGTCCTTCTGGCGAAAAAATAAAAGTTACGTCCCCGCTTTATAATTTATTATAATGTTTTTCCTTTTAAACTAATTTACTGAAAATAAAAACCTGTTTCCAAAAGTGAATCCCGCTATAGGAAACATCCTCCCCCGATCATCTCTTCACTTCTTTAGTTACCGTAATTAAATTTAGCTAATCCTTCTTTATTATCCGAGCTAACCCATCTTTGGTTTCCAATAAAAACCTGATCCCCCTTTCTCATTCAAATAAACGAAACTTCATCCACTTCAATGGTTGCTCCGCCATCGCCAGGTGACATGACACCACCGGGTCGACCTCCGTCGACTCCTCTTCCACGTCCAACAATCCAGACCAATTCTGGCTTTCTAAAGCCTTCGCAAGAACCCCAAAAACCCAGACTCTCAATTTTCGTTCATCCTCATCTAACTCTCTCCTCTGGCCACTTTTGACCAGCATGCCACTGCCAAACAACTCGTCAGCTTCTCCTCAATCACTGCCTGAGGTGGCTTGGCCAATTCTCACCAACATTTTCCAAGAACAGCTCAAATCCCCAAAAACATTGAACCATAGTTTGTTGTCTATATTTGCAGCGGTAAAAAAAAACAGTCCAACCATTTAATAGCATATTGGAAGAAGGAACTTTACTCCCTAGATTCGAATAAAGTGGTTTCATGGATTTGGCAATTAATTTGATTTCATATTGGATTTATAATGCGTGATCTTGTTTTGAGGAAAGGTTTTTGCGTTAGTTGTCGGCTTAGGGTCCGTTTGATTTTGAACGGGAAGGGGCATTTGGAAGGGGCATCGGAAGGGGAATTGTTGGGAACGGGGAATTGTTCTTTTTACGAAAGGGGCATTTTGGAAGGGGCAAAGTTATTATTTAAATGTTTTTTGTATATATTATTTTTAATTGTTTGTGTGTGTTTATTGAGAACCAAAATAATAGATCGCAGAATACAACTTGCAGAATTCAAATTGCAGAATACAAATTGCAGAATTTAAATTGCAGAATTTAAATTGCAGAATACAAATTGCAGAATTCAAATTGTAGAAATAAAAAAAACATAATACAACGAATACAAACTCCTTAATGCATTCCCGCAGCAACTAGTTTGTTTCATATATTGTCTCGTACTATCGCCATGGTGGATGTTGTTCCGGTTCTTTGAACGGGGTCTCGATCTCTATTTCCGCGATTTGATATACTGTAATATTCGTCGAGGTATACGTCTGGCACTAAATCAGGGTCGTCATCATACGCCATAAAATCTGGATCCCCAGCGTTGTATTTTCTGATGTAGTTGTGAATAGCCATTGTTGTAGTAACAATTTGTACTTGAACATGATAGGGATACGTCTGCATGTTACGTAAGATGGCAAATTTTTTCTTCCAAATACCAAATGTTCTTTCAATCGCTTCATTCGAAAATTTCTTTGACAACGATCTGCGTGTCCCGCTAGTATTTCATGAACCCAAACAAGACCGGTACTTGCAGAATTGTGTATTCTGCTCCTTTGTCGTGTTTGAACAGTCATAATTTCTTGAATATCAAGCACATCTTGCAAATCTTGCAAATCTTCAAGATCGGATTGGTCAGAACCTGCCATATTTGGTTGAAGAAGTAGAGAAAAATGGACATATATTGTGGTGATGTAGTGATGGTATGAGCAGAATATGTATAGGGAGAGGGAAAAGTGAAGGGGCCAAAAATAACTGTCGCGTCGGACGCGTCCGACGCGTCTGACGCGAAATCTAAGTTTCCAGCCGTTAAGCTTGAAGGGGAAAAGTGTAGGACCCATCGTAGACGCGTCGGACGCAGACGCGAACATTAACTGCCCAGTTAACAAATCAAACGCTACCTTATTTTGTTTTGAAGAGATGAGTAGCTTTCTACGCAAGCTACAGGTTGGAAAATTAAATATTATAAAGGAGAAACAATATGCCAGTCCCAAGTCATTTATACAAAGGGGTTTATAATGAAGGAAGAAATTGGGTTCTAATGTGAAAAGAGGTAGCATGAGTCAAGCTGCAAATGTTGAAGAGCAACGTGGCATACATCATGTGTATGATTTAAAAGTTTTAAAAGCATAAGATTATACAGGCATGTGCGAAGTAAAGAAAATATCAAAGTAGCAGCATTTTATTTAATTTGATAGGACTCCATATATATCTTTGCACCCTTAATTGTTACATACCCAATAAAAATGTTCCGCGTTGATATTCATGCATGTCCCCGTATATATCTTTTGGCAACGGTAGGCATGCACTCACTAATACAACTGCACATGCTTGCAGTAAAAAGAGAATTTAATGTTTTCTACCAATTCATGTGCAAATAATTCGCGTGCCAAGTAAGCGTTGGCATGTAAAAGACGTCGTAGAGATGATCATCACAATAAAAATAAAAATGCTAGGTGGATTACGAAAATGGATTTCAAATTTGAATTATAAGGACAAAGATGAGGGGAAATCCTCAAGAGCATGCATACTAACTCCCTATATTTAGTCAAGATAATCTATTTATTTGAAGTTTAAGCAGTACCAATTATAAAGAATTTTGTTCATTTATCGACCATTACGAAAAAAATAAGAATATCGTTATGTCGAGAAATACGCTACTATCCCAGAAATATGATAAAATAGACTAGCTAACTTATATTGTGATATCCCAAAACACTAATATAGGGTGTGAAATACTTCAAATAAAAAGTTGTTTATTTTTCAAAATAAAAATTTCAGAAAAATTCTATAAATCAAATTATAACTATGTCTCAAAAATATTGTCCAAATTTGAAACCAGTATGTAATTATATTAAATAAACCGTTATGACTTATATACGACTCCACAACAACTTTCTGAAAATTTAATTTGGACATAACTTACAATCTATAAGATGAAATCTTGATTTTTCACTTCCATTAGAAAGACACAGTTTAATAGATTCGAACATTTCTTGTTTCAAAGAAATCCGACTTATAATGGATCATGTACATTCAATTGAAGTTCCAAACATTAAATTACGAACTACAGTGACGTTACGAGCTTGTTTTAAATTATATTATAAATTATATGTTCAAATTTCGTTTTATTAATAAATTCGATATAAAATACAATTTATATTTCTAATACAACATTTAAAATAAATTTAAATGTTCAAAATAAATTGGCAAAAAATCTGGGTCGTTATATTGGGTCGTCCCACTTGATCTGATTACAATATATTATTATTTATATTTTTTTATTTTTCACTTATCTTCTTTAACTCATAACTTATTCATATTAACTCTGTTTTCAACAAACCACGTTTCTAAATTCACTAGAAAATTACAATGGACCCAATAACTCTAGTCCCTTTGTCCAATTCTGAAGTTCATTCTAATTAATATTTTTATTACCCTTTTATATTTAATTATTATTTATTAAAATTCGAGGTGTTACAAAGTGTCCTATTTATTCGGCTAATAGATGATAAAAAATTCTATCTTTTGATCCCTTAGAAAATGGTGCAAAGGCTGTCTGCATTGAGTATAATAAGGATATCGGCAGACTTTATTGCGCTAGGATGATAATTCGAGATGAGCTTCCTTTTAGTTTTACCGAGGGGAAATGATATATTGAGTTCATGAGAGTAATGCAGCCCAAGTTTATTATACCGTCACGTAGGACAATTGCAAGAGGGGTTTCGGAATTATATTCGGAGGAGAAAAATAATTTTAAATATGCTTTGCTAAATAACTCGCAACATGTTTCTCTGACCACCGACACTTGGACGTCAATACAAAATGTCAAATACATGGTTCTTACTGCTCACTTTTTTTATGATAGTTGGATGCTACACAAGAGAATCCTTAACTTTCTTGTCATTGCAAATCATAAGGGTAAAACCTTTCGGAAGTTAATGGAAAATTGTATGATTGACTGGGGAATTAAAAATTACAATTGTAGTTGACAATGCTAGTGCAAATAAAGTAGCCATTGATTATATGTGAGGCAAGATTGGAAATTGGAAGAATCTGGTGTTGAATGGTTCCGTTTTAAGTATGGGATGTTGTTTTCATATTCTTCATTTAATTGTAAAAGATGGTATGGATGAGCTTAATAGTGCTACAAATGGAATTCGTAATTGTGTAAGATACACAAGTTCATCTCGTTCTAGGTTAGTTAATTTAGAAGTTGTGCGTCTCAAGAGAAGATTGAGCATAAAGGTGGAATAGTTCCATTAGATGTTTGCACTAGGTGGAACTCAACATATTTTATGTTAGAGCTTTGAAGTATAAGTATGCATTTCCAAGGCTAGAAGATGAAGATAGTCAATTTAAGGGGTATTCTCAAGAAAAAAATAGTGGTAAAAAAGGGAGGGGCATCCAAAAAATGATGACTAGGATAAAGAGCTCGTTCAGTAAAGTTTCTAATAATATTTTATGATGCAGCATTGATGTTTAGTGGAATCAAATTTGTTACTGCAAACAAGGCACTACTTTGGATGTCCACTATCAGGAGTGAGCTAGATAAATATGTAGAAAGCATCGATTCGTCGTTAACTAGCATTGGAAAATCTACCAAAAATAATTTTGATAAATATTGGCTAAAGCTTCATGATATAAACAAGATTCTTGTTTTAATATTTGATGTAATTTAACAGTTAGATCAGCATTCTACATGTTAGGATAGGTATGAATGCTATTTTCCATAATTATTATTATTTTGCTTATACATGTTTGATCGATGATTGGCATGACTATTTATGTTTATATTATTGTTAGGCATGTGACATAACTGCGTTGTTGTATCACTTATTTATTGGAAATAAATTCCATATATGACTTGATATGCTTATGTTAGATAAATTCTATTTGTTTAACATACTTATTTCCTCTATTGTCATTTCTACTATTGTGTCTAATTCTCTTTACTGAGCACATGCTAAGGTACAAAGAAGCAATATCTGATTGTGTGGATACTAACTCGATTTTATTTGCATCTAAATGCTAGGCTTACTTAAAAAGAGGTATGTAGTACATGTAGAGTTGTGGTTTTTGTCGTTTGTTGGATTTTGGCGACTTTATGCCTCATGTATGGGTAATTATTTTTGGCCTTTTATTTTCTTTTGTTGGGATAAGCCTTACATATCGATTTATAATTTTTTTTGGATCGAGACATGCAATAGAGGTGCTGTATAAATTTTTCGTGAATTTTGATAATTTGGAAAGAAATTTAATATATGATGTTAAGTTCAATTATCTTCCAATTAGCAAGTTTTCAATTTTATTTTCCATTACCCATTTGTTTGTAAAATAAGTATACAACTTAGGTATTTGGCTTGGCTTCATCAATCCCAATTTTGATTATGGTTGTACTTAGGAATGGGAATGTTGGCTCCATGCCAAATCCCGAGTCTATTTCCTTTGTATGATCATCTCAATGTGTGTTGTCAAGCGCATTAAGTGACGGTTTGTCTTATGTTGTTGCTTGTTTGAGAATGTTGGGCTAAATTGTTTTGTCCTTGAGGATTTCGGGGACGAAATCCTTTATGATGGAAGAATTTAACGATTTGTATTCTAACGATTAGATATTTAAATATATCATCTAAACATTGATCGTTAATTATTTGATTAATTATTCCAAAATGGAAATTTTTACAAACGATCAAATCAGGTCCTGGGACTAGTTCCATTGAGTTCGGGTTGTTTGTTATGTGAAGGATAAGTATATATATCGTTATATTTCGAGTTTGGACCAATTAGTGGTCAAATCAATCTTGAAATATGCATTAATAGTCATTCTGGGAGCATAGCGTCGGATTGCGATGAAAATTATATTGCTTGAATTGTTATAGTAAATTGTTGCATGCCGTCAAGTTTCACATTGATTGGACATATCGTTTGACCGTGCGTAAATAAAATGTGTGTCAAATCTGCAATGAACTGACATTATGTAATTCGAGATTTAAACGTATGACTTCCACATACGATCGATTTAGGTCTAAAGACCAGCCCCATTGTTTTCATAAGGTGTTTTTATATAGATGACAACAGGTGGCACGTATCGATTGGAATCCATGATTTTTTGGGCCCGTTTGAGATTAAAATTATAATTAAATTAAAAATGGCTAGTATTGCTATAGTAACAGACCATATGCTTTCTAGCTTATTCTCACTTTTACTGTTCTAATGCATGAGAAAAGCTCATGGCTGCATCTTCCTTTCATGTTCAAAAATTAAAATCCCAACATCCATGCTCATAAATATCACGAGATAAATTCCGTTCAACTCGTGAGGAGATTCTCCACAAGCCTAGGTTCATTTTTGAGTGTGCAAATACAGATTTATCAATGTTAGTATTTTTCCATGCTAAGGCATTGATTTAGGGTTCAATCCTTCTTTGAGTGTAGAAGGAATTAATTGGATTTGACTGTAGAATTGGATTGCTCCTCTAGTTTAGCACCTTTGCACCAAGTTTCACAAAGTCTTATGGCCCGTAACGAAATGCAATAATGTGAATAGGGGCATATGGGTTCAGATGCCTTTTTATGGGGTGTGCGAGTTCAACGGGTTGGGGATCATTGCAAAGAGGATGGGAAAAGAAACTAAATAGTTAAAACAGTTCGTGAAATCATTAAGAAACGAGACAGAGAAGGAGGAGAGAAGTTGCATGAATGGTGAGTTTTGTTACAGGAAAATGCGTGTATAGGGTGCTGATGAAGAAGACGAGATTATTGAAAGGTAATTAATTAGCTAATTATCATTAGACTAATTAAATTGAATCAAATAATCATGAAACTTATAACATGTGTGATTTTTGCATACGAAGTCAAAATTGGATATCGTTTATTCCGTGGGACTCGTATTGATGAATTATACGCTGTAGAACATGTTTGGATTGATTTGGCTAAGATTTGTGATATTATCTCTCACTGAATTGTGTTTGTTCGTATAGTATAATTTTGATGCTTTAAACTGGTTTCTAATTATATAATGGAATATTTAGGATAGTTGGAGCTAGTAAATAATAAATAGTAATTTAAATAGATTTAACCTAATTCTTACAATTTTTTTACTTGTGCACTGTTACGCGCACCCATTTATGCGCTATTTTGACCACACTTTTAGGTTTAAGGCTATTTTGACACTTATTCACTTTGGTTGCTATATATATGCTCTACTTGATCTATTGTTGCTATTATGGATGTTTGTATGTTAGTTTAGGAATTTATATGACATTTGGTTGCATGGTTGTATTGTTTGCATTGGTTAGCTTAAAACACCAATCGTAGGCGATCTAGTATTAGGAAATCTCATTGTTAGAGTTTGGGGTGGTTATCGATCAAATGCATATATTGGTGTATATTGATTGAGTGCACTAGAATGATAGACTCGAGTAGATGAAATAAACTCACAATGGAGCTTCAGACCACATAGATGAACTTAACTACAGAGCAACATTGGAACTTGATAACGGATTCGAAGAGGGAGTGATACTGGAGCTTGATGACCGCTTTAAAGACAAAGGATAGACTTGGAAATGAGCTGGATTTCACGATGAATGTCGTATGCTTTTCCGTGAATGCATATTTAATCAATTTTGGTCAAATATTTAATCCGAGTAGTTGGTATTGATTACTATGAAGTGTTCGATATCGATTACAATCATTATTGGCCAATTTGACATGGACGATGGCGAGATTTCGAGAAGCAAGATGTGATGGTTCGTTCGATAGTGGTTTTGATGTGATGGCTCTCCATTCAATAGTTCGTTATCCGATAATGGTGATTCCAAGATGGAAAGCGAAGCAGCGACTTCGACAATATATAGAGATATTTCGGGATGTAGAGTAGCGATGATTGATCGAGAGGGAGCTACTAAGTAGGAGTCATGGTAGTTATGCAAGGATAGACTCTACTGTGGATTGCATGTGCAAAAGGATTATCGGTACACATATTCGACAAGTACTCGAGAAGAAGGGGTAGTGGGTGTAATGACCATTGGACCATGTTCAGGTCCTTATCTCCAGGTTTAGTTTGGGAAACTCATGGCATTCACCTAGACCAAATTCGAGTGATTATTTTGGGTTGTATGTTGGTATAACTTTGTTCCTGGAAGACTAAGGGGCACAGATGCAGGTAACAAGGTACGGAGGTGATATCGCATATCCAGTGCTCTAAGTGAATGAATGTGAGGATGGATGATGGATGTTATGGATGTTTACTTATCTATCACCATTTAATATTAGACATCTATTACACCACTTTACATTATTTTTATCATAGTATAGCGTATATCGATTGTTATGTGCTAACTCAATGGATGCAGGGGAAGGACATGCATGATTCTTCATACCTTTTGTGCAGTAGATAATATTACGACATTTATAGTATTTGTAGATTTGTTGTTGCTCACACCAAACCGTTGTTTGACCAAAGGTTTTATTTTCCCTTTATTACCTTGGGTGCTCATTGACGATGCTGATGAGCAGACCTACGGACTGGTACAGGTATTATTCAAAGCTGCATAGGTGGACTAGTAGGAGGCGATGTCTTTTCTATTTTTTACTTGTATTGCCATTATTCATTCTACGGTATAGCATTATGTAACCTTGACAATGTTTTGTATTCTTTTTAGAGACGGCTAATCGATTGGGTTTGTTTATCTCATGTATAAACTCTATTACTGTTTTTTTATAACTGTATGAGCCCGTATAATCTAATTATATGGTCTACATAGTTATTACTTCTCGATGATGAGCTGTGAGATATGTGACAGGTTCTGAGATTGTGTTTATATTTTGTGTTCTCTCCTTTTTCCTCTCCTCTATTTCCTTCTTATCTTCTCCTTTTCTCTTCTCCTTTACCATTTCTTTCTCTTGAAGATCGCTTTACATCAATCGGGTGCTTATACAACACAAATTTTTAGTTATCAGCACCGGCATTGTATAGCGGGTTGTCTCGTCATGTATGAAGAGGCAGCTAGAAAATAGTTAATGAGTTTGGCCCAAAATAAAGCATTTACAAAAGAGGAGGGAAACAAACCTATTCCCATCAGTGATTTTCCGCATAACTAAACTAATGAGGACTAGGAAATACAAGTGGATGAAACCCATAATCAGATACTTAAAATATAAAGACTTGTCAGTTGATAGAAATGAAGCGAGGAGACTAAAGCGCCAAGCACTGGATTTTAAATTCAAAGAGGAATTCGCACAAGAAAGGATATTATTTTCCATACTTGCAATGTGTAAACCTAAAGACAAGATCACAACTATTGAGGGAATCTCAAGTAGGATTTTGCGGAGACCATTCACATGGCATATAGTTTGCAAAGGAAGTAATGCAACAAGGATATTATTGGATAAAAATTACAATGAATGCCGTTGACTATGTTTAAAAGCATGATGAATGCCTAAGATTTTCCAAAATCCTCCATTAACTCCAAATCAATTAACTCTAATCTTGAGCCTGTTGCCATTTGATGTTTCAGGAATCAGTTAGGTAGGACGGCTACCTTTTAAAAGGAGGAGCCAAGTTTACGGTAGTTGCAATAGATTATTTCACTAAAAGGATGTCAGTAGAATCCTTATCAAACATAATTGCAGGAAAGTTTTTGAAATTTGTAATAAAGAGTATTGTCACCAGATTCAGATTTCCTTAAAAGAAAATATCAAATAATGGTACATAATTTGAAAGTGAAGAATTCACCTAATTTTGGGATCAATTTGGGATTATAAAGAGCTTCTCGTCTTTTGCACATCTAAGAGCTAATGGTGCCATCCAAACAACAATAAAAACAATTTTGAAAAACTGATTAGGAAAACAACGGGAAATTATGTAAGTAAAGGCTTATTAGTGTTATGGGGTTATCGCACCTTGACGGAAACTCAAACATGGCATACTCCGTATTCTCTAACTTATGGACGTAAAGCTATGCTTCTTGTAGAAGTAAAAATGCATACTCGTCGAAGGAAAGCATATTCTATTGATCCTAATAAAGAAACAAAAAAACCTAGATATAAACAAAGAATTACGAGATGAAGCTATTGTACGAATAACCGAATACCAAAGAAGAATTTTCAAATATTACAATCCAAAAGTGAAAGAAAGGTCCTTTAAGGAAATGGAGTTAGTTCTTCAAAAAATCAAATCGAACACCAAAAATAGGCTGATAAGCCATTAGCACCAAATTAGGGGGCCCGCTGGTTATTCACAAAGTAATTTAGCTTGGGGCATGTAAACTATGCTGGCCAAATAGAGTTGCTTCGAACCAAAGAAAGAAAGGTAATCTATTTCCCTTTTCAATAAAAATCTGTTTTTTTTTTTTACAATGGGAAGAGTTCAAGTTAGGAAGGATTTTTCTAAGGAAAAACAAATCTTCGAGCCCAAGAAAAGCGCTTCAAACCAAAAAAGGAAACATTTCAGACATATAAAGGAATTTATAGACTCGAATACAATGCTTTAAACCTTGAAAGAGAAGCCACAAAGAAGAGCCTTAAACCATAAAAAGGAGTTTCCAAGATTTGCTTCTGAGGAAAAACAACATCGGTGACATCAAGAAGAAGAAGATGCTTTGAAATGATCCTTTTATTGGCCAAAGCAATAAGGACGAAGCGCTCCTCACGACTAAAAGATACCCAAAAAGTAGCTTTAAATTCAAAAACAACATTAGGCTTTGAAGCTAAGTTATATGGGTGTCAGACAAGATATGGCTGCTTCGAGTGTGAAGGGTGTTTGAAGCAGTAAAGAGACCATAAACCCCCCTCAAAAGGAAATAGATTGATATAAAGGGGTCCGTTGAACTAGCTACACGCTTCACAAGATGATACCGCATCAAGTACCAAAGCAATCGAGTCTTAATTTTCTAAAGCTAAGCCCATTGGAGTTGGGTTATTCAAAGGTTAAACCTTTTAAGTCAAAGCCTTTGAAGCAACAAGGCACAAGACTCTCCAAAAAGACCTTTAAAGCCTTGTCTTTGAAGAAGAAAACTCTAAAGGAAGGATCACGATCGAAGCACAAACGATCGAAGAAGTCAGTTCAAAATCAGAACAAAGTCATCTAGGTTAATGAAACATGAATATTAGAGCATAAAGATAAAGCCATCAGGGCTATTCGCATTGAAGCCAAAGACCTCGTGACAAAGCTCTTCAAAGGAAAGGCTTATGAAGCTGAGGAAAAACAATGAGTTAGGGTTATTTTTACTCGCTCATTCCAAGCCATTATTCCGTTGATGCATGTCCAACTACTCAATGCTCCTCAAGCCTTCCGAAGCAGATAACGAGATGTACTACCAAAAGCTTCAGCCTGTGAATAGGAGCACAATATCACCTAGAAGGGGGCTGATCTTCTGAATCTCTTGTATCACTATTTTTAGTTTCTTTCATTCCTAGAGATTGCAACCATAAATTATTTTGGGGATAATTCGATTTCACCTTTGTAACATGACGTAATGATAAACTAGACTTTGCATATAATTCTTGAGATACCCTAGGTCGACCTAAGCTCCATATAAGTCTACCTTAGGTCGACCTAAGCACTAGGATAGATTGACCCAGATACATGAATTATACTATACCCGGGCGTGGCTACTTATGTATTATTTTGTTGTTTTTGTTTCTTATATATTGAATTTCCCACTCTATATTTTAATGAAAATTAGTATTTGTTAGAGCCGATTTCAATAAGCTTGATCTTACAATAAGAAATCTGACATTAGCACCATTTCATATCTTGCATTGGTGAGTTTTATCATGAGCTCTGTGCTGTTAGATTTTGATGAATTTTTTATTGATTTTTTGTCGATTTCGTGCATGTGATTTCTAAATCAATTTTTAAAGAGTTTCAATTTTAAAAATAATGATTCTTAAATCGATTTATAAAAATATTGTTATTCTAATACTTTATATATATATAATCTCTACTATAAAGAGATTTTAAAAGAAATAATTTCCAAATATTTTTCAAAAATCGTTTTAAAACTCGTTTCATGAAGTATATTCACATATATATATATATATATATATATATATAAAGCACAGGTTTCTACACTCTTTGAGAAAACAAAGAAGCGACTTAAATGATATAGTATATCATTCCATATGGGACACATACGTTTATTATATCAGTTAATTCTAGATTTTTTCGATTGAAGCTCTATACCAGTGTGGAATTGATTAACTTATAATAAATTGATAAGTATAATGGGTGGCATAAGGTGCGTTGTTGTCACTGTTCAGATTACTGTTGGGAAATCCGTGACACATTATATTGGTGTTGCCAATCCTAGGCCGATAGGAAATTTTTTAGGTTGGTAGGACAATTATTATACTGATGGACCATTATTTAGGCTGATACGGATTATTTAGATTGGTGGTTCATTTATTATATAGTACTTGGTAGGCTTCAGCCATTTGGTGATAATGCACATGCGGCATAGCATAAGCACGCCAACGGTGATATGGTTCCATTTTTTTGTGTTATATATATATATATATATATATATATATATATATATATATTTATGGTGATATTTTTAGATTTCATTACTCTGATTTCTAGATTTGTGATTCTAAATGTTTTCACCATTTTATTTAGTGGTGAGCATTTGGTTGGTTTGGTTTATCTGATGATAAATTTGTCAAACCAAAACTAAAACCAATAAAAATGAAAACCAAACTAACCAACCAAATTAAGTTTTGTTGGTTCGGTTGGTTATCTGATTAAACCGAACTAAAAATGTTTTATACTTTGCGTTTGAAATATTCACTATAATTTGAAACAAATTACAAAATATATGATGACAATATTATTATTTTTGATTTTTATGTTTTCTAATATTAATTTTGACACATAGGTGATGATTAATATATACTTAAATAACTAAGCTAACCTAAAATATTTATTATAATACCGATAATTTTGAAAATATAGTAGAAATTTGGTTAATTTGGTTAAATCGATAACCAAACTTAATATTCTTTCGGGCCAAATAAAACCGATTTAATTTCAAAGCAGAACCAAACTGACCAAAATAAATTGGTTTGGTTGGTTTATTTGGTTTAACCGAATAATGTTCACCTCTAATTTTACTGGTGTTGTTGTTATATACATTGCGTTAGAGCTATATGGTGATTTTACATATGATGATTACAATCATGTGCATTGAACTCTTATACCAATTCTATATGTTATTACATACTGTTGATTTCCATCCTAGTATTTCTGGTGTTTTTTATTTTCTATTACTTATTTATTTTCTATTACTTAGCTTTAGAGATTATCCGAATTAGTGTTGATGGAAATACACATATTTGATGTTCTCACTTATACACAGGACTTAAATTTGTTGATTTAGATAAAATATTCTCATGTATATTATATCATATGAACCTACATTGCTACTTCTTTAATGATAAGTTTTATCACTGTTGTTACGAATCACCATACACCAACGGTGGTCAGAACTAAAAATTCGCGTTGTACAAGCACCCGATCAATGTAAAGCGATCGTCGGGAGAGAGAGAGAGAGAGAGAGAGAGAGAAATAGAGGAAAAGAAGAGAAAAGAGAAAGAAAGGGAGAAAATAGAAGAGAAGAGAAAGAAGAGAACATAATAGAACACAAACACAATCACAAAATCTATCGTATATTTCACGGCACATCAGATAACATATATGAGTAACAGTCACATGTATAAATTAGACGAGACAGTAATAACTATATAAACCATATAATCAGAGTATACAAGCTTATACGGTTATAAAGAACAATAATAGAGTTTATACAATAGGTAAATAAACTCAACTGATACACTGTCTCAAATAAGAATACATAATACTATCAAGGCTTCACAGTGTCACATAGCAGAATAAATAACAAGGATATAAATATATAATTTGACAAAATGCCGCCTCCTGTGAAACCACTTGCGCAACTCCGAATAATACATGTACCTATCACCTGGCCTTTTCATCAGCATCATCGATAATCACTCAAGATAATAAGAGGGAAACAAAGCCTTGGATCATACAAAAATATGGTGCAAGAGATAAACAAATCTCAATATACTATACAAGTCATAATAGTATATACAACACAAAGGGTATGGAAAATCGTACCTCCCCTAACCCAACATCCATAAAGTTAGCACATAACAATCGATATATGCTACATTATAATAAACATCAAATAAAGGTGTGATAGATGTCAAGTACTAATGAAGACAATAAATAAAACATTCATAACATCCATCAACCATCCTCGTATTCACTCACTTAATGCGTAAAGCATATATCGTCCAGTACTCCGGTCACCCAATCAATCAAGGCATAGGCATGGCCCTACCGCTTGAGCTCCACCAAACTATAATTATGTCCCACTGCGTGAATTATAGCCTATAACTCTACCCAGTTCTCCCACATTGACTCTGATCCGTCTTTGTGCCACTCTCACAAAGGTGTACCGAAGTCACGAATACCATTAACCCTTTTGCACACGTTCTCCGCAGCAAAATCCATGTTTGGACTGTTAATAAAACTCCCGTTTGAAGTCATCAACAAGTGGACTATCACCGACGAACAACAATGCCATGAGATCTCATCGATTGCCCTCTAGGTCGTAACAACTACATGTCATATCACCATCATATGATAGTCATCTTAGTACGACTTAATATCGTCTTTTCTACATCTCAAAGAAAAGAATTCCATCACAACCGCTCTACTACCCATCCCGGAATCGTCTTCATCGAATGACAAATCACTACGTATAAGCACCACATCCTCATCTCAAACTAAAGCCAATGGTCGAAGATTCATCTGTCGAAATCACTGTCAAACGAATCATCATATCATGCTCCTCAAAATCGCACCATCGTCCATGTCAAATTGACCGAAATGGTCAACGACATTAGTAATCGATATTGGCTACTTAATAGTAATCAATCACAACTACCCAGATCACCTATTTAACCAAAATTGGTTAAGTACGCATCTGAGAAAATGTCCGGACTCATTGCGAAGTCTAGCTTGTCGCCAAGTCCATCCTTCGTCTTCAAGTCGGCCATCAATCCCTAATGTCGCTCCATTTTTCAAGTCTGTCGTCCAGCTCCAATGCTGCTCCGTTGCTAAGCTCCAATGCTGCTCCATTGTAAAATTCGTATCCAAGCTCTAATGATGCTTGATTGTTGAATCCATCCATACACTGTGGAGCTCCATCGAAAATTTGTCTCATTTGTTCTAGTATACCATCTTTGTGCATTAGTCGATATAGACCGACGTGTGCATTCGACCGATAAACACCTCAAACTCTAACGAACGAAATATTTCCTAACACTAGATCGCCTATGAACGAGTTTTAATCTAAATTAAGCAAACAATTCAAGCATGTATCATACAGTTAAAAAATTCCTAAACTAGCATACATGCATCCATATTGGCAATAATACATCAAATAAAACCTGCCTATAAAATCAAAGTGAAATAAATGTCCAGATAACCTAAATCTAACAGTGTAGTTGAAACAGTATGAAATAGCGCGTAAATGGGTAAATAACGAATAATAGCAAGCGATCAGGTAAAGATGTGATAAACAGGTTAAATCTACTTAAATCACTTATTAATCTTTTTATTAGTTATTTACCAAGTTCAATTATCCTAACTATTACATTTTATAAACAAAAAACATTCTAAACATCCAATTTATACTACATGAACAAATATAGTTCAGTGAGAGACAATATCACTCACCTTAGCCGAATCAATCCAAACCATCTCTAAAATATAAAACTCATCAATACGAGTCTAACGCAAGAAAGCTCGTCCAAATCCGACCTCATATGCAAAACTTATATGTGTTGTAAGTTTCACAATTTAAACGGTAAGTTAAACGAATTAATAAAGTGATTAGTTAACTAATTAACTATCTTAACCACATCAGTTAATCCTCCCTCCCCAAATTCAAAATCACAACAGCCAAACCCATAATGACCGAACTTCCCATGGTTGCCACCACCACCGTGAACCTCCTGCCACAGCCGCTCTATCACCGGAGCAAGCCCTGGCCTCGCCCTCCCCTTCGCTACCAGAAAGGACCCCCAACAACGCCCGTAGATTGTTGAAATCGCCTCTAACGTTGCAGCGATCATAGATGGATTTAGCCCACCTTGCTCCATTGTGATCTGATCCGACGGTGATGATGTGTTCCTCGTGACTTTGTTCGTATTTTCCTAGTTGAGCATTTAACCTATTTGCCTGTGTTAGTCGGAGTAATCGTGGCAATCCTTAGTGAATAGTGAAACGAGAAAGAACAGTAGTGGTGGCTTGTTTTTATAGTGGGGAGTGAATTAGGATTTCTAATATTTTAATTATCCAATTTTATTTAAGTTCTTAACCAAAAATCATTACACGTTTTAATTCATTGCGATCAAATGATACATCTAATCGCTATGAAACTTGAACACGTGCATCAATACAATGATACAGTTCTGATGGTACAAGTTTCGTTGTAATCCGAGATTTTTGCTCGAATTTTTTTTACGTATATTTCGAGATGATTTTGACCCTAAAATCTCTTGATCTCAAAATATACCGATCCTTATACTTTTTATTCACATAACAAACTGTACAAACTCGATGAAGCTAGTCTCGAGTCCTAATTCGACCGTTTGTGAAAAACCACCTTTTGGATCGATCACTCAATTAATTGACGATCAATATTTAAATATCTACTCGTTAAAATACGGGTCGTTATATTCTTCCCCCCTTAAAGGATTTCGTCCTAGAAATTCTCAAGGACAAAACAACATAACCGAACACTCTCGAACGAGAGACGATAGAAGACAAACCATCACTTAACGCTTTCAACAACAACCATTAAAAGTGATTACAGTAAAGGAAATAGACTCAGATTTGGATATCGTTCCTTAGTACAATCCACAATCAAACTCGAGATTCATGGAAAATTTCGACAGCATCTCCCTTATACGACTTGATCCGAGAAAACCACAAATCTTCATGCAAGGCTCATCTCAACAAAAGAAAACAAATGCCCAAAAGTGCTCACCCATACATAGGGTAAAAATCACCAAAATGCACCAAATGGAAAAACCACAACTCTCCATCTACTACATACCTCTCTTAAAGCAAGCTTACCATTTATATGCAAATAAAAGTGAATTAGTATCCAAGCAAATCAAACCTTGCTTCTTTATACCTGGACATGTACTCAACAAAGAGGATTAGACACAATAGTACAAATAGCAAGAAGGGAACAAACAAGTTAAATAAACTAAATTTATTTAACATAAGCGCGTCAAGTCATGTAAGGAATTTATTTCAAATAGACAAACAATACAACAATACAATTATCCAGCATGCCTAACAATCAAAGATATATAAATAGACATGCAAACATCATCGATAATCAAACATGAATGGATAAACAATAGTACACATAGAAAATAACAGTCGTACCTAATCTAACATGCAGGATGATAACATAACTAATAAGATACATCAAATATTATATTCAATCCATATACGACTCGACAACTTGGTTGCCGTTTCAAAAATAAAGGATAGTACTCTAGCATCTCTCGTATGACTCAAGCACTATCATACTATTCCTAATTTTCATGACAACCTATCGATGGAAACCATAAACGTCTATTTATGCATCCATTTGAAAACCTAGAATAGTCATAGAAAACTATTCGTTCCATCCCATTTAGTTATCTCTATCTAATATCCCATTCCGAACAAAACAAATGCGCAACCAAACCCTTCTCATGATGCCAGAAAAACAACACTAATTCCATATGGAACCAACCATCATGGTCGAGTCCATACTACCTCTCTTCGAGTTATGGAGTCGTATCCAATAATAAACACAAGCGACGTTCACTAACGAAATACCGCTTCCGAACTGGTACATCTTCAACTCGACACCCGAATAACTGCATTTCCTATACATGTCTATAGGAAATCTCATACACGCAGGAGGCCAAGAATTCCAACTGTAGCCGCCAACAAAGGTTGAGATAACTCTCAGGGAACAGAAATATCGATGATGCGACAACACCAATGACTTTAACCCCTTTGCTAATAATTAGCGCCTACAACTCACCTAAACGGAATCTATCGCCACTGATTCCAAATCATGAGCCGAATACATCTTAAGTGGTTTTGGTTATCAACTAAAACACAACAACCTTCTATTTGAAAACAAACTGCACTTAAGTAATTCACATAACCAAGTGAGCACTATCGACCTCTCGTTCCTACTCGAAAGGAGAAATCAACATGCTCATGGGTTAACTCTAACTTCCAAGCCATCGAAACTCTTGTAGGACATATATCAACATCCTACTCGAGGCGACGTGATCCAAGCACTTCACCTCTCAACAAAAAGTGAAATTCAAACAAGTGGTGTTTTCTCAACACCTAAAACACCAACTCTTGACTTGTGCATCCTTTCCTTCCATAGGAAAACAAAAATAAATTCGGATAGCACAAGTGCAACCCTTCTAAGTGATATCTTGGAACACAATTCGAGAAATCAACAAAATATGCTGACTTGCTGGTTAGCCCAAACGACCCAACCAACCAATCAAGATCAAGGCAGCGTATAAAACACTGTAATCGACATACACCAACCAAGTACTCACAATCAATAAAATCCCCTCAGGATTCCCAACCAAAAGAACATCCATAACTAGACCGATACGAAACTTGACCCAAATATGGTGGCAGCCTGGTCATCTCAGCAAATGTTTCTTGATACTCTCATGCTACAAGGTCAGGTAACAACTCAATATTAGAGATCTGTCTCTGCACGCTATCGTCCGATCATAAGCGACTCACTACTAAAGATCTAAATCTCATCCCACTATCACTAAATTGAAGACGACTCGCTACTGAAAAGCTTGTCCTAGCCTGCTATCGTTACCAACAAATTCTCACTACCACTAATATTCCGTATCTTCATAGTAACTGAATTTGTAAGACTTAAATATTAAGTCCAGTTAAGCTCAATAATCAATAAGGAACAATTTGGAAAACATGCAACCATGGCTCGATGAATTTAAGTTTTAACGAACCCTGTATACTACCAAGTATGGACTAGTTACGCCATTACACTCTCCTACCTCAAGGCTTAACAATAATTGTTACGGATGCGACAATCACTCATAGTATTAAGTTTTGATGACCAACATAGGATGTTACAATCATATATAATCTAATTGTGCCCTTAACATGGTAAGTCACAATCAAGATGTTGTTTCATGAGATTTTGGATTCACGACAACGAAGAAATGAATATCAATCGAAAAGTTAATTGGCATACTTATTTATTTGTTAGTTGTGTTAGAATTTATCAAAATCTATCCTCATATATCATAATACAAACACACACACACACACACACACATATATATATATATAAATGGAACGCAAGAGCCATTACTGTGGCATTTTACCACTAACCATTCGACTGGTAAGGTAAAAAAAGCCGTAGTAACGGCTACTTTATGCATATATATACATGTACATATATATATATATATATATATATATATATATATGTGTGTGTGTGTGTGTGTGTGTGTGTTTTCATTTTTTAACCAATTGATTGGTGATTTTTTGACCAGTCGATTGATCTGACTATAACAGTCAATTTTATGAATAGACATCTTCTTTCATGAATGGTTTCCATCCATTTCTGAAAAGAAATGGCTGCTTCCTTTCATCAGAATTTTTCATGAAAGGTTTTAACTCTTCAACAACTATTTATATCACAAATTTGATTTCCAAATCACTGAAACCATCGATTCTTCTTCTATTTTCTAGTCTTAATTTCTGAATACTCTTGCATTCCAAACAACATTCTAAAATATTCAAATTGCTTTTGAATCGTTCAATTTATTTCATATCTCTTGATTCAATAAGAATTCTACTTCCTTCGATCTTCACAAACACATTTAATATTTGAGGATAAGATTATAGGAAGGGTGTACTCAAATTGTTGGCTCATCAGTGTTACTTAGAACACAATTAGAAGTCAAAACCCTTATTGTACTATTGAAGTCTTGTTTGGTTGCTCAGGCGTGGTGTTGAAGTTTTGTTCGGTTTGCTCAGGCGTGAAATCCCGTCGTGGTTGCGTTGGTGTGTTGTTAACATGTTCCTCCAGGTGAAGTGACGGTGTTGATAGTGAAAAGCCAGAAGAAGTTTGGGACTGGACATAGGACCGTGCTCCGAACCAATATAAAAATTCCTGATGTCATTTACTTTACTTTACTGCATTTACATATTGCTTATCTATGATATCATTATATTTAGTTTATTAAATTTTTACTTGCATAACTATTGCATTAGTTTAGTATATATCACATTAATTAAGCTTCCACATATTCATATCCATCCATATTACTAGATCCTATTATAACACTCTTTTCATTTGGTATCAGAGTCTGATGTTCTAGAGATTGTAACAACATCCTAGAACAAATGACAATAAAGAAATCTATTCAAGGCATTAGAGAGTGAAAGAGCAACAAAAGTTGAATCAAAAGAGCAAGAAAGCAAATGTCTCAGGGCTAAAGTCAGATCACAATCAGTAGTATAGATTCATTATATAAAGATCTTTTGTTAAACCATGAAAAATTATTGAAAGATTTAAAACTTTGGGTGAACTTAATACAGTTACTTTAGCTAAGTCAAAAGATTGTGACAAGAAAATTCCAAATTAAAAGAAGAAAATAATTTTGTAGTAAAACAAGCCAAATATTTTGAAAATACCTTAGAAGAGCTTGTTTCTCAAAAGTATTTCCTTCAAAATAAAAAAGAGCGGCTAGAAGATAAAAACAATGATGTTTTAAAGGAAATTGATGTTTTACAAGATAAAAATACGTTTTTAGAAGATTCTTTAAATAATTCTAGTGCTTAAATTTTGTCTCTTAAAAAGGAGAATGAAGCTTTAATCGGAAAGAATTTATAATTATCTAAAGAATGTGAGGTTTTAAAAATTAGTAATAATATTTTGCAAAATGAAATTTGTGACCCAAAAGAAAATTTTAAAAGATTACAATCTTCTTTAAATAATTCAGAATCTCAAGTTTTTGGTCTCAAAATGAGAATGGTACTTTAAAAAGGGAGAATTCTGAATTAAATAAAAAATTTGATATCCTGAAAACAATAAAATTTCTTTTGAAAATGTCAATCACGACTTTGGAATAAAATTTGAAAAGTGTACAAGTAAATTCGCGAAATTTTAAAGGCCAAAACGATTTAAACATGGTTTTATCTAGTTCAAGACTTTTATGCGATAAAAGCGGTTTAGAATATAAGAAAGTAATAATAGAATTAGTACTAGATATGCTTTTATGTATACTAAAAATATGACTGCTAGTACTATAACACGAGTAAATCCAAAATCCAATTTCTATAGAAATTCGAATACTTCTATGAATAGTTATAACAAGAGTACGAAACGAATTACTAATAGAAATTATCTAAGTAATTGAGTTCTTGTAAATTGGAAAAACAGCAACTCATTGTATTCTGGCATGATAAGGATAATAATGAAAGTATTCAAAGTGGACGTAGGCCTCATCAATAGCTGAATCACTATAAAAATTATCTCTCTCTCTCTCGTTTTCTTTTTCATTTCTTACATTTTCATTTACTTTTATATATTCTGTATTGTTTTCCCCATAAACGGGTGGTGTTTTCGCTTAAACCTGGCGTCAGTGCCATTTTTGGTGTTAACTAGAATAATAATTGTTGACATGTTAATAAATTGGTCAAACGTTGACTCCTAATGGTAAATTTATCGGTAGATAAAACATTAAAATTTCAATAATGTTTTTTTAATTGTTCATTATTCAAACTCCAATGACATTTCATCACAAATTATTTACAACACCATGCTAATCTCATACTTTGAGCCTAGTAAAGCAGCAAAATAAACATCACTCTTAATGATATTACAAATATCTTATCGTAATCTTATACACTTAAAAAGTGTTTTGTCTAGTGAAGAAGTAAAATTAATATGATTGATATATCTACCACAAATACATTGCATCCTTTCCTGCTTACACAAGCTCTTTGCGTTTGGATTGGAGCTTGAAAAAATGGATTTTTATTTGAATAACGCTTAACCAAGACTTCTCTTTTAAATTTATTCAAGACTTGAGTAGAACTCGTTGTATCTTCAACGACAAAAGTAATAATCTTTTCCTAGCTAGTTTAACGTGTATTTAGTATTTTTTTTGTTAAAATGGTCAACGTAGTCAAGTTACTGTTATTACTCATCCATTCCAATGACAATCTTACGTCATCAAAATTATTTCTAAGTCCTAATCTAGTGGGTCATCCCACATCAATGAATTCATTTTAACGAACTCTACTAACCTATCCCAATTAGAAGGGAAACGACTATAAACAAAATTTTTGTTTTCCTAATTTGCAAAAATTAGAAGGGAAAACGACTACTCCCTCCAGTCCAATATATTGGACGTTTTGTAGATTTGCACACAGATTAAGAAAAGTTAAAACTGACTTAATTAACCATAAATCCACACTTTCCAATGTTTAATGCTCATTAAGTTTACCATTGCTTTTGCAGGTTTCACCACAGCATTGGAGAGAAACATAAAAATTGCACTGGAAATGCAGGGAGTTAGGAATAGGAATATACATTTTTATTAATGTTGTTGCATTGGAAAAGAGAAAAAATACATTTGTATTAATGTTGCTGTATTGGAAGTGCAGTCATATATTTGTAAAATGTGTAATTCCGTGAATTATATTGGATTGGAGGGAGTATAAATAAAAATTTTGTTTTCCTAATTCTCCTATTTGGTTGGGAATAGATTGCCTCCCATTAGACCCACCTGTTTGTAAGCTCTTTACCTGATTGGCCGCACTCTTTTAGAACGTTGTCTCCTCACTCTTCTTCGCTCTCTTCTTCGACTGAAACCCTCTTGTACTGGCGTTCACCCCACACACACACTCTCTCTCTCTCCCGTTGCTTTCACATTCTCCATTTCGTCGCCTCCGATGTCCCCCTGGCCTATATTAAACTTCAGCTTTCAATTTCTAATTTTCGTCGCGTTTAGTCGGCCAAGTTCAATTCTGAAACACATTCTGGTGGGGACGAGCTTTCCCTCATAGAGGAAGTTAGGGTCCCGACTTTTGAATGAAGAAGAACATGAAGAAAGTGACGTAGGACTTCTGTTTTGCTTCCTTCAGTTGGTAATCTTGCAGTTTGTTGGCGAGATAATGTATCATGTGTATCTTTTCATTGTTCTGTTCAATGCGACTTATAAACTCTTCATTTGTTCCTATTTCACCCACACCAAAATAACCTTTGAGAGGAGCTAAATGCATCCCAAGTTCTTGATGGGCATTGCTATTCACGCCATTTTAATAACTAAACTTACCAGGTTACAGTCGATGGTACGAAGTGTGCCTATGATTCAGATTGTTCAGCAATACAAAGAGTATCAGGTTTCAAAAAATACTACGGAAATTCAATTTGGCAGCACGAACTGCGTCCGCTCTTCATTACCTTTTGACTTACATTTGACAATCTAATGCTCATTCTAAAGCAGACACACTTTGTACTGCCAATTGAAAAATTGGGTATTTTCCATAAATTTTATGGTATGAATAGCAGTATTGCTCTTTCTTGGGTTTACTCTATCTTCTTTTTGGTGTTTATCCTTCTACTTATTATTTAATATAATTAAACCATTTACCACCGAAACATGCTGCATATCAAATATGTTGCTTTCTTCCCTATGGTCATTTTATTTATTTTAGAGTTTGGATAAATTGAAGGAAGTCTCTGGGTGTACCTGACAACCCCCCCCCCCCCCCTCACTTTGTTCTTCTTTTGTTGACTCTCCATATAATTCAGGCAAGTTCTATTTGAACCGTAGAATTTACCGAGTAGACCCTAGTTTTCCAAAAAAAATTCAAAGACAAAATACCCTCTTATGTTATTTCTTTTTAATGTTATCAGTCCATCACGCACTGGCCCTATGTGGTACTTTCAGGGCACCACGCATGGCAACTGCGTGGTACCCTAATGGTGCCACGTAGGTCTACTATGTGGTGTCTTTAGGGCACCACATTGTTGCCCTACGTGGTGCTTTCAGGGAATCACGTAAGTGTAGTATGTGGAAAATTGTTTTCGGTTTATTAATGTGAAGGGGAGCTACTCAGTAGAATGACGGGTTTTCTGATTTTTTGAAATAACAGGGGCTACTCACCATGTTTATGGATTAAAAAAAAAACTACATTAAAACCCATCATTTTTTTCACACAAATTCATGTTTTACAACCGAAAAGATACTTTGCATTAGGATATGTTCTTTTCATGTGTTAGTTGCATTTTGGGATTGATTTAACTAAAAGTTTCAATTATACAACGGCAATGGTAGAGCTAAGAATGGTTGGACTGAGCACTATCTTATAGTTGAGCGTGATTAAATGACACACAGTGACATACACACTTGCTTTGACAATCACACTTGCTGTTAAAACCCTTTGAACCAAGCTGTAGCTTATAGTTGCTATCACACCATCATTTAATTTTTTTGCAGTTTGCTACGACATGTTGCTTTCCTTTGAGAGTTTCTTTTTCTTCCAGTTTTAATTTTTTAACCATTTGAAAATTTAATGGACAATTATTAAATATATGGTTATGAGTTTTGCAACATTGTGTTTTGATCGTTCTACGATCGGACAAAACCATTGTATTAATTTCAGTTGTTCTTTCAGACCTCCAAAATTGAAGCTTTTCGACCATTTCTTTATACTCTAGTGCATCCATGTACAATTAAATATGCAAGAAAAAATTATTTGGTTTGAAATTTATGCTCATCCATTCCAGTGGACTACTGGAATTAACTATGTATCCTATGCTCTTGATATTTGGTTTTACAAATGTTTGCAGGACTATTTCTCTCGAATATCCATAATTTTCTCCAAATATTTGCACAATTGCACTTTTATATAACATGTTTATTCGTTTGCTTTATCGCTAGATATTCAGATTTTTACATTTATAGTGTATAGACCATAAAGCATGTAGTTTTAGCTTCAAACTCTATGTAAATATTTCATGCTTAGATTCAAGTTGTAAAAAGTTGATAAATTTTGCATTTTTATAAAATGCTTACGTTTTCAGTTATTTTGATATTACATTTTTAGAGTATATTGTTTACAGTACATATGTTCGGAATTTTATTTCACTGGTGATCAGCAGTATTGTGAAATACATAACGTTTGCACTTACAAAATTGTTTTTATTTTGTTTGTTTCATTGCTCAATATATAAATCTTACTGCTGAATATAGTTCGATTCTGCAGTTTTGGAGTTAACCAAGTTAAGCGCACACAATTTGCACTTTTATATTGTAGTTGCTATATATAAAAAAAAAATTAAGTGCCTGTTTCAATAAATATATCTGTTTCACACATTTTATTACTTGCATAATTTATATTTTATGGGTGTTCCGTAGATTGCGTGCATGAAAATGTGAGTAAACATGATTTGGAAATGTACCATGAAAAGTAAACATGAGTTTGTTTAGTATTATTTATCTTTTTAAAATTTGGTCTTTATTTTAAAGGTTAATATTATCATGACTTCTTTATATATTTCGAACATAGAAGATTAAAATGTAAAGGCAGCGCCCTTCATGAGTCTAACTGAACATTATTATGTATTGGGTTGGGTTCTTTGTTTATTTGTATAACTTACGCAGACATACATATGTTATATTTGTGTATGTGTTTGTGTACGTATATATCAATCACACTGCCCTAACAAGAATAAAAAACATGTATTTAGTATAAATTTGTACAGAATGTTTCCTATCTATCCTGTGACACCTCATATACACACGTACACCAAATAACCTAATGAAAATCTACCTGTATCACATTGATCTAACCTAGTCAAGAAGATCTTGTGTTAACTTAATCTTACTAATAATTCTATAACTCCTAGCCTTGATTCAATTGTATATATGCAAATCTAACAATGTATTCATGGAGGAAAACTGCCAGGATCCAATTATTCAAATCAAACTCTCAACATTTTTTCTGGCAGACCCATGCCCTGCTGAACTCTGCATCCTTTTCAGACTTGCTCTCTGATTCGTACTTCCCATCCTGCCCACCTTTGATCCTTGACTTTCCATCTGAACCGAAGCTACATTTCTCTGCGTCACATCCTCTATAGTCTTCAACATCTCATTCAACTCCGGCCTTGCCTCTGGGTTCTCACTCACACATGCACAGCCCACCCTTAACAACTCAACCATGTCATCTGTAGCTTTTCTACCAGCCAATATATCTGGATCAAGTAACTCCGACTCCTTACTCTCAGCAATTGCGCCCTGTGCCCACTTCACCACATCTGTACCTCCTTTGGTATTGTTCAAATACTGCGATGGAAACTTTCCTGTTAATATTTCCAAGATCACTACACCTAAGCAGAAAATATCAGATTTGGGTGACACTTGTTGTGTGCTAATTGCTTCAGGAGACTTGTACGCAAACATAGCATGAATAGCTTGTGCAGGGTTGACTAGGTTAAAAAATCCATAGTCAACGATTAGTGGTTCAAAGTCCGATGCAAGGAGGATGTTTCCTGATTTAAGGTTTCCGTGAGGTACTTCTATTGAAGAGGCAAGTTCAGCGTGTAAGAAGGTCATTCCTCTTACAATTCCGAGGATAATCTTTAGACGAATCGGCCAATTTAGCGTTGCGTGATCCTGACCTCTATCACCTGTGAATATTAGCATTTTCATGTTGGTATGTGGAAAACACGATAATAGGCAATTTGAAGGGCTTACCGTGAAGAATGTACAGTAAGCTCCCCTTGCTTATGTACTCTGAAACGACCAGCTTCTCCTCCTTTCTGTAGAGGTAAGCAAGTGGTGGCAACACGTTCTTGTGCCTGAACTTGCCGTACTTCTTCATCTCTGTATCGAACACCTCCTTTGATGCTTTGTTCATGTCTCTCATTCTCTTTACTGCCAGCCCGGTACCATTAGGCATTACAACTTTGTATGCAGATCCTAAACCTCCATTACCCAGCACTTCTGCTGCAGCCTTCATCAGATCGTTGACACCAAACGTGCCCTTGTCCTCGTTTACCATCACTAAGTCTGCTCCACCGCTCTTTTTTGACGATGATCCTGTTAATGAAAAACGAATAAAAGAAAATTCCTTTTTTGTATTTTATCACTTGGCAAAATATTTATGTTCATTTAGAGCAATCTCCAGGGAGGAGATTTGGCCATAAGCGAAGCCCAAAAAGTGTAGTCTACTCCAAGTTATCTAGCACCACAAATGAATTTTTTCCTACTTTTGAGTGTTTTTTTCTAGAGAATGAAGATTGTTTACTCTACTGAACAGATTTTAAGGACTTTGTTTAGCAGTAAATTAGTTTTAAACACAACGTTTTCGAAAGTTTTTTAGAGCTAAACGTTCTCAGAAAATCATTCAGGCCTCTATTTTCAGAATAAAATGGAATTAAACCAACTTTGTTTGTTGTGCTACGCTCAAACTGATAGTTGGAGCATGTCAAAGCAGAAGTTGGTCCTCTGAATCATCAATGTTGGAGATATTCCTAGTTTGTCAATTTTCATGCGTACTTTGTGCATGTAAACATGCACATAATCCGAATATATGCCTACAATCATCGGAACTTTATGCGGTTATCATTTAGCTATCATACTACTTTTATCTATCTCTACCTCGACTGGACCCACTTCGCTTATGAGATGAACCATCACCAGAAATTTGCTTCCGCGAAGACTCTACTGCCGCCACTGCTTCAGTGGTCTCTGAATCTGCCTCGATGCTGTACTTATCAAAGTCAGGATCATTTTTGTTGTTTTTGGCTATAGATAACCCAATAAATATCCCAATAATTATTATCAAGCCAGCAATCATAAGAACATATGTTTTCCCTTTTCCTTCATTACTTTCCTCCTCGGGTGGAGGTTGAGCCGGAGTAGTACTCGGATTACTCTTGCCCTGTGCAGCAGCACAAGGAGTATTAAGAGGCTGGCCACAGAGGTTAGGGTTTCCCTGAAAAGATTCCATCTTGAATTTTTTTGCTAATCCATCAGGAATTGCTCCTGTAAGTTGGTTGTTGGACACATTGAATTCGATAAGAGAAGGAATGTTCAAATCAGGCAAATCACCATCAAATTTGTTGTCTTCAAGCTTTAGCTTTAAAAGAGTGGCTACTTTTGATAACGAGCTAGGAATTGATCCGGTAAATGCATTTCCATCAAGTTCCAGTCTTTTCAAATGGTCCAAACGGTCGAAGAAGTCATCGGGTATAGGCCCTGAAAATTGGTTGTTGGAGAGGTAAAGTGATCTTAAGGTTTCTAGTTTGGAAAAAGGAGGGATGGGTCCTGAAAAACCGTTGTTAACGAGGGAAATTGTACGAATAAATCTTATTTTGGCTAAACTATCGACGTCGATCATGCCTGATAGGTTTAGTCCACCTAGGTTTATACCAACAACAATGGTACCTGAGCATAGCACGAATGGCCATTTACAAGTTTGTACCGTGGATGTTATAGACCATTGTTCAAGTGGATCAGGTCTGGGTCGGATTAATGAAGCTTTGAAATTGGTGAGACTTATCGTTTCATCTGAAGGAGCTGAAATGGTTAGAGGGATAAGATGGAGCAGGATCACAAATAGTAAAATGTGGGACATTTTTTCTTTCAATCTGAAGCAGATTGACAACTATAACGCCACATGTATTTTCTTCATTTCTTTTTCTGATATTTGTCGTGAATGCTTTCTTTTATCATCTTCTCTTGGTTTTTCTTTGCTAATAGCTCTCTACCTTATCATCCCTTTCCCCGTCTCTCTCTTTTCATGAATAGTTATTCGGTGTTTTTCTTTCTTTGTTTTTCTAAACTTTTTTTGTGTGTGTGTCAAGGATGGAGCTGGAGAGAAGATGGAGAAGCTAAAAATAGAATTCATGGAATGGTTGAGAGCACAGAATGCTGATATGTAGGATACAAAGTTAACAACATCCTTAAGTTTGAACACAAAACGTGAGGTATTTTATTTCAAGTTATACTTTATGCCAGCAGTTATTTTACTTGCTTCTAATATATTTTGACTAATAATTTGCTATCTAATAGTCGTAGATTGTGGCCGCATGCTCACATTTTATCAGAAGTGTAGTATAATTAAATATGGTTTGCAGTCTATTTGAATAGCTAATACCATGATGAAACCCAAATAACGTTAATCATCCTTCAATACATTTTGGCCACTGCGGGTGTGCGATCATAATGGTCAATAACAAATTTTACCATTATATATTCATAAACATAATTGTTATTATCATTATCCGTTATTGTTCGTATGGTAAAAGAAGCTTTCAACTTATCTTTTAATAGATCATGTGGCAGTCTACCTTGATGTTCAGTCTGCTATGGTACACAACGTATTTCCTCTTGAATTGTTTCTTCAACTTTTGTTTCTTTAGTTAGCATCTTTTGTCTTTGTTATCAATTTGAATCATTGTTTGCACAAAAATGGTTCAGACACCCAGAAATTCTAATAAAGAGAATAAAAACGAAGAAAACATTAAATGAAAGTGAGAAACACAATAATTTATAGTGGTTCGACGTTAATTTGTCAACGTCCGCTTTACAACTTTCAATAACCTTGCACTAATTTAGAGAATACAGAGTCTAAGATTACTAGAATCTCGATTACAGAATACAACAGTAAAATATGTAGTGTGGAAATGAAAGTGGAAGAAGTCCCGTCACCGTCTTCCACAGAAGAATTTATAGGAAAACTCGTATCTGGTTCGGCATAGTCTTGACAAAAGCAGTTAGAAGTAGTAGTAGTGGAAAGTATGGTGTGAATGAGTGTGGAACGCGACAACGTCAGCTATGACATATTTCTGGTTCGGCATGAGTTATGCCGAACCGAAACAATGTCGAACCGGGCATAATCTTCTGAAGGTATTCTACTTGATCTGGTTGAAGAGGCCGAACTGAGGGTAAAACGGAACCGGACTTTAGCCGAATCAGTTTGTTTTCACCAGAAGGTGGCTCGAAGGCAATAAGTGTTTTGGAAGTTATCCATTCCTAGTTTGGATTCAAACTCCATCTAAGAATTTATGTTTTCATTTGATAAGGACAATGGGAAGGACCATCGGTGATGTGTATATATCAAGGCTGACCACCTTATGAGCGGTCCTAAAAATCGTAGGCAAGTACGGGCCTGCATAACCGATGAACTGTTGCATCGATATAACTTATTAAGCGTCAACAAAAGTAAAATTTTGGGGGTGCCCCAGTCGGGGGCGGAGATGCAGCTGCCCAAATAGTCTTGATCCCAATCGGGGAGCTTGCATCTGACGAGCCCCATATCCAAATCCATGCTGGGGGAGTCGAGGAGACGAGTGACGACATGAGCCATGCAGCCGAACCTGAGGGAGAGAATGACGATGAGGGTTCGCCTCCTATCGTGGAAAATGAGGTGATGGAGAAGTCAATGTCAGAGCACAGTCTTCGACCCGAGGGGCCAAGTTAGCTACCTCGGATGACCCTTTCAAGGGGCTAGAAGATCTGGAACTGCCGTCGGTATGATTTTGCAGATATAACTCTAAACTTTCTTTCCTGCGTCTGAAGGGGATAATTTCTTTGCCGGAGTTGGGGAGATTACGCTGACTAGCAATGCGTCAACTCCGGGTGTGTCGGGGGGATCGGGATGCACTACGATACCCAACGCGCGCACTACACGTCATAACACTTGTTTACTATATGATTTCTTATTTCTGATATAAATTCATTCTGGCTTGTAGGTACAATGTCTAGGTTATACGACTACGTGAAGCTTAAAAATTGCGTATCGAGAATCGGGGTCTCACCTAAATATTATTCTAATTAAAAGCGGGAGCGTGGAGAGGATCGAGAGGAAGAAAGAGAGAAAGACGTGGCCAATATTATAAGTATCACCCTCACTCTCACTCAATTTTCCGGTCCGTCGCGACGTCGACAAAACCATGAAGTCAAAATAATACTCGTGAAGGCGAGAAGTCGGTCGTCAAAGCTCTGATCCTTTCAAAAGAAACTCCCACAAGAGGCACTTGGAGCGTAGGGACAAAGGTATGGGGAAGCCAACAGATGTTCTCGGCAAACGCACGCCTGAAGCCGTAACAGTATCTGATCCTATTATGCTCGAGCCAATAACACAAGAGTGGATGAAGGAATCAGAAGCTTAATTCCTGCAACATTACTTCAAACATATGCATTTCGTTCCTTCTTTCCACCCCGTGCTTGAAGACATTGAGGAGCGGCTTAAAAAGAAAATGGAGGACATCTACGGGCAGTACAAAGAAACTTGCAAATACGTCTGAAAGTTGTCCTAGGTTATTCGAGATCTGGAGCTCGATATAGCCAATATAAAGCAGTAATGTGAGTTTTACAAAAGTGCTTTTGCTCATGCAGAGAAGGATTTCGAAGAGGTCGGTGTCAAGCTTAAGGATGCGCAAGCGGAGGTTGAGAAGTATAAAAAGATCTATCTTGATTTCAAAGTCTGAATCTGAAAGGAACTTGAGGCCCAAAGCTTGAGAACGAAATCTATTGAGGATGAGTGCAAGACTCTCACTTAGGAAAATACAGATTTGAAACTCAAGTGCGGTGGTCTACAAAGCATCCTTGAGAAGGAGAATGCCGAGCTAAGGACTAAACTGGTCGAGGTTGAGGCGAGAGGTAAGAAGGCAGAGGAGTTTGTTGATGCTGCTATTGAGTCTGCTTCCAACTCCAAGATTCAATACGATATAAATTTAGAGGAGTTGCGGAGCCAACTTAGTGAGGCCAAGAAGGTGGAGAAAGAGTTCAGACCTTTAATCATGAGTTTCTTTGTTAGAGTCCTTGGGTATCGCGATTTGTCATGGGTGGACGATGATCTCCAAACTTTAGTCGATGCCTGGAGTGAAATACTTAAGGAGGAGAGGCACATATCCGAGGATGGAGTCGTGGATGAGGAGGAGCTTCTGAAGAAATTCTCGAGTTGAGCGATAACGAGCCAAAATCTTAGCGAAGGGGAGGTGATTGTAGAAAGAAGCAAAAAATACTGTTAGACTTCAAGCGAAAGGGAAGTCTATTATTGAAGGAAGTTCTGATTCTTCTTTTGCCACCCTTGAATTTGGCTCTCAATGTTTCCAAGCCTCTTAACTCCAATTATTGAAATTCCCAAGACTCCTGGACTTACAGGTGGCAACTCTACGGAAGGTATATCTTTGACTTCACCACAGTTTAAAGGGTCCTGACCGTGTTTCGGCAAGATTTGGAGGCGCAGTCGAGATGCCCATGGTTCCAAGAAGACTAACAGTTATTGCTCTTCCTATCTTGTTTTGTGCGAGTGCAACCCTTGCGCTTTGATTTTGATTTTATGTAAACCTGCATTTTACATTGTAAATAAAATAGTCTTTTTTCCTGTAAGTTTAGTTCGCTTTCCATTCAATGTACTTGCGAGTTTATTAAGTCTCAATCAACGTTTATTTTGTTTAAAGTGAGTACGTGTTTTAGACTAGAGACAGTGTGTGCCCCTAATTAACTTTGAGTTACGCGCCGCGTCTGGGGCGTATTTGATGTTATTTTTCAAGTCTGCACTTATGCCTCTAGTCTCGTGAAAGCTAAGCTTCAGCTTGGACGTGTGGTCCTTAAAGTTTATACTTTCTTGTCATTAATTAGGTTAGAGTTACGAGTTAGGTGGTCTTAAGTCGTGGTTCGCCGTTCACGCTTACCCAGTAGTTTTATACTCTTTCTCAAGTCATTGAGAGTTAGAGTTTGATGAGCGAATGGTCATTTCATACTTGGGTGTCGTTCGTCCGCCTTAGTCTTTAAAACGAGGATCACCTTATAGAGCATCTAAGTTATGCTCAAGTCTTTAACTCTCATATGACTAGTCGCGGAATTGAGTAGACTCGTCGAAATATGAGCAAACGAACGTCATTGGGGAGTTAGTCATTTCCTTTGTTCGAGTCTTGGCATAGGCTGATCGAATCAGAACACTTAGCCATATAACTAAACATAGTCACAAAGAATGGTAGGAGTTTTTATTTATAATACAATGGCAGTCGGCGAGTCGTGCCTAATTACATAATTTTGAAATAAAGTGCTATTTACAAATAAAAGCTTAAGTAAAATAATGTCGTAGATGCTCGATATTGCATGCCTTTGCGAGTCGGTCGCCATCTACAGTCATCAACCTGAAAGCTCCGTTGTCAAGTTTCTATTGGATGACGTACAGTCCTTTCCATTTCGGGCCCATGTGAACATGGCTAGGGAAGACATGCTTTAGAATGTGGTCGCGGGGATCAAAGATTCTAAGTCGAACCTTCGTGTTGTAGTATCGACAACCCAGTGTCTATGTGATGCAGCTCGCAAGTCGGCCTCCTCTCTCTTCTCGTCAATCATGTCAAGTGATTCCAGAAGTTCCTTATTGGTCAAAGGATCATAGTAAGCAATTCGATGGGAAGAGACTTCACACTCTACTTGTATGATTGTTTCAGAGCCATAGGACAATGCTAATGGAGTGTGACCATTCGTTGATTTGTGGGTCGTTTGATATGCCCAGAGGGCTAATGAGTGCTCATCGACACACTTACCTTTAGCCTTCTCCAATCGCTTCTTCAAGATGAACTTTATAATCTTGTTTACAGCTTCAACCTATCCATTTGATTGCGAGTGAGCTATTGCAGTATCTCTTCTCGATGCGATAACGTCGGCATAAATCTTTGAATTTTGAGCTATTAAATTGGGTCTCATTATCAGTTATGATGATCCCGGAGAGTCCAAATCAACATATGATATTTCTAACGATGAAATTTATAAGTCGCTTTGTCAAGATCGTGGTCAGTGGTTTGGCTTCATACCACTTCGTGAAATAGTCGACCGCCACGATCGTGTACTTTGCTCCATCATTATATTTTGGAAGGCTACCAATGATGTCTATTCCCCCATACTGCGAAGGGCCAAGGATTGACCATTTGGGTGAGTTGAGTTGGAGGAACTCTTGAAATCTTTGCAAATCTGTGGCATTTGTCGTAGCATGGTGAATAATCAGTTGCATCTCGGTTTACGACAGGTTAGAAATAGCCATATCGGAGTATCTTTTTTGCCAAAGTTTGCCTTTTTAGTATGATCGCCGCACTCGCCTTCGTGCATCTCTTACAGCACTTGCATGGCGTCATCGTGAGTTGCACACCGTAGCGGGGGGACAGAGAAGCCTTTTCGATACAATGTGTCTTTCTGGATGATATATCTTAAAGCTTGACGTAAGAGAGCACACTTCCCATTTTTCGTTCAGACATGTTTCTATGGAGGAGGAAGTTCTTGATGGGAGTCTTCCATGATTTCCTCTCAATCTCGACATCCAACGCTCAATCAATTTCCATTTGATCTATGCTTGGGTCAGTCAACGTTTCTTTGGGACTATCCCCGTTTGTTCCGGATTCTCCGAGCTAGCTAGCTTGGCCAATGAGTCGACTTTCTCATTCTGTTCCCGTGGGATGTAGGAGATGAGATAGTATTCTAAGCCCAGCTAACAACACTACAAGGAGAATACGGATTTCCGACGGCTACAAGCCATCGGCGACCGTCGGAAATTGCCGTCGGAAATCTGGGCGTCGAGAAATAGCATTTTCGACGGCTATCGACAACGCTCGTCGTTTATGATTCCGACGGCTTGGGACGGCTTACGTCAGTTTCCGACGGTCGTCGTAAGCCGTCGGAAACCGTTACGAACATTTGACCTATAAGCCGTCGGAAACCGTCGAAAACCGTTACAATATTATAGACCCGTAAGCCGTCGGAAGCCGTCTGAAATACTGCACTTTTTTTTTGAATTCCTGCTGCTATTTAGCTTCGAGCCCACATTCACCACAATCCACTAAATCAGACCATCGGTCTACAATTCCACCACACTATTTCATATTCATATCAACCAAACCACACCATTTCATACACATATCACTAAAACCACACCATTTCAACCCAAAATATTATAAAAACCACAAAACACAAATATACCATAATAATTCTACCATTACAACAACATACAATACATAAAGTCTACTACATCACCCCACCACATCATGTCTAGGTCAAAATACACAAAATATCAACACACCATATCATGTCTACCATCAAAATACATGAAACATGTCAACCCAAAGTCATACACCCATACCATAACAAACTAGTCATATATGTACATGTCCAACTAAAAAACATACCTGTCTCCATCCCTAACTAATCCTCATCATCTGCAGAAGCAGCTGATGAGGGGAAACGCCCATACTTCTGTGCAAACTCTGCTAAGCGTCGATCTAAAAGCTGAGTCGTCTCAATAGCCTGACGCCGATTCTGCTCCTCCAACTGTGCCACCCTAGCTCTCAGCTCCTCAATCTCTGTGGTGGCTATATCAGCTCTAGCCTGTTTGCCCCGTGCCTGCTGACTAGTGGGCTGTAACGTATTTAAAAAGAAATTAATCATATAAGATTATTGTAATAGCCTGTAATTCGTAAAAGTTATTTTATTTCTAAACTATATCAATTTAAAAATATTTATGAAGTTTAACGATATGAAACTTTTGAATCTATGATCTATGATCTACGACTCAAATTTCATTTTCGTTTAAAGTTCCAACTTCATGACTTACATTTAATTAAGCATGATATTTTGAGCATAATACATTTAATTTAATTAGAGTTATTCATAATTAAATATTAAATTAAGGTAAAAATGCTTTACCACTTGATTTCCGAAGCCATAACGTCTACTCCGCGTCGCTGGATCCATCACTGACTGAAAGATAATGTCCTCCTCGTCAGTAGTAAGCTGCTCATGTCCAGTCTCAGCTAGACGCATCTGACGTTGCTCCATAAACTTCTCCTGCAAGACCAAATAATAATGTGCATAAATTTATTATCATGATATCTTATTTTATAGCAATTTAACAATTTGTACATACACTTCTACAGAAAATGAAAACTTACGTGACTCTTCCTAGATTTCTCGTCATGCCATTTATATGTGATGTTCCCGTCTGAGTCGACCTGCTCGACGGCATGTGTACGAGTGAATACGTCCATATACGAGACATGACCCAACCCCTCAGCCTCCTGAATTTGATTATTACACACAATTATTAGTTAAAGTTCAAAACTATATAACATATTACTTTTTTATACAAGTCGAATTTAAAAAAAATTTACCAACTCTTGCCGATACTGCTGAAATGACTTGGATCCTGCTCGATGAGTGACTGGATTTTTGTTTCTATTTGCACTGTTTCTTTCTGCCACCACCTTTAATTACATTTAAATTTGGTAATTATCGACTGAATAATTTTATATTTTAAAAATATAAAAAAATTTAGTACACTAACCTTTGCTTTATCACTATCCCAATACCTCAAAAACCCACTCCAAACGTTGTCTCCCATCCATGAAGGCTTTTTCCTTGTTTTCTTCATTGTTGATACATCTTTATAATTTTTCCTCATTTTCTGCATCCAGTATGTCCGAGCCAGAGCTAAATCATGTGTCTCTATTTGCACCTCGGCCTGTATTTCATGTTAAACAAACATTAGTGGTAAAATAAGCTCAGTATTTCAACAATTAAAAGAAAATGAAATGTAAAAAAAAGGTAAGAAAATACTTACTAGCACATCCTGCCAAATGACCTCCTGAATGTGAGGTGGGATCAAATCCCACTGAGGCCAACATGCCGACATCCTGGACCTATATGCTGCTGTCGAAGCGGCCAAAATAGTCTTCAAAGGCTGAAGATCGAAAACCCTGCATTAATTGTGATAAACATAATTAAGTGTACGATATAAAATAATTAACATGCTAAGTAAATTTTGATTTTTACCCAGTACTCGTAGGGACCAAGGACACAACTGCACGCACACGGGGCTACGATCCAGAACCCTCGCCTGAAGAGTTTCCTCTAGATGACATACCTGTCACATACAAATCATTTCAAAATATGTAAGCTAATTTAAACAAACGATATAATAAGATACTAAATAGGTGACATAAATGATGTAAAAAATGTCGTAAATGAGAAATTGTTTATACCTGTATTTGATTGGGTCTCATATTCCAAGGAGTAACAATTTACATTGCATATTTAAGACAAATAAATCGGAAAAACTGCATATGACATAAAAGATGTAAAAAACCATCATAACATTAAAAAATTTAAGAGTTATTTGAATTGCAAAATAAACTGGGTTCATGATTACATTACAACTAGAAAATTAATACTCAACATCTATATCAGTCATCATCTTCTTCAGATTCAGATTCAGACTCAGATTGTATAATCTCTTCCTCCGCGCTCTCAAACACATCTAGCAAAGCATTTGCCTCATCGACTAGAGCTCCAAAATCTGCATTCTCGTCTTCAATTATTATTTCAGTGTTCTGTTCCAGTTCTGCCTGATAGGCTCCTTCGTTTGGAATATTCTTCCCGTCAAAAGTAAATCTGACCTTTGTTTTAAAAACTGCCGACCAATCTGCTTTATCTCTTTTTAGTGACGGGTAAGGAGCATAATAAACTTGTAATGCTTGTTTGGCTAGTACAAAAGGATCATACTTGTAATAACGCGATGCATGTTTTATTTCAATCAGATTATAATCCTTATGTACATTAATCCCAAAATTCGGAACATTGCTAAACCAATCACATTTAAAGAGAAACACCTCCTCCGCAGGTCGTGAGAAATATGTCAGTTGTAAAATTTGTGTCTAAACGCCATAAAAATCATTGATGTGATTTTCAGGATAATCATTGCCTTTAACGAATGCACCAGTATTATTCGTTGATTTTTCAATACCGTATTCTTTCGTATTAAATTTATATATTGGATATGTCTTGACCAATCTTTTTGGTCTCATTGCAAGATGTTTCAACCCTTCATCATCAACACAATTTTTGGGATCATAAACATAATTTGAAAACCAATCAGAAAATTCTTTACTGATATCTCCGTTTGGGTGTTCATGTTCATAAACGCTGTAAATAGAAATAGAGTTTTACATTAGATTATACACACATAAAGATGTAGAAATGAAAAAACACTAATTGATATTTCAGATTACCTAACAAACGGTGCAACTTCAGCACAATTTAGAAGAATATAAGTGTGAGCTACATGAAAATCTTTATTATTTAGCCATACGTCAACACATTTCCCAGAAGGTCGACCTTGTTGTCTAAAAATAGACAAAACTGTTTGAGACGATTCTTGTTCGTCCCCTTCGTTGTTTCGTGGAACACTTTCAAATGATATATTCACATGATCACTGAAATAATGTGAGAAAAAGAACGAGGCTTCTTCTTCGATGTAAGATTTACATATTGAGCCTTCAACTCCTGCTTTTTGTCTCACTTTTTTCTTCAAATAATTCAGATACCTATACAAAATTAATATACATTATTTCACAGTTTTAAATGTAAGTAAATTAATCGTTAACATGTTTATATTTACCTGTCAAATGGATACATCCATCCATATTGGACGGGACCTCGATATCGTGATTCAGTTGGAAGGTGGACAGGTAAATGCTCCATTACATTAAAAAAACCTGGCGGGAATATTTTCTCTAATTTGCAAAGCAATATTGGAATATCCACTTCAAATTTACGTAAACGTTCCACTTTCAAAGTAGTTGAACAAAGCTTTTTGTAAAACAAACTAAGCTCCGTTATTACCTTCCAAACTTTTACCGGCAGTAGTTCTTTGAACATAACAGGAAATAGATGCTCCAACATAATATGACAATCGTGACTTTTCATTCCACTCAATTTACCATTTTTGAAGTCAACACATCTACGAAGGTTTGATGAAATCCCATCAGGAAATCTTAACCCTTCAACCCATTTTAACAAAACTTTAACCTGATTATTATCTAATTCATAACATGCTTTGGGTTTTTTACTGTCATTCGGTTTCAAATGAAGCTCGGGACGTTTGCATAATTCTTCTATATCGCGCCTTGATTTCAAATCATCTTTAGTTTTCCCTTTAACATTCAAAATCGTGTTAAAGACATTATCAAATACATTTTTCTCGTTATGCATTACATCAATATTATGACGAAGCAGAAGATGTTTCCAATACGGCAACTCCCAAAAAATATACTGTTTGCACCAATTGTGATAAATCGATTTGCCTTCAATTTCTATTTGAACTCCACTTTCATATACCTTTGGATGATTTCGAACCATTTCATATATTTTTTCGCTATTAAATAACGTTGGAGGTTGTCTGTTTTCTACTCTATTAGCCAAAACTTTTTCTTGTCTGCTCTAAAAGGATGATTTACATGGAGAAAACATCGATGACAATCAAACCATGAAATTTTCTTACCATGCGGTAGGGAAAACGCTCGTGTCTCTTCCATGCAATATGGACATGCTAAACGATCAGCAGTACTCCATCCTGAAAGCATTGCATAGGCAGGAAAATCACTTATAGTCCACAACAAAGAAGCGAACATACGCAAATTTTTCTTCTTCGAAACATCGTACGTTTCTACTCCTTCGTTCCACAATGTTTTTAATTCATCAATTAACTGTTGTAAATAAACATCAATTCCTTGTGTTGGATCATCTAGGCCAGGAACAACAACAGTAAGAAACATATATTGCGTTTTCATACACATCCATGGAGGTAAATTATAAGGTGTGATGATAATGGGCCATGATGAGTATTTAGAACCAAACTGGGAAAATGGTGAAAAACCATATGTACATAATCCTAGTCTGACATTACGACTCTCCGCTGCAAAATTGGGATAAGTTTTATCGAAATGCTTCCATGCTTCCCCATCGGCTGGATGGGTCAACTTACCTTCTTCCTCCAATCTCACCTTATGCCATCTCATATGAGATGCAGTTGCAGAAGACGCATATAATCTTTGAAACCTTGGAGTAATAGGCAAGTAATGCATACGTTTGTATGAAACTTCCTTTTCCTTCTTTTTTCTTGGTTTATATCTTTCTTCATTACAAAATTTACACTTTTTAAGGTTTACGTCATCTTTCCAAAACAACATATATCCTTTTACACATGTATCTATTTTCTGATAAGGTAAACCAAATGCCGACATAAGTTTTTTAACTTCATAGTGATTTTCGCACATTAAATTATCCGGTGGCATGTGCCTTTTTGCAGCTTGTACAATAGCTGTGAACCCAGCTTCAGTGATGTTGTATTATGACTTCATCGCAATGTATTCTGCGATTACCGATAGCTGAGTGCCGCTTTTACAACCGTCCCACATAGGTTTCTTAGCATTTTCCAACAAATCATAAATTTTCTTAGCTTCAATATTCGGTTCTTCATCATTTCCATCGTCATCGTCAGCTACACTCATAGGAAACATAGATCGCGCTGCATCTTCGACCATATTTTCAATACGGTTCGTGCTAACATTCTCATCAACAACACTTTCTACCTCAGTCTCAACAGGAGTATTTGATACAACTTCTCTATGATGATCCCAAAAATAATACTCGGGTACGAATCCGTTTTTGCACAAATGGACTTTCATAAGATCGGGTAACAAATATTTCAAATGTCTACACTTGCTACACGGAAAACGAATTTCAGGATCGCTTCCATTATTACTTAACGCGAATTCAACAAAGACATTTATACCATTATAAAATTTTTCTTTTATCGAACCTCTCTGTCCTCTTCTTTGGTACATCCAACTCCTCCGATCAACAAAATAATCAATCATTTTTCCTATTTGAGAAATTCAGTTACAAGTTCAAAAATTATTATTTATTTATTTATGAATTCAAATTCGTAAAACGCACGTATATATAACAGTTGGATAGCAAATAACATTTTCATTAAGTTAAAAAATAATAATCTAATTTGATACTTTTTTAAATGCAACTCTTTTACATGGTCAGATATCCTACTTCTCATTACAAACACAGTAAACATTTACAATTGTATATTACTTCGTGTCAAACGATTCAACAAAATTTCGGCAGCATTTTCCTTTTATTTCCTGCACTGTACACATGTACGCAGGAAATAAAAAGGAAAACTAAACCAAAATTCCGTGAATCTTTTGAAACGAAGTAGTATACAAAATATAGATGCTTACTGCGTTTATAACTTGTCCAATACAAGGACAAATCCAACAAATATTGTACCAGATGAATATAAACGGTCGTTTTTTAATTCGAAAAAAACGACTATTTATATAACAATCATGTACAACACTCGTCGGAGGGGGCCGAAAACACTCTAGGGGATATTAGCTATTCAATTAGATATCGACGTGCGCATTTTACTACAAAAAAAGATTTAATACAACACAAAAATATTTTTTTCTATCGCGTCTGCTTGACATTTCAATTTACTTAAATCTAATTTACTGTTGTCGTCGTCTCAATAAACACAACTAGAATTTAGATTCATGTTATTTTGTGCACAACTCATATTTTGCACGATATCGATGTACTAGTTCGATCGTTCATTTTTTCATATGTCAACTAATACATACAAGAATGACAATCGCGCAATTGCGCACATTTACACAAATATCATAAATTATACAACGACAACAACCAAGGTAAGTTGAAATATATTCACAAACACCCAAAAATTACACCCAAACATTCACAAACATAACACAAAATTTTCAATTTCTCTAACATCGCATGAAATATGCACATAATAGAATTCTACTACGCACTACTAGGCTATTGGAACCAATTACTATCAATAATGAACCCTAATTTTTGATTTATGACATAAATAAGTTTAGGAAAAAAACTTGATTTCTAAAGAAATAAAGAGATTTTACCTAAATTTGCTTGTCCAATAGGTTAGAGAGACACCAAAGAAGAATTTAGACGAAGAAATCTTCGATTTTGGGCGAAAAATGGGGATTTGGGATGGGTAGGGCGAAAATTCGTGCTGGAAAATAAAAGAGAAGGTTTGGATTTGGGGAAGAAAGCTTTCGGGTCTGGAAGAAGTATCCCGAATATATTCGACGGTTTCCGACGGCCGCCGACGACCCGTCAGTAGCCGTCGGAAATAGCCTTCGGAAACCGTCGGTATAGCCTGTCGAAAATTACAATGTCTCTTGTAGTGCAACCCTTCAACCCGATCAAGATAGGCGGCAAGTCTTGCTCCTTGGTTTGGAGCTCCCTCCAGACCTGAAATACGACGACCTGGGAGTCGCAAATGATATCAATTGCTTTTACTCCTAATTCCTTCTTGAGTTTGAGCCTGACAATCAAGACATCATACTCAGCTTCATTGTTGGTCGTCAGGAAATCCAACATCAGTGCATAGTAGATTGATCATTCCTTAGGAGTTAATATCACAACTCCGACGCCACAACATTGATCGTTACGAGCTCCATCAGTGAATAACTTCCATATGACAGTTGACAGACTAACCTTTTCAACATTGTCCTCCAGAGTTGTTAACTCCACTATGAAATCCATCAGTGCCTGTTTTCGTATTACTCTCTGTGGAATAAATGAAATATCGAATTGGCTTAATTCAATATTTCACTTATGCAATCTTCCAGACGCCTAGGTCGCTGAAGGACCTATTGTAGCAGCTGGTCAGTGTATACCTTGATGGGTTGAGCGTGAAAATAATGATGTAACTTCCTCGAGGCTATTAGAAGGCTGTAAGCGAGCTTTTCGATCTTCGAGTAATTACGCTCTGCCCTTGTTTATCTTTGCTTACATAATACACTGGTCGTTGAATCCGATTGTCATCACCAACAAGTGCTAAACATATGACATGCAAAGATACCGCCAGATATACAAATAAATCCTCGTGATCAAATCGACTTCGACAATATAAGGTCTTTCCAGGTGATTCAACAAGTTCTGGATTGCTTCAACACGGTCTGGAGTCCAAGCGAAGCTGCGCTTCCATCCCTTTATTAGGTCAAAGAAGGAAATGCGCTGATCGGTGACTTTGGATATAAACCTGCTCGGAGCTGTCACCTTAGCATTCAGGCTCTGCACATATCTGATCTTCCAAGGCTCTTGAATGTATCGTATGGCTTTTATCTGTTCAGGTTGACTTCAATCCCCTGATAGTTGATAAAAAACATAAAATCAAAAAAGCCCTTGCCGTAACGCCAAAAGAGCAATTCAAAAGGTTGAGTTTCATCCTCTATTGGCGGAGAATACTAAACATTTCCGCCAAGGCATCAACATGGTTGGTCGATTGTCGCGATTTTACGAGCATGTCATCTATGTAAGCTTCCATCGGCATTCCAATTTGGTTCTAGAACATGCAGTTAACATACCACTGGTATGTTGTTCCGACGTTTTTTAATCCAAGTTGCATGACCAAGTAACAATACAACACAAGATCTGTTATAAAGCTAGTAAATTCCTGGTCAGGCACGTGCATTAGAATCTGATTGTATTCGAAGTATGCATCCATGAAGGAGGGAAGCTCATGTCCAACTGTCGAATCCACAAGCTGATCAATTTTGGAAAGTGGAAAACCTTCTTTAGGGCAAGTCTTATTCAAATTTTAGAAATCAATGCATGTTTGCCACTTTCCGTTGGACTTCTTCACGAGGATTGGATTCGATACCCGGTCGGGGTATAGCGAATCTCGGATAAACTCGTTCATAAGCTTCTCTGCCTCCTTCTTCAATGTTGTTGATCTTTCGGGACTGAGCATGCGTTTCTTTTGCTTCACGGGACGTATTTCAGATCGATATTAAAGGAATGAGTCATGATGGTCAGCAATATCCAACACATGTCAGCATGAGTCCAAACAAACACGTCAAGGTTTGTGCGTAGAAAATTTGTCAGTTCCCTCGTTCGGAGAGGTCCAAAATAGGATTCGATTTTCAAGATTTTGGAAGAGTTGTAGGTATCAGGCGAGATCACCACCGTTGTCTCATTAGGGGTCGCCCTTGGGTATCCGTTCTCCTCGTCTTTTCTTGGATCAATATCCTTGAATTGACGGTTGTGTCCAGATTGGAAATGTTCCTTCACTTGTTATGCAGTGACACCCTTGATGCAAAGGGAATTATCGACAACCTTTCTCTTCTCCTTGCTACGGGTTTCCTTCCATTCAGCTAAGTAGCACTCTTGTGCTGCTACTTGGTCTTCTCGTACAACTCCGATCTCATTCTCAGTCGGAAACTTTAACAGCAAGCACCAAAGAGCTACGCATGATATAACTTAGCAAGGGATGATTGGCCCAAAAAAGCGTTGTATGTAGAGTTAACGTCCAACACAAGAAACGGGAGGACCCGTGCTCTCATATGGTCCCCCTCACCCAACTCTACCGGTAATTCAACCATTCCCACCGGTTCGTTTGCACGGCCAATTGAAGCCATGTATTATAGCCTTACACCGTTACACGACATAAAGTTTTTTGCCTCCAACATTGTCTGGTCGTAGACTCTATTAAACGAAATATTTACAATACTCCTACAGTCAATGTGGACCTTCCATACCAAAGCAGGGCCAACTATGGCCGAAACCATCAAGGGTTTATACTTGGAGCCTCCACCCCATCCGCATCTTTATTTCTGAAGATGACATTATCCATCATCGTCTTCCTTTGTTTTAAGGGAGCAGTTTCCTCTATAACATTGCATTCTTCCGCTTCAACATGCTTTACTGCATTGACATACTACTCCATGGTATGAAGATTGAAACTAGCTGGATGTAGTCCTTTGACGATGATGTTAATAACAATATATTTGTTTGCTGAGTGGCGGCTCTAGGAGCTGCCCGACCTTGACGACTGAGGTTTGAAGTCCCCTGCCCCATGTCTCGTGGGGCCACTCGATACTCATTCAATTTTCCATCTTGTATCAACTTCTCCACTATCCCTGAGATGATGGCATTCGTTAGTTGCATGGCCGTAAATCTCATGAAACAAACAAAACTTTCTTGTCTATTTTTCCTTCTTCATGGATTCTCGTGGAGTGGGTTTCTTATACTGCATCACATTGCATGTACTCAGGTACATGTTTTCCTAAGTGTCATTCAATAACATATAATTATAAAAAGTTCGGAATCGAGGTCGTTTCTTAGCGTCCGCTTTCGTATTACGACCTCTTCTGTTGCCACCTCGACACTGGTTTCCGTTTCCCTTGTTCTGTTTTCGAACATTAACCTGAACTTTTCCCAAATTTTCTCCAGACTGCCTCACTACTACATTACTTAAAATGTCCTCATTCACCGTATCTCTAATCCTTCTCAGTCGGGTTCTTTCCACCCATATTTGTAAGAACCGATTGGCCTTCTCATAGAATTGATCCAAAGCAAAGGAAGATTTTTCAGTCTGCCATTTTCCAAACTCGGTGTCGGGGTCGACGCCATCAACTAATGCCATCACTATGGTTTCGTCATCAGGGTTAATAACTTCAATGACAACAGTATTAAACCGTTCAAGATAATCCTTGAGCAACTTCTTGTGAGTCGGATTCATGCGAGAGAGGGTCATGATATGCCTCGATTTGGTAGCATAAAGACAGAACCGATTCATGAACTTCCTACTCAAATCCTCAATTGAAGGTATCGATCTCGGAGGCAACCTGGTGACCCACATGAGTGCCACGCCCAAAGAGATAGGAAATGCCTTACATTTAATATCATCTGGAGCCGCTGCTGAATTCATATATCAAGTGTATCTCATTGAGCGCTAGCCAGGACTGGTTTTTCCCAAATAGTGATTCATCTAAGGCAAGTTAAACCTTTGGGGGAACTCTGCATGTAAGATTTTGTTGATGAAAGGCGTGTGACTGTGATAAGCGCTGAGTTAACAGAGAGGAGAAGAAGAAAGTTAGGAGGAAGAAGAAGGCATGAAAGGGGAAAACTCGAGAGAAAAATAATGCAAATACTTCTATATTCCTTTTCCCATCCAACCAGGTACAGATATAGAATTAACTATCCTTACAATTACTTTTTGGAACGTGGCTGCTAATGCGCCTACCTACTTTTCTATAACCAATTTCTGTGCATAACAGAGTTGAACAAAAGACAACATTTCCTAATTATAAAAATTATAAAAGGTTTGTAAAAAGGACTTCACTGCAGTGCTTGTTCCCTTGCGTCTATATTAGCCATATTTTAATCCAGCAATCTTTTTGGCCTGTGAACAGTTCTTTTTGGACGTGCACTTGTTGTTGCTTCATCTGGATGTGCACCACTGGCCGAACCATGCACATCAATGCCTACGGCATCGAGATTGACCTTGTCCTCAAGGTCGTTGTTGCTAAAGTCGAGTGGAAAAGGTTGTGTGGATTCTTGCAAGGGGGTTGGACATAGTTTAAGCATGGATACATGGAAGACCGGGTGCGCACTTGCATCCTGTGGCAATGACAGTTTGTATGCAACATTTCCTATTTTTTCCACAATTTGATAAGGTCCAAAATAACGCTTCAACCATTTGTGGTGGTTGGCGCGTAATGACATATGTCTATGTGGTTGAAGTTTCACAAAAACCCAATTTCCAGTCTCGAAATACTTGTCTTGCCTATGTAAATCTGTTTCAGACTTCATACGTGCTTGTGCTTTTTGTAGGTTGTCTTTGATGCTCTGTAGTAATTGGTCACGTGAGGCTGCCTAGTCATTGAGTTCAGGTAGCGTGGATGTTGAACAGAGATAGTTGGATAAAACAGGGGGGTCTCCCATAAACAACTTGAAAGGGGGACATTTTCAGCGATGTGTGCTTAGTTGTATTATACCACAGTTCAGCCCATGGTAAGCACTTCACCCACTTTGATGGCACATCGCCAATCACCGCTCGCAAGTAATTCTCCAAGCATCTGTTGACAATTTCGGACTGGCCGTTGGTTTGCGGGTGGTATGAACTGCTCATTCTTAATTTGGTTCCATGCAATCAAAATAATTCTTCCAAAAGTTGCTTGTAAAAAGTCGGTCACGATCCGAAACTATTGAGCGGGGAAATCCATGCAAGCGAAGGTACTCGTGTAAGAATTGCGAGGCCAATTGAGTTGCCGAGACTGAAGTTGGCAGAACGCAAAAATGTGCATATTTTGATATTCGATTAACTATCACCCAGATTTGTGTTTTACCAGCGGATGGCGGTAAATTGGTTATAAAATCCATGGATATGTCTTGCCAAATTTGGAGAGGAATTGGCAATGGCTGTAGCAGACCCTTATATGGCGTGTTTTCTGGTTTTGTTTAAAGGCAAACAATGCATTGTCGAATGAATTCTTGTACTGCTGTGGTTAGTTTCGACCAACAGAAATTTGCAGAAGCCCTTGCAATGGTAGCTTTAATGCCAGAGTGGCCTCCGATTCTCGAATTGTGGAATTCATCGATAATTTTGTTTTGTAACTCAGTAACAGCAGGAATGTAAATTCGGTTTCCCTAAAATAATAAATCATTACGAAATTGGTAATTGGGATTTGGACATGTACCTGCACTGAATTGCTGAATTATTTCTTGTGATGTTGGGTCATTGCGCAGTGCGTGTTGTATGTCAGTCAGTAGCGAGAATGAAGGCCCTGAAATGGCGGACATGAAGGCTTCAGTGCTGAATCTGGATAGGCCATCGACGACCACGTTCTTTGTTCCCGGCTTGTAGTGAATGCTGAAGTCGAATCCGAGAAGCTTCATGAGCCAACGTTGTTGCTCAGGGGTTTGGATCATCTGGGATGTCAGCTTTCTCAAACTTTGGTGATCAGTAATGATTGTGAATGGTCGGTCTAGAAGGTAGTGCCGCCACTTTTTGACAACAGAAGTGATTGCAAACATTTCTCTCGAGTAGGCCGAAGCCTTTTGGAGGTGGAGGGGTAGTTTCAGGCTGAAGTATGCGAGAGGGTGGTTGGCTTGGGATAAGACGATGCCTATGGCAATGGAGGAGGCATCGGTTGTAACTGTAAAGGGTTTAGTGAAATTGGGGATTGCTAAAACTAGGGTGGAAGAAACTGTCTGCTTCAATGTATCAAAAGCTATTTGGGCCTTTGGGCTCCAAATGAATTTGTTATGCTTCAATAATTCGGTTAATGGACTCGCAATTCCTGCATAATTTTGAATAAATCTACGGTAATAGCCCGTTAAGCCCAAATACCCACATAATGCAGTCAGTTAGTTGGAGCTGGCCATTGTAACATCGCTTGTGGATGGTTGGATAACTTTGGAATTGAGCATTTCCTGAATTTGTCTTTCGATTTCATATTTTTGGTAGTAGGGGTAACGGTATGGTCTGGTGTTGATCGGGTTAGAGTTCGGAATAAGGTTAATGTGGTGTTGAAGTGTGCAGATTGGGGGTAATGTTGTTGGTGTGGGGAAAATGTGTTTGAAGGAGGTCAATACTTGGTTAAGCGTTGGGTTGGGATGTTGTATTGGGGATAATTCAGTAGTGGTGGCACACGATTGGTAACGTAGGAAGAGGAAACTGGCTACAGATGATGTTTGATCCAACCTCTTTAGTTGTTGAAGGGAAATTTGTGATGGGCTTGAAGCAGGCCCAAGTCCTTTTAAACAAATCTGTTGGCCCAAATGGTTAAAGGACAGTTAATTTTTTGTGATCAACAGTGATGGGTCCAAGCTGTTCGAGCCATTGGATGCCTATTACCCCATCCGACCCAACGATGTCTAGTAAGTTAAAATCAATTTCGAATCTGTGGCCTTCAATGTCCACACCGACTTTTGAGCAACTGCCAGAACTCTTTAATTTTTCTCCCTTTCCTACCGTAACCACGAATGCATGTGTGTTGTCGATTTCCAATCCCAGGAATTTCGTTGTTTTTGGGTGAAGGTAGTTGTGGGTTGAACCAGTGTCGACCAGGATTGAAATTAGGTTGTTGTTTATGGAAGCAGGGAGACGGAGTGCTCGTGGGTGGGAAGAGCCTGTGAGGGCGTGGAAGGATGTTTCCGGCGGGGTGTCTGTTGTTGTGTTTGTGGTGTCGAGTGATGTTAATTTGGCTGTGGTTTCAGTTGTTGGTTCAGAGATTGGTGGTTTATCGTCAGGATTGGTATCGGGGAGGATCATGAGTATGTGAGTGGGTTTGCATCTATGGCCAAAGTGGTATTTCTCGTCGCAGTTGAAGCAAAGTCCTTACTGCTTACGAGCATTCATTTCGGTTTGTGATAATTGTTTTACTGGAATTTGTGGTTTGGGGTTTTGCAGAGGAGGTGTTTGTGGAATTGTTTGTATGGTTGTGGAGCTACTGTATTGTTTATGAAATGGTTGGCTGGGTTTAGAAAATGGGGGTTTGGCTAAGCCATTGAGTTTCTTTTCTATTAGTTTTGCGCCATCAATTGCACCTGAGATATTGGGCGGTTTAAGGAGATGCAGCTCATTTTGTATGTTTTGTTTGAGGCCCGAGATAAAACATTGAAGAATCGACTCGTTGGACAGTGTTGTAATCCGATTACAAAGACTTTCGAAGGTGGATATATAATTGTCAACTGTAGTTACCTGCTTTAGCTTGAACAAGGTAGCTTATGGGTTGAGAAATGTTGGCGGGCCAAATCGTTTTTCTAATGCTTTTGTTAGCGCTGTCCACGACGAGATCTGGTTGTTGTGATGCATCCACTGAACCACGAAAGTGCTAAGCCTTGCATATGGAAACTCGCGAGATCTACTCTTTGATCTTCGGGCGTGGAATAATAAGCGAAAAATCGGTCCGCTTGGAAAATCCAGTCGTGTGGGTTAGATCCATCGAAGGTTGTGAGTGAACATTTTGGGGTACGGGTGGTTGATGGGGTGGTAAGTAATGGAGGTTGGCGGTTTACAGGGGCTTCGTATATTGAAGAAGATTGGTTGGTTGGTGAGATAGACGGTTGGGTATCTAATTTATGGTTAATCTCGGCTAAGGTGACTTCAATGTCGATGTTATCGGCCGTTAGGGCTTCAAGCATGGTGCTGTGGGAGTTTTGGGTATTTTGGATGGTGTTAATGGCGGTTTGGTGTTCAGTAAGCTGCGGGAAGGCATCGTCGAGGTGCGGCATGGTAGTGGGATGTTTTGGATATTGTGAGGTATAAGGAGGGGGAGTACGAGAGTGAAAGCACCAGTGATAAGCACTGGGTTAACGGAGAGGAGAAGAAGAAAGTTAGGAGGAAGAAGAAGGCATGAAAGGGGAAATCTCTAGAGAAAAATAATGCAAATACTTCTATATTCCTTTTCCCATCCAACCAGGTACAGATATAGAATTCACTATCCTTACAATTACTTTTTGGAACGTGACTGCTAATGCGCCTACCTATTTTTCTATAACCAATTTCTGTGCATAACAGAATTGAACAAAAGACAACATTTCCTAATTATAAAAATAACAAAAGGTTTGTAAAAAGGACTTCACTGCAGTGCTTGTTCCCTTGCGTCTATATTAGCCATATTTTAATCCATCAATCTTTTTGGCCTGTGAACAGTTCTTTTTGGACGTGCACTTGTTGTTGCTTCATCTGGATGCGCACCACTGGCCAAACCATGCACATCAGACTGCTATCAATCCTCCAGTGTTCATTGTTGCAGCCCCGGCTATCCTACATAATCTGCCTGACCATGACAGTTAATTATGGGGTGTTGAGGATAAGCTGGGGTTTCGAACAATCGTTCCGTAGGTCCCTTCTTGCTTCCACTGCAGGCAATGTCACCTGAGACGCCGTCAGGGCTGTACTTTCTTGACTCCTATTGCTGACGGCTAAAATTGTCGTTAACGCCCGTGATTTCCATGTGAGTGAAAATAAACGTCCAGCAATGGAAATCAACTAAGTAGTAGTGTAGTATGCAGGGAAAAAGCGTAAATAAATGATCACGTAGAGTTTATAGTGGTTCAACCCATTGGGGCCTACGTCTACTTTGAATGGTTCTTTTATTATATCTTGAGTACAAGTTACAACATTTGATCGGGACGTATCCGAGTATATGTGAATCTATATATTTTTTGTGATGTAATGAAAAATTTGAAGCTTCTACGCGGAGAGTATGGTCATGGTGGCACAGAGATCCAAGGTTGGTTGTCTTATCTTCTTTCCGGATGCCAAAACAACCAAAATATGGTTTAATGTCCAAGAGTGTGGTTTGATGTTGAAGAGTATGCTCATATGTCCAAGAATATGTATCTTTTTCTTCTTTGGATGAAGAGAGGTGTTTATGAGGCTTTGGGAAGATTATCTTCTTCTTAGGCAACCGTTAGAGCTTGGAGGAGAGCTTGAACCAACCCTATTTTCACGTTGGAAATGAGGGGGTATTTATAGAAGTGAGTTAATAGTGAAGTAGGTGAATAGTAGGCGAGAAGAGCAGAATTTCACATCCCGCAAGCAGGCTCCTTACACATTTCGTATCCCCCTAGGGATACGAAATTGCATCCCAGAGGGATGCGATCTCGCATCCTGGCTGGGTGAGAATTCGTATCCCTCAAAGGGATACGAATTCACATCCCTAGTTGGGATGCGAGATAGTAGCCGGAGGGACGATGGGATGCGAAATTGCATCCCTCAAAGGGATACGAATTCATATCCATCAAGGGATACAAATTTGTATCCCAAGAGGGATGCGAGCTCGCCTTCTATGTGGGGATGCGAAGTTTGTTGGACCGGAGGGAGTCGAAATGCGTTGATGCTGAGGGACTCGAAGTGTTTGGAGGTTCGAGACGCTGGTGAGGCACACTATGAGAGATGCTAGATGAATGCCTTTAGTGGGATTCAAAATGTTCCATGTTGGGTGATTCAAAATTAGCCAATTGCACTGTTTTGAGGAGCTGCGAGACCTATACTCGCACGACTTCTCTCGGGCTTGAATCCTTAGTGTTTTGGTGAGACTTCGGGCTTTGGTGCCACGTAATGTGTTGAATCAAGCGAGTCTGATATACTTTTGGGAATCAGACCAAAATGTCGGTTAACATTTGTCACCCAAAGTACGTCTTGTCTCGACATGATGTGCTTTGAGTTGAAATCATCGTTTCTGCTGAACGTCTAATTCCTATTTACTCATGAATTTAAACGTTAGTTGTCGACTCTCGTTTACGTCGTAACGTAAACGAGTCGTTGTCGATATTGTGTCGTGCGTACGTTCACACGTTATCACATGGTTTTGCGCGATGCAAACGGAATTTTAAAATAAAGTGCGAATAGTAAATGTGTCGTTAGTCTATGACTACGCGAGTTGGATTTCGAGAAACGACGTCGAATCGTGGATTTGATCGCTTGTTGTACGTTCTCTAGTCGTTTAGACTTAAGAGCGTACTATTAGTTAGCAAATCGGATCGATGTTGTCGTAACGTCGAAAGCACGTGCGCGTGATCATAGTCAGAATCGTGAGTCGGAAGTTTCTCGAAGCTCAGATACTTCGTTCCCATTCACCTGTTGTTTCCATGAACGTGCGTATGTGTGTGTGTCTATATATATATATATATATATATATATATATATATATATATATATATGCAACATAAATATACACATGTTTTTCTTTTTTCTTTGGGAATCTCGAACCCCACAAAGGGATACAAAATTCCGTATCCCTGAAGGGATGCAAAATTTCGCATCACTGAAGGGGCACAAAACGGCGAACAGGCTAATCCCAGCATCCCCCTCCCCTATATATTAATTCCGAAATCCTCCTCTTTTCACATTACCGCCCTTCGTATCCTAAGAACATCGAATTCGAAAGCATCCACACGTGAATTGGATTCGAAATCATCGATGCCCCTCGAAATCAAAACAAAATCATCGTCTGTCGAAATGGATCTGGCACCAATCCTTCGAATCGCTCCTGTAACTCGAATTGCAAATCGAGTTTCGATTCATGTCATGCTTCGAGTTCGATCTTAGACATGGCCGAAATCGAACTTCGAGTTGTGCGTGAGATTGAGCTCGATTCGAAAGACGGCGTTGAGTCGTTATGTGGATTCGATTTTTGGTTTCGACGGAGAGGAAGTCGAGGAGGAACATGAGGTGGAGGGAGAAGGAAGAGAACCGAGGAGAGGGAGGAACTCGCATTCCTTGGATGCAAAATCTCGCATCCCAGCGATGCAAAATTTCGCATCCTTTGGGATGCGAAGTTTTGATCGTTAAGGGATACGTGAAAGAAAGGAGGGCAGGAGTCGAATTTTTGTGGAGAATGAGAAATGCGAAATTTCGGAGGGGGCCGAAGTTTGTGGCCTGAGTCGTTGGAATTCGTATCCCCTTGGAGGGGATACAAAATTTCGTATCCCGGAAGGGATATGAAATTCTTTGTTGGTCTGAGCATTTCGAGTCCCGTTTTCGTCACATTTCGCGTTTTTCATTCGTGACTTAAATTTCGACGACTCGCCTCTGTATTTGCGGCGTTACACGATCAAATTGAACCCTACGTTGAACTTGAGTCGACAATCCAGCCTCACACATAGGACTGTGGATTGACCAAACTATCGAACTGTTAGACGCGTTTCTTTGATTCTAATTGTGATATAGTCGCGACTCAATGTAACTCCGATGATATGGTCGACGACGACGATGGTTACAACCTCGGGGACTCAAGATCGTAGTCGTGTCCCAAGCCTTTATGTTATAATTGCATTAATACCGCACCGCACTGCACGTACATGTTAGTTTACACCAACACGTGGGGTACAGGGTTTTCTGTGTGGTTTTAATGCGGCTACGTTGTGAGTATAGTTTTGATGGCAATGAGCTCCAGACGGCTTCAGGTCTTGGAAGTCGAGTTCGTAGGAACAGCTCTAAGTTCTAATAAGCCTTATAACCATTCTAGCTTGTCAACGAGCGATAACGGGAAAACCAGATCTTCCACTTCGTCTCAACAAGTGGACCCATCTAGTACTCAGGACAAATGATACAACAAGTGGGCTCATCTAGTACTCAGGACAAATGATACAACAAGTGGGCCCCTCTTCTAATTTCATCATCCCGTAGTAAAATAAACCATTCTACTTTAATAACTTAAATTGGACTACAATGCTGTTAAAATTTACATCTATTTTTTACTACCAGCCTGAGCAATAAGTAAAATAGTTTTGTGCGTGTTTAAGAGGTCTTACGTCAATAAGTTTAGCTAGTATTTTAAGGATATTTCTAGCTACATAAATTTCTAGTATTTTGTGGACCTAATTTAGATCCACTCATTTCCACATGGACACAAATTTTTAGCTGCATCAGCTTCTTTTCATGCCAAGTTTTATGAGATTAGCTTTTTAATGTTTTGACTGAACAGCTAATTGATGCTTTCATTCTAGCTACAAAATCATGACGGAAGTTCCCTTTCACCTAAATCATTACGAAACCATTTCCCTAAGCAACCATCTACTTACCAACCCAACCCAACCCAACATTAGTCTCTTGCTAACATTGGTTGTCTACTCATATCTGTAAATAATTTCATCCTTCTTCCGTAATTAAGCTTATATTTGTATCTTGTTTTATATAAAAATTGTAAACTTTTTTAATGGAACCCAAAAAAATCCATCGTCCTCACCAACTCACTTCTTTGGTCATGTTTCCGAAGTGCAAATCAAAATTTTGTTTCTTAAGTATAGCTGAACGATGCATGATACACTATTTTATGAGCATTGACTTCTGATATAGTGAAATGTAAGCCATTCACCATCAATTATTGTAATAAAAGCTATACAACCTAATTCATGAAGTTGTTAAATGAATAAAAAATGGATTGTAATTTAGAAATTATTGTAAACATTAGGTGTAACATAATCAACATTTGCACAAAAAAGTAAAATATCAACTAAATCTCATCTCTACTCAAACTTTTCCCTTCCAATCAAATCCAACAAACAAAATCACATCCCTTCCATTAAATCCCGCCCTCAACCCTTAAAAAAAGAAGAAGTCCGTTTCAATTCTAGAGAGTAAATAACATGACCTTGACAAATTCCATATTCTCGATTCCAATAATTTTATTTTCTCTCTGGCTTATTGCCTTAGCTTCTCTATTTTTATATCGTCCAGATCATTTGGTAGTAGTGAAAGCTGGAATACTGAGGTGGGTGCCACTTGGCAAAGCCGAGTTTGATTTAAGAGATTTTGGAGGAGTTGGAAATGGCGAGTTCGATAACACTAATGCCTTTACAATGGCAGTTAAGGCAATTGAAAGGAGAGGCGGTGGGAGGTTGAATGTCAGTGCAGGTTTTTGGTTGACTAGTCCTTTTAATTTGACTAGCAACATGACTTTGTTTCTTGATCATGATGCTGTTATTCTTGGAATCAAGGTCAGTTGTATACTTTGTTTATACCCGGTTACGCTTTTGACCAGTGCCTTCTAAAGCTTTTACATTTTCTTGGTTTACCAATGTTGCTCATCAACATTAAGATTATTTCCATGTTTTAGAGAGGTTTGAGACAAGCATTTATGTTTATTGGTATATAACTGGAACTTATTTTTTTATATCATTTTAGCTCACTTTTCAGACATATAATGGATTCATACTCACTTCAGAACATATTACAGATATAAACATGTGTTTGCCATGTTTGCATTGATTCAGAAATTCGAATCGAAGACCAAAGGCGATTCTTAATTATTTTCTAAGCATTTTGACAACATGCTAGTGCAACTTTTTAGGGGGGAAAAAGAAAACATTGGTACATTTTCAAAGTGCTCTAATACATATCCTTGAATCAGTGCGAACATGACAAAATAGAACTTCATCTATAATTTGTTTTGAGATGGGTGTAAATTTGTTATATGTTAATAAGAAACTCTAAATAATTTTATTGAATGAAAGCCAACCAAGACTGCTATTTCCATTATGATAGGATGAGCACAGATGGCCTTTGATGCCTCCATTGCCATCTTACGGTTATGGAAGAGATCACAAAGGTCCTCGATATGGAAGCCTGATTCATGGCCAGAATCTCACGAATGTCCTTATAACAGGTATATATTCGTTCTATTTCTCAAAACAATACGATTCTCCTTACATTAAGAAGAAGAAAAAACAAATTTACTTTGAAGGTAACAATGGGACGATAGATGGACAAGGGCAAGCATGGTGGACAAAATACCGAAGGAGAATTCTAAACCACACAAGAGGACCTCTTGTGCAAATAATGTGGTCAAGAAACATTATAGTTTCCAACATAACTCTACGCAATTCGCCATTCTGGACGCTGCATCCTTACGACTGCAAAAATGTAACAGTTTCAAATGTTACCATCTTGTCCCCAGACATAAATGCTCCTAACACTGATGGGATCAATCCAGGTTAGATTATCATCAACATTCTCCTATGATCCTTTCTCACTTTTAAGGTCCAATATATGACATGAATAATTCTCCTTGCAGATTCATGTGATGGTGTTCTGATTGAGAACTGCTATATAAGTGTGGGTGATGATGCTATAGCAATAAAGAGCGGTTGGGATCAGTATGGAATCAAGTATAATCAGCCATCTACCAACATTTTAATCCGCAATCTCATTGTTCATTCTGTGGTAAGGTAGAGCAATTCCTCTGCCCTCAAATTTCATATCCACGTGTTTAACTAATTAATAAGCAAACAAAATGATTTTTTTTAAATAATAATTTTAGTACCATTATTCAAATATAACATACTCAGGTATATTTAAAACATATTGCAAATATAATTTGTTTTTGACATGCTGGCGCTGATTAGTATTTGTATTGGAACATTTTGTGAACCCAACTACACAATTTCATTAATCTTGACTTGAGCACTTCAAAAATGCATAAATGCAATTTCGTCAAATTATTTCGTCACAGGCACTTAGAGAATGCACTAAGCAGATTCTTTAAAAATTAAAATCATGTCTGTGGTGCATTCTTCTCCTTTTTTCTAGAGTGCCACATCACTAGCCACTTGAGATCATTTGATGTCAATGATGCATTCCTATAATCATGTTTACATATGTCATATGTTTTGGACTGGTCTAAATTTATTATATTTTGAAAAGTTGGCTAAATTCATTAAAAACATCCGAAAGAAGTAGAAACTAATGGTTCGTAACTGAAGAGACGTAAAAAACACTGGCATGCTTACGTTTGATCATATGACCATGCAGTGCAGGAGTATCAATAGGAAGCGAGATGTCAGGAGGAGTTTCCAACATAAGAGTAGAAAACGTACACGTATGGAATTCAAGGCGTGCCCTTAGAATAAAGACCACCCCTGGTAGAGGCAGTTACGTTCGCAACATCGCATACCATAACATAACCATAACAAACACTCGTGTAGCCATAGTCATCATGACATACTACAACGAGCATGCAGACGATGATTTCGACCGTTTTGCGATGCCTAAGATTGAGAACGTAACATATGATGGAATATACGGCTATAATGTTAGAGTTCCTGTGAAAATACAGGGAACCGATGATATACCTATTGTGGGTGTTGATTTTAAGAATGTTTACGTGCAAGCACAGAGGAAGAAGAAGCATTTGTTTCAGTGTGCTTCTGTAAGCGGGCGTGTTTATGGTAATGTTTATCCTGCACCTTGCAAGAATCTCGACCTCTATGATGATAATGGTCGGTTGATGGAGAAGTCCATTTTGTACAACGCTACGGATGTGGATTATGACCTGTGAGGTATGTTAGTATGTGCATGTAAAAGAATTTACTGTTTTATACTGGTTGGTTATATGTGTACATAAGGAAGTGGTAAAGTGGCTGAAATTGTGAATTGGCGGCGTACACACCTACTAAAACTATTTCACTGTAAATGAAAGACTGCCCCTTAGACAATTTGATATATATTATGCATTTTTGTTCCTGTCTTTCAAATTGAATATATGCGCTGCTTGGATATAAAATTCCGTTTGTGTACCGGCTGCAAAAGATAGAAATAAAAATATGATCTTGTACAGTAATGTGCTACAATCACAAAACGATAATAAAATAGACGGTTTAATTTATTTTGTGAAATTTTAAAAAACATTGATATTTAGTGCAAAGTAGATTAGATGGAAAGTTGTATTTTATAAATTAAAATTTACCGAATAATTCAATAAATAAATTTAAAAACACATCATATAAAATCTTGTCTAAGCTTAAAACCAATATTTTATTATATTTACATTCGAATTTGACGATTAAAAAATGTTTAGTAAACTACCTTATCATTTAAAAGGGTCCCGAATACGTTGTTATGTTAACTTGTTCTTCATTCAGGTTTTAATGTTGTATTGCAAGCAGAGAATAAAAATCAGCTGGTTCGTGCTCCAGTAAAGCTTCTACTGTTTTTGTAAACTACCCCTATAAACTGTCATGGCCAGTAGAAAAATTTTATACTATAATTTTTTGTTATTCAATTTCTTTCTATATATATATATATATATATATATATATATATATATATATATATATATATATAGCGAGCGTTCAATGATACCCTAAACAATGCAACACCTTATTTGTCTCTTGATTTTCACCAATTATTTCTCTCTCTTTTCACTCACTCTCTCTTTCCGCTACTTTATTTTAATATGAATGAAAGGCTATAAATGTAATGCATTTGGGGTGCTCCAAAACAGGGGTGCCATGTAACTTCTCTCTCTCTCTCTCTCTCTCTCTCTCTGAGCTTCTCAAACAATGCTGCACCCTTTTAGGTCTTTGATTTCCACTACTTATCCTGATTTCTCTCACTTTTCACTAATTTATTGTAAACGAGTGGTTGTATTCCAGGTGTAAATGGGGTGCTAGAAAATTGAGGTGTCATAGAGTATGCCACATACATCCCACCCCACCCTACTGTGAGCTAAACTAATTCAAATCCAATAAGATTCTGTAAATGTTCAATTAACATATATATTATCATCAATCCAAGATTTGAGCTCATTCCAACATTTGTGAAATAATATATTTTATGTTTAAATTTAACGGTTCGACGAAACCAGTTTCATTGGGTCTGGAATGTTAAACTATAACAGAATGTCAAATTTCGTGACAATCAGATACTATGGGTCCGTTAGATTTTGAACGGGAAGAGGAAAATGAAAGGAGTATTTTGAAGGGTTATTTGAAGGGGAATGTGTTTTTTTATGAAAGGGGTAAACTGAAAGGAGTAAAATTATCATTTTACTAATTATTTGTATGTATTTTATTTGTATGCGTATGTATAAAAATGGTAAAAAATTAGTTGTTGGCTTGCGTCGGACGCGAAAGCTAACTTTTGAACTGTCCGATTGAAAGAGGCAAATGGTGTGGGCTCCACATCGACGCGTCCGACATGGATACGAACATTAACTGGCCAGTTTAAAAATAAAACGCTACCTAAGGGTCCGTTTGATTTTGAACGTGAAGGGTTATTTGGAAGCGGTATTTGAAGGGGAATTGTTGCGAACGGGGAATATGTGTGTGTGTGTGTTTTTTTTTTGTTTTTTTTACGAAAGGGGCATTTTGGAAGGGGCAGGGGTACTATTTTATTGTTTGTGTATATATTATTTTTTATTGTTTGTGTGTGTTTATTGCTGAACATAATAGTAGATTGCAGAATTAAAATTACATAATTGTGGAATACAAATTGCAGAATTTAAAATGCTAGTATAAAATACAGAATACAATGAATTTTTTTAATGCATTCCCGTGACAACTAGTTCGTTTCGTATATTGTCTCGTACAACCGCCATGGTGGATGTTGTTCTGGTTCTTTGAACGGGTTCTCGATATCTATTTCCGGGATTTGATATACTGTAATATTCTTCGAGATATTCGTTTGGCACTAAATTAGGGTCGTCATCATACGACATAAAATCTGGATCGTCAGCGTTGTATTTTCTGATGTAGTTGTGAATAACCATTGTAGCAGTAACAATTTGTATTTGAACATGGTATGGATACGTCTGGATGTTACGTAAGCAAATTTTTTCTTTCAAATACCAAATGTTCTTTCAATTGCCATACGCAAACTAGAGTGATAGTAGTTGAAAATTTCATTTTCTGACTTCGGTTCATTCTGTGTGTCATTAAAGTCTGGTATATGATATCTCACGGATCGGTAAGGAATTATATATCCTTCCAATAGCAGATATCCTGAATCCACTAAATAATACTGTCCGGCGGGAGGATGAGGGAAATTAAGATCTGGGTTATTTATAGCTTTCCGAAATACTTTAGCGTCGTGCGTAGTTCCTTCCCATCCTGCTCTTACAAACGTAAAAGTTAAACCAAATGCATAAACATCCATAATATTTTGTGTAGCAGATCCCTTCCGCCCTACAAAACATTGCATGTCTTCTTGACCCACATGAGCCATCACATGTGTCCCATCAATAGCCCCAATACATTTTTTAAAGAAAGGATAATATCGGTTTGAAGAACGAATTTGTTCTGATATTCGGTTAAATTGGGTATCGGCCGGTCTAATAATATCGACTGCCAATAAGAGAACTGAATCCAAAACTTAATGAAAAATGACATTAATCGTACCATTTGATCGTTGAAACCGCTCAGCAACCTGCCTTGTAGGGAGGGCTAATGCAATAGTATATAGGAATACAGCCACCATTTCTTTGACTGTTATGTGCATTGAGTCTTTCAATCCGTAATTTGCTAACAGTTCACACAAGGATCTGAAACATAATTGCTTCATTCGAAAATTGCTATGACAACGATCTGCGTGTCCTGATAGTATTTCATGAACCCAAGCAAGGTCGGAACTTACAGAATTATGTATTCTGCTCCTTTCTCGTGTTTGATTAGCCATAAGTTCTTGAACATCTAACAAATCTTGCAAATCTTCATAATCAAATTCATCACTAGCTGCCATTATTTGTTAAAGAATAGGAGGAAAATGAAGAGTGGATATGGTGGTGTAGTGTTGAAATGGGTGGAATATATATAGGGAGAGGGAAAAAAGAAGGGCAAAAAAATATCTACTGCGTCGGACGCGTCCGAAACGTCAGACGCGAAAGCTAACTTTTGAGGCGTTCAACTTGAAGGGGCAAATACGTGAGTCCCACTATTGACTCGTCAGACGCGTCCGACGCAGACGCGAACATTAACTGCCCAGTTAGAAAATCAAACGGTACGAATTAAAAACTTTGAATCGATAAATAAGCTTCAATGTAACATTATTAAAATTCATCTATATAATATCCTAACCTAAACCTAACCCTACTTCATCTTTTCTGAAAAGTTAAATATGAAGTCGCTGCCACTTCTCCTTATTTTCAGAAAAAACGTAAGTTTAGAAAAATCATGTAAATATTCGAAAATCATGAATCAAATGCTTTGATCTTAGATGAAGTTGTTCTTTGCTTTCAGGTGTTTTTTAGGGGGTGCGCACGAAAAGTTCGACGTTGATTTTTCACCAACGATACCTAAGGGCTTGGGTTTGTGAGCATTACAGGCCGAATTAGGAAAAAAGAAAGGTGATTTTGGTGTTCGTGAGGGAGAATATAGCTCGTGTGTGGATTTGAGTGGGTTTGGTACAAATTTTTGTCGTACTTTCCCTATAATGGCGTAAGGAAGACCGAGTTCGGGTTTCAAGGCCGTGGTGCTTGTTAGGCATGAAGGAGATGAGGTGAACGAGCTCAAGATGAGGAAGATAATGGTGAAATCAGTTTGTTCTTTTTGTGGAGAGTATAGTGGGTTGAAGGAACGAGTTGGTCGTAGATGAGTTTGAGCTGCAAGGGGTTGTTCGGAGTGTTGAATTAGAGAAGAAAAAGGGGTTAGGCAGCTTTAGTGTTAATGATGTGGATTATAGATAATTAATTTAAATATTAGTTTATTAGTTAATGACCTTTAAATTGGTACAATCTTGATAAAAGTGTATATGTTTCGTACTAATTGCAATGAAAGTGGTTTGAACTCGCTTGGAGCCAGCTGGAATTTTTGACTAAATTAAACATATGTTTAATTTAATCGACAATAAATCGTTATTCGATAATTAAAAATTAATATGAGTAAACTCACTATCTCTGGTTCGTTTATTTATTTTTTAAACGAATTTTAATTTAATATACATAATGTTTATGTGTTGTTTGTTGGTTGTTTGGATGAATTGACAAATTGATATCAATTATTTGCTATTATATATATGTAGTAGATATAAGTTTGGCAGTTGGATATTCTCACACATTTTAGCGGATGAGACCCTGTGCGCCCAACATAATAGCATATGACCCTTTATACCGCGATATCCCTCCTTGAAATGGGATTGGTATTATTTGTGTCGACTAACATATGTGGATGTAGGGAAACGGGTTTGAGAGATCCAATTGGATTGCTCAACAATTATATTGTTGTTTCCATATATATAGTGATATAGGACGTGTTGAATATTTGGTGATGGATTATTGTCTGTTTAGATGTTAAATAGCACTGGTCCTAAATTTTGGTATTTAAATACCATAAAGTATATTCGAATGTAAAATGGAATTTGAGATATATAAAAAGGAAATTTATTTTTCCAAGCAAAAGTTGAGTTTCAAATGAGCTTGGAAATATAACCTTGTTTTTAGTAGATTGAAAAAGGAGTTAATTTATAAACAATGTTTGTAAATGAAGTGAGATAATTATCACTGGATAATTTGGAATATGTATTCAGGCTTGAATTTAAAAAAGAAAGAGGAAATCGATTTGAAAAGATATAGTGGATTTTATTCCGAGGTTCAGAATGAAAGTTGAATTGAGGTAAATCGAGATTTATTATTGGAAATCGACTATGTCGAATTTAGAAAAATGATTTATTTTCTAAAAGGATATTTAAAATTTATTTAGTAAAAAGCTATAATTTAAAATTTATTTTTTCTATTATTCCGATATGTAAAGGTATAGAAATAAATCTATGTTTTTATATATATAATTTTGTAATAACGTAATATTATCTTAAATTGGGATATTATATGAGAAAGATTTTGTAGAAATCAAATAAATGGTGCTTTTAAATAGTATAAAATTTATGGATTTTGAAATACTTTTAAAGAGAGATGTTGAATATTTAAGTAGAATGAAAAGGGTAATGAAACAAATTGTTTATAAACAAGGTCTATAATTTATCTGTATAAATAAATATACAATGGAAATTTGATAAGTGGATTTATATTGGATTTTGAACCAATATTTTATAAATGGATTTGAAATCATTATAAAGTTATAAATCAAATTATAGGTGATTTTGGCCCTTAAATGGGATTTGGTAAAGGGTGAACTTATAATGGAATTTTATAAGTAATTTTTTTATAAATAGAAATTAAACGAGAATTGGCTACATTTTTTTTGAAATGTTAAAATGGTTTGCTATGTAAGCAAAGTATGGATTTTTTTGAAGTAATAAAAATTCATAAGAAATAAATTTATGAGTTTGAGTAAACGAGCAAAAAAGGGATTTTTGATTATTAAGGGATTTTATAATGGAAATTTATAAAATATGAAACAGATTATAAACAAAGGATTTGTAAATGTGAAATTAAATTTATGTTGATAATTGTTGACACGTCTTTTGGCAAGGCCGTCACAACTCATTTTCTATCAAACAAATTACTCAGGACTTGAGTGTAAACTCCAGCTAGCTTGCATTCACTTGGATGAAGTGTCAAAGCTCTTGGAAATTTGGACTTTGCATGCCCTGGTTCGGATCGAACCATCCGGCTCGAATGAAGGCGGCTCAAATCGTTGCACCAACTTCGGATTGAACAGTTCAAATCGAGATTCTGAGATCGACTAGCCTGGATCGAATTCAATCCTATCCCACTCAGGAAGCTCCCAAGCACCAACATGGACCTATTCTGAAGGCTATTATCTCGGCCCACTCACCTATTACATCGGATCGATGTACACCTAGCATGCACGAACTGGAGAGGTTGTCTCCACGTTCCCCACTTTGTTCCCGAGATCTGCTGAGCAATTGCCACATGGCCATTCGATCCGAAGCATGGTCTTGCCTATAAATACATGTTTCAAAGGCAATTGAAGGGATCTTTTTCTTGGGATTTTCTTCTTCTTGAATGCAAGGACATTGGGTCACCATCAAATTGAATTCACTACTTGAACACAAGGATTTGTGTATAGATCAATTCTCTTTCTCCTCTTTCTCACAACAAATGTACCGATTTCTGTAATCTTTCATTATAAACAAAAGATTATCAAGTGGACGTAGGCAAGGATTTAGTCGAACCACTATAAAAATACTATATGCCCCTTGTTGTTTATTTACCTTCTACACTCTGTGATTTGTGTTTGTGAGAACATTTCATATTCAATGATAGGATTTATCACCTTGGGGTGTTAGTTCCAATTTTTGGTCTGACATTTTTGGCGCGCCAGGTAGGGGATTACGCTATCACTTCGACTTTCTGCTCAGGAAGCAAATTACTTGGAATTTCGGATCAATGGTTAAACGAAAGAAAGACGGAATTTTCTCTCGTGTGGAGGATGTTGGCACTGAAGGCGCTAGGAATGAGAGGAGCCAGGAGGCTTCCTCTCGTGGTGATCCCTCATTATACGTGACTAGAGAGGAAATGGACGGCGTTCTTGGTGAATTAAGAAATCAGATGGCGTGGCAAGATGAGCTTCTTCGGAAGCTGCAGGAAACGATGAACAATTTCTTTACTCGGATGGATGGAAAGCCGAGCAACAACGGTTTACTCACTGGAACAAGTGTTGTTGGGGTGCAAACAACAACAGATTTGGCTCGAGAAAGTGCTGCTTCTCAGACCAGATTAGATAGTATCCTAGATCGAACGGATGGCAGCATCGATCCGGAGGTAGTAAAGAGCAACCACCCTCCTGATGATTTGCAGCATGCTACTCTAAATCACAATGCTCCGGATGGGTGCACAAGAGTCACTGGAAACTTAGGCCAGGCTCGGCCTACATCTTCTCTGGATCAGATGGATACCAGGGCTCTGAGATTATCAACACTTCAAGATAGAAGCCCCGGATCTAAAATCTCAAACCGGCTCGGACCGAACGGTCGATCGGGGAACTGGAGGCACATTCGATCTAAATTTGAGAGTCGAGCATAGGCTCCCTCACACTTCAGGACTTCACGCTGGGGCACCACCATAGGATTGGACAAGTGGCGACAGTTGCTGGTCGACAGAAACCACATTACCAATGGAATTTGACGCTTTACGAGAGACAACACTTCTCAGGATAACGTGAATAACATCAATCGCAACCCAGTCTCATGGGAAATCCGGAATTTCAGCAACCCTCCAGACTTCAAGTTACCATCTTTGGAGCCATACAACAGCAGGACGGGCCCTACTATGCATCTGATGCGCTATATGTACCATACAGAAGTTTTATCGATGTCGAACAACGTCATGGACAAGCGCTTTCCCCTCTTCTTGACGATATAGCTGCTATGTGGTTTTGGCAGTTGGAATGTGAATCGATCAACAACTGGAACGTGTTGGTCGCACGCTTTATTAAGCAATTTCAAGTCCATATCTGTCGACCCAAGAACGTTATTCGCTTACTTCAATCAAACAAAGGTCTGGCGAGACCCTCCACTCATTTCTGGAAAGTTTTAACGCTGCTGTAGCATTAATAGATCAACCTGAACCATTTTGGTATTGATGGCAGCTGTCTTCGGCATTCTAGATAAGTCGGACTTCAAAACTTTTTTGCATCAAGATCCATCGGGAGACCATCGTGAATTCTACTCTGAAGCAGATAGATTTCTATGGGAGGAAAATGCAAATTCCAAGAAGGGCATTCTCGATGCTAACATGGTCAAGGACGGAGGACCGTTCAACTCTGGAAAAGGCAATGACAGTGGCAAAGGAAAGACCGTGCTAAGAATGATAGCAATGTTCAACCTCGGAGAGGGCCTAAATACGATAAATACACTTAGCTCAGTGCCACACTAATGGATATCTATTTAGATATAAGAGATGTTATCTCCTACCTAAATCCTCTCAGGAGGGAGCCAACACAAAGACTGCGAGAGGAAAATGCAAATTACGAGAAGGACATTCTCGATGTTAACATAATCAAGGACGGAGGACCGTCCAACTCTGGAAAAAGCAATGATAGAGAATGATCGCAATGTTCACCCTCGAAGAGGGCCTAGATACGACAAATACACTGAGCTCAGTGCCACACCAATGGATATCTATTTAGATACGAGAGATGCTATCTCGTACCGAAATCCTCCCAGGAGAGAGCCAATGTAAAGAGAGCTCGATTCTGGAAGACACTACATGTTTCATGAAATGGACGGTCATAATACCAATGAATGCAGGCATTCGCGAGACTTGATTGAAGAACGTGTCAAAAACAGAGAGTTACCCGAGTACGTCAAGCAACCAACAACGCCTACACTAGCGGTGCCACCTCTTGCTCCCTGGAGAGGGAATGATCCTGGATCGAGTACTTGTGAGATCATCATCAGTTGATCTGGATTAGAACGCCGTGGATTTTCTGCATTTCTTAGGACATAAGATATGTTTCTGTTTGCTTTCAGTTTTCCGGATGCCTTTATCGACTCACATATGCACGTGGATTAGGATGTAATCCTCGGTCATACTCTGTTCTTGACAATAAAACCATCCGACGAATAAATGACTAAGTTGAAGTGCACATGTATGAGATTAGGATTTAGTCCCTTGGCATGCTCTAGATTCCACATTAAACCAAATAGGATTTGTTTTGGCTTTGTAATTGTTTCCGAATTGAATAAAATGGATTTTTTAAGCATGGATTATGTTTGGTAAACTTAAGTGTCTTGTTAGGATGTGTCAGGATTCTCAACCTCAACTTAAGTATGGCTTATACTTATCACGGAACTCTAGGAATGGATTATGCCTAGGGGCGGACTATTTTGTTAGGATGTGGCAAGTATAGCTCTATCTCGACATGAGTATGGTTTATACTCAGTCAAATTCCTAAGTATGAATTATACTCGGGAACATCGATTTGTCTTGTCAGGATTTGACAAACGAACTCAATAATACTCGAGTATGGGTTATGCTCAGTTTGAACTTCCAAGTATGGATTATGCCTGAAAGGTTGGGTCCCCTTGCCAAGATTTGGCGGGATGATTCGAACGTCGCTCGAGTATGGTTTATACTCAAAACGAACGTCCAAACATGGTATATGCTTGAAAAAGTTAGGCAGTACTGTCAGGATTTGACACATCTATTTGTCTCATATCTTTGTAGGTATGGATTATACTCGCAGTCGGGAGGGCCTGGCAAGGCCCTTGTTTTCTTGGATTTCTCTTATAATATGATCCCAAGCGACCATGGATTTCTGGTTTTCTATTTTAATACGATTCGATATGATCGTGGCTTTCTGAACTTCCATTCGTATTAGATTTCTATGGGTTATGAATTTTTGGATTATCCAGAACGCATCTTCCTTTCTCAAGAAAGATATGTTCTAAGGGGTAAAATGTTGACATGCCTTTTGGCAAGGCCGTCACAACTCGTTTTCTATCAAGAAAACCATTTAGGACTTGAGTGTAAACTCCATCTAGCTTGCACTTAGATGAAGTGTCAAAGCTCTTAGAAATTTGGACTTTGCATACTTGAAGCCTTGGTTCGGATCCAACAATCCGGCTCGCATGAAGGCAGATCAAATCATTGCACCAGCTTCGAATCAAACAGTTTGGATCGAGATTCTGGGATTAAATAGCCTGGATCGAATTCGATCTGATCCCATTTAGGCAGCTTCTAGGCACCAACGTGGACCTATTCTGAAGGCTAATATCTTGGCTTACCCACCTATTACATCGGATCGATGTACACCTAGCATGCACGAATTGGAGAGGTTGTCTCAACGTTACCCACTTCGTCCCCGAGATCTGCTGAGCACGTGGCCATTCGATTCGAAGCATGTTCCTGCCAATAAATACATGTTTCGAAGGCAATTGAAAGGATCTTTTTCCCTGGGTTTCTCTTCTGCTTGAACATAAGGGCATTGCATCACCATCAAATTGAATTCACTACTAGAACACAAGGATTTTGTTTATAAATTATTTCCCTTCTTCTCTTTCCCATTACAAATGTACCGATTTATGTAATCTGTTAATATAAACAAAAGATTATGAAGTGGACGTAGGCTAGGATTTAGCCTAACCACTATAAAAATACCGTGTGTGTAATGCTCCACTTCTATATTCGCGTTAGCCAAGGTCATTGCAAGTAATGATGTCAACTAACCCGAAGAATAAGGCTGTTGAGGTGCAACCATCTGTGCAATAGCTTTGAACGAGTGTCAAACGTATCGGATAATGTGGTCTTACTTTTCAAATCTCATGAGGAAATCCGATACATCTAATTCATGTTCAAAACTGCTACACATTGGCTATATATAATTCAGAAAGCAATATAAAATACAAAACAATAAAATCAGAGTCATACACAGATATTCACATCACTAAAGCAGAAATGGATATGAATATAACGCTGGAGCGGAAATACAAGATAGTGATCATAGTCGATCCACTATACAACAAAAGAATAGGTACATGGCTACTCAAAATAATATGTATACAAAGGAATCTCATATACATATAACCCAAAAAGTACAATGTAACACCCCATAATTTTAACAACACTAAAGATGATAAATTAAAGAATATTTAAATAAATATTCAGAATAAAGGGAAACAGACTACGCCGTTTTGTTCGTCTCGGAATTATGGTCAAAATAGACAGCTATTTTGCGTAAAACGGACACCGTATGAAGAAGTTATTAAGGTTTGAAGTTTGTATACATATAAGCCTGTTATATATGAATAAAGTAAGCCCAGAATTCAAAACAATTCAAAATTCAAGTAGAAGGGGGAAGTGGGAAAATTCCCGCCTTAGGATGTCGACCCCATCAAGGGGGTGTTGACCCCTGGGTCGACACACCAAGGGGGTCAACCCCCCTACCGCAGATCTAGGGAGATTCTTCTGTTCTGAACGTAGACTGATTTCTGTGCAAGATTCGTTGGCTGATTGCTATAAATAAGACCCCATTTCTCTTATTTTTCCACACAAAAAACAATAGAGAACTAAATGCTGCCTCTGCCCAGATTAAATCAAACCTTTTCTTCTTCAGCAATCAAGTTATTCAAGTTTAGGGATCTGTGATTCAACATTTGCAACTATTCTTCTGTCTCTTAGATCTATTCTCTGTGAGTCTAAGTTAATTTTAGATATAAATGCTTAAAAGTTAATCTTGACATGATTATAAACTATATATAAGCCTGTGACTAATTGAACCATATCAGATCTGCCATAACCTGTGTATCTAAGTTATTTTGACATGACTATAATTGGATCTAAGCCTATGCCTATTTATCATATCGTATCAGCCATTGTTTGTATATCTAATTCACTGATTAGATCTCATCATGCCTGTTTATGATCTTGACACTATGCCTAATCAGTCTTGTCATTACATGTTCATCAGATCTGTTCTTATATGCCTATTTCTGCTATCATATGCCCATTTCTGTTACTTTTGGTTTTATGCCTATTCTGTTCCTCTCTCTCATTCCCTTTTATTTTTATAGTCAGGCTACCTTCGAGCCTAGACCGATATCGCTGAAATATGGTACGAACGAAATTGGGTTAAATTGGGAATGATTGGAAATGATAATTTAGGGGCATAACCTGTACTTTGAATCATGATTGGAATCTAGAGAACAAACTATATTGTGAAATTGGACTAAAAATTGGGGCATGATTTATACGGTAAATTATGACTTGTGGTTTGGGACATATAAATCTGTAGACTTAATTTAAGATTAAGCGAAACATGTTAATCAAAATGTAAAGAATCTGTGAAGCCTGTTTAATCCATTAAAATTGGGGCATAACTTGTATGGGGAAATTTGGGGCATAAATCAAATTGTGATTTAGATCTTAATTTGGGGTATATGGTATATGATGAATATGACTTGGAAAAGGGGCATGAAAACTATAATGAAATAGGGATAATTGTTAAAGAATGAAATGCCTAGAATTATTAGAAACTGTAACCACGCTTAGACACGAGGTTAGATTACACTTGTGGTAGAAGTCTGCTCGGACCCGCCCGGCGTATCCAGCGACCACAAGTGGTGAATCTAATGTGAGGGGTATAAGTACATAAACATGTGACGGTGCTGAGACACGAGGTTAAGTCCAACTTGTGGAAGAAGTCTGCCCGGACTCAACCGGCATATCCAGCATCCACAAGTGGTAGACTTAATGTGGGAGGTCTAGCGCATTATAATCATAAATGAATATATGGTAATGAATTTGTAATACTTAACCTATTTGAATCCATGAGGATTGTATGAGCCTGTTAAATCTGTGAGGTTAAGTAAGCCTATTAAATTTATGGGGCTAATTAAGCCTGTTAAGAATGTGGGGTTAAGTAAGCCTGTTAAATCGGTGGGGTTAAGTAAACCTGTTAAATTTGTCGGGGTTATACGAATCTGTTAATCTAGAAAACTTAACCTGCTAAATCTGTAGGGGTTATATGGACCCGTTAACTTGCAGGGTTTAACCCGTGAATCTGTAGGGGGTTGTGCGAATCTATTAAATATGTTAGGCATAACCTGTCAAAATCCTAGTTAATTAGGGACACAAAATCTATAAGGGTTGGCTTGTGTCATCTGCTATCTGGGACCCATATTAGTCAGTAACCCATTCTAGTATTAAAGGGGGACCCCGCACTAGGTAGGGGTCAGGGCACACTTACTAAGCTGATTGTAGGAGGTTTACCTGGGAGGAGGTGTACTGGCGCGTTCCAAAGGACTCATGTGCGTGCATGATTACCGCCTGTGCTAGGAAAATAAGCCGTTGTAACACCACTAAATAGGTCTGTGTCCTTCTGTAGGTTGACACTTTAGAAAGTAATACACCCTACTGTGGGGACGACACAGTGTATTTAAGGGATAGGGAGCCGATCAATTGGGGGTAGTAATTAGGGTACATCTAGTCCTATCTGTTTCTGTGGGATACCTGTATTTCTGTTTGGGTTAACACCCGTTATTTCTTTTTAGGTACCAATTAATTCTGTTTGGGGGTAAAACCCGCTGCTAGAGTACACCTAAAAGTACCATTATATTTCTGTAGGGATCATCCTGTTTCTGTTAAGTAATTAGGGAATATGCAATCCTGTTACATATCTGTTATACTAGTATTGGTGCAGAGAAGAGTACTTAAGAAGCACAACATATCCAGTTCTATTATCCTGTTATACTTTCCTTATGATACTATTATCCCTCTCATTCAGTTTATATACCTGTCATGATGCTTTTACTTATTTATATGCTAGAAGTAGCTGGACTTGCCAGAATTTATGTTTGACCCATTTTGTTTCCTTTTCTCTCTCTTCCGTTACCCCCCAGGTTCTCAGGGTGGGAATACTCCGGCTTGACTTGGATTCTCTCTTCCATTCTACTTGGAGCTTCTTTGATGTACCGCTTGATTTCTTGTCTTCTCTAATATGGCTATATTTTGGGGATTATGCTTTTTATGTATTTCTGTACTCTGATGATTTTAAGTACAAGACAGAAGCTTTATATTAATGTAATGGGGTTTCAATACTTCGGACTTATGATGTAACTGGGTTTTGAACCACTATGTTTTCTGTTTAAAAAAGTTTTAAATTCCGCTGCTATTTTATATCTGTCTTGTAATGTTTCTGTTTACCTATAACGCTTCACGAAACTTAATGCATTCTCTTAACGACTGACATTAATGGACGTGGGGTGTCACACACAAGACTAAAGTAGTTTGCTTAAAAGTGGAGGATATCCATGCTGGAATCAACAAAAATCACCTGAAATACCTCAGTCTGACCCGAGTGCTATTTACAAAAAGATAAACAATAAAGGATTAGTTTAATTGTACTTATCTCATAATCTAGGATATAATAAGAGATATAAGTAAATGTAGACATGAATACGATAATAACAATATCATTTATAAGTGTGAATCCCAGGAATGTCTAAGGCATATCTCAAAATCTATATCAGAGCTATAAAAGAATATCTCATTCAAAATTATATTGCTACTCGTATGAAATGATAACTCATATCAAATCAACAATTGATAACACAATATCAATAAACTCAAATTCCAGCAATCAATAAATAGAAATCTAGAAATCACCAAGGGACGAGGTAAGGCCTATCTCAAAACAGGAGTTTGAAGACTCAACTGACACATGTATCCCAAATGAGATGCAATCTCTAGGTAGCTAGCCTATAATATTGAGCCGAAGCTCCTCAAATGGTCCAAAGACCGCAGGTCACGACCCCGTAAAACGGTCTAAAGGCTGTCAAAAGCATAAATCCACAAAAATGAACCAAAATTCCTCAAACTGATTCGATGACCATTAAAATATTCAAAATGAACCGAAGTTCCTCAAAATGATCCGATGATCATTAAAATACTCAAAATGAACCGAAGTTCCTCGAAATGATCCGAAGATAATTAAAATACTCAAAATGAATGAAGTTCCTCGAAATGATCCAAAGATCATCAATGATCAAAATTGATCAAGTACAGTGTAAACTACGCCTAGATAGTAAATATAAGAGTTGAGCTACATGTCCCATAACCACTTGCTCTACTCGAATATTTACGAACAAGTTGTATATTCCACTAGAAATACGAAATGATCATTGCCAAAGTTTTCAATCGAACGAGTCCAATAATTAACTGTCAAAGCAAATGCAAGGGTTCGTTATCCTTGTTTTTACTAGTGTGTTTAATTAAATTTGTCATACCAACGAGAAAAAGGTTTATAAATTATATGTTAGTAGATTAGAAAGCGATTTATCAAACGATTTCATAAAATAACTTCGTATAATGAAGTAGAATTGGAAGCTATTTTGGTAAAAGAGTTTGGTATATACCAATAATATAAAACCCTTTTATATATAGTTTCGAAGTGACAAATCTCGTATAATAGTGATCAAAATAACAATCAAACTAAGAATTCACATTTTTTATAACGTAAATTAAATATCATGGATATCAATCATAATTTCGTTCACCACGAATAAGTAGAAAGTTCATGAAATCAAAACGCAAAAATATGTGAACTAGAGAAACTGAAAAGTCACAAAAAAGTCGAAATGGGTCGAAACTCGGCCGGGAAAGAGCCTGAATGGGCCTAAATTGTTGATCGTGGTCTCCACTAGTCAATAATCCAAAATCAAGATTCAGACGTCTGAATTGGGTTTTCCAGAGACATAACTCTCTGTCTATAACTCAAACATACGAATTTTCAAATTCAGCCATCGGAATTGAAATTCAGACGTCCGAATGAAAAAATTCAAACTTCTGAATTCTGTTACTTCTGTTTTTTTAATTATTCGTAGCAGGTCAGAGGTCTGACCTAAAGTATTTAGATGTCTAAATATGGGCCTGGGGAAAATTTTGCCTAGAAAACATGCTCAAAACGATATCGACAAATGCTTGAAGGCTTATAATGTTTGCTATGCAAAAATGAAGCTTCCAAGGCTTGCCGAAGTGTAACGACCCAGATTTTTCTGGTCGGTTTATTTTGAATATTTAATATTATTTTAAATATAGAGCTGATAATATAAATCGATTTTCATCTAATTACCGTAATACGAGATATATTGAATTCGAAGTTAGAATTGAATCAAAATAGTTCAGATAATAAATATAAATTCTATGTGAATGTAAACGATAATGGTAATGATATATTATCGAGAAATTTATTTGTTTATAAATTTAAATAATTTAATATCTTTATAAAATAATTATTCTATATACGTTTAAATTAAATATAAAATATATTCGGTTAGTTCAGAATAGTGTTAAACTGTTGAAATAACAATGGTTGCGTTAAAATAGCGGTTCTGATTTTCGAATAAGGGTACCGCGAGATATTTTAGTTATCTAATTAAAAACAAAATCAAATCAGATTTAATGCACTGTAATTCAGCCGACCTCCTTTTTCTTTCCGCAGACCTATTCTTCTCGAGCAGAAACTTTTGCTTCCCACCATCGATATCAAGGAAACCAAAATTTATGGTGATGTACGTATGTTCCTTCGTTCTTCCCTATATAAACAGTTCGAAGCCTTCGTATTCTTCCCATTCTCAAACTAATCCATTTCATTCCTTTCGCTCCTTTTATTCTGTCATCCGTTCATCCGTGAAATCGAATCCTTCGATAAAAAAAAAAAATTGAATGGAGATTTAATCCGCGAGCTCGAGGTCAAGCCGCTTGCGATTTTTAGTTCGATAAAATAGTCAGTGATGCTGTGAGTTTGATTCGAGTTTCAGTGAGGGTTCACTATCGATAAGGAAGTCGGATCTAAGTAGAGTAGGGTGTCGGGTTTCTGGTGATTGGCAGCTCTGAACGGTGGGGTTTGATATGATTTTGGGGGAAAATCTTGTCGCGAGTTTCACTGTATATGCGGTATTCATACCCAGACGCGTTTCCTTCTTGGAATTCGAGTTCGACGGCAACGATCTGACATGGAGCTGAGGTGATGGGGGAACTGAAGGAGGTGACAACGAAGCAGTATTTTGAGGTGATGACCCAGTAAAGCTTGTGATGCCGAGTGCAATTGAAGTGTTTGCGGAAACGCCACAATGGATAATTGCAGGATTTGTGGGCTGATTTTCTATTAGGAAAGGATCAATGATTTCTGTTCGAGATTTGTTCCGCCATTAGTCGAGATAGGAAGGTATCCGTTTGTTTTACGCAATTTATATACATAGATTAATTTATTTATTTACTTAGTTGTTAATTAAATTGAATAAATGTGTAATCAATAAGTAAAATTAAACAATCATAGGTACGAAATAAGTTGATTCGAGATAAATCCAGTAGAGACAATTCAAGTAGATTCGTAGATGCAAAAATGGGAAATTTATCTGATATTTGGCAAACGAAAAATCATCGGTGAGTAAATCTCACTCACCTTTTATTATAATTATTTTTACTTCGTAAAAATAATTGTTGTTGCTTGTTTGGATTTTTCTGCTTGTTTTATATATATTAGTTATTTAGGCTATTATATATATATATATATATTGGGTTGATTGATTGGTTGGATTCCCGCAGTCTCATTAGCGGATGCCCGCAGTTTCATAGCGGATGATTACCCTATACGCCCCACGCTATGATTAGTGGATGACCTTCTATACCACGATATTCTGCCACGAAGCAGAATGGGTATTATTTATGTGCTAACATCTGTGGATGCAGGAAAACAGGTTGGAGGAATCCAACTGGATTCCTCAAAAATATATTATCTGTTTGTTTGTTGTTTGTTTGATTTCATATATATTTTTCATATATGATGTGTTAAAAATCAAATGATTGAAAATTTGGTGATTTGATTGTTTTAAATATCACTGGGCTAAGTGTTAATGTATTTAAAATATCGTGGAAGGATATTTGAGATTTAAAAAGGAAAAATCCTATTTTTAAATAGAATTTGGATTTTAAATGGAAATAAAAATATAAACTTGTTTTGAAAAATAAAACAAGTAGTTCCTTTATAAACGAAGTTTATAAATAGTTCTTTTATAACGAAGTTATAAATGAAGTGAAAAGAATTATCATTTGATAATTCAGAAATGGAAATACAAGTGTGAAATTGGAATGGGAAATCTATCTTCAAAAGGAAAATAGAGATATTGATTTCAAAAAGGAATTGAAGTCGAGACTTGTTTAAAGAAATTGAATAAAGAAAATTCAAATGGAGTTAACTATAGAGACTTGAAAATAGAATTCAATGAAGTTAACTATAGAGATTTGAAAAGAGGATTCAAATAGAATTTAAATAAGGGAATTTGAATATAGATTTTGAATATAGAATTCAAATGGAAAATCCAAAGTGGATTTGAATATAGAACTTTCAAATGGAGTTTGAATATAGAGAATTTGAAATAGAATTTCCAAATAGAAATTTGAAATAGAATTTCAAAATAGAATTTTCAAAAGAGAATTTGAAATAGACCGTGAAAATAGAATTTCAAAAATAGAATTGCAATGAAATTTGAATTCAAATATAATTGAAAGAGAATTTGACTATAGAAATTCAAAAGGAATTTAAATATGGGATTTGAATTCAAAGGAATTGAAATAGATTTGAGGTCAAAGGAATTGAAATAGAATTTGAATTCAAAGGAAGTCAAATAGATTTGAATAAAGAAAGTTCATATGAAGTTTGAATATAGAATTTGGAATAAGAGAATCCAAATGGAATTTGACTAAGAGAATTTAAATAGAATTTGAATAATAGAAAAGGAAATAGAATTTGAACATAGAATTCAAATAAGAAAGGAAATAGAATTTGAACATAGAATTCAAATAAAAGCGAGATTGGAATTTGAATCAAGAAATTCAAATAGAGTTAAAATGGAGTTGGATTCATTTTAACGAAATTTAAAAGTTTTTTTTTATATAAATATAATTAAAACGAACTCGCCGCAGCGCTGCAGTTCGTAAATTGGCGACTCGAACTTCAATTGAGTATACAGGACTCAATTGAAGTCGGAATTCTTTGAAACAAGAAACGTCAGGACCAATTTGATAACAGTTTTCCATTGGAGGAGAAAAAGCTGGATTTCGTCGAACAGATTTTGAGTTATATCAAAATCAAATTTTCAGAAAAACAGCGCCAGAAACCATTTGAAAACCATAATGGTTTATTTAAATATATAAAAGGGATTTTAAGCAAATAAAATCTGAATTTCCATTAGGAAAATCCCAAATTTGAGTTGTAGAATAAATACGGACTCAAGCGGTGTGAATGAAATGATTTTTGGGTATAAAAATCAGATTTTGTTAAATAAGATTTACTAGTCTTGAAGAAAAATTTAGTTAAAGGAAATGGTGAAATCGAATTTGGACTTTGGGTAGTAAAAAGGGATTTGTAAATATATATTCAAAATCGAATGTGGAACCCAAGTTAGAAATGAAACTCGACGTGATTTTAAGCGAATAAAAATATATTTGAATATGACATGTTCAAATAAAACAGTGAAATAGACCAAAGAGCTAATTAACGAATGAATGAGCGATTTGAGTTGAAATGACCCGATTGGGTTGGAATAAAATGGAAATGGACGTTTATAGGTTAAGCAGGTTTGGAATGAAGTGTATGAAGATTAAAATTTGCGTGCTCGACAATAAGGTACATGTTTAATTCGTATATGAGATTTTATGCGCCGTATCGGCAAGCCGCTTGGCTTTTTCTTTCCTTTTTGAAATGAGAAGGTACCGGGAAGCTATTTGAAATTTCTCGATGCTCCCGATACAGGGGAGGTTATGGCGAATTTTTCCGGGAATTTAAGGAGTTAGAATATTTTTAAGAAATTTGACAATTAGAATCTATATATCGATATATATAGAATTCGATTAGGAAACGAAATCAAAAATAGAATATTGTAAACAAAAAGGGAAATCTATAAATTAGGAATAGAAAGCAACCCATACACGTGTTTTAGAATGAATAATTGGGTTTTATTGTGTGTTTATTCGTGGTTAGTGGTTTTGCCGGTTTGAAGTTGAGGATGTTTCCAGTCAAGGTTTGAGAGGTAATTTTACCCCAACTTGATTGATTTCATTTTAAATGGAGAAATAGCAAGATCCAATCTCGAAGAGAAGTGTTGGATAATAGTTAGTTGAATAGAATATTTTGGGGTTGCCGTACGATGTTTTATACCGCATTCGTTTTAACCAAAGTAATGTTATTTTGGAAATATAAAAGTAAATATTTCCTGAGGATGGTTAAAGTAGTCGAGAAAGAGATAAGTGATTGAAATTGTTTTCAATTTCAAAAAAAAAAAATATTTCCTAAGTATAGGAAATAAGAGAAGGCGATATATGGAAATGTTTCCCAAATAGCGTAAGAAGCCAAGATGATTATTGGAAATATTTGGTTAACAAATATTGATAAGGAAATAGAGAAGAGATTTAATTAATGAAATATTAATTAAAGAGCCCAGTGATTTGTTTGACATGTTGGATGAACACTTGTTTTTATTCGATAGTTAAATCACAGACTATCGAAGTTTTGACCATCGTTGTCAATATGGAGAGACCGGTTGGACTATTATCCGAAGAACCACTCCGTATCGGCATAAGCGTTGCGAACCAAGTATGCTGAATATATTGAAGACGGAGTAAAGTGCAAGGGCTTTTCTATTAAATAGAAATAGTGCCTTCGGTTTCGTTCAATCCCAGAACGAACGTAAATGGACGGATGTCTGACAGAGTATTTCCAATGATCAAATGAGTTGGTCTGTACGAATATATATGGTTGCAACGGATTTATCCCTTAGCATAATATCCAGAATATTTGTGCAAACTCAACTAGTGATTTACGGATCTGACAATGTGGCATTCAAAGTGATTGTGCTATCAATGAATGGTAAGTAATCGTAGCCTCAGGCCTCAACAACCGGGGAAGGACAAAAATCGGGCAGGCAGCATGGCTATGTGGGTCGCACCCATTAGGATGTATAATCGCCTATCTAGAGGTTCATTTAATTTCTTATTCTATTCGATGCTGTCCCAGTCGGGAGACGGTTGCTGATCCCAACCGTTGGTGATATACATTCGATACACTCAAGCGAAATGAGTGGTCGGTCATGTGTGGGCCAGGTTGCAAGATGTTCTTGTTGAACCCAGTGTATTCCTCTCTAGAGATACACTAGCGGAAGGTGGTCCCATACCTTGTCATGTTGGAAATCCAATCTCCAATAAGCGCCATGCGGTTTTTAATTTTATACTATGTATGTGGAGCGTGAGATGCAAGCGTTCTACCATTTGGTTATTTACTTGATGTAGACATTATTATAATATCACTAGATTTTCGTATCAAAGTGTTTTGGGTTATAGTAAGGTAAAAACCGTCCGTGTTTATGTGTGGGCTGGTCTTACTATTATCTTTTCTTTTGAAAGGATTTTTAAAGTTAAACAAGTGGTTGGAGTTTACTCACACCAGTCCCATGACTGACCCAGAGTTTATTTTGTTTTGTTTTCCCTAAACTCTTGGGTGCCCAAATTCGTACGGGCAGTCAAGTAGTCGGGATTTCACAGATTCAATTGGAGGAGCTGGAAGCAGGAGGCTTCACCAGTTAGCTGTAGATTATCGTATTTCCGCTGTGTATTATGTTGTATCTGGAAACAGGTGTTTATAACTGTTCCAGAAATGACTGTTGTGCTCTGATGATGGTATGTATATAAAGTTACTGATTTGTATTTCAAAAATTATGTTATATAATATATTTTATTCGTTCCGCTGTGAGTTTGTGATCTTCGTTTTTCTTCTATTCTAATATTTCTTTCTTTCTATTTCTCATCCTCTAACTTCTTTCTAATAATGATTCGGTATTTTCGATGTCTGAACAGTCGACACTGGGTTTTGTGTTGATTTTCGGAGTCGAAAATCCCGTGGTCGTTACAGTGGTATCAGAGCTTAGGTTGAGCGAACACCTTGGCTTGTGTGGCATGTGCTCATTAGAGATAGGGTCAGTAGTACCCTAGAATGAGTTGAGCGTATATATACGAGAGAGCGTATTTGTAAATTGATATAAAAGTTGTTTTATATTGTGTTGGCTAGTCTGTTGAGTGGTTTATGAATTCTGGTCGAATCGTGGGACGCCACGAAGTCGATAGGGATTTCTAAACACTTGAACAGAAAATACGACATGATATTGTTTTTAAGTGGGTAAATGAAATAATTTAACCCAAAATTTCTATTTTGATATAGAAAGAATAATTTTCTAGAATTATTATTATATGGATGTGTTGGATGTTGATTTTATAATCGAATGAGATTATAAAATTAGAATGGGTATTTATAACCAAAATAGAATTTGTATAGAAATTAAATATACAAATGAGATGAATTAGAATTAAATTCAAACCAGAATTAAGAATTCAAAATCCTGGGAAGTTGAAAAATATTTTTCAAAGTATATTAAAATAATATAGATTTGTTTTAGAAGGATTTGGAAGAAAACAATTTTAGATGGATTTTGAAATAATAAAGCACTGAACTCACTTCAGTGGCTGGAAAATAATTCTGATGATGATTGCAACATCATCAGTGTTCATTTCCGAGTTTCTAAGTGATGAATTGCTACCTTAGAAAATTTTTGATGGGAATTTGTTTGAAAGAAAACAAGTTTAATTGAAAAATTCAAATATTTTGAATTTGAAAAGATTATAAATATATGTACATGTTTAAGTGATTTCAAAAGGATTTGAAATGAAAACCCTGGGGTTTGAATTCTGGAATTGAAATTTAACTCAAGCTAGTTAAATGGATTGAAATGAATCAATTAACTAGAATCAATTTGAATAGGTTTAATGGAATATAGATTGGATATAAATGGATTGATCGTAGATCATTCGAATTAAATGGGTGAAGACCAAAAGTTTTGGTTGGGGCTAATTTGTTGAAATATGAAGAGGTGAGTTTCAACAAGTGTAAAAAGTAATGGATTTGTACCATTTTCTTACCTTCGCAATTTCGAGGACGAAATTATTTTAAGGGGGGAAGAATGTTACGACCCAGATTTTTCTGGTCGGTTTATTTTGAATATTTAATATTATTTTAAATATAGAGCTGATAATATAAATCGATTTTCATCTAATTACCGTAATACGAGATATATTGAATTCGAAGTTAGAATTGAATCAAAATAGTTCAGATAATAAATATAAATTCTATGTGAATGTAATCGATAATGGTAATGATATATTATCGAGAAATTTATTTGTTTATAAATTTAAATAATTTAATATCTTTATAAAATAATTATTCTATATACGTTTAAATTAAATATAAAATATATTCGGTTAGTTCAGAATAGTGTTAAACTGTTGAAATAACAATGGTTGCGTTAAAATAGCGGTTCTGATTTTCGAATAAGGGTACCGCGAGATATTTTAGTTATCTAATTAAAAACAAAATCAAATCAGATTTAATGCACTGTAATTCAGCCGACCTCCTTTTTCTTTCCGCAGACCTATTCTTCTCGAGCAGAAACTTTTGCTTCCCACCATCGATATCAAGGAAACCAAAATTTATGGTGATGTACGTATGTTCCTTCGTTCTTCCCTATATAAACAGTTCGAAGCCTTCATATTCTTCCCATTCTCAAACTAATCCATTTCATTCCTTTCGCTCCTTTTATTCTATCATCCGTGAAATCAAATCCTTCGATAAAAAAAAAATTTGAATGGAGATTTAATCCGCGAGCTCGAGGTCAAGCCGCTTGCGATTTTTAGTTCGATAAAATAGTCAGTGATGCTGTGAGTTTGATTCGAGTTTCAGTGAGGGTTCACTATCGATAAGGAAGTCGGATCTAAGTAGAGTAGGGTGTCGGGTTTCTGGTGATTGGCAGCTCTGAACGGTGGGGTTTGATATGATTTTGGGGGAAAATCTTGTCGCGAGTTTCACTGTATATGCGGTATTCATACCCAGACGCGTTTCCTTCTTGGAATTCGAGTTCGACGGCAACGATCTGACATGGAGCTGAGGTGATGGGGGAACTGAAGGAGGTGACAACGAAGCAGTATTTTGAGGTGATGACCCAGTAAAGCTTGTGATGCCGAGTGCAATTGAAGTGTTTTCGGAAACGCCACAATGGATAATTGCAGGATTTGTGGGCTGATTTTCTATTAGGAAAGGATCAATGATTTCTGTTCGAGATTTGTTCCGCCATTAGTCGAGATAGGAAGGTATACGTTTGTTTTACGCAATTTATATACATAGATTAATTTATTTATTTACTTAGTTGTTAATTAAATTGAATAAATGTTTAATCAATAAGTAAAATTAAACAATCATAGGTACGAAATAAGTTGATTCGAGATAAATCCAGTAGAGACAATTCAAGTAGATTCGTAGATGCAAAAATGGGAAATTTATCTGATATTTGGCAAACGTAAAATCATCGGTGAGTAAATCTCACTCACCTTTTATTATAATTATTTTTACTTCGTAAAAATAATTGTTGTTGCTTGTTTGGATTTTTCTGCTTGTTTTATATATATTAGTTATTTAGGCTATTATATATATATATATTGGGTTGATTGATTGGTTGGATTCCCGCAGTCTCATTAGCGGATGCCCGCAGTTTCATAGCGGATGATTACCCTATACGCCCCACGCTATGATTAGTGGATGACCTTCTATACCACGATATTCTGCCACGAAGCAGAATGGGTATTATTTATGTGCTAACATCTGTGGATGCAGGAAAACAGGTTGGAGGAATCCAACTGGATTCCTCAAAAATATATTATCTGTTTGTTTGTTGTTTGTTTGATTTCATATATATTTTTCATATATGATGTGTTAAAAATCAAATGATTGAAAATTGGGTGATTTGATTGTTTTAAATATCACTGGGCTAAGTGTTAATGTATTTAAAATATCGTGGAAGGATATTTGAGATTTAAAAAGGAAAAATCCTATTTTTAAATAGAATTTGAATTTTAAATGGAAATAAAAATATAAACTTGTTTTGAAAAATAAAACAAGTAGTTCCTTTATAAACGAAGTTTATAAATAGTTCTTTTATAACAAAGTTATAAATGAAGTGAAAAGAATTATCATTTGATAATTCAGAAATTGAAATACAAGTGTGAAATTGGAATGGGAAATCTATCTTCAAAAGGAAAATAGAGATATTGATTTCAAAAAGGAATTGAAGTCGAGACTTGTTTAAAGAAATTGAATAAAGAAAATTCAAATGGAGTTAACTATAGAGACTTGAAAATAGAATTCAATGAAGTTAACTATAGAGATTTGAAAAGAGGATTCAAATAGAATTTAAATAAGGGAATTTGAATATAGATTTTGAATATAGAATTCAAATGGAAAATCCAAAGTGGATTTGAATATAGAACTTTCAAATGGAGTTTGAATATAGAGAATTTGAAATAGAATTTCCAAATAGAAATTTGAAATAGAATTTCAAAATAGAATTTTCAAAAGAGAATTTGAAATAGACTGTGAAAATAGAATTTCAAAAATAGAATTGCAATGAAATTTGAATTCAAATATAATTGAAAGAGAATTTGACTATAGAAATTCAAAAGGAATTTAAATATGGGATTTGAATTCAAAGGAATTGAAATAGATTTGAGGTCAAAGGAATTGAAATAGAATTTGAATTCAAAGGAAGTCAAATAGATTTGAATAAAGAAAGTTCATATGAAGTTTGAATATAGAATTTGGAATAAGAGAATCCAAATGGAATTTGACTAAGAGAATTTAAATAGAATTTGAATAATAGAAAAGGAAATAGAATTTGAACATAGAATTCAAATAAGAAAGGAAATAGAATTTGAACATAGAATTCAAATAAAAGCGAGATTGGAATTTGAATCAAGAAATTCAAATAGAGTTAAAATGGAGTTGGATTCATTTTAACGAAATTTAAAAGTTTTTTTTATATAAATATAATTAAAACGAACTCGCCGCAGCGCTGCAGTTCGTAAATTGGCGACTCGAACTTCAATTGAGTATACAGGACTCAATTGAAGTCGGAATTCTTTGAAACAAGAAACGTCAGGACCAATTTGATAACAGTTTTCCGTTGGAGGAGAAAAAGCTGGATTTCGTCGAACAGATTTTGAGTTATATCAAAATCAAATTTTCAGTAAAACAGCGCCAGAAACCATTTGAAAACCATAATGGTTTATTTAAATATATAAAAGGGATTTTAAGCAAATAAAATCTGAATTTCCATTAGGAAAATCCCAGATTTGAGTTGTAGAATAAATACGGACTCAAGCGGTGTGAATGAAATGATTTTTGGGTATAAAAATCAGATTTTGTTAAATAAGATTTACTAGTCTTGAAGAAAAAATTAGTTAAAGGAAATGGTGAAATCGAATTTGGACTTTGGGTAGTAAAAAGGGATTTGTAAATATATATTCAAAATCGAATGTGGAACCCAAGTTAGAAATGAAACTCGACGTGATTTTAAGCGAATAAAAATATATTTGAATATGACATGTTCAAATAAAACAGTGAAATAGACCAAAGAGCTAATTAACGAATGAATGAGCGATTTGAGTTGAAATGACCCGATTGGGTTGGAATAAAATGGAAATGGACGTTTATAGGTTAAGCAGGTTTGGAATGAAGTGTATGAAGATTAAAATTTGCGTGCTCGACAATAAGGTACATGTTTAATTCGTATATGAGATTTTATGCGCCGTATCGGCAAGCCGCTTGGCTTTTTCTTTCCTTTTTGAAATGAGAAGGTACCGGGAAGCTATTTGAAATTTCCCGATGCTCCCGATACAGGGGAGGTTATGGCGAATTTTTCCGGGAATTTAAGGAGTTAGAATATTTTTAAGAAATTTGACAATTAGAATCTATATATCGATATATATAGAATTCGATTAGGAAACGAAATCAAAAATAGAATATTGTAAACAAAAAGGGAAATCTATAAATTAGGAATAGAAAGCAACCCATACACGTGTTTTAGAATGAATAATTGGGTTTTATTGTGTGTTTATTCGTGGTTAGTGGTTTTGCCGGTTTGAAGTTGAGGATGTTTCCAGTCAAGGTTTGAGAGGTAATTTTACCCCAACTTGATTGATTTCATTTTAAATGGAGAAATAGCAAGATCCAATCTCGAAGAGAAGTGTTGGATAATAGTTAGTTGAATAGAATATTCTGGGGTTGCCGTACGATGTTTTATACCGCATTCGTTTTAACCAAAGTAATGTTATTTTGGAAATATAAAAGTAAATATTTCCTGAGGATGGTTAAAGTAGTCGAGAAAGAGATAAGTGATTGAAATTGTTTTCAATTTCAAAAAAAAAAAAATATTTCCTAAGTATAGGAAATAAGAGAAGGCGATATATGGAAATGTTTCCCAAATAGCGTAAGAAGCCAAGATGATTATTGGAAATATTTGGTTAACAAATATTGATAAGGAAATAGAGAAGAGATTTAATTAATGAAATATTAATTAAAGAGCCCAGTGATTTGTTTGACATGTTGGATGAACACTTGTTTTTATTCGATAGTTAAATCACAGACTATCGAAGTTTTGACCATCGTTGTCAATATGGAGAGACCGGTTGGACTATTATCCGAAGAACCACTCCGTATCGGCATAAGCGTTGCGAACCAAGTATGCTGAATATATTGAAGACGGAGTAAAGTGCAAGGGCTTTTCTATTAAATAGAAATAGTGCCTTCGGTTTCGTTCAATCCCAGAACGAACGTAAATGGACGGATGTCTGACAGAGTATTTCCAATGATCAAATGAGTTGGTCTGTACGAATATATATGGTTGCAACGGATTTATCCCTTAGCATAATATCCAGAATATTTGTGCAAACTCAACTAGTGATTTACGGATCTGACAATGTGGCATTCAAAGTGATTGTGCTATCAATGAATGGTAAGTAATCGTAGCCTCAGGCCTCAACAACCGGGGAAGGACAAAAATCGGGCAGGCAGCATGGCTATGTGGGTCGCACCCATTAGGATGTATAATCGCCTATCTAGAGGTTCATTTAATTTCTTATTCTATTCGATGCTGTCCCAGTCGGGAGACGGTTGCTGATCCCAACCGTTGGTGATATACATTCGATACACTCAAGCGAAATGAGTGGTCGGTCATGTGTGGGCCGGGTTGCAAGATGTTCTTGTTGAACCCAGTGTATTCCTCTCTAGAGATACACTAGCGGAAGGTGGTCCCATACCTTGTCATGTTGGAAATCCAATCTCCAATAAGCGCCATGCGGTTTTTAATTTTATACTATGTATGTGGAGCGTGAGATGCAAGCGTTCTGCCATTTGGTTATTTACTTGATGTAGACATTATTATAATATCACTAGATTTTCGTATCAAAGTGTTTTGGGTTATAGTAAGGTAAAAACCGTCCGTGTTTATGTGTGGGCTGGTCTTACTATTATCTTTTCTTTTGAAAGGATTTTTAAAGTTAAACAAGTGGTTGGAGTTTACTCACACCAGTCCCATGACTGACCCAGAGTTTATTTTGTTTTGTTTTCCCTAAACTCTTGGGTGCCCAAATTCGTACGGGCAGTCAAGTAGTCGGGATTTCACAGATTCAATTGGAGGAGCTGGAAGCAGGAGGCTTCACCAGTTAGCTGTAGATTATCGTATTTCCGCTGTGTACTATGTTGTATCTGGAAACAGGTGTTTATAACTGTTCCAGAAATGACTGTTGTGCTCTGATGATGGTATGTATATAAAGTTACTGATTTGTATTTCAAAAGTTATGTTATATAATATATTTTATTCGTTCCTCTGTGAGTTTGTGATCTTCGTTTTTCTTCTATTCTAATATTTCTTTCTTTCTATTTCTCATCCTCTAACTTCTTTCTAATAATGATTCGGTATTTTCGATGTCTGAACAGTCGACACTGGGTTTTGTGTTGATTTTCGGAGTCGAAAATCCCGTGGTCGTTACACGAAGCAACTCTTAGCACCCAAAATTCACATGCACACCATGAATCACAATGGAAATCATTTAAAATGAAACCGAGCTTCATAAATTGGAAATGTCAATACACAAATCAATCAACACAACCAAATACACATTTCATAAGCAATATACACGTGCTAAGAGCACACTAGACAAGCATGAATGCTTGAAGCATGGATGCGAGTTCATAGGAACTCACCTTTGGTTGTTGCAAGTGAAGAGTTAGATGAAGACTTAGCCAAATCAACCTCTCTTCTAATATAGCACACAATTCTTCAATCTACACATGAATATACAATATTTCCTAAGAATTAGGTTTAGGAAATCATAAGAATGGAAGTGGAATTGAGTTGGAGAAAATAGAGATTAAGCTTACCTCTCTTCTCTATGGATTTCCACTTGATTTCAACATGAATTGGATTCCTAAGACCAAGCTAGGGTTTAGGGAATTTTAATTTCCCTTTCCTATTCCATATTTCTAATTTTGTGGATCAAGCGGAAATGAATGAAGGAGTGAGCTAGGTGGGTTATAAAAGTGGGCTAGGTTAGCTAACTCATAATCCAGCCAAAGTCCCAATTTTGACATACTTGAAATATATCGAAGTTTATAGTTTTCGATCACATAAACGACATTTTGAACTCAATGGAAGTGGTTTCGAGTCCAAATTCATCTGTATGCAAAAAGTGGCTTTTTGGACACACATATTAACGATGTTATATTTAAATAAAATATTTGAGTGTATTATCGTGCAATATGTGGGTTTTACAGACTTCCTCCCTTAAAGAAATTGTGTCCCCGTAATTACTTAAGGAAAGACCCATATAGCAACAACCAAGCATTAACCAAGAATTTATATACAAAAATATAATGAACTAAGAAATTCACTTATGAATTATTACAAAAATTTTAAACTTTGAGTTCTAAATCACTATACAACTTATGTTTATACACGTATAATGCTCAAATAAGAGTCACAAGCATATACGAGCTACTAACTCATTTTTCTCATAAGTGATTTCAAGAAAATTGAATTTTCCTTACTTATATTCTAAACGCTTTAAACCTGAATTTCAATAATTATTTAAATTTTAATCGCGAATTACCTTACCGTGATTTTTTTTGAAAATTTGGTTTAGACATATCTCAAAATTTTCAAGATGAAATTCAAATCTTTTTCTTTCATTAGAAAACTATAATCCAATATATTTGGATAATTCTTGTTTCGAAGAATTCTGACTTGTATTGGATTCTATACACTCATTTGAAGTTCAATTTGAAAATTATGAACTACCGTCACGTGGTAAGCTCGTTCTAATAAAATTTAATTAATTCGTTTAACATTCAATAAGTTTATAAATTATAAACCCATATTCTTACATTTTCAATTTGAACTAATTACACATTTAAATTCAACTCGGAAGCATCTACTATCCAAAATCGTCGAACACTCCTTATCACATTTTAGCTATAAAATTTTATCCCGTAAAGATTTCTTAAAAGTACTCTATCTAACTAAATTTTTCTATAATGAAAATGATAAGTGATCTCATTGGGGAAACAAGATCATGAAATAAAATCTTGGGTTATACACCCTAAATTGGAAATATTAGCATATTCTCTAATTTTTCGAAAACAAATAAGTTGGAACCTTTAACTTTCCAATAATCCCCAAAAATCTCAAATTTGAAATATTAGCACATCCTCTAACATTTCACAAACAACCTAATAGTCATGCGAACACGATAAATAGTAGAAGTCGAACGAATTACACAAAACATGAGAACCTTAAACGTCAAATACAAAAAAATTATCTCCAAGATAGATGAAGCCAAATCAGTCGGGATTTGAGCTCGTAAATTTAATTCATTAATGGTTAATAAAACAAACTAGAGTATTTGTTAACATCAAATGACAAAACAAATACGAGATGGAGTCAAAGAAAATCTATCCCTTTCGATAAATGGTTGGTGATAACCGATTGCTAAATCTAATAGCAAAATGAATATAGCATAATTAACTTATCGAATAAATCATCAATTTGAGGTAAGGATTATAGTAAGCTTGTCGTGGTCACATTCCATCGGATTTCTCCATAAAATAGCTCCCATTTATCCTTAGCTGTCGGTCACTAAGGAAACAGTCAAATAGACTGAGCCACGAAAACGAAAATTTAATTTCAAATTCAATTATCCATCAAGGTAGTCATCCTAAAATGGGTATAAAGATCCCAAAAATTAACGAGCAATGTGAAATACAAAACCACGTCTTCCTTAAGGTCACTCTCATAGTTATGAGAATTTATAAAACATAAGGAAGCTGATGAATCTAAATTTATAATCATAAAGAACAACAAAAATTTGTCTCATATATTTGGGATATCAAAGGTGGATGATATTCTCAGAAAATAATATGCGGACCTCAGAATGTGTAGGTCAATCCATCCCGAGAATCAACATGAAATTAGAGCCAATAAGACATGTAAATAAAGTAGCCACATAAAAGAGAGTTGATCATCCATAAAAACATGATTTTTTTTAAATCCACCAAAATTAGTCTCATGAATGACTTCTCAAAGGAATAACAACTTTTTGCAAAGTTGGTCTATCAAAGTACTAAACCCAAATTGAGTATACAAGGGATAGATATTGGGAATCACACAAGATCCCCACATTATGAAAATTCGGAGATCAAAGACCGAAATTTGGGAACAAGAGGCTAAGATCAATAAGCAAAATATAACTTATTACTTTTTAAAAAAAGATCCGAGATGATTTTCAAAGAAAAATCGAGTCAGTCAAGTTCTAGAAATCACTCAAAGATATCTAGAAAAATATAAAATGGAAAGATACTCAAACCATAACAAGTGCAATCGTATAAATCCATAAATCAAAATATTATCAAAAATGGTTCTCATAGCACAAAATTTGAGACATAAAAAGTCCAGAAAAACATAAATGGGGGCATAACTCCGTAAATGAGCACGTAAGTAATTCATGTCATCGATAAATAAAGAGAACTCATGAATTACTGAAATACCATATAAACACAAATACTTCGATGACTTCAAAGAAATGTAAGTATGTATAATAGTAGTTATCACGAAAACGGTGAAACCACGAATAACACAAAAACACACAAACAACATGAAGTGGATCTGCATAAACTACAATGGCCTCGACAAGGTCGTTGACACCTCCCAAAAGCGGTTTAGCCATTATGACAAAGTCGCCTACACCTACCTGAGCAATTTTGTCAGTTCTCTACAAAATGTATCACATGATTAGAAAACTCAAATACTTCCCAAATGATCAAAAGATCAAAACCACAAAGTGATGAACAATGATCAACAAAGAAAGCACAATTTACATTAAGCTAGTAAATAGGCGAGTTTGGCCAAATATCCCACAACCGAAGACTTAACTCAAATATTCACGAACAAATTGTAAATTCCACTATAAAATGCAAAAATGATCATAGCATAATTGCAAAAACGACATAAATCAAAGGTCACTCAAGAAAACATATAAAGGCCATCATAACCGAGCATAAGAAGAAAGGAAACAAATTCAAATAAATTCTTACGTAGAAGTATGAAAATAATATCGATAATGTGGCAGTCATCACCAACATTATTTTCTTTAAATATATTGAGATTTAAATCCAACTATGAAATTGAATTTCAATTGACCAAGTCTAGAAATTAACCGGCGAAGTAAACACAAGTGTGTCGACCCACTCGTTTTTACCCAGACGTTTAATTAAATTCCGTACTCAATCGAAAAGACAAAATTACTTGTTTGAAACAAGTACCACTTAAAAGCAAAAGAGAATACTAAATCATTACCCAAAGAAAACTAAATTCATCTTGATAGCAAAATAAATGGGTAACGAAAACTTAAGGTAGCATGTAAGAATTTTCTCAGTGCATAGGTTTGGAAAATCTACATACTAGATATAAAACGAGCGCCCACTAATTCCTAAGGACATAGAGTCCTTAAATTCCTTGGATGCAAAGAAGGTAGATGATTGCAATTCCAAAAGAACTCAAATGGGATGATCACGGTAATCATCGTCATAAAGGATAAAGAGGATGGTACCCTTATAGGCACTAGTTTCCTAACCAAAATAGGATATCTAAAATTCATAGTTAAAAATTCAAACTATGAAAGGCGTAAAGGATATATACGATGGTTATATATATATCCCATTCTCAAATTATTATCTTATTAAAATCCCTATGGTTGCAAATTAAAAATCAATACTAATGATTTACTTCTCCATTTATATATATATAGTTTCTAATGCTAAGGTTAAATGGCAATGCAGATCATTAATATAAGGGTTGTGTTGGAATCATCTCATTGGAGTGTTCAGAAACTCTTATCGATATCGTGGCGTCCCACTTCTCAGTTAGAATTTCCAACATACTCAATGGAAACTCAACACGATATGACCAATTACGTCCAAACAGGGGTGCAAGTCTGTAAATAAATAATCAAAGGTGCAACCATTTATTCATGAATTAAATTTGTAATCATAAATAAATAAATGAAAACATTTCATAGTGCTTAGAGGAAATAATTTATTCATTTTCGCCTCGCAAAGCTAATCTCAAGTGGATTAATATTTTATTTAGCCAAAACTATTTCATTAAACCATTATATAAAATAATTTAGAAATCAACAAAACTAAGTCCCCAAAATCTATTTCAACTCAAAAATAGGAAATAATTTAAATTTTACTAAAGAAAAGGGATGGGACTCTAGGTTTGTCAAGGCCAAGATTCACAAAGATAAACTCAAATAAATTTGATTGGTCAAATAAGGATCTTGATAGAAGATAGGATATGATGGGTCCTAAGACTCGAATAAAATCCAAAACATGATTTCCTAAGAGAGACTCTGGACAATGATCCTCACCATAATGTCTTATATTGTTCCGAACTTTTCTCTGATGCCAAGTGTAACGCCCCACCTCTATACTCGCGTTAGACAAGGTCATTGCAAGCAATGATGTCAAATAACCCAAAGAATAAGGCTATTGAGGAGTGGCTATATGTGTAATAGAATTGAGGACTTACTTTTCAAATCTCATAAGGAAATTCGATACATCTAATTCATGTTCAAAACTGCTACACAACGGGTATAAATAATTCGGAAAGCAATATAAAATACATAAAAATAAAATCTGAGTCAGACACAAATATTCACATCATTAAGGCGGAAATGGATATGGATATAACACATGAGCGTAAATACAAGATAGTGGTTATAGTTGATCCACTATACAACAAAAGAATAGGTACAAGGCTACTCAAAATAATATGTATACATAGGAGTCTCAAATACATATAACCCAAAAAGTACAACACCAAAGTAGTTTTCCCAAAAGTGGAGGATAATCCATGCTGGAATCAAGAAGAATCACCTGAAATACCTTAATCTGACCTGAGTATTATTTACACAAAGATAAACAATAAACGGATCAGTCTAGTTGTACTTATCTCATAATCTAGGATATAATAAGAGATATAAATAAATATAGACATGAATATGATAATAACAATGTCATGTATAAGTGTGAAGCCCGGAAATGTCTATGGTATATCTCAAAATCTATATCAGAGCTATAAATTAATATCTCACTCAAATTATATAGCTACTCATATGAAATGATAACTCATATCAAATCAACTCAAAAATTGATAACACAATATAAGTAAACTCAAATTCCATAAATCAATAATCAGAAATCCAGAAATCACAAAGGGAGGGGGTGAGGCTTATCTCAAAACAAGTCCGAAGGCTCAATCAACATGTGTATCCCAAATGAGACATGGTCTCTAGATAGCTAGCTTATAATATTAAGCCGAAACTCCTCGAATGGTCTAAAGACCGCGGACTACGACCCCGCAAAACGGTCCAATAGTCGTTAAAAGCATAAATCCACAAAATGAACCAAATTTTTTAAAATGATCCGAAGACCACTAAAATATGCAAAATGAACCGAAGTTCCTCAAGATGATCCGAAGATCATTAAAATACTCAAAATGAACCGAATTTCCTCGATATATTTGAAGATCACTAAAATACTCAAAATGAACCGAAGTTCCTCGAAATGATCCAAAGATCATCAATGATCAAAATTGATCAAGTATAGTGTAAACTACGCCAAGCTAGTAAATATAAGAGTTGAGCTACACGTCCCATAACCACTAGCTTTACTCGAATATTTATGAACAAGTTGTATATTCCACTAGAAATTCGAAACGATCATTGCAAAAATTTTCAATCGAACGAGTCCAAGAATTAACCGTCAAAGCAAATGCAAGGGTTCATAGTCCTTGTTTTTACTAAGGTGTTTAATTAAATTTCTCATACAAATGAGAAAAAGGTTTACAAATTATATATAGTAGATTAGAAAGCGATTTATCAAACGATTTCATAAAATAACTTCGTATAATGAAGTAGGATTGGGAACCATTTTGGTAAAAGAATTTGGTACCTACCAATAATATGAAACCTTTTTATATTTAGTTTCGAAGCAGCAAATCTCGTATAATAGTGAACAAACGATCAAATAAGAATTCATGTTTTTTATAATGTAAATTAAATCTCATGAGTATCAATCATAATTTCGTTCACCACGAATAAGTAGAAAGTTCATGAAATCAAAACGCAAAAATCTGTGACCGAGAGAAACTGAAAAGTCACAAAAAAAGTCGAAATGGGCCGAAATTCGGCCGGGAAATATCCTGAATGGGCCTAAACTATTGACAGTGGTCACTACTAGTCAACGTTCCAAAAATAGGATTCAGACGTCTGAACTAAAAATGCAGACGTTTGAATTGGGTTTTCCAGAGACATAACTCTTTGTCTGTAACTCAGACATCTCAATTGAAATTCAGACGTCTGAATGGAAAATTTCAGACTTCTGAATTCTGTTACTTCTGTTTTTTAATTATTCATAGTAGGTTAGACGTCTGACCTAAAGTATTCAGACATCTGAATCTGGGCCTTGGCACAGTTTTGCCTAGAAAATGTGCTTAAAACGATATCGACAAATGCCCAAAGGCTTGTAATGTTTCCTATGCAAAAATAAAGCTTCCAAGGCTTGCCGAAGCAACTTAAAATACCCAAAATTCACATCCACCCAAGAATCACAATGGAAATAAATGAAAATGTAACCAAGCTTCATAAATTGGAAATGTCAACACAAAAATCAATCAACACAACCAAATACACAATTCAAAAGCAATATGTACATGCCAAGCGCACACTAGACAAGCATGAATGCTTGAGGCATAGATGTGTGTTTATAGGAACTCACCTTTGGTTGTTGCAAGTGAAAAGTGGAATGAAAACTTAGCCAAATCAACCTCTCTTCGAATATTGCACACAATTCTTCAATCTACACATGAATATAGAATACTTCCTAACAATTAGGTTTAATAAATCATAAGAATTGAAGAGGAATTGAGTTAGAGAAGATAGAAATTGAGCTTACCTCTCTTCTCTATGGATTTCCGCTTGATTTCAACATGAATTGGATTCCTAAGACCAAGCTAGGACTTAGGGAATTTTAATTTCCCATTCCCTATTTCTAATTTTGTGGAGTAAGAAGAAATGAATGAAGGAGTGGGCAAGGTAGGTTATAAGAATGGGCTAGGTTAGCTAACTCATGACCCAACCAAGGTCCCAATTTGACGGACTTGAAATATATCGAAGTTTATAGTTTTCGATCATGTTAACGGCATTTTGAACTCAATGGAAGTGGTTTCGAGTCCAAATTCATCCATATGCAAAAAGTGACTTTTTGGACACACAATCAATTAACAATTAATGATGCTATATATAAATAAAATATTTAAATATTGTGAAATATATGGGTTGTTACAGTGTTCCCTTGTTGTTTATTTACTTTCTACACTCTATGGTTTGTATTTGTGAGAACCTTTCATATTCGGTGATATGATTCATCACCTTTGGGTGTTAGTACCAATTTTTGGTCTAACGATAATTTAATCTTGGAATATTAGAAAGTGAAATGTATACACGTTTAAAATAGATTATTGGTTAGTTGATGTTTTTTTGAAATGATATTTCAAAATGAAGATGGAACTATTTTTGTAAAGTATTTTCAATTGAAATTCTATATCAGAGGCGTAGATTTCAACATTTATTGTTGTAATAGATGTCTTCCAAATAGTAGGAAAGCATGGACTATAACACCATTGTTATAGTAAATGATTTCTGGAAAGGAAGCGATTTAAGTTGAATTTGAGATTTTAACATATATAAGCTATATGATGTTGATTATTCGAGATAGGTAATCTTTTTCCATTTTGAAGTTAATAATGTTTTTCAATTAAGGTCTGAGAGGTAATTATACCCCAACTCGATTGATTTCGTTATTAACCAATAAATAGAAAAGGTTTGATATCAAAGATCAATGTTAAATATGAGGTGTTTAGGGTTGTCGTAAAGATGTTTACGCAATATTTTTGTTAATCCAAGTGCATGTGGTTTGGAAATATAATAGCGAATATTTTCTGACTATAGAAAATGAATGTTTTTGTGAAAGAGAAAAGTATATGGAAATGTTTTCCACTGGTAATAACGAATATTTTCTAAGTGTAGAAAATAAAGTGTTTGTGAAATATGGAAATATTTTTCAAATGTCATGGGAGGGTAAATCGGTTTTGAAAAATATCGTAGAAGAAGATATTTGAGATGAATGTTGGGAAAGTGATTTAAATTAATAAGAGATCAATTTAAAAGGGATCAATGTTGCTTGGTTGAATATTGAAATAAAAGTTTGGTTGATTGTGTTTCTTTGATAGTTAAATAACTGACTATCAAAGTCTCGACCAATTTAATATTATGTTGTTAGTATGAAGAGACCGGGATTAGATTTATTATCTAAAACCACTCTGTATAGGCATATACGATGTAAATTAGATTATATTGAAGATAATCGAAGAATGAGTAGAGTGCAAGGGCTATTTCTATTAATCCTAGGTAAAAATTGCCTAAGATGGGTTAATAGGAATTAGTACCTTTGTTTCGTTTAGACCCAGAACGAACATGTATGGACGAATGTCTGATAGTGTATTTCCAATAATCACGTACATTGATTTTTACAATATGCCGATAATGGTGGCGGAGAAGATAACTATTTTAGCTTAACACCCAGAGTATATTTGTGTAAGTCAATTAGTGATTGGAGGATCTGACAATGCGGCGTTCAAAGTTGAATGTGATATTCTAAAAAGGTAATAGTAGCCTCAAGCCTCATCAATCGGAATATGACTTAAATCGGGCATGCAACAGGGCTATGTGGGTCATACCTATTAGGGTATATCATCATCTGATCTAGAGAAATCGATTGTCCCTTTTTGTATGCTTCGAAATGAGTATGGTTGGGCGGCCAATAACCGTGGTGATGATATATTCGGTACACTCAAGTTGAATGAGTAGTCGGTTCTTTGTGGTCGGGCAGGAAGATGTTTTTTTTAACCCCGGTGTTTTATCTCCAGAGAACACTAATCAGAAAGTGGTCCCATACCTTTTCATGTACGGATATCCAAACAACAATTCGAGCCTTAAGATTTAGATGTAAAATTACTATGTCGAAAAGTGAGATGCAAGCATTTCGGCTATATTCCTATCCTATTTGTGAATTGATAGACATTATAAAAATATCGCTGGATTTTATAATAAAAGTTATTGGTTATTGTAAAGCAAAAATACATGCCATGTTATGTGCCGTCGTATCTTCTGATAGTTCCATTCTTTTAAAGGATTTCTAAAATTTAAGCAAGTTGTTTGGAGTTTACTCGCACCAGTCTCATGACTGACCCAGAGTTTATTTTGTTTTGTTTTTCCTAAAACTCCACTTAGGTGCCCAAATTTGTTAGGGCAATCAAGTAGTTCAGGTTCTTACGGATGCACTTGGAGGACCTTGGAGCAGGAGGCTTCACCTTTAGTTATATTTTCCGTTGTGTCATACATGTTGTATCCTGATGACTGGTTTGTATATACATTTACAGTTATGTATTTAAGAAGATGTTATATATATATTATATTTTATTCCATTACGATCGTGAGAATCTGTGTATTGTTTTTGTCTTCTTCTGTCTTATTTTCTTTAACCAAAATGATCCGCTATTTTCGGTACATGAATAGTTGACATTTTATACAATGAACGTATTTATGTTGATTTTCAAGGTCGAAAATCTCTCAGGCTGTTACATAAAAACACAAACACATATCAGCCACACCTTATTTTTGCTCATCTCACATCCTCTTGTATTTATAATTGAATTTCAATCATAAATCCTACTTTAAATAATAATACTTCCACTTTTTCCGGCTATATAATTATTTAGAAAGAAACATGTGCTAGAAATCAAAGATACTTGAGGTGTAACAAAAACAAAATGCAACATAAATATGTGTGTTCACACACATAAAGTATGTTATTGGGTGTTTTTAAGATTTATCAAATGAATTATTGAATCTTAACTAAATTAAAATTTAATATATCATTCTGTAGATTTTTGATCACTTAATCAATCCAAATACATAGAATTATAATGTAAAACCACATTAGAAAACAGAGAAGAGTAATATTAAGAAAAACATGGAAATGAGGAAATATTGTTATATAAAATAATCCAATGGTACAAAGTTTATACAGCATTGCAGATTATTGTAAAATAATAAATTATAATAAATCTAAAATAAAATATTAGAGTGGAAGGACATTTGAAGTTCCCTAAAAATACCAAGGCTTTGGTAATTTTGTAATATCGATTATGGGAGGTTTTGAAAATACTTCTTTTGATTGTGGATGATTGTAGAACTTTTACTGTTTTATATGAAGTGTTGTTAGAAACTATCAATACAATAAAATACTTACCAGGGAGTTTACACATTGGTTTTAAGGGTTTCGCTATAATGTAATATTGATTGTCGATGATTGTAGAACTCTGGTTAGTTTATATGAAGTGTTGTTTGAAACGGGGAGTTGATACATAATGTAATATTGATAAGTAATGGTATAATTAGAAAAAACGAAGAACCTCCCAAAACATCAGAATTTGGAGGGTTGAAAATTATATCATTAGAATTATCCTACATTGGTTTTCATCAGTTTTATAACAAACAACAGCAGTGAAAACATACAGGTAAGGGTTATGACAACAATTGAAATAAAGAGCCATAAAAAATTGATGAAAACTGATTAGAGAAAACCTCTTAGAGCCTAAGAGTTCATGAAATTCTTTTGCTTTGATATTATTTAATGTATTACATATTTTATGTAAATTTCAGTGTAGTAATATAACTTAGATGAATATACGAATCTTGTATTATTTAATGGAATTTTTTTATTTGAGTCGGTTTTGAAAACAAATACAGACAAATTTGTGAACTAATTACAAAAATAGGTCACTTTTCGCCATGTAGAATGCTACCAATTTTTTTAGTGGATGACCTTCGAGATGCCTTCTAGATGTCGAAATCACCTGGTTAACATACAAAATGGCGCCAATTGGCGACATTTCGGATACCGCCCAAATCTAGTTTTGGTTCATTAACCCATCCCCAATTTTTCTTCCATCATTTTATTCAAACAAAAACCTATTCTACTCAAAATATTATTTCAATCAAAATTCTTATTTTCACATGAGATCTTAGATTAGTTCGCAGTAGATCTACTTGAGAATCAACAATTTATTCTCCTCATTCTATTCTTGAAGGTATGTTTTATAAGAACTTCATTCAACAATATTGGTGTTTGTATGGTTTGAAGTTTGGTTCATTATCAAAATAGTGAAATTCATCCTTTCTTGAATGTAGAATGACTCCTGAATGTGTTCCAACAATATGTTATTTTGATGGTGAATTGGTAGTATATGAAGCTAATTTCAGAAAATGGAGGATCATATAAATCAATGAAAGTTGTTAAATGATGTAATTTGGTTCAATTGAAAGAGTCGATATATAAATCGACCAAGTTGAATTTTAATGAATCTGACATAAAATTAGTGTGTGTCCAACGGCCTATTGTCTTGTTTACCAAAAATAATCCAGGTCTACACGACTTAGTCCATCACATGGTTCAACAGCCCACAAGCATTGCCTAAGCATTCAGGACTCAAGCCCAGATGGAGTCGTACAAGAATAGTCGTCTCGGCTCGACCAAGCTGTTCAAACATCAACAAACACTTAGGGATCAACATTGAGCCTCATCATCAGTTCGTATCCTAACCTTACAACTTCTCAAAATCCCACTAAGTCCAATTTCGTATCCCCAAGATACGATTCCCCGGATCGGCATACATCCCACTTTTCATATACGCATCACTCCTTACACTTCGTATCCAGGAACTCCCCGTTTTCATATCACTAACTCCATACTTCGTATCCCACAGCTCTCTCCAAAAACCGTATCCCGGATTTCATATCTCTATCCTACTCACTCCACAACTTTGTATCCTACTCGCTTCCACAACTTCGTATCTCACGCAGTCCCACTCTTACTCCCTTGGATACAAAGTCTTCAAACACCCTGGATATGAAGACGAGGAGTTCCTAGATACGAAGAAGAACATAGCAGCAAAGTGGTAGAAATAAAATAAGTCCCCGAGAGTCGTACCGGTCCCAGGGTATGAAATGTGGGGCGTGGCCCCCATGCCTCACCTACTTAACCTGCCTCTCCTCCCTATAAATACCCACCATTCTGCAGCCTCAAAGGGGCTAGCTCCAAGCACTTTGAACACTCTAGGAAGAAAAAGACCTTCCTACATCTTCCTAAGCATACTTCATCAATCTAGGAAGAAGAAGCTTTATCTTGGACACTTGGGCTATCTTGGGTTGCATAGGCATTTCGAGAATAGCGAACTTGCTTTGTCCTTGGATATACCAGAACCTATTTTCCATGATTTCCATTGTATTAACATGGAATTATTGTTCCTCCCATTGTAAACTTATACAAAGCGCATAATAAAAAGGAAAGCCAATCAAAGTGAATGTAGGCCTTTGCAGGTCGAACCACTATAAATGCCGTGTCATTTACATTCCTACACACTATTCTATTTTAGACGATTAGCTTTATAATTTTGGAACACATTAGGTGTTGCGCCAACATTCGCACGTCAATATTTTGGTGCTTTCAGTAAGAAATCAAAGACTTTGTCTTTCCTACAATTCGATCATCGAGATTTGGAGCGCTAAAATCTGCCGAAACTTACCTACCAAGTCTACCGAAATGGTGACCGAAGGAAAGAACATTACGGTGAAATTTAAATGATTGATCGTGACTCGAAAAACACTCATCAGCCTCAATCCATCTAAGTTCTGACCAACACGAATATCACTTCTACTTCCATCCTCGATGCCCTGGTTGACCGAGCTTAATTTGATGAAACAATGAGGAAATTCGGAGAAACGCAAAGAAGCCTCGTCAAACAAATCAACTAAAATCTTGCATTGACCCATCGACTTCAAAACCATTCTCAACAGGACATTCTTTTCCTTTAAACAGATATTGGCATTCGGTCTCCTTCGAATTACATCTCTTTGAGATCCATTCCCGCTTCTTTTCGCAATAACCATCATCACGATTGTTCCAAGCTTGGGCCTAATCTTGACCGTTCCCATCTTGGGCCTAATCTCGACCAATAGATTAACGCTCAACCCCTCACCCGACGTGATCAACTTATCGCGAATAAGGACTTAGAGCCTATGCCTTACGCCACAAACCAAGCCCAAGTTCTCACATATTGACCTTCTCATATTCAAGGAGTCGAGGTCAGTGACTCTTTAGAAAAGGTAATGTTCATCGTATAACATGGCCAAGGCTACGCACCGCTGAGTCGGATCACGATCGCTGGTATCTAGCGGAGACTCGAGCTCCCGTTATCGCCAACATAGTTCAAAGCATCATGAAAGAATCTCAGGGTCACGTTATCGACTACTGGGAAACCAATGCAAGATGCAACCCCCTCACCGAAGATGTGCTCAATGCCGAATCGCCTAAACACTTTAATATGCCATAGATAGAGGCTTACTCAGGGAGATCAGACCCTCAAGACTTCATAAACCGATATGAATCGCCTATGGATTTTTCTCACGCCATAGATGTTGTGAAGTACAAGTGCTTCCTCATCTTCCTCGAAGACATACCTCTTTTATTGTTCAATCAGTTTCCACCGAGAACCATCTCAACCTTTGATCAGCTCCCGAGGGATTTTATCAAACAGCTCGGTATGCACATCTCCCAAGGCAGTGGGGAAAGTCTGAAAAGCTATCTCAAAAGATTTGACGATGCATTAGCAGATGTTGAAGATCCGAATCTCCATACCATCTTGTCCCAACTTTCCAAAAGTATTCATCCTGATTCTGTGTTTGGAGCGTAGATAGACAGAAAGCCACTAGAGACTTTGGAATTATTTTATGAGAAAGTCGACTATTTCCTATGCCAAGAAGAAGTGCAATGGAATTCAAATTCTCGCTTCGACAACCTACTTCGAGATGAAGTCCAAAACTCTAATGACACCAATCCCAATTCTTCTAACAAACCTATTCAAGCTGGTAACAATGGTGGAAGTCGCAATAAGAAGAGAAAACGTCTCAGACTTCCATATTTTCGCAACTATACTCCTCTCAAGAACATTTACCCCGAGACTTGCAATTCCTTGTGGTACAAGAAGTCCGTTCTGAGACGGCTGTCAAATGAAAAGATAAAAAATGGGAAATACTGCTGGCTCCATAGCATCAAGAATCACGACACGAACAAATGTCATCACTTGTAGAATAACACTGAAAAGAGAGTCCGTGGTGGAAAGCTTGAGCAGTATACTCATGGTCCCACAAATGAAATTTCCGAGTCGTCCAGCGCTCACCAAGAATTTCAACCGACTAGGACTTCACCTAACAAATATATCCACCTGGATCATTTTTTTTCGATTCAGCAAGATGTAGTAGAAATAAGTGGCTTGGACGTTGACGTCGCACCGTACGACCTATCTTGCTTGAGTTACACCTTACATGAACATAGTTGTATTCCATTTTCAAGGGTAGTTCGATTGTGTGTTGTAATTTCGATAAGTTGCTTGAGTTGTCTTATAACCAACTTAGTTAAGTCCTTGTATGAAGTATACAAACATTAGACTTAGTCTCCGAGATTCATCTATGGGTTGCCGCAGCACTGTTACCGCAAACATATTCGAACAAGCTCGAACATACTTACCTCCAAGTCTGTGGGCAAGTATGACTAAGTCCAACGGATTTATCCTGACCTACCTACACTCTGTCGTACTCTAACGACAATCTGTTGGAACCCTCACTAAGCCTGATGGTTAGTACACGACCTACCTATGCTCAGGCATGCTCGAGAGTTTTTCCATAGAGGCCAGTTAAACAAGTGTGATACTGCCTACTTCCTTGACTAACTCCGATCCTCGGAGTTGGATCCGAGTATAAAATCGACGAACCAACAATGCCCACTCCTGACTTCACAACTCCTCGACATTAACTATCGAAAGGGGGTCTAGAGAGTGTAGTCAGTCTCCTCGGACTCCGCACGACTTGAGTTTTTCAAGAATGGAGCTTCAGTCAACCCGAATCTACGTACAATGACGAGTTACGTTACATGAGTACAACTCCCGGAAAGTGTAAAAGCACTCGTGCACTTAGAGCATCGACTTCCATGATGTAGTGGTCTCTGAGGTAGTCGTTGAAGAATCGATTTGTGACTCATTCCCACCTTTATCTCCGTCATCAAAGATGAAATGGGAATGATAAGCAAACCCTCTTCTTGTTACTACCAAAATCCATACCAAGACATGCTGACGGTGAAGGGGTATCGGGCCGTCACAAGGAGAAACGAAGAGTCCGAAAGAAAAAGACCAGGTACAGAATAAAACCAAAAGCATAAAAGAGGCATCCATAATAGTGATAATTGACAACATCATCAGAAAGGAAAGCCCCAGGTCCAAAGGGAGAGTGGCGACAGAGTGGTTTTAGCACGAAGGATTGCTAACAAAAGATCATCCAAAACCAAAAGCCGATGAAGAGAAAGACCAAGAATCCTACAATCCGAGACCCAGAAGGGCGAAAGGGATATCAATATTAATATACTTAATGCCGATACAAAAAGAGACGGAAGCAATAAGAGCACAGAGCCCAAAACATGGGGAATTTATCTAGAAGCTGACTACTGAAAGCCTAATTTAATGTCGCTGAGAGGAAAAATTTAGCAAGAAACTAGTAAGGCATCAGAAGTGTCCTACTGGGGAGCCAAACCCCACTTCGAGAATTTACCGAAAAATATGTCAAAGCTTCCAAAAGAAAACAAGCCATTCACATCCATTCACTTAATGTTACACCAAAAGGGGTGGCGGTTCCTGAGCCACATACTTAAAGCACGAAGGCAAACTCCATGAAGAATTAATGGAAAGACCAAGAGCTCATGACCGGAAGCTCTTAATCGAAAGCCAAAAGCCTTTCCTAAAGCTATCCATAACTACAAGCTTGGTATCGATACAAAGAGGTAGAAATAACATCAAAGAGAAGCTCAAAAGACCGATACCTTCTTTTGAGATCCAAGACTGGTACTCTAAAGGCAATGAGCAAAGACAAAAAAGGAGGCCTAACTCCAAAGCCTCAAGAGCCAAAGGGAAAAGCGGTTGACATGGGCCTTTGCTGGACCAATAACAGAAGGGCCCCCGATTTATCTATACATAAGACCCCAGGGATCTCATTTTCGGGGGTTGAATTTTCATTTCTCAATCTTGTACTCTTTCTCTCAGGAGAAAACCCTAATTTCCAAATCAAATTCGGGATTTATTCAACTCTTGTAATATATCCACAATTAATAAAAAGGAGAAATCCGGGACTTTAGCATTTTCTGATTTGATAATCATACTGTGTTTATACTGATAAGAAAGGAGTTAACGCTAACCTTTCTTATGAAATAGTTCATCACAACTCTTTCGTAGGAGGGAAGGTCCTGGATAAAACTAAGGCTTTTCCTCTTTTGAACCATCATCATGTGACTTAGAACTTTCATAGCAAGCCTAATGCAACCCAACCTCGGAAGGGATCTTGCTGTGAGCTTGTGGCTTGATAACCGATGCAACAAAGGTCCTTCCGGGCTGGTCGATGCAGAAGTACCATACAAGTCAATAAGTTCTATGGCATGTAAACAACCTGAGCGTTGAGGCATTAGCCTGTTTCCTCTTGGCACAATGTATATTATTTTATCCTAGATCTAAAGGTGACTATTCCATAAGGTTTTAGTCTTATATAACTTGTGAAAACCTTTCTCCCAAGGTTGTCATTAACTTTGTAGCCTCGTAAGTGTGACACTCACCCTACGAGGGAAGAGTAAGTAATCTTCAAATTTAAGGTCTTGGGTCCTAAGAAACGGTGGAACTAGTTAAAAACGCTGATTAAAGGCTGCATTCCAATGGCCTTTAGATCACCCTTGCATCAAACTACAAAGTATATGCATTGTTCATCCTAGTTCGAGTGTTGACGAAAAATATCATTAACATTTTGGTGATAGGAGGGCTTGACCCTCCGTCTTTATGTTTACTTCATTAAAAATTAACTTGGTAAACTTATTGCTCCATGGTAGGAGAAGATGAAATCAAAAAGATTGAAGGAGCGAAATAAGGAACCAGCTCCTAATGCAACCCTGGAAAGAAACGTGGATTCAATGTCCAATCTAAATAATATTGAAGAAGGAACAACTTCCAACCAAGTGCAACCACCAAACCAAAATTCCATGGAGGAAAATGCCACTAAAATCATGGCTCTGGAAAAACAGATCTAGGAAATGCAAGCTCAAATGAATGCAAATCAATCGCAGAAATATTCAAAACTCACTAAGTCCAGCTAAAGGGAGGTGAATGAGTCTCAAAAGAGAAAGGCTCCCGTCTAACACTATGAAGAAATAGAAAAGCTCAAAGCAATTTCCTCTAAGAAGAAAACATATCTTTCAACAGGGATAGATCATCAAGGAAATCAATATGAACATGAGCAATCTAGGATCTCTACTTCTAAAGTTTATGATCCTAAAAGGAAGAATTATGACAACACGGAGGCTTATCTCGAAGACATCGCTAGGAAATCCGTCAAGGATTTGTTGGGAAGCAAAGGAAAGAGAACCCAGGATGATAGGGTTAATGATTATGAAAGTATATCCCCTTTTACCGACGAGATCATGAGCACCATCTAGGGTGAAGGTTCCTATTATAAAGTATCTAGGAATTACTGACCCTGATGATCATCTAATGGCTTTCAATAGCCAAATGTATCTCTATAATGCTTCGGGGGCTGTCTGATGTCGTCTTTTCCTAGTGACCCTCCAAGGAGCGGTAAACAAATGGTATCGCTAATATAGAGAGAATGTCATCTATTCATGAAAACAGTTCACCTATGAATTTCCTGCACAATTTTGCATCTGTAAGGATCTGACTATTGATTACACAGTTAATGCTAATATTAAGCAGAGGCAAGGAGAGTCCATATGGGGTTACTTGAAAAGGTTCAACATAGAAGCATTAAAGGCAAAAGATATGAATGATCATGACAAGTTAATTGCTTTGCATTCAGGGTTAATCGAAAATACCCCCTTTTGGAAGGAACTATACATCCATGGTTGTAAAGACTTACAAGACTTCCAGTTTCAAGCTGAAAAATTCATCCACATGGACGAGTTGTACTTTACAAAGAAGAAGTTTGGATCTCTAGGGGATGGAGGAAAGCCAGGCTTCAAATGAAAACCCAAAGGTGGAAGGTTCAGTCAAGATGGAAATCAGAAAACGCCAAGATGGGAGGATTCTAATTCCAACTCAGTCGCTTTAAGCAAGCCCATCTCCTTTGTGCATGCTGTGGCAAAAGAAAGGGTCAATAACTTCCCCGTCTCGTTCAAAGCCAAGAATTTCCCTGAACCTCATGTCAGCGGAAAATATTGTATCACAAAACAAATGGACATAAGACTGACGAGTGCAAGGTTTTGGATGGGATTATTTAGAAGCTTATCCACGAGGGACATTTGAAAGAATTTGTTCAGAACAAATCGTTATCTGCCCAGCATACGATGACAACAAAAGGTTTCTGCTAATGCAGTAGATGCTACTATGGAGGAAGGTCATCAAGACTTGGGTCCACCAATAAACCTAATCAATGTGATCACTAGCGGGCCATACCCTGCTAGAAATTGCCCAGTTGCCAGGAATCGATACCTACAGGAGGCTCGCGAAAGGATATTCTCCATTCGAGAGGAACCATCCTTGAAGAATGCCTATTACACTCTCAATATGCATAACCTGGCGATTTCTCTGAACGATATGAAGAAAGGAGTATGTCATCCACACAGTGACCCTCTCATGATAACAACTCAAATTGGGTTCTCTGTTGTAGGCTTGTAGCCAAGATCGTTGTTAATACTGGAAGTGCAGCCAATGTCATCTTTAAACATGCTTTTTATCAGATGGGAATCAATGAGGAAAAGTTAGAACCATGCAATGAGCCAATCTTCAGCTTCAACAACAAAGGATCAACTCCAGTGGGACAGATCAACCTCCTAGTCCAAGTCGGGGTGTCTCCGCTCCATCGAAACTTTGAAACTCTTTTCGTCGTGATCTTCCAACCATCTTACTATAATGCTTCCTTCAATCGACCTTCTCTAGAGGAAATGGATGCTTTTGTCTCTTCCAAATACCTGATGATGAAATTCTTAACAAAACAAGGATAGGGTACCATCAGAGGGGAACAGTTTAGTTCTCGCGAGTTGTACTTCACAACGGTTGACAAATACAAAAGGGAGTATTCTTCGTACTTTGATCCCTCTACTATTTTTCAACCTTTGGATAATGGATTCTTATATCCAACATTCGAAGCTAAAATAAAAATCAATAAAATTGAAAAACGTACAAATGATTGGTACACTTCCTTGAAACGAAAAAGGAAGAGAGTCGATGACATAAATTTGACAAAAGAAGAGGAAATCGTAATAGGTTTCGATTTTAGAGGGGACACTGAAAGGATAAAACCAATAGAAGATTTGGAGAAAGTAAGTGCTGATCCAAAGGATGAGACCAAAGTTACCAAGATAGGAAAAAGGTTGGCAAAGCCCTTGATGAGCGATCTATTTAAGTTCTTGTAGCTCAACAGGGATGTGTTTTCTTGGATTCACTTAGACATTGTTGGAATCAACCCGTCTATCATGAGCCATGCCCTAAACATCAACCCTACTGTAATCCCAGTTTGATAAAAGAAAAGGATATACAATAGAGATAGGTCAGAGGCTTTAAAAGAGGAAGTCAAAAGGTTGGAAACAAATGGGTTCATCCGAGAAGTTTTTTTTATCCTAAATGGCTAGCCAATCCTATTCTGGTGAAGAAGTCGAACAAAAAAGTTGAGAACTTGCGTTGATTATACAGACTTAAACAAAGCCTACACAAAGGATTATTATCCCCTTCTGCGGATAGACTAATTTGTTGACGCAACAAGTGGCCATAAGATATTATCCTTTATGGATGCTTACTCAGGGTATAATCAAATTACCATGCACAAATCTGATGAAGAACATACGAGCTTCATTGCCGACTAGGGGACATTTTGTTATAAAGTAATGCCCTTTGGGTTGAAAAATGTTGGAGCAACATACCAAAGGTTAGTTTATAGAATGTTCCAAAAATAGATAGGACGCAACATGGAAGTATACATAGATGATATGATAGTAAAGTCCATTGAAGAAGAAAGACACCTGAAGGACCTAGAGAAGATGTTCAACATATTGAGGGGTTACCAAATGAAGCTAAACCTGCAAAGTGTTCTTTTGGGGTCCAATCCAGAAAGTTCCTAGGATATGTTCTAAGCGAGCATATAATTGAGGCTAGCCCAGACCAAATCCAAGCCATTAAGGTTATGAAAGAACCCAAAATAAGCAAAGAAGTCATGAGCTTAAATGGAAAGGTAGCAGCCCTCAGTAGGTTCATTTTCAAAGCAACTGACAAATGCGTTCATTTCTTTGATGTTATAAAGAAAAAGAATAATTTCGAGTGGAACAAAGAATGTAGAAAGTCCTTTCAAGAATTGAAAGATTACATGGGGAAACCCCCAGTTCTATCTAACCTCGAGAAAGGGGAATATTTATACCTATATATGGCCATTTCAGAATATGCGTTGAGTTCATTCCTTATAAGAGAAAGTGATGGAACTCAACATCCAATTTATCATGTCAGCAGAAGGTTAAAGGATGAAGAAGGTCGATACCTTGTAATGGAAAAATTAGTGTATTGCCTAATACATACAGCATGAAATCTTAGGGGCAATTTCCAACACATCCCGTTAAGGTTTTAACTATTTTTCCACTTAAGCAAGTTTTCAGCAAGACGGAAACCTCAGGAAGGTTAGTGAAATGGGTAATTGAGCTTAGTCAATACGAGATTGAGTTTCAACCTCAAGCAGCAATCAAAGGACAAGCTTTAGCAAATTTTGTAAATGAGTGCACAAGCTTCATTACTGAACAGTCAAAAAAGGAAAATGACCTAAAGGCTAAGTGGCAAATATTTGTAGATGGGGCTTCAAAAGAATAAGAAGCAGGGGTAGGATACATCATAATTACCCCTGATGGGCACCACTTGTATTACGCAATGAAGTTAGGATTTATAGCTACCAACAATGTGGTCGAATATGAGTCAATGATGGCAGGATTGAACTTGGCACTACAGTTGAAAATATTTCGAATAGACATATTTAATGACTCATAATTTATGGTAAATCTAATTAAGTAGACCTACCAAACCAAAGATGCCCGACTGGCCCTATATGTAAAAAATATACTAAAAATGCTTTCCCAGTTTGAGGATTTCTCAATACATCAAATCCCAAGGGGAGAGAATACCCAAGCCGATTCGCTAGCCAAACTGGCCAGCTCCCGAGGAGCACCCGAAAATCGGATAATTTCTGTAGTATATCAAGAAAGGCCTAGCATTGAGGAAGAAGGAATTGAAACACGAAAAGAGTTGTTGGTTCTAACTAGATCCCAAGTCTTTAGAAAGGGAGATGAAATGAGTAAAAAAAGATGTCCCTGTTAAGGATCCCTCTTTAGCGGAAACATGATACCAGTATGAAAACACTTGGATGGCTCCTATAGTAGATTACCTCGTCAACGCAATTCTACCCCTTAGTAGGCAAGACGCGAGGAAGGTAAGACATTAATCCCTTACATTTCTGATTACAAATGGGATACTATGTAAGAAAGGGCACTCACTTCACTACTTGAGATGTGTAAGCCTTGAGAATTTTCTTAAATGTTTGAAAGAAGCACATGAAGGTTTGTGCGGGGACCATTACAATGGAATTAAGTTAACCAAGAAGGTCATGCCATAAGGTTTTTACTGGCCACAAATGGTTATCCAAGCAATTGAATATGTTAAGAAGTGCGAGAAATGTCAAAGGTATTCCAAGATACCTCAGCTACCTCTAAGTGAGTTAACCACTATCCTAAGCTCATGGCCTTTCAATGTATATGGAATAGATTTTATTGTAACTCTCCCAGTCTCCAAGGGTGGAGCTAAATATGTCGTAGTAGCTATTGATTAATTTACCAAATGGGTGGAAGAAGAACCCCTTCCAACAATCACATCTAAGAAGGTTTTGAGATTTGTGATAAAGAATATGTTACTCGCTTTGGGATTCTTTACAAAATCATATCAGACATTGGAACACAATTCGAAAGCGAGGAATTCACTCGGTTTTGTGATAATAATGGGATTATCAAAAGCTTTTCCTCATTAACACATCCAGGGGAAAATTGAATCATCGAAGCTGCAAATAAAACCATAAAGACAATTCTCAAGAAATGACTAAACCAAGCTAAAGGGAATTTGGCAGAAGAATCACCCTTGGTGCTTTGGGCTTATAAAACTTCCGCCAAAACGAGAACAGGACAAAACCCATTTTCTTTGAAATATGGATGTGAAGCCATGCTTCCGATTAAGGTTGAAATCCCTTCACACCGAAGGGTAGTCAACACATTTGATCCAAATCAAGAGTTAAAAAGGAATCCTTAGACCTAATACAAGGGTTAAGAGACAAGGCTATGATCAGAACGACCGAATACCAAATGAGAATCACAAAGTAATTCAACTCAAGGGTTAAAACCAGAGCATTCACAAAAGGAGACTTAGTGTTACGAAGGAAATGGCCTACACAAAGAACCCATCAGATGGGCCACTTGGCCCAAATTGGGAGGGACCCTTAGTCATCCGTCAAGAAGTCATACCAGGTGTAACGGCCCGAATTCTGCCCGACCCGATCGATCGCAAAATCGACCAAGACCGTTCAAAATCCGAACACGTTAACTTTGGGAATACAACAACATCAGAACAATAACAACAGACTTTTATAAACATTACAATAATGTTACATCAGAGTACAGGATATCAGAGTATATCGAATAAAATTACAGTGGAAGACAAATTTCAATAAATTAAATACAATAAACAGCGGAAGACTTCTATGCTCTGGACACAGCTTTAGGCTTCGATCCAGAATCCTGCTCAAGAGATAAATATCTGCAAAAAGCTACTCGACTGCCCGTGTGGAAAAGAGGGCACCCGAGTTTGCAAAGTGAAACAAACAACAGGTCAGTCATGGGACTGATATGAGAAATATAGCTTGACTAATCTAATAATAATAAGGCAAATCCAAAGACCACGCCGCTAACGCGGAACGGGTTTATTCCAATGGATTGCCGTGCATAACTTAAGGTGACTGAACAAATAAATAGGTAAATCGTAAAACAACGCAATGCTTTTTAGAAAAATGAAACCATTATAAGACTCATGTCCCATCACACAATGCAACGCAAACCGGAGGTTAGATGTTGGCTAGCATTTTGACCAAGCCACCAAGGTTCAACACATAAGAAGAAAGTATGAGATTTCTCTCCTTTAGTTCACAAAAAGGCGGATCGCCCCCCTTTGGATCGCACCATCGGATCGCTGCAGCGGGTCGCGACCCGATCCCTCCTTCGCCATCACGAACCGATCCAATCCCCGAGGATGTGGCGAAGCTCCTGACTAAGTCCATCACGATCCGAGATGCATGGATCTCGCGACACATGTCTACAACTGTCATATTGACCAATTATTCATCAAGCCTCGATCCGATCCGATATTCTCGGGATTTGCGCCACGTGTGACCGCGATCCGCCTGACAGAATCAGCTATAAATAGCCCAGAGCTTGGCATTTTTGGGATCTTTTGGTAGTATTGAGTATTGATTCCACCATTACTGTCATACCACTATTTCTTATCAGTTTTATTTCGAGATTACTGAGAGAAATCGTAATTGTAAGAGTGAGTTTGAGAGAAATCATTGGTTGTACTAGCATTCAAAGTATAATCAATAGCATATAAAGTGGATGTAGGCTCGTTAACGCCGAACCACTATAAACCTTGTGTGTTCTCTGCTTTTTCCTCATTTTTCAGTTATAATTTTCTACGAATCAGAACAATTTGGGTGTTAGAGCCAAATTTTGATCTAACATTTTGGTGATTTCATTGAGAGCTGAACTCAGGATATTGGATTGTTTATCCGTTGTTTGGATATTCAAGTCCGAAGAAAACAGTCCTGAAACCTCACTGTTCAGACTTTTGAAGATTTCAACAATACCTGATATCATGGCTGGAAAGAAGTCTAAGGAAGTGCGAGCTTCACAGGCGAATGAAGCAGCGAATGAAGCGATTGAAGAGAGCGTGCATGAACAGGTCAACGAAGGACCCTCGGATCACGGAACGGAGATGGCGAACCGAACCGTGGAGGGCGATGCGAACCAAACAGTTGAAGGGGTCGTCACCCGGTCCCACAATAACACCACGAACCCCCCTCCCAATGTTACCACGATCCGATCCCGGGGGTGCTGCGAGCCACCGACACCGATCCACCACGATCCGAGGTGATGACCAGATTACAACCCGACCTGGAAAGGAGCCTATGGCTCGCTCTTCCCGTCCTGGTCCCTCTGTTCGACCTGGCTCAAGCTCTCTGCGCATAAGGGAAAATGTTGATGATCAGTATGACCCCTCTGCTCCAGTTACTGAAGGAGATCTATCTCACTTCGTTGAAATGTGGGATAGACGATTTGATGAAATAGCCGCTCAAAGGCAGAAAAACTCCATGCTGCGACAGAATTTGACTGCTATGGATAGACGTCTGGATGATCTTGTAAGGCAAAGAACGCCTCCTCCAGTCTGTCCGCTCACCCCAGAGTACTCTTCTTCATTGGAGGAATTGCCAAGACCTCCGCGGCGACCGTATGAGCGGGCTGAAAACATAGAACAACTCCGATTTGGAACCTTACCATCACGAGAGGAAGAGACACTTGGTGAAGGATCCTCAAACTGCAACTTGAATAATCATGTCGCAACTCCTAGAGCTCGAGTTGTGAATAATCTTGTTGAGAATATACCACCTTAGCCCCTACGCCGTACAAATACTCATAGTAACAGGGGGCAGCGAAGCCCAATCCGAGCTCGGGACTTCGTGGATGTTCCTAGAAGAGAGATCGGAGAATTCCACCGAGCTAGAAGCACTGACCCCGAGCCTCCGATGACCAATGCAAATGTTGCAGCTATGGTCCATCAAATCCTGGCGGATAGCCGTGGACAAAGGAATGAAGATTGGGGAATTGATCGCAGCCACACCCCTTTTTCCGACGACATTCTAGATGTAACATTCCCGAGGCGCTTCAACGTGCCTCAAATGAACCGTTACGTGGGTAGATCTGATCCAATCCAACACCTAATGAGATATTCTTGGTTAATGACCGCTGCCGCAGCTTCCGATGCTGTAAAGTGCAAAGCATTCCCTATATTCCTGGAGGATGTAGCGTTATTATGGTTTACTCGCTTACCAGCAAGATCAATTTCCAGTTTCAAGGAATTGAGTGAAAAGTTCGTAGAACAGTTCCGCATTTATGCACAAAGGTCAAAAAGTGTGATTGACCAGTTCCTTATCAAACAACAACCAGGTGAGAGCTTGAGGGTGTATCTGGATCGTTTCAACCTAGCCGCCACCGAAGTCAAGGATCCCCATGAGCCGACTGTTGTGGCAGCCCTAATTGATGGGGTGGATAAAGATACTGAATTTGGGAGATACCTGGCCGGCAAACCACCTCATACTAGAGAATTGTTTTACGAGAAAGCAAACGTACGCCTACGTCAGGAGGAGGTATATGCCAACCGAGAGATGAAAATGGCAAGTAAGGAGGAAATCCAAAGTAATGTCGCCATCAAGCAAACCGGAGACAGCTCGGGAAAGGTTGAAGTCAACGTTGGAAACCGAAACCAGGGCGGCAGCCGCCAGTCAGGAAACAATGGTAAAAACAGTAATGGCAATAAACGGAAGAGAAATCGGGGGAACAATTCCCAGAGAAGGACCCGTCCCAGGTCTTTCGAAAGTTATACACCACTAAATGATACTTTGGAGAATATATTCGTTGACTCGTACAACGTTCTCCAACATAAAAGGCCTCCTCCAAGAGATTCGACGGAGAAAGAACGTGAGACGGGGAAGTTTTGTCTCTTCCATCAGACTCACGGCCACTCTACAAATGAATGCCGTCATCTGAGAGACGTAGTTGAGAGGTTGCTCTGAGAAGGGAAGTTGGATGCGTAACACCCCGTACTTTCTGTGAACGTATAAGTAATAAATCAGAGAATAACTAATTTTTAAAATAAGAATCAAGGGAAACGGGTTGCGCCATTGCGTTCGTCTCGGATACTTGAAAACGAGTCCGAGTTTGCGAGAATCGGAGTCCGTATGACCAAGTTATGGCTCTCCAAAGTTTCAGGAATTTTCAGAGTTCAAAACAGCTCGAATTCGAATTCAAATTTCGAATTCAAAACCCAGAACAGACTGGGCGGGAAATTTCCCGCCCAGTACCCAGGTCGACTGGGGAGTCGACTGGGCAGTCGACCCCCCCGACCAGGTCGACTGGGCAGTCGACCTGGGGGTCGACCTGGTCCCCGAACCTGGTTTTGGGCATGGGTGCATTCTTATGTATCTGGTCTCGTTTTCTACCTAGATTCGTCTGCCTAAACCTATTTAAACAGCCCTAAACCTAGCCTTCTCTACACACAATTCTATTCTTCTTCTACTCTGCCTCTGTTCTAAATAAAAATAAAATTGGCGTCGCCACTCTACCGAAATCAAAACTAGAAGCTAATCAACATCAACCTAAGCAACTCAATTCAAACTAGAGATTAAAGCTTCTGCAATGATTCTACAACAATTAAAGTTCTTTCTTTAATCCAACCAAGGCAAGTGCCGTTATTTTCCGATATAAACTTTAATCATAACTGTGATATGATTGTAAATCTGAATTTGAGATTGTGTATGTTCTGTTCTGATCTATTTTATTCTGTATCTCTTCTTATTTCTGTTCTATAGCCAGGCTACTACGAGCCTGCGCCAATCTCCTAAGAGATTAACGCACAAACGCTAAAATGTTTGGGACAAATAATGAATGTGGCATAATTGGACATGGCTAATCTGTGACTGATTTAAGAAAATGGACATAGGTTGTAAATTAGATTTCGATCTATGCATATTCTGTGAATTGGAAGAAGAGGAACCATAGTATGTTAACATGTGACTTGAGACATTGGACATAACACATATTTTGAATTAAGATCTGTTATAACTAGATCGTTGGGCATATTGTTTATATAACAATTCATGATTTGAAAGAGAATATGACTTAGGTGTGAAGATCTATATTAAGATTTGATAACTATCAAATGTGAATAACACCTAAGTAGGAGATTTTTGAATATATGACATGCATTGAAATCGATGGCTATATTTGGTATAATTTATTTGTGAATCTTTTGTACTAGGCAAGTTGAACTAAATTGGGACATGTCAATTATGACCATAATCTGTGACATGTAAATTCAATGCAAACGTGGGGTATATGATCATAGTGTGAATCATGACAACTATTTAGGCATGCAAACTTAGGCCAAATTTATAATTAGGCAAGATATGTTTGTGAAACTTTAAGGAATGATTAAATCTGTTATATTTGCCTAATTTGCTAGTTCTGCTATATTTGCCTAATCTGCTAGTTCTGTTATATTGCCTAATCTGCTAGTTCTGTTATATTGCTTAATCTGCTAGTTCTGCTCTACTGCCTAGTCTACTAGATCTGTTCATCTGCCAAATCTATCATCTGCTAAGTCTGCTGAAAATGCCAAATCTGTTATATGCTAAATCCGCTAAATTACTTAATCTGTTGAATCCGTTAAGTCGCCTAATCTGCGAAAATCTGTTATCTGCTATATCTTTTAAGTCGATATATTCAGTCTGTTATTGACATAATCTGAATTAGCTATGAATGATTGACATGTATATTAGGCATGGGCATAAATGGTAAATTATTAATTAATTGGCCGCAAAGATAAACATGGCTGACTCGAGGTTAGAATGAGTTTGCGACGTAATTCTGCCCGGAACCGCCCGGCACATCCAGTGGCCGCAAACAATAGGTTCTAATGTGAGAAGTTAGTCATAACGTGCTTGAAACCCGAGGTTAGACTCAGTTTGCGGCAGAAATCTACCCGGAACCAACCAGCCTAACCAGTAGCCGCAAACTGTCAGTCTAATGTGAGAGGTGTGGGCATTAACATTTAATTAATGAAAATCTGAGATAAATATGATGTCTAAAATGTGTTGGGTGGATAGGGTTAAACCCACTAGACTGATGAATTTAATAAATCTGTTCCATGAATCTGTAGGCCTAATTACAAAGTTAGACAAATCTGTAAGTCTGTTAATCTGTAACTGGTTAATGGGTAAGTCTGTTAAATTTGTATATCTGATCCGTTAGTTTGAAAACTTGTCTGTGAACTAGTTGATATGAATTCTGTATGTCCGAACTTGTAAACAAGTTAATCAGAAATCTGTTAGTCTGGGGACACAAGGATAGGAAGGGAATTACTTGTGTCATCTGTTGTTTGGGACCCATATTAGTCAGTAACCCTTTCTGGTATCAAAACTTTGACCCAACAGTAGGTAGGGTCCGGGCACGCTTACTGAACTAATTATAAGCGGTTCATTCTGATAATGGCGAGGGGTGTTGATGGTGTGTTCCAACCGGGTCATGTGCGTGCATGGATCCCGGTCTGCCTCTGAGGATGTAAGACGCTGTGACATCTGTAAATAGGTCTGTGCCAATTGGTTGTCACTTTAGGGAGTGATACACCCTACTGTGGGGCCGACACAGGGTATTTATGTATTAGGGAGCCGATCACTTGGGGTAGGGTTTTAGGGTACACTTAGTTCTGTCTGTTTCTGTTGGTATCGTCTGTTTCTATTAGGTGGTAACACCTGTCTGTTTCTGCGTGGTACCATCTGGTGGGGTGGTAAAGGCCCATTACTAGTGTACACCTAATTCTACATTATGTTTCCATAGGGATTAATCTGTTTCTGCTTCTGTCTGTTTCTGTTCGGATGGTAAAGGCCCAATACTAGCACTCTCTTCTGTGGAAATTATTCTGTACCCATTTCTGTTTCAGTTTAGACATTAGGGTGACACCTAATTCTGTTATACTAGTATTAGTGCAGAGAAGTGTAAAGAAATAGCTTATGTCATTCTGTTCTTCTGTAATATCCGCTACACCTGTTACTGTTATCTCTCATCCAGATTTATTTTCATGTCATGTTATTATTATCTGTTCATAACTGAAAATCACTGGACTTGCCAGACTTTTTGTCTGACCCTTGTTGTTTCGCCTCCTTTCTTCCGTTTCCCTCCCCAGGTTTTGTAGAAGGGAGTACTCTAGCCTGATCCAGATTTCTTCCGCTTGAAGTGCTTAAAGTATGGCTTGTCTTCTTCTATGGGGATTATGATTTTAAGCTATGCATTCTGAAGGCTTTTGTACAAGACTGATATTTTGTACTTGAATTCTGATATTGTGATTTGAAAGGATGTAACCAAGCTTATTTCGGTTTTGGTTGTAATAAAGTTATAAATTTTTCAAGTACTGTTTTATCTGTCTTGTAAGTTTTTGTTCTGTTTACTAAAATGCTCCACCAAAGTTAAGGCATTTCCTTTGTGAGTGACCTTAATGGAGGTGGGGTGTTACAGGATGAGTACCGGGTGACTCCTAGAGACAGGGGGCAAGCTATTCAGACCCCGAACCAAAACCAGAATCAACCTACTGCCAGGCCAACTGTCCAGCAAAAAGGAAAGGATCTTGTTATCAATACCATAATCGGAGGGCTCCACCTAGCCGGGCATAGTTTCAGGGCGATGGACCAGTACGTAAACGCATCAAAGCATCATCTCGAGGCGGGAGATTGCAGCAACCCTGAGGACAATGTCTCGGTAAAACAACAAAAGATGATGTCAGACGACGTCATTTTCCACAACCTAGAGAGTATTGGAGTCCACGCTCCGACCGAAGATCCATTTGTAATCACAGTTCCTATTGGCCCGGCTACTGTCCATAAAGTTTTAGTGGATAACGGGAGTTCAGTCAACATTCTATTCAAAAATACGTTCGATCTAATGAACCTTGAATTGAAAGAATTAAAGCCATGTGAAGGATGGATCCGTGGATTTAACGGGGCTTCAACTACTCCAATGGGATATGTCGAGCCGCCGGTAACACTTGGGGAAGGAGAACGCCAGAGAGTGAGAATTCTTCCCTTCGTAGTTTTGGATATTGAATCGCCTTATAATGCCTTCTTGGGCCGACCGACCCTAGCAAAGTTTAGAGCTTGTGTAGCCCCCTGGTGCTTGTTATTGAAGTTTCCTACAGAAGCTGGTGTTGGCATAGTCAGAGGAGATCAGGTTGCTGCACGTGCATGTTACATTGCAGATATAAAGCTACTCCGTAAAGGAAAAGATATTGAGGTTAAAGACGCTTCTTCCCCCACAAGGGAGGAGACATCATAGCAATTAAAGAGAATGACTATGGGTGAGTCACCCAGAGAACTGCCCGAGGATATGGATCCCAGAGAGGACGAAGAGAATAGGGGCAGAATGGCGGCTCCCAACGAAACGACTGTGGATGTATCAATCGATGATAGCGACCCAGAGAAGGTCCTGAAGATTGGATCCCAGTTGGATCCAGTTCGAGCTAAAGAACTGACGAATTTCCTGAAAGATAACTTGGATGTATTTTCTTGGACCCACGCGGACATGTGTGGGATATCTCCATCAATCATGAGCCATTCATTGAACATTAACCCAAAGCACCCCCCGGTAAAACAAAAAAGGCGAATGCTGGGCCCAGAGAGGTCCACAGCCTTGAAAGAAGAAGTTGAAAGGTTAAGAAGTAACGGACTCATCAGAGACTCAACCTACCCAGATTGGATTTCAAATCCAGTTTTGGTAAAGAAGGCCAATGGGAAGTGGCGTACGTATATTGATTTTTCGGATTTGAATAAAGTCTGCCCAAAAGATAGCTTTCCGTTACCCAGAATTGATCAGTTGGTAGATTCAACGGCAGGTCATGAGCTTCTCTCTTTCATGGATGCTTATTCAGGATATAACCAGATTCCTATGCATGTTCCAGATCAAGTACACACTAGCTTCATTAATGATCTGGGATTGTACTGCTACGTGGTAATACCTTTTGGTTTGAAGAACGCAGGCGCTACATATCAACGGTTAGTGAACAGAATGTTCTATAACCAGATTGGGAAAACGATGGAGGTGTACATCGACGACATGTTGTTTAAGTCCAGACGATCGTCCGATCACACAACGAACTTGGCAGAAATGTTTGGTATTCTTCGAAAGTATGGGATGTAACTCAACCCAACGAAATTCTCATTTGGGGTTGCATCCGGGAAATTCTTGGGATTCATTGTCAGCTCGCGCGAGATTGAAATTAATCCAGACCAGATTGCAGCAATCAGAGACATTCAGGAGCCTAGACAAATCAAAGATGTGCAGAGCCTTGCGGGGAAAGTAGCGGCATTAAGCAGATTCATCTCTAGAGCGACAGACAAATGCATCCCATTCTTTGAATTGATAAAGCGAGGAAAATGCAATTTTAAGTGGACCCCTGATTGCATTGAAGCATTTCAGAACCTGCTGAATCATCTGGAGAGACCTCCGATACTGTCTAAGCCGGTGGATCACGAGGATTTATTTGTGTACTTAGCAGTGTCGTCCCATGCGATCAGCTCAGCGTTAGTGAGAGAATAAGACAAGGTTCAAAGGCCAGTGTACTACGTGAGTAAAAAATTGGCGGCAGCTGAACGCAATTATCCGAGGATCGAAAAGCTGGCGTACAGTTTATTGATTGCATCTAGGAAACTTCGACATTATTTCCAAGCTCATCCTATCACCGTGTATACAGATCATCCGCTCAAGCAAGTTCTATAGAGACCAGAAGCTTCTGGAAGGTTGCTCAAGTGGAACATTGAACTGAGTCAATTTGATTTAATTTTTTTTCCTCGACGGTCAATACGGGGGCAACTGCTGGCAGATTTCATAGCAGAATTTACTGCCTCGGAGGATGACAAGGTAAACGAAGAGACTGACCCACCAAAGTTAATTCTCGATCCTAGTGCATGGAAATTGTATATTGATGGTGCTAGGAATGATAAACGATCTGGTGCCGGAGTGGTGTTTGAAACTCCTGAGAAAAGACTGATATCCTATGCTTTCCTGTTGGAATTTCACGCCACTAACAACAACTCCGAATATGAATCCCTGATAGCCGGGTTGAGGATCGCAAAGGAATTAGAGATCGTGAAGCTAGACATATTTTGTGACTCCAAGTTGGTTGTAAATCAGGTTTCTGGAAAATTTCGAGTTAAGAGCCCAATATTGATTTCATATTTGGAGAAAGTAAAGGAGTTGCTGATAGGTTTTGATCACTACAGTATCTCTCATATTCCGCGGTCAGAGAACCAACAGGCAGATAAATTAGCCAAGATGGCTAGTTCCAACGATCCTGAAGAGATCAGGCTAGCCCCAGTTGAAGTGCTTCGGTTCCCTAGTATAGATCAGATGGAAATTGATCCGGTACTAGAAACTGAGCCGGAAAGGGAGTCATGGATGACCCCTCTAAAGAATTTCCTAATGAATGGAACGCTTCCGACCAAGAAGAGCGAGAGGAGTAAGGTAATTCGTAAAGCTTCCTGATATGTTCTGCAAGACGGAGTCCTGTATAGACAGGGATTTTTGATGCCTCTCCTTCGGTGTATAGCCCATGACGACATCAAACATGTACTGCAGGAAGTGCACGAAGGTGAATGTGGCGATCACACTGGAGGACAAACTCTGGCAAAAAAGGTGTTGCGGTATGGTTATTTCTGGCCTACCATAAACAAAGACACGACAAAGTACGCGCGACGTTGTGATGCTTGCCAAAGATTTTCAAGGATTCCCAGGGCACCTCCTGGTCAGTTAAAAACAATGACAAGTCTGTGGCCTTTCGCTATGTGGGGAATTGATATCATTGGAACCCTCCCTATAGCAAAAGGCGGAGCAAAGTTCGCCATTGTAGCTGTAGACTACTTCAACAAATGGGTTGAGGCCGAACCGTTGACTGCGATTACAACCAAGCGAGTGATCAATTTCGTTGTTAGGAACATTATTTGCCAGTTCGGGATTCCGAAGATCGTCGAAACTGACAATGTAACCCAATTTGAAAGCAGCGAGTTCAGGATCTTCTGCCAGAAATACCACATTGAGAAATGATACACCTCTGTGGCACATCCGCAGTCGAACGGACAGATCGAAGCAGCAAATAAAGTGATTAAGTCCATTATCAAAAGAAGATTGAAGCGGGCCAAAGCTATGTGGGTCGATGAGTTACCCTTGGCATTGTGGGCCTACAGGACGACATATAAATCGGCAACAGGCCATACGCCCTTCTCCCTTGCTTTTGGAGCAGAAGCAGTCATCTCGGTTGAGCTAAAAGTACCGTCTCACCGAGTTACTTATTACGATCCGATGACTAATAACGAGTTGCTCCTTGAATCCCTAGATTCAATAGAAGAGAAGAGGGATGAAGCAGACTTGCGTGCCTTGAGACACAAGCAACAGGTCGCTCGATACTACAACAAAAAGGTTCGAGCCTGAACCTTTGAACCCGAAGACTTGGTTCTGAAGCGTGTCTTTCCACCCCGACTCATATGGGTGCGAAGTGGGAAGGACCGTACTCCATTCTACGAAGGCTTGATAATGGAACCTTCAAGCTAGCTACAGTGGATGGAGAAGAAATCCCCAGAGTGTGGAATGCCCAACATTTGCGGCCTTATCTGACATAAAGATGTCGGATTTATTCTTTTGTTTCATAGGACCATGTAAAAGGCACGACTTGCCTAGAATAGTCCAATTTTTTAAGCAAAAGATTATAAAGTGGATGTAGGTTACGATTTGACCGAACCACTATAAAAACACCGTGTGTTGTTTACCTTTATTGCACTATTATTTATCCGCTTTTTTATTTTTATGAAATTTGCTGTAAACTATGCGGCAATCACAGGAACATGTGACTCCAAGTGCCTTCCATCAAAATGGAGAGCAATCCGCAGCTAGAACTTTGAAGGTATAATAGAGTGAATCACGTCATTGACAGAACTCTAACCTGGGCGGCCGCCAGGAGAGTATAAAAGCGTCCATGATTGAGCGCTGAGAAAGAGCTCTTACCCCGCTGAAGGATCAGGGGGCGACTGAACAGCCGAGTTCGAACTCTAACCTTGGCGACCGCCAGGAGAGTATAAAAGCGTCTACGATTAAGCGTTGAGAAAGAGCTGTTACCCCCCTAAAGGATCGGGGGGCGACTGAACAGCCGAGCTCGAACTCTAACCTTGGCGACTGCCAGGAGAGTATAAAAACATCTGTGATTAAACGCTGACAAGGATGCTGGAGACTCAGCGTCCCCAGAATTCCTGCCCCGTTAAAGGATCGGTGAGCAGATCATGATACGAGTTCGAACTTTAATCCGCTGATGGATCGGGAAAGTATAGAGGCACCGGAGGTTCGGCGCCTCAAGGACTATAATTCTACTAAAAAATTCCAAGTCCCCCGTATTCAAATATAGGGGGCAACATGCATAGAAATTGTTAAATTCTTTCTGTTGCTTGAATGATTTGTAGTATAATCTTAGCTTGGTTATAGCCAAATGACTTGTGACTAAATATGAGGAGTTTATTGACTGTAGGTACACGATGACGCAAAAGAAATAAACTTTCATTCATAAACTGCAAACCTACAAGATAAAGAGGAACCTAAACAAAAGTGAGGGCCATTCCCACAATTACATTTCATGACCAGTGGAAAGCCTAAAAATCCTAAGGACAAAGATATCTGCATCCTACTTATGCTAGGGGGAGGGGGCTATGTGCGCTTCTTGCTCTTTTTCTGCTTCCCTGGCTCCTCCTTATCAACATCCGAACGATCACCTTTTTTTCTCTTCCTCTTATCAACAAGAGGCTCCAGCGAAGAACTAGAGGATTGAGAGGCTAGTTGCAAAGTTATTGATCGGGAGGAAAATCTTACGACCAACCCAGTTTTGGGATCGATCTCGGAAATTGGGGGCACGTATACTGGATCCCGTCCCACTTTCATAAGGAGCAACTACTCCTCCTCTTCGGCCTGTTGTTCAGCCAAGGTTTCCTCATCATCGCCTCTGCTTTCTTTGGTAATGGCGACTTCCTCTTCATCGCCGTCATGGCGCCCGTCCATGTCTCTCAAAGCCTCGATGGGTTCAGCATCTAGGGGGACATCAGCACCAACACTTGGCAGGATGTCAATCTTCTCTGCCTCTGCCTTCTTTTCAGCATCCTGATCAACTGGCCCGCCACCTATATCATGAGAAACAAATGTTATATTGGGAGAGAATGCGGTTTGCTCAGTTGATTGTCCAACAAGACGACGACAAGTGACAATTGCTTTGACAAGTTGCGGAGAAAATATAGAGATACCTTCCGCCGATCCTCCATCCAAGCTAGCAGCAGAACCTCCGACAGCTGGAGGAGTTGGACCCAGAGGAATCAATGGATAATCTGGATTGTATTCCTCAATTTCGGAGGCCTTGGGCTCTGCAGCTGAGCTCGGGCCTTCTTCCATTTTTTCTTTGCCCTTCGCCTGAGTTCTCTCTTTTTCAATTTCTTCTCAGAGTAGGCGTCTGCCTTTCACTAAATCCTCGGGTTCATTATCCCTAAGAATGGTCCGCATCAACTCATTCTCATCGATCTCATCAACTCCTAATCGCTGTTTCTCACTCTCAACGATTGCATCCCATATGTTGGCCAGAGTGACATGGTAGTCTGGGATCCAGGAGATGTTACGGGTCTTGATGACCTGCCCAAGGAAGTCGAACAACATTTCTTCAAATCCTTCGATATCCTTCTCTCTCTCGAGGAGCTTTTCATTAGAAACATTAGCCATTTCCATGGCGCTTTCCACATTATTTTCAGCAAGAATAGCGCGCTTCTCTGCATGCGTGAGTTGATCATTCAGAATCGCCTTCTCCTTTTCGGCCAGAGCTAAGCTATCTTTCAAGCTTGCCTTTTCTGTCTCCCAAGCAGCTTTTTCGGCCTCGAAGTGATCCTGTGCTGTTTTTAGTTCGGTGTTGGCCATCCTGAGATCTTCCACCTCTTTCTTCAATAACGCTCGCTCTTTGCTGTTGGAATCGAGCTCATTATGAAAATGTTGCCTGGCCTCCTCCAGCTCTGTTTTGTAATTCTTAGCATCTCGCTGAGCCAAGGAAAGCAAAGATTGTGTATCTTCTAAGTCTTTCTCCATTTTTACCCTGGCCCTTTCATTGTTATCTATCTTCACTTTGGACCTATGCGCTTCCATCTCAAGCGTTCGGATGACGTCTGAGAGATTGACAGCATGTTTCTTCATCGCCTCATACTGCTTGGCTACATGGCGAACATGTCTGATGACTTCAGTATCCCAATTCTTAGGGACTGGTTCCAAAGTTGTAATGAACATCATCCTTTCGAAGAAGATATCAGGGAATTGTTCTCGTAATTTTTCCAACTTGGCCTGAGTCTCAGGGCCATGGATATAGTGTCGTGATCCGGGGGCACTCAAACTTTGTTGGCTGGAAGGGACAATGTCAATTTTCTCCTTCTCAGAATCCTTGTTTGGATCTTTTCTTTTATCCTTAGGCTCGTGATGCTTTTTGGATGATCTGCTGTGAGAGGGAGCACTCTTCGGAGGGGTTAAGTCTTTGGGAAGTTGCTTTCCCCCTGTAGGCAGCACCGGATGACTGGGAGGCTTTCCAGAAGTTTGTTTTGATGGAGATCTGGACTGTGAAGAAGTAGGCTTGTGAGAATCCCGGGACCAATGACTGTCTCCCCCTCGGTTGCTGCTACGAGCACGCTCAGGATTTGGACGAAGACTAGGTGTGCCTTCACGGAGAGAGCGATAGGAATTAGATCGTTTGCGAGACATCTTTCCTGCAAAAGAAACAAGTACATATTAAAACCTTGAATACTGTTGGTATAAAAGTGTGGGGTTAGACAGTGCATGTGATTTTTGCATCCCATACAATTCCCCCTAACAGACCAGGGCCCGAAGTCAGGCTCATCTGGGTAGTTTCTCGTTCTCCAACTGGAACGGTTGTTTCCTCAGAAATAGGGAAAAATGGCTCCCCTGAGAAGTCTCCCTGTGTATATACGTCATCAGGAAGAGGAATCTTGCTTAGTTCTTTAAATAACTGCTCCTCTGTTAAATCATCGGGAGCAGCAGGTCCAACCGGTAGAGAGGCACTTGAGGGGAAACCCCCCGGAGTGACTGGGATTTCCTTAGACTCGTCAGTACGGGCCTCATCTCCTTTATATACATTTAGGTCTTCGTCGTCCTGGATAATTATCGGCGAAGGACTCTTACGAAATTTAGTTGTTTCTGCTGCCTGTGACGTTCCTTCTCCCTCAGTTGGGGGCACGTATTTGTAGGGTTTGCCACCCGCACCAAGTCCATACCTTATATCCAGAAGGCGGTGCTTGCGAAGATTCTCGTAAGTAATACATCTCTTGATCTTTAGGAAGTCGGATTTGCTTTGCAGAAGAAGGGACAGTCGATTATTGTACACCGAGCCTTCCATCTTTGGAAAGGCGTGATCTGCTTAGAGAAAAGAAGCATGTTAGTGCTTCGATTTCTTAAACAAGTTATTCATTCAAAGGTTTAAAATTTACTTGATTTAAGCCATCTTCTTGAACACCCGGCCTGTCTCTTTATATAGAACCAATCGGCCTTGGGATCCCCTATGTTGTTGTACCCGTCAGACAAAACCTTCCTATTTGCTACCGATTCGAAGAAAGAAAAATTTGGGGTTGCCGTGGAGCGATGCTTGAAAAGGTAAAAAAAATTCAAATCTTTAAACGTGAGCTCAGTTTGCAGGATTTCCGCATATGCGATGTATAGGGTGTATAGAGCTGCGTAGGCATTGGGATGAAGCTGCATTGGAGCAATACCCAATCGTTTTAGGGTCTCAATGACGATTGGAGGAAACGAAGGAATAGCGCCTACCCAGCACATAAGTCGACTAACTGTCATATACACCTCCGGAGCCAAATGAGGTCTATCTTCGCTGCCAGGTGTCCTCACATCATCCCAGGAGATCCCGTGTCTCAAGAAAATTCTCTTAAGCTTTATGTCATCAAGTTTGGAAGCTAAAGAGTCAGTGAATTTCTCTATTTCTATTGCACCAGGAATTTCGTCGGGAGCTCGGTCATCTACTTCGGACTCCTCATCAAGCGAGGTACTCTCGGACGGATCCGATTCTGTTTCTGCCTCATATTCGGATCCAGAATCCGCACCCTCTGGATTAATTGGAAGAACCTCAGGGTTGTGGTGCTCATACACCTCGGGATCCGTCTCTGTATCAGATCTTGAAGGGGAACGGTTATCCGACATTACTGTTTAGGCGAGTAAACATGAGAAATAAGAATATAATTATCCGTTCCCTCCCCCATGTGTGCAAGTGCCAGTGTGTCCCTGTGCGCCATTAAAGAAAAGTACGAAGATCAACAATCATCGAAGGATTAGTCGTCATATGCAGTCAACTTATGCTGTTGTTTAGTCCAGAAAGTCCATCTTGAAGGCTCTAACCTAACTGTCCATTGGTGTATTAGAATTAACTTGCAGTGAGAATTTAACAAATTCACTGGATCGTGCACCAAGACTCGGATCGCAGAGGATGGATCGCGAGGCAGGGTCAGGATCGCGATATATGGTTGGTTCGTGGTAAAGGGAACAGTGCGCGGAAAGCACAAGTTCAAGGAAGAGCTTCGGACCGTGAAGCGCTCCGACTCACTTTCTTCATTCAAACGGATCGTGGTAACATCATGGCGATCCGTCCCACCATCTATTCCTCGCGATCCGAAGCTCCACTATTTCCGCGACCCGATCCGCTAAGTTAAACCCATATTCCATTTTCATCCTTTCTCCCATCGCCTCGCCACCACTCCAAACCCATCGCCTCGCTCACGATCTGAGTCGACCAGTTCTTTCCCTGCCTTCTTCTCCTTCCTCCTCCTCCTCTCGAGTCACTGAGACCCATCAGCCATGGCGTTTCCACGGCCTCCAAGACCTCAAAAACTACAAAATTCCGCCCCTTCTTTCCTCAAATCAGTCAAAAATATCAAAAAAAAAACAGGAGAGAGATCTTTTAATGAGATTACCTTTCTGAAAATTGGGGAAATAAGTGGGATTTTAGAGATTTAAAGGAATATTAGAGTTTTCTCTCGAAGGGAGCTGGCGGCGCGTGATGAGAAGAAGAAGAAGGGGGAAAGTCGAGATGGGTTCGGTTTATATAAACGGGTTCGTGACCGTTAGTCTCCCCCTTTTTTTGTCTCGTTCGACCTGTGGGGGCCAGGTGGGCCACGAGTCCAAGCCCATCGGAGAAAGGGGCGCGGCCTGCTTCACTGAAGACCCATTTAAACAATGAATCGCGACGAGCCTCGTTCCCACGATCCGCACCACATTCCGGCGATCCGAGTCCAATAATGATCACTAAAAAAAACAGAGAAGAAGAAGAAGAAAGCTCTCAAAAGGTTTACCTGGCAAGTTGACGATTAAGTCTCCAAAATATTCCAGAAATGAGAATTATCCAATGAACAAAGAAGAGATTGAAGATTTAATCGATATTTTTATAAACCGAAGGGATACAACTTTCCGAAGTGATACGACATTTTAGATAGACGCAACCTTTGATTCACACTATTCGGTGAAAAGATGTTTCTGCAGCTTCGAAGCATGTTCCATTCTCGATAAAACATACTTCGAGGGGGCAAAATGTTGGCTAGCTTTTTGACCAAGCCACCAAGGTTCAACGCATAAGAAGAAAGTATGAGATTTCTCTCCTTTAGTTCACAGAAAGGCGGATCGCCCATGCGGATCGCCCCCCCTTTGGATCGCACCATCGGATTGCTGCAGCGGGTCGCGACCTGATCCCTCCTTCACCATCACGAACCGATCCAATCCCCAAGGATGTGGCGAAGCTCCTGACTAAGTCCATCACGATCCGAGATGCATGGATCTCGCGACACCTATCTACAACTGTCATATTGACCAATTCTTCATCACGCCTCGATCCGATCCGATATTCTCGGGATTTGCGCCATGTGTGACCGTGATCCGTTTGAAAGAATCAGCTATAAATAGCCCAGAGCTTGGCATTTTTCGGGATCTTTTGGCAGTATTGAGTATTGATTCCACCATTACTATCATACCACTATTTCTTATCAGTTTTATTTCAAGATTACTGAGAGAAATCATAATTGTAAGAGTGAGTTTGAGAGAAATCATTGGTTGTACTAGCATTCAAAGTATAATCAATAGCATATAAAGTGGACGTAGGCTCGTTAACGCCGAACCACTATAAACCTTGTGTGTTCTCTGCTTTTTCCTCATTTTTCAGTTATAATTTTCTACGAATCAGAACAATTTGGGTGTTAGAGCCAAATTTTGATCTAATAATAGAGTTTTACCTTATAATGGTCAAAAATGCTTGATACGTTAAAAACGGATTTGATATTATTATTAGTGTATATATGTTTCAAAAAAACATTTTCAATCATAATGTATCAGTCCTAGACGGCATAGTACCCCATCCTACTATGTCGCCATACTAGTTCTACAATCGAAACTGCACGAGGTCGTATTGGAAATTGGGTTCCCATCATGAGTCAAGGCTAGGGAGGAGCTCCTTACCGATTCGAGACACTCTAGCTAATGTCTCAGGATTCCCCGCAGAGAACCCTTGGATCCTGCAGGGCCGGTCCACACTTGCGGTTTGTGGATTAGTTATTCCTGAACATACGTTTCCCGGTCCTATAGGACCTAACATCCGAGGCGCCTCATTCCATCATCCACCTAAGTAAATATCAACCAGTTTAAGCATCGACACCACTTCTAGCTAGAAAGAAATGTGCTGCTCTCCCTGCGTTCCCTTCTCCCGTTTTAGACTCCTCCGAGTTGTGAGGCTCGTGAAGCTACATAATACACAAAGCTATGCTTATTCAAGCTGTGCTTTGATCGTCACCACAAGGTTCTGCTTTTCAACAAGAAACCTTGATCATTGCATCTTGGCGTGCCACGTTGACAATTCACGCCATGCGATTGATAACTATTAATATCCAACCTCTAAGGGTGTTAAGCAAGAGAATAAATTCTCCGCCACCAACGTTCGTATATTAATAGAAATCAATTTACATAGAACAAAATTCAACGTCAGACACACATTCCATTTATAAGCTTATGCTCTGGGTCTGAGCGAAAGCCAAATCCGTACAAGTCAACACTACGTCCGGACGACCACCACTATAGCCCCTTCAAGGTAGCTAATCCAATCACGGGCATCAGCAGTCGTCGTCCATTCGATGTGAAGATCGCCGGTCTTCAACTCTTCGACTTTCAATCGTCGTACGATCATTTGAAATAAGATTGAACTCGGACTTTTCAAATGATCCTCGCATATATATATTTAAAATCATTTTATATCATTGATGTTAATTTATAACGATCAACCTTTACTTTTATTTATATAAAAATAATTAAATTCCATTTAACGACGCTTCAAGTCAAAAGGACGACCTTGGCGCTGTTTTCACCCAAATTTGTTTTACACATTTCTCTAAATCAAACCGTTGGAATTTAACACAATTCATAACGTTGGAAAGATCTTCCCAAGGCGAACCTAACGATTACAGATTTGGGAAAATCCGACGGTCGATTATTTCGGTATAATCAACTAAAAGTACAATTCTATAAAGTGAACTACCACGCTCGATTCATTCAATTGAAATTTGTTTATATATATATGATTATATATATATACATACAATTTCTTTGGCCATTTCATTATTGTGGTAAACATGACAAGTAAAGATATATAACATAACACACAAGAATGTTTATTTTAATTCACAAACACAACCTATACATGCAATGTATATTTTTTCCTATTTTCAATCTACACAAACATGCAATTTCTTGTGCGTCATTTCTAATTCAACAAAAATGATTATTTTGTGTCATTCTTTTCTTTACAAGCAAAATGATATTCTTGCTTTAATCTTTACACATGAAAATGTAAATTTCATATCTTTAATCTTTTAATGAAAATCTAATTCATTAAAATATAAATTTCATCATTATAATCTTTACTGAAATTCTTTTACATGAATATGTAAATTTCATATTTATTTACATATTAAATGTAAATTCCTTTATTTCCTTTATTTACATTGAAAAACATAAACTCTTTAATTCCTTTTTTATTTACGTTGAAAAATATAAATTCTTTTATTCCTTTTTATTTACATTGGAAGACACAAATAAAAAAGATGCACTTTTATTTCCATATCGTATTTGCATTGTGGAATGCAAATAAAATGGTGAGCTCTTACTTCTAAGTTTTATTTACATTAGAGAACATAAATAAAAGATGTACATATTCTTCTATGTCATAATTGCATTGTGAAATGCAAAAATAAAAAGTGAATTTTATTTTCTATGTTATATTTGTGTTTGAGAACACAAATAAAAGACCGTTTATTTTCCTAAGTTATATTTACATTAAAAAGAATATTTTAATGTGCTCACATATTTTTATATGTGTTTCCTTTTCCTCTTTTCAGCATGTTAAAATTAATGTTTTTAACATATAAATATTTTCTAACATGTATTTTCTATCATGTTAAGAATATGGTTTTTAACCTTTTATATTTTCTATCATGTTCTTCTAGCAATGTTAAAAATAATGTTTTTAACATACTTATCCTTTTCTAACAAATTTTCTTTTTTTCAATTCATTAACAATTCGCCGTAAATCCCCTATTTATATCATTATTTTTAATTGAATTCCAGAAACTAATAAACTTTATTTATATCAAAATAGAACTTAATAAATAAAGTTTAATTTTAATTATCAATTACATCAGTTTATTGCTTTCTTTTTATTGCGCACAACAATTAATAAACGAATATGCATTATACACTAACGCGCGTCAAATGCGTTTTATTTTATTTTATATTATTATTAACCCTCACACACTAACAATTCCTACATGTAATCAACCAATAAATTTCAAATTCACGTTATACACTAACGCGCCTTAAATGCATTTATCTTGGCAACCATTACACACTAACCATAATTAATTAGCTATTCATGCAATTTTTCATCAAAATTTATTAAAATCAAAATTTTTAATTTTGCCTCGAAATTCAGGGTTGTTACACCAGGGATGTATCGACTATGCAAACCCAATGGTGACCTCATTCCAAGAACATGGAATTCCAAACATTTAAGGTCATACTTCTCAATGATAAATGAGTAAAGGAAGGTCTTATTTAAAGAACACTCATAAAACTAAGGGTATGGAAGGCCTTTTAAAGTTCAAAGTAACCAAGGATGGGTCTAACCACGAACATATGAAAACCTTTGTCACTGCCGAGTTGGCCAGGGCAAGGCATCCCCCGGAGGGAGGTGATGTGTAAGCCTTTCTCCGCTCCCGAATCAAAAAGGGCTAGGTTAAAGCATCTAAAGCATAAGCCTCTGATCCATGCTAGAAATGGTCATGCCGGAGCTTATAATTTGCATGCCCTGCCTCTGCTTGTAGAAGAGTACGCCTTGCCTTTGCTATGAACTAAGCACGTCCTATCTCTTCTCAAGAAGAGCACATCCTACCTCTTCTTATGTTCCGCGTTACCCGCAGAAGGGAAGGCCAACCCTTATCATCGCCTGCGATGGCCAGGATAAGGCACCCCTTGGAGGGGGGTGCAGTGTAAGCCTTTATCACCACCTACGATGGCCAGGTAGAGCATCAAAAGAGTAAGCCTTAATTCCGCACCTACGATGGCTCGGTTTGAGCATCTAAGACCTTATCATCGCCTACGATGGTTAGGATAAAGCGCCTTCTGGAGGGAGATCGAATAAGTCCTTGGGCCCTGCTTGTGGATAAGCTAGCCAAGCACACCGGATGCACATGCCTAGAGAGTGGCCAACAAAGCACGTACAACCTCTGCTTTGACAATTGAAAGCCCACGAGAAGGCTTAAGAATCACGTTTACCCTCTTCGTCCTTAAAAATCAAACCCGAAGGCGGGTAACAAAGCTAATCACCAGAAGGGGATTTCTAGTCTTCAATTCTTAATACTCGAATAAGGGTCGGTTCAGGACTTCTATTATCACCAGAAGTGGATTTCCAGTCTTTAATTTTTCATACATGAATAAGGGTCGGTTCGGGACTTCTATTATAACCAAAAGTGGATTTCTGGTCTTTAATTTTTAATACCCAAATAAGGGTCGGTTCGGGACTTCTATTATTATCAGAGGAAGATTTCTGGTCTTCAACCTTAAACAACCGAATCTGGGTTCGTTCAGGAATTCTATTATTATTAGTAAAGGATGTCTGATCTTCAATCTTTAATACCCATATCTGGGTCTGTTTGGGATTCCTATTAATATTAGAAGCGATCTTCTGATCTTCAAGCTTTAATATCCTAATAGTGGTTGGGTCGGGAATTCTTTCCGCCTGCATAATGGAAAACTATGATTTTTCATCATGAACATCTAAATACGAGGATTCTATCCCATCGTTTCATATTTGGGGATTCACCATAAAGATGGTATCATAGACACCTCATTACGGAATTCGATATTAAGAGTGGAATCCGCTCACACTCAATAATCAGGAAGTTTCCTAAACTATCTCCCTTGTTTTCCTATAGAATCAAAAATATAAATGGGCGTGGAACCCATAGATATAAGGTTAATATATCATTGAAGCTTGATCATGAGCAACATCTAATCTAGTCCATATACAATTGATTATAGAAACCATGGAAAGGCTAACACATATGTCGGCTATTGAAATTCATACACGGAAATGAAGGAAAAACCCAGAAAGGAAGTTTGACTTGAAAAGTCGAAAATTCCCCATCACAAGGAGGGGAAAATGTTTCTACCAAAATCCATACCGAGATAGGATGATAGCGAAGGGGTATTGAATCATCACAAGAAGAAAAGAAGAGTCCAAAAGTAAAAGAACAGGTACATGATAAAACCGAAAGCATAAGAGAGGCATCTAGATAAGTGAGTAACTAGCAACATCATCAAAAAGAAAAGCCCCAGGTCCGAAGGGTGAGTGATGACAGAGTAGTCTCAGGACGAAGGATAGCTAATGAAAGATCATCCAAAACAGAAAGATGATGAAGAGAAAGACCAAGAAACCTACAATCTGAGATCCAGATAGGCGAAAGGGCAATCGACATTAACATATTTAATGCCGATACAAAAAGAGATGAAAGCACTAAGAGAACAGAGCCCAAAACATGGGGAATTTATTCGGAAGTTGACCACCAAAACCCTAATTTAATTATCGCCGAGAGGCAAACTTTAGCAGACAATAGTGAGGCACCGGAAGTGTCCTACTGAGGAGCCGAAGCCAACTTTGAAAATCAACCGAAAGACAGGTCAAAGCTTCCGAGAGAAAACAAGCCATCCACACTCATTCACTTAATGTTGACATCGAAAGGGGTGCCGGTTCCCGAGCCACACACTTATAGCATGAAGGCAAACTACGCGAAGAATTAATGGTAAGACCAAGAGCTCAAGAACGAAAGCTCTTAACCGGAAGCCGAAAGCCTTTCCTAAAGCTATCCATACCGACAAGCTTGGCATCGATACAAAGAGGGTAGAAATAAAAACAAAGAGAAGCTCCAAAGACTGAGACCATCTTCCCGAGAGCCAGGATTGGTACTGTAAAGGCAACGAGCAAAGACCAAAAAGGCGCCGAACTCCAAAGCCTCCGAAGCCAAAGGGAAAAGCTGCCGACAGGGGCCTTTGCTGGCCCAATAACAAAAGGTCCCCGATTTGTCTATACATAAGACACAAGGGGTCTCATTTTTGGGGGCTGAATTTTCATCTCTCAATCTTGTTCTATTTCTCTCAGGAGCAAACCCTAATTTCCAAATCGAATTGGGGATTTATTTAACTCTTGTAATATATCCGTAATTAATAAAAAGGAGAAGTCCAGGACTTTAGCATTTTCCGATTTGATAATCATATTGTGTTTATACTGATAAGACAGGGAGTTAACTCTAACCTTTCTGAATTCATCACAACTCTTTCATAAGAGGGATGGTCCTGGGTAAAACCAACGCTTTTCCCCTTTCGAACGGTCATCATGTGACTTAGCTCTTTCATAGTAAGCCTAATGCAACCCAACCTCGGAAGGGAGCATAATGTGAGCTTGTGGCTTGATAACCAACGCAACCAAGGCCCTTCTGGGATGGTTAGATATGGAAGTATCATATAAGTCAATAAGTGCTATGACATGTAAATAACCCGAGCGTTGTGAGACATTAGCATGTTCACAATGTATATTACTTTATCCTAGATCTAAAGGTGACTATTTCATAAGGTTTCAGTCTTATGTAACTTGTGGAAACCTTTCTCACAAGGTTGTCATTGACTTTGTAGTCTCGTAAGCATGATACTCATCCCCTGAGGGAAGAATAACTAATCTTCGAGCTTAAGGTCTGGTTCCTAGGAAACGGTGGAACTAGTTAAAGAGCGTTGATTCAAGGCTGCATTCTAATGACCTTTCGACCATCCTTTCATCCAACTACAAAGTATACACATTGTTTGTCCTAGTTCGAGTGTTGACAAAAAATATCGTTAACACTTCTCCAACGGATGCTTCCTCTTCGCTGTCATCATGATCATCCGCCTCCACTTGAGCTTCGGTCGCCCCCCACTCAGCTATGGCATGTTAGGAAGTACTATCGGAGGCACATTCATAAGCAAGCCTGAGGGGACCAGTCCTCCACCAACTCTCGCGACCATCCCATTGGCATAGTGGTCTCTGAGGTCATCATTGGAGATGCCAGTTTGCAACTAACTCACACCTTTCTCTCCTTCGGATGGGACGAAACGGGAATGAGAAGCAAATCCTCATTCTCTAACATACGCCTCCTCTTTGCTATCGCTGCTACCTTTCAGCTCCACTTGAGCTTCATTCGCTTCCTAGTTAGCTGGGGGCATGTAGAGAAGCATTACATGAGGCACATTCGAAAGCAAACCCAAGGGCACCAGTCCTCCATCAGTTCCCACGACCATCCCAGTGACGTAGTAGTCTCCGAGGTTGTCACTGAAGATACTGATTTGTGAATCACTCCCAACTTCATCTCCTCATCGAAGATGAGACGGGAATGAGAAGCAAGTCCTCTTCTCAAATGAATACCTCCTCTTCACTATCGTCGCAACCTTTTGCCAACACCTAAGCTCCTATTACCTTCTATTTAGTTGGGGAAACGTCCAGAAGCACTACCGGAGGCATGTACAATTGAGAGCAGGCCCGGGAGCACAACACCTCCATCAGTCTTGTATCCTCACTACAGTTATCTTCTCCACGACCCGTTAAGGTACTTTTGAAAGAGAACTCACCATGCAAGGAGGATAGTCCCAAATCGAAATCTTGGAGCCACAGAAGTCGTCTTCGGTGCCCCTCGAGGCCAAGACCCACCACATCAAACATTCCGGAACATAGTGATTACCTTTAGTTTTATAACTAGAACAAGTGTTATCGTTGACTGTAGATGCAATATTTGGAACTAGTCACGATCATGACATAATTGTATTAAGAATCGAATCCTAGAATCAACCACTAAATTATATATCCACATCTTATGTGCATATATGAGTGACCAGTTCAAACAAGTTCGATTCTCTAGTGTCTTGAAAAACAGTCGTGTTACGTTCGACTTCAATCCCAATCTAATCACATGACATCGCGTAACGACCCAAGCTTGCTAGCTTGAACTTAGGATCGAAGAAAATAGCTCAACTCCCACCTCTTAAAAAAATAGGGAGAATTGGATAAGTCCTCGGGATACGAAGTTAAAAACTGTACCATTATGAACTCTCCAGAAGTTCTCGTTTTCCCGATCTGTCTTCGAATTCCCAAAGTTTCGACACTCCTCTAATTTTTTTAAATCTAAATGCAACTCAAGGTTAATTTTTAAATAGGGACCTTAGCCTAATTTCCACTAAAAATACACCCTCACCACCCATCCCTTAGGAGGGCGGTCGACCCCCTCCTACAGGGGAGGTCAATCCCCTATGAGATCAAGCTAGGGAATTTCTATTCTCCTAGAACATCGTTTTGATCGATTCGTGAATTAATGGCTTTGATTTATCTTCGTATGTTGATTACCTTTGTCCCCTTCGCATATGAATGTATTCAAATAAAATCCTATTAAAATATTCTTATATTCCATTCTATAATTAATTATATCACAGATGTACATTTAATTGATTCGAATTTCAAACCATGTGTGTAAATACTTATGCATAAGTTGTTTAGTAAATATCTTCTTTATACAGACTTCGTTTTCAGTAAACAAAATATGAAAACGGATCATAATACCACTACGAATGCCGTGGTAATACTTTCCTGGTCCAATTTCCATTTATACAAAAATTTATTTTCAGCCTATTAATTTATAACTAATTATTACTATTTATTTTAAATTATATTATGTCTATTTTAGGTTTATTTTATGGGGTGTTACATTCTCTTCCCCTCAATAGTGATTTTGCCCCGAAATATTTTTGAAGGGATGAAAAACACAACTCCTTTTGACAACCATGTTATACACCCATTTTATTTTATAAACATCCATAACTCATAGAGATTATGTACTGTAGACTTGTTAAAGCGAGCTTGGTCCTAGCATATACGTGTAGTAAGTGATGTTGTGTGTATGAAAAACATCCTAATATGCGTAAAATTCTATATGAATGCATGGTGAATTCGTGCTGCAACCATCTCCTACCATCCAATCTAGCAACCATTATGAAACAATGAAAGGAATTTTAGAAGAAATAATTACCCAAGAAAAGTTCTAGATGAGTTTGCATAATCTTCTTCTTGGTTTCCTAAGTGCTTTTCGCAGGGTTATCTTCCCATTGTACTCGGACTAGGCGAATATATTTGTTGTAAAGTCTTTTGATTCCATGATCCACGATCTTTATGGTGGGACAAGGCATGCTAGACTCCACCTCGAAGTTCCCTAAGTCCCCAATATCATCTAGCTCGAGTTTGACAGTGGAATCATGAAGGCATTTCTGAAGATGAGAAACATGGGAAACATATGAACCCCCAGTAAATGCTCTAGTGGATCCACACGATAAGCCAGTTTTCCAATCTTATCTATGATTTTAAGAGGCCCAATAAATCTGGAAGCCAACTTCCCAGCCTTTCCAAACCGGACTGTCTTCCCAGGAAAGGAAACTTTCACAATTACCAAATCTCTAACGCTAAATTCAAGTTTCTTCCTCCTTCTATCCACATATGACTTTTTTCGGTCCTGGGCAGCCTTCATCCTCTGATGAATCAAAGTGATTCTCTCCGTAGATTCACAAATAAGATCTGGTCCGAGTAAAATCTTGTTGGTAGTTTACTAGCAACAAGTAAGCGATTTTGATGGCTGCCTATACAATGCTTTGTAAGGGGACATACCTATTGTCGCTTGATAACTATCGTTATGTGAGAACTCTACTAATGGAAAATGTTTGCTCCTAAGCTCCTTTGAAGTCAATGATGTAGGATATAAGTAGAACCTCAAGAACTCGGTTTACTCTCTTTGTCTAACCTCACTTTGTGGGTGATAGATTGTACTTAAACTAAACGTTGTTCCTAAAGTTGCTTGTAGGCTCCTCCAATATTCACTAGTAAACAAAGGGTCTCTATCACTAACTATGTTGGTCGGGATTCCATGTATTCTAACTATCTCCTTGACATATAACTGGGATAATGAAGCAGCAGTCTTACTCTTCTTGATTGGGATAAAATGGGCACTCTTCGTTAATCAATCCACATTGATCCAAATGGCTTTGTTTCAGTTTTGACTTCTTGGAAGACAATCAATAAACTCTATCAAAATGTGTTCCCATTTCCAAGTGGGATTCTCTAAGGGTATGAAAAACGTCTAGTCCTACCTTGCTCTGCCTTAACCTTTTGACAAGTCAAACTTCCAGCTACAAAATCTATAACATCCCTCTTCATTATTTCCCAATAAAAACTTCTTCTCATATCCTTAAACATTTTATCTCCAACGGGATGTATGGCCATCCTCGATCGATAATACTCCTCTAAAATTTCTCTTATATGATCTATAATCTTAGGGACACAAAGTCGATTGTCCCTTATCAAACATCATTAATATTAATAGAATATATATCCAAATGAGAAAAAGGCTCTCCCTTATAAAAATTTTCCTTTAATGTCCTTAACTCACCATCGCGATCTTGCTCGCTCTTAATTCTTTCTACCAAAACAAACCTCACTTCCATAACTCCGAGAAATCCTTGAGCTACTTCAAATGGCGGCTACAAATTGAAGCTAGAAATAAACTCTAACTACTTCTACTTGGTGATTGCACTTAGGGTAGCATGCCTCGGACTTAAAGTTTCAGCACCAACATTACCCTTCCTAGGGGTATACTGAATAGCAAAGTCGAATGACGCTAGGTACACCATCCATCTCTATTGTCGAAGTTTCAAATCTCATTGAGAAAAAAAAAATCTAAGAGACTTTCTGTTGGTAAAGACTCAAAAATTTCTCCTAAAAGGCAGCGACTCCACATCTTTACGGCAAAAACCACAACTAGAAAATCTAAGTCATGGACGGGGTACCTCTTCTCATGGTCCTTATGTTGTCTACTTGCGTAGGAAACTACTCTACCCTCTTTCATGAGTACTGCTCCTAAATCGGTCCCATAAGCATTGGAGAAAGCTGTGAACATCTTCGTTCCATCTAGAATAATAAAGATAGGTGCACTTGTGAAAGATTTCTTTAACTTTTCAAAAGAAATACCACCCTTTTCACTCCACACAAACTCACGATTCTTGTTTGTTAACTAGGTCAGAGGGGCTGCAATCCTTGCGAAGTCCTTAATAAATTTCCTATAGTAGCCCGCTAACCCAAGAAAAGTTTTAAACTCTATCACATTGTAGGTTATTCTCCACTCTTGAACAACTCCTACCTTAGCAGGGTCTACGGCTAATCCTTTCCCCAAAATGATTTATCCAAGAAATTTGACTTCTTCCTTCCAAAAGTGATAGTTTGAAAACTTGGCCTTAAGTTGGTTTTCCCTCAGAATTCCTTGTACCTTTCTCAAGTAATCCTCATTCTCCTTAAATTCTTTGGAAAGATATGAGTGTCATCTACAAACATTACCACTATCTTATTGAGAATGACCCTAAATACCCTACTCACAAGGTCTATAAAGAAAGTGGGGGCATTCGTCAAACCGAAGGGCATAACCTCCAACTCAAATAATTCATTTGGCATCCTAAACGTTGTTTTAGGTTTACTCTCTTCGGAAATCCTCAACTGGTTAAATCGTTTTTACATATCTAACTGAGAAAAGATTTGGTCACCTCCCAAAAGGTCAAACAAGTCATCTTTCCTAGGTAGGGGTATCTATTCTTCTTAGTAAGCTTGTTGAGTTCCCTGTTTTTACATACAATCTTAGTGACCCATCGGATTTGGTGGCAAGTACTACTGTCGCACACCACTTAGTCGCACTCCTTCGAATAAACACTTTCTGTAATAACTAATAGATTTTCCTATCCAACTTTCCCCTTTTCTTAGGAGCCATGTGCCTTAACGTTAATGTTACTAGCTTCAAATCCTTCTCGAGGTCTATCCTAAACAAGATTTCTCTGTAGGGGCGGAAGTCTTATGACTTCCTCGAAAACATATGGAAACTCACATATAACCGGCACGTAAGACGGTCCTTCTAAATCCGACGACAAGGAATGCAATAAGGCTGATTCCCTATTCTTATTCCTAAAAGGGATCTCTAAGCTATGGCCTCTATGACTTCTCAAGCAAACACCTCTCCTATCATAGTTAAGGACGACCCCATAAAATGATAGTCAATCCATCCCTGATATGAGACCATACCCCTCGAATTCTAGTACTTACACATCGGAAAAGAAATCGACATCGTTGATGTCTAATACTAGGTCTTCACACATAAGAGAAAGTTGCATAGCTCCTTTGACAGGGTTAGACACCCTATTGGACTGCTACCAAGGGACAAGGAAAGATTTAAGGAATCAATCATCTTTCTAGCAATGTACGAGTGGGTTGCTCCCGAATCAAACAGGAATCATGCAAAATTCATAGAATATATATTATACCTTCCAAAGCTGGCTGCCCTTTATTTCTAAGGGGTTGACTTTGAAGAGGTGCTACTTTCAAAGCTTAATTTTCTCCATTTTTTCCTCCTTTAGGTTTAGGGAAGTTCTTTGCCAAGTATGCAACCTCATGACAGTTGAAGCACTTTCCTTTGAATTTCGGCTTTGCGAGGTTTACCCTATAGTCCTTGGCCTGATGGCCCTTTTTGTGGCACCTCGAGCACACCTTAACCTCCTCCATAAAAAATCCTTTCTTCTTCTTTACCTAAAAACTTTTCTTTTTGTTCTTTATAAAACTAGAAGCATCTCCCCCTTTCTATTATTGACTTCCTTCATTTCCTTAACCATATACAAGATAACTGTCGCAACAAACACCTCAAATGTAGCTCCAAATGTCACCTAAGCCAGTAACATTTCCCTCAATGGAGAATTAAGTCCCTTTACAAACCTAAATGCTTTATTCACAGTAGTGTCCATCAGTCATCTTCCAAATTTGAATAACTTCGTAAATCTTGCTACGTACTCTCTCTGACTTAACTCCCCTTGCTTTACTGAATGAACTTCTCCGTCTGTAGGGTCATCTCGGCATTAGGTAAGAACTTAGTTTCCAAATGGGTCTTAAACTCCTCTAAAGTAAACACTTTACCCATATTCTCTTCTGAAATCATGTTTCACCACTCTAGGGCTTCTCCCTTCAAATGTCAAGCCGCTACCATATGATTTAGCTAGTCATCCCATCTAGTAGCTTTGAAGATCCGTTCACACTCGATTATCCATGTTTTAGCTTGCTTTCGGTTCCTAAAAATGGCTTGCCTCCTAAATTCACGATTTTTTTGCCGAGCCGGCGAAAGTTGACAACCCCGTCAGCGGGTTAAGCTATTGGTTCCGCTGGGGTGGGAGCGGAAGTAGGGACCTGTTCCACAGTCTTAAGGTACCGTTGGAACCATTAAGGCAAGTACCGAGTCCTTGCCAGGTTCCACTACTTAGGGAAAACCCTTTAGTGGACTTTCTACGGTAGTATCTGTGCCTAAAAAAGGAAGGAAGACAAAGATTTCCAAGTATAATTGCATATGTCTTTGGGTATAGTACGTATATATACATACATACATACATATATATATATAGTTTCAAAAAATTCCAAAAACAAAATACGCTGTCTTATGTATATTTCTCCGTGATCGGGTAACCTATGCTCTAATATAACATGTAACAACTCGTCTAGAATGGGCCTAAATTCCGACCCAGAAAAGGCCCATCAGAACTTAGTGCCATTATAAACGGATCGTTGGTTCCTATAAGGAATCACAAAACAAATATAACAGAGCAATCTAAATGAAATTAGAGTCCCACACGGCGAATGTGATAAAATATAATGTATCAAAGTAGATGTATCATAAATAATACCATCATAAATGTTAGATACAGCAAGTCTTAAGAAATAAAAGGTACATCAAAAATTATCCTAATGACATAATGATAATAATAATTGTACTACCATAAATAACTAAAAGCTTCCATCTCCAAAGCTTCACCGATCTTCATTGATCCTGAGCTTCCTCTCCTATTAACCTTTTTATTTTAAGAGGAGGGAGGTCAGAACATGAACTTCTGGTAAACAAAAATCCCACAATTTTATGGAGTAACTATTACCTATATTCGGTAGTGTAAATTCTTCATGTTATGTCTATGCAATTCAACACACAATAAATGACATAAATTTATGAGGAGAACTACCCTACATTCACTAAAGGCCTATTATTGCTTATTTATTTTAGGCGGATTCTCTATCATCACTTAATACCCTATGTGGCGGACAACCATTTGGTCACTTAAGGCCATTACTTTATATTTATTCTAGGGTGGATTTCCATTATCACTTAATACCTTATGGCGGACCCTAGTCACTTAATACCATATCTTATGATCGTCAATGCTATTATATATTTTCTCTCCTCTGTAATACGAGAAATAATAATATGCCACTCAATACCAGGATAGGGCAGACCCTCATTATCATTTAAGATCCCTTGATGAACCTGAACGTTACTATTTAAGTGGTATTACGGATGAACTCCTATCCACTTAATACTTCACTTAAATTGATGGTTCCTCTTACATGGTCAGTGAAACTCTTAGTAGCCCATTCTTAGGTCAGCCCTCGCTAAGCCCCTAGGTAAGAAGCAGACACTTCCGTAGAATTAACTCACTTATACATCATCGTTTACTAGGACCATCTATTACATTATAAGAGAAAGGAGGCCCTAGTGACCGTTTAAAACCTAATAAGGGTGGGTCTCATTAGTCTGGTCCAAAACCAAGGAGTGAACCTTAAGAGCGGACCTAGTCCTATATAATCACTTAATAACCCAACATGGTAGATCAACCACTTGGTACCTTTTCAAGGCAGACCTACTTCACATGTCAATATATATATACACACACACTAGACATCTCTCATTAAACCTGCCGCTTGTAGATGCTGGATATGTCGGGCGGTTTCAGGCAGACTTTACTAAAAGTTTGGCTTAACCTGACATCTTAGTGTAATAATTGTAATGGCCCATGGCACCTAGACCTCTCACATTAACCAGTCTTACTTGTCGATGCTTGATATGCCAGTCAGTTTCGGAAAGGCTTCTACTACAAGTAATGGTTAATCTCGTGTTTATGTGTCATTAATTATAATTAAAAGCCACTAACTCATACACATACAAATTTCTCTAGGGACACTTAATATCTATTACCTAATTTAAATGTATCTAGTACACATTTATATTATGTTTAATTATGCTATAAATATATAAATATATAGGAGTAAATTTAACGCATGTGAATAATAACTTAATACGTCTCAAATGTCAATCCTAATAACAACAACTAAGGTATATATGTTAATTTCCCTATCAATTAACATGGTCCAACATGCATATTCTCATTCAATGATAAAAAGGGGAATAGCAACCGATACAAATAAAACTTGCAAACCTAGGTTTGAATTATTATTTAAATAATAAAAGAGGTGCAATAATCCAATTACATATGCAAAGCCTTATTTTTGGTGCTATTTCACTTTTTATTTTATATCGCATTCAAAAACTAGAGATTCTAGTGTATCATATATAATACATTGAAACAAAACTATTTAAAATAGATGCTTAAACCTATCAATTTACAACACACAAATCTTACGTTTTAGTACATAAACATATATGAAAAATTAAATTGAAAATCAAGTGAATCAGACCCAATAACAAAGAATTTCACAACACTCAAAGCCTAACTTTTATTATTCTAATAACACAAACCTAACATATCACTTTTGGTTGACCATTTCCGCAATAAACAAAATATAGGATGTAGAGGGTTATACTGTTATTTACATTTTAAGCCAAATCGTGTATAAACATAATAATCCAAATCTATACTATAAAAGAAAAAAATAGCAACATATAGGGTTTCCACTCATAGTGATTTGAGAAGGAAAAACAATAAGATTTGTGTAGAATCAGATCTGGATTCATCCTTTGAAATCGTACTCCAATCCTTATTATATGTATGTATGTATGTATGTATATATATAATATCAAATCTTAAAATCTTATATATATATATACATATATAAGAAAACTCCAAAATCTAAGTCTATGTGAATCTACATTAGAAAGGATAAAATGTGGTTAGAGAAATAGTTGAGCATCCTAACCTTTTTTATGGTATTAGCAATAGCATAATTAAAGCATGGAGGCACATAGTGAATTGAGAGTAGGGTTTAGGGTGAGGTTAGGAAGTTATATTTATAGCTGCAAATGTGTGTATAGATCATTGGATTATTTAGATTTAATCTGGATGGGTCTATTGATGCAAAACTACAAAATTCTTTCTATAAAAGTACACCCTCACCACCCATCCTTCAAGAGGGAGGTCGACCCCCACTACAAGAGGGCAGTCGACCTCCCTAAAGGGGGAAGAGACAAGAGATTTTGAATCTCTTGTAATGTCATTTATATTAATTTATGAATTAATGGCTTTGATTTCTTTCCCTATGTTGGTTATCTTTGTCCCCTTTGCATATAAATATATAGACAAATTCAAATCCTCTTGGTGTATTCTTCTTTGCCAATTTATAATTAATTATATCTCGGGTTTATATTTAGTCAATTTAAAATTCAAACCTTGTGTGTAAATATTTATGCATAAATTTTTAAATACCTTCTTCATATGAACTCTGTTTTCAATAAATAAAATATGGAAACAAATCTGAATCTCGCTACGCATGACATAGTAATACTTTCGCAGCCCAATTCCCAATTATTAAAATTTCTATTTTCAACCTGTTAATTTATTACTAATTAATACTATTTATTTTTAAATCAATTATCTTATATCTATTTTAGATTTTTTTTTGGGGTAATAACAATGCTGGAAAATGTAAAGAGTGCTTGAGCACTTAGAGCGATATGTGATGAAAGAACAGTAAACAAACTTTTATTCACATGTAAAAATATAGTTTTTTAATAATGACGCGATGTCCATGAAAACCACATCGTGACTCCAAAATGCGAGGGTCATGCTCACACATACTATTGGCTATAAAAATGAGACTTATCTACAACAATCAATTGGACGAGCCACACTTCTTCCCTTTCTTCTTAGAATTGGTCTCGGATATCTCATCTTTCTTCTTCCTTTTCCTCTTCAAACCCCCACTCCCACCGGATTTCTGCTCCTTCGGTGGAGTTGGAGAGCGAGGCCTAAACCCGTACCCACTGGTCAAGGATGATGGGAGAACCTGCACTTGTTCTTTTTTCTCAGGATATTTGTGTTAGAGGAGGTTCCCTAGAGGCAATATATTTGATGTGACTGAATAAGATATTTGATGTTATGTTTTATTTTGAATAAAAGATTTTATTATGTGATATTTAATACATAATATAAGCATTAACATAATAGAAGTCCTTTTGAATAATAATACAGAATTATATGGTTTCAAGTAAGGGACTTGAGCATGAGATTATATAATATAACAAGTATTGTGATTCTTAAAAATCCCTAGTCAAGTTTTGTTGTAAATAGGACAATACTAAAACATAAAAATTAGTATGTTGATTGACTGATGATCATATCTTATTAATCATTAATATATGAGATATTAATGTCAATACATAAGTACCTGTTAGAGAACAGTGTATTGGGTAGACCCAGCTTGAGAAAATTTCATGGAGCGTGATAATAGTGTCATAAACAATTCTCATAATGACAATGATGTAACGATCTTGAGACCTTAAATCATTATATATTTTATTTGAGGATATTTGTGTTCTAATATCATCAAAAGTTATTCTTAGTAGAGTAAACGATAAAGGTGATTATTGGGTACATCTTGAATCGATTTAAAACTATGGACGATCTAGATGGAATATAACCATACAATATAAATAGTGATATCCATGGGCCTTTTGATCGAGTAAGATTATGAATGCTTGACCGTGGTCAAATAATAATTCATTTTATATAATTTGCTTATTGATCAAGATAAAAGGATTAAATTATAAAGAGGACGATACATTCCATGCCTTGAGTTTGATCTTGGATATAGTGCTTAAAAGGATTAAATTACGTTGAAACATTGGTCATAGACGAGGTTGCATCGAATTGTTGATTTTATTATAACTTGGGTAATAACGATATATTACTAGATGTCGATCACTGTTTATAATTTTAAATATTGCCAATGTTGTAATAACCTGTAGGGTCACACACACTTAGAATGTTAAAAAGGGAGGACCATTCTTTGAACAAATATAATATTAGTCGGTTGATATTTTAATTTGCGTTAGAATTGGTATACCATATTTATAGTCCGTTGACTTTGGTTCTCGTTTATTTAAAAGGAGCGAACTCCCTCTTTCAAAATACACAGAAACAAAAATATAGATAGAAGAAAGCAAATTGGTCCTTGGCTAGTACCTTAACTTCCCTTTTCGAATTCGTAAGACAATCTCGAAGAAGCGTTCCTGGATACCATAGAGATGCTATTTTCAAGTAGTGTTCGAGATTCAATTGATTCAAGCATCCATCAATTCCGTGATTTTGCAAAAACCAAATTGGTATGCATTTACTTGATTTATCAATTTTTGCTTAGTTCTTGAAAATTTTTGGTTTTGATTTTGGGTTTTTTCTGCTGATTTAATCTTGAAAACCCAACAATCTGTAGTCATGGTTTCATAGAGGACCGCTTTCAATGGAGAAGGGATAGCTTTGACAATGACCCCTGAAGTTTAAATCTTCTCGATCTCTTTGTAAACTTTCATGGCTTCCGTTTCGGCATTCTCTTTGCCTGCTGATCCGCCTTTAGCTTCGCTTCTTCTTAGGCATTCATCCTCTGCAGTTTCTCCTCGGCTCTCTTATAGGATGCCTCATGCTCCGCTTTCTTTCGAGCCTCCTCTTATGCCTTCGTCTAGGATCTTTCTCAACCTAAGCCCTTACTTTTTCCTTAGATTTGAGCCTAGTATCCTCATCTTCCTTCCTCATCTCAAGCTCCTCGTACTTCATCAGCAGTTGGGATTTCTATATTTCAACAAGCTCGTGCATCGTCGGCCCCCTGCCTCAGTCTATCCTGTCACCTAGACGCCTGCATCCTGTCTGCACTTGTCCTCCTCAAATAATTTGGAGTAATCATCTATTTCTCCTAGTTCTAGGTCAAAGTCTTCGATTCGCCCATACTCTTCTTCCATCTACCTTTTATAGTCCCCTAGATCTACTCCCTCCCAGCAATCATTGTTGTTTCCACCTCAGTTGTTGGCCTCACTTCAAAGGTACCTTCACATTGAAAGTTAAACAAATCAGTTTACTTGTACTTCGTGCTATCATCTTTCCAGATATCGACGAGTAAGTGGATATACCTTCTGACATCTACTGTGTGGAGCCCGCTGACACTGACACTTCGGCAGTCGACGGAAGGTGTAACACTCCGTATTTTTATAACATGTTAAAACCATAAATCAAGGCAGAATTAAATTTTAAAATAAGAATCAAGGGAAACGGGTTATGCTATTGCGTTCGTCTCGAAATTTTACTTGGAAACGAGTCCGAGTTTTCGAGAAATGGAGTTTATATGAGGAAGATATGACCCTCCGAAGTTTCAGAAGATTTCAGAATAAAAAACAGCTCAAAATTCGAATTTCAAAATTTGAATTCAAACGCCAGCGCAGACTGGGCGGGAATTTTCCCATCCAGGACTAGGTCGGCCTGGGGGTCGACACTATGGTCAACCTCCCAGGGACTAGGTTAACCCTATGGTCGACCTGGGGGTCGACCTGGTGCCAGAACCCAGTTCTGAGCCTGGGTTCATTCTGATGTATCTGGTCCCAATTTCTGTCTAGATTCATCCGCCTAATCCTATATAAACAGCCTCCAATCCCCATTCTCTTTACACCATTTCATTCTCTCCTTATGCTTCCTTTGGAATAATTGAAATAAATAAAATAAAATAAAATACGAAGACTGCTTCTTGAAGACTACAGCTAGGAATTGCAAATTAGAGATTCAAATCAAGTTAGAGCTTCAAGAAGGGAAGGAATGGCTAATTCAACGGCTTCGAGCAACGTCGCGCGAATCATAGCAAATCACCTTAATGTTATCTTATTATCCTTTTCTAAAACCAATCAATGTAAGTCAGTTACTTTTTAGATTTGAACGTCTAGATCTTTTTGTGGCATTTAATTAAATGGATATAAGAATATGCCTGATCTTCTCATTTGAATCCATGCTTGTATATGCCTTTGGATCTAATTAAGAACTATTGAGAGTAATTACCGATGAGACTGTGCCTATGCCTATGATGTTGAAACTATTGTTAATGGCCTAAGACTATGACTGTGAACATAAGCCTATGCCTACGACTGTGAACATAAAACTATGCCTATGCCTATGACGGTGGACATAAGACTACTGCCTATAACTATGACAAGGACAATTGTGACTAATCACCTATGATTCATGACTATGAGATTATTGCCTATGATTATGATTATAAGACTATTATCCATGACTATTGTGTTTAATCGCCCATGATTCATAACTATGAAACCATGACTATGACTATTGTGGTTAATTGCCTATGACTGGTATGGTTAGTTGATTATGCCCATAACACTATAGTTGCAAATCATGTTGTACACCGAATTGGCATTATGTTGGACCAAATCACTTATGCCTATTCCCTAAATTGTGTTGATCTTGTGTTTATGATGTAACTTGTCTAGTTTATTCCTATTCACTGCTATGTACATCAAACCTATTGGAACTATTATCTTTGTATTTGGTTCGCTTTCGCATGCCTATTCTTTATGTCAAATTCTTGTGCTTATCCCCTGTTCCTTTTGGTAAGTTTCATTTCATCAGTACCTAGAAACTTGTGAAATCATGTTATACATACGACTATGGCGGGGGAATTTGGGCGTAACTTAATTTGTATAATTTAGCATATTAAATATGTTGATATAAATCTGAATTGGCTATAAATATTACATGCATATTAGACTTGGGCATATAATGGTAAATTGTTAATTGGCCGCAAAATATGGAATTGGCATGTAAGCCAAGTTTTGGGCATAAACTGTAAACTAGAATATTAAATCTAGTTTTGACATGAACTGTAAATGAGAATACTAGATCTAAATTGGCATAAAACTGCAAGTTGGGTTAAATGATCAGTAAATCAAGATTTGGGCCTAGAATATAGGTATTTTAGTAGGCATGACAAATGAATATAACATAGGTCAAATTTGTTTAAAAGAGTCGTTAGCAATTTACATATAGACAAACAGGATAAACATGTAAATCTAGGGAAAGACGAATATGCCTAACCCGAGGTTAGATTGAGTTACGGTATAAGACTGCATGGAATCGCCCGACAAATCCAGCAACAGTAACAATACCTATCTAATGTGGGTGGTTAGAGCATTGAGCCCAAAAGGATCCGAGGTTAGACTGAGTTGCGATGTAAATCTGCCCGGAACCGACCGGCACATCCAGTAACCGCAACGATATCTGTCTAATGTGAGTGGTTGGTGCTTTAAAGAATAATTTAATGCTAAGAAGCGGTTAAACTAGAATGGGATAGTTAAGTCCCTAGGAACACTTAACCAACTTAACATGTTAACAAGACAAGACTTGTAGTGGTTAAATAACCGTTATAACATGTTGACTAGACAAGTAGGTGAGGTTAAGAAAAGATTTAACCGTTATAGCATGTTAACTAGACTAGAAGCTAGAGTTAAGTAAACTTATAACACTTAGCCATCATAGTGTGACAAATGAACAAGGTTAAGTTAAAACATGAAGGGACAATACTTAACCATTGGAGCATGTAAAACAAACAGATGTCAGGGTTAAGTTAACTAAGGAAACACTTAACCAATACAAGATGAAGGGGTGGGGTTAAGTAGTAATAAATACTTAACCAATATAACTTGATTTGTGGTAGGGTTAAGTCGACATGAACTACTGATAACACTTAACCAGTTTTACATGAAAAAAGAATAGGTTAAGTTAACTTGAATTGACCAATGACACTTAACCAATCCAACTTGACGAGAAAGAGAACTAAGTAGTAAACCGTAGTTAAGAGGACTAAGTTGTAAACCTTAGTTAAGAGGACGGCGATTCAGGAACTAAGTAGTAAACCTTAGTTAAGGGAACTAAGTAGTAAACCTTAGTACAACACGAGAAGGAGCGAATGTCCATCTGATATTAAAGAAGGCTCCAACAAACTGGGTTACGAAGCACACGGCTTCGAGCGGGACGTGAGGGTACTCTTGAAATCCCTCTGTGAGGCTGCAGATGATCCGCCTGGGCTCACAGAGGTTAAGGTCTTCGTCAAAAGAACCAAGGGTATGCCTTGGTTGCAATATAAGGCAACCTAAAGACTAGGATGGACTAGCTGATTCGGCGAGACCAGTAGCCCTGTGATAGCAACTCGTCGTCTACCTACCATCTTGAGTCAATCGAGATACGTGAAGGGGAAAGGCGGAGAACTCCAACATACCATTTACTTGCTATCTAGTTATGGTTGCAGATGGCCATAGGTTAGTGGGGCTTAGGGGGGCCTGCGTATAGTTCTCATTTTTCAAGGTGTTCCTTTCATTAGTTGAGGGAGGGGTCAGGTGGGACCATAGCCACTGGAAAAACAGACCTTAGCATCTGCATCGGCAGATATCTGAAAGCTCCCGAACGAGTTCTGTGTTTCTTAATTTGCTCTGCCATGAGACTCGGGTCGCACATATAGAGGACATGTGCATCTAGACAGCGATAACGATCCACGACACATACCTGGGGGAAAGTCTAGGAACATATACCTCTCTGGGTAGTGTGTCCTAGAGTAGGGGCATCGTTCGATAGGTAGCATAATCCCTAGTTGGACCTAGGTCGCGTAAACCCTAAAATCCGAGAAGCATTAGATAAGTCGCGTAAACCCTAGTTGAATCTAGGAAGCACTTGATAGAAAAACCCTAGATTAGATCTAGGTAATAAATAATAGATGTACACCTGAAAACAACCACAATTGCGAGGGATTGGGATCACATATCTGTTCTTATCAGTTCAGACAGATTACTAGTTAGGTGGTGCAGAGATATAGACACCAGAATAATTGGGTAATAACAAAGCAGAGAAAGTAGTGAAGCATATCTTAGCATATCTTGCGTTAATCTCATGTTATCTTGTTAGCCCTATCATCATGGTATTATCTTGTATTCAGTTAATTCATGTCATGTTGCTTGTTCCTGTTCACATACTGAAAGTTACTGAACTTACCAGACTTTTTGTCTGACTCTATTTTCTTTCGTTTTCTTGTCTTCCGTTCCCCCCAGGTTCGCAGGGAGGGAATGTTACTACTTAGCTCAGTTTTCTTTCCAAGCTTGAAGATTAGTCGAAGTTTTCGTTGGATTCACTTTTCCATTGCTATGGCTGGCTCATGCTACATTAGGGAATATAAAAGTTATTTTATGCTTCTTTATTTTGTAAGACATATACTCTGGTATTGGAAAACAATTGTTGTACAAACTATTTTATCAATAAAGTAAAGCTTTTCCGCTGTTTTAATTTTGTCTGTCTTGTAATTTATCTGCATCTTTTACCTATAATGCTTCACATAACTTAGTGCATTCCCTTTGTGAGTGACACTAACGGATGTGGGGTGTTACACGTGGTATCAGAGCTGAAGGTTACCGGGTCAGATAAAAGATTTGAAAATTTTATTTTCAAAACGATTTTTAAAGAAGCATTTTTCAAAAGAAAAGTTTTGTTTTAAAGGCATATTCCCCCAAAGCCATACGCACTATCTTCTGATCCTCTGTTTGAATTCTTGTCCCCTTCTTTCTTGAGTCTTCAGGGCTCCTGGCTTTCTGGGAGATAACCTCGTCACGGCACGGTTCCGTAGGCTTGATAAGACTACGATCGAAGGGCAAAGTAGTGCCCGACTCCCATCTATAGCCATAGTGGTTTCACCTGCAGCTATTCTTCTTTCAATATTTTAAGGGTTTTCCATGCGATGGAGGCAGCTTTTGAGAAACTTGTCAATATGATTTCACAGGGATGGTAAAATGAGGATGAGGGAGCTTGGCTAGGGAGCTCAACACAAGGATGAGAAATTCGTGGATATAAACTCGACTCACGAAGAAAGAAGGAATTATAAAACCTAAGGCAAGAGGAAGTATCTTTTCCATGGTATAATGGGGCATATAATTAAGGACAAGCGGCAAGGACGAAGGACATGACTTTCAGAAGGGTGAGTGCATGCTTTCACCACCAGAATACCTGAGTGAAAGATTGTAAAAGTCTCTGTTGGAAAAGTTTAGCTTTTTGTTTTGATCAACCAGTTAGTACTCTTTTGATCTTAGCGCTTCGCATTTGTGCATATCTACTCCCATAGTTGAGTCTCTGCACCTTAGTACTTGTATAGCAGAAGATCCCATTAGTGTCTCAAATCCAATTGGTGGTTCGGTCCGTTTACCTTTGGTTTGTAAGGATTTGAGAATAACTATATTAAGTGTTGAGTTTAAGCATAATGCTTATGTTTTTGGTTCCAGGGGCTATGAGTTGATTCGAGGCATGGGTTGTTTGGCTAGTAATTCTGAAAGGAGGGTAGTTAGACTTTTGATTTGCCTTGGAAATACCCTCGAGATTCCATGTAAAGAATTAGTTAAGCTTAGCTAGCTAGAATCGCTTAATCGACAATTTGCAATCCGTTAGGGTAGTCCATGAGTACGCAGATGTTTTTGATTAGGTTAGGAGTTTACCCCTAAAACGCGAGATAGACTCCCGCATATATCTAGTTGACAATGCAAAACCAGCTATCCGACCAACGACAATTTTGAAAATAGAGGTCAAGAAGCTTCGCAATCATGAAGATTAATTAGATAAGGTACATAATAGTGAAGCTCAAGAAGATGCGACTTAGAAGACTAGATGCACGCATCATACCCTTTTTCTTAAGGGTACATCCTTGATCTCCTTTTTCTTGGAATTTTATGCATACTTTCTAGCTTTTAAGGTATATCCTCTAGGGCATATCATCGATCCTTAGGTAGAAGCCAATGGATGTAAACATGTATTTGAAACATGTTATGATTGATGGTTGCAAATGGTTGCTCGTGGATGTATATACACACCATAGGCGCTAGAATGACTCAGTCACTTCCATATTGCATTCGCATATATGTATTTGCTTAACGGATTTAACTTGATATGTTATCATATGGACATTGCATATGGATGAATGGCTATGCACACATGTAGTATTTACGTAACTAGGGATGCTTGCATACATGATTGGATGCATGGCACTGAAATAATTCGCATTAAGGAGGTCAACAGAATCAGTAGACCACCTGATTCTGCATTAGATAAAGACATATACACACACTATGCATATGAACATGAAAGCATTAGAAATATTTTTAAGGACAATGAATGCCTGTGATTGAATGGTTGAGTAGACGGTTGATTGGATGGTAGGATATATTCTTCCTAACTTGAAGATTTCGGGGACGAAATCCTTTTAAGAGGGGGAGAATGTAACACCCCGTATTTTTATAACATGTTAAAACCATAAATCAAGGCAGAATTAAATTTTAAAATAAGAATCAAGGGAAACGGGTTATGCCATTGCGTTCATCTCGAAATTCTGCTTGGAAACGAGTCCGAGTTTTCGAGAAATGAGGTCCGTATAAGGAAGATATGACCCTCCGAAGTTTCATAATTTTTCAGAATCAAAAACAGCTCAGAATTCGAATTTCGAAATTCGCATTCAAACGCCAGCGCAGACTGGGCGGGAATTTTCCCGCCCAGGACTAGGTCGGCCTGGGGGTCGACACTATGGTCGACCTCCCAGGGACCAGGTCGACCCTATGGTCGACCTGGTGACAGAACCCAGTTCTGAGCCTGGGTTCATTCTGATGTATCTAGCCCCGTTTTCTGTCTAGATACATCCGCCTAATTCTATATAAACAGCCTCCTAGCCCCATTATCTTTACACTATTTCATTCTCTCCTTATGCTTTCTCTAGAATAATTGAAATAAATTAAAATAAAATACGAAGACTGCTTCTTGAAGACTACAGCTAGGAATTGCAAATTGGAGATTTAAATCAAGTTAGAGCTTCAAGAAGGGAAGGAATGGCTAATTCAACGGCTTCGAGCAACGTCGCGCGAATCATAGCAAATCACCTCAACGTTATCTTATTATCCTTTTCTAAAACCGATCAATGTAAGTCAGTTACTTTTTAGATTTGAACGTCTAGATCTTTTTGTGGCATGTAATTAAATGGATATAAGAATATTCCCGATCTTCTCATTTGAATCCGTGCTTGTATATGCCTTTGGATCTAATTAAGAACTATTGAGATTAATTACCGATGAGACTGTGCCTATGCCTATGACGTTGAAACTATTGTTAATGGCCTAAGACTATGACTGTGAACATAAGACTATGCATATGCCTATGACTGTGAACATAAAACTATGCATATGCCTATGACGGTGGACATAAGACTACTGCCTATAACTATGACAAGGACAATTGTGACCAATCACCTATGATTCATGACTATGAGATTATTGCCTATGATTATGATTATAAGACTATTATCCATGACTATTGTGTTTAATCGCCCATGATTCATAACTATGAAACCATGACTATGACTGTTGAGGCTAATTGCCTATGACTGGTATGGTTAGTTGCTTATGCCCATAATACTATAGTTGCAAATCATGTTGTACACTGAATTGGCATTATGTTGGACCAAATCACCTATGCATATTCCCTAAATTGTGTTGATCTTGTATTTATGATGTAACTTGTCTAGTTTATTCCTATTCACTGCTATGTACATCAAACCTATTGGAACTATTATCTTTGTATTTGGTTCTCTTTCGCATGCCTATTCTTTATGTCAAATTCTCGTGCTTATCCCCTGCTCCTTTTGTTAAGTTTCATTTCGTAAGTACCTATAAACTTGTGAAATCATGTTATACGTACGACTACGGCGGGGGAATTTAGGCGTAACTTAATTTGTATAATTTGGCATAATAAATATGTTGATATAAATCTGAATTGGCTATAAATATTACATGCATATTAGATTGGGCATATAATGGTAAATTGTTAATTGGCCGCAAAATATGGAATTGGCATGTAAGCCAAGTTTTGGGCATAAACTGTAAACTAGAATATTAAATCTAGTTTTGACATGAACTGTAAATGAGAATATTAGATCTAAATTGGCATAAAACTGCAAGTTTGGTTAAATGATCGGTAAATCAAGATTTGGGCCTAGAATATAGGTATGTTAGTAGGAATGACAAATGAATATAACATAGGTCAAATTTCTTTAAAAGAGTCGTTAGCAATTTACATATAGACAAACAGGATAAATATGTAAATCTAGGGAAAGACGAATATGCCTAACCCGAGGTAAGATTGAGTTACGGTATAAGACTGCCCGGAACCGCCAGGCAAATCCAACAACCGTAACAATACCTATCTAATGTGGGTGGTTAGAGCATTGAGCCCAAAAGGACCCGAGGTTAGACTGAGTTGCGGTGTAAATCTGCCCGGAACCGACCGACACATCCAGTAACCGCAACGATATCTGTCTAATGTGAGTGGTTGGTGCTTTTTAAAGAATAATTTAAAGCTAAGAAACGGTTAAACTAGAATGGGAGAGTTAAGTCCCAAGGAACACTTAACCAACTTAACATGTTAACAAGACAAGACTTGTAGGGGTTAAATAACCGTTATAACATGTTGACTAGACAAGTATGTGAGGTTAAGAAAAGATTTAACCGTTATAGCATGTTAACTAGACTAGAAGGTGGAGTTAAGTAAACTTAGAACACTTAGCCATCATAGTGTGACAAATGAACAAGGTTAAGTTAAAACATGAAGGGACAATACTTAACTATTAGAGCATGTAAAACAAATAGATGTTAGGGTTAAGTTAACTAAGGAAACACTTAACCAATACAAGATGAAGGGGTGGGGTTAAGTAGTAATAAATACTTAACCAATATAACTTGATTTGTGGTAGGGTTAAGTCAACTTGAACTACTGATAACACTTAACTAGTTTTACATGAAAAACGAATGGGTTAAGTTAACTTGAATTGACCAATGACATTTAACCAATCCAACATGACAAGAAAGAGAACTAAGTAGTAAACCTTAGTTAAGGGGACTAAGTTGTAAACCTTAGTTAAGAGGACGACGATTCAGGAACTAAGTAGTAAACCTTAGTACAACACGAGAAGGAGCGAACGTCCATCTGATCTTAAAGAAGGCTTCAACAAACTAGGTTACAAAGCACGCGGCTTCAAGGGGGACGTGAGGGTACTCTTGGTATCCCTCTGTGAGGCTGCAGATGATCCGCTTGGGCTCACAGAGGTTAAGGTCTGCGTTAGAAGTACCAAGGGTATGCCTTGGTTGCAATATAAGGCAACCTAAAGACTAGGATGGACCAACGTAATTCGATGAGACCAGTAGCCCTGTGATAGCAACTCGTCGTCTACCTACCATACTGAGTCAATCGAGATACGTGAAGCAGAAAGGAGGAGAACTCCAACTGACCATATACTTGCTATCTAGTTATGGTTGCGGATGGCCATAGGTTAGTGGGGGCATAGGGGGGTCTGTGTATAGTTCTCATTTTTTAAGGTGTGCCCTTCATTAGTTGAGGGAGGGGTCAGTTGGGACCATAGCCACTGGAAAAACAGACCTTAGCATCTGCATCGGCAGATATCTGAAAGCTCCCGAACGAGTTCTGTGTTTCTTAATTTGCTCTGCCATGAGACTCGGGTCGCACATATAGAGGACATGTGCATCTTGACAGCGATAACGATCCACGACACATGCGTGGGGGAAAGTCCAGGAACATATACCGCTCTGGGTAGTGTGTCCTAGAGTAGGGGCGTCGTTCGATAGGTAGCATAATCCCTAGTTGGACCTAGGTCGTGTAAACCCTAAAATCCGAGAAGCATTAGATAAGTCGCGTAAACCCTAGTTGAATCTAGGAAGCACTCGATAGAAAAACCCTAGATTAGATCTAGGTAATAAATAATAGATGTACACCTGAAAACAACCACAATTGCGAGTGATTGGGATCACATATCTGTTCTTATCAGTTCATACAGATTACTAGTTAGGTGGTGCAAAGATATAGAAACCAAAATAACAGGGTAATAGCAAAGCAGAGAAAGTAGTGAAGCATATCTTAGCATATCTTGCGTTAATCTCATGTTATCTTGTTAGCCCTATCATCATGGTATTATCTTGTATTCAGTTAATTCATGTCGTGTTGCTTGTTCCTGTTCACATACTGAAAGTTACTGAACTTACCAGACTTTATGTCTGACTCTGTTTTCTTTTGCTTTCTTGTCTTCCGTTCCCCCCCAGGTTCGCAGGGAGGGAATGTTACTACTTAGCTCAGTTTTCTTTCCAAGCTTGAAGATTAGTCGAAGTTTTCCTTGGATTCACTTTTCCATTGTTATGGTTGGCTCATGCTACATTGGGGAATATAAAAGTTATTTTATGCTTCTTTATTTTGTAAGACAGATACTCTGGTATTGGAAAACAATTGTTGTACAAACTATTTTATCAATAAAGTAAAGCTTTTCTGCTATTTTAATTTTGTCTGTCTTGTAATTTATCTGTATCTTTTACCTATAATGCTTCACAGAACTTAGTCCATTCCCTTTGTGAGTGACACTAACGGATGTGGGGTGTTACAGAAAGAAACTTGGAGCTGGTGCAGAAGCGCTACTAACAGAAGCGGTCAAAATGGCTTGCTAATGTTGGGGAGTGGCCTCGTGTGCAACTACGGTGCTCTCGATAATGATTCTTTTCCCCTTCTCATCATTGCGCCTTTCCACCTCCTTCGCCTCAATGTCTTCTTAAAGTAGTTCCCTTCCTTCTTCCCACACTTGATGCTCATCCTCTATCAGATATTGGTCCATTAGCAATGCCTCATCCGCCAACTTGACTTCCCTAGCAGAGCTCCATCCTCCACTAGCTTTACTCAAGTCAAAGTCAGATTTCGAAGGTAGCCACGAACCCATAAGATCCAATGATGTCGAAGTGTTTGGACATATAAACACCAAAAACTGGCTCATGTCCCTCTCCGGCCTCCCTAAGTTGTATTCTAAGCTTCTCAAGCCCCGCCTCGAACTCGTCTCTAATCCCATCTGAGTGGTCGAGCACTTCCCTATCGAAGCTTCTGCCACCTCCTTCTTTTTCCTAGCCCGTTCGAGCTCGGCACAATTTTTTCAAGTTATTGCCTTAGCTCCTCGTTCTCCTTCTTCGGGCATTAGGACTCTTTATAATCCTTTCATTCTCCTCAACCAACGCATAGTGGTCCACTTTAAGCCACTGCACTATTTTATTCTCCTCTTGTAGCCTAAGCTTTTCTCGGACATGGCTTTATTATCCTTTTTCAAGGCGGTGGCTCGGGCTGATGTAGAGGCTAACATGTCTTTGTAGTGCTCATAAGCCACAACCATCGCAGCCTTCGTGTCTGTCAGCTTCTTCTTTGGTGCATCTGTTTTGACAAAAGAGAGTTAGAACATAAAAATGTTACCCGAATACATCGAAATAGATGTAGATCAGAACCATGTCTTACCTATCTCCTTATCCCGACTCGCGAGATTCTCTTGCTTGAGCTTAAATTCTATCTACAAGCCTAGTATTTCGGTATTCTTTTGAAAGATCTGATAGGAGAGTCTCCTTCAATTCGTATAGCTCATGGTATTGATAACACGTATGTACACCTTAGCCCATACATTTTCATCAACATGCAGTGGGATTTGATGAATATCAGGCAACTACAACAGCTCTTCACAGTAGAAGCCAAGGAACAACTTCTTCGCTATCGCCTTCTTCTCCTCATTACTCAATTCGGAGATCACTGACACGTCGGGTAGTATCGGGCCCCACCTTCTCATATCTCTTCCACTTGTTCCTGATCCTACTTCGCCAGGCCTGCCTTTGCCAACGGCTGTCGCCATCGTTGTGGGGATCAATATATAAGAAGGTAGGACAGTCATCACCTGCTGCTTCATGCTAAAAAATTTAGCTCCTCTTTTTGCATCCGTTGATATCGTGCTTGTTGGAAGAGGCCCTAAAGTTGAGGAATATTCTCGACGATGATGGATACTTTTTGAATCATGTGATTTCTTCTTTGTGCGCAATTTTATACTTTCGTAGAAATCTCTTATAACACCTCTCTTTGACCATAGTGAATATCTCCTATCACATTCTCTTTCATTTCCCTAAGACATGACACCTGCATGAGATGAACTTTGGATTACAATTGAACATCCGACACACACGAGTCAAGTGATGAGTTATGTGGTGCTTGTGATTGTGTGTCCTAAGTGTTCCGCACATGAACCCGTTGTCATCTTGCTTGAAGGGGTAATTTCCCCAACACTTGGCAATAAGCTTTCGACACTAGTATTGCCATGCCTAAAAGAAGATGTTCTATTGGGATCAAGTCCAACCCTCTGAAATGATGTTTAACCTCCATCAACATAGCTATCTCATAGGTTGTAGCTGGAGAGCTTGGTACAAAAGCCTTTCCTAGCCTCATCTCCTTAGTCAGAGAGGGAACAGGAATGGGTTGCGAACCATGCCCTCCGCCCGGCTCCTCCTCATCACCGTTGTATCCGCCTACATCCCCTTGAGCTTTTGAAAATTCCACCTCAGCCGGAGGCACGTCGGAAAACATGACATGGGGAACCACTTCCTGTTGATCCGAAGGAATTTCTTCTCCCTCAGCTTTCACTGGCACATCTTCTCCTTCATCATCATCCATACAGCCAGTCGAGCAGCCCTTAGGAAGAAAATCCAAAGATGAAGGAAATGGTATGATAGCAGAGTCTGGGTGTTATGGTACACACTTAGTACTTCTCTCAATGCCAGATTTCACTCCAGGTACTTGCCACTTCTCAAAACCCTGGGAGACCTACCGTGTAAAATTCCAAGTTAGTTTTAAGCTTGTGACTCGATTGACATGAGATTAGTCTAAGTCTTAAAGTACTTACGGCCTACAAGCCACCTACCCATGAATCTTAGTGGGCATCGAACGTAGAGCCAATCATACTTAAAATAGATGAGTTTGTTTCACGCCCTCAGGATGAAACAGTTGTAGGGCTATGCCTATAAATAAACAAGGGAAGTCGACATGGTGTTTCTTTTCTTCATAGCATAGAGAGACCGGATGTCTTCCTCAGTTGGTTCTATGCCCAATCACTCTACATACATGATGTAAGTGCTAAGCAGGAAGGCATATGCATTCGGGTGAAGCTGTGTTGGCTTCAATCGGAAGAAATATAGAATATCTCGGATATACAAACATGAAGTGGGCACGCATCTAGCAGAGCACATATGCATGTTCCATGCAGTATATCCCTTTGGAGAAGCCTGCGCCCTATCTTCCCTTCCGGGAACCAGAACATCACCCCAAAATATTTTGTATTTCTTGCAGATTCGCCACAACGAAGAATCATCTATCCGTGAGATAACCAAATCTGGGGGATTCTTGATAATCATAATATCTCCTATCATGTCAAGTGCTACGAAAATGCCTTCTTAATCGCCACTGACATCCTCCTATCCCAACGGGCCCTCTACAACCAATTATGCTTCTTTTTGGACCATTATCTCGTCCGCGTACTCACACGAATTTTGCAACCCTTTGGGTTTTCCCTCTTATTTGGACATGCGAGATGCGCCTACTTTTCGAGAAGGGGTAGAAGCTTCTGTGGTCCCCATGGTCGTTGATCGACATGTTAGTACTACTTGAATCAACTTCTTTTCGTTGATTCTTTCCGCTCTTTATTTTATGGTATGGTAAATGATCCCACTCAGTCAAACAAATAGATGTGAATGTTATAATTGTAAACCATGATTGAATCTATGGAAGCATTGGTCTATACATTTCTTTTAGTCTCGACTGTACAGAGACTCATTAGAGCTTGGAGATGTTTTTGCGGCTTTGGTTGTCAAACCTTGAAGTAGTCTGGAGTTTCTCTTTTCCATTGAAAACTATACTTGCAAGATAGTTGCGTTAGTCAATGAATTAAAACCTGTACCCTCTGTGTTGGTGTAAACTAAAGTATAATGTGCAAGTGTTGTTCTTGTTGATATAATTATACTACAAGAACTTCGAGATGCGGCGATTGTTTCTAGTTTCATGAACTTAAACTATCGTCGTCGTGAACCGAAGTCGTCAAATTCAAGTCCAATCGTGATTACGACGTGACTGGGTTGAGAATCGAATTCAAGAAGCAAAGGTTCAGTACTGTGTCTGTAGTCCAAGTTTATGTTCTAATCCTATGTGCATGTTCGAATCATCGTTGTAAACAAGTTATTTGCTCAAACGCGTTATGCAGTATGATGTCCGTCTTTAAACTCAAGCCGATCACGAAAGGTCGTATGATGACTCGAAATGGAGCAGTGAAGTTTTCATACTTAAAATTTCCCAAGTTTTCAGGACGTGAAACTTCATTTCGTACCCAAGCAAGCTGGAGAACTCTCCATCCTCGAAGACAACTAAGTCCAGGGATACGAAAATCACTTTTGTATTCCTAGAAACTTGGCCTCTCCATCATCATCGATCCCACTGGCATACTGATACCGCAATCTCGTTCACCTTGTCTTCCATAATCTTGTATCCCCACATATCCTCAGATACGAAATGCATCTCCCCAGTTTGAGGCCCTGAATTTAGTGGATTATGAAAACATCTACTTTCCTCCCCATGAGCTTTTATACTCCACGCTCCTTCCTTTTAAGCTTCTCCATTCTTCCATGTTCCTAAAACTCCCCTTTAGTTTCACACCCCGCCACCACATAACTCCTATCATCGCTTTCACCCGCCTCGACTCTTGCCTCCCATGTCACCAACGTTCATCTTAACGAACCAATGTCCATATACTCATACAAGAATTTCATTGACCTACCTGAGTTGGTTTCGGTTTAACAAGATGCCTCGAGGGTTGGAGGTTATTGTCGGTGGAGTTGATTGGTTGGGCTAGAGTACAGAAGAGTTAGGGAATTCGAAGTTAGGAGAAATCCTAAATTTTCAATTCCTGGAGTATGAAAAGGCAAGTGGGAAGAGGAGAATCATATCCCGCTTTTATACTTTGTGGTATAATCCAAAAAAACTTCAAAATTTCTAAGTAACTTGTTCGATACTGATCCTTACAATAATAGGGAAGGGAACAAAACAACAACGAGAAGGGGTGAGGAAAGACTTGGCTACTCCAGGATCAATGAACTACTTCTGAACTCCGGCAATGACAACAATTGTTTGTGCGCATTACCGAGGCTACCATTGCTAAAACCAATTCGAATCGTTAACTAGTCGCGTACTCACAAACTAAAACAGTCCAAGAGTACGCGCCAAATGATCAAGTCCCAATTCGACAACACCTCAGTAACTAACTTATGCAATCGTATGCTTGAGCTACGGTTACGATCACACATTCACGCTTTCGGATAGGGCTGTCAACGGATACTTTCGGATATGGATAGTGCCATATCCGTATCCGCATCCGAAACCATTTTCGGATATCGGATATCCGTATCCGCAGATACGGACGGATATCGGATAATTATCCGCTCCGCCAACAATCTATAAATCAATGAACATAAATGAATTTTTTTAGCTTAATATTAATCATTTTCAACCAAATTGATTTCGAAAGTGCTAAAAATTAAATAAATATGATGATAATATATAATTTTGAGCAATTAACATGCGTTTAGCAGACTTTTATTTTTGCAAATTAATAAATTAGTATATTTAATTATGTTAAAATACACATAATTTAAGTTATAATCGAGAAAAAAAGCGGACGGATAATTTTCAGATGCGGATATGCCTATATCCGCATCCGCATTCCCAGATATCGGATATTTATCCGCTTTTCGGATACGGATGCGGATGGATTTCGGATTTTTCGGGTATCCGTTGACGGCCCTACTTTCGGAATCTCGATCGACCAGGCAAACCTGAATCATTAACAAATCATATATTCACAAACTTAAACAGTTCAAGATTACATGCCAAATGTTCGAGTTCCAATTTGAAAACTTTTCAGAAGCTAACTTGCATGAACGCATGCCCACGGTGTAACAACCCGCCTGGAATGGGCCTAAATTCCAACCTAGAAAGGCCCATCAGAACTCAGAGCCACTTGAAATGAATCGTTGGTTCCTATAAGGAAATACTAAAACAAATACCGTAGTGTAGTCTAAAATAAAATCATAATCTCACAGAGCGAAAGGAATAAAATATGGTACCATAAAAATAGATGTACCATAAATAAAACCATAATGTCAAATATAATAAGTCTCACAGATAACAGGTACATCAATAATTATCCCAAGTACATAATGATAACAACAATGATAATAATATTATTGCCAAGAATAACTAAATCATCATTGAAAGGCTCCTCCTTCGAGCATCATTAATCATTGATGATGTTAGGTCCTCACTTACTAACCTGTTTATTTTAAGAAGAGGGAGCTCTGAACATAAAGTTCCAATAAAAGAAAAATATATAAGTTTAGAAAAGGCTATTTCCTATATTTAGCAGTGTAAATTCTTCATGTTATGTCTATACAAACAACATGCATAATTAAATATATAAGGCGGACATCCTAACAATCACTTAAAGGAAATATGAGAACCTAAGGGAAGACATATATACAGTCACTTAATGCCCATAAAGTAAAATAAGGGCGGACGTTCCTACAGTCACTTACTACCCCACGAGGTGGGCTATACTTAGCGACTTAAGGCTATTTCCAAATTTATTAAGGGTGGACATTCCTACAGTCACTTAAGACCCTATAAAGGACCCACAGCCGCTTAAGACCTCGTTCCTAATGCCATCATCATATATATAAACTTTCCTTATAGGTTAAGAAATAGTAACAGTCACTTAATATCAGGGCTTAGTAGGAATACAATTCCTTTAAGACCCTCCTAGCGGACTATCTAGTTGTCCCCATGGGTGAACTCCTAACCACTTAATAATTCCCTTAGAGGGTGGTTCCATTAGGCCATTTATATAAACCGTCCCTAGGTCAGCCCACAGATAAGAATCGGGCAGTACTTGGAGAACTAACATAATTATACATTATAATATACTAGGACCATTTAATAACCTATAAAAGAAAGGCAGGCCCAATGACCATTTATGACCTTCATAAGGGAGAGTTCCATGATTTGAGTCCTAAACAAAGGAAAGAACCATAGGAATGGACCTAGTCATAACTACTTAATACCTAACAAGTTAGGTCAGCCACTTAATACCTTAATAAGGCAGGCTTACTTCACACACAAATATACACACTAGAAATCTCACATTAGGTTGACCCCTTATAGATGCTAGATTTGTCGGGCGGTTCCGGGAAAGTTTCGACTAAAAGTTGGGCCTAAATCGGTATCTTAGTGTAATAATTATAACGGCCCATGGCACATAGACGACTCACATTAACCCGTCTTACTTGCAGACGCTGGATATGCCAATCAGTTCCGAGCAGGCTTCTACTATAAGTAATGGTTAACGTCGTGTCTATGTGTTAATATTTATAACTAAATTCATTACCTCACACATATACGTACAAATTCCTATGGGGACGTTCAAATTTAATTTCCTAATTTAAACGTATTTATCATGCACTTAATACACAATATTACGTTTAATTATGCTTTGAATATATATGTATAGAAGTAAATTACACGAATGAGAATAACGTCCAAATCACGTTTTGAAATGTCAATCCTATCAATTACAACTAAGGTGTACAAGTCAATTTCCCTAATTAACACGATTCAACATGTATATTCACAATTTGTGAAAATAAGGAAATAACAAAATATATGAATAAACTTGCACCCTATGTCAGATAATTATTTGAATAATAGGAAAATTGGTAAGATGCAATATATTCAAATACATACGAAAATCCTTGCTTTCGACACTTCTCCACTTTTATATTTATTTTATGTACAAAACTTATGATAATATATTGCATATTATACATTTAAATGAATTTATTTAGAGTAGATACCTAAAAATATAAATTATATAATATCCTATGTTTTTGTGACACAAATGTATATGAACATCAAAATAAGGATTTAGGGAATCAAAATCCAAAAAATAAGTATTTCTCAACATCCCAAGCCTAAATTTCTATTATCCAAACAACACAAACCCAAAAATACAACACTTTTGATTGACCATTCCAACGACAAATAAAATATAGGATTTGGGGTGATTTTACCATTACATTATCGTTTAACCCATATCCCATATGGGCATAATATTCCAAATCGAAGGTACAAAAATTTAAGAAATAGAACTTAGATGGTTTCAGAATTTGAGTCGAAATAGATTTGGATCTAGCCTTCGGAAAGGAGTTTCAATCCTTATATATATAACAATAAAATGAATTAGAATCTTATATATAAGCTAAATTCCAGAATTTTCAAACCTGTATAAATCTTAGAATAAAGAGGATAAAATTGAGGTTAGAGAATTAGAAGAGATGTATAACCTTAGATCTGGAATTAGCAATGATAGAAGGATAATAGAGGCGTAAGAATGAAATGAAGAATAGGTTTAGGAAGAGGCTAGGAGGGTGGTATATATAGTTGCAAGTGTTAATAAAGACCGTAGGATCTATTAGCTTGAATCCAAGCAGTCCGTGTATGTAATTCACATAAAATCCCAAAAAAAACAAGCTTTCTCCACCTCTCTTCGCCTGGGGAGGTCGACCTCCCCCCTTGAAGGGCATTCGACCCCTAGGTTACCCCATTTAAGGGCATGTATCGACCCTTTGGGTTGAATTTTCCCAGCAAATTTATTTCCCCGATCATTAGTCCAGTTTTGTTAAATGTTAATTTAATTGATTGATTTCTTTTCTTTGTTTGATTATTTTTATCCCCCACTGTATATAAATATATACACACAATTTCAAATTCAATTATTGGAATGTTCTTTTCACACTAATACACAATTAATATATTCCAGGTGTATATATATTCTTTTTAAATTTCAAACCTTGTGCATTAATATTTACGCCCAACTTGTTTAATTAATTTCTATTGCATTCGGACTCCATTTTCAATAAACAAAATATGAAAGCCTATCGTAATCTCACCTCGAACGTAATTATGATAGTTTCGTGGTCCAATTCCCAATACTCCAAAATTTCATTTTCAATTATTATTAATTATTATTATTATTCAATTATTTCATGTCTGTTTTAGGTTTATTTTACAGGTTGTTACATTCTTCCCTATAAGAGATTTAGTCTTGAAATCTATTGAATGGGTGAAGAACATAACTCGCTCAAAAGACCAATGTTGTACACTCAATTATTTTATAAGCATCCATAAAAATCCATAACTCATAGTGATTATGAACTGCAGATATGATAATAATGAGCTCAGTCCTAGTGTGTATGTGCAATAAGTGATGCAATATGTATGCAAAACATCCTAATATGCATATATTTCTATATGACTGCATGATGCATTTTTATTGTAACCATCTTCTACCATCCAATCTAGTAACCACAATGCAACCAAAAATGAAAATTTCCGAGGAAACATTTACACGAGAAAAGCTCTGGATGAGTTAGTCTAATCTTCTCCTCAGTTTCCTAGGTGTTTTCCGTGGGGTTATCTCTCCACTGAACTCGAACTAGGCGAATAGGTTTGTTGTAAGGTCTTTTGATTATGTGATCAACGATCTTTACAGGGGCACAAGGGCACCCTGGACTCCAACTCGAACCTCACCAAGTCTCCAATATCATTAATCTTGAGTCCGTCGGCTGAATCATAAAGGTATTTACGAAGATAAGAAACATGGAAACGTTATGGACCCATGATAAACTGGACTGTCTTCTTGAGAGGGGAAACTTTAAAAAAATACTAAATCTCCAACTTCAAATGCTTGTTCCACCTCCTTCTATCCGCGTATGACTTTTGCCGATCCTGGGCATCCTTCATTTTCTGCCAATCAAAGCAATAATCTCCATTGACTCATTGATAAGGTCTGGTTTAGGTAAAACCTTGTTGGTAGTTTCACACCAAGTAGGCTATTTGCATGGTCGCCTATAGAATGCTTTGTAAGGGGTCATATTAATCGTCGCTTGTTAACTGTTATTATACAAAAACTCTACCAAAGGCAAGTGTTGTTCCCATGATCCTTCGAAGTTGACGATGCAGGCTTTAAGTGGATACTTTAGAACTCTGTTGACTCTCTCGGTCTGACCGTCGATTTGTGGATGATAAGTTGTACTCAAACTCGGCAAAGTTCCCAAAGCTTGAAGACTGTTCCAGAATTTACTAGTGAACAATGGGTATCTTTTGCTAACTATATTAGCTGAAATCCTATACAATCTAACAATCTTTTTAACATATAACCGGGTTACTAAAGTGGCGGTCCAACTATTCTTGGTTGGAAAAAAATGGGCGCTCTTCGTTAATTGATCTGCTACGACCCAAATGGCTTCATTTCCCTCTTTACTCCTTGGAAGCCCATTAATAAAATCCATATAAATGTGTTCCTATTTCCAAGTGGGAATCTTAATGGTAGCAATAGCCCTCAAAGCTTCCCTTGATCTGCCTTCACTCTTTGACAAGTTAAGCATCTAGAAACTAACTCTACAACATCTCTTTTCATTCCTTCCCAATAAAATCTTCTCCTTATATCTTTAAATATTTTATCACCTCCGAAGTGAATGGTTATCCTTGACATGTGCCACCCCTCGAGAATCTTCTTCCTAAGGTCCGTACTCCTAGGGACACAAAGTCGATTATCTCTCCTTAAAGTACCACTACCATCCACTAAATATCTACCAAAATAAGGGAAAGATTATCCCCTAGAAACCATTTCCTTTAATACCCTCAACTCAACATCGTGGTCTTTCTCACTCTTGATCCTTTCCATAAAAATGATCTTACCTCCATAGCTCCAAGAAATTATTGAGCTGCCTCAAATGGTGGTTGAAAATTGAAAATAGAGAAACTCTAACTGTCTCCACTTGGTTATCACACTAAGGGTAGCATACTTCTGACTCAAAGTGTTGACCACGACGTTACACTTCCCAAGGGTATACTGAATGCTAAAATCAAAAGATTTTAGGTATTCCATCCACCTCTACTGTCGAAGATTTAGATCTCGCTGAGCAAACAAATATCTAAGTGACTTGTAATAGGTGAACATTTCCAACTTTTCTCCTAGAAGATAATGTCTCGACATCTTAAGGACGAAAACTACTACTACTAACTATAAGTCATAGGTGAGGTACCTTTTCTCATGACTCTTAAGTTGTCTACTTGCATAGGCAACTACTTTGCCCTCCCGCATAAGTACTACCTCTAAAACGATCTCATAAGCTTCCATAAAAACTGTGAACATCTTTATTCCATTAGGAGTAATAAGAATAAATTCACCCGTGAGAGATTCCTTCAATCTCTCAAAGGTAATTCCACACTTCTCAATTCATACAAACTTATGATACTTTTTCATCAATTGGGATAGAGGTGTTGCAATCTTCGCAAAGTCCTTAATAAATTCCGCTGATCCAAGGAAATTCCTAACCTTCGCCGCATTACGGGGTATCCTTCACTCTTGGGTAGCTTCTACCTTAGCAGGGTATACCGCTAATCCTTTATCGTAGACAATATGTCCTAGAAACTTGACTTTTCTCTTCCAGAAATGACATTTTGAGAATTTGGCCTTAAGATGGTTCTCTCAGAATTCTTAGGAGTTTTCTCAAATTATCCTTGTGCTCCTTATAGTCCTTGGAAAGGATAAGGATGTCATCGACAAATACTACCACAGTCGTTTGAGTATGATCCAAAATACTCTACTCATAAGGTCTACAAAAAAATGGGGGCGTTAGTCAAACCAAAAGACATAACCTCTCACTCAAACAATCCATCCGACATCCTAAACTATGCCTTTGGTTTACTCTTATCTGAAATCCACAACTGCTGAAATCTGATGGCCAGATCTAACTGAGAAAATATTTGGCTCCTCTCAAATGGCCAAACAGATCATCAATCCTCGGTAAGGGGTATCTATTCTTCTTAGTCAATTTGTTAAGTTCCCTATAATCTGCACATAAACTTAGAGATCCATCTGACTTTATGGAAAACACTACCGGTACACCCCACTCAGATGTACTCCTACAAATAAACCATTTCTATAATAATTCTGAGATTTGTCTATCAATCTCCCTCCTTTTCTTAGGAGCCATGTTCCTTAAAGGTAATGTTGTAGGCCTCACGTTCTTCTCAACCCAGAATGGGCTTGAATTCCAAAAGTATACCCAAAATGTGGGTATAGTATATATATAGTTTAAAACAACTATTCAAATAACCAATGCTTTGATACCAAATGTAAAAATCCACAAGGAGTGGACCTGAATTCCGACCCAGAAAAGACTCATCGGAACTTGGAGCCACTCAAAATGGATCGTTGGTTCTTATGAGAAAATACTAAAATAAATATTACAAAGCAATATAAATGAAAATTAGAATCTCATATATCGGAAGGGACATATGTACCATAAATAAAACCATAATAGCAAATAGAATAAGTCTCATAGATAACAGACACATCAATAATTATCCCAAGTAAATAATGTTAATAACAACGACAATAGTACTACTGCCAAGAATAAATAAATCTCCATCGAAAGGCTCCTCCTCTAAGACATCTCTAATTATCGCTGATGCAGGGTCCTCACAAACTAACATATTTATATGTTTTTAGAAGAAGATGGGTATGCAACATGTAGCTACACAACCGATTAGCATAATAATATATATAAATATACTAGTTGACAGGCCCAATCAGTCGCATAAAGTTCAGGGCTGAGTCAGCCCAAAAAACAACCAAAATATCCATACAAGCCAAAATATACAGACCCACAAAATGCATAGAATCCAAATACATATACATTAGCATAATACAGCAAAGGACAGAGAGTCTGAAGCCAAGAAGGTCCATCAGCGCGGATGGGTGGAGCTACTTCCCTGTGTGCCGGGCGATGAAGGGGCAAGAAGGGCATGACTGAAGCGAGCATAGCAGGTGGCACCTATCCACAAATCTAATAAGTAAATAGTAGAACCACAAACTCCATTGAAGTGTTGCTTTGGTTGGTTAAAAACATGCGCATTGCATTCTCTCCAGATAGATCAATTGAAGATGGCTAAGAAAGAATCCAATTTGTTTTCAAGGGGATTATACTGCCATGTTAAAAGAAAAAAGCAAAAGATGGAACATAGCCAAGAAAGAAAGAACCAATTGCTGCCTAGACAGCGTAGGAAAAAGCGCAACAGATGAAAAGATGATCGACGGATTCATCCTGCAAGGAGCAAAGGGAACATATCAGATTGACAGTGATGTTCAAATGATGAAGCCTAAATTTTGTGTTAATGCATGCATGGATGAGGCACCATTGGAAGAAGACAATGCGAGGAGGGAGACGGCTTTTCCATAGACGAGCGAAGGAGAAGTTACATCCAGGGTGAGAGAGGAATTTGTAGACGCCGACACTGAGAAGCCCATATCCGAGCCCAAAGGCCAAACATAGCGATCAGGCCGATCAGAAACATTGGTTAACAACAAAATGTTACCAATCGATGAGATTTCAACTAAAACATCAAGCTTAAAGAAAGTGGGTAGGAAAAATCCCAATGGGCCAGTACCCAATATGCCAAAAACTGAAGAATTGGGTGCATTGCAGAAGGAAAATAAATTTGGATACTTTTGTGAGAGTGGGAGTTGCTCGTGCCAAATATCAAACCAATAAAGGCAATTGTTTCCATCATCAAATATTCACGTGGAAGAGAGCTTTAACACATGGGATCACAAAGAGTACGCCAGTCCAAAATGGGGATGGTCTGGATAAAGGAGAAGAGTGGAGAACGAGATTAGGGTTCGAAAGATAGAGGCGATGAAGGATCAAATCCTTCCAAATGAAAGCACCAGGAGTGAAAAGACGCCATAGCCATTTAGCCAATAGCGCCAAATTAAAGGAAGCAAGATTAGTGATACCTAAACCACCATGGTCTCGAAGTAAGCAATCTGTTTTCCAATTGATTAAACGCTTAGCTTTTCGACATTCCATAGGAAAGAACATCTACTTGCATTGCTTTTGTTAAAAACCCATGATGATAGTTTGCGGAAAGACATCCAATACGAGGGAATGGCAGAAAGAACAGATTTGCCAAGGATAAGACGACTAGTTGCGGACAAGAAATTCATTTTCCACGATGCCAGCCTAGATTCAATCTTTTAGGAGTGGAAGCCAATCATATCTGAAGAGCTTGGTCGGACGTAGGGGTATACCCAAGTAGGTAATCGGGAAGGAATCAAGTTTGCAATTAAAATAACTGGAGATGGAAGGACCAAGGCTGGAAGAGTTATAAGAGCATAATGATGGATCTTTTTCTAAAGTTAATAGAAAAGCCAGAGATGAGTTCAAATGTATAGAGGTGGAATTTAAGGCAATGTAAATGAGATCGATTGGGAGAGATGAAAAGGATTGTGTCATCAGCGAATTGGAGATTAGAAACAGATAGATTTGAATTAGGAAGACTGATGCCTGCAAGAAGACCATTAGAGGTTGCAATCTTAACCATTTGGTTAAAATCATCATCAATTAAGACAAAGATAAGAGGCGAAAGTAGATTACCTTGCCTTAATCCACATCTGGATTTGATATGCCCACCAGGTTCACCATTAATACAAATAGAAGATAAGATGTGTTTAGGACGCATTTGATCTAGTTGCAACATTTTTGTGAAAACCCACCGTGCAACATTAAGTCAAGGATGAAATTCCAAGTGACCGAGTCAAAGGCCTTAGAGAAATCAAGTTTAAGGAGGACGCTGGGAGTGGATGTATAATGGCAAAAAGAGATGATTTCCAGAGTGGAAGCCACACAATCAAGGATGTTACATCCAAGGATAAAAGTAGATTGTTCAATTCCAATCAAAGAGGAGATGATAAATTAGAGTTGATTGGCAAGGACTTTAGTGATGATCCTAAAGGTTGTGTTGAGGAGGGTAATAGGGCGGAAGAAGGCAAGGGTGTTGGCTCCGGGAGTTTACGGGATGAGGGTAACGTCGGTATAGTTCAGTTTGGCAATGAATACGGGGTTGGTTTGAAATTCCATGCACAAGTCTAAGATATCAGATTTGATAATGGGCCAAACTTGTTTATGTTAAGAGGAGGGAGGTCAGAACATAAAGTTCTGGTGAATGAATAACATATAAGTTTAAGAATGGATATTCTCTATATGTGGCTGTGTAAATTCTTCATGTTATGTCTATGCAAACAACACGTACAATTAAACATGTGAGGCGGACATCCTGGCAGTCACTTAAGGCCTATAATTAATCTAATGGAATACATATTTACGGTCACTTAATACCCATAAAGTAATCTAAGGGAGGACATCCCTATAGTCACTTACCACCCCACGAGGTGGGCTATACTTAGTAACTTAAGGCCATTTACAAATTTATTAAGGGTGGATATCCCTACAGCCACTTAAGACCCTATAGAGAACCCCTAGCCGCTTAAGACCTCGTCCCTAATGCCATCGTCATATATATATATATATATATATATATATATATATATATATATATATATATAAACTCTCCTTATAGGTTGAGAAATTGTAACAGCCACTTAATACCAGGGTTAGGTAGGAACATGGTTTCTTTAAGACCCTCCAGGCGGACTATCTTGTTAGCTGTCACTACGAGCAAACTTCTAGCTAATTAATACTTCACTTAGACGGTGGTTAGGCCATTTGTGTAAACAACCCCAAGGCCAATCCACACTAATCCCCTAGATAAGAAGTAATGTAAACCCACGTAAAATTTATAAGTACTAATAAGTAACTAAATAATTAAAAATAAGCAATTAAATGATATGGCTGGAAAATGGAATTTTGTAACTATATGAACTTGGCTACGAAATTCTTTTATTTGGATTCGTGGCGAAATTCTACATTGTTTTCATATATAATATGCTAAAAACAGTTAATGTATGAAGAAGTTATGAACAAATGAATTTGGATAGTGAATGGAGAAAATATTATATAATTATGTGAATATTATATATATTGTCCAAATAATAATTTAAAATAAAAGAGGGAAATTCATAATTTGAACTTTGAGATAAGATCTAGAGGACGACATATATTGGACATATGGAAAAGAATGAAGCAAATCAAGAACATAATTAATAAAATAAACAGCTCAACAATGCAGCAAAATTGGGCGTTCCGGCCCGAAGGTGTCAACCGCTCCCTCTTAAGGGGATCGACCGTCGATCGACCGCTAGGCAGTTATGAAGCCCAATTCTGCCTATGTGGATAAGGGTTTTCTAAGAGGTTATATTTATATAAAAGGCTCAAATTAAATTTTAATAATCCGACGTCTCATGCTCACACGAGAAAGTATGAATAACCCTCAAACCCCACACTAGAAACCTTAATCTTCAACGTCTTTGCCTCCATGTTGCTAAATTCCATAGAAAAACAAAGAGAATAGGGTGAAGGTTTCTTCTACTTTTCTAACTTTATTCTATATCTCTCTGTTTCAATCTATCTAAGTTTAGGATTTCAGAATTTAGCATAAACACACACACACACACATGTATATATATATATAAGAGGATCTAATTATATGTTTCTTATATGTATATTGCTAGGAGAAGGATTAGAGCTCACTTGAATGTTAAGAATCGTTGCGGATCTTGCAATTCTATCACATCTCCACCGAATTTATGAGTGGAATCTAGTTTTGCTTAAAGGCATATTCTTTTTTTTAATAGTTTGCTATATGGATTATTATGCCTATGAAGATTTGGATATGCTATAATATAACATGAAAATACCTAAATCTTCTATTTTGTAATTACGTAGGAAATTTTCATGTTGAATTGGTTTTGTGGAATTGTAATTTTTGTATTGGATTAAAGGTAAATACGAGTGTTGTACTATTATCTATATTTTATGTAATTCACTGTTATTATCATTTGATTTAGCCTAAAAAGGTTTGGATTTGAATTGTTTCATAGTTGAATTGGGTTTGGATCGTATTTTGGGTGTAAACGCCTTCATAAATTAGAATAAGTCAAATGTAAACATTTTTGGGTGTATAACACCACAAAAAAGGGTGAATTAGGGGAAATATGGATTGTAAACATACATGTGTGGATGTACGAAATACTCTACTTTTAATTTAATATTGAAATCATTGCCACATGCCTCAGATGCAAGTTTAAAATTTTGTGTATATATGTTTTTTTATCCACTGCTACTTGTTATGTTATCATATTGTTATTATGCCTATGTTGTAGTCGTAGAAGTATGGAAAACCCAATTTGCATGCCTTAATTTGGATAAAATGACAATTGCCACCTCGTTAGAATGTTTCCCCGTTTGTACAAATTTTATGTTAATTAGGCGCTATAATTATATTACTTATAATTATGTAATCAACGTAATTAATGTTGTACTAGTAATAAAAGTGATTAGGTAAGAGTTTGAATTTGAAATTTCCTATCAACAAATATACATACATACATACATACATATATATATATATATATTTGTTTGCTTGTGTGTATGTAAATGGCTTAAATATATATAAGTAAATGACCCGTAGACACGAGGTTAGTTGCCATTTGTGGTAGAAGCCTGCCCGGAACCGACCAGCATATCCAGCAACCACAAGTTGGCCCAACTAATGTGAGATGTCTAAGTGCCATGGGCCATTCATAAACATTGTACACTAGACACGAGGTTAAAACGACTTGTAGTAGAAGCCTGCCCGGGATGACCGGCATATCCAACATCTACAGGTATATGGTCTAATGTGAGAGGTCTAGTGTGTATATATACAACTATATATATAAGTCTGATGTGTGAAAACAAATAGGTTTACTACGCCTTAAGAAGGTCTTAAGTGGCTAACTCGCCTTTTTATCTAATTTGTGTCTTAAGTAGTTAGGACAATGACCCCTCTGAAGGTTTATTTCTTGGAGAGGAACCAAAGTTATAAAACCCACCCTTATTAGTATTAAGGTAGGTCTTTTGGTCCTCCTTCTTTGAAAGTGGTTAGGCATAAAACAGTTAACAAAGTACGGTAGTTCATGCGGATGTCCACTTACTCTAGAAGCTTGTAAGGGCTCAACTAGGGACAGATTGGTAATTGAAAGATATGTGGCCAATGCATTCTCACCAACCGTCTAAGGGAAGTCTTAAGCGACATAGGTATCCTACCGGGTAATATCTGCTTAGTAGTAACGTTCTCAATACTACTTCTCATATTACAAATGAGAGAATATACTTAATAACATTAACGTACTAGGATGGGGTTCCTAAAGGGCTAGGGGTCCGCCTCAGGGTTATCAGAGATTGTAAGAATCCATCTTTAGTATGTCCATAAGTGACCGAGAATGCCACATCGTTGGGTCTTTACCGTAAAAACACTAATAGGCGATTGACTTGGATATCCACCCCATTGGTTAGATATTTATGTTTGTATGGATCTTGTGTGCTGCATGGACATACCTTGACATATGTAACCTGCCAAAAATATAGGGTATGGACATTAAGTAACATTATATTTCAGTCACATAGAACTTTATGTTCTGACCCCCTCTCCTTAACATCCAACAGTTCAGTAGATAGGGTAAAGTCATGGAAGAAGTCATGATTGAAGCCAATGGAGAAGATGAAGTATTATGATATTATTAGCATTTATCGCTTTGCTTCTTTTGGAATCTTATGAGATTAAACTATTTGATGTACCTAGTAAATAAATGTAACTACGACAATGTATTTCTGTGATTTTGAAATAAATGGTACATCTTATCTTTGGTATTATATTTTCTCTTTCCGCTGTGTGAGATTTCCATTTGAAGTATATGTTATTATTATCTGTGCAAATGTAATCCTTACGGGAACCAACGACCCGTTTAGGATGGCTCTAAGTTTCGATGGGCCTTTTCTAGGTCGAAATTTAGGCCGTTTCAGGGTGGGTTGTTACATTTGGTATCTGAGCATAGATTACCCGATTATAAGGGAAATATACGTATGAAAGACGTATTTGTGATTTGAAAAAGAGTTTTCAAACTATATATATTATATATATCTGCCCCAATAAGCATACACATTTATACTAGGCATCTTTATTGTTTTCGGTAATAAATACTATCTCAGGAGTATCCACTAAGGGATTCTTCCTCTTCTTTTCAGATAGTACAATGGTTGAAAATCAAAATGAGCATGTTAACTAGGCAAGATCTAGATACTTTCCCGAATGGTTCCAGCAATACCTTTGTACTATGGAACAGTTCCCTTTTGCGAATCCTGTCCCGGCGGCTCCCGCAGCCCCTGCCATTGGTGTGGCCTTTGATTTTTCTAGCATGTGCAAGACCTTTATGAATTTTGGAGGGAAACTGTTTTCTGAAAAGGTAGGCTTTGTTAGTGCCCATTCTTGGGTTATGGACTGTGAAAGAATTTTTGAGGCTACTGCCTAGCCCGATAAAGTAAAAAAGAAGGATAGCGGCCTGACATTTGAAGGATGAAGCCCTAGAGTTATGGAACTTAGCATCAATGGAGAAAGGGGGCCAGATCTTTACATGGACCGAATTCAAGACCTGTTTTGAAGCAAAATCTTTGCTAAATCCATAAATATTCAGCTAGCAAAATTCATCCACCTCAACCAAGGAAGCTTAAGCCTGCAAGAATACGTATCCAAATTCACTGAGTTATGTAAATTGGTAGAGGATTGGTAGACACCCCCATGAGAAAAGTCCTTAGATATGTGGAAGGACTTAACTCCCTGTTGAAGGAAACCTTATTAGATCAATAACATTTGGGGTAACTTTTGAGACTTTAGTTGAGATAGCTACCCTTTGCACGACTGAAAGCTCCAAGGAGGATAAGGAGGGTGAGAAAGGAGAAAGCTCCAATAGAAATAAGAAGATGGAATGGTGGAAAAACAAGAAGAAGAACATCAAAAAGGACGCAAAGGCTTGTACGAGGTGCAACCACAAGGTCCATGAGGCCAAGGATTGCAGGACCTCGTTAGCAAAAAAGGAGTTTAAGGGAAAATGTTACAACTGCCATGAAGAGGGATACATGTCCAAAGACTTCCCAAAGCCCAATGTTGTCAAGAGTGGCCAAAAGTATGCAATAGAGGCAACACCAATTCAAAGCCGACCCCAAGAGACCAAGGGGAGCTCGCACTTGAAGATATAATCTGTATTTTAGGAAATTCAGCATACACCTTGTTTGATTCCGGAGCGACCCATTGTGTTATCTCTAAGTGATTAGTAAATCTGTCGAACCTTTAAATATCTATCTCATATAGTCCAATAGAGGTGGACAACACTATCGGAGGATCTAAGTGTCTTGAGCTGTTGTGTAAAGACCTAATTTTAGAGGTCGACAATGTCGAGTTCCATTGCGAAGCATATGCGTTGAATTTTATGGGGCATGACATTATCTTAGGTATAGACTAACTATTGTTTTATGGGGTCGTCCTAGATTGTGATAAGAGACTCATTCGTATTAGGAGCCATGGAGGACGCAACCTAAATATTCCTTTTAATGTTAGAAACAAGGATAAATCCTTATTGTATTCCTTGTCTATTAGTTCTGAAGGACCATCTTCGGTCCCTATAATTTGTGAGTTCTTGGACGTTTTTGAGGAAGTCACGGGACTTCCGCACCACAGAGAATTCTCTTTTCGTATTGGCCCAGAGAAGGACGCTAGACCTATAGTACTGCCCTTGAGGCATATGGCGGCCAAGGAAAGAAGGGAGTTAGACAAACAGATTTCAGAGTTGTTACACAAAGGTTTTATTCATCTAAGTACCTAAATGGGGTGCACCTATTGTATTTGCTACCAAAGCAGATGGATCTTTGAGAATTTATGTGGACTATAGGGAACTTAATAAATTGACCAAAAAGAACAGGTACCCTTTACCAAGAATCGATGACTTTTTGACCATTTGGGAGGAGCCCGAGAATTTTCCCAACTAGACCTTGCTACTAGATTTCACCAGTTAAGAATTTTGGAGGACAATAAGGAAAAAACTGTGTTTAGGACGCCAAACAGATTGTTCTAATGGGAAGTTATGCCCTTCGGATTAACGAATGCAGTTGTCTTCTTTGTAGACCTCATGAGTAGAGTGTATAAGGGCATTCTAAATAAAATTATGCTACTCTTTGTAGATGATATTTCATAAAGAGCATGAAAAACACTTGAGACAAGTGTTTGGGATATTAAGGAAGAACCAACTAAAAGAAAAATTCTCGAAATACCATTTCTGGAGGGAACAAGTAAGATTTTTAGAACATATCGTGTTGAGTAAAGACTTGGTCGTAGACCCTGCGAAGATCGAGGTAATCAAGGAATGAAGGATACCTCGAAATGCTACAGAGGTAAGAAGTTTCCTTGGATTGGCCTGGTATTATAGGAAATTCATTAAAGACTTCACTAAGATTGCTACTCCATTAACCCAATTAACGAGAAAGAATTTGGTATTCACTTGGAATAATAAAAGTGACACAGCCTCTAAGAAATTAAAAGAAGCATTAACTAGAGCACCAGTCCTAATTATACCCAACGGTTTAAAGTTTTTCACCATTTACACCGATGCATGTAGGACCTAATCCTTATGCAAGAAGGAAGAGTAGTATTTTATGCTGGTAGACAACTCAAGGTTCCAGAGAAAAGGTACCCAGTACATGACTTTGAGTTAGCCGCAGTAGTGTTCGCCCTTAAAATGTTGAGGCATTATCTCTTAAGGGAGAAGTTTGAATTGTTTACCGACCATAAATCCCTTAATTATTTACTTTCTCAACGTGACTTAAACTTGAGACAACAAAGATGGATGGAATATATTGCCTCATTTGATTTTACGATTTAATATACTCCAAGCAAGGGGAATGTTATGGCGGATGTTTAAGTAGGAAACATGCGACATTGAATGCGATGATAGAATGGAAATAATTAGAGTTCCTCACTAATTTTAATCTGCAACCCTCACCGACCACTCCCAATGGTTTTCTTGAGGCTATGCTAATTAGACCTATCTTAAGAGAAAGAGTCCGAAGTGTACAAGACCTTAATGAAGAGTTAAGAGGCATAAAGGAGAAAGTGGGAAAGAGAGAGACCTTTCCTCATTCGATTAGGTATTCTATCCATGATGATGGGGGTTTACTTTGGGATGGATGACTTTACGTCCCCAAGGATGAAGGGTTAAGGAAAGAAATAGAGGAGTGCCATTAGTCAAAACTGACCATACACCCCGGTGGTGATAAAATGTAGAAGGATATGAAGAGGAATCTCCATTAAGAAGGAATGAAGAGAGATGTAGCCGATTTTGTAGCCAAATGTTTGACATGCCAAAAAGCCAAGAGGGAGCAAGGGAAGCCCGGAGGATTGTTATTAACTTTAGATACCCTCACGTGGAAGTGGGAACATATTTCCATGGACTTTATAGATGGACTTCCTAGAAGCCAAAAGGGTAATGTTTCCATTTGGGTTATGATAGACCATTTAACCAAAAGCACCCATTTCATACCAGTCAAGAAGACAGGACTACAGCCTCGTTAGCCCAATTATATGTCAAAGAGACAATCAGAATCCACGGTATTCCATCAAGTATCGTGAGTGATAGAGATCCCTTATTCATAAGCAAATTTTGGAGAAGCCTACAAGCAGCTTTAGGGACGACCCTTAACTTAAGCATAGCTTATCATCTGCAGACCGACGGACAAACAAAGTGAGTAAATAGAATCTTAGAAGACTTGCTCAGAGCTTGTATTATCGAATTTGGAGGATTTTGGTAGCATCACCTACCGCTTGTGGAGTTCACGTATAATAATAGTTTTCAAGCAACGATTGGTATGGCTCCTTCCGAAGCACTATATGGGAGGTCATGCAAATCGCCAACTTGTTGGTGGAAAACTACCGACAAGGTTATACTTGGACCAGACTTAGTCTGTGAATCCATAGAGAAGATATATTTGATTAGGTGGAGAACGAAGGCAGCCCAAGACCGTCAGAAAACGTATGCCAATAAGTGTAAGAGGGAGCTATAATTCAATGTTGGAGACTTAGTGTTTGTGAAAGTATCCTTTCTTAAGAAACTTATTCGGTTTGGAAAGACTGGGAAGTTGGCTCCCAGATGTATTGGGACTTTTAGTGTCATCAAGAAGATAGGATCTTTGGCCTATCGAGTGGATCTCCCATAGCGTCTATCGGGAATCCATATTGTTTTCCATGTATCTCATCTAAGGAAATGCCTTCATGATTCTGCTATCAAACTCGAGCTTGATGAAATTGGGACATAGAGAAACTCGAGTTGGAGTCCAGGATGTCCCGTGCAACTGCAAGGATTGTAGAGCATAGAATCAAGAGATTCCGCAATAAATCTGTTCACCTCGTCCGAGTACAATGGTGGAGTGATCCTGTGGAAAGCACATAAGAGACCGAGGATAAGATGAGAAAGACTCACCCTGAGCTTTTCACGGGTAACTTTTCCTCAAAATAACATTTATGGATGCATCATGATTGCTAGATTGGATGTTAGGAAATGGTTGCAACACCGTTGCACAACGCACTCATATAGAAATATATGCATATTTAGGTTGTTTTCATACATGCTGCATCACTTATTACACCTACATGCTAGGGTACAACTCACTTTAGTGGGTCTGCAGTTCATAATCACCACAAGTCAAGGATGCTTTTGGATGAATTATAAATAATATGGGTGTACAACATGGATGTTTCGAGCGAGTTGTATTTTTCGCCCCTTAAACAGATTTCGGGACGAAATCTATTTTAAGGGGGGAATAATGCAACACCCCATAAATTTTATAAGTACTAATAAGTAATTAAATAATCAAAAATAAGCAATTAAATGATATGGATGGAAAATGGAATTTTTGCAGCTTTAGGAATTTGCTATGAATTTTTTTAATTGGATTCGTGGCGAAATTCTACATCGTTTTCATATATAATATGCTGAAAACGGTTAGTGTATGAAGAAGTTATGAAAAAATGAATTTGGACAGTGTACGTAGAATATATATATATATATATAATTATGTGAATATTATATATGTTGTCCAAATAATAATTTAAAATAAAAGAGGGAAATTCATAATTTGAATTTTGAGATAAGATCTAGGGGACAACGTATATTGGATATATGGAAAAAAATGAAGCAAATTAAGATTGTAATTAATAAAATAAATAGCTCAGAAACGCTGCATAACTAGGCATTCCAGCCCGAAGGGGTCGACTGCCCCCCTTAAGGGGGTCGACCGCCGATTGACCACTAGGCGGCTGGGAAGACCAATTCCGCCTACATGGATAAGGATTTTCTAAGAGGTTATATTTATACGAAAAGCTCAGATTAAATTTTATTAATCCGACATCTCACGCTCACACGAGCAAGTATAAATAACCCCTCAAACCCCACACTATAAACCCTAATCTTCTACATCTCTGCCTCCATGCTACTAAATTCCATGGAAAAACAAAGAGAATAAGGTGAAGGTTTCTTCTATTTCTCTAACTCTATCTATATCTCTCTATTTCAATCTAAGTTTAAGATTTCATAATCTAGCATGAACATATAAATAAGGATCTAATTATATGTTTCTTATATCTATATTGTTAGGAGAAGGATCTGAGCTCGCTTGAACGTTAAGAATCATTGCGAATCTAGCAATTCTATCATATCTCCACCTAATTTATGAGTGGATCTACTTTTGCTTAAAGGCGTATTCTTGTTTTTAATAGTTTTCCATATGAATTGTTATACCTATAAAGATTTGGATATGCAATAATATAACATGAAAATCCTCAAATTTTCTGCTTTGTAATTACGTAGAAAATTGTCATGTTGAATTGGTTTTATGAAATTGTGATTTTTGTATTGGATTAAAGGTAAATATGAGTGTTGTACTATTATTTATATTTTATGTAATTCACTGTTGTTATCATTTGATTTAGCCTAAAAAGGTTTGGTTTTGAATTGTTTCATAATTGAATTGGGTTTGGATCCTATTTTTGGTGTAAACGCATTCATAAATTGGAATAAGTCAAATGTAAACATTTTTTGGTGTATAACACCAGAAAAAGAGTGAATTGGGTTAAATATGGATTGTAAACTTACATGCGTGAATGTATGAAATACTCTACTTTTAATTTAAATTGAAATCATTGTCACATGCCTAGGATGCAAGTTTAAAATTTTATGTATATATGTTTTTCCATCCACTCCTACTTGTTATGTTATCATATTGTTATTATGCCTATGTTGTAGCGGTAGCAGTATGGAAAACCCAATTTGCATGCATTAATTTGGATAAAATGACAATTGCCACCTCGTTAGAACGTTTCCCCTTTTGTATGAATGTTACTTTAATTAGGCGCTATTATTATATTACTTATAATTATGTAATCAACGTAATTAACGTTATATTAGCGTGATAAATGCGATTAGGTTAGATTTTGAATTTGAAATATCCCCTTAACAAGTATACATACATACATACATATATATATACACATATGTATATACATATATATTTTTGTGCCTTGTGTTGGCGTATATTTAGAATGGCTTAAATATATATAAACAAATGACACATAGACACAAGGTTAGTTGCTATTTGTGGTAGAAGCCTACTCGTAACCGACCGCATATCCAACAACCAAAGTAGGCCCAACTAATGTGAGATATCTAAGTGTCATGGTCCGTTCATAAACTTAGTACACTAGACACAAGGTTAAACCAACTTGTAGTAGAAGCCTGCCCAGAATCGACCGGCATATCCAACATTTACAAATATATGGTTTATTATGCGAGGTCTAGTGTGTATATATAACTATATATATGTATATATATATATAAGTCTGATGTGTGAAAACAAATAGGTTTACTACGCTTTAAGGTCTTAAGTGGTTGACTCACCTTTTCATCTAATTTGGGTCTTAAATGGTTAGGACTAGGTTCCCTCCAAAGGTTTATTCCTTGGAGAGGAACCAAAGTCATGGGACCCACCCTTATTAGTATTAAGGTAGATCTTTGGGTCCTCCTTCTTTGAAAGTGGTTAGGCATAAAACGGTTAATGGAGTAGGGTAGTTCACAAGGATATCCACTTCCTCTAGAGGCTTGTAAGGGCTTAACTAGGGATAGATTGGTAATTGAAACATATGTGGCCATTGCATGCTCACCAACTGTCTAAGGGAAGTCTTAAGTGACATAGGTCTTCTACAGGGTAATATTAGTTAAGTAGTAACGTTCGCAATACTACTTCTCATATTACAAATGAGAAATAGACTTAAGAATGTTAACATACTAGGATGGGGTTCCTAAAGGGCTAGGTGTCCGCCTTAGGGTTATAAGAGATTGCAATAATCCACCTTTAATAGGGCCATAAGTGACCGAGAATGCCACCTCGTTGGGTCTTTACCCTAAAAACACTAGTGGGCGATTGACTTGGATATCCACCCCATTGGTTAGATATTTATGTTTGTATGAATCTTGTGTGTTGCGTAGACATACCTTGGCATATGTAACCTGCTAAAAGTATAGAGTATAGACATTAAGTAACACTATATTTCAGTCACACAAAACTTTAAGTTTTGACCCCCTCTCCTTAACATCCAACAGGTCAGTAGATGGGGTAAAGCCATGGATGAAGTCATGATTGAAGCCGATGGAGAAGATGAATATATTATGATATTATTAGCAGTTATTGCTTTGCTTCTTTTGGAGTCTTATGAGATTGAACTATTTGATGTGCTTAGTGAACAAATGTAACTGCGACTATGTATTTCTGTGATTTTCAAATAAATGGTACATCTTATTTTTGGTATTATATTTTCTCTTTCCGCTATGTGAGATTTCCATTCGAAGTATATGTTATTATTATCTGTGCAAATGTAATCCTTACAGGAACCAACGACTCGTTTAGGATGGATCTAAGTTTCGACGGGCCTTTTCTAGGTCGAAATTTAGGCCCATTTCGGGCAAGTTGTTTCACGCAGACATTACATGGAGAACTACCCTACTTATACGTTATGGTCTACTATGACCGTTTAAAACCCTATAAGAGAAAGGTGGACCCAGTGACCATTTAAGACCTTTATAAGGGCGAGTCCTATGACTTGGGTCCTAAACCAAGGAGTGAACCTTAGGAATGGACCTAGTCCTAACTAATTAATTCCCAACATGCATACATGCATACATACATACATATACACACACACACACATACACACAAGACATATCACATTAAATCGACCACTTCTGGATGTTGGATTTTTTGGGTGATTACGGGAATGTTTCTACTACAAGTTGGGCCTAACCTCGTATCTTAATGTAATTATTATAATGGCTCATGGCACCTAGACCACTCTCATTATACCAGTCTTACTTACAGATGTTGGATATGCTGATCAGTTCCAAGCAGGCTTTTACTACAAGTAATGGTTAACCTCACGTCTATGTGTCAATGTTTATAATTAAAGCCATTAATTCATACACATACATATAAATTCCTATGGGAACATTCAAATTCAATTTCCTAATTTAAACATATTTATCATGCATTTAAGACGCTTAATGTTACGTTTAACTTCGCTGTAAATATATAAAAATAGACATAAATTATGCGAACAAGTAAAATGTCCTAATCATGTTTTGAAATGTCAATCCTATAAATTACAATTAAGATGTACAAGTCAATTTCCCTGACTAACATGATCCAACATGTATATTCACAATTTATGACAAAAAGGGTAATAACAAAGTTACAAAATATACGAATAAACATGCACCCTAGGCCTGTATAATTGTTTGAATATGTAACACCCCGAATTTCAGTTAATATTAACATTCACAAATTAAAGAATAACTAATCCCAGATGTGGGAATTAAGGGAAACGGGTTGCGCCATTGCGTTCGTCTCGGAAAAATACGCGAAATAGAGTCCGAGTTTTCGAAAATCGGAGTCCGTATGAAGAAGATATGGACGAACGAAGTTAGGCAGAAAAACCGAAAACAAGCCAGAATGCACTGGCGCACTTGTGAAGTGCGCCAGCACAAAAATACACTGGCGCACTTGGGAAGAGCGCCCGTGTCGAGCCAGAAACCTGCACAGCTTTCTGGTTTGACCCTGGCTGGCCTGCTGCACCTGTTTTGGTTCTCTGGTCTGTTCTGCTGACTTGTGACGATTTTTGATGGTTTAGATCTAAACTAGGGTTAATCCTATGGCCTAAACTACATCCTAAATCTATAAATACACCCTAAGACTACCCTAATTCATACTAAAAATAGATACAAGGCCGTCATGCCGTCAAAATGGAATTAGAAGGAGCCTCCATCACATTTTAGAAGAAGATAGCTTCTCAAATAAACTTCTAATCAACTCTAGCAACTTAATCTTCTTCATAGGAGTGCTAATCAACAAGTTGTGAGTTTCTATGCCTTTAGCAAGCAATTGCTAAACTAATTATGATAGGATATAATGAGGTTATGGTTATGTATGTGGATCAATGCAAGTTATGTTATCATATGCTATGTGTTCATGATGTTAGTTATGCAAGTTTTATGCTATATGTCCATAATGCTAGTTATGCAAGTTTTATGCTATGTGTTCATGATGCTAGTTATGCAAATCACCATGATAAACATTGACCATTATGACACCATGTTATGCAAGTTTGGTGTTTGATTATATGCAAGTTCATATATGACATGTTATGCAAGTTTGGTGTTTGATTATATGCAAGTTCATATATGACATGTTATGCAAGTTTGGTGTTTGATTATATGCAAGTTCATATATGACATGTTATGCAAGTTTGGTGTTTGATTATATGCAAGTAACATGTGCAAGTTTACACCTTTGTATGATATGCATACATATGCAAGTTTACCCCTTTGTATGTCATGCATATATATGCATGTTTACCCCTTTTTATGATATGAGTAACATATGCAAGTTCATTCCTTTTTAGACCTATGACATGTATGCAAGTTTATCCCTTTATGATAGGTCAATGACATGAACATCTATGCAAGTTACCCTCTTTATGACATATGTGATTCATGCAAGTTTGGGTTGATTATTTATGCTAGTTGGGTTTGATGCTATGGTCATATATGCAAGTTGACACCTTTAAAACCCATGTTGATGCTAATGTTATGCTAAGTTGAACCCATTGTATTTGTGATGAATCTTCCCTTTTAAGTATGTCATGTTAGCGTATTACGTGGGGAACGATGGGGTTAATATTCATGTTAACAAAATTTTGGTGAAATTGGTATGATGTTGCATACCATAAGTGGATGGACATAATTGAGTCAATTATGTACATCATTAAATTGGAATTAATTAGGGAAAATTAATTCAGAATATGGGGGTGATTAATTAGGTGTAATTTATCGACTAAGACACGAGGTTGGACCCTTTTGTAGCATAAGACTGCCCGGACCCGACCGGCAAATCCAGCGGCTACAAATGATTGGCCCAATGTGAGAGGTCTTAGGCATAAACTAAATACGTGACAAGTGAAAGACACGAGGTTAGACTCTGTTATGGCGTAAGGCTGCCCGGACCCGACCAGCAAATCCAGCTGCCACAAAAGACAGTTTAATGTGAGAGGTCTTTACAAAGGTTACGGTCTTAATCAATTAAGAAACACTTAACCATATAAGCATGTAGTGGGGCATGAGGGGTTAAGTGGGTGCCTTGGGTGGCATGTGGAAATCTAGTGGTTGCCTTGGGTGGCAATAGAAAATACGATTAGAATACTTAACCAAAGTGGAAACATGTAATTAAACATGATTAAAGGGTTAAGTGGGATACACTAGAGGGAGCAAGCTTAGGTGGGTAGCTTGTGGGGGCCCATTTCAACCAGTAACCCATATGTATCTTTGTGGGCTCGACCCATGTCGAGGACGGGACACGCGTACTGGGCTTGACTATAAGAGGCCAAAACGGGTTAGCGGTGGCAACGCAAGTCCAACGGGTTTCATATGCGTGTGTGGACCCGGGCTGGTAGGTAAGACGTTGTTGCATCGTGTAGGTATAAGCCGTGCACCGTTGGTTGTATCGGGTTGCCACTTTGGGGAGTGATACACCCCACTGTGGGGCCAGCACGGGTATCTACGTTAGGGAGCCGATCGCTTGGGGAGTAGTGGGTACACCTAGTGGAGATAGGGGCAAACGGCACCTATGTGGTCAGCTAGGGGTACACGAAACTACTAGTTAAATTTTCTAAGTCCTTGGGTGGGATCAACCTTTAAGTTAAGAATGACAGGTGTGGTGCAGTTTAGTAATTATCTTTGGATGGGTAGATGCGTCTTTACCGTTATCTTGGTTCTTCCTATGTCTAGTTAGCTGCTTAGTGTAGTCATTTATCCCCAGTCGTTACCGTACCAAGTTTATATCATACCCTAATTACTTTAATGATTGTATTGTTAAAGTTATAGGACTTGCTCAGACTTATGTCTGACCCCGTTGTTTTTATCTTCCCCCCCCCCCTCAGGTCCTCAGGTTGGGCCTAGCACTAGTGGGCTTTGATCAGATTGCTTTATCTATCTTTTGGAGCTTGGACCGTTGATGTAAAGCTCAGCTTATCTTTTCTATTATGGCTATTAGTATGTAGTGGGATTATGTACTTATGTTTTTATCGAGATGGATATTTTGTACTTGACTCTTGTTGGTTTTTGGTATGTAACCAAACATGTTTACCTTCTGCTGCAATGAAATGATGTTTTAAATTTCAATTATTACTTATATCTGTCTTGTTGTAATTTTTCTGTTCTATATTCACTTAAAATACTCCACCGAAGTTAAGGCATTCCCTTAGTGAGTGACCTTAGCGGGTGTGGGGTGTTACACGTGGTATCAGAGCTAAAGATTACCAGAACAGATAAAAAAAATTTGGAAAAAATATTTTTCTAAAAACATTTTTGAAGGAGTATTTTCAAAAACATGTCTTTTAAGAGAAAAGTTTTTGAAAAAAAAAGCATAATCCCTAATAGCCATATCTTTATCTTTCGAATTCTCCATTTTGAATCTTTCCTTTTTCGTTTCAGCATGGCTGAAGATCTTAAATTTCCGGAGGGTGTAGCGATACCAGTATGGTATAGGAGATTGATGGAGGCTAGGGCCGCCGCTGTGGGTCCAACAAATGTTTCTCCACCACCAGTTGCACCCGATCTTCCTCCCCCTCCTCCTCCTCGCACGGATACTTTTGCTAAGACTTGCAAGGAATTTAAGGCTATGGGAGGGAAACCTTTTCAAGGATCAGAAACTTTTGTGGAAGCCAGGGATTGGCTTAAGGAAACGGAAGAGTTGATAGACATCTTTGAGATGGAAGAGGGAAAGAAAGTCAAGTTAGCTGCTTGGTTAATGAAGGGAGAGGCCTCGTTCTAGTGGGAGGTCACTAATGGAGAGCGCCCTGTTGACTCTTGGGCGGATTTCAGGCAAAGGTTTGAGGCAAAGTTTCTCACACGTGCGAAAGAAAATCTTTATATGGAAAGGTTCTTGACATTAAAGCAAGGAAACTTATCGGTGAAGGAATATGTCAACAAGTTTAATCAGCTAGCAAGGTTTGGCATGGACATGGTGAATACACCGGAGAAGAAGGCTCTGAGGTTCGTTAAAGGTTTGAATGAACCGATGCATGGATTGGCTACGACTCACATCCCTATGGGGGCCACCTTTGAGAAGCTAGTAGACATGGCACTTATGCATGAGGAAGAGAAGGGTCCCAATGCTAATAAGGCACCCGAGAAGAAAGGAGATCAGAAGAGACCTCAACAGCAACAGCAAAACAAGGGTGGGAAAGGCAACGGTGGCAAGGGAAAGAAGAAGTGCTTCAATTGCGGGACACCAGGCCACATAAGCAAAGATTGTCGGAAGAAGAAGAAGACTGGCTGCTTCCACTGTGGCGAACAGGGCATCTAGTGAAGGACTGCCCTAAGAAGGGGAAGAGGACGGGATCTACCTCAGGAGGACAGGTGCAAGCTCTTATGGCACCAGGTCAGGCAAGGGGGCAAGTTCAGGCTCTCGCAGTTCCACCGATTCAGGAAAGAGGTAGAACTATTTCCGTTGAAAGTCTGGTTTTTCTGTTTGATCATCCTGTCTGTACTTTATTCGACTCTGGCGCATCGCATTCGTTTATCTCATCATCATTAGTTGAGTCACTGCACTTAGACACCAGTCTAGTAGATGATCCCTTGGTTGTTTCAAACCCAATTGGGGGCTCCACTTATTTGTCCATGATATGTTTGGGTTTGAAGATTTCTATACTTAGCGTTGAGTTTAGATGTGATGCTTTTGTTTTGGGCTTCACGAGCTATGGGTTGATTTTGGGCATGGACTGGTTATCCAGTAATGGTGCCATTCTTGATTGTGAAAGGAGAGTTGTTAGGCTCATGACCCGCTTGGGTAACACTCTCGAGATCTCTTGTAATCCCATGGATTCTGTTATGCTAAGTTATCTTGAATCGCTTGACGCTTCAGTCGAGAGTTTGCGATCTGTTAGAGTGGTCCGGGAATACTCGGATGTGTTTGAGGAGGTGAAGGGCTTACCTCCGAAGCGGGAGATAGACTTCCGAATATATCTGGTAGACAATGCTAAACCAGTATCTTTGCCAGTGCGCCACATGGCTCCTCGTGAGAGGAGGGAACTCAATAAGCAAGTAGGGGAGTTGCTTGAGAAGGGGTTCATAAGACGAAGTATATCGGAGTGGGGTGCTCCAGTGGTTTTTTCCACGAAGGCGGATGGGTCCCTCAGACTTTGTGTAGACTATAGAGAACTTAACAAGCTTACAAAGAATAATAGACACCCATTGCCGAGGATTGATGATCTCTTTGATCAGTTGGTTGGCGCCTCAGTGTTTTCGCAGTTGGACTTAGCCACGGGGTTTCATCAGTTGAGAGTGGCTGAGGATAGTATAGAGAAGACTGCCTTTAGGACTCCGGATGGTTTCTATGAGTGGCTGGTGATGCCCTTTGGTTTGACGAACACCCCTGCATACTTTGTTGATTTGATGAGTAGGGTGTTCAGAGAGTACCTTAATAAGTTCGTGGTGGTCTTTGTGGATGACATCTTGGTCTTTTCTAAGAGTGAAGAAGAGCATGCCCTGCATCTTAGGGAAGTGTTGGAGACTCTTCGAGCGCATAGCCTTAAGGCTAAATTCTCTAAATGTCACTTTTGGAGGAAGGAAGTGCGGTTCTTAGGGCACGTGGTCTCTAAGGAAGGGATAGCTGTGGATCCCGCTAAGGTAGTATCCATCCAAGATTGGAAGGTTCCGAAGAATGCTACCGAGGTGAGGAGTTTCTTGGGGTTGGCTGGCTACTATAGGAAGTCTATCAAGGACTTCGCGAAGATATCAGCCCCATTAACTCGCTTGACAAAGAAGAATCTAGTCTTCACATGGGACGTAGATTGTGATGATGCGTTCCAACGGTTAAAGAGAGCTTTAACCACAGCTCCAGTCTTAGTGTTGCCAGATGGGAGTAAGCCATTTGTTGTTTATACCGATGCTTGCGGGACAGGACTAGGCGTAGTCTTAATGCAAGAGGGAAGGGTAATAGCCTATGGGGGAAGGCAATTGAGAGCGCATGAGAAAAATTACCCTACACATGATCTAGAGTTGGCCGCTATTGTTTTTGCGCTTAAGTCTTGGCGCCATTATCTTCTTGGCGAGAGGTTCGAATTGTTCACTGACCACAAATCATTGAAGTACTTGTTTTCTCAAAAGGATTTGAACTTAAGGCAACAAAGGTGGATGGAGTTCTTAGCATCCTATGATTTTGAGATAGCATATACCCCTGGCAAGGGTAATGTGGTAGCAGATGCCTTAAGCAGAAAAAGGTTGTCTTTGAGTCCATTGTTCGTTGAACGACGAAGCTTGGAATTTATTTCGATGTTTGACTTCAGACCTTCTGTTGACTTTATACCCGGTTTGCTAGCATCCTTAGAGGTCAGACCTATTCTTTTGGGATGGATTGGTGAGGCACAGCGGGACGACCCACAGTTGGTTGAGTTAGTGGAGAAGCTCATAAGGGGGGAGTCGTCCAGCCATTTGAGTAGGTACACCCTAGATGGTAAGGGGTGGTTGCGTAGAGATGGTAGACTTTGTGTACTGCAAGACGAGGGTTTGAAGAAGGCTGTTCTTGATGATGCACATCGTTCTAGGATGACCATTCATCCCGGTGGGGACAAGATGTACCAAGACATGAAGCGAGTTTTCTTTTGGGCCGGTATGAAGAAGGATGTGGCCGAGTATGTCGCTAGATGTTTGGTGTGCCAACAAGTGAAAGCGGAGCAAAAGAAACCCGGTGGGTTGCTTCACCCATTGGAGGTTCCGCAATGGAAGTGGGATAGCGTCTCGATGGATTTTATCGATGGATTACCGAGATCGAGGAAGGGTAATACGGGAATTTGGGTTGTGGTAGACAGACTTACTAAGAGCGCCCATTTTATACCCGTGAAGAGTAAGAGGACTGCTCCATGGCTAGCTTCAGTCTACATTCGAGAGATAGTTCGGTTACATGGTGTACCTTCTAGCATAGTGAGCGATCGAGATCCTATCTTCACTAGCGAGTTTTGGAAGAGCTTGCAAGAAGCGGTAGGGACTCAGTTGTGTTTGAGCACCGCATATCATCCTCAGACGGACAGCCAGACCGAGAGGGTGAACCGTATTCTAGAAGACCTTTTGAGGCTGTGTATCTTAGATTTTGGAGGTACATGGGAAGAGCATCTTCCATTGGTGGAGTTCGCGTATAATAACAGCTTTCAGTCTAGTATTGGTATGGCTCCATTCGAAGCTCTTTATGGAAGGCCTTGTCGGTCACCTACATGTTGGTGGGAATCTACGGATAAGATCTTGCTTGGGCCCGATATGGTTAGAGAGACTTCGGAAAAGATTGATTTGATTCGAAGAAGGATGAAAGCAGCGCAAGATAGGAAGAAATCTTATGCGGATAAGAGGAGGACGGATCTTGAGTTTGATGTTGGGGACATGGTCTTTGTCAAAGTATCTCCATTACGGAATGTTGTTCTCTTTGGGTCCGTTGGAAAATTAGCACCAAGGTTTGTAGGACCGTTTCCTATTAAGGAAAGGATTGGACAGATGGCATATAGAGTGGATTTTCCCGAGAGACTTAGTGGTGTACATGACGTATTCCATGTGTCACATTTGAGGAAGTGCCTACATGAGACCGCAGAGGTGGTAGAGCCGAGCTTGCTTAGAGAAGTGGAGGTAGAGCGTGATGCGACGATTCGACGAGCTCCTACTCGCATCCTTGGGTCAGAGACTAGGAAGTTGAGAAACAGAGAGGTTCAACTAGTCAAAGTGCAATGGGGAGATGATGAGAGCAACACTACTTGGGAGACAGAAGCGAAGATGCGTTCACTGTACCCATTCCTTTTTGAGGGTATGTCTTTTAATTTCTCCTTTATCGTTTGTCTAGTTCTTATCTTATCTTTAGTATGTCCTCTCATTAGTACCTTTGACCTTTAGATAGGGTGAACCTATGGTTGAAACATGTGTTTGAGACATGTTATGATTGATGGATGCGTGTGGATGCAAGTGTTTGCTAGTGGTTGCTCGTGGATGCATATACACACACTTTAGACACTAGATCGGCTCAGTCACTTCATATTGCATATTGCATATAATTGTGTGTAGGTAGCTATATTAATGGATGTATAATGGTTGTGTTATCATATGGATGATGCATTTTGGTGTATGGTTGTGCACACATGTAGAAATAGTATGTGTCGATAAAGTTCTTTCGCATACATATTGGATGCATGGCACTATCATGGTTTGCATTAAGGGGGTCAAATGAATCAGTAGACCGCCTGATTTTGCATTACACAGGGAACATATACACACACTTTTTGCATATGTTCATACAGCATTAGAAACTTTAAGGACAATGGATGCCAGTGTTTGATGGTTTAGTAGATGGTTGTTTGGATGGTAGGATACGTTCTTCTGGACTTAGAGATTTCGGGGACGAAATCCTTTAAGTAGGGGAGAATGTAACACCCCGAATTTCAGTTAATATTAACATTCACAAATTAAAGAATAACTAATCCCAGATGTGGGAATTAAGGGAAACGGGTTGCGCCATTGCGTTCGTCTCGGAAAATACGCGAAATAGAGTCCGAGTTTTCGAAAATCGGAGTCCGTATGAAGAAGATATGGACGAACGAAGTTAGGCAGAAAAACCGAAAACAAGCCAGAATGCACTGGCGCACTTGTGAAGTGCGCCAGCACAAAAATACACTGGCGCACTTGGGAAGTGCGCCCGTGTCGAGCCAGAAACCTGCACAGCTTTCTGGTTTGACCCTGGCTGGCCTGGTGCACCTGTTTTGGTTCTCTGGTCTGTTCTGCTGACCTGTGACGATTTTTGATGGTTTAGATCTAAACTAGGGTTAATCCTATGGCCTAAACTACATCCTAAATCTATAAATACACCCTAAGACTACCCTAATTCATACTAAAAATAGATACAAGGCCGTCATGCCGTCAAAATGGAATTAGAAGGAGCCTCCATCACATTTTAGAAGAAGATAGCTTCTCAATCAACTTCTAATCAACTCTAGCAACTTAATCTTCTTCATAGGAGTGCTAATCAACAAGTTGTGAGTTTCTATGCCTTTAGCAAGCAATTGCTAAACTAATTATGATAGGATATAATGAGGTTATGGTTATGTATGTGGATCAATGCAAGTTATGTTATCATATGCTATGTGTTCATGATGTTAGTTATGCAAGTTTTATGCTATATGTCCATGATGCTAGTTATGCAAGTTTTATGCTATGTGTTCATGATGCTAGTTATGCAAATCACTATGATAAACATTGATCCATTATGACACCATGTTATGCAAGTTTGGTGTTTGATTATATGCAAGTTCATATATGACATGTTATGCAAGTTTGGTGTTTGATTATATGCAAGTTCATATATGACATGTTATGCAAGTTTGGTGTTTGATTATATGCAAGTTCATATATGACATGTTATGCAAGTTTGGTGTTTGATTATATGCAAGTTCATATATGACATGTTATGCAAGTTTGGTGTTTGATTATATGCAAGTAACATGTGCAAGTTTACACCTTTGTATGATATGCATACATATGCAAGTTTACCCCTTTGTATGTCATGCATATATATGCATGTTTACCCCTTTTTATGATATGAGTAACATATGCAAGTTCATCCCTTTTTAGACCAATGACATGTATGCAAGTTTATCCCTTTATGATAGGTCTATGACATGAACATCTATGCAAGTTACCCTCTTTATGACATATGTGATTCATGCAAGTTTGGGTTGATTATTTATGCTAGTTGGGTTTGATGCTATGGTAATATATGCAAGTTGACACCTTTAAAACCCATGTTGATGCTAATGTTATGCTAAGTTGAACCCATTGTATTTGTGATGAATCTTCCCATTTAAGTATGTCATGTTAGCGTATTACGTGGGGAACGATGGGGTTAATATTCATGTTAACAAAATTTTGGTGAAATTGGTATGATGTTGCATACCATAAGTGGATGGACATAATTGAGTCAATTATGTACATCATTAAATTGGAAATAATTAGGGAAAATTAATTCAAAATATGGGGGTGATTAATTAGGTGTAATTAATCGACTAAGACATGAGGTTGGACCCTTTTGTAGCATAAGACTGCCCGGACCCGACCGTCAAATCCAGCGGCTACAAATGATTGGCCCAATGTGAGAGGTCTTAGGCATAAACTAAATACGTGACAAGTGTAAAGACACGAGGTTAGACTCTGTTATGGCGTAAGGCTGCCCGGACCCGACCGGCAAATCCAGCTGCCATAAAAGTCAGTCTAATGTGAGAGGTCTTTACAAAGGTTACGGTCTTAATCAATTAAGAAACATTTAACCAGATAAGCATGTAGTGGGGGCATGAGGGGTTAAGTGGATGACTTGGGTGGCATGTGGAAATCTAGTGGTTGCCTTGGGTGGCAATAGAAAATACGATTAGAATACTTAACCAAAGTGGAAACATGTAATTAAACATGATTAAAGGGTTAAGTGGGATACACTAGAGGGAGCAAGCTTAGGTGGGTAGCTTGTGGGGGCCCATTTCAACCAGTAACCCATATGTATCTTTGTGGGCTCGACCCATGTCGAGGACGGGACACGCGTACTGGGCTTGACTATAAGAGGCCAAAACGGGTTAGCGGTGGCAATGCAAGTCCAACGGGTTTCATATGCGTGTGTGGACCCGGGCTGGTAGGTAAGACGTTGTTGCATCGTGTAGGTATAAGCCGTGCACCGTTGGTTGTATCGGGTTGCCACTTTGGGGAGTGATACACCCCACTGTGGGGCCAGCACGGGTATCTATGTTAGGGAGCCAATCACTTGGGGAGTAGTGGGTACACCTAGTGGAGATAGGGGCAGACGGCACCTATGTGGTCAGCTAGGGGTGCACGAAACTACTAGTTAAATTTTCTAAGTCCTTGGGTGGGATCAACCTTTAAGTTAAGAATGACTGGTGTGGTGCAGTTTAGTAATTATCCTTGGGTGGGTAGATGCGTCTTTACCGTTATCTTGGTTCTTCCTATGTCTAGTTGGCTGCTTAGTGTAGTCATTTATCCCCAGTCGTTACCGTACCAAGTTTATATCATACCCTAATTACTTTAATGATTGTATTGTTAAAGTTATAGGACTCGCTCAGACTTATGTATGACCCCGTTGTTTTTATCTTCCCCCCCCCCTCAGGTCCTTAGGTTGGGCCTAGCACTAGTGGGCTTTGATCAGATTGCTTTATCTATCTTTTGGAGCTTGGACCGTTGATGTAAAGCTCAGCTTATCTTTTCTATTATGGCTATTAGTATGTAGTGGGATTATGTACTTATGTTTTTATCGAGATGGATATTTTGTACTTGACTCTTGTTGGTTTTTGGTATGTAACCAAACATGTTTACCTTCTGCTGCAATGAAATGATGTTTTAAATTTCAAGTATTACTTATATCTGTCTTGTTGTAATTTTTCTGTTCTATATTCACTTAAAATACTCCACCGAAGTTAAGGCATTCCCTTAGTGAGTGACCTTAGCGGGTGTGGGGTGTTACAGAATAATAGGAATATAGACAAGATGCAATATATTAAAATACGTATGAAAATCCTTGCTTTTGGCACTTCTTCACTTTTATATTTATATTGTGTACAAAACTTAAGATAATATATTGCAAATTATATGTTCAAATGAATCTACTTAGAATAGACGCTTAAACCTATGAATTTTACAAACTAAAAATTTCATGTTTTTGACACACAAACATATTTGAACATAAAAATAAGGATCTAGTGAATCAAAATAAAAAAAACCTAAGTATTTCCTAACATCCTAAGCCTAAATCTCTGTTATCCAAACAACACAAACCTGAAAATACAACACTTTTTATTGACCATTTCAACGATAAATAAAATATATGATTTGGGAAGATTTGACATTATATTATCGTTTAACTCAATTCCAATATAGGCATAATATTCAAATCCTAGCTACAAAAATTTAAGAGCTATAACTTAGATGGTTTCCACTCATAGTGCTATGGAAATGAAGAATAACAGAAATTGAGTAGAAATAGATTTAGACATAGCCTTCACAAACGAGCTCCAATCCTTATATATATATATATATATATATATATATATATATATATATATATATAAGAGTCGAATGAATCAGAATCTTATACATATATACAAACTAAATTCCATAATTCTCAAACCTATATAGCTCTTACAATAAAGAGGATAGAATTGAGGTCAGAGAATTAGAAGAGAAATCTAACCTTAAATCTAGAATTAGCAATGATAAAAGGATAATGGAGGCATAAGAATGAAATAAAGAATAGGGTTAGGAAGAGGCTAGAAGAATGGTATATATAGTTTCAAGTGTTAATAAGGACCGTAGGATCTATTAAATTGAATCCAGGCAGTTCGTGTATGCAATTTATATAAAAAAAAAACAAAAACAAGCCCTCTCCACCTCTCTTCACCCAAAGTGGTTCACTTTCCCCCTTGAAGGGAGGTCGATCCCTAGGTCAACCCCCCTCAAGGGTAGGGATCGACCCCTCGGGTTGAATCTGCCCAGGGAATTTATTTCTCTGGCCGTTACTCCAATTTAATTAAACATTGGTTTAATTAATTGATTTCTTTCCTTTGTTTGGTTAGAATATTTGTTTTATGTTAATCCATAATTATATTCCAGATGTATGTATATTCTATTTGATTTCAAACCTTATGCTTAAAGTGTTAATATTTACACATAATTTGTTTTATTGATATCTTTCGCATGTAGACTCCACTTTCAGTAAACAAAATATGAAAACGGATCAGAATCTTGCCACAAACGAAATACATTTGTGAGCGCTATGCTTTTTATAAAATGAAGCCATTATAAGACTCAGTTCCCATCACACAATGCAACGCAAACCGGAGGATAGAGTTTTACCTTATAATGGCCAAAATATGATTGATACGAATAAAACTAAGGCATTTGATATTATCGCTAGTGTTTATATGTTTTGAAAATAATTTCAAATCATATAAACACTAGCGATAATATCAAATGCCTTTGTTTTATTCGTATCAATCATATTTTGGCCATTATAAGGTAAAACTCTATCCTCCGGTTTGCGTTGCATTGTGTGATGGGAACTGAGTCTTATAATGGCTTCATTTTATAAAAAGCATAGCGCTGTTTTTCTTCAGATTTGAATTAAACATTCCAGACAATCCAACCGTTGGATTTTTACAAGGTTGGTGCCGTTGGAATCAAAGAACATTCTACACTGTATAAGCATCAAATATAAATATTCAACGCTTATAACAGTCTGTCAATCAATCGATTGACATACAACTAAACAATCGGGATTAGTGTACGTCAAATATCATCCCAATACCCGTGTGGGGTTTCAAACAATCAAACACAGATTTTATTTGTGCAGTTGGGCGATGTGTAAAATTTATCGTCCCAATCAATGTCCTTCAAATAGGTGTATATAAACAAACCGTCCGGTTTGTAAATGAATATCTATTTATTCACATTCACGTTAAAAATTATATTTTTAACGATCAAATTATTTTATTCAACCTATGAATTTTCTATTCAGTTCATTTATCAAATAAAATGTTATCTTTATTTTTCTAACTTATTTTAGAAAATTTCGGCGGCATAACGGCACGATACTAGAAACGGGACAAGACCTAGCCTTATCCCCGGTCTAGTGAAGGCCCACGCCATTCACACATCAATCGAATCAATTTCATTTCATCAAACAATTCAATTCAAACCAAATACACAACCAAACAATTAAACAAACAAGCCATCCATGGTCTGTGGATGACGGGTGTCGGGTGCTACTAAACACCGTCTGCATCCTAATATATATATATATATATATATAACTAGAAAAAATTAAATTGAAAGGTGAGAAGTTCTCACCAAAAGCTATCCAAACATCTTGACTCTTCTTTGATAGAAATCTTCATCGTTCTCGTCTCTTAGTCATCTTTGTTGCCCGTAGCCACTATATATAAAAAATCACATTTTCACTTCGTTATTCAGTATATAAAAATCGAATTTTTATAATGATATTTTTGAAAAGGCGAAATCTTTATATGAAGAATAGCGGGATAAAAATAGAATTTTTATCTATATAGTAGCAAAGTAAAAATTCGATTTTTATATATTGAATAGCAAAGTAAAAATAGTCGGATTTCTATTATTCTTTATTTTCTAAATTGGAATGAGGCCCAATCAATCACCATATAAAGTTAATTATATGGATTCCATACAACACATGTATATAATAGCATTGAAAAATAAACAACCAACAACCAAAGTGCACTACACTGTATAAGCATCAAATATAGATATCTAACGCTTATAACAGCCTGTCAATCGATCGATCGACATTTTTAATCATTTAGGATGAGTGAACTTCAAATTTCATCCTAACACCCGTGTGGGGTTTCAAACAATCAAACACAGATTTTAGTTGTGCAGTTGGGCGATGTGTAAAATTTATCGACCCAATCAATGTCCTTCAAATAGGTGTACATAAACAAACTGTCTGGTTTGTAAATGAATATTTATCTATTTACATTCACGTTAAAAATTATATTTTTAACGATAAAACATTTTATTCAACCTATGAATATTCTATTCGGTTCATTTATTCAATAAAATGATATTTTTATTTTTCTAACATATTTTAGAAAATTTCGGCGGCATAACGGCACGATACTAGAAACGGGACAAGGCCTAGCCTTATCCCCGGTCTAGTGAAGGCCCACGCCATTCACACATCAATCAAATCCATTCGTCTCACCAAACAATTCAATTTCAATCAAATAATCTAACTTATTTTTGCAATCAAACAAACAAGTCCATGGTCTGTGGACGATTGTGTCGGGTGCTACTAAGCACCGTCTGCATCCTAGTATATATATATATCTAGAAAATGAAATTGAAAGGTGAGAAATTCTCACAAATGATTACTTTGGTAAGGTTCGCTAATCCCGACTAGTTTTGAATTGATATTCAAAAATAGAATAAAGAATAAATTCAAGAAATTTATCTTGGATAAAATTAATGGGAACCTTTCCCTATGAATGTGAAATCAGAAACTAACTGTCGGTTAGCTAAGCAGAATGGTTTTCTGGATATTGATCTGATGTTGGTTTCGGCCTTCGGGGTTAATATTTGGGGAATTATTCTCTTGATTAATTTACGGTTAGTGACTGATGAATTGGAATGAGGCGTATGTTGTGTTTGTGTAACACTTATTTAAAGTATACGCGAGTTATTCGGAAAGACCGGGTTTATCCCATTCTGAATAACTGATACGACGATAAGTCGAAGATGAAGACGATGGTCGAAGACCGGAAGTCTTCACGTCGTTTGGGTGATTTCTGATGATCTTGATTGGGCTGTACACCCAAGAAGATGGAAACAGTTGGTGATCGTCCAGACGTGCTTGGAGATCGATGGATATGCGGGGTACTAGGTGCCTCCGGTTTCGTTCAGACCCAGAACGGACTTGTAAATGGACTGTGTGTCTGACATTGGAATTTAGTCCGTGTGATTGATCTCTATTAAATATATATCTGTTTGGCGGCGGAGAATTTATTCTCTTGCTTAACGCCCTTCTCTGAGACGTACGAGCTCAGGGGTTATATATTGATGGATATCAAACGCATGGAGTGAATTGCCTGTGTGGCATGCCTAAGTGGCAATTGATCGAGGCTTCTGTTGAAAAGAAAAGTCTTGTGGTGATGATCAAAGCAAGGCCTTTGTGGCGTAGCTTTGTGTAACGTTTGCTTCGCGAGTTTCACACCCGGTATGAACCAAAAACGGGAGAGGACGTCAGGGAGGGCATGCGTTTCTTTCTAGCTAGAAGTGGCGTCAGTGGTTTTACACGCCCTGACGAGTTTGACTTTTGTGGTTGTTGCTGTTGCGAGGCTCCTCGGTTATATCGGTTTCGGCCGATGCATTCTGGTCGGCTGACGGACCAGACTTACACCCCATAGGGTGGGGAGACGTAGTGTTCAGGCATAATAATCCACATCGGTGGACCGGCCCTGAGGATCCAAGGGGCAGTTGCGGCTGTTCCTGAGGGGCGGGCTAGAGCGTCTCGAATCGGTTGAGGACTATCTTTTGCCTCGGTTCATAGATGGAAACCCAATTTCCAAATACGTGATTCTGCGGTTTTATTTGTAGAGCCTAGTATGGCGACATAGTGGGATGGGGCACTTATGCCGTCTATGATTGATACTTATGATTTGAAGTTGTTTTATACACTATGCACTTACAATAGTATCAAACGATTTGTTTTAACCGTATCAAGCATTCTTTGGCTGTTATAAGGGAAAACCCTATCCTCGGCTGCGTTGCATTGTGTGATGGGACCTGGGTCTTATAACAGCTTCATTTTTCTTTATTTAGCATTGCGCTGTCTGTTTTATGCACTGGTATTCTTGGGAGGAAACCCGTTCCGTGTTATACGGCGTGGTCCCTTGGCTTACCTAACTTTAAAAATAAAGATTAATAACTGTTTTCGTTCTCACACCAGTCACATGACTGACCTGGAGTTTATTGTTTTAACCTAAACTCTGGGTGCCCTTATTTTGACACGGGCAGCTAGTAGTTTTGGTTTTGCAGATTTATATTCACAGGATCCTGGTTTACAGCTGGAACGATATCCGGAAAGCTTTGTATCCGTATATCTCTTCTAGTTGTGTATTGTATTATTTTCCGCTGCTATGTATTTAAATGTAATTTAAATCTCTGATATTTCTGTGTAATATTCATTTATACTCTGTATATTCTTGTAATCTGATGCATTGTTGTAATATACAATGAAATGTACTTCTGTTTGTGTTCTGTTGTGGCTTGTTCTCGAACTATCCGACATTTTCCTTTACGGGGAAGTTACGGGTTTTCACATTTGTGTATTATCGCCCGCAGTGATACTCGATTTCCCAAAAGTGCGGATGTGCATTACGGTGTTTTCTCTAGCCGAGACGTAAGCCGTTGAGATGGCACTACGCGATCGATCTTTCGAATCAGGAGCCACCATGATGGAAATCCAATTTCCAAATATGACATTTTGCGGTTTTAATTGTAGAGCCTAGTATTGCGGCATGGGTACCATATATCATGTCGCCAATACTAGGCTCTACAATCAAAACCGCAAAATGTCATATTTGGAAATTGGATTTCCATCATGGTGGCTCCTGATTCGAAAGATCGATCGCGTAGTGCCATCTCAACGGCTTACGTCTCGGCTAGAGAAAACACCGTAATGCACATCCGCACTTTTGGGAAATCGAGTATCACTGCGGCTTACGTCCCGGCGAGAGAAAACACCGCTTACCCTATCCCTCTGAGCACTAAGCTCAATCTCGGTCAACCGAATCCACGACACCACGAAGGTGCCCATCCACGAAAAAGCATACTGATCAAACCATCAGTTTACCACCATACCGGGGTGTGAGGCTCGCGAATCAACGCTATACACAAAGCCGTGCTATATTAAAGCTGCGCTTTGATCATCATCCACCAAACTTTGCTTTTCAACAAAAGTCTGGATCACTGCATCTCAGCATGCCACACTATCAATCCATATCGTACCACTGATTTCTGCCAATATATAACCTCTAAGCTCGTATGTCTCAGAGAAGGGCGTTAAGCAAGAGAATAAATTCTCCGCCGCCAAACAGATATATATTTAGCAGAGATCAACGAATACAATATAAAGGAATACAATGTCAGGCACACCATCCATTTACAAGTCCGTTCTGGGTCTGAACGAATCCGGAGGCACTTTCCTCGCATATCCGTCGACCTCCAAGCACGTCCGGACGGCTACCACTTCAGCCCCCTTCAAGGTAGCTACTCCCATCGTGAGCGTCAGTAGCACCCATCCATTCGATGTGAAGATCGTCGGTCTTGCACCGTCTTCAATCTCTTCGACTTATCGTCGAATCGGTTATTCAGAATGGGTATAGACCCGGCCTTTCTGAATAACCCACGTATATAATAAACAATGTTACACAATCACAACAAACGCCTCATTCCAATTAAGAATATTCTTTTATTCACAAAATCACATTCTTAGGGAAATGTTCCCATTAATTTTATCCAAGGTAAATTCTTCTAAATTTATTCTTTAATCCTCCTATGGATATCATTTCAAGCTAGTCGGGATTAACGAGCCACACCGAAGTAATTACTTATTTTATTTCCCAATCCCAACCTATATATCCCATGGAGAAAACTGGTAATACTCCACATCTAACACCACGGTGTTATCGGTAAAATTAATTACCATTTCACGTTCAAATCTAATTACAGATTTAACTACCGCTTTGGAGCAAAACTGGTGATACTCCATTCTCGATCACCTTTCAAATTTGATAATTTAAATTATCAATTCACATTTTCAATCTAATTAAAGATTCATTAAAACTCCTCTTAGTTTTAATCTTTTCAAAAATCAACATCCTGCCTTTAACTGGGTTAAAGAACCAATGTCATCTAAAACACGATTCACGATAAACCCAAATCACATTTGATATTATATACAAGGCTCTGAATAGAAAATATATCGGCTTATATTCAATATCAAATTCTGAAACCAACAAATATCGTATTGGAAATAACGATATATAACATATCTTTCAAATTCCCCAAGACAATATCTGTATAGTCACGAAATTCAACATCGAAATATTCCGAAGATAATTTCGATTCAACTCCACTTCCACTTCACCTATTGGGAATATTGATTATTTTTAAAATCACTTTCAAATTCAATTTATTTATTTCAAAAATAAATTGATTTTAATTCTAGTTCAAAACTAGTTCATTTCGACAAAAATATATTTTTTTCCTTTCAAATGTGGAATTTTTCAGCCCAATTCTTTCCAAATCACATATTATGATTTTACGCAAATCGATACGAACCCAACGGTTCCGGTTTTAGGAGAATTCGACGGTCGGATTTCCCGTAATGTCCGTTTGAAATAAATGGTCGAAATTCACGAACTGCCGCGGCGCGGCGCGTTCTATTCAGGCCATTATATTATATATATAATATATATAATATATATTTCGTCGATTTCTATTTAAAACGAATTTTATAAATCGTTTTAAATTCGTTTCTAAAACAATTCAACTTCTACATTCAATTTCAAATCGATTGGATTTCAATTCAACTCGAATTTGTTTTATATTCATTTCAATTTGAATAAAATCGATATAAATATCGTTCACGTCAAAATGGCGCAAAACTAATCAACACGGCTTTATATTTTTCACAACTTCTTTATTCTATTCAACAAATGAATATTTATCCCATTCAACACATGAATCTATATTTCTTTCAACACACGACTAATCTCAACACATGAGTGCTGTCAACACATCCCTATTGTTGTTAGGTAAAATATTTTATAAAACTTTGGTATCTATCGTTTGATTTTAATTAAACTCCACCGTGAAGTAGATTCTAATTTTAAATATGATAAAGATGTGAATTTTATTATTAAAATATTTTACTCAACACATGAACATCGTCAACACATGACTATTTTTATATTCAACACATGAATTTTCTTTATAATATTTATTGTTGTCCCGATTGGAATGAGGCCCAATCAATCACCATATAATGTTAATTATATGGATTCCATACAACACATGTATATAATAGCATAAAAAAAATAATCAACCATCAACCAAAGTGCACCACACTGTATAAGCATCAAATATAAATATCTAACGCTTATAACAGCCTGTCAATCAATCGATCAACATATTTAATCAATCAGGATGAGTGAACTTCAAATTTCATCCCAACACCCGTGTGGGGTTTCAAACAATCAAACACAGATTTTATTTGTGCAGTTGGGCGATGTGTAAAATTTATCGACCCAATCAATATCAGTCAAATCAGTGTATATAAACAAATCGGCCGATTTGTTTATAAAGATTTATTTATTCACCTTCACGTTAAAAATTATATTTTTAACGATAAAATATTTTATTTTAACACATGGATTTTTTTCAGTTCATTTACAAACTAGAAATGATATTTTTATTTTTCTAACTCATTTTAGAAAATTTCGGCGGCATAACGGCACGATACTAGAAACGGGACGAGGCCTAGCCTTATCCCCGGTCTAGTGAAGGCCCACGCCATTCACACATCAATCAAATCAATTCTATTTCACCAAACAATTCAATTCAAACCAAATAATCTAACCAACTACACAACCAATCAAACAAGTCCATGGTCTGTAGACGATTGTGTCGGGTGCTACTAAGCACCGTCTGCATCCTAGTATATATATATAACTAGAAAAAGAGATTTTGAGTGAGACGTTCTCACCGATAGCTATCCTAACTCCACGGCTCTTCTTTTATAGAAATCTTCGTTGTTCTTGCCTTTCTTCACTTTCGTTGCCCGTAGTCACTACATATATAAAAATCGAACTTTTACTTCGCTATTCAATATATAAAAATCCCATTTTTACCCTTTCTATATTATAAAAATTATATTCTTGTCATATTTAAAAATCAAATCTTTATGATATTAAAATCATATCTTTCTACGATAAGTATCATATTTTTATATAAGATGAAATCATACATCTCAAATCAAAGAAAACATATTTTTCTTATCAAGGAAAACGTATTTCTCGAATCAAAGAAAATGAATTTTTTTTTTTTTTGAACCAAAGACAATTCCATTTTCCATTCAAAGAAAATCCTATATTTTTATTTATGCTATTTCTTTTTATATTGTTCTATATATTATTATTATTATTATTATTTTTTAAAAAAACCATTTTTCTATTCTTACTATAAATATTTAAAAATAATGCTCCTTCTTCTATTTTTTAATTTTCATATATAAAAACCGATTTTAAACAATGTAATTTATTTTTAAAAACAAGGCAATATATTTTAAACAAGAATGCTAATTTAAATTTAAACAAGGATGCTAATTTACATTTTAATTTTCAGATTTTTATAATAAGGTATATAAATTAAAAGGAAATAAATAAAAATAAATAAATAAATAAATAAAAATTACCTTCTATTGAAAAAAAAAGACTGTGTCTCCCTCTCTCGTTTTAATTCGTTCCAGGCGAAAGAGAAAACCACCGCTCCTCCTTAGGGCTTCAGCACGCATGAACCACGAGGCACTTGGAGCCGATCAACTACTTGCCCCTCGCGCGCCTTGGAGAGCGCCACATCCTCCCTGAGCCATGGCGAACTCGCACTCGTCGATTGGCCAGAAATCAGCCACGAACTGTCCCTCTTTGAGCAACGATTGCTCACGAACCACAGCATGAAACTTCATCACTACCGGTGGGATTGAAGAGCTCGCCAAGCTCTTTGATCTAGATGATGCGAAGATTTGAATTTAATTAGTGATTGGGAGATCGGATGGAGGAAGGGTTTGAAGAATTTCCGCCGCTCAATTCGTGAAAGTCGGCTTCAGAAAGAAAAGGGGGCGGGTTTGGGCGTTGACTAATTTAATTGGGTCCTAGGGTTTTCGATCTTATATACTAATATATTTTTATTATATTTTATTTCAAAAATACCAATTTATTGAGACGTACTCAGAATTAGACCCAACTAGTGTCGCCCCTAGCCAAATACCCCCATTCCGAATATAATGGGATATGTATCGTAGGCTGATTCGACTGTTTCGATCTGTTTCCGTTGAATTTACATTTAAATCATTATATTGAATTTTAAACGTACATTTCAAATTACCGGGGTCACATACTAACTAGAAAAATTCCAGAAAAATATTTTCTAGCTTCGTATTGACGATACGGTCCTAACAAAACTAGTTTCGTCGAATTCTGAGACCGTTGGAAAAATGGCCATTTTCCAGTCGATTAAAATCAACTGAAACTGGTCAAACGCGTTTTCCTTTGCCACGCTCACTTATTGATTCGAAAAATTATGAAATTTAAAACCTAGCAATAATTTGACATCACGGATCCAACAAAAGTGGTTTCGTCGAAATCCGAGGTCTTTTGCAAAATTTCCATTTTTAAGGGCCTGAATTCCATAGCGACTATTCAGAATTTTCAACTGGACATATCTTTTGATTCCCGCTATGAAAATCTTGATTTTTCGGATTCGTTGGAAAGATATCATCAATTAGATTCCATTATTTTTGGTTTCGCTAAAATCCGGATTGTTTTGCACCCGGTACATTCAATTAAAGTTTGAAATCGAATTATCGAACTACCGCGCCATTTTCAATTCCCTTTATAATTATATATAAATATTCATATTCTAATGACGACGTATATAATATATACGTCGAATTCTATTCAAACTAAATTTTTCGTCGATATTATTTAAAATAATTCATTTTAAATATTCAAAATCAGTTAAAATTGCTAAAATAAAAATTTTAAACTGGCCCAGATTTTCCGGGTTATTACATGGACCAATTCCCAATAGTCAAATATTCCATTTTCATCCTCTTAAGTTATCATTAATTATCATTATTAAATTATATCATGTCTCTTATAGGTTTATTTTACGGCGTGATACACACAGTATGTCGTTTAAACATCATATCACGTATTTCAGACTTCGATCATATCGTGCAAAATCACGCTTGTTTGAGTGCATACACAGTACACCAAAACAACGAATTTGGCACACTAGGATGTAGAGATTTGATATGGCTCTAAGCCTTATCAAATTTGACATGGCTCATAGCTGTATCAAATTTCTTTTTGCAATCTGCATCATCCCCAACAAGTAAAATCCAACCGCACATCTTCAATGCCTCAGATCACTTCATTTGATACGTTGTCATCCATATCAAATCTGCATCAAATATTCGCTCCCAGTTACCCTACTATTTTTTCATTTCTGACAACCCGTATCGAAATTCATTTCCCCCTTTTTTCATACTCCCATTCATGCATTTTAATTTCAATTCGTATGCTCTAGAAATGGAATATTCCTTCATCCTCCAATTCCGATTTCGACTGAGCATCTTCATTTTCTAGTGCTCGTCGAACCCACGTTTAACTGCCCTAAACTTGGTGGACTGGTGAGATTTCATATTCTTAACCCTAGTTTTCAGTTCAGTCTGAAATCCGCGTTTGCTTTCTCACAATTTGTTATTCCAGTCATCAAAGTAGAAAGGCCCACTCACTTTTTACTGGTTATTAGAAGGAACGAAGAGGTAGATTTTCTGGTGTATGAATTGATTTTTTTTAAGATAAGGAACGCGATAGATATTCATATGGGCAGTTCCATAAGAAGTTATACTAGTGGCTATAATATGAGTCGCTGGCAGGTAGTTAACATTTTGCTAGTATTTGTAAACTTGCCCTAAAGTAACTGTCAGTATGATTGGCACGTAAATCATCAAATTAGTGTGATTAATATTTCGAGTTTTAACTAAATTTTCTTACATCCATGATTCATGGATATGGTATTCATCATGAATGTATTTTGTATTTCTCATGAAAGTACATTTTCATAAGGGACTTGTTTGTCGATTAATCTCACAAGAGGGAAAGGCTTGCTGATGTTACATGTTTTGCATGGACTAAAAAAATCTTCTTCTAGGGGGAACTCTTGCACCTGAACTTGGGAGGCTTTGTAACTTAAAATCTTTGTAAGTGCCATCTTAATTTATGCCTTTGCCTTAATCATATTCAAATAACAATGTCAATACTATGTCTATGATCTAATCATGTATGCTTCTTTCTTTACTAAATTTATTCAACTATAATGTTATATATTTGTGTGTCATTTTATTTTTATGTTTTACATTATTCAAATAGTTGTATGCGTATGCTTATGTGTCAAATGTCCTCCAAAATATTTGCATACCCAAACCATGTTAGTACCCAGAGAGAGATGCGCTAAACATTTGCATTTGTTTTTATCTGCATATAGACATTTTCATCTCAATTTTAGTAGGTTAAAGTTTCAAAGATTTTGGTTTTGTTTGGAAATCCAAAAACTTTGGCTTTAGTTTCAATTTGCAAGTTTTGGTACTTTTTTATTGTGTTCATTTCATAACATCAATGAAGGATAGAATTTTTATAGATCCAATTTTGTTTTGTGAATTCTATAAAAAGCCAAACATGAAATATCCAGATCAATTTTTTCAACAAATTAATTATCTGGTCCAATTCTGAACCTGAAGTATAAAGAGTCAATTTCATTGCCTTCTCATTTCGGAAGCTTGACACGAAACCTTGAATTTTCCAATTAACACACATGGTATTGCTTCTAGCTAGCTTGACGATATATAATCACGGATTGAATTGCTTCTAATTAGCAAGATGATTTTAATTTTAGCCCTTTGCAATATTGCCAAATCTTGCTAAATTGACGATCAAACTCGACGAGCTGATTTCCTTGAACGAAAGTATAGTTAATTTATCAAAAAATCACAAAATTAATTTTTCTTGTAATCCTGAGTTGTATTTTAGTACAGTTCCGAACCAAAAATTGGAAATGGAAATTAGAACCTTAATATAAAGTTAATGTTTGAGATAAAATTATTTCTTGAACTAGAAATTAAATCTTACTTTTAAAGTATCATATTTAAAGAAAATCTTGTCTTTTTGTACTCTTGTTATTTTTCCTAATGCTGTAGTAGTAAACGAACATTATTTTGGATTAAAGGAGGCAAAATTGGACATGGAACTATTTTAACATTAACTTTTTTGGAATATTGTTATTTTGATTTGTTGGGAACCTATAATTAATTTTTCTAATATGCTTAAAAAAAGGATCTTTAGTCAGGGCAAATGTTACACTGAAAAACATATGCTATAAAAAAAAATTTGGACTTATGGATTATGGCTGAAATTGTATCCTTATTTCCTTGTTGTAAGATTAAAATTCATATCTATTTCCTACAGAAATGGATGTTCATATTTTCTTTTTAGAAATCAATTATTTGATAGTAAAATAATTATTATAATTGATATTTTGAAGCAGTTAGATGGGAAATGAATTTGTTTGCTAATACAAACAATGCGCTGAAGAAACTTGCAAATTGATTTGTATTGTCTGGATAACTCAAAAATTGTGAATGCTCATAATTTTTTTGCTAATACAATCTTGAAGCAGGTATATATAAATTGAATTTATCTGCTAATATTAATAATGCATTCGAGAAACTTGCAAATTGATTTGGTATAGTTTGGATAACTCAAATTGTGAATGTCAATAATTTATTTTGAAGGATTTCACATGTTGCATTATATTTCATTGTATAAAATGAGAAAAAATAGAATCAGCTATAACTACCAGAATATGTCAAATTTTTGACTAGAGACAGTAATTTTTGAGCTACCATACATTAAATTATGAAAGCAACCTTGGAATTCCTCTAAATGTTTTCTAACAAAATCAATGTTGGTCATAGCAACAAATTTCAAATGGGAAATAAGTGCTCATAAAAATTCTAAATAAAATTATGAAGTTAACTCAGTCTGGCTTGGAGAAATTGAAATCGAAGAGCTGGTGTTGAACAAGAGATAATAGCTTAAGGTATCGCGCCAGAATTTGCGAACTCAGTTCAAAAACTGAGTATGCAAACTCAGTTCGAAACTGAGTTTGCAAACTCAAACTCAGTTTCGAGCTGAGTTCAAACTCGAACTGACTTTGCAAACTCAGCTCGAAATTGATTTTGCAAACTCAATTCCGAACTAAGTTTATAAACTCATATTCGAACTGAGTTCAGACTTAGAACAGAGTTTGAAAACTCAGTTCGAAACTGAGTTTGCAACAACCTCAGTTTCGAACTGAGTTTGCAAACTCAGCTCGAAACTGAGTTCCCAAACTCAGTTCCGAACAGAGTTTGCAAACTCAATTTTGAACTGAGTTTATTATTTTATGACCGATTTTTAGTTCATTTTCCAATTGATAGGCTGGTAGCATGTTTATCCCAGTCTTAGATCTATTTCCTTTTTGCTGCACATAGTAATACTATATTAGCATGCTTACACATTGAACTTTACCTATCCATGTTTTAATTTCGGTTATGTTTGTAAGCATGGTAAACTTACCAACCTGATTCTAGATTATGCTAATTTCACACTAATGTTGGTTTTCAATTCTACGTCAAATTAATCCTCGGTTACCTTTGTAACACCCCACTTCCATTAATGTCACTCACAAGGGGAATGCATTAACTTCATGGAGGTTTTAAGTGAATATAGAACAGAAAAATTACAACAAGACAAATATAAGTAGTACTTGGAAATTTAAAACTTTATTTCATTGCAGCAAAAGTTAAACATGTTTGTTACATCATAAAAACCATAAATCAGAGTCAAGTACAATATCCATCTTGATAAAACAAAATACATAACCCCATTACATAAATAGCCATTAAAGAAGATAACAAGCTGGACTTTACTTCAGCGGTCCAAGCTTTCCAAAAGAGAGATAAAGCAATCCAATCAAACTCCGCTAGAGCTGGGCCCACCCTGAGGACCAGGAGGGGGGAAAAAGATAGAAATAGAGGGGGTCAGACATAAAGTCCGGCGAGTATGATAATTCTAACAATACTATTATCAAAATAATTAGACTGAGGCACAAGCTGGAAAATAATGAAATGTCTATGAACTATTGGGTATGGAAGAGCAGATAAAGATAACGTTAAAGGCACACCTAATACTAACGAATAATTACTATACTGCACCACACCAGTCACCCTAAAGGTTGATCCCACTCACCGAACTAAGAAATTATATAAATAGCTTTGTGTACCCCTAGCTGACTACATAGGTGCCGCCTGCCCCTATCTCCGCTAGGTGTACCCCACTACCCACTTGCGATCGGCTCCCTACTCGTAGATACCCGTGCTGGCCCCACAGTGGGTTGTATCACTCCCCTAAAGTGGCAACCCGATACAACTTGAGGATGCACGGCTTATACCTACACGATGCAACAACGTCTTACCTACCAGCCCGGGTCCACACACGCATATGAAACCCGTTGGACTTGCGTTGCCACCGCTAACCCGTTTGGCCTCTTATAGTCAATCCCAGTATGCGTGTCCCATCCTCGACTTGGGTCGAGCCCACAAAGATACGTTTGGGTTACTGGTTGAAATGGGCCCCCAATTACTTACCACAAGCAATCCACCTAAGCTTGTCCCCACTAGTATATCCCACTTAACCCTCTTCTTAGTCATGTTCATTTACATGTGTGTTTGGTTAAGTCTTACTAATCGTATTTCAAATGCCACTAAAGGCACTCACTAGATTCCTCATGCCACCCAAGGCACCTACTTAACCCCCATGTCCCACCTCACATGTTTATCTGGTTAAGTATTTCTTAATTCATTAAGGCCATAACCTTACAAAGACCTCTCACATCAGACTGGCATTTATGGCAGCTGGATTCGCTGGGCGGGTCCGGGCAGTCTTACACCATAAAAGAGTCTAACCTCCTGTCTTTACAACTGTTATGCTTTAATTTGGGCCTAGGACCTCTCACATTGGGCTGACATTTGTGACTACTGGATTTGCTGGTCGGGTCCGGGCAGTTTTACGTCACAAACGAGTCCAACCTCGTGTCCTAAGCATTGATTAACACTTATAATCTTTTACCCCAGTTTTAAATATATCCCTATTCAAATCATTAATTAATTCCAATTTTAATGATGTCCATAATTGACTCAATTATGGCCATCCACTTACGGTATACAAAATCATATCTATTGCACCCCAATTTCTTAATATTAAATCCTTAATATTACCCCTACCCCACGTTATTCGTTCGCTTATTCAACGCAAAATATACGTTAGACTCGAATAGTCTAACTCATAGCACAATGATAAATTATCACAACATATAGACAAATAAAATAGATCTAATCATAATAGGGGTGAAACTTGCATAAAACTACACATGTCATGGATCTAAAGGTGTCAACTTGTTTGGTTAAATGTCACAACTTACATAATATGATCATAACCCAAGTTCATGTATAAACTTGCATATGTGGTTTATGCAACATAATGATGGTGTGAACTAGCATCTAACACATAGAACTCACACATGTCATAGCACAATTCTAGATCTAAATATATGTCGTACAATATGTGAGATTATACATACTAATAAATCTAAACTTGCATAGGCACATGTGATTTATCATGTGAATCATCATAGCCCAAATATATATAATCAACATCATGATTCATAAGCTAACTACAACATAATAACATCATGGCTTTGTAACATCGCAACTTAGCATAGAAACTAGCAACATATATAATATCATCATAGCATGATTTACAACATATAGGATATCATCATCACATAACATAGGATTTACAACATACATGATAGCATAAGGTTTACAACAACATATATGACAATTCACATCATTTTCTTATGATCCATATCACATCTTAATCTAATTAGTTTGGTAATAATCTTATTAATATCATCATACTCAAAATTAGAAAAGAAAGAGAGTCTTGATTTGCTTTAGAGTTGAGTAGAATTAGAGTTTTGATTAGCTTTCTTCCTTCTTAGTTGGCGGCAGCTACACTGAGTTCCATGGCGATGGCATGACGGCGGCTATTCTATTTTTCATGTGAATTTAGAGTGAGAGACTACCTAGGTATATATAGAGTTTAGGATTTATTTAGACCGTCAGATCAACTCAGAACTAACCTGAATCGTCAAATTAGCCAACTCAGCCCTAAAGACACATCAACAGCTCAAAATTTGGCTCAGCCAAAACCTGGCCGACTGGACCAGGTCGACACCCAAGTCGACTGCGCAGTCGACCTGGTCCTGGGGGTGTCGACTGCCCAGTTGACCTGGGTGCTGGGCGGGAAATTTCCCGCTTGACCTGTTTGACTTCGAATTTAGAATTTTGAATTTTCTGAAACTTCCGATGGCCATATCTCCTTCATACAAAGTCCAAATCATGCAAACTCGGACTCTATTTCAACCAGAATTCCAAGACGAACACAATGGCGCAACCCGTTTCCCACAATTCTCACATCTGAGATTAGTTATTCTTTAATTTGTAAACATTGTTATTAATAGAAACACGGGGTGTTACATTCTCCCCTCCTTAAAGGATTTCGCCCCCGAAATCTCCAAGTTAAGGAGAATGTATATCCTAACATCCAAACAACCATCTACTCAACCATCAAAAACTGGCATCCATTGTCCTTATAAAGTTTCTAATGCTGTATGAACATATGAAAGAAGTGTGTGTATATGTTCCTTATCTAATGCAAAATCAGGCGGTCTACTGATTCAGTTGGCCTCCTTAATGCAAACCATGATAGTGCCATGCGTCCATTATGTATGCGAAAGAACCCTATCGATACATATTATTTCTACATGTGTGCACAACCATTCACCAAAATGCGGTATCCATATGATAGCACAACCATTATACATCCATTAACTTAGCTATGTACACACATTTATATGCAATATGCAATATGAAGTGACTGAGCCGATCTAGTGCCTAAAGTGTGTGTATATGCATCCACGAGCAACCACTAGCAAACACTTGCGTCCATAGGCATCCATCATACATAACATGTCTCAAACACATGTTTCAATCATAGGATTACCCTATCTAAAGGTCAAGGATACTAGTGAGAGGATACTCTAAAGGTAAGATAAGTACAAGATAAGCGATAAAGGAGAAATTAAGGGACATACCCTCAAAAAGAAAAGGGTACAATGAACGCATCTTCTCTTCCGTCTCCCAAGTAGCGTTGCTCTCATCATCTCCCCATTGTAATTTGACTAGTATGACCTCTCGATTTCTCAGCTTCTTAATCTCTGACCCAAGAATGCGCGTAGGAGCTCATCGAATCGTCGCATCACGCTCTATCTCCACCTCTCTAAGCAAGTTCGGCTTTACTACCTCCGCGGTCTCGTGTAGGCACTTCCTCAAATGTGATACATGGAATACGTCGTGTACACCACTAAGTCTCTCAGGCAACTCCACTCTATACGCCATCTATCCAATCTTCTCCTTAATAGGAAACGACCCTACAAACCTTGGTGCTAATTTCCCAACGGACCCAAAGCGAACAATGTTCCGTAATGGAGACACTTTGATAAAGACCATGCCCCCAACATAAAACTCAAGATCTGTCCTACTCTTATCCTCATAAGATTTCTGCCTATCTTGCGCCGTCTTCATCCTCCTTCGAATCAAATCGATCTTCTCCGAAGTATCCCTAATCATATCGGGCCCAAGTAAGATCTTATCCGTAGATTCCCACCAACATGTAGATGAACGACAAGGTCGTCCATAAAGAGCTTCGAAAGGTGCCATGCCAATGCTAGACTGAAAGCTATTATTATATGCGAACTCCACCAATGGAAGATGCTCTTCCCATGTACCCCCAAAGTCTAGGATACATAGCCTCAAAAGATCCTCTAGAATGCGATTCACCCTCTCAGTCTGGCCGTCCGTCTGAGGATGATACGCGGTGCTCAAACATAACTGAGTCCCTACCGCCTCTTGCAAGCTCCTCCAAAATTCGCTAGTGAAGATAGGATCGCGGACGCTTACTATGCTAGAACGAACACCATGCAAACGAACTATCTCTCGAACGTATACAGAAGCTAACCATGGAGCAGACCTCTTACTCTTCACGGGAATGAAATGGGCGCTTTTAGTAAGTCTATCTACTATAACCCAAATCCCCGTATTACCCTTCCTTGATCTTGGTAATCCATCCACAAAATCCATCGAGACACTTTCCCATTTCCATACTTGAACCTCCAATGGGTGAAGCAACCCACCGGTTTTCTTTTGCTCCGCTTTTACTTGTTGGCACACCAAGCATCTAGCGACATACTCGGCCACATCCCTCTTCATACCGGCCCAAAAGAAAACTCGCTTCATGTCTTTGTACATCTTGTCCCCGCCGGGATGAATGGTCATCTTCGAACGATGTGCATCATCAAGAATAGTCTTCCTCAAGTCCTCGTCTCGTGGTACACAAAGTTTACTATCCCTACGTAACCAACCCTTATCATCTAGGGTATACCTACGGAGATGGCTCGATGACTCCCCTCTTTTGAGCTTCTCTACTAACTCAACCAACTGTGGGTCGTCTCGTTGTGCCTCACCAATCCGTCCCAAAAGCGTAGGTCTGACCTCCAAGGATGCTAGCAAACCAGGTACAAAGTCAACGGAAGGTCTAAAATCGAACATAGAGATGAATTCTAAGTTTCGACGTTCAACAAACAACGGACTCAAGGACAACATTTTCCTACTTAAGGCGTCTGCCACTACGTTACCCTTACCAGGGGTATATGCTATTTCGAAACCGTAGGACGCTAAGAATTCCATCCACCTTTGCTGTCTTAAATTCAAGTCCTTCTGAGAGAATAAGTATTTTAAAGATTTGTGGTCAGTGAATAATTCGAATTTCTCGCTAAGAAGGTAATGACGCCAAGACTTAAGCGCGAAAACAATTGCGGCCAACTCTAGGTCATGCGTGGGGTAATTCTTCTCATGCACCCTCAACTACCTTCCACCATAGGCTATTACCCTACCCTCTTGCATTAAGACTGCGCCTAGTCATGTCCTACAAGCATCGGTATAAACAGTAAACGGCTTGCTCCCGTCTAGCAGCACTAAGACCGGTGCTGAGGTCAAAGCTCTCTTTAAGCGTTGGAACGCATCATCACAATCTACGTCCCATGTGAAAACTAGATTCTTCTTTGTCAAGCGTGTTAATGGAGCTGATATCTTTGCGAAGTCTTTGATAAACTTCCTATAGTAGCCAGCCAACCCCAAGAAACTCCTTACTTCGGTAGCATTTTTAGGGACCTTCCAATCTTGGATGGCTACCACCTTCGCGGGATCCACAACTATCCCTTCTTTGGAAACCACGTGCCCTAAGAATCGCACTTCCTCTCTCCAGAAGTGACACTTAGTAAATTTAGCTTTAAGGTTATGCGCTCGTAGAGTCTCCAACACTTCCTTAAGATGTAGGGCATGCTCTTCTTCATTCTTAGAAAAGATCAAGATGTCGTCTACAAAGACCACCACGAATTTATTAAGGTACTCCCTAAACACCCTACTCATCAAATCAACAAAGTATGCGGGGGCGTTTGTCAAACCGAAGGATATCACTAGCCATTCATAGAAACCGTCCGGAGTCCTAAAGGCAGTATTGTCAATGCTATCCTCAGCCACTCTCAACTGATGGAAACCAGTGGCTAAGTCTAGCTGCGAAAACACTGAGGCGCCAACTAACTGATCGAAGAGATCGTCAATCCTCGGCAGTGGGTGTCTGTTCTTCTTAGTAAGCTTATTAAGTTCTCTATAGTCCACACACAGTCTAAGGGACCCATCCGCCTTCGTGGCAAACACTACTGGAGCACCCCACTCTGATATACTACGTCTTATGAACCCCTTCTCAAGCAACTCCTTCACTTGCTTATTGAGTTCCCTCCTCTCACGAGGAGCCATGTGGCGCACTGGTAAAGATACTAGTTTTGCATTATCCACAAGATATATTCGAAAATCTATCTCCCGCTTCGGAGGTAAGCCCTTCACCTCCTCAAACACATCCGAGTATTCCCGGACCACTCTAATAGATTGTAGATTCTCAACAAATGCGTCAAGCGACTCTAGATAACTTAGCATAACGGAATTTATGGGGTTACAAAAGATTTCGAGAGCGTTACCAAGGCGAGTCATGAGCCTAACTACTCTCCTTTCACAATCAAGAACGGCCCCAATTCTGGATAACCAATCCATTCCTAAAATTAGCCCATAGCCCGTGAAGCCCAAAACATAAGCATCACATCTAAACTCAACGCTAAGTATAGAAATTTTCAAATCCAAACACATCATGGACAAATAAGTTGAGCCCCCAGTTGGATTCGAAACAACTAAGGGATCCTCTACTAAACTGGTGTTTAAGTGCAGTGATTCAACTAATGATGCAAAGATAAACGAATGCGATGCGCCCGAATCGAATAAGGTACGGACAGGATGATCAAATAGAAAAACTAAGCTTTCAACAGAAATGGTTCCACCTCGTTCTTGCAGCGGTGGGACCGCGAGAGCCTGAACTTGTCCCCTTGCCTGCCCTGGTGCCATAAGAGCCTGCACCTGTCCTCCCGAGGTAGACCCTGCCCTCTGCCCCTTCTTTGAGCAGTCCTTCACTAGATGTCCCGCTTCACCACAGTGAAAACAGCCAGTCTTCTTTTCTTTCTGCAATCCTTGCTGAGATGGCCTGGTTTCCCACAGTTAAAGCATCTTTTCTTTCCTTTGCCATTATTGTCTTTACCACCCTTCTTGTTTTGCTGTTGTGGTTTCTTCTGATCCCCTTTCTTCTCGGGTGCCTTATTAGCATTAGCGCCTTTCTCCTCGTGCATGAGTGCCATGTCTACTAGCTTCTCAAAGGTGGCCCCCATAGGGATGTGGGTCATAGCCAACCCCTGCAACGGCTCATTTAAGCCTTTAACGAACCTCAGAGCCTTCTTCTCCGGCGTGTTCTCTAAGTCCAAGCCAAACCTTGATAACTGATTAAATTTGTTGACATATTCTTTCACTGATGAGCTTCCTTGCTTTAATGTCAAGAACCTTTCCATATATAGATTCTCTTCTGCCCTTGAGAGAAACTTTGCCTCAAACCAACGTCTGAAATCCGCCCAAGAATCAACAGGATGCTCCCCATTAGTAACCTCCCACCAAAACGAGGCCTCTCCCTTCATTAACCAAGCTGCTAATTTGACTTTCCTCCCTTCTTCTACTTCAAAGATTTCTAGCAATTTTTCCACCTCCTTAAGCCAATCTCTTGCTTCCACAAACGTTTCTGACCCTTGAAAAGGTTTTCCACCCATAGCCTTAAATTCCTTGCATGTCTTTGCAAAAGTATCAGCGTGAGGAGGGGGAGAAGGAGGATGAGGAGCGGGTGCAACTGGTGGTGGAGGAACATTGGCTGGACCTGCAGCGGTCCTAACCTCTAATAACCTCCAATACCATCCTGGTATCGTTACACCCTCCGGAAGGTTAAGATCTTCGGCCATGCTGAAACGAAAAAGGAAAGATTCAAAATGGAGAATTCGAAAGATAAAGATATATGGCTATTGGGGATTATGTTTTTCATAAAAACTTTTCTCTTTTAATTACTCATCATGACATGTTTTTGAAAACACTTCTTCCAAAAATACTTTAGAAAAATAGTTTTTCTAAAAAATATATCTGTTCTGGTAACCTTAAGCTCTGATACCACGTGTAACCCCCCACTTCCATTAATGTCACTCACAAGGGGAATGCATTCACTTCCATGGAGGTTATAAGTGAATATAGAACAGAAAAATTACAACAAGATAGATATAAGTAGTACTTGGAAATTTAAAACTTTATTTCACTGCAGCAAAAGTTAAACATGTTTGTTACATCATAAAAACCATAAATCAGAGTCAAGTACAATATCCATCTTGATAAAACAAAATACATAACCCCATTACATAAATAGCCATTAAAGAAGATAACAAGCTGGACTTTACTTCAGCGGTCCAAGCTTTCCAAAAGAGAGATAAAGCAATCCAATCAAACTCCGCTAGAGCTGGGCCCACCCTGAGGACATGGAGGGGGAAAAAGATAGAAATAGAGGGGGTCAGACATAAAGTCTGGCGAGTATGATAATTCTAACAATACTATTATCAAAATAATTAGACTGAGGCACAAGCTGGAAAATAAGGAAATGTCTATGAACTATTGGGTATGGAAGTGCAGATAAAGATAACGTTAAAGGCACACCTAATACTAACGAATAATTACTACACTGCACCACACTAGTCAACCTAACAACTCACCGAACTTAGAAATTATATAAATAGCTTTGTGTACCCCTAGCTGACTACATAGGTGCCGCCTGCCCCTATCTCCGCTAGGTGTACCCCATTACCCACTTGCGATCGGCTCCCTACTCGTAGATACCCGTGCTGGCCCCACAGTGGGGTGTATCACTCCCCTAAAGTGGAAACCCGATACAACTTGAGGATGCACGACTTATACCTACACCATGCAACAACGTATTACCTACCAGCCCGGGTCCACACACGCATGTGAAACCCGTTGGACTTGCATTGCCACTGCTAACCCGTTTGGCCTCTTATAGTCAAGCCCAGTATGCGTGTCCCATCCTCGACTTGGGTCGAGCCCACAAAGATACGTTTGGGTTACTGGTTGAAATGGGCCCCCAATTACTTACCACAAGCTATCCACCTAAGCTTGTCCCCACTAGTATATCCCACTTAACCCTCTTCTTAGTCATGTTCATTTACATGTGTGTTTGGTTAAGTCTTACTAATCGTATTTCAAATTCCACTAAAGGCACTCACTAGATTCCTCATGCCACCCAAGGCACCTACTTAACCCCCATGTCCCACCTCACATGTTTGTCTGGTTAAGTATTTCTTAATTCATTAAGGCCATAACCTTATAAAGACCTCTCACATTAGACTGGCATTTATGGCAGCTGGATTCGCTGGGCGGGTCCGGGCAGTCTTACACCATAAAAGAGTCTAACCTCCTGTCTTTACAACTGTTATGCTTTAATTTGGGCCTAGGACCTCTCACATTGGGCTGACATTTGTGACTACTGGATTTGTCGGTCGGGTCCGGGCAGTTTTACGTCACAAACGAGTCCAACCTCGTGTCCTAAGCATTGATTAACATTTATAATCTTTTACCCCAGTTTTAAATATATCCCTATTCAAATCATTAATTAATTCCAATTTTAATGATGTCCATAATTGACTCAATTATGGCCATCCACTTACGGTATGCAAAATCATATCTATTGCACCCCAATTTCTTAATATTAAATCCATAATATTACCCCTACCCCACGTTATTCGTTCGCTTATTCAACGCAAAATATACGTTAGACTCGAATAGTCTAACTCATAGCACAAAGATAAATTATCACAACATATAGACAAATAAAATAGATCTAATCATAATAGGGGTGAAACTTGCATAAAACTACACATGTCATGGATCTAAAGGTGTCAATTTGTTTGGTTAAATGTCACAACTTACATAATATGATCATAACCCAAGTTCATGTATAAACTTGCATATGTGGTTTATGCAACATAATGATGGTGTGAACTAGCATCTAACACATAGAACTCACACATGTCATAGCACAATTCTAGATCTAAATAGATGTCATACAATATATGTGATTATACATACTAATAAATCTAAACTTGCATAGGTACATGCGATTTATCATGTGAATCATCATAGCCCAAATATATATAATCAACATCATGATTCATAAGCTAACTACAACATAATAACATCATGGCTTTGTAACATCGCAACTTAGCAAAGAAACTTGCAACATATATAATATCATCATAGCATGATTTACAACATATAGGATATCATCATCACATAACATAGGATTTACAACATACATGATAGCATAAGGTTTACAACAACATATATGACAATTCACATCATTTTCTTATGATCTATATCGCATCTTAATCTAATTAGTTTGCTAATAATCTTATTAAGATCATCATACTCACAATTAGAAAAGAAAGAGAGTCTTGATTTGCTTTAGAGTTGAGTAGAATTAGAGTTTTGATTAGCTTTCTTCCTTCTTAGTTGGCGGCGGCTACACTGAGTTCCATGGCGATGGCATGACAGCGGCTATTCTATTTTTCATGTGAATTTAGAGTGAGAGACTACCTAGGTATATATAGAGTTTATGATTTATTTAGACCGTCAGATCAACTCAGAACTAACCTGAACCGTTAAATTAGCCAACTCAGCCCTAAAGACACATCAGCAGCTCAAAATTGGGCTCAGCCAAAACGTGGCCGACTGGACCAGGTCGACACCCAAGTCGACTGCGCAGTCGACCTGGTCCTGGGGGTGTCGACTGCCCAGTCGACCTGGGTGCTGGGCGGGAAATTTCCCGCCTGGCCTGTTTGAGTTCGAATTTTGAATTTTGAATTTTCTGAAACTTCCGATGGCCATATCTCCTTCATACGAAGTCCAAATCACGCAAACTCGGACTCTATTTCAACCAGAATTCCGAGACGAAAACAATGGCGCAACCCGTTTCCCACAATTCTCACGTCTGAGATTAGTTATTCTTTAATTTGTAAACATTGTTATTAATGGAAATACGGGGTGTTACAACCTTGGTGTCAAATTATTACACGTACTTCCTGAAACACTCCACGTTTTGATACTATGACTGCATTATGTGCATGCCACATTATATTGGGCAAGATGCACTTTGTTTAACACCACAGTTATCTATATTTTAATATGTGCAATTGTTGAAACATTCCTGTAGTCCTGTATCCTCATCATATCGTGTTTTAGGGTACAAATATCGTATATATTTGTTTGTATTATAGCGTTTGTGAATAACACATAGAATGCACCCCCGAAAAAATGTCCATGCCGAGGTTATCACTGTTTTTTTCCTCCATTAGAAGCATTTTAATCATTTTTGTGCAATCATGCGCATACAATATGTTAATCCTCTTTTTGGCAAGGGCCGCAATAGGTCAGATCGAAGCCCAAACGCGCAATCAGCCAAATTGGATAGATCGCGCTCCAGGAAACCCAGCAGAAGCTCAGTCTGAAATAGTCACGCATCGGCCCGAGCCAATTCTCATCAGCTGACAGCTCACTCCAGAAGAATTGTTCTCTCAGTCGACCGAATATCTCGCTCCCATACAAAGTGCATCGGCTGAGTATCTCGAACCAGAATGGAAATATTCAACTGAGCTATTCCGATGCTTATCCGGACTTTCAATGCAGTAAAGGCGGTCAACCACATCCAGATAAAGTTCTACTTTTGATATACCTCACCGTGAATACCATGTAGGCCACAACTTCCGAGGATACTATTTATGAAAAGTGGAATCAGTCTTCCAGCCTCTTTTCCAAACATAGAATGGACTCCACGTTTCCAAGCTTCCCCGAAAAGGCCGGGCCACATCACAACATCCCAAGTCGCCATCTTCACCTATAAATACCTCAAAGCTCAAAGAGGAAAACAAACCTTCTTTTTGGACTTCTCCTAAGTCTCCAGAGTCTGAAGCACTTAAGCTTTCTCCTCTAAGAAAAAACATCTCATCTCTAACTTTTTTTCAAACAAAAAAAGCATTGTACTTATAATATAAAACAAAAGTAATATATAAAGCGGACGTAGGCACCGTCTTTGCCAAACCACTGTAAAAATTCTGTGTGTGCTCCCCTTTTTCTTTACGTTTTCTGCATTTCATAATCATTATTCGTGTGCTCTCCGAACGATTGGGGGTTGGTTGTCATTAGTAACCAACTTTTGACGTAAACACTTTGGCGTACCAGGTAGGGGAAGAGACGTGCACCGACATCGCCTTCGACCTTTTGCTTATCTCAGTCCATGGAGAACAAGCGAAAGAAAGATACAATATCCTCTTGTCCCGCGAACACCGACGCAACCGATACAATGCTTCAGGGGCAAGCCAGGAAGCTTCCTCTCATGAAGATATTTCTCGATTTCTTACCTGGAACGAAATGGATAAAATTACGTACAAATTTAGAAACCGTATGGCATCTCGGGATAAACTTCTCGAATGACAGCACTAGTTGATGGATCACCTTCTCGATAAAGTAGAGATGGGATTGAATGCTTCAACATCAATTCCTCCACCGACCGGGACTGGGGCAACAATTGATCTTCGGTCTGCACGGAATCAGGCCACTGATCAGGCTACACCTTTATTTCATCCTGGCTCGGCTTTACCTCCCAACCAATCACAGCCAGGAGTATCGCTTCCAGTGACCAGCGCAACCGCAACAGCAGAATCCCAAGAGGCTCGCAATCAAGATCTAGATCGATCGAACACTTTTCCTCCATTCTTAGAATTAGATCAACTTTCCATGCCTGTCGAGCGGATCCATCAGAATCAGTGCCATTCCAAATACAATCCGAAGTCTTACGGCAGATCAATCTAACCACTCTTCCCATTCAACGAAGAGCTGGCGCAGCCTTCCCTTCGAACTAGGGAGATCGCTCTACCTTACCGGTCCTCACTGTGGCAGAACAAAATGCTACCGTAGACCCTCCTAACCTCGCTCCTACAGGGGGCACATGCAAGCTTCGAATATTACATGCTATGCCGGATCAGCCTAGACCCTCTGTCATGGGTACGACTCGACCCAAGACTCATTAGGTTCAAGAAGGGCCATTCTTCCCCGAACCGCCACCCACCGGAGCTCACCCTCACTCTTACCTTCACTCAACTCTCGGAGGACGAGCACAGCCAACGACTGCCCTTCCGAGCATGCTTTTGCCAGATCCTCGCACCAAAGCTCTCCCAAATGCAAAGTTGAACTCATGGCAATGACTCCTCGGAGATGGAAGCCAGCTTGCAAGCATCATCTGACGTTTCACTCGGGTCACTTCTTCATAGCAAGATATAGACAATGTCAATCGCAACCCCTTTACCAAGGAAATCAGAAACTCCCGAAACCCTCCGGTCTTCAAATTCCCATCTATCGAACCATACAATGGTCGCACTGTAATAACCCGAAAAATACGAGCCAATTTAAAATTTTTAAATTGATTATTTCAAAGCAATTTGAACCATTGGAATAGAATATTTCAATAAAATAGTAAGTTAAGAATAGTAAGTCAGTTTGAAAATTTGAATTCGAACTTGGACCGACTGTGCAGGGTGGAAAATATAACGGATTTTAGTGAGACCAAAAATATTTAAATCTGTTAGTCAATACCTTTCTAACGAATCTGAAAAATCAAAGTTTCATAACGGGAATCAAAAGTTATGGCCGAATGAATTTTCAGAAGAGTCGGTATATATAATATATAGGCCTGGAAAATTGATATTTTGCATACGACCTCGGAATTCGACGAAACCACTTTTGTTGGGTCCGGGATGTCAAACTATTGCTAGGTTTCAAATTTCATAATTTTTCGAATCAATATGTGAGCGTGGCAAAAGAAAACGCGTTTGACCAGTTTCTGTTGAATTTAATCGACTGGAAATTGGCCATTTTTCAAACGGTCTCAGACTTCAACGAAACTAGTTTTGTTAGGACCGTATCGTCAATACGAAACTAGAAAATATTTTTCTGGAATTTTTCTAGTTAGTATGTGACCCCGGTAATTTGAAATGTACGTTTAAAATTCAACATAAGGATTTAAATGTAAATTCAATGGAAACTGATTGTAACGATCAAATCAGCTTACGATACATATCTCATTGTGTTCGGAATGGGGGTAAAACGCTATGGACGACAGGCGGTAGGCCTCGTTTCGAGGTCGTATGTAAAAGTCAACCTTTTTGCAAAATTAAATAATTAAATAATAAAAAGGAAAAAAATTTATTATTATAATTCCCTCCCTTTTCTTCTTCTTGCCCCCCCCCCCCGATTCATTAATCAGAAAACGAAAAAAAAAGAAAAACCTAAACCTATCGACAGCCCCCCCCCCCCTCAAGCGAACGCGCCGACGAAGACATCGCCGCCCCCCCCCCCTCCGTCCAGCCTCCTCCTCCCAGTGGTGAAACCCCCGAAGGCCCCGTCCCCCTCGAGGCCATCGCGACGCGTATCGAGCAGCCCCCTGAAGCCTCGACGCCACCACCACCGAACACCACCACCCTGCCGCCGACGCCTTCTTCTTCCCCCCCCCCCCCTTCGCAGGCTACGGTGAGTATTTTAGGTTATTTTATTTTTATTTTTGTTTTGCAAAAACTGATTCTTTTTAAATGATTTAAAAACTAATTTCTGAATTTGATAAAGAATTTAAAACTGATTTGATAAAGAATTTAAAACTGATTTTTAAAGATATAAAAACTGATTTTTAAAGAATTTAAAACTGATTTTTAAAGAATTTAAAACTAATTCTTAAAGATATAAAAACTGATTTTCAAAGATATAAAAACTGATTTTTAAAGGAAATAAAAACTGATTTTATTTTAAGGTTTAAAATAGGAAAAAGGTTTAAACTTAAAAAGAAAAAAGGTTTAAACTTTGAAATAGAAAAAGGTTTAATCTTTTAAAAGAAAAATATTTGAACTTGCAAAAATAAAGATCATATTTTTAAAAAGAGAAAAAGACGGAATTTTTATTTGGTAGAAGGAGTAAGATATGATTTTTGTATTTTTAAAGTAATAAAAATATAATTTTTACATCATAAGAATAATAAAAATATAATCTTTATATATTTAATAGCGAAGTCAAAATGCAATCTTTATATATTGAATAACATAGTAAAAATTCGATTTTTACCTATGTAGAGAATACGGGCAACGAAAGCGACAAGAAGGCGAAATAGGCGAAGATTTCTATAAAGGAAGAGTCGTGTTATTGGATAGCTATTTGTGAGAATTTCTCACTCTTCAATTTCTTTATATATATATATATATATATATATATATATATATATATATATATATATACGCCCCCTCGTCCACAAACCATGGACGATATTTATTGGTTGAAATTGTTGCGAAAATTGATTGACGGCGAATTGTTGTTTGGGATTGTTTGTGGTTGATATTGAATTGATTGTGGTTGAAAAATACCCGTTTGTGATTGGAAAATATTTGGTTGAAACCACATAGGATTAGTTTGTGGAAATGAAATAAATATAAACATGCCGCCTGCGTGCGAATTAGATGCATGATCCCCATTGTCAAAAACCGCGAGGTTTTAAGGTAGAGCGAGGAGCCGTACTAGGGACGGTCCCGGTTTAACTACTCTGCCGTTATGCTGCCGAAATTTTGAATAATCTTTGTGTGTTAGAATTATTTTCATATGTTGAAATTATTTGCATGCATAGAAATTAAAGTCATATATTGAAACTATGTCCATGTGTGGAAATATTCATGTGTTGAAAAGTGTTGTGTGAAAATAAAATTCATTCGTGGATGAGTGAAGTGTTTAAACAACAAAAATCATATTTTTATATATATATGAAGTATGAAAAATATTCGCCTTATATAAATAATTTCAATCATAAAAATCCCATCTTTCTAATATGAACAACATAAATAAAATGTCCATGTGTGGAAATGCTCATTTGTTGAGAAATGTGTGTAGTGGAAAAGTTCATGTGTTGAATAAAAAGATTGAACAATAAAAATTACATTTTTATTGAAACTATGAAGTGTTGAAACCATACATTGGTTGAATAAATATTTTAAATGATAAAAATATCATTTTTATCATATGTGGGATATGCTAAAGATATGCGGACGTTGAAATAAATATTTGTGATAGAAGTATTATTTTTAACATGCATAGGAATTAAATAAAATAGTCATGTGTTGAAATCTATTTTAGTTCGCCAAAATTATCATCTTTTGAAATATAAAGTGTTAAGAATATTCACTTGTTCAAATAAACGTGCATGAGTTGAAATATACATTAACTAGCTAATGATATGATTTTAGCCTATGCATGCGATATTAGAATGAATGGTGTTTTTAGACCAAAGCAAGTCAAATATGAAATTGAATGGAAAATGATAAATGTTAGAGATTGTATATATGTGCATGCATATCTATTGAACAGGTTAAAGCAAAAGGGGCTAGAGAAGAGGAATAAAATTTTGTGCTCGACAAATAGGTACACATTTACTGTTTTGTTTGGGTGATGATTTTATGAGCCTGTTGGCTAGCCGCTTGGCTTTTTCTTTTTCTTTTTGAGATTAGAAGGACCGGGAACGCTATTTGCGATTTCCCGATGCTCCCGGTGCAGGGGAGGTTATGGCGAAATTTTCCAAAATTTTAAGGTGTTAGAAAAATATTTGAAGTGAAAACGATATGGAAATCATTGAATGAACTATATTTATATAAATATATAAATATAAATATAATTAAAACGAAACGTGGTCGTGCAGTTCATATTTTGAGACCGTGATTTCAAACGGCTAGTGCGGAAGATCCGACCATTGGATTTTTCCGAAACCTCAACCGTTGGGTTCGCCTTGGAGATATCTTTCCAACGGCACCAGCTTTGTGAAGATCCGACGGTTGGATTGTCTGGAATGTTTAATTCAAAATTAGTGAAAAACAGCGCCAGAAACGATTATATTTATATATATATAAATATAATTAAATTAAATCGAATAACGACGCTGCAGTTCGTAAATTGAAATCGTAACTTCAAATGGTTAGTGTGGAAGATCCGACCGTCGGATTTTCCCAAAACTGGAACCGTTGGATTCGTTTTGAAAAGACCTTCCTAATGATGTAAAATTTGTGAAGATCCAACGGTTAGATTTTCCTATATGTGTAAAACAAAATTAGTGGAAAGCAGCGCCAGTGCATCGACACGACCTGAAACGTCGTTTAATTAAATATGGCCGTTTTAAATTAAACAAAAATGGCGATATGTCGTTATAAAGTGCTATAGACGATATAGAGTGAAAATGAACCAATTTTGTTGTGTTGGCTTGAGATGTGATGGCTGAATGTGTTTGACATGAAAATTATAACTAAATAACTGAAGTGTGAATGTTGAATGGTCCAACCATGTGATTAATTGGTTTGAAAATCTAAATATACGTGGATTATTTGAAAAGGCCGAGTTTATCTCATTTCAAGTAATCGATCGACGTTGAGAAGTCGAAGAGTCGAAGACGACTGAAGACCGACGATCTCCACATTGGATGGATGGGCGCTACTGATGCTCGTGATTGGAGTAGCTACCATGAAGGAATTGAAGTAGTAGCCGTCCAAACATATTGTTGATTGTACGGATATGCGAGGAATTGGTGCCTCCGGTTTCGTTCAGACCCAGAACGGACTTGTAAATGGACTGTGTGTCTGACATTGGATTTTGTTCTGTGTTGATTGATCTCTGTTAAATATATATCTGTTTGGCGGCAGAGAATTTATTCTCTTGCTTAACGCCCTTCTCTGAGACGTACGAGCTCAGAGGTTATGTATTGACAGAAATCAGTCGCATGGAGTGGATTGCCTGTGTGGCACGCCTAAGTGGCATATGATCAAGGCTTCTGTTGCAAAGCAAAGTCTTGTGGTTGATGATCAAAGCATGGTCTGTGTGACGTAGCTTTGTGTATAACGTGAATTCGCGAGCCTCACACCTCGGTATGAGTCAAAAACGGGAGAGTGACTGCAGGGAGAGCACGACGTTTCTTTCTAGCTAAGGTGGTGTCAGTGACTTACCAGCCCTGACATTATATATACTTTTCACCTGTGTGGTTGTTGGAACGCGAGGCGCCTCGATATAGGTCTGTAAGGACCGGGAAACGTGTGTTCAGGAATTGCCAATCCTCAAAAGTAAGAGAGGACCGGCCCTGAAGATCCAAGGATCATAGTGGGGTCCTGGGACATTTGCTAGAGTGTCTCGAATCGGAGAGGAGCTTGCCCCTTGCCTCGACTCATGAAGGAATCCAATTTCCAATACGAAATATGCGGACGTGATTGTATTACTAGTATGGCGACATAGTGGTATGGGTCATTTATGCCGCCTATGATTGATATTTATGATTGAAATCGCTTTTGAAACATATATGCACTAGTAATAATATCAAGCACTTTTGTTTTATTCGTATGAAGCATCTTTGGCCATTATTAGGTAAAAACTCTATCCTCTGGCTTGCGTTGCATTGTGTGATGGGACCTGAGTCTTATAATGGCTTCATTTTATAAAAAGCATTGCGTTGATTTAATCATTTACTTTATTTCATGCACGAGCACTCATTAAAGTAAACCCGTTCCGCGAAAGTGGCGTGGTCCTTTGATTTGCCTTATTATTGTTGTTAATAAGTTGAATGGATTTCTCATACCAGTCCCATGACTGACTCGTAGTTTGTTTCACCTTGCAAACTCGGGTGCCCTTATTTTCACACGGGCAGCCTAGTTACAGGTTTCTGACGCACCTTTTGGCTCATGGCAAGGCTTGACTACACCGTGCTGACTTGGATTTTCTCCGCCATTATTGTATCTATATTATGATTCCGCCACTGGCGATGTAGACTGATATTCCTTTTGTGTACTCTTTATGTATGATTCCGCCTCAGGCGATGGTGACTGATTATGTATCATTATGCACTAAGTTGTATCCTGTACTGTGCTTCTCTGATGTGATGTTATCTATATGATTCCGCTGTCATATGTGTGTAAATTATTCTATTTTCTGTTTATGCTATTATCTGTGATCTGCTAATGATGATTAATGTGTTATATTCCAATGATTATCCTTAACACCGGGTCACGGGGTTTTGGGATCGTCACACGACCGGACCATCAACCTCATGCGACATATGGAAGTGCGTAGGGTATCGACCAACGTCATGGTGAAGTGCTTCCCTCTCTTTCTCACAGATATAGCTGGCATGTGGTTCGACAGTTAACGACAGAGTTGAACAGCAACTGGAACACGTTAGTCACCCATTTCATCGAACAATTCAAAGTACGTATCTCCCGAGCCAAGAGCGTTATGTTCCTATCCACCATCAAGCAGTGATCAGGAGTGATGCTTAGATCCTTCCTCAAAAGATTCAACGTGGCTGCAGCATCAGTCGATCGTCCAGAGCCATCGACGGTACTTATGGCGCCATTGCAGGAGTTCAGAACCGATCGGAATTCTCAATCTCTTTTACCAGAGATCCCCCCCAAGGATATAGATGGCTTCTATTCCGAGGCCAAGCGATTCCTCTGAAAAGAAGATGCCAGCATTGAGATGGAGAGCCTTTAGGTCTTAACCACCAAAAAACAAGGTCCTTCCAACAGCAATGGACAGAATAAAGAAAGAGGAAAGGCCCCGGAAAACAACGAGCGCAACGTGTGACCTCGAAAAGAAAATAAGTACGACCAGTACACTGAGGTAAACTCCTCTCTGCTCGATTTCTACCTTGACATACGAGGGTCCCTGCATACTCTGAGACCACCTCAATGAGAACCAACCTGATGGAGCTCGATTCCGGCAAACATTGCATATTCCGCAACGTAGCTGGACATAACACCAATGAATTCCACCATCTGCGCGACCTCATCGAGGATCGAGTCAGGCGAGGAGAGCTTCCCTAATATGTTAAGAAGCGCGCCCAGGCCTTGCCGCCGCGATCTTCTGCCCAAGCTCCTCAGGTCGATCCTCAAGCTCCTAGAAACGGAAAGGACCCTGAGACAAGCACTCATGGCATTATCATTAATTAGATTTTATTCTTCTTTATGTATTTCCTTCAATAAAACGGACAATTTGATGTACACATGTATGGGGTTAGGATTTAGCTCCTAGGCATGCTCTGGAATCAAATGTTGTCCTCTTAATTTTTTTTTCTTTGTAATAATTATTTAGCAGTTATGAATTTTCCTTTGCAAACATGGATTATGTTTGGAAACTATAAGCCGAGCATGGCTGATGCTCACCCCCCTTTTATTAAACATGGTCAGCGCGGAAGCTTACCACTATTTCTAAAAAACCTATCCACCAACCGAATAAGGTAAAAATATTAACCCGATGGGTTATACTCGCCCTATTTTCTGCACCACAAGCATTTATTGCTCGCTGGACATATTAATTTAACATGAGTCAAGCATAAAAAAACACTTTCCCTAAGCCGAGTATGGTTAAAACTCGCCACCTCTCCAAATAATGCTCGCCACTTCTCTAAGCCGAGTATGGTTAATGCTCGCCACCTCTGTAAGCCAAGTATGGTTAATACTCGCCATCCCTCAAAGCCAAGTGAAATAAAATGTTTGACCCATTAGCCTTCTCCAGATCGAGAATGGCTTATTTTGTCTTTGCATGAATTGGATCTCATAAAGACGATGATCATCATCTTGGCCTTAATACAGTTCCCGGTAGTTGTCGGTTTCCTGGCCTTAATGCGACCTAATTCGGTCGTCGGTTTTCCGGCCTTAATATAGCCATCAGTGCCGTCATATTTCTGGCCTTAATATGGTCCGACGCGACATAGCTGCTCAAGCAGTTGTGCTTCAAATCATATTTCTGAACACACCTCCCTTTACCGAAGAAGATGCATTCTGAGGGGCAAAATGTTAACCCTCTTTTTGGCAAGGGCCGCAACGGGTTAGATCGAAGCCCAAACACACAACCGGCCAAATTGGATAGATCACGCTCTAGGAAACCCAGTAGAAGCTCGGTCTGAAACAGTCACGCATCAGCCCAAGCCAATTCTCATCAGCTGACAGCTCACTCCAGAAGAATCGTTCTCTCAGTCGACCGAATATCTCGCTCCTATACAAAGCACATCGGCCGAGTATCTCGAACCACAATGGAAATACTAAACTGAGCTATTCCGATTCTTATCCCGACTTTCAAGGCAGTAAAGGCGGTCAACCACATCCGGAAAAAACTCTACTTTTGACATACCTAACCGTGAATACCACGTAGGCCACAACTTCCGAGGATACTATTCATGAACAGTAGAATCGGTCTTCCAACCGCTTTTCCAACCAAAGAATGAACTCCATGCGTCCAAGCTTTCCCGAAAAGGCCGGGCCACACCATAACAGCCCAAATCGCCATCTTCACCTATAAATACCTCAAAGAGGAAAAAAGAAGAAAGAAAAACCTTTTTTTTGGACTTCTCTTGAGTCTCCAGAGGCTGAAGCACTCTAATCTTTCTCCTCTAAGAAAAAATTTCTCATCTCTCACTTTTCTTCCAACGGAAAAAGCATTGTACTTGTAATATAAAGCAGAAGTAATATATAAAGTGGACATAGGCACCATCTTTGTCGAACCACTATACAAATTCTGTGTGTGCTCCCCTCTTTCTTTACGTTTTCTGCATTTCATAATCATTATTCGTGTGATCTCCACACGATTGGGGGTTGATTGTCACTAGTGACCAACTTTTGACGTCAACACACTATGTTACTGACATAGATTAATTTTCCTCTTTGATGAATCTCAACAACAATAAGCCATGTTATTGACCGCACTCTTATCATAAACGTTATCATAATATAACAAAAATATAAGGTTACATCCATGTTAAACTACTACAAAATCTACATCTCGGAAAATTTTCACTTTTTGTATTTTAAATTGCTGCTTAAGCCTCCACGTCTGATTGCTCTTTTTTTTTCCTTCATTGTTATTTGTCATTTTTCTTCACTCCAATGTGTTTGAGTTTATGTCTCCCTGAGTTTTCCCCTTGTATTGATGTCTGGTTTATTACTGGCTAGCATTATTACCTTTACTGGAGTTGATTTTATAACATATTTGGTCGTTTGATAAAGTATAATTGATCTCAGCATAGTTTCCCTTTTCAATGTTCATTAAATAACAAACCTTCCTTCTGGGCCTTTTTCATGTGCTAATCCTTTTTTTTGTATTTAAAAAAACTCTTTGTTTGTTTTCCCTCATCTAGGAAAATGTATGTCTAATGGGCTATGTGTATACATTAAATCTGACATCAGTTCATGTTCTTACATCGGAAAGTCAGTGCATAAATTTTGGACTATCTTCGGGATTCTTCTACACTACAATACTTGAGGTAATTAATATGAATTATTTTCTTATTTTCGACTTTGTTATTTTGACTCATGCCTGATACAAATGAATATTATCCTTCAGCTTTTCACCTTCTATTGAATTGTCAGTTCAAATTAATTGCCAATTATATATCTTGTGGATACACAATGATCAAATTTCTTCCTAATTAAGTTAGTTACTTGGTATGATTTAGCAATGTTTTACCACTATGAAAATACCTTGCTGCATACATGTGTTTGCTATATGGTGTTGTTTGTAATATAACAATTTATGATACTTTGTTGTATTGTTTATTTTCTATTATTTCGTTTTTGTGAATGTATACCTACTGTGTCATGTGCTCATCGAATGGTTATAATAAGAACATGCCACTAGGATAAGGCCATCATGAAAAGAGCATACATCATGATGGTTGAAACCACCTACAACAAAGAAAATCAGATTACCATTACAAAAGGAATTTATACACCTTTATGAATCATTTGAACTTGGCCAACTGAATTTTTTATCATAAACTTGTCGTGGGTTATCGATAGAGTCTATATCCGAAGATATTTGACCACCAATGGGATAAATCAATGCGTTTTTCTTTGACTCCTGATTATATCGTTCCTTCATCTATGATGATAATTTCATAATCAATAATATTCAGGTTCCAACATATAATTTTAAAATCAAATTGAGTACAAATATTCTACCATTGATTTCCGCAAACTTACTTTTATAACTCAGTTATTTTTTTACTTTGATGACAATAATATTTGATCTTATTTCCTTTTTTAAAAGTGTTTCTCCTAACATTCGATGCTTATTTTTCAGACATCCATATGCCACAAGTACATATAGTTTATGAATATATATATATGTATTGTTATTCAGTTATTTTTACTTGTTAGTGATTGTGTAACCTGTCTTGAATCTGATAATTGTATATGACTCCATCTCTTGTAGGGTGTCCAAGTTGATGAAACACCAAGCAAAGGCGATAATTTAACTATAAGTGAAAGTGGCCAATCGGAGGTTGAAAGCGAAGAAATAGAGGAACTACTGCAACAACAAAAATATCTTTGTGGTCTAACTGAGAAAGCTCTCCATAAAGGCCACCCATAAAAATATTTTCGTGGTCTAACTACTGCAACAACAAAAATCAGTTTTTACAGGTTTCGTTTTAGTTCCTTTATCCCAGATTGGTATAACTACTGGATGTATAAGCTCCATTTCCATAAAATTTTCCATGTAATGGGCATTAATTTCCAAACTGTAATGTTGTAGACAAATGATCATCGTAAGGTTTTGCAAACAAATTATGTAAGCTGAGTTTATGAATGACTAGTCTTGTTACAATATTGTGTGATGATGAAACCAGAATTAATGCATGTCAATAAACTGTGATTTTTTTAAAAAAAAATTTGATACAGCCATTAGCTGTATCAAATACATGCATTTGATACGGCCTTAGGTCGTATCAAATTGACAGAGATGCCATTTTTTGATACAGCCCAAAGCATTACCAAATCGATTTAGATACGACCATGAGCACTGCCTAATTGACATTTCTAGTGTAGTGACGTAACCTTGTGCCAAGAACGATTCATTCGCACTTCGGTTTAAGCGAGCGTCTACGACTAAAATTTAATTTCTTGTGTCAACAAGAATTGAACATTCACTTGAGCAATTAGACAGGATTCCAGTTCGAGTAAACATAAATCTCATAAATGTTGAAATTCCACACTTACATTGGTGAGCTACGACAAATCATCACAATTACTCCGTGGTAAGGTCACAACCAGTTGCTCGACGCGACTTGGAGACTTTTCCGGCTTCCAGGAATACTTGACTTCACTAAAAGCACATCAGGTTGTCACTAGACATCCTTTGAGGGGATAAGTGTTAACCATCCTTTTGGCCCGGTTACCAAAAGCAATCCAAGCTCACACGACTCATCCCATCATGTCGTTTAATAGCCCAAAAGCATTACCAAAACATTCAGGACTCAAGCCTAGATAGAGCCATACAAGAATGGTCATCTCGGCTCGACTAAGCTTCTCAATCATCAGCAAACACTTCGGGATCGACATTGAGCCTCATCATCAATTCATATCTCGACCTTACATGTAATGACCCGGTAGGATTTCGATGCTCGAGTTTCGACAATAATACATAAAACCCGTATTACTTACCAAAATCCAAGTATCGAAAACACCAGATAGTTAATAGAAAGAAATTACAGGGTGAGATAAGAAAGAAAGATAAGAGTCAAAGAATGAGAAGAACCAATATAACACAGAGTCTCACATCGCAGCAGAACAAAATATAATATATAAATAAGCCTCATTGAGAGCTTTGAAATAAAAACTTACAACCACTAGAGTACATCAATATATCTGGATAGTTATAATATCCAATCCTCATATACAACACACAATAGAATAATCACTATATAATATCATACGTCCGAACTCTTCCAGCTCGTCTCTTCACAGCATCCAATAACCTGAACCTGAAAGTCCCAGGCAAACCCGAGCATTACAAACGCCGGATCAGTTTTGTGAACCAAAGTGAGAAAAACTCGCTAAGTTTATAATATCATCCAACTTGATTTTAAAGTTAAAAACATTTCTTTTCGAAAGAAAATGACAATCGTAAGACCAAATCCACATATAAATATGGACGATTTTTACCTTACGATAACCCAAAACATTTTGAAATCAATATCTTATTCTGATATTATAATAGTGTCTAAGTACAAATAAATAACAATCTTGTAGAAAGCTTGCATCTCACGTTCTACATACATATAATATACAATCAAAACCGTGTGCGCTTGTTGGAGATTGGATTCCGACTATAACAAGGTATGGAACCACCTACCGATGGTGCATCTCTAGAGACGAATACACTGGGTTCAACAAGAAAATCTTGTAACTCGACCACACATGACCGACCACTCATTTCTCTTGAGTGTATCGAATATATTGTCACCATACGGCTGCGCAGCTACCATTTTCCGGGAGATACAGAAATGAAAAAAAGTAACAAATATGAATATTTTCTAAATGGTGACAATATACCTTAATGGGAGCGACACACTTAGTCATCTTACCTGTTTGAATTTTGTCATTTCCCGGTTTTGAGGCTTGAGGTTATAATTTTTCTGAACATCTGGCTACCATTCACTTTTATATCCCACATCGTCCATGCATGTCATCCAGGAACATGATGAACCGAAGGCACCCTCCTACCACATCCTAGGTATCACCCTATAGATTACTAACGCGTAGTCCTTGCAATCCATAAACTCCAACCAAGAAAGAATCACAGTTTATCTCTAGGAGCTAACTAGAGATTACAAGTAATATTTTCATTTTATAAAGAACTATGGTCTTCAAATGCTCCATCTCGATCATCGTCTGATCTCTTCTATGATTACGTATTTGCTGGCCGGAATGGTTTTCGAATATAAATTCGATTCTGGTCTTTCCATACCAACAATTGATAATTGGCCATATTTGATAGTCGGTTATTTAACTATCAAATAAACAAACATTCATCCATAAATAAATGTACTGGTCAAGTATTCAGCATCACTTGGCCTCTTTAGTAATTAACATTTTGTTAATTTAAAATTCTATATCTTCAATACTAGGAAACGTTCCACTTTTCTTATTTAGTAGAAGATTATTCAACTATCGTCTCACTTCTACTTTATTAGTTGCTCATTGTAAATTAGTAAGTGAATAGTTCTCTAAGTATCAACCCCGAAGGCCTAAACCAACATCAGATCGATACCTCGAAATTTACTTAACTCAACTCAACCAGCATACAACAGGTTCTAATTTCTTTAAAAATTAAATCAATTCCCTTATCATACTTAATATATCTTTTAAAACATTATAAATAAACCTTGACTCAAATATAGATCAAATATTATATAAAAACTTCATTTAAAACTTACTTCAACATAATTTGGTTATACCTTAACCAAACTCCATTTCTTGTTTAGAACACGTGATTTTAAATCAACTCCTTATCTTAATTCTCCAACCAACTTCAATTCAATTCGGTTTCCATTTTGATTTTGATTTCCATTTCATAACTCATTTCAATTATCGAAACCCTTTTTACAACGTATCCCATAAGCTTGGTTTTTAATATCTTTCTCGAACTTGGATTTATGAAGTTTACTTAAATAGAATCCAAAAGGAGTTCAATTAAACTAGACATATATTTTTAGTATAAATACGCTTGAAAACCCATTTAACTATAAACAATGCTTTATGATTTCATTAACCTTCATTACTTTGAATCCAAGATCATTATTGAAATAATAATAAACTTCAATATTATAACAATGATTTTCTTCATCATTAACGAATTTAATAATCCACTACCATTTAAGATGTCGACTTATTCAATTTAACACAGTTAACTCATTAATCCATTCTAATTGGCCCTTCCATTTAAATTAATTAATAATATACTAAAATTAATTAATCCCACTTACTTGATTATTATAAAATAAATAGTAATCAATTTCCATATATTCCAAATCTAATTGTTTCTTGAAAACTCTTAATCCTAGTTATTAATAGTTAGATTAATGTCTACTTACTTTTACATTTTATTACATACAAATTACTTTATCAAACCATTTAATAATTTCTTATAACTTAAATAATAAATAATAAATATTTATTTCCTTTTTAATAAATTTAAATCCAAAATAATAGATTTCAATTCTATCTTCTATTATAAAATAAATTGTATAACTTCATTTCTATCGATTTACTTGATGGTAAATAAATATTTACAAAACAGTGGATTCCTAGGCCATTCGCTTTCAACTACTCAACCAATACTGCTCATTGGTTAATAACAAACAAATGTTGAATTTAAATTCAACAATCAATGATCAAATCAATCATCCAATCAAAATGGTTAAACACTGCATATAATTATAATACAAAAATAAATAATAAATTTGAGGAATCTAGTTAGATCCCTCCAACCTGTTTTCCCTGCATCCAAATATGTTATCGCAAATAAAATCATCTATTTCAGTAACAGATATAACATCCAATAATCTGGCAACAACAGTAATCCAAACATTCATATTTAAATTTAATACGTTTATATTATTATAAATGTAACCAACGAGGCAAGTTACCTCATTTTGGAATAATCGTTAAAAATAAAGACTGGTTAAAATTAAATTAAACAAACTTTTAATTTAATTAATTCAGTCAATATACGTAATTACATTCAGCATCCATCAAACAACTAACAACCATAGCACAAAAATATTTAAACCTGACTTATATATTAGTAAGATAAAACCGAGTGAGTTGAACTCACCTTGATCACCTCCACTGTTAAAATGATTTATTTTAATCAAATTAAATAGTTGTTTAATTTGATTAAAAGTTTCTAGTGGTTATCGATTCCGACCAAACCAGCTCCATAATGTCGTGCTCCTCGATACGGTCCTGATGCTTCCAGTCTTGTCTGATTCTGTATGCGTACTAGAACGTTATAGTATTTAAATTATAATTTAAATAAATATTTAGATATCCTAATGCAGATTATAAATAGATTAGTTATCCTTAAATCTAGCTGTGTATACACACATCCTTAACATACCGTTACCCATATTTTAAATCTGATACGTCTTTACAATGTATACATTGAATTCAAACTCTAACAAAATAATTAGTAAATCTAAGTTCTTTATTTACTGAATACATTTTTAAAAGCCCATTAGGCCTAATTAACCCACACATGTCTCCCAAACTTTGGAACACCCACGCATGCACTATTTCTTTCCTCATCTTATCCCCTTCCCCACTACTGAGACTTTCTTGGCCACCTGCTACGCTTTGCTTCAATTAATCTGGTTAATTTCTTTTCCAGTTGCTTCACTAACCTTCCCATTTTCGAACCCCAAGCCCACTTCTCTGAACAAAAACACGTGCCCAGTATTCTACATTTCGATTCACACCTCCTTCCTTGCCACTAAACTCGCCATAGACCTCCTCCAGTATGCCGTGGCCACCATCACAGGACACCGCCTTCTCTACGCACTGCTCACGCTACCCACCCGTGCCACCTGCACGCACTCCATCTCCATGTTAGTCCCATTTTCGGCTCGCCTGCGACTTGAACATCGAAGCTTCCTCCCTGTACAAACAACTGCTACGTTCGAAAATGACCACCCATGAGCTCCAGCGTCAACATGCCTCCATCGCATGTTCTGCCCTACATATACCATCTTCCCAGTCTTGTTGTTCTTTCCATCAGATCCGCTTTTAAACTGTTGCGAGAATAAAGCTTAACAGTGCATGATCTTCAATCTACATGTATTTCGATTTATAAAGTTGGGTGTGAATTGTTTTCATTTTGTTAAAGCTTGCACTAGAATTATAATGGCAACTTGGTATATATTTCGATTTTGGGAACAAAAATGAGGTCTTGCGATGTGTATATATACATATGAAATGAAGCAGACAAATATCACATCCTTTCCTACTTCGTAAGCCCTATGTGTTAGGAGCTTAGAGACGTAGGGTCCGTTTGATTTTGAACGGGAGACATTTGGAAGGGGAATTTGAAGGGAAATTATTGGGAATGGGGAATGTGTTCTTTTTTCGAAAGGGGCGTTTTGGAAGAGGCCAAGTTATTATTTTATTGTTTTTGTATATATTATTTTTAATTGTTTGTGTTTATTGTTGAACAGAACAATAGAACGCAGTATACAAATAGCAGAATTCAAATTTTCTATTGGGGACGTCTTGTACTTTAACACCATAGGTCCAAACTCCTAAATAGAGAATTAAGTTGTAAACTAGTAGATGAAATTCAATACTGAACTTGTAAATTTACAAGAAAGGAGTTAACAATGTTTTACCGCCACTTGATCAGCCCACCAACTTTCGCTTCCACTCACTGTTCCGTATTTAGGATCCCATCTGGCGCCCGTTTTGTCATTCAAATTACGCCATATAGTCTATTTATTTTTATAAGCGTCATACTTAGTCGTCACTTGTTCAGTAGAGACTGAAATTTCGGTCCGTGAAGTAGCTAAAGACTCGTTTAGAGTAGTTGTAATACTCTTGTGTAACCCTTTTTTGTTCTTTCCAGCAACTTGGTAAGTTTCAACAGCTATACGGAGAAACTCTGAAGTTGCAAACGAAGACCATACTTTTGGAGGACGGCGAAATGTTGCTTTCGGACGATTTACTTCAGCCATTGTCATTGAAAACTTGATGAGTTTGCGGTGTGAATTGTTGAAGGAAATTGTGTGGATTGGTGAAGTGAAGAGGTTGGATTTATAAATTGGCAAAATATAGCCGTTTGTAAATTATTCTATTGGCATCCGACGTCGCGTCAGACGCATCTGACTGTAAAGCTCAAATTTCAACCGTTCGGCTTGAAGGGGCAAATGTGTGGGACCCACAGTGGACGTGTCCGACGCATCCGACGCAGACGTAAACTTTAACTACCCAGTTCACAAATCAAACGCTACCATAGTATCTTGTCTATTCAGGTAGAAGAAATAATATATGTTTGCACGAAGAGGAAGGTTTGCAGTGTATAATTTAGTCTAGGGCACCTTGCAAGTAGATGGGTGTATGCAGTATGAATTGGTTCGCATAGAGTTGTACAGTTTTATCTTAGGCATGTACTTAGAACCTCTTGCTTAGGCGTGAAGGTATAATATTAGACAAGCATAAAGAAATGGTTGGCACTTTGCATGTGTAGCTGTGCAGAAGTCATGTGAGTAAGATTGTGTATAGAAACGGTAGGTGGTACTTCGATAGGTACACAGAAGAAAATCTGTAGGCAACAGTAGTATCGTTCCTATATTCTTTGGTCATATTTCAAAGAGCATTTTTTTATTTTGGTCTGGTATTTTTAATTCTATGAATAGGCCAGTTTTTGAAAATATTGCAATTGTAGCCTCTTTTTGGCCAACTCAGCGATGAGTTAGCCACAAATGGCTTTCATGTACTGGCGCAATCAAGGAATGCGCCTGTCCACGTGGACACTAGCGCAATCTTCGATTGCGCCAGTACTAAAAGTTCTGAAAAGAACTTTCCGGGTGCAATCATGGATTATGCTCCGAAAATTTTTGTTTTCATTTTTTAAAAGCAGATAGTTTTACCTTTTCCTTCTCTCATGTACCAACATAACCCATTTCACACTCAAAACCCAAAAAACCCTAAATTTCTAAACCTAAAAAATATATCAAAATTCAAGTTGTTTAAAGATCAAAGTTAAGAGTAAATAAGTTTGGCTATTGGGAGATTATCGAAAGGTATGAATTTGGTTTTTATGGTTATTTGTATTTTACCCATCTAAGTTAAAATTATTTTGTTTTTAGAATAGAACGAAATGACGCCAAATTATATTGGAACTATATGTTATTACGGTGGAAAATTGGTTGTATCTAGCAAACCGACAAAAGTTTTAAAAGGGTCAAATTTCTTACAATTGAAGCATGCCATGTATAAATGTACTAAAATTAAGTCGGATGAGTCTGACATTGAGTTAGTTTGCAATTGGCCGACCGATTCTGGATCTAAGGCAATTAAAATCAAAGACGAGAACGACGTTGAAATTATGTTGTCCTCTATGTCAAAATCTATTGAATTATTTGTAATGAAAGAGCAGAGGTTGTCGACAGAGCCAACAGTTACACCAGTGGTATCGGCTCCCGCAGCTTGTTTTCCATATTCGACTATGAGCGCTGCCACGTATGAGTAACAACAAATGTGTTTTGCGTTTAATCCGTACATGAATTTGCATCAGCCATCGCTACTTGGCTATCCATATCCGATGCAGGAAACTATCTAGAATATAACTCAAGGGTAACTCAAAATTTAGAATTCTCCTACTTCACAATATTACCATTGTCTTGTGTAAGATTTAAAAAAATTGTGTATATTTCAGTTTTGTTCTGAATTACTTCATGACACAAACTACCGCCGGACCATCTACAAGTTACTATTGTTCTCCCATGCAGCCAATGCCCACCGAAATGTATCAGATGACCCAACAGTAAGTTACTAGTGCCATCGCTATAGATTTATGCAGCGTATTAAATGTACTTCAGAATTTTCCGCTTGCGTACCACAGGTATCCAACACAAGCCACCGAAGCAGAATCTAATGTTGAACCAAATATTCCCGATGTTGACATGGAACTAGATGATCAAGATTTGAGAGAGGTAAATCCAGATCCTACACTTGACAGCATGACCGTTGTTAGCATTCCTAATAATGATACGACATGGGTTCATGTAATGCGAGTAAACAATGCTTCCTTAAATTTTGATTTGGGAGGCGAAGACAATGCGGCCGAAGATAGTGATGAGAAGGTGCCACAGTTTGAGATACCATTGGATGATGATTTATACAATGCACAAATGATAGCTAGATCCATGGTTGCAAATATGCAATTCAACAACGAAGTTTTCAAATTGTCCTGCGTTCAGAATGGTTTCAAAGTAGGTATGATGTTTGAGAGCAAAAGCAAACTCCTTCAACAGTTAAGCGAATGGACGATTTTGCATGCAGTTTCGTTTAAGCCGATCAGGTCAAAAAAAGAAGAAATACACTGCTTTTTGCAACATGGATCCCAACTGCTCGTGGAGAATACATGCCTTAGATTCTAAAAAAGCGTAGAAAGGTTTGTGGGTTATTAAAAAATATCCAGCTAAACATAGTTGTGTAAATCCGATAGTGAACTCCAATCATAAACAAGCAACGTCAACTTTTTTGGTTTTGAAGACCATGCCGTTTGTGAAAGCGGATTTGAGTATTACACCTAGATTAGTGCAAGTTTTAATACAGGAACAACTATTTATAAAAATTGGTTATACAAAGGCGTAGAGGGCATTAAGCAGAGCAATTGAAGGCATTTATAGTGACTGGGAGGATTCATACTCTACTCTTCGTCAATATTTTGATGAACTTATCAAAGCTAATCCTGGAAGTGTTGCCCATATAGTAGCCGAACCATGCGGAGTTTTTGAGAGGGCATTTTGGGCTTTTGGGCCATGCATTGAAGGATTTGTGCATTTTTGACCTTTGCTTTCCATAGACGGCACACATTTATATTGGAAATACAAAGGCACGTTACTGGTTGCGACTGCTATCGATTCAAATGATTCACTGTACCCGTTAGCATATGGGATTGTGGAGGCCGAATCAACCGATACTTGGGGTTGGTTTTTTGCGTGTATACGGACATTCATCCATAGTGTTCAAAATCGGCGCATCACTTTCATTTCTGATAGGATGAAGGGTATACCGGTTGCTTTGGAGAATTTTTGGAGATACTCCCACAAAGATATTGCGCCAGGCATTTAAAAGCAAATTTTCAAGCTACTGGATTCAAAGATAAAAGTTTGACAGGTTTGTTTTATGCAGCAACATGTGCTTCGGAGGTGGTTGAATATCAAAAGATCCGTGACGAAATTAAACTAACAAACGTTCTGGCACATAATTGGATTGAGCGTAGTTTGGGGGGGGGGAGGAAGAGAACTGGGCTTTGTGTTTCGATGACGGTGGTAGATTTCATGTTATGACGACAAATGCTTCTGAAAGCTTTAATGGTGTACTTAGAGGTGCATGATCATTGCCCGTCAAAGCTCTAGTTGCACATACCTTTTTTTGGTCGGTGGAATATTTTTGTACACGAATAGAGTTTGATATGCCAACGACGGCAAAGCTAACCCCAAAATGGGAGTTGAAGATATGTGAAAAGGCAAATGAAGCTAGACGTTGCTGCATTGTCTGATATAATGAAGGTGAGTGGGGAGTAATTTCGCATGTCGGCAAGGAATACAAAGTATTATTCGATCAAAACACTTGTTCTTGTACGTGTAGAATTCCATTACTTCAACACCTTCCATGCGAACATGTAATGGAGGCTTGTTCTAATGTAACCAACGGTGCTAATCGACAACACCATGACTTTGTCTCGAAGTGGTATTCGGTGAAGAAGTACTACGCAACTTACAAACCGAAATTTCATCCTATTCCAGATAAACGTTACTAGAGCGAATTCGAGGGACAGGTTTTATTGCCACCAACGGTGCGTAGAACAGCAGGGAGACCCAAATCAACTAGATTTAAAGGAACCATGGATGAAATGCGGGCTCCTAAAACGAATAGATGCAGTAAATGCAGAGTGGTTGGTCACAGGATTAGTCGATGTAATTCAGTAAATTAGGATTTCGTATTGTAGTTTATGTTTGAACTATTTGTAGTAATGTTTGATTGCAATCGAAATTATTTCTTTACTACATTACCGACAATACATTGTTGCAATAGCATTTGAATACGATGACTAATACATTGTTGCAGACTACATTAGCATTTGGATACGTTAATGCACTGATACAATAGCATTTGGATACGATGACTAATACATTGTTGTAGACTACATAAGCATTTGGATACGCTAATACACTGATACAAGTCCTGCCTACTCATTGGGATATCGTGGTAACTGGGATTCTAAATCCGAGTTAGGTTGTTTCAGACGGAAAATCTCCTTTTCCAGGCGTTCGTTCTCATTTTGCATCTCCAATGCATACTCATGCATTCTTCGGCACATCGGAGGATCAACCCACTTGGTATAGTTACAAACTCGAAAGGTGTTCAGATAAAGTAGGCTCATATCGTATATAGTACATTTGTAGAGCCTATGCCCTATACCAACGCTTCTATTTTTGTTCGCAATCACGCAGAAGACCGACCCGCAGTAACAAAGCTTTCTTGGTACTGCCTCGCCGATTGCTAGAGCTCAGTATCGATTAGTATATTTACCCCCATGCACCGCAACGAAATGCGTTTGGGGTGCACCCATGAGATGATCTGGGAGTTCTACCATGTCAAATTTTTACGGTCGGGGTAAACTTCTTTACCCGGTCGACGGTGATTTGGGGACACTTTGGCTTGTTGGGAATCATCAACAACCGTCAGGTGGTCATACACTCCGGACTCCAAACTTTACCAATATTTCGACAAAGTGTCATCATTCGTTTCCCATTGATTCATCCAACATAGTAATGGAATAAAATTTCACTTTCAACCCAACTATTTAACATCCATTGCAAGAGAGTAAGGGATTTCATGCAAGTACCTTTGTAAGAGCACAATCTTGCTAAAGAGAAGGAAGCACCAATCTTTGTTTTTTAAATTTCTAAAAAGTAGAAGTGAACATGGATTTTGGTAAAGTGGCAGGAAGAAAAGGAAAATGAGGATTTTAATTTCACTTTTGCTACATTTACTTTTGTATTTAACGGTCAAAGAACAAGTAGGTAGTAAAGCTACATTTTTTGCTTTTTTGACCCAAAACAAGGGTAACTCCTGTAATCTATTCCTCCTAAACATATCACACCTTCTTATATAGCAATACTTGTTCTCATTATTGCAATACCTCCTTCTTCTATTACTCAGAAAAAATGCCATCTTGGCCATCCTCTTTAGACTCCGAAGAAGAAGCTAGAACAAATGAGACTTCAACAGTATGCGGACGAATTCCCAGAGCTAAACCTGTTGGGACTTCAGGATGTACCATCCGGAGAGCATGCCAATGTAGAACCACCTCACGAAGTTCAGGCACCTTAACTAGGTCAAGTACCCTATGACCAGGCGGTCACTCAACCACCTCAACAAGTTCAAGCACCGCATGAACAGATGGTTGAATCTTATCCTGTACGTTGCTATCACGGTTATGAGATCGAAGTTGTTGTTCGAACAGATGGAAACGATATAGGTCGGCGCATTCATATATGTCGAGCCTATCCAAATGGTTGCAACTACACCGAATGGATAGACGAACCTTTCAGCCCGAGGGCAATAGCTTATGCAAACGAACTAGAACGCAAGATTAGACGACTCCAAAATGTTATTGAACAGATGCATTTTGACTGTAACCACTAGTTTGTACATGTGTGATTAGAGCACTAATTTGCTCTAAATTGTAAGAGGACTATATTAAGGTCCTTTGTAAGACAAACTATTGTCCTAAAATGATTTTGAATGAATTTTATTGTATCGAATGAATTGTATTGAAGCATGTTGAATGAATTGTATTGAATTGTCGAAGTCCAATATTGAATGAATTGTATTGAAGCACATTTCCTGAATTGTAATGAATTGTTCTAAATCGGCTTGTTTTCTTTTCACCATTCGGCGCAATCATTGTCTGTGCCCAATGGAACCAGAGAACTTGGTCCCTGGGGCATAATCAATTATTGCGCCCAAGGGACCAAGTAGTGTAAAAATTCACCACTGGATGCAACCACTGTCTGTGCCCAATGGAACCAGAGAACTTGGTCCCTGGGGCATAATCAATTATTGCACCCCAGGGACCAAGTAGTGCAAAAATTCACCATTGGGCGCAATCATTGTTTGTGCCCAATGAAACCAGAGAACTTGGTCCTTGGGGCGTAATCAATTATTGCACCCCAGGGACCAAGTAGTGCAAAAATTCACCATTGGGCGCAATCATTGTCTGTGCCCAATGGAACCAGAGAACCTGGTCCCTGGGGCATAATCAAGGACTGCACCCTAGAGAATAAAGAGGGGAATCTGGCTAGCTTTTTCTCACTCGATACAATCCAAAATCCTTCCAAGTCGACCATTCATTACAAGTCTAAAAATGCAATTACAATTAACCAACCCTAACAAATGATCTTCAAAGTTTCAAACTGAAAACATACAAATTTAATCAAAACAAATAACGAAACCAAACGTAGCAATCATTACAACAACTCGTCCACAACGACCATCGACTTAACAAAAGTATACTTTCACTAATACTTTCACTACTACTTTCCAGTTCACACAAATAAAGTTAAAACATGTCTAAATGCCAACTTAGAACAAATCCAAATTCCACAACTAACGTCTAGTTTTCTTATGTTTCGCCACAACTTTTCCTTTTCTCCAGGGAGTCCTTTGAGTTGCCACTTGCGACTGGGTTGGCTGCGAAGGACCAGGCACGAACTCAATTTGGGTCGGCTGAGAAGATGCCGTTGATCTTTTCCCCTTGTCTATTCGTGCGGACTAATGAGCAGGAACAATTGGAGGCGGTGGTGGTCGTGCAAGCCTGTTCTTCCTCAAAATCGACTGAAGAATGCGGGTAATGCTCATGCACTTGACCTTCGACGTCTCCGGCACCTCCGCCGATAACTCCTCAACCAACGCGGCTGTATGGTAAATTGCATCGGTCTGCAATACACATAATGTAAGCACATATTTTTAAATATCGTTTGTGTTAAAATACCATATGCAAAAAAATGTACATACAACGAGCTCATGGTATGTAAAGTTAATCGAGTACGTCTAATTCGTTACGATAGAACGAAATGTTGTGTCTAGGCATGAACAACGAGCTCTTCGGCCCAACCTACCTATTGAAAACATTAAATTAAAGACTTTCTCTTGCAATTTTAATAAAACCTATATTCAATTTATACTTTTAGTAATATTACCTCGAAGCAGAAGGTAATGAAACATCAATTTGCGCCCTCTTCATATTTACTCTCCCTGCGGGGAGATACGCCCAAGACCACGTCTGTAGACAAGTATGATTATTATAAAACATAGGATGCAACGAGTAAGGAAATATCCCTGAAAAAAGAAAACTAAAAAATGTAATACCTGCACTAATGTAAGGTAACCTCCAATGGAATCGAGCCATCCATGTTAGCTCCACATATGTGAAGCCAAGAATGCCGCTACCCCAAGCATACTCACGGCATAAATCGAAGTCCTCCAAGTAATGTAGCCATCTAAGCCAAACACGAGATTTCGAATGGTCACAAACCAAACGGGAAGTGATAATGTGAAGGATAATGGCCCACGCACACTACTCCATTTGTTCTTGAGAAGCATCCTCAGGAATGTCATCAGCCAATTGTTGCCTAAACCACGAGAAATTAATCATCTCGGACCCGTGCCACTCGACTCCTGGAGGAGATAGGCCTAGCAAACTCTCGCACATTTCCGCATAATCATCGGATTCAAGAGTGGTGAGTGGACGACCATCGATAGGTAAGCCAAGCGAAATCGCCACGTCCGCCAATGTGATCGTCATTTCACCGCATCTAAGGTGAAATGACAATGTCTCCGGTCTCCGTCGATCTACTAAAGTTTTTATATGATGGTGGTCGATTTGTATGGATCCAAGGCGATGTATCAAGAGAAAACTCGCTCGATCAAGTAGCTCTAACACACCGGCATGTTTTGAAGTGACCAACTTTAAGAACGATGAATGCTCGATGGTTTCAACTGCAGTTTTGAGCTGGCACACAATAACAAAAGTGAACTTTTGATTAGTTAACATGCACATATATTCACGAGCTCTATATTCTAACAAGTATTAAATGGTGAGTTTTGGTTACCGCCATCAACTCCGCTTTGTTTGAACGATGTTGTACCTGTAAATATAAGATGCTACCATCTGCAGGTCTGGCCGCCATCTCCGCATACTCTACAATAATTCAATGCTAACAAATTTAGTACTAGGTTTCACCAAAACAAATACAAACCTACTAATCTTCAATTCTACACAAATTCAACATTATGAAGTAAACTACCAATCTTCAATTCTCCACAACAAACTTTACATGCCTTTTCAAACTACAAGAAAATGCTCTATAAATCAAATGACCACATTTTCCAATCTTAACAAAACTCTCACGAAATCAACTATTTCGCATATATATGAACAATACATCAACTATATACATCTATAAACCATCGGTGTACAAAATTACAAGAAAAAACAAAAAAAAAACCTAAACCTAAATTCTGAAATAAACACACAAAAATTATAGAGATAATTACCTGCAGCTTGCTCCTGTGTTGAAGAACTTGCCATATTTAATTTAGAAGCTGAAATTACTTGAAGATAATTGGGGTTATAATTTTGGTTTTAGGGATTTTTGGTTTCTGTGGGATGTTTTAAAAAGGAGGGTGAATGACGAGGAGGCCATCTGTTTTTTTTTATAAAAAAAAACCTTTCAGGGTGCAATCAATGATTGCCCCCGTAGTTAAAATCCTTCCTTGGCCAACTCAACGCTGAGTTGGCCAAAAGGAGGCTAAATTTGCAATTATTCAAAAACATGGCCTATTCGTAGAATTAAAAAAATCGAGCCAAAATAGAAAAATGATCTATTTTAAATATTTATTCTGCTTCTGATTTGCGTGTGCATTTTTAAATTTCACAGGGATAACTGTAATTAGGGTATATAGCTGATGAGAGTAAAAAGAAATGTATAGGGTAGGTATAATTTGAGAAGAACAGATGGGACAGTGTATTTTCGTGTCATTGGAAAAATTTATAACACGCTAATACTATAGGATAGGTAACTTTTATTAGCTACTTACACGTTAAAGTTATATATATATATATATTATGTTTGCACACGGTTAATCAGTCCTACTGTTATTTTCGCTACCATTAAATATACGTACCACCATACACCGGCTCCAAACTCAACGAAAATATATACACTGCTACGTCTTGACGTTCCGGTCCCAATGAAATTAATTTCGTTGAAAACGGACTCCATTTGCAAAAAAAACTTTAATTTAATTCTAATATATTCATCGATTAACCTTTAAATTGAACGTACCGATATAACAACTCCAATTGGCACCAGACTGGAAATATAACAATAACCAGCCATATGTATTTCAATAAAATTCATTTCGTTGAAAACGGAGGTCATTTGGAAAACAATTATTTTAGAGGCCTATGTAATATCGATATAATATTAATTAAATTCAAAAACATATCCAATTATATAATAAATAAATTATTATTATCGTATTTATATATCCAAATGGAAATATATCTCATTTCTAATCTAATAAATATAGAATTATAACTCATCATTCCAAAATTTCAAGTTAAACAATATCCAGGATATATAAAAATCAATTAAATATATTAAATAAATGTTATTATTTATTGACGAATTCCATATCGACTATTTTAAAATTTTATTTGGACATAACTTACAATTTATAAGATGAAATCTTGAATTTTCACTTTCATTAGAAAATTATAATCAAATAGATTCAGACGATTCTTGTTTCAAAGAATTCCGACTTAAAATGGATTATGTATACTTAATTGAAGTTCAAAACTCAATATTACGAACTATTGCACCGTTACGGCCTCGTTTATAATTAAATATAAACTATACTTTCAAGTATCGTTTTTAATAAACGAAATAAATATTATAAATCCATATAAAATTCCAATTAAATATTTAATATAATAAAATATATTAAATACTTAACTACCAAAAGTACGGGACGTTACATTACAACTCCTCAAAATCCCACTAAGTCCAATTTTGTATCCCCAAAGATACGATTTCCCAGATTGGCATACATCCCACTTTTCATACTTGTGTCACTCTTTCCACTTTGTATTCATATCCAGGAACTCTCAGTTTTCGTATCACCAATCCATACTGTGCATCCCACTCTGTCTCCAAAATTCATGTCCATATCCTACTCACTCCACAACTTCATATCCCACTCGCTTCCACAACTTCGTATCTCACGCTGCCCCACTTCAACTCCCGTGGATACGAAGTTTTCAAGCACCCCCGAAACGAAGACGAGAAGTCCCCGATATGAAAAGAACAAAGAAGCGAAGTGGGAGAGATTCCAAAATAAACTAAGTCCTCGGGAGTTGTAACGATCATGGGATCGGTACCGATCCCGAGGTACGAAATGTGCGGTGTGGGCCCCACACCATACCTGCTCCTACCTACCTCTCCTCTCCGATAAATACCTACCATTCTACATGAGAAGGGGTTGGTTTTAGGATATTTGAACACTCTAGAAAAATGAAGACCTTACAACATCTTCCCAAGCATACCCCATCACTCTTGGAAGAAGAAGAAGATTCATTTTGGACACTGAGGCTATCTTGGGCTGTATAGGCATTTTGGGAGTAAGGAACTTACCTTGTCCTTGGACATAGTAGAGCCCATTTTCCACTATTATCATTGTATTAACATGGAACTACTGTTTTTCCCATTGTAAACTTGTATAAAGAGCATAATAAAAGAGGAAAGCCATCCAAAGTAAACATAGACCTTCGCAGGCCGAACCACTATAAACACTGTGTCATTTGCATTCCCGCTCATGTTCCATTCTAGATGATTAGTTCCATTACTTTTGAACTCATTAGGTGTTGCACCAACATATATGCGTCAACAGTGTGTAACTGGATATGGTTCCAAGATCGAAAGCCACTAAAATAAATGATGATGTTAATGTAGATTTATTGTTCTTAAGGATAACGAAATCCATAGAGCTGTTTATTTTAAAGACGAGAATAGTGCAAGTAGAAGAACCCATAGCACCAAAAGTAGTTAATCTTGAAACCGAAGATATTACTAGAAGTGCGAAGACTGTATAAACCGATCATGAAAATGCATCGCCGAGCTTTAATAATGCATTATTGACAGCGAAGTACAGTTTACAACTTGGTTATTTTTGGGTATTGGCCATGTATGAGTTATCAACATGGTATCCAATATAGCTATCTTTATTTGACTCAAGGGAGCTTTACACATATGATGGAAATGTGAATGATATTTTTGACATTTTTACCATCTCTAACAATTTATGTTATTTAACAAGTGATAGATTTAATGTTTTGTAGCTGTGTTTTACATCCGCCAACACCATTTAGACCCGTTGGACCTTTCAATTATCATATGTCGCCTTTCGTATATCCTACACCATTCAATTATCATATAGGCTATAGGTATGTAAATGACATGTAGTTAATTGCTATGATTGTAGATTTGAAAGTTATATTTAAAAGAAAAGTTCTTGTGAATTTTAAATGTATCATCCATGATATTTCTGCACAATCTTACATCGAAGTAAATAACATGGACATAAGATCAAACGAGGCATCCATTGATATGAAAATGGACATGATTGTAGGTGAAGATGTACATGTTGATATCCCTGTTAATGGTATAGATGCAGTAAGTATGCCATAAAAGGAACGCCTTGGACCGATAGCATGGAAGTTAGTAACCAAGTCTTAAACTACGATCCTATAACTGTGGAAGAAAGATTGCCTAAAGATAGTGACGAGACGGAAATGCAGATACCACTTGACGATGACTTATGCATGATACAGATAATGACTATGTTTATTGTTGTTGAATTTCAATTTAAAAAAAATATTTTCAACAAATAGCGTCCAAAATAGATTTAAAGTTAGTATGTTATTTCAAGACAAAAGAAATTTTTATACAATAGTTAAGCGAACGATCAATTCTTCATGTTGTCTCCTTTCAACCTATAAAATCAAATAAAACAAAATACACAACCATATACAATATTAATGCTAGTTGTCCTTGGAGAAATCATGCAATTATGTCAAAACAATCCAAGTAGAGTTGGTGGATTATAAAGAAATATCCAAGTGAACACAAATGTGTGAACCCGACGGTTAACTCAAATCACAAGCAAATGACTTCTGTGATTTTAGTTTCAAAGATCTTACTGTTTGTAATTTGAGTATAACAACCGACACTATGCAAGTATTCAGGAGAAACAATTGTTTGTGAAGATTAGTTATATGAAGGCATGGAGAACTTTAAGTTAGTCGAAAGGATTTATGGTGATTGCGCGGAATCATATACCACTTTAAAGTAATATTTCACAGAAATTGGTAGAACGAATCCGGGAGCATTAGGCATGTTTTTGCGGACGAATATGGAGTGTTTGATCGAGCATTTTGGGCTTTGGGTCCGTATATTGAAGGTTTTGTACATTGTTGTCTCTTTTTTTACATTGATGGGACACATTTGTATGGGAAATACAAAAGGACTTTACTTGTAGCCATTGTCGTTGACATGGATGACCATATCTTTTAGCATATGCAATTGTTGAGTCAGATTTGTTGATAGTTATGGGTGTTATTTTAGATTGCATGCTCCAGTTCATTCATACCGTTAATGATCGACAAATTACTTCCATTTTTAATAGAATGAAAGGAATACCACATTGGAAACAAAGTGGCGTTTACCCCATAAGCACCGCTTTTTTGCTCGACATCTTAAGATAAATTTTCAAGCAGTTGGTTTTACAGAGAAACGATTGTCGGGTTTTTTATGCAGCGACATATGCTTCGTAGGAAGTCCAATATCATAAGATTTAGAAAGTAATAAAAGTCAATAACAGTAGGGTGCACAAATGATTGAAAGAAGTTTGAACAGGAAGGGAGAGGAAAAGTTGGGCCTTGCATAAAGATAATGGCAGTCGATTTCATATCATAACCACAAATGCTTCTGATAGCTTCAGCTGTGTACTAAAAGTTGCTCAATCGTTATCTGTGGAAGCTTTGGGTGTACTCACTTTTCTTCGGCCAATTGACTACTTTTTTCAAAGAAGATAAGCGATAGGAAAATTTCCAATTCATCTTACTTCTAAGTGGGAATCAAAGATTGCCGAGAGAGGCAATGAAGAAATGCGTATAAGGATTGTTCACTTTAGCTAAGTAGAATGACATTTTTTTGTGCAATATTTTGGCGATGAATTTGATGTGTTAAACATTGGTAACACTTTCTCATGTTTGTACAACATACCTTTATTACAGATACACCTTGTATGCATGTAATGGACGCTTGTTCATCAGTTTTAAATAGAGCTAATAGAGCTCATCATGATTTTTCTTCATTATACTATACAATTGAAAGATACCTGGTTGCATACACTCCCGAATTTCACCCCGTTTGAGATAAGTGATGTTGGACCTTAAGTGATACCAGTTGGCGTTACCTCCTGTAGCGAAAAGGAAACCAGGACGATCGAAGTATATTAAGAATCTTCAATTCGGTTGAGAGTTGGAATTGATCAAAATTCGAAAATTAGGTTTTCAGGCCTAAAGCTTTGGAAAAGTGTAAAATGAAGGTAGTACAAAAATGAAAAGGCAATATATGGGCACATAAAGGAAGAAAAAGTTGTTGGAGCATAACACACGTGCGACATCCCAAATGACACCACATGTTTTGCTATACACCCAACAGCAGCATACAAGACAGTGCCCACTGACGGCATCCCAGACGTTGCTTTGTTGGATTATTATTACCACATATTTATGGCATCAAGCCAGAGTATTGACAAAATTTGGTATGTCACCCACTGAAAGCATCCTAGATGAAGCTTTGGTAAATGCTCGCTGCCACGAGCATGTAATAGTGAGTCAAAAAAGGCAACACCAGGGATGCCACAAAAAGGCGACATCCTATATGTCCTTCTGTTAAAAGCTCAAAGCCATGAGCTCGTGGAAGTGAGCCAAACTATAGGTGGCATCTAGGATGTCATCCACTGGTAGTGCCCCACATGACGCTCTGGTAAATGCTCACAGCCACGAGTATGTGGCAGTGAGTCAAAATATAGGCAGCATCAGGATGCCTCTATTAAAGATCACTGCGGCGAGCTCGTGCAATAAGCCAAATTATTGGCAGCATATAGGATGTTGCCCACTGGAGGAACCCCAGATGTTTCTTTGATAAATGCTCACTTCTTTAACAAACTTCACTAGCAGCATCCCATTAGCGGCTTTTGATTTAAATTTCAACATCACTTGCATATTATTTCAACATGACTATGGAATTGTAAACAAAAATCACTTTCATACTAATTACCAATGTACTCAATAATCAACAACCCCAAAAAATCATTCCCATTCAACATTCCAATGAAAAAAAATACCGTTTCATCAACATGAAAAACATAATCTGAGTCTATATAAAAAATAAAAATTTTAACACAAACAATCCATATAGAGTCATAAACCTAACAAGTTTTTAAACTCAGATTCATTCGTTAAAACCAAATTACTTCAAATGTTTTAGAATGCTAGGTGTTTACTTATTTCTCCTTGGATTTGTCATAAACTCATCCATCGACTCCTCTTCTTCTTCAAAGGGCTCTTCAATACTTATGACAGGCGGCTGTGAACTTCCAACTACATACATAAGCCGTGAAGGTAACTCGTCGTAGGATTGACCATTGCCTTTTCTATGACTTTGTTACCTTTTATTTGTGCTTGGTAGCAGGCGGTAAATCAACAAATTATAACTAAAGGATATAAGGGGGTGGAGGAGGAGGTTAAGGTATGGTCTGGACATCTTGTTCTTTGATAGACGCATGTGAAAAATATATTTTATGGATGTGAATTTCCCTTTGTTTCTCTATGGAAATTCCTTCTTAATATCATCGACATACTAAAGGGTGTGGTATACTCCTTCCGCCTATACATAACATGTGTTATTAAATATTTTACCACTCTCATACATGACCAAATTTTAATACATACCGCAATTCGTTCAAGCAGAGCTCTTGGAATATAAGAAGGAACCTATGCACCAGTAGGTGGCAGTGGACTTTTCAACACATACTAACATGTGATATCTAAATACCATGCCATGTACTCCTCATGAGTCTGAGTGGCTTCATTCTCCTCTTTCGCACAAGTAAAGCGATTATTCCATAATGTAATCATCTCGTCATACTCAAATCCGCCAACTAGAATAAAATAATGGGAAGTAGGATAAGGAAGCTGCTGGCGTAGACCAAAACTGCATCATTACTCTGTCTGAAAGATGAAATGCATAATTTGTTGAAGAAATCAAAAGCAATTTAGCACTCCATAGCTGTCTAGCGTCTTTGCATAGTGACGAAAACACCTTAAGATTTGATTCACTGTAAGGGTCCATGTGATAGCATCATAGTCTAAGACATCAAGATTGTTCATGTAGAACAACAAATTCCTTCTCGATGACAGTTTGGTGTTCTTAGGTCCATTCCACCTGAAAATACATAACTCTTTATACACTTTAATAAATGCTTATATATTTATAGAACCGTATAATCAACAGTAATTTTCCTTGCTCCATACGGTTTTTTGTTGTCGACTATCGGCCTCTTCATAATACGACCTACGAGAAGATAAGTCCATTACCATAGTTGCAAAACACATATTTTTATTTTAATTACGCCTATTGCTTGGATGAATTATAAATTACTTAATAATTTAAATCATACATGAACAAGACTCAAACACCTGCATACAGACCTTTGATGTACCAAAGTAGCTTTAGTGAGGTCTGAGTGTGTGATAGATAGCACCACACTACCCCTAAGAATACTATCAACATGAATCAAGGTCGTCTAGTAAAGGAAGCCAATGAAGAACCACTCCGGTCTTCGATCTATCACAGAAAAAGAGGTTGAGTGATGACATTCAATATCATAACACGAGCGTACTGTGCTATATACAACGAAGATGCATTCGATGGAATATCACCAACTAATTATGCTCTATACAAAGTGGTTACAACCATCTCATTCCTCTATTTAGCATCTTCTAAAAGAGACAACCAAGCAATCTTTCGCACAAGTTCATATAATTATGTGCAATATCGGGTTGAATAATGGGATCACTGCTATTGGCAAACCCAATAACATAGACACATCCTTAAGGGTAATGATCATCCCACATACTCTAAGATGAAATGTAGATGTCTCAGGAATTCATCTATCAAGCAAAATTATAGTAAAGTTGTGATCTACGTGTGTGTGTAGCCGAATTGATGTACCAAACTAAATCCCACTCTCTCTGGGAGCTCCAAAACAACTGAATGATTAGAAGTGACTTGCTTAAGGATCGATGTAAAATCACTGGTCCATTCTGGATTAACCATCTCTGCCTGAATGCAATAATCTCGTTTAAATACACAAATTTACTAAAATAAGATTGCATTTCTTGATAAAGTCAACAAAATAGTACCTTCATCAAATCTGAAAAATTAGTCTAGTGTAATCCTTGTGAGTACAGAACATTTAGGCCAACCGGTCTAGGTTCCATTTCCCTATATTCTACCAAATAAAGAAATAGAAATCAACCATAAATTGCATATACCACTACTTAAAAACAGTTAATGAAATGCTAATCAAACAATGTCAACAAACATCGCAATTGCATATACCACTTGCCAAATACTACTCAAAAGCAATCAATCAAATGCTAATTGAACGTCATAATTACACATTCCATTTCTCATATTATACTTTGTAGATACTTATCAAACAAACAACAGAATGCACACACCAGTTTTTAACCTGCAAATAGTACTTAATTACACCAAATCATGTTTTTACATGTCTATATCAAATAATAATAATTATACATAAAATGAATACATTCAAAAATTAAGTATTCAGCCTAAATTCATACTAAATCGTATTAACGCTACCTAAATATATGTTTTATCAAACTAAACGCAAATGATATACCATAGGAGTTGTACATCAAATAATTTCAACTTATACATCATGATTTCTCAAATTTCTAAAATTAACAAAAATACCATTTTTACATATAAATGGAATATAACCAACCAATAAGAGGAAATTGAGAAGGTGAGGAAGCTATTTTAGTCAATTTTAGCAAAAAAAAATGTGTTCATTTGCATGGATTTGATATTTAAAGGAAGATTTTCGTTTTTGAGAAAAGTGGGTTAAGTTAGAAATGAGGAGGAAAGAAGTGGGTTGGTTTAACAGTCCCCCAAGATTTGGGTTTATATCCAAAAAGTAGCCCACTGACAACATTTTGGATGCCACCCAAGTGATTTCGACATCTAGATGCCCACTAGAGAAATTAACTGGTGGCATTTGAGATGCTTCCAGCATCCTACATGGCCTATTAACTGGTTTGTTTTTGTTATTATAAGTTTCCAAAATCGGCCAAAATAAAAAAAATCCTAATTTAATAGATAATGTATGTTGTGTTATTTTCTGTTGTGTAATGTAGCTTGGGTGAATACATAAATCTAGGGTTGTTATGATACTAATAAGCATTAACCATATGTGATAAACATCATTGTACTTACACAATTCATAAACAAAAAGGATATTCGATAATACTTTATCATTACCTCTGATAAAATGATTACTAACGTATGAATAAGCTAGTAAATCATTGATTGATATTGCTAAATTTATGAGTAATGGATTAAAATTTGCTACACTAGAATTGCTATATTTATAAAATGTAAATATCTCGCTTTTGATTTAAATTCTATTAATATTTATACTAACATTTTAATTTATTTTAGTCGACATAGGAAATTATCTTGATTCATTATAAATTATTTACAATAATATGAAGTAATAAATTTGATAATATCATATTTTTAACCAAATAAAACAATAAAGAAATCAAAATAAATAATACTATGTGCATCATCTTAAAAACCTTATATGATCAAGACTAACTTACTTAGTGACAAAACATATTATTATTTTCGAAATTGGTCATTTAGATAACAGAATTCTCACACAAAAGTCAAAGTGCCTAACCATAGGACAATGGTGCTGCTGGTCATTGAAAAAACACACTAGTATAACTAGTAAATTTACATCTCCACCAAATTTTACCTTTACCATTATACTCAAGAGTATAATGTTGAATTTATTACTAACATATCAGTAGCATTGATCTTTCGATATAGCTTAATATTGGTTCTCAATAGTTTGATATTGGTATTTTATGTTGAATATACCACTACCATCTTAGCCTTACATAGATTTAAAATTGTGGTTGAAAGTTGGACTCCTAAACGGTATGATATTTCCAAATGTAATCCACATCATTCATTATTTATTTTTCTTCAAAAATGGACTCAAAGTGCCAAGCTTTCATTGTAAACACTGAAGGAGTATGCACTGCAAGTCCGCAATCCATACTTCATGTACTTTCGCATTTAGATGGAGATGATCAAACTCTGAACTTTAGCAGTGAAAAACCGAATGCCTTAGAGCATCTCCAACAGCTGGCCTAATTCATGTTACAGCCTTGAATAAGGGTTGTTTTTGCACCCAACAGATGTTATGTCCTTTAATATTCAAGGAAATGTTATGGCTTCAATTCAGTTTGTTGAATGGAGTGCGCGAGCCAATTTTATCGGCGCGCGCCGAATAAATCGGCTTGCGACTTCACGAGCCGATAAAATCGGCTTGTCACTAGGTTTTTTCCTTACCTATCATATCTTCTCCTATGAAAAAAAACCGTTATTATTTTTGTAGAATAAACAAATTTAAAACATGATAACAGATGATTAATAACTCTTACGAATACAAGAGAACGAGTTGGTACAATAGAAAAGGACAACATCTTTACTGCATACATGATCGATACGTTTAGACAAGCATAAAATAAAACACAAATTCAGATTATGGTTCTTCATAACTAGGTATCGCCGTAGTGGTTCCATAAATGATTCATAAGATCCTTCTATAGCCGGTTATGGAGTTCTGCATTTCTATACATAACCTGACGGGTCAAATGAATGTTGAAGTCCTCCTCTATTATTAGTATGTTTTGTCGAAATACTTGCGGTGGTTGCGAAGCACCCTCGTACTCGCAGTGACATTGTTCTTCATCCATATCTCTTTCATCTTCTATAATCATGTTGTGAAGAATGATGCAAGCAAACATAATTGTAGACATCTTTTTCCTAGACCACAGCCGATATGGATTACTTATCATTGCAAATCTAGATTTTAAAACACCAAAAGCACGTTCCACATCTTTCCTTTGTCCCTCCTGCATCGCCTCGAACATGACTTGTTTAGGAGTCAATTGATTTGGACATGTTTTAACAATGGTGCTCCATTTCAGGTAAATGCCGTCACCTAGGTAATAGCCATGGTTGTAAGTATTTTGGCCGAGGATAAATGTTAAAGGAGGTACTTGGCCTTGAGCAAGATCATTGAACAGATGGGACCTTTCTGCAACATTTAAGTCATTATTCGAACCGGGGATTCCAAAGAAAGCATGCCAGATCCACAAATCATACGATGCCACAGCTTCCGAAATGATGGTTGGTCGTCTTTCCTTACCGTTGTATGCACCTTGTAATATTTTAGGACAGTTCTTCCATTCCCAGTGCATACAGTCCAGACTTCCTAGTATTCCCGGCCAACCCCTGCTTTAGTGCATCTCTCTGATTCGCACTACATCTGCTTCGTTCGGAGACCGTAAGTATTCTTCTCCGTAGACGTCCACCACTGCTTGACAGAAAGTTTCAAGTGCTTCTAGTGTCGTGCTCTCTGCTATGCGGTAAGCATCGTCCAAAGCATCGGCTGGAGTGGCATAAGCTAACATTCTCATAGCGGCCGTTATTTTCTATTCACCGGACAACCCCTGTGTCTTCGATGCATTATGTTTGTACTTAAAGTAATCATTGTTACCTTGAATACCAGCCAATATCCGAAGAAAAAGAGTTCTCCGCATCCTGTATCTTCTACGAAACATATCAGGCCCGTAAGTGCAATCGTCATCGAAGTAATCTTGCATCAAAGACTTGTGGTATTTAGCATGATTTCGGTGTATAAACCTCCTTCCAAGAATCGATCCCCCTCTAGTTATGGACGATGAACCATACGCTTCACGGTATAGGTCCTGTATTTCTTGTATTTCTTCTGCCTCCTCTTGAAAGGTTTCATCTTCATCCGAATCGCTAGCAAAAGCCAACAAGCATTTTGTAAAACTGGAATCCATTTACATTTGTGAATAAGTTTTCATTTGAGATATGAGTTGGAATGTTGCTGTTATATATAAGGTATGTGGCATTGGTAAGTGGGTAGTTTTATTGGGTGGAGTGTTCTCCTTTATTGGATGATGTGCTCCTTTATTGGAAAGAGTGTTCCTTTATCGATATGGTGCTCCTTTACTGGTTTGAGTGCCTCTTTATTGGACAGAGTGTCCTTTATTGGAAAAAGTGCTCCTTTATTGGGTAGAGTGTTCCTTTCTTTATTGGACAGAGTTCTCCTTTACTGGTAAGAGTGCCTCTTTATTGGACAGATTGTGTTTTATTGGACCAAGTGCTACTTTATGGATAGAGTGTTCCTTTCTTTATTGGACAGAGTTCTCCTTTACTGGTTATAGTGCCTCTTTATTGGACAAAGTGTCCTTTATTGGACCAAGTGCTACTTTATATTGGATAGAGTGTTCTTCTCTTTATTGGATAGAGCATTGGATTTTGCATTACATAAATATTTTGCATTACAGAACTTAGAAGCTTACTACAACGACAATTACATCATGAATAAATGCCAAAGTACAATTGAAGGAAGTACGACAACTGGACATATAAACATCAAATTTAAAGTACAATAATAAACAGTACGAAAGTTTCCACCCACACCTACCACGGACGTGGGTAAAATACAGCCCTAGCTGCGTCAGCAACATTCTTGTTCAAACGTCGTATTTCGGCTTGCGCTTCCAATGCATATTGAACTCCACGTTCACACATCGGAGGGTCAATCCACTGCTTAAAGTAACAACAGTCAATTTCGTCCGAAAAAACGGTGTGGTCCTGATAGGCGGCACAACCAAAAAATCGGCTCCCAGCATTTTTTCGGTCTTTGAAACAACGACGACCGATTCTTCTCCAGAACGGCACACAGGGTTGGATCCACCTCGACGTACTGGCTTGAGAACGCGTCCTTCAAGAACCATTTCTTTTCCAGGTCTTTGATTTGCTACCCCCTCGTCGTCATTTTCCAATTTGTCCATGTTGGAGGCTACACTTTCTTTTCCCTGTTTCACCATACTCCAGAAAAGTAACTATACTCTTTTCTTAACAACCCTTTGGGAAAAGAAGATGGAGGTGGCGGCTGGAAGAAAATAACTTGTGAGTAAGGGTTTCAGAGAAACCGCTATATACAGGGAAAACAAGAGTGTGGGTCCAGGGTCGACCACTAACCCGTGTTATTTACACGTATTGAAGTTCAGAACGTTATAAAACGAGGGTCGTCCCCATTTAAACATTTAAGCACACGAAGGAGTTAAAAAGGAGGGTCACCCACTTTACCCTCATAATTTAAACATATATGCACATGAAGGAGTTAAAAAGGAGGGTCGTCCACTTACCCTCATAATTTAAACATTTAGGCAAACGAAGGTGTTAAAAAGGAGTTAAAAAGGAGGGTCGTCCACTTACCCTCATAATTTAAACATTTAAGCAAACGTAGGAGTTAAAAAGGAGGGTCGTCCCCTTACCCTCATAATTTAAACATTTAAGCAAACGAAGGTGTTAAAAAGGAGTTAAAAAAGAGTGTCGTCCACTCACCCTCATAACTTAAACATTTAAGCACACGAAGGAGTTAGAAAGGAGTTAAAAAGGAGGGTCGTCTGCTCACCCTCATAATTTAAACATTTAAGCAAACGAAGGAGTTAAAAAGGAGAGTCGTCCACGTACCCTCATAATTTAAACATTTAAGCAAACGAAGGTGTTAAAAAGAAGTTAAAAAGGAGGGTCTTCCACTCACCCTCATAATTTAAACATTTAAGCACACAAAGGTGTTAAAAAGGAGTTAAAAAGGAGGGTCGTCCACTCACCCTCATAATTTAAACATTTAAGCACACGATGGTGTTAAAAAGGAGTTAAAAAGGAGGGTCGTCCACTCACCCTCATAATTTAAACATTTAAGCACATGAAGGTGTTAAAAAGGAGTTAAAAAGGAGGGTCGTCCACGTACCCTCATAATTTAAACATTTAAGCACTTGGCAAGTACTAGGCTTGGCACTTGGCAAAGTACCAGGTTTGGCACTTGGCAAAGTACTAGGTTTGGCACTAGGGAAAGTACCAGATTTGGAACATAATAAACGAGCAAACATTACACATAACATATGGAACGACACGGAACATATGAAACGAGCAAACATTAGACATAACATATGAAACGAGCAAACATTACCCAAAACATATGAAACAAGAAAACATTACAAAGAACATATGAAACGAGTAAACATTACACAGAACATAATAAACGAGCAAAACATCGAGGCATACAAATATATACATCGAACCATACATATACATATATATACATCACGACCTACACAAATATACATCATGATAAATCTGCGGCATCATCGTCAGCACCATCCAAAGACATGTCGTCCCAGTTATCAGAAGAAGGGTCATAATACAGAATATCGTCATCACTACCTCCAAGTCCGTCACCCCCTCCAACTCCGTCTCCCCCTCCTAGTCCATCACCCCCTCCACTCCCAAGTCTGTCACCCCCTCCAACTCCGTCACCCCCTCTGACTCCGTCTCCCCCTAGTCCATCACCCCCTCCACCTCCAAGTCCGTCACCCCCTCCAACTCCGTCACCCTCTCCGACTCCGTCTCCCCCTCCTAGTCTATCACCCCTCCACCTCCTAGTCTGCCTCCTGAACCTCCTACTCCGCCTCCTGAACCTCCACCAGTACATGAGTCTACAATGGTACCTGATGCTGTTGTATCAGCACCCCCTGCTGCCGCTAATCTGGCCTGTAAGTCATAGATCTGCTCCTGCAATCCCTGAACAATCGTCTGGTGCTCCTCATACATGGACTAAGAATGTAGTAGCACCATCTCCTGAGTAGCCGCAATATGTATCATATGCTGGTCCAGCCGGGGTGCATACTGCATATATAGAACATATAAAATCAGTTTGTACATCTTATAACATACAACGTAAATTCACAAGTACAAATTTTACCTCATGTGGAAAATATAATCCAGCAGTATGGACACCGTGCACCATGTGTGCAGGAAAGTGAACAATAGGCAGGAATATCTGTGCACCGCTAAGATCAAATGTCTGAAATGTATCGGCAAGAGCGAAATCCGTAGGAGGGTCAGAGATCTATGAAGGCGTCAGATCAAAAGTAAACGGTGGAGGGTGAACTCTACCAGTAACCAATCGGGGACCAACGTGATCGGATTTCACACCCCGCGTATAATCCGACAGAAAGTACCATCTAGGAGCTACCCTAACCCAATAAGGACCAAACTCTGCGTCTGGTAAGTGAAAATCGATTGTATCAACCCATCCTGCCTATCTCATACCAGCCACATACTGTCTCCCTATAGAACGCTGCGACCCGAACATATCAAGTGGTAGAGGTGGATCTCCAGGTACGTGCAACTGACTAATACCCTGGTAATAACATCTATCCCCCAAGTACCAAATAGGAAGGTGGGCCGGTGGGAACAAAAGGACCCATCGAGTAGATAACCCAATATGGCAGAGCCCCAATCAAAAATATGCAGCTGCTCTAAATCGACTAGTGCTGCTAGGTAGCCCAGCCTAATCGTACTCCATTGGTTCGTATAGAACATCGAACCAAGGAGGTATAAAATGGTAGCTCTGTATACTATGTCATGGAAATCTACCACATCGAGATGCACTGTAATATACTAAAGTAAATATGTGACGGAAATGGCACCATTAGTTATATGAGCCGCCGACAAATCTCCAAATACTGTAGGTACGAATCGGGTGACTCAAAAGAGGAATCAAATGGACAAGTGACTCTATCTGGATGGCCTATCTCAATCCCCGTAAGCGTGTAAAAATCGATAGAGGTGATACCTAGCTCAAAATCCGAAAAGTGAAAGGTGTGTGTCGTAGGCCACCATCTCTCTACTAAGCGTCAACCAAAGGTCTATCGAAGGACTGGGGAGGTATAATACGTAAAAAAAGTCCGAACGGACTACCAACTAGCCTCTCTCGAATTTGCAGTGGTAATATGTCAAGGGCATGTGAAACAAACATTGCCCAACTCCCGCGAAGGTAGATGTACTGAGTCTATTAAAATTATAACAATTAAATGACTATAAAACCAACAGTTCATACTACTAAAACGTATAACGTACATGCACTAAACTATAACCTAAAACCAACAGGGCATACCTTTTAATAGTTCAGTAACTATAGATATTAAAAAAAAAATTAATACCTGAATGGTGGCCAGGGCGGTAAAAGATCGATGAGTGAAATTCTCTGGAAGCTCGTGGAGGATACGTAAGTCCCCAATCGTCGTCCCCGCTAGTGGAGGAAGGTGAGCTGGACTAGATGCGCCGTCTGGCATAACTGGAACTGTCCGTCTCCCCATCTTCGTTACGCATGGCGGCATCCCAGTGTCGATACGAATAGAAATAAATTAAAAAGGAGGAATTGGAGTGAAAATAATAGTAATGCAAACACCCCCCCTCCCGCGCCGTATATAGGCACGGGAATAGCGCGAGCCGATAAAATCGGCTCGCGCCTGTTGGGAGATATCAAAGATATCTCCCAACATGTTATGGGTCGTAATGTTACGAACCGTAACGTTGTTGGAGATGCTCTTAACCACTATGCATGTGATTCATTCACTCATATACATAAGATTGGCAGGGAAGATGTCAACATCGTATAAAATACAACACTGCAGTTGGGGTTGTTAATTAGGCAGGCTAAACAGGAAATATGTGTTCATGTCCTATCCAAAATAAAACAAACAAAGTAAAACAAATTATATATTTGTAACTGATAAAATTAGTTAATAGGAAAATTGGATCAGCACCCGAAATCCAAAATGAAGGCTTCAAACAAGATAAAGTGTAAAACGAAATTAGAAAGTAGTAAAGAAGGCATAATTTTTAAGTGGTTCAGTTTGCTGCGCGCGACCTATCCCTATACTTCAGTTGATTTTTATTATGAATTATTAATTGAACATGTATAGGTTACACTAACTCATCCTTAGATCTAAAATGCAACGATTAAGAAAAAGTTTAGAAGAGACAAGACTTGGAGAAGTGAATAGATTCTGGTAAAGCAACAACATCCAGTCTCCCAATGAGTCAGGAAGATCCCCTCGCGTCTCTAATTGCAGATAGTTGGAAACTTATAGGAGAACTGAATATGCATCGAGTTAGAAGCCCAGCATTTGAGTATTATACAACATGAATTCTGACCCAATGTTGAAACATGATTATGTGTCGGGGCTGAGTCGTATATATACATTCGTCCTTCGTTCAATTGAGTTATTCAATTCAATCACCATTCGTCTTTGAGTTGAATCATGCAATCTCTTGGCTATATATCCATCCTAATTTTAACTCTTTATACCAAGTTAATCCTTGGAACAAGCAATCAATTCCTTGCCCCACCACTTGAGTACGAAGTCTGTTATACATCTAGTATACCAAAACAGATAATAATCAATTATAAACTTGTCGCAAAAGTTTATAACTCGAATTTCCGCTACACTGGAAATTAATACTATTTAATAATAGCAATAAGAATGTTGTAATCAAGTTATAACAACAACAACGTTATACTATTTTAATAAACAGCACAACGTACAGAACAGAAAGATTATAAAATAATGTATATAAATATACAAATAAATTAAAATCTAACCGTATAATGTCGTCTGAGGCTTGTCATAACAATTTCCTTAAGAATTTTATTTCAAAATTCTCCCAAGATACAATAGACGTTTTCTGCACGAGATTGTAATGAGTATGTCACTCTGTGATTATATATAAGAGAATTAGAGAAGAGAGAAGGAAGTTCGGATTGGAATAAGTTTTAAAAGTGATCAGGTTTCCTCCTTATTTATAGTTTATCCGCATCCCTTCGAATGGTCGCACACGTACCTCTTCGTATGGTCGCATCTCTTCTGAACGGTCTTACTCGTACCTCTTCGTACGATTATATCTCTTTCGAACGGTCGTACTCATACCTCTTCGTGCAGACGCATCTCTTTCTATGAAAGGAAGTGTCTTTTCGCGAAGTGTCTTTTCGCTGAAATGTAACCGTTTGGCGAAATGAAGTGGCTTTTCGCGAAGTGTCTTTTCATGAAGTGTCTTTTCGCTGAGATATGACCGTTGGGAAATATGACCATTGGTGAAAGGAAGTTTCTTTTCACGAAATGTCTTTTCGCGAAGTGTCTTTTCGCGAAGTGTCTTTTCATGAAGTGTCTTTTCACGGAAAAACATGCTTCTAAAAGTCACATCCTTTCAATTAAAAGTCGCACCTGTTCGCTTAATGGAAAAAGTATATTTCATTCAATACTTACGAATTCCAACAAACCCCTACATGAATGATAATATTCTTTTCCCCCACACAAAACGAAATATCATAGAGTACATATAGAATAATGCTTTATCATGGATAATTAGATATTTCACTTTGAACTTTGCCTAGCTAAAACTTATCGGATCTACTTAGCTAATCAGTGAATTATTTCATCTTGAACCGTCAGCCGTTATTATATATCCAGACAATAAGTTTTATGAAGCATCGACTCCCATCTCATCCAATCTCTTAGTTGTGTTCATTTTGGTCCTGAACACTTACTTGGTTCTGCAAGTGTTATAGAGAATAAAAGCCTTGAAAATTCTCATAGAGCCGACCCAGCTCACACTAACATAGGTGATCGCAACCATTAAGAGTATCCTACATATACTCCACTTGTTATTTACAAGATATGGCCATCAATAAAAAACATAGTTTTAACCTATCAATTCTTCTATAGGCATGCATTTATGTTATGCACCATAGGAATGGAATAGGACTATGTCCAAACAAATGCATTACGTCTTGATTTAATCATAACTAGTTTGCCTATCTTAGTCCGTGGGATCTCCAGTCGCTAGGATAGGTTTCCGTATAAGGTAACTCTTGTTGGTTTAGGCTTTTAAACTCATTCCCCTCGATGCGCAGTTAATTTTCTCTCTTGATAAACCTATAGTAAACAGATCCGCTAGGTTATCATTTGTTCTCACATAATCTATGGAAATAGTTCCATTTGAGAGTAACTGCCGAACTGCGTTATGGCATCTACGAATATGTTGTGACTTTTCATTATACATAAGATTATGCGCTCTACTTAGCGCTGCTTGGTTATCGCAGTGTATGCATATGACCGATACAGGTTTAGCCAGAATGGGATATCTTCTAAAAAATGACGAAGCCATTCTGCTTCTTCGCCTGCTTTATCTAGTGCTATGAACTCTGATTCCATAGTGGATCGAGCTATGCATGTCTGTTTAGAACATTTCCATGACACTGCTGCCCCTGCTAGGGTAAATACATAACCACTCGTTGATTTTGGTTCCTCTGAATCGACAATTCAGTTTGCATCACTATATCCTTCTAAGACGGCAGGATATTTCCCATAATGTAAGGAATATTTTATGGTATTTTTTCAAATATCCAAGCACTCTCATTAGTACTTTCCAGTGTTCTTCTCCTGGATTGCTTGTATGCCTGCTTAATCGACTTACTATATAAGCTATATCTGGTCTTTTGCAATTCTTGGGAGGCGGAACTAGAACTTTTTCCAAGCACCCCCACACTTTGTGGTATTTAAAGCTTGGTTTGTGTCCTTTCCATAACTCATATGGAATTGTTCCTATTTTATTGTGAGAAACTTTGTTTAAAATATGATTAGACATATTTAAGGCCTCCCCCCACAAGTTTGTCGGTAAGCCAAAGGTCAATAGCATCGCATTAATCATATCTTTCATTGTTCTATTCTTTCTCTCGGCAACACTATTTTGTTGTGGTGAATATGGGGTTATTATTTGAAAAATTATTTCATTTTCTGCATAGAATTGTTCAAACGGTAATTCATATTCTCCACCTCCATCAGATCTCACTACTTTGATCTTTTTATTTAACTGGTTTTCTACCTCAGCCTTTGTTGACAATTCAACTGTTGCCATCTCTGTTTTAGTAAGAAAACATAAAATTCTTAAGATGTTATATGTCTAGTATACCAAAACAGAGAATAATCAATTACAAACTTATCGCACAAGTTTATAACTCAAATTTCCGCTATACTAGAAATTAATACTATTTAATAATAGCAATAAGAACGTTGTAATCAAGTTACAACAACAACAACTTTATACTATTTTAATAAATAGCACAACATACAGAACGGAAAGATTATAAAATAATGTATATAAATATACAAATAAATTAAAATCTAACCGTATAATGTCGTCTGAGGCTTGTCGTAACAATTTCTTTAAGAATTTTATTTCAAAATTCTCCCAAGATACAACAGATGTTTTCTGCACGATATTGTAATGAGTATGTCACTCTTTGATTATATATAAGAGTATTAGAGAAGAGAGAAGGAAGTTCGGATTGGAATAAGTTTTGAAAGTGATCAGATTTCCTCCTTATTTATAGTTTATCCGCATCCCTTTGAATGGTCACACCCGTACCTCTTCGTACGGTCGCATCTCTTCTGAACGGTCGCACCCGCACATCTTCGTACGAATGTATCTCTTTCGAACGGTCGTACTCGTACCTCTTCGTACAGACGCATCGCTTTCTATGAAAGGAAGAGTCTTTTTGTGAAGTGTCTTTTCGCTGAAATATAATCATTTGGCGAAATGAAGTGCCTTTTCGCGAAGAGTCTTTTCGTGAAGTGTATTTTCGCGAAGTGTCTTTTCGCTGAGATATGACCGTTGGGAAATATGACCGTTGGTGAAAGGAAGTGTCTTTTCGCGAAGTGTCTTTTTTCACGAAGTGTCTTTTCGCGAAGTTTCTTTTCACGAAGTGTCTTTTCACAAAGTGTCTTTTCACGGAAAAGCATGCTTCTAATAGTCACATCCTTTCACTTAACAGTCGCACCTGTTCTCTTAATGGAAAAAGTATATTTCATTCAATGCTTACAAATTCCAACAAAGTCGTAGTCTCATAGAGAAGACTGATCATTACATGAAGTCGGAGAAGTCCCCAAATGAGTCACGAAGACTCAGGGCTGACCCATTCAATGACTCAGGTCTAGGCCTTAGCCTCAAATGATGCCAAACTTCTCCCTGTTGCTTCTCAACATCTTCCAGGTGTTCATTTGAAGTTTTAAGTTAGTCTGATTCTGTTTGAATTCTCCAAGTCTTGTTAAATTTGCTTTGGTCAAAAAAAAGTTTAACATGATTATTTATAAATATTTTTTATTCATTATTTCAAACAAGTATCAATCTTGATGCTCAAACTCATGAGACTCATGGTCTGAACCACTAACCTTCTTAACCAGCCAAGTTGACTATTTAAAAAGTGATTTTTACATATATGTTGAATATTATTGGATTGAACTAGAAAATATCACATAAAAATTATTTTATAAGTTCCCTGTTACATAAGTTTAATTTTGATTTTAAAATATTATAAACTACTAGTCAAATATTTCATATCTCTTGAAATTTGTATTTTATTTGATTTTATAAATAACTCATATGGTTTGGAATTAATTTAATAGAAATTTTAGTCATTTCGTTGTGATAGATAAATTCAAGTAATGATAAAATTTATAATTTTCTTCAAACAGTGCTATTTGAAATGAAATATGTTGAGTTACTTTTATTATTAATCGCTAAATAAATAAAATTATTAATTTGTTTTAATAATATTTTTTTTATAATAACCATCTTTTTCAGTGGCTATTTGGAATTAAAATAAAAAGTGATAGGAACATCATAACGTTTGTTAGGGGGAACTTGTTATATTTATATATCGAATAAATCAATACAAATTTATGTTTTTACGATCACCAATTGCATCATTCGTTTGTGTTCAATAAATTTCCATTTTTGTACATTTATATTAGTGGAAATTAGGAAGGCATCCCTAAAATGAAACTTAATACAAAGCGGCTTCCTATCTAAGTTTCAGTTTAAATCATGTCCCTATTTTACTGCAACAACATAGTTTCATGTTTTTTTTGCATTGGTGCATAAAAAATGCAATGAATAATAAATAGTTTCAATTTAAACCAGGTCCCTGTTTTACTATAGCAACATAGTTTCGTGATTTATTGCGCTGGTGCATAAAAAAATCAAAAAATATAAATATTAATGAAAGAATTTTGAGGAAAAAATTACTAAAATGTCTGCTTTTTTTATGAATAACTACAGACATTTCTGCAATTATCCATATAGTGCACACTACAAGAATCAACACAGTTAGCGACGGCAAAAAACCATCAACGGCCGTCACCAGCCGTCACAAAATATGTGGACGCTAAGCAAATAGCATCGAGCTTAGTGACGGCTGTGGACACCAAAATAGCGACGGTTAGCGACGGCAAGCATGCCATGTGAAAAAATGGTTATATTTTCTATAGTCGTTAGGAGTCGTCACTAACCGTCGCTATACAGTCGTCACCAACCGTCACTATTCGTAGCACAACATTGCAAAAGAGCCATCGCCGGCCGTAGCAAAACATTGCAAAAGAGCCGTCGTTATTCATAGGAAAACATTGCAAAAGAGCTGTCGCCAGCCGTCGCTATTCGTATCAAACCTGTGTAAACAGCCCTCACAAGCCGTTACCCTACGTGATCAGAAATCCGCAACCCATATGCAATCAGTTTCATATTCCATCACCTCAAATTCACATTCAATCACCTCACAAATGCTATAAATCAACTCATGCATGATTAAATAGCTAATAAACAATAAACAGTCCAAAAACTATCCACACGTCCACATCAAATAAACAAACTATAATCGTCCCCACAAAACACCACAAATATCTCAAGTTCATGATCAACAAGTAGTTTATATTTACAAACCAAGCCCAAAATTAAAAAAAAAAGGACAAGTACCTACTCATCCTCGTCGTCCTCCTCCACGGTAGCAGGCTCACTCGACGGCATTACCTCATGCTCCTGAAGATATGCAGCAATCCGCGCATCCAGCACGGTCTCAAGGTTGTTCTTCTGAAAATCCTTTAGAGCTGCAACATGCTGTCGAAGCATGACGATCTCCATCTCCTCCTGACGCATCGTATAAAAGATCTGAGTCCCCGCTATCTGTAGTTATTATATTATAAGCGTGTATGAGACAAATTATATTTCAATGGTATGTCATAAATTTAAAGTAATTATTCATGTCAGTATAAAATAAATTAATGTTTCATAGAGAGTGATATTTGTTTACGTGGATTGAGTACCTAAGGACATGAATTAGTAGTGTTCATAATTAAACATGCCAGTATGGATTTGAGTATATATAATAATATTTAAATATGTTTAAATATGTCAACACGCTAAACCTTAATAGCACTTGGATATGTTTAAATCCTCTAATAAAACGCTTTACCTCTATTTTTCCAAAATCGTAGCGTCTACTTCTGGTAGGCGGGTCGATGATTTTGTTCCAAATACGATTGCACTCCTCCACGTCCGGCTCGTGACCTAACTGCGCGGCTCGAGCATTTAACGCCGGAAAGTATTCGTCCTGCGATAGCGGACAACTATGGAATACATTAAATATTCAATTTCAAATTAAAAATGTGAAATACAAATTATTACGAATGCTAACTATCACACGATGGGACTTAGTGTCCTTCCAGGTATGTGAGGTGTTACCCTCCTCGTCAGTCAGCTCGACAGCGTGAGTCTGTGTAAACACCTCAGCAAGTGTAGGCTCCCGATGGAGAGTCGACATCTGAAATGATAAAATATATATTTGGAATTTATCAATACGATTTAAAAAGTTTAGAACTATCTGTAAATGTGATTTATCGTTCGTACCAATTCACGACGATGCTGGGAGAAGGACTTAGACCCACCCCGATGCAAAGCAGGATTTTTGAGTCTGTTTGCTCAGTTTCGCTCTGAAAGCTCCGATATATTTAATTATATGATTAATTGATGGATATACAAAATAAAATTTTAAAATAAGCTTAATTAATTTACACTCGCAGCTTCCGTAGCCCATAAGTTCTGGAAATCGGCGTAGACCTCCTCGCTCATCCATTGAGGCCTCTTTGTCGCTGCTTTTTCCTTATATATATTGCCTGAATAATTATTCCTCATCTTCTGGTTCCATGCGGTGAGGAAAACATCCATGTCTTCTTCCCGAACCTGCACAGCAACCTATAAATTAACAAACAAGCTGTATTACATATTTTATATAATTTTTCAACTGAGAAATATATTTATACTTACAAGAACAACGCGAGGATGGCATTCCTAATCTTCATAGGAATATCGTCCTAGTGAGGCCACGCCTGTGTCCACCTAGCGACATATGCATTTCTAGACACACTTAAAACAACAACTTCTGAAATAACCCCAAACCCCTATAGAAAGTACGATATTAACTTTTGAATACTAAACATTTATGAAATTATAAACTTACCCTGCGGATTTGGGCACGAGCTCTATGACCGGACGTAAATCCAGTGTTGTACCGCTCGCACCTACCTCTGAACTTTGGGTAGGTTGGCGTTTAGGAGGCATATCTGTCATAAACATATTATTTCATATAATAATAACTCATATATCATTAAGCACATCCATTATCAAATAAACTCATACAACATATATTATCAAATGCAACTACAAGACCCATTTACATAAAAGAAGAAGAACCAAATAATAGATAACCGTAGCACATCATATAAGTTCACAACATAACACATCATATAAAACATATCATTGTACGTCATAGCTCACAATATATCACATGATATAAAACATATCATTGTACATAGTATGTAAACAATTAATGATATAAATACTATTATTCTTTTTTATTTTCTGATTCAGTCTCGGTCTCATACTCTATATCGTTGTCCTCTGTACTCTCAAATGTTTCTATTAATTCATTGATTCATCGTTCAAAGACCCTAAATTAACATCATTAGCAATTATTATTTCATCGTTTTGATTTGCATCCATTTGATACGGTGCACCGTCTGGAATAACAATTCCTTCAAATGTAAATCTTGCTTTTGTTTTAATTATAGCAAACCAATCTGCTTTATCTCTTTTTAAGGACGGATGCAGAGCAAAGTAAACTTGTAATGCTTGCTTTGCCAATATAAAAGGATCATACTTATAGTAATGTGATGTGTGCTTTAGTTCTATAAGCTCATAATCTTTATGCACGTTGATTCCAGTACCAGGAACATTGCTGATCCAGTGCACTTGAATAGAACAACTTTTTCAATGGGTTGTACATAATATGTCAACTCTAAAATCTTTGTCAAGACGCCATAAAAGTCTTTTATATGCTCTTCGGAATCATCACTACCTTTGACAAATACACCACTGTTATATGTTAATCTGTCAATACCATGGTCTTTGGTGTTGGATTTAAATCCATTGACGAAGAATATTGGATGAGTCTTAACATTTCTTTTTGGTCCAAGCGCAAGATGTTGCAAACCCTCGTCATTGACGTAGTTTATTAGATCATAAACGTACTTAGAGAACCATTTAGCAAAATCTTTATGAGATCTCCATTTGGATTTTCTAATTCGTAAATACTGCAAATATAAATGATTTTATTACTAGCTAACAATTGATATACACATAACCGTAATAAAGTTAAAAATTAGTACCTAACAAATGGTGCAACTTCAGCACAATTTAGAATAATTCATGTGTGTGCTACATGCTGATCTGTATCATTTAATCATATTTCTACACATTTTCCAGAAGATCGTCCATGTTATCTAAAAAAAATAACGTTGTCGGACAAAAATTAGGTTCCACGGTTTCATCATTACGAGGACCACTTACAAATGATAGGATCACATGATCACTAAAGTAATGAGAAAAGAACAAAACTTCTTCTTCAAGATAAGATTTGCAGATCGAACCTTCAACTCATGCTTTTTGTCGTACTTTTTTCTTCGGATGATTCAAATGCCTAAAATAAAATTAATTCAATTTATATGCACAAATGTCACTTTGAATTGTAAGCATTAATTTTACCTTTCAAAAGGATATATCCATCCATATTGTACTGGACCTCGAAGAATTGCTTTGGATGGAAGATGAATAGGTAAATGCTCCACCACATTAAAAAATCCTAGAGGGAAGATTTTCTCCAATTTGCAAATCAATATCGGGATTTCTACTTCAAGTTTACGGAGACAATCAATTTTTAACGTTGCCGAACAAAGCTGTTTATAGAATAAGTTTAACTCTGTTAAAACACCCCACACTTTTACAGGCAATAATTCTTTGAACAACACCGGTAATAAATATTCCATCATGGCTTTTCATCCCATTCAATTTATTGTTTTTATAGTCAACACATCTACGAAGATTAGAAGAAATCTCATCTGGACATTTCAGTCCCTCAACCCATTTCAGTACATCTTTTATTTGTTTGTTGTCTAGTTCATAGCACGCTTTGGGTTTTTTATTGTCACTGGGCTTCATATGAAGTTCTGGACGTTTACAATATTCTTCTATGTCACATCTCGAATATATTTCGTCCTTTGTTTTTCCTTTGACATTCAAAAAAGTATTAAACACGTTATCAAATACATTTTTTTCATTATTTATAACGTCGATATTATGTCGAAGTTTGAGATCTTTCCAATAAGACAGCTCTTAGAATATGATTTGTTTACACCAATTATGAATGTCAGATTTACCTGCAATTTTTGTCTGTTCTCCAGTCTCATGGATCTTGGGATAATCCTTTACAATATCGTATATTTCTTCACTTGTCCAAATTTTGGGTGCTTGCACAGTCATTCCGCTGTTAGCTTTAAAATTGTTTTATCTCTTCTAAAAAGTATAATTGGTATGCGGAAAACAACGGTGACAATCGAACCACAAATGCTTCCTTCCATACCATAAGAAAAATGCTTGTGTTTCTTCCATGCATAAAGGACAAGACAGACCACCGGCCGTACTCCAACCTGAAAGCATCCCATACGTACTAAAATCACTAATCGTCCATAACAAAAAAGCGAATTAGACGATTTTTTTTTAATTGTCGTATGTTTCAACTCCTTCATCCCATAGTTTTTTAAACTCTTCGATTAATGGTTGTAGATAAACGTCGATGCCTTGTTTTGGATCATTACGATCAGGAACGACAACACTGAGAAACAATATAGAGTTTTCATACACATCCACGGAGGTAAATTATAAGGAGTAACGATAATAAGCCAAGATGAATATTTACTACCAAACTGAGAAAATAGTGAAAACCCATCTGTACATAAACCAAGTCTGACGTTATGGCTCTCTGCGGCAAATGTAGGATATGTCCTATCAAAATGTTTCCATGCTTCTCCATCCGATGGATGTGTCAAAGTTCCATCTTCTTGTGTTCGCACACTATGCCATTGCATATGACATGCAGTGACTGGGGATGCATATAACCGTTGTAGTCTAGGGATGATTGGTAAATAATGCCTTTTTTTTATACGGAACTTCCTTACCTTTCTTTTTTCTAGGTTTACACCTTTCCCCACCACATTTTTTACAGTTTCTAAGATTAATATCATCTTTCCAATACAAGATGCAACATTTAACACAACTATCTATTTTTTGGTACGGCAAACCGAAAGCTGAAATTAGTGTTTTCACTTTAAAATAACCATCGCACATCAGATTATCGGGTGGCATATGACTTTTTACAGCTTGTACAACCGCTGTAAATGCAGCTTCTATAAGGTTAAATTTTGATTTCATGGTGATGTACTTAGCGGTTACCGATAATTCAGTTCCACTTTCACAACCATTCCACAATGCGAGCTGAGCTGAAGCCAATAAATCATATATTTGTTTGGCTTCCATGTTTGGTTCTTCTTCAATATTGATGTCATCGTCGTCAACCTGACCGTTAGGGCACACTGACCGTGCTGCATCTTCCACAATATCTTCTATTGGATTCGTCATAACTAATTCGACCTCTGACGCAACAGGATTTACTGTAGGCACAACAAGTTCTCCATGACGATCCCATAAATAATAATTTGGCACAAAACCTGATTTATAAAAATGTACTTTAACGATGTCTGGTTTATGAAATCTCATCAGTTTACACTTACTACACGGACAACGAAGTTCCTCGTAATTTCGATTATTAGATACTGCAAATCTAACAAATTCATTTACACCATTATAGAAATGTTCTTTCACTGACCCTTTCATTCCAGTTCTAACTTCATACATCCAACTACGGTCAATGTAATAATCGAACATTTTTTCTAATTCAAATATATATGTCAGTGATTTCGATAACACATACATATATTATTATAAAGCCTTTGGGACTAAAGCTTTTACGCAACACGCTATTATATCTCGACAGTATTTCATTTCGGATTTCTTAACTAAATGATAAACTTTAAAACTTATCTTTCTGAAAATTCCTATGCATTACCAAACTGTTTCAAAAAAAATTACCATTACAACGGCGTCATTTTGTAGCACCAGAGTAACGTCTATGCATTACCCCTCTCCTTAACTTGGCTTACACCATTAATTTTTTTTTATCCAACAACGTCTATGATTATTTTTAGTGGTTCATACATACAATAAAAATGTTATTTTTATTGTTTAAAGAATTTATTCAACGCATGAATATTTTTAATGGTTCATACATACAATAAAAATGATGTTTTTATCGTTCAAAGAATTTATTCAACGTATGAATATTTTTAATGGTTCATACATACAATAAAAATTATGTTTTATTGTTCAAATTCATACATACAATAAAAATTAAGTTTTTATTGTTCAAAATTTCATTCAACGCATGAATATTTTTAGTGGTTCATACATACAATAAAAATGATATTTTTATTGTTTAAAGAATTTATTCAACGCAACAACTATTTTATATAGTTCATTTCAGAAAATTTCGGCATTACAACAGTAGGGTGTTGTAGCACCGGCACAGTGTCTGAGCACTGCTCCTCTTCTAACCTAGACCTTGCAACCTTACAGCAATTCTATTTCCATAATTTCCATAATACAATTCATTTTCACAACACGTATACCAATCCCATATCCAATAATTACAAAAATCGCTTTTAAATAGTTATATCCAACAACATGTATACCAATCTCATATCCAACAATTACAAAACCCAGAAACAACAATGTGTATACCAATCAACTAAATTCACAAAATTTATTAATCCATTTCTAATCGATAATCATCTAAATAGGTTTTAAATTTAAAATCTAATTGCATGTATTATAAATTCAATATCAATAATTGATTATTATTTATAAAGTAATGGTTCATTAACACATACATACACACAAAATCAACTAACATACAATATTCACCAATAAACAACTAAATTCACATTTTAGGGTTTTCAATCATTACTAAATCAACTACATTAATTCAACAATCATCATATGATCACATAACATATACATTTAAATCATTATTATCTAATTAATTTAAGAAATTGGTTAGAAATTATATCATGAAAGAAAGCAGCAACTGGTGGATGGAGAATGGCAGCAGGCGGGCGAGGGTCAGCGTCGGCGGGAGGGGAGATAGGTGGCAGGGGGGTGGCGATGATAGGTTAGGGTTTTTTTTCTTTCATGAATTTTGGGGGAGTGAGGGAAAATGGGAAATTCTGTTGTAGCCTCATGGGTTTATTCAGTTAGGCAACGGTTGGTGATGGCCGCTTTTTTTAGCCGTCGCTATTAGGGGTGAGCGTTTGGTTGGTTTGGTTTGTCCAATGATGAAATCTGTCAAACCAAACTAAGACAAATAAAAATGAAAACCAAACCAAACCAACCAAATTAAGTTTGGTTGGTTCGGTTGGTTATCCGATTAAACCGAACTAAAAATGTTTTATACTTTGTGTTTGAAATATTCGTTATAAATTGAAATAAATTATAAATAATTGATTAGAGTATTTTTGTTTATGATTTTTATGCTTTCTAATATTAATTTTGACACATAGTAATGATTAAAATTTACTTAAATAACCAAACTAACCTAAATATATTTATTATAATATCGATAATTTTAAAAATATAGTAAAAGTTTGGTTAGTTTGGTTAAACCAATGACCGAATTTAATAATTTTCCAGACCGATTACAAACCGATTAATTTCAAAACCGAACCAAACCGACCAAAAGAGAATGGTTTGGTTGGTTTATTTGGTTTAACTGAATAATGCTCACCCCTAGTCGCTATGGTCTGTAACCTAATTGACTATTTCTTGTAGTGGCATCGCAGACATTAAAGAAGGAAATAATAGGTGTGTAATGTCTGCACTTATTTTAAATAGTTGTAGACATATCTACAACAACTTTATAGTGTATTGCACATATGTGTTACGTGACGGCCCGCTCCACACTAGCAGACGTTTCCAATGAAAGTGCGCTGTGTCGATGTCCAACCAGCACGGGATGGTCACCAAAGAAAGGAAAGGTAATGAATTTGAACTAACAAGGAACCTGTATAATATCTCACAACGCATGGAATAAAATACAATAATAACATACTTGACATAAAACAGGCGAGACAGTGCATGAGCTAAAAACTAAACCATAATCATCATAGCAGCGGAAGTCCAAAATACAGCTTATGATCTATAACCATTATTACAACTTCAAAATACTGTCTCTAAAGCAAAAGAAAGGAGAGGTACACTACTAATGCTCAAAGCAGTGACCATCAACAACACAGGGAGAATATATGTAGATAATACGTATGAGCCTCATGCTCGTCTCCGGACCAGCTATCGTGCATAACCAGCTAACCTGTCTCTAGTCTGCCCGTTTAGGAGCACCCAGAGTAATAAGAAGAGACATAAAACTCTGGGCCAGACAAAAGTCTGGTATGAACGATAAGCAGCAAAACAGAATAATAACAGGTATACTAAACCATACATGAACCTGGACCTACAACCAAAGAGTTAACACAACATACCGCTCAATACTCTAAGGTGCCTAACATAAGGTATAAAGATACGGGGGAGGGGGTGTGCATGTCATAGTGATAGCAAACAATCAAGCATAACAACCATCCTCACATCTCTCACTCAGTGCATAAAGCATACGATATACACCACTTTGATCACCCATTCCTTGCCATGATCACTCTGCCCCATGGAGTCATAATGACACCACTGCACTGATCCATAACCACTAGTCCTTGCTATGTCCACTCTGCCCCATGAAGTCATGACGACTCCACTGCACTGGATCATATCCATTCTACGATCACTCTGCCCCATGGAGTAATAATTACCCCACTGCACTGATATGTAGCCTAACATCCGTCTTGGTGGTGAATTAAAGCTATAGACGTCGATAACACCTTCGCACACGTCCTGCAACAAAGTCCAATCATGAAGTTAACTCGTTAGTTCCCAACTGGATCCTAAGCTCTACTTCTTATTTGGACTTCCTTTGCATCTCAGGTTTTGATCGAATCGGAGTTGGTCTTCAGGAAAGTCGTCGTGTAATCGCAGCTCCCATCCGGTTCGGTTGTCCTTCCCTGGTTCGGTCCGGTTTGCTCCACTTCCTGGCCATCCGGTTCGGTTCGGAGCTCCACCCTCGGTTCGATTCGGTGCTTCCATGTCACTTGGGTTCGACTATCTCACTATCTTGATTCGGTTCGGTGCTTCTGCCATAGTTCCGTTCTATCTTTCTTTCCTCCAGTTAATCCGATCTGATCCCATGTCCAGCTTTAGTCCAATACCAACTCCAATCCTTATACAAGAGGCCTTCCTTTTTGCCAAGCCCTCATTCTTGTAATAGGTTCCGATCCGGTTCGGTTCTCTGCTCAATTCCCCGATCCGACCCGAGCACCCTAACCCGATCCGACTTGAAACACTGCACTACTTCCTGCAACTTTTCCAGCGACTGTTTGATGCCATACGACGGCGTTTTCGACCATTCTAACTCTTCTAATCAATCACAAAGCATACCATACAGTCATAGCAACATGTACAATCAACTACAAACACCAAAACAATGATTTGATAGGTTAAAACGAATCAAACATAGCCAAAATCCCATAATTTCCCTTAAGCATGTTAAAGCAAAACTAATGATATGATTAGCAAAACTTAACCGAACTAACCAAATTTTCTAACAGAGGCCTAAAACAATATTTCGAAATTTATAAATATTTTCTAGAATTTAATCATGTTTAAATTCGCTAATTAACACTAATTGCCCTTAATTAACCATAATTAGTGAGGAACTATGCAAATCACTAACCTTGGACACAAATTAACTTTAGATCTAAAATAATCTATGTTATGCCACTGTTTTCAAATCAATACAGTAGCTCTATTCCCAATCCTATGCTAATCCTCTTTGATTTGATGTAATTTAGTCAATTCTTCAATTAGAAAGTGGTTTAGAGGTGTATTAGATGTTGGAGGCCATTACTTAGTTGAGAGGGATGATAAGTGGCGGCTGAAAAATCAGAAAAGGGTGTTCTCTAAACACTAACAGCTTTTAAATACTCCAAATCCCGAAATTCCCCTTTGGGCCTAGCTGTTAATTACCCAATTAAGCCCTATTAAGCAGTTTTTCACCTTCTAAACCTTAATTCAGCCATATGTCCCAAACGGTAAGTCCGTTTTTCACATATGACCACTCTACGGAAAGGTAAACCATCATCCGGACCCAATGGAAGAGGTTTCAGGTCAAATCTCCTTTCCAGTCAAAAGTTATGGCCGAAACAAGATCAACTAGGGGCAAAATGGTCATTTAAAAATCGGCAAAAATCATGAACATGGGAAATGACCCCAATAGTTGTCTCCTAAAGTTGCATGACCAAACGACTTCGTATGAGAAAAAATAAATATTATATGATCCTTCGATGCGTAGAATGCGGGTCGTTACATTCTCCCTCCTTAAGAAATTTCATCCCCGAAATTCTTTAACCCAAAACATACAAAGGATCCTGCATGCCTACCAATCATTAACAAAATAATAAAGCATACAAAGCAACACAAGAAGTCTACCCTAGCATGCGGTTTACTAATAAGGGAGTACTATACCGATATAAAAACCTTACCAGGCAAAGAGTTCTGGATACTTCCTCCTTATGTTCTCCTCTGTTTCCCAAGTACAGTCTTCCTCATCATCACCCCACTGAACATTGACTATCTTCACCGCCTTCCTTCGAAGCTTCTTCGTATCATTCCCAACAATACGCATAGGCATGCGGTTCCCAACCACCTCGGGTTCAACCTCGATATCATCTAACTGATTCAGTGAAATAGCCACACTAGGGTCATGCACAAACTTCCTTAACTGGGAAATGTGAAATACATTATGATCCCGCCATTTTCTTTGGTAATTCAACTTTATATGCCAAATTCCTAATTTGCTCGAGAACTGGGAATGGACCAAAAAATCTTGGTGCTAACTTGCCTCTCCTGCTAAATCGAATCACGCTCTTTAACGGAGAAATCTTGATAAACACCAAGTCACCAATGGAGAATTTTAAATCTTTTCTCCTCTTATCAGCATAACTCTTCTGTCTATCTTGAGCAGCCTTCATTCGCTGTTGGATAACCTTAATCTTATCTGAAGTTTCTCTTATCACATCTGGTCCAACCACAAACTTCTCACCAGTTTCTAACCAACATGACGGTGAGTTGCATGGTCTTCCGTACAAAGCTTCAAATGGAGCCATACCAATACTGGATTGATAACTGTTATTATATGCAAAATCTACTAGATGCAAATGGTCATCCCATGATCCTGCAAAATCCAATATAAAAGCTCTCAAGAGATCCTCCAGCATACGATTCACCCTTTCTGTCTGACCGTCGGTTTGAGGATGATACGCGGTACTGAGTTGTAATTCTGATCCTAACGCCTCTTGTAAGCTCTTCCAAAACCCGCTAGTAAACCTCGGGTCTCGGTCGCTCATAATGCTTTTAGGTACTCCATGAAATCTCACTACCCATTTCATATATAGCTCAGCTAACTTAGTTGCCGTTCTATTCGACTTGTCGGGTATAAATCTTGCACTCTTGGTCAATCGGTCCACAATCACCCAAATGCTATCATGTCCCGACCTAGTCCTTGGTAACCCATTAATGAAATCCATTGAGACTTGTTCCCATTTCCATTCTGGGACTTTTAATGGTTGCAAAAAACCACTAGGCTTCTTTTGCTCAGCTTTAACTAGTTGGCAATTCATGCATTTGGATATAAACTCCCAACGTCTCTTTTCATCCCTTCCCAGTAGTAGGTCTGCTTCATGTCTCGATACATCTTGTTACCACCGGGGTGTATAGTCAGTTTTGAGTGATGACATTCTCTAAGCACTTCATCTCTCAATCCATTGACATTGGGTACAACTAGTCTTCCACTCTTTCTAAGACATCCATCTAGATCAAGCCCATACTTGTTCATCTCCTCATCGATGCCCATCTCTAACTTGGAGATGATTTCCAATAGGTTAAGATCGTCCCTCTGGCTGGAACCAATCAGCTCAATCAAAGTGGGTCTGATCGTCAAACTTGCTAATATTTCTGGATCCAATTCGCACTTTGGTCTGAAATCATACCTAGTGATGTACTCCAGTTGCTTCCATTCCAGAAACATAGCCCCTAAACTGGCATGTCTTCTACTCAATGCATCAGCTACCGCATTTCCCTTTCCTGGTGTGTATGCAATATTGAAATCGTAGGACGCCAAGAATTCTAACCATCTTTGTTGTCGGAGGTTTAGATCCTTCTGAGAGAAAAGATACTTTAATGATTTATGATCGGTAAACAACTCGAATCTTTCTCCCAAGAGATAATGTCTCCACATCTTCAATGCGAACACGATCGCTACCAATTCCAAGGGTAGGATATCTTTTCTCATGCGGTTTCAGTTGCCTACTAGCATAAGCTACAACCCTACCTTCTTGCATCAATACAACACCTAGCCCGGTACCACAAGCATTTATGTACACTATCATCTCTTCATTCCCTTTAGGAATGACTAATACTGTTGCACATATCAATTTTTCCTGTAGGCTCTTGAATGCATTTTCGCACTTTTCGTCCCAGACGAAAGCTTGATTCTTCTTGGTCAACTGAGTCAATGGTGCTTCTATCTTGGAGAAGACTAGGATAAACTTACGATAATATCCAGCTAACTCAAAGAAAATTCTTACATTTGTTGCATTCTTGGGCGTAGACCAATCCTGTACCGTAGCCACCTTCGCAGGATCCACGGCAATACCATTCTCCGAAACAACATGGCCCAAGAATCTCACTTCCCTCCTCTAGAAGTGACACTTAGAAAACTTTGCTCTCAGTTGGCGTTTTCTCAACACCTCCATCACTATCCTCAAGTGTTCCTTGTGTTCTTCCTCTGTCTTCGAATAAACAAGTATATCGTCCATGAACACAAGAACAAACTTATTTAACTGATCTCTGAATACCCTATTCATAAGATCCACAAAATACACTGGTGCATTGGTCAACCGAATGGCATGACCAACCACTCGTAGAATCCAGACGGCGACCGAAATGCCGTTTTAGCTATACTCTCAGCTTCCACCCTAAGCTGATGAAAACCTGTTGCGAGATCCAACTGGGAGAACACTCTCGCGCCACTCAGCTGATCAAACAAATCATCTATCCGCGGTAGAGGATACTTATTCTTCCTTGTCACCTTATTCAACTCGCGGTAGTCCACACATAATCAAAGGAAACCATCTGCCTTGGTAGCAAACACAACTGGTGCTCCCGACTCAGAAACACTTCTTCTGTTAAACCCCTTCTTCAACAGATCGCTTACTTGCACCCCGAGCTCTCGCTGTTCCCTAGGTGCCATACGACGAAGTGGCATTACTATAGGTCTGGCATCTTTCACTAAATCAATACGGAACTCAATCTCTCGGTGTGGTGGAAGTCCGATCACTTACTCGAAGAGTCCGGATACTGGCCAGCCACGGGCACATCTGACAACTTATCATGCGGGATGTCGAGGGAATTTAGAAAACTAGCCGTTACCCCATCACTGGGTAGACCACCAAACACTACCCTCCGCCCATCATCCGCTCTAACTGTCACCAAAAAGCCCTCACACACCACCCCGTATCTTTGGAGCCAATCGACTCCCAAAATAATGCCAAACCCAGTAAAGCCCAAAACAAAGCAATCGCAAACAAACATGCATCCATGACTCGACAAGACCACATTACGACAAATCATACAAAGGTTAGTCGAACCACCAATCGGGTTCGTCGCTGCTAAAGGTCTATCGACTATCTCGGGTTCCAATCCCAACCTATCTACCAGGTCACTAGATATGAAGGAATAGGAAGCTCCGGTATCAAACAATACTCGAACAGGAACATCATAAACAGAAAGCATACCTTGAATGGAGACATTCTTTCATTTCTCCGCCGCAGTTGGGGCATTCAACGAAGAAGGAACAACATTGTTAGCATATGCTTTCACAATCTGCTTTTCTTTAGCGGATTGCGGACACTTGTCCTTGTGATGTCCCACTTGGCCACAGTTGAAGCACTTCCTATTCGCTGGCTTGGCCTGACATTTTTTGGCATAGTGGCACTTCTTACCACAGCTGAAGCACTCAACATCTTTCTTATTATTTTTCTTCTGGCCATCCTTGGTCTGATTCTGCTTTCTCTTATTCTGAGACCCATTCTTGTCTCCACCGCTTGCTTGCGGTTTTGGCTCCTCTGTAGATGCAACCTCAGTCTTCGACTTAGGGTATAGACTCTCTGATCTCAAAGCTTTCCCCACAATCGATTCAAACGTCTCATCGATATGGTTTATAAGCCTTTCTCCCAAGTACTGATCTAAGCCTGTTATGCATTCTTCTTCTCGGAAGTGTCAATAAGAGACAATCCATACTTCGATAAAGTATCGAACTCAGCAATATACTCGGAGACTGCCCTACCATTCTGCTTAAGCTCCAAGAACTTCCTAAATAACTCTGACTTCTGAGCAGCTAGGATAAACTTTTCACCGAATCGAGCCATAAACTAATCCCATGTAACTTGATCCTCTGGAGTGTCGATAAGAGATAATCCATATTTGGATAGAGTATCGAACTCCGCAATGTACTCCGAGACTGCCCTACCATTCTGCTTAAGCTCCAGAAATTTCCTAAACAACTCTGACTTCTGGGCAGCTGGGATGAACTTATCACTGTATCGGGCCTTAAACTGATCCCACGTAACTTGATCCTCTGGAGTAGCTTCCTTAATAGCATTCCACCAATTCATCGCCCGTCCGTGCAGCTGACGAGATGCTAACTTCCTCTTCATCGCATCCTCGATACCTAAGTCTTCGAAGATATGCTCACAGCTATCCAATCAATCCTGAACATCCGTGGCTGATGCCGATCCGTGGAACAGCTTTCCACCAAGACTAGTGTAATCCTTGCATGGCTTGGTGAAATCGGCCCTAGGCGCCTGCACCGCTGCACCACCACCATTTGCAGCATTGGGAACTGCCCTCTGAACGTCCCTAAGCATCTATCTCATGAAGTCAGTGAACATAGTCCTCATGTCAGGAGCATTCCCATTATTGGCTCCTCTACCAGCACCACTAGTATATCGGCTCATCGTTCAATCTGTAAAGAGAAACGATTAACCATCCTCTTTGTGGTGTCAGTGCAATGCAACTTCATCCTTAGCTATACTAATAGTGTGTGTGTATATATATATGTATAGCTTTTGAAAACCAAAATAATCACAAATACGTGCTCTCATATACGTATTATTCTCTCTGGTGTCTTTCCCTAGGTTAACTACGCAACCTAGAGCTCTGATACCAAGTGTGACGGCCCGCTCTGCACCAGTAGACATTTCCAATGAAATTGCACTGTGCCGATTTCCAACCAGCACGGGACGGTCGCCAAAGAAAGGAAAGGCAAGGAATTTGAACTAACAAGGAACCTGTAGAATGTCTCACAATGCATGGAGTAAAATATAATAATAACATACTTGACATAAAACAGGCGAGACAGTGCATAAGCTGAAAACTAAACCATAATCATCATAGCAGCGGAAATCCAAAATACAACTTATGATCCATAACCATTATTACAACTTCAAAATACTGTCTCTAAAGCAAAAGAAAGGAGAGGTACACTACTAATGCTCAAAGCAGTGTACCATCAACAACAGAGGGAGAATATATGTAGATAATACGTAGGAGCCTCCTGCTCGTCTCCAGACCAGTTACTCGTGCATAACCAGCTAACCTGTCTCTAGTCTGCACGTTTAAGAGCACCCAAAGTAATAAGAAGAGACCTAAAACTCTGGGTCAGACAAAAGTCTGGTATGAGCGATAAGCAGCAAAACAGAATAATACAGGTATACTAAACCATACCTGAACCTGGACCTGCAACCAAAGAGTTAGCACAACATACCGCTCAATACTCTAAGGTGCCACTAAACATAAGGTATAAAGATACGGGGGAGGGGGTGTGCATGTCATAGTGATAGCAAACAATCAAGCATAGCAACCATCCTCACATCTCTCACTCAGTGCGTAAAGCATACGATATCCACCACTTTGATCACCCATACCTTGCTATGATCACTCTGCCCCATGGAGTCATAATGACACCACTGCACTGATCCATAGCCACTAGTCCTTGCTATGTCCACTCTGCCCCATGAAGTCATGACGACTCCACTGCACTGGCTCATAGCCATGCTACGATCACTCTGCCCCATGGAGTAATAATTACCCCACTGCACTGATATGTAGCCTAACATCCGTCTTGGTGTTGAATCAAAGCTATTGTCGTCGATAACCCCTTTGCACATGTCGCACAGCAAAGTCCAATCATGAAGTTGACTCATTGGTTCCCAGCTGGATCTTGAGCTCTACTTCCTATTTGGACTTCCTTTGCATCTCGGGTTTTGATCAAATCAGAGTTGGTCTTCAGGAAAGTCGTCGCGTAATTGCAGCTCCCATCCGGTTTGGTTCGGTTGTCCTTCCCTAGTTCGGTTCGGTTTTCTCCACTTCCTGGCCATCCGGTTCGGTTCGGATCTCCACCCTCGGTTCGGTTCGGTGCTTCCATGTCACTTGGGTTCGGCTATCTCACTATCTTGATTCGGTTCGCTGCTTCTATTTTAGTTTGGTTCTACCTTTCTTTCCTCCAGTTAATCCGATCTGATCCCATGTCCAGCTTTAGTCCAATACCAACTCCAATCCTTATACAAGAGGCCTTCCTTTTTGCCAAGCCCTCATTCTTGTACTAGGTTCTGATCCGGTTCGATTCTCTGCTCAGTTCCCCGATCCGACCCGAGCCCCCTAACCCGATCCGATCTGAAACCCTGCACTACTTCCTGCAACTTTTCCAGTGACTGTTTTACGCCATACGACGGCATTTTCGACCATTCTAACTCTTCTAATCAATCACAAAGCATACCATACAGTCATAGCAACATGTATAATCAAGCACAAACACCAAAACAATGATTTGATAGGTTAAAATGAGTCAAACATAGCCAAAATCCTATAAATTCCCTTAAGCATATTTAAGCAAAACTAATGATATGATTAGCAAAACTTAATCAAATTAACCAAATTTTCTAACAGAGGCCTAAAACAATATTTTAAAATTTATAAATATTTTTCTAGAATTTAATCATGTTTAAATTCGCTAATAAACACTATTTACCCTTAATTAACCATAATTAATGAGGAACTATGCAAATCACTCACCTTGGCCACAAATTAACTTTAGATCTGAAATAATCTATGTTATGGCACTGTTTCCAAAGCAATGCAGCAGCTCTATTCCCAATCCTATGCTAATCCTCTTCGATTTGATGTAATTTAGCCAAATCTTCAATTAGAAAGTGGTTTAAAGGTGTTTTAGATGTTGGAGGCCATTACTTAGTTGAGAGGGATGATAAGTGGCGGTTGAAAAATGAGAAAAGGGTGTTCTATAAATCCTAACAGCCCTTAATTACTCCAAATGCCGAAATTCCCCTTTGGGCCTAGCTGTTAATTACCCAATTAAGCCCGGTTAAGCTGTTTTTCACCTTCTAAACCTTAATTCAGCCATATGTCCCAAACGGTAAGTCCTTTTTTCACATATGACCACTTACGGAAAGGTAAACCATCATCCGGACTAAATGGAAGTGATTTCAGGTCAAAACTCTTTTCCAATCAAAAGTTATGGCCGAAACCAGATCTGCTAGGGGCAAAATGGTCATTTAAAAATCGGCAAAAATCATGAATATGGGAAATGACCCCAATAGTTGTCTCCCAAAGTTGCATGACCATACGACTTCGTATGGGAAAGAAATAAATATTCTATGATCCTTCGATGCGTAGAATGCGGGTCGTTACATGTTAGCATGTGACAAAATTGCTATCATGTCTGCAATTTTTGTAGATATGGGCTTTTTTCTGCAACTTTACTGAAAATGAAATAATTTTCATTATTATGTAAATTTAATCATTTTTTGATGATTTCTCTGCAATACTTTAATGTCTGAATAAGTGTAGCTTTTGAGTTTGAAAATTCGAAGCAAAAATTGGATTAAAGACTGCAATATTTTGATATAATTGTCGCCATTTATGCAATTTTTCAAAATTTTGCAAGAATTCACTGTAACATTATATTTGAGTTAAATTTCAAAGTTTAGTCAATTTTTATGTTTTTTTTTCCGAAAAACATGGGACTAATTTGTGAAGTTTTAGGACAAGGATTTTTTGAATTTTGAAACTTAAAATGGATCTGAGCCAAACTGTAACACCCCTAAGTCTCACATCGTGGAAGCCTGTCTGAAGTGGGTACTCATATAGTATAGCCCATCTCTTACTAACGTCGAGGCCTTTTGAGGAACAAAACCCCACACCTATACGGTGGCTAAGTTGAGGATAATATCTTGCGCGAACGGAGGTGCGGGCTGTTACGGTGGTATCAGAGCCAGTATCCAGCTGGAATTGTGGCTCTGCTGTGGACCACAGCGCTTGGGTGAGGTGTTTGTGAGCCAAACGGGACGATGGGCTCTGTAGGAAGGGAGAATGTAACACCCCTAAGTCCCACATCGTGGAAGCCTATGTGAAGTGGGTACTTATATAGTAGAGCCCATCTCTTACTAACGTCGAGGCCTTTTGAGGAACAAAACCCCACACTTATATAGTGGCTAAGTTGGGGATAATATCTTGTGCGAACGGAGATGCGGGCTATTACACAAACTGTCCCTTCATATTATTCTATAATTCTTTTTCCATTATTATTTTAGGTCACTTCGATGTAGCCTAGTACAAATTACTATTCAATTTTGAACAAGTAGAAAATAAATGAAAACATTGGCGGGATGTAGAAAGTGTCTCATGTTTGTTGTGCGCATAAAAGTGTGTATTTTCACTCTAATAATTTATCTTCTTTTATTCAAATACTTGGAATAGTAGGCTATTTTTTTATATTATTATATCAAAATACAAAAATGTTTTCAGTTCATCTTTAACTCATTTGGACAAGGGTAAAATGGAATACTACAAGTGAATTATTTAGAGGAAACTTATTTACACATAATAGTTTCGTTTTGTAGGAATTTAAGTATATATTGGAAGCTGTTTCATAATCTATTCATGCATATATGATGAAAGCAAAAGGAAGAGGGAAAAAAAAGAATTTATGCTTCATGAAAAGCACACTTACCAATTTCTTGTGGACCACATTGAAATGAAAAGGCTTAACTTGGTAGAGGATTAATTGATTCATAATGATAACCTAGAAGCTACACAATATCAATGGTATATTTGGCAGTTCCCTAAGAGCTATTTTGGTTTTAGACATGTATAAAAAAATTTACTGTACATATAGAGATATACACTTCTTTATGCATATGTAATAGATCAAAAATTATAAATAAAAGCTTCCCCTTAGTGGCTTCTTAGCCTTGTCTCTCTTTTTGTTTATTCTTTTTATTTTTATGATCTTTTCTTCTATTCTAATTTCTTTTATGTTTTGTTTTCTTTTTATGCAACAAACTTCATTTTATTTTATGCAGTTTGATTAGATCTTGGTTTCGTTAGTTATTTCCTATTTCCATTATGTTTATGTTGAAATGTTTGTACGTTCGTTTGTTCTCAAATATGAGTACCTAAACCTTTTCAATTTAGGAGTAATGAAGCACTCATGAATAATATAAAATTAACATTATGTCTCATTTATGATCTTCTCTTTTGTACTTAATGGAGAATTAGATGCTCATGAAAATTTGTTGTTTAATATTAAATTTGATAACCTATGTTGTTCATAACAAATAAGCTATGCTAAATCAAACAAACACACAAATTGCCTTTTTATCTTCATATGATTATTGGTAATGAAGGTGAAACCAGAATCAAAATTTGATGCTTGTGTCTTCAATAATAAAATAGGCTATGCTAAAAACAGATTTTATTTTTAACTTCTTCTCATTTGCATGAGAGCTTACAAGTAGGTTAGATGTTGCATTAGTGCCTGAAGGCTTTAGTTGTGTTAGTTCAAAACACAATTAGGCCATATTTATGATAAATAAATCATTATTTTCACAAATGATTAAAAAATGAGATGATAATTTCATTTTATGTTGATTTATATGATCATGAGAGGAGATTTGTCTCTAAACCGCCTTCTAATCTCATAACTAATTACGGAATTTTTTTCTACTTTTAACAATTTTTAGTTAAATAACATTTTCAAATTCTTTGGTTTAACTCGATTGAGTTATTTTAAAATTATTGTTTTCCCTAAATATCATCCCATACTTGCATATCTACAACGATTATAAGCCATATGCCTGCAGTCTTTATAACTATCAACCTAAAAAAAATAACAATTCGAAAATCCTTGAATTTGAATCCATAAATTGATTTATTCCTTGGCGTTATGTCCATATCTTATTTAGGTATGGGGATGACAACTTTAGTGCTAAGGCTCAAACCAATTTCAAGACTCAGTTCCTTATGCTTAATCAGAAACCGGAGTGAAGAAACCTAAGAGGAGTATAAGATGCTCAGGTGCTCTCAAAGCACGAATCACTGTAGGCACTTTGCTTAGTCACTCAGCAAGGCATTCTTATGGTCATATTGAATGTCATGCCATATGATGAAGATTTCCCCTTTTAGGTAGTTTAAACTGTGATGCATAACATAATCAGCGCATATCACATGAGTTTGATCCACGTTGACTCGTTCAAAGAGTCCAATTCATATAATCGCTATGAAATTAGGCAAAAATAAAAAAAATCATAATTGGTTCATTGGGCAAGCTAATGGATTAGTTGTCTTAAGATATGTTGCTACATATCGAATTGATACGAAGAGTGTATGCAAATTCCAATTGTTCCAATAAGTATAATTATGCAATATGACTAATTATCATAAGTTCAAAGATGCAAGTCAAAGTCTAAGTCAAATTAGTCCAATAAAGTCATAGTAATGCACTTAAGGAAGGTTAAGTCTATATTTATTTTCAAATAGTCAAAAAAGTTAAAACTACAAATCTCAATCAAGTTTGTCCCCAAATTGATATAGGGTTACAAGTGTGAAATTGAAAACAAACGATAAAGCGAATAAATAGATAGGAGTTCACTCCTAAATCTGATCCCTACCGCCTTTATTTATAGTTGTAGGCAAGGGTATCAATTTTTTCATTCCACCCTCGTTGTGTTGGCCCAGTCGATGGACTTCCTTCCTTATGTTTGAAATGTGGCTTTCAGTTTCATCTAAAGCTTATTGCGGCTCTATCTCCTTCATGCTGGTACAATTCATGGATAATGAGGTGGCATAGTTGAAGGAAGGCGATAGAGTAAGATGAAGTTCTTTAAGTAAAAGTGATGTAATTTACTTCCACTATGAGTATGAGGATAGGGTATTAAAGGAATAATCTTCCCTAAGTTTAATGCATTTTTTAGTTGAGTGAAGCAGCAGGTTCTAACAATGATATGCTTTCTTGATGATAAGGATGATATGATGATGGTTCTTCAACAAAACGGAGGAAGTTGGGCTTTAATTCTTGTAAATTATTCTTCACATTGAACAAGAGCGATAATATTGTAGCAACGCAGTTTTGTGTCATACTTCTTGCAATTTCGTTAAGGTGGCAACCGTGCTTCAACTTCCGTAGGTTATTTTCATACCCTTGTGCTCCTACTAAACCCTATAGGCTCTAGTTCCTCAATCCTTTGAAATCTACATGGGCAAGATATGTTTATAATTTATAAAGATGACATACCAGTTTTCTTAGGTTGATGTAAGGATAGTGTAATATTATTATGAAATGCGAAAATAAACATTTAACCAACTTTAAAATAAGTTATAATAATTGATTTTTCTTCTCACACATCCCAGTCTCATGACTGACTCGTAGTTGATTGTTTCCCACCTAAACTCTGGGTGTCCATTATTTCCATACGGACAGCCAGTAGTTTTAGTTTTGCTTATATTCTTATAACATGATCCTGGATTATGGCTGGAGCTATTCTCTGGATTATTATGTTGTCTTTCACTGTGGTATTTATGTTTCCAATGTCTATTGTAATTTATTACTCTGATATTTTTCCTTGTGAATCGATTATCTGCACTCTGATATATTCTTGTACTATGATGTAAATTTATTGTAATAACAATGAAATGCTCTTTTATGTTTTATTCTGAAGTGTAAATACCCATAATAATCCGCCTTTGAGAACACTTCGTGTGAGATAACTACTGACTTGAGGTGGTCCCAAGAGTGGGTCGTTACACCAATTTCTTATGAACCACATTAAAAAGAAAAAGCTTAAGTTGGTTGAGGATTAATTGATTCATAATGATAACCTATAAGCTACACAATATTAATGGTATAATTGGTAGTTCCCTAAGAGTTATTATGGTTTTAGACATGTACAAAAAAAAATCCTGTTGTTCATGCAGAGATATACACTTCTTTATGCATATGTAATAGATCAAAAATAAGAAATTAAAGCTTCTCTTTAGTGGCTTCTTAGGCTTGTCTCTTTTTTTATTTATGCTTTTTATTTTCATGATCTTTTCTTTTATGCTAATTTCTTTTATTTTTCTTTTCTTTTTATGCAACAAGCTTAGTTTTATTTTATGCAATTTGATTAGATCTTGGTTTCGTTTAGTTATTTCCCATTTCCATTTTTTCCCATTTCCATTTTGTTTATGTTGAAATGTTCTTATGTTAATTTGTTTTCAAATCTGAATACCTAAACCTTTCCAATTTAGGAGTAATGAAGCACTCATGAATAATATAAAATTAACATTATGATCACATTTATGTTCTTCTCTTTCGTACTTAATGGAGAGTTATATGCTTATGCAAATTTGTTGTTTACTACTGAATTTGATAACCTATGTTATTCATAACAAATAAGCTACACTAAATCAAATGAACACACAAATCGCCTTTTTCATCTTCGTATGATTATGGTAGTGGAAGTGGAACTACAATCAAAATTAGATGCTTATGTCTTCAATAATAAATAGACTATGCTAAAATCATATTTTATTTTTAACTTTATGTCATATGAGAGCTTACAAATGGGTTAGATGTTGCATTAGTTCATGATGGTTTTAGTTGTGTTATATAGTAACAACAATAAGGCCATATTTATGATAAACAAATCACTAATTTCCCAAATGATTAAAAAGAGAGATCATAATTTCATTTTATGCTGATTTGTATGACAATGAGAGGAGATTTGTCTCTAAACCGCCTTCTAATCTTATAATTAATTACAGATTTTTTTTGTACTTTTAACAATTTTTAGTTAAATAACATTTTCAAATTCTTTGGTTTAATTTGGTTGAGTGATTTTAAAATTGTTGTTTTCCCTATACACCGTCCCATACTTGCATATCTACTACGATTATAAGTCGTATTCTTGTAATCTTTATAACTATTAACCCATAAAACAGTTAAATAATTCAAAACTCCTTGAATTTGAATGCATAAATTGATTTATTCCTTTTCATTATGGCCAGATGTTATTTAGGCATGGGAATGACAACTTTAGTGTCATGGCTTAAACAAATTTCAAGAATCGGCTTGTATGCTTAATCAGAAACCAGAGTAAAGAAAGTCAAGAGCAATAGAAGATGCTCATGTGCTCTCAAAGCACAGATCACATTGGGCACTTTGCTTGGTTAATAAGGCATCTTATGGTCATGTGCTCTCAAAGCACGAATTACTATGGGCAATTGTTCTGTCCCAGTCGATGGACTTCCTTCCTGATGTTTAAAACGTGGCTTTCAGTTTCATCTGAAGCTTAATGCGGCTCTATCTCCTTCATGCTAGTACAATGCAGAGATAACAAGGTGGCATAGTTGAAGGAATGTGATAGGGTAAAATGAAGTTCTTTATGTAAGAGTGATGTAATTTAGTTCCACTGAGTAATGTGGACGATAGGGTATTAAGGGAATAATCTTCCCTAAGCTTGATGCATTTTTGAGTTGAGTAATGCAGCTGGTTCTTGCAATAATATGTTTTCTTGATGGTAAGGATGATATGATGATGGTTCTTAAACAAAACGAAGGATGTTGGGATTTAATTCTTGTAAATTATTCTTCACATTGAACAAGAGCGATAATACTGCAGCGAAGCAGTTTTGTGTCACACTTCTTGCAATTTCATGAAGGTGGCAAGCTTGCTTCAGCTTCCGTAGGTTATTTTCATACCCTTGTGTTCCTACCAAAGCCTGTAGGCTCTAGTTCCTCAATCCTCTAAAATCTACATGGCCGATATATGTTTATAATTTATGAAAGCAACATACCAGTTTTCTTAGGTTAATGCAAGGATAGTGTGATATTAGTATAAACCACTTTTTTCACAACCGGACCGGGCCGGCAGCCCAACCACGGTTAACCGCCAGGCTACCCGGCCCGGAAAGAGATAAAGCTGCAATGTTTAAAAACAGAACAAAAACCATAAAAACCGGACAAAAACCGCAAAAACTGGTTAGACCGCGGTTTTAAAAACACAAAAGCGAATTGAGTTTTAGCTTCAACCATAAAACTCAAATTTTAGCTTAGCCTTGTTGTCGAAGGCCTAGCCCAATGCAACACCACTTGCCCAGTGTATCAACAACCAAGGCTACTTTTTTATATAGGTGAATGGACAACGCGTTTATCATTAGCTCAAGATGTGGGACATTTCATTCTATCTTGCATCTTCTACTGTTCATAAGCAGGTTCTACATTAATTTTTGTAGACGGTTTTCTCGTTTTGAAGCTTCAGCAAATAGGCAACTTAATCTCCATTAACAAGTTTTCATAACCAAGCTTCAGCAAATAGGCGCAAATAACCAAGCTTCAGCAAATAGGCAACTTAATCTCCAATAACAAGTTCTCGTAACCAAGCTTCAGCAAATAGGCAACATGTTTTCATAACCAAGCTTCAGAAAATAGGAAGCTTGGTGTGTTACAAATAAGGAGACAACTTATGTGAATAGATAATTAATAATGGTGATGCTTATGTGAAATATTCATAGCTTCTTGTTTATTTATTTCATAATCCAGATTCCAAAGCATATGGAGTATATTTAGATAATTAAAGTTATTGTAAATAGGTCATTTTAATCGAAATTAGTAACAAATCATGTGTATAAACAACTACAAAGAAAAATGCACGGTTCTGACGGTTCATCTGGTCCGACTTTCAAAACCTTAAACCATAAGCCGTCACGGTTCAAAAAGTGGTCCGGTCATGAAAACTATGGTATGACCTGTGAAAACAAGGATTTAATAGTCACATCTCTTGCTACACCTTTTAACAAGAACGAGAAGCTCATCGTTGAAGAATTGTGTATAGCTTGCATTAAAGAGCGACGACAATAGGCCCACCTTGCAAATCTTCGTAAGTCAACCAATAATGATAGGCCTGTATCGAAATACCATGATGATAGTCTCTTTGAAACACCCCACCTCCGTTAAGGTCACTCATAAAGGGAATGCCTTAACTTTGGTGGAGCATTATAGGTAAAGGATGCAGATGAATTACAAGACAGACAAATAAAGCAGCGGAAAATAAAAATCATTTTTAAACAATGTGGTTCAGTCAAGCTTTTACAACAGTTGTCTCAATCATACTTAAAAGTAATACATAGAACTTCTGTCTTGAAATAAAACATAAAGAATCAATAAAATAACAGTAAGGCAGCATAAATCCCCAATAAGAGGGTATCCAAAGTCATAGCCCAAGGAAAAAGATTCAAAGCAATACATCTACTCTCTTCAAGCTGGAAATGATTCGATCTAAGATGAAGTGTTCCCTCCCTGCGGACCTGGGGGGGGGGGGACGGAAGAAAAGAAGACGAAAGAAAATGGGTCAGACATGAGTCTGGTAAGTCCAATGATTATTTAGTATGTAAACAAGAAAAAGGGTTATGACATGAATAAACTGAATCTAGGACAACACCCTAAAAATAAGATAATAAGGTTGAATATGCTATCGCACTCATTTCACTTCTCTGCACCACCTAGTGTCCCAAAAAGTAATCTATATAAATTGATCATATTGTAATGTGATCCCAATCCTCGTAATTGTGGTAGCCTTCAGGTGTACATCTATCATGAGGATTCCACCTCAATCTGCCTAATTGCCATGAACATTTTAGATGTACCCTTACTACTCTATCGACCGGCTCCTTACTCGTATTAATTTTTCCTTGTGTCTATGTTAATCGGCCCTCTCTTGCGTGTAGATACCCTGTGTTGGTCCAACCATAAGGTGTACCAATCCTTATGATAGCAACCCGACACGATTCAAGATGCACAATGTATATCTACTGGTAGTCGATGCCTGCTTTTTCCCGCTCCGGAGTATGTGCACGCCCATAAACTGTCAGAACCTATACTGACGTACCCACTGCCACTATTTTGACCGCATATAATCAGCCCAGTAATCGTGCCCCACCCTTCCTAGTTTCAGGGTATCATGATACATCAATGTGGGTTACTCCTGAAATGGGTCCCTATTACTAGGGTTTCTTGTTGGTTAAGTTTGTGGGCCTATATATACAAATATTACCCACTTACACGAGATGTACTTAACCCTCCCACCGATTCTAGCATGTTTTCTTAACGGTTAAGTTTGTGGGCCTATATGTACTAATATTACCCACCTACACGAGATGTATTAACCCTCCCACCAATTCAAGAATGTTTATTTAACGGTTAAGTTTGTGGGCCTATATGTACTAATATTACCCACCTACACAAGATGTACTTAACCCTTCCATCGATTCAAGCATGTTTATTCAACGGTTAAGTTTGTGGGCCTATATTTACTAATGTTACCCACCAACCCGATATGTACTTAACCCTCCCTCACATTATGTCATATTGGTTAAGTGTTGTCCATTCATGTTAACTTAACCCAACCATTCATCGTGTCATGTTGGTTAAGTGTTTCTTATCAACTTAACCCCATTCTATCATCAAGTTATATTGGTTAAGTGTTTTCTTGTTAACTTAACCCCATGTGTTCATCATGTTATATTGGTTAAGTGTCATCAATCAATTCAGGTTAACTTAACCCACCTACTTGTCATGTTACTTTGGTTAAATGTTGCCTTCTTGTGTCAACTTAACCCTACCACAAATTAAGTTATATTGGTTAAGTGTTGCCCTCTTGTTTTAACTTAACCTTACCACAAATCAAGTTATATTGGTTAAGTGTTTCTTATTATTTAACCCTACCATTCATCATGTTATACTGGTTGAGTGTTTCCTATTAACTTAACCTTAGTCATCCATCTTGTTATATTGGTTAAGTGTTTCTCATTAACTTAACCCTAGTCATTCATGTTATATTGGTTAAGTGTTCCTATGAACTTAACCCTAGTCATTCATCTTATTCATTAGCATTAATTGATTTATTAATGCACCAACATCTCACATTAGATATGTGTTGTTGCGATTACTAGATGTGCCGGGCGGTTCCGGGCAGTTTTACACCACAACTCAATCTAACCTCGGGTTTTCCTTAGGCATGATGCACTAACCTCTCACATTAGATAGGTGTTGTTGTGGTTACTGGATGTGTCGGGCGGTTCCGAGCAGTTTTACACCACAACTCAATCTAACCTTGGGTTAGGCATGTTCATATTTTACTGAATTTACATATTTGCCTTTTGTGTTTATATGTAAATTATTGTCATTCAAGTCATGCCCAATTCCTTTCTCTAAATCATGTTCACAATTTTTAGGTATATAAATTATGCCAATTTTATGTCACTAATCATTCATATATATATGGGCCAAATTATGCCATTAATATGAATTTAAGGTTTTTCCAACGTTACCCCCGTCATACGTTCGCAAAATTCACATAGAATGTTAGGCTCGTAACTTAGTCTAACTTATATACAAAAGGGGAAAGAAGGGAGCATGTACCATTCACACAACATAAAATAATAATGAACTAACTAAACATGTGTCATGTAAATGTGGCATAATATAATGAACTTGCATTTTTGGATCCAACTAACATGAGTCTTTAAGCATATGAGATTACCCAAATCCAACTAGGCATGTAAATATAAACTTTTATTTTGTGTCCAATGAACATAAACCTTAAGCATATAAAATTGCACAAGTTCAACTAGACATGTGAATGTAAACTTTAATTTGGATCCAATAATCATGAATCTTAAACATATGGAATTACACAGGTTTAACAAAGCATGTAAATATGAACTTTTATCTTGGATCCAACAAACATGAATCTTAAGCATATGGTTTTATACTAGTTTAACAAGGCATGTAAATATGAGCTTTAATTTTGGATCCAATTTTCATAGATTTAAATGTGGATCTAAACATAATACATGTCTTAGCCTAACAACTTGCATGATTCAATAAAGATGATTTAAACATAGATCTAAACATAATACATGTCTCAGCCTAACAACTTGCATGATTCAATAAACATACACCTAAATATAGATCTAAACATAATACATGTCTTAGCCTAATAACTTGCATGATTCAATAAAAATAGATCTAAATGTAGATCTAAACAACTTGCATGATTCAATAAACATAGATCTAAATGTAGATCTAAACAACTTACATGATTCAATAAACATAGATCTAAATGTAGATCTAAACAACTTGCATGTTACATAACATGAAAAAGTCAACAAATTTACATATTATACGATTGGTTTAACACCAACATAATAACCACAATAATCTCACAAGCATATACAATAGAATCGTTACAAGAATATGCATAAATCAACATCGTCATTATCTTACAACTAGGAATTACTCTAGTTTTCATTTTATTACAAATCACAACTTTTAATCATTCACATGTAAATAATAACAGACTTAAAAACCTTAGAAAAATGCTAAACATTATTCTTTTATCATTCTCCTTTTTCATGTTTTGCTGCAATATTTAATTTAAAGATATCTTCTTCATACGGAGTCCGATTTACGCAAACTCGGATCTCAAGCAGAATTCCGAGATGAACGCAATGGCGCAACCCGTTTCACCTATTTCTTCTTTTTCAAATTAATTATTCTTTAATTTATTGTTTTAATATTCTCAGAAAATACAGGGTGTTACACTCTTGGTGTAATAAGGTGGTAGAGTTTTCCTTTCTTTATAGAAATAAGGAAACTTCTAGCTTAGTTTGAACAAATACAGGGATAGTACTTGAAATACCCTAGAAATTAGTGACGATAATAAGATTAATAAAGAGAAATGAATTAAGTAATAAATATGGGTAAGAAATGAATTAAAAGGAAAACTTTTATAAATGTCCAAACTTAGTTACAAAAACTCCGCCAGTTGTGTCCGTAAAAATTTTTTAGTCAATTTTCATTTATAGCTCCTTACAATTTGAGTTAAAACGGAGAAAATATGAGTGAAATAAGATTCAAGAAATTTACAATTTAGATTTTCCAACTTAGAATGAAAGATAAGCAAAAATTGATTTTTACTTTAAAAAAATTGATATGCTCAGGTTGACCTTGCCAATCGATTGCCCTAAGGCACGGTCGGCTGGAGAAGGGCGTATTTGGCCCGAAAAATGAGCAGCTACGTAGCAAATGGGAAAAGAATTTCTAGATAAATTTGTAATGTGATAATTAACCTGTTTTAGTTGCTAAGATTTATATCTAGAAGTTAGACAAATAGTTGGACTTAAACTAAAATTAACTTAAGGCCAGATTTTGATATAAAAGCTAGTCTAAAGGCTAGGATTAAGACTATGACATAAAAACATCAGATTAGATCAAGTTAGATGCAAGGGCCCAAAATCCTCAATCAAAACTATAAATTGAGGATATACCCAACCTTCATTTTATTCCCAACATTTTCTTCTTCCATGCTCAATTTCCCTCTGAATTGCAAGGATTGGAAACTGAAATACATATTTTCATGGTGAAGATGATGAAATTAAATTTTTATAAGAAGACCCTAGGACAAGGAGGACCAGTATAGGCTAACATACGATAGCTTAGAACCTCAGGTGAGTGGCATGTTACTACAATTTTAGAATTAGAAAAATTAATGAAATAGGCTTAAAAGTACTTCTAGTTTAAATTTAATTTACATTTCATTTACATATATAAAGAAATTTGTTCTGCAATTTTTACATTTAAAAGATAATTTGAGATCCATATAGAATTATATGAAAATAATATAAAGAATGAGGCTTCTCATAAATGCGAATTCAAGGAAAAGATGCAGATTTATTAGCAAAAGATTGACGAATACTTATGCGAATTAAATATACATGTAACTAATATAAGTTTGTAATGGCTATTATAAAAATATTATAATAGAAAAGTAGAGAGATAAGTTTTATACTTAGAGCTGAATTATAACACTGGTTATAATAAGGAAAAAAAGAAAAGAGCAACATTATTATGATAAGTAGAGTATTTTAAGATAGATAGATGGCTATCACAAATGTGATAGATATAGTGTGACGACTGCTCATAACCCCGCACTTAACAAGGGAAATAATACGCTGAAAGGTATGCCAGACAATCATGGACGATCATCAAGGTAAGATAACACAAGCGGAACTTGTCGTATAACTCGCAACGCAAGGATAAATTATAATAGAACACATAAAGAAGGCAATAATAGTAAAGCATAACTGCACAGAATTTTAAACTTCCATATCATCAAGAATATCCATAACATCATTGGATCACATCATCAAACTCTGTACAAAAGGCCTCACTACAACACTCAGAGAATACATCAAACAATGGATAACATCATAATATGTATAGTAGAAACTGGTACGCATGCCTCCAGCTCGTCATCGATCTGCAGCATCGTCCACTAAGATCTACTACCTGTTACCTGCTACTCAGTCTGTCCATCCACACAACGGATGAACATCCCAAGGTAATAAGAGGGAAACATAAAACCTTGAGTCAAACAATAGTCTTAGTGATCGATAAAACAACTATCTAACATCATCAATAAAGTATATGAGAATAGGCAAATTAATCAACCAATCTACCAGCTCCCCAGAGAAGAACCCAAACCCGTTTCCCCACATCCGACCGTGATAGCCTTTACAACAAATAATTTGAAACCACGGTACATTTATGGAAATCGGTTATCAAGCGTAAACCATCCTAATCGATATTGATATCTCCCAAGATCAAGCCCCGAAGGCCTAAACCAACATCAGACAAGCACCCAAGAGATATCTCCTTCGACATCGAATAATCTACACAAGACGATACAAGAAAACAATCATTCATCCATGACTCTAGCTATCACTTCCAATCCTGCTTCGAAACCATCATTAATCGTATGACTGGCTAAGCACCTAGCCGTCGACTGTCAAGGGCTAATGTTATACCCTGTTTCTAGCAAAACTCCATATGACAAAACGTATCTAGGCCCGTTGAGCTACCCAGGGTACATGACCAATCACTTTTAGTCTTTTTTGCATCCCTATTATATCCCTGCTTTGAGTTCACTAGAACCTAAGACAACGATAATCCCTCAGCCTTCGATATTTCTAGCCATTCAACCCGATGACTATTCATAAGCTCAAGCCCCTTCTCGAGCAACCATTATCCACGAACTCACCACCTTGAGTCGTCTTCACATTCGTTGCATTACGACAATCAACGAACACACCACAACACTTCGAACATTCCTACTTGAATTCACTTCGAAGCGACGTCCATTCTCGAACCATAATAATCATTACTTTTGGTCAATATTCGATCCATAGCATTTCATCCTTTCTACCATGAAAAACATACCACAGTGTTTAATTCAACATTTTACAGCATTTACAAATGTTGTCATATCTTCTTCCCACCCATTACGAACGACCCAGCCCTTTAGGTCACGGACGACCTAACTCTTCAGGCCACGAACAACCTAACTTCAATATGTTGCCAAACGACCCGACTCAATTTCCAACGACCTGACTTGAGCAACCCGCCTCCATCATAACCCAACAACCTGACTTGAGCAACCCGCCTCATCATTGCCCAACGAACTGACTTGAGCGACTCGACCCAATCACAACCCAGTGACCCGACTTGAGTGACCCGCCTTCATCATAGTCCAATGACCTGACTCCACCGACCTAACTCCAACGACCAGACCTTCATTTCTTGGAGTACAAGTCAACGACCTATCCAAAAATGACCTGACTCCAAATCTGATCAATTTACCTCTAATCTTGACCAAATCATCACCAAATGACCACATCGATGCAAACAACTTATCCAAATCATCCAATTCAACCATCAATACTTTATCAAATCATCAACAACACCAAATATATGTCAATTATTCATTAACAACCATATAGAATTCATCAAATCATGATATATCAATGATTAAACAAAATAATGGATCTAAACTTGCATAATCATAAGAATTACTGATTTAAGTTGCTAGATTAGATTCTTGGGTGATTCAAATGAAAATATACTTACCATAATGTAGATTTCGGTGAAAACAACTTAAAATGACGAATATAAGATCAAACAACCCATATACTTGATTGAATCCGTGTGAGAAATGCTTATCACTCACCAATTCTTCGAAATAACTTGAAATCCCTTAATTCCCAATCAGGACAGCGAAGAATGTTCTTCCAACCTCTCAATTTGACGCGATCTCCATTCACTTGATGTAGATCTTCAATCTTCTCACGTAGATCTATAATTTTAATAGTGGCAAGGTGTATTTGATTCAGCAAGGAGGATCATGAGCTCAACCAAATGAGAGAATAAAGAAAGTAAACTATTCTCCATGCCTCTAACCCCCTATTTAGAGCCTCCCACTATCCTACTAATGGGCCCCACCAAATTAGCCCATTAGTGGCTCATAAAACCTGAACAGTAATTATGAAACACTAAAACATCGATTCCTCCCAGATCGCTGAACCAAATCCTTAATGTGACCACTCTATGGAACTGGTAACACCATTTTCTTCCCAATGAAATTGATCTCAACACCTGATTCGATCCCGGTCAAAAGTTATTCCCTGTATAAAACTGATATGGGGAAAATGGTTACAAATAAAATTGGTAAAAATTATGGACATCTCTCGCATCCCCATAACCAACATGTCAAAATATGAGAATGATCCAACCCTCAGATAATCAAATATCCTCTGATACGTTAAATGCGGGTTGTTACATTCTCCTCCCTCCTTTAGGAATTTCACCCCCAAAATCCAAAGCAAACACAAGCAACCAAAATGATTCCGGATGCGTATAATCCATGTGCAGCCAATTTACCATCCAAACTTGCATCCATCAAGCCATGCATCCAGAGCCTTAACCTAGCACATAGAATTCTAACAATGATAGTACAAGCTATAATGATGTAATGTGACACGACATTAATGGTCATACCGACGAAGAGTTCTGGATGGGTCGTCTTCATACTCTCTTCTGTCTCCCACGTACAATTATCATCATCCTCACTCCATTGCACCTTGACTAGCTTAACTGTCTTCCTCCTAAGCTGATTTGTGTCATTCCCTACAACGCGAAGCGGCTTACGAGGGTTCATAACTACAATCTCGACTTCTAGGTCTTCAAACTGTTCCCAAGATACCACCACATTCGAATCATGCACACACTTCCGTAGAAATGACATATGGAAAACATTGTGCACACTTGACATCTTCTCATGTAAATCCAATCTATACGCGAGCTTTCCAATTCGCTCAACTATCAGAAATGGTCCAACAAACCACGGGGCCAACTTTCCTTTACTTCCGAATCGAACAACATGATTTAACGGCGAAATCTTCACAAAAACCATGTCACCAACGTCGAATTCCAAATATTTTCAACATTTTTTGACATAACTCTTCTAATGGTATTGGGCTGCCTTCATTCGTCGTCGGTCGATCTCGGTACAATCCGAAGGTTCTCTTATCATTTCTGGCCCAAGTATCAACTTATCTTTAGTTTCTAACCAACAACCAGGAGAATTACTTGGTCTACCATACAACGCCTCATATGGTGCCATCCAATGCTCGAGTGGTAGTTGTTGTTATATGCAAACTCAAATAGATGTAGATGGTCTTCTCATGATCCCTCGAAGTCCACTACACAAGCTCTTAGGAGATCTTCCAAAACTCGGCTAACCCTCTCGGTCTGACCATCATTTTGGGGACGATAAATCGTGCTCAAACACAACTTGATTCCCAAACTCTCTTGCAGACTCTTCCAAAATGCACTCGTGAACAATGGATCTCGATCACTGACTATACTTTTTGGGATGCCATGGAATCAAACTATCCATTTTATATCAAGCTAAGCCAACTTTGATGTTGTCCTAGTCGATTTGATAGGAATAAACCTTGCACTTTTTGTCAAGCGATCCACGATGACCCAAATACCTTCTTTTCCTGCCTTGGTTCTAGTAATCCATCGATAAAATCCATTGATATCTACTCCACTTCCATGTAGGAACTTCCAATGGATGAAGCAATCCACTTCGCTTTGTCTATTCAGCTTTCACCAACTGACAGTTCATACACTTGGAAATGCACTTTCCAACATCCATTTTCAACCTTCCCAGTAGTAGGCTCACTTCATGTATGATACATCTTATTACCACCGGGTTGAATCGTCAACTTGGAGTGATGACATTCCCTCAGAACCTCATCTCTCAATCCATCGATATCAGGAAGAACCAGTCGTCCTTGCTTTCGAAGCAAACCTTCTCGATTGACCTCAAACTCTTTATCCTCTGGTTCCAACTTCTGGATAATCTCAACAAGCTTTGCATCACGCTTTTGTCCCGCGCCACTCCTTTCGATGAGAGTAAGTCTTATTGATAAACTTGCCAACATTTCAGGTTCCAACTCACACCATGATCTTAAATTGAATCCTGCCAAGTAATTGAGGTGCTTCCATTTTGAAAACATCGCTCCCAAACTTACATGTCTTCGACTCAACGCATCCGCCACTGTGTTACCTTTACCAGGAGCATAGGCATACCAAAATCATATTATGTTAGAAACTCTAACCACCATTGCTACCAAGATTCAAATCCTTTTGGGAGAAAAGATACTTCAACGACTTGTAATCCGTAAACAAGTCGTATCGAACTCCCAACAAGTAAAATCTCCACATCTTCAAAGCAAACACGATCGTTGCAACCACCAAATCATGATTGGGTAATTCCTTTCGTGCGGCTTCAGCTGTCAACTTGCGTCGGCCACAACCTTATCCTTCTGCGTCAACACTTCTCCAAGTCCAGTACTGCATGCATTGGTGTATGCCACCATTTTTTCATTTCCACTTAGAATCGTAAAAACAGGAGCACTCGTTGGTCTCTCTTTCATGATTCCGAAAGCTTTCTCACACTATGCATCCCATGTGAACATCTGATTCTTCTTCATCAATCCTGTCAACGGCGCAGCTATCTTGGAGAAATCCTTTATAAAACGACGATAATATCCCGCCAACTTAAGGAAACTCCGAATATCTGCCATATTCTTAGGTCTATTCCAGTCCTGGATTGCTGCCAATTTAGCGGGGTCAACTAATATTCCATTTCCAGAAACAACATGGCCTAAGAACCTCACTTCTCTCTTCCAGAAGAGACACGTCGAAAACTTAGCTCTCAGCTGATGCTTTCGCAAGATTTCCAAAACAACTCTCAAGTGCGTCTTATGCTCTTCCTCATTCCCGGAATAAACCAAAATATTATCCACGAACACAAGCACGAACTTATTCAGCTGATCTCTGAACACTCTATTCATAAGATCCACGAAATACGCTGGCACGTTAGTCAACCCAAATGGCATCACCAACCATTCGAAGAAACCAGATGGTGTCCTAAAAGTAGTCTTCGATACACTATCCTTTGCCACCCTCAACTGGTGGAATCCCTTTGCCAAATCCATCTAAGAAAACACTTTGGCTTCGTGAAGCTGATCAAACAAGTCGTCTATCCTCGACAATGAATACTTGTTCTTTAAAACTCCATTCACCCCCACCTTTTATGTTAGTTTTTCCTTAAGATCCTTGACCCTCGTCTTTAAAAAAAAAAACTTACCCTATATATTATCGTTTCCTTCCCAAACCTATTGACTGATCTTCATGAAAAATTTTCTGAGTCGCCACTTCAAATCTTCTTCGAAATTTCATATTAAATCGAAAACTCAATGAAATCAAGCATGATTGGATTCGTTGGATTGTGAAGCAATAGCTTCACGCTTATGTCAAATATAGTAGGTGCAACATCACTTCCTGGAGTTCTAAATTTCACAGTAATGCCTAGGGTTTGGATTTTAGAGGGGTTCGATCATCGATGTAGTTAACGAAGCTTGGATTCGTGGTTGTAGTGGAATTTCGCGTCACGGGTGAAGTCTAGTGGGATTCGACCTCGAAAACTGTTGCTTTTTTGTTTTAGGCCTTGTGTTTCTGGTGATGTCATGACTTGAAGGAGGCGTTCAAGAGGGGAGGAATTGGTGTCCGTGGGGCTGGCTGGAGAAAACGAGGTCGGTGGCACAAGGTTTGGTGGTTCGGTCGTGGCAGAAGCGAACGTGAAGGAGGTTGAAGACGGGTTGGTTTCTGATATCGAGTTTTCATAAGGTAAAAGAAGGATTTAGGGCCTAGATAATTAAGGTTTATTAATTAATAATTTATTCATTAATGACGATTTAATTATATTCAAAACTTATAACACATATAATTTGTTCATACATTATTAGGATTGCACGAAACAAGCGACGTTGGAATCGTATTGAAAAACACTACACTATCGAGCTGGTTTGGAAAGATTTGGAGCATGCTAGAATTTTATGTAATTTCAAACGTATGTTTGAAATTATATAAATTGACCTGAATCGTAGATCGAAATAAAATATGAACTTACTCTCATGCCTTCTGGAATTCTATTATGTGATTAAATTCATATGCTAATAATTTACTGTTGTTAGTATAAATTGGATGTTGGATGCCTTGGATGCTTATTGTTTGTTGTTGACTGACGTTAATTATATTTCTGTCATTTAAATGATATAGATTATATTATCTATCTCATATGAAGTTATCCAATGTTGTTATAAGCTGTGATGCAAGGAAGAATAGGTTGAAGGGATCCAACTGGATTCCTCAAATATTTGCATATTACTTGTTTTTCATATTATTTATATATGAATTTTCTAACCTAAGTAATGTTAAATCCTGTTTGGATGTTGATTTGTATGTTGGTTGTTGAATTTTAATTCAACGTTGATGTGTGATTAATCAATAGACACTGTTGATTAAGTGATCGGTAGCAGATGGCCAAAAATTCACCTTTTAAAGACGTCGATTTTTTGTTAGGCGAATTGACGAAGATTAAGCTATAAAAATTATAAAAATAACTGAATCGAGATTTTTAAGTTTTATTTTATATAATTTATATAAAGTAGAAGTTTTATAAAATAATCAATATTTATAATTGGTTTTTACAAGGTAATTATATGTGCTTTTATATAGCAAATTTTTATATTTTAAATAAGTGTTTATAAGCAAGGAGGTCAGAAATTAACCTAAGAGTTAATAATTTGGAATAATTGTTTCTATGAAACAATTAAGTGGTATTATTAAATTAATTATGTTATTAACTAATTTAAGAAAAATGCTTAGTAGAAATAAGTTAACAAATTAACTGATGTTTTCAAGTTGACTAAGTCTACTGTTTTAATTGGAATTGGGTATTAGATTAATTTGTTATCAATTAGTTTGATAGTATAGTTTTGACAAATGATTGTTTAAACATAATAAGATTTCTTAAAAGTTAATTAATCTTTAATTAACGGTATTTAAATATAATTATCGAGTTGTTTCCTACCATTGAAGTAGTTATTATTCTAATAAGAATTTTAAAAAGCTTAACTACTCTGTTTTTAGTTAATAAAAAAGTTAATTACTTTTATTGTAGTTAATATTGAAGATAATTGTCATTTTAATTAATAATAATTAAACTGATTGCTTTATTGGAATGGAATTCATATGAAGAGGAAGCAGTCAAGTTCGTATTAAGATTTAGTTAAATTTCGTAAAAGGAGATATAAAGGGATTTTATAATAAATCCAAGTTTATAAACAAGGTTTATGAAGAGATTTAAAGCAAATGCGATGATTTTAAATAAAAAGTTTACTTTATGTTTGAATTAAGTAAAGGCGATTGAAAGTAGAAAGAGATTTCCAAAGTGCAAAGGTAAGTTGTTCAAATGAAATTTATTAAGGGTTAGTAAACGGATTCGCTGAAATAAAATCGAAATTAAGTTTTATAATAAAATATCTAATGTCCGTAAAGAACTTGGTAAACGGATTTAGTAATAAAATCCAAGTGAATGAAATTTAAAGCTAAGGCTTAGTCTTTAATAAGTGTGACTTACTTAATAACTTAATTAAAGGTGATTGGAAGTTGGAAGATGATTTTTCAAATGCAGGAAATGAGCTATAAAAACCATATTTTTAAGTTAAGTAGTAAATGAGACTTGCGATATTTTCATAAATATCAAATTTTGAGTTAAAACTTTTATTTATCTTAAGATAAGAATGTTGTCGATCAAGGTCTAAAAGATTAAAAAAAATACTCCAACTTGAACGACTTCAGGATTATCCGAGGATGATATTAGTTTGTGATGGTAAAGAAGTTGGAAATAATTTATTATTTCTATAAGAGAGATAACATTGCAACATTATTTGCAAAGGTTTGAAATATAATAAAACTATTGGGTTTCTCTATAAAACAATGTAGTACTTGACATTGTTTGACTCAACTATGAAGTGTAATCTATACTTATACCATTCAGTTAAATATACAACACTATTTTCTAAGTAGCGAAAATAGTATGGTTTTGGGAATACACTTATTCCAAGAAATAAATAAATGTCTGGAATTTTCGAGGAAAATGAATTAAGTGGTTATAACTAGTTTGGGAATGGAAGAAGGTTTGGAAATTGAATTATTATTTCCATAAGTGAACTTTTAAACTTAAATTTGCAAAGTTTTGATGTTAAATAAGACGGATTGGGTTTTATATATTTAACAATGATTGGATTACATTGTTTAACTCATATAAGATTTGGTGATTTAATCTATACAAATTAGCTATGTATATATAACAATATTTTCCAAAGTAAAGGAAATATAAAGAAGTTTTGTGAATATATAACGATATTTCCAAAGTAAAGGAAATAAAAAAAGGGATTGTGAAAATATAGCGATATTTCCAAAGTAGGGAAAAAAGGGGTTTTTGTGAGAATGGCTATTGTGAAGAAATAAAGGTATGATCATCGTTTTCAAATTAACAAAAACAAAAAAGATTTGTTGAGATACGTAAATAAGACCGATTTTTAAGAACTGAATAAATGGTTTTAATGAATGGTTTTTTTATATAAAAAGGGACTGAGATGCTGATGTACTATCTATATTGTTTGATTTGATAGTTAAAACCCGACTATCAATAAATACCCCATTTGACTTTTGACGTGTTTGTTCGAGGAGATCGGGACGGGAATTAGACCTAAAACCACTTCGAACCAGCTTTGCATTTGAAACTAACATTGTAGGGATGCTCATGTGATGATGTGAAGACATAAATCTTGGAGCGAGAGGGATACCCATTGATGTCTATGGTTAATTACCAAGATCAAACTTGTAGCAGTAAACCTCTTTGTTTTGAGGTATCTTCTGTTTCGTTCGGTCCCAAAATGAACTTCCGTAGACGAATGTCTAACAGAGTATTTCCTAGAATCATGCATGTTGATTTTTACAAATATACCGAGTATGGTAGCGGAGAATGTAACTTCCTTTAGCTTAACACGCAGAGTATATTTGTGCAAATCAATTAGTGATTTGGCGGGTCTGACAATATGCTATTCAAAGTTTGATGTGATGTTTTTGAGAAGGTAATCCTGACCTCAAGCCTCATCAACCGGAAAATAACTGAAATCGAGCAGGCAGCATGGCTTACTCATTAGATTATATCATCGCATGTTCTAAAGAAATTGGTTGCCCCTTTAATTTGTATGCTTCGGAATTTACGGCTGTTGTCCTAACCATCGGTGATGATATATTCGGTACGCTCGAGTTAAATAAGTGGTTGGTCATGTGTGGTCGGCTTGCAAGATTTTCTTGTTGAATCCCTGTGTTGGAAAGTTGCAAAATGTTGGAAATCCAAACTCCAATACGAGCCGTACGTTTTTAGTTGTAAACCAACTATGTTGGAAAGTGAGATGCAAGCTTTGCAGCTATACTCCTATTATATTTGTGGATTGATATACATTATTATAATATCATTGGATTTTGATATAAAAAGTGATTTGGGTATCGTAAGGTTAAAACACGTGCTATGTTTATGTATGGTCATGTCTTACGAGAGTTCCATTATTTCAAAGGGTATTCTAAAGTCAAGCAAGTTGTTTGTGTTGAGTTTTATCACTGAAAGTATTCCAGACTAATCCGAGTTTGTTTTGCTTTGCTTCAAATTGTGCTCGGGTCAGACTTAGCATATTTTTCAGGTAGCACTAGGTTTTGCTTAGAACTTCTGAAACACCCCACCTCCGTTAGGGTCACTCTCAAAGGGAATGCCCTAATTTTGGTGGAGGTTTATAAGTACAAGTCACAGATATACAAGACAGATATAAGAACACATATTTGTAAACAGCGGAAGAACAACAAATTTTTATTTCATAAAGTCAAATACGTGTTACAACAACATCCTTTCCAAAAACATAACATAACACTTTCATAATCTGTCTTGAGTACATGATTTAAAGAAGCATAAATAAAACATAGAGAAACTGCAAAAGCCCCCATAGTGATTGTCCAAAGCCATAGTTCAAAACAGGAAAGTCCAAGCAATACATTTCTCTTCTTCAAGCTGGATGCTAAGGTTGGTCAAGCTGTTGTGTTCCCTCCCTGAGGACCTGGGGGGGGGGGGGGAGGGGGGGGGACGGAAGAAAGAAGACGAAAGAAAAATAGAGTCAGACATAAAGCCTGAGTAAGTCTAGTACTACTTTGTCTATGAATAAAGAACTGGGTATGATAAGTATAAACAGGAAGTGGGCAAACATTATAACTTGGTTAAGTTGTCTAGGGTCGAATATACTATCGTACCCCATGTTAATCTCTGAACCCATATAAACTAGTTTCCAACTGGCACCCCATAATCAGGGTGATGTGATCCATTCAATGACGATCGGCTCCTACTCGCATAGTTACATGTGTCTTACGGCCCCCGATGTCGTAGTTACCTATGCTGGTCCCACCATGGGGTGTATCAAGTCCCATAGTGGCAACCCGACACAACCTTAGAGTGCACATGTATGCTACTGGTGTCCAGTGCCTTATTTTTCTGCGCCGGAGTGTGTGCACGCCCGCACTCCGTTAGAACCTACACTGCTACACCACCGCCGTCGATTTTTGACCTCTTACAATCAGCCCAGTAATCGTGCCCCACCCTGCCTAGTTTCAGGGTATCATGATACACCGTGTAGGGTTACTGCTGAAAAGGGTCCCCCGTTACTAGGTTTTCTATCTCTAGCCAACATGCTAAGTTGGTTAAGTGTTTTCTAACCTAACCCCACCAGTCCGTTTAGTTTAGCATGTTCCATTTTGATTAAGTCTTAGTCCACTTAATCCTAACAATCCTGATTCAGCCTTAATTGTCTTATTAAGGCCCTAACCTCTCACATTAGACAGGTATTGCTGTGGCTGCCTGTTGCCGGTTGGTTCCGGGCAGTCTTACGCCACAACTCAGTCTAACCTCGGGTCCTTATTGGGCTCCATGTTTAACCTCCCACATTGGATAGGTATTGTTGTGACTACTGGACAGCCGGGCGGTTCCGGGCAGGTTTACATCACAACTCAATCCAACCTCGGGTTAAACATATCGTATTTTCTACATTTATATATCTTGTCATTCTTCTTTATTTCTTATATGTAAATATTTGCGGCCCATTATTAAGTTAATGGTGTAAAGGTTACACCAATCATGGGCCCAACCCATACTTGAATTTGGGCCCTTCTACTTTAGTTTTCATTCATTAGTAATTTTAACCCAACATTATTTTCCCCCGTTTTACACGTCCGTTTATATATATTGGGCTTAGCCTTTTAAAGCCCAATTTAGCCATGCGAAAAGGGGAGGCTTAAAGCGTGATTACATACACAAAGAGGGGAAGGTGAGCGCATGAACTTGCAAATGACGTTGGAAATACATAATAGAAACTGGTGTACTTGCATAGTGGTAACATAGGTGACATGAATCAAAGCATGTGAACTTGTAATTGAGATATCATTATTGACCCATGAACCTATATTTTTACTTAGGCATAATGTCAAACATAAGCATGGCATAAATACTTTTAGCATAAACATGGCATAATGTCAAACATGGCATAAATACTTCTAGCATAAACATGGCATAATGTCAAACATAAGCATGGCATAAATACTTCTAGCATAAACATGGCATAATGTCAAACATAAGCATGGCATAAATACTTCTAGCATAAACATGGCATAATGTCAAACATAAGCATGGCATAAATACTTCTAGCATAAACATGGCATAGGTATAGTTAAATTTGTTCATGGCATAAATATAAACAAGTCATGTTCATAAGGTTTCTACATGTTTACAAAGAGGATACTTTGTTACTAACACAAAAGCATAGTTCAACTTAATTAAATTTAATCACATAACGATGGTATACTTATGCATAAATATTCCTAATCATGGTGTTTGCTTTTAACTTGCAAAAAAGGGATTTTTGTGTCTAACTTAGCCATGTCTCACATATGTCATCATATAATTCTTTTAAACAAGATAGACTTAATCATGAATTTCAATTATGCCCAATATCATTCATAGCCTAGCCATATTCATAAGTTTTGCAAAAGCATGACTTAATACATGGATTATGGTGTCAAAATTCCAACATAGTTTCATATGAACTATAACAACCAAACTTGTCTCAATTACTTGCAAAATGATTTATGCACAAAATAGATATCATGATGGCATAATAACAAAGCCCCAAACTTGCATGAATTTCAATCAACTACATACATGTAGCTTCAACATAGACTACATAATTTGCGCAATATTCCAAACGTATATTTGCATAGAACTACCGCAGGTAGTTCTTTATAATTGAATGACATAATTCAGAATATCCAAAAGTATATAAATCGCACAAATACGAATTTCATTGCCACAATTCAAGCATACATATCTACACAATCATTTGTTCATACCAAAGTAATACTCTACTTACAATGGTTGCGGCAAATTCTCTAATTAAGAGATATGATTCCTTTGTTGAATTGATTAGCTTTAGGTTGCTTGAATTGCTTTAGGCTTTAGAACTTTCTCCCTAATCCTCTCTCTCTAGATGGCGGCTACTCTTAGTCGTTCCTCAGCAACATGGCGGCTATGCTCTTAATTTGAATGAATAGATTAGGGTTTAGTCTAGGGTTGTTTATATAGAGGTTAGGAATTGATTAGAACCATTGATGTTGCTAGGTTAGATCGTAGCCATTCATTAGATAGAGAGACCAATTAAAACTTGCCACCTAGCCCTAATGACAAAGCAACCCACAGAAATTCGACCAAACACAGACCAGGCCAGCCAGGAGGGACTGGGTTCGATTTTCAAAAATTAAACTTTAAATTGAGCTGTTTTAGTCTATTTGAATTTTATCTATTGTATACATATATTTTTGCATATATATATATATATATATATTCTCATATATATACATATATTTTCTTTATTTCCTTATATGTACGTTCTTATCCTTTCAAAATTTGAATTTGTATACGTACATGTATTTGCATGCTCAGTTGGCCCTCTCTAAAACAGAGATAAAAATTATGTCGCCGCCGGGGTTCGAACCCCCGACCTCCATGCTACAAATCCAATGCCTTAACCAACTGAGCTACAGAGGCTTTTGTTAATAAGTCTTAGAATAATAATAATTATTGTCCTCTCCTTACTTCTCTTTTTTCATATTTTGCTGTAATATTTAAATTAAAGATATCTTCTTCATACGTTATCCGTTTTGCGCAAACTCGGACTCTATCTCAAGCAGAATTCCGAGACGAACGCAATGGTGATGTCCGTTTCCCTTAATTTTTCTGTTACAATTTAATTATACTTTAATTTGTTAATTTACTGTTAACGGAAAAATCCGGGGTGTTACATTCTCCCCCACTTAAAAGGATTTCGTCCCCGAAATCTTCAAGTTTAGGAAGAATGTAAATCCTAACATTCAATCATCCATCTACTCATCCATCAAACACGAGCATCCATTGTCCTTAAAAGACTTCTAATGCTTCATGATCATATGCGAAGTGTGTGTGTTCATGAACTTATCTAATGCAAAATCAGGCGGTCTACTGATTCAGTTGACCTCCTTAATGCGAATCATGTAAGTGCCATGTATCCATTATGTATGCAGATTTTTCCTATTCATGATTCTACATGGGTGCACAATCTTTCATACAAATGCAACATCCATATGACAACACATTACAATTCAACCATATACGAGTGCAAACATATATGCATATGCAATATGAAGTGACTGAGCTGATCTAAAACCTAGATTGTGTGTGTATATGCAGCCACGAGCAACTACTAGCAATCACTTGCAACCACTTGCAACCATCATACATAACATGTTTCAATTACATGTTTTCATCCAAAAGGTTTCTATCTAAAAGATAAGGTCGAGGAGATATTCCTAAAAAGATAGATAAAAGCGCAACTTAAGGAAAAAGAAAGATCAAGGACGTACCCTCGAAAAGAAAAGGGTAAGCAGTGCGTATTCTAGCTTCAGTTTCCCAAGTCGCGTCTCCCTCGGCGTCGCACCACTGAACTTTGACGAGTTTGACTTCGCGGTTGCGTAGCTTCTTCACTTCCGTTCCTAGTATGCGGGTTGGAACTTTTCTTATGGTTGCTTCGCGTTCCACTTCGGCCTCTTCGAGGATATTTGGCTCTACCACTTCAGCAGACTCATGTAGACATTTTCGGAGATGTGAAACGTGAAAAACGTTGTGGACTCCGGCCAATTTCTCGGGTAGCTCTAATCTATAGGTCATTTTCCAAATTTTCTCAATGATAGGAAATGGTCCTACCTAAAGGTATAGTCGAATGATAGAAGCAAGTAAAAATTTTGTGCCCATTAGGCAATGTCAAAACTGGAAATCTATGCCACATATATATTGATTAGGAGAAGAACTCTCTAAGCATCAGCCCCGAAGACCGAAATCAACATCAGACTGACACCCAAAGAATTAATCAACCCAACCACCACATATGATTCTAGGAAACTAAGCATGATGGACTCCTTTTAGGTCACAAGGGAGTCCCTTCCTAAGTCCAACTATGTTGCCAAATGTACTTACTAAGGTGATTCTTTACAACTCATGCATAAGTGAAATGAACCTTCAGCCTTAGTGGCGAACACTCCTGGAGTGCCCTATTCTGAAATGCTCCACCTAATGAACCCCTTCTCTAGAAGCTCTTTAATCTGTTTACTGAGCTCTTTTCTTTCTCGTGGAGCCATGTGTCTAACGGGCAACGCAACGGGCTTTGCATTATCTACAAGATATATGCGGAAGTCTATTTCCCGCTTCGGAGGCAAGCCCTTCACCTCTTCGAAGACATCCGGATATTCCCGGACCACTCTAACTGATTGCAAATTTTCAACAGAGGCATCTAGCGACTCAAGATAACTAAGCATAACCGCATACGAGGGATTACAAGAAATTTCCAAAGTATTACTGAGCTGGGTTAGGAGCCTAACAACCCTTTTCTCACAATCAAGGATGGCCCCATTACTGGATAGCCAATCCATACCCAAAATCAAATCATACCCCGCAAAGCCCAAAACAAAGGCACTACATTCAAATTCTACACTTAGAATAGAAATTTTCAAATCCAAACAGATCATAGACAAATGAGCTGGGCCCCCAATTGGGTTTGAAACAATTAAGGAGTCCTCTACCATACTAGTTTTTAGGTGCAGAGATTCTACTAAAGCAGACGAGATAAAGGAGTGTGATGCGCCGGAATCAAATAAAGTGCGAACGGGGTGATCATAAAGATAAACTACACTTTCTACAGAAGTGTTTGTACCTCGCTGTTGCAATGGTGGCGCTTCTAGCACATGAACCTGTGCCCCTGGGGTGGATCCAGCGCCCTGCCCCTGTCCTCGTTTCCTTGGGCAGTCCTTAGCCCTGTGGCCTGTCTGACCGCATGAAAAGCACCCACCATTCTCCTTGGCCTTCTTTTTCCGGCAGTCCTTTACTAAGTGCCCCACTTTGCCACAGAAATTGCACTTCCTCTTCTCTTTGTTGCCTTTTCTGCCCTTCTTAAAGTCTGTCTTCTTGGGCTGCAAACCCTCTTTCTTCCCTTGAGAGCTTTCTGCCTTCGTCTCCTTCTTGCCCTTATCCTCTTCATTCAGCAATGCCATTTGTACCAGTCTTTCATACGTGGCTCCCATGGGTATATGGGTCATGGCCAATCTGTGTAATGGCTCATTTAACCCTTTGACGAAACGGAGAGCCTTCTTGTGCGGGGTGTTGACTAGGTCAAGTCCAAACCTAGCCAGCTCATCAAACTGATTCACATATTCTCTGACAGTCTTGTCTCCTTGCTTAAGAAATAAGAATTTTTCCAACTGCAAACTTCTTTCTGCATCTGAGAGAAATTTAGTCTCAAACCTTGCCCTAAAGTCCTCCCATGTCTCCACCGGTCTTTCAGCATTAGTGACTTCCCACCAGTAGGAAGCCTCGCCCTTCAATAGCCACACTGCCAACTGTACTTTTTGCCTATCTTCTACCTCAAAGATGATGAATAGGTCCTCCGTTTCTTTCAGCCAATTTCTAGCTGCTACGAAGGACTCAGTTCCATGGAAATCCCTTCCTCCCATGGCTTTAAAATCTTTACATATCTTAGCAAACGCGTTTCCCCGAGGAGGAGGTGGAGGAAAAGGTGCTGCTGCAGCTGGATGATTTCCTTCCGCTGGGGGAGGAGGAACGGTAGGACCTGGCTGAGTGGCCCTTGCTTCTAAGAACCGTCTAAACCAACCAGGTATTGGCACCCCTTCTGGCAAGTTAAGTTCTTGGGACATGCTGAAACAAAAAGGATAGATTCAAAACGAAGGAAAAGAGATAGTTCCTATGGCTTTGGGGAGTGGACTTTGCCTTTTAAAAATAAAATAATATTTTTCTTTTAAAAATGCTTCTTTAAATTTCTTTTTTGAAAATAATTTTTCAAAACTTTTTATCTTATCTGGTAAACCTATGCTCTGATACCAAGTGAAACACCCCACCTCCGTTAGGGTCACTCTCAAAGGGAATGCCCTAATTTTGGTGGAGGTTTATAAGTACAAGTCACAGATATACAAGACAGATATAAGAACACATATTTGTAAACAGCGGAAGAACAACAAATTTTTATTTCATAAAGTCAAATACGTGTTACAACAACATCCTTTCCAAAAACATAACATAACACTTTCATAATCTGTCTTGAGTACATGATTTAAAGAAGCATAAATAAAACATAGAGAAACTGCAAAAGCCCCCATAGTGATTGTCCAAAGCCATAGTTCAAAACAGGAAAGTCCAAGCAATACATTTCTCTTCTTCAAGCTGGATGCTAAGGTTGGTCAAGCTGCTGTGTTCCCTCCCTGAGGACCTGGGGGGGGGGGGAAACGGAAGAAAGAAGACGAAAGAAAAATAGAGTCAGACATAAAGCCTGAGTAAGTCTAGTACTACTTTGTCTATGAATAAAGAACTGGGTATGATAAGTATAAACAGGAAGTGGGCAAACATTATAACTTGGTTAAGTTGTCTAGGGTCGAATATACTATCGTACCCCATGTTAATCTCTGAACCCATATAAACTAGTTTCCAACTGGCACCCCATAATCAGGGTGATGTGATCCATTCAATGACGATCGGCTCCTACTCGCATAGTTACATGTGTCTTACGGCCCCCGATGTCGTAGTTACCTATGCTGGTCCCACCATGGGGTGTATCAAGTCCCATAGTGGCAACCCGACACAACCTTAGAGTGCACAGGTATGCTACTGGTGTCCAGTGCCTTATTTTTCTGCGCCGGAGTGTGTGCACGCCCGCACTCCGTTAGAACCTACACTGCTACACCACCGCCGTCGATTTTTGACCTCTTACAATCAGCCCAGTAATCGTGCCCCACCCTGCCTAGTTTCAGGGTATCATGATACACCGTGTAGGGTTACTGCTGAAAAGGGTCCCCCGTTACTAGGTTTTCTATCTCTAGCCAACATGCTAAGTTGGTTAAGTGTTTTCTAACCTAACCCCACCAGTCCGTTTAGTTTAGCATGTTCCATTTTGATTAAGTCTTAGTCCACTTAATCCTAACAATCCTGATTCAGCCTTAATTGTCTTATTAAGGCCCTAACCTCTCACATTAGACAGGTATTGCTGTGGCTGCCTGTTGCCGGTTGGTTCCGGGCAGTCTTACGCCACAACTCAGTCTAACCTCGGGTCCTTATTGGGCTCCATGTTTAACCTCCCACATTGGATAGGTATTGTTGTGACTACTGGATAGCCGGGCGGTTCCGGGCAGGTTTACATCACAACTCAATCCAACCTCGGGTTAAACATATCGTATTTTCTACATTTATATATCTTGTCATTCTTCTTTATTTCTTATATGTAAATATTTGCGGCCCATTATTAAGTTAATGGTGTAAAGGTTACACCAATCATGGGCCCAACCCATACTTGAATTTGGGCCCTTCTACTTTAGTTTTCATTCATTAGTAATTTTAACCCAACATTATTTTCCCCCGTTTTACACGTCCGTTTATATATATTGGGCTTAGCCTTTTAAAGCCCAATTTAGCCATGCGAAAAGGGGAGGCTTAAAGCGTGATTACATACACAAAGAGGGGAAGGTGAGCGCATGAACTTGCATATGACGTTGGAAATACATAATAGAAACTGGTGTACTTGCATAGTGGTAACATAGGTGACATGAATCAAAGCATGTGAACTTGTAATTGAGATATCATTATTGACCCATGAACCTATATTTTTACTTAGGCATAATGTCAAACATAAGCATGGCATAAATACTTTTAGCATAAACATGGCATAATGTCAAACATGGCATAAATACTTCTAGCATAAACATGGCATAATGTCAAACATAAGCATGGCATAAATACTTCTAGCATAAACATGGCATAATGTCAAACATAAGCATGGCATAAATACTTCTAGCATAAACATGGCATAGGTATAGTTAAATTTGTTCATGGCATAAATATAAACAAGTCATGTTCATAAGGTTTCTACATGTTTACAAAGAGGACACTTTGTTACTAACACAAAAGCATAGTTCAACTTAATTAAATTTAATCACATAACGATGGTATACTTATGCATAAATATTCCTAATCATGGTGTTTGCTTTTAACTTGCAAAAAAGGGATTTTTGTGTCTAACTTAGCCATGTCTCACATATGTCATCATATAATTCTTTTAAACAAGATAGACTTAATCATGAATTTCAATTATGCCCAATATCATTCATAGCCTAGCCATATTCATAAGTTTTGCAAAAGCATGACTTAATACATGGATTATGGTGTCAAAATTCCAACATAGTTTCATATGAACTATAACAACCAAACTTGTCTCAATTACTTGCAAAATGATTTATGCACAAAATAGATATCATGATGGCATAATAACAAAGCCCCAAACTTGCATGAATTTCAATCAACTACATACATGTAGCTTCAACATAGACTACATAATTTGCGCAATATTCCAAACGTATATTTGCATAGAACTACCGCATGTAGTTCTTTATAATTGAATGACATAATTCAGAATATCCAAAAGTATATAAATCGCGCAAATACGAATTTCATTGCCACAATTCAAGCATACATATCTACACAATCATTTGTTCATACCAAAGTAATACTCTACTTACAATGGTTGCGGCAAATTCTCTAATTAAGAGATATGATTCCTTTGTTGAATTGATTAGCTTTAGGTTGCTTGAATTGCTTTAGGCTTTAGAACTTTCTCCCTAATCCTCTCTCTCTAGATGGCGGCTACTCTTAGTCGTTCCTCAGCAACATGACGGCTATGCTCTTAATTTGAATGAATAGATTAGGGTTTAGTCTAGGGTTGTTTATATAGAGGTTAGGAATTGATTAGAACCATTGATGTTGCTAGGTTAGATCGTAGCCATTCATTAGATAGAGAGACCAATTAAAACTTGCCACCTAGCCCTAATGACAAAGCAACCCACAGAAATTCGACCAAACACAGACCAGGCCAGCCAGGAGGGACTGGGTTCGATTTTCAAAAATTAAACTTTAAATTGAGCTGTTTTAGTCTATTTGAATTTTATCTATTGTATACATATATTTTTGCATATATATATATATATATTCTCATATATATACATATATTTTCTTTATTTCCTTATATGTACGTTCTTATCCTTTCAAAATTTGAATTTGTATACGTACATGTATTTGCATGCTCAGTTGGCCCTCTCTAAAACAGAGATAAAAATTATGTCGCCGTCGGGGTTCGAACCCCCGACCTCCATGCTACAAATCCAATGCCTTAACCAACTGAGCTACAGAGGCTTTTATTAATAAGTCTTAGAATAATAATAATTATTGTCCTCTCCTTACTTCTCTTTTTTCATGTTTTGCTGTAATATTTAAATTAAAGATATCTTCTTCATACGTTATCCGTTTTGCGCAAACTCGGACTCTATCTCAAGCAGAATTCCGAGACGAACGCAATGGTGATGTCCGTTTCCCTTAATTTTTCTGTTACAATTTAATTATACTTTAATTTGTTAATTTACTGTTAACGGAAAAATCCGGGGTGTTACAACTTCAGAAGAGGAGCTAGAGTTGGGACATATTCCCGTACTTTCTGGTATTAATTATTTTCGATGTGTCTATTGTATGTACTCTGATTGTATAACTATATATATATATATATACACACACACACACACACACACGCACATATATATACAGTTTTCTCTTTGTGTAAAGAGTAATGTTATATTATATTTTATTCGTTCTGCTGTGAGATTCTATTCTACTTTGAATCTGTAGTATTGATGTTTTCTTCTTCTTCTTTTTCTTCTATTCTAACATTTCTTTCTTTTTTCTTCTCACCCTCGTTTTTTTCTTTCTTAATAAATATTCATATTTTCGTGCAATCTGGGTTGAACGAGAGTTGTAATTAGTCGAATCAAAGGGTACGCATTTGCGGGCCTTTACAATTATTTTGAAATGATCCTTAACCATCATGATTTTTTATTAGAAGTGTTGGGTATGTCGATCCACCTGAAAAACGAAAAGAAAAATTTATACATGTAATCGACGTAGTCAATACTCGTCTAATACTAAAGTACGGATGGTATCCCCTAACTAGCCCTATTCCCTACTCTAATGGACGACATTGCTCGTTAATGCTCTTTATTAGGGTGGGTCTTAGGGTGGGGTGTCCCACCATCGCAAAATTTTCAACGGTCCGTCGATGATCGTCGGAAGCATCTATCAAAATACCCTGTTATTCCAGTAGTGTGACTGTCAAGGTCGACAAAGTGACATTGACAATAAGTGTTGAGCCCATTTCTAAGCTCACCAACCCCTACTGAGGATTAGTTAATTGGTGACTGACCCATATTAGGGATGCTCTTAGTTTTTCATCCAAGTCTTAATCTAGTCAAGTGCGAACAAATATACACCACAATGAATTACAGTGATGAGTTGTGTTTAAGTCACGCCATTAAATATCAATTCATCCATAACACAAATAATGCAAAATGAAACCAAAATTTTGAATAGTTCGGTTGATCCAAAAAAGGTTATCTAAAAGAAATGAAATGAAAAAGAAAAAAAAAAAATCACTTAGGTTTATAAAATGCCATATTTGTACCTATACAAATAAAGCATCAAACGCTTTCATAGCGGTGAAAATGTGAAAAATCATAGTTGATGTACACTGAAAAGCAAAGATGTAAAATTACTTACTAGATACCAGGTCAAATCTGCAAAATTCATTTATTCTCATCCTTACATCGTTTGTGTAGAAAAATAAAATATTGTTCGCTCATATATAATAACATTAAAGAATACTTGGTTAATAGAACAAAGACATAAAGTTCTAGGTTGTGCTAAGTGCTTAGGATTTGAATTTCGACTACTATCCTAAATTTGTGAATTTGACTTATAAAGTAACAAGTGAAACCAACTTTTTACGATTATAGTTGCTACCATAGATACAGTTTCTTAGCTTAATCATTGCAGCACAAAATAGTAAACCCAGATATGTACTATTCAATGTGCTAAATTGAAGATGCATAGTGATCTAAGTGTAACAAGCACTTTGATGATGCATTAACTATGTAGTTTGTTTATTTATTTCTCCGTTTATTTTAGAAGCAGATCCCCAAATGACAATGTTTGTGATAAAGAGAAATAAAAGCAGCAGAGAAAAAGCAAGACACCCAAAAAGACCTAAGCAAACAAGGGACCGTTTCCCCTAGTACATTTGATCATCTATGTATTCTCCTAACATATCCCCACTAATAGTTCATAATAATATACTGGCAATGGACAATCATAACCCAAAATTAACAACATATTGAAACTAACTTATCAACGAGCAATATCATATCATATGATGAGTACACAAGAGGTGAAGTACAACAGTTCCCAACAAACAGTATTACCACGAATTCCCCCGGCAATTATACTTACTTCTTGAACTCTAGGACAGTATAAAAATGATCCAAATGATACAATGCCCTGAAATTAGGAAACCCTACTGAATTTCCAATCTTTCTAAACTCGTTTTCGGTTCGAACCTTCCCCTCCGATCTGTAGATAGTCATAACAAATATATCATTCTCTAGAAGTGCCCGTGTCCTTTGGCTATCGTCCGTTGTTTCAGGCAAGACTGGTTCGCAGGCGATCACTTTACCCCCTTCTGGCAACGCGTCGTAGCAGTTTTTCAGTATTCGTGCACATTCTTCATCGGTCCAGGTTGTTAGTATCCACTGTAAGCAATATGTTAATAGTGACAAAATTGAGATGTGTATATGCGTTCACTTGTATGATAAGAAACCTGGTATCCATGATATGTTAAATCTTTATGCATTTGTTCTAGAGTTCCCGATAATATTTAATCTGACTGTGTTAACTATTTTATATGTGTACAATTCCTTCTGAATAACGCTTGTAATAGGCTTCTACGACTAAGTGTTATCAGATATTTCCACTTTAAATTTTTCCACGGAAAATTACAAACTAGATTAGAATGCATGGTTTATCCAACCAAACTAACTAAAACTTTCAAAGCCATGCAAACAGATTAAAACAAGAACATATGATATTTTTGTATGATAAAATGGTATTTCTATTGAATATATGTTTTTAGTTTGTTAAATGAATCGTCAGAACATGAATATATATATATATATATATATATATATATATATATATATATATTGTTGTAACATAAATTCAGAAAATTCAAAACTCATAAGAATTATTGATGCCAAGATGACCACAAAAGTACTTAAGGTAAAAAAAAATCCTACAAATGAAGAAGATATTTTTATAAATAGTTGTCCTAAAACTTAAAAGTGCAAACTTTTGGTCCCATAACAAACTAGTTTACTCTTAGATATCTTTACCTTTATATATTATTTGAAAATAGGATCTTGCAATTAAGCTATTTTTACAAATTCAAACTTTATTTCTTCAAATGTTAACAAATTTTAATATCACTTAAAAATAGGATTTAATAAACAAACATTTTTTACAATATCGTTCTTTATTAATTAATAACACAAACAAAAATTAAAAGTAAAAAAAAAAATAGCTATTACACCTAAGAATTTAAAAATAAAAATTCAAACTAAATACGCATGATTTCAATACAATAGTATAACTAAAAATTTGTGCAAATTATTTTCTCTTAAATGTGTTAAACATACACGAGGTTTAAAAGCATAACTCACACGTAAAGCATGATCTATGATCGTGTGCGAAGTGCGTGCAGTAACACTTGCCATAATAGTTAAGAAAACATAGAAGTTAGTTTGTCCAAAGGAGAAACAAATATACTCAGAAAAAAAGATATAAATTTGGATATTTTTCAGGGCAAAATCAAACAAATACCGATTATTTAAAATGATGCAAAAAGATACAATAAAATAAAAACTAATCATTATTGACGACGAGGACGAGAACGATTTGTATTTTTAACAATAATTCAAAAGAAAAAACTCATAATAAAATTAAACAAACCAACATAATGAAAAATGACTGGATATTAGTAACACATTTGTTTTACATTTTGATACGCTATTAGACTAAATAAAAATAAATTAGGTAGTACAGTCTGTGTGGATGGCGCTTTTAAATTAATCTGCACACTTGTGTGTGTGTACATATGTATTGCAATGTTTCGCCACACCTTTTATATTGCACGTGAAATTCTCCCTAAATTCCAACCACAAATTACGATTTTAATATTCATTCATTCTCTCTCTTTCCACTACACTATATTATTTAAGTGGAAAAAGAGAGAAAAAATGAATATTAAAATCAGAATGTGTGTCCGGAATTCATAGGGGATTTCACGTGCAATATAAGAGGTGTAGCGGAACATTTTTCATATATATATATATATACACATATATATATATATATACACACACACACACACACACACACATATATACATATACATACATAAATACATACATACACACACACACATAAAAGGTCAGGCCCATGGATTGAGCAAAATCAAACTAGGATTGTATCAGACAACAAAGGGTACCATCTTCTGATCCACTGTCAAGGAATATGGAAAGTCTGAATGGTTTTGAAAGGTTTGGTCACACGTACCTTCATGAAAATGGCATCACCCGACGGAATGTGTTTGAACATGTCACCCCCAACATGGATTATCCCTAATAGTACATTAGGTAATGATTAAAACACGACCGTGTAATGATTTTTGTTGCGCAGAACCAAACAAATAAAATGAAATTGTTGCGGAAGCATATCTCAAAATCTTATGTCAACCAAGTCATAAAGTGATGATATTGAAATAGTAATAGTAATTAAAACAAACAATGTTGAAGATTGTTTTGAAACATGGAATTTAAGATTCCTTGGAACAACCATTTATATTGATTCTCAAAGACAATCGTTGAAAAATCACTCCATCAAATAAAAGTAAACAAAATAAAATTAGAATTAATAATCTGTGTTATCAAAGCGCGCGCTATAGCGCCAAATAGCGCATACACAAGCTCTGCGCTATGGAACGTAAAATAGCGTAGGGGTTCCCTATAGCGCATAAATAGCGCGCTGTTTTATCCAAACGCAAAATAGCGCATAGCGCAGAATAACGCGCTATTTATTTTTTAATTTGTATAGTAATTAAAGCCCAGACCCATTGAGATGCAACCATATCTACAATGTTTACTGATTCTACAAGTTTTATCAACGCATTTCAAATTTTTTTTTAGTTAGAACTTGACTTGGTTCGACCGTTGTCCAGATACACTATTCTATATCTATGTTCTTTGGTTTAGGCTATTAGATCCAATATCTAGAAACAATATATGCTATTTTGTTTGTTTGAGCATCATCATAAAAAATATGCATGCAATATCTAAAAGCAATACCAATATGTCTAGTATGTTGGACACCATTTTTTTTACTACCCTTAAAGTATTAAAATATTTCCTTCTCTTCTAAGTGAGACCTCTAAACACAAAATAACTTAGTTATAATCATAGTTTTTGACTTTTTTTGGTTTTTTTACTTTGTTGCTTTTTGTTGTTTATATTCTTACTTAATTCTTGTCATTAGAAAATATTTTACAGTTTATGCAAAATTGTATTTTTCATGCATTTTGTTTGTATAATTTTATCATCATTATTACAAAATAAGAATAAATTTTATCATAATTCATACATATAAGACTAGATTTTAAATTCTACAAGACAAATATATTATTAGCCATCAATTATTCTTGATGTATAATATAAAATTATTAAATTTTCTCTAATATAATTGCATTTTACATCAACAAATATTTAGTACATGCATAAAATATGATAGTTTTTGTGCTGGAGTGTTGAAGGGTTTGGATATATGGCATGAAATATGCAAAAATATAAAATTAAGTTTCAATTAGATATAATATACTTGATTAGTTATTTATATATAAAAAAAAAAAGGTGGACCAAATAGCGCGCTATAGCGCATAGCGCAAGCCTTGCGCTATTCGCTATTGACTACACCATTAATGATCTAATTGAAAAGTCGTCTATGCCAATAATTTATTATTGTCTACAAAAGAACAAAGAAAGAAGAAGAGAAACACAAAATACTTTTCCACCTTAATTAATATGTACATAGAAGAAGCAGACTGATTATCCAATTAAAGAGAAATATAACCATAACCTAGTCATGCAAAATTCAAATTTCTCTGTCCTTCTTTATGTGTTAGAGAAAAAATTATTTTAAAATAAAGTCTAACTTTTTCTTTGATGATTCATAATGTATATAAGTAAACATTCTATAGCAATGAAGAGTGGCAGCTCACTTAGAAACAATGTATGTATTACGTAAATCAAATGTAAAACAGATCAGTTCCGGAACCAATTTTTTAAACTGAAAACATGTATATCATTGTAAATTAGTTCTATTCGTACATCGTAAATTATTTTTCATACACAGCTGATTTCTTTTAATATAATTTAGGACCAAAATACCTTTATATTTCAATAGTTTTTATTTTGGAGTTTCTACTTTAGTGAATTTTAAATCAAATTTACTTCTTTCAAATTATTTTTAGTATTAAGTTTTCATAACTTTTAATTTTATAATTTAAACAAAAAGTTAAACTTCCGACGCCAAAGTTTGAGTCTAACATTAGAACCTATCTTCGTTAATAATCAGAACTTATCTCTCTGTAGCGTTAGAATTTTAGTTCAAAGTTTGAAATTATCGTTCAACCTATAGATTTAAATGTAAAACCTATACGTATAGTTTTGATTCCGTAATCAGATTCATCTCACCTTAAAATGAAATTAAGGTGACATAATTCCAAACTTTATATATTATTGTATATTTACCTAAATTCAAAAATTGTAATCAATATCAAACAAGCTTTATTAATTGGTGGGATGATTGAGAACAGGTTTTTACAAATTATTTATTCAAAAACTAAGGTGATGTTTGGTTTAAATTATGTTTTGTGTTTTGAGTTTTCAATAGTAATTATGAAATATAAGAAGAGTTGAGGAACAACGTAGAGAATAGAAGGGAGATGGAGGTGACCATGAAAGAGAGTGAGGGACGACGAAAGGATAAATTATCTTTCATTTTTTCGTTACTTACCAAAATAAGAAAAATAAATAAATTTGTTTTTTGTTTTATGTGTTAATTTCGTTTTCTAAAACGATTTTTTTGCGATATACATGCATCATTCACATATTTGTATGGACGCAAAACTAAAAATTAAGAAGAACAAACCAAATGCCACCTAAAATTTGGAATCTTCAAAATTAAATCTAGAAACTAGCAATATATAATTTACGGATTTGATGGATTGAAGAGGGAAAGAGATCAAGGAAGAAGAGAGAAAGATGAATGTATTATCTTACTTTAGTCTAAAACAGGGGTAATTTTGTAATATAGATGGTGTATAATAAATAAAATATGATGTATATGATTGACAAATATTTTAGTGTACGTAAATTAATCTGTGCTATATGAATAAAATCTACCATCATTGTATTTGATTTTGTCCTAGTAAAACCAAAAAAAAAAAAAAAATTATGCTACAATACATTATCATCCATGAATTTAATATGATTAGAAAAAAACATAAAAACCTGACATATTTTGATTTGTAATACAGAAAACTGTCAATCAAATAATGGTTATTCAAAACCAACAAAAGAGTAATTAGATCATATATTTCTAATTGGTATGCTACAAATTGTTGACACTGAAAATTATTCCGTGCTTTAAAATTATGGTTAAGATCATATTTTTGTGCTTCAGTTGGTCATACAAAACTGAAAAACTAATTTTTCACCTAGTTTCACATAACCGACAAAAGTGAGTTTTCAGAGTAAAATTTACTACTTAATTTTCTTTCCCGTTTAAGTGTGATAACATTGGTGTGTAGACAGTACTCTTGAATAAAGTAAACAATCCTACAAAAAATTGTTCGGCTGGCTCGCATTGTATGAAGATAATAGACGCTTATTGAAAAAGAATAATTACACATCCTAAAAATAACGGAGGACTGGGGAAAAGAGAGGGGGGGGGGGGAGGTGTATGTGTATGTGTGTGCGCGCATGTGCGTGTGAGTTTGATTGCATTTAACAACAAAAGATTCATTTTGCTAAAAGATATTGATCAAACAATAAGTTATCTCATGAAATGATGTGCAAACGGATCTACGAAATTCAAAATTCTTTTCATAATGCTATCTTTGGGACTAATGGACATTATTTTCGGAGAAGTTGCAAGACTCAAAATTTAGGCTAGAAAATGAGGTGTGAAAGAATCTACTGGCTATAGATTACTGAAATAAATAAAATCAACGCACCCTGTAGAATTCAACTAAAAGTTGCACATCTTTGACATGTCTATTTTCGGCTCTCTATAAATAAACTTCAAGGAAGTATAAATCGAATCCACAACAGATACACATTCATAATATTTTTTAGTATAGACAAAATGCAAAAAGGATGCACTATCAGAAGAAAAAAAGAATTAATCCTGTCACTTATAGTAACACGATTATACTAAACGAAATTTAATTATATAATACTTCTTTTTATGAATTACTTTTCAGCATTCAATTATACATGTAAAATATCAGGTCTTTAGATAATGACAGAGTGATTGGCCACAAAGTTGAAAAGTGGATGAGTGCAACGTTTGCACAAATAGACATATAACACCTTTAAACTGATCACAAGTAGGCTAAAGTTAAGCATGCATCTCCAAGCATTTCAACTATCTTATACAATCAATGTTCCTTTTTTGGGTAGCTTATTTTATTTGAAGTGTGGTTGAAAGAAAAGATGATCGTGTTGAAATTTGTGATACGCAAATCACAATTTTGGACAACAAATAATCTACGTAGATTTTGTGGAGAGATTTGTTGCTATATTTGTGGGACATTTAAGGCAAGAATTATTTGGTGCTTATCCAAATAGTTTTTTGACATATATGAAGATAATTTGGGTGTCAAGTTTACTTGGGTATGAAGCAATTCACTCTATAAAAGGCCTCATTAACATCTTCATTAGGTGTGGAAAATTTGCCATTTTACTTCATTATCCTTCCTCTCAAATTATTTAACCATTAGATATTCTCTACATATTTCTCAATTAGGTTATTGGATCAAGTTATGTTTGTTAGTAACGATAGCTGAGATTGATTGTAAACAAAAATTTTTTGGTAAATCAATAAAGAGGGTGGTCGGATGGAATATCGTTCGTTCATATTTTCGATATTTGTTTGTGGTGTTGTTTATTTTCAATCAAATTCATCTTCAAGTGATTGAATGAAAAAATTCATATTTTTCTGGACGTTTTGTCAAACTTCCGCTGCGCACAAAACCCCGACAGTTGGTATCAGAGCTCAGATCATCGCATAGCTTGGAGTGATTTTGGATTGAAGATTGTAGATGTCGCAAATGATAGCGTTTTCGAAGATGACTATCTTGAATGGGAAGAATTGGGTTATATGGAAGCCGATGATGGGGGACATTCTATATCTCAATGATTTGCATGATGTCATTGATGGAGACGGGATGATGCCCTCGAATATGGATGAGGGAAAGCGGAAGAAAATGGACAAAAATGCGATTGTGTTGTCATTGATTCGCCAATATTTAGATGATTCGGTGTTCCACCATGTGGCTACTTGTGAATCCGTGAAGGCGTTGTGGGACAAATTAGTAACGCTATATGAGTCGAAGAGTGCTACAAGTAAGACTTTTTTGGTTCGAAAACTGGTACAACTGAGGTTGGATGAGGAAAAGTCGGTTGCAGAGCATTTGAACGAGTTTCAGGATGTCATCAATCCATTGACAAACATGAAGGTCAATTTTGATGATTAGTTGCAGGCTTTTTTGTTGATAAGTTCTTTTTCGGAAAGCTGAGAGATTTTGGTTGTTTCATTGAGTAATTCCAATGCTAATGGAATTATCTCTTTAGAAACGTTTCGAAGCAGTCTTTTGAATGAGGAGCAAAGGAGAAAAAGATCGAAGTTGAAATCGGTTCAAAGTGAGGCAATGGTAGCAAGAGAAGGATACGGTTTGAAAGAAAAAGGGAGTCAAGGGTAAATGTGATATCACTTGTTTCCATTGCAAGAAGTAAGGTCACAAGCGCAATGATTGTTATTCACATATACGAGATATGAAAAAAAAAAAAAAAAGGAAAAGGTGATAATAAAGTGATGAGACACAAGCAGATTTTGCTGAAGGTACCGAAAGTGATTCTTCATGTGATGTCCTATTTAGTGTTGTGCAGTCTTGAAAGATGAATTCAAAAGCCAGTTTTCACATATGTCGATATATGAAAAGTTTTTCTTCGTATGAGAAGAGTGTTGGCATGATAAAGACGGCCAATGGTATAGAGCTACCAATTTTTTGAGTTGAAACTGTTAGATTTCGGATGCATGATGGAGTGGTGAGAGAAGTGGCAGATGTGAGGTACATACCCACTTGTTCGCATAACCTCATGTCTCTCGGTCAGTAAGATCGCCTCGGTTGCACTTATGAGACTCGAGGTGGAGTTTTGATAGTGAAGAAAAGTGATCGTGTGATGATTCAAGAAGTTTTGAAGAAAAAAAACCTATATAATTTGGTCGGTTCAGTGGTCGATAGTGAAAAGCGGGTGAGGTTGAAGAACCTAGTTCATAGCAAGGTGGAGAGGTTAATATGGTCACTGCTGATGGTCCTAAGGTAGAGAATCATGGTATCGACTAGGGTATAGATATTGATGATGCTCGAGAGATCCTGAAGATGAAGAGATCATGTCAAACGAAAAACGAATGTAAACCACAAAGACGAGATGGAGGCCTTTGTGGTATTACAAATACTTTTGAAGATCGCAATTGGCGGAATGCACGGATGAGGGAGGTGCATCATTAGTGGGCGATGGTGGAGGTTTGTAATGATGTTAATTAAGAAAAAAAGGTTGAAAGTGAGAGCTAAGTTGGCTGGTTTTAAGTGGAGATGTTGTGATTTGGTATCAAGGTGGAGTGTTGAAATTTGTGATATGCAAATCACAATTGTGAGCAACAAATAATCTATGCAGATTTTGTGGAGAGATTTTGTGTTATACTCATACTATTAATAGAATCATACTTTATCACAATCTAATTCATTTTAGAAAAAGTAGTGACATTAAAAGTGAAACCATCCTTGATGTTCTATGTAGTTAGTGAATATTAACATATAGAACATACTCATAATATTTCATTTTTATTAGAACTATTATTTTCTATGTGATAATTAGGGCTTTACGTATGTAATGAAAATTGATGATTTATGTAGCTTGAATTTTCTAGCATATAAATCATGCTTCTATAAATACAACACTTAATGTGCTAGTTATTAAAGAGAGTTAGAGTCATTTTTTATGTTAATTAGATGATGTTGATAGTGAATTTACTCCTAAATTGTCTCTTAGTCTCATATTTGTATTCATTTTAACATTGTTAGTTTTCTTTTAATTTATAATCAACAATTTCACAGTTTGGTTTAATTTGATTGAATATAATTTAAAATTATTCTTTCCTTGAGGATCGACTCGTATTCGCTAACGTACTAACAATTGTACGCCGTGCGCTTGCGGTTTATTTCAATATTCGCGACGATTTTCTAATTCATAGAATATACGTCGTCGAACAAGTTTTTGGCGGCGTTGCCGGGAAAAGAATTTGAATTTGATTTTATTCTTCGGATTAATTTTGTTGTTCTATTAAAAAAAACCAAAAAAATTTGTGTTTGCTTTGTTCATTTTGTTCGTTTTTTATTTTGTGTGTGTTTGTGTTTGTAGTTGTTTTCATCATATTTAGTTCTTTTAAAAAAAAATAACACTTGCCTTGTGTTTTCAAATTCTTTCCTGATTCATTTCATTAATTTTCTTCCACCTTCATCTCATTTATTTCTTTCCACCTTCATCTCATTTTCTATTCTTACAAATAAATGAAAAAAAAAACTCTTTCCATTTTTTTTTTTTTTCCAAATCTTCTCCACTTTTCTTTCCTTTTTTTCTTATAGATAATTAAAAAAAAAATCCTTTTCCTCCCACTGATTGATTGATAATTTGTGTGTTTGTTTTATTTGATCTTGTTTCAATTGCATTTGTGTTTTTTGTCCGTCCATTTTTGTTTGTTGTATCTTTAAAAAAAAAAAGTTGCATCTTGTATACTTCATCATTCCCACTATTAATTTTGCATTGATAATTTCACTTTCCATTTGAATTTGTGTTCTCTGTTTTCCCATCCTTGTTTGCATTACCATATTTGTGTCTTGCATTAAAAAAAAAATACAATTGCCTTTTATTTTCACTCTCTTTCCCATTTTTGTGTTTCCAATTTCTTTTATTTCTTTCCCTTTCTCTTTCTCTCTTTTATTTCTTTCCTTTCTCTTTCTTTTTTATTTCTTTCCAAATCTTCTCCACTTTTCTCCTTTTTTTTTCAAATAATTAAAAAAAACCAATTTATTGCTTTCCTTTTTCTTGTCAATCCTCTATAATTTTCTTTCCTTCTCTGTCTTATATTTTCTGATTGTCTTATGTTCACAATTAAACAGGACCTCCATCTTCATATCCCTCTTCCAATTTCGACTTTCCAACCTCCTCACCCTCCTCCTCAATTCAATCAAACCACCAGACTTCTCTGTTCTACCTCACACCCACCAATTGATCAACATCTCCAATACCTAGCACCCGTTTTCACTACCACATACAATAGCGTGCAAAACTCCATACAACCACCTAGTGCCGAACTTTCCCACCTCGCAATCATCACCACACACCAGCCGATCATCACAATACCACTACCGCAACCACCAAAAACACCAAACCTCAAAAACCCAAATCGCAAAATCTGAATTCTAAACCTGATTTCAAAGACCTGAAGTTTCACTTGAAACCGAGTTCGAACCATTAAAAAAAAGAACACAGATCGAATTGAAATCGTTTTTGGATTGATTTCAACAAGAGAAAGAAGGGGCGTGAGATTTTTATTTGGTTCGAGTAATTTGTTTTCCTTTGTGTTTTGGATAGTTGTCATCGTTTATTGTTAGAGCTTGTGGGTCTTATTGAGACTGTTATGGCTTTGAGTTTTAGGATATTTTGTCATTGAGTCTTTGCACGGCTTTTCTCGAATTTATTTTGGGTCATAAGGAGTTGTTTAAGAGCAAGAGTATCATGAACAATTTGTTTCCCTTGTTTCACGGTGTGAGTGCATGAGATATCTAGTTTGTTCTTGATTTTGTTGAGTCTAGTTGTCAGTTTTTCTCGTTTTATTTATTTATTTTGTTGAGTCTAGTTTGTTTTATTTGCTCTATTCTTCTCCAAAAAAAAAAAAGGAAAAGAAGAGGGAGATCATTTTCTTTTACTGTATATATTGTCTTCAAATCTTTTTCAGGCTGCAGAAGAGACAAGGATTGTTTGCTAAAAGTTGCTTTGCTTTGCTGAAAAAAAAAGCGCCGCTAAATAAAATTGCTAAAAATTCTGCATGCACTGGTATATGTTTTCTTTCCTTATATTTATTTTATTCGCATTGTTGTTTGCTTGCATTTGCATCAAGAATTCAAAAACAAAATAAAAATTCACTCGTAGTTGCATCGTTAATTCACGTTTAATTTCTGTTTTGCATTCATCTTATTTTATTTTTTCTAAGGACACCGTTATATTTTGATAAATTGGTTTATTTCTAACGAATTATTTCTCGATGTTTAGACTACGGCAGAGTAATAATCGTTTATAAATATTACGGTGATTCATAAATATTATAGCGGTTGTTCCTCTGAAGGTACTTACACCTTCAGTTGCATTGCTAGGGTGATTCCTGATGCACCGATAACTCCTGTCCGTTAACTGGCTGAGAAATCTTTTTGTTGAAATTAATCTAACCGTCATTATATAATTTTAGAAAAACCGTAAATACGTAATTTGCATTCATATAGTTGCATTAGGTTCATGCATATATAAAAAAACAAATATTTTTTTGAAAATGTCTCAATTCCCTTATTCCTACGGATTTTACGATAGTTGTGAAAATCAATATAATCCATATAATTGTACACCAAATTCGTATGGATATTTTAATAACTATTGTGCAAATAATTTGGATTTTACGCCATCAACTTTTCAAAATTTTCAAAATAATCCTGATTGTACACCACCAAATTTTCAAAATGATGATCAACCCTTAAGTCTTGAAATAAGTATTCAAGCTCTACGTGAAGAAAGTCAAAGATTTAATGAATCAAGTCAAAGATTAATTGAATTAATGTGCAACAATTCAAGCCAAAGTTTTCAAAATAATCAAAATTTGAATTCACTTCCAAATTCAAATGATTTTGATTATAACCCTTGCTAAATCAATTTCGAACTCCAAAATGAATTTCAAATTAAAAATGAAAATGTGAATAATTTCAATTGTGGTGAACCCGAATTTTTTTTTTCTCAACAATTTCAAACTGAAAATTCTCATGTAAATTATAAATTTGATTTTGTTGAGCAAACGAACATACTTGACGATTACTTGAAGTTTCGTGAGAAACAAAGTCGAATCCAAACTTGTGACGATTCGAATGATAATCCATCTTTTACCACGATCAACGATCTTCAACCAACAACTTTTGAAGTTGACGAAAATCTTAATGAAGGTGCTGAAAACCCTGTGCTTGATTTGAATTTAAATTCTCTTGAAAACAAGGACGTCAATCTTCAATTTGATCTTCCTCCCTCAGATTCTTAAAATTTTGAAAATTTAGCAACTTTAGATTGTCAACCTGACAAAAATGATGAAGTTGTTAACAACTGTTTAAGTGAGGACGACTTTGATGAGCGAAAACTTCTTATACTGATTGATGATGATGTTGTTGGATCTGAAATTGAAAATGAAATGTTTGAAAACTTTGAAATTCTTGAGATTGAAAACAATGAAACTGCTGAATGTGATCTTAAGCACAATAACAATTTTTCTGAAACTCCTTGCAACTTGATTGTTTCAACTGAACCTCACTGTGATCACTTGTTTTTCAACGATAAATCTCTGCAGTATATAAATTCTTTTTGGAATGACACGATTTTTGAGATAACACAATTTCAAAATTTACTGAAAATTCATTTGTTTGGTTTTAACTTTAGATTTACGAATGAACCTTTAGTCAACAAAATTTCAAACATCAAAGCAAAACTGAACAATATTTCTTAAAACAAGTGTGGGGGTGAGAGTGATGCACACGTCTCTCAATTTATACATCATCTGAATAAATCAAACTTTTTTTTTTTGAAACTTTTACTGAACCCCGACCCACTGACCTCTCTTTAGTTGCTACAAAAATTCAATTTGATTTTAGGATCAATTGTAAGCTTAAAATTTTAAAGTTAGCAACTCAAACTTTTGAAAAAATAAAAATTTATTTTTCCAAATCTGAAACGTGATTTAAATTTTTTTATGATTTGGTTTTTTGTGCTTAAGCTGTGTCTCTCGTACTTAAAGAGACAAGTGAATCGGTCTTTAGTAGATCGTTTCATTTACTTCTTGTCAATAGATTTTCTGATATTTTGTAAATATTTGTTTTTCCTTTTTTTTGTAAATATAATGCATATTTTCAAAATTTTCATTTTCTTTCCATTTGGGTTGACTGTGGGGACACAGTCAAAATCAATTGTGGGGGGGAGTTTCATTTTCATTTTATTTTGCATAGTTTAAGTTAGCTTTTTTTTCTTTCTTTTTCTTAAAAAAAAGTAAAAGTTTCGCACTTCTATTTACTTTTAAATAAGACATGATGGAGTTAGTATATAATTTTGGTCGTTCGATTTAAATAATTGGAAATTTACTTCTCTTAGCGGATAACGAAAGGAAAATCTGAATATGAGCAAATTTGGTGTAACTGGTATATTGGGAAATTCGCAGGTGATGAGTATGAAATGTTTTCTGAATTGTAATCCGATTAAATGAATGTTGATTTAAACTACTTGCGATAACATTTTAGATCGTTTAAGTGAAGTTGTGCTAAGATATTCTCGCTTAACTCTCACTCTTATGTAAAAAAAAAGTATATATATAATTATCCAAGGGTATCCAACATTGCTGGTACATCTGGCGTTGATGTGCAAACCCGCCAAGCGCTTTCCGACCCCTTGTTGACAAAGTCAACGTTGGTATATCTTGGTCTCATTTTATGAGTTGGACACCTAAGGATTACCAACATCTTGTTGATAAAGTCAGCGTTGGTCTGCACAATCCGCCAAACTCTGTCCCAAACTCTCACGTCAGTCCGCGAGGCAGTGCATGAGTGGCATACCTTGGTCTTTTCAGTTAGGTGTTTGTAAATAATAATAATAATGTAAATAATTTTCAAAACAAAGAGAGAGTTAGCACTTAAAATCCAAGCTCACTCTTCACTTATTCGACCTAACTTGTTAACAAAAAGGAACCGTTTTACGATTGTTGATATCGATTATAGAATTCATTTCATATTTGCATTATGTTTCTACCAAAACAACTGGCCAAGCTGGAGGAGTTTGTAACGATAATATGACTTTTGTTTGAAGTTTTGATTAGTAACGGACTCAAATTTCATAGTGACGACCCAAATTTGTGTTAACTCATTTGTGTAATATTTAAAAGTAAATTATCCATTTAAAAATATTCCTTTAAAAACTTGCATTCATATTGTAAATATTTTGGAATCTTGCATTTTGTAAATATTTTTTGCATTTGACTTTTGGATTTTGTGGGTAGTATCCACTAAAAACCCTCACGAGACAACACTCGTCCTACTGGGGACACCCAGAGGCTTAACGGCTTGTTGCATACGCTCAATGCAATCGTGCTCCCTACGAAAATGGGTTTAGCTTAGTCTTTATTTTATTCGAGGACGAATAAAAAGATAAGTGTTGAGGTATTTGATGTGCACGTAAAAATGCACATTTATATTCACATATTTATTCTCGTTTAGTACTAATAAATGTCATATATGAGTATTTTATCACGTTTAAATAATAATTGAATTGATTTCAAAACAACATGCATTTATCATCATATACGGGGAAAATGATAATTTTTGTGCTTATATTATTTTGAGAATGTTTACTTGGACATTTTTCATATTTTTACAGAAATTGGATGCATGCAGAAAAGGACTTCATAAAGATATATATGCTTACAAAGAAAAGAAAAAAAGGGAAAGAAATCAATGGAGATGAAATCAATTCAAAAGGAGGAAATCAATGCCTTACCAAAAAAATGATGAAAGGGAAATCAATCAATGGAGAGGAAGTCAATTCAAATAGAGAATTAATGGGGGACCTTATTCACTCTCCTTCCTTCTTTAGTGGAGACACAAAATTTTGGCTTCATGAACCACTATTGCTAAAAGACAAAATGCAGCTTAAAACGGGGGTATTCTGGGTAGCACGCAAAAAGTTAATTTAGGGTTTTCCCTCATGTATAAATAACCCATGTATGATAATGTAAGGAGGATCTTGGATTTTGAGTTTAGAGTGAGGCTGAAATCAAAACCTCTCTTTTTCTGTCATGACTTCTTAGTCATTTCTTTTTTGTAATCTGTCGCTTTAATGCGATATTAATTTGTGTTTTTCATTTACATGTTATTATCTCTTCTACAAGTAGAATAGTTTTTTATCTTTATTTGCTCTTTATTTTGTTCTCTTTTATAATGAAATATCTTTATGCTATCATTGAATCCAATATGAGTAGCTAAACCCCTTCAATTTAGGGGTAGTGAAGCTCTCATGATTCATGAATAATTAACATAAGAAATTCATATTTCTAACTCTCTTATTTGAGCTTAATCTAAAATTGGATATAGATAAAGTACATATTTTATATGGTGAAAATTGATAGCACATGTTGGTTGATTATTCCCAAACGTGTTATACTCATATCATTAATAGAATCATACTTTATCACAATCTAATTCATTTTAGAAAAAGTAGTGACATTAAAAGTGAAACCATCCTTGATGTTCTATGTAGTTAGTGAATATTAACATATAGAACATACTCATAATATTTCATTTTTATTAGAACTATTATTTTCTATGTGATAATTAGGGCTTTATGTATGTACTGAAAATTGATGATTTATGTAGCTTGAATTTTCTAGCATATAAATCATGCTTCTATAAATACAACACTTAATGTGCTAGTTATTAAAGAGAGTTAGAGTCATTTTTTATGTTAATTAGATTGATATTGATAGTGAATCTACTCCTAAATTGTCTCTTAGTCTCATATTTGTATTCATTTTAACATTGTTAGTTTTCTTTTAATTTATAATCAACAATTTCATAATTTGGTTTAATTTGATTGAATAGAATTTAAAATTATTCTTTCCTTGAGGATCGACTCGTATTCGCTAACGTACTAACAATTGTACGCCGTGCGCTTGCGGTTTATTTCAATATTCGCGATGGTTTTCTAATTCATAGAATATTCGTCGTCGAACACAAAACAAAGTCTTCTTCCTTCCGCATAAGACGCACGCATATGAGTTGATACCCACATCCTTGTAACAAAAGAAATCTCTGATGTTGCGTGCCTACTAACTCATATTTGTACTTCACTCCTTCAGTTTTTCCCGAGATGTGGGACTACTTATTCAAATCATCATTTCTACCTTAACAACATGCGAGACAATCCTAGCAGTCTCGCTCTTGATTCGTATCCTACGGGTATCTTTTGAGAGCAATGTCTTACCTGCATGACCCCTTCCTTAACATTCGACTCTGATACCACTGTTATGTAACGACGATCGGAAGAAAGTCTTCATCCCTCCAACATAGGGCGCACGCATATGAGTTGACACACACATATTTATAACAAAAGAAATCCCTTATGTTACGTGTCTACCAACTAATATTTGTATTCAACTTCTTCAATTTATTCCGATATGTGGGACTATTTATTCAAATCGTCAGTCCTACCTTAACAACATGCGAGACAATCCAAACATAATTTGATAGTTGAGTCACGTACATTATCGCTCTCCTTATGATATTCCCCCCAGTCCAAATGTATGCAAGGCAAACTAGAAGTGACGCCACCTCTAGAATAAAAACAGCTCAAAAAGCATTCGACGAAGCTTTGAACAAAGGTTGCCTATCGAATTTGTACCCTATGGTTCAAAAAGTACTGCTCGGTTTCTTATTTTGAAAGCTAAAATGACAAACAAGAAGGATAATAAAGAGAAAGTCGATGTGTTGTTCTTTATGTTCCATCTGCCTATCATTTAAGTAGACAGGATATCAATAAGAACAGTGTTGATTTTGTACGAGACGTGGTACTGAAAAATGAATCTGCAAAAGAACGGTTTCAAACTGGGCGCTATAATATGTTCTAATGAGTCTGACTTGACTGCTAATTAAACTTGTATGTTTTATTGCTAGTTAAACGATATTTATCACGGGGTTAGTTTTTGATTCGGCTTTTTACGTTGACTGGACCAATAATTAATTGGAGTGATCTAAGCTTCCATTTTTATTTGAATTCGCATATCTTTATGGTACTTCTACTTCCACATCCTTTAAAGTTAAATAAATAAAAGAACAAACAATAATGAAATGTTTAGTTGTTATAAAACAACACCTGGGCGGAAATCATTTCATTTAAGAGTATTTTAAAATTTTAGGTAATTCCATATGCTCGGAAAATCTCAAACCTCTACCATAAACCTAAGAAAAGGTTTTGATAAGTAGTTTTAATAAACAAAAAGGTTTGTTAATGTAACTCCAATTTCTTGGATTGTTAATGTAACTCGAATTTTCTTGGATTGTAAATGTAACTCCAATTTTGGTTAAGAAAAAAGAAATTTAAAGAGACTTCATTTTATTTATTTTTGTTTAAGGAGGGGGATTGAATATAAAAAGCAAAAATAAAAATAGACCAATCTACCCTACTCTACCCTACGTCATCATGGGATGCTTTGCTTAAACCTTAACTTTAACGTAAGTCTCCAAAAATCGATCGACATAAACCGCGCTGCTTTAAAAATCAAAATATATTGCCTAGCTAACCCTACTTCCTCCGCCATGGTTTTTGATCATCCAATATGATATTGCATTTAAATACCTGATGCGATGTTTTTGATCACACGTGCAACTTTCCTATGTCAGCATTATGTTATCAAATTCCATTTTTAATTCATATCTAGCATATTTGTATTCTCAATTGATAAAATAGGGTTCAAGGCTTAAATTAGGGAAGATTAAAATTTTTTATTTATAGATTTAAGAGAGGGCTTACCTCCCTCCATAATAACTTTAAAATAAATTAAAATTATAACACCTTAATCTAAATTGAAGTCCTATCAAGGATTCAAATGCTGATGGAATTGGACCGTGAAGTCCACGACACGTTTGCATTTGACAATGATTTAAGTTTTCCTTTCTCCAATGCAATTTGGAACTTAATGTAGAAGCTGACGTGTGGCAAAAACAATTTCACACTTTGGAGCAGCATGTCCAGTTTCAGACATCAGGATTCACATTTTGGAGCAGTCCACATCATCAAATCATCTATTTTTTCTGACCACTACCCCATGTTTTTTTCGGTTATCAACAAAATGCCTTCATTTTGTTCAATTACTGCCATATTTTCAGCATAACTAATGCGTTCACTTTTGCCATATAAACAAGTTTTACTTTTCCAGCACATTTGCATTGGAGTCCCCTTTGTTATATAGACATTGTTTCTTGACACATAGGCTAGACATTGTAAAACTATCGTTTCCACGTAAGTTTTTGAAGACATTACATTGCTTTGGAATTGGAGATGTCTAAGTAAAATCAGCTCACTTTAAAAACAGGGTACGTCTACATTACTCCCGCGTGGGTTGGTTGGATTTTTATGTTTCCCGTTTTTAATCGCAAAACAGAAATGTTAGAGCATTCCGAGCAATGCGAACTTGCGCAAAAGTGGGGAGGATTCACGCATTTTTCTTCTCCATCGCGCTGCAGCAGTGGGAACTTCAGCGTGTGGAAGAAAAGAAAGTGGGGAAGATTCACGCTTTTAATTTTGAGTGGCGATTGTTAAACGGTGTTCAGAAAACCGTTTAACGCATAAATGGATTTCTGAACCCCGTGTAGTGGGAATATAAAAAATAAAAAACACTAAACGGGTTTCTCTTTACCGTTTAGTGAAATTTTGATATTTTTTTAAATCAGAGTTGTTGCCCCACTCACTACTGGGAGAGTGGGGACAAAGTCATGCTTTTTTTGCTCTCTTTCCACCCTCAACCCATCCTAAGCGCTCTTACTCCACCCAAAACCATGATGGAATTCACATCCCAGCCATCATAACCACAAAAAATTTAAGCCCTCCGAAATCCAACGGCTGAATCCATCTTCTTCGCAGTTCTTTACCTTATTTTCTGTCATTCTGTGTATGCGGGTGGAAGCAAAACAAATGTGGTTACCCATTTCTGTGTAGTGCGTACGAGAAAGCAAAATACATGTGGGTCCCACAAATTTTATTTTTCTCTTTACAAAAATATACGTGTGGCTGCACTGTGATCCACATGTCGGATTTCCATATAAAAGAAAAGCAACGGAGTACCAATTATACAAAATCTGGAATATGACATAAAACGGCAGATGGTTTTTACGAAAAAATAGGGAAACAAAAGAGTTTACCAGGAAAATCCTTTCCTCCCTGCACAACTTCAGGCAAGTCGAAGTTAACACCAACGCTAATCCCCTTCACCTTCTCCATAATCATCCACAGGCACGCCCCGGAACTCCCACCCACATCCACCAACGTCTCCACTCCATCCAGCCCCTTCTCCTCACCGCAATACACATCCAGGAACTCCTCAATAAACGCAACCGACACCCCCCACATCGCCTTCCTCATCAGCTCATTCGTCCCCACGTCCTTCCCATAATACTCATACGCGGGGCACCCGTTCGCCCTCGCGAACGGCTCCGGCCCCGTTGGATCCACAACCGCTTCGTGGACCAACGGCCAAGATCTGACCAGCGGCTCCTGATGGTGTTGGAGAACATAGGATGCGAATGAGTTTCCGTTCTCGTCGTCGACCAGCGTTTTGCCGATGTCCGTCAGGCTGTAACGGGGTTCGCCGTTTTGAAATGATTCGTTGAATACTTTGTGGGATGTTAGAAGACGAAGGAGACGGCAGAGGTTAATTGAAGAGCTAGGGTTCGAGTTGGGATCGGTAAGGCTCAAGATTTCGGCTGGGGAAAGAGGAAGATCAGATCTGGAGAGGATGTTCGGAATGTCTAGTTTTACTATGGCGTTTAGTGCCATTGGCACGGACAGCATGTTTGAGAGCTCCATCATTGCGAGGAGGGCGGATTTTTTTGATTCTTTTTGTTGACTGCAGGATGAAGACGAGGCCATTGATTTTTGTGCGTTGTGTTTTTCTATGCTGTAGCTGGCGACTTTTGTGTGACGATGAGGATTGAGTAGATGAGATATTCATTGTCTGGAAGTTCGTTCGTTTTTGTATTTCAGCTCTGGCCGCCATAATATAATAATTAAAAAAAAAACCATAAAAAAAAAACAAACATTGTTATTGGTACTCCATTTCTGGTCAGGGGTGACGCATTTTAGGGGCGTTTAGTGTTTTTTAAAAATTGTTAAGTGACCAAACAAAGAATATTTACCATTTTACCTTACCTCGAATAGAAGCAGGCTTAAAATTGAAAAAAAAAAACTTTTCATTCCCAAATCATACGAAAGCCATTTTCATCACCTGATGATTAAAAATCGCAACTTTTCTTCCATTATTAAACGAGAGATGGTACGATTCAAGCATACGGCGAGGAAGACAATGGAAAAACACACCGACAGGAGAGTGCGCCGACAATAGGTGAGTTTTGAGATGTTTAATTTGCTAATTTTGTTCATGAAAATGGCTGGTTAGGTTAGTTACGGTCTTGTTAGCGAGATTGTTGGAGAAAACGGGATTTCATGTGATTAAATTAGGGGTTTTGAGTTGTTGGAGAAGAAGGGGAATTCAGTAGGTAGGATTAAAATTGGTAATTGATAAACGAAATTTTCTAAGCGCATTCAGTTGATTTAAAAGATATGTACTTGTTTTTCAGTAAATTGTGGTAAAAAGCGTATCCACATGAAACCAGACAGTAGTTGTCGTGTTAGTTAATTATTTTCGGCAATATGTAGTTGTTTTACATATACGATATTAAATCTCTATAATTTTTGTAAACGACAAAATGGTGTCGCGTATAATTGAATTGCACGGTAAGTATTTGTCAACTTTCGTTTTATAATACGACTTCCATATGACGAAAAGCATGTTATAAATATATGTGTGTCACCTTTCAAAACGGCAATACTGGATCGTTTTGGTTTGTAAGTTTGAACTTCTGCTGTTGTTTTTTGGCTGGTATCATATATACATGCACATATATCACTAACTATAGTGTAAATCAAAATAATACGTTTAAATTTAAGTTATTACCGTGTTCATATACGTATACATTTTGTTCATAATTTAAGTATCTAAAATGGGTTATACATGTTTGTATGTTTGTAGGAAACATGGTGAAACTTGGTCCTCTCGCCTACGGCCTACGACGTCAAATAGAAGGAAACTTGCAACCGAACGACAGAAGGAATTACAAGAGCAAAAACAAAAGAAAATAGTTGCATTTGAAGGCAAAGAATATGAATCAGGAGAACGTACAAGTGAAAGTGGTGGTAGTGGTGGTTTCGATGCGGAGAACGACCTAAGGATTTTCGACCCTGAAAAATCAATATAAAATACCATATCGACTATTCAAGCATCGGAAAATACCAGATCATTATAGAAAGAAGTTAGAGGGTGAGAAATAGAAAGAAAGAAATTTAGAATAGAAGAAGAAGATCACAACAGAACAAAATCATAGTTAATACAAATCTCACAGCGGAACGAATAAAATATATTCTATAACATAACTTTGAAACGCAGAACTATATTTGACTTACATACATCATTAGAGTACATCGCATATATATCATAGCAGAAATATACTCTATATGAATCTAACATTTGAGCTCCTGCTCCACGTTCCTTCAAGTATATCTGTAAAATCCCGACTACTTGACTGTCCATACAAATTTGGGCACCCAAAAGTTTAGGGTAAAACAAAACAAAATAAACTCTGGGTCAGTTATGAAACTGGTGTGAGTAAACACCAATCATTTGGTTTAACTTTTAAAAGAAATGATAATCGTAAGACCGATCCACACATAAACATAGATGGTTTTACCTTACGATAACCCAAAACATTTCTTAAGGTCTATACTTTTGTGATATTACAATAGTGTCTAATACAAGTAATAACAATTCAGGAGAACGCTTGCATCTCACGTTCTACATATATAATATACAATCAAAAACCGCGGGCTCTTATTGGGTAATGGATTTCCAACTATGACAAGGTATGGAACCACCTACCGATCAGTGTACTCTAGAGGGGATACAATGGAGTTCAACAAGAACATCTTGTAACTCAGCCACACATGACCAGTCATTCACTTCGCTTGAATTTTCTGAATATATTGTCACCTTACGGTTGGTATACCAACTTAATCGTTCCAAGGAGATACAGAAATGAAAGAAGTAACATATATGAATATTCTCCAGATGGTGACAATATATCCTAATTGGGTGCGACCCACTTAGCCATGCTGCATGCCTGATTTTTGTCATTTCCCGATTGATGAGGCTTGAGGTCATAACGTATCCTTTGACAGACCACACCTTCATTTGCTTTGAATGTCATATCGTCATACCCGCCAAATCACAAATTGATTTCTCCAAAAATACTGCAGGTATAAAGTTAAGAGAAACGAATTCCTCCGCCACCAAATGTAAATATATTTGAGGAGATCAACTTACGTGATCTATTAGATATACTCCGTCGGACATTCGTCCATTCAAGTTGTCCTGGGTCTGGACTAACCGAAGGCACTATTCTGTGAATCCATCTTAGGCAATTTCTACCTACTATCGCCAGAACAGCCCTTGCATAAACCCTGTCTTCAATTATCTTCATTATATTTGATTTGCAACGCTAACGCCCATACAGAGTGATTTTAAGATAATAATTTGATCCCGGTCTCTCTGTATTGACAACGAAAAAATGATCAAAAACTTTGATAGTCGGTTATTTAACTATCAAAGGAAAACATCCATACAAACTACGTTCTTATTTCCAAACAAAAATTATATCGATCAATCATCAATTAACACTGAGCCCTTTTTAAATAGATTTATCAAAATCATTTCGTTTCCCCATTTCCCTCAAATGTATTTACCTGAATATTTACCTAACTCGCTTAGCCTCTCACGATTTCTTGGAAAACGTTTCCATATCTTATTCACGCATCACTATACTTTCAGTCCCTAACCGTAAACTAGTAAGTAAGTAATTCCCTAAGTATCAACCCTAAAGGCCGAAACCAACATCAGAACGATACTCCGAAAGTTGTTCAACTTAACTAGTCTCCAGTCAGTTTCTAATTTCCTTAATCCCATTTCTTATCGAATCATTTCTTACACAAATTCTCGGATTTAGTTTACGAATCCGCAACTTTAACAGAAAATATTGATTATAACGATAGCATTATAATTCTAGTCTCCAAAATATTTAACTTCAAAATATAACTTTGATTTGTTACTTTGAATAAATAAATATTAATTAATTAATTAATCTTCCTTTAAAAACAGAAAGTAAATATCACTTTCCTAAATTCAACGTTTGACTCTCCTTAGAATAACTCCTATTCGATTAACGTTCCAAACTTCAAAATAATTTACCGTTTCATGTCAACTCAATTTCTAAATTCATTTTTGAATTTATCATTTCCGAAACATCACCAATTCCCTTTATAACCATTCGAATAGGCCTGTCAATGGATGCAGTCGGATACAGATAGTGTTGTATTCGAATCCGTATCCGAAAATAAAAATCAATATCCGAATCCGTATCTGATATTCGCGGATATCACTTAAATAATATCCGTATCCGCGGATATCTGAAAATATTTGTATTCGGTTCAACGAATATGGATATTTTCGAATATCCGAAAATATCTGTATCCGAATTTCAAATTACATATCCAAAATTGCATAACTCATAATTTGCAACAGATACATACAATTCCAGCAAATTCATCATAATAGCAAATTCATAAAATACTGCAAATACAACATAAAAATTAAAAAGCAAATACATCACATACGTAGTCTTATCCTAAAACAGCATAAATCATAAACATAAATACATCATACATGTCATGAATTGTAGTAAATACCAAAAATCATCTAAATAACACAGATCCAAAAATGAATGTTTGCATTCATTTTTCCATGGGTCTTCAAAAGCTTACTAAACAAGATAACTTGCATTCATTTTTTAGAGAATTTTTAGTGTAGGGTATAAATATAATAATCAAAAACTGAGTTTGCAAACTTAAATAAAATAATCAGAAGGCCAAACTTAATTTTCAGGATTGCAAACTTCTATTTGCAACTGAGTTGCAAACAGAAGTTTGCAACTCAGTGCAACTGCACTTTAGTTGCAAACTGAAGTGTTGTTTGCAACTGAGTTGCAAACTTTTGCCACTCATTTGCAAACAGCACTTCAGTTTGCAACTGAAGTGCAGTTTGCACTGAGTTACAAACTTCTGTTCGCAACTCAGTTGCAAGCTGAAGTTTGCAACTGAGTTGCAAGCAGAAGTTTGCGGACTCAGTTGCAAACAGTAGTTTGCGGACTCAGTTGCAAGCTGAAATTTGCGGACTGATTTGCAAACATCAAATAGCTGAATAATTGTTTAAACAAAATCTATTTACCATTATTAATTTCTCAAATAAATATTACATTCACGTTTTCTGCAAATCAAAATTAATAATGGTAGATAAATTTCTCAAACAAATAACAGTAAATGATAACCTGTTAACAATAAACGAAAATTGTAAATTAATAATGGTACATAAATTTCATACCATCGCGTGTTCGACTACAAGCGGCGGAAGCACAACATTAATCTCGATATCCTCTGATTTGGAGTCCTCGAATTCGATCGCTGGAAGCTCGGAGGCTGAAAATCTAGAGCAACTCAAAATTGAAATGCTGGACCTGGAAATCAAAGGGTTGAAAACGACGAGACACAATGTTTTTTTTTCTTTTCAAACGAGAAGGAATTGAGGATGAGAGACTACGAGAGAGGCGGCTGCTGTTAGTGTTAGGTCTTGTGATTGTGAATCGGGTAGGTCTTGTAAATCGGGTTAATTGGTTAGCCTGTTAGGGTTTCAAACTTTCCATTGTGAATTGGGCTGAACATCTAAAAATTAGGTATAATTTGAAAATAAAGTATTGATATTTAATTCTACAACGGTCGGATATTTTTCAGATATGGATAGTGGCGTATCCGTATCCGTAAATATTTTCGGATATCGGATATCAGATATCAGTATCCGTTTTCGGATATCGGATATTATTCATATTTTCGGATATGGATACGGACGGATATCGGATTTTTCGGGTACTCATTGTCAGGCCTACATTCGAATTTGCAAAACGTTTTCTTTTAAATCATTATTCATTTTAAACGTGACTATTATTTCTTTATAGAAATCTTAACTCGTTATATCTAATAGAATCTTGATTTATATAGTACTTACCAATTATAGGTTAGAATTCCATCTATCCGATTATTGTGTAAAGTCACATTTATATTTCACCTCATAAACTCCGTTTACAAATAAACTTCTCGTTAATTATAAATCAAGTTTATAATTAAATGTCGACTTCATATTTTATTAAAATTTATTGGTTTCAAACCAAATCTTAGTTATCTTATCAAATCCCAAATTATATAATGTATAATTTCTAAAAATAAATTATGCGACATCGTCGAATTATAATTACAAACCTTATGGTTTTATCTAGTCCTATTCTCATTCGAACATCGAAATAAATTTCATTGTTTTATTTTGATAACAAATTTCCATTTCTCTTTCTAATATTCATTCTTGAATTTGTATTTCCCAATTATTTTATAAATAATTATTTCATCTCATTTCTAAATATCGATTACCGACCCAACTTCTTGTTTTAATATAATTAAAACAAGTTACTATATCCTAGTTCATTCGAAATTCAATTTCTATTTAAAAATAGTTTTTTCCTTTTTAAAACCCCAATTTCTTTTCCAATATATTTTAATATATTTTATGGTATTTATATACCAGTTATCCCAGGGTCAATGTTATTAAACATCCCAAACACACAATAATCAATCATCGATTATTTGTCACATCATATAATGCAATATATATGAAAAGCAACAATATAACTGTTGAGAAATCCATTTGGATCCCTCCAACCTATTTCCTTGCATCCACAGCTGTTAATTAACATAAATAACATCAATTTCATATTAAGATGAAATATTATAATCAATAGAATCAATATTTAACCAATGACTTCATATATATAATTATCAACCAATTTATTTGTAAATTATCCAAATAATGATGTCACACAACATTCAATCATCATTTATCAGTTCTAAAATATGTTTATAAAATTATAAAACTAGACAGACTTAGTGAATTTACTTACATTGGTCGTCAATCATTAAATAACGATTAACGATCGATGATTAAGATCAGACGTTTTATTCTGCCTAAAATTGTAACAACGTCCAAACCACTTCAGACTGGTTCCGCTATATAGCTTGTGTTCATATGATCCCAACGGATCCTGGTTTGTAATGTATCAGCACGATATAGCATACGCAAGTTTATACGTATTTAATTAAATTTTAAACTAAAATAATTGGGCTTACACTTCTTGATACTAGCCCAAACCCGCGTCTTTACCCACTACTGCTTGTTTTTCTTTCCATCGAAATTTAGAATTCCCCTATTTGCAGTAGAACACCCACCGTATGTTCTGTTAAACCCAATGTTGTCGCATGCTTCTTGTCGCCATCATCCCCTTATTTTCCACGAATATGCATAGGTAAAAGAACACAGCGTTGAAATCTTCAACTCCTCCTCACCCTACCATTTTCCTCGGCTCGCATCTTTCTCCTGGCCACGAGAAAAAACCTCTCAGGTATTTATCCGATTTTTGCATAAAAAGTTAATGAATCCGATTTTTTTTTTTTTGTTTGCATGAAGTTGTATGAATGCTATATTAGTTAAAGTTGGTTTCCATGCATCTTTAATCCACATATATGTGTAAGCTGCACATGGTTAGTATGACCGGACTTTTATGTTAGTACTTTTGAAAATAATAACTTCACTGTTACCTAAATTCTGCTAACTTATGGACCGCTATCGACATATATAAATACAAGTGCGAACCCGTGTTTCGTACACGGGTATCAGCCAAACAATTAATTAACACTGCAGTAGTGCTTGGTTTAACAATGAACCCGGCTTAGAAACTGTACAGCGGTTCGTGATGGATAGCCGGAATAATACAGAAATAAGGACAGTTTATAATTTTTGGCAAACGTAAAGAATAGGAAGTTTATGCATCAATTATAACACAAAATCCCTGATTAGCAGTGCATATTTCATTAGTCAAATAGAAATGCATTCCTGCGGCAAATCCTCGTGCGAATGAAAAAAATACATGATTGATTTCATATTCAAATTCACAGCACGTACTTCCTGCAAGTCCATCAGATAAGTTTAGTTTATCAATATTTATAAAATTCAAGTAAGGTACTAAGAGATGTACTGCAAGTCCATCAGATAAGTTTATCAATATTAATCCAAAATATTTATTTAGGTTACTCTACTTGTATATTGCATAACTCTAATTGTAAATATCTCTTTTATATTTCGGTGCATAATTTTGTTTTCTCCGAAACAGAAGTACAAAAGCAGACATAAATGATTAGGCAACATAAAGAGTCCGAGTTTGTTCACACTTTATACATAAGTGTGAACATAACTCTCGGATCCCATTGGTGGAAATCAGGGGATCCCTCTGATTTTCCCTGATTTCCACAAGAAAATCAGAGGGACCCTCCGATTTTCACCAATAGGCTTTGAGAGTTATGTTCACACTTATGGATAAAGTGTGAACAAACTCCTACTGCAACATAAATATAGTTGCATGCAGTAGATTTTGAGCAAGTTGTCAGATGTACTATTGATATGCAAGGTGGTACTTCCGATAGAAGGATTTCATTCTTTGGGCATCATAGCATTGAATAACCTTTAAAGATCTATTGACTATTCATATTAACAAAATAGCATTAAAGAACCATCAATTACTGCACAAAACAATATACCACATCCATTAAAACAAAGTCCTGCCCAAAAAACAACATATCGTTTCCATTTAAAAAGTTCAAAAAAAGCTAATTATGAAGCTAATAAGATCACACCAAATAACATACTCAGATAGCAGATCATGTAGTTGAAAAGCATAACAAACTTGCATGAATGTGCTTTAATTAGCAATATTAAATAAATTCATGTAGTGACAGTTTATGTTAATACAACAGTCAAATATAATAAGAATCAAATTCTGCACATAGTAAACCATCATTTGATGCTAAAACATAGCATCACATATAGAAGAGTAATGCGCACAATCAATTGAGCATTCAGCACTGCAGCTACTTTTGAGTCAAAATGATAACACAATCTGCAAATAAAAGAAAGAAGATAACAACAATATTTTCAGCTGTAAAAAGGTTTAGAAAGAAAATGAAGCACCGGAACATACATCCCTACTATTAGTATAATTGTGATAATTTTACTTTTATGTAAAGATGGACTTTCATAAAGACTTTGGCAGAGCACTATTTGTTGCAAGATGCTGGCCTATAGTGTAGCAGGTTACTAAGTAACTTTTATAATTAGGTAGAACAAGTGCTTTATAGTTTGGACTTGCTAAGGTAGAACAGAGAATGAAATCGTATTATTTTGATACATGCAAAAATAGAAAAATTAATAAGAAGTTTGATATGGTACACAGATACCATAACTTAAAAGATTTTAACGTAATGCAGTTAAGAGCACCATACACCTATATTAGCAAAGCACGTTATTTCAAAGAGATTATTTCTGTGAATTTACTAAATAAAGAGTTGCAGTCTATTTATGTATTGAAACATAGAGAGGTCTTTTTCCATAGTGAATGATACAGTAAGTAGAAGTAAAAATGCTATAATGTTTCTTGTTAATATGTCTATAAATAAATACCAAAAAATATCTTAAAGTTGCCCGCTTTTGTCCAAAAAACAAATAACTATTTGATAATTGAAAAAACAAATTCGGATACGAAGGTATCTGCACTCATGAATTACCCGACCAGTTATGTATTTTAAAATAAATAGACATGTGCTTATTTTTTGACGATGCTTACAGTTTATACTGTACGAATATTTTGCATATTAGTTGCTCATTCACGCTTTTACAATCAATGGAATTAGAAAAGGTTTATGCTAAGAGACAATACTATATCTTTTTTTTTTTTTTTTTCAACTTATCAATCATTAGCAGATAAGATTATTATCAAATATCCGTCTGTAAAAAAAAAAAAAAAAAAAAAAAAAATAAAGTATATGTTATTTATTTATCTATCAGGCTTAAAGGATAATGATAAATATAGATCACAGTTGGACAATGCCAAATCCATAATTGATGCTTGAGACTTTATCACCTAAGTATGTATTATATATTTGTATAACTTTGAATCTAACACATATTAAATAATTCTAAGAACGGAATATCGATTCTTAAGTGAATCAAATACAAATACAGTTCCATTGCTCGTTTCATCGTCCCTGTCTAATTTGCTCAGTTTAAACACACCATAATAGTCCATGATAAAATCAAAGGTATTCTATCAACTTGCATGATAAAATTAAATAAAAAATGTATTGAACATGACAGTACTATATATATGTACCTTAAGTGATAGCGGAACTACTTATAAATGAGTCGATAGTGATTAAAATTTCAGGACTCCATGATTTTATCGTATTGTAGTCAGAAACACCGAAAACAGCCTGTTTTGATCAGCAGCTGAATTGCTACATATTATTGCAGGTCACATTCTAAATGTTTGCTTTCCCATAAACTCATCCATGTTCTAAATTTCATCTTTCACTTAGATAAATCAAATAAACTATCACTTTCAATTCAACATCAGTAATAATTTTATCTTCATTTTAAGTTCAAGCTATGTCTCAAAATTATATTTTATCATGTACGTAGCATTCCACGTTACATGTCAAAAAAAGTGAATTCTGAAACCATACCTGAACTCACAATGGTCTTCCTTGTTTGTCTTCTTCTTTTTCAATGCATTCAATCTGCTTGATGGATCAAAGCAATTACGGATGGAAAAAGAGGGCGCCTTTGCGAGTGCTGTGGAGGCACAGTAATACTAATTGGAAGAACATCATCACATGCATCACCTCTTTTTCTGCGAGTGAATTTGTGGATGGTGAAAAGAATTTATGACTTGGATTTCAATCGAGAATTAAGACATTTCAGTAAGCACTGCAACAATGTATGAAACTGCAAAAGGCCAAAAAAAAAAAAAAAAAAAGAGTTGGGAGGATGAATGAAATGAAGAATTATTCCAAGGGAAGCTAACGTAACTTTCAACTTAGAAGTATGCACATATCCACCAAATCAAATTTCACTCAGAATTTGGAGAACCTGGTATTAATAATATAGCATAGTATGGATTACTAATCTAAATGAATTTCGGGAAATCAACTAAATAATTTAAAGCAATACAATTGACTGTAAACCAATTTCTGATCCGTATAAATATGCATTAACAATTAGATTATAAATAAATTAAGGCAATAAAATTGACTGTATCAATTTCTGATCCATATAACATGCATTAGCGATCAGATTATACCAAATATAAGTAGACTGAGTAAAATTTGAAGCAGCGTATGTCAGACAACAATTAGAAAAGAAATTGTTATCTTAGAAAGCCAATGTTAATCTATTCAGCTCATTTCTTTCATCCATTTCCCAGAAACAGTACACGTAGAGATAATTATTGAACAATTCAGATTACATAAGTATCTTCTTTTATACTCAACGAACCTAATTTCATACCTTCATTCAATAATTGATTTTTATGGGGATCTTGATGAGGTAAAAATAAACTCTAGTTAGCAAGGGAATTTAAGCAAAATATTAATTATCAGACAAATAACACGAGGGAAAAGGAGAATCATACCAATTTATGCATTTTCAAACAAATATGATAAAACTGGTGAGATTAAAGCAACAGATAATTCAATTGCAATGAAATTAAATTGATATGATTAGAGCATCCGGACTATGTTTAAATCAAAGAACAATTAAAGTGATAGTCAAATTTAATTATATTTTTATATTCGGAAGAAAATGAGTATGTTTCAATATACGAGTCAAATTTATCCTAAAAATAACAAAACAGAAATTGTGTATCAGTGAAGATAAAAGGAAATTTGGAACAAAATCTAAACTAAAACAACCTGGGCATCTACGTATTTCAGGAAAATAAAACTGGAAATTATTCAGAAGTACGCTTAACTTCAGTAAACATATATTTGAAAAAGGGAATGCTTCCATTTGAAGGAGATTTATAAATTAATTTTTTCAGACTTATATTACTGGATTTAATAGAGGTAGAGGTCGACCTAAAATGACATGGGAGGAGATAATAAAGAGAGACTTAAGTAACTGGAGTTTATCGGAAGAGCTGGTAGTTGATAGGAGTGCATGGAAATTGGCAATCCATGTACCAGAACCATAGGTTTTTTTTTTTTAATATATATATATATACACGCTTTATTTCACGTTTACTTAACCTTTTTAACTTTTATTTACTATTTCAGATTTTATTTCACTTTTATTGAACATTTTTACTTATTATTATTATTATTATTTTAAAAAAAACTTTTATCGGACGACTTTTTATTTGATTGGTTATTTTAAACCCTTTATATATATATATATATATATATATATATATATATGTATGTATTATCATCATTATTAATTTTATTTCATTATAATTTTGGGTTCCATATCTAGCCAACCCCAACTTGTTTGGGATATATGGCTTTGTTGTTGTTGTTGTTGTTGTATATTACTGGATTTAATGTGTTTCGGCAAATGAAATTTACTTCGAGTTCTCTAAGTTACAGTATATCTATTTTATATTCATTACAACTAATTAGATTATATCCACCCAAAAGTTAATTTATGGAAAATATACTAATATAGATGGAAGAAAATATTACATTAATAGAAAAATCAATTTTTTAATCTCCTCAACAAACCTGACTATTACTACATATGGTTAAAAAATTAATTCCATTATAGCATTCCAAAAGAAAAAATAACTGGTATAGTTTACTGCTTATATATTTCATTTAATGAAAGATAACTTCCTTCCATCAGAAAATTATCTTGCCTATTCCATCATACATAAAAAGTTTATTCAAAATGCTCTTCATGATCTGGCCTTGCCTTTTAAATATAATTTCCTAAAAGATACACTCTATGTAAAGCAATTAATAATTTTGTATAGCACTTTTTCCCTTATTCAATCAAGATGTCTTTTCTTTATTCATTATGAGATAATTGTGAATACTGCTAAAAAAATTCTTCATATAATAGGAGTGCACGAAAATTTGGTAGACTCGGTTGTATTTTAACATTAGTATGATATTCTTTATTCAATTTTAAAGCAACACATGTTGAGTTGAATGCTTATCATCAGTGGTGGAGGAAACAAAATATGTTATGTACAATCACAACCCACCTAAACTTATAATTATTATCAGAAGAATTAATTTCAACTCGCATTATCAATCGAAATGCTGTACAAATTTTAATTTATATAAAAAAAATTTGATATAATAAAACCATCACAACCTTGAACGCAATACTACGGAAAGTAAAAAAATAGTGACACTTTGCCCTCCTAATGGTCTTTAGTCTGTTAAAAAAATCAGTTTCAATTCAGTATTAACATGATGGATGCAAATTATTTCTAAAAATACAACACTACCACTTTTTCTGAGTTTTTATTTGGTTAATGCATAATTGCTTAAAAAAGTGCTATGCTGAGGAACATATCAAAAGATGAAGACATAAGATCTTGAACCAAACTTGATTAACACTGGAAAAACATCTAATATTTGAGTACATAAATCAAGTATAGTCCATACTAAATTGCATTTAAAAACAAAAAAATCATTTCACTCGTTTAGTGGTGAAAACCAGGTAATTACCATTTGAAATGTCGAACTCAATCATGGTGACATTTCTCCAGAAGCTAAAGCACTAATATAAATTTAGATTAACATAAACATATTAAAGTTTTCAAAACTTCCACTATTAATCAAAAGCAGTAAACATACTGAAGTTGGTTGAAAAGTAGGAAGTCAATAAGCACAGTAGCTAGGAAGTCAATAAGCACAGTAGGTTTGAGAACACTAAGCCTGTAGACATATTGAATTTTTCAACCAATTTTTCAGGTAGCAAATAGTTTCAACCTATTTTTTCAAAAATGAAACCTATAAAGAAATTGAAGTTGCAAAATTCTCTTTACACAGTATTTAATCACTACATAGACACCGATAATAATATCCATGTGAGCAATTAAACATTTAAGAAAAAAAAATCAGATTCAAACAACATAATACACAGTTTGAAACTGAATCAGTCGGCATAGAAACCTGACTATCACGAAAACAGGGCAAATTTTTTGAAGTAGATATTCGAAGGCTTTCCAAAAACTAAACTCTTCACTGTGTGTATTGTCCCAACATGTTCGGAAAATACAGACAATGAGAGCAACAAAGTCAGATGTTGGACAGAAGGACCGACTATTGGAAGATATATTCTTGACTTAAAAATGGGAATGAGCACGACTGAAAAATTCGAAAGCATAATCGGCCCAGGCAATTCAATGGAGTCAAAACATTTGACATTAGATGAGATTAAAATTAGGGTTCGACAGCAAAGAGTGTGGACGAAAGGACAGCCATACATTGAATTAGGATAAATTATCAGAAAGGGGAGGAGAACAATGCATGTAATAGTTCCCAACAGAAATATGAGACGGGTAATCTTCCAAATACATGTGGTAGCCTACTTAGATAAGGATGTTATACTGAGTTTTAAGTACTTTTTCCACAGTCTGGATATTGTATGTTTTTACCCATTAACTAACATAAAATGTAAATATGCAGAATCAAAAAATTTACAATTTCGCAAAAAATATTAGTTGAAAATATAGTTATTTTGCGAATTTCAGACTGAATTATTCATCATTTATCAAGTTGATGTCATTCACATTTAAAGTAAATTTTGTTAGTACCAAATTGATCTCAAACTAAATAAGTAGATCTATCAATGTATATTAAATAGTTTGTGTTAAATGAGAGATTATTTTGCACTTATTAGGCACACATCCACATGAACTAACAATTTTTGAGGGTATATAGACATTAAAAGTCTACATCCTTAGATATTTCGATGTTCTGAGTGAAATACCTATATCACTCAAAGCAATCAAGCTCAAAGTTTTTGCTAAATGTTAGTATGAAGCATAAATGATATAAGTTAGACCAAGCAACATAGGGTTATATACACACTTGGAGTAAAACACTAGCTGATTTAGATGGTAAAGTAAAAAAAAAAAAAAAAAAAGTTTCTAAACGGACTACAAACCTTATTAGTCTGGCAACACTTGTACAATTGTGCCTTTTGCAAAACTTGGATAGCCCAATCATTCCAAGCGTGCTTCAAGAAAAGAAAGCTCTATGGCTTCTACAAAACACAACAGAAAACGTGTATCTTAGTTAGACATAAATGATATAAGTTAGAGCAAGCATCATAAGATTATATCCAAACATGGAGTAAATTCTATCAGATTTAGATAATAAAAATTAAAGAGCTATAGTTATAAAGTTGACTATAAACACTGTTAGTTACAAAACAAAACAGAAAACATGTAACTAAATTAAAAATAAACATGCAAAACTTTCTCAGAAACGAATTCATGAACATGAATTAACTCAATTAAGGGGACACCAGATGACGATATGCCATTAAAAGTACGAATATACAATTAAAATTAATGGGACCTTCTATTATATGATATCCATCAGTTTTGGTGAAGTAGACATCCACATCAACCAACAATTTTTAGGGTATCAAGACAGTAAAAGTCTACAACCTTAGATATTTCGATATTTTGAATGGAATACATATATCACTCAAAGCAACCAGGCTCAAAATATTTGCTAAATTGTTCGTATGAAGCATAAACGATATAAGTTATAGCAAGCAACATAAGGTTACATCCACACTTGGAGTAAAACACTACCAGATTTAGATAATAAAGTTAAAAAATGTAGCTTTAAAACTGAGTACAAACCTTATTAGTGTGGCAACACATGTACAATTGTGCCTTTTGCGAAACTTGAAGAGCCCAATAATTCCAAGCGTGCTTCAAGATAAGAAAGTTCTATGGCTTCTACAAAACAAAACAGAATACATGTAACTAAATTAGACATAAATGATGATAAGTTAGAGCAAGCATAATAAGATTATATCCAAACATGGAGTACTCCCTCCATTTCTGTTGTTTAATCATGCCGCATGAATTTGTACCAGATTCTATTCTCGGGGTTTGTTGCCTATCCTTGATGTTATCTTGTTATATGTTAAAGCAAGTGGAATCATCTTCAATTCTCCTTTAAAGAATAAGATCATCAACACTGATTGTGTCTGTGACAATTATTACCAGTTAAAGGTCAGAATTAAATAATAGGCATGAATCTTCCTATAAATTAAACTTCATAAATAATTTTCAGCTTTCTGATTAACTTGGTCATTGAAACTATCAAGAGGGCATAGCATATATCTCGAATACGGTCCATGATAAACCATTAGATAAACAGACATGATTACCAGCATAATTTATTACAATATAGCACGAGTAAAAGGGACGACTATTTGTCGATTACCAGCATCCATCACCAGCCAATGAAATTATGGGTGCAAGATTTAGTGGACTCATTTAAAGGCAATTAAACTTATTTGGACTCATCTAAAGTAGCCTAAGCAGCTCTATTTGATTTTGCGGATTTTATACTCATCTCATCCCCTGCGAGTAACAATGCTAAAATCCAGGAAAATGGTACCTTGTTATGTAACTATGTTTTATCATTCTATTGCTTTTTAGTACACCATGTATTTTATTACTTTCCTTGAATGCACTATTTCATTCCAAACTTAAAATTCACCGGTTTAGTCTAAATCATTAATGTAAAATGCAAAAAGTTAGATATATTTATTCCATTGCTTTTTAGTACACCATGTTTTTTATTACTTTCCTTGAATGCACTATTTCATTCCAAACTTAAAATTTACCGGTTTAGTCTAAATCATTAATGTAAAATGCAAAAAGTTAGAAATATTTATCTCCTATTTTAGTAAATAAATATACCTACAAAGCTGAAATCATGACTAAATGACAAAATATTTTTAGCAGCTTCCTCACGCGCACTATTCAGTTAGAAATTTAAAACTTTGACAGTTAAAATTAAATCATGCATGCAAAAGGCATGAAGCTAAATTCAAGAGTCAGTAAGTTAGTTCATATTTTAAAAACGACAATGATATGTTTAATCTCCTATTTCAGTAAGCATACACATTTGCACATCTAAAATCACGGGTAAACAAATAATAGATTTCTTGCACTTTTGTTAGATGCACTATTTCATCAGAAGCCTTAAAATTTGACAGCTTAGTTTAAAACATTGATGAAAAATGCCAAAGGTAAAATTGAAGAATACGTAAGATCAGAAATGCATTAATATTTTGAACACTACAATGGTAATATGTAGACTTGTTGGGTAGTGATTCAATTTTTGGACAAGAATATGTAGATGAGAAAATTTGTTGGTTAGTGATTCAATTTTGTATAGAAAATAATTTAAGAAACATGTAGATTAATAAAAAGAAGTATAGGGATTTTGATTTCTACGAACAAAGGATTTTATTCACAGATATAGAAGATAACATAAGATGAAGTGCCACTAATTGGAAATTTTGTAAGTAGAATGGATACATTTGGTTATTAATGAGCAAATTAAAGTTTATAGAGCTAAGTGACAAAGCTTCCAACGTTGAGTCCAACATTCACTTTGTATATAACAGAATTGATTTGTGTTTTGAAGACCAATTGCCCTGCGTCTTTAAGGATCCAAATAATCTATAAATCCCTAACTCCTCCAAATAAACAATCAACAACATAAAAATATTCAGCATAAGATAAAACAATCAAAATAGATTGAAAATTCAAATACCATGATAACTTAAATCACCTCAAAAACTTTATGTTTGAACACGTGAACATTATATATAGAGAACATTGATTTTAACCCAACGTAATTTTCATTACGTGAACCTTCTCAATGGAATAAATTCAATTTAGCAAGTAATCAGTCGAAAATAATTGGCAGACAAAGTGGAAATATGATAGAAAGATCACCTACAGGCGATGAGCTGTTGATGTCTTTAGAGAAAATCGATGGGCGTTTGGGAAACAATGGTAGCCCGAAGCCACCGTTGATAGGAGTGAGAAGAACATAGCGCAGTAGTGGAGGGAGGCTTCGTTGGGAGCAAAATCTGATTGCCTTCAATTTAGGGCTAGGTTGCAGACGTGGAGTAATGGAGGAAAAGTAACGAAAGAAAGATTTGGTAGTAGAGATGTAGGTGGCGCTTGATTTATGAACCGAGCGGTTATGATTCGCGTTTGCGCTGACGAATCCACGGCGGGACACACACTTTTGCCTCTTCAAGACAACAGTTGAAGAGGTAGCTTTCGTATCCGACACGACGAAATTTCAAGAACAACCGACCCATTCTCCTTCCCCTATATATTCACTCCAATTCACTACTTTTTCATTACCACATTGCATAAACAATCCGAAAATTATAGCTTAAAATCCTCATTCCATGGACAGAAATGAGCTTCTTGCTTTGTGCATGGCAGTACGTCAAGATGATGATGATTATCTCGAGTGGGAGGTGGGGGTTATTCTGTCAGCGTTAGATAACAAAAGGGACGTCAACCTTTTTTTACTCCTGATTAACAAACCGGAAGAGCTTAGGTGATGTGTTCTTTATTATGTCCAGAAGCTGAGGAATGGATCGATGTAGTTTTTTATGTATTGAGATTGTTTTTTCTGTATTCCGCGGTTGTGCTAGTTTTTTATGAAATTTAAATTCTGCAATTCATATTCTCCAATTTGTATTCTGCAATTCGTATTTTCCAATTTGTATCTAATTCAATAAACCTACAATAAACACAAAATACAAAAACACTAAAACCTTCCAAAATGCCCCTTTCGTAATGCCCCATTGTTAAAAAAACACATTCCCCGTTCGTAAAAATTCCCCTTCAAATGCCCCTTCCAAATAACCTTTCCAAATGCCCCTTCCAAATAACCTTTCCAAATGCCCCTTCTCGTTCAAAATCAAACAGACCCGTAGATTATTCAATTGGAAGGGACAATGCTTTTTTCGCATTTAATTTACTCCAGAGATGATTGAGTTTAAATTAGCCAGTAGGCCCGTGAATGCAAACTCAGTAATTATAATATAGTATAGATATCATCGTGCCGAGCAACGTGCCACAGTTCCAAAAATATAATAATATAGACCACTTAACTTTGTGAAAACCCAAAATGCTGATTTAGGGTGCAAAATACATTGAACGAAAAGTTGCTTATTTTCCAAATTAAAAATTATGGAAAAAAAATCTATAAATTAAATTAATAGTACGTTTTGAAAATCTTATCCAAATTCGAAATAAGTAATTTATTATAATTAAATAATCGTTATGGCTTCTTAACGATTCCATAGCGACTATTCGAAAATTTGTTTTGGACATAACTTACAATCTATAAGGCGAAATCTCAAATTTTCACTTCCATTAGAAATATATGATCTAGTAGATTCAAGCATATCTTATTTCACATAATTCCGACTTAAAACGGATTCTGTACATTCAATTGAAGTTCAAAACTCAATATTATGAACTACCACGACGTTATGAGCTCGATTATAATTATATTATAATTAATATATTCAACTGTCATTTTAAATAATATATTTATTATTATAACTCGAATTCAAACTCAATTAAATATCATATATTATCCAATTTACACAGTATTGCAAAATTAACTAATTTCGACCATTTCAGAAATAAAATTATTATTCCATTATTTATATTAATTAAATATTCAAATTTATTTAATTCAAGTCGTTTAAATTGCCAAATCAATATTCAAGTAATTAAATAAATTAATTGTTAAAAATACGGGACATTACAAAGAAACATTGACAAATGTGGAAAAATGCAAAAAAGACGATTGAAGCAAGTTAGCCGTACCAATTATGATTCTTCCCCTGAACATAGTAGTGAAGAATATGTGGCATAAGAAGAGGTGCAGGAACTTGAAAAGAAAAGGAGTATTAAGAAAGGCAAGCGACCACAGGAAGAATCTTCCCCTGAACCGGTAAACATCGATGATCAGCCTGGGTCACTATTTGCATACAAACACCATATCGCTCGTAAAATACGAAATAGTAATATAAGTTTTTTTTTGGGTATACTATTAGTAAACTTTTTACTTTAGATATAATGATAACTGTATTTGTACATGTGTGAATAATGTAGAAACCACGAGGAGTAGCAAGGCTTGTAAGAGTACATTGTCATATCGGCACACAACGACTGTGGGATTACATAAAGGAATGTTCTTTTGTTCAAAATGTTGTAGTTCAGTTAGGACAACACCGTTTTGTGCTACATGGTCATAAGAAATTAGACAAAGTTCTGATCAACGCATCTGTTGAAAGATTTTATCTAGAGACAAACACATTTCTTGTACCTTTTGGTGAGTTGAGAATAACAATCAACAAAGTTGTGCACATCACTAGCCTTCCCGCCGAAGGAAGAGCAGTCACAGGTTCACTTGGTGGCTCTAGATGAATAAGTTATAACGATGTGTACTAACTACTAGAGGAATGTTTTGGGCTTGACAAGCCAACTTCAATTCTGGCGTTTGGCGGAGATAAAAAAATTAAGTTCGAATGGTTAAGAACTCATTTTGAGGGATCGAAGGAGGATGCTAGTGAGGATCGAAAGATATAATGCGCCTGAGCATACCTTATATTACGATTGGATCTTTAGTATGCTCTGACAAGTCCATTAATAAGGCGTCGGTTCATTTTCTACTATGCTTGAAGGATGGAAAAGAAGTTGGTACATATTCTTGGGCCACGGCTTGTTTGAGTTGGTTATTGCGTAATGTAGGCCTAATTACTCAACGTGATGTTCATCAGATGACTGGATGTATGACATTCCTGCAGGTACATGTTGCAAACCCTTTTTAGTTAAATATAATGTAAATTGCTATGGCTCAAATATTCACTTGTACATATTTTACTTGTTCGTAGGTTTGGATATTTAAACATTTTCCTAGTCTGAGATGACATAACTGTTGTATTGGTGTAGCCGACGGTGATATCCGAGTTGCGTTCTATTTTGCGAATGATAAGGGTACGTTTTTAACCATTGACTTGGTAATGCTTAGAGAAAGAATTGATGATTTGAAAAGCAATGACATTATTTGGGATTGTTTTAAAGGAAAAAGATATTTATATTCGTTTCAGCAGTGTTCTTTGTATAATGGACCATTGATCTGGTTTGAAATTAAAGAATTATATCTTCTCCAAAGATTTCTGTTGAGTATAACAGCATGATTTTTGTTTGATGATAACAAACATATATATTATTTAATAAATGTGTTTGTAAATAGTACTATTCTATATTTCACATCACATACAGAAATAAATATTTATATTGACTTTGAATATTTAAACAATATTTTTATTCAAATATAAGTATTTTATTTCAACATTTGAAATAGCACATATTTATGACTCCACTATTTATAATTCACATAAATACATTTGGATATTTCCAATATGACTTACTCAAATATATATATATATATATATATATATATATATATATATATCACACATGAAATCGTGCTATTAAAAGAATTCAAATGAAATAGAAAGATTGAACTGAACAACAAAAATATATTCTTATTTCAATCAATTTGTTTATTGCAAATAACAGTACAATTATCATTCATGTTCAAAATCAATCTCATATACAGGAGTTCCTCACTACATATCACTAAGTTTATATAGACTCAATTATAGACATTGACACACAGTCTTCTTGTGCTCCAATCCAATCCAATCCAGTCACTTATATACATGTCATAGAAGCACACACAGTAAATCGGAATAAAAAAAGATTCAAATGCAAGCAAATATAAATTTATTTTAAATTTTATTTGCCTTAGAATTTTGGTGTGTTCATCATTTTTTCTAGATTTGGTCTGATATATATAAATTTATCTGAGTCTAGACTACTTGTAATATTCACAGTGATACACTGTAAATACTACATGGAAGACTATATCTCTAGTGCTCACAGATCGGCCTCGACACAACTATACTAGTTTATTGATCATAACCAACATTTAAAATTAGCTGATTCTGAACAGCCACAACTCAGATATAGTGGTTTGCTGATAAAAAAAAATCATGTTTGCCATTCGAATAGCCCACATATATAAAGTACACATACACGATACATGTATACACATGCAGTTGTATGTACATGCACATATGTTAAAATGTGCATGTGCATAAGTCGGTCACGTAAATAGCATGTCAAATGTGGTAAAGTACAACGAGCCTCAACATGATCAAAGAAATAGTGAAAGCACAAAACAGGTCCAACCGACAACAAAGTCAACCCAACAAGTGACCTACATGGCAAATACACGGTCGGCACAACACAAATGCATGAGGCAGGTTCAACAACTCACAAGCATGAAAATATGAACCAAGTGGTTAAACCATGGTGCAAAATATACATGCATAAACCAGCAATGCCAAGACCAAGGCAATACAATATAAATGGAAAAAATGGGAACAAGTGACCCGACACAAATGAACATGTCGAAATGGGAGAAGCAGATGATATAAGAATATTAATAGACGTAAAACTGGGCAAATGTGCACTATATACAAGTGAGAAATAACCAAGTAGAAGCAAAATCACATGCATAAGCGAAGCTTCAGCATGAATGTACAGACCACGTGAAAATGATAGTTTCAATTGCCAACTACATGTAGCAGGTTATAGTAAATACACAAGGCAAGACTGGAAGCCCAAGTGAAACTGAAATTTCCACAAAAGAGGGAGCAATTATTTTTAAGCGAAGGAGCAAGTAAAATATCAGTTTTTAGTAGTAAAACAAGTGGGGTGTCAAACTCATTCAGATTTTAATCACATGAATATAGCAGCTATTTGCAAATATGCAGATTCCAGGTACAAGAGCTACAACATATTCATCAGTGATATCAGGTGTAGGATGACTAAGGAACACATAAGCACATTATAGCTCAACTGAACAAGCACAACCGAACAAAGTACAAGCCAGTCTTACATGCACAATAGTCAAGTGTAGCAACAGTTCAAAGTTGAGGCAAATCAATTTGTAGTAGGGCTGCACAAAGTATGGGTTGGGTCGGATTGGACCAAATACTACATCCGACCCGCATAGGTATGGGTTTAAGGAAGTTTAACCCGTATCCGACCCTATATGAGGTTGGATATGGGTCGGGTTGAAGTATGGGTTGGGTCGGATTAAGTAGAGTTGGGTTGCTTGAATATAATAAAAAATGAGAATAGAGGAATTTTTTTAAAAGTCATATTAAAATATTCAGCATAATATATCTGATTTTTGCTAGCATAATGCATTTAAAATAACTGATTCATCAAAAGATATATTTTATTAAAATTCATTGTAATACACATCATACAAAATTAATTTACTACATAGTAGAACTAGTGTTTCATTTTAAGATACATTGAAATGCACTTTAAAATATAGTTGCCAAATTATGTCTAGTTTGAATTGACATGAAATATATTTTTTGTATATTTACTGTAGAATACATAAACATTATTCTAGGATTATACAATTCTAATTTTAAGTAGGCTGATATTAAATTTGTTTTTTAATATAGGGTTGGGTTGGGTTAAAATAAGGTTGGGTTGAACAAAATATCAAACCCGACCTGCATGTAGTATGGGTTACATATTGTAACCCATATCCGACCCGAACTAGAATGGGTTGGGTTGGGTCAATGTGGGTTGGGTTGGGTTGATGGGTTGGGTCGGGTTGGATATGGGTTGTGTGCAGCCCTAATTTGTAGTATAAGTTCAATTATTTGTAGCATCAGTTCAAATTTGTGGAAAATCAAAGTATAGCATCTGTTCAAGTTTTTTCATCACTAGGAAGCTAAAAAGATCACACGCAACAATGCAAGAAACGATCAGGTATAGTGTTTGTTCAAAATCATCATGGCAAGTCAAATGAAAACATAACAACAATTAAATTGGAAGCAGTTTATTAGAAATAATTTCAGTTCAAAACCATGTTGAATATGTCAAAGGAGAAATAGGGTTTCAAACCAAAGGATATGTTCGAAATCCGATATACTTGATAAGATTAAAAGTCCAGAATTCATCATGCGGTTATTCTAGATAGTTTGAACATTTCAGACTCAATCAAATTCCAAAAGTCAATGATTTCACACGCAACATTTTTTCCAGAAGTATGAATATACACTGCTATTTAAATTAGAAGAAATCTCCAGAATATACAAAGAATTCAAACAAAAAAAAATCACAAATATCATGACCAAATCCATATATGAAATCAGAGATTATCTCGTATTTTAAATCCTATTTATACACCATTCATCACTGGCATTTAAATCATCCAAGTTCGAACATAGATCAGAAAAAAGTTCGAATTGAAAAATCATACCGGAGAATGAACAAGTAACTTGGATTCAAATCAAAGCACTTCAAGTCAAACAAAGCCAACAATGAACAATTTCCAGAGCTTCGAGGTCATGATTAGGTGCATAAATTTAAAATCCTAATTTGAAGATAACTTCGGTCGCCATTGAAGAACAAGAGGAAGCCAACCTTGTTGTTTTGGCATAACACAAAGGAAATAAAAAGGGTCCAGTCATGTTAAAAAAGGCTTAAGGGATTTTATATAAAACCCATGGTTTTTAAGTTGTTTTTATTTTTGAGTATTTTTATTTTGTAAAACAAATTGAAGTTTTCTAGTTTGTCTAAACTAGGGAGACGAATTACGGGTTTGTAATTTAGGGAAATCCGATCTCGGGATAGAGATCAGTGTAGGGTTTTGAGCGTAGGATTAGAATAGTTGGGAGCAGGTGTCGCGAGTTTACAAGGGATTATAAGCATAGAGATTGTTTTAATTCCTATAGAAACCTTAGGGAATGCAACAGTAGGCAGAGTTTTGCTGAAGCTGGTTATATATGTGTGTTAATTATTTTTTCCGCATTTACTCTAATTATTATCTGTGTTGATATTATTTAATTACTCAGCAATAACTGCAATAAACCCTATTAACCCCCCTTTAGGGTTAATTTAGATCCTACAAGTGGTATCAGAGCAGGTATGTTTTATTTTAAATAACTCTAGAGTCACGGATTTCCCTAATGGTGAGTTTTCTAGTTGTCAATCTAGTGAGAATTTTTCCAGTATAACCCTAACTATTTTTTAAGGAACAAACCTTTAAATTGGAAACTAAAAATAGTTTTTTATTTCAAATATGTTAATATTAGATGTTGGGATATTATTAAAAATGTATGTGATATGGATTATGGTAGTTAAGAATGATATTATAATTAGTTCTTGTGCTACACGCATTTTATATTCTTATATTAATGATGATCATTTTAACCATATCTCCCATTGTTTAAATGCACAGGAAATCTAGAAAACTCTCGATGCGTTTTATGGAAGAAAAGGCAACAATATCTCAAAGCCCTCGAAAGCCAACTCAAATTTAGAATTATGCTTGACTGGATTTACAAAAGATGGATTGGATGATGACAGTGATGAAGACTCAGCAGATGATGAGCATGATGAATTTCCTTTTGAAAGGTTAATTCTTCTTTGTGATAAATTAACTAAAGCAGTTAAGAGTCTCAAACTAATAAATAAAAATTTAAAATCTAAAAATATTGATTTGACCAATAAAATTCATGATTTGGAATTAAAACTTGAAAATGTTCAAAAGGTTGAAAACTCGGATTACAAAAAATGTTTAAATTTGGAAAATGATTTAGTTCATCTTAGTGAAAAGTTTCAAAAGCTTGAAAAGGAAATATGGTTTTAAAATAAATGATATTGAACAAAAAACAAAAAACATTTTTTTGCAAAAGGAGTTGGAATTGGTTTAAGAAGAATAAAAATTCCAAACATGAAATTATATAGAAAGAGAGTTTATTAAAAACTGAATTGATTTTGGATGAGCTTAAAATTGAAACCGAGGAAATTAAAAATCTCAAATGCAATAAATGCACGACTTTTCAAAAAGAATTGTTTGAAATAAAAGAAAATTTCAGAACCCTTGAAAACGAAAATGTGATTTTGAAAAATAACGAATCTGAAATTACTTGCATAAATCACGATTTGGAAAAAGAAATTGAAAAATACACGGATTTTGAAAAACTTGTAATTGAAAAGCATAAATGATTTAAAAGTGAGATTTTTGAGTCTAATGCGAAAATTAAAATGCTTGAAAACGAAAATATGGTTTTGAAACAAAATGATGTTGAAAAGAGAAAGATCGCTATAGCTCGTTGTTCAAATTTAATGAAAGAAAATAGCGATCTTAAATCTAAAATTCAACGACTTGAATTAATATTGGCTAAATTTTCTAAAGGAGAAAAATCGTTGAATATGTTGTCAAAAAATTAATTTTTTGTTAAGAGTAGAAAATGACTTGGTTTTGATAAATTTGATCTAATTGAAAAACGAGATTCTAATGATTTTAAAAATCCTTCAAACCACTTTGGAAAAGATCTAATAGGAATTCTAAACTCTAAAATTTTCAAATGGTTTTTAAATCATAAACAAGACAAGAACTTGTTTAGAAACAGTCCAATTAAAAAAAATTGGATCCCAAAAGATAACAAAATGAATTCAAATAAGATTAAACGAGTTTTGGTTCCTAAGGGCACTTTCATGGATGGTAACGGTTTGTTATATAAATGGGTTTGGGTACCAAAATGTGTAAACAAAGCTAAGAGTGGTAAAACTGACTTCGTTTGACCACTCGATATTATAAATATTTAGGTACTAAGGGAAGCCAAGGAACAACTATGTTTAAGAGAGATAAAATTCAAATTGTTCCATCACTACAACAAAATGACCATATTACAACGGTGGAAAACCATTGTAATATGCATTTTACAACGGTGGGCTAACCGTCGTGTATTAAGAAGTTGTAATAGACTAAAATCATTTACAACTTTTTTGCACAGTTGCAACACCGTTGTAATATGTGTATTTTACAACTTTTCTCCACCGTTATAATAAACTTTATTACAACAATTATGCACCGTTGTGATATATTTTATTACAACTTTTATTTTACAGTTGTAATATATTCACAAGTTATATGCATAGGAATCTATATATATATATTGTATATGTGCAGCAATATATAGATAAATAAATAAAAAATAGATATAAGTTTAAAGGCATCATGATCCATTCATTGATGAAAATCACAATTTTATATTCATAATACAAATTATAAATCGTATACCACATAAAAATGTATAAAATTACAACTATCCTCCTCATTCGCCTCTACAAGCCTTTAACCCAATTACAAAGCTCATTTGTCAATGAAATCTATAAAGCTCATTTGCATCTGAAATGTAATTGGCCTCCACCTAATGCTATCCTCATATCTTCTATTCACATCAGGAATTGCCTCTAAAATCTACAAAGTTCATTTGCCTTTGAAACCTATGAAACCTACAAAGCTGAATTATACATACAAATAAATATCTTGGTATTTTTATTCAATAAGAATCAAGGCAAAAAAATTGTTTGAAAGAATATGTAGAAAAATGTGGCCGTGAGAGAAGATATGAATATTAAATCTTTAATGTTTTTTTTAGAAAAAAAATAGACACAAAAACAAGTTACCTGTAACATTAGTGATCACTTTTGTAATCTTCGAGCTATAAGTGCTTTTAATTTATTTCCAGAAGCCACTGAAGCAGGATCCTCATAAGTTGCTTCATTAAATCAAAAATAAAGTGAATAAATACGAATTGAAACAACACACATTTAATTTAAAATGTTCACACAAATTAATTGTCCGAGAAAATTACATTTATATTCTCCTTTACAGATGTGAAGACCGTTGGTCTTTTTTCAAAACAATTAACTGCTTGTACTGCATGATTGGATAAATAAAACCGAAACACATGGCTTACGAAATTACACAAACAAGTGTTAATGTCTAAAGGAACATAACCAAAAGTAATGAACTAATCACCTACAAAACCTTCGAAAATTAAATACGAAAACAGATTGGCTACCTGTAAAGCCAAATAACTCTCTTGAGTTTCTTCATTTTTTTAAGTGAAAATCCTGCAAATTACATATCAAATTGAGAAACAAGTAAGACCACACATTAATCAAGTCGACCCTGATAAAGAAATATGACAAAAAGACTACCTGATAACAAGAACAAGCATGATCTTCATGAATCGTTATCAGGCCCCAATGTTACTCAGGGACAAATGTATTATACAACTCTAAGCAAACAGGTAGCAGGTTATGTGTCCACCATATAATATGCCTTAATATTAAACTGATTAAATAGGTGCATAGCAGGTCACACATTCATTATAAAATATGCATAGGTATAAAGTTGCCTGAAACCATATAGCAGGTCATATGTCCACAATGTAGTTTGCATATATATATATATATATATATATATATATATATATGAACCAACATATATTAAATCATCTAAATATAATATTAAATCATCTAAATATATGTATGATATTGGTTATACCAATCAGGGTCAATTCGGTTAGCGTTATAGGTGGTATGTACTTTTCATAGTCGTATTAAACTTATATGCTTAGACATATAAATATTCATCAAGTTACGTGCAGTTTTGTCTAATTTAATGGCCAAACTACACATATTTAGTCCAATTAAAGTAACAACAATTCTATCTTCATCTCAACCCTTGATACATAAACATGGTCAGGGTATTTATATAAGTATATAATTTGATAAATATAAATATACACACATTTTATATTGCATGTATTCCAGTCAATATAATTATGATACATGTGAACCCTACTTCACAGCATACATGGTTATGCAAACCATAAAATTAAGTAATATAACTTCCAGCAATCATTTTTATAAACCCCTCTTTATCTTGTATAACAATCCATATATTTATATGGGGTTTTGCAATCCTAAGACGGTCAGAGCAAACATGCATCATTAATCATCACTGTATGCTATTCAAACCCATAAGGCATCCATGCACAGAAATAAACCACAAATAACATATAAATCACGCATTCAACATATAGATTTCACTAACCGAAGCATATTGGAAGATTCATGAACCATATAGTTGCTATAGAGGACTTAGTGTCAAAGAAAAAGATAAATGCACTCACCTAAGTTTCGATTTCATTCTCTTAGATTTTGATTGGCTCTCAAACCCTTAGATTTGACCTTGAACTCTCAGATCCGATGTCGCTTTCCCCTCTAGCATCCATCTCCCTTACGAATCGGCTCCATTTGATCGCAGCGCCAAGCAGGAACAACAGGAATGGATTTTCGCTACTTCACGACACAACAAGTTCGAGCAATGCGAACTGGCAAACGCAGTGGAGCTTCAGGTTGACGGAGAGAGCTACGACGTCGATCAAAACCGGTGGCATGGCTTCGATTGGAGAGGGAACGGTGCAAAAAGTGGTTCGGATTTGGTAGTGGAGGCGGAGCTTGCCAGGGAGGAAGTGGATTGCATGCTACAGATGGGTGCGCGACTACCAGGAATGAAGATGGCGGAAGACGCAAAGAGGATCGGCAGACTACAATTTGATATTTGGTATAAAAAAATTAGGAAAACTTAAATTGTGGGTAAGTGCTGAAGCAAAAAGGGGACGATGGAACCATGATTCGCGATAAAAGGAGGAATTGGGGATTTTAATTTTGACATATAAACGAGAAGTGGAGAGGTCGGCCAATAGAAGGCACTAGAAATACAATACGCGAATTATGTAAGAGCCAAATTTTCAGTTTTATCGCCTTAAGTTTCATTGTTTTGCATTTAACATGACCGTCAGTTTTTCTATCTGTTACAATTAAAATTTCACCAAAACTTAGAGAATTAAAAATTATAAGTTAGAATTAATAAGTAAAATTTTATATTAAATATAAATATAAAATGAATTTCTTGAGAATTGATTTTTACTAAAATATTAAATATCACTGATTAATAATATTATTATTAATTATTACCTATTTCTTCAAAGTTATAATTGAATTCCAACTATTAGAAGTTAATTATTATGTAAATGTTATTGATTATATACTATTAAATAATTAATAGTAATTTTTAAGGAGTAATTATTATTTATTAATCGTCAATTAAGCGGTTTATCTAATATAATAGTAATTGGTATTAATTTGTAAATTTATTATTGAATATGAATTATTCTTTAATGTTAATATTACTAATTATTAAATATAAGTTGTTATTAATATTTAATAGGTCTCTAATACAAGAAATAGAAAAAAGAGTTACAAAAAAATAAGTTTAAACAACTTTCTAATTTAACTATTAATTATCAGAAATTAATTAGTATATATTAGTTATTACAATAAACAAAAAAGAAAAGTTGTGATATATATGTTTATTACAACGGTGATTTTTTCATAGTTGTAAAAAACATTCATTACAACAGTGTGTTTTGCACAGTTGTAAAAAAGCATTTATTACAACTGTGCTTTTCGCATAGTTGTAAAATTAAATTTGTAATATGGTGTTTTTGTTGTAGTGCATATTATTGAATTATTTGGAGTTCCTTAGCCATAGATTTCTAAGTTGGAGATTCATTGGTTCATATCGATAACGGTAAGTCAGATATGATCTCTAAACTCATATATTTTATTTTATTATTGATGCCGATTCGTATTGACACTGTCATAGTATTTATTGACATATCTTGAGCTTCTTAACTCCAAATTGCAAAATTCTTGATTTTTTGGAAATTAGATTCAATTGTATACAACTTTTACATTTTGTGTATTTCCATATTTTAAACTTAAATTGATGATAAACTGCAATTCATTTAAAGTTTAGTTTTTAGACTGGTAGCGGAATTTCTGACAGTGTCGTCGTATTTTGAGTATATCTTGAACACTGTTAAATGGAATTTTAAAATTTATATTGTTCTAGAAAGCTAATGAAATTTCACACATCTTTGTTGTTTTGAGTTTCTTCTAATTCATATTGAATATTATTGAAAAACTGCACTCAATTCAACGCATTACTTGAAAGCTATAATTGATAAGTTGTGATAATTTCATAGTTTTTGGATTTCCTTGATTATTTTAATTTTGAAATCATTTGTGATTGATTGTTGAATCTCGTGGATTATAATATTTGGATTTGAATTATGAAATCAATTTGTTATCATGTGATTACAAATAATCTGATTTTGATTTGAAGCATTGACTGTCCCTTGTGCCTATTAAAATACTCTGAAAATTTCTCTTGTGGATCTTTCTTCGAAACTGATTTTGTTCTACTTCGATAAAGGAAATTGATTTTACTGTCTTGGTGATTGGATGATGGGTTGAAAATTTAGTGACTAGATTTCATTGAATTCCATAGACAATTTGAATTACATATACAAGTGGTTTTAAAATTGTCTTGGGGCAATCAGTCTTAGAAATAATAGAAAATTCCATATTTTATTGATTGATTTTTGAATCTGATTTTTAATTTGCATTGATATTTCAAAACCCCTCTTAAAATTGATATTTTCAATTTTAAAATCATTTTTGATTATTTATTCAAAAATTGAAATTATTGACCAAGTTGAACGATTATGGAACTCATCAAAATTATTATTAGATTTATGAACGTGTGATGAGTTGTGACTATGGTACATTTCATAACAAGAGAAAATATTATTTAAATTCTTATGATAATTGGATAGATTTTATAATATTTTCGAATTAGTGCTTATTTCACGATCATATTCTAAATCTACCATATTTCTATCACTCATCAAGGTTTTATATAATTGGGTAGTTTAAATTATATTTGGAAATAAGGAAATATTTTTTAAAAATAAAATAAATCTGTCCTTGGTATTCACTCTCACTTAAAAGTCCTCGCAGTTATGCATGGGTGAATCACCTTAATCTCCATATGTGCTTCCATTCTCATTTAAAAGTCCTCGCTGTTATGCATGAATGGAACTCATAAGAGAGGATAAGGTTAAGTATTCTTCTAATCTCATTTAGTGTTTATGCATGGTTAGAAAATACGTAACAAATTTAAGTTACTGTTAACCCCATTTAAAAGTCCTAGCAACTATGCATGGTTAGAAAACTCTTAAATTATTTTGTGCTTATATTTGAAGTTTATTTGAAAATTATGAAATTTATGTTTGAATTTTAAAAACTCTCCTCATTTTTATAAAATCAATCGTAAATCTATCATTCTGAAAAGTGAAATTTGCTTCTAATTTGAGGAATATTATGATTTTTGTTTGATTAAATGAGATTTACATTATATATTTTTCCCTCTTGATTTGAATTTATATTTCTAGTCCACTATTTCGATTTCTATTATCCTTTTGATGATAACAAAAGGGGGAGAATAGTTAAGATTTTGATTGATGAGTGAACAATTCAAGAATATTTTAATATTGGAAATTCAATTGAATTTTTAAATCACTCATATATGCATATATAGGGGGAGTTCAGTTGTAGGGAGAGCATACAAATAGGGGGAGTATTATATATCACATTCAAACACATTTATCATGTTCAAAATCTTTGTGTTTGTTTGTCATCATCAAAAGGGGGAGATTGTTGAGTATAACGGTATGATTTTTGTTTGATGATAACAAACATATATATTATTTAATAAATGTGTTTGTAAACAGTCTTATCCTATATTACACATCACATACAAAAATAAATATTTATCTGGAATTTGAATATTTAAACAATATTTTTATTCAAATATAAGTATTTTATTTCAACATTTGAAATTGTACATATTTTTGACTCCACTATTTATAATTCACATATATATTTTTGGATATTTCTGACATGACTTACTTGAATGTGTGTGTATATATACATACATATATATATATATATATATATATATATATATATCACATGTAATCGTACTATTGGAAGAATTCAAACAAAATAGACAGATTGAATTGAACAACAAAAAAATATATTTTGAAATGGCCCGCAAATCCGTACTATCTGAGTTGACTAATAACACCACATGTCCAGCCTAAATGACACAGAAATACGAATCATTAGTAGAAAGAAGTTACAGGATGAGGAATAGAAAGAAAGAAAAATTAGAATAGAAGAAAAACGAAGAACACAAATCTCGCAGCGGAACAAATAAAATATATTAAATAACATAACTTTTGAAATACAAATCAGTAACTGTATATACATACCATTATCAGAGCACAACAGTTATTCCTGGAACAGTTATAAACACCTGTTTCCAGATACAACATCGTACATAGCGGAAATATGATAGTCTATAGCTAACTGGTGAAGCCTCCTGCTTCCAGCTCTTTCAAGTGAATCTGAAAAATCCCAACTACTTGACTGCCCGTACAAATTTGGGCACCCAAGAGTTTAGGGAAAACAAAAACAAAAACAAAATAAACTCTGGGTCAGTCATGGGACTGGTGTGAGTAAACTCCAATCATTTGTTTAACTTTAAAAATCCTTTCGAAAGAAATGATAATCGTAAGACCAATCCACACATAAACACGGATAATTTTTACCTTACGATAACCCAAAATATTTTTGATATCAAATCCAGTGATATTATAATAATGTCTACATCAAATAAATAGAATCTAGTAGAACGTTTGCATCTCACGCTCCATATATAATATAAAATCAAAAACTGCATGGCGTTTATTGGAGATTGGATTTCCAACATGACAAGGTATGGAACCACCTTCCGATAGTGTATCTCTAGAGGGGAATACACTGGGTTCAAGAAGAACATCTTGCAGCCCGGCCAACACATGACCGACCACTCATTTCGCTTGAGTGTATTGAATGTATATCACCAACGGTTGGGATCAGCAACCGTTTCCCGAATGGGACAACATCGATAGATTAAAGAAGTAAAAGGAATTTCTCTAGATAGGTGATTATACACCCTAATGGGAGCGACCCACATAGCCATGCTGCCTGCCCGATTTTTGTCATTTCCCGGTTGTTGAGGCCTGAGGCTACGGTTACTTATCATTCATTGATAGTACAATCACTTTGAATGCCACATTGTCAGATCCGTAAATCATTAATTGATTTGCATAAATACATTTTGGATATTATGCTAAGAGAATAAATTTTTCGCCACCATATATATTTATACAGACCAACATATGCGATCATTGGAAATACTCTGTCGGACTTCGTCCATACACTTCGTTCTGGGACTGAACGAAACCGAAGGCACCATTTCTATTAATAGAAAAAATCCTTGCACTTTACTCTGTCTTCGGTTATCTTCATATAATCTGATTCGCAACGCTACTGCCAATACGGAGTGGTTCACGGATAATAATCCAACCGGTCTCTTCATATTGACAACGATTATTGGCAAATACTTAATAGTCGGTTATTTAACTATTGAAGAAAAATAAACAAACATTCCAACCATAACATCAAACAATCACTGGGCCTATTAATTAATATTTTATTAATTAAATTACTTCTCCATTTCCTTGTCAATATTTGTTAACCAAATATTTTCAATAATCATCTTGGCCCTTTTCGCTATTTGGAAAGCATTTCCATATATTGCCTCCTTCTATTTTCTATATGTAGAAAACATCTTTTATTTATAATTGGAAAACATTCCAATTACTTATCTCTTTCACGCCCATTCATTTCTACGCTCAGGAAATATTTATTTATTTTATATTTCCAAAATTCCACTTCGTTGGGTTAAAACGAATGTTGTGCAAAACATTGTTACAACAGCCCAAAATACTGCATTCAACTAATTCTTATTCAAACATTTCTCTTCGAGACTGGATCTTTCTATTTAATAGTTAAAAATGAAATCAATCAAGTAGGGGTATAACTACCTCTCAGACCTTGATTGAATAACATTTTCAACTTCAAAACCGACGAGACCACTTATCTCAAATTATCAACACCATAAAAACTACTTATTCATTTTTAAAACATATATAAATATTTCTCTTTCTACTACCAGATTTTCGATTTCCTTTTTGTTTATGATATTCTATTTTTAAGTTCGTTTCCTTATCGGATTCTATATATTGATATATATTTCTAATTATCAATTTATCTTAAAAATATTCTAACTCGTTAAATTTCCGGAAAATTTCGCCATAACCTCCTTTCTACTGGTCGATAGTTCAATCCTCAACTCGCCTCTCTAGGCCCTTTCCATTCGAAAAGAAAATCAAAAAGCCAAGTGGCTTGCCAATTCGGCGCATAAAATCTCATATGGAATTTAAACATGAACCTTTTTGTCGGGCACTAAATCTATAAACTTCGTACACTTCATATACTTCATTCCATACCTGTCTAACACATATGTGTCCATTTCTAATTTATTTCAACTCAATCCGGTCATTTTTAACTCAACTCGTTAATTTATACTTTAGTTGGCTCTTTTGCCTATTTCCCTTTCAGCTGAACATATCATGTCCATAATTTTTTTTAATTTGCTTATAAACTGATCCAATGCCATTTCCAATTCCAATTTCTTACTTGATTTTGAATATAAATTCACCAATTCAATTTCACTTAACCAAAACCCAATTTTGATTCAAATCTCATTAACTAAATGTTCCTTACATTAGTTAATTTTATGTAACAATTAAAATTTTGATTTTTGTTTCAAAAATCAGTTCACTTACTCCACTTGAGTTCATACTTATTTTCCATCTCAAGTCTGGATTTTTCTAATGGAAATTCGAATTTTATTTACTTCAAATCCTTTTATTTATTTAAATAAACCGTTATGTTTTATAATGGTAATGGCGCTATTTTTCTGAAAATTTGATTTTGACATAACTCAAAATCTATAAGACGAAATTCAGATTTTTCTCTTCCATTAGAAAACTATTATTCAAACGGTCCTCACGATTCTTGTTTCAAAGAATTCCAACTTAAGTTAGGTCCTGTATACTCAACTGAAGTTCGAAACGCCAATTTACGAACTGCAGTGCTGCGGCGAGTTCGTTTTAATTATATTTAAATATAAACGTTTAAACTTCATTTATAAAAAAATTCAACTCCATTTTAATTTATTTATATATATATTGAATCTAATTTTCCCAATTCAACTAAATATTTCCAATTATCTAAAATCGTCGATTTTTCATTACTTGGTTATAATTTATTTGTACTTCAATTTGCTATATTAAATTCCAATTCCCTTTTATAAATAAATTATTTATAAAATTCGATATAATCGAATTCTAATTGTAAATCCTCAGATTTATCTCAATTCAGGTTTTTATTCCAAATTCCCAAATAAAATATATCGTTCCCTTTTCGAAACGTTTTCAAATCCCTTTTTAAATTCATATTTGAATTTAAAATGCCAAATATATCTCATGATAATTATCTCACTTTATTTATAAACATCGTTTATAAATTTTCCTTCCTTGTTTTATATATAATAAAACAAGTTCCTATTTCAAAACCCTTTTGAAGTTCTATTCCTATAGGAATATTTTATTTTTACAACTTATAAATAAAATTGTAGAATCTATTTTCACTTTTAATTATAGTTTCTATCTAAAACAAATTCAACACCCTTTCTGGAAATAATTTAGTTTTATAAATTCGACATAGTCGAATTCATATCATAAATCCGTTTGGATTTATTTTAGTTCAACTTATATTCCGAACCTTGGAATAAATTCATCGTTTCCCTTTTAACGCAATTCCCAATTCAATTTAAATTCATATTTGAAATTATCCAAATGATAATTTTTCACCTTTCTCCTTTGAAAAATAATTTTCCCATTTTTTTTTTTAAAAACACACTTGTATTTACATTTCTAAAATTATCTAAATGATAATTTTCCCGTTTTCATTTATAAACACGTATATAAATTCAACTTCAATTCCCTGCATCACTTCATTTATAAACATTGTTTATAAAATTCTTAACCCATTCCAATTTCAAATTCTATTTTAGAAAAATAGATTTCCCTTTTAAATTTAAAAATCCCTTTCACGATACTTTTATATATCTTCAGGCCCAATTGATATTTAAACAATCAAAGCACTCAATGATCAAACAACACATCACATACGATAATATATGTGAAAACAAACTAATAATAATATTTTTGAGGAATCCAGTTGGATCCCTCTAACCTGTTTTTCTTGCATCACAGACGTTAGCCAACATAAATAATACCCATCCTGCTTCGAGGCAGGATATCGCAGTATAGGAGATCATCCACTATCATAGCGTGGGGCATATAGGGTCATCCGCTAAGATACTGCGGGCATCCGCTAATGGTACTGCGGGAATCCAACCACCAATATATATATATATATATATATATATATATATATATATAATAGCCACAAACATCAATCCTATATAACTAATATATATATATATATATATAATAGCCACAACAATATTTTAATGCAACATAACAACCATGAAACAATTATTTTAATGAATAAATAATTCAAGAATAAAAATATGAGTGAGATTTACTCACCGTGATTTTAACTGACAGAATAAATCAAAGATGTTCGATCTAAATTCCATCTATCTCCAGGAAATCCAAATCCATTTCCTGTTATAGGTCCAACTCGATTTGCGATAGCATTTTAAACCTTGTATAAACTAAGCATAATATTTCTAAGGAACCAATTAATTAAATTAATAATTAGCTAAATTAAATTCGCTTTTGTCTCATTCCCTAATCTCCTTTAATCGTGGTTTAATATTATATCTATAAGTCAACGTGATTATATATATAGTCCATTAAATAAATCTAACTAATTTATTTATATAAATAAGATATATCAAATTTTATTTAGTGATTAAACTATTACAATTTAAACTAAATACTAAAATAAACAACAATCTAATTTATGATTCATATAATGATTTACGAAATATTTTTTCTTTCAAAATTCCTAATAACAGTAAATGTTATTTTCTTCCCTCCTAACAATATACTAATTTAATCTTAACAGATATACTAATTTAATCTATACTGATGTACTAGTTTAATCTATACGAGAAAATATTAACTAAACACATTTATAATTAATTTCCTTTAATCTCTTTCTATAACCAAGTTTTCTATTCAGTAATTTTTTATAGCATTTAATTAAATAAAATAAACTAATGAATTCAATAATTACCTCACAGAAAAATAAACCGTGCAAAATCCTTCTTCTACAATCCGTAGAAATCCTGACATAGCAATCCGCCATCGAAGACTAAAACCTCAACATCGATGACAACATTAATCCCTTGAGAACCCCTCTGCAAATGCCTCGACTCCATCATGCACTCCTAATCTTCGAGCTTCAGAAATACCACGCTTGTTGATCTCCGCCACTTCGATTCCATCCTCTGACTCGCGCCTCACTTCCACAAGGTCAACGCCGACCTCGACTTCCCCACTCAATGCCTGAATCATCGAATGACTTAAGCCATAGCTCGTCGCTTGAAAAAAAATCGAGCACCAGAAAATTCGATCACACAAAATTCAGATGGTATAAGCTGGTAGCTGTCGAATATACTAACCAGATGAATCTAAAGCTGAACGATTTTATTGAGTAATCAATTTTATATTGATTTTTGGAGATCTGAAATTAACCGCGGCGTTGGTTTTTGGGTATTTTAGAAATGGACGAATGAAAGAAAATTAGAAAGAGAGAGGGGTCAGCTTTTGATTTGGGTTTTCTAAGAAAGGGAATTCGCGGTTTATAAAAGGAATAAGCAAATCTTCTGAAACTTTCTGTTTGATCGAACTAGATCTTTATAAGAGAGAAACCAGAGAGGGGTTTATGCGTTTATATAAATGAGGAATACTTCATTGCGAAGGAAATTAGTCTGCGGATAGTACACATAGGTTATAGGCTTAAGAAATATTAAATTCTGATTTGATTTAACGAAATCTTTATTCTTTTTAAATAGATTTCGATTTGATTTCGAATTTAATCCGATTTGGCATAAAGAGATTTTTATTCTTTTTAGATGGATATCGATTTGATTTCGAGCCTATCCACAAATAAAAAATCTCGGGGTCCATAAATTGAAGAACCGCTATTTTAACATAACGACTGACGTTTTCATGTTATAATGCTATTCTGAATTGAACAATATATATTGTGAAATTTAATTTGAACGTATATACTATATTAAATTAATATAATTTAAATTCAGAATTAATCAATTCACTGGTAATAAATATTTTTTATTATCGTTCTATATTCAAACAGAATTTACACCGGTCTTTTGAATTGTTTTTGACTCTGTATTTAACTTCGATTTCAACTATATTTCGTATTTCGATAATTTAATATATTCAATATTAAATAGAAATCGATTTTTAAATCGATAACTTAATATAAAAATTCATTTATATTATCAACTCAATATTTAAAATGATATTAAATATATAAAATTAATCAACCAAAAATCCGAATCGTTTCCACCCTTAAAAGAATTTCGTCCCCGAAATTATTGAGGTAGGAAAAATGTCAAAAACCCTATTTACTTTTCAAAACCTACTAATTATAACTAAATGCTTCACATTTCTACAACTTTTAATTCCAACCAAAACTTTTGGTTTCCATTTATATTGCACACCATATTCGCTTACATTCATTTAATCGAAATGATTTACAACCAATTTATTTACATCTAATTCATTTGCCATTCAAATTGATTTTAATCAGTTTATTCCTTTCGATCCATTTAACTTGATTAAGTTAAATTCAAACTCCAGAATTCAAATCCCCGGGTTTTGATTTCAAATCTTCTTTAGAAGTCACATAAATATATACTTATACTGATTTCCATCTCAAATTCAAAACATTTGATTTTTCAAAACCAACTTGTTTTCTTTCAAACAAATTTCCATTAAAATCTTTTCTAAGGTAGCAATTCATCACTTAGAAACTCGAAAATGAATACTGATGATGCTGCTGTCATCATCAGAATTATTTTCCAGCGACTGAAGTGAGTTCAGTGCTTAATCACTTTCAAAATCCGTTCAAAAATGGTATTTATCCAAATCCTTTCAAGACAAAACTATATTATTTTAATATAATTTAAAAAATATTTTTCCAAACACCCACGATTTAAATTCTAAATTCTGGTTTGAATTTAATTTTAATTCATCTAATTTGTATGTTTCATTTATATACAAATTTCATTTGGTTATATATAACCATTTCAACTTTATAATCTTATATGATTATAATTTCAACAATCAACTCATCCATATACTATAATAATTCTAGAAAATTATTTCTTTTCTATTAAAATAGAATTTTTGAGTAAATTTATTTCATTTACCCAATTAAAACAATATTGTGTCAAATTTCTCTGTTAAATGTTTATAAATTCCTTTCGACTTCGTGGTGTCCCACGATTTGATCAGAATTCATAAGCCACTCAACAGACTAGTCAACACAATATAAAATAATTTTTATATCAATTAACAAATACGCGCTCTCATATATACACTCTATTCATTCTAGGGTACTACTGACCCAATCTCTAATGAGAAAATCCCAACAAAGCCTAGGTATTCGCTCAACCTAAGCTCTTATACCAACTGTGATGGCCCACAAATCCGTACTATCTGAGTTGACTAATAACACCACACATCCAACCCAAATGACACAGAAATACGAATCATTAGTAGAAAGAAGTTAGAGGATGAGGAATAGAAAGAAAGAAAAATTAGAATAGAAGAAAAACGAAGTACACAAATCTCACGGCGGAACGAATAAAATATATTAAATAGCATAACTTTTGAAATACAAATTAGTAACTGTATATACATACAATTATCAAAGCACAACAGTTATTCCTGGAATAGTTATAAACACCTGTTTCCAGATACAACATCATACACAGCGGAAATATGATAGTCTATAGCTAACTGGTGAAGCCTCCTGCTTCCAGCTCTTCCAAGTGAATCTGAAAAATCCTGACTACTTGACTGCCCGTACAAATTTGGGCACCCAAGAGTTTAGGGAAAACAAAAACAAAATAAACTCTGGGTCAGTCATGGGACTGGTGTGAGTAAACTCCAATCATTTGTTTAACTTTAAAAATCCTTTCGAAAGAAATGATAATCGTAAGACCGATCCACACATAAATACGGATGGTTTTTACCTTACGATAACCCAGAATATTTTTGATATCAAATCCAGTGATATTATAATAATGTCTACATTAAATAAATAGAATCTAGCGGAACGCTTGCATCTCACGCTCCATATATAATATAAAATCAAAAACCGCATGGCGCTTATTGGAGATTGGATTTCCAACATGACAAGGTATGGAACCACCTTCCGATAGTGTATCTCTAGAGGGGAATACACTGGGTTCAACAAGAACATCTTGCAACCCGGCCCACACATGACCGACCACTCATTTCGCTTGAGTGTATCGAATGTATATCACCAACGATTGGGATCAACAACTGTTTCCCGAATGGGATAGCATCGATAGATTAAAGAAGTAAGAAATTTCTCTAGATAGGTGATTATACACCCGAATGGGAGCGACCCACATAGCCATACCGTCTGCCCGATTTTTGTCATTTCCCGGTTGTTGAGGCCTGAGGCTACGATTACTTATCATTCATTGATAGCACAATCACTTTGAATGCCACATTGCCAGATCCGTAAATCATTAATTGATTTGCATAAATATATTCTGAATATTATGCTAAGAGAATAAATTCTCCGCCACAATATATATTTATACAGACCAACATATGCGATCATTGGAAATACTCTGTCTGACATTCGTCCATACACTTCGTTCTGGGACTGAACAAAACCGAAGGCACCATTTCTATTAATAGAAAAAGTCCTTGCACTTTACTTCGTCTTCGATTATATTTATATAATCTGATTCACAACGCTACTGCCAATACGGAGTGGTTCACGGATAATAATCCAACCGGTCTCTCCATATTGACAACGATTATTAGCAAATACTTCGATAGTCGGTTATTTAACTATCGAAGAAAAATAAAAAAACATTCCAACCATAACATCAAACAATCACTGGGCCTGTTAATTAATATTTCATTAATTAAATTACTTCTCCATCTCCTTATCAATATTTGTTAACCAAATATTTTCAATAATCATCTTTGCCCTTTTCGCTATTTAGAAAACATTTCCATATATCGCCTCCTTCTGTTTTCTATACGTAGAAAACATCTTTTATTTATAATTGGAAAACATTCCAATTACTTATCTCTTTCACGCCCATTCATTTCTACGCTCAGGAAATATTTATTTATTTTATATTTCCAAAATTCCACTTCCTTAGGTTAAAATGAATGTTGTGTAAAACATTGTTACAACAACCCAAAATACTGCATTCAACTAATTCTTATTCAAACATTTCTCTTCGAGACTGGATCTTGCTATTTATCAGTTAAAAATGAAATCAATCAAGTTGGGGTATAACTACCTCTCAGACCTTGACTGAATAACATCTTCAGCTTCAAAACAGACAAGACCACTTATCTCAAATTATCAACACCATAAAAATCACTTACTCATTTTTAAAACGTATATAAATATTTCTCTTTCTACTACCAGATTTTCGATTTCCTTTTTGTTTATGATATTCTATTTTTAAGTTCGTTTCCTTACCGGATTCTATATATATTGATATATAGAATTCTAATTATCAAATTATCTTAAAAATATTCTAACTCCTTAAATTTCCGGAAAATTTCGTCATAACCTCCTTTGTACCGGTCGATAGTTCAAACCTCAACTCGCCTCTTTAGGCCCTTTCCATTCAAAAAGAAAATCAAAAAGCTAAGTGGCTTGCCGATTCGGCGCATAAAATCTCATATGGAATTTAAACGTGTACCTTTTTGTCGGGCACTAAACCTATAAACTTCATACACTTCATTCCATACCTGTCTAACACATATGTATCCATTTCTAATTTATTTCAACTCAATCCGGCCGTTTTTAACTCAACTCGTTAATTTATACTTTAGTTGGCTCTTTTGCCTATTTCCCTTTTCAGCTGAACATATCATGTCCATATATATATTTTTAATTTACTTATAAACTGATCTAATGCCATTTCCAATTCCAGTTTCTCACTCGATTTTGAATATAAATTCACTAATTCAATTTCACTTAACCAAAACCCAATTTTGATTCAAATCCCATTAACTAATTGTTCTTTACATTAGTTAACTTTATTCAACAATTAAAAATCTGATTTTTGTTTCAAAAATCAGTTCACTTACTCCACTTGAGTTCATACTTATTTTCCATCTCAAGTATGGGTTTTTCTAACGGAAATTCGAATTTTATTTACTTCAAATCCTTTTATTTATTTAAATAAACCGTTATGTTTTATAATGGTAATGGCGCTGTTTTTATGAAAAATTTGATTTTGACATAACTCAAAATCTATAAGACGAAATTCAGATTTTTCTCTTCCATTAGAAAACTATTATTCAAACTGTCCTGACGATTCTTGTTTCAAAGAATTCTGACTTAAATTGAGTCTTGTATACTCAATTGAATTTCGAAATGCCAATTTACGAACCGCAGTGCTGCGGCGAGTTCGTTTTAATTGTATTTAAATATAAATGTTTAAACTTCATTTATAAAAAAATTCAACTCCATTCTAATATATTTTAATATATATTGAGTCTAATTTTCCCAATTCAACTGAATATTTCCAATTATCTAAAATCATCGATTTTTCATTACTTAGTTATAATTTATTTATACTTCGATTTACTATATTAAATTCCAATTCCCTTTTATAAATAAATTATTTATAAAATTCGATATAATCGAATTCTAATTGTAAATGCTTAGATTTATCTCAATTCAGTTTTTATTCCAAATTCCCGAATAAAATATATCGTTCCCTTTTCAAATTGTTTTCAAATCCCTTTTTAAATTCAAACTTGAATTTAAATTGCCAAATATATCTAATGATAATTATCTCACCTTATTTATAAACATCAATTTATAAATTTCCCTTCCTTGTTTTATATATACTAAAATAAGTTCTTATTTCAAAACCCTTTTGAAGTTCTATTCCTATTGGAATATTTTATTTTTACAACTTACAAATAAATTTGTAGAATCTATTTTCACTTTTAGTTATAGTTTCTATCTAATACAAATTCAATACTGTGATGACCCAAACTTCCCCGGTAAGGAAAGCCTGGATTTCTTTGAGAACTACACACATCAGAACACAAACTGAAGAACATTTTATTAACGATTACAACAATTACATCAGAGTATAAGAATATAACAGAGTATGAATGCTTATTACACGATAGAAATATAATAATATTAGAGATTTAAATTACATTTAAATAGCAGCGGAAAAATAATACAAATATACAACCGAAAGGAATACACGGATACGGAGCTTTCCGAATATCGCCTCAGCTGTAAACCAGGATCTTTTAAATATATCTGCAAAAAGCTACTCGACTGCCTATGTGAAAAATATGGGCACCCGAGTTTGCCAGTGAAACAAACTACAGGTCAGTCATGGAACTGGTATGAGAAATCTAACTTAACTTAAATAATAATAAGGCTAATCACAGGACCACGCCGCTAACGCGGAACGGGTTTACTCCATTGGATTGCCAAGTGCATAAATTAAAGTAAATCATTAAACAACACAGTGCTTTTTAGAAAAATGAAACCATTATAAGACTCAAGTCCCATCAAAAAATGCAACGCAAACCGGAGGATATAGTTTTACCTTATAATGGTTAAAAGATGCTTGATACGATAAAACGGATTTGATATTATTATTAGTGTAGATATGTGTCAAAAACAATTTCAATCATAATGTATCAATCATAGACGACATAGCTACCATATACTATGTCGCCATACTAGTTCTACAATCAAAACCACATATCGTATTGGAAGTTGGATTTCCATCATGAGTCAAGGCTAGGAACGATCCACTTACTGATTCGAGACACTCTAGTAATGTCTCAGGATTCGGATGCTGGCGAACCCTTGGATCCTGCAGGGTCGGTCCACAAATACTTTAGTGGATTGGCAATTCCTGAACACACACTTCCCGATCCTATTGGACCTATAAATTGGCCATTGGCGACCAATAAAAATAATCCGAGGCGCCTCATAATCCATCAACCACATAAGTAAAATGCCAGGGCCGGTAAGTCACTGACACCACTTCTAGCTAGAAAGAAATGTGTGCACTCCCTGCGTTCCCTTGCTCCGTTTTTAACTCTACCGGGGTGTGAGGCTCATGAAGTAACGCTACACAAAGCTATGCTAATTAAAGCTAGGCTTCGATCATCATCCACAAGGCTCTGCTTTTCAACAAAAGCCTTGATCCATGCATCTTAGCATGCCACGTTGTCAATCCCTACTATTGATTTTTGCCAATATATAACCTCTGAGCTCATACGTCTCACAGAAGGGTATTAAGTAAGAGAATAAATTCTCCGTTGCCAAACAGATATGTATTGGCGGAAATCAACGAATATAGCGTAATGGAATACAACATCAGACATACCATCCATTTACAAGTTCGTTCTGGGTTTGAATGAAACCGGAGGAATCTTATTCCTCGCATATCCGAACAATCAACCGTATGTCGGGACGGCTACTACTATAGCCCCTTCAAGTTAGCTAGTCCAATTATGGGCATCTGTAACGACCCGGTAAGAATTTGATGCCCGAATTCTGACAATAATACATAAACCTGCATTACATGTCAGAACTCAAGTATCGAAAAACACCAGATAGTTATTAGAAAGAAATTAGAGGGTGAGATAAGAAAGAAATAAATACTAGAATAGAAGAAGAAGATCCAACACAATACATAGTCTCACATCGCAGCGGAACAAAATATAATATGGAAATAAATCTTTATTGAGAGCTTAAAAATATACTTACAATCATCAGAGTACACCACACATCTGGACAATTATAAAAATCTACCCCATATACATCATACAGCGGAAAAATACTAGATAATATCATATGTCTGAACTTGCTCCAATACGTCTTTGGATTTCATAGCATTCTATAACCTGAACCTGCAAACCCGGGATAGCCCGAGCATTACAAAACATCGGGTCAGTCTGGTGAACCTGAGTGAGAAAAACCTTTAAGTTTAAAGGTAACACACACAACTTGATTTTAAAGTTCAAATTCCTCTCTGAAAGAAAAGGATAATCGTAAGACCAGTCCACACATAAACACGAACGGTTTTTACCTTACAATAACCCAAAACAGTTTTTGAAAATCAATACTTATCTGATATTATAATAGTTTCTAAATACAAATAAATAGAATCTTGCAGAACGCTTGCATCTCACTCTCCACATATATAGTATACAAACAAAAACCACGGGCGCTTATTGGAGATTGGATTCCAACTATGACAAGGTATGGGACCACCTGCCATAGTGTATCTCTAGAGGCAAATACACTGGGTTCGACAAGAACGTATTGCAACCCGACCCTTACATGACCGACCACTCATTTCGCTTGAGTGTGTCGAATGTATATCACCAATGGTTGGGTGCGACCCACCGTTTCCCGAAAAGGGACAACATCGAAATAGATCAAAGAATGAAATAGAATTTCTCTAGATAGGTGATTATACACCCTAATGGGAGCGACCCACATAGCCATGTTGCCTACCTGATTTTTGTCACTTCCCGGTTGATGAGGCTTAAGGTTTGAATTCCCTTTAGAACATCTGGCCACCATTCACTTTGAATGCCACATCGTCAGATCCATCAGATATCACTAATTGACGTCCACAAAAATGCTCTAGTTGGGAGCTAACCAACTATGATATGTTTGAAGAAATCAATGTACGTGGTTCTTTGGAAATACTTTGTCAGACACTCATCCATACAAGTCATCTAGGAACAGGATGAACCGAAGGCACCCTCCTACCGCATCCTAGGAATCACCCTATGGATCAGTAGCGAGTAGTCCTTGCAATCCATAGATTTCAACCACGACCGAATTACTATCAAAATATCTCTGGTTGCAACATCAGAGAAATTTATCAAGTAGCCCTTCCGCTTATGAAGATCCACGGTCTTCAACTGCTCTATCTTCAATCAGCATCCTTTCGTATTTGTTGGTTCGGAATGGTTTTCGAATATAAATTCGATCCCGGACTTTCCGTACCAACAGCGTATTGGCCATGATTTTGATAGCCGGTTGTTTAACTATCAAAATAAACAATCATAAAAATAAAATGATTACATGGGTTTATTACACAGCGTCACTTGGCCATTTAAAATAACATATCAATTGTAATACCAAAGATAATCTATTAGTTTAAATATCCTCAAATCATTTATAAAAATACTTAAAAGAAATACCTTAAAATCCTATCCAATTTCTTGTTATTATCCTCAAAACATTTATCACTACATTACTTTATCATTTATAATGGCGAGATCAATTTACTCATTATTGTAAAACAATCGTTACCAAACCCCTTTCATTTCGTTACTACGGAATACGATTTCATATTTCCACGCCCTCTTTATTTCCTTATATTTCGGAATCCCATCCTATATGTATCCAGATTCTTCACATAACGTTTCACTATTATTTTCCCAAAATAATCTGCTTTAACATCTCCACTATCACGACTCATACTATCCTTCGACAATCCCGAAGTCGTTCAAGTTGGGTTATTTTAGTTACCTTTCAAACCTTGATCAACAACGTTCTTATCGTAAGATAAATATGAATCGTAATTCAAAAACTCATATTCATTTTAACACCACTTCAATATTAAAGTATGGTTTTATAAAACCGTCTTGCTTTTGAAATCCCCTTTCCTAATTCTTTAAATCAGTTCATTTGGGAAATCTCACTTCAGTCTTATCTTAACGTCAATTTACAACTTAACGCCTTAACACCCGATCTTATTCACAACCCGTTTACACATCTCTAGTTTAATACAAATCCTATCTTCATCTTGAATTCCTTTACTTAATATATTATATAACCTTTGATTTTAAGTTTGCCATATTCACTTAAAAACACTTTATTACTTTATTTGCCAAAATTTGGTTTAAATATAAACCCTTTCATGAACTTCCTTTGAAATTCAATTATACTTTATTTCTTACTTCAATCACTTACTTAAATGGCTTCATTGAAGAAATAGTTCCTTAAACTAAATAAACTTTAATTTACTTTATCATTAACCGGAACTAAATTTCCCTTTTAAATTCTCCTTAAGTACAACAACATCGCTAAATTCTTTCTTAGATAAATCAACACAAAATAGTTTAATTATAATCAATTTCCGTTAAAACCGTTGTCTTGGTTAATCTTAAAACATGATTAATCCATTTATCAACTCTAACTCGTCTCATTATTAATTCAAATAACTTCTTTTACTTCGATTATTTATTAAAATAAACAATAATCTATTTCTAAATAATCTCTTTTTAAAATTTCATTAAAACAATAAATCATGGTTATTAATCGTCATGTTAATTTCCTTCACTAGCTTAACAATCTTATTCATATAAGAACCAACTTTATAAAATTATTCAGTAATTACGGTGAAGCACGTGCTTCGCACACGGTAGATCCTGGTATAAAAATAGCGGTTAAAACAAATGATATATAGTTGGTTTATTTTCGTTTCTATAAACTTCATTTAAAAATATATTTAAAAATCTATATTCAGTTATAACAATAAATTTCATAACTTCATTTTCTATTGTTTCACCTAACGATAAATCGAACTTTATAAAACAGTTTGTATTTTGGCCATCTGCTATAAATTCCTCAACCAATATCACACATTGGTTAATAACCAAACAAATGTCGAATTTGGGTTTAACAATCCATAACCAATTCAACAATCCAATCATATGGGTTCAACAGTTCATATAATGATCATATGGAAATAAACAATAAATTCGGCTGATAACGACCAACTAATAACAACCATTCAACATCCAATTTAATTTAATATGTTTATATTATTATAAACGTAACCAACAACGTATGTTACCTTATTTGGAAATCATCATTAAAAATAACAATGTCATTTAAATTAAACAACCGTTTAATTTAAATAATCGATAAAAATATTTAACATGCATTCAAACAATCATCAACAGCTAATAATTAACAGTCATAACATAAATGATAAACCCGACTTATAATCATTATAAGTGGGAACTGAGTGAGGTTAACTCGCCTTGGGTTCCCATTCATTGTCAACAGTTTATTTTAATTAAATTAAACTGCCGTTTAATTTAATCAAAACCCCAGTTGATTCCATTGTCGTCCGCCCCAACTCTAAAATGAAGTGCTTGTCGATATCGTTCCCGTCTTCGATCACGCCAAATTTTGAAAACAAATGAGAACATTATATTTATTTAGATTATTAATTAAATATCGTTTTTAAATAAATAACGTTTTATCCCTAATTATAAAATGAACTAATTTTATTTTTCCATTCAAAATGGATTAGGCCCAATACTTCTGAAGAGTGATTTTAAACAGACCAGCTTCCCTCGCCTTAATAACTCAGACCTAATCATGTACACGTTATAATAGAGATTGGCCAAATTAGAACTAGGCACATATCTTTAGATTAGGCATGTATTTTAAATATATGATGATTAGGCATTGCGTGTACATACCCTAAATTATTAAATGTTATGTAAACTGTTACCTACTTACTACTAATCATGTATTAAGAAAATATATGATCGGCCCGGTTAGTTTTGTGGTTGGGTATGTATAAGACTAAATACATATATTAGTATCTGACATGCAATCAGCGGTTTGACTATAATTAGGCAATTGGAATTAACAATTAGTTACTTAAAAATAAACAAATTTAATTAGTCAGTCTAAATATGATCAGGCCCTTCCATTATCCTTCTACGGTATATAACGTTCGCATTAAAATGATTAAGCCTTGCTTATACAGTAACTATTATTAATCTAATTACCTCATGTGTTAAAGTCGCGCCCCCACTGTTCCTTCTACATTTTCTTCCATCCTTTCTTACTGTTCCACGCAACGTCCCATTCTAGTGCCAATACGCCACCATTCCAGATTCCTTCTTCCACTCTTTCATTTCATCCCTCCACCTACTGTATGTGTTCCTCCTAATTTGCATGTACTTCCTTCTCCACGTTTGGCCTTTGTTTCAAGTTACACCCCATCACGTTTGAACTACCGCCAGTTCGCTGCTTCTTCTTTGAACCGTACTGTCATCAGTGTACTTTCTCCTCCGGACCAAACTGTAACGACCCAGATATTCAGTCGATTTATTTTAAATATTTAATATGGTTTTAAATATTGAGTTGATAATATAAATGAATTTTTTATTGAGCTATTGATTTAATATCGAAATACGATTTATTTCGAATATATATAATATTCGTAATACGAGAATCTGAAGTAATTCAATTCGAAATTTAAAACCGAGTCAAAATAATTCTAATGATGAATATATATTCTATTTGAATATAGACGATGATAATAATAATTTATTATCCAGGAATTTAATTGTTTTTAATTTAATTTATATCGATTTAAATTTATATCTTCTCAAGATGATCCAATTGAGCTTCGGAACTTGTCCCATTGTGTTCAGAATAGTGGTTAAATCCTAGAAACATCAATTGTTAGCTTCAGTGAGGAGTTTAGAATCAACGTGATAATTTAAATTAAATTGCACCGGTTTAAATAAAATAAAATAAAATAAATATAATTATAAAAAGAATTACAAAAAAATTGAATAAGGCAATTCATTTCAAATGAAAAGGGACGCTACTTGTCTCGTTCACAACTAGAGAAAATCAAAGTCGTGGTCTCTTTTTGTCCATTCATTCGAAATGGAATTGAGAGCCTCAAAAATGGCCACGCTCCCTTTATATCCTTCACAAGCTTTCATAATATAATGGCCTTTCCCAAATCAAAGTATAAACCAGAGTCTTTCTTTTCCTCAATTTAAAATCAAACGAAAAGCCATTTCATTTCATTTTCGTTCTCTTCACCAGTTAATCGCGAAATCAAAAGAAAGGGAAAAACCCCCAAATCGCGAATCGCGATATTCACCAAGGATCGAAGACGTCTGGAATGCTTACGTGAGAGGTACATTGATGAATGGAAAGGAGATTTTATCGTGATTTTTTGAGAGGTGTCGGAGGTTGAATGGGCAAAAGAGCGAAGTTTCTGGTGGACATCGAGATTAGAACAGAGTCAACGGGAAGGGTGCGATGGACTGAAGGGGTTTGCAACTCTGGCGGGTAGGAAGTGACTGCGACTCTTCTTGGGATCTAATGTGGTTGATGGTGAGTTCGATCCTAGGATTTGGCAGAGGAGATGAGTGTTTAAAAGGCTGTGTTACCTGAAGCATGATGCATTGGAAGTCACGATTTACTTCTGGTGATGTCGACGTGGGAGGGAGTTTGAAAATGGTCGGAGGTGATTTGTGTTAGCTGGAACTGGCAACTGATAGTGTCTGGTCAAAGCCTGGTAGGGTTTGAAATGTTACTGTAAAGAGGGAGGTGATGATTCAACCATGACTTGAAGCCACTGTTGGGTTCCTATGAGTATCGGATTGGGGATTAAAGTAGCAGCAAATGTGGCAGTAGCAAGTCATGGCCTTGTTAAGGAATAACAACAACGAAGGTGATTTTTTAAAAGAAGATTAAGGTAATTTAAATAAAAATTTGTTTAGTTAATGTTCTCCTTATTTAAATTTGATTAGTTTAAATTATATCAAACTTAAATAAATTGTAAATGAATTTATACGAGGTCTGGGATTTCACGAGCAAGACGAAATTAGGTTTACAGCCGAAAAATTTACAAGCTGGAATGATTTGGATTTTTCGGAAGATAGATGGAATTTAAAAATCAAACATCTCCGATTCATTCCGTCAAATAAAATTACTGTAAGTAAATCTCACTTTCCAGTTATTTAGAATTATTTTTATGTTGTTAAAAATAATTGTTGTTGCTTGTTTGAATGCTTTGTGGTTGATTTAAATATATTAGTTATTTAGGGTTGACTATTATATATATATTGGTTTGATGATTGGATTGTTACTGCAATCTCATTACGTATGCCCGCAGTTTCATAGCGGATGATTTCCCTATGCCCCCCACAAATATATTAGTGGATGACCTTCATACCGCGATATCCTGCCTCGAAGCAGGAAGGGTATTACTATGTTGACTAACGTCTGTGGATGCAGGGAAACAGGTTGGAGGAATCCGACTGGATTCCTCAAAAATAAATTATTTGTTTGGTTATTTGTTTGCATGTACACTGTCATATATGGTGTGTTAGAAAACCTAAAATAAATAATTGGTTGTTTGGTATTTAAATATCACCGGGCCTAAGTGTTGATATTTAAAAGTATCATGAAAAGGAATAATTGAGATTTAAAAGGAAAATTCTGTTTTTCTAAAATAGAATTTGAATTTAGAATGGAATAAAAATATTAACTTGTTTTAAAAGAATAAAACAAGTAGTTCATTTCTAAACGAAATTTATAAATGAAGTGGAAAGAATTATCATTGGATAATTCAGAAATAAATTATAAGTGTGAATTTGAAAAAGGAAAAACTGTTTTTCCAAAGTAAAAACATTTATTTCAAAAAAATTTGGAAGCGAGACTTGTTTTAAATATATAAACAAGTAAAATAAATAGGGTTTGTAAATAAAAGGAAAAATTATCATTTGGATAATTTAAATATTTAAATTCAAATGTGAATTTAAATTGAGAACTTAGAACCGTTTTTAATAATAAACGATTAACTTTATTCTGATATTCGAAATATAAATAAAGTTGAATAAACCCTTAGGATTTATGTTTGAAATTCGACAATGTCGAATTTATAAAAATAGATTATTCCTAGATGAGATATTTAAATTTAATTTAAATAGAAACTGAGATAGGACATGAAAATAGGTTCTATAATTATATAGATAAGTGTTGATAAAGAAAATACTCCAAAATAAGATTTTGGTTTTTAAATAGATTTCGAAATGGAAACTTGTTTTAACTTTATAAAACAAGGAAGTTAAATTATAAACGATGTTTATAATTTAGTGAGATAAATTATCGTTGGATAATTTAGAAGTTTAAATTTAAGGAAGAATTTAAAAAGTGAAATTGGAAAACGTGTTGAAATAGAATTGAAATGGAATTTGAATATAGAATTCAAATAGAACTGAAATGGAATTTGAAAATAGAATTCAAACAGAATTGAAACAGAATTTGAATATAGAATTCAAATAGATTTGAAATGGAATTTGAATATAGAATTCAAATAGAATTGAAATGGAATTTGAATACAGAATTCAAATAGATTTGAAATGGGATTTAAATATAGAATTCAAATAGAATTGAAATGGAATTTGAATATAGAATTCAAATAGAATTGAAATGGAATTTGAATATAGAAGATTGAAGTATAAATAAATTTATTTCCGAGTTAGGGAAAATCGACAATTTTAGAAGATCGGAAATATTATGTTGAATTGGAAAAATGGATTTGATATATATTAAAAATATATCAGAATGGAGTTGAATTTGTTTTAAATGAAGTTTAAAAGTTATATATATATATATATATATATATATATATATATATATATATATATAATTAAAACGAACTCGCCGCGGCGCGATAGTTCGTAATTTGGCGTTTCGAACTTCAATTGAGTATATAGAACTCAAATTAAGTCAGAATTCTTTGAAACAAGAATCGTCAGGACCGTTTGAATAATAGTTTTCTAATGGAAGAGAAAAATCTGGATTTCGTCGTATAGATTTTGAGTTATGTCAAAATCAATTTTCCAGAAAAACAACGCCATTCGTTACAAAACTATAACGGTACATTTAAGTAAATAAAAGGATTTTAAGTAAATAAATCCGAATGTCCATTAGAAAAATCCAGACTTGAGTAATAAAATAAATATGAACTCAAGTAAAGTAAATGCATTGATTTTTTAAATAAAAAAAACCAAATTGTAATTATGGAATAGGGTAACTAATTAGAAGAGAAATTAGTTAATGAAGTTTGAATCGAAATTGGGCTTTTAAATAAGTAAATGGAAGTTGTGAATTTATATTTGAAATCGAATATGAGTCTTGAATTGAAAATGGAATTCAATTAGTGTATAAACAAGTTAACATATATTTGAACAAGTTATATTCAAATAAAAAGGTGAAAATGGCAAAACGGTTAATTGACAACTAGTTAATGGAAATTTTGAATTGAAGTTGAACCTTGAAAGTGAATTGGATTTGTGGATTTCATATTCGAAATCGAATATGAAACTTAAATTAAAAATCGAATTCAAAGAGTTTATAAGCAAGTTAGAATTATATTTGAACATGTTATGTTCACATATAAAGTAAAACAGGAAAAGAAGTAAACTAGCAAGTTAATTAACGAGTTGAGTGAAAACGAGTGTATTAAGTTGAAATAAATTAGAAATGTATGGATATACACGAGACAGGTTTGGAATGTAGTTAATGAGGAGATATAAATAGAATGCCCGACAAAAAGGTATGTATTTAATTCACATATGGGTTTTTATGCACCGTATCGGCTAGCCGCTTGGCTTTTCTTTTTCTTTTTGGATTAGAGAGGGCTTGTGTGGCAAGGTTTGAATTTTTCCGGTAACCCCGTACAAAGGAGGTTATGGCGGATTTTTCCGGGAATTCAAAGAGTTAGAATCTTTTTAAGAAGTTTGATAACTAGAAATCTATATATCAATATATATAGAAGTCGATAAGGAAACAAACTTATAAATAGAATAGTATAATCAAGGAATAAAATCTAGTAAGAATAGAAAGAGAAGCGTATACGTTTTTTAAAAGTGAATAATTGGTTTGTAAGGTATTGATTATTCGAGTAAGTAGTCTTATCTGTTTTGACGTTATAAATGTTGTTCATTCAAGGTCTGAGAGGCAGTTATACCGCAACTTGATTGATTTCATTATTAACAAATAAATAGTAAGTTTTAGACTTGAAGATCAATGTTGAATAAGAGTTAGTTAAATACAGTATTTGGGTTGTTGTAACGATGTTTTACACAACATCCGTTTTAACCCAAATAAGTGAAAGTTGGAAATAGAACAATAAATATTTCCTAATAATAGAAATAAAAAGTTTAACTGGAATATTTTCCAATTTTAAATAGAATATATTTTCTAAGTACAGAAAATAAAAGAAGAGGATATATGGAAATGTTTTCCAATTAACGTAAAAGGCCAAGATGATTATCGAAAATGTTTGGTTAACAAATATTGATAAGGAAATGGAGAAGAGATTTAATTAATGAAATATTAATTAAAAAGCCCAATGATTTTTTTTGATATGTTGAATGAACACTTGTTTTTTTTCGATAGTTAAATCACAGACTATCGAAGTTTTGACCATCGTTGTCGATATGGAGAGACCGGTTGGATTCTTATCCAAAGCACCACTCCGTATTTGGCATAAGCGCTACGAATCATATATGCCAAAGAAAATTGAAGACAGAGTAAAGTGCAAGGGCTATTGTATAAGTCCTAGGTAGAGATTGCCTAGGATGGATGTACGGAATAGTGCCTTCAGTTTCGTTCAATCCCAAAACGAACGTATATGGACGAATGTCTGACAAAGTATTTCCAATGATCGAATATGTTGGTATGTATAAATATATATGGTGGCAACAGATTTATCCCCTTAGCATAATATCCAGAATATATTTGTGTAAACCAAATTAGTGATTAACAGATCTGACAATGTGACATTCCAAGTGATTGTGTTATAAATGAATGATAAGTAAGCGTAGCCTCAGGCCTCAACAACCAGGAAATGACAAAAATCGGGCAGACAGCATGGCTATGTGGGTAGCTTCCATTATGGTGTATCATTTCCTATCTAGAGATTCATTTAATTCCTTATTCTATTCGATGTTGTCCCATTCGGGAAACGGTTGCTGATCCCAACCGTTGGTGATATTCATTCGATACACTCAGCGAAATGAGTGGCCGGTCATGTGTGGCTGAGTTGCAAGATGTTCTTGTTGAACTTGGTGTATTCTTTTCTAGAGATACACCAGCGGCAGGTGGTTCCATAGATTGTCATAGTCAGAATCCAATCTCCAATAAGCGCCTGCAGTTTATGATTATACATTATATATGTGGAGCGTTAGTGAAAGAACCCGTAACTTCCCCGTGAAGGAAAGCACGAATACTTTGAGAACAACACACAAAAGGACGCAGACGGAAGAACATTTCATTGTTATTACAACAATTCCATCAGATACAAGAATATACAGAGTATAAATGATTAAATTACATAGCAGCGGAAAAATATACAAAACACAACTAGAAGTGATACACGGATACAGAGCTTTCCGAGCATCGTTCCAGCTGTTAATCAGGACCCTGTGAATATAAATCTGCAAAACCAAAACTACTAGCTGCCCGTGTGGAAAATAGGGGCACCCAGAGTTTAGGTTAAAACAATAAACTCCAGGTCAGTCATGTGACTGGTGTGAGAACTAAAACAGTTATTTAAAACTTTACTTTAAAGATAGTAATTCAAGGGACCACGCCGTATAACACGGAACGGGTTTCCTCCCAAGAATACCAGTGCATAGAATAAACAGCGCAATGCTTTTTCGAAAAATGAAGCTATTATAAGACCCAGGTCCCATCACACAATGCAACGCAAGCCGGAGGATAGGGTTTTCCCTTATAATAGCCAAACATGCTTGATACGTTTAAAACAAATCATTTGATACTATAATAAGTGTATAGTGTCAAAACAATTTCAATCATAAATATCAATCATAGACGGCATGGGTACCATATATCATGTCGGCGTACTAGTTCTACAATTAAAACCGCAATACACGTATTGGAAATTGGATTTTCGTCATGAGCCGATGCAAGGGGCAAGCTCCTCTCCGCGTTCGAGACACTCTAGCAAATGCCTCAGGACCCCACTATGATCCTTGGATCTTCAGGGCCGGTCCTCTCTTACTTTTGAGGATTAGTTATTCCTGAACACACGTTTCCCGGTCCTTACAGACCTATATCCGAGGCGCCTCATATCCAACAACCACACAGGTGAAAAGTATATAAATGTCAGGGCTGGTAGGTCACTGACACCACCCTAGCTAGAAAGAAACGTCGTGCTCTCCCTGCAGTCACTATCCCGTTTTTGACTCATACCGAGGTGTGAGGCTCGCGAATTCACGTTATACACAAAGCTACGCCACACAGGCCGTGCTTTGATCATCAACCACAAGACTTTGCTTTTCAACAGAAGCCTTGATCAATTGCCACTTACATGTGCCACACTGACAATTCACTCCATGCGACTGATGTCCATCGATATACAACCTCTGAGCTCGTACGTCTCAGAGAAGGGCGTTAAGCAAGAGAATAAATTCTCCGCCGCCAAACAGATGTATATTTAATAGAGATCAATCAACCCAGAATAAAATCCAATGTCAGACACACAATCCATTTACAAGTTCGTTCTGGGTCTGAACGAAACCGGAGGCACTTTCCTCGCATATCCATCCATCTCCAAGTACGTCTGGACGATCACCGACTGTTTCCCTCATCTTGGGTGTACAGCCCAATCAAGATCATCAGTAATCACCCCAAACGATGTGAAGACTTCCGGTCTTCAACCACCGTCTTCATCTTCGACATCTCGTCGAATTGGTTATTCAGAATGGGTATAACCCGGCCTTTCTGAATAACCCACGTATATAATTAACAAATGTTACACAAACACAATGAACGCCTCATTCCAATTCAGAATATTCTTTTATTCACAAAAACACATTCTTAGGGAAAGGTTCCCATTAATTTTATCCAAGATAAATTCTTCTAAATTTATTCTTTAATCCTCCTATGGATATCATTTCAAACCATTTTATGGTTTTCCAAACTAGTCGGGATTAGCGAACCATACCGAAGTAATTATTTATTTTATTTCCCAATCCCAACCTATATATCCCATGGAGAAAACTGGTAATACTCCACATCTAACACCACGGTGTTATCGGTAAAATTAATTACCATTTCACGTTCAAATCTAATTACAGATTTAACTACCGCTTTGGAGCAAAACTGGTGATGCTCCATTCTCGATCACCTTTCAAATTTGACAATTTAAATTATCAATTCACATTTTAATCTAATTAAAGATTTCTTAAAACTCCACTTAGTTTTAATTTTCTCAAAAATCAATATCCTGCCTTTAACTGGGTTAAAGAACCAATGTCGTCTAAAACACGATTCACGATAAACCCAAATCACATTTGATATTAAATACAAGGCTTTGAATAGAAAATATATCGGCTTATATTCAATATCAAATTCTGAAACCAACATATATCGTATTGGAAATAACGATATAAAATATATCTTTCAAATTCCCATAACAATATCTGTATAGTCACGAAATCCAACATCGAAATATCCCGAAGATAATTTCGATTCAGCTCCAGTCCAATTCACGTATTGGAAATATTGATTATTTTTAAAATCACTTTCAAATTCAATTTATTTATTTCAAAAATAAATTGATTTTAATTCTAGTTCAAAACTAGTTCATTTCGATAAAAATCTATTTTTATCTTTTCAAATGTGGAATTCTTCAGCTCAATTTTTTACAATTCACATATTATAATTTTACACAAATTATAGATATTTTTAATAATTTTATCAAGGCCCGTACAGTCGATTTCCATCAACGGCTATCGAACTGCACTTACAGCGACCTTTTTCGAATTTGATTTGGACATAATTCCAAATCCAACCGTTAGATTTCAAATTTCTAATATTCATTGGGAAGCTCTTTTCGATACGAACCCAACGGTTCCGGTTTTAGGAGAATCCGACGGTCGGATCTCCCGCAATGTCCGTTTGAAATAAATGGTCGAAATTCACGAACTGCCGCGGCGCGGCGCGTTCTATTCAGGCCATTATATTATATATATAATATATATAATATATATTTCGTCGATTTCCTTTTAAAACGTATTCTATAAATCGTTTTAAATTCGTTTTCAAAACCATTTAAACTTTCTTTTCAATTCAAATCAAAATTGAATTCTTCTTTATAAATTCGTTTTAAAATTCATTTCTATTCAATTCAAATTTTAATTCAATTTGAATTCATTTCAATTCCCTTTCAATTCAATTTGAATTCGTTTTCAATTCAATTCATTTCGAAATCGTTTTCAATTCAATTCATTTCGAAATCGTTTTCAATTCAATTCATTTCGAAATCGTTTTCAATTCAATTCATTTCGAAATCGTTTTCAATTCAATTCATTTCGAATTCGTTTTCAATTCAATTCATTTCGAATTCCAATTTCAAAATATTTAATTTCGAAATTACTTTTCAATATTCAATTTCGAATTAAAATCGATATAAATATCGTTCACGTTAAAATGGCGCAAAACTAATCAACACGGCTTTATATTTTTCACAACTTCTTTATTTTATTCAACAAATGAATATTCATCTCATTCAACACATGAATATATATTTTTTTCAACCCACGACTAATCTCAACACATGAGTACTGTCAACACATCACTATTTTTGTTATGTAAAATATTTTATAAAACTATGGTATCTATCGTTTGATTTTCAATTAGACTTCTACTGGGAAGTAGTTCTAATTTTAAATATGATAAAGATGTAAATTTTTATTATATAAAATATTTCACTCAACACATGAACATCGTCAACACATGACTATTTTTATATTCAACACATGAATTTTCTTTTATAATATTCATTATTTTCGCGATTGGAATGAGGCCCAATCAATCACCATATAACGTTAATTATATGGATTCCATACAACACATGTATATAATAGCATTGAAAAATAATCAATCATCAACCAAAGTGCACTACACTGTATAAGCATCAAATATAGATATCTGACGCTTATAACAGTCTGTCAATCGACCGATCGACATATTTAATCAATCAGGATGAGTGAACTTCAAATTTCATCCCAACACCCGTGTGGGGTTTCAAACAATCAAACACAGATTTTATTTGTGCAGTTGGGCGATGTGTAAAATTTATCGACCCAATCGATATCAGTCAAATCAGTGTATACAAACAAATCGGCCGATTTGTTTATAAATATTAATTTATTCACTTTCACGTTAAAAATTATATTTTTAACGATCAAACTATTTTATTTTAACACTTGAATTTCTATTCAGTTCATTTATTCAATAAATGATTATTTTTATTTTTCTAACAGATTTTAGAAAATTTCGGCGGCATAACGGCACGATACTAGAAACGGGACGAGGCCTAGCCTTATCCCCGGTCTAGTGAAAGCCCACGCCATTCACACATCAATCAAATCAATTTCAATTCACCAATTCAAACCAATAACCTAACCAACTACACAATCAAACAATTTAACAAACAAGCCATCCATGGTCTGTGGATGACGGGTGTCGGGTGCTACTAAGCACCGTCTGCATCCTAGTATATATATATATAACTAGAAAAGAAATTTAGAGTGAGAAGTTCTCACCAATAGCTATCCAACTTCACGACACTTCTTTTGTAGAAAATCTTCTTCGTCATCTTCGTTGCCCGTAGTCACTATATACATAAAAATCACATTTTTATATTTTGATGTCTTTAAAATAAAAATCACATTTTTATTTGTTCGTTTTCAATTTAAAATTCATATTTTTATAATCACTTCATATATTTAAAAATCAAATTTTTACTATGCTATTCAATATATAAAAATCATATTTCCTTACCGCTAATATATAGATAAAAATTCTATTTCTACATTGCTACTATATAGATAAAAATTCCATTTCAAAAATATAGATTTCGCCTTTTCTAATATGAAGTTTTCGCCTTTATAAAAATAAAGTTTTCGCCTTTATAAAAATAAAGTTTTCGCCTTTATAAAAATCATCACTTTACTTCAACGTATATAAAATAAAAATCAGATTTTTATTTCGCTACATATACAAAGATGATATTTTTATATTCTCTATCCTATAAAGATTATATTTTTAATACTTTAAAAATATAAAAATCATATTTTTAATATTTCTATATAGTAAAGATTATATTTTTAATACTTTAAAAATATAAAAATCATATTTTACTCCTTCTACCAAATAAAAATTCCGTCTTTTTCTCTTTTTAAAAATATGATCTTTATTTTTGCAAGTTCAAATCTTTTTCTTTTAAAAGATTAAACCTTTTCTATTTCAAAGTTTAAACCCCTTTTTTTCTTTTTAAACTTTAAAATAAAATCAGTTTTTACATTCTTTAAAAATCAGTTTTAAATTCTAAAAAAACAGTTTTTGCATCTTTAAAAAAACAGAAATTAAAATTCTTATAAATCAGTTTATAAATCTTTAAAAAAACAGTAATTAAATCTCTAAAAAAAATCAGTTTTTAAAAGCCTAATTAAAATCAGTTTTCTTTTTATTTTTATAAAATAAAAATAAAATAAATAAGAAAAAAAAACTTACAGGGGGGGGGGGGGGGGCTCGGGGTGCTTGCCGCAGCGGTGGATTGCGAGGGGGGGGGAGGGTGTGCGGCTGTCGATGTAAGAGGGGAGGGGGAAGAAGGAGGGGCGGCGCGGAGCAGGGGTTTCGAAGGGGGGAGGCTCGCGAATCGATGCGGAGAAGGGGGTTCGAGAGGGCGGATTCGCGAAGGAGGGGGGGAAAACGCGGCGTCGGTGGTCACCTGAGGGGAGGCGGCGGCGAGCTTGGGCGGCGCTCCGCCCTTTTTTTTTTTTTTGATTCGTTTTGAAATGAAACGAAAGGGGGGGGGCCAGAACCAATAAAGGGGAGGATATATATTTTATTATTTATTTATTTATTTATTTTATTTTAATTCAAAAAGTCAACTTTTTCAAACGACCTCTAAACGAGGTCCACCGCCTGTCGTCCCTAGCGTTTCAGCCCCATTCCGAACACAATGGGATATGTATCGTATGCTGATTCGATCATTTCGAAAGTTTCTGTTGAATCTAAAATATAATTCTTTATATATTCAATTTAAACGTACATTCCAATTTATTGGGGTCACATACTAACTCTATAAATTGCAGAAAAATATTTTCTAGGTTCGTATTGACGATACGGTCCTAACAAAACTAGTTTCGTCGAATTCTGAGACCGTTGGAAAAATGGCCAATTTTCAGTCGATTAAAATCAACTGAAACTGGTCAAACACGTTTTCCTTTGCCACGCTCACATATTGATTCGAAAAATTATGAAATTTGGAATCTAGCAATAATCTTACATCACGGATCCAACAAAAGTGGTTTCGTCGAAATCCGAGGTCGTTTGCAAAATGTCCATTTTTAAGGGCCTGAATTCCATAGCGACTATTCAGAATTTTCAACTGGACATATCTTATCATTCCCGCTACGAAATTTTGATTTGTCGGATTCGTTGGAAAGATATCCACAATTAGATTCCATTATTTTTTGTTTCACTAAAATCCGAATTGTTTTGCACCCGGTACATTCAATTGAAGTTTGAAATCGAATTATCGAACTACCGCGCAATTTTCAATTCTATTTATAATTATATATAAATATATATTCTAACGATGACGTATATAAAATATACGTCGAATTATATATTCAAAATAAATTTCTCGTTGATATTATTTAAAATAATTCATTTTAAATATTCAAGATTCGCTAAAATTGCCAAAATAAAAATTTCAAACTGGCTCGCATTTTCGGGTTATTACAGTTAGATGCAAGCATTCCACTAGATTGTTACTTATTTGATTTAGACACTATTATAATATCAAAAGAGCTTTGATATAAAGATTATCATTTTCTTTCAAAAGATCTTGAAAGTTGAATCTAGTATTTTGTATTCTCATAAGGGAAAAAACCCGTTCCGTGTTATACGACGTGGTCTTATGAGATATCGTCTATTTTCTCAAACTGTATAAAATTATTTACTCACACTAGTTCCATGAATGACCCGGAGTTTATTTTGTTTTGTTTTACCTAAACTCTTGGGTGCCTAAATTTGTATGGGCAGTCAAGCGATTCAGGATTTTACAGATTTATCTGAAGGAGCTTGGAGTAGGAGGCTTCAGTGTTAGTTATATAGAGTTTTGTTCCACTGTATTGTAATGCTGCACTCTGATAATGATATGTGTATACAATACAAATTTTGTATTTCAAAAGTTATGATATAGTATATTTTGTTCCGCTGCGATATGAGATTCTGTATTGATATTTCTGTTCTTCTTCTAAAAAAAATGATTCGTATTTTCGTGATATTTGGGTTGGATGTATGATGTATGTAGTCAACTCTAATATTACGGATTTGCGGGTCATTACACAAACCATGAAGCTTATGTAGCTTCCTTCTTTTTCGAAAAGAACGGCTATAGGCACCATCCTCATGCCGCAACAATCATCACGTCCACTCCTTCCAGTCTGACTCGCACTTCATCCCGTTCTCTTCTTCCATCTTGGAAAGCCATCCACACGCCTTCTTAACTTTCAACTTCCACCTCGCATAGACCCAACATCACCTTCCTCAACCCACCTATGTTTTTTTTCCTAGTCCCCTTCATGTATCCTTTCATTTGAACGCAAAAAGAAAGCTCCAGGTTCTCCCATTTCCGTGACTCAACGCAGTCCTCCGACCATCGTTCCTTCACCATTCACGAAACAGATGCCATCGATGATCACGCTATCTCTCCCTCTCCATAACACATAACACTATGCTCGTCCAACCTTCTCCCCACAAACACCACAATATCCATCATACCCGCGAACCTGTGAATTATTTCATTCCAGATCTCATCCAAACTTGCACGGATTGAAGAGGAGAATCTCACGAGTGTGTTGAATCTTGTTTGAGGGTTTTTCGTTTGATATTTAAGGAGAAATATTTTATATTAATATATATAGGTTTGCTGCCATTTTCTATGCTGTGTTTTTGCTTTAGGAAATAAAAGAATGGTTCTATATTTATATATGATGAAGTCTTGGTACCCACATTTGCGATGGCGTGGTAGGCACGGTGTATAAGTAAGCATAGGTTTGGAGAAGGACTTATAGGTAGCTATATGGGGCGTGGTTCTCAAAAAACGTGGAGATGAATGATTCTAAGTTGATTGGCTTCTCAAAGACGTGGGTGCCAAGTGGTTTAAGGTAGTTTGGTCGCCAAGAAATATAAATGAATTGTTTATTAGGCGACGTGAGTATTACGGTTTAGAAATATGGGTGTCTAGCGAAAAGACATGGGGTACGGCGAAGCAGTATAGAGTGATAAATCATCATAGGTAAAGTGTAAGAATGACATAGGGTAAGGGTAAGGTTAACTAAGTGTAGATTAGGCCACGTTTGTGATTATACAACGGTCATTTCCAGTAAGGCTTCATTTTAAAAGTTAGTGTATTTTTGTTTTGTATGGATAGATTTTAGGGTATCCGTTACGTAAAATTCTGTTCATATCTGAAAGACTACGAACAAAAATAAAAATACCGTTGCGATGAGCAATGCCCCACGATCTCAAGAATATAATAATTTCGGTAGATTAACTTATATTATGAAATCTTAAAATGCTGGTATAGGGTGCAAAATACTCCAAATAAAAAGTAGTGTATTTTCCAAATTAAAAATTACAGTAAAATTCTAAAAATTAAATTATAACTACATCACAAAGATTTCGTCTAAATTCAAAACCAATATTTAATTGTATTAAATTATTGTTATGATTTATAAGCGATTCCATAGCGATTTTCTGAAAATTTGAATTGGACATAACTTGCAATCTATACGATGAAATATCGATTGTTCTCTTTCATCAGAAAAATAAAATCAAATCGATCCGGATGATTCTTGTTTCGTAGAATTCCGACTTATATCGGATCCTGTATATTCAATTAAAGTTCAAATCGAAAATTACGAACTATCGCGGCGTTTCGAGCTTGTTTTAATTAATTTATAAATATATATTTTCGAACTCCATATTATTAAATAAATTCAATATAAAATCCATTATATTTCCAATATAATGTATTAAATATTCTTATTTAAATGACTAAAAAGTCTGGGACGTTACATTCTCCCCCCTTAAAAGAATTTTGTCCCCGAAGTTATTAGGTAAGAAGAATGCTCTGAACCTAATTATTTCAATATAATTGTTTTTGAATTATCATCAAAACAAATTTAAACTCTTTAAAATTTTCGAAAATTTTGTTAGCACCTCCTCTGCACGGCTCGATCCAAATACCAACAACTCGCCACTCTGGGCCTTTTACATCGATCCAAAAGAAAATAAAATCCACACTTCTATCCAAATCAGAGGTATAAAATCAACAATCCAACCAATAATATCAAGGCGTTCTTATTTGTCGGGCACCATACTCCGATAACCAAGCAAAGCAACAACCAGCTCTTCCAACCTGTTCTTAATTCCATTTTCAACGCAATAACAAACACATGATATTATTATTATTTTTCACTTCATATTTGATTTTATTCAATTTTATTAAACTTAGAATTCAATTTCTCAGTTTCTAATTCATTTAGCTTCTTTAATTGTTGATGAATTTTATTTCAATTAATCTAGCCTCCAAACAACAAGCAATACACATTAATCAACTTTACTAGGTTCAATTTCAATTTCCGTATTCTATTTACAAATTGATATTTCAATAATTTCAACCCATAATTCTCTTTAATTCTAATATCCATTAATTTCATTTAACCAGATTAAGTTCTAATCCCATATTCATTTAACTATTTGATTTTCTAATTAGTTTACTTGTCACTTAATAATACCGATTCTTAGTTGTCTTCAAAAGCCACCATTCTAATTCATTTTGTTTTATTTTATCTTAAGTTAAATCCCGATTTTCAATTTCATACTAATTTTTTTATTTACAAATTATATATGTGAAATCTTCTAGTTATATTAACCATTCAAATTCAAACTTCCATTTTGAATTATATTCAAATAAATTAATCAAACCACAATATCTCAATAATTTAATAAAATTATTTCCTTTCTATAAAAATATATTTTAGGTAAAATTATTTCATTTACCCTATTAACAAAACAATATTGTGTACATTCCCAGTCCAATGCTTCTCAACACTTGAACTGATCAATAACACAATACAAATCAATTTTATATAAAATCTACAAATACGCTCTAATATATAAACACTCAACTCGATCTAGGGTATTACTAACCCCATCTCTACCGAGTAACGCCACAGAGCCAAGGTTAATACTAAACCAATAGCTCTGATACCACTGTAACGACCCAGTAAGAATGTTACGCCCGAATTCTGACAATAATACATAAACCTGCATTACCTGGCAAAACTCAACTATCAAAAACCACCAAATAGTTATTAGAAAGAAATTAGAGGGTGAGATAAGAAAGAAAGAAATATTAGAATAGAAGAAGAAGATCCAACACAACACACAGTCTCACAACGCAGCTGAACAAAATATAATATAGAAATAAATCTTTATTGAGAGCTTAAAAATATACCTACAATCATCAGAGTACATCACACATCTGGTCAGTTATAAAAATCTGCCCCATATACATCACACAGCGGAAAAATACTGGATAATATCATATGTCTGAACTTGCTCCAATACGTCTTTGGATTTCATAGCATTCTATAACCTGAACCTGCAGACCCGGGCTAACCCGAGCATTACAAAACACCGGGTCAGTCTGGTGAACCAGAGTGAGAAAACCCCTTAAGTTTAAAGGTAACACACACAACTTGATTTTAAATTTCAAATTCCTCTCTGAAAGAAAAGGATAATTGTAAGACCAATCCACATATAAACACGAACGGTTTTTACCTTACGATAACCCAAAACAGTTTTTGAAAATCAATACTTATCTGATATTATAATAGTGTCTAAATACAAATAAATAGAACCTAGCAGAACGCTTGCATCTCACGTGCCACATATATAGCATACAAACAAAAACCGCGGGCGCTTATTGGAGATTGGATTCTGACTATGACAAGGTATGGGACCACCTGCCGATAGTGTATCTCTAGAGGCAAATAAACTGGGTTCAACAAGAATGTCATGCAACCCAGCCCTCACATGGCCGACCACTCATTTCGCTTGAGTGTATCAAATGTATATCACCAACGGTTGGGTGCGACCCACCGTTTCCCGAAAAGGGACAGCATTGAAATAGATTAAAGAATGAAATGGAATTTCTCTAGATAGGTGATTATACACCCTAATGGGAGTGACCCACATAGCCATGCTACCTGCCAGATTTTTGTCACTTCCCGGCTGATGAGCTTGAGGTTAGAATTCCCTTTAGAATATCCGGCCACCATTCACTTTGAATGCCACATCGTCAGATCCATCAGATATCACTAATTAACGTCCACAAAAATACTCTAGTTGGGAGCTAACCAACTATGATACGTTTGAAGAAATCAATGTACATGGTTCTTTGGAAATACTTTGTCAGACCCTCATCCATACAAGTCATCCAGGAACAGGATGAACCGAATGCACCCTCCTACCGCATCCTAGGAATCACCATATGAATCAGTAGCGAGTAGTCCTTGCAATTCATAGATTTCTACCACGACCGAATTACTATCAAAATATCTCTGGTTGCAACATCAGAGAAATTTATCAAGTAGCCCTTCCGCTTATGAAGATCCACGGTCTTCAACTGCTCTATCTTCAATCAGCATCCTTTCGTATTTGTTGGTTCGGAATGGTTTTCGAATATAAATTCAATCCCGTACTTTCCGTACCAACAACGTTTTGGCCATGATTTTGATAACCGGTTGTTTAATTTTCAAAATAAACAATCATAAAAATAAAATGTATACATGGGTTTATTACACAGCGTCACTTGGCCATTTAAAATAATATATCAGTTGTAATACCAAAGATAATCTATTAGTTTTAATGTCCTCAAATCATTTATAACAATTCTTAAAAGAAATACCTTAAAATCCTATCCAATTTCTTGTTATTATCCTTAAAACATTTATCACTACATTACTTCATCATTTATAATTGCGAGATCAATTTGCTCATTATTGCAAAACAATCATTTCTTTTATTTCGTTACTACGGAATATGATTTCATATTTCCACGCCCTCTTTATTTCCTTATATTTCGAAATCCCATCCTATATGTATCCAGATTCTTCACATAACGTTTCACTATTATTTTCCCAAAATAATATGGTTTAACATCTCCACTATCACGACTCATACTATCTTTCGACAATCCCGAAGTCGTTCAAGTTGGGGTGTTTTAGTTACCTTTCAAACCTTGATCAACAATGTTCTTATCGTAAGATAAATATGAATCGTAATTCAAAAAATCATATTCATTTTAACACCATTTCACTATTAAAGTATGGTTTTATAAAACCGTCTTGCTTTTGAAATCCCCTTTCCTAATTCTTTAAATCATTTCATTTGGGAAATCTCATTTCAGTCTTATCTTAACGTCAATTTACAACTTAACGCCTTAACGCCCCATCTTATTCACAACCCGTTTACACATCTCTGGTTTAATACAAATCCTATCTTCATCTTGAATTTATTTACTTAAAATATTAAGTAACCTTTGATTTTAAGTTTACCATATTCGCTTAAAACACTTTACTTAGGAATGGCAATTAGAACTGAGAACCGAAAACCCGAACCGAACCGACCCGAATAGACCCGAACCCGAACCGAACCCGATGGGTCTCGGGTCGGGTCTAGTTGATGAAAAATACATTTAAGACCCGATCAAACCCGACCGAATAGACCCGACCCTAAATAACCGACCAAAAAACATTGAAATACATGTATTTTTAGTGGTATAATTCAACCGTACCCGAACAGACCCGACCCGAAGCTCGGGTCGGGTCCAAATTTTGGAAATGTATAGTTCAGACCTGACAAAACCTGACCCGCCTAGAACCGAGACCCGATGGGTCGGGTCCAGGTCCATCGGGTCGCGTCAAATTGCCACCCCTAACTTTACTACTTTATTTGCCAAAATTTGGTTTAAATATAAACCCGTTCATGAACTTCCTTTGAAATTCAATTATACTTTATTTCTTACTTTAATCACTTACTTAAATGGCTTCATTGAAGAAATAGTTCCTTAAACCAAATAAACTTTAATTTACTTTATCATTAACTGGAACTAAATTTCCCTTTTAAACTCTCCTTAAGTTCAACAACACTGCTAAATTCTTTCTTAGATAAATCAACATAAAATAGTTTAATTATAATCAATTTCCGTTAAAACCGTTGGCTTGGTTAATCTTAAAACATGATTAATCCATTTATCAACTCTAACTCGTCTCATTATTAATTCAAATAATTTCCTTTACTTCGATTATTTATTAAAATAAACAATAATCTATTTCTAAATAATCTCTTTTTAAAATTTCATAAAAACAATAAATCCTGGTTATTAATCATCATGTTAATTTCCGCCCACTAGCTTAACAATCTTATTCATATATGAACCAACTTTATAAAATTATTCAGTAATTACGGTGAAGCACGTGCTTCGCACACGGTAAATCCTGGTGTAAAAATAGCGGTTAAAACAAATGATATATAGTTGGTTTATTTTCTTTTCTATAAACTTCATTTAAAAATATATTTAAAAATCTATATTCAGTTATAACAATAAATTTCATAACTTCATTTTCTATCGTTTCACCTAACAATAAATCAGACTTTATAAAACAGTTTGTGTTTTGGCCATCTGCTACAAATTCTGTAACACCCCGAATTTTAGTTAATACTAAAATTCACTAATTACAGGATAAATAATCTCAGACGTGGGAATTGGGGGTAACGGGCTGCGTTATTGCGTTCGTCTCGGAAAAATACGCGAAATAGAGTCCGAGTTTTCGAGAATCGGAGTCCGTATGGCCCGGTTATGGCCCAAAGAAGTTTGCAGAAAATTTAGAGCTAAAAACAGATTTAGAAACTTAAATTCAGATTTTAAATTAGAACCAGCGGGGCCAGGCGGGAAGATTCCCGCCCTAAGCATGTCGACAGGGCTGTCGACAGGCCTGTCGACAGGGGTGTCGACTTGCCTGTCGACTTGCCTGTCGACACGGCGTGTCGAACCAGGGTGCTTGGGTGCACCAGATCTGGTTTTCTGGCTAGGGCTGGGCTGGGTTCTAGAGATTTCCTAAATCTAACGGACCTAATCTAATCTAGGGTTAATCTAAGGGCCTAAAACACTCTCCTAATCTATAAATACACCCTAAACCTACCTTAATCCATACTAAAAATAGAAATGAAGGCCTCATGCCGCCAAATTAAATCCTAGAAGGAGTCTCCACTAATCTAAGAAGGAAGTTGCAAGCTAATCCCTCTCAAATCATTCTCTAATCATCATCATCTTCATATTTAGCAACTAATTCCACTTCATAAGTTGGTTAATTTTGGGTTTGGTGAGTTTCTATCACTTTAACATCAATTGTTAAAGTAAGTAGATTGGGTGTAATGAGACTTATGGTCTTAGATGCGGATTAGTGAGTTTGAATCATTTGTAATGATATGCTATTCCATGTTTTTCTATGTATATGCATAATTAATAAGTGAATTTATGCATGTTTGATAAGTTGGTTTATGCATATTTAACAAGTGGATTTATGCATGTTTAATATGTGGGTTTATGCATATTTAATAAGTGGATTTATGCATGTTTAACAAAGTGAGTTATGCAAGTTCATATGCAAGTTATGTATATGTTTAAATGCAAGTTTAACATGATTTGCAAGTTATGAATGCTTATGCAAGTATATGAATGCTTATGCAAGATATGTATATGCTTAAATGCAAGTTTAACATGATATGCAAGTCATGCATGCTTATGCAAGTATGTGAATGTATATGCAAGTATGTGAATGCTTATGCAAGTATGTAAATGCTTATGCAAGTATGTGAATGCTTATGCAAGTTATGTGTATGCTTAAATGCATGTTTAACATGTTATGCAAGTTATGAGAATGCTTATATGCAAGTTCAACATGTTATGCAAGATATGTGTATGATAATATGCAAGCTCATATGTCATATGTTATGCAAATCATGTGTATGATAATATGCAAGTTTGGGTTATATGTAGTTGGGTTAATATATGCTCATATATGCAAGTTGACATCCTCTTAACCCATGACAAAGTTGTATGCTAAACCCATGATATTTGGGATGATCTTCCCCTTATTTATGTCATGAAATGAGAACGATTTACGTGGGGAACGATGGGGTTGGTAAATATGTTAATAAAAGTATGATTGGGTATGATTAAGCATACCATAAAAATAAATTACCATAAGTGGGAATTTACCTATTGAGTTAGGTCTACCCCATGGGAATTTACCTATTGAGTTAGGTCTACCCATGTTATGGGAAACTTGATATTAATTAGGGATAATTAATATGGGGGTGATTAATTAGGTGTAATTAATCGACTAAGACACGAGGTTGGACTCATTTGTAGTGTAAAACTGCCCGGACCCGACCGGCTTAACCAGTTGCTACAAATGTCAGCCCAATGTGAGAGGTCTTAGCCATAAATTAAATACGTGATTAAAGTAAAGACACGAGGTTAGGCTCTGTTATGACGTAAGACTGCCCGGACTCTACCGGCTTAACCAGGCGGTCATAACAGCCAGTCTAATGTGGGAGGTCTTTATGGGAGATCACGGTCTTAATTAATAAAGAAACACTTAACCATATTAGCATGTAGTGGGACATGAGGGGTTAAATGGGTGCCTTGGGTGGCATGTGGAAATTTTGTGGTTGCCTTGGGTGGCATGTGGAATCTAGTGGGTTGCCTTGGGTGGCAATAGAAAATACGATTAGAATACTTAACCAAGCGGAAACATGTAATTAAACATGATTAAAGGGTTAAGTGGGATACACTAGATATATGACAAGCCTAGGTGGGTAGCTTGTGGGGGGCCATTTCAACCAATATCCCAAACGTATCTTTGTGGGCTCGACCCATGTCGAGTGACGGGACACGCATATTGGGCTTGATTATAAGAGGCCAAAACGGGTTAGCGGTGGCAACGCAAGTCCAACGGGTTTCATATGCGTGTGTGGGCCCGGGCTGGTAGATAAGCCGTTGTTGCATCGTGTAGATATAAAGCCGTGCACCGTTGATAGTATTGGGTAGCCACTTTAGGGGAGTGATACACCCCACTGTGGGACCAGCACGGGTATCTACGGTAGGGAGCCGATCGCTGGGGAGTAGTGGGTACACCTAATGAAGATAGGGGCAGACGGCACCTATGTAGGGGTACACGAAACTACTGGGTAAGAATTACTGAGTACACCTAGTGGAGATAGGGGCAGACGGCACCTATGTAGTGGGCTAGGGGTACATGAAACTACTGGGGAAATTTTCTAAGTCCTTGTAAGGGATCAACCTTTAAGTAGGAATGACTGGTGTGGTGCAGTTAGTAATTATCCTTGGGTGGGTAGATGCGTCCTTACGGTTATCTTAGTTTATCCTAAGTCTACCAAGCTGCTTAGTGTAGTCATTCATCCCCAGATATTACCGTAGGTCAAGTTTATGTCTTCTCTGGTTACTTTAATGATTGTATTGTTAAAGTTATAGGGCTCACTCAGACGTATGTCTGACCCCGTTGTTTTTATCTTTTTCCCAACCCTCAGGTCCTACGGTGGATCCTAGCAGTAGTAGAGCTTGATCGGATTGCTGTTCCAGTCTTTAGGAGCTTGGATAGATGTAAAGCTCCAGTTCTCCAGTTATCTTTCCTTTTGTTCTGGCTATTGTATGAGAGAGTGGGATTATGTACTTCTTTATTTTGACGGATATTGTACTTGAATTTTATCGTGGTTTTATGATGTAACCAGACATGTTTATTTCCGCTGTTATGAGATGATGTTTTAAATTTTCAAGTACTATTTATATCTGTCTTATTGTAATTTTTCTGTTCTATATTCACTAAAATACTCCACCGATGCTATGGCATTCCCTTAGTGAGTGACCATAGCGGGTGTGGGGTGTTACAAATTCCTCAACCAATATCACACATTGGTTAATAACCAAACAAATGTCGAATTTGGGTTTAACAATCCATAACCAATTCGATAATCCAATCATATGGGTTCTACAGTTCATACAATGATCATATGGAAATAAACAATAAATTTGGCTGATAACGGCCAACTAATAACAACCATTCAACATCCAATTTAATTTAATATGTTTATATTATTATAAACGTAACCAACAAGGTAAGTTACCTTATTTGGAAATCATCGTTAAAAATAAAGATGTCATTTAAATTAAACAACCGTTTAATTTAAATAATCGTTAAAAATATTTAACACACATTCAAACAATCATCAACAACCAATAATTAACAGCCATAACATAAATGATAAACCCGACTTATAATCATTATAAGTGGGAAACTGAGTGAGGTTAACTCATCTTGGGTTCCAATTCGTTGTCAACAGTTTATTTTAATTAAATTAAACTGTCGTTTAATTTAATTAAAACCCCAGTTGATTCAATCGTCGTCCGCCCCAACTCTGAAATGAAGTTCTTGTCGATATCGTTCCCGTCTTTGGTCACGCCAAATTCTGACAACAAACGAGAACGTTATATTTATTTAGATTATTAATTAAATATTGTTTTTAAATAAATAACGTTTTATCCCTAATTATAAAATGAACTAATTTTATTTTTCCATTTAAAATGGATCAGGCCCAACAATTTACTTCTGAAGAGTGATTTTAAACAGACCAGCTTCCCTTGCCTTAATAACTCAGACCCAATCATGTACACATTATAATAGAGATTGGCCAAAATAGAATTAGGCACATATCTATAGATCAGGCATGTATTTTAAATATATGATGATTAGGCATTGCGTGTACATACCCTAAATTATTAAACGTTATGTAAACTATTCCCTACTTACTACTAATCATGTATTAAGAAAATATATGATCGGCCCGGTTAGTTTTGTGGTTGGGTATGTATAAGACTAGACACGTATATTAGTATTTGACATGCAATCAGCAGTTTGACTATAATTAGGCTATTAGAATTAACACTTAGTTACTTAAAAATAAACAAATTTAATTAGTCAGTCTAAATATGATCAGGCCCTTCCATTATCCTTTTACGGTATATAACGTCCGCATTAAAACGATTAAGCCTTGCTTATACAGTAAATATTATTAATCTAATTACCTAATGTGTTAAAGTCGCTCCCCCACTGTTCCTTCTACATTTTCTTCCATTCTTTCTTACTGTTCCACGCACCGTCCCATTCTAGTGCCAATACGCCACCATTCTAGATTCCTTCTTCCACTCTTTCATTTCATCCCTCCACCTACTGCATGTGTTCCTCCTAATTTGCATGTACTTCTTTCTCCACGTTTTTCCTTTGTTCCAAGTTACACCCCATCACGTTTGAACTACCGCCAGTTCGCTGCTTCTTCTTTGAACCATACTGTCACTAGTATACTTTCTCCTCCCGACCAAACCATGAAGCTCATGTAGCTTCCTTCTTTTCCGAAAAGAACGGCTACAGGCACCATCCTTATGCCACAACATTCATCACGTCCACTCCTTCCAGTCTGACTCGCATTTCATCCCGTCCTCTTCTTCCATCTTGGCAAGTCATCCACACGCCTTCTTAACTTTCAACTTCCACCTTGCATACACCCAGCATCACCTTCCTCAACCCACCTGCGTTTTTTTCCTAGTCTCCTTCCTATATCCTTTCATTTGAATGAAAAAAGAAAGCTCCAGGTTCTCCCATTTCCGTGACTCAACGCAGTCCTCCGACCATCGTTCCTTCACCATTCATGAAACAGACGCCACCGATGGTCACGCTATCTATCCCTCTCCACAACACACAGCACTATGCTCGTCCAACCTTCTCCCCACAAACACCACAGTGTCCATCATACCCGCGAACCCGCGAATTATTTCATTCCAAATTTCATCCAAACTTACACGGATCGAAGAGGAGAATCTCACGAGTGCATTGAATCTTGTTTGAGGGTTTTTCGTTTGGTATTTAAGGAGAAATATTTTATATTAATATATATAGGTTTGCTGCCATTTTCTATGTTGTGTTTTTGCTTCAGGAAATAAAAGAATGGTTCTATATTTATATATGATGAAGCCTTGGTACCCACGTTTGCGATGGCGTGGTAGGCACGGTGTGTAGGTAAGCATAGGTTTGGAGAAGGACTTATAAGTAGCTGTATGAGGCGTGGTTCTCAAAAAACTTGGAGCTGAAGGCTTCGAAGTGGATTGGCTTCTCAAAGACGTGGGTGCCAAGTGGTTTAAGGTAGTATGGTCACCAAGAAATATAAATGAATTTTTTATTAGACGACGTGAGTATCACGGTTTAGAAATATGGGTGTCTAGCGAAAAGACATGGGGTATGGCGAAGCAGTATAGAGTGATAAATCATCAGAGGTAAAGTGGAAGAATGGCATAGAGTATGGGTAAGGTTTACCAAGTGTAGATTAGGCCTCGTTTGTGATTATACAACGGTCATTTCCAGTAAGGCTTCATTTTAAAAGTTAGTGTAATTTTGTTTTGTATGGATATATTTTAGGGTATCCGTTACATAAAATTCCGTTCATATCTGAAAGACTACGGACAAAAATAAAAATACCGTTACGACGAGCAATGCCCCACGATCTCAAGAATATAATAATATCGGTAGATTAAATTATATTATGAAATCTTAAAATGCTGATATAGGGTGCAAAATACTCCAAATAAAAAGTAGTGTATTTTCCAAATTAAAAATTACAGTAAAATTCTAAAAATTAAATTATAACTACGTCTCAAAGATTTCGTCTAAATTCAAAACCAATATTTAATTGTATTAAATTATCGTTATGATTTATAAACCATTCCATAGCGATTTTCTGAAAATTTGAATTAGACATAGCTTGCAATATATATGATGAAATCTCAATTTTTCTCTTTCATTAGAAAAATCAAATCGATCCGGACGATTCTTGTTTCATAGAATTCTGACTTATATCAGATCCTGTATATTCAATTAAAGTTCAAATCGATAATTACGAACTATCATGGCGTTTCGAGGTTGTTTTAATTAATTTATAAATATATATTTACGAACTCCATATTATTAAATAAATTCAATATAAAATCCAGTATATTTCCAATATATTATATTAAATATTCCTATTTAAATGACTAAAACGTCTGGGACGTTACAGCATCAGTAGCAACACATCCATTCGATGTGAAGATCGTCAATCTTGCACCTTCTTCAATCTCTTCGACTGTTAGTCGTCGTATTCATTATTCAGAATGGGTTAAACCCAGTCTTTCCGAATAACTCGCGTAATTTATAATCAAGTGCTATAAAAACACATCCAACGCCTCATTCTAATTCAGAATATTCTTTTAATAGAATATTCACAATATTAGGGAAGAGTCCCCATTAATTTTATCAAAGATACATCCCTTTAAAGTTATTCTTTTTAATCTCTAAAATCATTACTTAAGGATTATTCAAGTTTAAGAGCTTAACCTTATCTTTAACTGGGTTAAAGAACTAATGTCATATTAAAAACACAGTTCATGATAAACCCAAAATCATCTTCCATTAAACATGGAATTTTTACGGAGATCAAATCAATATATAATCGATATAAATTTCCATATCAGACTAATAATATAAATGGAATAGCTGCAAAGCCTTTTAAATTCCATATATAGTAACAGCCTTCTTTTACAGAAGCTCATCTCGATTACCGAATCGAGTTCCATTCAATTCCAATTTAATGTATTAAATTGGAAAACTTTATTTTGGAAAATTTCCATTTAAATATTAATAAAATATTTATAAATTCCAAATTATATTTTCACTGTTAATTGGGTTAAAGCACATATGTCGTTTTAAAACACAATTCACGTTAAACCCAATTCACATTTCACTTTATTTCAGTTACTAAATATAATTTGAAAACTCTATTAATCTTAATTAAAAGATTTATTCTTTTACACGGGGTTTTAATAATAGTGTTATTTAAGACACCATTCACGATAACCCAAAATCCAATTTATTTATTTTAAAACATTGGATTATCTTTCTAGTTAATAACTAGTTCATTTTGATAAAGACATATTTTACCTTTTCAAAATTGGAGTTTTTCATCTTAAAATCTTTCTAATTCATTTATTATGATTTTACATATTTTTCCTATATTTTTAATATTTTTTTTAAGGCCTTTACAGTTTTATATTTTTATATTCGTCCAAAAGAGGACATAAAAAATCACAGTTTATTCTTCACTAAATTTATTTTAAAATATTCTTTATTTTAAAGTATTCATTATATTAAATATTGCTTATATTAAAATATTCTTTATTCTAAGATGTTCTTTATTCTAAAACGTTCTTTTTATATTCTTAAGCATTAAAATGTATTTTTACATTAAAATGATCTTTTTCATTAAAATAATTCTGAATCGGAATTCGACTCAATCAGTTACCATATAATTTTGATTATATGGATTTCATACATCGCATGTATATGAAAACAAATGATAAGTAATCATTAAATCCATCCATCACATCCAGAGTGAAATGTATAACTGTGTGAGCATCAAAATAAGTAAATAACGCTCATCACAGACTGTTAATCTATCGATCAACATACAACTAAATATTGGGACTAGTGTATGACAAACGTCATCCCAACACCCGTGTGGGGTTTCTAGCCAACAACAGTTCATATAAATAAATGACTGGTTAATGAATTTAACCAATTTCAATTCTGCTAAAATGTTGGTAAGAATGAACCAAACATGTTATTATATTCCTAATGCCGAATAAAAATATATTTTACTCGTATGATTTCCTTATACATTTCTGATGTCTAATAAACTGTAATTTATTCACATGACCTAATTGCTGATGACAAATAAAAAGACAATTCCTATTTTCTTTTATTTGTATGCAAATATCCTTAAATTTAACACATAAAAGAAATAATCTTATGTGTATATGTTTCAATGTATAACTTAGCACATAAAAATGTTTATTTAAATTGCATACAAATTTTAATGTATGCACTAACATATAAGGATGCCACTTTAACTTACCTACACATTCTAATGTATGTTATGGCAAATAAAATGATTTTTTTAATCATACAATTTCTAATGTATGCCTTACATATAAAGATGATTCTTATATTTGCATGCACATTATATTTCAACAAAAGTGTATAAAAAGCGATCTATTCATTTTGTTGACAATCCTATTTCAACAAAATGATTTAAAGGTGGTAATTTCATTTTGTTAACAATTCTAGTTTAACAAAATAAATATAAAGTGGTAATTCATATTGTTAACAATTATAATTTAATAAAATGAATACTTTTGTTGTGACAAAACTATTTAACATAATGTTGTTTGTGTTTAACTCTTTTGTTTAACCAAAAATGTCCTTTTTATTTCCAACCATCTTAATTTGACAAAATGTACATTTTTGTTTCACTAATATATTTTGACAAAAATGTATATTTCTAATTCAACTATTCTAACTTGTCAAAATGTTCATTTTTGTTTCATATTATTACTTCTGACAAAAGTGACAAAGTTTGGTTTCAATATTACATTTGACAAGAATGACAAATTTGGTTTTTAACCTTTATAATTTGATAAAAGTGACCATTTGGTTTCAACTATTATAACTTGATAAAAATGATATTTTAATTTTAACTTTTATTGCTTGACAAAAGTTACATTTTGGTTTAACCTAAGTCTATTTAACAAAAATGTCATTTCTGTTGTAACTTAAATTTCTTTAACAAAAAGGTAATATCGTTAACTTGAATTTATTTAACAGAAATGTAAATTTTGTCTAACTCTAATCTTATTTAACAAAAATGTGATTTTTGTTATGCTTAATCTTTTTATTGAAATTATGAGCAATAAAAATATAATCTTTCATATTAATTCTTTTTATTATAACTAACTTGAAAATAAAAATGTTATTTTTAAATCTATCCTTTTTATTGTAGCTAAATTGACAAATAAAATGTTACTTTAAATCCATTATTTTTATTTGCATATAAAATGATAAATAAAATGTTACCTTTCAACCTACACTTTGTATTGTATATAAAATGATAATAAAAATATTACTTTTTAAATCTCAACTCTATTTCATTGTAGCTAATTGAAAATAAAGAAGAAATCCTTTATTCCAATTCTAATCTTTGTAACTAACTGAAAATAAAAATGAAATCTTTTATTCACATCTAAATTGTAAATAAAAATGTAACTCTTTGATCTATTCTTTTATTTACATCTAGAATGTAAATAAAAATATAACTTTTTACTCTATGTGTTTATTTACACCTAAAATGTAAATAAAAATATAACCTTTTTATCTCTTGTTTTTATTTGCATCTAAAATGTAAATAAAAATGTAATCTTTCAATCTATGTTTTATTTGCATCTAAATTGCAAATAAAAATACAACTTTCATTCTATGTTTTTATTATATCTAAAATGACAATAAAATGTGTCTTTTAAATCTATTATTTTTATTGTAACTAGGATGACAATAAAAACATTTCTTTTGAATCTATTCTTTTTATTGCGTTAAACAAAGGGATGACAAAAATGAAATCTTTTTATTTTATTCTTTTTTTTATATACAGTAAAATGTAAATTTTATAATTAACGTAATTTAACAATTCTAATTCACATAAAGGTGATATGTTTATATTCTAATTCTAATATAACATAAAAGAGATATGTTTATATTTTAATTCTAATATAACATAAAGTGATATGTTTATATTTCAAGTCTAAATGGTTTGACAAAAATGATAAAATTTGTTTCATCTAAATAGTTTTGACAAAACCATATTTTAACGTAAACAATAAAAAGGAGATTTTTATTGTTAATCTAAATTCCAAACGACTTATGTTTTCATGAATCTAATTAGAAGATCAATATTTATAGATCTGAAATAAAAATAAAATTTTTATTTCAAATCGGGATCTAAAAATAAACTATAAATTCAAATTAAAGTATTTCTAGTATATATCCAGATCAAATGAACATGAGCAGCACAAACAGCAAATCAACAAATTCCAAACATCACAACATATCTGATTATATTAACGTAACAACATGAATTCCTCACAGCGAGAAATAAATAAATTTTAATTAATTAAAAATAGAAATATCACATCGATTTGTCTGAATTTTCAAAGGTCTCCATTTCAGTTCTAATCTGTACTGTTGTGTAGATCTTGAAAAGACGAGTTCAACGCTTCCGGTTTTGTTTGATTCTGACTTCATACGAGAAAGTTATGGTATTATTTACCTCTGATAGCACAATTAAAACAATTAATAATTTAATTTAATTAATTACACTGGTTAACAAAAACAAGGTCGCACATCTCTGTCTTCTTCGTTCATATATTCTTGTAACCCATCCTCGACCCTTAGGGTTTTGAACTCCCGTCTCCTCGAGCTGCCAACGTCAGATTGGATGCTACCACGATGAAGCCTACGAGCTCGTCCACCGTCGGCCGGAAAGTCAGCCAACTCGGCCCCCCTTCACCTCGAATCCCGCAACGAACGCCTCCACTTTGGAGCTCCGCCGTGGCCACCTCGATGATCAATTTTAGATCATGTCCGCTCAAAATATACAGCTCGAGATGCTCTTCAAAGTTTGCTTTGGAATTGGATAGAAATACAAAGAGGATTGAAAGGATGAAGGGATTTAAGTTGGGATGATTTCAGCCATTGGAGAGGCATACGACGACGGCTGGCTTTTCTAATATTAGGGTTTATAATATAATAGTATAATACGGTGTATTTATATATTACTTTATTCTTTTAATTTGAAAATGGCCCGTTTCTTCCTAACCACTACAATTCCAGTCCAACAAAAGATGTCCCTAGGAAAATACCCATGCTTCGGACGCAATAGGCTAGGTTCCGTCAGCCTAAACGAATGTCTTCAGCCTGATTTATTTAATTTAATATTTAAATCATTTATTTAGTTGATTCAATCTTACATTTAAATTCACTGGGGCCACATACGACCTCTAAAAATTACAGAAAAAATATTCCTAGTTATGTTTTGACGATACGGTCGTAACAAAATTAATTTCGTCGAATTCCGAGACTGTTTGAAAAATGGCCTTTTTCAGGTCGATTAAATTCAATAGAAATTGACAAAACACATTTTCTTTTACCACGCTCACATATTAATTCGAAAAATGCTGAAAATTGAAACCTAGCAAAAATTTGACATTCCGGTTCCAACAAAAGTGGTTTCGTCGAAAACCGAGATCATTTGCAAAATGGCTATTTTTAAGGGCCATGTATTATGTTAAAATATATATAAATTCTACAGTGACTTTTCTAAATTTGGAACTGGACATAACTTTCTATTTTCAAAGTGAAATTTCAGTTTCTTATATTCATTAGAAAGATATGATTAAACAGATTTAAATATTTCTAGTTTCATTCAATTCTGATTTAAAATGAATCCTGTATATTAAATTGAAATTTAAAATCGAATTTTCGAACTGCCACGCCATTTCAAACTCCTTTTATAATTAAAATAAATTTATTTGTTTTAACTTATATTATAATATATTTCTATACGTTATTACTTAAAATAAATAATTTTAAATATTAAAAATCCATTAAATTTTCTAAAATAAAATTTTTAAATTGGTTCAGAAATTGCGGGTTGTTACGAATATTTTTTCTGGAAATAATTTAGTTTTATAAATTCGACATTGTCGAATTCATATCATAAATCCGTTTGGATTTATTTTAGTTCAACTTATATTCCGAACCTTGGAATAAATTTCATCGTTTCCCTTTTAATGCAATTCCCAATTCAATTTAAATCCATATTTGAAATTATCCAAATGATAATTTTCCACCTTTCTCTGAAAAATAAATTTCCCTTTTTTTTAAATAACACACTTGTATTTACATTTCTCAAATTATCTAAATGATAATTTTCCCCGTTTCATTTATAAACACGTTTACAAATTCAACTTCAATTCCCTACATCACTTAATTTATAAACATTGTTTATAAATTTCTTAACCCATTCCAATTTCAAATTCTATTTTAGAAAAATTGATTTCCCTTTTAAATTTAAAAATCCCTTTCATGATGCTTTTATATATCTTCGGGCCGCATTGATATTTAAACAATCAAAGCACTCAATGATCAAACAACACATCACATACGATAATATATGTGAAAACAAACCAATAATAATATTTTTGAGGAATCCAGTTGGATCCCTCCAACCTGTTTTTCCTGCATCCACAGACGTTAGCCAACATAAATAATACCCATCCTGCTTCGAGGCAGGATATCGCGGTATAGAAGGTCATCCACTATCATAGCGTAAGGCGTTTAGGGTCATCCGCTAATGATACTGCGGGCATCCGCTAATGGTACTGCGGGGATCCAACCACCAATATATATATAATAGCCACAAACACCAATCCTATATAACTAATATATATATAGAATAGCCACAACAATATTTTAATGCAACCAAACAACCATGAAACAATTATTTTAACGAATAAAATAATTCAAGAATAAAAATATGAGTTAGATTTACTCACCATGATTTTAACTGACAAAATAAATGTAAGACGTTTGATCTAAATTCCATCTGTCTCCATGAAATCCAAATCCATTTCCTATTATAGGTCCAACTCGATTTGCGCTAGCATTTTAGACCTTGTATAAATTAAGCATAATATTTCTAAGGAACCAATTAATTAAATTAATAATTAGCTAAATTAAATTCGCTTTTATCTTATTCCCTAATCTCCTTTAATCATGGTTTAATATTATATCTATAAGTTAACGTGATTATATATATAATCCATTAAATAAATCTAACTAATTTATTTATATAAATAGGATATCTCAAATTTTATTTAATGATCAAACTATTACAATTTAAACTAAATACTAAAATAAGCAACAATCTAATTTATGATTCATATAATGATTTACTAAATATTTTTCTTTCAAGATTAAAAATTCCTAATAACAATAAATGTTATTTTCTTCCTTCCTAACAATATACTAATTTAATCTTAACAGATATACTAATTTAATCTATACTGGTGTACTAATTTAATCTATACAAGAAAATATTAACTAAACACATTTATAATTAGTTTCCTTTAATCTCTTTCTATAACCTACTTTTCTGTTCAGTAATTTTTTATAGCATTTAACTAAATAAAATAAACTAATGAATTCACTAATTACCTCATTGAAAAATAAAGCGTGCAAAATCCTTCTTCTACAATCCGTAGAAATCCTGACATAGCAATCTGCCATCGAAGACTAAAACCTCAACATCGATGACAACCTTAATCACTTGCGAACCCCTCTGCAAACGCCTCAACTCCATCACGCACTCCTAATCTTCGAGCTTCAGAAATACCATGCTCGTTGATCTTCGCCACTTCGATTCCATCCTCTGACTTGTGCCTAACTTCCACAAGGTCAACGCCGACCTCGACTTCCCCATTCAATGCCTGAATCATCGAATGACTTAAGCCCTAGCTCATCGCTTGAAAAAAATCGAGCACCAGAGAATTCGATCGCACAAAATTCAGATGGTATAAGCCGGTAGTTGTCGAATATACTAACCAGATGAATCTAAATCTGAACAATTTTATTGAGTAATCAATTTTATATTGATTTTTGGAGATCAGAAATCAACTGTGGCATTTGTTTTTGGGTATTTTAGAAATGGAAGAATGAAAGAAAATTAGAAAGAGAGAGGGGTCGGCTTTTGATTTGGGTTTTCTAGGAAAGGGAATTCGTGGTTTATAAAAGGAACAAGCAAATCTTTTGAAACTTTCTGTTTGATCGAACTGGATCTTCAGAAGAGAGAAACAAGAGAGGGGGCTTATGCATTTATATAAACGAGGAATACTTCATTGTGAAGGAAATTAGTCTGCGGATAGTACACATAGGTTATAGGCTTAAGAAATATTAAATTTTGATTTGATTTAACAAAATCTTTGTTCTTTTTAAATAGATTTCGATTTGATTTCGAACTTTATCCGATTTGACATAAAGAGATTTTTATTCTTTTTTGATGGATATCGATTTGATTTCAAGCCTATCCACAAATCAAAAATCTCGGGGACCATAAATTGAAATCAAGAACCGCTATTTTAACATAACACTGACGTTTTCATGTTATAATGCTGTTCTGAGTTGAACAATATATATTCTGAAATTTAATTTGAACGTATATACTATATTAAATTAATATAATTTAAATTCAGAATTAATTAATTCACTGGTAATAAATATTTTTTTATTATCGTTCAATATTCAAACAGAATTTATACCGGTCATATGAATTGTTTAGGACTCCGTATTTAACTTCGATTTCAACTATATTTCGTATTTCGCTAATTTAATATATTAGTATTAAATAGAAATTGATTTTTAAATTGATAACTTAATATAAAAATTCATTTATATTATCAACTCAATATTTAAAACGATATTAAATATTTAAAATTAATCAACCAAGAATCCAGGTCATTACATATTTATTTCAATTAGTTTGTTTATTACAAATAATAGTACAATTATCATTCATGTCTACAATCAATCTCATATACAGGAGTTCCTCACTACATATCACTAAGTTTATACAGACTCAATTATAGACAATAACACATAGTCTTCTTGTGCTCCAATCCAGCCCAGTCACCTATATACCTGTCATAGAAGCACATACGGTAAACTGGAACAAAAATAGATTAAATACAAGCAAATATTTTTTTTTTTAAATTTTATTTTCCTTAGAATTTTGATGTGTTTCTCATCATTTTTTCTAGACTTGGTCTGATATATATAAATTTATATGAGCCTAGACTACTTGTAATATTCACAGTGATACACTGTAAATACTACAAGGCAGAATGTATCTCTAGTGCTCACGGATCAGCCTCAACACAACTACACTGGCTTGCTAATTAGAACCAACATTTAAAATTACATGATTCTGAACAACCATAACTCAGATATAGTGGTCTACTGATAAAAAATTCATGTATGTCATTCGAATAGACCACATGTATATACATGTATACATATACATTTGTATGTATATACACATAAATTAAAATGTGCATGTGCATAAGTCGGTCATGTAAACAACATGCCAAATATGGCAAATTACAACCAGCCTCAACATGATCAAAGAAATGGTGAAAGCACAAAACAGGTCCAATCAACAAAGTCAACCTAGTAAGTGGCCAACATGACAAATACATGGCTGGCACCACACAAATGCATGAGGCAGGCTCAATGTAACACCCCGAAATTTTAACAACACTAAAGAGGACAAATTAAAGAATAATTAATTTAATATTCAGAATGAAGGGAAATGTACTGCATCGTTCGTCATGGAATTCTGATCAAAATAAACACATGGTTTGCATAAAACGGACACCATATGAAGAAGTTATGAAGGATTAAAGTTTTTATATGTGCAAGAAGTATATATATATAGGGTTTATAAATTCAAAATTAGGTCCAAAAATTCAATGGGGTAAGCGGGAAAAATCCCGCCCAGGGGTGTCGACCCCTTGAGGGGGTGCCGACCCATGGGTCGACCCACTAAGGGGTGGGTCGACCCCCTAAGGGGTGGGTCGACCCCCCAAGGAAGACGTAGAAGATTAGGGTTTGGGGCTGGTAGCTACATATATGGCCTCATTTCTCATATTTTGCACACTGAAAATAATGGAGAACTAGATGCTGCCTCTGCCCAGATCAAATCCAGTCTTTTTCTTCTACTGTAATCAAGTTATTCAAGTGTAGATTTGTGATTCAACATCTGTTGTTCGTCTTCTATTTTTCTAGATCCAAACACTGTCAGTTTAAGTTACTTTTAGATATAAATAATTAAAAAGTAAAACATGATATGACTATAATTTGGATCTATGCTTGTGACTGCTTGAATCATATCAGATCTGTTATAACTGGTGTATCTATGATATTCTGACATGACTATAATTTGGATCTTAACCTCGGTCAAGTTAGATCTACCTTTGACTATAAATCTAATTCACTATTTAGATCACCTTGTTCTATTAAGTTTATGCTCAAATCAGATTTGTTGTTAGTTGGACATCTAAATCATTATTTAGATCACAACATGCCTATCCCTATTATGCTAGAATCAATGCTATTGTCACATATTCATCCTGTATGCTTATCTTGCCGTTATGCCACTATATGTTTATGCCATTACATGTTTGTTAGTATGATCATCTCTGTCCCTTTTCCCTCTATCTTTTCCCTTTTATTTTTATATATCCAGGCTACCTTTGAGTCTAGGCATGCCACTGAAACATGCAAATACGTTAGATTGGGAACGAGGGGAAAACAGTGAAAATTGGGCATAACTTGAAATTGAGAATCTGGGCATAACTTGAATAAAGTGTATTAATATGAATTTGGGGCATATAGTTCATTATGAACATAACTTGGGAAAAAAGGGGCATGGAAACCTATAACAACATAGGTAAATTTGGTTAATAATGAAAATGCCTATGATTACAGTAATTAGAAATTGTAACTATGCCTGGACACAAGGTTAGATTACACTTGTGGTGGAAGTCTGCCCGGAACCGCCCGACATATCCAGCAACCACAAGTGGTGAATCTAATGTGAGGTGTCTAGGTGCACAAACACGTGACGTGCTAAGACACGAGGTTAAGCCCGATTTGTGGGATAAGTCTTCCCAGACCCGCCCGACATATCCAGCATCCACAAGTTATAGGTTAAATGTGGGAGGTCTAGCATATTATAACCATAAATGAATATATGGTAATAAACTTGAATACTTAACCTAGTTGAATCCATAGGGATTGTGTTAACATGTCAATTTGAATAGGGGTTAAGTAAACTTGGTTGAAACAGCGAGAGGGTTAAGTATATCTGTGTTGGGTGGGTAATATTTATATATATGGGCCCATAAACTTAACCGGCTGGGGTTATGTAATTAAAGACATCGTTAGGTAAGTATAACCTATGGAAATCCTAGTGGGGATGCAAGACAAAGGGGAGAGCATGCATCATCATATGTGTGGGACCTGTTTTAGTCAATAACCCTTATATAGGTATCAAACGAGTACTCCGAGCTAGGTCGGAGTCAGGGAACGCTTACTGGGCTGATTCTAAGAGATCCAAACGTGGAGGACGGTGTGGGCGGCGCAAACCGATCGGGGTCATGTGCATGCTTGATCCGGGCAAAGGGGGATAAGATGATTGTGGCACCTGTAGATATGGTTGTGCATCCTGAAAACTAAGGGTTGCCATTTTAGGGAGTGATACACCCTACTGTGGAGCCAGCACAGGGTATCTACGAAGTAGGGAGCCGGTCAACTAGGGTAGTAATTGGGGTACACAAAGACTCCGGTATATTTAGGAGACCGTTATTATCCATAGGGGTAACTCCGGATTGTTGGACTACCTGTTGATCATATAGGGTGAAAACCTCTCACTAGAAGTATGCCTAAGTCTACTATCATACAGTTGTTAGGATCATCTCATTCTGGTTATACTAGTATCAGTGCAGAGTGATCATTAGAGAAGCGCATACACTTTATCATGTTTACCTTGTCATACCTGCATTTTGTGATGTTATCTTTCTCATCCACTTTATATGCCTATTATGATACTTTTACTTATTTACTTGCTAAAAGTAACTGGACTTGCCAGGCTTTATGTTTGACCATTTTTGTTTCCTCTTCTTTCTTCCATCCCCCCCCAAGGTTCTCAGGATGAGAATACTCAAGCTTGACCAAGATTCTGCTATCATTTTGCTGGAGTTGCTTAGATGTATTGCTCAAGCTCCTATCTTTGCTACTATGGCTATGTTTATATTTAGGGATTATGCTTCTTTTATTTTATTACTCTGATGTTTTAAGTGCAAGACAGAAGTTTCGATGATGTGCTGGGTTTATGTATTTTCAGAGATATGATGTTTTGAACCACGATGCTTTATGATTAATAAAGTTTTTAATTCCGCTACTATTTTATATCTGTCTTGTAATGTTTCTGTTTACCTATAACGCTTCACGAAACTTAATGCATTCTCTTAATGAGTGACATTAACGGACGTGGGTGTCACACTGGGTATCTGAGCTGAAGGTTATCAGATTAGATAAAAGTTATTGAAAATTATTTTCAAAAAGGTTTTAAAAGAAAGCATTTTCATAAGAAAAGTCTATTTTGAAAAACATATTCCCCAAAGCCATATGTAATATCTTTCGATCCTTCATCTGAATCTATTTCCTTTTATCTCAGAATGTCTGGGGAACCTAATAATCCAGAGGGCGTTATGATACCAGACCGGTTCCATGGGTATCTAAAGGCTACGGCGCCCGGCGGTTGTCAAGCTGACGTTCCTCCCCCAGTTGCACCCGTCGTTCCTTCTCCTCCTCTACGTGCAGACAAATTCTCTAAGATCTACAAAGATTTCAGTGATATGGGAGGAAAGCCATTCCATGGAACCGAGACATTCGTAGAGGCAAGGAATTGGCTCAAGGAGACAGAAGACTTGTTTGGAATTCTCGAAATGGATGATCGTAGAAAGATTTTAGACAAAGGTTTGAAATGAAGTTTCTTTCTGAAGCGGGGCGTAACCCAAGCGATTTGAAATGAAGTTTCTTTCTGCTTCGTTCTGGTGGGAAGTAACCCAAGCGGGGCGTCCGGTGGAAACTTGGGATGATTTTAGACAAAGGTTTGAAATGAAGTTTCTTTCTGAAGCTGAGAAAAGCATGCAAATGGAGAGGTTCTTGGCACTCAAACAAGGAAACATGACTGTTAAAGAATATGTGAACAAATTTAACCAGCTAGCAAGGTTTGGATTGGAACTGGTAGATACTCCACATAAGAAAGCTTTGCAGTTTGTTAAAGGGATGAACGAACCCCTCCATGGGTTAGCTATGTCCCATATTCCAATGGGATCAACTTTTGAAAGGCTTGTTGATATGGCCTTGATGCATGAGGAAGACAAAAGCGACAAGAAGGAAGTTAAAGTTGAGGAATCACAAAACAAGAAATTATGGCCCAAGAAAGGACAACAACAATAGAAACAGAAGAAGGGCGGAAAGAATGACAAGGCTAAGGATAAGAGAAAGTGCCATAGTTGCGGAAGAGAGGATCACTTGGCAAAGGATTGCAAAATAAGGAAAAATACTCGCTTCAATTGTGGAGAGGTCGGACACTTTGCTAAGGAGTGCCCGAAGAAACAAGGACAAGGTCAAAGGGCAGGAGCTTCTGGAGGGCAGGTGCATGCTCTTGCGACCAGAGCTCCAGATAGAGGTAGGAAAATTACCGTGGAAGGTTTGATTTCTCTTTCCAGTCATCCTATTAGAACTCTTTTTGATTCTGGAGCTTCACATTCATTTATATCTAGTTCCGTGGTTGAGCCTCTGCACATAAATACTAGTATAGTAGTGGATCCCGTAGTTGTCTCAAACCCCATTAGTGGTTCGGCTGTGACGGCCCGCCCCGCACCAGCCGACATTTCCCATGAAAATGCGTTGTGCCGATGTTCAACCAGCACGAGCAGCACGAGATGGTCGCCAAAGAAAGGGAAAAGAAAAGGACTTACTGGTGAACTAACAAAGAACCTGTAGAATGTCTCACAGCGCAAGGAATAAAATACAATAATAGCATACTTGACATAAAACAGGTGAGACAGTGCATAAGCTGAAACTAAACATCATAGCAGCAGAAAATCCCAATACAGCTTATGTTCCACATTATCATTATTACAACTTTAAAACTGTTTCTAAAGAAAAAGAAAGGAAAGGTACACTACTAATGCCCAAAGTAGTGTTTAGCAGCGACACAGGGAGAATATCTATATACATCATACGTGGGAGCCTCCTGCTCGTCTCCGGTACAGCTACCCGTGCATACCACCTAACCTGTCTCTAGTCTGCCCGTTTAAGAGCACCCAGAGTAATAAGAAGAGACATAAAAATCTGAGTCAGACAAAAGTCTGGTATGAGCGATAAGCATCAAAACAGGCAATAACTGGTATACCTAACCATACCTGAACCTGGACCTACAACCAAAGAATTAGCACAACATACCGCTCAATACTCTAAGGTGCCACTAACATGTGTAAAGAATACGGGGGTTGGGGTGTGCATGACATAGTGAAAGCAACAAATCAAACATATCAACCATCCTCACACCTCTCACTCATGCGTAAAGCATACGATATCCACCACTTTGATCACCCTATTCCTTGCTATGATCACTCTGCCCCATGGAGTCATGATGACACCACTGCACTGATCCATAACCACTAGTCTTTGCTATGTCCAGTCTGCCCCATGAAGTCATTACAACTCCATTGCACTGGCTCATAGCCTTGCTACGATCACTCTGCCCCATGGAGTAATAACTACCCCACTACATTGATACGTAGCCTAACATCCGTCTTGATGGTGAATCAAAGCTATAGATGTCGATAACCCCTTAGCACGCATCCCGCAGCAAAGTCCAACTCATGAAGTTGACTCGTTGGTTCCCAACTGGATCCCGAGTTCTACTTCACATTTGGACTACCTTTGCATCTCGGGTTTTGGTCTTCTCCAGATCGGTTCGGTTCTTCACTTTACCTTACCTCAGATCGTGCTCCTGGTTCGGTTTGTGGTCCACACCTCAAGTCCAAGCTCTTCGGTTTGGCTCATGGCCTTCATCACCTTGGATCGAGTCGAGTTCCTCAAGCTCCTCCATGGTGCATCGGTTCGGGTCGGGTATCGTGGTTCGGATCGGCCATGGTCATCTCACAGCCTCCCCTACCGGTTCGGTTCGTAGGTGACTACACGGGTCGGGTCGTTCACGAGTGGAGTTAGTTCGTGAGCTGGCTTCCAGTTCGGGTCGAAGAGCTTCTGGCGGATCGGTTCGAAGATGACACTCCATGAGCAGTTCGATTCGCGAGTTGCACCTCGGGTCGATCCGTGCTCCCATCCGATCCGGTTCGGGTACTTTCCTGCACTTTTCCTGCAACTTCCAACGACTATTTATACGCCACTCGACGGCGTTTTCGACCGCTCTAACTATTTTATACAATCACAAAGCAAACCATACAGTCATAGCAACAAATAGAAGTGACCACAAACACCAAAACAACAATTTGAGAGGTTAAAACCGATCAAACACAGCCAAAATCCCATATTTTCCCTTAAGCATGTTTAAAAAAAACTAATGATAGGATTAGTAAAACTTAAACAAATTAACCCAAGTTTCTAATAGAGGTCTAAAGCATCATTTCGAATTTTATGAATATTTTTCCAGAATTTAATCATGTATGAATTCGCTAATTAACACTAATTATCCTTAATTAACCATAATTAGTGAGGAACTATGCAAATCACTCACCTTTGCCACAAATAAAATATCAAATCTGAAATGATTTTCTGTTTGGCGATGTTCCCAAGGTTATACAGTAGTTCTACCTTGATTCTTGTGCTAATCATCTTTGATTAGATGTAGATTTGGCTTAATTAGTGATTAATTGGTGATTTGGGGTGCTTTAGCAAGTGGAGGCCATTGTTAGGTTGAGAGGAATGTCTTAGGCGGCTGGAAAATGAAGTAAACTTCATTTTCTAAACCCTAGCAACCCTCTTATACTCCAAATCCCTAAATTCCCCTTTGGGCCTAGCTGTTAATCACCCGGTTAAGCCCAATTAAGCTGTTTTTCACCACCTGAAACTTGTTTCAGCCATATCTCCCAAACGGTGAGTCCGTTTGGCTAATGTGACCACTCTACGGAAAGGTAAACCATTATCCAGATCTAATGGAAGTGGTTTTAGGACAAAACTCTTGTCCAATCAAAAGTTATGGCTGAAACAAGATCAGCTTGGGGCAAAACGGTCATTTAAAAATTGGTAAAAATCATGAACATGGGAAATGACCCCACTAGTCGTTTCCAAAGTTACATGACCATACGACTTCGCATGTAAAAGAAATAAATATTCTACGATCCTTCGATGCGTAGAATGCGGGTCGTTACATTCTTCCCCCTTAGGAAATTTCATCCTGAAATTCCTTAAGCCAAAACATACAAAGGATCCCGCATGCCTACTAGCCACATACAACAATCAAACATGCAAAACAAACAAAACAAGCCTATCCTAGCATGCAGAAAGACTAAATCGAAACTGTAATCTTACCAAGTGACGAATTCTGGATATGTCTTCCTAATGCTCTCCTCTGTCTCCCAAGTACAGTCATTCTCATTCTCGCCCCACTGAACTTTGACTAATTTCACCGCCTTCCTTCGAAGTTGGTTCGTATCATTCCCAATAATACGCATAGGCTTGCGGCTCCTAACCGCCTCGGGTTCAACCTCGATATCATCCAACTGATCTGGTGAAATAGCCACATCGGGGTCACACACAAATTTCCTTAACTGGGAAACATGAAATACGTTATGAACTCCTGCCATCTTCTCTAGTAATTCAACTTTATATGCCAGATTCCCAATTTGCTCAATAACTGGGAAAGGACAAACAAATCTTGGTGTTAACTTGCCTCTCATGCAAAATCGTATCACGCTCTTCAACGGAGAAATCTTGACAAACACCAAGTCTCCAATGGAGAACTTTAATTCTCTTCTCCTCTTATCGGCATAACTCTTCTGCCTATCTTGAGCAGCCTTCATTCGCTGTTGGATAACCTTAATCTTAGCTGAAGTCTCTCTTATCACATCTGGTCCAAGCACAAACTTCTCACCAGTTTCTAACCAACATGATGGTGAGTTACACGATCTTCCATACAAAGCTTCAAATGGAGCCATACCAATCCTGGATTGATAACTATTAATATATGCAAACTCTACTAGATGCAAATGGCTATCCCGTGATCCACCAAAGCCTAATATGCAAGCTCTCAAGAGATCTTCTAATACTCGATTCACCTTCTCTGTCTGTCCGTCGGTTTGAGGATGATACGCGGTATTGAGACGTAATTCTGATCCTAACGCCTCTTGTAAGTTCTTCCAAAATCCACTAGTGAACAACGGATCCCAGTCACTCACAATGCCTTTGGGTATTCCATGAAATCTCGCTACCCACTTTACATATAGTTCAGCTAACTTAGCTGCCGTTCTATTCGACCTGACGGGTATAAATCTTGCACTCTTGGTCAATCGGTCCACAATCACCCAAATGCTATCATGGCCCGATCTAGTCCTTGGTAACCCACCAATGAAACCCGTTGAGACTTGTTCCCATTTCCATTCTGGAATCTCTATTGGTTGCAACAAACCACTAGGCTTCTTTTGCTCAGCTTTAACTAGCTGGCAATTCATGCATTTAGATATAAACTTCCCAATGTCTCTTTTCATCCCTTCCCAGTAGTAGGTCTGTTTCATGTCTCGATACATCTTGTTACCACCGGGGTGTATAGTCAGTTTTGAGTGATGACATTCTCTAAGAAATTCATCTCTCAATCCATTGACATTGGGTAAAACTAATCTTCCATTCTTTCTAAGCCATCCATTTCGATCAAGCCCATACTTGCTCATCTCTTCGTCGATTCCCATCTCTAACTTTGAGATGATTTCCAATAGGTTAGGATCGTCCCTCTGACTGGAACCAATCCGCTCAATCAAAGTGGGTCTAATCGTCAAACTTGCTAACATTTCTAGATCCAATTCGCACTTTGGTCTGAAATCATACCTAGCAATGTACTCCAGTTGCTTCCATTCTAGAAACATAGCCCCTAAATTGGCATGTCTTCTACTCAATGCCTCAGCCATCGCATTGCCCTTTCCTGGTGTATATGCGACGTTGAAATCATAGGAAGCTAAGAATTCTAACCATCTTTGTTGTCGGAGATTTAGATCCTTCTGAGAGAAGAGATACTTTAACGATTTATGATCAGTAAACAACTCGAATCTTTCTCCCAAAAGATAATGTCTCCACATCTTCAATGCGAATATGATCGCTGTTAATTCCAAGTCATGGGTAGGGTATCTTTTCTTGTGCGGTTTCAATTGCCAACTTGCATAAGCTACAACCCTACCTCCTTGCATTAGTGCAGCACCCAGTCCGGTACCACATGCATCTGTATATACTGTCATCTCTTCATTCCCCTTAGGAATGACTAACACCGGTGCACATGTCAACTTTTCCTTTAGACTTTTGAATGCATTCTCGCAATTTTCATCCCAGACGAAAGCTTGATTTTTCTTAGTCAACTGAGACAATGGTGCTTCTATCTTGGATAAGTCTTGGATAAACTAACGATAATATCCAGCTAATTCCAAGAAACTTCTTATGTCCGTTGCATTCTTGGGCGTAGACCGGTCTTGTATCGTAGCCACCTTCGCAGGGTCCACTTCGATACCATTTTCTCAAACAACATGGCCCAAGAACCTCACTTCCCTTCTCCAGAAGTGACACTTAGAAAACTTTGCTTTCAATTGGTGTTTTCTCAACACCTCCATCACTATCCTCAAGTGTTCCTTGTGTTTTTCCTCTGTCCTCGAATAAACAAGTATATCGTCCATGAACACAAGAACAAATTTATTCAACTGATCTCTGAATACCCTATTCATAAGATCCACAAAATATGCTGGTGCATTGGTCAACCTGAATGGCATGACCAACCACTCATAAAATTCAAACGACATCCGAAATGCCGTTTTAGCTATACTCTAGCTTCCACTCTAAGCTGATGAAAACCTGTCGCGAGATCCAACTGGGAGAACACTCTCGCGCCACTCAACTGATTAAACAAATCATCTGTCCGTGGTAGAGGGTACTTATTCTTCCTCGTCACCTTGTTCAATTCGCTGTAGTCCACACACAATCGAAGGGAACCATCTGCCTTGGTAGCAAACACAACTGGTGCTCCCCACTCAGAAACACTTCTTCTGATAAATCCCTTCCTCAAAAGATCGCTTACTTGCACCCCGATCTCTTGCTGCTCCCTTGGCGTCGTACGACGAAGTGGCATCACTATAGGTCTGGCATCTTTCACCAAATCAATACGAAACTCAATCTCTCGGTGTAGTGGAAGTCCGGTCACTTCCTCGAAGACGTCCGGATACTGGCCAACCACGGACACATCTGACAACTCATCATGCGGGATGTCGAGGGAATTTAGAAAACTAGCCATTACCCCATCATTGGGTAGACCACCAAACACTACCCTCCGCTCATCATCCGCTCTAACTGTCACCAAAAAGCCCTCACAGTCTACCACCACCCCGTATCTTTGGAGCCAATCGACTCCCAAAATAATTCCAAACCCAGTAAAGCCCAAAACAAAGCAATCACAAACAAACATGCATTCATGACTCGATAAGACCACATTACGACAAATCATGCTAAGGCTAGTCGAACCACCAATCGGGTTCGTCACTACTAAAGGTCTATCGACAATCTCGGGCTCCAATCCCAACCTATCTACCAGGTCACTAGATATGAAGGAACTGGAAGCTCCGATATCAAACAATACTCGAACAAGAACATCATAAACAGAAAACATACCTTGGACAACAACATTCTTTCCTTTCTCCGCCGCAATTGGGGCAATCGATGAAGAAGGAACAACATTGATAGCATATGCTTTCACAATCTGCTTTTCCTTATGGGGTTGCAGACACTTGTCCTTGTGATGTCCCACTTGGCCATAGTTGAAGCACTTCCTATCCACTGGCTTGGCCTGACATTCTTTGGCATAGTGGCCCTTCTTACCACAGCTGAAGCACTCAACATCTTTCTTATTCTTTTTCTTCGGGCCATCCTTGGTCTGATTCTGCTTTCTCTTATTCTGAGAACCATTCTTGCCTCCACCGCTTGCTTGCAGCTTTGACTCCTCTGCAGATGCAACCTCAGTCTTTGACTTAGGGTAAAGACACCCTGACCTCAATGCTTTCCCCACGATCGATTCAAACGTCTCATCAATGTTGTTAATAAGCCTTTCCCCCAAGTAATGATCCAAACCTGTTATAAACTTCTCATTCTTCTTATCGGGAGTGTCAATGAGGGATAATCCATACTTCGATAAAACATCGAATTCTGCAATGTACTCCGAGACTGCCCTACCATTCTGCTTGAGCTCCAGGAATTTCCTAAACAACTCTGACTTTTGGGCAGCTAGGATAAATTTTTCACTGAATCAGCCTTAAAATGATCCCATGTAACTTGGTCCTCAGGGGTAGCTGCCTTAATAGCATTCCACCAATTCATCGCCCATCCTTGCAGCTGACGGGATGCTAGCTTTCTCTTCATCGCATCCTCGATACCCAGATCTTCGAAGATTCGCTCACAGCTATCTAACCAATCCTGAACTTCTGTGGACGATTCCGTTCCGTGGAACGACTTTCCACCAAGACTAGTGTAATCCTTGCTAAGCTTAGCGAAATCGGCCCTAGGCGCTTGCACCGCTGCACCACCACCATTAGCAGCATTAGTGACTGCCCTCTAAACGTCCCTAAGCATCTCTCTCATGAAATCATTAAACATAGCCCTCATGTCAGGAGCATTCCCATTATTATCTCCTCTACCAGTACCCCTCGTATATCGGCTCATCATTCAATCTGTAAAGAGAAACGATTAACCATCTTCTTTGTGGTGTCAGTGCAGTGCGACTTCATCCTTAGCTATACTGATAGTATATATATAGCTTTTGAAAACCAAAATAATCACAAATACGCGCTCTCATATACGTACCATCTCTCCCTAGGTTAACTACGCAACCTAGAGCTCTAATACCAAGTGTGACGGCCCTCCTCGCACCAGCCGACATTTCCCATGAAAGTGCGCTGTGCCGATGTCCAACCAACACAAGATGGTCGCCAAAGAAGGGGAAAAGAAAAGGGCTTACTGGTGAACTAATAAAGAACCTGTAGAATGTCTCACAGCGCAAGGAATAAAATACAATAATAACATACTTGATATGTAATAGGTGAGACAGTGCATAAGCTGAAACTAAACATCATAGCAGCAGAAAATCCCAATACAACTTATGTCCCACATTATCATTATTACAACTTTAAAACTATCTCTAAAGAAAAAGAAAGGAAAGGTAAACTACTAATGCCCAAAGTAGTGACCAACAGCAACATAGGCAGAATATCTATATATATCATACGTGGGAGCCTCCTGCTCGTCTCCGGTACAGCTACCCATGCATACCACCAAACATGTCTCTAGTCTGCCCGTTTAAGAGCACCCAGAGTAATAAGAAGAGACATAAAACTCTGGGTCAGACAAAAGTTTGGTATGAGCGATAAGCATCAAAACAGAACAATAACAGGTATACTAAACCATACTGAACCTAGACCTGCAACCAAAGAGTCAGCACAACATACCGATCAATACTCTAAGGTGCCACTAACGTATGGTGTAAAGAATACAGGGGTGGGGGTGTGCATGATATAGTGAAAGCAACCAATCAAACATAGCAACCATCCTCACACCTCTCACTCATGCGTAAAGCATACGATATCCACCACTTTGATCACCCTATTCCTTGCTATGACCATTCTGCCCCATGAAGTCATGATGACACCACTGCACTGATCTATAGCCACTAGTCCTTGCTATGTCCACTCTTCCCCATGAAGTCATAACAACTCCACTACACTGGCTTATAGCCTTGCTATGATCACTCTGTCCCTTGGAGTAATGACTACCCTACTGCACTGATACATAGCCTAACATCCGTCTTGGTGGTGAATCAAAGCTGTAGACGTCGATAAACCATTAGCACACGTCCCGCGGCAAATCTCAACTCATGAAGTTGACATGTTGGTTCCTAACTGGATCCCGAGTTCTACTTCCCATTTGGACTACCTTTTCATCTCTGGTTTTGGTCTTCTCCGAATCGGTTCGGTTCTTCACTTTACCTTGCCTCAGATCGTTCTCCTGGTTCGGTTTGTGGTCCACACCTCAAGTCCAAGCTCTTCGGTTCGACTCGTGGCCTTCATCACCTTGGATCGGGTCGAATTCCTCAAGCTCCTCCATGGTGCATTGGTTCGGGTCGGGTATCGTGGTTCGGATCGGCCATGGTCATCACACAGCCTCCCCTACCAGTTCGGTTCGGAGGTGACTATACGGGTCGAGTCGTTCACGAGTGGAGTTAGTTCGTGACCTAGCTTCCAGTTCGGGACGAAGAGCTTCTGGCAGATCGGTTCGGAGATGACACTCCACGAGCGGTTCAGATCGCGAGTTGCACCTCGGGTCGGTCCGTGCTCCCATGCGATCTGATCCGGTTCGGGTACTTTCCTGCACATTTCCTACAACTTCCAGCGACTGTTTATACGCCACTCGACGACGTTTTCGACCACTCTAACTATTTTAGACAATCACAAAGCATACCATATAGTCATAGCAACAAATAGAAGTGACCACAAACACCAAAACAAAAACTTGATAGGTTAAAACGGAAACACAGCCAAAATCCCATATTTTCCCTTAAGCATGTTTAAGCAAAACTAATGATAGGATTAGTAAAACATAACCAAATTAACCCAAGTTTCTAACAGAGGTCTAAATAATCATTTTGAATTTTATGAACATTTTTCCAGAATTTAATCATGTTTAAATTCGCTAATTAACACTAATTACCCTTAGTTAACCATAATTAGTGAGGAACTACGCAAATCACTCACCTTTGCCACAAATAAAATATCAAATCTGAAATGGTTTTCTGTTTGGCGCTGTTCCCAAGGCTATGCAGTAGTTCTACCTTGATTCTTGTGCTAATCCTCTTTGATTTGATGTAGATTTGGCTTAATTAGCGATTAGAAGTTGATTTGGGGGTGTTTTAGCAAGTGGAGGCCATTGCTAGGTTGAGAGGAATGTCTTAGGCGGCAGGAAAATGAAGTAAAATTCGTTTTCTAAAACCTAACAGCCCTCTTATACTCCAAATCCCGAAATTCCCCTTTGAGCCTAGCTGTTAATCAACCGGTTAAGCCCAATTAAGCCGTTTTTCACCACTGAAACTTGTTTCAGCCATATCTCCCAAACGTTTAGTCTGTTTGGCTAGTGTGACCACTCTACGAAAAGGTAAACCATCATCCATATCTAATGAAAGTGGTTTCAGGTCAAAACTCCTTTCCACTCAAAAGTTATGGCCGAAAAAAGATCAGCTAGGGGCAAAACGGTCATTTAAAAATTGGTAAAAATCATGAACATGGGAAATGACCCCACTAGTCGTCTCCCAAAGTTACATAACCATACGACTTCGCATGTGGAAGTAATAAATATTCTACGATCCTTCAATGCGTAGAATGCGGGTCTTTACATCGGCTCATTTGTCCATGATTTGTTGGGGTTTGAGAATATCTGTGTTAGGCATCGAATTTGAGTGCAATGCGTATGTATTCGGTTTTATGGGCTATGGTTTGGGATGGATTGGCTAACCATGTATGGTGTCATTCTAGATTATGAGAGGAGGGTCGTTAAACTTTTGACTTTCCATGGGAGGACCCTTGAGATTTCTTGTGACCTGCAAGGGTTTGTTATGCTTAGTTTCCTAAAGTCTCTAGATACACCTATCGATGATCTGCAATCTGTGCCAGTAGTCTGAGATTATCCTAATATTTTTGATGAGGTACGTGGCTTACCTCTGAGGCATGAAATCGATTTTTGCATATATTTGGTGGACAATGCAAAGCCAGTTGCATTACCTGTGCTCCATATGGCTCCAAGGGAAATGAGGAAGCTTAGCAAGCAAGTAGGGGAGCTACTTGAGAAAGGGTTTATTAAGCGAAGCATATATGAATAGGGTGCTCCAGTGGTATTCACGACTAAGGCGGATGGTTCACTTCGCTTGTGTGTAGACTATTGGGAGCTGAATAAACTAACTAAGAAGAACATGCACCCAATTTTGAGGATAGATGACTTGTTTGACCAGCTTGTTGGTGCATCGGTATTCTCTCAATTAGACTTGGCCACGGGGTTTCATCAATTGAGGGTGGCCGAGGACAGTATAGATAAGACTGCTTTTAGGACTCCAGATGGTTTCTTTGAATGGCTCGTTATGCCTTTTTGGTTGGCGAATGCACCCACCTATTTTGTTGATCTGATGAGTAGGGTGTTTCGGGAGATTCTAAATAAATTTGTCGTGGTCTTTGTTGATGATATCTTGATCTTCTCAAAGTGCGAAGAAGAGCATGCCCAACATTTGAGAGAAGTTTTGAAAACTCTGCATGCGCATCAGCTTAAGGCAAAGTTCTCCAAATGCCATTTTTGGAGAAAAGAGGTGAGATTTCTAGGGCATGTGGTTTCTAAAGATGAGATAGCAGTAGATCCTGCAAAGGTAGTTGCAGTTCAAGATTGGCAAATTCCAAGGAATGCAATGGAAGTGAGAAGTTTTCTTGGACTGGCAGGCTATTATCGGAAGTTCATTAAGGACTTCGTAAAGATATCAGCCCCACTCACCAGGATGATGAAGAAGAATCTTACATTTTCATGGATATAGATTGTGATGTTGCATTCCAATGATTGAAGAGGGCTCTAACAACATCCCCAGTCTTAACCTTTCCCGATGGGAACAAAGTATTTACAGTTTACACTGGTGCATGTGGTACAGGACTTGGTGCGGTTCTAATGCAAGAGGGAAAGGTAGTATGTTATGGGAGTAGACAGCTAAGGGTTCATATGAAGAACTACCCTACCCATGATTTAGAGCTAGCTGTCATAGTATTCCCTTTTAAGACATGGCGTCATTATTTTCTTGGAGAGAAGTTCGAGTTGTACACCGATCATAAATCCCTTAAGTACTTGTTTTCGCAGAAGGATCTTAATTTAAGGCAACAAAGGTGCATGGAGTTCCTAGCGTCTTATGATTCGGGATTGCTTATACTCCTGGCAAGGGTAATGTGGTGGCAGACGCACTAAGTAGGCAGAGGATGGCCTTAAGTCCTCTGTTTGTGGAGAGGAAAAGCTTGGAGTTCATATCGACTTTTGACTTTAGACCCTCCACCAAGTTTTTGCCTGGTTTATTTGCATCGCTAGAGATACGCCCTACTCTTATGAATCAGATAGGAGCTTCGCAATGAAACGATCCACGGATTTCAGACATCTTGGATAGGCTCAGTAACGGGGAGACTTCTAGTCACCTCAATAGAAATTCCATAGACAATAAAGGGTGGTTGCGACGAGATGGAAGACATTGCGTTCCCCAAACTGGAAGTTTGTTAAAGACAGTCCTAGAGGAATCCTATCATTCTAAGATGACTATTCATCAAAGTGGCGATAAGATGTATAGAGATATGAAGAGGGTTTTCTTTTGGGCTGGAATGAAGAAGGATGTAGTAAAGTATGTTTCTCAATGTTTTGTTTGTCAGCAAGTTAAAGCTGAACAAAACAAGACCGATGGTTTACTTCATCCTTTGGAGGTTCCGCAGTGGAATTGGGAAAGCGTCTCTATGGATTTCATAGATGGTTTGCCTAGATCGAAGAAAGGCAACACTGGTATTAGGGTTTGGTGGATAGACTTACTAAGAGCGCTCATTTCATTCTAGTTAAGAGTAAGAGGACGGCAGCATGGTTGGTAGTGATTTACGTTTGTGAGGTAGTCCGTCTTCATGGAGTACCTTCCAGTATCGTAAGTGATCGGTACCCCATCTTCACCAGTGAATTTTGGAGGAGCTTGCAAGAAGCATTAGGTACACAGTTGTGTTTGAGCACTGCTTATCACCCACAGACCGATGGACAGATAGAAAGGGTGAACAGAGTTCTTGAGGATCTTTTGATGTTGTGTATCCTAAACTTCCGAGGGACTTAGGAAGAGCATCTTCCTTTAGTAGAGTTCGCCTACAACAACAATTATTAAGTTAGCATTGGCATGATACCCTTTGAAGCATTGTACGGGCGGCCCTGTAGGTCACCAACTTGTTGGTGGGAATCTACAAAAAGGCTATTACTTGGACCAAATATGGTTAGAGAAACGTCCGAGAAGATTGATCTTATTAGACGGCGAATGAAGACCTATCAAGATAGGAAGAAATCCTATGCTGACTAGAGAAGGACTGACATTGAATTTGAAGTAGGAGACATGGTTTTCATTAAGGTGTCACCTTTGAGGAATGTAGTTCGCTTCAGGTCTGTAGGGAAATTGGCGCCAAGATTTGTAGGACCATTTCCCATAACAGAAAGGAATGCCCAAATGGCCTATAGAGTAAAACTACTAGAGAGACTATCTGGCATTCATGATGTTTTCCACGTTTCTCATTTGCGGAAATGCTTGCATGATACCACATAAGTAGTTGAGCCAAGTATATTGGAGGAAGTAGAGGTGGAATGAGAGGCGACAGTTAGACGAGTTCCTTCCCGTATTCATGGATCAGAAGTTAAGAAGCTACGCATAAGAGAAGTCAAGTTGATAAAAGTTTAGTGGGGAGATAACCTAGAGGATGCAACTTGGGAGACTGAAGACAAGATTCGCGCTTCGTACCCTTTTCTTTTCGAGGGTATGTTCTTAACTTCCTTTCCAAAGCTTTTATTTATTCTTGTTTCTATCGTTTAAGTATGCCCTATCGATCGAATCTTCTTCCTTTAGGTAGGAATCCCATGTATGTTAACATGTGTTTGAGACATGTTATGTTTGACGGATGCAAGTGGATGCAAGTATTTGCTAGTGGTTGCTCGTGGATGCATATACACACACATTAGGCAATAGATTGGCTCAATCACTCTCATATTGCATATGGATATGTGTACATTTTTTCTTTTCTTTTAATGGATGGAAATGGATGTATCATCATATGGATGTTGCATTTGGATGAATGATTGTGCACACATATAGAACTTACATGTTATAATAGGATTGTTCCATCCATGTTCGATGCGTGGCACTAACATACATTGCATTAAGGAGGTTGAACGAATCAGTAGACTGCCTGATCTTTGCATTAGAATAAGGACATATACACACACCTTCGCATAAGTTCATATAAGCATTAGAGGTCTCTAAGGACAATGGATGGCTGTGATCGGTGGATTAGTAGATGGGTGATAGATGGTAGGATATACATTCTTCTTAACTTGGAGATTTCCGAGACGAAATCCTTTGAGTAGGGGAGAATGTAACACCCCGAAATTTTAACAACACTAAAGGGGAAAATTTAAAGAATTATTAATTTAATATTCATAATTAAGGGAAACGGATAACGCCATTGCGTTTGTCTCGGAATTCTGGTCAAAATAGACACCTGTTTTGCGTAAAACGGACACTGTATGAAGAAGTTATGAAGGTATGAAGTTTGTATGCGAGCAAGAACTATACACACACACACACACACACATATATATATATATATAGGGTTCAGAAATTCAAAATTAGGTCCAAAAATTTAAAATCATGAAGTTTGAGATGAGCGAGAAAAATCCGCCTAGGGGTGTCGACCCCTGGGTCGACCCCTCAAGGAGGGTGTCGACACATGGGTCGACCCCCCAAGGCAGACGTGGAAGATTAGGGTTTGGGATTGGTAGCTATATATATGGCCTCATTTCTCATATTTTACACACTGAATATAATGGAGAACTAGATGCTGCCTCTGCCCAGATCAAATCCAGTTTTTTCTTCTTCTGCAGTCAAGTTATTCAAGTGTAGATCTATGATTCAACATCTGCTATTCTTCTTCTATTTTTCTAGACCCAAACACTATGATTTTAAATTAATTTTAGATTTAAATAATTAAAAAGTAAAACATTATATGACTATAATTTGGATCTATGCCTTTGACTACTTGAATCATATCAGATCTATTATAACTTGTGTATCTATAATATTCTAACATGACTATAATTTGGATCTTATCCTTTATCATGTCAGATCTAACTTTGATTACCTGTTCTGTTATGTTTTGGCCAAATCAGATCTATTGTTAGTTGGACATCTAAATCATCGTTTAGATCACATTATGCCTATCCCTATTATGCTAGAAACAGTGCTATTGTCACATGTTCATCCTATATGCTTATATTGCCCTTAGGCCACTATATGTTTATGCCATTACACGTTTGTTTGTATAATCATATTTGTCCCTTTTCCCTTTATCTTTTACCTTTTATTTTTATATAGCCAGGCTACCTTCGAGCCTAGGCATGCCGCTTAAACATGCGAATACGTTAGATTGGGAACGAAGGGAAAACAGTGAAAATTGGGCATAACTTGAAATTGGGAATTTGGGCACAAATTGAATAAATTGTAATAATATGAATTTGGGGCATATAGTTTATTATGAACAAAACTTGGGAAAATGGGGCATGGAAACCTATAACGACATAGGTAAATTTGGTTAATAATGGAAATGTCTAGGATTACAGTAATTAGAAACTATAACCACGCCTAAACACGAGGTTAGATTACACTTGTGATGGAAGTCTGCCCGGAACCTCCCGGCATATCCATCGACCACAAGTGGTGAACCTAATGTGAGGGGTCTAGGTGCACAATCACATGACGTGCTAAGACACGAGGTTAAGCCAGATTTGTGGAATAAGTCTGCCTGGACCCGCCCGACATATCCAACATCCATAAGTTGTAGGTTTAATGTGGGAGGTCTAGCATATTATAACCATAAATGAATATATGGTAATAAACTTGAATACTTCACCTAGTTGAATCCATAGGGATTGTGTGAACATGTCAATTTGAATAGGGGTTAAGTAAACTTGGTTGAAACAGTGGGAGGGTTAAGTGTATCTGGGTTGGGTGGCTAATATTTATATATATAGGCCCACAAACTTAATCGGTTGGGGTTATGTAATTAAAGACATCCTTAGATAAGCATAACCTGTGGAGATCCTAGTGAGGATGCAAGACAAAGGGGTGAGCTTGCATCATCTTGTGTGTGGGACCCGTTTTAGTTAGTAATCCATATATAGGTATCAAACGAGTACTCCATGCTAGGTCGGAGTCAGGGCACGCTTGCTGGGCTGATTGTAAGAGACCCAAACGTGGAGAACGGTTGGGCGGCGCAAACCGAACAGGGTCATGTGCGTGCATGGTCCGAGCAGAGGGGGATAAGACGACTGTGACACCTGTAGATATGGTTGTGCATCCTGAAAACTAAGGGTTGCCATTTTAGGGAGTGACACACCCTACTATAGGGCCAACACAGGGTACTACGGAGTAGGGAGCCGATCTATTAGGGTAGTAATTAGGGTACACTTAGACTCCGGTATATTTAGGAGCCCATTATTATCCATAGTGGTAACTCCAGAACATTGGGCTGCCTGTTGATTGTATGGGGTGAAAACCTCTCACTGGAAGTACGCCTAAGTCTACCCTCTTATAGTTGTTAGGATCATCTCATTTTGGTTATACTGGTATCAGTGCAAAGTGATCATTAGAGAAGTGCACACACTCTATCATGTTTACCTTATCATTCCTGCCTTTTGTGATGTTATCTTTCTCATCCACTTTATATGCCTGTCATGACACTTTTACTTTTTTACTTGCTAAAAGTAACTGGACTCACCAGACTTTATGTCTGACATTTTTTGTTTCCTCTTTTTTTCTTCTGTTTCCCCATAGGTTCTCAGGGTGGGAATACTCAAGCTTGACCAGGATTCTGCTATCATTTTCTTGGAGCTGCTTAGATGTATTGCTCAAGCTCCTATCTTTGCTACTATGACTATGTTTTTATTTGGGCGTTATGCTTTTTTATTTTTGTACTCTGATGTTTTAAGTGCAAGACAGAATTTTTGATGATGTACTGGGTTTATGAATTTTTAGACGTATGATGTTTTGAACCACGATGCTTTATGATTAATAAAGTTTTTAATTCCGCTGCTATTTTATGTCTGTCTTGTAATGTTTCTGTTTCTGTTACCTATAACGCTTCACGAAACTTAATGAATTCTCTTAACGGACGTGGGGTGTCACACTCAACGACTCACAAGCATGACAACATGAACCAAGTGGTTAAACCATGGTGCAAATATATACATGCACAAACCATCATTGTCAAGACCAAGGCAGTGCAATATAAATGGCAAAAATGGGAACAAGTGACCTGACACAAATAAACATGTTGAAATGGGAGAAGCAGAAGATATAAGAATACATAGTAGATGTAAAACTGGGAAAATGTGTAATCTATACAATTGAGCAACAACCAAGGCAAAAGCAAAATTACGTGCACAAGTGAAGCTTCAACATGAATGTACAGACCACATGAAAATGGAAGTTTCAATTGCCAATTACATGTAGCAAATTATAGTAAATACACAAGGCAAGACTGGAAGCCCAAGTGAAATTGAAATTGCCACAAAAGAAGGAGCAGTTATTTTTTTAAAGCAAATGATCAAGTAAAATATCAGCTTTTAAGCAGTAAAGTAATTGGGTGTCAAACTCATTCAGATTTTAATCACATGAATATATCAGATATTTACAAATATGCAGATCCTGGGTACAAGAGCTACAACATGTTCATCAATGATATAAAGCGTAGGATGACTAAGGAACACATAAGCACATTGCAGCTCAAGTGAACAAGCACAGCTGAACAAAGTACAAGCCAGTCTTTCATGCACAACTGTCAGTGTAGCATCAGTTCAAAGTTGAGGCAAATCAATGTGTAGCATCAATTAAATTTTTTTTAGCATCAGTTCAAATTTGTGGAGAATAAAAATATCGCATCTATTCAAGTTTTTTATCACCAGGAAGCTAAAAAGATCACACATAAAAATGCATGAAATGATTAGGTATAGTGTCTGTTCAAAATCATCATGGCAAGTCAAATGAAAACATAGCAGCAGTAAAATTGGAAGCAGTTTATTTGAAATAATTTCAGTTCAAAACCATGTTGAACATGTCAAAAGAGAAAAAGAGTTTCAAACCAAAGGATATGTTCAAAATCCAGTATACTCGGCAAGATTAAAAGCCTGGAATTCATCACGTAGTTATTCTAGAAAGTTTGAACATTTCAGACTCAATCAAATTCCAAAAGTTAAGGATTTCACACGCAACATTTTTCTAGAAGTATGAATATACACTACTATTTAAATTCAAAAAAATCTCCAGAATATACGAAGAATTCAAGCACAAAAAAATCGCGAATGTCATGACGAAATCCATATATGAAATCAAAGATTATCTCGGATTTTTAATCCTATCTATACACCATTTATCATTGGCACTTAAATCATCGAAGTTCGAACATAAATAAAAAAATCAAATTGAAAAATCATACCAGAGAACGAACAAATAGCTTGGATTCAAATCAAAGCACTTCATGTCGAACAACGCTAACAGTGAATAATTTCCAGAGCTTCGAGGTCATGATTTGTTGCAAAAATTAAAAACTTTAATTTGAAGATACCTTCGGTTGCCATTGAAGAACAAGAGGAGGTCGACCTTTTTTTTTGCATAGCACAAAGGAAATAAAAAGGGGCCGGTCAAGTTAAAAAAGGCTTAAGGGATTTTATTTAAAACCTAGGATTTTTAAGTTGTTTTTATTTTTGAGTATTTTTATTTTGTAAAATGAATTGAAGTTTTCTAGTTTGTCTAAACTAGGGAGACGAATTATGGGTTTGTAATTCGGGGAAATCTGATCTCGGGGACAGAGATCAATGCAGGCTTTTCAGCGTAAGATTAGAATAGTTGGGAGCGAGTGTCACGAATTTACCGGGGATTGTAAGCATAGAGATTGTTTTAAGGGTGTATTTAGCTCAGGTCCCTAATAAATTTCAAAATAGGGCTCACATCCGGTCCTAAATTTATTATAAATTACATCCTCATTTTTCGAAAATTCATAAAAAATTCATGTAAATTCATATTTAAATTAAACATGTAAACATAATAAAATTCAGATGGAAAAACCACAAAAAACACATCAAACACAAAGAATACAAAAAAACAATGAATCTGCAGTAATTTGCATCAAAGGATGCATATATTTGAAATTGTAGCATACATGTATGCAACTATTTAAGTTATGCATCTGTTTTAACTTTTGTGCATACATGTATGCGTGTAATACAAAATAAATGCATATTTGTACGCATATATACGTGGCCATGCATATCAGTTCATATTTATTTGCATACGTGTATGCATATATTCAGAATAAATGCATACATGTACGCAACAATTCGTAGGCAAAAATATTAGATCATCTTTATTTGCATACATGTATGCAATATAACATAATAGTTGCATACTTGTATGCAAGTATTCATGCATATTTTTCAACATAAAATCTGTATGAATTGTTGCATACATGTATGCATATTTAGAATAGTTGCATACATGTATGCAAGAATTCATGCAGATTTTCAGTGTAAACTGCTTCATGAATTGTTGCATACTTGTATGCAACTATTGAGTCTAATATCATACATGTATGCAAATTTTTTTCCAAAATCTTTTTGGAATATTTGCATATTTTTGAAAAAAAAAATATATAGCAGCGCATTTTTTGTGTGAAAAAACGTAACTCCCAAAATAAGGACCCAGTTTAAATAACAAACTTGGGGAGGATGTTGTTCTTATTTTCGAACATAATAAGGACATACCACTCATTTTCACTTGTTTTAATTCCTACTAGAAACCTTGGAGAATGCAGCAGTAGGCAGGGTTTTGTCAAAGCTAGGTATATCTGTATGTTATTTATTTTTCCGCATTTACTGTGATTATTATCTGTGTTGATATTATTTAATTACTCAACAAAAACTATAATAAACCCTATTTACCCCCTCTCTAGGGTTAATTTAGATACTACAATTTCTACGCCAATTCGGATATGTTCAGCCCATCTCCACCAATCCATTCATGCTTAACAAGAAGAAGTTTAAATATTTGACTCATGAGTTTAAGCCATGTACCATAATGTTTGGGAGTTTGGCTAGAGCGAATGGAGAAATCATCTCTTGAATGAAATGCTAACATCAAAAGTAGTTGTTCATCCTTGGGATTGTGAAGATAGCTATATGCAGTGGTACCAGAAAGCTTCTCATCCCGTCGTGTCTAATACAATGAAAAGAATAATAGAACCGCACCACAAAATTGATGAAAAGTATCTTCTTACTCAAGTTGTAAGTTTGGTGCACACGTACTTTTAATACCGTTTGACTGAATATGTGTTATGCATATTTAATTTTCACTTGCAGAAACATCGTCTTCGCAAGTTGTTGATATTATCCGGGCTTGCGGGCCTAGCGAGTTAGCTGCTCAAGCGATACAAATGGTAGAGCGAATAAAAGAACCTGAGCATTCCTATTTGTATGGGGAGCAATTGGATGCTGATGAAGGTAATGACGGGCCTGAGACCACAAAAGGTAAAGGAAAAGGGAGGCATGGGAAGAATGCTGCAGCTAAAAAGAAGAAAGTTGTTGCAACAAAAAAAGTAGTTTGACTTGTTATTGGTTGTCTTATTTTGTTTGGTTCAATGTGCATGTCGGATAGGTCCTAATTTTAGTTTAAACATTGTGCTTGGTGTTTGGATATAATATTTTTCTTGATACTGCAGTTTGTGGACGTTGTCTTACACTTTAAATGAATGTGCACGTTTTACTTTTCACTTTAACTGTCTTACACTTTGAATGAGTTGTTTATGATCAACTACACTTTGATAGAGTGATTTGTTTACTCTTTGAATGAATTTCTTGTTTTAGTTTGGATTTTGAATGTAATGTTTGTTTAAGGTTTGAACTGGTTTTCTATGTTCGGTCAATAGGATATTTCTAATTTATATCAATAAGACGGTGAAATGTTGCCGTATTGTAAGTGTGTTAGTACCCAGTTTCATTTTCGATGGTGTTCTGTCATTTAAAAATAAACTAAATGGTGAGTTTATTTCGAAAAGTCTCGGGATGGACTTATTGTTTTTAAACTTGAGTAGAGTAGACGGTAGGTCACCGCCGATTTTTGATATTGAAAACGATGAGATATCGCTGTTTTGTACGAGTGTGTTAGTACCCAATTTCATTCGGTGGTGCTATGACGTTTATATAAAAAGTAAACAGTGGTTTTATTTCGAAAAGTGTCGGGATGAACTTATTATTTTTAAACTTGAGTAGGCTGTAGGTTAGTACGGATTTATATGTTAAAACGACGAGATATTGCTGTTTTATACGTATGGGTTTTACCCAGTTGTTTTTCGGTGGTGTTCTGCCATTTAGAAATTATATAAACGGTGGTTTATTTTGAAAAGTCTCGGGATGGACTTATTTTTTTTAAACTTGAACAGGTGGTAGGTTAATTCCGATTTTTATAATTTAAAACAACAATACATTGTCGTTTTATATGTATGGGTTATACTCTGTTTTCATTTTTGGTGGTGTTATGCCATTTAGATATAATGTAATCGACAATTTAATGTCGAAAAGTCGCGAAGGGATATACTTTTGTTGAACATGTACGGTCAGTAATGAAATAATGATTATGGCAATAAAAACAATAATATTCTTCCATGTTATACGAAAACCTATGCCAATTTTTTAACAGCTATGTTATGCCGTTTACTTGTCTAAAATAGAACACTGAAGTTAATTTTTACCTTATATAAATAACATGATTAACATAACAAAACACGATACTTTACATTACAACCGCTATAAATAACATGATGAATATAACAAAACACGATACCTACATTATAACTACGGTAAATAACATGTTGAATATAACAAAATATGATACCTTCCATTGCAACTTCAATAAATTACATGTTGAACATAAGAAAACATGATACCACACATTAAAACTCAAAGTACATGCTCAAAACTCATATGCTTACAAATCATAGTGTATGGTCACAACTCAAAGTATATGCTCGCAAATCAAGAGTGTTGACGTTTTCTTCAATACCCCCATCATCTTCACATGAAACAAACCTGGAATTCTTTCCGCATATGAGTTAACCCAATCTTCAGCATTGGTATTGTATATTCGGTGAAAGTATGAAAACGAAGGGGTAGAAGGTAAAGGGGAGTTCGGTTGTACCTTAACACCAACAAAGTGTGAGTTGTTTGCATATCCCAAATGTTTCAGGAACTACAAATCCGGATTTAGGAATTTGCATCCACCCACTTAACCCATCTGCGTTATCACATTGTATCCTCATCTTTATTTCTTTGAAACCGTATTCATCCCACATAGCTTTGTACATATTTGAATGAAACATTAAATTATCTATCATGTCCTTTCGTACGAACTTATAAGGATTTTTCGGTCTTCGATTATGGAGATTTAGTTGGCTGACCACGACCCAATGGCCATAATTACCATCACTAGGCATGTTATCTATACGAGTTATATACGGATGCATACATCTGGACATTTACAATAAATAATTATAGTTAACCTCATTGTTTTTTCGTAACCTTTGTTTTCATGACAAGCTTCTTTAAGCACGGACCAACTGCAATAAGATTTGAGATAGAAGATAATGACGCTTCCACATGCACAAAGTAAGAAAGGTCTTGTTTAGTGGATTTATCCTTTTTTGACGGTCTTCCCTGTTTTATAGTCGCAATAGGAGTCCTAGAATGTTGGTTGATTGAAGAAAAGCTATCAATTTCAGATCTTGTTGATTAAGAAGTCTCAAATTATCCGTAGCATCGTCATACCTATGTTTCAATGCTTGTAATTCAAGCAAGTCCATAAAATTAAGAGTCGAATAACTCAACATGGGAGGAGTACATGACAATTGTTTTCTATAAAAATCTATATCACTTAGAGGTATAAAGCCGTGTGAGTGTCTGAAGTCTTTTAGCATATGTGCACATGGTAAACCATTTACTTTCCATAAAATACAACCACGATTCTTAATACTCATGCCAATATTTGAAATGCTACCTAGTTCGGTTAGCAATAAATCAAGTGCTTTATGAGAAACAAATCCCAGTAAATCTTTAAACATTGGTTCAACACGAAATTTATGTAGTGTCCTAGATGAACTCGTTTCAAATGCATGTTCAATTGCTACTAATTCATTTTCATAACAAAGATGTGCGCTAGTCCAATACTATACGAAACTACCTACAACTGAGTCAAAGTACAATTTAGACGATGATGTGCGCTTTCGACTATGCTAGTTGAAACGTTGTCAAAGTGTTCCACCTCATTGATCCATGCCAAAACAATCATCTCTTTGTATTGGTAAGCCGGTTTTTCATTACATATTTCACTATTTTTTTTTGCTTGACAAGCCATGCATCCTGAAAAGCATTCAGGTTTCATTATACGCTTCTTTAGACAACGAATTTATTAAATTTGTCTAGCCTTCCCAAAAAAAAATTGTATTCTTTCTTCCCTTCCTAATTGTCTAATACAACATCTTTATCCTCAATCATGACCCATTTATTTTTTATAAAATTAGGTTTGCAATTCGCTTAAACATTTTTGGAGATATGCCATGCACAAAGAATGTGTTGCACTGATGGAAACACACTAGCAACTACATTAGCAAGAGAAATTTCAGCGTACGTAATGATAAAGGATGGAATTTCTTTACCTCGATAGCATTTTCTAACACACTCCAAAGCCCATATATATGATTCGGTGGTCTCACGACTAATAAAAGCTAACGCAACAGTAAACGATGCCCCCGTTGTTGTTTGCGACACGATATGAAAATAAGGTAACTTATACTTATTTATCTTGAATGTGCAGTCCAAGAATAGAATTTGGTAAAAACATTGAGCAAGTACATCACATTCAGATGACTGAATAATAAATCAGTAACTTCATTAGTAGCAGCATCAACTCTATGGTGCACAGAATATTGATGACTATAAGAGAACTTCATAAATATTGCATAACCGATCTACCTTCTGTATTAAGAAGTTTTAGCTTCACTTTTGCATTGTACACATTTCTTATTGTAGATTTATTCTCGGGGTTGTCGATTTTAATAGCAGTAAGTATATTTCGTGGCATAACACCACTATTTTTTTCTCTACGGTCTTCACGTTATTGTCTTTTAAACATGCAACATAGGGATGCCAAATTGATACATTAGAAAGATTATGATTATGACGTACGGTTTTCACTTTCAAATCCGCTTTCCACCTTTTACGTAATGTGCCCTTAACTCAAATGGACATTCATATTTCCTACTCCTTGTGCTTCATCTTTTCTTGTCAGTTTTAGGAACATGCCCCTTTGCTTTATGATCGACAAACTTTCCTCTTCTTTAACATACAAGGACATCCATGACCCTTTTCCATCATCTACCAAATTTCGCACTTTGCTTCTTTTTATAACAACGATAGAGTTCATGCTAGTTCCACGCTCCATGCACCATTCTCATATGCTTTCTTTTGAATTAAACAACTACATCGACAAAGAAATACGACGCTTAGAAAAAAACAAATGCACAAGTAAAAATACACTTTCATACCTTATTAGTAATGAAATAAGAAGTTAAATCGGGGTACTCGCAAAGCGATAAGTTCAGTTCACTATGTTCATCATTATTTGCATCATCATTTTCCACTTCCATACAATCATCTCTCACTTTATCACCGTTGGTGTCTATATGGAGTTCATAAACTATTGCATATTTGTTATCATTTAGTTCATTGGAAAAGCCATTTGAAGTATCCTGCTAGGGGATGGGACAATACATCTCCATGTTAAGGTTTGAAACTTAATTGTTAAATATGGTAACAAAATATCGATAAAAATATATTAAAATGGTCATAGTTTGCCGTCTATTTGCTTACGGAATGGTACTATGCTTCCGTTTATCACTTTCTTTATCCCAAACTTGGAGCCAACATAAAACGGTATGACCCCACCGTTTTTTTCTAAAACTACTCCACAATAAGACTTTTGATGTTCATAATGATTTGCATCAATTCGACTTTGCAATTCTAAAAAAAACTTATCTTGTTCAAATTGATCAACATGTGCAAATATTTCACTTTGTTGAGTACAAATCATATTATCTTCAACCTACGGGATGGAATTAGGGTTTGGATCCATTGACCTAATGTCTTTTTACTGTAGATAGTATAAAATGTTTACTATGGTAGGTAGCTAGGGTAATATATTATTCAAGGATAAATTTTTATAATAATTAATTAATTATAAGGGGGGTTTAGTGGAAAATTTCCTCCCTTAACAAATTTCAAAAAATGAAATTTGTGTCACCCCTTACAAAAAAGGGAGTACGAATGACAATGCCAAAAAATGGTTAATATGTCGATACCTCAAACTTCTGACATCTTATCGGATAGGAATACGTCTTTTCACTATGCCACAATATGTTGGCAAAGGTCGCCATAACTTGGATTCGACGGATCATTATAGTTTGAACAATTTTTGATTGAATCAAATAAACCAATCAAAATGATATATTTCATGTGGTTTGATTTAATTTTATAATTATACCAATATAACCATATGATGGTAAAATGACCGTTAAGGAGAAATGAAATCGATATGAACTTAAAATATATCATTATTTCAGTGAATATTTAGTTGAGATTAAAAGAATGCATGAGTAAATGTAATAAATAAATCACAAATTTTTGAACTAATTTATTTAAATAAACCACTTAAAATTGCCATTATCATTTGAAAACTTAAAACTGCTAAACTTAAAAAACTGAAGATAAATCTAAATACTGGACTATGTCATTGTTGATTATGATGTCCAAATTTTGGCACAACACTAAAAGATTTCCGCGTAAGTGAAAATAAATGTAAAATTATGATTTTTAGTGGAGAAATGTAGCAAAGTTATTGATATAGAGTTTGTAGTCGTTCGATTCATGAGAACATACGTCGACTTTGAAGGTTTTTGCTCTTTATTCACTTCTAATTCAAGATTACAATGGTAGGATCAATGTTCCAAAGTAGCTACAATGGCAATGGTGGAAAAAGGTCCAAGGATGAGATTTATTTCTTCTTTCCAAAATTCTAAGGTGGGCCCAAAAGTCCAAATGTCCAAGGTGGAGCTGTACTTTTTCTTTCCAAAGTGATATAGTGAGCGAAGGAGTCCAAGCCAAGAATTCTACCCTAGGTGTCAAGAGAGTAAGGAACCAATCAGTATCTCGTATTTGAAGGGGTAGTTATAAGAGGGAGGTTGGGAAGGTAAGTGGGAAGAGCCCAGCACGTGGCTGAAGTCCCCATGTATCAAGATCGGTACCAATCCCAAAACACTTGGTGTTTTGGGACTTATGTCATGGAGTGGTGTTCCTCTTCCTTCACTCTGTCTTCTGGCCAAGTTTTATGGGAAGTGGTTTGATGGATAGGGAAGTATGATGGGTTGAAGTTGTAATGACCTATATTTTAATGATTGAATATTTTTAAATAATTTATTTAAATATCGATCGTTAATTATCCAATTGCTGCCAAAATAGGATTTTTCATAAACATCGAATCGGGACTTAGGACCACTTCCATTGAGTCTGTATTATTCGTTACGTGAAGAATAAGTATATGAATCACTATATTTCGAGTTCAGACTAATTGGTGGTCATAATAATCTTGATATATGCGTAAATAGTCGCTCTGTGAGTACAATGTCATATTGTAATGAAACTCATATTTCTGGAACCGTCGTTGTGAGTTATTGCACGCCGTCAAGTTTCATAGCGGACGGACATAATATTTGATCATGCGTAAATTAAACATATGTCAATTTATGTAAGAAACTGAAATTGTACAATTAGAGTTTTAAAGGCTAACTTCTCCATATGATCGAATTAGGCCTTGAAACTAGTCTCGTTGTTTTCAAAAGACGTTTTTACGTAGATGACGACAAGCGACATGTGTCAACTAGAGTTTGTAGGTTTTTGGGCCTATTTTAGAATAAGTTAATAAAATAATATTATTTATCATCTACGAGCCCAAACCTAATTAGCCAAACTACTTTTCTGCATCTTCACTAAGCCAGTTTTATTGTTCCATTACATTTAGGCTGCCACTTCCATGGAGACTCAAAAATCAAAATCAAATAATATACCTAACTAAAAATCACGAGAATAGTTGCGTTGAACTCCAATCGGCCTAAGCTACTCATCCATTTGCATTTTAAAGGACTCAGTGGTGATTTCAGGATCGAGCATAATGCCCAACCATCTGGGGTTCCATGTTGCATTCGATTTAAGGCAAGTTAGGCAATGCGAAAATCGCCAATGAGTTCGACGTTGAAAAACACGCCTCCGACATGATTTTAGCCGAGCTCGGCCATCTTGACAGATACGCTACATTGAGGAGGAGAAGGAGGAGCAGGTCCTGTAACTTACCTATGGAAATGCATTTTTCTTAAGAACTTCGAGTGTATGGATTGGGGATGAATAGGTCGAGCACACGAAAAGGAAGTCATTGGTGCGATCGGATTTGCATTTCGTGGTCTATTGCTTCGTACACGGTAGGAGGTGTACGGGTTGGATATTGGTTATGCATGGCCTGGGTATTGAGCTTTAGGGAAGAAAGGTTTGTGAGTTAATTAATTAAAATAATTATAGTTAAGATGATTTAATTATTTAAATTAAAGTGTGGAACTTATATCACTTACAACTTTCTTATATGAGGTCGGAATTAGATGTAGTTACTTCCTATGGACTTGTATTGACAAGCTCTACTTTAGAGCTTATTTAGACTGATTTCGCCAAGATAAGTGATATTATCTCTTACTAGACTATATTTTTTTGTATAATGTAGATTTGACGTTTTAAAGTATTTTATAATTATGAACGTAATATTAAGGATAGTTGAACCTAGTAAATAACAAATAAAAAGATTAGATGGTGATTTAAGTAGATTTAACCTAATTTCCATATTTTTATCTATTTGTGCGTTATTACGCGCTATTTACCTATTTATGTGCTATTGCTCACTGTATTGACCACACTGTTAGATTAGATTATCTGGACACTTATTTCACATTGATTGCTATAGATAGGTTCTATTTGATTTATTATTGCTATTATGGATGTTTGTGTGTTATTTTAGGGATACGTATGACTATTGGTTGCACGGTTGAATTACGTTAAAAACGTCGTTCATAGGTGATCTAGTATTAGGAAATATTTCATTTATTGGAGTTTGGGATGCTTATCAATCGAATGCACACGTTGGTATATCTTGATTAAACACACAAGGATGGTGACTCTAATGGACAAGATATATTTTCGAAGGGGCTTCAGATCGCTTGTATGGATTCGGCGATGGAGTAGCGTTGGATCTCGATAATGGATGTAATGAGGGATCAACAATGGATCTTGGCGATGGATTTGACGACAAAGCATCATTTGGGCTCAACGATGGATTTGAAGATGGTGCGATGCTAGAGTTTAGCAGTCGATCCGAAGACAAAGGATGGACTTGGCGACGAGATGGATTTCACAACGAATGTTGGATGTTTTCTTTGGATGCGTATTTAACCAGTTTTGGTTAAATAGGAGATCTGAGTAGTCATTACAAATTACAATGAAGTGGTCGATATCGATTACTGTTGTTATTGGCCATTTTGGCCAATTTGACACAGACGATGGTGCGATTTCGAGTAACAGGATATGATGATGATTTTGGTACAATGGCTCTTCGATCTGTGACTTTGGTTCGAGAAAAGGGTGTGGTGCTTCCATGCAATGATTCATCATTCGACGACAATGATTCCAGGTTGAAGGGTAAGGCTCATGCGAGGAATAGTTTTCTCCGAAATGCTGAAAAGACGACAATAAGTCGTGTTAAGGTGACTATCATTTAAATACAAGATGACACGTAGTTGGTACGACTTGGAGGGTAGTCGATGAGATCTCACGACAATGCTATTCGCCGCGGATAGCTTGTTGGATGACATTAGACAAGATTTTTATTGACATTCTAGACATGGATTCTGCTACGGAGAACGTGTGCAAATGGGTTATTGGTATTTATGACTTTGATACACCTTGGACCCCAGAGCCAATGCGGTGTGGACTTGGTAGGGTTATCATCTATAGTCCATGTAGTGGGACATAACGATAGTTTAGTGGAGCTCATGCGGTGGGGTATACCAGTGCCTTGATTGATTGGGTGATCGAAGTACAAGATACCATATGATTTATGCACTTAGTGAATGATGTGAAAATGGAAGATGGATGGTTCGAATGTTCATTTATTTATCATCATTAGTACATAGACATCTATCATACCCTTTTTATATGATGTTTATCACAATATAGCATGTATCGATTATTATTTGCTAACTTTGTGGAAGCATGGGTATGGCAGGTATGATTCTCCATACCCTCCATGCCATATGTACTTTTATGAATTTTATAGTACTTTTGAGAGATTTTTTATCGTTCATACCATACTTTTGTCTGGCCCGGGGTTTTATTTCTCTCTTATTACCTTAGGTGCTCATCGAAGATGCTGCTGAGCAGGCCAAGTGACAAATACAGGTATTATTCGGAGTTGCACAGGTGAATTCGTAGGAGGCAATGTTTTACATATTTATGCGTGTATCCTTATTGTTTATTCTATTGTGTAACACTACGCAGTCTTGATAGTATTGTGCATTCTTGTTGGAGACAGCTTATCAATTTGAGTTTATTTATCTCATATATAAACTCTTTTACTGTTTTGTATGACTGTATAAGCCTGTATACTCTGATTATATGATTTATATAGTTATTAATATCTCGCATGTTTTATATCTATGATTTGATTATTATATGTTATCTGATGCACAGTTGAGATTATGACAGGTTCTGTGATTGTGTTTATATTTAGGTCTATATTTTCTCTTCTCTTCTATTTGCTTCTTTTCTTCCTCTTTCCTCTTCTTTTCTATTATTTCTTTCTCTTGAAGATCGCTTTACATCGATCGGTGCTCTCACAGCGTGAATTTTTAGCTCTAAGAACTGTTGGTGTATGGCGGGTCATCACATTTGGTATCAGAGCTTAGGTTACATTGTTTAACCTAAGCGATATTGAATTCGAGAGTTAATAAATATACGAGAGTGTACGTATTTGTATATATTTTGGTTTTCAGATCTATATATTATTAGTATATATACTATAGGTTGCTTTGCACATGAGTTCCGTAGGAATAGTCTTCTCCATTAACGACTGATCGACCTGAACACTTATTTGAGACGATCTAGTGAACGAGAAATACTTCTAATTGTTCCATCTTTGGAGTTGAGAATAAAGCAGAATCGTGAACTATTAGCCACGATTTACAGTTTATGTTTCCAGCAATGGTACAAACCATTATTTGGGATGCTCCAATATCTCTAACTATCTATGGCACTCAAGTACAGCGAGTCGACTATGCCGCGTTATATGGATGCTTAAGTATCCATGTAGTATACCATTTCTCAAAATGGACTTGACTATTATGGTGCGAGAGTGTTTGGGTTCTCACAAGTGTTTTCTTCGATGACTTGGAGTTGAATGGATTAGGAGTTTCCTCCTAGGAGACTCTAAGGTTCATCCTTAGTTGGTCGGGAGCCGATATCGGTTTGGGTTCCCAAAATTGATTCACTCAAGACCAGTGCACTTCAAAGAGATTTTATATCGATTTCTCATGAGTTGATGAAGAGTTTGCTGATTTAGGCGATGTGTCTGTGTTGTAAAGTGTAATCGAATTTGATATGATATCAAAGTATGATTTATTCTCTCCTTTTTCACACTGAAGTGAGGAGTTTGTGGCTGGGTCTAGTGACCGACTCAGAGCATGGTTATTCCATTCCAAGGGAATGATACTTGGAGGATTGATCGAGCAAGCTCGCGAAGTTCGAGCTTGCGCCAGGTATAGAAGTTTCTCCTACTTTGTCAGGACAAATCATGGAAAGGTATGTGTTGATTGTTGTTCCCGTTTCGTCAAGTGTTCCCTCGACGAAGCGGGAGATAGCAACGTCATCGCTCGATGTATGTTTCCATTAATGGTGTTCCCGTACATGTTTTAGTCTGACGTCGAGATTTCATCGTTCCATTTTATATTGCGATTCGATGGATGGAAAAAGATTGGGACTCGTGAATTGATTTATCTTTCTTGATTGTGACTTACCATGTTGAGGGCTCGGTTAGATTATATATGCTTGTAACATCTCGTGTTTGGTCGCCAGAACTTAATACTATGGGTGACTGCAGCATCCATAGCGATTAATGTCAGGCATCGAGTTGGGGGAGTGTTATGACATAGCTAGTCTATACTTGGTAGTATATAGGGCTCATTCGAAACTTAAATTCATCGAGTCATGGTTGCATGTTTGATAGATATATTGTTTGTTGTTGATTGTTTAGCTAAACTGAACTCATATTTTGGTTCAATAGTTCATTTACTGGGAGGATACAGAATATCGGTGGTGGTGAAGGTTGTTGGTGTGATAGTGGGATAGGTCTTCTGTAGTGAGTTTCTTCGATTTAGAGATAGTGGGTTGAGACTTAGATCTCTAGTATCTAGTTGCTTATGATGGAATGATAGCATGCTGAGACAGATCTCTAGTAGCGTGTCGTTAACTGAGCTTGTAGCTTGAGAATATCTAGACATGTTGGATGAGGTGACCATATTTTCACCATGTTTGAGTTGAGTTCCTTATCAAGTTTGTTATGCATATTCTTTCAGTTGGGAATTCCAAGGTGACTTTATCGGTTATGAGTAGTGGGTTGGTGTATGCTGATTACAGCGTCTCACATGTTGTTTTGATCTTAATTGATTGGTCGGGCTATTCGGACCAACCAGTGAGTTGACATATTTTGTGGTTGGTTTGTTGGATTTTCACTTTTCGTTAAGGGAAAAGCGGAAGTACTTGGGTTACGATGTCTTTAATAAGATATTACTATGAGTCCTATTAGAGTTTCACTACTAGATAAAGTGGAACAGACATCATCCTTTTAATTCAGTTTGTGAAACCGCCGATGTTAAAAGTTCTTTTAACATCAGTAAATTTTAAAGCAATGTTAAATGGTTCTTTAAACATCGATGGTTAAAACAACCGATGTCTATCTTGAAAAAAAACTATTACCTTCGGCAAAAAGATGCATCTCCAAACATCATTTCTCGTGCGTTCTATTCTTAAAAAAGGCAGACGAAGCCATCCTCTGTTTCCACAATCGCCTCGTCTAGCTACCCCCAAATCGCCTTGCTACCACCTGCAAATACCGAGCCACTGTTAGTAGTCGAGTACGAATGGAAGTGGAAGCGTTTTCCTCCTTCAAATTAGGGTTTTTGATAAGAACCGATGCTTCGTTTTCAAATCCATCCTCTTATTTCGAGCACAGTAGCAAATGGAAAATTGTAAGTGATTCTGTTTATTACTTTTCTCGATCTGTCCTCTTATCTCGAGCACTTTATGTTTAAGCTTGAACTCGAATACACTCGTATGCCAATGATGATTGGGTTTTAAACAGGAGTTGAAACTCCTATTTTCTCGTCTGATTTTGATTGTACAATTCAAGTGATTTTAATTTGTTGTATGTTGCTCAGTTCATACATTCACTCGAAAAAATGTAATCTTTGTATAAAAATTTATATAACTCTTAGCTTAAATGGGAGTTTATATAATTTAATGATTGTTGCTATATTGATAAGAATTTGTTTCTTGCAGCACTTGTATTATATTCATGATATTTTGTATACTTTTTTTTTTTTGATATATATATATATCATACACTCTTATTGCCGTGATGTGTTGATTCTTGCATGTCTAGCATCCATGCATGCTTGGTACTCACCTGCTATTTGTTGCTTTTATGCCTTACTTGATGTTCCATGCTTGGAAACATGACTTAATATTTACGTGTATTTATAGATCGTTAAAATACATGCACTTTCTCAAAATTGATAAGAATAATACTACACTTGGTCAAAGCTGATAAGAATATATAATATAGAATCAAAAGATGGTGATGGACAACCCAAATACTTGAAGCAACAATATTAAAAATACATTATTTTTTGTTCGAGTTATATTTAGTGGTTTCTGCTGAGTGTCTCTTATGATTATAGGTTGATCTACTTAGTGGTTTTCGCACCGGTTAGGTGTGAGGCATGAGCTTGTGGTTTCGGCCGAATTGTTCGCAACAATAGGAATGTCGTTCGAGTTGGTGGGATAAGGCTAGTAAAAAGGGAACGCTTTTGATTAGTATAATCCCACCAACTTCGCACGACGTTCATGTAGTTGTCAGACAGTTCCACCGAAACCACAAGATTGAGCCTCAACCCTAGCTGGAAACGGGAGCATAACTACTACAGGTATGTTGACACTTTATACATGATTTTTCTGTTCGAGTTATATTTAGTGGTTTATGATGAGTGTCTCTTATTTTTGATTATAGGTTGACCCACTTAGTGGTTTTTGCACCGACTAGGGGTAAGGCATAAGTAGAAATTTCCAAAAGATCAAATTTACCGAAGGTGTTGTTAGTTGCACAAGTAATAATTTGTATGCTACCTAAGAGTGCTTCTTACTTGAAGGACTTTAAGGCCCATAAGGTAGCATACATATTATTACTTATGCAACCAATAACACCTTTGGAAGTTTTGATCTTCTGGAATTATTACATGAGCTTGTGGTTTCGGTGGAGTTGTTCGCAAAAATATGAACATCGTCCGAGTTGGTGGGATAAGGCTAGTCAAAAATGGATTCTTTTGATTACTCTAATCCCACCAACTTCAGACAATATTCCTATTATTGTCAGACAACTCTACAGGAACCATAAGATTAAGCCTCACCCCTAGTTTGAAAAGGGAGAACAACTACTATAGGTATGTTAGACACTTTATATATTAATTTCTGCTTTTTGTTACGTTTGATAGCTGTTGGTCACCTTATTTGCTGCATAAATTTACACACACTCACTTTATACACATATATACACACACACACATACATACATACATACGTACATACATACGCATGTATGTTTATATATATATATATATATATATATATATATATATATATATATATGGGTGATGTGTTTCTAACTCATTCATTTGTTCGCTACTCACACTTGTGATAAATGCTTACTACTGTTCATTATTACATCCTACCTTTCCATGTCCCTGCCTCCTCTGTACATTGAGTTGTGTATTTCATGGAATGTTGATAGTATATTAGTCTTTCCACATGTTGACAAGTTTGTGTAGTTTTTACCTGTATTAACATGTGTCAACATATGTATACGCATATTTATATGTATATATGTGTGTATTGGTGCGCGAGAATCATATGTAAAAAAAGTATGTGCTCAGTGGTCACCCTATTTGTTGAATCCAGTTGTGAACCCCTGTCAAGGGATCTGAACTTAAATGGTTAGACATCTAAACTCACATGATTGCATTGTTTGAATAAAACTTAGTACGATCATTTATTTTCCCCTTTCGTTTTTTGGCAAGGCTTTATCTTCCCCTTTCCATTTGGTCATCATGTTATTTTTAGGCCATTGCTACCTTTCTCTAAATGTTTTTCTTTGTGCATATCGCCACTGTTATTTTGCTGCATAAAGTAAAATAAGAACGAAATTCTTCACTTGATGACCAACTTATAATTTTGCATTTGATATTGATAAGAAAAATATACATACTACACTTGATTGGACCTGCACTATTGTTGCTTGATGTACCTTGACTTTATGCATATTTGCACTTGTTTCATTTTAAACTAGAGTTGATTCTGACCTTTAATTGTTTCATGCATTTGGCCCATGCTCTATTCATACTGGTGCATTTCTATTTGTTGGGTTATAATCTTGTCTAGTTTGTTTCCCTTGCCTAGTTTTGAACTGGATTGTGTATATGTGGTGGCTGCTGCACATACGTGTATATGTAAACATTTTTTTGCGTATATACGTATCGACAACATGTATATATACAACAAACCCACCACATCTTATACCATATGTGCGTTTACTTCATTTCTTTGGTTGTGATTTATGTATGACTGCCTTATCCATTTTTGTGATCTAGGCCATTTAGTTTTACTGTGTGCACAAGGAATACAGATACAACAGTAATAGTTTTGTGGTGTGCACAATTTTGGTCTTGTGTGCATGCTTCATTTATTTCTTTTGCCATTACTTAAGAACCTGTATTGTTTGGTCTTTCTGTGACAGGTATATAGTGACTGGACTGAACTGGAAGCATATGAAGACTCGGTATATATGAATTTGTGTATAAATTGAGTGTATTGTAGTGAGAGATGTAATGTATATGAAATAAAATGTATGAATAATAGTGTAATGTGCAGTGGTGTATAAAATATTTTATTGAATAAAAATACCGTTTTAATATAATTCTTTGCAATAAATTATTATTCAATATCGGTTATGTTTGAATAAATTGATGCAATAAGGAGCCTATACCATCAAATGTTCAAAAAAGGTGATGTAATAAACCATCATTTACATCGCTATAGGAAACCAATGTATATAACAAGTAATATCAGTTACTTTAAAATGACTGATGTAATCATCTTTTTAATAGCGGTTCTTTATAAATAATTGATGTAGAATTCGCGTGAAGACATCGGTTGTAAATCATCGGATATCCTAATAAAAACGTTGTATATAGCCTTCTTAGACATCGGCCAAAAAGCGATGTAAAAGACCCTGACCTTTCTCTACACTTGCAAGGGACATCAGTTGAAACTCTTTCAAACATCGGCCAAAAACCGATGTTGTTGGTGGTTTTTCAAGTAGTGTTTGGGTGGTTTGGAGGTTAGAGTTGACCTATGAGTATGTTGATTTCTCGTTTCGTGAAGGAACGAGAGGCTGATAGTACTCACTTGATTATGTGGGTGGTTTAAGCATGGTTTGTTTATAAATAGAAGGTTGTCGTGTTTTAGTCAATAACCAAAATCGTGTGAGAAGAAGTATTCGACTCCCGATTTAGAGTTGGTGGCGATAAAGTTTATTTTATTGAGTTGGAGGAATATTTACTAGTAAGGGGGTTAGAGTTGTTGGTGAGGTTGCATCATCGAGATTTCTCTCCCCTGAGAAGTATCTCAACCTGTGCTAGTGGCAACGGTTGGATTCTTGGCCTCCTACGACTTTGTATGTATATGTATAGGAAATGTAGTATGTTGTGTGTGTCGAGTTGGAGATATACCAGTTCGGAAGTGATACTTCATTAATGAATGTCGCTTGTGTTTATTACTGTTTATGGTTCCATAACTCGAGCTGAGGTAGTGCGGACTCGATCGCGGTGATCGGTTCTATATTAAAGAGGTATTGTTTGTTTTCGGTGTCATGAGAAAGGTTTGATTACAAATTTATTTTATAATTAATGCAATGTCAGCTTGCTATAGGTAAATGAGATGGATCAAGTAGTTTTTTTTATTACTATTCGAGATTTCCAAATGGATGGTGGAATAATTTCAATGGTTTCAATCGATAGGTTGCCATACAAGTTGGGAATAAAATAATAGCGCTCGAGTCATATCTGATTCTTTGACAAGAGATGCTAGATTAATATTCTTGATTTTTGAAATGGCAACCAAGTTGTCAGGTCAAATATGGATTACATTTAATATTTTATGTATCTTAATAGTTAAATTAGTATCCTGCATGCTAGGATGGGTGTGGATGTTATTTTTTATGATTGTTATTGTTATTCCATTCACGTTTGATTATCAATGTTTGCATGTCTATTTATATTTCTATGAAAGTTAGGCATGCACAAGGTTTTAAATCTTAGATATCGATCGCGTTTCGTCTCGGGGATTTTATAGACTCAGTCTCGTATCGAGGGAGATCTCGGACGAGATGAGTTTAACTCGGGAGTTTATCTAGGATTTTTATCGTGGGTCTGAAAGTTCATATCGGAACAATCTCGGGGTACGTGATATGTTAAAAATGATATTTTAACAAAATTATTTTTATCAATGCAATCAAAAACATAGTAACTTAAATTTAAAATGCAAAATAACTTTATTATTCTTTATTTTGTGAAAGATCATTCATACTCTAAATCATAATATGCTTAAAACAAGAATTTGTGAGACAGGAAACATTAAAAGGATCCAAAACATTAAAAAAATCCAGCATAAATAGACCATAAAATACATAATTTCATAAGTAACATGTAAAAAGATAAATATGAAAACCATAAGCATTGTAAAACATATACGAACATACAATATAGTCATTTAACATGTAAAATAACAAAAGACTGATATGGCTAGATGTGAGTTTTTTAATTATAGTTCCAGTTCAAGCTTAACCAAAAAAACTAAGATCTCGGATGATATTCCAACATTTTTTCTCGGTCGATATATCGTTCGATATTGCAATATCTCGGGCGGTATATTCGAAAGAAGATTTAGAATGATATTTGCTGTTTCATTTCGGAAGGAGCCCAAAACAAGATTTCGGAGATCTCGGGCGATATTTGCAAGTTTTGAAACAGTGGGCATGCATGATAATTGTATTGTTGTATCGTTTATTTATTTGTTGTAAAATCCATGCATGACTTGATGTGCTTATGTTAGATAAATTTTATTTTTTTAACTTGTTTATTCCTTTGTTGTCATTTCTACTATTGTGTCAAATCTTCTTTGTTGAGTATGTGCCTTGGTACAAAGAAGAAAGTTTTAATTTGTTAGGGTGCTAATTCTCTTTTATTCGCTCCTGAATGCTAAGCTTGCTTTTAAAAAAAAAATTATAGATGTAGAGTTGTGGTTTTTTCCATTTGGTGCATTTTGGTGAATTTTTCCCTATGCATGGTAGTCAATTTTGGGATTGTTGTTGTCTTTTGTTGGGATGAGTCTTGTATGGCAAGTAGTAATTTTCCGTGAATTTTTCCATATTTAGAAAGAAATTCAATACGCGATGCTAAGTTGAATTGTCTTCCGAATAGTAAGTTGTCAATTTTATTTTCCATCACCTAGTTGTTTGGAAAATAAGTGTACAACATAGGTGTTTGGCTTGGCTGCATCGATCCTAATTTTTAATGTGGTTGCACTTAAGAATAGGAATGTTGGCTGCATGTCAAATTCTAAGTCTATTACCTTTGTTATAGACGTTTCAATGGAAGTTGTAGGTAGCATTAAGTGACGATTTCCTTTGGGTTGTCACTTGTTCGAGAGTGTTGGGTCACATGGTTTTCTCCTCAATGATTTCAAGAACGAAAACCTCTAAGAGGAGAAGAATGTAACAACCCATGTTTTCACAATTGAATATTTAAATATCGATCGTTAATTATCCAATTTACGATTCCAAAATGGGAGTTTTGACAGACAATCGAATTATGACTTGGGAGTTTTTCCATTGAGTTCGGATTGTTCTTTACATGAAGAATTAGTATATGGATCACTATATTTCTAGTTTGGACCAGCTGATAGTCATAACGATCTCGATATACGCGTAAATAGTCGCTTTGGGAGTAGTGTCAGATTGCGATGAAATTTATATTTTTGGAATCGTCGTAGCAAGTTATTGTATGCCGTCAAATTTCATAGCCAGTGGACATACTGTTTGCGTAAATTAAACATGTGTCAAGTTCTGTAAGAAACTAATATTGTATAATTTGAGTTTTAAAGGCTAACTTCTCCATACGATCAAATCAGGTCTCAAAACTAATCTCGTTGTCTCCAGAAGGCATTTTTACATAGATGACAATAGATGACATGGGTCGATTGGAGTTTGCGGGTTTTGGGCTTATTTAGGAATAAGTTAATAAAATAATATTTATCATCCATAAGCCTAAACCTAATATGCCAAGCTATTACTCCTCATCCTTTCAAAACCGAATTTACTTTTCCAGCATATTTAGGTCGCCACTTCCATGGAGACTCAAAAATCAAAATCAAAATCAAATAACATACCTAACTAAATATCATAAGAACGGTTGCGTTGAACTCCAATCAGCCTAAGCTTCTCATCCACTTGCATTTTCAAAGACTCGATGGTGATTATTAGATCGAGCGTGAATGCTTGTTCATCTAGGGTTCCATGTTGCATTCGATTTAAGGCAAGTTAGGCAATGCGACAATCGCCATTGAGTTCGGCATTGAAAAAGACGCCTTTGGCATGATTTTGGCCAAGCTCGACCATCTTGGGAGGAATGCAACATTGAGGAGGGGCAGCGGGTCTTGCGGCTTGTAGCATACCTGTGGGAATGAATTTTGCCTAAGAACTTCGAGTGTATGGATTTAGGGGTGAACGGGTTGAACACGCAAAGAGGTAGTCATTGGTGCGATCATATTTGTGTTTCATGGTCTATTGCTCCTATTATGGTAGGAGGTGTACAGGTTGGATATTGGTAACTCACGACCTGGGTATTTAATTTTGGGGAAGAAAGGTTAGTGGGTTGATTAATTAAAATAATTATAGTTAAGATGATTTAATTATGTAAATTAAAGTGCAAAACTTATATCACTTATCTTATATGAGGTCAGAGTTAGATGTCGTTTGTTCCTATGGACTTGAATTAACGAGCTCTACATTTTAGAGCTTGTTTGAACTAATTTGGCTAAGGTGAGTGATATTATCTCACATTGGACTGTATTAGTTTGTATAAAATATATTTGACATTTTAAACTCTTCTATAATTATGAAACCTAATATTTAGGATAGTTGAAACAAGTAAATAATAGATAAAAAGATTAGATAATAATTTAAGTGGATTTAACCTATTGTCACATTTTTATATGTTTGTGCTCTATTTACCCATTTACGTGTTATTGCGCACTGTGTTGACCACACTGTGTTGACCACACTGTTAGATTAGGTTATCTGGACACTTATTTCACCTTTATTGTTATAAATATGTTATATTTGATTTATTATTGCGAATATGGTTGTTTATATGCTAGTTTATGAATCTGTATGGCTATTGGTTGCATGGTTGAATTGTTTTCTCAGTTTAGGTTAAAAACGTCGTTTGTAGGTGACCTAGTGTTTGGAAATATTTCGTCGTTTGAGTTTGGGAGGGGGGGTGCTTATCGATCGATTGCACACGTTGGTGTATATCGATTGAATGCACAAGTATAGTAGACTTGAACGGGGGTGATATATTCTTGAAGGAGCTTAAAAGCGCTTCGATGGATTTGACGATGAAGCAGCATTGGAGCTCAGCGATGGATTTGATGACGAAGTAACATTGGAGCTTGTTGATGGATTTGATGATGGACCAACATTGGAGCTCGATGATGGATTTGAAGACAGAGCGATGCTAGAGCTTAGTGGTCAATCCAAAGACGGAGGATGGACTTGGCGACGAGCTGGATTTCGCAATGAATGTTGGATTTTTTTTTCTTGGGATGTGTATGTAATTAATTTTTGTTAAATAGGTGATCTGAGTTGTCGTTATCGATTAAAATGAAGTTGTCGATATCGATTACTGGTTTTATTGGCCAATTTGGCATGGATGATGGTTTGATTTCGAGGATCACAATATGATGGTTCGTTCGATAGCGATTTTGATACGATGGCCATTTTATCAGTGGCTTTGATTTAAGATAAGAATGTGGTGCTTTTATGCAGTGATTCATCATTCGGAGATGATGATTTCAGGATGGAGGGTAAGTCTGTTGCGATGAATAGTTTTCCCTGAGGCGTAGAAAAGATGACATTAAGTTGTGTTGAGGTGACTGTCATTTGAGGATGATATGACACATAGTTGGTACGACTTGAAAGGCCATCAATGAGATCCATAACACTATTTTTCGTCGGAAATAACCCACTTAATGGATGACTTCAGACGGGGGTTTTATTGACAGTTGAGTCATGGGTTCTGCTGCAAATAATGTGTGCAAAGGTGTTGGTATTCATGACTTCGATACACCTTTGACGGAGTGGAACATGGACGAATCAAAGCCAATGCAGTGTGGAATGATCGGCCCAAACCCCAGAGCCAATGTTGTGCGGACTAGGTTGGTTTATTAGCTATAGTCCAGGCAGTGGGACATAGTGATGGTTTGGTGGAGCTCATGCTGCGGGGCCTTGCATTGCCTTGATTGATTGGGTGACCAGAGTATTGGATACCATATGCTTTATGCATGTGAGGATGGATGATAGATGCTATGTATGTTTATTTATTTATTTATTTTCACCATTAGTACTAAAACATCTATTACACCCTTTTTATATGATGTTTATCACAATATAGCTTGTAACAATTGTTATGTCCTAACACTGTGGGTGCAAGGGCAAGATTGGTGTGATTCTCCATACCCTCGGTGCCATATATACTATTACGACTTTTATAGTACTTTAAGGTTTGTTTATCGCTCACACCAAACTTTTGTAAAAACAATGGTTTTATTTCCCTCATATTACCTTGGGTGCTCATCGACGATGCTGATAAGCAGGCTAAGTGACAGGTACATGTATTATTCGGAGTTGCGCAGGTAGATTCGCAGGAGATGATGTTTTACATATTGTTACTTGTATCTTCATTGTTTATTCCGTATGTAGTACTGTGGAGCCTTGACAATGTTATGTATTCTTGTTAGACAGAGTATGTCGGTTTGAGTTTATTTATCCCGTGTATAAACTCTATTACTGTTCTGTATGACTGTATAAGCCTATATACTCCAATTATATGGTTTGTATAGTTATTACTATCTCGCTTGTTTTATATCTATGATTGATTATTATATGTTACCTGATGCGTTGTGAGATATACTACATGTTCTATGATTGTGATTATATTCCGTTCTCTTTTTTTCTTCTCTTCTATTTCCTTTTTTCTTTCTATTTCCTATTATTTTTTGCTATTTCTTTCTCTTTACGATTGCTTTGCATCGATTGGATACTCTCCAATCGTGCAATGTGAATTTATTACTTTGAGCACCTTTGGTGTATGGAGGGTCGTACAAAAGTTGAGTTGAGATTTATATTCCCTGGTTCCTACTGATCCAGAAGACTGTGGTGAAAATCTTGAGTTGCTTCATGTTTCACACTGATCCCGGGGACATGATATGATTCATACCATCCTGGTGAACTTAGAGAAATTATAGAAATGGCTAAAAGTTTCCCCGATCCCTGTTGTTTCGGGGATAGCACTGATCCCTGAAGACTTGGGCTTATTTGTTGAGTTGTCAGAGCTTGGGGATACGCACTGATCCCTAAGAATATTTTACAATCACTTTACATCTAAACGTTATTTTAATGAGGATGGATGACCCTAGTTGGACATATCCAACTAGACTTGAGTTCTGGCTATTCAGACGACACTTTTGAGAAGTTTAGCTATGCAATGGTTGAATCATGTCATCCTGAACTACTTATGGTAGTCAGATCAAAAGGTCAGGTAATATTTGCCCTTATAACGTGTTTTATGTCAACACATCGTGCTTTGAATTGATACAAGTCCTTATGATAACTTGAAATATCTCCAAGTCGTATTTAATAAATGGTCGTGGCCTTTCTGTTGATTAGTGCATTTGATGAAGGACATCATTTCTAAGTGGCTATAACGCTTTGCTGAAGCTCGTTGATATAAGTGCGGAGTTTCAGTATTGTTAAGAACCTTAGTTTCTCAGACTGGAACCTGTCTGATTTCTCAGGTGAGTGCCTAATCCCTATAGATTCAAGAAATTAAATGTTAGTCGTCGGCTCCCGCTTACACCAGAGTGTAAACGAGTCATTGTCGGGACAGGGTCATGTATGCACTCACTCGTTAGTGCATGATTTCGCACAATATGATCAGAGTTGATAATAAGAAACATAATAGAAATGCTATGCTTTAGGTTTACGATTGCGTAAGTTTGTTTCCATAATGTCATCAAATTTGGACTTGATCGTTAGTCATGCACTGATGAATCATTTAGATTAGTGAATACACAACTGGTTAACGACTCAAGTTGGTTTCAACTATTGGACTTTTGAAAATGTATATGCACGACCGTAGCCATTATTTGAGTTTAGGGGTGTTTCACCAATCCCGAGAGTGTCCAACTTCCTTTCTGTTTTCTCCTCATTTCTCTTTTTTTAAAAAGATGTGTTGGAATTGGTACCGATCTGGTGATCAGTACCGATCCTTTAACACTTGGGAAATTTTTAGAAAGTTATGGAAAGAAAAATTCCTTCTCTTCCCCTCATGTATATAAGTGGGATACATTCCCCACTTCCTCTTTTCTGCCATTTCGTACTCCCAAGAAAATCAGAGTGTTTTCAAGAAAATGAAATTCCCGATTCCCTTTTTAGTTCACCGTCCTCTGCTAGACCATCCCTGGACTATCGAGTTGCTCTATTCGATAAACCATCGTCATTAACAAATGGGCATCCCCTTTATTTTGCATAGTTTTGATCAAATCGAGTTCGATTTGTTTGGTTTGTGTTGTATGGAGATGGTAAGGTTAGTGGTGGCCGAAAAGTTGACGTTAATGGTCGGGACGCAAAGTGGATGGTCACGACGTGGAGGTTGGAGGAGTCTGAAGGGTTGGTGATGCTAGAATACAAAGTATTAGGAGAAGGTGGAGTATGAAATTATAAACGAGGAGGAGGGGTACGAATTTTTGATAGAAGGACATGGAGAGAACAAGTTGAGGGATACAAATTTTTTACTTCGTATCGCTAGGACTTAGCAAAATAGCCATGTTTTGGGGATACAAAGTGAAACTTCATATCCTGTGAACTTAGGCATTTTTCCACTTTCAAGGAGATGAAACTTATTGGATACAAATGGAAGGAAGTTCTTGGAAGATGAAATTTCAGGAAGGATGCAGGATCGGTGAAGTAATTGGAGGAAGTGATGAAAAATTTAAATGTTTTGGGATATGAAATTCAATTTTGTATCCCCAAACACTTAGAGTTTTTGGGGCTTGCTTCTCGGGATTCAATTTTTTTTAGAGTTTTGGGGATACATAATCTGATTCGTATCGCAGAACACTTCAAAATTTTGAGTTTTGCGAAGTTGAATCGTTTCACGATGTTGCGTGATTGGGTTAGGATTGACATTGAACATATCGTCATTTAACGCCTTAATGCTTGATAAATGAACTCATTTAGACTGATAGCTTGGACTTGCACAAAGGATTGGAGCATAAAACTGGTCTATGGATATATGATCGAGCCATCAGTTCTAGAACTCGATTCACAAACCAACCATGACGTAATTGCGACTTGACTCGAATTCCACAACATTATCTAGCGACGGCGATGGTGTTAGTTTAAGAAACTGGAAATCATCACTGCATTCCAAAATATTTTACTATTATTGCATCATCACACACGACACTGCACGCTCCACGTTAGTTCACACCATCACGGGGGTACAGGTTTTGATATGCTAACTAATACAACTATCTTGAAAGTATAGTTTTCTATGGCATCGTGAAGCTCTAGACTACTCCAAGGCTTGTTGGGTGAAGCCACAAAACCGTCTATAATTTCACCTGAATCTTCATATGATTCCAACCTAACAGGTAGTGAGCGCAAGAGTTTTGAAGCTTACACCCTCTCCCAACAAGTACGCTCACCCAACATGCACGATCAAGAGGAGCAATCCGAGGGATCATAACATTTAGACGAGCACATAGATGAGCCAGTAGTACAAGAAGAGGCAGAGCCAGTAGGAGGTAACCCGTAAGGGGACGAGGATGAAGGCATTGAACAAGAATACATTCTAGTGGCACCGGATATGATGGGTGATATTGCTATTCTTGAGAGCCCCCCTAATCCGATCGCCTCTCGAATTGATGAAGCTGCGCTGATATGAAGCTGTACGATGTACGACATGTCTTGGAATGATATCTGACTCCAGGGAAGGATGACAAGTCGCACAAAACTCCTGAAGGGTATACTTCTTGGAACATAGAAATGTGTTCTTTTGGGTGCACTCCCCCGTCTTGCGCATACATCCAAGATATGTTGAACTTCTTTCGCCAAGTGCCTATATAGGATTATCAATGGATACTTTCAGATATGAATAGCGTTATATCCACATCCGAAATCATTTTCGGATATCAGATATCTGTATCCGCTGATATGGACGAATATCGGATAATTATCCTATCCGCCAGCGACCAACAAATCAAGAAATATAAATGAAAATATTTATTTTAACATAAAAAAAATTCAGTTTCATTCATCACAAAAAATTTAAAAATAAACATATGTGATGAAATTAAGTAGATTTGAGTAGCTATTATGCATTTAATGCATATAATATAAACCTTCGACTTAGTAAAGCAATAAATAAATCTCATTCACTGTACTAAAATACATATAATTTTGAGCATAATGTAAAAAACAGGTACGGGCAATTTTCGGAAGTGGATATCTATGTATCAGTATCTACATCCATTTTCCGAATATTAAATATTTATCCACTTTTCGAACACGGATGCGGACGGATTTCAGATTTTAGGATGCGTACGTCTATATATCTGTATCCGTATTTTCGAATACCGGATACTTATCCACTTTTCAAAAATGGATGCAGACAGATTTTGGATTTTTCGGGTATCCATTGACATCCCTACGCCTACACACCTTCATCCAAACGTGTATGCCTTCCTGCTTGGCACTTACATATGTATATAGAGAATTTGGATGTGGAACAGACTGGGGAGGACATCTGATATCTCTAGTCCATTAGGAGAAGAAACATCTATCCTTTCCTCGTCTATTTAGATGCACAATCCAACAGTCGTTTCATTCATAGTGGTGTAGAACGGGCTCAGCTACTTCATACATGATTGGTTCTACGTTTGATGCCCTCTAGAATTTGCGAGGAGATGACTTGACGGCCATAAGTGCTTAAAATTATGTTGCATTCCAAGTTAATTGAGTTATATGCTCTAAACTAACTTGAAACTTTATGTGGTGGGTATTCCCCGTATTCCAAGGGTTAATATTTATGCTTAGTGAGCCTTGGGTACTAAAGAATTCCCCAAATGCATTTCGTGACGCTCAAATTTTGCTATCAGACCATCTCCTCCATATATCAAGCCTACCTTCCAAAGTTTTCTCGATGGATCGTAAGGACGACGATGAAAAAGAGGAAGAAGTGATAGAAGCTAAGGGAGGAGATGTTCCTCCGGGTCATAGAAGTACCCTTTGTCGTGCTTCCTGACGTGCCCCTAGAGGTAGAGGAGGTGGCCGAAGCTCTGAGGGAAGTTAGTGCTCGTGATGGCAGTGATGAGGAGGAGCACACCATAGGAGATGGTTTGCAACCCACTCCTGTTCCCTCTTAGAAGAGGAGATGAGGTTGGGAGAGGCTTCCAAGCCAATTTCTCTAGTCACAACCTTTGAGATTACTGCATCAATGAAGGAAGAGAGCCGGTTCAAAGACCAGTACAGAGTCCTCATTAAAACGTTTTCCTTTGGACTTACTAATATAAACATTGAAAGCTTATTGATGAATGTTGGGGAGGTTATCCCTTCAAGCAAGTCGACAATCAGTCCATCGAGGGAATATTAAGACACACACACACTCAGAAGCATTGCATAACACAACACTTAGCCTTGTGAATGTGTGGGATGTTCGATTCTGATTTCAAATTTGCTTTGTATAGGCACTATGACTCGTGAAGGCGATAAAGATTGGGATTGAGGATCTGGGAGTTTCCAACTGTCTAAGGTACAGGTCGTGGGATACTTTCTCAAGAGTAAGGAGCTACGAGATTCTAAGTCCAGGCGGCCCTATGACTATGATAGCAATAGTCGTCACTAAGACTATCCCCGACGTTATGTGTCCCCTCCACCAAGCATGAGACCGGTTGATATGGAAAGGTCGATAGAGTCAATAAGCACGAAGCAACCCATTGCTCCTGTTCCTCTTCCTTATTCTTCTACGACAAAATATATACAAGTGGACATAGTCAATGAGAACCCTGCAGTCTATGGCTCCCGTTCCTCCTCCTCCTCCTCCTCATGCTTCTACAATAAAATATATGTCCTATGCACCGGTAATTAAAGACACAGGTAGGGAGAAGGCCGGCGGTGGATCAAGAGAAGGAGGGAGGAGAGAGCAAAGGCCTGGTCCCGTAGTGAAAAGGACTTCCGAGCTCCCAGAAATGTCTCTAAAGGAGAGTTAAGATTATCTGATGAAATATTTCCCAGTCTTTTACTTTGAAGAAATGGTCTGGATGCCTGAAATGCATCCCATCTCGATGGAGATCGATGAAGAAACTTTGACCCAGGTATATGATGTTCATAACCAGTACTGGGTCATGTGGAGGTATAACAGGAGACTTTCTAAGTCGATTTTTCATTAGAATGCAAAAATCTAGGGTTTGAAGCTTGAGGATAAAGCTGATCAGGAGATCAATATCCATCCTCAGGATGCCTAAATAAGTTAGCTAAGATTCTGATTAGCGTCTACTTCTGCTTGTTCGACTAGCATATTTGTATTATGTGCTAACTATTTGGTGCTGAAATAGGTGAGCCGAGGAAAGAACTAGAGGATTGAAATAAAAGGTTGGATGAAGTCTTTGCAATGATGGCTTAGACGAAAGATCAACACAAAAATATAGCACATTCTCTCTCATCTAGGGTTTCCACAGTGGAGGAAGATAACAAATCTCTATCTGAGGATAACTTCCAACAAGGAATCAGGGGCTGCTCGAGGAAAATCAAAAGCTATGAAGAGGGACTAAGGAAACTTAGCACTTGATCAGGGAGAATGAGGAGCTCTGGAAGACCATAAAAAACTGTGTTGGGCTTGAGCATGTTAAGAAAGAGAGGGAGGTGACAGATGTATCCAATAGAGAAGTGCTGGGTTAGGCTGAAGGGGTGAAGGCAAATTTATAGGTCCTGCTGGTAGAGCTTAGGGCCCAAGCAAGAGAGGCTCAGGTGGAGGCAAATAGGGCGATGGAGCCGACCATCTTGCAACTTTATGGTAAAACCCTTTTACCTCGTGAAATTTCATGGGTCGAGGATTAAGCTCGGATACTCGCTCTAGCCTGGAAGAAACTGCTAGAAAATGAGGCTATGACCAAGGATGTGTATATGGAGATAGTGGATAAGGAGGCACCGATTGCCTAATATTAATTGAGGACGAGTGTTGGGTATTGGCAGAAGGGAAGATGATGCATAAGATACCAAAGAGAAAGCATCGGAAAGACATGTTGCGGAAAAGAGAAAGGTAATTGTTACCGAGAGCATTGGGGTTTCTCACAAAATTGAAGGTGGTGCATCCCATCAACAGCTAGTCATTCCATCTGCTTCCATTGATGGCACGTCCGTACTAGCTTCTAAATACTCGGAGTATTATCTCGAGCATCCAGGATTGGGCAATAGGAGTTTCCTTCTGCTAATAGTTGAAGGCAAAACGTCAATAGAGATCACGTAGAAGATGCTTGGAGGTATATCTAGGTTTTCTCCAGTATTCGACAGGATGATACCAGGAAGTAGAAGTAGACCAATACTCTTCTTTTCCGGAGTGCAGGTACTCTTGGATTGAGGATCCCAACTCGTTTTGAGACCTCCATGGCTGTTGGGCCCGCATTTGATGTCGTGGGGTATAAGCAGCAAATGTGCGAAGAGTTTGTAGCCGTTGGCATCTATACAGGTTTGGATTTGAGTGAGGATAATAAAAGGTGCTTGTTTGGGCAGGTGGCAGACTTCTCCCACATTTTTGAGAAGTATAAAGGGAAGGAAGATGCATAAGGTGGTTGGATAGATGGGAGCAGGCGGGTCGTCGATGCATGATCTGGTCGAACAACAGTGGGCCCAAATGTTAGTGAAGTCTGAGAGGAAGGCGGACGACGAAGCAAGGCTCAAAGCTGAAGAGGAGATAGTGGCAAAAGATGAGGAGGAAGCATAGGCCAAAGTCCAGGAAGAGGCCCATAAGAAGGTCGAAGAAGAAGCATCTTGGAAATGAGCATAAGAGGAGACAAGGAAGAAGAAGGCCAAGGAGGAGGCTTGGAAAAAGGATGAAAAGAGGCAAAGAAGGCAGAGAAAGAGTTTCAGAGGAAGCCAAGAAGGAAGCCTAGAAAGCACAGACCTCTAGATCCATGTTCGAAGCTACTCCTCCACTACTGAAATTAATCCTCACCTTGCACGAAGTAACCGTGATCTGATAAAGAAGTATAGGAGGTCAAGCTGGAGTCAAAGAGAGGCTTTGAGCTAAGGCCCCATCCTACGCCTACTCCATCGAAAGAGTTGAAGGGATCCATGGGGAGAGGAGAGAAGAGGAAGAGGAAGAAGGATGAAAATAAGCCACTTAGCCCGAGTCTGAGATGAAGAAAAATGGTCCCTCATCCAAATGATTATTATAGAAAAGTTTTACTTTCGTTGGCCGATAGGATACGCGAGTACGACCCTTACTTTTGGAGTCACAGTGTGGTCCTTATGTACATTATGTCGTTAGAAAGATATATATATATATATATATATGTATATATATATATGTATATATATTGACATGTGAATGAAATTTGACTTTGCTTATATCACATATCGCTTTAAGTGTGTGAGCTTCTTTTACGCTTTTCAGTTTTTGTACTTACGTAATTTACTCGTCATTACACTTAAATTCAAGTTGTTCAAAACTTCACTCATAAGAGACTCAAGTCGTGTGAAGTTAAAGTGTGTTGATTCTATTCTCGAGACCTCCTTTTGGTCATTAATCTTGAGTCAAAGTGCGAGAACTTCAGTCTCAATACTTCCTTTCAGTCGTTAGCCTTGGATTGTACAAAGTTTAGGTTTGGTAACTCCACTCTTGGGACCTCCTTGCGGTCGCTGAACCCGAGTCATGAGGAGTTATGAGTAAACATCATTGGTTTGTCCATTTCATGCTCTCGTGTACGCAAATCGATCATTTTCACGACTTAACATACTATGCACTGGGGAATTTACCAATAGTGTGGTTCAACGAGTAAATAGACGGATCTCATTTGACTCTAGTCAGACCTTTTTTCGTAAACTTGAGGGTCGTGTTGACGATTAGGCTCCTAAACATTCCTGGGCATGTATTGATCATGTCGTCCCCGTCAGGATTGAGATGGTTATTCCGCATAAGTAAGCCATGTCATGCCCGTCGGGATTTGAGTGTTGTCATCAGACAGACTCCCAAACATGCCTGGGCTATTGTAGAATGGAATGTTGATGATGTTTTGATGATAACAACCTCGTTTCAATCATTATCATTATTGATTATGAAATACATACTAACATTTTTATCCAGAATATATATATATATATATATATATATATACATGATTTATATGCAGGTAATAGATACTGAAGACTATACGGTTAAGAGATTCAAGATTTCAAAGGAGATCAAGACTCATGAGTATCAAGATATCAAGAGTTCAAGAGTCCAAGAATATTAGGGTAATAAAGTCTAGATATTATGTAAAACTCGAAATAGTACTCAAATTCTGTTTTCAAATTATCCATTTTTAAAATTGAGTTCAAACTTCTCTCAAAATATTTTTTAATCATCCAAGGATTTCAAACTTATGAGTTCAAATACGTATTTTCTAATTTATAAGTATTCTTATTTTTGTAGTTTTATTAAATTATATATATATATTACTAAGTTTATATTTGATTATAATTTCAGATATTCTTATTTAAACTCTAAGTTTTCATAAAACGTTTTTGGTTATATGAATTATAAATTTCTCTTTATAAATTCTTATATATATGTTTATAATTATACTATATTTAGTTTTATATCACTTATATATAAAGTTTTAAACCATATGTTTAAATAATATTTTCTTTTGTTTTTATACTTCAACAATAATGTTTTAACAACCAGTTTTGTTTCAGGAATTTCCAATATATATATATACATATATATATATATATATATATATAGGTTTTAATACTTTAAAAATGATTTAGATTCAAAAATATAGTATATATATCGACATACCATAATGCACACGTCGACATATAACTATTATTTTTTCAAATTTCAAAGAAAGCGTCTTTTCATATTTTGAAATGGTTCAGAAACGTTGCGACCTTTTAAACGCTATAAATAAGGGTTGAATTCGAATTTTTTGTTACTTCTTCCTCTCCATCATCATCCTATCTCTAACCACCATTATTATTCTTTATTTTCTTGATTTATACACTTATACACTGTCGATTTCAACAGAAATTATTTCATTCTCTTTCTTTTCTCAAACTGGGGTTGACTGTTTTATAACCTATTTTGGAATTTACACTATATGAAAGAACATATTACGAATTTAAAAGCCAAGGTCGTTTGATTTAGTAAGATGGTAAAGAAAAAATGACATTTTATTAAAAACTGTGTGCATTAGAATAAATTGAATTCCAGTTATGTAATAAGGAAAATTTATTCCAACTTGTGTTTGACTAACCAATTTAAGACGATAACGATGAAGCGTTGAATTCTTATAAATTGTGTTTGACAAATTTATCTATTAGATATAGTAGTTGGTAATAATTGCAGTGCTACCTTTCTAATTTTTAAAGTAAATAATGAAATAATTGTAATAAGAATAGTTTATATTGTAAAATCATAGTTTTGAAATTTAATATGGTTAAAAATAATTTTGTGGTAAATTTGGAGAATCAGACAAGAATGTTTTGGCCAAATCTAAATAAGTGAATTTTGAACTTGAGTTGTAGAATAAAATATAAACAAACAAGAAATGGAGTTATGTAAAACCTTACATGGTAAATTATACATGTTTAAGATATTTGAATGCACTTATGTGTTTAAATCTCGAATTTGAGTGACAAGCAGTGAACTTTTGATGTAAATTGGAAATTTTAACTTTTGAGTTAGAGTCAAACAACTAAATGTAAATATTGGTAAAAACCAATGTTCAAGCATGAATAAAATAATTTAAATGAAGTGTGTTGTTTATTTTGACAAAGGATTGTGTTTAACATAAATAAGAACTCAAAATTTAAGATTTGAAGACAAAAATGAAAAATACCCAACCTAGTTTGGAAAATATAAAATTTTGTCTACAACAAGAATATATTGATGTTGAAAGAGGTTAAGAATATTTTAAACAAAGGTGGTGCAAATTTTATGAGCTTATGAAATTGCAAAAAAGTACATGTTTGGTTAAAATAAGTGGAAAACAATGCTTTTCTGACATATAGAAAATTTAATATTCAAATATTGTATAGAATTGTTTAAAAATATTTTAACTTGCCTGAATATGTTAAAATTTTAGATGAAATAATTTAAGTAAGTCCTTTTGGTGTAAATTTTTTCATTTATAGCTTTAAAACATGTATATACATGAAAATAAAGGACAAAATTGTGCTAATCTCACTAGTTTAGCCAGATTGTGTGTTAATAGCCATTTGAGCCTTGATTTCCTTCCACTTCCTTAGCCTAGGAAAAATATGGAAGGCTAAGGGGATTTTTTTTCATAGAATTCATTTTTTTCCAGTAAACGAAGTGAAAGGAAAAACATCTTCTTCCTTATCAAAAACCTACAGTAAAAGATTTTGCTAAATCCTCCAAAAATCCGAGTATTCAAAGGACCCAATTGTAACGTCCCGGATTTTTAGCGATATAATAATTAATTTATTTAATTATTTAAATAGCGATTTAGTAATTTAAATGATTCAAATTGAAATATTTTGAATATTTAATTAATATGAATATTGGAATAATATAATTATTTCAGAAATAGTCGGAAATAGCTGAATTGGCAATATTCGGTAAATTGGATAATAGGAGATATTCAACCGAGTTTAGATTCGTGTTATAATAACAATTTATTTTAATAATAAAAGTTTAGCGTATAAATTATAATTTAATTATAATCGAGCTCGTAATGTCGCCGCAGTTCGTAATATTGAGTTTTGAAGCTCAACTGAGTGTACATGATCCGTTATAAGTCGAATTTCTTCGAAACAAGAAACATTGGAATCTATTGAACTGTATTTTTCTAATGAAAAAGAAAAAACGATATTTTGCTTTATATATTGTAAGTTGTGTCCAAATAAAATTTTCAAATTATCGCTATGGAATCATTTATAAACCATAACGATTTATTTAATTATAATTAAATAATGGTTTCGAATTTGGACAAGATATATTAAGGCAAGTGATGTCGGTTAGAAGAATGACGGCGGGATGGGGATGTTTGGAGAAGCATATGGCATTCGAAATATGGTGTCTGGAGCGGAATACAGCAAAAGGTAGGGGAAGAAGGTGTGGCTTACGTGGTTCTTTCATGGGCGAGGAGGGGCGGTTAAACGTTTTGGTGGTGGGCCGGTACTGGCAAGGGCCAGATCTATAAAAAAAAGTGAAGGGTATGAGTTTAAAAGGCTCGGTTATGGTAATGAAAATATGAGAAAAGATGGAACGCATGTGGTTGCACATGCAAATATGGGAAGAGGGATGAATGGTGGAGGAGAAGCACTTAAAGGAGGAGCACGTGAGTGAGCTAGTGGATGGAAAGTTTTGAATTTCAGGACATGGGGAGAGCTGAGATATTTCGGCAATGGTGGAATAATGGACGGGAAGTGTAACTACAGATATAAGAGCAGAAGGCAGGGGTTTCAATTCATAGGATAGTGGAGCGTGGATCACTTGAAGAAGGGGAGTGAAGCGGTGAAAATGGTGAGGAGTTTATGAAGTGAGAAGGTTACTGCAATGTTTTAGAAGTAGCAGATTGTTTTTATGGGGTAGCAGAAGTTATATTCTGGGAAGAAGGTACGGGTCTAGCTCTAACGTGTGTGGCTTTGGGTTGGTTCATAACGCAAGGCCCAAAGGAAAAGAGAGAAATTATATAGGAAGAAAAAGAAAATGTCCCAAAAGAAGGGTACGTGAATAAGCTGGAAGGGTGCGGTGGGTCTAAGTGTTTTGGGGAGAAAGCTGCTCCACGCAAATTTGAAGATGGACCGCTGTGAACGAGGATGATGAGCCAACGTAAGGAGGAAATAACGACGGGTAAGGCCCATATATATAAATAAAATAAAGTTTAAATTTTTATATAAATAGTGAGTTGGTTTGCAACGTCCATAACTTAACCATTCGTCATCAAAATTGCACCAATTTGAATACATTGGGATCGTATAAACTTGGGCTTACTGGAGCTGATATGGAGAAATTTAGAGATCATTTCAATTTTTATGGAAAAATCAAACTCCTGATGTAACCAACCAACGTTGATCGTTATTCAATGATTGATGACCAAGGTGAGTAAACTCACTAACTCTGTTCAGTTTTAAAATTTTATAAACGTTATTTAATATTGATAAAAATGACTGGATGTTGTGTGTGATGGTTGTTTGGATGATTTACAAATAAATTGGTTGATAAATATATATACAAAGCCGTTGGTTAAATACTGATTTAATAATTTCATATTGATATGAAATTATGTTATTTATATTGATTAACATCTGTGGATGCAGGTAAACAGGTTGGAGGAATCCAACTGGATTCCTCAATAATTATATTGTTATTTTCACATATTGCATTATATGATATGATAAATAATCGGGCATTGATTATTGTGTGTTGGGATGTTTGAACAACATTGACCTAAAATAATTGGTATTTAAATACCATAAAATTTATTCGAATATATTAGAAAAGAAACTAGGGTTTTAAAAAGGAAAATCTATTTTGAAATAGATTAATTGAATGTTGGTCGGGCTAGAATATTATAACTTATTAAACAAGTGATTTGATTTTAAACGATGTTTATAATGATATGAAATAATTGTGATTAAATAATTTGGAAGTAGAAATTCATGAATGAAATAAGATGGGAAATGAAAATTGTTTTCAAAGGAAACCGATGAGATTTATTTCGTTGATTGGAATGTAAATAGAACTAAGTAAATCTATAAGGATTTATAATTATAATTCGACTATGGCGAATAATAATTTAATAACTTATTCTTAGAAATTATATATTATAGTCCATAATATGGCGAGATAATCAATATTTAGTTTGTGACCAATGATTTATAATTGAATTTGTAATCGAGGTGAAGATATAAACTTGATATAAATTAACAAGAAGTGGATTTGTAAATGGAATTTATAAAGTGGAATATGTATGAGAATTTATAAAGAAACTAGATAAATGGAATTTGAAACCAAAATGATATTTATTATTTAAAACTAGATTTGATTTAATGAATTTAGTTCAGATTTCTATAAAAGAATAATAATCACGTTTAAAGTGAATAATGGTTTAGAAACAAACGTTTTGCAAATGGGAATGGTAATAAAAGGGAATTGGTTGATATTTGAAGTGATAAACTCAAAAGTGAAATTAGAAATGGAGTTGATCAGAAACGGTGAATTTATTCCGACGATCGGAACGTTAGTAGAGTAGAGATTATTCGAGAGAGAGTTATAAGTTGAAATTCGATTATATCGAATTCAGGAATGTACTAATCACTTTCCGTTTTTAATTAAGGTTTATTTAGTTAATTTAATATTATTTAATTATTGTAAATAAAGGGTCAAAGTTATATTTTTAATTTAAATTTATTTTGGAAGTTGATATTATGATACTATCATTATAATAAATTTTCCTCGTAAAAGAAGTGGATTCTTAAATTAAATTCAAGAGTTTCGTAAGAAATGGTTGTTAAGATTTAAGTAGCGAGCCTTGTCTATTTCGAAGTTGAGAATGATGCTCAGTTAATGTCTGAGAGGTAATTATACCCCAACTTGAATGACTTCATTATTTACTAAGGAATGGTTAAGGTTCTGTAGCAAGGATTGGTTAGTGTTATGGTTAGTTAATGAGTGATTAATATGTTGAATTATATAACGATGTTTTATATAACATCGGTTTAATACAATAAAAAGGATTTTGGAAATGTTTCCCAAATATAATCAGAAATGTTTTCTAAGCATAGAAAATGGAATGTTATGGAAAATATAGAAATGATAATTGGAAATGTTTTTCCTAGTGTTAATAACACTTATTTTCTAAATGTAGAAAATAAGAAATTATGAATATACTGAATCAGGAAATGGAAAATGAATAAGTCAATGATAAATGAATGTAAGAGATGAATGATGATTGATGATTGATCGATAGAGTTTCCATTTGAAAATAATATCGTTGTTTGCACATGTGTTTTCCTTTGATAGTTAAATCCCCGACTATCGACGTTTTGACCATTTTTACGTCGTCAATATGGAGAGACCGGGATCAGATTCATTTTCTGAAAACCGCTCTGTATAGGCGTTAACGTTGCGATCAAATATGGGGAAGATAATTGAAGACGGTGTTATGCAAGGGCTGTCTTGTTTACAGAGTAGTGCCTTCGGTTTGTCCAGTCCCATGACGACCTATATGGAAGAATGTCTGGCAGAGTATATCTAATGGATCATGTAAGTTGATCACTTCAAACATATCCACGTTTGATGGCAGAGAAATTCGTTTCTCTTAGCTTTATACCCATGGTATTTTTGGAGAAATCAATTTGTGATTTGGCGGGTATGACAATGTGGCATTCAAAGTAAATGGAGGTGTGATCTGTCAAAAGATACGTTATGGCCTCAAGCCTCATCAATCGGGAAATGATAAAAATCGGGCAGGCAACATGGCTAAGTGGGTCGCCCCCATTAGGGTGTATTGTCACCATCTAGAGAATATTCATATTTGTTACTTCTTTTCGCTTCTGTATCTATGTACTAGCAACCGTAGGTGACAATATATTCGATACACTCAAGAGAAATGAGTGGTCGGTCACGTGTGGGTCGGGTTGCAAGACGTTCTTGTTGAACCCAGTGTATTCGTCTCTAGAGATACACTATCGGCTGGTGGTTCCATACCTTGTCATAGCCGGAATCCAATCTCCAATAAGCTCCTGCGGTTTTGATTGTATACTATATATATGTGGAGCGTGAGATGCAAGCGTTCTGCTATATTGTTAATTATTTGTGATTAGACATTATTATAATATTAGAAAAGTCACTAGTACAAAACAAGGCTGTTACTTTGCCTTAGTTGCATCAGTTGTGCTAACAACTGATGCAAATATATCCAGTCGCATCAGTTCAGCAATTGGTTGGAAGTAGCAGTAGAGGAGGGGGAAGCGTAATTCGCGTCAGTTTTGAACGGTTACTGAAGCAAATAAGTAGAAGCAATATAGTCGCATGCATCACTTCCATTTGCAACTGATGCAAAATATTCTTTGTTTCGGGGATCCTCTCAGTTTCGGCCCAAACCCGATTTAATTTTACCCGTGCCCTATAATTTAACTGCTGCACTTTTTTCATTCATTCGCGCCATTCATAAACAAGAAGAAAGGAGAAGAAAACAAACAAACCAAAACTGCAATTCGTTTCTCTTCTACCTTCAATAATAGATTTCGACTGCAGCTCTTGTAGTTTAGGTATTAATTTTTCTTACTTCCTTTATCAATTTCTTCTACGGATTCCGATTTCGATTTTGATCTTAATTTCATAGCAGATAAAATTTTGGCATTAAACTTATAATTTTTGGTATTACACTTATAAATTCTTCTGCCGCTTCTTAACTCAAATATTCAGCTTATCAGAACACGATAAACAAAAAGTGGGGAAAAGATTTAGAATTTGCAGGATCAAATAAAAATAGACGAGGGCTTCGATAGCTTTAGATCGAGAGGTGAGAGGCGAGGGGCAGTTATTGATGCTTGTCTTTGGGCATATGGCGTTTGTCAATTTGTCCAATTTTGGTGAAGTTCAGATTTGGGGAGATTAAGCGTTTGAAGTATTGGCTTGTATTGAAGGCGGTGGTTGCTGAAGTGTTTAGCAATGGACTATAGGATAAAGAAGTTCTGGCCCAGCGTTGCGCTGGTGTTTGGGTTGCTGGTGTAGGTCTGTCGATGGAGTGGCTCTTGTTGTAGGATTGTGTGGTTTACAGTTGCTAAGAGATTGGGGTTCAGGAAGTCTTTAGGATGAATGCATACTTTATGGTTTCAGATGGCTTTTGACAGCAGCTTGTGGTGTGCGTGGCTAAAACAGAGAAGGAGTTTGAGGTTTTCTAGTGAATATGCATGCACCAGTGGTTTGGTAGGAAGTGATGGAAGTTTCAGATGGCTGCATCTGCCGCGTTGCTGGTTTTGATGAGGTAGGAAGGAGATGAATGGTGATTTGTTTGCCGACAGGTATGATTTAACCAACTTCGCACATTAATTTTTTGAATTTTGGTTGCCTTCATGATTTTCTTTAAGTTTTCGGAATTTCTTTGGTGATCATGATTTTCTGCACTTTAGATTTGTCTTCTGCTGTGATGATATGGTACAGAAAAAATATTAGTTTTACAACAGAAAAAATTTCATGTGTAGATATTATCGGGTCAAATGTTTAATTTATTAATTCATGTCTAGATATTGATAGTTATTATCTGATTTTTCATGTTATCTGATTAATAATACATTAATTTAGATATTATTACTTCATGTTTAGATATTGATAGTTATTTAGCAAAATCTATTACTTAGTTATCTAAATTAAGCTTTAGATGAAAAAGTTCTAAAACTTAATTTCTGGGTTTAATAATGACAAAACAAGAACTTTTCACAAAATAGACAAAGAAAGGCTAAAACTGAAGTTACACAAACATTGTTATTTTTTAAAATTAATTTTTCATTGTTTTTCTAAATTTTATATCATTTGAATATTGATGTAACAAATGTCAATTATGTGAATTGTCTAGGAATAATTTGCCATGGATGCTCTAAATATGACAGCCAATTAATTCTGAAAGAGTTATTTTGACTCTTAGATTGAAGTAATTACAATATTGTTCCCAAATTTATATGTATGATGTGATATTATGTATGGTACAAAAGTAGAACATAGAAATGAAATTAAATGCATGCAAAGTACCAGGATGAACGCCATAATCTTTCATATTATAACCACAACATAAAAACCTGCAGTCACTGAAACATATTACAACTTTTACTCTTTCTAATATATCAATTGTATTTGACCCTATTCCTCCAAAAACAGATTTTTAAGAACTTCCTTTTATTTATTTATTTTAGAAAAAATAATTGAAGTAACTTTTCATGACTTCGAACATGATTATTTAAACAATTGTTTTGATATCTGAGCTGCCTAAAAGTACCAAATTCAGGTCATTACCTAGATTTGGTCTGGATTCTTTCTCTGTTGGACATTTTGAATCATCAGTGAATAAAACAAGGTTTTTTTGCTTATAGATCTTTGTGAATCCTCGATTATTGAATTGATTCTCTTACTTAGACACTCCATAATCATCCAGCTGTTTATTCCAAAGTTTTTGCTGCATTTGAATATGTGTACTGTGTCAAATAAATTGTTCTTTTAAGATAGTAAATGTTGTCTTTAAGGGTTTTGATCACACAAATTTGATGTTAGACTTAGAATTACCAATTATTAAATTGGCATGGATTTATTATTGATGCGTTAGGCGTTCGTGGTTTGTAATTTTACGGTGCAGTTTATAAGATGAATTGTTTTCAAGTGATGCTTAATACATACTACAAAATTAAGTTGTGGTATTTTATTTGTTTGACAATTTGTTTTTAATACAAATAGGTGCTCTTCTCAGGCTTATCATATTGCATTGTGGATGTAGATAGTGGTTTAAAAATGATATATTATAGTCATGTCATTGTTTCCTCGATTAGAAGATCATACACACACACATACATATATATATATACACACACATAGATACATGCATACATACATACATACATATATATATATATATATATATATATATATGTATGTATGTATGTATGTATATAATTCTCAGTTTTGGTTAACGTTTGCTTGCATATATGTAAATAATATTTTTGAATTATAGTCCGAACTGTTAGGACAATTCAAAGTCATGAATTTCAAGATTTGTTTGAGGTGTAAGTTGACATTTACTTTTGTATGCTACATGGATTTCTATATACAACATAATGATTAGGATAGGCATGGGTTCTATATATCTAATATTACGTTTTTTTGTTGTCTAGAGAGGATAGGAGTACAGTGAAATAAAGTAGAGCCGCTAGCTTCACTACCATTACTTCTAACGTCTACCTTGCAAGGTATCGTTATTAAAACCCGCCTCTCATTTTGATTCTAGCATATGTAAGGTTTTTTATGCTTCTGAAGTGCCTATTGCTAGTGTTAGTGTGTGTGTGTGTATATGTGTGTGTATGTATATATTCGAGACTAATATTTTTTTGGGCTTTAATATGCATACTTGATAACACCTTCATATGCACATACGTTTCAAAATAGGAATACTTATTTACACTTCAACTTTCTGAAATGGTCTTGATATGTACACATAAATTATGCTTATACAAAAAGTTATTCAAGATACTGATACATGTGCAATCACATGTGTTCAAAATTTATTCACTTAGAACCAAAACTATGGGGCCAATTGAAGCGTAACTTAAGCAGTTAATGTTTTGTATGTGTGCGACAGGTCCAAAAGGTAGCATGCCTAAATGGCCCGTTTTCTTAATGGAGAAAATCAAATTATTGGCGTTCAACATGTCCGAACGCCAAAGGTTTGATTCCCTCGTCCAGTCTACAAATTCACTGATAAAACAAACATTGCACAATAAAAATAATAATTAATTAACTATAAATCAATTTAATTTAAAATCATGAATTAAAACACTCCACTTAAATGCGCCGCTTTAAGATGCAAACATATACCCTGTTTAACTTCCTACTCTGCTTGAATGCCTCATTGAAATATCTCAATAGAATACTTTGCTTCTGTTACGCGTAAGCACGCCATATATACATACTGAAGGCCAAATATATATATATATATATATATATATATATATATATATATATATATATATATATATATATTTGAAACTGACAAGCCGATGAAGCTTATATGCACCTATTGGTTTTCGAAGTCTTGACTAACTTGAATTCGTTATACTTCAAAGCTCTATATGCATATGCAAAACTAATATATACTCAAACATATGGTTGCTATGGTAAAGGTTACCGTTACCATTTCATAAATACCATCATCATACCATTATTTGCCTTTTCGAAACATTGTTTCTTTGACATGATGTTGTTTACATTCATTTAACTGTATTCTCTCATGTTATGTGGATGCAATACAGCTATCAAAAATATTTAACTCTAAAGAATATTTTCATAGTAAAATGAATAAATTTAGCTATGTGTAAAATATGTTTTATATAATAGTAAAATGAATATTTTTACTAAACCAATTTTAGTGACATATTTAACAAATTCATTTCATTTTCCTTCCTTCCTTAAAAAGATAATACATTTTTGTCAAACATTTACCGAATCAAACCATTAATTAGACAATGAAGGGTCAGTTTAGCATGTCTTCCTAGCATTATCCAAAACTTAAGAAAATTAGTATAATTCTTTTGTTAATAAGTAGTATTACTAAGATTAATTATGAAGCAGTTGGCATTGAGATATTAAAGGAGGGTTTGCTATAACTGTTAGTCAATTATGAAATTCAAAGATTAAAAGACATATCAGAGTTTTAATTAGTGGTCGCTTTATTCCTTTGAATGGTGCAAGTTGCACAATATTTGCATATAACTTTGTTGTTTTGCATATAACTAACTTTGAGTTCATTTATATAAGACATTTTCTTTTCTAATACATGTTCGTTATATTTCTGGAAATGGTTGCCACCTGAAATGTTTCTTTTTTATTGCGTTAAACATTGTATAATACTGAAGATCAATTTGTTTATTGCTTTTTATACATGTATTTAAACCTTTTTGCACTCTTCATAAATTGGCTTCTATTATAATCTAGATATGTGAAAACCCGTAACTTCCCCGTAAAGGAAAGCGTCGGATAGTTCGAGAACAAACCACAGCAGAACACATACAGAAGAACATTTCATTGTATATTACAACAATGCATCAGATTACAAGAATATACAGAGTATAAATGAATATTACACAGAAATATCAGATATTTAAATTACATTTAAATACATAGCAGCGGAAAATAATACAATACACAACTAGAAGAGATATACGGATACAAAGCTTTCCGGATATCGTTCCAGCTGTAAACCAGGATCCTGTGAATATAAATCTGCAAAACCAAAACTACTAGCTGCCCGTGTCAAAATAGGGGCACCCAGAGTTTAGGTTAAAACAATAAACTCCAGGTCAGTCATGTGACTGGTGTGAGAACTAAAACAGTTATTAATCTTTATTTTAAAGTTAGGTAAATCAAGGGACCACGCCGTATAACACGGAACGGGTTTCCTCCCAAGAATACCAGTGCATAAAACAAACAGCGCAATGCTAAATAAAGAAAAATGAAGCTGTTATAAGACCCAGGTCCCATCACACAATGCAACGCAGTCGAGGATAGGGTTTTCCCTTATAACAGCCAAAGAATGCTTGATACGTTTAAAACAAATCATTTGATACTATTATATGTGCATAGTGTATAAAACAACTTCAAATCATAAGTATCAATCATAGGCGACATGAATGGCCCATAACACTATGTCACCATATATAAGTTTACAATCAAAACCGCAAATGTCGTATTGGAAGTTGGGTTATCATTTATGGTATGAACCGAGGCTAGGGGCAAGATCCTCACTGATTCGAGACTGCCTAGCCCGAGTCTCAGGATCAGAGCTCGAGTGACCCTTGGATCGTCAGGGCCGGTCAACACGGAGTGGATTAAAATACCTGAGCACTACGTTTCGCCGCCCTTTGGGGCGTAAGCGAGCCAACTAAATGAATCCATCGGTTCGAGAATGACCGATCAATCCGAGGCGCCTCGCAACAGCAACAACCACATAAGTCAAACTCGTCAGGGCGTGTAAAACCACTGACGCCACTTTTAGCTAGGAGGAAACGTAGGCCCTCCCTGATGTCCGTCTCCCGTTTTTGATTCATACCGGGTGTGATACTCGCGAATCAACGTTACACAAAGCTACGCCACAAAGGCCGTGCTTCGATCATCAACCACAAGACTTTGCTTTTCAACAGAAGCCTTGATCATTTGTCACTTAGGCATGCCACACAGGCAATTCACTCCATGCGATTGATATCCATCAATATATAACCCCTGAGCTCGTACGTCTCAGAGAAGGGCGTTAAGCAAGAGAATAAATTCTCCGCCGCCAAACAGATATATATTTAATAGAGATCAATCACACGGACTAAAATCCAATGTCAGACACACAGTCCATTTACAAGTCCGTTCTGGGTCTGAACAAAACCGGAGGCACCTAGTACCCCGCATATCCATCGATCTCCAAGTACGTCTGGACGATCACCAACTGTTTCCATCTTCTTGGGTGTACAGCCCAATCAAGATCATCAGTAATCACCCAAACAACGTGAAGACTTCCGGTCTTCGACCATCGTCTTCATCTTCGACTTATCGTCGTATCAGTTATTCGGAATGGGATAAACCCGGTCTTTCCGAATAACTCGCGTATATTTTAAATAAGTGTTACACAAACACAACATACGCCTCATTCCAATTCATCAGTCACTAACCGTAAATTAATCAAGAGAATAATTCCCCAAATATTAACCCCGAAGGCCGAAACCAACATCAGATCAATATTCAGAAAACCACTCTGCTTGGCCAACCGACAGTTAGTTTCTAAATTTCACATTCATAGGGAAAGGTTCCCATTAATTTTATCCAAGATAAATTTCTTGAATTTATTCTTTAATCTATTTTTGAATATCAATTCAAACTAGTCGGGATTAACGAACCTTACCGAAGTAATCATTTGTTTTAATTTCCCCAATCCCAACCTATTCATCCCATGAAGTAAAACTGGTTATACTTCATATCTAACACCACGGTGTTATCGGTAAATTCAATTACCATTTCACGTTCAAATCTAATTAAAGATTTAACTATCGCCTGGAGCAAAACTGGTGATACTCCATTTCGATTATTTCAATCTAATTAAAGATTCATTAAAACTCCACTTAGTTTTAATCTTCGACTGGGTTAAAGAATCAGTGTCATTTAAAACACGGTTCACGATAAACCCAAAATCACATTCATTAATTATCGGGTTAAAGAACGAGTGTTATTTAAAACACTGTTCACGATAAACCCAAAAATCAATATTAATTCAATTCCAATTAAATATTATTTAATTGGTACACTTCATTAAATCTAAATAAAAAGATTTAATCTTTTCTCAACTGGGTCCAAGAACATTGTTAGTGAAGACACCATTCACGACAAACCCAAATCACATTTGATATTAAACACAAGGCTCTGAATAGAAAATATATCGGCTTATATTCAATATCAAATTCTACGACTAACAAATGTCGTATTGGAAATAACGATATAAATATATCTTTCAAATTTCCATAACAACACCTGTATAATCACGAATTCCAACATCGAAATATTCCGAAGACAATTTCGATTCAAATCCACTCCAATGCAATCATTGGAAATTCTGGTTATTTTTAAAACCCTTTTCAAATTCAATTTATTTATTTAAAAATAAATAGAATTATATTTCTAGTTCAAAACTAGTTCATTTCGATAAAAATCTATTTTTATCTTTTCAAATATGGAGTTTTTCATCCCAATTCTTCACAAATCATTTCTTATGATTTTACACAAATTATTACTATTTTTAATAATTTTATCAAGGCCCGTACAGTCGATTTCCATCAACGGCCATCGAACTGCACTTACAGTGACCTTTTTCGAATTTGATTTGGACGTATCTCCAAATCCAACCGTTAGATTTCAAATTTCTAACATTCGTTAGAAAGCTCTTTTCGATACGAACCCAACGGTTCCGGTTTTAGGAGAATCCGACGGTCGGATCTCCCGTAATGTCCGTTTGAAATAAATGGTCGAAATTCGCGAACTGCCGCGGCGCGGCGCGTTCTATTCAGGCCATTATATTATATATAATATATATAATATATATTTCGTCGATTTCGATTTAAAACGAATTATATAGATAGTTTTAAATTCGTTTCAAAAGAAATTTCAACTTCCTTTTCAATTCAAATCAAAATTGAATTCTTCTTTATAAATTCGTTTCAAAATCCATTTCTATTCAATTCAAATTTCAATTCAATTTGAATTCATTTCAATTCGTTTTCAATTCAATTTGAATTCGTTTTCAATTCATTTCGAAATCGTTTTCAATTCAATTCATTTCGAAATCGTTTTCAATTCAATTCTTTTCGAAATCGGTTTCAATTCATTTCGAAATCGTTTTCAATTCAATTCATTTTGAAATGAATAAAATCGATATAAATATCGTTTACGTCAAAATGGCGTCAATCTAATCAACACGGCTTCATAAATTTCTATTTTCAAATATTCTATTTCAAATATTCTATTTCAAATATTTCTTTTTCAAAATAGTTGTTATTATCAAAATATTTCGTTCAACACATGACCAATCTCAATGAATGAGTACTGTCAACACATGAACTTTTATTTTATATCGATAAAGGTGTAAATTTTATTACTAAAATATTTCGTTCAACACATGACCAATCTCAATGAATGAGTACTGTCAACACATGAACTTTTATTTTATAATATTCTTTATTTTTCAAATTGGAATGAGGCCCAATCAATTACCATATAAAGTTAATTATATGGATTTTCATACAACACATGTATATAATAGCATGGAAAAATAATCAACCATCAACCAAAATGCACTACACTGTATAAGCATCAAATATAGACATCTAACGCTTATAACAGCCTATCAATCAATCGATCGACATATTTAATCAATCAGGATGAGTGAAATTCATATTTCATCCCAACACCCGTGTGGGGTTTTCAAACAATCAAACACAGATTTTATTTGTGCAGTTGGGCGATGTGTAAAATTTATCATCCCAATCAATGTCATTCAAATAGGTGTATATAAACAAACCGTTCGGTTTATAAATGAATATTTTATTTTATTCACTTCACGTTAAAAATTATATTTTTAACGATAAAACATTTTATTTCAACCTATGAATTTCTATTCAATTCATTTACTCAATAAAATGATATTTTTATTTTTTTCTAACATATTTTAGAAAATTTCGGCGGCATAACGGCACGATACTAGAAACGGGACAAGGCCTAGCCTTATCCCCGGTCTAGTGAAGGCCCACGCCATTCACTCATCAATCAAATCAATTTCATTTTGCAAACCACAAAATTTGGAGTAAGAGTCTAACCTAGCCTTACTCCTTCGCCTTATAACGGCGCACGTCTAATCCTAACCAATTTATCGATTCGATTTTTCACACCACAAACCATATTCAAACCAATATCGCAATCAATCACCAAACAGTCAAACAAACAAGTCCATGGTCTGTGGACGATTGTGTCGGGTGCTACTAAACACCGTCTGCATCCTAGTATATATATATAACTAGAAAAATTAAATTGAAAGGTGAGAAGTTCTCACCTATAGCTATCCAAACATCTTGACTCTTCTTTGATAGAAATCTTCATTGTTTTCGCATCTTCGTCAGCTTCGTCGTCCGTAGCCACTACATATATAAAAATCGAATTTTTACTTCGCTATTCAATATACAAAAATCCATTTTTCTATCGAAGTTCAATATATAAAAATTCTATTTTTCTATCGAAGTTCAATATATAAAAATTCTATTTTTCTATCGATGTTCAATATATAAAAATTCCATTTTTATTTCGAAGTTCAATATATAAAAATTCTATTTTTCTATCGAAGTTCAATATATAAAAATTCTATTTTTATTTCGAAGTTCAATATATAAAAATTCTATTTTTCTATCGAAGTTCATTATATAAAAATTCTATTTTTATTTCGAAGTTCAACATATAAAAATCATATTTTTATCCTGTTATATCTATTTTATTTTAAAACAATGTGATATATATTTTCACAAAATTATGCTAATTTTATTTCAAAAACTTTGCTAATTTTATTTCAAAAACTTTGCGGTATATTTTCAAAACAAATTCATTTTTAAAAACCATATTTTTATATTCAAAGCATATTCATTTTTAAAAACCATATTTTTATATTCAAAGCATATTCATTTTTAAAACTGATTTTTTTTTTTATATTCAAAGCATATTCATTTTTAAAACTGATTTTTTTTTTATATTCAAAGCATATTCATTTTTAAAACTGGTTTTTTTTATCACTGTATTTATTTTTCAAAACAGATAAAAAAAACAAAACAAAAAAAACATTGTTATAAAAATAAAGTAAGGAATGCTCACCGTTTATCTTCCTTGGGAAGATGAACCCGTCGTTGTCTAGGGCTTGAATTCGCCATGACCCGGAGCAACCTGAAGCCCATCAGCCGCCGCCACGCTGTGCGCCGGAGCGCCGCGCACCTCCACCCTCCACGTCATCTCGCTCGGCGGCCCCTCCTGCGCAGGATCCTCCCTCAAACCCGCTGGCTTTAAGCCATGAAATCGCCCCCAAATCAACACCATTTTCGATCACCCCAACGTAGATCTGAAGCCCAAAGAAATCTCCACAATTTTCTCTTCATAACCCAGGTTTAATTCGCATCGTAGTGGAAGAATTTAGGGAAGGAAAATCGCACCATACAGACGTTAAATTTGACTGGCGGCGGAAAATGAATGAGGGGAGGGCTAGGGTTTAATTTTGGCCTTATATCAAAAATATTTTATATTATTAAATTCTTTTAAATCTGAAGTTACATGTTTATCCATACGAACTCGAAATCGAACCCAACGATTGTCGCCCCTAGCTAAATACCCCCTCCCCGGACACAATGGGATATAACCGGTAAGCTGATTCGATCGTTTCGAACAATTTCCGTTGAATTTAAAATATAAATCTTTATATATTCAATTTAAACGCACAATTCATTTTACCGGGACCACATACGGACTCTAAAAATTCCCGAAAGATATTTCTAGCTTCGTATTAACAATACGGTCATAACAAAACTAGTTTCGTCAAATTCTGAGACCGTTAGAAAAATGGCCATTTTCCAGTCGATTAAAATCAACTGAAACTGGTCAAACGCGTTTTCCTTTGCCACGCTCACAAACTGATTCAGAAAATTATGAAATTTGGAATCTAGCAATAACTTTACATCACGGACCCAACAAAAGGGGTTTCGTCGAAATCCGAGGTCGTTTGCAAAATGTCCATTTTTAAGGGCCTGAATTCCATAGCGACTATTCAGAATTTTCAACTGGACATATCTTTTGATTCCCGATATGAAATCTTGATTTTTCAGATTCGATAGAAAGATATTATCAATTAGATCCTATCATTTTTGGTTTCACTAAAATCCGGATTGTTTTGCACCCGGTACATTCAATTGAAGTTTGAAATCGAATTATCGAACTACCGCGCCATTTTCAATTCTATTTATAATTATATATAAATATTTATATTCTAACGATGACGCGTATAATATATACGTTCGAGTTATATTCAAAATAAATTTCTCGTCGATATTATTTAAAATAATTCATTTTAAACAATCAAAATTCGCTAAAATTGCCAAAATAAAAATTTTAAACTGGCCCAGATTTTCGGGTTGTTACAATCTCCCCCACTTAAAACTTTTCGTCCCCAAAAAGGAACAAAGTCGAAAGTGGTTTGATTATTCAACTCTACAATCGATCTGGCTTCCCTTCTCTAACTTTTCAGTTTCTGAGAATTTTCCAATTCTTCAAAAATTTGGCTAACACCCTAAATTTTCGAAAAATTTCGCCATAACCTCCCCTGCACCGGGAGCATCGGGGAATTTCAAATAGCTTCCCCGGTCCTTCAGATCTCAAAAAGAAAAAGAAAAAGCCAAGCGGCTAGCCAATAGGCTCACAAAATCATCATCACCCAAACAAAACAGGAAATTATGTAGTAAACATGTACCTATTTGTCGGGCAACAAATTTTATTCTCTGGCTCTAGCCTCCTTGCTATGACCTGTTCAATGATATATATGTATATGCAAGCAAACGCAACCAAATTTCAATACAGTTCAATATTTGATGCAATTAGGCATAATGGTTCAAAATTATCAAACAATTAAACAAGCAACACAAACATCAATCAATTAGTGAATTAGAGTTTCAAATTCATAATTTGATACATATACAAAAATCATGTTTTTGATGCCAATTCACAACAATGTGTCCTATCTAATTTTGGTTCTCACACCAGTCAATAGGAAATATATAAATATCACACCTTCGACACACGAACACTAATTCTGATGATGTAGCTACAATCATCAGAATCATCTTCGGGCGACTAGAGTGTGAATCTATATCTATCCAGTATATTAAAACTTCGAATACACGTGGATCAGACGTATACCCAAAATCTTTATACACTGCATTGTCCAAATCAATTTAAATAAATAATCAGATACGAATAGTTGATTTAAATTTTCAAAACAAAAATTTGTTTTCATTTTCAAAAATATACTCTTCACACTCGTTCTAGGATACTACTGATCCCATCTCTAACGAGTCATTCCCATTGGATATTACTAATCCAATATCCGATGAATTCTTTCGTACGGTTCTAATGTGTCTTGTTCTCTGCTTTGTAAACCAAAGCTCTGATACCAACTGTGAAAACCCGTAACTTCCCCGTAAAGGAAAGCGTCGGATAGTTCGAGAACAAACCACAGCAGAACACATACAGAAGAACATTTCATTGTATATTACAACAATGCATCAGATTACAAGAATATACAGAGTATAAATGAATATTACACAGAAATATCAGATATTTAAATTACATTTAAATACATAGCAGCGGAAAATAATACAATACACAACTAGAAGAGATATACGGATACAAAGCTTTCCGGATATCGTTCCAGCTGTAAACCAGGATCCTGTGAATATAAATCTGCAAAACCAAAACTACTAGCTGCCCGTGTCAAAATAGGGGCACCCAGAGTTTAGGTTAAAACAATAAACTCCAGGTCAGTCATGTGACTGGTGTGAGAACTAAAACAGTTATTAATCTTTATTTTAAAGTTAGGTAAATCAAGGGACCACGCCGTATAACACGGAACGGGTTTCCTCCCAAGAATACCAGTGCATAAAACAAACAGCGCAATGCTAAATAAAGAAAAATGAAGCTGTTATAAGACCCAGGTCCCATCACACAATGCAACGCAGTCGAGGATAGGGTTTTCCCTTATAACAGCCAAAGAATGCTTGATACGTTTAAAACAAATCATTTGATACTATTATATGTGCATAGTGTATAAAACAACTTCAAATCATAAGTATCAATCATAGGCGACATGAATGGCCCATAACACTATGTCGCCATATATAAGTTTACAATCAAAACCGCAAATGTCGTATTGGAAGTTGGGTTATCATTTATGGTATGAACCGAGGCTAGGGGCAAGATCCTCACTGATTCGAGACTGCCTAGCCCGAGTCTCAGGATCAGAGCTCGAGTGACCCTTGGATCGTCAGGGCCGGTCCACACGGAGTGGATTAAAATACCTGAGCACTACGTTTCGCCGCCCTTTGGGGCGTAAGCGAGCCAACTAAATGACTCCATCGGTTCGAGAACGACCGATCAATACGAGGCGCCTCGCAACAGCAACAACCACATAAGTCAAACTCGTCAGGGCGTGTAAAACCACTGACGCCACTTTTAGCTAGGAGGAAACGTAGGCCCTCCCTGATGTCCGTCTCCCGTTTTTGATTCATACCGGGTGTGATACTCGCGAATCAACGTTACACAAAGCTACGCCACAAAGGCCGTGCTTCGATCATCAACCACAAGACTTTGCTTTTCAACAGAAACCTTGATCATTTGCCACTTAGGCATGCCACACAGGCAATTCACTCCATGCGATTGATATCCATCAATATATAACCCCTGAGCTCGTACGTCTCAGAGAAGGGCGTTAAGCAAGAGAATAAATTCTCCGCCGCCAAACAGATATATATTTAATAGAGATCAATCACACGGACTAAAATCCAATGTCAGACACACAGTCCATTTACAAGTCCGTTCTGGGTCTGAACGAAACCGGAGGCACCTAGTACCCCGCATATCCATCGATCTCCAAGTACGTCTGGACGATCACCAACTGTTTCCATCTTCTTGGGTGTACAGCCCAATCAAGATCATCAGTAATCACCCAAACAACGTGAAGACTTCCGGTCTTCGACCATCGTCTTCATCTTCGACTTATCGTCGTATCAGTTATTCAGAATGGGATAAACCCGGTCTTTCCGAATAACTCGCGTATATTTTAAATAAGTGTTACACAAACACAACATACGCCTCATTCCAATTCATCAGTCACTAACCGTAAATTAATCAAGAGAATAATTCCCCAAATATTAACCCCGAAGGCCGAAACCAACATCAGATCAATATTCAGAAAACCACTCTGCTTGGCCAACCGACAGTTAGTTTCTAAATTTCACATTCATAGGGAAAGGTTCCCATTAATTTTATCCAAGATAAATTTCTTGAATTTATTCTTTAATCTATTTTTGAATATCAATTCAAACTAGTCGGGATTAACGAACCTTACCGAAGTAATCATTTGTTTTAATTTCCCCAATCCCAACCTATTCATCCCATGAAGTAAAACTGGTTATACTTCATATCTAACACCACGGTGTTATCGGTAAATTCAATTACCATTTCACGTTCAAATCTAATTAAAGATTTAACTATCGCCTGGAGCAAAACTGGTGATACTCCATTTCGATTATTTCAATCTAATTAAAGATTCATTAAAACTCCACTTAGTTTTAATCTTCGACTGGGTTAAAGAATCAGTGTCATTTAAAACACGGTTCACGATAAACCCAAAATCACATTCATTAATTATCGGGTTAAAGAACGAGTGTTATTTAAAACACTGTTCACGATAAACCCAAAAATCAATATTAATTCAATTCCAATTAAATATTATTTAATTGGTACACTTCATTAAATCTAAATAAAAAGATTTAATCTTTTCTCAACTGGGTCCAAGAACATTGTTAGTGAAGACACCATTCACGACAAACCCAAATCACATTTGATATTAAACACAAGGCTCTGAATAGAAAATATATCGGCTTATATTCAATATCAAATTCTACGACTAACAAATGTCGTATTGGAAATAACGATATAAATATATCTTTCAAATTTCCATAACAACACCTGTATAATCACGAATTCCAACATCGAAATATTCCGAAGACAATTTCGATTCAAATCCACTCCAATGCAATCATTGGAAATTCTGGTTATTTTTAAAACCCTTTTCAAATTCAATTTATTTATTTAAAAATAAATAGAATTATATTTCTAGTTCAAAACTAGTTCATTTCGATAAAAATCTATTTTTATCTTTTCAAATATGGAGTTTTTCATCCCAATTCTTCACAAATCATTTCTTATGATTTTACACAAATTATTACTATTTTTAATAATTTTATCAAGGCCCGTACAGTCGATTTCCATCAACGGCCATCGAACTGCACTTACAGTGACCTTTTTCGAATTTGATTTGGACGTATCTCCAAATCCAACCGTTAGATTTCAAATTTCTAACATTCGTTAGAAAGCTCTTTTCGATACGAACCCAACGGTTCCGGTTTTAGGAGAATCCGACGGTCGGATCTCCCGTAATGTCCGTTTGAAATAAATGGTCGAAATTCGCGAACTGCCGCGGCGCGGCGCGTTCTATTCAGGCCATTATATTATATATAATATATATAATATATATTTCGTCGATTTCGATTTAAAACGAATTATATAGATAGTTTTAAATTCGTTTCAAAAGAAATTTCAACTTCCTTTTCAATTCAAATCAAAATTGAATTCTTCTTTATAAATTCGTTTCAAAATCCATTTCTATTCAATTCAAATTTCAATTCAATTTGAATTCATTTCAATTCGTTTTCAATTCAATTTGAATTCGTTTTCAATTCATTTCGAAATCGTTTTCAATTCAATTCATTTCGAAATCGTTTTCAATTCAATTCTTTTCGAAATCGGTTTCAATTCATTTCGAAATCGTTTTCAATTCAATTCATTTTGAAATGAATAAAATCGATATAAATATCGTTTACGTCAAAATGGCGTCAATCTAATCAACACGGCTTCATAAATTTCTATTTTCAAATATTCTATTTCAAATATTCTATTTCAAATATTTCTTTTTCAAAATAGTTGTTATTATCAAAATATTTCGTTCAACACATGACCAATCTCAATGAATGAGTACTGTCAACACATGAACTTTTATTTTATATCGATAAAGGTGTAAATTTTATTACTAAAATATTTCGTTCAACACATGACCAATCTCAATGAATGAGTACTGTCAACACATGAACTTTTATTTTATAATATTCTTTATTTTTCAAATTGGAATGAGGCCCAATCAATTACCATATAAAGTTAATTATATGGATTTTCATACAACACATGTATATAATAGCATGGAAAAATAATCAACCATCAACCAAAATGCACTACACTGTATAAGCATCAAATATAGACATCTAACGCTTATAACAGCCTATCAATCAATCGATCGACATATTTAATCAATCAGGATGAGTGAAATTCATATTTCATCCCAACACCCGTGTGGGGTTTTCAAACAATCAAACACAGATTTTATTTGTGCAGTTGGGCGATGTGTAAAATTTATCATCCCAATCAATGTCATTCAAATAGGTGTATATAAACAAACCGTTCGGTTTATAAATGAATATTTTATTTTATTCACTTCACGTTAAAAATTATATTTTTAACGATAAAACATTTTATTTCAACCTATGAATTTCTATTCAATTCATTTACTCAATAAAATGATATTTTTATTTTTTTCTAACATATTTTAGAAAATTTCGGCGGCATAACGGCACGATACTAGAAACGGGACAAGGCCTAGCCTTATCCCCGGTCTAGTGAAGGCCCACGCCATTCACTCATCAATCAAATCAATTTCATTTTGCAAACCACAAAATTTGGAGTAAGAGTCTAACCTAGCCTTACTCCTTCGCCTTATAACGGCGCACGTCTAATCCTAACCAATTTATCGATTCGATTTTTCACACCACAAACCACATTCAAACCAATATCGCAATCAATCACCAAACAGTCAAACAAACAAGTCCATGGTCTGTGGACGATTGTGTCGGGTGCTACTAAACACCGTCTGCATCCTAGTATATATATATAACTAGAAAAATTAAATTGAAAGGTGAGAAGTTCTCACCTATAGCTATCCAAACATCTTGACTCTTCTTTGATAGAAATCTTCATTGTTTTCGCATCTTCGTCAGCTTCGTCGTCCGTAGCCACTACATATATAAAAATCGAATTTTTACTTCGCTATTCAATATACAAAAATCCATTTTTCTATCGAAGTTCAATATATAAAAATTCTATTTTTCTATCGAAGTTCAATATATAAAAATTCTATTTTTCTATCGATGTTCAATATATAAAAATTCCATTTTTATTTCGAAGTTCAATATATAAAAATTCTATTTTTCTATCGAAGTTCAATATATAAAAATTCTATTTTTATTTCGAAGTTCAATATATAAAAATTCTATTTTTCTATCGAAGTTCATTATATAAAAATTCTATTTTTATTTCGAAGTTCAACATATAAAAATCATATTTTTATCCTGTTATATCTATTTTATTTTAAAAACAATGTGATATATATTTTCACAAAATTATGCTAATTTTATTTCAAAAACTTTGCTAATTTTATTTCAAAAACTTTGCGGTATATTTTCAAAACAAATTCATTTTTAAAAACCATATTTTTATATTCAAAGCATATTCATTTTTAAAAACCATATTTTTATATTCAAAGCATATTCATTTTTAAAACTGATTTTTTTTTATATTCAAAGCATATTCATTTTTAAAACTGATTTTTTTTTTTATATTCAAAGCATATTCATTTTTAAAACTGGTTTTTTTTATCACTGTATTTATTTTTCAAAACAGATAAAAAAAACAAAACAAAAAAAAACATTGTTATAAAAATAAAGTAAGGAATGCTCACCGTTTATCTTCCTTGGGAAGATGAACCCGTCGTTGTCTAGGGCTTGAATTCGCCATGACCTGGAGCAACCTGAAGCCCATCAGCCGCCGCCACGTTGTGCGCCGGAGCGCCGCGCACCTCCACCCTCCACGTCATCTCGCTCGGCGGCCCCTCCTGCGCAGGATCCTCCCTCAAACCCGCTGGCTTTAAGCCATGAAATCGCCCCCAAATCAACACCATTTTCGATCACCCCAACGTAGATCTGAAGCCCAAAGAAATCTCCACAATTTTCTCTTCATAACCCAGGTTTAATTCGCATCGTAGTGGAAGAATTTAGGGAAGGAAAATCGCACCATACAGACGTTAAATTTGACTGGCGGCGGAAAATGAATGAGGGGAGGGCTAGGGTTTAATTTTGGCCTTATATCAAAAATATTTTATATTATTAAATTCTTTTAAATCTGAAGTTACATGTTTATCCATACGAACTCGAAATCGAACCCAACGATTGTCGCCCCTAGCTAAATACCCCCTCCCCGGACACAATGGGATATAACCGGTAAGCTGATTCGATCGTTTCGAACAATTTCCGTTGAATTTAAAATATAAATCTTTATATATTCAATTTAAACGCACAATTCATTTTACCGGGACCACATACGGACTCTAAAAATTCCCGAAAGATATTTCTAGCTTCGTATTAACAATACGGTCATAACAAAACTAGTTTCGTCAAATTCTGAGACCGTTAGAAAAATGGCCATTTTCCAGTCGATTAAAATCAACTGAAACTGGTCAAACGCGTTTTCCTTTGCCACACTCACAAACTGATTCAGAAAATTATGAAATTTGGAATCTAGCAATAACTTTACATCACGGACCCAACAAAAGGGGTTTCGTCGAAATCCGAGGTCGTTTGCAAAATGTCCATTTTTAAGGGCCTGAATTCCATAGCGACTATTCAGAATTTTCAACTGGACATATCTTTTGATTCCCGATATGAAATCTTGATTTTTCAGATTCGATAGAAAGATATTATCAATTAGATCCTATCATTTTTGGTTTCACTAAAATCCGGATTGTTTTGCACCCGGTACATTCAATTGAAGTTTGAAATCGAATTATCGAACTACCGCGCCATTTTCAATTCTATTTATAATTATATATAAATATTTATATTCTAACGATGACGCGTATAATATATACGTTCGAGTTATATTCAAAATAAATTTCTCGTCGATATTATTTAAAATAATTCATTTTAAACAATCAAAATTCGCTAAAATTGCCAAAATAAAAATTTTAAACTGGCCCAGATTTTCGGGTTGTTACAATCTCCCCCACTTAAAACTTTTCGTCCCCAAAAAGGAACAAAGTCGAAAGTGGTTTGATTATTCAACTCTACAATCGATCTGGCTTCCCTTCTCTAACTTTTCAGTTTCTGAGAATTTTCCAATTCTTCAAAAATTTGGCTAACACCCTAAATTTTCGAAAAATTTCGCCATAACCTCCCCTGCACCGGGAGCATCGGGGAATTTCAAATAGCTTCCCCGGTCCTTCAGATCTCAAAAAGAAAAAGAAAAAGCCAAGCGGCTAGCCAATAGGCTCACAAAATCATCATCACCCAAACAAAACAGGAAATTATGTAGTAAACATGTACCTATTTGTCGGGCAACAAATTTTATTCTCTGGCTCTAGCCTCCTTGCTATGACCTGTTCAATGATATATATGTATATGCAAGCAAACGCAACCAAATTTCAATACAGTTCAATATTTGATGCAATTAGGCATAATGGTTCAAAATTATCAAACAATTAAACAAGCAACACAAACATCAATCAATTAGTGAATTAGAGTTTCAAATTCATAATTTGATACATATACAAAAATCATGTTTTTGATGCCAATTCACAACAATGTGTCCTATCTAATTTTGGTTCTCACACCAGTCAATAGGAAATATATAAATATCACACCTTCGACACACGAACACTAATTCTGATGATGTAGCTACAATCATCAGAATCATCTTCGGGCGACTAGAGTGTGAATCTATATCTATCCAGTATATTAAAACTTCGAATACACGTGGATCAGACGTATACCCAAAATCTTTATACACTGCATTGTCCAAATCAATTTAAATAAATAATCAGATACGAATAGTTGATTTAAATTTTCAAAACAAAAATTTGTTTTCATTTTCAAAAATATACTCTTCACACTCGTTCTAGGATACTACTGATCCCATCTCTAACGAGTCATTCCCATTGGATATTACTAATCCAATATCCGATGAATTCTTTCGTACGGTTCTAATGTGTCTTGTTCTCTGCTTTGTAAACCAAAGCTCTGATACCAACTGTGAAAACCCGTAACTTCCCCGTAAAGGAAAGCGTCGGATAGTTCGAGAACAAACCACAGCAGAACACATACAGAAGAACATTTCATTGTATATTACAACAATGCATCAGATTACAAGAATATACAGAGTATAAATGAATATTACACAGAAATATCAGATATTTAAATTACATTTAAATACATAGCAGCGGAAAATAATACAATACACAACTAGAAGAGATATACGGATACAAAGCTTTCCGGATATCGTTCCAGCTGTAAACCAGGATCCTGTGAATATAAATCTGCAAAACCAAAACTACTAGCTGCCCGTGTCAAAATAGGGGCACCCAGAGTTTAGGTTAAAACAATAAACTCCAGGTCAGTCATGTGACTGGTGTGAGAACTAAAACAGTTATTAATCTTTATTTTAAAGTTAGGTAAATCAAGGGACCACGCCGTATAACACGGAACGGGTTTCCTCCCAAGAATACCAGTGCATAAAACAAACAGCGCAATGCTAAATAAAGAAAAATGAAGCTGTTATAAGACCCAGGTCCCATCACACAATGCAACGCAGTCGAGGATAGGGTTTTCCCTTATAACAGCCAAAGAATGCTTGATACGTTTAAAACAAATCATTTGATACTATTATATGTGCATAGTGTATAAAACAACTTCAAATCATAAGTATCAATCATAGGCGACATGAATGGCCCATAACACTATGTCGCCATATATAAGTTTACAATCAAAACCGCAAATGTCGTATTGGAAGTTGGGTTATCATTTATGGTATGAACCGAGGCTAGGGGCAAGATCCTCACTGATTCGAGACTGCCTAGCCCGAGTCTCAGGATCAGAGCTCGAGTGACCCTTGGATCGTCAGGGCCGGTCCACACGGAGTGGATTAAAATACCTGAGCACTACGTTTCGCCGCCCTTTGGGGCGTAAGCGAGCCAACTAAATGACTCCATCGGTTCGAGAACGACCGATCAATACGAGGCGCCTCGCAACAGCAACAACCACATAAGTCAAACTCGTCAGGGCGTGTAAAACCACTGACGCCACTTTTAGCTAGGAGGAAACGTAGGCCCTCCCTGATGTCCGTCTCCCGTTTTTGATTCATACCGGGTGTGATACTCGCGAATCAACGTTACACAAAGCTACGCCACAAAGGCCGTGCTTCGATCATCAACCACAAGACTTTGCTTTTCAACAGAAACCTTGATCATTTGCCACTTAGGCATGCCACACAGGCAATTCACTCCATGCGATTGATATCCATCAATATATAACCCCTGAGCTCGTACGTCTCAGAGAAGGGCGTTAAGCAAGAGAATAAATTCTCCGCCGCCAAACAGATATATATTTAATAGAGATCAATCACACGGACTAAAATCCAATGTCAGACACACAGTCCATTTACAAGTCCGTTCTGGGTCTGAACGAAACCGGAGGCACCTAGTACCCCGCATATCCATCGATCTCCAAGTACGTCTGGACGATCACCAACTGTTTCCATCTTCTTGGGTGTACAGCCCAATCAAGATCATCAGTAATCACCCAAACAACGTGAAGACTTCCGGTCTTCGACCATCGTCTTCATCTTCGACTTATCGTCGTATCAGTTATTCAGAATGGGATAAACCCGGTCTTTCCGAATAACTCGCGTATATTTTAAATAAGTGTTACACAAACACAACATACGCCTCATTCCAATTCATCAGTCACTAACCGTAAATTAATCAAGAGAATAATTCCCCAAATATTAACCCCGAAGGCCGAAACCAACATCAGATCAATATTCAGAAAACCATTCTGCTTGGCCAACCGACAGTTAGTTTCTAAATTTCACATTCATAGGGAAAGGTTCCCATTAATTTTATCCAAGATAAATTTCTTGAATTTATTCTTTAATCTATTTTTGAATATCAATTCAAACTAGTCGGGATTAACGAACCTTACCGAAGTAATCATTTGTTTTAATTTCCCCAATCCCAACCTATTCATCCCATGAAGTAAAACTGGTTATACTTCATATCTAACACCACAGTGTTATCGGTAAATTCAATTACCATTTCACGTTCAAATCTAATTAAAGATTTAACTATCGCCTGGAGCAAAACTGGTGATACTCCATTTCGATTATTTCAATCTAATTAAAGATTCATTAAAACTCCACTTAGTTTTAATCTTCGACTGGGTTAAAGAATCAGTGTCATTTAAAACACGGTTCACGATAAACCCAAAATCACATTCATTAATTATCGGGTTAAAGAACGAGTGTTATTTAAAACACTGTTCACGATAAACCCAAAAATCAATATTAATTCAATTCCAATTAAATATTATTTAATTGGTACACTTCATTAAATCTAAATAAAAAGATTTAATCTTTTCTCAACTGGGTCCAAGAACAGTGTTAGTGAAGACACCATTCACGACAATCCCAAATCACATTTGATATTAAACACAAGGCTCTGAATAGAAAATATATCGGCTTATATTCAATATCAAATTCTACGACTAACAAATGTCGTATTGGAAATAACGATATAAATATATCTTTCAAATTTCCATAACAACACCTGTATAATCACGAATTCCAACATCGAAATATTCCGAAGACAATTTCGATTCAAATCCACTCCAATGCAATCATTGGAAATTCTGGTTATTTTAAAAACCCTTTTCAAATTCAATTTATTTATTTAAAAATAAATAGAATTATATTTCTAGTTCAAAACTAGTTCATTTCGATAAAAATCTATTTTTATCTATTCAAATATGGAGTTTTTCATCCCAATTCTTCACAAATCATTTCTTATGATTTTACACAAATTATTACTATTTTTAATAATTTTATCAAGGCCCGTACAGTCGATTTCCATCAACGGCCATCGAACTGCACTTACAGCGACCTTTTTCAAATTTGATTTGGACGTATCTCCAAATCCAACCGTTAGATTTCAAATTTCTAACATTCGTTAGAAAGCTCTTTTCGATACGAACCCAACGGTTCCAGTTTTAGGAGAATCCGACGGTCGGATCTCCCGTAATGTCCGTTTGAAATAAATGGTCGAAATTCGCGAACTGCCGCGGCGCGTTCTATTCAGGCCATTATATTATATATAATATATATAATATATATTTCGTCGATTTCGATTTAAAACGAATTATATAGATAGTTTTAAATTCGTTTCAAAAGAAATTTCAACTTTCTTTTCAATTCAAATCAAAATTGAATTCTTCTTTATAAATTCGTTTCAAAATTCATTTCTATTCAATTCAAATTTCAATTCAATTTGAATTCATTTCAATTCGTTTTCAATTCAATTTGAATTCGTTTTCAATTCATTTCGAAATCGTTTTCAATTCAATTCATTTCGAAATCGTTTTCAATTCAATTCTTTTCGAAATCGGTTTCAATTCATTTCGAAATCGTTTTCAATTCAATTCATTTTGAAATGAATAAAATCGATATAAATATCGTTTACGTCAAAATGGCGTCAATCTAATCAACACGGCTTCATAAATTTCTATTTTCAAATATTCTATTTCAAATATTTCTTTTTCAAAATAGTTGTTATTATCAAAATATTTCGTTCAACACATGACCAATCTCAATGAATGAGTACTGTCAACACATGAACTTTTATTTTATATCGATAAAGGTGTAAATTTTATTACTAAAATATTTCGTTCAACACATGACCAATCTCAATGAATGAGTACTGTCAACACATGAACTTTTATTTTATAATATTCTTTATTTTTCAAATTGGAATGAGGCCCAATCAATTACCATATAAAGTTAATTATATGGATTTTCATACAACACATGTATATAATAGCATGGAAAAATAATCAACCATCAACCAAAGTGCACTACACTGTATAAGCATCAAATATAGACATCTAACGCTTATAACAGCCTGTCAATCAATCGATCGACATATTTAATCAATCAGGATGAGTGAAATTCATATTTCATCCCAACACCCGTGTGGGGTTTTCAAACAATCAAACACAGATTTTATTTGTGCAGTTGGGCGATGTGTAAAATTTATCGTCCCAATCAATGTCATTCAAATAGGTGTACATAAACAAACCGTTCGGTTTATAAATGAATATTTTATTTTATTCACTTCACGTTAAAAATTATATTTTTAACGATAAAACATTTTATTTCAACCTATGAATTTCTATTCAATTCATTTACTCAATAAAATGATATTTTTATTTTTTTCTAACATATTTTAGAAAATTTCGGCGGCATAACGGCACGATACTAGAAACGGGACAAGGCCTAGCCTTATCCCCGGTCTAGTGAAGGCCCACGCCATTCACTCATCAATCAAATCAATTTCATTTTGCAAACCACAAAATTTGGAGTAAGAGTCTAACCTAGCCTTACTCCTTCGCCTTATAACGGCGCACGTCTAATCCTAACCAATTTATCGATTCGATTTTTCACACCACAAACCACATTCAAACCAATATCGCAATCAATCACCAAACAGTCAAACAAACAAGTCCATGGTCTGTGGACGATTGTGTCGGGTGCTACTAAACACCGTCTGCATCCTAGTATATATATATAACTAGAAAAATTAAATTGAAAGGTGAGAAGTTCTCACCTATAGCTATCCAAACATCTTGACTCTTCTTTGATAGAAATCTTCATTGTTTTCGCATCTTCGTCAGCTTCGTCGTCCGTAGCCACTACATATATAAAAATCGAATTTTTACTTCACTATTCAATATATAAAAATCCATTTTTCTATCGAAGTTCAATATATAAAAATTCTATTTTTCTATCGAAGTTCAATATATAAAAATTCTATTTTTCTATCGAAGTTCAATATATAAAAATTCCATTTTTATTTCGAAGTTCAATATATAAAAATTCTATTTTTCTATCGAAGTTCAATATATAAAAATTCTATTTTTATTTCGAAGTTCAATATATAAAAATTCTATTTTTCTATCGAAGTTCATTATATAAAAATTCTATTTTTATTTCGAAGTTCAACATATAAAAACCATATTTTTATCCTGTTATATCTGTTTTATTTTAAAAACAATGTGATATATATTTTCACAAAATTATGCTAATTTTATTTCAAAAACTTTGCTAATTTTATTTCAAAAACTTTGCGGTATATTTTCAAAACAAATTCATTTTTAAAAACCATATTTTTATATTCAAAGCATATTCATTTTTAAAAACCATATTTTTATATTCAAAGCATATTCATTTTTAAAACTGATTTTTTTTTTATATTCAAAGCATATTCATTTTTAAAACTGATTTTTTTTTATATTCAAAGCATATTCATTTTTAAAACTGGGTTTTTTTTTATCACTGTATTTATTTTTCAAAACAGATAAAAAAAAAACAAAACAAAAAAAACATTGTTATAAAAATAAAGTAAGGAATGCTCACTGTTTATCTTCCTTGGGAAGATGAACCCGTCGTTGTCTAGGGCTTGAATTCGCCATGACCCGGAGCAACCTGAAGCCCATCAGCCGCCGCCACGCTGTGCGCCGGAGCGCCGCGCACCTCCACCCTCCACGTCATCTCGCTCGGCGGCCCCTCCTGCGCAGAATCCTCCCTCAAACCCGCTGGCTTTAAGCCATGAAATCGCCCCCAAATCAACACCATTTTCGATCACCCGAGCGTAGATCTGAAGCCCAAAGAAATCTCCACAATTTTCTCTTCATAACCCAGGTTTAATTCGCATCGTAGTGGAAGAATTTAGGGAAGGAAAATCGCACCATACAGACGTTAAATTTGACTGGCGGCGGAAAATGAATGAGGGGAGGGCTAGGGTTTAATTTTGGCCTTATATCAAAAATATTTTATATTATTAAATTCTTTTAAATCTGAAGTTACATGTTTATCCATACGAACTCGAAATCGAACCCAACGACTGTCGCCCCTAGCTTAATACCCCCTCCCCGGACACAATGGGATATAACCGGTAAGCTGATTCGATCGTTTCGAACAATTTCCGTTGAATTTAAAATATAAATCTTTATATACTCAATTTAAACGCACAATTCATTTTACCGGGACCACATACGGACTCTAAAAATTCCCGAAAGATATTTCTAGCTTCGTATTAACAATACGGTCCTAACAAAACTAGTTTCGTCAAATTCTGAGACAGTTAGAAAAATGGCCATTTTCCAGTCGATTAAAATCAACTGAAACTGGTCAAACGCGTTTTCCTTTGCCACGCTCACAAACTGATTCAGAAAATTATGAAATTTGGAATCTAGCAATAACTTTACATCACGGACCCAACAAAAGTGGTTTCGTCGAAATCCGAGGTCGTTTGCAAAATGTCCATTTTTAAGGGCCTGAATTCCATAGCGACTATTCAGAATTTTCAACCGGACATATCTTTTGATTCCCGATATGAAATCTTGATTTTTCAGATTCGATAGAAAGATATTATCAATTAGATCCTATCATTTTTGGTTTCACTAAAATCCGGATTGTTTTGCACCCGGTACATTCAATTGAAGTTTGAAATCGAATTATCGAACTACCGCGCCATTTTCAATTCTATTTATAATTATATATAAATATTTATATTCTAACGATGACGCGTATAATATATACGTTCGAATTATATTCAAAATAAATTTCTCGTCGATATTATTTAAAATAATTCATTTTAAACAATCAAAATTCGCTAAAATTGCCAAAATAAAATTTTTAAACTGGCCCAGATTTTCGGGTTGTTACAAGATATTATCCAATCACTTTCTATCTCGAAAACTTTGCAAATTCAATTTGTTTTTTTAATACGTATTCAATGGGTTTGCAAATAGCTATTGATTCAATGTTTGAGCTTGCTGTGAGAAAAAACAGCAAGCTCTGGCTTGTCGTTTGAAACAGCAAGCCTGAACTTGCTGTTTTTTCAAACAGCAAGCTCGCAGCAAGCTGAAGCAGAAAGCCTGATCTTGCTGCGAGCTTACTGTTTGAAAAAACATCAAGTTCTGGCTTACTGTTTGAAACAACTAGCCTGAACTTGCTGTTTTTTCAAACAGCAAGCTAAAGTAGCAAGCCTGAGCTTGCTGTTTGAAACACCTATGTTTAGTTGGTGATCTGCATATGTTATAAGCTTAAAGAATATCACTTACGTTTAGCTCAAATACTATGAATACCTATGTTTTTGTTGCATGTTCCTGCATTTTGATATTTCGGACTTGTCATTGCTTTTGACATTATCTTAGTTGCTGTTTGATTTGAATCTCGACCATTTTTTTAACCTGTTCTCAAAATATAATTTTCTTCTCCATGACATTTGTATTTCAAACCCATGACATATGGTTGTAAGTCATCTAAGGACAGGACAAATTGAAATTCATACTGGCTATTCCAACGACCCCGTTTGAAATTCATATTGTATGTCCTTGTCATAATTGTTTTAATCGATAATAGTTTTTCCTGTGCTAGACAAATTTGTGGTTAAAGCAGACATAGGAGGCAATATCTCGGTTTGGCACACGCATATGCATAAAGAATCATCTTTAGAACATGCCATTTAATCAAACTCCATTATTATGTAGAGACTTGAGACCACATACAATTAAGAAACTATGAAGTTCAACTTTTTGTACACATTTGTTCTTGTAGAAGTAGAATAGCCAAATCTTCCTTGAGCTGTACAATTGCACTTCTTTGGTTAACTCGGTACTTAAATTCTTCTTCTTCTTTTCATTTGTTGTTGTTGCAATTGTTGTTGAATATCGGGTATGATTTCACTTAAATTTTGATTTAGTACTTGGTTTTATTTCAAGGCAATGGATTTCATAGTTGAATTATTTAAAAACTTGATGGAACAACTAGACTGGACATTAGGTCTAGCAATTAATGATTCATATAGCAAGACATTGAAGAAATGGCATGGATGGCTAGCTAGTTCTAGTTTTGTAGTAAACATTTTTCTGGTCTATTTTATTTTCTCAATTCGAGAAGTTAAACAAGTACTGAAATGTTAATACATGAACATCAATATTTTCACTAAAATTTTGACTAATTGATTTTTTTTAATGCTTGTTTTGTTGCCTGGAGTTGGAATAGATAGCATGAGAGTTTCTTGATAAAAGATTCCATTTCTATAAGTGCTTTTTATTGCCATGGTATAGTGCCTGCACTTGCTTCCGTATTGAGCAAAATGAAGACAATGGCAAGTTTTCACTGTGCTGCACTAGCCTCTTTGACTCCTGAAATGCTGTATTATCATTTTCTGTTTATTATTATGCTACCACATTATTTCATATAAGCTTTCAAAACCTTCTTCAAGTTGATTTATGTGGTGAACTAGTGGGAATATCTTTTTTCTTTTCTTTGGTTCCATGCAATGGTTCTTTTGTTTCTTCTGTATACAAGAACATGCATTAATATTATGGCAAAAATAGATATAGGTAAAAAAAATTTGTTTTTACTTGAGATATTAGGCCATTCTAATCTAAGAATGAAGTTCTGCAATCTCATTTTGGCAACAACTAAAATTCATATTATGTTTGGCTAATGGGGCAGTTTGGAATGTTGAAATAAAAAAATAGCATGCATTAATGGTTGTCATATTAACTGGCTTTGAAAAGTATGTACTCTTGGATGACACGGGGTTATAGTTTGAGCCTATAGCTTGCTGTTTGAAAAAACAGCAAGCTCTAGCTTGCTGTTTGAAAAAGCAAGCCTGAACTTGTTTTTTCAAACAGCAAGGCAGAGCTTGCTGTTTGAAACAGCAAGTCGGCAAGTCGGGGCTTGCTGTTTTATTTTTTAATCATTAATGAATTTCTGTGTTTTCTTTATTCTTTCTGTTATATGCAGGTAGCTGCTGGTTTTTTTTAAAAGAAGATGGTGCACTTCTTCAAGACCTATCTCCTCAAGCATGCGTGGTGAGTCATAATTTACTATTAAAATTTGAATCTCTGTATTATGGTTACAAAATATGTTAGATTAAAAAGCCGTATTTGTTATTAATGAATTATATTATGGTCCTAATTACTAAAATTTGAATATGTAACGAGTACAATTAATATTTGTTTAGTTGTAGCTGAATCTGAAAATTGGCTTCATCATTGTATATATGGTAAATGATTATACAACTAGATACCATTTGAAAAATTAATGTATGCACATGATTCATATTGCAATTGTTGCAAATGTTTTGATGGCAAAGATTTTCTTTAAGAATAAAGGGTATGCAGATGTTGTATATGTTGATTATATGGACATAATTTACTTAGAGGCTTTAGATATAATTAACTTAGAAGTTAAGAATAAATGGTAGAATATATGCACATATTTTCAAGTAGAATCTAATATTTGGAGGAAAAGCAGAGGTTTATGTCAATATCTTCATCATATTATGGTCATTACATCCATCAATATTCTTTCTGTAATAATTCCTTTTTCATGCAGTGATTTTTTTAATTAGGCTGAAGTCAGTAGTGTCATCATACTTATAAAGAGTGCTTCTCAAATTATGTTCATGGATTCAATATCTACCAACAAGAGATAGACAAAGTTAGGGATTGCTTAGCGACTTATATCATGCATAATTAGATGTAGTAATGTTAGTCTTTTGTTATGCATGTTGACTTTATTTTTTTGATTAGATTATGTATTATGTTTTTTTTTGTTTTTTTTTTGGGTTTTACACATGAACTATGTTGATTGATAATACAATTATATTGTTTGTTTCATCAAATTCGTGGTAATAATGCATATGTTGAATTTTCATATTCTATTTAATATTGCTTCATGTTTAAATATATGAAATAGTGGATTTTTTATTATTATTTCAGACTAAATTTGCATAGTTGTAATAGCATAGGCAACTGATGCAATGCATTAAAGGTTATAATAAATGTCATTTTTGTGTCTGCTCATTAGCATCAGTTGTTTTAAAAATCTGATGCAATAGACCAAGACTTCGAAAGCAAATGTAGACATTTGCATTTGCTTTATAGCATCAGTTGTATTAAACAACTGATGCAAGTGATCGTCATTTGCATCAGTTCTTTAACTGATGCAACAGAAATTTGTCTGTTGCATCATCTTCACTTGTATCAGTTTAACAACTAATGCAAATGACTTGTTTTGTAGTAGTGAGTATTGATTTCGAAAAATGTTTTGGGTTATCGTAAGGTAAAAACCATCCGTATTTATGTGTGGATCGGTCTTACGATTATCATTTCTTTTGGAAAGGATTTTGAAAAGTTAAACCGAATGTTTGGAGTTTACTCACACCAGTCCCATGACTGACCCAGAGTTTATTTTGTTTTGTTTCCCCTAAACTCTTGGGTGCCCAAATTTGTACGGGCAGTCGAGTAGTTCAGGTATCTTCAGATATCTTTGGAGGAGCTTGGAGCAGGAGACTTCAGCAGCAATTTATAGTTATTGTTTATTTCCGTTGTGATATAAGTGTTGTAATCTAATATACAAATACAGATTTGTGTTTCAATGTTACTTTGTATACTATATTTTATTTGTTCCGTTGTGAGATTCATGTTACTCTGATGTTGTTGTGTTCTACTTCTTCTTCTATTCTAATAGTTCTACCTTATCTATTCTCACCCTCTAACTTCTTTCTATTAACTATCCGGTATTTTGGATGTCTGAATTGTCGACATGGGTATTTGTGTCGATTTTCGGAGTCGAAAATCCGCGGTCGTTATAGTGGTATCAAAGCTGAAGGTTAAGCAATTACCTTGGCTCTATGGCGTAACTCAATAGAGATGAGATTAGTAACATCCTAGATTGAGTTTGAGTGTATATATACGAGAGAACATATTTGTAGATTAATATAAAAACTGTTTTATATTGTGTTGACTGGTCAGTCGAGTGGTTTATGAATTCTGGTCGAAATAGTAATGCAAACTGCATCGATAGGTGTTTCTAAACTCTTGAACAGAGCAATTCGACACAGTATGTTTTTAAAAAGAGAGTAAATAAAATAATTTTACCCAAAAGTATATTTTGATATAAAGAAAGCATATATATTAAAATTATCTAATATATATTGAATGTTTTGGTTGAAATTATGATCGAATAAGATTTATAATGGAGTTGGTTATATAAATAACCAATCAAAATATTATGTAAGTATAATATGCGAAATCAGATGAACTGGATCTAAATTAAAAACCAGAATTGAAATAAAACTCTAGGAACTTGGAAAAGAGTTGGAAATAATGATTGGATTAAATATATGGGAATTTTAATTTTGGGAGATTTGAAATTGTTTTCCAAGTGCCGTGAAAGATATTTTGAAGTAAAATTCAAAATGGAAGTGTTTTAAAATGAATTTTGAAAAGTAAGATAGTATTGTACTCACTTTGATCACTGGAAAATAAATCCTGATGATGACGGCTGCATTATCAGTGTTCATTTTCGAGTCGCCAAGTGACGGATTACTACCAAAGATTTGTAACGACCCAGAAAATCTGAACCAATATTTTTTTTTTAAATTGGCCAAAATAATGGATTTTAAATATTTAAAATAAATATTTTAAATAATGGCGATGAAAACTGAGTTTGAATCGACAATTGAAAACGAATATAATTAATTATAATTATAAACAAGGCCTGAAAGGGCGCTGCAGTTTCAAAAATTGAATTCAAACTTTGTCGGACTGTACCGGGTGCAAAACAAAACGGATTTTAGTGAAACCAAAAATATTTAAATCTGTTAGTGAATGCCTTTCTAACGAATCTGAAAAATCGAATTTTCATAGCGGAAAGCAAAAGTTATGGCCGAATGAATTTTCAGAACGGTCGCTATGGAATTTATATAGCCCGTGAAAATGGCCATTTTGCATACGACCTCGGATTTCAATGAATCCACTTTTGTTGGATCCGGGATGTCAATTTATTGCTATGGTTAAATTTGCAGAATTTTCTGAATCAATATGTGAGCGCGGCAAAGGAAAACGCGTTTGAACAGTTTTAGTTAAAACTGATCGACCTGAAAATAGCCATTTTTCAAACGGTCTCAGAATTCGACGAAATCAGTTTTGTTGGGACCGTATCGTCTCAACATAGCCAGATTTATTTTTCGGGAATTTTTAGAGTCCGTATGTGGCCCCGGTAGTTTGAAATGTACGTTCAAATTAAATATTGGATGTTTTATATTTTGATTTGAATGGAAACTGACTGAAACAGTCGAATGGGCCTACGAAACATATCCCATTGTGTCCGGGATGGGGGTAAAACGCTAGGGGCGACAGTCGTTGGGTTTGAATTCGTGTACGTATGGTCAAAGTGGTATTTTCCTATTTTTATAACCTTTGGGCCAATCATAATTCACCATTCATTAAATAAATAAATAAAAATAGGCGGAAACCCTTTTTATCTCCTGCGATCGACGTCCACCATCGTTCGAACCTTTCTCCCCACTTCGCCGCCGCCACGGCCATCACCAGCCTCCGCCACCACCCATTCTCGGAAGGTCCTTCCTCCCTCTCCAAATCAGCACCGGTTTCACCTCCTATCATCACGCCCTCGATGAGATCTGGGCCTGGAAAGTTCGACCGCGTCGCACCTCCTAGCGCCGCCAGCAGGAGCTCGAACCGAAGGTGGTGGCCATCGCTGGGAAGCTCTCTCGACCCCCTACCTCGTGGCACGACCTGATTCCAACCTCGTGCAAAGATCTGCGAGCAAAATCCAAACCCTAGTTGGAGCAAACTGTGAAGGCGACGGCCATTTCATAACGAAGTCACAGTGAGTTGATTTTTATTTAGTTATTGTTTATTTTAGTTTTTTTATAAATATAAATGCAGTTTTTTTTAATAAATATAAATGCAGTTTTTAATAAATATAAAGGCAGCTTTTATTTTCATTTTTTTTATATAAATATATATAGCATTATGACAATAAAACTAGAAAGGTTTTAAAATAAAGTTAGAAAAGTTTTAAAATAAAATTAGGATTGATTTTGAAAATATAAAACAGGATTGTTTTGGAAAAATAAAATACTTTCAAATAGAAAATATAAAATATAATTTGTTTTAGAAAATATAAATAGACTTTGACTTAAAAATAAAATTACCTTTGATTTGAAATTAAAATTATCTTTGTCTATAAAATATAAACCATAGTTTAAAAATGTGACTTTGCTATGTTAACGAAATCCGATGAAACAGGAAACATCGTGACCGTGTGGACGCCTTCTACCTTTTAGAAGAGGCCGCATATTTTTCTGAGCCTTCTACAATTTTTGGCAAAGCCGAAAGCAATGTGAGATTTCTAATTTATAAACAATATGGAAAACGACGATGTATAAATTATATAGTCGATGTATGAGTTATACAAGCGTTGTACACCTCTTGTATAAGCGTTGTATAAGTTGTACGTTCGATGTATAAGTTATATATGCGTTGTAAAAATTATATATGTGTTGAAATAAAAGTGAATTGATATAAATAAATAAATAAATATATATATATATATATACGCCTCTCGTCCACAAACCATGGACGATATTTATTGATTGTGATTGGTGTAAAAATTGATTGATAGCGAATGATTGTTTGGGATTGTTTTGTGGTTGATATTGATTGATTATGGTTGAAAAATACCCATTTGTGGTTGAGAAATATTTGGTTTAAACCACATAGGATTAGTTTGTGGAAATGAAATAAATATATACATGCCTCCTGCGTGCGAACTAGATGCATGATCCCCATTGTCAAAAACCACGAGGTTTTAAGGTAGAGCGAGGAGCCGTACTAGGGATGGCCCCGGTTTTAACTACCATGCCGTTATGCTGCCGAAATTTTGAATAATACTCGTGTCTTTGAATTATTTTCATCTTCTTAAACTATATTTATTCATTGAATAGAAAACCTTCATGTGTTGAATCGATATTCATTCGTTGATTAGAAATTCATGTGTTGAATGGTATTCGCGTTTTAAATATAAAAATCACATTTTTATCTATATATAGAAACTATAGAAAACCTTCATGTGTTGAATCGATATTCATTCGTTGATTTGAAATTCATGTGTTGAATGGTATTCATATTTTGAAATAAATTGTTTGATAATAAAAATCACCTTTTATCGACTATATGAACTGTGTAAAATAAAATCGTTTTGAAAGAAATTGTTTTATAAGAAAAATCCTATTTTTATCACCAATATGAAATATATAAAATAATAGTGTTTTAAAATGAGTTGTTTTACAATAAAAATCACATTTTTATTATATGCGTGAATCGTTGAAATGTGAAGTGTCAAAAATAGCCACTTGTTCAAATAAATATATATGAGTTGAAATATTCAATAATTAGCTAATGATATGATTTGTACCTATGTATGTAACATTAGAATGAATGATGTTTTTAAACCAAATAGAAATCAAATATGAAGTTGAATAGAAAATGATAAATGATAAGAACTATATATATGTATATGCATATTCATTGAACAGGTTATAGCAAAGGGGCTAGAGAAGAGGAATAAAATTTTGTGCCCGACAAATAGGTACACATTTACTGTTTTGTTTGGGTGATGATTTTATGAGCCTGTTGGCTAGCCGCTTGGCTTTTTCTTTTTCTTTTTGAGATTAGAAGGACCGGGGAAGCTATTTGAGATTCCCCGATGCTCCCGGTGCAGGGGAGGTTATGGCGAAATTTTCCAAAATTTTAAGGCGTTAGTGAAATATTTGAAGTGGAAATGATATTGAAATCATTAAATGAACTATATTTATATAAATATATAAATATAAAGAAAATTAAAACGAAACGGAGTCGTGCAGTTCGCATTTTGAAACCATGATTTCTAACAACTAGTGCGGGAAATCCGACCATTCGATTTTCTCGAAACCTCAACCGTCGGGTTCGCCTTGGAAATATCTCCCCACAGCACCAACCTTGTAAAAATCCAACGGTTGGATTGTCTGGAATGTTTAATTCAAATCTGATGAAAAACAGCGCCAGAAGCGATTATATATATATATATATAAATATAATTATATATTTAATCGAATAACGACGCTGCAGTTTGTAATTTGAAATCGAAAATTCAAACGATTGTACCGGGAGATCCGACCGTCGGATTTTCCCGAAACTGGAACCGTTGGATTCGTTTTGAAAATACCTTTCTAATGATGTAAATTTTGTGAAGATCCAACGGTTAGATTTTCGGATATGTGTAAATCAAATCTGAGGAAAAACAGCGCCACGACCGCGCTATGGCCCGAAGCGTCGTTTTGAATAAATAGGCTATTTTATAATAAATAAAAATAGCGATAAATCGTTATAAAATACCATAAACAATATGGAATGGAAATAAACTGAATTTGCTCGATTTATGTGGTATTTGAAGGTTGAATGTGTTTGGTGTGAAAATTACATTAAAGAACGAAATTGGTGTTGTCGAATGATTTAACCATTTAAGTAAATTGATTTGAAATTCTAAATATACGTGAATCATTTGAAAAGGCCGAGTTAATTCTCATTTCGAATAATTGACCGACGATTGAAATTCGAAGATGAAGACGGTGGTCGAAGACTGGAGATCTTCACCTCGTTTGGATGGTAACCGAGGTCCTGATTGGGAGGCATCCCGAAATATGGATAATGAGTGGTGATCGTCCCGACGTACGTGGTGATCGATGGGTTTACGAGGTATTTAGTGCCTCCGGTTTCGTTCAGACCCAGAACGGACTTGTAAATGGACTGTTTGTCTGACATTGGATTTTATTCTGTGTTGATTGATCTCTGTTAAATATACATCTGTTTGGCGACGGAGAATTTATTCTTTTGCTTAACGCCCTTCTCTGAGACGCACGAGCTCAGAGGTTGTATATCGATGGACATCAGTCGCATGGCATGAATTGCCGGTGTGGCATGCTAAGATGCAGTGATCAGGACTTCTGTTGAAAAGAAAAGACTTGTGGTGATGATCAAAGCACCGCCTGTGTGGCGTAGCTTTGTGTATAACGTGAATTCGCGAGCCTCACACCCCGGTATGAACACGAAACGGGAGAAGGTCCTCAGGGAGGGCATGCGTTTCCTTCTAGCTAGGGTGGTGTCAGTGACCTACCAGCCCTGACATTTATATACTTTTCACCTATGTGGTTGTTGCTGTTGCGAGGCGCCTCGGTTTGATCGGGCAATTCGGGTCCGATGGAGTCATTCGTTGGCTCGTTTACGCCCCAAAGGGCGGGGAAACGTATTGTTCAGGCATTTTAATCCACATCGGTGGACCGGTCCTGACGATCCAAGGGTCACTCGAGCTCTGATCCTGAGACATGGGCTAGATTGTCTCAAATTCGGTAAGGACTATCTTTTGCCTTGGTTCATGACGGAATTCCAATTTCCAAATACGTGACTGTGCGGTTTTGATTGTATACCTATATATATGGCGACATAGTGGTATGGGGCATTAATGCCGTCTATAATTGATAGTTATGATTTGAAATTGTTTTCAAAACATATAAACACTAGCAATAATATCAAATGCCTTTGTTTTATTCGTATCAAGCATATTTTGGCCGTTATAAGGTAAAAACTCTATCCTCCGGTTTGCGTTGCATTGTGTGATGGGAACTGAGTCTTATAACGGCTTCATTTTTATAAAAAGCATAGCGATGTTTAAAAGAAAGATTTGTTTTAAAGCACTGCCAATCCAATGGAGTAAACCCGTTCCACGAAAGTGGCGTGGTCCTGTGATTAGCCATATTATATATGTGTTGAATAGATTTCTCATACCAGTCCCATGACTGACTCGTAGTTTGTTTCACTCTCAAACTCGGGTGCCCCTTTTTCTACATGGGCAGCCTTGTATTCAGGTTTAGCTGGTTCTTTCTGGATAGCTGGAGCTGAAGATGGATTCTATCATTTATCTCTTTTTAATGCTGTTCAGCTCCTATTATACATACTTTGTTTATTTTCCGCTGTAGACATTTATGTATAGCTGAACTGTACTTGTACTATGTAAGATCCTGTATACTGTGTAACTCTGATGATTACTTTTATCCAGTATATTCTATTGTTCATTATCTGGTGTATTTACTTAATTATGTTCTGCTATTATCTGTTTCTGTGTTATATTCCAAAGATAACCCTTGTCTCCGTCAGAACGGGATTTCGGGTCGTCTCAAGATTTTGTTTTGAATTATTTTGAGGAAACAAGTTGCCAGAAATTCAAATGTTTTGAATAGTATATGATTTCAAACTGATTTGAAATAAATCCCAAGAATTTGAATTCTAAAATAAAAATTTAACTTATGAAGATTGAAATGGTAAAACTGAATTAGAATTTAGCTTAAACGAAGTTAAAATAAATTTGGATTGGGTTAAGGATAATCTGAAGTGGAATTGGGTGGTTGAGTAGGAATATGGAATCGAGATTGGGATTGGAGTTTGAAATGAAATTTAGCTTAAGCATAAGCAAATGATTGGATTGGAGGATAAAATGACTGGAGATCAAAGTTGGGAATGCTTGGATATATGCTGATTTGATAGTAAGTAAAAGGGACAAAGTTGAATTGTAATAACCCGGAAAATCTGAGCCAGTTTAAAAATTTTATTTTGGCAATTTTAGCGAATTTTGAACATTTAAAATGAATTATTTTAAATAATATCGACGAGAAATTTATTTTGAATATAATTTGAACGTATATATTATATACGTCGTCGTTAGAATATAAATAATTTTATATAATTATAAATAGAATTGAAAATGGCGCGGTAGTTCGATAATTCGATTTCAAACTTCAATTGAATGTACCGGGTGCAAAACAATCCGGATTTTAGTGAAACCAAAAACATTAGAATCTAATTGAGAATATCTTTCCAACGAATCCGAAAAATCAAAATTTCATAACGGGAATCAAAAGATATGTCTAGTTGAAAATTCTGAATAGTCGCTTTGGAATTCAGGCCCTTAAAAATGGAAATTTTGCAAACGACCTCGGATTTCGACGAAACCACTTTTGTTGGATCCGCAGTGACAAGTTATTGCTAGGTTTCAAATTTCATAATTTTTCGAATCAATATGTGAGCGTGGCAAAGGAAACCGCGTTTGACCAGTTTCAGTTGATTTTAATCGACTGGAAAATGGACATTTTTCAAACGGTCTCAGAATTCGACGAAACTAGTTTTGTTAGGACCGTATCGTCAATACGAAGCTAGAAAATATTTTTCAGGAATTTTTCTAGTCAGTATGTGACCCCGGTAATTTGAAATGTACGTTTAAAATTCAATATACTTTAAATTCAACGGAAAACTTATCGAAACAGCCGAACTAGCTTACGAAACATATCCCATTGCGTTCAGAATGGGGGTATTTGGTTAGGGGCGACACTCGTTGGGATTGATTTGGAGTTTGTGACGAATTAGAACTTTAAAATGAATTAAATATTAAATTATTAATATATGTATAAGGTCAAAGTAAGTCAAACACAACCCTAGCCTCCCAATTGCTTTCTGCGCCACCAGGAAGAAAGTACGAGGGGCCAAAATCTTCAGAAAATCACCCCTCTCCATCTACCCATCCACGCCACCGTTTCGAGCGCTTTCAATGGCAAAGTTATTGAGAATCCTGTGCTCGACCTTTCCAACGGCTATGATTGAAGTCAGATGATTATAGAAGCCAAATTTTCATCGCAACATCATGACGTTTGCACGAGATTCAGGGCCAAGGATGGCCGTCAAGTTCAGTGTGCCACCTGGTGTGGGAAGGAGGAAGGATGGCCGGCGACGTGCGCTACTCTGATCAATCTCCGGTCATGCGTGAAGGTGGCTATTTCAAGCCCTAGCCGGACGAGCTTCTTCGATGCTGGTACAGGAAGGAGCGTGGACTTGGAGCGTTTAAACAGGAAGAACAGTAAGGAGAATGTATGGCCAGATTTGATTGGATGTGGATTAGTATTAATGAAGGTAGTTTTTATTATTATTTACTAAAGCATTGTTATTTAAATAAAGATAAGCATTGTTATTTAAATAAAGATTAGCATTGTTATTTAAATAAAGATTAGCATTGTTTTTAAATAAAAATTAGCATTATTTTTTTAAATAAAAATTAGAGTTGTTTTTGAAAATGAAAATAGAAAGGAACATTATTTTTGAAAATAAAATTAACGAAGTTTTAAAATAAAATATGCTTTGTTTTTCGAAATATAGCAAGAAAAATATACTCTATTTAGAAAAGTAAAATTATACATTTCTTTGAAGTGAAAATATAAACTTCTTTGATTTGAAAAGATAAACTTCTTTGTTTTGAAAACATAAAGGTTTGATTTATATATTATAAAAAGGCGATATTTTTAACTTATAAAAGGTTAAATCTTTATAGGATGGTCATATAAAGAAGAATTGATTTTTGAAAACGAATAGAAGTGGTTTTTGAATACAAAAAGAAGTGATTTTTAATGAAGTTAAACATATGATTTTTATTACATGTGAAGATTAAAAATATGATTTTTATATTATAAAAGTATTAAAAATATAATTTTTATTGAATGTAAATGTTAAAAATATAATTTTTACCGTATGTAAGGAATAAAAATATAATTTTTATATAGCAGAGATTATAAAAATATAATTTTTATAAGATAGAGAATATAAAAATACGACTTTTATATATGTTGTAGCGAAAAGATTTGAACTTTATAAATATAGCGGAGTGATAAAAATGTGATTTTTAATGTGAACAGCGTGACAAAGATATGTTGGAAGTACGGGCAAATCCAGATATTCAGAAATAAAACTGGAGGAGTGGATCCCTCGGTGAGAATTTCTCACTCTTCAATTTCTTTTCTAGTTATATATATATACTAGGATGCAGACGGTGCTTAGTAGTACCCGACACCCGTCATCCACAGACCATGGATGGCTTGTTTGTTAAATTGTTTGGATGTGTAGTTGGTTAGTTTATTTGGTTTGAATTGAATTGTTTGGTGAAATGAATGGATTTGATTGATGTGTGAATGGCGTGGGCCTTCACTAGACCGGGGATAAGGCTAGGCCTCGTCCCGTTTCTAGTATCGTGCCGTTATGCCGCCGAAATTTTCTAAAATATGTTAGAAAAATAAAAAATATCATTTTTATTGTGTAAATGAACTGAATAAAAATTCATGTTTTAAAATAAAATATTTTATCGTTAAAAATATAATTTTTAACTTGAATGTGAATAAATAAATATTCATTTACAAACCGGACGGTTTGTTTATGTACACCTATTTGAATGACATTGATTGGGACGATAAATTTTACACATCGCCCAACTGCACAAATAAAATCTGTGTTTGTTGATTTGAAACCCCACATGGGTGTTGGGATGAAATTTGAAGTTCACTCATCCTGATTGATTAAATATGTCGATCGATTGATTGACAGGCTGTTATAAGCGTTAGATATCTTTATTTGATGCTTATACAGTGTAGTGCACTTTGGTTGATGGTTGATTATTTTTCAATGCTATTATATACGTGTGATGTATGAAAATGGTGATTGATTGGGCCTCATTCCAATTTAGAAGATAAAGAATATTATAAAATAAAGGTTCATGTGTTGACAGTACTCATCCGTTGAGATTAGTCATGTGTTGAACGAAATATTTTAATAATACAATTTACATCTTTATCAAGATAAAATAAAGGTTCACGTGTTGACAGTACTCATCCGTTGAGATTAGTCATGTGTTGAACGAAATATTTTAATAATACAATTTACATCTTTATCAATATAAAATAAAGGTTCATGTGTTGACAGTACTCATCCGTTGAGATTAGTCATGTGTTGAACGACATATTTTGATAATAAAATTTACATCTTTATCAATATAAAATAAAGGTTCATGTGTTGACAGTACTCATCCGTTGAGATTAGTCATGTGTTGAACGAAATATTTTAAAAATAGAAATATTTGAAATAGAATATTTAGAAATAGAAATATATGAAGCTGTGATGATTAGATTGACGCCATTTTGACGCGAACGATATTTATATCGATTTATTCATTTTAAAATGAATATTGAAAAACGATTTCGAAATGAATTGAATTTAAAACGATTTCGAAATGAATTGAATTGAAAACGATTTCGAAATGAATTGAATTGAAAACGATTTCGAAATGAATTGAAAACGATTTCGAAATGAATTGAATAGAAAACAAATTTGATTTCAATTGAATATATGATGGAATTCGAATTGAATCGAATAGAAAACCAATTTGAATTGAATCGAATAGAAAACCAATTTGAATTGAATCGAATAGAAAACCAATTTGAATTTGAATATAATAGAAAATCAATTGAATTTGAATAGAATAGAAAATCAATTGAATTTGAATAGGATAGAAAACGAATTTGATATGAATTCGAATTGAATTGAATAAATAACGAATTCGAATTGAATTGAATAAATAACGAATTCGAATTGAATTGAATAGATAACGAATTCGAATTGAATCGAAAACGAATTGGAATGAATTCAAATTGAATTGAAATTTGAATTGAATAGAAAAATGAATTTTAAACGAATTTATAAGGAAAAATTCAATTTTGATTTGAATTTGAAATGGAAGTTGAAAATGTTTTTGAAACGAATTCAAAACTATTTATATAATTCGTTTTAAATAGAAATGATGAAATATATATTATATATATTATATAATGGCCGGAATAGAACGCGCCGCGCCGCGGCAGTTCGTGAATTTCGACCATTTATTTCAAACGGACATTACGGGAGATCCGACCGTCGGATTCTCCTAAAATCGGAACCGTTGGGTTCGTATCGAAAAGAGCTTTCTAACGAATATTTGAAATTCAAAATCTAACGGTTGGATTTGGAGATATGTCCAAATCAAATTCAGAAAAGGTCGCTGTAAGTGCAGTTCGATGGCCATTGTTGGAAATCGATTGTACGGGCCTTGATAAAATTATTAAAAATATCAATAATTTGTGTAAAATCATAAGAAATGATTTGGGAAAAATTTGGATGAAAAAATCCATATTTGAAAAGATAAAAATAGATTTTTATCGAAATGAACTAGTTTGAACTCAATTTAAAACCCGAGTTTTTATTTTTAAGTAAATAAATTAGATTTAAAAAGGGGTTTTAAATAATCGGAATTTCTAACATATAACGATTGGATTTGAAATGGGTTTATCGTGAACTGTGTTTTAAATAACACTAGTTCTTTAACCCGATAATAAATAGAATGTGATTTGGGTTTATCGTGAACTGTGTTTTAAATAACACCTAGTTCTTTAACCCAATAAAAGGAGTCTTAATGAATCTGTAATTAGGTTGAAATGTAAATCTATAATCTAAATTATCAAATTTAGAAATGAGCGAGAATGGAGTATCGCCAGTTTTGCTCCAAAGCGATAGTTAAATCTTTAATTAGATTTGAACGTGAAATGGTAATTAATTTTATCGACAACACTGAGGTGTTAGATATGGAGTATTACCAGTTTTGCTTCATGGGATGAATAAGTTGGGATTGGGAAATAAAATAAATAATTACGTCGGTGTGGTTCGCTAATCTCGACTAGTTTAGAAAACCATAATTTGGTTTGAAACGACATCCAAAGGAAAAGTAAAGGATAAATTTTAAAGAATTTATCTTGGATAAAATTAATGGAAACTTTTCCCAAAAGATGTGGATATTTAAATAACAGAATATTCAGAATTGGAATGAGGCGTATGTTGTGTTTGTGTAACATTTGTTTTTAATATACGCGGATTGTTCGGAAAGGCCGGGTTTACAACCATTCTGAATAACCGATTCGACGATATGTCGAAGATGAAGACGGTGGTCGAAGACCTGAAGTCTTCACATCGTTTGGATTATTACTGACGATCCTGATTGGGCTGTACACCCAAGAGGATGGAAATAGTTGGTGGTCGTCCAGACGTACTTGGAGATGGATGGATATGCGAGGAAAGTGCCTCCGGTTTCGTTCAGACCCAGAACGAACTTGTAAATGGATTGTGTGTCTGACACTGGATTTTATTCTGTGTTGATTGATTTCTGTTAAATATACATCTGTTTGGCGGCGGAGAATTTATTCTTTTGCTTAACGCCCTTCTCTGAGACGTACGAGCTCAGAGGTTATATATTGATGGACATCAATCGCACGGCATGAATTGCCTGTGTGGCACGTTAAGATGCAATGATCAAGGCTTCTGTTGAAAAGCAAAGTCTTGTGGTTGATGATCAAAGCACGGCCTCTGTGGCGTAGCTTTGTGTATAACGTGAATTCGCGAGCCTCACACCTCAGTATGAGTCAAAAACGGGATACGGACTGCTGGGAGAGCACGACGTTTCTTTCTAGCTTTGGTGGTGTCAGTGACTTACCAGCCCTGACATTTATATACTTTTCACCTATGTGGTTGTTGGAATGCGAGGCGCCTCGATTTTAGGTCTGTAAGGACCGAGAAACGTGTGTTCAGGAATTGCCAATCCTCTAACGTAAGTGAGGACCGGCCTTGAAGCATCCAGGGGTTGCCCAGAGTGCGTAGCCCTGAGACATTTGCTAAAGTGTCTCGAACGCGGAGAGGAGCTTGCCCCTTGCCTCGACTCATGACGGAAATCCAATTTCCAATACGTGTATTGCGGTTTTAATTGTAGAACTAGTATGGCGACATGATATATGGTACCCATGCCGTCTATGATTGAAATTGTTTTGACACTATACACTTATTATAGTATCAAATGATTTGTTTTAGACGTACCAAGCATGTTTGGCTATTATAAGGGAAAACCCTATCCTCCGGCTTGCGTTGCATTGTGTGATGGGACCTGGGTCTTATAATAGCTTCATTTTTCGAAAAAGCATTGCGTTGTTTATTCTATGGTATTCTTGGGAGGAAACCCGTTCCGTGTTATACGGCGTGGTCCCTTGAATTACTCTCTTTTAAAGTAAAGTCTTTAAATAACTGTTTTAGTTCTCACACCAGTCACATGACTGACCTGGAGTTTATTGTTTTAACCTAAACTCTGGGTGCCCCTATTTTCCGCACGGGCAGCTAGTAGTTTTGGTTTTGCAGATTTATATTCACAGGATCCTGGTTTACAGTTGGAATGATATCCGGAAAGCTCTGTATCCGTATATCACCTTCAGTTGTTCTTTGTATTATTTTCCGCTGCTATGTAATTTATTGTAATCTCTGATATTTATTGAATGTAATTTATTCATTCATACTCTGTATATTCTTGTATTCTGATGGAATTGTTGTAATAACAATGAAATGTTCTTCCGTCTGCGTTCTATTTTGTCTTGTCCTCAACACCATCCGTGCTTTCCTCCACGGGGAAGTTCGGGTCGCGTCAGTTTGGTATCGGAGCTTTGGTTTACAGAGCTCGAGAACAAGACATATTAGAACCATACGAAAGAATTCATCAGATATTGGATTAGCAATATCCAATTAGAATGACTCGTTAGAGACAGGATCAGTAGTATCCTAGAACGAGTGTGAAGAGTATATTTTTCAAATGAAAACAATTTTGTTTTGAAATTTAAACCATTTTAAAACGTATTTGGATATTTATTTATTTTTGAATATGGACAATCGAGTATATAAGGATTTTGCATATACGCGTCATGAACGTATATTCGAAGTTTTAATATACTGATTGATATGGAATCATACTCTAGTTGGCCCGAAGATGATTCTGATGGTTGACTACTCGTCGTCAGAATTTATATTCGAGTGACGAAGGTGTGATATCTATATATTTCCATTAGACTGGTGTGAGAACCAAAACTTATCTATATAGCTAAAACACTTTGTTGTGAATTGGCATCAAAAACAAGATTTTCAGTATATATATCAAATTTATGGATTTGAAACTCTAATTCATAAATTGATTGATGTTTGTGTTGTTTGTTTATTTGTTTGATAAATTTTGAACCATTATGCCTAATATAGTCAAATATTGAATTGTATTGAAAATTAGTCGCATTTGCTTGCATATACATATACTTACATTGAACAGGTCATAGCAAGGAGGCTAGAGCAGAGAATAAAATTTGTTTGCCCGACAAATAGGTACATGTATACTACATAATTTACTATTTTGTTTGGGTGATGATGATTTTATGAGCCTATTGGCTAGCCGATTGGGTTTTTCTTTTTCTTTTTGAGATTAGAAGGCCTATATGGCAATTTCGGGATTTTCCCGTGGCTTCCGGTGCAGGGGAGGTTATGGCAAAAATTTTCGAAAATTTAGGGTGTTAGCCAAATTTTTGAAAATTCTCAGAAACTGAAAAGTTGGAGAATGGAAGCCAGATCGAACGTAGAGCTGACTAATCAAACCACTTTCGACTTAGTTCCTTTTCGGGGACGAAAAGTTTTAAGTGGGGGAGATTGTAATAACCCGGAAAATCTGAGCCAGTTTAAATTTTTTATTTTGGCAGTTTTAGCGAATTTTGAACATTTAAAATGAATTATTTTAAATAATATCGACGAGAAATTTATTTTGAATATAATTCGAACGTATATATTATATACGTCGTCGTTAGAATATAAATAATTTTATATAATTATAAATTGAATTGAAAATGGCACGGTAGTTCGATAATTCGATTTCAAACTTCAATTGAATGTACCGGGTGCAAAACAATCCGGATTTTAGTGAAACCAAAAACATTAGAATCTAATTGAGAATATCTTTCCAACGAATCCGAAAAATCAAAATTTCATAACGGGAATCAAAAGATATGTCTAGTTGAAAATTCTGAATAGTCGCTTTGGAATTCAGGCCCTTAAAAATGAAAATTTTGCAAACGACCTCGGATTTCAACGAAACCACTTTTGTTGGATCCGCAGTGACAAGTTATTGCTAGGTTTCAAATTTCATAATTTTTCGAATCAATATGTGAGCGTGGCAAAGGAAACCGCGTTTGATCAGTTTCAGTTGATTTTAATCGACTGGAAAATGGCCATTTTTCAAACGGTCTCAGAATTCGACGAAACTAGTTTTGTTAGGACCGTATCGTCAATACGAAGCTATAAAATATTTTTCAGCAATTTTTCTAGTCAGTATGTGACCCCGGTAATTTGAAATGTACGTTTAAAATTCAATATACTTTAAATTCAACGGAAAACTTATCGAAACAGCCGAACTAGCTTACGAAACATATCCTATTGCGTTCAGAATGGGGGTATTTGGCTAGGGGCGACACTCGTTGGGATTGATTTGGAGTTTGTGACGAATTAGAACTTTAAAATGAATTAAATATTAAATTATTAATATATCTATAAGGTCAAAGTAAGTCAAACACAACCCTAGCCTCCCAATTGCTTTCTGCGCCGCCAGGAAGAAAGTACGAGAGGCCAAAATCTTCAGAAAATCACCCCTCTCCATCTACCCATCCGCGCCACCGTTTCGAGCGCTTTCAATGGCAAAGTTATAGAGAATCCTGTGCTCGACCTTTCCAACGGCTATGATCAAAGTCAGATGATTATAGAAGCCAAATTTTCATCGCAACATCATGCCGTTTGCATGAGATTCAAGGCCAAGGATGGCCGTCGAGTTCAGTGCGCCACCTGGTGTGGGAAGGAGGAAGGATGGCCGGCGACGTGCGCTACTCTGATCAATCTCCGGTCATGCGTGAAGGTGGCTATTTCGAGCCCTAGCCGGACGAGCTTCTTCGATGCTGGTACAGGAAGGAGCGTGGACTTGGAGCGTTTAAACAGGAAGAACAGTAAGGAGAATGTATGGCCAGATTTGATTGGATGTGGATTAGTATTAATGAAGGTAGTTTTTATTATTAGTTACTAAAGCATTGTTATTTAAATAAAGATAAGCATTGTTATTTAAATGAAGATTAGCATAGTTATTTAAATAAAGATTAGCATTGTTTTTAAATAAAAATTAGCATTATTTTTTTAAATAAAAATTAGAGTTGTTTTTGAAAATGAAAATAGAAAGGAACATTATTTTTGAAAATAAAATTAACGAAGTTTTAAAATAAAATATGCTTTGTTTTTCGAAATATAGCAAGAAAAATATACTCTGTTTAGAAAAGTAAAATTATACATTTCTTTGAAGTGAAAATATAAACTTCTTTGATTTGAAAAGATAAACTTCTTTGTTTTGAAAACGTAAAGGTTCGATTTATATATTATAAAAAGGCGATATTTTTAACTTATAAAAGGTTAAATCTTTATAGGATGGTCATATAAAGAAGAATTGATTTTTGAAAACGAATAGAAGTGGTTTTTGAATACAAAAAGAAGTGATTTTTAATGAAGTTAAACATATGATTTTTATTAGATGTGAAGATTAAAAATATGATTTTTATATTATAAAAGTATTAAAAATATAATTTTTATTGAATGTAAATGTTAAAAATATAATTTTTACCGTATGTAAGGAATAAAAATATAATTTTTATAAGATAGAGAATATAAAAATACGACTTTTATATATGTTGTACCAGAAAGATTTGATCTTTATATATATAGCGGAGTGATAAAAATGTGATTTTTAATGTGAACAGCGTGACAAAGATATGTTGGAAGTACGGGCAAATCCAGATATTCAGAAATTCAGAAATAAAATTGGAGGAGTGGATCCCTCGGTGAGAATTTCTCACTCTTCAATTTCTTTTCTAGTTATATATATATACTAGGATGCAGACGGTGCTTAGTAGTACCCGACACCCGTCATCCACAGACCATGGATGGCTTGTTTGTTAAATTGTTTGGATGTGTAGTTGGTTAGTTTATTTGGTTTGAATTGAATTGTTTGGTGAAATGAATGGATTTGATTGATGTGTGAATGGCGTGGGCCTTCACTAGACTGGGGATAAGGCTAGGCCTCGTCCCGTTTCTAGTATCGTGACGTTATGCCGCCGAAATTTTCTAAAATATGTTAGAAAAATAAAAAATATCATTTTTATTGTGTAAATGAACTGAATAAAAATTCATGTGTTAAAATAAAATATTTTATCGTTAAAAATATAATTTTTAACGTGAATGTGAATAAATAAATATTCATTTACAAACCGGACGGTTTGTTTATGTACACCTATTTGAATGACATTGATTGGGACGATAAATTTTACACATCGCCCAACTGCACAAATAAAATCTGTGTTTGTTGATTTGAAACCCCACACGGGTGTTGGGATGAAATTTGAAGTTCACTCATCCTGATTGATTAAATATGTCGATCGATTGATTGACAGGCTGTTATAAGCGTTAGATATCTATATTTGATGCTTATACAGTGTAGTGCACTTTGGTTAATGGTTGATTATTTTTCAATGCTATTATATACGTGTGATGTATGAAAATGGTGATTGATTGGGCCTCATTCCAATTTAGAAGATAAAGAATATTATAAAATAAAGGTTCATGTGTTGACAGTACTCATCCGTTGAGATTAGTCATGTGTTGAACGAAATATTTTAATAATACAATTTACATCTTTATCAATATAAAATAAAGGTTCATGTGTTGACAGTACTCATCCGTTGAGATTAGTCATGTGTTGAACGAAATATTTTAATAATACAATTTACATCTTAATCAATATAAAATAAAGGTTCATGTGTTGACAGTACTCATCCGTTGAGATTAGTCATGTGTTGAACGACATATTTTGATAATAAAATTTACATCTTTATCAATATAAAATAAAGGTTCATGTGTTGACAGTACTCATCCGTTGAGATTAGTCATGTGTTGAACGAAATATTTTAAAAATAGAAATATTTGAAATAGAATATTTAGAAATAGAAATATATGAAGCCGTGTTGATTAGATTGACGCCATTTTGACACGAACGATATTTATATCAATTTATTCATTTTAAAATGAATATTGAAAAACGATTTCGAAATGAATTGAATTGAAAACGATTTCGAAATGAATTGAATTGAAAACGATTTCGAAATGAATTGAATTGAAAACGATTTCGAAATGAATTGAATTGAAAACGATTTCGAAATAAATTGAATTGAAAACGATTTCGAAATGAATTGAATAGAAAACAAATTTGATTTCAATTGAATATATGATGGAATTCGAATTGAATCGAATAGAAAACCAATTTGAATTGAATCGAGTAGAAAAATAATTTGAATTGAATCGAATAGAAAACCAATTTGAATTTGAATAGAATAGAAAATCAATTGAATTTGAATAGAATAGAAAATCAATTGAATTTGAATAGGATAGAAAACGAATTTGATATGAATTCGAATTGAATTGAATAAATAATGAATTCGAATTGAATTGAATAAATAACGAATTCGAATTGAATTGAATAGATAACGAATTCGAATTGAATCGAAAACGAATTGGAATGAATTCAAATTGAATTGAAATTTGAATTGAATAGAAATGAATTTTAAACGAATTTATAAGGAAAAATTCAATTTTGATTTGAATTTGAAATGGAAGTTGAAAATGTTTTTGAAACAAATTCAAAACTATTTATATAATTCGTTTTAAATAGAAATCGACGAAATATATATTATATATATTATATTATGGCCGGAATAGAACGCGCCGCGCCGCGGCAGTTCGTGAATTTCGACCATTTATTTCAAACGGACATTACGGGAGATCCGACCATCGGATTCTCCTAAAATTGGAACCGTTGGGTTCGTATCGAAAATTGCTTTCTAACGAATATTTGAAATTCAAAATCTAACGGTTGGATTTGGAGATACGTCCAAATCAAATTCAGAAAAGGTCGCTGTAAGTGCAGTTCGATGGCCATTGTTGGAAATCGACTGTACGGGCCTTGATAAAATTATTAAAAATATCAATTATTTGTGTAAAATCATAAGAAATGATTTAGGAAAAATTTGGATGAAAAACTCCATATTTGAAAAGATAAAAATAGATTTTTATCGAAATGAACTAGTTTGAACTCAATTTAAAACCCGGGTTTTTATTTTTAAGTAAATAAATTAGATTTAAAATGGGGTTTTAAATAATCGGAATTTCTAACATATAACGATTGGATTTGAAATGGGTTTATCGTGAACTGTGTTTTAAATAACACTAGTTCTTTAACCTGATAATAAATAGAATGTGATTTGGGTTTATCGTGAACTGTGTTTTAAATAACACCTAGTTCTTTAACCCAGTAAAAGGAGTCTTAATGAATCTGTAATTAGGTTGAAATGTAAATCTATAATCTAAATTATCAAATTTAGAAATGAGCGAGAATGGAGTATCGCCAGTTTTGCTCCAAAGCGATAGTTAAATCTTTAATTAGATTTGAATGTGAAATGGTAATTAATTTTACCGACAACACTGAGGTGTTAGATATGGAGTATTACCAGTTTTGCTTCATGGGATGAATAAGTTGGGATTGGGAAATAAAATAAATAATTACATCGGTGTGGTTCGCTAATCTCGACTAGTTTAGAAAACCATAATTTGGTTTGAAACGACATCCAAAGGAAAAGTAAAGGATAAATTTTAAAGAATTTATCTTGGATAAAATTAATGGGAACTTTTCCCAAAAGATGTGGATATTTAAATAACAGAATATTCAGAATTGGAATGAGGCGTATGTTGTGTTTGTGTAACATTTGTTTTTAATATATGCGGGTTGTTCGGAAAGGCCGGGTTTACACCCATTCTGAATAACCGATTCGACGATATGTCGAAGATGAAGACGGTGGTCAAAGACCGGAAGTCTTCACATCGTTTGGATTATTACTGACGATCCTGATTGGGCTGTACACCCAAGAGGATGGAAATAGTTGGTGGTCGTCCAGACGTACTTGGAGATGGATGGATATGCGAGGAAAGTGCCTCCGGTTTCGTTCAGACCCAGAACGAACTTGTAAATGGATTGTGTGTCTGACACTGGATTTTATTCTGTGTTGATTGATTTCTGTTAAATATACATCTGTTTGGCGGCGGAGAATTTATTCTTTTGCTTAACGCCCTTCTCTGAGACGTACGAGCTCAGAGGTTGTATATTGATGGACATCAGTCGCACGACATGAATTGCCTGTGTGGCACGCTATGATGCAATGATCAAGGCTTCTGTTGAAAAGCAAAGTCTTGTGGTTGATGATCAAAGCACGGCCTCTGTGGCGTAGCTTTGTGTATAACGTGAATTCGCGAGTCTCACACCTCGGTATGAGTCAAAAACGGGATACGGACTGCAGGGAGAGCACGACGTTTCTTTCTAGCTTTGGTGGTGTCAGTGACTTACCAGCCCTGACATTTATATACTTTTCACCTATGTGGTTGTTGGAATGCGAGGCGCCTCGATTTTAGGTCTGTAAGGACCGGGAAACGTGTGTTCAGGAATTGCCAATCCTCTAACGTAAGTGAGGACCGGCCCTGAAGCATCCAGGGGTTGCCCAGAGTGCGTAGCCCTGAGACATTTGCTAGAGTGTCTCGAACGCGGAGAGGAGCTTGCCCCTTGCCTCGACTCATGACGGAAATCCAATTTCCAATACGTGTATTGCGGTTTTAATTGTAGAACTAGTATGGCGACATGATATATGGTACCCATGCCGTCTATGATTGAAATTGTTTTGACACTATACACTTATTATAGTATCAAAGGATTTGTTTTAGACGTACCAAGCATGTTTGGCTATTATAAGGGAAAACCCTATCCTCCGGCTTGCGTTGCATTGTGTGATGGGACCTGGGTCTTATAATAGCTTCATTTTTCGAAAAAGCATTGCGTTGTTTATTCTATGCACTGGTATTCTTGGGAGGAAACCCGTTCCGTGTTATACGGCGTGGTCCCTTGAATTACTCTCTTTTAAAGTAAAGTCTTTAAATAACTGTTTTAGTTCTCACACCAGTCACATGACTGGCCTGGAGTTTATTGTTTTAACCTAAACTCTGAGTGCCACTATTTTCCGCACTGGCAGCTAGTAGTTTTGGTTTTGCAGATTTATATTCACAGGATCCTGGTTTACAGTTGGAATGATATCCGTAAAGCTCTGTATCCGTATATCACCTTCAGTTGTTCTTTGTATTATTTTCCGCTGCTATGTAATTTATTGTAATCTCTGATATTTATCGAATGTAATTTATTCATTCATACTCTGTATATTCTTGTATTCTGATGGAATTGTTGTAATAACAATGAAATGTTCTTCTGTCTGCGTTCTATTTTGTCTTGTCCTCAACACCATCCGTGCTTTCCTCCACGGGGAAGTTCGGGTCGTGTCATGAATGCCCAACAAAAGGTACAAGTTTATATTTTAATTGGGTATGAGGTTTTTATGAGCCAGTTTGGCAAGCCGTTTAGCTGTTTGATTTTCTTTTGAATTGGAGATGACCTAGAGAGACGCATTGTAGATGTACCGATTGAGCCGCGCAAAGGAGACGCTGGCGAAATTTTTCAAAAATTTAAAGAGTTAGAAATTTATAAGAACATTTTGATAATTGAAAATCGACTTATCGATTGTATAAGAGATTATAAAACCCAAATGGACAAGCGAAATGATGAACTGATTTAAAATCAATTTGAGTATAGGAATATATTTGAGAAAGCATATGGATGAGTATGTGGTAGTAGATTGTCCAAAAGTGGTGGCCGTATCATTTGGAATGGAAAATAAAAGGTTGGGTATTGATATAAGGATTAAAGGTAATATGTATAGAATTGAGTTTGAAAGTATGGAGTATAGGATTTCAACCAAGTAGGTTGTAAAGAGTTGGAGTTCTAGTATCTGTACTGCTTAGCAATTTCGAGGACGAAATTATTTTAAGGGGGAAGGAATGTAACGTCCCGGATTTTTAACAATATAATAATTAATTTATTTAATTATTTAAATAGCGATTTAGTAATTTAAATGATTCAAATTGAAATATTTCGAATATTTAATTAATATGAATATTGGAATAATATAATTATTTCTGAAATAGTTGGAAATAGCTGAATTGGCAATATTGGGTAAATTCGACAATAGGAGATATTCAGCCGAGTTTAGATTCGTTTTATAATAAAAAAATTATTTAAATAACGACAGTTTAGCGTATAAATTATAATTTAATTATAATCGAGCTCGTAATGTCGTTGCAGTTCATAATCTTGAGTTTTGAAGTTCAACTGAGTGTACAGGATCCGTTATAAGTCGAATTTCTTTGAAACAAGAAACGTTGGAGTCTATTGAACAATATTTTTCTAATGAAAAAGAAAAATCGATATTCCACTTTATAGATTGTGAGTTGTGTCCAAATAAAAATTTCAAATTATTGCTATGGAATCATTTATAAACCATAACGATATATTTAATTTATAGAATTTTTCTGTAATTTTTATTTTGAGAAGTAAACACTTTTTATTTTGAAGTATTTTACACCCTATGTCAACATTTTGAGATTTCACAGAATAAATTAACTTGTCTATATTATTATATTTATGGGATCGTGGCACACTGCTCGACGCGATCATATTTTTATTTCTGTCCTTAGCAGCTCGTAAGTGGACGGAATTGGGTACATTGGGATGCACAACTTTTTAAACAAACATAAGCTCTGGACGTTCGGAAATGTTAATGCCCTTATATACTTTATAGAATGGTGTTACTGTTATTTTCTGTTTTTGTTATGTTGCTAAAGTTTTCAATATCTAAAATAAAACAAAAATTTACGCTACAACACATTATGTCTTTTTCAGCTTCGAATATCTAATCTAAAACAAACGCATACACTTTGAAAATTTCATTTACAAGTACTTCGAAATCTAATCTCAGTCCACTTTCAGCTAATTTAAGTTTTCTATCGCCTACCCTAAAGCCTAACAGTTGTGTGTTTTCAAAATACTGCAAGCCTATGTCTTTGAAATCAACACTAACCTATGAGCGTGACATATGAAGAAGAAGCTATACACGATACGCTAAATACTAAATATCTATATATATAATATATATGTGCCTTGGTTGCTAAGGAATTTTACTGTCTTTTTCTGCAAACCATAACAAGCCTGCGTTCAAATCAAAAGAGAAATATACATTGTCTCTATTTCTTTACAATGAAGGATTGTACCCTCTTCTGCACATACAAAGTAAATATGAATTGTCACCCTTATTTCAAACAACTACAATACAAATACGAAAAGAAATAACAGCAAACCTATGTATAGTTTTATCCTATCCTATGTACCGTAAGCTTCATGCCTAAGGCATGCACCACTGAGTTTTCAAATCAAAACCTTCACTGCTTAATCCTCTGCGGAATTTAATGAAACATGTGCACATCTACGCGATATATACGCCAAGTTTAATCAACTACAGTCCTAGAATACACTCTATCTAAGTTTTAACCTATCCTAAGCGAGATAATAGAAGCACATGCCTGTAAGCTTCATGATGAAGCAATTAGAAAAGCAGACCTTCCTTAACGTAGTGCTACAGCTACCTATAATACGTGGGTGCCAAGTTTCATTTGTTTATATAAATATAGAACCCGATATTCCTTTCTTCTTCTGGAATTAGAAACCCAGTCTCAATGGCCATTCAAAAATCACTGTAAACCCATTTTCCATGAAATCGAACGCGGGTTTCAACTCCTCTTCTAACTACCTTCGCTCCATGATTGTTTTGAAACGATCGATGCTATTTTTCTCGAACGCGAACCCTACAACGTCAACTAGGTTAAGGAGTATCATGGTGATGAGCTTTGCACGTTACTGTGCTTGGACGAAGAGACTGTACGGTCGGATTTCGGGGGCAAGGCGTCAAGCTAGGTAAAGTGGGTTCTGGGGGAAGCTCTTGAGGCAAGGGATGTCGGTTGGAAGAACGATGGCGGGATGGGGATGTCTGGGGCAGCATATGGCATTCGAAATATGGTGTCTGGAGCGGAATACAGCAAAAGGTTAGGGAAGAAGGTGTAGCTTACATGGTTCTTTCATGGGAAAGGAGGGCCGGTTAAACGTTTTGGTGGTGGGCCGGTACTGGCAAGGTCCAGATCTATAAAAAAAAAGGTGAAGGGTATGGAGTTTAAAAGGCTCGGTTATGGTAATGAAAATATGAGAAAAGATGGAACGCATGTGGTTGCGCATGCAAATATGGGAAGAGAGAGGAATGGTGGAGGAGAAGCACATAAAGGAGGAGCATGTGAGTGAGCTAGTGGATGGAAAGTTTTGAATTTCAGGACATGGGGAGAGCTGAGATATTTCGGCTATGGTGGAATAATGGATGGGAAGTGTAACTGGAGATAGAAGAGTAGAAGCTTGGGGTTTCAATTCATAGGATAGTGGAGCGTGGATCACTTGAAGAAGGAGAGTGAAGCGGTGAAAATGGTGAGGAGTTTATGAAGTGGGAAGGTTGCTGCAATGTTTTAGAAGCAGCGGATTGTTTTTATGGGGTAGCAGAAGTTATATTTTGGGAAGAAGGTACGGGTCTGGCTCTAACGTGTGTGGCTTTGGGTTGGTTCATAACGCAAGGCCCAAAGGAAAAGAGAGAAATTATAAAGGAAGAAAAAGAAGATGTCCCAAAAGAAGGGTACGTGAATAAGCTGGAAGGGTGCGGTTGGTCTAAGTGTTTTGGGGAGAAAGCTGTTCCACGCAAATTTGAAGATAGCCCGCTGTGAACGAGGATGACGGGCCAACGTAAGGAGGAAATAACGATGAGTAAGGCCCATATATGTAAAATAAAATAAAGTTTAAATTTTTATATAAATAGTGTGTTGGTTTGCAATGTTCATAACTTAACCATTCGTCATCAGAATTGCACCAATTTGAATACATTGGGATCGTATAAACTTGGGCTACGTACTGGAGCCGATATGGAGAAATTTAGAGATCGTTTCAATTTTTTATGGAAAAATCAAACTCCTGATGTAACCAACCAATGTTGATCGTTATTCAACGATTGAAGACCAAGGTGAGTAAACTCACTAACTCTGTTCAGTTTTAAATTTTTATAAACGTTATTTAATATTGATAAAAATGATTGGATGTTGGGTGTGATGGTTGTTTGGATGATTTACAAATAAATTGGTTGATAAATATATATACAAAGCCTTTGGTTAAATACTGATTTAATAATTTCATATTGATATGAAATTGTGTTATTTATGTTGATTAACATCTGTGGATGCAGGTAAATAGGTTGGAGGAATCCAACTGGATTCCTCAACAATTATATTGTTATTTTCACATATTGCATTATATGATATGATAAATAATCGGGCGTTGATTATTGTGTGTTGGGATGTTTGAACAACATTGACCTGAAATAATTGGTATTTAAATACCGTAAAATTTATTCGAATATATTAGAAAAGAAATTAGGGTTTTAAAAAGGATAATCTATTTTGAAATAGATTAATTGAATGTTGTTCGGGCTAGAATATTATAACTTATTAAACAAGTGATTTGATTTTAAACGATGTTTATAATGATATGAAATAATTGTGATTAAATAAATTGGAAGTAGAAATTCATGAACGAAATAAGATGGGAAATGAAAATTGTTTTCAAAGGAAACCGATGAGATTTATTTCGTTGTTCGGAATGTAAATAGAACTAAGTAAATCTATAAGGATTTATAATTATAATTCGACTATGGCGAATAATAATTCAATAACTTGTTCTTAGAAATTATATATTATAATCCATAATATGTCGAGATAATCAATATTTAGTTTATGACCAATGATTTATAATTGAATTTGTAATCGAGATGAAGATATAAATTTGATATAAATTAACAAGAAGTGGACTTGTAAATGGAATTTATAAAGTGGAATATGTATGAGAATTTATAAAGAAACTAGATAAATGGAATTTGAAACCAAAATGATATTTATTATTTAAAACAAGATTTGATTTAATGAATTTAGTTTAGATTTCTATAAAGGAATAATAATCACGTTTAAAGTGAATAATGATTTGGAAACAAACGTTTTGCAAATGGGAATGGTAATAAAAGGGAATTGGTTGATATTTGAAGTGATAAACTCAAAAGTGAAATTAGAAATGGAGTTGATCAGAAACGGTGAATTTATTCCGACGATCGGAACGTTAGTAGAGCAGAGATTATTAGAAAGAGAGTTATAAGTTGAAATTCGATTATATCGAATTCAGGAATGTACTAATCACTTTCCGTTTTTAATTAAGGTTTATTTAGTTAATTTAATATTATTTAATTATTGTAAATAAAGGATCTAAGTTATATTTTTAATTTAAATTATTTTGGAAGTAGATATTATGATACTATCATTATAATAAATGTTCCTCGTAAAAGAAGTGGATTCTTAAATTAAATTCAAGAGTTTCGTAAGAAATGGTTGTTAAGATTTAAGTAGCGAGCCTTGTCTATTTCGAAGTTGAGAATGATGCTCAATTAAGGTCTGAGAGGTAATTATACCCTAACTTGAATGACTTCATTATTTACTAAGGAATGGTTAAGGTTCGGTAGCAAGGATTGGTTAGTGTTATGGTTAGTTAATGAGTGATTAATATGTTGAGTTATATAACGATGTTTTATATAACATCGGTTTAATACAATAAAAAGGATTTTGGAAATGTTTCCCAAATATAATCAGAAATGTTTTCTAAGCATAGAAAATGGAATGTTGTGGAAAATATAGAAATGATAATTGGAAATGTTTTTCCTAGTGTTAATAACACATATTTTCTAAATGTAGAAAATAAGAAATTATGAATATACTGCATAGGGAAATGGAAAATGAATAAGTCAATGATAAATGAATGTAAGAGATAAATGATGATTGATCGATAGAGTTTCCATCTGAAAATAATATCGTTGTTTGCACACATGTTTTCCTTTGATACTTAAATCCCTGACTATCGAAGTTTTGACCATTTTTACATCGTCAATATGGAGAGACCGGGATCAGATTCATTATCTAAAAACCACTCTGTATAGGCATTAACGTTGCGATCAAATATGGGGAAGATAATTGAAGACGGTGTTATGCAAGGGCTGTCCTGTTTACAGAATAGTGCCTTCGGTTTGTCTAGTCCCAGGACGAAGGTAAGTTGATCGCTTCAAACATATCCACGTTTGGGGGAGAAATTCGTTTCTCTTAGCTTTATACCCGTGATATTTTTTGGGAAATCAATTTGTGATTTGGCGGGTATGACGATGTGGCATTCAAAGTAAATGGAGGTGTGATCTGTCAAAAGATACGTTATGGCCTCAAGCCTCATCAACCGGGAAATGACGAAAATCAGGTAGACAGCATGGCTAAGTGGGTCACCCCCATTAGGGTGTATTGTCACCATCTAGATAATATTCGTATTTGTTACTTCTTTTCGCTTATGTATCTCCCGGGAATGGTTATGTGCTAGCAACCGTAGGTGAGAATATATTCGATACAATCAAGAGAAATGAGTGGTCGGTCATGTGTGGGCCAGGCTGCAAGACATTCTTGTTGAACCCAGTGTATTCTTCTCTAGAGAGACACTATCGGCAGGTGGTTCTGTGACGGCCCGCCCCGCACCAGCCTGCATTTCCTCTGAAAGTGCGCTGTACACATGCCCGACTATCACGGGACGGTCGTCAGGAGAAAGAAAAGAAGGGAACAAACTAATCAAGAACCTGTAGAATGTCTCACAGCGCATGGAGTAAAATATAATAATAATAACATACTTGACATAAAACAGGTGAGACAGTGCATAAGCTGATAACTAAAATCAACATCAACATCAGAGCAGCGGAAATCCAAATACAGCTTATTACAACTTTCCAAATTTACTGTCTCTAAACAAAAGAAAGCTAAAGTAGAAGATGCGCCACCAATGCCCAAGCAGTGATCTTCAACAACACAGGGAGAATACTATATATATATTACGTGGAAGCCTCCTGCTCGTCTCCGGATCATCTACCCGTGCATCACCAGCTAACCTGTCTCTAGTCTGCTCGTGTGAGCACCCAGAGTAATAAGAGGAGACATAAAACTCTGGGTCAGACATAAATCCTGGTATGAGCGATAAGCATCTAAACAGAACAATAACAGGTATACTAAACCATACCTGAACCTGGACCTTCAACCAAAGAGTTAGTACCACATACCGTACAGTACTCTAAGGTGCCATAATAAATAGTGTAAAGAATACGGGGGTGGGGTGTGCATGTCATAATGATAGCAAAAAAAATCATCCATAGCAACAATCCTCACATCTCTCACTCAGTGTGTAAAGCATAAGATGTACACCACTGTCAATCACTAGACCCATCGAAGTAGTGACGGAGTTCAACTTGTACAACTACTGCTACTACCAAGCTTACCACATGGAGTCATGACCAAATCTTTACAAATGACCCCACTTCATTGGTTTATAGCCCTTTAGTCGTACCTAGGCCATTTCAACCCTGAATCCGTTCACGTACTTCCCATACATAGTGATCCAAAGTCATAAACATCGACTGCCCCTTGGCACACGTCCCGCAGCAAAGCCCAATCATGAAGTGAACTCATCGGTTCCCAACTGGATCTTGAGCTCTAACTTCCCATATTGGACTACCTTTGCATCTTGGGTTATTGGTCAATACTGGGTCGGGTCGGGTTCCTTTCAAGCCATCGGTTCGGGTCGGGTCCACTGCGTTGCGTTGATGCATGGTCTTCCTCTGATAGCGGTTCGGTTCAGGTCCACTCCATCGCGTCGGTTCGGGTCGGGTGTCCCACCTCGGGTCGGGTCGGGTGCCATTTCCCTTCCAGTTCGTGCTTCCGCTCAGATCCGCTCCCTCGTTCTTCACGTGCTCCGATCCGATCCCTCCTTCTTCATCCGATCCGATCCCAGTTCAATTAGCGTGGCCTTCCTTCTTGCTTGTTCTCCCAAGTGTCAAGTTCCGATCCGAGCCTTTCATCCCTAAGTCGATCCGATCCCCGGCTTAACCAACATGGCCTTCCTTTTTGCCAAGCCTCTTATGTGCCAGACTTCAGTTCGGGTCGGGTTCCTTGCCCAGGTCTCCTATCCGATCCGAGCCCATATCCGATCCGATCCGAAACCCTGCACAACTTTCTGCAACTTTTTCCAGCAACTTGTTTACGCCATTCGACGACGTTTTCGACAAATCTTGCTATACTAATCAATCACAAATCATCCCAAACAGTCATAGCAACATAACAAACTAACCATAAACACCAAAACAATGAATTTACATGTCAAAATGGATCAAATATACCCAAAACCCCATAATTTCCCTTAAGCATGTTTAAGCAAAACTAATCATAGGGTTAACAAAACTTAATCAAATTAAACCAAATTTCTACCAGAGGCATAAAACATTATTTTCGAATTTATAGACATTTTTCCAGAATTTATTAGTGTGTAAATTCGCTAATCTTCACTAATTACCCTTAATTAACTGTAATTAGTTTCAAAACGATGCTAATCACTCATCTTGGCCACAAACGAAATTCTCAGAACTGAAACCTTGCTGATTTGGGCTAATACTGATGTCTAACAGCAGCTCTAGCCTTGCTTTCGTGTTTCCTCTCCTTAATTTGATGTAGATTAAGCCAAAACTTGATTAGAAAGTGATTAGTAGGTGATTTGGGTGTTGGAGGCCATTGCTAGGGTTGCAAGAAAGAAAGTGGCGGCTGGGAAATGAGGATAAGATCGTTCTCCAACTGATTTCAGCCTCCTCCTTACCCTAATCTCGAAATCCCCCATTGGGCCTAGCTGTTAATCACCCGGTTAAGCCCAATTAAGCTGTTTTTCACCATCTGAAACTTGTTTCAGCCATATCTCCCAAACGGTGAGTCCGTTTGGCTAATGTGACCACTCTACGGAATTGTAAACCATCATCCGGAGCCAATGAAAGTGGTTTTAGGTCAAAATTCCTTTTCGGTCAAAAGTTATGGCCAAAACAGTGCCAACTAGGGGTAAAATGGTCATTTAAAAATCGGGAAAAATCATGAACATGGGAAATGACCCCAATAGTCGTCTCCCAAAGTTACATGACCATACGACTTCGTATGTGAAAGAAATAAATATTCTACGATCCTATGATGCGTAGAATACGGGTCGTTACACTCTCCCCCCCTTAAGAAATTTCGTCCCCGAAATTCCTTAACCCAAGTCATACAAAAGATCCCGCATGCCTAACAACCACATACAACAATCAAACATGCAAAACAAGCAAACAAGCTTACCCTAGCATGCAGAAAACTAAATCGAAGTCAAAATCTTACCAGGCAAAGAGTTCTGGGTATGTCTTCCTAATTTTCTCCTCTGTCTCCCAAGTACAATCATTCTCGTCCTCGCCCCACTGAACCTTGACTAGCTTCACCGCCTTCCTTCGAAGTTGCTTCATGTCGTGCTCGACAATACGGGCCGGCTTGCGGTTCCCAACCGCCTCGGGTTCTACTTCGAAGTCCTCTAACTGATCAGGTGAAATAGTCATATTTGGGTCGTGAACGAACTTCCTTAGTTGGGAAACATGAAATACGTTGTGAACTCCCGCCATCTTCTCTGGTAAGTCAACTCTATATGCCAAATTCCCGACTGGTTCAAGAACAGGGAATGGGCCAACAAATCTTGGTGCTAACTTGCCTCTCCTGCCAAATCGTATCACGCTCTTCAACGGAGAAATCTTGACAAACACCAAGTCACCAACGGAGAATCTTAAGTCTCTTCTCCTCTTATCAGCATAACTCTTCTGCCTATCTTGGGCAGCTTTCATTTGTTGTCGAATGATCTTGATTTTATCTGAAGTTTCCCTCACCACATCTGGTCCAAGCATAAACTTCTCGCCAGTCTCTATCCAACATGATGGTGAGTTGCACGGTCTTCCGTACAAAGCTTCGAACGGAGTCATACCGATACTGGATTGTTAGCTATTATTATATGCAAACTCTACTAGATGCAAATGGTCATCCCATGATCCACCAAAATCCAATATACATGCTCTCAAGAGATCTTCCAAAATACGATTCACCCTCTCCGTCTGACCGTCGGTCTGAGGATGATATGCGGTACTGAGATGTAACTCTGACCCTAGAGCCTCTTGTAAGCTCTTCCAAAACCCACTAGTGAACAACGGGTCTCGGTCACTCACAATGCTTTTAGGTACTCCATGAAATCTCACTACCCACTTCATATACAATTCTGCTAACTTAGCTGTCGTTCTGGTCGATTTGACTGGTATAAATCTTGCGCTTTTAGTCAATCGATCCACAATTACCCAAATGCTATCATGTCCCGATCTAGTCCTTGGTAAACCATCGATGAAATCCATCGAGACTTGCTCCCATTTCCATTCGGGAATTTCTAATGGCTGTAACAACCCACTAGGCTTCTTTTGCTCGGCTTTAACTAGCTGGCAATTCATGCATTTGGATATAAACCTCCCAATGTCTCTTTTCATCCCTTCCCAGTAGTAGGTCTGCTTCATGTCTCGATACATCTTGTTACCACCGGGGTGTATAGTTAGTTTTGAGTGATGACATTCTCTAAGCACTTCATCTCTCAATCCATTGACATTGGGTACAACAAGCTTTCCATTCTTTCTAAGCCATCCATCTCGATCAAGCCCATACTTGTTCATCTCCTCATCGATACCCATCTCTAACTTGGAGATGATTTCCAATAGGTTAGGATCGTCCCTCTGACTAGAGCCGATCCGCTCAATCAAAGTGGGTCTGATCGTCAAGCTTGCTAACATTTCTGGATCCAATTCGTACTTTGGTCTGAAATCATACCCAGCGATGTACTCCTGTTGCTCCCATTCTAGAAACATAGCCCCTAAACTGGCATGTCTCCTACTCAATGCATCAGCCACCGCATTGCCCTTTCCCGGTGTATATGCGATGTCAAAATCATAGGAAGCCAAGAATTCTAACCACCTTTGTTGCCGGAGATTTAGATCCTTCTGGGAGAAGAGATACTTCAATGACTTATGGTCTGTAAACAGCTCAAATCTTTCCCCCAAGAGATAGTGTCTCCACATCTTTAACGCAAACACGATCGCTGCCAATTCCAAATCATGGGTAGGGTATCTTCTCTCGTGCGGTTTCAATTGCCGACTTGCATAAGTTAAACCCTACCGCCTTGCATCAATACAACACCCAGTCCGGTACCACAGGCATCCGTGTATACCGTCATCTCTTCATTCCCCTTAGGAATGACTAACACTGGTGCGCATGTCAACTTGTCCTTTAGACTCTTGAATGCATTTTCGCACTTTTCATCCCAGACAAAAGCTTGATTCTTCTTGGCCAACTGGGTCAATGGTGCTGCTATCATGGAGAAACCTTGGATAAACTTACGATAATATCCAGCTAACCTCAAGAAACTTCTTACATCTGTTGCATTCTTGGGCGTAGGCCAATCCTGTACCGTAGCCACCTTCGTCGGGTCCATGGCAATACCATTCTCTGAAACAACATGGCCCAAGAACCTCACTTCCCTCTTCCAGAAGTGACACATAGAAAACTTTGCTTTCAATTGGTGTTTTCTCAACACCTCCATCACTATTCTTAAATGTTCCTTGTGTTCTTCCTTTATCCTCAAGTAGACCAAAATATCATCAACGAACACAAGGACAAACTTATTCAACTGATCTCTGAATACCCTATTCATAAGATCCACAAAATATGCTGGGGCATTGGTCAGCCCGAATGGCATGACCAACCACTCATAAAATCCAGACGGCGTCCGAAATGCCGTTTTAGCTATACTCTCAGCTTCCACTCTAAGCTGATGAAAACCTGTCGCGAGATCCAATTGAGAAAATACTCTCGTGCCGCTCAACTGATTGAACAAATCATCTATCCACGGTAGAGGATACTTGTTCTTCCTCGTCACTTTATTCAACTCGCAGTAGTCTACACACAAACGAAGGGAACCATCCGCCTTGGTAGCAAACCCAACTGGTGCTCCCCATTCAGAAACACTCCTTCTGATAAATCCCTTCTTCAAAAGATCGCCGACTTGCACCTCGAGCTCTCGCTGCTCTCTTGGTGCCATACGACGAAGTGGCATCACTATAGGTCTGGCATCTTTTACCAAATCAATACGGAACTCAACCTCTCGGTGTGGTGGAAGCCCGGTCACTTCTTCGAAAACATCCGGATACTGGCCAACCACGGGAAAACCTGACAACTCACTATGCGAAATTTCGAGGGAGTTTAGAAAACTAGCCAATACCCCCTCACTGGGTAGACCACCAAACACTATCCTCCGCCCATCATCCGCTCTAGCTGTCACCAAAAAGCCCTCACAGTCTACCACCACCCCGTATCTTCGGAGCCAGTCTACTTCCAAAATAATGCCAAATCCAGTAAACCCCAAAACAAAGCAATCACAAACAAACATGCGTCCATGACTCGATAAGACCACATTACGACAAATAATGCTATGGCTAGTCGAACCACCAATCGGGTTCGTCACTACTAAAGGTCTATCGACAATCTTAGGCTCCAATCCCAACCTATCTACCAGGTCACTAGATATGAAAGAACTGGAAGCTCCGGTATCAAACAAAACTCTAACAGGAACATCATAAACAGAAAGCATACCTTAAATGACGACATTCTTTCCCTTCTCCGCTGCAGTTGGGGCATTCGACGAAGAAGGAATAGCATTAAGGGCGTAGGCTTTCACCATTTGCTTTTCTTTAGGGGGTTGCGGACACTTGTCCTTGTGATGTCCCATTTGGCCACAGTTGAAGCACTTCCTATCCGCTGGCTTGGCCCGACAATTACTAGCATAATGGCCCTTCTTACCACAGCTGAAGCACTCAACATCTTGCTTATTCTTTTTCTTCTGGCCATCCTTAGTCTGATTCTGCTTTCTCTTATTCTGGGAACCACCCTTGCCTCCACCACTTTCTTGTGGCTTTGGCTCATCTGCGGATGCAACCTCAGTCTTCGGCTTAGGGTAGAGACTTTCTGATCTCAATGCTTTCCCCACAATCGATTCAAACGTCTCATCGACGTGGTTAATAAGCCTTTCCCCCAAGTACTGATCCAAACCAGTTATGAATTTCTCATTCTTCTTCTCGGCAGTATCAATAAGAGATAACCCATATTTAGACAAAGTGTTGAATTCAGCAATATACTCCGAGACAGCTCTGCCATTCTGCTTGAGCTCCAAGAATTTCTTAAACATCACTGACTTCTGAGCAGCTGGAATAAACTTCTCACTAAAGCGAGCCTTAAACTGCTCCCAAGTAATCTGATCTTTGGGAGTAGCTTCCTTTATAGCATTCCACCAATTCATTGCCCGCCCTTGCAGCTGACGGGACGCTAGCTTTCTCTTCATCGCATCCTCGATACCCAAATCCTCGAAGATACGTTCGCAACTATCCAACCAATCCTGAACATCCGTAGCCGACTCCGTTCCGTGGAACAGCTTCCCACCGAGACTAGTATAATCCTTATTCAGCTTGGCGAAGTCGACTCTCGGCGCCTGCACTATTGGACCACCACCATTTCCACCATTGGGAGCTGCCCTCTGTACATCCCTAAGCATCTCTCTCATGAGGTCAGTAAACATCGTCCTCATGTCAGCAGCATTCCCATTATTGGCCCCTCTACCGGTACCTCTAACATATCGGCTCATCATCAATCTGAAAAAGGAAACGATTAACGACCCCATAGTGGTGCTAGTGCAGCACGACTTCATTCTTATACTACTAATAGTATATATATAGCTTTTAAAAACCAAAATAATCACAAATACGCTCTCTCGTATACGTATACCATCTCTCCCTGATAACTTCCCTAAGTTAACTATGCAACCTCGCTCTGATACCAAGTGTGACGGCCCGCCCCGCACCAGCCTGCATTTCCTCCGAAAGTGCGCTGTACACATGCCCGACTAGCACGAGACGGTCTTCAGGAGAAAGGAAAGAAGGGAACAAACTAATCAAGAACCTGTAGAATGTCTCATAGCGCATGGAGTATAATATAATAATAATAACATACTTGACATAAAACAGGTGAGACAATGCATAAGCTGATAACTAAAATCAACATCAACATCAGAGCAGCGGAAATCCAAATAAAGCTTATTACAACTTTCCAAATTTACTGTCTCTAAACAAAAGAAAGCTAAAGTAGAAGATGCACCACCAATGGCCAAGCAGTGATCTTCAACAACACAGGGAGAATACTATATATATATTACGTGGAAGCCTCCTGCTCGTCTCCGGATCATCTACCCGTGCATCACCAGCTAACCTGTCTCTAGTCTGCTCGTGTGAGCACCCAGAGTAATAAGAGGAGTCATAAAACTCTGGTTCAGACATAAAGCCTGGTATGAGCGATAAGCATCTAAACAGAACAATAACAGGTATACTAAACCATACCTGAACCTGGACCTGCAACCAAAGAGTTAGTACCACATACCGTACAGTACTCTAAGGTGCCATAATAAATAGTGTAAAGAATACGGGGGTGGGGTGTGCATGTCATAATGATAGCAAACAAATCATCCATAGCAACCATCCTCACATCTTTCACTCAGTGCGTAAAGCATACGATGTCCACCACTGTCAATCACTAGACCCATCGAAGTAGTGACAGAGTTCAACTTGTACAACTACTGCTACTACCAAGCTTACCACATGGAGTCATGACCAAATCTTTACAAATGACCCCACTTCATTGGTTTATAGCCCTTTAGTCGTACCTAGGCCATTTCAACCCTGAATCCGTTCACGTACTTCCCATACATAGTGATCCAAAGTCATAAACATCGACTGCCCCTTGGCACACGTCCCGCAGCAAAGCCCAATCATGAAGTGAACTCATCGGTTCCCAACTGGATCCTGAGCTCTAATTTCCCATATTGGACTACCTTTGCATCTCGGGTTATTGGTCAATACTGGGTCGGGTCGGGTTCCTTCCAAGCCATCAGTTCGGGTCGGGTCCGCTGCGTTGCGTTGATGCATGGTCTTCCTCTGATAGCGGTTCGGTTCAGGTCCACTCCATCGCGTCGGTTCGGGTCGGGTGTCCTCCTCCGGGTCGGGTGTCCCACCTCGGGTCGGGTCGGGTGCCATCTCCCTTCCAGTTCGTGCTTCCGCTCCGATCCGCTCCCTCATTCTTCACGTGCTCCGATCCGATCCCTCCTTCTTCATCCGATCTGATCCCAGTTCAATTAGCGTGGCCTTCCTTCTTGCCAGTTCTCCCAAGTGTCAAGTTCCGATCCGAGCCCTTCGTCCCTAAGTCGATCCGATCCCCAGCTTAACCAACATGGCCTTTCTTTTTGCCAAGCCTCTTTTGTGCCAGACTTCATTTCGCGTCAGGTTCCTTGCCCAGGTCTCCTATCCGATCCGAGCCCATATCCGATCCGATCCGAAACCCTGCACAACTTTCTGCAACTTTTTCCAGCAACTTGTTTACGCCATTCGACGACGTTTTCGACAAATCTTGCTATACTAATCAATCACAAATCATCCCAAACAGTCATAGCAACATAACAAACTAACCATAAACACCAAAACAATGAATTTACATGTCAAAATGGATCAAATATACCCAAAACCCCATAATTTCCCTTAAGCATGTTTAAGCAAAACTAATCATAGGGTTAACAAAACTTAATCAAATTAAACCAAATTTCTACCAGAGGCATAAAATATTATTTTCGAATTTATTAACATTTTTCCAGAATTTATTAGTGTGTAAATTCGCTAATATTCACTAATTACCCTTAATTAACTGTAATTAGTGTCAAAACGATGCTAATCACTCACCTTGGCCACAAACAAAATTCTCAGAACTGAAACCTTGCTGATTTGGGCAAATACTGATGTCTAACAGCAGCTCTAGCCTTGCTTTCGTGTTTCCTCTCCTTAATTTGATGTAGATTAAGCCAAAACTTGATTAGAAAGTGATTAGTAGGTGATTTGGGTGTTGGAGACCATTTCTAGTGTTGCAAGAAAGAAAGTGGCGGCTGGGAAATGAGGATAAGATCGTTCTCTAACTGATTTCAGCCTCCTCCTTACCCTAATCCCGAAATCCCCATTGGGCCTAGCTGTTAATCACCCGGTTAAGCCCAATTAAGCTATTTTTCACCATCTGAAACTTGTTTCAGCCATATCTCCCAAACGGTGAGTCCGTTTGGCTAATGTGACCACTCTACGGAATTATAAACCATCATCCGGAGCCAATGGAAGTGGTTTCAGGTCAAAATTCCTTTCCAGTCAAAAGTTATGGCCAAATCAGTTCCAACTAGGGGTAAAATGGTCATTTATAAATCGGGAAAAATCATGAACATGGGAAATGACCCCAATAGTCGTCTCCCAAAGTTACATGACCATACGACTTCGTATGTGAAAGAAATAAATATTCTACGATCCTATGATGCGTAGAATACAGGTCGTTACAGGTTCCATACCTTGTCATAGTCGGAATCCAATCTCCAATAAGCGCCTGCGGTTTTGATTGTATACTATATATATATGGAGCGTGAGATGCAAGCATTCTGCTAGATTGTTAATTATTTGTGATTAGACATTATTATAATATCAGAAAAGTATTGATTTCGGAAAATGTTTTGTGTTATTGTAAGGTAAAAACCATCCGTATTTATTGTGGATCGGTCTTACAATTATCATTTCTTTTGGAAAGGATTTTGAAAAGTTAAACCGAATGTTTGGAGTTTACTCACACCAGTCACATGAATGACCCAGAGTTTATTTTGTTTTGTTTCCCCTAAACTCTTGGGTGCCCAAATTTGTACGGGCAGTCGAGTAGCTCAGGTATTTTCAGATATCTTTGGAGGAGCTTGGAGCAGGACGCTTCAGCAGCAATTTATAGTTATTGTTTATTTCCACTGTGATATAAGTGTTGTACTCTAATATACAAATACAGATTTGTGTTTCAATGTTACTTTGTATACTATATTTTATTCGTTCCGCTGTGAGATTCGTGTTACTCTAATGTTGTTGTGTTCTACTTCTTCTTCTATTCTAATAGTTCTACCTTATCTATTCTCACCCTCTAACTTCTTTCTATTAACTATCCGGTATTTCCGATGTCTGAATTGTCGACATGGGTATTTGTGTCGATTTTCGGAGTCAAAAATCCGCGGTCGTTACACCAGTTCTAATCAAAAGGTGAAGATATTAGTTGTAATATATTTCTAAAGGTAATCTCTCACAAATTTGGGAATTTTTTATCCCTAATCTTGATTATTGGTGATCTTTCGTAGAAATTGTTTTTGCATGTTATCGTATCTTCTCCTACAAGCAAAATCGGGTTTTCTTGATGCATAAAGCAAGTTTCTTCTCTAAATCTACACTGCAAAATCTATCTATCTGCTATAAAGGTGAGTATTCTCACTCATTCTAGTTTTAAAATGTTTTCTACGATAAAAGGGTGTTGATTGAGTTGGGTTTTATTGCTGAAAAGAAAATTGAAACTCAATTCGCTGTTGTGAATTTTCAGATCTGATTAGTATTTTGATCGTAACTTTCACGGTACTGATTAGAATTTAGAAATTTTTGAAGTTTTAGAAATCTTTGAATGTAGCCTATAGCTTTCATTTGTTGAGTTTTGTGAAATTTTGGAGTTTTTATGATTAAAATTTGTAGTTTTCTCGCTGGTCTGCTGTTAATAAACAACATAGATATATTTTAGTTGATCAGTATTTTGATCATAACTTTCACATTACTGGTCGGAATTCAGAAATTTTTGAAGTTTTGGAATGCTTGGAATGTAGGCTACAACTTTCATTTGTTTAGTTTTGTGAAATTTCGAAATTTATATGATGAAAATTTGCGGTTTTCTCGTTGGTTTGCTGTGTAGACAGCATATATATATATATATATATATATATATATATATATATATATATATATATATATGGCTGATTAGTATTTTGATTGTAACTTTCACATTACTGATCGGAATTCTGAAAATTTTGAAGTTTCGGAAAGCTTGGAATATAGATTACAACTTTCATTTGTTGAGTTTTGTGAAATTTCAAATTATATGCGATGAAAATTTGATGTTTTCTTGCTGGTTTGTCATTGATGGACCGAATATATAATTTGGCTGAAAAGTATTTTGATCGTAACTTTCATGTTACTAATCGAAATACTGAAATTCTTGAAGTTTTGAAAACCTTAAGGCTATATCTTTCTTGTTTTAAGTTTTGTGTGATTCTGTAGTTTATATTGTATGTGTTTGGTAAGGGTTATTGGATAATTCCATGTTGATTTGTACATTATGCACATGTTCATAAAGTGATTTTAAAACCAATTCTCTTTTCTATATTTATACAAACTTAGCCTTAAGACAATTGGTTTTATATGTTTTCATTTTATTAAAAAGGAAAAAAATATGTTTCAAGGAAATAGTACTATTGATAATTTTTAAAACATAGAAAATTTCAAAGAAATATCCGAGCGTTTTCTCAATCAATTTATAAAATCGATTTCTCAAAACCAATTATTTTCTTTATATAAAGTTACACGTTTTTGCACACTTCGAGAAAGAGAGAATGTGATTCAAACGATGCGATTAATGGTTTAATTCTTGACTCGTTGATCGAAGATATTTGTTGTTTCTCAATTTGAAGTAGGTTGGCTTATAGTAAATCGATTAGCGAAACATACATTGTGGGGTGTATTGTTTTCACTTTTCGAGTTACTGTTGGGTAGTCTGTGACACATTCTCTGTTGTTTGTTGTTGTGCCAGTACTCGCTTCGAGGGGAAGCTAGACTCAGGGGGAGCCTTATATGCATATTCACTTAACCGGGAGGGTCAAGGTACACTCGGCCGGGGGGGGGGGGGGGGGGGGCGTAATGACAGGTGCCTCAATACGTGTACGGTACTTGGAATAAGCTCGGGGGGAGCTTATTAGTTGAAACACGTGCTATAATTTGATGTTTTGGATCCATTTTTTCGTTTTGGTGATGATGATGCTTTGGATTCATTTTTGGTGACATGTGATGACGAATTTGTATTATAGTCTCATGGCTAATTTGTGGATTTAAAATTTAAAATCACTTTTGAGTTGTTTGAACATTATGAGTTTATTGTGAAGAATTTGGGGGTATTTTAGTGATGTTTTGGGAGCATTTGTTTGATGGCCTTTGGGATTATAAAAGATGAAGCACATGTTCAGCTTAAAGCTAACACTTGTCGATTGTGGTTAATTTGCTTTTGTAAACCAGTATTGTTTATCCGACCTTGTATTCTTCATGATATATCAACTTACTCTTCTTTACGTTAGAAGAGTTTTCCCTTGTTTAACTTTTTTTCATCATCATCTAATCAGCATTTCAGCTAGACCGACCCGTGTATTTATTGCTCGCGTCAAACCGGGTATTTCAGGTAAATCCATGGATCTAGGCTTGCATCGGGCAAATTTGTCTATATCTTTCCGGAGCTATATCTTGAGTCTTGTGTTAGAATGTTTGAGTTACTTGATGTATTTTTTAGACATGTTGTGTTTATACATAGTTAGTCATACCATTTGAGTATGTATACTTGTATTGTTATGATTCCACTGTTTGTGACTCTGTGTGATTTGTTCTGTGATCCGTTGTATGTGTTTCATTTTGTACTCTGTTCTGAATATAGTCCTTGTCTACCATATTTTATATTAGACATGATTAAGTACTTCGATCCTCTTCAGGTAAGAAAGAAACATTTATACATCCAATCGACATATTTGATACTCATCAAATATGAAATTACGGATGGCCTCCCTTAATCAACCCTATTTCTGCTCTAATAGACAGTGTTACTCATTAATGCTCTTTATTAGCGTGGTCTCGTGGTGGGGTGTTACAGGGTTGTTTCTTGTAGCCCTGAAATCAAGGAAAGGGAGAGGTGTGAATCTTGAGCCGTGAAATCAAGGATGGTGGAATCAGTGTTAACCTTGTAGCCGTGAAATCAAGGGTGTTGTAAGATTGATACTAATATTAATAAAACTCTGAGCAATCTAGCATTGCGTAGGACTAGACGTAGGAGTAATCCGAACCAGTATAAAATCCGGTTTGTTCTTTCCTTTTCTGCATTTTTTATTTACTTATATCTGTGTCTGTGATTGTTTCTGTGTTTGTGATCATTTCTGGTGTGATAATCATTGTGTGATTCATATAGAAATTCAAGAATTGTTTAAATTTTGCATAATCTCCTTAAAACACTATCCACCTCCCTCTAGTGTTAGTTTTGCCTTAAGATCCTTAATCCACATTCCCTAACAATTGGTATCAGAGCATAGGTTTTCAAAAGTTCATCATTTGAATTTTGGAAATATTAAATGGAAAATTTTGAAATGATTTATAACGCTAGTTTAAATTCATGCATTACACTAGTATTAGATGAGTCTGCATTTTATTCTGTTGAAAATTCAAGCATCATAATCTGATTTTTTGAAAAGTTTAAATGGCAATATTTTAAGACTATTTTTCATATATGTCACATAATCATCGTGATGTTATTAGTTATTTTAAAAGGACACTTGATTCTTAGAAAAGTTGTGTTGTCTTGTAGGGGAAGAGTTATGTATGATGGCTACTGGCCGAAAGGCACTAACATAATCGTTCATAATCAAGAAGAGAAAAGTTTATGAAGGATATGACTTTTGGGCTTATAGTAGTTGAAGTGTCCATTCATTCAAAATTTCAAAATTTCAAAATTTTGGCGCCAAGTTGTTTAAACTACTAAATCATCAGTATCTTTCTCATATGGTCTTCAAACTCAGCAAATGAATATACTATGTCGTTCAGAAAAACAAACCTGTCGCAATAAAGCAGATTTCATTGTCAAATTCTGAAAGATATAAATGTATGGTTCATTGCAATGGAAGAACAACAAAATGGAGGTTTACAAAAAGAGGTACGCTTTACGATAATTTCATAATTATAATTATATTTAGGAATATACACCTATGCACATAGATAGGTATGGAAATTTAACTCTTTTATAATTGTAGATAATTTGGTTCATATGTCGATACACCATAGTGTACTTATCAATATACCATTCTAATTAAAATCTCTTCTTATTCCAAATTTTAAATTCATTACTATTTTATTTGGATTCTAAAAATTGAGAAAACATCTTTTCAATATTAAATATCTGTTTAAATTCTAATTAGCAATTTTGTTTATCTACTTATGTTTCATATATTTTGTTTCAGACACACACACACATATATATATATATATATTGTAATTATACAAATCAATAAAATTATATGTACTACATAAATATTTAAATAAGCTTGAAATAATTTAAAATTTTCAAACATTTGATATTGTTATAAAATATAAATTTATATATCTTTTATATGTATTTTAAACATACATAGTCTAAATTATATATATATATTTTTTACTTATGGTTACATAAAGATTTGGGGTACATTAGCAAAAACTATTTGAAATTGAATACTAATTTTGATTATCTTATTTTTATAAAACTTGTGTATTTAAACTAAATACTTCGGTATATAAGACATACTTTTATAGTTTACTCTATATTACCAGATTTTATCAAAAGTAATAATTTTGTTATAGATTTTATATTATAATAATTTTCTAATTTTAAGTTTTAATCGTTCAATGTTTCATTAGTAAAGTAAGTTATTTGGTATAAATCTACAGTTAATTTGTATTAAAAGATTGATGTATATCTCAAAATACATTAATTTTTTTAATTTTTATATATACAATTACGAATATATGTTTATATCAAAATAGTTTACTGCATATGATAAAATTTTATATTCCCTTTAATATGATCTTCAAAAATTACTATACTATTTTTAAAAGAAACATCCTACTAAGATTATTTATCTCCACATTTCTCATAGAATTATTCTAAATATTTTACTATATATTATGAATATTTTTTAATTACCAATAAAACTTTAATCTTTACTACCATTTCAATCTCTTTTATTAGTATCATTAACCTAAGTCTAGAAATTAATTTATATTACCTTTGTTTGATTGAAATAATATATAATATATATGTATGTGCATAACAGTTAGATAGTTCCTTAAATATCTTTTACCGAAATAGATATCATTACCAAATCATTCTACATATTATATTACACATACATCTCAAATTAAATCATTCACATCACAAGTTGCATTTCATTCAATATATCATTTCATATTGCTTTGCATATGACATTAGAACCAACATACTGCACATACCGCATTACATGTTAGCTTTTTTACTCTACACACAACAAGTATACTATATGGGGAGTTTTTATCTAATTAGAAATAAATAGGATTCTAAATTAAATACATAACATATTTGTTTGACTTTATTGAGTTGTTTGGCTTGATTGATTTGTTTGACTTGTTTGGCTTAATTAATTTTTTTGGCTTGATTCATTTGCTTGACTTGTTTGAATGGTTTGACATGATTGAATTTCATTTATGGTTGATAAGTTTGTTAGAAATATACTTATGCATATGTAGGTATTAAATAATATAATTATCTTTTTCATATTTCATTACTTCACTTATAGTTCTTATAGTATTAGATTAAAGCAGGAGCTTTATAGGGTTTTAGGATAAACATAAGTTACAAGAAATATTCGATTATACGTTTGAATTTATTTGAATTGATGTTTTGTGACAACCAAACTTAAATCGGTTGTTCGTTTGGATTAAATTGCTTAAATATTGACTTATCATTAATCTAGTTTTAAGGAAATATTATATATCAAAATTATTTCTTAGTCTAGATTAAAGTCTTATTGTTGTTTTAAGGGTATTAGAGTTTAGGCTAGGTTTAGTCTTTTGTTAGTTTAAGGGGGAGTTATAAGCAAATTATAGATTTAAGGAAAACATCATAGATTTAGAGGGAGTTATATATAGAATTAGTCACTAGCATTATTCTGAGTTTAGATAGATATACTTTTTGATAATGACAAAGGGGGAGAAATTATAAAATAGGCATAGTTTAAAGGGAGAGTTAGAAGGAATTCATGGTGAAAGGGTGAGGGAGCATTCGAAGAATCAGACTGACAAGTAATATCAGGTATGAGTATTTTATAAACCAAGGTTGTCATCATCAAAAAGAGGAGATTGCTGGAGAATGGAATGTTGATGATGTTTTGATGACAATAACCTTGTTTCAATCATTATCATTATTGATTATAAAATATATACTAACACTTTTATCCGATATATATATACATATATATATATATATATATATATATATATATATATGTGCGTGTGTGTGTGTGTAGGATTTATATGCAGGTAATAGAATTGAAAACTATACAGTTAAGAGATTCAAGATTTCAAAGGAGAATCAAGACTCATGATTCTTAAGATATCAAGAGTTCAAGAGTCCAAGACTATCAGGGTAATTGAATCTAGATATTATGTAAAACTCTGTATAGCACTCAAATTCTATTTTCAAATTATCTCTTTTCAAAATTGAGTTCAAACCTTGCTCAAATATTTTTTAATCATCCAAGGATTTCAAACTTATGATTTCAAATATATATTTCCTAATTTGTAAGTATTCATATTTTTATAGTTTTATTAAATCATTTATATATATTTTCTACTAAGTTTATATTTGATTATAATTTCAAATATTCTTATTTAAATTGTAAGTTTTCATAAAACCTTCTTGTTTATATAAATTATAAGTATCTCTTTATAAATTCCTATATATATGTTTATAATTATATTATATATAGTTTTTATATCAATTACATATAAATTTTTAATCATATGTTTAAATAATATTTTCTTATGTGAAAAATAATGTTTTAACAACTAGTTTTGTTTCAGGAATTTCCAATATATATATATATATATATATATTGGTTTAAATACTTTAAAAATGATTTACAATTCAAAAATATATATGTCGACATACCATAATGCACATGTCGACATATAACTGTCATTTTTTAAATTTCAAAGGAAGTACCTTTTCATATTTTGAAATAGTTCAGAAACGTTACAACCTTTCAAACACTATAAATAGGAGTTAAATTTGAATTTTTTATCATTTCTTCTTCTCCATCATCATCCTATCTCTAACCACCATACTTATTCTTTAATTTCTTGATTTCTACACTTATACGCTGCCGATTTCAACAAAAATTATACCATTCTCTTTCTATTCTCAATCTCTATCAACTACTATTTGTTTGGAAGTGCTATTCAAGAGTTCTAGGGATCTTGTAATCATTTGGGAATTTTTTGGGAAACAGTGTGTTCCTTTTTGTAACGACTCGGAAATCCGAGCCAATTTAAAAATTTTATTTTGGCAATTTTAATGTATTTTGATTATTTAAAATGATTATTTTAAATAATAACGACGAGAAATTTACTTCGAATAGAAATAGAACATATATATTTATTCGAATCGTCGTTAGAATATAAATATTTATTTATAATTATAAAAGGAATTGAAAATGGCGCGATAGTTCGATAATTCGATTTCAAATTTCAAATGAATGTACCGGGTGCAAAATAAACCGGATTTTAGTGAAACCAAAAATAATAGAATCTAATTGAGAGTATCTTTCCAACGAATCTGAAAAATCGAAATTTAATAGCGGGAATCAAAAGATATGTCCAGTTGAAAATTCAGAATAGTCGCTATGGAATTTTGGCCCTTAAAATGGGAATTTTGCAAACGACCTCGGATTTCGACGAAACCACTTTTGTTGGATCCACGATGTCAAATTATTGCTAGGTTTCAAATTTCATAATTTTTCGAATCAATATGTGAGCGTGGCAAAGGAAAACGCGTTTGACCAATTTCAGTTGATTTTAATCTACTGGAAAATGGCCATTTTTCCAACGGTCTCAGAATTCGACGAAATTAGTTTTGTTAAGACCGTATCGTCAATACGAAGCTAGAAAATATTTTTCGAGAATTTTTAGAGTTCGTATGTGGGCCCGGTAAATTGAAATGTGCATTCAAATTCAATATATTGAGTTATATTTTGTTTTTGACGAAAACTGATTGAAATGGTCGAATCAGCTTACGATACATATCCCATTGTGTTCGGAATGGGGGTAATTAGCTATGGACGACAGGCGGTGGGTTCGATTTCGAGGTCGAAATAAAAAGTTGCTTTATGGAATAAATAAAATAATATAATTTTTTTCTCTTTTCAATAAAACCCCTCTTTCACCTTTTCCTCCCTCACATATCAGAACGCAAATAAAGAAAAAAGAAAAAAAAAAGAAATCGCAATGGGGGGGAGGGAATTCGACGCCACGGCCACCAGGACCGCGCCGCCCTCCAGCGCCTCCCCCGCCTCTTCCTCCACCCTCTGATCGCCTCTCATCTCCTCCATCCCCTCCAACGCGAACCACCACCCACCAAATCCGAAGAAGACCCCGTTGCCTTGCCAAGAACACGCCACCGTCAGTAGAGGGGGGGCCCACTGCGCCTGCAGCCGCCCCTGTTGCCTCCGACGCTGCCCTCTCTCTCCACTTCCATTTCGAACCTTCCCTCTCCCAAACCGCCACCACTTCGCGAGCCCCAGCGTCACCAAAGGCCGCCGACCTCCTCGAGCCTCCATGGATAGTGAGCATCTTTATTTTATTATTTATCCTCTTTTATTTTATAAGGTGAAAGATCGAATTTTTATTAGTAGAAAAGGCGATTTTTATTCCGGTAATTATATGATTTTTAGTGTTGAAAGGTATGATTTTTAACATCGTAAAGATATGATTTTTATATTATAAAAAGTATAAAAATATGTTTTTATCATATGTGAAATATAAAAATATGATTTTTATATAGTAGAAATATTAAAGATGTGATTTTTATATAGTAAAAATATTAAATATAATTTTTATGAGATAGAGAATAAAAATACAATTTTTTTTATTATATAAATAGTAAAAAATTCTATCTTTATATATGAAAGAGAAATATAAAAATATAATTTTTATATAGAATGAAGCGTCGGAAAAAGTATACATGAAGTAGAAATAAAAATACGATTTTTTATTTATTGAATGAAGTAATAAAAATATAATTTTTATTTGAACAGCGTGAAAAGAACTGCATAGGAATTTCAAGCAGATCCAGGCGGTTCAGCAGTTCAAAAGCAAAGCACGGCGGAGTGGAACCCTCTGTGAGAACTTCTCACCTTTTAATTTTGTTTTCTAGTTAATAATATATACTAGGATGCAGACGGTATTTAGTAGCACCCGACACCCGTCGTCCACAGACCATAGACGGCTTGTATGCTTGTTTGTTTGATTTTGATGTGTAGTTGATTGCGTGACGTGAAATGAAATAAAATATTTTATAGTGGGAAATATTATATAGTTAAAAATAGAATTTTTAACGTGTATTTAAAATAAATATTTATAAACAAATCGGAGATTTGTTTATATACACTGATTTGATTGATATTGATTGGGACGATAAATTTTACACATCGCCCAACTGCACAAATAAAAGCTGTGTTTGATTGTTTGAAACCCCACACGGGTATTGGGATGATAGATGACATACACTAATCCCAATAATTAGTTGTATGTCGATCGATTGATTGACAGGCTGTTATAAGCGTTAAATATTTATATTTGATGCTTATACAGTGTAGAACGCACTCTGGATGATGGTTGATTATTTATCGTTGTTATTTTGTACATGTGTTGTAGAAAATCCATATGATTAACATTATTTGGTAATTGATTGGGCCTCATTCCAGTTTTGAAGTAGAATATTTGAAATAGAATATTTGAATAGAAATATTTGAAAATAGAAATATTTGAAAATATAAATATTTGAAAATAGAAATATTTGAAAAAGAAATATTCGAAATAGAATATTTGAAAATAGAAATATATGAAGCCGTGTTGATTAGATTGACGCCATTTTGACGTGAACGATATTAATATCGATTTTATTCATTTTATAATGAATATCGAAAGTGATTTCAAAATCTGATATTTTGAAAAGAATTGAAATTCGAATTAAACTGAATAGAAATGAATTCGAATTGAAATTGAATATAAATGAATTCGAATCGAAATTGAATTAAATTGAAAACGAACTGAAATTGAATTAGAAATCAATTTGAATTGAAATCAATTTGAAATGAATTTGAAAGGAATTTATAAGGAAAAATTAAATAATTGAATATGAAGTTGAAATTGCTTTGAAAATGAATTCAAAACGATTTATAAAATACGTTTTAAAAGGAAATCGACGAAGTATATGTTATATATATATATAATGGCCTGAATAGAACGCGCCGCGCCGCGGCAGTTCGCGAATTTCGACCATTGACTTCGAATGGATATTGCGGGAGATCCGACCATCGGATTCTCCTAAAACCGGAACTGTTGGGTTCGTATCGAAAAGAGATTTCTAACAAATATTAGAAACTTGAAATCTAACGGTTGGATTTGGAATTATGTCCAAATCAAATTTGGAAAAGGTCGATGTAAGTGCAGTTCGATGGCCGTCGATGGAAATCGACCGTACGGGCCTTGATAAAATTATTAAAAATATCAATAATTTGTGTAAAATCATAAGAAATGATTTGTGAAGAATTGGGATGAAAAACTCTATATTTGAAAAGATAAAAATAGATTTTTATCGAAATGAACTAGTTTTGAACTAGAATTATAATTCATTTATTTTTGAAATAAATAAAGTGAATTGGAAATGGTTTTGAAATATAACCAGAATTTCCAATAATTGAATTGGAATGGATTTGAATTGAAATTGTCTAATATTTCGATGTTGGATTTCGTGATTATACAGATGTTGTTATGAAAATTTGAAAGATATATATATGTATCGTTATTTCCAATACAATATTTGTTGGTCGTAGAATTTGGTGTTGAATATAAGCCGATATATTTTCTATTCAGAGCCTTGTATTTAATATCAAATGTGATTTTGGGTTGTCGTGAATGGTATCTTCAATAATACTGTTCTTAGACCAAAAGAAGTTAAGAAAATCAGAAACTAACTGGAGATTAGTTAAGTTGAATGGTTTCTGGGGTATTGATCTGATGTTGGTTTCGGCCTTCGGGGTTAATACTTAGGGAATTGCTCACTTGTTAATTTACGGTTAGGGACTGATTGAAATGTGATGTGATTTTGGGGTTCATCGTGAACCGTGTTTTAAATGACACTGATTCTTTAACCCAGTTAAAGATTAAAACTAAATGGAGTTTTAATGAATCTTTAATTAGATTGAAAAGATCGAGAATGGAGTATCACCAGTTTTGCTCCAGGCGATAGTTAAATCTTTAATTAGATTTGAACGTGTAATGGTAATTGAATTTACCGATAACACCGTGGTGTTAGATATGAAGTATAACCAGTTTTACTTCATGGGATGAATAGGTTGGGGTTGGGAAATTAAAATAAATGATCACTTCGGTGTGGATCGCTAATCCCGACTAGTTTGAATTGATATTCAAAAGTAGATTAAAGAATAAATTTAAAGGATTTATCTTTGATAAAATTAATGGGAACCTTTCCCTAAGAATGTGAAATTTAGAAACTAACTGTAGGTTAGCTAAGCAGAACAGTTTCCTGGGTATTGATCTGATGTTGGTTTCGGCCTTCGGGGTTAATATTAGCGCAATTATTCTCTTGTTAATTTACGGTTAGTGACTGATGAATTGGAATGAGGCGTATGTTGTGTTTGTGTAACACTTATATTTTATATACGCGAGTTATTCGGAAAGACCGGGTTTATTCCATTCTGAATAACTGATACGACGATAAGTCGAAGATGAAGACGATGGTTGAAGACCGGAGGTCTTCACGTCGTTTGGATAATTACTAATGATCTTGATTGGGCCGTACACCCAAGAGGAGGGAATCAGTTGGTGATCGTCCAGACGTACTTGGAGATTGATGGATATGCGGGGTACTAGGTGCCTCCGGTTTCGTTCAGACCCAGAACGAACTTGTAAATGGACTGTGTGTCTGACATCGGATTTCATTCTGTGTGATTGATATCGATTGCATAGCGTGAATTGCCTGTGTGGCATGCTAAGATGCAAATGATCAAGGCTTCTTTTGAAAAGCAAAGTCTTGTGGGTGATGATCAAAGCACGGCCTGTGTGGCATAGCTTTGTGTAATGTTGATTCGCGAGCCTCACACCCCGGTTGTGAACCAGAAACGGGAGAAGGACCTTGTAACACCCCACCTCCACCAGGGTGGCTCTTGCAAGCACTCTGACTTTGGAGGGGCGTTTGAATCAGGTAAACATGCATAATGATATATCAAGGCAGAACAAGAACATATGTATATATGTAAACAGAGTAAATAACATAGATAAAACAGCGGAAGATTTCAAAACATTTCAAAACAAGTCTGGTACAACATAGCTTTCCAAATAAACAAGTCTAGATAAAACAACATCAACTGAAAAACTGAAATAAATAAGTGCTATCCCCAATTAAGTGGTAACCATAGCTAGCTTCATGTCGAAACCGTACATGAGCTGAAATCCCACAAGCAAGCAATCCGAAATCAAGCTAAGCTCCAGTATTCCCTCCCTGAGAACCTGGGGGGGGGGGGGACGGAAGAAAAGAGGCGAAAGAAAACAGGTCAGTCAAAAAGACTGAGTAAGCCCTACTACAATCAATGTAAACTGATAAAGTTAACTGGCATGAGCAGCCGGGATGAACATAAGGATAACAATATACTAGCATGATGATTAACTAACAAGGTAGATAAAGGTGTCATCGCATAATCAGGATTAAGGTTTTGCACCACAGGTGTACTAGCAAACTAACATGACTTGAATAAACAAGTATTGATCCCTTGGCCCAAGCTTTGGCCCAATAACATGAAATGACCCTAATACAAGGTCCAACCAAACGGTCTAGTCGATCGGCTCCCTAAGCCTAACTCGTCACGTGTTGGTGTCAATACGGCCCAATCATAATTGTAGTCGAACTGTGCCGGGTCCACCCTTCGGGTGTATCAAGCCCTAGGGTGTCAACCCCTGGACACCATGAACATGAGTGCACAGTCCCGATCTACTGGTACCCGTGCATGTTTTCTCCGGCTACGGACTATGTGCACGACCAGAGTCCGCCCGGAACTACACCGGCGTATCGTCTGCCGTCGCTTTTGGTCACTTACCTCCAGTCCAGTAATCGTGCCCCCACCCTAGCCTAGTCCCTAGGGTCATGATGATACTAGCTTGGGATTACTGCTGGAGTGAGCCCCCATTGCTAGGATTTTTCTAGTGGGTTAAGTACGGTTTAACCCTTTTGCTAATCCTGGATTAACTTGGTTAAGTGTAACGATGAGTTCACGACTTAACCCCGATTAATCTACCAAGCCCAAATTGGTTAAGTATTAAGTGGACCATGACTTAACCCTAATCACGAGGCATTAATTAATTTAATGCGCCTTAACCTCTCACATTAGACCTTGTTGTGGTTACTAGTTAAGCCGGGCGGGTCCGGGTAGCTTTACACCACAACTTGGTCTAACCTCGGGTTCAAGGTACAACATGACCAACTTCTCACATTGGGTCCTATTGTTTGTAGCAACTAGTTAAGCCGGTCGGTTCCGGGTAGGTTTAAGCTACAAACTCAACCCAACCTCGAGTTGGCCACACTTATCTTTTCTAAGTGTCATGTCCATCATGTTTCCAAAACATGTTACAAGTTTTCAAGCAATTGGGTAGACCTAACTTAATAGGTAAATTCCCAATGGGTAGACCTAACTTAATAGGTAAATTCCCAAGCTTATGTTTTATGTCTTTTAAGTTTACCCAACCCCAAACGCAATCCCATCGCTTACATATCGCAATAGCGCATAAAGGATAGAAAGAGGGAACTTGGCATAATCATGACATAAAGGTATTGAAGCCACAAGCTTAACATGGTGGCATATGAAATGTTCATATGTTCATACACTTGCATATTACATTTTTAGGCCTCAAAAGCATGCATAAAACCAAACTTAGCATATTGGTGATACATGGTGCTAAATGACATGTAGAGATGGCCATAAGTTCGCATTTAGCCTCACATGCAAGTTATCATAAGAGATATGATAACTTACATGTTGCTAAAATGCAACCTTTGGCATAAAGCTTAAAGCTTTATGTTCATAAACCCAAAATAAGCTTGCATAACATGATAGCATGAACAAAATGTTCAACCCAAACTTGCATAACATAACTTGGCATACTTGCATATAAACTTGCATATCACAACATGATAAACTTGCATATAAACTTGTATATCACAACATGATAAACTTGCATATAAACTTGCATATCACAACATGATAAACTTGCATATCATACATTTAACTTTAGAGTTTAAGTATGAAAGTAGAATAGGGCTTACAATGCTTAAGAAGTCACAAAAATATGACAAAGCCCTTATGAAATCAATTAAACCCAAAATGCAAGTAAAACCCTTGAGCCAAAATGATCAAGACTCTTTCTTTATGATGCAAATATATAAACTTGACTTGAATGCAAGCTAATGATGCTCATACAAGTTTGAAAACACTTGTATGCATGGAAAATCACTTAGGAATTTATTTAGGAATTTTATGAAGAGAGTGGAGGCCATGAGAGGATTGATTTTGCCATAGTTTAGTTGTATGAATGAATAATGATGATTTAGGGTAGGTTAGGGTCTTATTTATAGATTAGGCAAGTGTTTTAGGCCATAGGATTAAACCTAGATTCAATCCAAGCCATCAAAGCATGTCTTGGGGAAGAAGTCAAGTGTAGGAACCATCTAGGGCCTTTAGATTAAAGATGAACCATGAGAACCATTCAAATGCAAAATCTGCATTTGAGCGAATCGGCCCACGGGTTGATCCTGGATTAACCCCCAGTCGACCCAGCGGGCTTGGGTCGACCTCAAAAATCAGCCGGTTCGGTTATTCCCCTCTCCCAATTCGCTGTTTTGAACATTTTTGCATATTTATTTATTTATTTTTCAATTATATATATATATATCAATATATATATATATATATATATTTCTCTGCGCAACCCATTTCCCTTAATTAAGTATACTTTAATTTGGGAATTTTTCGTGAAACTTCGCGAGGCCATATCTTGGTCATACGGACTCCGATTTTCGAAAACTCGGACTCTATTTCGCGTATTTTTCCGAGATGAACGCAATGGCATAGCCCGTTTCCCTTGATTCAGATTTTACAGTTTAATTCTGCCTCCATTTATGTTATAACATGTTATTCAAAAATACGGGTTGTTACATTCTTCCCTCCTTAAAGGATTTCGTCCCCGAAATCTCCAAGTTAGGAAGAACGTATCCTACCATCCATCATCCATCTACTCAAAACATCATCCACGAGCAATCATTGTCCTTAAAAGGTTCTAAATGCTGTATGATCATATGCAAAGGTGTGTGTATATGTACTTATCTAATGCGAAAATCAAGAGGTTACTGATTCAGTAAACCCCCTTAATGCAAAATATGTTAGTGAAATGAGTCCATATGTATGTAAATTCCTAACATAATTTATAATCTCTACATGAGTGCACATAACATTCATCCATATGCAACATCCACGTGATAGCATAACAAGTTTTCATCCATGAATAAGCATAAACACTCATGCATATGCGGTATGAAAGTGTGTGAGCCGATCTTAGTGCCTAACGTGTATTATGCATCCACGAGTATCCACTTGCAAACACTTGCAACCACTTGCAACCATCAAGCATAACATGTTTCAAACACATGTTTCATCCAAAGGGTTTCTACCTAAGGTTCTCATGACAAGATTAACACGATAAACTAGATAAACATGGATAGCAAAGAGAAAGATATGCTAACAAAGAAAAGAGATTGAGAGTGTACCCTCAAAAAGGAATGGATAAAGCCCACGCATCTTCTCCTCGGTTTCCCAAGTTGCGTCTTCTTCGGCTTCACCCCATTGAACCTTCACCAATTTGACCTCTCGATTCCTTAGCTTCTTGGTCTCCGTCCCCAAGATACGAATCGGAGCTCTCCTCAAGGTAGCCTCTTTCTCCACTTCTACATATTTTAGAACACTTGGCTCAACAACCTCTGCTGATTCATGTAAACACTTCCGAAGATGCGAGACATGAAAAACATCGTGTACTCCAGCAAGCTTCTCAGGCAACTTCACTCTATAAGCCATCTGCCCGATCCTTTCTATAATAGGGAATGGTCCAACAAACCTCGGTGCCAACTTCCCAACAGCTCCAAATCGGACCACATTCCGCAAAGGAGAAACCTTCACGAAAACCATATCCCCAACATCAAACTCCAAATCCGTTCTTCGCTTATCAGCATAGGATTTCTGTCGGTCTTGGGCCGCTTTCATCCGTCTCCGAATCAACTCGATCTTCTCGGATGTATCTCTGATCATATCAGGCCCAAGTATAAGCTCATCTGTAGTCTCCCACCAACATGTAGGCGACTTGCACGGCCTCCCATATAAAGCTTCAAATGGTGCCATCCCTATGCTTGCCTGATAACTGTTATTATATGCAAACTCAACAAGAGGAAGATGGTCTTCCCAAGTACCACTAAAATCCAGAATACAAAGCCTCAACAGATCCTCGAGTACCCTATTCACCCTTTCGGTTTGACCGTCCGTCTGTGGGTGATAAGCCGTACTTAGATTCAACCTTGTGCCCATAGCTTCTTGCAAGCTATTCCAGAATTGACTTGTAAAGATTGGGTCACGGTCACTGACTATACTAGAAGGGACTCCATGTAGTCTCACAATCTCACGAAGATATACAGACACTAGCCAAGATGCGGTCCTCTTGCTCTTCACCGGAATGAAATGAGCACTCTTCGTAAGTCTATCCACAATAACCCAAATGCTCGTATTCCCTTTCCTTGACCTTGGTAGCCCATCGATAAAATCCATGGAAATACTCTCCCACTTCCATAGTGGAACGTCTAGAGGATGCAATAGCCCACCGGGCTTCTTCGACTCGGCCTTAACTTGCTGGCAAATGATACATCTAGAGACAAATTCTGCCACATCCTTCTTCATCCCAGGCTAAAAGAAAATGCGCTTCATATCTTTATACATCTTATCTCCGCCCGGATGTATAGTCAACTTAGAGCGATGCGATTCCTCAAGAACTCTTCTTACTAGATCTTCTACCATTGGAACACATAACCTTCCGTCTCTCCTCAGCCAACCCTTGTCATCAATAAAATATCGAGCGAGATGACTAGACGTCTCTCCTCGAATTAGCTTATCCATAATCTCAACTATCTGAGGGTCTTCTCTCTGCGAAGCCTCAACTTGATCAAGAAGGGTAGGTCTGAGTTCCAGAGATGCTAAAGAACCGGTCATCGACTCAATCGCCAAAGAGAAATCAAAGGTTGCCACATACTCTAAATTCTTCATCTCGACGAATAGAGGACTTAGGGTCAACCTTCTTCCACTCAATGCATCTGCTACCACATTCCCCTTGCCAGGGGTATAAGCTATCTCAAAATCGTAGGATGCCAAGAATTCCATCCATCTTTGTTGCCTCAGATTCAGATCCTTCTGAGAAAAGAGATACTTCAATGACTTGTGATCGGTATAAAGCTCAAATCTTTCTCCCAGAAGATAATGGCGCCAAGCCTTGAGTGCATATACTATTGCTGCCAACTCTAAGTCATGAGTGGGATAATTCTTCTCATGCACTTTGAGTTGTCTACTGCCAAAGCATATCACTCTTCCTTCTTGCATAAGAACAGCTCCTAACCCCGTGCCACATGCATCGGTGTATACGGTAAATAACTTCCCTCCATCGGGCAAAGCTAGAACAGGTGCTGATGTGAGGGCTCTCTTGAGCTTCTGAAAAGCAAGCTGGCATTCTATGCTCCAAGCAAAAGCTAAATTCTTCTTCGTCAATTTAGTGAGAGGAGCGGATATCTTTGCGAAGTCCTTGATGAACTTCCGGTAAAAACCCGCAAGACCTAGAAAACTTCTCACTTCGGTTGCATTCCTTGGAGTCTTCCAATCCTGAACTGCCACTACCTTAGCGGGATCCACCGCTAAGCCTTGCTTAGATACTATATACCCAAGGAATCTAACTTCCCTTCTCCAAAAGTGACACTTGGAGAACTTGGCCTTCAACTGATGCGCTCTAAGCGTATCCATCACCTCCATGAGATGCCTTGCGTGCTCTTCCTCATCCTTAGAGAAGATCAGAATATCATCTACGAAGACCACGACAAACTTGTTCAAGAACTCCCTGAACACCCTACTCATCAAGTCTACGAAATATGCGGGTGCATTAGTCAAGCCGAACGGCATGACAAGCCATTCGAAGAATCCATCTGGAGTTCTAAACGCAGTCTTGTCTATACTATCTTCAGCTACCCTGAGCTGATGGAACCCCGTAGCAAGATCAAGCTGAGAGAAAACAGAAGCACCGACAAGCTGGTCAAAGAGATCATCAATCCTCGGTAACGGGTGTCTGTTCTTCTTAGTCAGCTTATTCAACTCTCGATAGTCAACGCAAAGTCGGAGAGAACCATCCGCCTTGGTAACAAATACCACAGGCGCTCCCCATTCAGATATACTTCGTCTAATGAAGTTCTTCTCAAGCAACTCTTTCACTTGCTTACTTAGCTCCCGCCTTTCACGCAGAGCCATGTGCCGAACGGGCAAAGAAACAGGCTTTGCATTATCCTCCAGATAAATGCGGAAATCAATCTCTCGCTTAGGGGGCAACCCCCTAACTTCATCGAAAACATCCGGATACTCTCGAACCACTCTCACAGACTGAAGAGTTTCCATTGACGAGTCGAGTGATTCCAGATAGCACAACATGACGGGACCTCTCGGATCACAAGAAATCTCTAGGGTGTTTCCGAGGCGAGTCACGAGCCTCACAACCCTATGCTCACAATCAAGAATGGCTCCATATCTGGACAGCCAATCCATGCCCAATATCAATCCGTATCCCCTAAAACCAAGAACATAAGCACTGCACAAGAACTCTACACTCAGTATAGAGATCCTCAAATCCCCACATATCATAGACAAATGGGCGGAACCCCCAATAGGATTTGAGACACAGACGGGATCATCTACCTAGCTAGTACTAAGGTGCAAACTATCAACAAGATCAGATGAGATAAAGCTATGCGATGCACCAGAATCAAACAAGGTACGAACTGGAAAATCAGAAATATATACAAGGCTCTCAACAGAAATACTACCTCGATTGGGAACTGGAGCGACATTGAGAGCATGAACTTGCCCTCCTGAAGGTCCAGCACGCTGAGTCTGACCCTGGCCTTGCCCTTGCTTCCTCGGGCAATCCTTACTGAAATGTCCAGTCTCACCGCAGAAAAAGCATTCACCATTATTCCTTTTCCTCTTCTTACAATCCTTAATAAGATGCCCAACTGAACCGCAATAATGGCACTTCCCCTTGTTGTTCTTGCCCTTGTTGTTATTGCCCTTGTTGTTGTTCCCCTTGTTGCCTTGACTCTTGTTCTTGTTCTGATTGCCTTGACTGCTCTGACCACTTAGATTACCCTGATTTCCTTTTCCCTGGGAATCAGTCTTCTTGGCTTGAGTATCATTCATCTTGGTTTCTTTCTTGACATCTCCCTGAAGTAACGCCATATCAACCAAACTCTCAAGCGTGGCCCCATGGGGAATATGTGACATAGCCAATCCCTGCAACGGCTCATTCAATCCTCTAGCAAAACGAAGAGCCTTCTTCTGAGGAGTATTCACCATATCCAAGCCAAAACGAGCTAACTGATTGAACTTGTTCACATATTCTTTGACAGACATATCTCCTTGTTTCAAAGTTATGAACCTCTCAATTTGCAGATTCACCTCAGCAGAAGATAGAAACTTAAGCATGAACCTTGCCCTGAAATCGGCCCAAGTCTCAACAGGCCTAGTACCATTGGTGACTTCCCACCAATAAGCGGCTTCATCCTTCATAAGCCAAACCGCCAACAAGAGCTTCCTCTGATCGTCTAACCCAAAGATAGCAAACAAATCCTCGGTCTCTTTCAACCAATTTCTGGCCTCTACAAAAGTCTCAGTGCCTTGAAAGTTCTTGCCACCCATTGCTTTGAAATCTTTGCAAGTCTTTGCGAAGTCCACTTGAGGATGCTGAGGGGGAGGAGGAAGAGGAACCTCAGCGACAGGAGGAGGAGGAACATTAACCACCGGAGGAGGAGGAGGAGGAACATTAACTACCGGAGGAGGAGGAGGAACATCTGCGGGGCCGGCTTCGGTCGCCCTAGCCTCCAAAAGTCTCCTATACCAAACAGGTACGTATACTCCCTCCGGAATAGCAAAGTTATCGGCCATACTGAAAACGAAGAAAAAGACAGATTCAGAATGGAGAAAAACGAAGGAATTTTGCTAATGGCTTTTTGGGGAATAGCCTTTAAAATAAACTAGACTTTTCTTTGGAAAATACTTTATACTTGGTTTTGAAAATAGTTTTCCAAAAGTTTTCTAAAAGCCTTTTTGTTCCTTCTCGTACCATATGCTCTGATACCAAATGTAACACCCCACCTCCACCAGGGTGGCTCTTGCAAGCACTCTGACTTTGGAGGGGCGTTTGAATCAGGTAAACATGCATAATGATATATCAAGGCAGAACAAGAACATATGTATATATGTAAACAGAGTAAATAACATAGATAAAACAGCGGAAGATTTCAAAACATTTCAAAACAAGTCTGGTACAACATAGCTTTCCAAATAAACAAGTCTAGATAAAACAACATCAACTGAAAAACTGAAATAAATAAGTGCTATCCCCAATTAAGTGGTAACCATAGCAAGCTTCATGTCGAAACCGTACATGAGCTGAAATCCCACAAGCAAGCAATCCGAAATCCAAGCTAAGCTCTAGTATTCCCTCCCTGAGAACCTGGGGGGGGGGAACGGAAGAAAAGAGGCGAAAGAAAACAGGTCAGTCAAAAAGACTGAGTAAGCCCTACTACAATCAATGTAAACTGATAAAGTTAACTGGCATGAGCAGCCGGGATGAACATAAGGATAACAATATACTAGCATGATGATTAACTAACAAGGTAGATAAAGGTGTCATCGCATAATCAGGATTAAGGTTTTGCACCACAGGTGTACTAGCAAACTAACATGACTTGAATAAACAAGTATTGATCCCTTGGCCCAAGCTTTGGCCCAATAACATGAAATGACCCTAATACAAGGTCCAACCAAACGGTCTAGTCGATCGGCTCCCTAAGCCTAACTCGTCACGTGTTGGTGTCAATACGGCCCAATCATAATTGTAGTCGATTTGTGCCGGGTCCACCCTTCGGGTGTATCAAGCCCTAGGGTGTCAACCCCTGGACACCATGAACACGAGTGCACAGTCCCGATCTACTGGTACCCGTGCATGTTTTCTCCGGCTACGGACTATGTGCACGACCAGAGTCCGCCCGGAACTACACCGGCGTACCCTCTGCCGTCGCTTTTGGTCACTTACCTCCAGTCCAGTAATCGTGCCCCCACCCTAGCCTAGTCCCTAGGGTCATGATGATACTAACTTGGGATTACTGCTGGAGTGGGCCCCCATTGCTAGGATTTTTCTAGTGGGTTAAGTACGGTTTAACCCTCTTACTAATCCTGGATTAACTTGGTTAAGTGTAACGATGAGTTCACGACTTAACCCCGATTAATCTACCAAGCCCAAATTGGTTAAGTATTAAGTGGACCATGACTTAACCCTAATCACGAGGCATTAATTAATTTAATGCGCCTTAACCTCTCACATTAGACCTTATTGTGGTTACTAGTTAAGCCGGGCGGGTCCGGGTAGCTTTACACCACAACTTGGTCTAACCTCGGGTTCAAGGTACAACATGACCAACTTCTCACATTGGGTCCTATTGTTTGTAGCAACTAGTTAAGCCGGTCGGTTCCAGGTAGGTTTACGCTACAAACTCAACCCAACCTCGAGTTGGCCACACTTATCTTTTCTAAGTGTCATGTCCATCATGTTTCCAAAACATGTTACAAGTTTTCAAGCAATTGGGTAGACCTAACTTAATAGGTAAATTCCCAATGGGTAGACCTAACTTAATAGGTAAATTCCCAAGCTTATGTTTTATGTCTTTTAAGTTTACCCAACCCCAAACGCAATCCCATCGCTTACATATCGCAATAGCGCATAAAGGATAGAAAGAGGGAACTTGGCATAATCATGACATAAAGGTATTGAAGCCACAAGCTTAACATGGTGGCATATGAAATGTTCATATGTTCATACACTTGCATATTACATTTTTAGGCCTCAAAAGCATGCATAAAACCAAACTTAGCATATTGGTGATACATGGTGCTAAATGACATGTAGAGATGGCCATAAGTTCGCATTTAGCCTCACATGCAAGTTATCATAAGAGATATGATAACTTACATGTTGCTAAAATGCAACCTTTGGCATAAAGCTTAAAGCTTTATGTTCATAAACCCAAAATAAGCTTGCATAACATGATAGCATGAACAAAATGTTCAACCCAAACTTGCATAACATAACTTGGCATACTTGCATATAAACTTGCATATCACAACATGATAAACTTGCATATAAACTTGTATATCACAACATGATAAACTTGCATATAAACTTGCATATCACAACATGATAAACTTGCATATCATACATTTAACTTTAGAGTTTAAGTATGAAAGTAGAATAGGGCTTACAATGCTTAAGAAGTCACAAAAATATGACAAAGCCCTTATGAAATCAATTAAACCCAAAATGCAAGCAAAACCCTTGAGCCAAAATGATCAAGACTCTTTCTTTATGATGCAAATATATAAACTTGACTTGAATGCAAGCTAATGATGCTCATACAAGTTTAAAAACACTTGTATGCATGGAAAATCACTTAGGAATTTATTTAGGAATTTTATGAAGAGAGTGGAGGCCATGAGAGGATTGATTTTGCCATAGTTTAGTTGTATGAATGAATAATGATGATTTAGGGTAGGTTAGGGTCTTATTTATAGATTAGGCAAGTGTTTTAGGCCATAGGATTAAACCTAGATTCAATCCAAGCCATCAAAGCATGTCTTGGGGAAGAAGTCAAGTGTAGGAACCATCTAGGGCCTTTAGATTAAAGATGAACCATGAGAACCATTCAAATGCAAAATCTGCATTTGAGCGAATCGGCCCACGGGTTGACAGCCAAACACCCTGGATTAACCCCCAGTCGACCCAGCGGGCTTGGGTCGACCTCAAAAATCGGCCGGTTCGGTTATTCCCCTCTCCCAATTCGCTGTTTTGAACATTTTTGCATATTTATTTATTTAATTTTCAATTATATATATATATATATATCAATATATATATATTTCTCTGTGCAACCCATTTCACTTAATTAAGTATACTTTAATTTGGGAATTTTTCGTGAAACTTCGCGAGGCCATATCTTGGTCATACGGACTCCGATTTTCGAAAACTCGGACTCTATTTCGCGTATTTTTCCGAGACGAACGCAATGGCATAGCCCGTTTCCCTTGATTCATATTTTACAGTTTAATTCTGCCTCCATTTATGTTATAACATGTTATTCAAAAATACGGGTTGTTACAGACCTCAGGGAGGACATGCGTTTCTTTCTAGTTAGAAGTGGCGTCAGTGGTTTTACACGCCCTGACGAGTTTGACTTATGTGGTTGTTGCTGTTGTGAGGCGCCTCGGTTAGATCGGACGATCCGGGTCCGATGGAGTCATTCGTTGGCTCACTTACGCCCCATAGGGCGGGGAAACGTAGTGTTCAGGCATAATAATCCACATCGGTGGACCAGCCCTGACGATCCAAGGCTTGTCTGCGCGCTTGCCTGAGGCTCGGGCTAGAGAGTCTCGAATCGGTAGAGGACGATCCCTGGCCTCGGTTCGTAGATGGAAATCCAATTTCCAATACGTGACTTTGTGGTTTTGGCTGTAATCCTATATATGGCGACATAGTGGGATGGGGCGCTTATGCCGCCTATGATTGATACTTATGATTGAAATTGTTTTAATACTATACACTTATATTAATAATAAAAGATGAAATTTAGCGTATCAAGCATGCTTTGGCTATTATAAGGTAAAACCCTATCCTCCGGCTTGCGTTGCATTGTGTGATGGGACCTGGGTCTTATAATAGCTTCATATTTCTTTATTTAGCATTGCGCTGTTTGTTTTATGCACTGGTGTTCTTGGGATGTGAAAACCCGTAACTTCCTCGGTGAGGAAAGCGCGGATAGTTCGAGAACAAGCCACAACAGAACACATACAGAAGAACATTTCATTGTATATGTTCTGTTGTGGCTTGTTCTCGAACTATCCGCGCTTTCCTCGCCGGGGAAGTTACGGGTTTTCACTGTTGGTATCAGAGCTTTGGTTTACAAAGCTCGGAGAACAAGACACATTAGAACCATACGAAAGAATTCATCAGATATTGGATTAGTAATATCCAATGGGAATGACTCGTTAGAGATGAAGAGTATATTTTTGAAAATGAAAACAATTTTGTTTGGAAAATTTTAAATCAATTATTCGTATTTGATTATTTATTTATATTGATTTGGACAATGCAGTATATAAAGATTTTGCGTATTCGTCTGATCCGCGTGTATTCGAAATTTTAATATACTGGATAGATATAGAATTACACTTTAATCGCCCGGAGATGATTTTAATGATGGAGCTCCATCATTAGAATTTATGTTCGAGTGACGAAAGTGGGCTTTCTATATATTTCCTATTGACTGGTGTGAGAACCAAAATTAGATAGGGCTTATTGTTGTGATTTGGCATCAAAAATCTAATTTTTAGAATATATATCAAAGTTATGAATTTGAAAAGCTAATCAACTAATTGATTGATGGTTGTGTTGTTTGATTACTGTTTGGATTAATTAAAATTTTAAACCATTTAGCCTAATTGAAACAAATATTGAATTGTATTGAAAATTGGTCGCATTTGCTTGCATATACATGTACTTACATTGAACAGGTCATAGCAAGGAGGCTAGAGCAGAGAATAAAATTTGTTTGCCCGACAAATAGGTACATGTTTATCATAATTTACTATTTTGTTTGGGTGATGATGATTTTATGAGCCTATTGGCTAGCCGCTTGGCTTTTTCTTTTTCTTTTTTGAGATCAGAAGGCCTGTATGGCAATTTCGGGATTTTCCCGTAGCTCCCATTGCAGGGGAGGTTATGGCGAAATTTTTCGAAAATTCCGGGTGTTAGCCAAATTTTTGAAAAATTTGAAAATTCTCAGAAACTGAAAAGTTGGAGAATGAAAACCAGATCGAATGTAGAGTTGATTAATCAAACCACCTTCGACTTTGTTCCTTTTCGGGGACGAAAAGTTTTAAGTGGAGGAGATTGTAACAACCCGAAAATCTGGGCCAGTTTAAAATTTTTATTTTGGCAATTTTAGCGAATTTTGAACATTTAAAATACATAATTTTAAATAAATTCGATGAGAAATTTATTTTGAATATAATTCGAACGTATATATTTATACACGTCGTAGTTAGAATATAAATATTTATATATAATTATAAATAGAATTGAAAATGGCGCGGTAATTCGATTTCAAACTTCAATGGAATGTACCGGGTGCAAAACAATCCGGATTTTAGAGAAACCAAAAACAATAGGATCTATTTGATAATATCTTTCCAGCGAATCCGACAAATCAAGATTTCATAGTGAGAGTCAAAAGATATGCCCAGATGAAAATTGAATTGAATAGAAATGAATGGATTTGATTGATGTGTGAATGGCGTGGGCCTTCACTAGACCGGGGATAAGGCTAGGCCTCGTCCCGTTTCTAGTATCGTGTCGTTATGCCGCCGAAATTTTCTAAAAATAAAGATAACATTTTGTTTAATAAATGAACCGAATAGAATATTCATAGGTTGAATAAAATAGTTTGATTGTTAAAAATATAATTTTTAACGTGAATGTGAATAAATAAATATTCATTTACAAACCGGACGGTTTGTTTATGTACACCTATTTGAAGGACGTTGATTGGGTCGATAAATTTTACACATCGCCCAACTGCACAACTAAAATATGTGTTTGATTGTTTGAAACCCCACACGGGTGTTGGGATGAAATTTGAAGTTCACTCATCCTGATTGATTAAATATGTCGATCGATTGATTGACAGGCTGTTATAAGCGTTAGATATCTATATTTGATGCTTATACAGTGTAGTGCATTTTGGTTGATGGTTGATTATTTTTCAATGCTATTATATACGTGTGATGTATGAAAATCCATATAATTAACATTATATGGTGATTGATTGAGCCTCATTTCAATTTAGAAAATAAAGAATAATATAAAACAAAGGTTCATGTGTTGACTGTACTCATCCGTTGAGATTAGTCATGTGTTGAACGAAATATTTTAGTGATAAAATTTACGTCTTTATTAATATAAAACAAAGGTTCATGTGTTGACTGTACTCATCCGTTGAGATTAGTCATGTGTTGAACGAAATATTTTAGTAATAAAATTTACATCTTTATTAATATAAAACAAAGGTTCATGTGTTGACTGTACTCATCCGTTGAGATTAGTCATGTGTTGAACGAAATATTTTAGTAATAAAATTTACATCTTTATTAATATAAAACAAAGGTTCATGTGTTGACTGTACTCATCCGTTAAGATTAGTCATGTGTTGAACGAAATATTTTAGTAATAAAATTTGCATCTTTATTAATATAAAACAAAGGTTCCTGTGTTGACTGTACTCATCCATTGAGATTAGTCATGTGTTGAACGAAATATTTTGATAATAACAAAAATTTTGACAATAGGAAGTATTTGAAATAGAATATTTGAAAATAGAAATATATGAAGCCGTGTTGATTAGATTGACGCCATTTTGACGTGAACGATATTTATATCGATTTTATTCATTTTGAAATGAATTGAATTGAAAACGATTTCGAAATGAATTGAATTGAAAACGATTTCGAAATGAATTGAATAGAAACGAATTCAATTTAAATTGAATAGCAAACGAATTGAATTTAAATTGAATAGCAAACGAATTTAATTTAAATTGAATAGAAAACGAAATGAATTCGAATTGAATAGAAAACGAAATGAATTCGAATCGAATTAAAATCAATTTGAATTGAAATAAAATAGAAATGAAAGTAAAAAGAATATTTTGAAATCGAAATTTGAATTGAATAGAAATGAATTTTAAAACGAATTTATAAAGAAGAATTCAATTTTGCTTTGGATTGAAATGGAAGTTGAAATTGTTTTTGAAACAAATTTAAAACTATTTATAAAACTCGTTTTAAATAGAAATCGACGAAATATATATTATATATATAATATAATGGCCTGAATAGAACGCGCCGCGCCGCGGCAGTTCGTGAATTTCGACCATTTATTTCAAACGGGCATTATGGGAGATCCGACCATCGGATTCTCCTAAAACCGGAACCGTTGGGTTCGTATCGAAATGAGCTTTCTAACGAATATTTGAAATCTAATGGTTAGATTTGGAGATACGTCCAAATCAAATTCGAAAAAGGTCGCTGTAAGTGCAGTTCGATGGCCGTTGATGGAAATCGACTGTACGGGCCTTGATAAAATTATTAAAAATATTAATAATTTGTGTAAAATCATAAGAAATGATTTGGGAAAATTTGGGATGAAAAACTCCATATTTGAAAAGATAAAAATAGATTTTTTATAAAAATGAACTAGTTTGAACTAAATTTAAAACCCGATTTGTTTTTAAATAAATAAATTAGATTTAAAAAGGGGTTTTAAATAATCGGAATTCCTAATATATTTGAATAAAATTAAACTAGAATTGATTCATGGGTTTATCGTGAACTGTGTTTTAAATAACACTAGTTCTTTAACCCGATAATAAATAGAATGTGATTTGGGTTTGTCGTGAACTGTGTTTTAAATAACACCTAGTTCTTTAACCCAGTAAAAGGAGTTTTAATGAATCTGCAATTAAATTGAAATGGGGAATTGATAATTTAAATTGTCAACTTTAGAAAATGAGCGAGAATGGAGTATCACCAGTTTTTCTCCAAAGCGATAGTTAAATCTTTAATCAGATTTGAACGTGAAATGGTAATTGATTTTACCGATAACACTGTGGTGTTAGATATGGAGTATTACCAGTTTTCTTCATGGGATGAATAGGTTGGGATTGGGAAATAAAATAAATAATTACTTCGTTACGGTTCGCTAATCTCGACTAGTTTAGAAAACCATAATCTGGTTTGAAACGACATCCAAAGGAAGATTAAAGGATAAATTTTAAAGAATTTATCTTGGATAAAATTAATGGGAACCTTTCCCTAAGAATGTGATTTCGTGAATAAAAAGGATATTCTGCATTGGAATGAGGCGTATGTTGTGTTTGTGTAACATTTGTTTTAAATATACGCGGGTTGTTCGGAAAGGTCGGGTTTATACCCATTCTGAATAACCGATTCGACGATAAGTCGAAGATGAAGACGGTGGTTGAAGACCGGAAGTCTTCACATCGTTTGGATAATTACTGACGATCCTGATTGGGCTGTACACCCAAGAGGATGGAAATAGTTGGTGGTTGTCCAGACGTACTTGGAGATGGATGGATATGCGAGGAAAGTGCCTCCGGTTTCGTTCCGACCCAGAACGGACTTGTAAATGGATGGTGTGTCTGACATTGTATTCCTTTATATTATATTCGTTGATCTCTGCTAAATATATATCTGTTTGGCGGCGGAGAATTTATTCTCTTGCTTAACGCCCTTCTCTGAGACATACGAGCTCAGAGGTTATATATTGGCAGAAATCAGTGGTACGATATGGATTGATAGTGTGGCATGCTGAGATGCAGTGATCCAAACTTTTGTTGAAAAGCAAAGTTTGGTGGATGATGATCAAAGTGCAGCTTTAATATAGCACGGCTTTGTGTATAGCGTTGATTCGCGAGCCTCACACCCCGGTATGGTGGTAAACTGATGGTTTGATCAGTATGCTTTTTCGTGGATGGGCACCTTCGTGGTGTCGTGGATTCGGTCGACCGAGAGTGAGCTTAGTGCTCAGAGGGATAGGGTAAGCGGTGTTTTCTCTCGCCGGGACGTAAGCCGCAGTGATACTCGATTTCCCAAAAGTGCAGATGTGCATTACGGTGTTTTCTCTAGCCGAGACGTAAGCCGTTGAGATGGCACTACGCGATCGATCTTTCGAATCAGGAGCTACCATGATGGAAATCCAATTTCCAAATATGACATTTTGCGGTTTTGATTGTAGAGCCTAGTATTGGCGACATGATATATGGTACCCATGTCGTCTATGATTGATACATTTATATTTGAAGTTGTTTTCTTCACTTATAGTAATAATATAAGATGAAATTTCGCGTATCAAGCATATTTGGCTATTATAAGGGAAAACCCTATCCTCCGGCTTGCGTTGCATTGTGTGATGGGACCTGGGTCTTATAATAGCTTCATTGTTCTTTATTTAGCATTGCGCTGTCTGTTTTCTGCACTGGTATTCTTGGGAGGAAACCCGTTCCGTGTTATACGGCGTGGTCCCTTGATTTACCTAACTTTAAAAACAAAGATTAATAACTGTTTTAGTTCTCACACCAGTCAAATGACTGACCTGGAGTTTATTGTTTTAACCTAAACTCTGGGTGCCCCTATTTTCGACACGGGCAGCTAGTAGTTTTGGTTTTTGCAGATTTATATTCACAGGATCCTGGTTTACAGCTGGAATGATATCCGGAAAGCTTTGTATCCGTATGTCTCTTCTAGTTGTGTATTGTATTATTTTCCGCTGCGATGTATTTAAATGTAATTTAAATCTCTGATATTTCTGTGTAATATTTATTCATTTATACTCTGTATATTCTTGTATTCTGGTGCATTGTTGTAATATACAATGAAATGTTATTCTGTATGTGTTCTGTTGTGGCTTGTTCTCGAACTATCCGCGCTTTCCTCACCGGGGAAGTTACGGGTTTTCACATGGGAGGAAACCCCTTCCGCGTTAGCGGCGTGGTCCCTTGATTTACCTAACTTTAAAATAAAGATTAATAATTGTTTTAGTTCTCACACCAGTCCCATGACTGACCTGGAGTTTATTGATTTAACCTAAACTCTGGGTGCCCTTATTTTGACACGGGCAGCTAGTAGTTTTGGTTTTGCAGATTTATATTCAGAGGATCCTGATTTACAGCTGGAACGATACTCGGAAAGCTTTGTATCCGCGTATTACATCTAGTTGTGTATTGTATTATTTTCCGCTGCTATGTAATGTATTGTAATCTCTGATATCTATCGAGTGTATTTTATTCATTTATGCTCTGTATATTCTTGTATCTGATGGAATTGCTATAATATACAATGAAATGTTCTTCCGTCTGCGTTCTGATGTGGCTTGTTCTCGACTCAATCCGGGTTTTCTTCACTGGGGAAGTTCGGGTCGTTTCACTTTTAGCCTTGAAATCAAGGAGAGGGAGCGGTGTGGACCTTGTAGCCCTGGAATCAAAGGTGATGGAATCGATGTTAACCTTGTAGCTGTGAAATCAAGGGTGTTGTAAGATTGATGCTTGTATTAATAAAACTCTGTGCAATCTAGCATTGCATCGGACTGGACGTAGGATTAATACGAACCAGTATAAAATCCAATGTGTTATTTTCTTTTCTGCATTTTATATTTACTTATATCTGTGTATGTGATTGTTTCTGTGTTTGTGATCATTTATATTGTGATAATCATTGTGTGGTTCATATAGAAATTTAAGAATTCTTTAAATTTATCATAATCTCTTTAAAACACTATTCACCCCCTCCTCTAGTGTTAGTTTTTCCTTAAGATCCTTAATCCGCATTCCCTAACATCGACATGGATAGGTCGTGTCATGCCTTCAGGCTTACGGTAGTGCTCGCAGATGGACTCCTTAATACAACTGAGCATAGGTAGGTCGCATCCATCGAGCTTGCGACATTTTCCCCCGGTTTAAATGGTAAATCAAGTTGTGTCAATAGACCGACTCCTTAGTACCCTAAGCGTCGGTAGGTCGTGTCAAACCTGTTGGGTATAGGATTATGCCAAGTAATAAACTCCTAAATACGTCTGAACATAAATGGGTTGTGCTAAATCCTTTGGGCTTAAAGTACTTACCCCCAGCCTCGAAGGTCATTGTGGTTGAATTCATTTGATCATGTTTGTAGTAGCGGTACTCCAGTGATCCACAAATGAATCTCGAAGGTTAAGGTAGATACTCTAGTACTTCGTACGAGGAATACAATTAAGTTAGTCATGTTTACAACTCAAAAACTCATCTAAGTTAAAACATATGATCAAACTACTTCTGAAAATACAAACGACAAGGTTAATACATGGTGTAAATCAAGCAATATGAAATAAAGGTCACAATATCGTGGATATAAGCCACCTATTCCTTTTGAAATCCTGCTAAGTCAAAAAGTTGATCTTGGAGGATCTAGTTTGTAACCATGGTCCTGGTTGGTAGTTGTTCTTGGCGAGCGTTGGACGACTTAGGAACTTCATATGGAGGACCTTGCTTGTAATGCTCAAGCTTTTTCTAGCGGATGAGATTTTCAATAGCATCCCTCGGGTGGCGACAATCGTTTGTGTCGTGACCATACTTGTCATGGTACCTGCAATTTTCCAGTCGGGTTCTCCCTCTCTGTGGATTCTCTCGAAGCGGGTTTTGGGCATTGCATGATGTTGCAGCTCGTAAGGCATATGGCCTCAAAGGAGGTATTGAGTGGAGTGTAATTGTTGAAGGATTGGGTCGTGGGTCGATTCTTCTTTTTGTTGACACTACCCATTAGCCTTCTCCTTGCCCTTTTCGGAGCTTTCCCTGGGTTGTTAAGTGACGACACTGTCTAACACAACATACTGCTATTGAAACAACCCGGAATTTTGGAACCAATTAAAAAAATTTATTTTAGAAATTTTAATGTTTAAAATAATTTATTTTAAATAATAACGATTGAAAATTTATTTAAATCGAAGTTAGAACGAATATATTTATTTTGATTTTAAAAGGAGTTAGAAATAGCACGGCAGTTTGAAAATTTGAATTTGAACTTTGACTGAATGTACAGAATGCAAAATAAATCGGATTTTGGTGAAACTAGAAATATTTAAATCTGTTTAAAAATATCTTTCCAACGAATCTGAAAAATTGAAATTTCACAGCGGAAATAAAAAGTTATGTCCAATTTAATATTCAGAATAGTCACTATAGAATTTATATATATTTTAATATAATATATAGCCCGTATAAACAGCCATTTTGCAAACGACCTCCTTTTTTGATGAAACCACTTTGGTTGGATCTGGAATGTCAAGTTATTGCAAGATTCCAATTTTTATAATTTTTGGAATTAATATGTGAGCACAGTAAATATAAATCTTTTTTGTCAATTTCAATCAAATTTAATCGACTTGAAAATGGCCATTTTTCAAATGATCTCCAAATTCGACGAAATTAATTTTTTTAGGACCCTATCATCAAGACATAGCTAGATTTATTTTTCAAGAATTTTCGAAGTCTGTATGTGGCTCCGGTGAATTTAAATGTATGATCGAATTACATAAATAAATGATTTAAATTTTAAATTAAAGAAAATAGGTTGAAAACTATCGTTTAGGCTGATGGGACCTAGCCCATTATGTCCGGAACGGGGGTAATTGGGTAGGAACAACTTTTTCTAGGCTGAAACTGGAGCTGGTGAGAATTAACGGGCTTTTTGAAAATCAAAGAATTAAATATATTATTTAATTATATATACCCATCTAAGTAGAAACCCTAATCCCATTCAATTGTTCAGAGCCGCCGCCATCTCATTTTCAAAGCCTGGAAACCTCCCAATTACAAATCGATTTTTCTTCACATCCTCAAATCAATTCAATGAATTTTAAAGACAATATTGAAGAGCTTCTCGAGTTCTATGTAACCAACGGTGGTGATCGTTAATGGTTTGGCGGATTTCTTGATTTGTGGGCTTAAAGGTGATGGCTTTGGAGCTGATTTTGAGACGGCGGAGGGTGGCGAGCTGGACGAGGGGGATAGCATATGTCGACGACGCGAGGGGCTACGCTGTGGAACACTTCGATCTTGGTCCGGTCAGCGATTGGAGGCACGGTGGACGGGCTTGCAAATCGAGCTATGGGTTTCTTTTATCGTGGAATGCTCCAGGAAGAAGCAGAAGGATACGGCTGCATTTTGTTTAATGTTATTAGTATATTAAATTAATTAATTATATTAGTTAACAAATTAATGTAATTAACGTCTATATTATCATAACTTTATCATAATTCTTCAGAATTCGATGAACTGAATCCGTTAGAATCGCAGAAACGAGATCTACAACATGGAACAAACCAGATCTGAAATGGAGCGATCTAAAATTGTGAAGAATTCAAAAACCCCTAATGTGAGACTTCTTATTTAAATAATTAAAAATAAATTAATTATTATCGTGCTTTAGAAATGCTTGCGTGTACGTGATTTGATTTAAATTGTTTGATGTTGTTTATTGATCTGTTGATTTGATGGAATAATTTTGTTGAAATAGACAAAATATAATTTTTGTTTGTGTAAAATTAGAATTGACAAAATATAAATATCATTTTTGTTTAATTAAAATTTACAAAATATAATTGTCATTTGAGTTAAATTAGAAGTGACAAAATATAATTGTCATTTGTGTTAAATTAGAATTGACAAAATATAATTGTCATTTGTGTTAAATTAGAACAAACAAAATATAAATATCATTTGTGTTTACATTAAAAACTTACAAAATATAATTGTCATTTGTGTTTAATTAGAATCGTCAACAACACAAAAATGAAATATCAAATTTTGTCATTTTGTTGAATTAGAACTTTCAACAAAAAAGTGAAATGCCCATTTTTATACATTTTGTTGAACTAGAGTTTTCAACAAAAATGAGATATCAAGTTCTATCATTTTGTTGAATTAAAATAAAAAAAAGGTTCATGTTTTAAATAAAAACATGTTTACATTAAAAATTCATATTTTTAATGTAATGTAAGAAATTAGAAAAATGTTCATTTTGTCAAATTAGAATTGTTGAACAAAATACACATTTTTGTAAAAATATACATTTTTGTTCATTAAGAAAAATGAAACATCTTTGTTCATTAAAAAGGATTAAACAAAAATAAACATTTTTGTCAATTAAAAAGGTTAAAAAAAAATATACATTTTTGTCAAAATAGAATTGTTGAAACAAAAATTATCATTTTTGCTAATTAGAATGGTTGAAACCATAATTAACATTTTTGAATTGGGTTAAAACAAAAATTACATTTTTGTTAATTAGATAAGAGTTAAAACAAAATAACATTTTGTTAAGGAGATTTGAGTTAAACCAAAACAAAATAACATTTTTGTTAAATACATTTACGATAAAACAAAAATATCATTTTTGTTATATGGAAATTGTAAACGAATAAAATTATCATTTTTATTTGTTGTAATGTCCCGCATTTTTATCGGTTTGTATTTGAATATTTAGATCAGTTTAAATATTGAATTCGTAATATAAGTGGATTTATATATTATTTAAAACGAAGTTGAACGTATAGAAATATATATTTAATATAATCAAGCCGTAATATCGTGGCAGTTCTTAATTTAACGTTCTGAACTTCAACTGCGTGTGCAGAACTCGTTATGAATCGGATTTCTTCGAAACGAGAAACGTTCGAATCTGTTGAACAGTATCTTTCTAACAGAAGTGAAAAATCAAGATTTTGCATTATAGATTGTGAATTATATCCAAATCAAATATTCGAATAGTCGCTGTAAAATCGTTTATCGATTGTAACAGTTTATTCGATATAACTAGATATCAGTTTCGAATTTAGACAAGGTTCTTTTGAGACGTAGTGATAATTTAATTTTTAGAATTTTACTGTAATTTTTAATTAATTAAATATGCAACTTTTTATTTGGAGTATTTCGCACCCTATATCAATAATTTGGGGTTTCAAAATATGAGTTAATCTACCGGTATTATTATATTTTTGGGATCGTGAAACCTCGCTGGACACGACCGTAATCTTACTTCTGTCTGTAGCGGCTCCGACATGAACGGAAAATTTAAGTAACGGAGTATGCATAATTTATAACATGGACATACCGTTTAACAAAGCTTTATGAACAATACATAATCTAATTGTTGTATCAACTACTACTTGATACAGTAGTACTACACTGTTAATAAACCTTTCCATATCTAGTGTTTCGAACTCCTTGATTCAGACCATACACGTGATTATTTGAAAACACCACCCTCTAGTTGTCCTTGCATGTGAAGTATTGTCATCTAAGACCTACCTATCTCCTACACACCTACGTTCTGCCCCCTATTTCTTCATATCAAAGAAAGCAACCTGCCATGCATTTTTCACATCCATTTACACATCACGACTTAAATGAATTTCTGCAAACCTATATTAGCTACCATTTCCTACTCCTTGAGCACCAAGGCTCCCAATCTTTAAATACACAGAACCTATGACGTGAAAACTCCAACAAGCAGACCTATACCAATCGAAGCACGTGCCTAACTTTTACTCACTCTCTGAACACTTCGTGTCTAAGCAAGTCAACCAATCCTATGCTGTCCAAAATGTCAATGGACATGAAATGAAATGAAAATTCATGGACATGCTAAACTTAAAGAAACACATGCCTATCTTCTGTTGCAGAAAACCTATCCTTTCTTTTCCATTTATGAACGCATACTTTCCTACATTGCTTACAGATGAATCAACCTGCAAGCTTCGGATGGAAGCCAGAGTATACTACATATATAAATACACGAGCAGTGTTGAACACAGTATTTGTTTTGGCTTCAGGAACAGAAAAAGAAACTTCAAAAAAATAAATAATTAGAATAAAACCAGATTCTCCGCTAAACATCATCCAATCCGTATATTTGAATTCCAAAATCAGTTCTCTTCAATCCCAGTTTGATCTCACATGTTTAAGGGTGATTATTTGCGGAATATCGGAGATGGCATTGGTCAGCTTCATGATGAAAAACAAAGCTTGTCTGCGTTCTTTCTAGGTGGGTTTGAAGACCAATAATAATGTGTTAGTCACACTACAGTGGACGCGAGATGTTTCGGGGCTTAAAGTTACGTGAATCAAGGAGGAACAGAGGAGTTAGTGCGAAATGATTATTAGAGGAAGAAGATGACCGTAGTAGTAAGGGTGTCGAGTCCGTTTTCAAGGTTCATACGTGGTGCTATCGAGCATTAGCTGATGGTGGCGTTCGGGTTGAGGACGTGGAGGTAGGGTGATGAGGAGTTTTGGCGATAAGGTTGAATAGTGGAACACAGTTCGGAGCAGTGAAAAATGTATTCGGAAGTGGTGTTTAAAATCTGGAAATGTCTATTGAAATAAATAATGCTGGAGTGGCACGTTTTGCTGGCCTCACGTGAAGAAGAAAGTGTTGATCCGGTTTTTGAGTGAGGGGGAGTGACGGGAAAGCTCGGGTGTCCAAAAGCTTTGGAAAGGTCGGTTCTACTATGCAGCGGTGGCGTTCATACTGGAGGAGGGAAGGCATTGAACATTATCACTAAGGCATGCGGGGTTGGTTGCATGAAAATGATGTATACAGGAGAATCATGTTGGTAACTAGGGAGAAGGAGTGGATTAGTGGAGATAAGCGGACGTACGTATGTTTGTATTTGTCAGGAAGGAGTTGCCGGTTTTTGAAAATACAAGGGGATGGGTCTGATATTTGGTTGTAACCAAAGTGATGTAGTTGGCGGCATCGAACGGAGGCCGGTGTTGGGTTCAAGACTGGGAAGCACGATGGTATGATTCGTTTGTGTAAAGTGTGGCTCAGGTGGGAAGTGAACAAGTATTGGGGAGGTTTGAAGGGAACTGTGCATGGCAATGGTGCGTCGAAAATATGGTGCAGTGTGTGAAAATGATGATGAAGAAACGGGCGGAGGACTGTGAAGGTTATGCGAGTCGAGGATGTTGAGTAGGGATATTATCACGTAACCAATGTTGTTAAGGACGCTAACAAAATTTGACGCCGTCACCTACGCTGGATCCCTATGAACGCACACTACAAAACAAAATGATTATGAAGTGACATGGAGCTAATTGCGAATTATGGCAGATTGAATGCCTAGTTTAATCGATTGATGCAAATCATTATTTAATGGTTAACGCGCCAAGGTGAGTACATTCGCTAACTCTGATCTATTTTAAAATATTTTTATATTTTAAATAATGGTTGAATACTGTGTGATGGTCGTTTAGGTAGATTACAATTAAATTTGGTTGATATATATATATATATATATATTATACCGTTGCATATGTACACATCACCGGTTGGATAATGATTCCATCGATTATAATATTCCCTAGCAAGGAATCAGTGATAATTGTTTGACAAACATCCGTGGATGCGGAAACTGGTTGGAGGAATTCAACCGGATTCCTAAATATTTATATGTAGTGTTTGTGCGCTGTTTGAACCATGTTGAATGGAAATTCAACGTTATGTTGATTTGATAAATAGACGATATCGATTAAGAAAATAGCAATAGTCGACCATAAACCCATCGTTTTGTTAAGAAGTTGATTGGTCGTCAGGAAAATCCACGAAGTTAATTATAAAAATTATATTTTTATAATTAAAGCGAAGTCCTAGATTATAATAGAAATTCTATTATAAACATTTTGCAGTTAACTTTTATTAAGAAATTATAAGTGATTATTTTTAATCAAGTGAAGCTATAAATTTGCTCTATCAGGATAACCGTTTTAAGACAAAAAGGATTAAACAATATTTTAAATTAATGATGAAGTAAACTGTTTTACTTCAGCAATGATGAAGTAAATTATTATTTAATTATTTTAATTAAATAATTGTTTCTTAAACGGATCCCATTTAAGATGTTATTGAGTTGGTAAAGAGATGTCAAGATTTTTGTAACGGAAAAAAGATGTCAAGATTTTTGTAACGGAAAGAGATGTCAAGATTAATATAAAGTGGAATATAGTAGTGTATTGCAAGTCTGTGAACTACAGCGATAAAATAACGCTGTTGACTAGGCTTAAGCGTGACTGTTATGTCAAGATTAATTATAAAGGAGAATATTGCAGCGTATGACAAGTATTGATCTATAACGATAAATTAGCGTTGTTAACCAAGCTTAAGCATGATCTTTATATATAGCACTACTCCCTAGGGAATGAAAACAATTTGATTTGAAATCCACTTATTTGAAAGTAATAAGTAACGAGGTTGTCTAAGGAATATAAGAATAAGAGTTTATAATAACTGAGAATGTTTCCAAGAAATGTGAAAGTGTTAAAACGGGGTTTGAGAAATATCTAGTAAGATATGGGAATTTGAATGAAAAAATGAATGTTAAATGAAAAGCGCCCGTGATTGTATGATGTTTAATTATACATTAGAATGGATGTTGTTTTTACTTCGATAGTTAAATAAACGACTATCGAAGTGTTTTGACCGTCGTTGTCAATACGGAGAGACCGGTTGGATCTATTATCCGGAAACCACTCCGTATAGGCATAAGCGCTGCGAATTAGATTATGCTGAAGAAAATTGAAGACGGAGTGAAATGCAAGGGTCGTCCTATTCCAGAATGATGTTCTCTGTTTGTCCAGTCCCAGGACAACTTGTATGAACGAATGTCTGACGGAGTATTCCTAACGGTCACATAAGACGATCTTTTCAAGGTATTACGTCTGGTGGCGGAGAAATTCTTTTCTCTTAGCTTTTATACCCGTAATATTTTTGGGTAGATCAACTAGTGATTTGACGGGTTTGACGATGTGGCATTCAAAGTGTATGGTGGCCAGATGTTCTAAAAGTTAGACGTAGCCTCAAGCCTCACAACCAGGAAATGACAAAAATCGGGCAGGCAACATGGCTATGTGGGTCGCTCCCATTAGGGTATATAATCACCTATCTAGAGAAATTCTTTTTGTTTCTTAATCTATCAATTCTGCCTATTCGGGAACGGTGGTTTGAGTCCAACCGTTGGTGATATACATTCGATACACTCAAGCGAAATGAGTGGTCGGTCATGTGTGGGCCGGGTTGCAAGACGTTCTTGTTGAACCCAGTGTATTCGCCTCTAGAGATACACTAGCGGCAGGTGGTCCCATACCTTGTCATAGTTGGAATCCAATCTCCAATAAGCGCCCTGTGGTTTTTGATTTTATACTATGTATGTAGAGCGTGAGATGCAAGCGTTCTGCTATTTGGTTATTTATTTGATTAGACATTATTATAATATCACCGGATTTCGATATCAAAATATTTTGGGTTATAGTAAGGTAAAAACCGTCCATGTTTATGTGTGGGTCGGTCTTACTATTATCCTTTTGTTTTAAAAGGATTTTCAAAGTTAAACCGTATGATTGGAATTTACTCACACCAGTCCCATGACTGACCCGGAGTTTATTTTGTTTGTTTTCCCTAAACTCTTGGGTGCCCAAATTTGTACGGGCAGTCAAGTGTTTCAGGATTTTACAGATTCGCTTGGAGGAGCTCAAGGCAGGAGGCTTCACCTTTATTTATTTAGAGATTATTTCCGTTGTGATGTATATGAGTTATACTCTGATATGGTATGTAAATACAAATACAGTTTTGTATTTCAAAGCTATGTTATATAATATATTTTATTCGTTCCGCTGTGAGATTCGTGTTTACTCTGATTTTGCTCAGTTGTGTTCTTCTTCTTCTTCTTCTATTCTATTAGTTCTATCCTTTCTATCTCACCCTCTAATTTCTTTCCATTAATGATCTGAATTTCGTGCACTTTGAGTCGGATGTGTAGGATATTTATCAGCTTAAATTGGTACGGATTTTCGGGTCGTTACAGTTGGTATCAGAGCTGAAGGTTAAGTGATTACCTTGGCTCTGTGGCGTAACTCAATAGAGATGGAGTTAGTAATACTCCAGATTGAGTTTGAGTGTACATATACGAGTGAACGTATTTGTAGATTTATATAAAAATGTTTTATATTGTGTTGATTGGTCAGTCGAGTGGTTTATGAATTCTGGTCGATACGGTAATGCAAACCATATCGATTGGTGTTTCTAAACTCTTGAACATAGTAATTCGACACAGTATGTTTTTAAAAGAGGGTAAATGAAATAATCTTACCCAAAAATATATTTTGATATAGAGAAAGCATATATATTGGAATTATCTAATATATATTGAATGTGTTGGTAGAAATTATAAACAAATAGGGTTATAATTGAATGGGTTATAACCCATAAGAATTCACATGAGTATAATATGCAAAATCAGATGAACTAAATCTGAATTTAAACCCGAATTGGAATTAAAACTCCGAAACTTGGAAATGTGTTTGAAATTTAATGCTGGACTAAATATATAGAGATTTTAAAATCCTGGGAGATTTGAAATTTGTTTTCCAAGTGCTATGAAAGACATTTTGAAGTAAAATTCAAAATGGAAGTGTTTTAAAATGAATTTTAAAAAAGTAATATAGTATTGAACTCACTTTGATCATTGGAAAATAAATTCTGATGATGACGGCCGCATTATCAGTGTTCGTTTTTGAGTTGCTAACTGACGGATTACTACCAAAAGGTTTTGTTTTTGAAGTGTTTTGGGAAAACACATTGTCAGAAATTCAAATGTTTTGAATGGCCATGTTATAGGTATATATGTGTATATGATCTCAAACTGATTGGAAATGAAAACTCCAGGAATTTGATTTCTGAAATTTAAATTTTACTTATGAAGTATATAAATAAAGAATTTAACTAAGTCAAATAAAATTGGAGTTGAATTGAAGCCAAGTAGGTGGAAAACTTACTAGAATAAGGATTTGACTTGGCAAAGTAGTTGAGTTGTGGAACCGAACTTGGTTGGGAAATTTGATTATTTGGAATTGGAATTGAACTGGACTTTGAAAAAGAAATTTGAGTTGGGATATAAGAGAATTATTGATTGAGGATAAATTGACTCGAGATCAGTTGGAGATGCAATTGGGTATGCTGAATGGATTGCAAATGGAAGCGAGAAAGTTGGATGCCCGATAAAGGGAGAAGGCCCAGAGTGGCGTGTGGTAGTAGTACCGAATGAACCGTGCAGCAGAGAGGCTGACGAAATTCTCCGAAAATTAAAGTGTTAGAAAATTTTCAGAATTTTGAAAATTTTCCGAATTTTGAAAATTTTCATTACAAAGAAAGGAATTAATATTTAATTAGAATTAATCAATTCAATTGAAACTGAAATTATGAAGTAAACCAAAAAGATTTTTAACCTGTTTACAACAAAGATTGTAGCATTTTTCCTAGCTTAGCAATTTCGAAGACGAAATTATTTTAAGGGGGAAGGAATGTAATGTCCCGCATTTTTATCGGTTTGTATTTGAATATTTAGATCAGTTTAAATATTGAATTCGTAATATAAGTGGATTTATATATTATTTAAAACGAAGTTGAACGTATAGAAATATATATTTAATATAATCAAGCCGTAATATCGCGGCAGTTCTTAATTTAACGTTCTGAACTTCAACTACGTGTACAAAACTCATTATGAATCGGATTTCTTCGAAACGAGAAACGTTCGAATCTGTTGAACAGTATCTTTCTAACAGAAGCGAAAAATCAAGATTTTGCATTATAGATTATGAATTATATCCAAATCAAATATTCAAATAGTCGATGTAAAATCGTTTATCGATTGTTACGGTTTATTCGATATAACTAGATATCAGTTTCGAATTTAGACAAGGTTCTTTTGAGACGTAGTGATAATTTAATTTTTAGAATTTTACTGTAATTTTTAATTAATTAAATATGCAACTTTTTATTTGGAGTATTTCGCACCCTATATCAATAATTTGGGGTTTCAAAATATGAGTTAATCTACCGGTATTATTATATTTTTGGAATCGTGAAACCTCGCTGGACACGACCGTAATCTTACTTCTGTCTGTAGCGGCTCCGACATGAACGAAAAATTTAAGTAACGGAGTATGCATAATTTATAAGATGGACATACCGTTTAACAAAGCTTTATGAACAATACATAATCCAATTGTTGTATCAACTACTACTTGATACAGTAGTACTACACTGTTAATAAACCTTTCCATATCTAGTGTTTCAAACTCCTTGATTAAGACCATACACGTGATTATTTGAAAACACCACCCTCTAGTTGTCCTTGCATGTGAAGTATTGTCATCTAAGACCTACCTATCTCCTACACACCTACGTTCTTCCCCCTATTTCTTCATATCAAAGAAAGCAACCTGCCATGCATTTTTCACATCCATTTACACATCACGACTTAAATGAATTTCTGCAAACCTATATTAGCTACCATTTCCTACTCCTTGGGTGCCAAGGCTCCCAATCTTTAAATACACAGAACCTATGACGTGAAAACTCCAACAAGCAGACCTATACCAATCGAAGCACGTGCCTAACTTTTACTCACTCTCTGAACACTTCGTGTCTAAGCAAGTCAACCAATCCTATGCTGTCCAAAATGTCAATGGACATGAAATGAAATGAAAACTCATAGACATGCTAAACTTAAAGAAACACATGCCTATCTTCTGTTGCAGAAAACCTATCCTTTCTTTTCCATTTATGAACGCGTACTTTCCTACATTGCTTACAGATGAATCAACATGCAAGCTTCGGATGGAAGCCAGAGTATACTACATATATAAATACATGAGCAGTATTGAACACAGTATTTGTTTTGGCTTCAGGAACAGAAAAAGAAAACTTCAAACAAATAAATAATTAGAATAAAACCAGATTCTCTGCTAAACATCATCCAATCCGTATATTTGAATTCCAAAATCAGTTCTCTTCAATCCTAGCTTGATCTCACATGTTTAAGGGTGATTATTTGCGGAATATCGGAGATGGCATTGGTCAGCTTCGTGATGAAAAACAAAGCTTGTCTGCGTTCTTTCTAGGTGGGTTTGAAGACCAATAATAATGTGTTAGTCACACTACAGTGGACGCGAGATGTTTCGGGGCTTAAAGTTACGTGAATCAAGGAGGAACAGAGGAGTTAGTGCGAAATGATTATTAGAGGAAGAAGATGACCGTAGTAGTAAGGGTGTCGAGTCCGTTTTCAAGGTTCATACGTGGTGCTATCGAGCATTAGCTGATGGTGGCGTTCGGGTTGAGGACGTGAAGGCAGGGTGATGAGGAGTTTTGGCGATAAGGTTGAATAGTGGAACACAGTTCGGAGCAGTGAAAAATGTATTCGGAAGTGGTGTTTAAAATCTGGAAATGTCTGTTGAAATAAATAATGCTGGAGTGGCACGTTTTGCTGGCCTCACGTGAAGAAGAAAGTGTTGATCCGGTTTTTGAGTGAGGGGGAGTGACGGGAAAGCTTGGGTGTCCAAAAGCTTCGGAAAGGGCGGTTCTACTATGCAGTGGTGGCGTTCATACTGGAGGAGGGAAGGCATTGAACATTATCACTAAGGCATGCGGGGTTGGTTGCATGAAAACGACGTATACAGGAGAATCATGTTGGTAACTAGGGAGAAGGAGTGGATTAGTGGAGATAAGCGGACGTACGTATGTTTGTATTTGTCAGGAAGGAGTTGCCGGTTTTAGAAAATACAAGGGGACGGGTCTGTGATTGGTTGTAACCAAAGTGATGTAGTTGGTGGCATCGAACGGAGGCCGGTGTCGGGTTCAAGACTGGGAAGCACGATGGTATGATTCGTTTGTGTAAAGTGTGGCTCAGGTGGGAAGTGAACAAGTATTGGGGAGGTTTGAAGGGAACTGTGCATGGCAATGGTGCGTCGAAAATATGGTGCAGTGTGTGAAAAAGGTGATGAAGAAACGGGCGGAGGACTGTGAAGGTTATGCAAGTCGAGGATGTTGAGTAGGGATATTATCACGTAACCAATGTTGTTAAGGACGCTAACAGAATTTGATGCCGTCACCTACGCTGGATCCCTATGAACGCACACTACAAAACAAAATGATTATGAAGTGACATGGAGCTAATTGCGAATTATGGCAGATTGAACGCCTGGTTTAATCGACTGATGCAAATCGTTATTTAATGGTTAACGCGCCAAGGTGAGTACATTCGCTAACTCTGATCTATTTTAAAATATTTTTATATTTTAAATAATGGTTGAATACTGTGTGATGGTCGTTTAGGTAGATTACAATTAAATTTGGTTGATATATATATATATATATATTATATCGTTGCATATGTACACATCACCAGTTGGATACTGATTCCATCGATTATAATATTCCATAGCAAGGAATTAGTGATAATTGTTTGACTAACATCTGTGGATGCGGAAACCGGTTGGAGGAATTCAACCGAATTCCTAAATATTTATAAGTAGTGTTTGTGCACTGTTTGAACCATGTTGAATGGAAATTCAACGTTATGTTGATTTGACAAATAGACGATATCGATTAAGAAAATAGCAACAGTCGACCATAAACCCATCGTTTTGTTAAGAAGTTGATTGGTCGTCAGGAAAATCCACGAAATTAATTATAAAAATTATATTTTTATAATTAAAGCGAAGTCCTAGATTATAATAGAAATTCTATTATAAACATTTTGCAGTTAACTTTTATTAAGAAATTATAAGTGATTATTTTTAATCAAGTGAAGCTATAAATTTGCTCTATCAGGATAACCGTTTTAAGACAAAAAGGATTAAACAATATTTTAAATTAATGATGAAGTAAAATGTTTTACTTCAGCAATGATGAAGTAAATTATTATTTAATTATTTTAATTAAATAATTGTTTCTTAAACGGATCCCATTTAAGATGTTATTGAGTTGGTAAAGAGATGTCAAGATTTTTGTAACGGAAAAAGATGTCAAGATTTTTGTAACGGAAAGAGATGTCAAGATTAATATAAAGTGGAATATAGTAGCGTATTGCAAGTCTGTGAACTACAACGATAAAATAACGCTGTTGACTAGTCTTAAGCGTGACTGTTATGTCAAGATTAATTATAAAGGAGAATATTATAGCGTATGACAAGTATTGATCTATAACGATAAATTAGCGTTGTTAACCAAGCTTAAGCGTGATCTTTATATATAGCACTACTCCCTAGGGAATGAAAACAATTTGATTTGAAATCCACTTATTTGAAAGTAATAAGTAACGAGGTTGTCTAAGGAATATAAGAATAAGAGTTTATAATAACTGAGAATGTTTCCAAGAAATGTGAAAGTGCTAAAACGGGGTTTGAGAAATATCTAGTAAGATATGGGAATTTGAATGATAAAATGAATGTTAAATGAAAAGCGCCCGTGATTGTATGATGTTTAATTATACATTAGAATGGATGTTGTTTTTACTTCGATAGTTAAATAAACGACTATCGAAGTGTTTTGACCATCATTGTCAATATGGAGAGACCGGTTGGATCTATTATCCGGAAACCACTTCGTATAGGCATAAGCGTTGCGAATTAGATTATGCTGAAGAAAATTGAAGACGGAGTGAAATGCAAGGGTCGTCCTATTCCAGAATGATGTTCTCTGTTTGTCCAGTCCCAGGACAACTTGTATGGACGAATGTCTGACAGAGTATTCCTAACGGTCACATAAGACGATCTTTTCAAGGTATTACGTCTGGTGGCGGAGAAATTCGTTTCTCTTAGCTTTTATACCCGTAATATTTTTGGGTAGATCAACTAGTGATTTGACGGGTTTGACGATGTGGCATTCAAAGTGTATGGTGGCCAGATGTTCTAAAAGTTAGACGTAGCCTCAAGCCTCACAACCAGGAAATGACAAAAATCGAGCAGGCAACATGGCTATGTGGGTCGCTCCCATTAGGGTGTATAATCACCTATCTAGAGAAATTCTTTTTGTATCTTAATCTATCGATTCTGCCCATTCGGGAATGGTGGTTTGAGTCCAACCGTTGGTGATATACATTCGATACACGCAAGCGAAATGAGTGGTCGGTCATGTGTGGGCCGGGTTGCAAGACGTTCTTGTTGAACCAGTGTATTCGCCTCTAGAGATACACTAGCGGCAGGTGGTCCCATACCTTGTCATAGTTGGAATCCAATCTCCAATAAGCGCCCTGTGGTTTTTGATTTTATACTATGTATGTAGAGCGTGAGATGCAAGCGTTCTGCTATTTGGTTATTTATTTGATTAGACATTATTATAATATCACCGGATTTCGATATCAAAATATTTTGGGTTATAGTAAGGTAAAAACCGTCCATGTTTATGTGTGGGTCTGTCTTACTATTATCATTTTGTTTTAAAAGGATTTTCAAAGTTGAACCGTATGATTGGAATTTACTCACACCAGTCCCATGACTGACCCGGAGTTTATTTTGTTTGTTTTCCCTAAACTCTTGGGTGCCCAAATTTGTACGGGCAGTCAAGTGTTTCAGGATTTTACAGATTCGCTTGGAGGAGCTCAAGGCAGGAGGCTTCACCTTTATTTATTTAGAGATTATTTCTGCTGTGATGTATATGAGTTATACTCTGATATGGTATGTAAATACAAATACAGTTTTGTATTTCAAAGTTATGTTATATAATATATTTTATTCATTCCGCTGTGAGATTCGTGTTTACTCTGATTTTGCTCAGTTGTGTTCTTCTTCTTCTTCTATTCTATTAGTTCTATCCTTTCTATCTCACCCTCTAATTTCTTTCTATTAATGATCTGAATTTCATGCACTTTGAGTGGGATGTGTAGGATATTTATCAGCTCAAATTGGTACGGATTTTCGGGTCGTTACATTTGTTATGTTGAATAGAATATTGTACACAAATAAATTGTTCTTTTATTTGTCATTAGAATACATAGAAAAATGTATGTAAATAAATATGCGATTTTATTAAATTAAAATTGTCAAAAATGAATTGTCATTTTTATTGAAGCTAGGATTGTCCACAAAAATGAATGAATCATCTGTGTTCATTTTGTTAAATTAGAATTGTTAACAATATGAAATTTTTATTGGTTATTCATTTTGTGAAATTAGAATTGTGAACAATATGAATTACCACTTTTATTCAATTGGTTAAAATAAGAGTTGTCAACAATATGGAATTATCACTTTTAATCATTTTATTGAAATAGAATTTTTAACCAAAATGAAAAGATCATTTTTAATCATTTTGTTGAAATAGAATCATCAACAAAAATGAGAGAATCATTTTTGTTGTTAAAACATACTGTAGGATTTATATGCAAATATAAGAATCATTTTTATTTGCAAAACATACATTAGAATTTATATGCAAATATAAGAATCATTTTCATGGTCAAAACATACATTGAAATTTGTATGTAAATTAAAGTGACATTTTATTGTTAAATTATACAATAGAATTTGTATGCAAATCAAAGTGATATTTGTATTGTCAAATTATACATTAGAATTTGTGTATAAAGTAAAAAAGGCATTTCATATGTTGTGATTTGAAAACTATACATACAAATAAAACAATTTCTTTTTTTATTTGTTAAAATTAAAAATAGAAATTGCATACAAATAAAGGAAAATGAAAATTATCTTCTTATTTGTCATCAGCAACAATGCCATGTAAATAAATTACACTTTATTAGATAGTAGATACATGTAGGGAAATTATGCGAGTAAAATACATTTTTATTCGGCAATAGGAATATAATAACATGTTTTGTTCATTATCATCAACATGTTAGCGGAATTAAAATTGGTTAAATTCATTAACCAATGATTTATTTAGATGAGTTGTTGTTGGCTGAAAACCCCACACTGGTATTGGGATGATATTTGACATACACTAGTCCCAATATTTAGTTGTATGTCAATCGATGGATTGACAGGATGCGATGAGCGTTATTTATTCATTTTAATGCTCACACAGTTATAAATTCCACTCTGGATGTGAATGGATTGTTTAATGATTATTTTTCATTGTTGCCGTGTACATGCGATGTATGAAATCCATATAAGCGAAATTATATGGTAGCTGATTGAGTTGCATTCCGATTCAGAATATCTTTTAATAAAGAACATTGTAATATAAAGAATATTTTAAAATAAAGAAAATTGTAATATGAAGAATATTTTTACATAAATAATCTTTTTATATAAAGGATATTTTTAAATAACGAATATTTTAAAATCATATTCAACGAAGAATAAAATGATGATTTCTATGTCCATTTTTGGATGGACAAAAGATAACAATATATTTTTATCAAATTGAACTAGTTATTAACTAGAATAATTCTTTTAAATTAAGATTTAATGAAATCTTCTAATAAATTAATATTTAATTAGAATTAAATAAAAGAATTGGATTTTGGGTTGTCGTGGATGGTGTCTTAAATAACACTGTTCTTAAACCCGGTATTAAAGAATAAATCTTTTAATTAAGATTATTAGAGTTTCCAATTGTATTTAGTGATTGGAATAAATTGATATGTGAATTGGGTTTATTGTGAACTGTGTTTTAAACAACATTTGTTCTTTGACCCAATTAATAGTGAAAATATGATTTAGAATTTATAAATCTTTTTATTAAGATTTAAAAAGAAATTTCCAAGGTCAAGTTTTTTTCCAATTTAATATATTAAATTGGAATTGGGTGGAAGTTCATTTTGATAATAATCCATATAGGCTTCTATAAAAGGGGATTGTTACTATATATGGAATTTAAAACGCTTTGCCGTTATTCCATTTATATTATCAGTCTAATACAGAAATTTATATCGATTATATATTGATTTGATTTATGTGAAAATTCCATATTTAATGGAAGATGATTTTGGGTTTATCATGAACTGTGTTTTAAATGACATTGGTTCTTTAAGCCAGTTAAAGATAAGATTAATTTCTTAAATGTTGAATACTCATAAAGTAATGATTTTTGATATTAAAATCAAACTGGAGTTTTATTGAATCTTTGAAAAGAAGAATAATGATTAAATTTAAAAGAATTTATCTTTGATAAAATTAATGGGAATCTTTCCCTTTTAATATGAATATTGTAATAACCCGGAAATCTGGGCCAGTTTAAAATTTTCAATTTGGCAATTTTAGCGAATTTTGATTATTTAAAATGAATTATTTTAAATAATAACGACGAGAAATTTATTTTGAATAGAATTCGAACGTATATATTATATAGATCGACGATAGAATATAAATATTTATATTTATAAAAGGAATTGAAAATGGCGCGGTAGTTCGATAATTCGATTTCAAACTTCAAATGAATGTGCAGGATTCAAAATAAACCGGATTTTAGTGAAACCAAAAATATTAGAATCTATTTGAGAATATCTTTCCAACGAATCTGAAAAATTGAAATTTCACAGCGGGAATCAAAAGATATGCCCAGTTAAAATTTCTGAATAGTCGCAATGAAATTCAGGCCCTTAAAAATGGGAATTTTGCAAACGACCATGGATTTCGACGAAACCACTTTTGTTGGATCCGTGATGTCAAGTTATTGCTAGGTTTCAAATTTCATAATTTTTCGAATCAATATGTGAGCGTGGCAAAGGAAAACGCGTTTGACCAGTTTTAGTTGATTTTAATCGACTGGAAAATGGCCATTTTTCAAACGGTCTCAGAATTTGACGAAACTAGTTTTGTTAGGACCGTATCGTCAAAGCGAAGCTAGAAAATATTTTTTCTGGAATTTTTAGAGTTCGTATGGACCCCAATAAATTGAAATGCATGTTTAAAATAGAATATATAGATTTAAATGTAAATTCAAAGGAAACTCGCGCCCCCCCGCCCCCCCGCCCCCCCCGACAAAAACCCCATTGCCACCCGCCACGGAAGCCCACCGCACCACCACCACTGACCAGAGCACCGCCTTGCCCAGTCGACTGCGCTGCCCCAACGCCCCCTTTCAGCGCCTCTCCTCTTCGTTAAACAGTAAGTTTTTATTTTGTTTTATTTACTTTATTTTATTTATGTAATATGATTAAAAATACGATTTTTAACAAAAATAATTTATTCTCAGTTCTAGAATTGCAAAGATCGGATTTTTAACATGATAAAGGTCGGATTTTTAAGTTAGAAAGTTTATATTTTTATAGTTAGAAAATATAGATTGTCATTATAAGAAAATATAGATTTTGTTAGCGAAAAAATTAGATTTTTAAAATAGAAAAAATTAGATTTTTAAAATAGAAAAGATTAGATTTTTAAAATAGAAAAGATTAGATTTTTAAAATAGAAAAGATGCGATTTTTAGCGGTGTAAAAATAGAATTTTTATCTATATAGTAGTAGTATAAAAATGTGATTTTTATACACATGACAACGAAGAAAAAATTCGATTTTTATATATTGAATAGCGACGTAAAAATTCGATTTTTATATATTGAATAGCGAAGTAAAAATTCGATTTTTATATATTGAATAACGAAGTAAAAATATGATTTTTATATGTTGAATAGCATAGTAAAAATTCGATTTTTATATATTGAATAGCGAAGTAAAAAATTCGATTTTTATATATTGAATAGCGAAGTAAAAATTCGATTTTTATATATTGAATAACGATGTAAAAATTCGATTTTTATATATGTAGTGAATACGGGCAAAGAAAGTGACAAGAGGCAAGAACAACAAAGATTTCTACATAAGAAGAGTCATGGCGGATTGGATTAGCTAATCAGTGAGAACTTCTAACCTTTTAATTTTTTTTTTCTAGTTGAAATATATACTAGGATGCAGACGGTGTTTAGTAGCACCCGACACCCGTCGTCCACAGACCATGGACGGCTTGTATGCTTGTTTGTTTGATTTTGATGTGTAGTTGATTGTGTGATGTGACGTGAAAAGAAATAAAATATTTATATAGTTAAAAATATTTTATAGTTAAAAATAGAATTTTTGACGTGTATATGAAATGAAATAAAAATAAACAAATCGGATGATTTGTTTGTATACACACATTTGACTGATATTGATTGGGACGATAAATTTTACACATCGCCCAACTGCACAAATAAAATCTGTGTTTGATTGTTTGAAACCCCACACAGGTATTGGGATGATATTTGACGTACACTAATCCCGATTGTTTAGTTGTATGTCGATCGATTGATTGACAGGCTGTTATAAGCGTTAAATATTTATATTTGATGCTTATACAGTGTAGAACGCACTCTCGATGATGGTTGATTATTTATCATTGTTATTTTGTACATGTGTTGTAGAAAATCCATATAATTAACATTATATGGTAATTGATTGGGCCTCATTCCAGTTTTGAAATAGAAATATTTGAAATAGAAATATTTGAAATAGAAATATTTGAAATGGAAATATTTGAAATAGAATATTTGAAATAGAATATTTGAAAATAGGAATATATGAAGCCGTGTTGATTAGATTTACGCCATTTTGACGTGAACGATATTTATATCGATTTTATTCATTTTATAACGAATATCGAAAGTGATTTCAAAATATGAAATTTTGAAAAGAATTGAAATTCGAATTAAATTGAATAGAAATGAATTCAAATTGAATAGAAGTGAATTCGAATTGAAATTGAATAGAAATGAATTCGAATTGAAATTGAATAGAATTGAATTCGAATTGAAATCGAAAGGAATTGCATTCGAATTAAATTAAAATTGAATTGAAATCAATTTGAAATGAATTTAAAACAAATTTATATTAGAATATTCAATTTTGATTTGAAATTGAATATGAAGTTGAAACCGTTTTGAAAAGGAATTTAAAACGATTTATTAAGCACGTTTTGAATTGAAATCGATGAAGTATATATTATACATATTATATATATAATATAATGGCCTGAATTGAACGCGCCGTGCCGCGTTAGTTCGCGAATTTCGACCATTGACTTCGAACGGATATTGCGGGAGATCCGACCGTCGGATTCTCTTGAAACCGGAACCGTTGGGTTCGTATCGAAAAGAGCTTTCTAATGAATATTAGAAATTTGAAATCTAACGGTTGGATTTGGAATTATGTCCAAATTAAATTTGGAAAAGGTCGCTATAAGTGCAGTTCGATGGCCATTGATGGAAATCGACTGTACGGGCCTTGATAAAATTATTAAAAATAGTAATAATTTGTGTAAAATCATAAGAAATGATTTGTGAAGACTTGGGATGAAAAACTCCATATTTGAAAAGATAAAAATAGATTTTTATCGAAATGAACTAGTTTTGAACTAGAATAGTAATTTATTTATTTTTAAAATAAATAAAGTGAATTTGAAATGGTTTTGAATTATAACCAGAATTTCCAATAATTGAATTGGAATGGATTTGAATCGAAATTGTCTTTGGATTATTTCGATGTTGGATTTCGTGATTATACAGATGTTGTTATGGAAATTTGAAAGATATTTATATATCGCTATTTCCAATACGATATTTGTTGGTCGTAGAATTTGATATTGAATATAAGCCGGTATATTTTCTATTCAGAGCCTTGTATTTAATATCAAATGTGATTTGGGTTTGTCGTGAATGGTGTCTTCATTAAAATTGTTCTTAAGCCCAGTGGAGAAAAAAAAGATTAAATCTTTTTATTTAGATTTAATAAAGTGTACCAATTAAATGATATTTAATTGGAATTGAACTGGTATTGATTTTTGGGTTTATTGTGAACAATGTTTTAAATAGCACTTGTTCTTTAACCCGATAATTAATGAATGTGATTTTTGGGTTTATTGTGAACAATGTTTTAAATAACACTTGTTCTTTAACCCGATAATTAATGAATGTGATTTTGGGTTTATCGTGAACCGTGCTTTAAAATGACACTGATTCTTTAACCCAGTTAAAGATTAAAACTAAGTGGAGTTTTAATGAATCTTTAATTTGATTGAAAAGATCGAGAATGGAGTATCACCAGTTTTGCTCCAGGCGATAGTTAAATCTTTAATTAGATTTGAACGTGAAATGGTAATTGAATTTACCGATAACACTGTGGTGTTAGATATGAAGTATTACCAATTTTACTTCATGGGATGAATAGGTTGGGATTGGGAAATAAAATAAATGATTACTTCGGTGTGGTTCGCTAATCCCGACTAGTTGAATTGATATTCAAAGGAGATTAAAGAATAAATTTAAAGAATTTATCTTTGATAAAATCAATGGGAGCCTTTCCCAAAATATAAGAATATTTGAAAAAAAGAATATTCTGAAGTGGAATGAGGCGTATGTTGTAACAACCCGAAAATCTGGGCCAGTTTAAAATTTTTATTTTGGCAATTTTAGCGAATTTATATTATTTAAAATGAATTATTTTAGATAATATCGACGAGAAATTTATTTTGAACCGAATTTGAACGTATATATTATATACGTCGTCGTTTGAATATAAATAATTATATATAATTATAAATAGAATTGAAAATGGCGCGGTAGTTCGATAATTCAAACTTCAATTGAATGTACCGAGTGCAAAATAAACCGGATTTTAGTGAAACAAAAAATAATAGGATCTAATTGTGAATATCTTTCCAACGAACCCGAAAAATCAAAATTTCATAGCGGGGATTGTAACAACCCGGAAAATCTGGGCCAGTTTAAAATTTTTATTTTGGCAATTTTAGCGAGTTTTGATTATTTAAAATGAATTATTTTAAATAGAATCGACGAGAAAATTTATTTTGAATAGAATTCGAACGTATATATTATACGCGTCGTCGATAGAATATAAATATTTATATATAATTATAAAAGGAATTGAAAATGGCGCGGTAGTTCGAAAATTTGATTTCTAATTTCAAATGAATATACAGAATTCGTTATAAGTCAGAATTGGACGAAACAAGAAATATTTGAATCTGATGAACAAGATCTTTCTAACGAAGTTAACAAAGTAGGATTTCACTTTAGAAATGATAAGATACGTCCAGTTGAAAATTCAGAATAGTCGCTATGGAATTTATATATATTTTATATAATAAGGCCCTTAAAAATAGCAATTTTGCAAACGACCTCGGATTTCGACGAAACCAGTTTTGTTGGATCCGGGATGTGAAGTTATTGCTAGGTTTCAAATTTCATAATTTTTCGAATCAATATGTGAGCGTGGCAAAGGAAAACGCGTTTGACCAGTTTCAGTTGATTTTAATCGACTGGAAATTGGCCATTTTTCAAACGGTCTCAGAATTCGACGAAACTAGTTTTGTTAGGACCGTATCGTCAATACGAAGCTAGAAAATATTTTTCTGCAATTTATAGAGTTAGTATGTGACCCCGGTAATTTGAAATGTACGTTTAAAATTCAATATAGTGATTTAAATGTAAATTTAACGGAAACTGATTCAAACGATCAAATCAGCTTGCGATACATATCCCATTGTGTTCGGAATGGGGGTAAAACGCTATGGACGACAGGCGGTGGGCCTCGTTTCGAGGTCGTATGTGAAAGTCAACTCTTTAGGATAAAATTAATTAATTAATTAATAAAAAAAAAAATCTCTCTTTCTCCTCTATATACGCTGGCCCCCCCCACGATCAAATTCATTTTTCAGAAAAATAAAATAAAAAAAAAAGAAGAAGGGAGGAGCGCAGCAGCGCCGCCGCGCCCAGGGAGCCGCCGCCCCCCCCCTCGAGACCACCGCGCCGCCAGTAGCCACAGAGCCCCCCCTCAGTCCCCTCTTCGATCGGCTAGCCACAGAGCCCCCCCCGATCCTTTCGAGCACCGCACCCCCCCCTCAACTACCTCCGCGCCTCCCACCTGAAGGCCGACAACCCCTCCCTAGCGCGCCACCAACCATCCCCGAGCCCCCTGTAAGTTTTATTATTAATATTTTATTTTTGTTTTATATTTTAATTAGGGTTAAAGGTTTAAGAAAAAAAACTGAGTTAGGTTTAAGAAAAAAAAACTGATTTAGGTTTAATAAAAAAAAAAACTGATTTAGGTTTAAAAAAAAAATGTAAAACTGATTTTATAAAAAAATGTAAAACTGATTTTTTAAAAGATTAGAAAACTGATTTTATAAAAAAATGTAAAACTGATTTTATAAAAAAATTAGAAAACTGATTTTATAAAAAATGTAAAACTGATTTTATAAAAGATTAGAAAACTGATTTTATAAAAAATGCAAAACTGATTTTATAAAAGATTAGAAAACTGATTTTATGAATGATTTTAAAACTGATTTCTAAAAAGGTTTTAAAAGATTTAAACTTTAAAAAGTAAAAGATTTAAAAGAAGTTAAAACTGATTTTGAACTTCGAAAGAAAAATATAGTTTTTATGTTTTGAACTTCGAAAGAAAAATATAGTTTTTATGTTTTGAACTTCGAAAGAAAAATATAGTTTTTATGTTTTGAACTTCGAAAGAAAAATATAGTTTTTATGTTTTGAACTTCGAAAGAAAAATATAGTTTTTATGTTTTGAACTTCGAAAGAAAAATATAGTTTTTATGTTTTGAACTTCGAAAGAAAAATATAGTTTTTATGTTTTGAACTTCGAAAGAAAATATAGTTTTTATATATTGAACTTCGATAGAAAAATATGATTTTTATATATTGTACATCGAAGTAAAAATTCGATTTTTATATATTGAATAGCGAAGTAAAAATGTGATTTTTACGTATGTAGTGAAAGCAGCAACGAAGGTGACAAAAAGGCGAAACGGCGAAGATCTCTACAATAGAAGAGCCGTGGAGCTAGGATAGCAATATGTGAGAATTTCTCACCTTTCAATTTATTTTCTAGTTATATATATATACTAGGATGCAGACGGTGCTTAGTAGCACCCGACACAATCGTCCACAGACCATGGACTTGTTTGTTTGGCTGTTTGGTTATTGATTGCGATATTGGTTTGAATGTGGTTTGTGGTGTGAAAAATCGAATCGATAAATTGGTTAGGATTAGACGTGCGCCGTTATAAGGCGAGGGAGTAAGGCTAGGTTAGACTCTTACTCCAAATTTTGTGGTTTGCATAATGAAATTGATTTGATTGATGTGTGAATGGCGTGGGCCTTCACTAGTCCGGGGATAAGGCTAGGCCTTGTCCCGTTTCTAGTATCGTGCCGTTATGCCGCCGAAATTTTCTAAAATATGTTAGAAAAATGAAAATATCATTTTATTTAAATAATGAACTGAATAGAAATTCATATGTTAGAATAAAATGTTTTATCGTTAAAAATATAATTTTTAACGTGAAGTGAATAGAATAAAATATTCATTTACAAACCGGACGGTTTGTTTATGTACACTGATTTGACTGACATTGATTGGGTCGATAAATTTTACACATCGCCCAACTGCACGAATAAAAATCTGTGTTTGATTGTTTGAAACCCCACACGGGTGTTAGGATGAAATATGCAGTTCACTCATCCTGATTGATTAAATATGTCGATCGATTGATTGACATGCTGTTATAAGCGTTAGATATCTATATTTGATGCTTATACGGTGTAGTGCACTTTGGTTGATGGTTGATTATTGATCGTTGCTATTATATACATGTGTTGTATGAAAAATCCATATAATTAACTTTATATGGTAATTGATTGGGCCTCATTCCAGTTTTGAAAAAGAAATATTTGAAAAAAGAAATATTTGAAAAAGAAATATTTGAAATAGAATATTTGAAAATAAAGGAATATATGAAGCCGTGTTGATTAGATTGACGCCATTTTGACGTGAACGATATTTATATCGATTGAAAACGATTTCGAAATGAATTGAATTGAAAACGAATTCAAAGTGAATTGAAAACGAATTTGAAATGAATTGAATTGAAAACGATTTCGAAATGAATTGAATTGAAAACGAATTCAAAGTGAATTGAATTGAAAGTGATTTCGAAATGAATTGAATTGAAAGCGATTTCGAAATGAATTGAATTGAAAACAATTTCGAAATGAATTGAATTGAAAACGACTTCGAAATGAATTGAATTGAAAACGATTTCGAAATGAATTGAATTGAAAACGATTTCGAAATGAATTGAATTGAAAACGATTTCGAAATGAATTGAAAACGATTTCGAAATAATTGAAAACGAATTCGAATTGAATTGAAAGTGAATTGAAATGAATTCAAATTGAATTGAAATTCGAATTGAATAGAAATGAATTTTAAAACGAATTTATAAAGAAGAATTCAATTTTAGGCTTTGAATTGAAATAGAAGTTGAAATAGAATTTGAAACGAATTTAAAACTATTTATATAATTCGTTTTAAATAGAAATCGACGAAATATATATTATATATATTATATATATATAATATAATGGCCTGAATAGAACGCGCCGCGCTGCGGCAGTTCGCGAATTTCGACCATTTGTTTCAAACGGACATTACGGGAGATCCGACCGTCGGATTCTCCTAAAACCGGAACCGTTGGGTTCGTATCGAAAAGAGCTTTCTAAAGAATATTAGAAATTAGAAATCTAACGGTTGGATTTGGAATTATGTCCAAATCAAATTCGAAAAAGGTCGCTGTAAGTGCAGTTCGATGGCCATTGTTGGAAATCGACTGAACGGGCCTTGATAAAATTATTAAAAATAGTAATAATTTGTGTAAAATCATAAGAAATGATTTAGAAAGAATTGGGATGAAAAACTCCATATTTGAAAAGATAAAAATAGATTTTTATCGAAATGAACTAGTTTTGAACTAGAATTATAATTCTATTTATTTTTAAATAAATAAATTGAATTCGAAATGGGTTTGAAAATAACCAAAATTTCCAATGAATGCATTGGAGTGGATTTGAATCGAAATTGTCTTCGGAATATTTCGATGTTGGAATTCGTGATTATACAGGTGTTGTTATGGAAATTTGAAAGATATATATTCATATCGTTATTTCCAATACGACATTTGTTAGTCGTAGAATTCGATATTGAATATAAGCCGATATATTTTTTATTCAGAGCCTTGTATTGAATAATCGAATGTGATTTGGGTTTGTCGTGAATGGTGTCTTCACTAACACTGTTCTTGAACCCAGTTGAGAAAAGATTAAATCTTTTTATTTAGATTTAATGTAGTGTACCAATTAAATAATATTTAATTGGAATTGAATTGATATTGATTTTTGGGTTTATCGTGAACAGTGTTTTAAATAACACTTGTTCTTTAACCCGATAATTAATGAATGTGATTTGGGTTTGTCGTGAATGGTGTCTTCACTAACACTGTTCTTGAACCCAGTTGAGAAAAGATTAAATCTTTTTATTTAGATTTAATGAAGTGTACCAATTAAATAATATTTAATTGGAATTGAATTGATATTGATTTTTAGGTTTATCGTGAACAGTGTTTTAAATAACACTTGTTCTTTAACCCGATAATTAATGAATGTGATTTGGGTTTGTCGTGAATGGTGTCTTCACTAACACTGTTCTTGAACCCAGTTGAGAAAAGATTAAATCTTTTTATTTAGATTTAATGAAGTGTACCAATTAAATAATATTTAATTGGAATTGAATGGATATTGATTTTTGGGTTTATCGTGAACAGTGTTTTAAATAACACTTGTTCTTTAACCCGATAATTAATGGAATGTGATTTTGGGTTTATCGTGAACCGTGTTTTAAATGACACTGATTCTTTAACCCAGTCAAAGATTAAAACTAAGTGGAGTTTTAATGAATCTTTAATTAGATTGAAAAGATCGAGAATGGAGTATCACCAGTTTTGCTCCAGGCGATAGTTAAATCTTTAATTAGATTTGAACGTGAAATTTAGAAACTAACTGTCGGTTAGCTAAGTAGAATGGTTTTCTGGATATTGATCTGATGTTGGTTTCGGCCTTCGGGGTTAATATTTGGGAAATTATTCTCTTGATTAATTTACGGTTAGTGACTAATGAATTGGAATGAGGCGTATGTTGTGTTTGTGTAACACTTTTATAATATATACGCGAGTTATTCGGAAAGACCGGGTTTATCCCATTCTGAATAACTGATACGACGATAAGTCGAAGATGAAGACGATGGTCGAAGACCGGAGGTCTTCACGTCGTTTGGGTGATAACTGATGATCTTGATTGGGCTGTACACCCAAGAAGATGGAAACAGTTAGTGATCGTCCAGACGTACTTGGAGATCGATGGATATGCGGGGTACTAAGTGCCTCCGGTTTCGTTCAGACCCAGGACGGACTTGTAAATGGACTGTGTGTCTGACATAGGATGGTTTGCCTGTGTGGCATGCTAAGATGCAAATGATCAAGGCTTCTGTTGAAAAGCAAAGTCTTGTGGTGATGATCAAAGCATGGCCTTTGTGGCGTAGCTTTGTGTAACGTTTACCTCGCGTGTTTCACACCAGGTATGAACCAAAAACGGGAGACGGACCTCAGGGAGGGCATGCGTTTTCTTCTAGCTAGAAAGTGGCGTCAGTGGTTTTACACGCCCTGACGAGTTTGACTTATGTGGTTGTTGCTGTTGCGAGGCGCCTCGGATTGATCGGTCGTTCTCGAACCGATGGAGTCATTTGTTGGCTCATTGACACCCCAAAGGGTGGGGAAACGCAGTGTTCAGGCATTTTAATCCACATCGGTGGACCGGCCCTGTCGCTCCAAGGGTCACTCGAGCTCTGATCCTGAGACACGGGCTAGAGCGTCTCGAATCGGTTGAGGACTATCTTTTGCCTCGGTTCATAGACGGGAATCCAATTTCCAAATACGTGACTTTGCGATTTCGATTGTATAACCTATATATGGCGACATAGTGGTATGGGGCGCTTATGCCGCCTATGATTGATACTTATGATTTGAAGTTGTTTTATACACTTATAATAGTATCAAATGATTTGTTTTAAAACGTATCAAGCAATCCTTTGGCTGTTATAAGGGAAAACCCTATCCTCGACTGCGTTGCATTGTGTGATGGGACCTGGGTCTTATAACAGCTTCATTTTTCTTTATTTAGCATTGCGCTGTTTGTTTTATGCACTGGTATTCTTGGGAGGAAACCCGTTCCGTGTTATACGGCGTGGTCCCTTGATTTACCTAATGATTTAAAATAAAGATTAATAACTGTTTTAGTTCTCACACCAGTCACATGACTGACCTGGAGTTTATTGTTTTAACCTAAACTCTGGGTGCCCTTATTTTGACACGGGCAGCTAGTAGTTTCGGTTTTGCAGATTTATATTCACAGGATCCTGGTTTACAGCTGGAACGATATCCGGAAAGCTTTGTATCCGTATATCTCTTCTAGTTGTGTATTGTATTATTTTCCGCTGCTATGTATTTAAATGTAATTTAAATCTCTGATATTTCTGTGTAATATTCATTTATACTCTGTATATTCTTGTAATCTGATGCATTGTTGTAATATACAATGAAACGTTCTTCTGTATGCGTTCTGCTGTGGTTTGTTCTCGAACTATCCAACGCTTTCCTTTACGGGGAGGTTGCGGGTCTTCACACGTGGTATCAGAGCTTTGGTTTACAAAGCTCAGAGAACAAGGCACATTAGAACCATACGAAAGAATTCATCGGATATTGGATTAGTAATATCCAATTAGAATGACTCGTTAGAGATGGGATCAGTAGTATCCTAGAACGAGTGTGAAGAGTATATTTTTCAAATGAAAACAAATTTTGTTTTGAAAATTTAAATCAATTATTCGTATCTGATTATCTATTTATATTGAGTTGGACAGTCCAGTATATAAAGATTTTGCGTATGCGTCTGATCCGCGTGTATTCGAAGTTTTAATATATTGGATAGATATAGAATCATACTCTAGTGGCCCGAAGATGATTCTGATGGTTGAGTACTCATCGTCAGAATTTATATTCGTGTGACGAAGGTGTGATATCTATATATTTCCATTAGACTGGTGTGAGAACCAAAATTAGATAGGACTTATTGTTGTGAATTGGCATCAAGAACAGGATTTTTGTATATGTATTAAAATTATGAATTTGAAACTCTAATTCACTAATTGATTGATGTTTGTGTTGTTTGCCTATTTGTTTGCTAATTTTGAACCATTATGCCTAACTGAATCAAATATTGACTTGTATTGAAATTTGGTCGCATTTGCTTGCATATACATATATATATTGAACAGGTCATAGCAAGGAGGCTAGAGCCAGAGAATAAAATTTGTTTGCCCGACAAATAGGTACATGTTTACTACATAATTTCCTGTTTTGTTTGGGTGATGATGATTTTGTGAGCCTATTGGCTAGCCGCTTGGCTTTTTCTTTTTCTTTTTGAGATCTGAAGGACCGGGGAAGCTATTTGAAATTCCCCGATGCTCCCGGTGCAGGGGAGGTTATGGCGAAATTTTTCAAAAATTTAGGGTGTTAGCCAAATTTTAGAAATTTTAGAAATTCTCAGAAACTGAAAAGTTGGAGAATGGAAGCCAGGTCGAGCGTATAGTTGATTAATCAAACCACTTTCGACTTTGTTCCTTTTCGGGGACGAAAAGTTTTAAGTGGGGGAGATTGTAACAACCCGGAAAATCTGGGCCAGTTTAAAATTTTTATTTTGGCAATTTTAGCGAGTTTTGATTATTTAAAATGAATTATTTTAAATAGAATCGACGAGAAAATTTATTTTGAATAGAATTCGAACGTATATATTATACGCGTCGTCGATAGAATATAAATATTTATATATAATTATAAAAGGAATTGAAAATGGCGCGGTAGTTCGAAAATTCGATTTCTAATTTCAAATGAATATACAGAATTCGTTATAAGTCAGAATTGGACGAAACAAGAAGTATTTGAATCTGATGAACAAGATCTTTCTAACGAAGTTAACAAAGTAGGATTTCACTTTAGAAATGATAAGATACGTCCAGTTGAAAATTCAGAATAGTCGCTATGGAATTTATATATATTTTATATAATAAGGCCCTTAAAAATAGCAATTTTGCAAACGACCTCGGATTTCGACGAAACCAGTTTTGTTGGATCCGGGATGTGAAGTTATTGCTAGGTTTCAAATTTCATAATTTTTCGAATCAATATGTGAGCGTGGCAAAGGAAAACGCGTTTGACCAGTTTCAGTTGATTTTAATCGACTGGAAATTGGCCATTTTTCAAACGGTCTCAGAATTCGACGAAACTAGTTTTGTTAGGACCGTATCGTCAATACGAAGCTAGAAAATATTTTTCTGCAATTTATAGAGTTAGTATGTGACCCCGGTAATTTGAAATGTACGTTTAAAATTCAATATAGTGATTTAAATGTAAATTTAACGGAAACTGATTCAAACGATCAAATCAGCTTGCGATACATATCCCATTGTGTTCGGAATGGGGGTAAAACGCTATGGACGACAGGCGGTGGGCCTCGTTTCGAGGTCGTATGTGAAAGTCAACTCTTTAGGATAAAATTAATTAATTAATTAATAAAAAAAAAAATCTCTCTTTCTCCTCTATATACGCTGGCCCCCCCCACGATCAAATTCATTTTTCAGAAAAATAAAATAAAAAAAAAAAAGAAGAAGGGAGGAGCGCAGCAGCGCCGCCGCGCCCAGGGAGCCGCCGCCCCCCCCCCCTCGAGACCACCGCGCCGCCAGTAGCCACAGAGCCCCCCCCTCAGTCCCCTCTTCGATCGGCTAGCCACAGAGCCCCCCCCCGATCCTTTCGAGCACCGCACCCCCCCCTCAACTACCTCCGCGCCTCCCACCTGAAGGCCGACAACCCCTCCCTAGCGCGCCACCAACCATCCCCGAGCCCCCTGTAAGTTTTATTATTAATATTTTATTTTTGTTTTATATTTTAATTAGGGTTAAAGGTTTAAGAAAAAAAACTGAGTTAGGTTTAAGAAAAAAAACTGATTTAGGTTTAATAAAAAAAAAAAACTGATTTAGGTTTAAAAAAAAAAATGTAAAACTGATTTTATAAAAAAATGTAAAACTGATTTTTTAAAAGATTAGAAAACTGATTTTATAAAAAAATGTAAAACTGATTTTATAAAAAAATTAGAAAACTGATTTTATAAAAAATGTAAAACTGATTTTATAAAAGATTAGAAAACTGATTTTATAAAAAATGCAAAACTGATTTTATAAAAGATTAGAAAACTGATTTTATGAATGATTTTAAAACTGATTTCTAAAAAGGTTTTAAAAGATTTAAACTTTAAAAAGTAAAAGATTTAAAAGAAGTTAAAACTGATTTTGAACTTCGAAAGAAAAATATAGTTTTTATGTTTTGAACTTCGAAAGAAAAATATAGTTTTTATGTTTTGAACTTCGAAAGAAAAATATAGTTTTTATGTTTTGAACTTCGAAAGAAAAATATAGTTTTTATGTTTTGAACTTCGAAAGAAAAATATAGTTTTTATGTTTTGAACTTCGAAAGAAAAATATAGTTTTTATGTTTTGAACTTCGAAAGAAAATATAGTTTTTATATATTGAACTTCGATAGAAAAATATGATTTTTATATATTGTACATCGAAGTAAAAATTCGATTTTTATATATTGAATAGCGAAGTAAAAATGTGATTTTTACGTATGTAGTGAAAGCAGCAACGAAGGTGACAAAAAGGCGAAACGGCGAAGATCTCTACAATAGAAGAGCCGTGGAGCTAGGATAGCAATATGTGAGAATTTCTCACCTTTCAATTTATTTTCTAGTTATATATATATATACTAGGATGCAGACGGTGCTTAGTAGCACCCGACACAATCGTCCACAGACCATGGACTTGTTTGTTTGGCTGTTTGGTTATTGATTGCGATATTGGTTTGAATGTGGTTTGTGGTGTGAAAAATCGAATCGATAAATTGGTTAGGATTAGACGTGCGCCGTTATAAGGCGAGGGAGTAAGGCTAGGTTAGACTCTTACTCCAAATTTTGTGGTTTGCATAATGAAATTGATTTGATTGATGTGTGAATGGCGTGGGCCTTCACTAGTCCGGGGATAAGGCTAGGCCTTGTCCCGTTTCTAGTATCGTGCCGTTATGCCGCCGAAATTTTCTAAAATATGTTAGAAAAATGAAAATATCATTTTATTTAAATAATGAACTGAATAGAAATTCATATGTTAGAATAAAATGTTTTATCGTTAAAAATATAATTTTTAACGTGAAGTGAATAGAATAAAATATTCATTTACAAACCGGACGGTTTGTTTATGTACACTGATTTGACTGACATTGATTGGGTCGATAAATTTTACACATCGCCCAACTGCACGAATAAAAATCTGTGTTTGATTGTTTGAAACCCCACACGGGTGTTAGGATGAAATATGCAGTTCACTCATCCTGATTGATTAAATATGTCGATCGATTGATTGACATGCTGTTATAAGCGTTAGATATCTATATTTGATGCTTATACGGTGTAGTGCACTTTGGTTGATGGTTGATTATTGATCGTTGCTATTATATACATGTGTTGTATGAAAAATCCATATAATTAACTTTATATGGTAATTGATTGGGCCTCATTCCAGTTTTGAAAAAGAAATATTTGAAAAAAGAAATATTTGAAAAAGAAATATTTGAAATAGAATATTTGAAAATAAAGGAATATATGAAGCCGTGTTGATTAGATTGACGCCATTTTGACGTGAACGATATTTATATCGATTGAAAACGATTTCGAAATGAATTGAATTGAAAACGAATTCAAAGTGAATTGAAAACGAATTTGAAATGAATTGAATTGAAAACGATTTCGAAATGAATTGAATTGAAAACGAATTCAAAGTGAATTGAATTGAAAGTGATTTCGAAATGAATTGAATTGAAAGCGATTTCGAAATGAATTGAATTGAAAACAATTTCGAAATGAATTGAATTGAAAACGACTTCGAAATGAATTGAATTGAAAACGATTTCGAAATGAATTGAATTGAAAACGATTTCGAAATGAATTGAATTGAAAACGATTTCGAAATGAATTGAAAACGATTTCGAAATAATTGAAAACGAATTCGAATTGAATTGAAAGTGAATTGAAATGAATTCAAATTGAATTGAAATTCGAATTGAATAGAAATGAATTTTAAAACGAATTTATAAAGAAGAATTCAATTTTAGGCTTTGAATTGAAATAGAAGTTGAAATAGAATTTGAAACGAATTTAAAACTATTTATATAATTCGTTTTAAATAGAAATCGACGAAATATATATTATATATATTATATATATATAATATAATGGCCTGAATAGAACGCGCCGCGCTGCGGCAGTTCGCGAATTTCGACCATTTGTTTCAAACGGACATTACGGGAGATCCGACCGTCGGATTCTCCTAAAACCGGAACCGTTGGGTTCGTATCGAAAAGAGCTTTCTAAAGAATATTAGAAATTAGAAATCTAACGGTTGGATTTGGAATTATGTCCAAATCAAATTCGAAAAAGGTCGCTGTAAGTGCAGTTCGATGGCCATTGTTGGAAATCGACTGAACGGGCCTTGATAAAATTATTAAAAATAGTAATAATTTGTGTAAAATCATAAGAAATGATTTAGAAAGAATTGGGATGAAAAACTCCATATTTGAAAAGATAAAAATAGATTTTTATCGAAATGAACTAGTTTTGAACTAGAATTATAATTCTATTTATTTTTAAATAAATAAATTGAATTCGAAATGGGTTTGAAAATAACCAAAATTTCCAATGAATGCATTGGAGTGGATTTGAATCGAAATTGTCTTCGGAATATTTCGATGTTGGAATTCGTGATTATACAGGTGTTGTTATGGAAATTTGAAAGATATATATTCATATCGTTATTTCCAATACGACATTTGTTAGTCGTAGAATTCGATATTGAATATAAGCCGATATATTTTCTATTCAGAGCCTTGTATTGAATAATCGAATGTGATTTGTCGTGAATGGTGTCTTCACTAACACTGTTCTTGAACCCAGTTGAGAAAAGATTAAATCTTTTTATTTAGATTTAATGTAGTGTACCAATTAAATAATATTTAATTGGAATTGAATTGATATTGATTTTTGGGTTTATCGTGAACAGTGTTTTAAATAACACTTGTTCTTTAACCCGATAATTAATGAATGTGATTTGGGTTTGTCGTGAATGGTGTCTTCACTAACACTGTTCTTGAACCCAGTTGAGAAAAGATTAAATCTTTTTATTTAGATTTAATGAAGTGTACCAATTAAATAATATTTAATTGGAATTGAATTGATATTGATTTTTGGGTTTATCGTGAACAGTGTTTTAAATAACACTTGTTCTTTAACCCGATAATTAATGAATGTGATTTGGGTTTGTCGTGAATGGTGTCTTCACTAACACTGTTCTTGAACCCAGTTGAGAAAAGATTAAATCTTTTTATTTAGATTTAATGAAGTGTACCAATTAAATAATATTTAATTGGAATTGAATGGATATTGATTTTTGGGTTTATCGTGAACAGTGTTTTAAATAACACTTGTTCTTTAACCCGATAATTAATGGAATGTGATTTTGGGTTTATCGTGAACCGTGTTTTAAATGACACTGATTCTTTAACCCAGTCAAAGATTAAAACTAAGTGGAGTTTTAATGAATCTTTAATTAGATTGAAAAGATCGAGAATGGAGTATCACCAGTTTTGCTCCAGGCGATAGTTAAATCTTTAATTAGATTTGAACGTGAAATTTAGAAACTAACTGTCGGTTAGCTAAGTAGAATGGTTTTCTGGATATTGATCTGATGTTGGTTTCGGCCTTCGGGGTTAATATTTGGGAAATTATTCTCTTGATTAATTTACGGTTAGTGACTATTGAATTGGAATGAGGCGTATGTTGTGTTTGTGTAACACTTTTATAATATATACGCGAGTTATTCGGAAAGACCGGGTTTATCCCATTCTGAATAACTGATACGACGATAAGTCGAAGATGAAGACGATGGTCGAAGACCGGAGGTCTTCACGTCGTTTGGGTGATAACTGATGATCTTGATTGGGCTGTACACCCAAGAAGATGGAAACAGTTAGTGATCGTCCAGACGTACTTGGAGATCGATGGATATGCGGGGTACTAAGTGCCTCCGGTTTCGTTCAGACCCAGGACGGACTTGTAAATGGACTGTGTGTCTGACATAGGATGGTTTGCCTGTGTGGCATGCTAAGATGCAAATGATCAAGGCTTCTGTTGAAAAGCAAAGTCTTGTGGTGATGATCAAAGCACGGCCTTTGTGGCGTAGCTTTGTGTAACGTTTACCTCGCGTGTTTCACACCAGGTATGAACCAAAAACGGGAGACGGACCTCAGGGAGGGCATGCGTTTTCTTCTAGCTAGAAAGTGGCGTCAGTGGTTTTACACGCCCTGACGAGTTTGACTTATGTGGTTGTTGCTGTTGCGAGGCGCCTCGGATTGATCGGTCGTTCTCGAACCGATGGAGTCATTTGTTGGCTCATTGACACCCCAAAGGGTGGGGAAACGCAGTGTTCAGGCATTTTAATCCACATCGGTGGACCGGCCCTGTCGCTCCAAGGGTCACTCGAGCTCTGATCCTGAGACACGGGCTAGAGCGTCTCGAATCGGTTGAGGACTATCTTTTTCCTCGGTTCATAGACGGGAATCCAATTTCCAAATACGTGACTTTGCGATTTCGATTGTATAACCTATATATGGCGACATAGTGGTATGGGGCGCTTATGCCGCCTATGATTGATACTTATGATTTGAAGTTGTTTTATACACTTATAATAGTATCAAATGATTTGTTTTAAAACGTATCAAGCAATCCTTTGGCTGTTATAAGGGAAAACCCTATCCTCGACTGCGTTGCATTGTGTGATGGGACCTGGGTCTTATAACAGCTTCATTTTTCTTTATTTAGCATTGCGCTGTTTGTTTTATGCACTGGTATTCTTGGGAGGAAACCCGTTCCGTGTTATACGGCGTGGTCCCTTGATTTACCTAATGATTTAAAATAAAGATTAATAACTGTTTTAGTTCTCACACCAGTCACATGACTGACCTGGAGTTTATTGTTTTAACCTAAACTCTGGGTGCCCTTATTTTGACACGGGCAGCTAGTAGTTTCGGTTTTGCAGATTTATATTCACAGGATCCTGGTTTACAGCTGGAACGATATCCGGAAAGCTTTGTATCCGTATATCTCTTCTAGTTGTGTATTGTATTATTTTCCGCTGCTATGTATTTAAATGTAATTTAAATCTCTGATATTTCTGTGTAATATTCATTTATACTCTGTATATTCTTGTAATCTGATGCATTGTTGTAATATACAATGAAACGTTCTTCTGTATGCGTTCTGCTGTGGTTTGTTCTCGAACTATCCAACGCTTTCCTTTACGGGGAGGTTGCGGGTCTTCACAGGGATAAAAAGATATGTCCAGTTGAAAATTCTGAATAGTCGCTATGGAATTCAGGCCCTTAAAAATAGCCATTTTGCAAACGACCTCGGATTTCGACGAAACCACTTTTGTTGGATCCGTGATGTCAAGTGATTGCTAGATTTCAAATTTCATAATTTTTCGAATCAATATGTGAGCGTGGAAAAGTAAAACGCGTTTGACCAATTTCAGTTGATTTTAATCGACTGGAAATTGGCCATTTTTCAAACGGTCTCAGAATTGGACGAAACTAGTTTTGTTAGGACTGTATCGTCAATACGAAGCTAGAAAATATTTTTCTGTAATTTTTCGAGTTAGTATGTGGCCCCGGTAATTTGAAATGTACGTTTAAAATCCAATATAATGATTTAAATGTTAAATCTAACGAAAACTGATTGTAACGGCCGAACTGGCTTGCGATACATGTCCCATTGTGTTCGGAATGGGGGTAATTAGCTGGGGGAGACAGTTGTTGGGTTTGAATTGGTGTTCGTATCAATACAAGGGTATTTTTGTAAATTAAAATTATATTTATATTTGCTGGCCAATGAAAATTTAGAAAAACCCTAATCATTAACTGGGAAATTAAATCCGCCGCCTCTCGTTATCGTTCAATGACGATAAACAATTCGAAATTTCCCCCTTTTATTTCGTTCGATCCAAACAATAATTCACGAAATCCTCTGAACAAAATTGAAGAACTTTTCCTACTCTTCAAATCTTGCCGTCGGTGATTGTCCCTCGTCAAGTCTTCAGCTCAAAATCGAGTTCCAAAGCGCCGCCGTTCGCTCGTGAATTCCAGAGCCTGTGCACCACCGAGTTCAATGCGCCAGCACTTGGAAGAAGAGCTCACGTAGGCCGACCTCGTGGAAGGGTCTGATCAACTTCCTACGTCACGGATCTCGAGAAACTGGTGCCCTAGGTTTGGAGCAACTGTACAGATCGTCGGCCTGTGGTTTTAAAAGAGAAAAAAAGGTAATTTCTTAGCCTAATTAATTAGTTATTTATTAATTTAGCTTAAATTAAAAATGTTAGATTTTTATAGAAAATATATACATGGTTAAAAAGGGAAAAATAGCATTGTTTTTCAATACAAAATAAAATTAGCATAGGGATTTTACAAAATAAAATTAGCATAGGGATTTTTTTTGAAATAAATAGAAATGTGATCTTCTTTGTTTAAATAGAAATGTGATCTTCTTTGTTTAAATAGAAATGTGATCTTCTTTGTTTAAATAGAAATGTGATCTTCTTTGTTTAAAAAGAAATGTGATCTTCTTTGTTTAAATAGAAATGTGATCTTCTTTGTTAAAATAAAAATATGATTTTTATCCATATAGAGTGACTATAAAAATTCGATTTTTATATATTGAATAGCGAAGTAAAAATTCGATTTTTATATATTGAATAGCAAAGAAAAAATTCGATTTTTATATATTGAATAGCGAAGTAAAAATTCGATTTTTATATATTGAATAGCAAAGAAAAAATTCGATTTTTATATATTGAATAGCGAAGTAAAAATTCGATTTTTATATATTGAATAGCAAAGAAAAAATTCGATTTTTATATATTGAATAACGACGTAAAAATTCGATTTTTATATATTGAATAGCGAAGTAAAAATTCGATTTTTATATATTGAATAGCGAAGTAAAAATTCGATTTTTATATATTGAATAACGAAGTGAAAATGTGATTTTTATATATGTAGTGACTACGGGCAACGAAAGTGTCAGACGACGAGGATTTCCTACATATGAAGTGTCGTGGAGTTGGGATGGCTTTGGTGAGAATTTCTCACTCTTCAATTTCTTTTCTAGTTATATATATATACTAGGATGCAGACGGTGCTTAGTAGCACCCGACACAATCGTCCACAGACCATGGACTTGGTTGTTTGGTTGTGTAGTTGGTTAGATTATTTGGTTTGAATTGAATTGTTTGGTGAATTGAATGGATTTGATTGATGTGTGAATGGCGTGGGCCTTCACTAGACCGGGGAAAAGGCTAGGCCTCGTCCCGTTTCTAGTATCGTGCCGTTATGCCGTCGAAATTTTCTAAAATAAGTTAGAAAAATAAAAATATCATTTTATTGGGTAAATGAACTAAAAATTAATGTGTTGAAAGAAAATAAAATATTTATATAGTTAAAAATATTTTATCGTTAAAAATATAATTTTTAACGTGAATGTGAATAAATAAATATCTATAAACAAATCGGCCGATTTGTTTATATACACTGATTTGACTGATATTGATTGGGTCGATAAATTTTACACATCGCCCAACTGCACAAATAAAATCTGCGTTTGATTGTTTAAAACCCCACACGGGTATTGGGATAAAATATGGCATACACTAATCCCAATAATTAGTTGTATGTCGATCGATTGATTGACAGACTGTTATAAGCGTTAGATATCTATATTTGATGCTTATACAGTGTAGTGCACTTTGGTTGATGGTTGATTATCTATCGTTGATATCATATACATGCGTTGTATGGAATCCATATAATTAACTTTATATGGTAATTGACTGGGCCTCATTCCAATTTAGAAAATAAAGAATATAATAAAATAAAGGTTCATGTGTTGACTGTACTCATCCGTTGAGATTAGTCATGTGTTGAACGAAATATTTTAACAAAAATAGTCATACGTGGACAATACTCATTCGTTGAGATTAGTCATGTGTTGGGAAAAATAAATATTCATTTGTTGAATAGAATAAAGGAATTATTGAAATATATAAAGCCGTATTGATTAGAGATGCGCTATTTTGACGCGAACGATTTTTATATCGATTATATTCGTTTTTAAATTTGAATTGAATAGAAAACGAATTGAATTTGAATTGAATAGAAAACGAATTGAATTCGAATTGAATATAAAACGAATTCGATTTCAATTGAATATAAAACGAATTTGATTTCAATTGAATATATAACGAATTTGATTTGAATTGAATAGAAAACCAATTTGAATTTGAATTGAAATCAAATAGAAATGAAAGTAAAAGATTTATAATAGAAAATTCAATTTTGATTTGAATTTGAAATGGAAGTTGAAATGTTTTTGAAACGAATTCAAAACTATTTATAAAATTCGTTTTAAATAGAAATCGACGTAATATATATATTATATATATTATATAATGGCCTGAATAGAACGCGCCGCGGCAGTTCGTGAATTTCGACCATTTATTTCAAACGGGCATTACGGGAGATCCGACCGTCGGATTCTCCTAAAACCGGAACCGTTGGGTTCGTATCGAAAAGAGCTTTCTAAGGAATATTAGAAATTTGAAATCTAACGGTTGGATTTGGAGATACGTCCAAATCAAATTTGGAAAAGGTCGCTGTAAGTGCAGTTCGATGGCCGTTGATGGAAATCGACTGTACAGGCCTTGATAAAATTATTAAAAATAGTAATAATTAGTGTAAAGTCATAAGAAATGATTTGGGAAAAATTGGGATGAAAAACCCCATATTTGAAAAGATAAAAATAGATTTTTATCGAAATGAACTAGTTTTGAACTGAAATTAAAACCCATTTATTTTTAAATAAATAAATTGGATTTGAAATGGGTTTAAATAGAATTGATTCATGGGTTTATCGTGAACTGTGTTTTAAATAACACTAGTTCTTTAACCCGATAATAAATAGAATGTGATTTGGGTTTATCGTGAACTGTGTTTTAAATGACACTAGTTCTTTAACCCAGTAAAAAGAGTTTTAATGAATCTTCAATTAAATTGAAATGTGGATTGATAATTTAAATTATCAACTTTAGAAAATGAGCGAGAATGGTGTATCACCAGTTTTGCTCCAAAGCGATAGTTAAATCTTTAATCAGATTTGAATGTGAAATGGTAATTAATTTTACCGATAACACTGTGGTGTTAAATATGGAGTATTACCAGTTTTGCTTCATGGGATGAATAGGTTGGGATTGAGAAATAAATTAAATAATTACTTCAGTATGGTTCGCTAATCTCGACTAGTTTGGAAAACCATAATTTGGTTTGAAATGACATCCAAAGGAAGATTAAAGGATAAATTTTAAAGAATTTATCTTGGATAAAATTAATGGGAACCTTTCCCTAAGAATTGAAATTTAGAAACTAGCTGAAGGTTAGTTAAGAAGAATGGTTTCCTGGATATTGATCTGATGTTGGTTTCGGCCTTCGGGGTTAATATTTGGGGAATTGCTCTCTTACTGATTTACGGTTAGTAACTAATGAATTGGAATGAGGAGTATGTTGTGTTTGTGTAACATTTATTTTTAATATACGCGGGTTGTTCGGAAAGGTCGGGTTTATACCCATTCTGAATAACCGATTCGACGATATGTCGAAGATGAAGACGGTGGTTGAAGACCGGAAGTCTTCACATCGTTTGGATAATTACTGACGATCCTGATTGGGCTGTACACCCAAGAGGATGGAAATAGTTGGTGGTCGTCCAGACGTACTTGGAGATGGATGGATATGCGAGGAAAGTGCCTCCGGTTTCGCTCAGACCCAGAACGAACTTGTAAATAGATGGTGTGTCTGACATTGTATTCCTTTATATTGTATTCGTTGATCTCTGCTAAATATATATCTGTTTGGCGGCGGAGAATTTATTCTCTTGCTTAACGCCCTTCTCTGAGACATACGAGCTCAGAGGTTATATATTGGCAGAAATCAGTGGTACGATATGGATTGATAGTGTGGCATGCTGAGATGCAGTGATCCAGACTTTTGTTGAAAAGCAAAGTTTGGTGGATGATGATCAAAGCGCAGCTTTAATATAGCATGGCTTTGTGTATAGCGTTGATTCGCGAGCCTCACACCTCGGTATGGTGGTAAACTGATGGTTTGATCAGTATGCTTTTAGTGGATGGGCACCTTAGTGGTGTCGTGGATTCGGTCGACCGAGATGAGCTTAGTGCTCAGGGATATATAGAGTAAGCGGTGTTTTCTCTCGCTGGGACGTAAGCCGCGGTGATACTCTAGTCCCAAATGTGCGGATGTGCAGATGGTGTTTTCTCTTGTTGGGACGTAAGCCGTGGGGAATTACGCTACGCGATCGATCTTTCGAATCAGGAGCCACTATGATGGAAATTCAATTTCCAATACGTGTATTGCGGTTTTAATTGTAGAACTAGTATGGCGACATGATATATGGTACCCATGCCGTCTATGATTGATATTTATGATTGAAATTGTTTTGACACTATACACTTATTATAGTATCAAATGATTTGATTTTTAAAACGTACCAAGCATGTGTGGCTATTATAAGGGGAAACCCTATCCTCCGGCTGCGTTGCATTGTGTGATGGGACCTGGGTCTTATAATAGCTTCATTTTTAGAAAAGCATTGCGCTGTTTACTTATATGCACTGGTATTCTTGGGAGGTAACCCGTTCCGTGTTATACGGTGTGGTCCCTGGATTTACCTAACTTTAAAATAAAGATTTACAACTGTTTTAGTTCTCACACCAGTCCCATGACTGACCTGGAGTTTATTGTTTTAACCTAAACTCTGGGTGCCCCTATTTTGACACGGTCAACTAGTAGTTTTGGTTTTACAGATTTATATTCCCAGGATCCTGGTTTACAACTGGAACGATATCCGGAAAGCTTTGTATCCGTATATCTCTTCTAGTAGTGTATTGTATTATTTTCCGCTGCGATGTATTTAAATGTAATTTAAATCTTTGATATTTCTGTGTAATATATATTCATTTATACTCTGTACATTCTTGTATTCTGATGTATTGTTGTAATATGCAATGAAATGTTCTTCTGTCTGCATTCTATTTTGTGGCTTGTTCTCGAACTATCCGCGCTTTCCTCACCGGGGAAGTTACGGGTTTTCACATATATTGTGTTTGTGTAACACTTTTATAATATATACGCGAGTTATTCAGAAAGACCGGGTTTATTCCATTCTGAATAACTGATTCGACGTGGTGTCGAAGATGAAGACGGTGGTCGAAGACCGGAGGTCTTCACGTCGTTTGGGTGATTACTGATGATCTTGATTGGGATGTACACCCAAAAAGATGGAAACAGTTGGTGATCGTCCAGACGTACTTGGAGATCGATGGATATGCGGGGTACTAGGTGCCTCCTGTTTCGTTCAGACCCAGAACGGACTTGCAAATGGACTGTGTGTCTGACATTGGATTTTAGTCTGTGTGATTGATTTCTATTAAATATATATCTGTTTGGCGGCGGAGAATTTATTCTCTTGCTTAACGCCCTTCTCTGAGACGTACGAGCTCAGGGGTTATATACTGATGGATATCAAACGCATGGAGTGAATTTCCTGTGTGGCATGCCTAAGTGGCAATTGATCGAGGCTTCTGTTGAAAAGCAAAGTCTTATGGTTGATGATCAAAGCACCGCCTGTGTGGCATAGCTTTGTGTAACGTGAATTCGTGAGCCTCACACCCCGGTTGTGAACCAGAAACGGGAGAGGACCTCAGGGAGGGTATGCGTTTCCTTCTAGCTAGGGTGGTGTCGGTGACCTACCAGCCCTGACATTTATATACTTTTCACCTGTGTGGTTGGTGCTGTTGCGAAGCGATCGGACGATCCAGGTCCGATGGAGCCATTCGTTGGCTCATTTACGCCTCAAAGGGCGGGGAAACGCAGTGTTCAGGCATTTTAATCCACATCGGTGGACCGGCCCTAACGATCCAAGGGCCCACCTGAGTCTGGGTCCTGAGACATGGGCTAGATTGTCTCGAATCGGTAGAGGATGATCCCTGGCCTCGGTCCATAGATGGAAATCCAATTTCCAAATACGTGACTTTGCGGTTTTAATTGTAGAGCCTAGTATGGCAACATAGTGGGATGGGGGCACTTATGCCGTCTATGGTTAATACTTATGATTTGAAGTTGATTCATACACTATGCACTTATAATAGTATCAAATGATTTGTTTTAAACGTATCAAGCATTCTTGGCTATTATAAGGTAAAAACCCTATCCTCCGGCTTGCGTTGCATTGTGTGATGGGACCTGGGCATTATAATAGCTTCATTTTTCTTTATTTAGCATTGCGCTGTTGTTTTATGCACTGGTATTCTTGGGAGGAAACCCGTTCTGTGTTATACGGAGTGGTCCCTTGATTTACCTAACTTTAAAATAATGGTTAATAACTGTTTTAGTTCTCACACCAGTCCCATGACTGATCTGGAGTTTATTGTTGTAACCTAAACTATGGGTGCCCTTATTTTCGACACGGGCAGTTAGTAGTTTTTGTTTTGCAGATTTATATTCACAGGATCCTGGTTTACAGCTGGAATGATATCCGGAAAGCTTTGTATCCGTATATCTCTTCTAGTTGTGTATTGTATTATTTTCCGTTGCCATGTATTTAAATGTAATTTAAATCTCTGATATTTCTGTGTAATATTTATTCACTTATACTCTGTATATTCTTGTAGTCTGATGGAATTGTTGTAATAACAATGAAATGTTCTTCCGTCTGCGTTCTGTTTTGTCATGTTCTCAAAAACAATCAGGCGTTTCGAGCGGTCTAGATCGGTTTAGCGACTGATTCGGATCGAGCGAAATTCCTTTTCGTCACAGTTGGTATCAGATCTTTGGTTTACAAAGCTCAGAGAACAAGACACATTAGAACCGTACGAAATAATTCATCAGAAATTGGATTAGTAATATCCAACGGGAATGACTCGTTAGAGATGGGATCAGTAGTATCCTAGAACGAGTGTGGAGAGTATATTTTTAAGATGAAACGAATTTTGTTTTGAAAATTTAAAATCAGTTATTCGTATTTGATTATTTCATATTGACTAGGACAATCCAATATATAAAGATTTTGCGTATGCGCCTAGCTAGCGTCTATTCGAAGTTTTAATATACTGGATAGATATAGAATCACACTCTAGTCACCCGGAGATGATTCTGATGATAGTTCGAACATCGTCAGAATTGGTATTCGAGTTTCGAAGGTGTGATATCTATATATTTCCTATTGACTGGTGTGAGAACCAAAATTAGATAGGGCTTATTGTTGTGATTTTGCATCAAAAATATGATTTTTTGACTATATATCAAAGTTATAAGTTTGAAATGATAATCAACTAATTGATGGCTGATTGTGTTGTTTGATTATTGGTTGATTAATTAAAATTTATACCATATAGCCCAATTGAACCAAATAGTGAATTGTATTGAAATTTGGTCGCATTTGTTTGCATATACTTGTACTTACATTGAACAGGTCATAGCAAGGAGGCTAGAGCAGAGAATAAAATTGTTTGCCCGACAAATAGGTACATGTTTGTCATAATTTACTGTTTTGTTTGGGTGATGATTATTTTATGAGCCGACTGGCTAGCCGCTTGGCTTTTTCTTTTTCTTTTTGAGATCAGAAGGCCTGTATGGCAATTTCGGGATTTTCCCGTGGTCCCGGTGCAGGGGAGGTTATGGCGAAATTTTTCGAAAATTTAGGGTGTTAGCCAAATTTTTGAAAAATTTGAAAAGTTTTTAGAAACTGAAAAGTTGAAGAACTTAAGCCGTAGTGAAAACACTGGAAGTTGAGTTGATTTGTGAAACAACTTTCGGCTTCGTTCCTTTTTGGGGACGAAAAGTTTTAAGTGGGGGAGATTGTAATAACCCGGAAATCTGGGCCAGTTTAAAATTTTCATTTTGGCAATATTAGCGAATTTTGATTATTTTAAATGAATTATTTTAAATAATAATGACGAGAAATTTATTTTGAATACAATTCGAATGTATATATTATATAGATCGACGATAGAATATAAATATTTATTTATATTTATAAAAGGAATTGAAAATGGCGCGGTAGTTCGATAATTCGATTTCAAACTTCAAATGAATGTGCAGGATTCAAAATAAACCGGATTTTAGTGAAACCAAAAATATTAGAATCTATTTGAGAATATCTTTCGAACGAATCCGAAAAATTGAAATTTCATAGCGGGAATCAAAAGATATGCCCAGTTGAAATTTCTGAATAGTCGCAATGAAATTCAACCCCTTAAAAATGGGAATTTTGCAGACGACCTCGGATTTCGACGAAACCACTTTTGTTGGATTCGTGATGTCAAGTTATTGCTAGGTTTCAAATTTCATAATTTTTCGAATCAATATGTGAGCGTGGCAAAGGAAAACGCGTTTGACCAATTTTAGTTGATTTTAATCAACTGGAAAATGGCCATTTTTCAAACGGTCTCAGAATTTGACGAAACTAGTTTTGTTAGGACCGTATCGTCAATGCGAAGCTAGAAAATATTTTTTCTGGAATTTTTAGAGTTTGTATGGACCCCAGTAAATTGAAATGCATGTTTAAAATAGAATATATAGATTTAAATGTAAATTCAACGGAAAATGATCGTAACAAGCGAATCAGCTTACAATACATATCCCATTGTGTTCGGAATGGGGGTAATTAGCTATGGACGACAGTCGGTGGGCTTGATTTCGACTTCGAAATAAAAAGTTACTTTTTGGTTTTTAAAATTAAAAATAATATATTTATAAATAACCCCCTGGCTCCTCCCTCTCTTATCTTCGAAGTCAACAACAGATAGAAATAAAAAAAAATGAGAAGGGGGGATCGCGATCCGCCGCCCACCCCTGGATGAACGTCGCCGCCCCGGTGGGGCGCCACCACCTGCCGCCCCCTCTCCTTCTTCTTCAATCCCTCCGTCTCCTCCCCTCCTCCAATCGAAGAACGCCGTGCTCCGCACCCTGAAACCCGCCACCGCCGTCCAGGCCAGCTCCGCCCCTCTCGACAGCCGCCTCCCATCCTTCCTCTTTCTCCTTTCTGAAACTCGCCACCCCCCCCCCCCCCGACAAAAACCCCATCGCCACCCACCACGGAAGCCCACCGCACCACCATCACCGACCAAAGCACCACCCACCGCCTTGCCCAGTCGACTGCGCCACCCCAACGCCCCCTTTCAGCGCCTCTCCTCTTTGTTAAACAGTAAGTTTTTATTTTGTTTTATTTCTTTATTTTATTTATGTAATATGATTAAAAATACGATTTTTAACTGAAATAATTTATTCTCAGTTCTAGAATTGCAAAGATCAGATTTTTAACATGATAAAGGTCGGATTTTTAAGTTAGAAAGTTTATATTTTTATAGTTAGAAAATATAGATTGTCATTATAAGAAAATATAGATTTTGTTAGCGAAAAGATTAGATTTTTAAAATAGAAAAGATTAGATTTTTAAAATAGAAAAGATTAGATATTTAAAATAGAAATGATTAGATTTTTAAAATAGAAAAGATGCGATTTTTAGTGGTGTAAAAATAGAATTTTTATCTATATAGTAGTAGTATAAAAATGTGATTTTTATACACATGACAACGAAGAAAAAATTCGATTTTTATATATTGAATAGCGAAGTAAAAATTCGATTTTTATATATTGAATAGCGAAGTAAAAATTCGATTTTTTTATATTGAATAACGAAGTAAAAATATGATTTTTATATGTTGAATAGCATAGTAAAAATTCGATTTTTATATATTGAATAGCGAAGTAAAAATTCGATTTTTATATATTGAATAGCGAAGTAAAAATTCGATTTTTATATATTGAATAACGAAGTAAAAATTCGATTTTTATATATTGAATAACGAAGTAAAAATTCGATTTTTATATATGTAGTGAATACGGGCAAAGAAAGTGACAAGAGGCAAGAACAACAAAGATTTCTATATAAGAAGAGTCGTGGCGGATTGGATTAGCTAATCAGTGAGAACTTCTCACCTTTTAATTTTGTTTTTTTCTAGTTGAAATATATACTAGGATGTAGACGGTGTTTAGTAGCACCCGACACCCATCGTCCACAGACCATGGACGGCTTGTATGCTTGTTTGTTTGATTTTGATGTTAGTTGATTGTGTGATGTGACGTGAAAAGAAATAAAATATTTATATAGTTAAAAATATTTTATAGTTAAAAATAGAATTTTTGACGTGTATATGAAATGAAATAAAAATAAACAAATCGGATGATTTGTTTGTATACACACATTTGACTGATATTGATTGGGACGATAAATTTTACACATCGCCCAACTGCACAAATAAAATATGTGTTTGATTGTTTGAAATCCCACACGGGTATTGGGATGATATTTGACGTACACTAATCCCGATTGTTTAGTTGTATGTCGATCGATTGATTGACAGGCTGTTATAAGCGTTAAATATTTATATTTGATGCTTATATAGTGTAGAACGCACTCTGGATGATGCTTGATTATTTATCATTGTTATTTTGTACATGTTTTGTAGAAAATCCATATAATTAACATTATATGGTAATTGATTGGGCCTTATTCCAGTTTTGAAATAGAAATATTTGAAATAGAATATTTGAAATAGAATATTTGAAAATAGGAATATATGAAGCCGTATTGATTAGATTTACGCCATTTTGACGCGAATGATATTTATATCGATTTTATTCATTTTATAACGAATATCGAAAGTGATTTCAAAATCTGAAATTTTGAAAAGAATTGAAATTCGAATTAAATTGAATAGAAATGAATTCAAATTGAATAGAAGTGAATTCGAATTGAAATTGAATAGAAATGAATTCGAATTGAAATTGAATAGAATTGAATTCGAATTGAAATCGAAAGGAATTGCATTCGAATTAAATTAAAATTGAATTGAAATCAATTTGAAATGAATTTAAAACGAATTTATATTGGAATATTCAATTTTGATTTGAAATTGAATATGAAGTTGAAACCGTTTTGAAAAGGAATTTAAAACGATTTATAAAGCACGTTTTGAATTGAAATCGACGAAGTATATATAATATATATAATATAATGGCCTGAATAGAACGCGCCGCGCCGCGGCAGTTCGCGAATTTCGACCATTGACTTCGAATGGATATTGCGGGAGATCCGACCGTCGGATTCTCCTGAAACCGGAACCGTTGGGTTCGTATCGAAAAGAGCTTTCTAATAAATATTATAAATTTGAAATCTAACAGATTAATTTGGAATTATGTCCAAATCAAATTTGGAAAAGGTCGCTATAAGTGCAGTTTGATGGCCGTTGATGGAAATCGACTGTACGGGCCTTGATAAAATTATTAAAAATAGTAATAATTTGTGTAAAATCATAAGAAATGATTTGTGAAGACTTGGGATGAAAAACTCCATTTTTGAAAAGATAAAAATAGATTTTTATCGAAATGAACTAGTTTTGAACTAGAATAGTAATTTATTTATTTTTAAAATAAATAAAGTGAATTTGAAATGGTTTTGAAATATAACCAGAATTTCCAATAATTGAATTGGAATGGATTTGAATCGAAATTGTCTTTGGATTATTTCGATGTTGGATTTCGTGATTATACAGATGTTGTTATGGAAATTTGAAAGATATTTATATATCACTATTTCCAATACGATATTTGTTGGTCGTAGAATTTGATATTGAATATAAGCCGGTATATTTTCTATTCAGAGCCTTGTATTTAATATCAAATGTGATTTGGGTTTGTCGTGAATGGTGTCTTCATTAACACTGTTCTTAAGCCCAGTGGAGAAAAAAAAGATTAAATCTTTTTATTTAGATTTAATAAAGTGTACCAACTAAATGATATTTAATTGGAATTGAACTGGTATTGATTTTTGGGTTTATTGTGAACAATGTTTTAAATAACACTTGTTCTTTAACCCGATAATTAATGAATGTGATTTTTGGGTTTATTGTGAACAATGTTTTAAATAACACTTGTTCTTTAACCCGATAATTAATGAATGTGATTTTGGGTTTATCGTGAACCGTGTTTTAAAATGACACTGATTCTTTAACCCAGTTAAAGATTAAAACTAAGTGGAGTTTTAATGAATCTTTAATTAGATTGAAAAGATCGAGAATGGAGTATCACCAGTTTTGCTCCAGGCGATAGTTAAATCTTTAATTAGATTTGAACGTGAAATGGTAATTGAATTTACCGATAACACTGTGGTGTTAAATATGAAGTATTACCAGTTTTACTTCATGGGATGAATAGGTTGGGATTGGGAAATAAAATAAATGATTACTTCGGTGTGGTTCGCTAATCCCGACTAGTTTGAATTGATATTCAAAGGAGATTAAAGAATAAATTTAAAGAATTTATCTTTGATAAAATCAATGTGAGCCTTTCCCAAAATATAAGAATATTTGAAAAAAAGAATATTCTGAAGTGGAATGAGGCGTATGTTGTGTTTGTATAACACTTTTATAATATATACGTGAGTTATTCAGAAAGACCGGGTTTATTCCATTCTGAATAACTGATTCGACGTTGTGTCGAAGATGAAGACGGTGGTCGAAGACCGAAGGTCTTCACGTCGTTTGGGTGATTACTGATGATCTTGATTGGGATGTACACCCAAGAAGATGGAAACAGTTGGTGATCGTCCAGACGTGCTTGGAGATCGATGGATATGCGGGGTACTAGGTGCCTCCGGTTTCATTCAGACCCAGAACGGACTTGTGTCTGACATTGGATTTTAGTCTGTGTGATTGATTTCTATTAAATATATATCTATTTGGCGGCGGAGAATTTATTCTCTTGCTTAACGCCCTTCTCTGAGACGTACGAGCTCAGGGGTTATATACTGATGGATATCAAACGCATGGAGTGAATTGCCTGTGTGGCATGCCTAAGTGGCAATTGATCGAGGCTTCTGTTGAAAAGCAAAGTCTTGTGGTTGATGATCAAAGCACCGCCTGTGTGGAATAGCTTTGTGTAACGTGATTTCGCGAGCCTCACACCCCGGTTGTGAACCAGAAACGGGAGAGGACCTCAGGGAGGGCATGCGTTTCCTTCTAGCTAGGGTGGTGTCAGTGACCCACCAGCCCTGTGTTGTTGCTGTTGCGAGGCGCCTCGGTTAGATCGGACGATCTGGGTCCGATGGAGCCATTCGTTGGCTCATTTACGCCCCAAAGGGCGGGGAAACGCAGTGTTTAGGCATTTTAATCCACATCGGTGGACCGGCCTTGACGATCCAAGGGCCCACCTGAGTCTGGGTCCTGAGACATGAGCTAGATTGTCTCGAATCGGTAGAGGATGATCCCTGGCCTCGGTCCATAGATGGAAATCCAATTTCCAAATACGTGACTTTGCGGTTTTAATTGTAGAGCCTAGTATGGCGACATAGTGGGATGGGGCACTTATGCCGTCTATGGTTGATACTTATGATTTGAAGTTGATTCATACACTATGCACTTATAATAGTATCAAATGATTTGTTTTAAACGTATCAAGCATTCTTGGCTATTATAAGGTAAAAACCCTATCCTCCGGCTTGCGTTGCTTTGTGTGATGGGACCTGGGTCATATAATAGCTTCATTTTTATTTATTTAGCATTGCGCTGTTGTTTTATGCACTGGTATTCTTGGGAGGAAACCCGTTCCGTGTTATACGGCATGGTCCCTTGATTTACCTAACTTTAAAATAATGGTTAATAACTGTTTTAGTTCTCACACCAGTCCCATGACTGATCTGGAGTTTATTGTTGTAACCTAAACTCTGGGTGTCCTTATTTTCGACACGGGCAGCTAGTAGTTTTGGTTTTGCAGATTTATATTCACAGGATCCTGGTTTACAGCTGGAATGATATCCGGAAAGCTTTGTATCCGTATATCTCTTCTAGTTGTGTATTGTATTATTTTCCGCTGCTATGTATTTAAATGTAATTTAAATCTCTGATATTTCTGTGTAATATTTATTCACTTATACTCTGTATATTCTTGTAGTCTGATGGAATTGTTGTAATAACAATGAAATGTTCTTCCGTCTGCGTTCTGTTTTGTCGTGTTCTCAAAAACAATCAGGCATTTCGAACGGTCTAGATCGGTTTAGCGACTGATTCGGATCGAGCGAAATTCCTTTTCGTCACAAATATTTTATTAAAAGAATATTCTGAATTGGAATGAGGCGTATGATGTGTATTTATAGCACCTGATTTTTGATTATAAAATACGCGAGTTATTCGGAAAGACCGGGTTTAACCCATTCTGAATAATATTACGACGATTAAAAGTCGAAGACATTGAAGATGGTGATTGAAGACCGGCGATCTTCACAACGAATGGGCGACTACTGATGCCCTGAACTGTGTCGCTCCTAGGAAAGGGTTAAAGTGGTAGTTGTCTGGACGTACTTGTTGATTGTCCGGATATGCGAGAACCTCTCTTCTGTATTGGACATACGGGACGAGGAATATAGTGTCTTTGGTTTTGTTCAGACTCATAACGGACTTGTAAATGGATGTGTGTCTGACATTGGATTTCATTCCATGTAAATTGATCTCTATTTAATATATATCTGTGGTGGCGGAGAATTTATTCTCTTGCTTAACACCCTTCTCTGAGACGCACGAGCTCAGAGGTTATATATTGGTAGTTATCGATCGCATGGCGTGAATTGTCAATGTGGCATGCCAAGATGCAAATGATCAAGGCTTTTGTTGAAAAGCAGAGCCTTGTGGTTGATGATCAAAGCATAACCTATTTCGGCATAGCTTTGTGTATACCGTTACCTCGCGAGCCTCACACCCCGGTAAGAGTCAGAAACATGACAAGGGAATGCAGGGAGTGCACACGTTTCTTTCTAGCTTGAAGTGGTATCAGGGTTTTGCAGGCCCTAACATTTTACTTATGTGGTTGATGGAATGAAGCGCCTCGGATTTATTGGTCGATAGTGACCATTTTGTAGGTTCGATAGGACCGGGAAGCGTGTGTTCAGGCATAACTAATCCACTAAAGTATTTGTGGACCGGCGCTGCAGGATCCATGGATTGCCCATAGGTGTGATCCTGAGACATTGCTAGAGTGTCTCGAATCGGTAAGGAGATCGTCTCTAGCCTTGGCTCATGATGGAAACCCAATTTCCAATATGACATTACGGTTTTGATTGTAGACTTATATATGGCGACATAGTAGGATGGGGTACTATGCCGTCTAGGATTGATACATTTACTTTAAAGTATTTTAAAACTGATTAGACACTAATACTAATATTAAAATATTATTTTCTATGTATCAAGCATGTTTGATCATTATAATCTATCCTCCGGTTTGCATTGCATTGTGTGATGGGGCTTGGGTCTTATAATGATTTCATTTTTCTAAAAACATTGCGTTATTTTGAATAAAAACTTATTAAATTTATGCACTGACAATCCAATGGAGTAAACATGTTCCCGTTAGCGGCGTGGTCCTGTGATTAGCCATATTATTAGATAAGTTAGGAAAGATTACTCATACTAGTCCCACGACTGACCTGTAGTTTGTTTCACTTTGGAAACTTGGGTGCCCTCTTTTCCACACGGGCATTTGAGTAGCTTATTTTGCAGATATATTGAGCAGGATTCTGGATCGAAGCTAAAAGCTGTGTCCAAAGCATTGATAGACTTCCGCTGTATCAGATTATTGGTTCCACTGCACTATATATATTCATTGTAAATTTATCTTCCGCTGTATTTTATTCGATGTACTCTGATATTCTATACTCTGATGTGACATTATTTTAATGTTTATAAAAGTCTTCTATTATTTGTTCTGATGTGTTGTATGCCTAGAGTTAGCGTATTCGGGTTCTCGAACGGTCTTAGTCGATTTAGCGATATATTAGGTCCGAGCGAAATCCAAATCGTTACATTTGGTGTCAGAGCTTTGGTTAGCTCAAATTTTTGGGGTTCAACTTGTTAGAACTGAACAAAGACTCATCAGAGATTGGATTAGTAATATCCAATAAGAATACTCATTAGAGATAGGATCAGTAGCATCCTAGAATGAGAAAATCGTTAGAGATGGGGTTAGAAATGCCCTAGAATGAGTTGAGAGTGACAAGTTTATAATTAATGTATTTGTGATTATATATATATAATCCGATCTTAGAAAATATGATTTTTAAATATATAGAAGTTATATATATTTTTAAAGCTAATATAATTGATTGATGATTGTGTTGTGTGATTATTAGTTCAACTAATAAAATTATTAAACCAATAAAACAAATTAAAAAACGAAAGTTGAGTTGGTTAATTAAACAACTTTCAGCTCCGCTCCTTTTCGAGGACGAAAAGATTTTAAGTGGGGGAGATTGTAACAACCCGAAATTTTGGAGCCAATTTAAAAAATTTATTTTAGAAATTTTAATGGAATTTTAATGTTTAAAATAATTTATTTTAAATAATAACGATTAAAAATTTATTTAAATCGAAGTTAGAACGAATATATTTATTTTGATTTTTAAAAGGAGCTAGAAATAGCACGACAGTTTGAAAATTTGAATCTGAACTTTGACTGAATGTACAGAATGCAAAATAAATCGGATTTTGGTGAAACTAGAAATATTTAAATCTATTTAAAAATATCTTTCGACGAATCTGAAAAATTGAAATTTCATAGCAGGAATAAAAAGTTATGTCCAGTTTAATAATCAGAATAGTCGCTATATAATTAATATATATTTTAATATAATATATAGCCCATATAAATAGCCATTTTGCAAACGACCTCCAATTATTGCAAGATTCCAATTTTTATAATTTTTGGAATTTATATGTGAGCACAGTAAATATAAATATGTTTTGTCAATTTTAGTCAAATTTAATCGACTTGAAAATGACCATTTTTCAAACGGTCTCGAAATTCAACAAAATTAATTTTATTAGGACGTTTCGTCAAGACATAGCTAGATTTATTTTTCGGGAATTTTCGGAGTCCGTATGTGGCTCCGGTGAATTTAAATGTATGATCAAATTAAATAAATAAATGATTTAGGTTTTAAATTAAAGAAAACAAGTTGAAATCGATCGTTTGGGCTGACGGGACCTAGCCCATTGTGTCCGGAACAGGGGCAATTGGGTAGGAACAACTTTTGCTGGGCTGAAACTGGAGATGGTGAGAATTAACGGGCTTTTTGAAAATCAAAGAATTAAATATATTATTTAATTATATATACCCATCTAAGTAGAAACCCTAATCCCATTAAAATGTTCAAAGCCGCCGCCATCTCATTTTCAAAGGCTGGTAACCTCCCAATTTCGAATCGATTTTTCTTCACATCCTCAAATCAATTCAATGAATTTTCAAAGACAATATTGAAGAGCTTCTCGAGCTCTATGTAACCAACGGTGGTGATCGTCGATGGTTTGGCGGATTTCTTGATTTGTGGGCTTAAAAATGATGGCTTTGGAGCTGATTTCGAGACGGCGGAGGGTGGCGAGCTGGACGAGGGGGATGGTAGAGACGCGAGGGGCTACGCTATGGCACACTTCGATCTTGGTCCAGTCAGCGATTGGAGGTATGGTGGACGGGTTTGCAAATCGAGCTACGGGTTTGTTTTATCGTGGAATGCTTCAGGAAGAAGCAGAAGGATACGACTGCATTTTGTTTAATGTAATTAGTATATTAAATTAATTAATTATATTAGTTAACAAATTTATGTAAATAACGTATATATTATCATAACTTTATCATACGTCTTCAGAATTCGATGAAACTGAATTCGTTGGAATCGCAGAAACGAGATCTACAACATGGAACAAACCAGATTTGAAACAGAGCGATCTAAAATTGTGAAGAATTCAAAACCCCTAATGTGAGACTTCTTATTTAAATAATTAAAAATAAATTAATTATTATCGTGCTTTTGAAATTCTTGCATATACGTGATTTGATTTAAATTGTTTGATGTTGTTTATTGATCTATTGATTTGATAGAATAATTTAGTTGAAATAGACAAAATATAATTGTTATTTGTGTTAAATTAGCAAATGCCATTTGTGTTTAATTAAAATTTACAAAATATAATTGTCATTTGTTTTAAATTAGAATTGACAAAATATAATTGTCATTTGTGTTAAATTAGAATTGACAAAATATAAATATCATTTGTGTTTACATTAAAAATTTACAAAATATAATTGTCATTTGTGTTTAATTAGAATCATCAACAACACAAAAATGAAATATCAAATTTTGTCATTTTGTTGAATTAGAACTTTCAACAAAAAAATGAAATGTCCATTTTTATACATTTTGTTGAACTAGAGTTTTCAACAAAAATGAGATATCAAGTTCTATCATTTTTTTGAATTAAAATAAAAATAGAAAAAGGTTCATGTTTTAAATAAAAACATATTTACATTAAAAATTCATATTTTTAATGTAATGTAAAAAAATAGAAAAATGTTCATTTTGTCAAGTTAGAATTGTTGAACAAAATACACATTTTTGTAAAAATATACATTTTTGTTCATTAAGAAAAATGAAACATCTTTGTTCATTAAAAAGGATTAAACAAAAATAAACATTTTTGTCAATTAAAAAGGTTGAAACAAAAATATACATTTTTGTCAAAATAGAATTGTTGAAACAAAAATTATCATTTTTGTTAATTAGAATGGTTGAAACCATAATTAACATTTTTGAATTGGGTTAAACCAAAAATTACATTTTTGTTAATTAGATAAGAGTTAAAACAAAAATAACCTTTTGTTAAGGAAGTTTGAGTTAAACCAAAACAAAATAACATTTTTGTTAAATAGATTTGTGATAAAACAAAAATATTATTTTTGTTATATGGAAATTGTAAACGAATAAAACTATCATTTTTATTTGTTATGTTGAATAGAATATTGTACACAAATAAATTGTTCTTTTATTTGTCATTAGAATACATAGAAAAATGTATGTAAATAAATATGCGATTTTATTAAATTAAAATCGTCAAAAATGAATTGTCATTTTTCTTGAAGCTAGGATTGTCAACTATAATGAATGAATCATCTGTGTTCATTTTATTAAACTAGAATTGTTAACAATATGAAATTTTCATTGGTTATTCATTTTGTTAAATTAGAATCGTGAACAATATGAATTACCACTTTTATTCAATTGGACGTAGGAGTAATTCGAACCAGTATAAAATCCAGTGTATTCTTTCTTTTTCTGCATTTTATTTCTGTTTATACCTGCATATGTGATTGTTTCTATTGTGATATTCATTCTGTGATCCATACAGCTGTTTGGATAATCATTAATTGTTTAGATTTTCTATAATCTCTTTAAAACACTATTCACCCCCACTGCACAAATACATACAGCTGTTTAGATTTTCGATCCGGGGTTTGGTATTCGATCCAGGGTTTGGTCATCACATCTGGGTCGGTGGACGACCCCGGTTTTGGTCACCTACTCCAGATCGGACAAGACAATCTAGACCATTTGATCCGAACACAGATCGAATATATCGATCCGGGTTCTGATCCTCATAACGAGTTAGGCCATCGGCTCAAACTCCAACCCAGGATCCCCACTCATGTCCCATTGTTGCCCTCTCCTCCTTTATTTCTGGCCAACCCGAATCCAGCCAAATCGAATTAGCCAACTCGGTCTTCGAAGCTCCATAACTTGATCTAGAGAACTCCAAATGACTTGAAATTTTTCCTATAACCTCCTAGGACTTTCCTTGTTGTCCCTGACAATTTTCATGTGGTTTAAGTAAAATTAGCCTGACTCGATATAGCCACACCCGCTTTGTTCGACTCGAGATCTGGAGTCATTCCAAGGGACTTTCTACTACTATATTTCACCATTCGACGGCATTTTCACCTAACCTAAAGCTCCTAGACGTTGTATAAACATGCCAAACACATATAAGAAATATCTAGGCCAATTAAATAAGGAAAATCATCACAATAGTGTTAGGGAAATATTATTATTTTGGCTTACTTAATTTCTGGGATTAACATAACTTAACCAAATCAATCCAGATTCATATATGTGCCATAAAATAATAAATCACGATTTATAAGCATTTTTCTATAATTTTTAGAGATGATTATCTTTTATTTAATTGTAATTAGCAAGTAATGATACTAATCACTCACCTTAGTTACCCCCAAATAGTTAGCTGTAAAATTGATGATGATTTGGCTCGGATCTCAATGCTATGCCGCAGCCCTAATCTTGATATGATATTTACTAACTTAGGTTTAGGCTAATTAAATAACATATTAGAAGGTATTTTATAGGATGGAAATCGTTAGTGGTTGATGGGACCTTTCTAGGGAGTTGCAAAAGTGAAAATGAATGATTCTCCAACCTCATTCAGCCCCCATTTAACCCTGATTCCATAATAGACTTTGGGCCCTCCCCTGTAACACCCCATAATTATACTAACACTAAAGATGATAAATTAAAGAATACTTAATTAAATATTCAGAATTAAGTGAAAGGACTGCGCCATTGCGTTCGTCTCGGAATTCTGGTTAAAATAGACACCTGGTTTGCGTAAAACAGACACTGTATGAAGAAGTTATTAAGGTTTAAAGTTTGTATACATATAAGCCAGTTATATATGAATAAAATATGTTCCAGAATTCAAAACAGTTCAAAATCGAGTGGTTGGAAGGGAGTGGGAAAAATCCCGCCCATGGGTGTCGACCCCACGGACGATAGAGGGTGGTTGCGATGAGATGGAAGGCTTTGTGTTCCCCGAGTTGGGAGTTTGTTAAAGACAGTCCTGAGGAAGCCCATCATTCTAAGATGACTATTCATCCAGGCGGTGATAAGATGTATAGAGATATGAAGTGGGTTTTTTCGGGCTAGGATGAAGAAAGATGTGGCGGAATTTGTTTCTCAATGTCTGATTTCCCAACAAGTCAAAGCTGAGCAAAAGAAGCCCGGTGGTTTATTTCATCCTTTGGAGGTCCCATAGTGGAAGTGAGAGAGTGTCTCTATGGATTTCATCGATGGTTTTCCTAGATCAAGGTAGGGTAACACCAGTATTTGGGTTATAGTAGACAGACTTACTAAGAGCACTCATTCCATCCCAGTTAAGAGTAAGAGTACGGCGACATGGTTAGCAGCAGTTTACGTTCGTGAGATGTCCGTCTTCATAGAGTACCCTCCAGTATCATAAGTGATTGTGACCCCTTTTTGCTTGTGAATTTTGGAGGAGCTTGAAAGAAGCATTAGGTACACAGTTGTGTTTGAGCACCGCTTATCATCCTCAGACCGATGGGCAGATGGAAAGGGTGAACAGAATTCTTGAGGATATTTTAAGACTGTGTATCCTAAATTTCGGAGGGACTTGGGAAGAGCATCTTCCTTTAGTAGAGTTCACCTACAATAAAAGTTATCAAGCTAGTATTGGCATGGCACCCTTCGAAGCATTGTACGGACGACCATGTAGATCACCGACTTGTTGGTGGGAGTCTACAGAAAGACTTCTACTTGGACCGGCTATGGTTAGAGAAATGCCCGAGAAAATTGATCTTACTAAATGACAAATGAAGACCGCTCAGGATAGGAAGAAATCCTATGTAGATAGGAGAAGGACTAACATTGAGTTTGAGGTGGGAGACATGGTTTTCATTAAGGTATCAATATTAAGGAATGTGGTTCGCTTTGGATCTATAGGGAAATTGGCACCATGATTTGTAGGGTCATTTGCCATAACAGAAAGGATTGGCCAAATGGCCTATAGGGTGAGGTTGCCAGAGAGACTATCCAGTGTCCATGATGTTTTTCATATTTCTCATTTACATATGTGCTTGTATGATACCGTAGAAGTAGTTGAGCCGAGTATGCTTGAGGAAATAGAGGTAGAATTGGAGGCGACAGTTAGACGAGTTCCTACCCGTATTCTTGGATCAGAAGTTAAGAAGCTACGCAACAAGAAGTCAAGTTAATGAAAGTTATGTGAGGAGATAACCAAGAGGATGCAACTTGGGAGACCGAAGACAAGATTCACGCTTCATACCTTTTCCTTTTCAAGAATATGTTCTTTACTTCCTTTCCAAAGCTTTTATTCATGCTTGTTTATATAATTTAAGTATATCCTATCGATCGAATCTTCGACCTTTAGGTAGGAATCCCATGGATGTAAACATGTGTTTGAGACATTTTATGTTTGATGGATGCAAGTGGATGCAAGTGTTTGCTAGTGGTTGCTCGTGGATGCATATACACACACATTAGGCACTAGATCGACTCAATCACTTTCATACTGCATATGGATGTGTGTGCATTATTATTTTTCACTTTTAATGATGAAAGCGGGTGTATCATCATACGGATGTTGCATTTGGACGGATGATTGTGCACATATATAGAACTTACATGTTATAATAGGATTATTTGCATACATATTGGATTCATGGCACTAACATACATTGCATTAAGGAGGTCGACTGAATCAGTGGACCGCTTGATCTTTCGCATTAGTATAGGGACATATACACACACCTTTGCATATGTTCATATAAGCATTAGAAATCTTTTAAGGACTATGGATGCCTGTGGTAGGTGGATGAGTAAATGGGTGTTGGATGTTAGGATATACATTCTCTTAACTTAGAGATTTCGGGGACGAAATCCTTTGAATAGGGTAGAATGTAACACCCCGTAATTTTAACAACACTAAAGGTGATAAATTAAAGAATACTTAATTAAATATTCGGAATTAAGTGAAACGGACTGCACCATTGCATTCATTTCAGAATTCTGGTCAAAATAGACACCTGGTTTGCGTAAAAAGGACACCGTATGAAGAAGTTATTAAGGTTTAAAGTTTGTATGCACAGTTATGTACGAATAAAATAAGTTCTAGAATTAAAATAGTTCAAAATCGAGCAGCTGGAAGGGAGCGGGAAAAATCCCACCCATGGGTGTTGACCCCATCAGGGGGTGTCGACCCCTGGGTCGACACACCAAGGAGGGTTGACCCCCTCACCACAGATCTGGGAAGATTCTTCTGTTTGAATGTGGACTCCTTTCTTGGCTTGGTTCGTTGGCTTTAGGCTATAAATAAGACCCCATTTCTCTTGTTTTTACACACCAAAAACAATGGAGAACTAGATGCTGCCTGCCCAGATTAAATTAAGCCTTTTCTTCTTCAACAATCAAGTCATTCAAGTTTAGAGATCCGTGATTCAACATCTGCAATTCTATTTCTTATATTCAATCACAGTGAGTCTATGCTATTTCTAGATCTAAATACTTAAAAATTAATCTTGACATGACTATAACTTGGATCTAAGCCTGCGACTATATAAATCATATCAGATATGTTATAACCTATGTATATAAGTTATTATGACATGACTATGAACTAGATCTAAGCCTATACCTATTTATCATGCCAGATCTACCATTGTTTATTGATCTAATTTATTGTTTAGATCTCATCATTCCCGTTTATGATGTCCCTATTATGTTAGAATCAGTTCTTCTATCACATGTTCATCAGATCTGTTCCTATATGCCTACCTTGTCATTATGCCCAACTTTGTCACTATATGTTTATTAATTGCTATGCCTATTTCTGCCATTATATCTATGCAGTTAAAGCCCCGCTAAAGCCCCGAAAAATCCCCTCTATAGCCCGTAATGTCCTTCAACCGCTACGCTATTTCTATTTAGAGCTTATGAACAGTAGTTCGGCTTGGATCCCCGCTATTTTCCGCTGCACCCGCTAAATCAAAGTTTTTTAGCACCCGCTTTAGCAATATTATTATACGAAGCTTGATTTGACTAGTTATCTTTTAAAACAAATCGATATAGTTAGTGTAAAGAGATAATTTTAACATATAAGTGTCCAATATATGGTAGAAATCTATTATAGTAATCAATTTTAATGTGTGTAACCATGACATTCTTTGATTTTGTTATATAAGTTTAATAGATATTAGTTTCTTCTATATAAATGATGTGAGAATGATAATTAATTTTGAAAGGCAAATGAGCTTTATTAGCAATAGAGAACAATTACATGAGAACACAAGACACAAAACAAACTGCACACTATACAACCCAAGCATGGTGGTATCGAGAAAGAAAATGATAAAATACAACCATACAAAATAGAAAAAACTCAATACCACACATGGACCAACAACTATACATAATGACTAACACGAACAACACTAATGACTGCAAAACAGTTAAGCTTGCTAACAGATTAGCACATCATCAACTATGAACGAACTACCTTGTGCTTCAGCTCTACATGACTAGCACTGCAATTCCAACCAAAATCAACAGCTCAAGGCAAAACCAATAGCACCATCAACTTGCTCTTAAACTGTTCAAAATTTTCCTATTAATAGCAGCAAATAGCTCATTCATATTTAAGGAAGAATTTGAAAAAAAATCCTTCTATTCCTTTCAGCCCAAATCTCATACAAGGACACCTTCCACATCTTCAACAACAACATGCCTCTACCAGTCCTCCATCTAGTAGCCTTGAATAAGGTAAACCATTCATCTCTACTTACTAAAGAAGGCCTGTGTAAGTTACCAACAGCAAGAATTCTTCTCCAAATTTGATGAAAAAAGGTGCATTCAAAGAACAAGTGTGTATTACACTCATCTTCAGACTTACAAAAGACACACAGTTGATCAGGAATAAGACCCATTTTATACAATTTTTCTTTGGTATTAATAGTATTCGACATCACTTTCCATAATAGGAAATTAGATTTTGCAATACTCATATAATTCCAAATCCTCTTGTACCAAGGATATACAGGCTTTTCCCCACACAAAAGATCATAAACATGACAAATAGAATGAGTACTGCCACTCCATGAAATAGATAAATCATCATTAATCTTGAATCTGGAAGAAATATCATTCCAAAGTGAACGCGGAAGTGCAGAATAACTATGTGGCAAAACAAGTACTCCATCATGCATAACATATTCAACCTTAGCATTCTCAGGAATTCCACTATTATATCTCAGAATATAATCCACCAAATTACCTAAAATTAACCCATGACCAGCCCACGGAGAATACCAAAAGGAAAGACCAATCAATTTACTAACATTGCACTGAACAAAAGGTAAAAAAACACTCCTGAGTTTAAGAATTTGGCTCCAGCTCCAACTACAATACTGAGGAATATCCATAATCCAAAAATTCTTCCTACCAATAAGATTGTTTTTAACAAATCTAGACCATTGGTTATTTCCATCAGAGAATAGTTTATTGATATAAAAAGAAATAGCAGCCTTGTTCCAAAGAAGAAGATTAATTATTCCAACCCCACCACTTTTTTTATCTTCACACAATTTTGCAGAAGAAATAGGAGTAATTTTCATAGCAAACGGATCACCATGCCATAAGAAATTATTCATTGCACTCATAATCATGTCGATCAACTTCACAGGAAGGATGTAATGCCTAGTATAATATGTAGTCATAGAAGAAATAACAGAGTGAATAACAGTAAGTCTACCTGCTTGAGACAACCTACAGGAAGGCCACTGCTTCATTCTATCTATTATCTTTTCATACAACGGCATACATTTATCTTTTGTAATCCTGCCACTGAAGAGAGTAAGACCAAGGTAAGAAGCATTATCAGGTAGCTCCTTCAGACGAGAAAATGCAATAAGTTCAGCTTTCTTATCAAGTGACAGTCTAGCAATTTTTATATGAGACTTGCTCAAATTTACTTGAAGTCCAGTAATCCTGTAAAAGGTCTGAAATATGGAAAGGATGAACTTTATATTGGAGAAGGAAGGCTTGTTAAAAAGAATGAGGTCATCTGCAAAGAGCGAGTTATAGTGGGATTTTTACACCGTGGATGCAATTCAAGTTCACCATTCTGCACCTTTTCAACAACCAAAGACTTTAACAATTCCATAACAACTATTAAAAGATAAGAATAGATGGGGTCCCCCGGTCTCACACCTCTCTTACTCTTGAAAAATCCATGCAAACAACCATGTCTTGAAATAGAGAAGGAAGGGGGAGATATGCAAGTGTAAATCCAAGCAAGAAACGGTTTAGCAAAGTTCATTCTAGACATAGTAGCCAATATAGAAGACCAGGAAACACTGTCGAATGCTTTCTTAATATCAAGCTTCAGCATGCATCGTGGAGAAATATTCTTTCTATCATATCCAATGAGTTACTTTTGAGTATTCAGAATATTGTCACTTATGGATCTTCCTAAAATATAACCAGACTGATTGCAAGAAATCACTGATGGCAGCACATTATGTAATCTATTAGATAGAACCTGAGAAATAATCTTATAAAAGACACTGCAACATGAGATAGGTCTAAAATATGAGACAGAGGAAGGATTATCCACCTTTGGAACCAAAGCAATTGAAGTGGTAGAAAAGCAAGAAGGAAAGTTATTATTCAAAAAGAAATGCAGAACAGCTGCTATAATATCATTACCAATCGTAGGCCAACATTTTTGTAGAAAACAGGCATTAAACCCATCAGGTCCACCAGAGCTTGAAGGGTCCATATTAAAAACAACAACTTTAATCTCATCACCAAAAATAACAGCAATAAGCTCATTGGATTGAAGTCCAGAAATTTGAGGAAGCATAATATGGAAAAGAGGATCAATAGTAGCAGAAGATAAGGAAACAGAAGCCAGAATGGAGCCAAAATAGTCTACAAAAGCTTCATTTATATTAACTTTATATGTTAAAGTATTACCATCCTTATCAATAATCATGTGAATAGCATCCTTCACCTTGTTTATCTTTAAGGAATTATGGAAATATTTGGTGTTTCTATCAGCCTCCAAAAACCTCTTCAAAAAGGAACTTTGCTTTGCCGAATAGAATTCAAACTCCAATAAATCCTTAAGTTTAACCTGCAGATCTTTCTCCATGCATTGAAGCTGTAAATCATAAGGTCTACCAATCAAACAATTCTGCACCTTAATTAATTCTTTACGCACACTAGACGAATGAAGAGATCCAGATCCAAATTTATGATAAGACCAAGCTTTAAGATGAATCTTCAATAACCTCAGTTTGCATTGTAATACCTCCATAGGATTATTCCCATAATAATTGTTCCATGCCTGCAACAAAATACTAGATTTTTTTTGTCACATAACCAAAAATTTAAAAGAGGACTTCCCTTTAACAATGGCATCAACATTCCCCCAGTAAAAAAGAAGAGGACAATGATCTGAAACAGTAGGAGGAAATGAATGATAAGAAGCTTTAGGACAAATGTTAAGAAATGAGGAGTTAACGAAGATGTGATCAAGTCTGCATAGAGTAGGATTACCAATGTGACTCTTATTAGACCAAGTGAAGCCAGAACCAAAACAATTAATAAGAATCAAGCTGGATTTAATAATAGCTTGATTAAGAGGAGCAATGTCCCGTATAGAAAGAGGGCAACCACCTACTTTTTGAGAGGAAGAAAACATACAGTTAAAATCCCCTCCCAAGATCCAGGGATCACTCAATGAATGGATATGATAAAGATTATTCAAAAAAGAATTTCTCAGTGACGAAGCATTATGAGCATAGAAAGAAGTAAGAAAAAATTCATTGTTAGAGGGAAGATAAACACATTTGAAATGAAGATGCTGATCTGAAGAAGATAGTTGGACAAGATTAAAAAACTGAGGATTCCACAATGTTAATAGACGGCCAAAATTAGCTACCTGAAGGTTATGGACAAATTTCCAATTAGGAGAAATAAATGCGACAACTTTAGGAGTAGAAGTTATATCAAGCTTAGTTTCAAACAAACACAATAACTGAATTTTCCTATCGTGAATGAAGAACTTAATCTCACTTTGCTTTGAGGGAAGATTCATCCCTCTTATGTTCCAGAAACATATATTATGAATCATTTCTTAACTTGAGGAGATTTTAATGAAGGGGCAGGATACTGCCTAGTATTTCTTTTTGATAGGGATTTCAAAATACCACGTGGTAAAACATCATCCTGTTTGAATTCAACACCATCATCAATTCCAGCAGAATTCAAATCAGATTTCTTTTTCTTGCACTTCTTCATCTTTGAAATTGACTTATCTGCAGAGGCCAGAAAATCACTAAACAATGGTTTAGGAGGAATTATAGTAAAATCCTTCTCATTAAAATCTGAGGATGAAGAGGCCTTGGAAGCAGAATTGCCAATAGTTTGTGGAGGTGGTGGAGGAAGAATGATGTCTTTATGAGGAGCAAGATGGGAGTACAATGATGAATTACCATTAAAAGAGGAAGAAGATGGAGAAGGAAAACTGAAAGAAGAATCACTAGCTTGATTACAAATAGAAGGGGAGAAACGAAGAAGAACAAGATAAGGAATTGTTTGTGGAAGATAAATGCTGAGCATTAGAGTCAAACAAAGAAGAGGATGAACCAGTAAAGGGAAAATCAAAAAGAGATGAGAAGGAATTATGAAGAGTGAAGTCGTCCTGCACTTGTTTGCCCTTATGGTTAATATTATCATTGGATTTGTGTCTAGAAGCGTGATCATTTTTCCTTAGCACAACATTGTTACCATTCATATCAGCAAAAACAATATTCTGGTTGCCTCTGCCAAGAGTTGAAGTATTGGCATCCATACTTTCCTTATTATTTACTTGCAGTTGTACCTTAGAACCATAACCTTTAATCTCAACAACCTTTTCTAAAGCCTCATTAACATCTCTTTGCACATCAGTTCCAAATTTACCATTTTTCTCATCAAAACCTGTTTCTTTTTATTAGTAACTCTATTCCAATTAAACTCATTTTTATGCACTGGAGCTGAATGCATAGCCTTATTTTTAACTACACTTGTAGCAGTATTCCTATATGCATCAACATCAACATGAGTTTCACAAGACTTAACCTCTACCTTTGAATGAATGTCACACTGATCCGTAGTATGACCAAAAAGTTTATAATGAATGCAAATACTTGGTTTATAGTCATATGAGACAATGACTGGAGGACAATTATCACCAAAATCACTAAGCTCAATATAGTGGGGTAATTCTGAATTAGCCTCAACCTCTACAAGCACTTTAGCATATTTAATCGTATGCATTTTCTCTGTGTTTGCATCAAAACAAATAATCCTTCCAACTTGACAAGCCAACCAATTAATTCCCATTAAAGTCCATAACAACAATGGAATACGATGTAGATGAATCCATATTGGAAATCTTTTAATTTGTGAATGAGCATTACCTATTGAAGGATCCCATCTAGTTATAATGAACATGCGCCCTCTGATAAAAATAGGATCAGCTTTCAACAATTTCTCTCTGTCCATGTCATTTGAAAACTTGAAATAAAAGTAAAGGCCATTTATTTTTATATCTACATCCCGATTTAAGGACCAATAACCACGTAGAAAATTCACAACAGACAGATAGGATAAGGTTCCCTCAAGAAAAAAACCAACCAGAAAATGATTCTAATATTTCATACCTTCATCTTTAACAATTGAAGGAGGACTTCTCTTAGATTTATCCTTGATTTTCTCAAATTGCACCGGCTTAAAGGATCCAACATTTCTTGGTAATGAATTGAACAAAGAAAGATAATCTTTCTTTATTACAGGGTCAGGATTCTTTGAACCATTCGACACATTATTCAAGGCCGCAGAAGAAGGATCAGAGCAAACAATTACCATAGAAGGATCAGAAGCTAAAGAAGGGCTAGGCTTAACAGGGCCACTTCCATTAGAACTAGAATTGATAGGATTAGAAGGATCCAAGAAAGTACTCGACGAAATGCCAAGAAGAACATCACTATTCAAATTTTCTGAACTTCCAAGGTTAGCATTAGATCCAATAGGATTATCTACAAACAAAGGATTAACGAAGATATTAACATCAGAGGATGACTTAATCGAATCAAGATCAAGTTCGCTAGAAGAAGGAGCTTTTAAGGTATTATCAAGAGAAGGAGGGTAGGGAGGAGGTTAAGGAAGAACAGGAAAATGGGGAAGAGAGGACGAATCAAGAGAAGAAGAAGAAGACGAATCAAAACCAGCGGAAGTGGACGCCATTGCCAAAGGACGGGAAATTTCCCAATCGGCCTTCGCCAATGCTGCATCGAGAATGATAATTTATTCATTTTGAAATAGTTGTTTTTACATTTAATGCACCTTTTTGCACCTCCGCTATATCCCTGCTATTTCCCAGATTTATCCCCGCTACACCTTTTTGAACCTCCACTGCTACAGAACCACTTAAGTGCTTTAACTGCACAACATTATATGTCAATCTTGTTATTATGTTCATTTCTGTCATCTTCTCCTTTTCCCTTTTATTTTTATAGTCAGGCTGCTTTTGAGCCTAGGCATGCCGCTGAAATATGAAAATGCGTAAAATTGGGAATAAAGGGAAAATGCTAAAATGGGGCATAACTTGTATTGGGAAATTTAGGCATAAGTTGAATGAAATACATGAATATGAATCTGGTGCATAAACCAAACCTTGATTAAAGATCTGAATTTAGGGCATACAATACGCGATGAATATGACTTGGGAAAAAAGGGGCATGAAAACCTATAATGACATAGGAATAATTGGTTAATATTGAAAATTCCTAGAATTACAGTAATTAGAAACTATAACCGCGCTTAGACACGAGGTTTAATTACACATGTGGTGGAAGTCTACCCGGGCATGTCCAGTAACCACAATGGTGAATCTAATGTGAGGGGTCTAAGTGCATTAACATGAAACGTGCTAAGACATAAGGTTAAGCCGGATTTGTGGAAGAAGTTTGCCTGGAATCAACCAGCATATCCAGCATCCACAAGTTATAGGCTTAATGTGGGAGGTCTAGCACATTATAACCATAAATGAATATGGTAATAAACTTGAATACTTAACCTAGTTGAATCCATAGGGATTGTATATGTTAACTGGAGTCGGGGTTAAATAAAATTGTATGAAATAGTGGGAGGGTTAAGTATATCTTGGGTTGTTGCGTAATATTTATATATAGGCCCACAAACTTAACTTGTGGGGCTATGCAATCTTTTTACTCTGGTATGGCATAACCTATGGAAAACCTAGTAGTGGGGATGCAAGCGTAGGGGGAAGCTTGTATCATCTTGAGCGTGGGACCTGTTTTAGTCTAGGTATCAAACGAGTACTATGAACTAGGTCAGGGTCGGGGCATGCTTACTAGGCTGATTGTAAAAGATCCAAATGTGGGGGACGATATGGGCGGCTCATTCCGACGGGGTCATGTGTGTGCATGGGTCCGGCATAGGAGGTTTAGATGTCGTGACACCTATAGATATGGTTGTGCACATCTTGAAAACGAAGAGTTGCCACTTTAGGAAGTGATACATCCTACTGTGGGGCCAGCACAGGGTATCTACAGAGTAGGGAGCCGATCGATTGGGGTAGTAATTAGGTACACCTAGACTCTGGTATGTTTAGGAACCCGTTAATACCCTTAGAGGTAACTCCAGTATGTTTAGTTGGGCTGCCTGTTGTTTGTTTGGGGTTAAACTTCTCACTAGATATACGCATAAGTCTACCATCTTATACTTGTGGAGATCATCTTGTTCATTCGACACTACTATTGGTGTAGAGAAATAGAAAGTATTATAGAAGAGCAGTATATTCTATCATGTTTATCCTGTTTACCTTGTCATACCGACCTTATTGTGCTGTTATGTATCTCTCCAGTTTATATGCCTGTTATGATACTTTTACTTATTTATATGCTAAAAGTAACTAGATTCGCCAGACTTTATGTCTAACCCATTTTGTTTCCTCTTCTTTCTCTTCCGCCCCCCCCCCCAGATTCTCAGGTTGGGAATACTCAAGCTTGATTAGGATTCTGCTTACATCTTGGTTGGAGCTGCTTAGATGTACTACCTGATTTCATATCTCTCTCTGCTATGGATATGTTTTAGGTATTATGCTTTTTTATTATTGTACTCTGATGATTTAAGTACAAGACAGAAGTTTTAAATTGATGTAATGGGTTTCATGTATTGCAGATATATGATGTAACCATGGTTTGAACTATGATGTTTTCTGCTAAATAAAATTTTGAATTCCGCTGCTATTTATTATCTGTTTTATAATGTTTCTGTTTCTGTTTACCTGTGACGCTTCACGAAACTTAATGCATTCTCTTAATCAGTTACATTGACGGACATGGGGTGTCACATCCCCTTAATGACCTTACCCAACCCAATTAAGTAGTCTAAACCAGTCCAAAACTTAGTTCATCCATTCCTCTCAATCGGTAAGTCTGTTTGCTTAATGTGACCACTCTACGAAATGGGAATTTGAATCTAATAGAAGTGGTTTTAGCTTATCAGTCAAAAATTATAGGCAAAATAAGATTCTTCAAGGAAAAAACAGTTACATTAAAATTCAACAAAAATGATGAAAGTAGGAAATGGCCCTAACAGCCATTTCCTAACGTTATAAAATCCTACAACCTCATATGACAATAAATAAATATTCTACGATCCTCTGATACATAGAATATGGGTCGTTAAATTCTTCCCCTTCAAGAAATTTTGCCCACAAAATTTCTTAAAAAACAAACAAGATTGTCCTGCATGCCTATCAATCATTCACAAGCAATCAAATATACATAGTAAACCTGATGGCAAAACAATTTTGGTCTACCCTAGCATGCGCGGTACTAAACGGGGAAGCTAATGATATTACAAATGGAAATTTAAGAGTGATGGCTTAAAATTCACAAAGTGAAGATCCTCGGATAAGACGTCCTCATGCACCCCTCGGTCTCCCAAGTACAATCACTCTCATTCTCGCTCCAATGAACATTAACAAGCCTCATAGTATTCCAGTATTCCTTCTTAGTTGTTTTGTATCGTGTTCAACGATACGAATTGGTCTACGTTGGCTTTGTTTCTACCTCAATATCATTCAAATGATTTGGTGTGATAGCTGTATTGGAATCATGCAAAAACTTTCTCGGGCGGGAAACATGGAACACATTGTGTACCTCAGCCATCTTCTGGTATATGCCAAATTTCTAACCCATGCCAGAACTGGGAATGGACTGACAAACCTTGATGCTAACTTTCTCCTACTAACAAACCAAATCACGTTCCTCAAAGGAGAAATATTCACAAACATCAAATCACCCACGGAGAACTCCAAGTCCCTTTATCACTTATCAGCGTAGCTCTTATTCTTGTCTTGGGTGGTTTTCATCCGTTGTCGGATGATCTCAATCTACTTTGAAGTTTCTCTAATCATATCTGATCCAAGAATTAAATTCTCACCTGCCTCCCATTAACATGAGGGAGCATTGCACGACCTTTCGTATCGCGCTTCATATGGAGCCATGCCAATGCTTGACTAATGACTATTATTGTATGCAAACTCAACCAAATGTCAATTGTCATCTCACGATCCTCCAAAATCTAGGATGCATGCTCTTAGAAGATCTACAAATTTGTGATTCACCCTTTCCGTATGACCATCAGTTTGAGGGTGATAAGCAGTACTAAAATGTAACTCTGATCCCAAAGCCTCTTGTAAGCTCTTCCAGAATCCACTAGTAAATAATGGATCTCGGTCACTCACAGTGCCTTTTGGTACTCCATGGAATCACACAATCCATTTCACATACAATTCTGCTAGTTTGGCTGTCGTCATATTTGACTTGACGGGCATAAATCTGGCGCTCTTGGTCAATCTATCTACAGTGACCCAAATACTACTTTGCCCTACTCGAGTCCTCGGCAAATCATCAATGAAGTCCATCGAAACTTGCTCCCATTTCCACTCAGGCTTTTTCTGCTTAGGTTTACCTAATTGACAGTTCATGCACTTGGAGATAAATCTCCCAATGTCCCTTTTCATGCCTTCCCAGTAGTATGCTCTCTTCATGTCTTGATACATCTTGTTACCACCGGGATGTAAGGTTAACTTTGAGTGATGACACTCTTTAAGTACTTCATCTCTTAATCCTTCAACGTCAGGCACAACTAATCTTCCACTTTACCTAAGCCAACCTTCACGGTCGAGTTTGTACATGGTCTCAACCTTATCATCTTCTCCAAATTTCACTTTGGTGATAATCTCGGATGTCTCCTTTGATCAGAACTGATTCGTTCAACCAAAGTTGGTATAACCGTTAAGTTTGCCAACATCTTTGGCCCCATTTCACATCTAGGCCTAAAATCATACCCAGCGATATATTCTAGTTGCTTCAATTCTAGGAACATAGTTCTCAAACCAACACATCTCATACTTAATGCATCAGCTACTGCATTACCTTTTCCTAGGATGTATGTGATATTAAAATCATAGGAAGCCCAAAACTCCAATCACCGTTGTAGATGGAGATTTAGATCTTTCGAAGAGAAAAGATACTTCAGTGACATATGGTTAGTAAATAATTTGAATATTTCCCCCAAAAGCTAATGTCTCCACATCCTCAATGCAGACACAATCAAAACCAGTTCTAAATCATGCATGGGGTACCTCTTCTCATGTGGTTTTAGTTGTCGAGTAGCATAAGGTACAACCTTACCTCCTTGCATGAATACTGCACCTAGCCCGGTACCACAATCATCAGTGTAATCCGTCATCGCTTCATTTCATTTTAGAATAACTAACACTGGAGCACTTGTCAACCTCTTTTTTAGACTCTTAAACGCACCCTCACATCTATCATCCCATACCAGCCTGGTTTTTTTAGTTAGCTGAGCCAACGGTGCCACTGTCTTGGAAAGTCCTGGATAAATTTATGATAATACCCAATAAACCACAAGAAACTTATCACATCGGTTGCTTTCTTGGACGTAGACCAATCTTGTATTGTCTCCATCTTCTCAAGGACCACGGCGATACCATTCTCAGAAACAACATGGCCTAAGAACCTCACCTCTCTCCTCCAGAAATGACATTAAGAAAATTTGGCCTTAATCGATGTTTCCCTAACACTTCCATCACAACTCTCAAATGATTCTTGTGCTCTTCTTCTGTTCGTGAGTACACCACAATATTGTCAACATGCATAAGTACAAACTTATTCAATTGATCCCTGAAAACACGATTCATGAGATCCATGAAATATGTTGGTGCATTGATCAGTCCGAACGACATAACCAACCAATTGTGAAAACTAGACGGCGTTCGAAATGTTATCTTGGGTACACTCTCTTCCGCTATCCGTAGCTGATGGAATCCTGTCGCAAGGTCTAACTGGGAAAATATCCGCGCATCATTCAATTGTTCAAAAAAAACATCTATTTAAGAAAAAGAATACTTATTCTTTCTTGTCACCTTGTTCAGCTCATGGTAGTCTACACATAATTTAAGAAAACCATCTGCTTTCATGGCGAACACAACAGGTGCTCCTCACTCAGAAATACTTCTCCGAATAAACCCTTTCCTCAAGAGGTCACCCACTTGCACCTCGATCTCAAGCTGCTCTCTTGGTGCCATCCATCGAAGAGGCAGTGTTATATGTCTGACATCTTTCACTGAATCAATATAGAACTCAATCTTCCAGTGTGGTGGAAATCCGACACTCCTAAAAGATGTCTGGATACTCGCCAACTACAGGTACACTCAATAACACATCGTGCAAAATGTCAAGGGAATACATCAAACTAGCCATCACTTCATCACCAGGTAGGCAACCCAACACTACCCTCCACCTATCCTCTACCCCTAACGATCACTGAAGACCTCTCACAGTCCACCACCACCCCCATACCTCTGGGGCCAATCGACTCCAAGGGTAATAACAAACCCAGAACAAAGTAATCACACAAAAGCATGCATATGACTCGATAAGACCAACCCATGACAAATCATGCAAAGGCTAGTAGAACCATCAATTGGGTACGTTACAATTAAAGGTCGATTAACTATCTCGGGTTCCAATCCCAACCTATCGACCATATCACTAGATGTAAAGAATGGGAAGCCCCAGAATCACATAATACTCAAATAGGAACATCATAAACTGAAAGCATACCTTGGATGGCAACACCTTTTCCTTTTGCTGCCACGGTTGGGGCATTAGACGAATAAGGAACAACATTGAGATTGTATGCCTTCACCAACCTCTTATACTTTGGAAGTTTTGGATAATCTTTCTTGAAATGTCCCTCCTTTTCACAGTTGAAACACTTCCTTGCCCTGGCTTGGACTTATAGTCCTTGATATAATGGTCCTTTTTGCCACATCCATAACACTCTATCTTTTTCTTAACCTTCTTTTTCCCATCCTTGGTCTGGAAAGGCTTCCTTTAATTAAGAGACTTCTTCTTGCCTCCACCGTCCACCTACGGCTTTGGTTCTTCCTTAGAAACAACAGAAACTTCAGCCTACGACTTAGGGTATAGGCTATCTGACCTCAAAGCTTTTCCGACGATGGACTCAAAATTCTCGTCGATGTGATTTATTAGCCTTTATTCTAAGCAATCATCCAACTCATAATGAATTTATCATTCTTCTTCTCAACCTTATCAATAAAAATCATTTCTTACTTTGACAATGTGTCAAATTCAGCAACATACTTAGAAACAGTCCTGCCATTAAGCTATACTGTAATGGCTGGATTTTTTTTTAGCTTCTGACATTCATTTTAATAAGGAAATTTAGATATATCTAGAAGACTCGACCAATTTAAATATGTATAATCACTTATATGTATGTATATACATATATGATTTACACTATAACTTAATATACACAGGATATATTAACTAAATGTTTTAACAACTTAAGAAATAATGGCGACACATTTTATAACATTAGGAAGTGTAGGGATGCTAGCAACATGAAATAAGTGTGGAAATTCCTATTTTACAACTAACATGTATAAGTTGTCATATACTAAGCAAACAAGTAATGAGATTAACACCTATATATTTATATATTTATATATATAAGTATAGCATGAAAAGTATAGGCATATATATATATATATATTTCTATATACATATGCTACAGCCTAAGTATATATATAAGTATATATATACACCAAGTTCATTTGCAAGAAGTATAGTCCAACCTTTAAACAAAATCAAGTCCAAAACCCCATCATTTAGAAATAGATTTGAATTTAATCATCACCTAATCCCTACACTATTACTTGCGGCTGAACTAATAATGAGAGCAAACAAATATCATAGAGGAAAAACTATTTTTCTCTTAAGTTTTGTGATGGTAAGTGTTGAGAGCATTTAATGCAAGCACGGGGAGCATTTAATGAAAGCATATAGTCTTGTACTTAGAGGAGACCAAGGAAACGTTGGTAGAAATATCTCTTGTAGAAAGTACTTTAAAACATGTTGTATAATGTTCGGGCCATTCGAATGAGAGAGAAAGGGGTAGGTAGAAGACGTGGTTTTTTACTGTTAAAAGCATAAGGGAAAAACTATTGTTTAAAGAGAAAAGTTGGCCTATAAATACACAATCATATCCATGCAATCGTCTTTCACAAACACAAGAACACTTTGCTGAAACAAAAACCATCTACAACAAGAAATTTGTGAAAGCTTTTCAGGTGAGTAAACCTCACTAAGTCAAGTTGATATTTTACTTTACAGTAAACAGTTTTTATGTTTTCATGTGTATATATTACTGCAAGTCCTATCATGATTGTTAAACACCTTATAGATTCTAGAAACACCAAGTATATCATCAGTAAATCCAAACCAAAAACTTCACCCAAAAACTAGATCTGAAAACCGAAGTGATAAATGGCTTTCAAGTTATAAATGTGTGTGCTTGCGGAGAGAGAAATGTTGAGCATGGAAAGGTGTTTAAGGGAAAGCGCTGGACCATGCATTTCACGAGAGAGGGGGTACAGACTTCGGAGGAAGAGCACTGTAGCGGAGAAGAAAGATACCGAGTGGGTGGTGGAGCTCAGTCTTGTCGCAGAGGTGATGTGAAGGAATTCAAATCCATATATATACACAGAAAACAAACCGCACCCCGATCTGAAAATATCTCCACACTAAAATCCTCCATTTCTCTCACTTCAGTCCGTCTCCAATTCTATACCCAAGCTTTTCTTCCATTGTGCTTCAAAAGTAAGTCAGAAACTATACATAATATGGTGCTAGTCTTTGACACAGTGAACTCAGGGTTCACGTCCTTTGAAGGGACGCATTAACTCGAGAAATGAACGTCGGATCTGAATAGTGGGGCAGAGATAGAGAAGCTGCGAGTTGAAAGAGGTGGAAGGCGTTGGACTCAGGGTAGGAAGGCGCATGTAGAGGTGGGTTTTGAGGAGAGTTGGTCGATGGAGAGTATATGACGCAAATGAATATTTCAGAAAGAAGGAAATACACGAGGCGCGGGTGTGTTGAGAGTTCAAGAGTGAGATAATGGCGCTGATATTTGTTTGAATAAATGGAGCGTTGACAACTATATACTGGAAGGGGCTGACTTGGTGTGAGCAGGCTACTATTTGAAGTGGGTTGAATTAAAGGGAAGGAGGTGTAGTGTGAAAGGTTTTCAGCCATGCAAAGGTATGGTGTGGGAGGAGTACTACTGGTGTACACGTTGTGTGTACAGTAGATGTAGGGGTTCGGCAAAATGGAGAGATGAAGGCATAAATATGATGTTGGGTTTCAGTAGGACGATGGACTGTGAAAAAGTATGAAGTAGTAAGGAGGTGGGGTGCTAAACGCTTACTGATGTTCCAAGCAGGAGGGCGTTTGCAGGTAGTTAAATGATAGGAAGAAGTGATGGAGTGGTGGCCCGCTCGTTGGTTTTAAATACTAGAAGGAGGGTGAATGACGGTGAGGCCACGGTTTAAACTTGAAGTTTGGATTGTTTGGGCTGATGACGTGGAGGGTGTGTGCTGTGAAACATGGGGTTTTCACGTGTCAGGGAGTGGTTGCATGCATGTGTGACCGGGTCTCACAAGGCACTGTGATCATGAAGTTGCGCAAGCAAGGGACAAGGGCAGTCTCGATGATGTCATGCAGAGGAGGGGAGTTTGGCTATGAAGAGGATCGGATGAATACACGGTGACGCGAGGGAAAATGGGAAGCTGGAACACGTCTAACCAATGGAGGGACTCAACATGTATTTGTCGCAGTCTAGACAAGCAGCGTGAGCTGTTGTAAGGACTTTGGCAAACTCGTGAAGACATAAGTGGTGAAGCTGGGTGACGTAGCCTGTTGTACGACATGAAGTGGTTACGGGGTGCTATATATAATGGTATTTATGTTCAGAGAGCAGGCGCGGTTCATAACCAAGTAAGTTCAGTCGGGTACTGACGGTTTGAGGAGAAGGACAACTGATCAAAAATATGCGGTTATAGGAGTACGGGGTTTACTTTGCTAGAGCGGGTTAGGGCGATGGTTAGTCGAAGGGGAAGACTTGGCACGATGGCTTGGCAAATACAAGCGAGAACCGATTTTCAAAGCAAGAATTTAATTAAATGAAATTTAATTAAATTAAATAAATAAATATAATTAATCAGTAATTAATTAAATTAAATAAAAGTATAGTTTTTATTTAATATGGCAAAAACTAATGGAACAGTAAAGATGACAGTGAGGTCAGAGAATCGGAGTTGCTCGAAGAAGTTCGTCGAGTTAGAACATGAGTTTTAAAAGATAATTTAACTTAAATAAATTATAAAACAATTTATTTAAGTTTAAATAAAAGAAATAAATATTTGACAAATCAAATCAGTGTATAGAACATCGTCTGACAGTCGATGATAAGCAAGATTAAACACCGTGTGCGTAGCACGGGCTTTTTCTATACACTTCCAAATAGTGATAAAAACTGTATAACATCTTGTGTGCGTCGCACACACTTTAACTACAAAATTGTAAATGAATTTTAACATATCCAGATATGAACCTGAGAATTTTATACTGTATATATAATTATAAATACAGGATGTGCAAACTGAATTAAAGACAGTTAAGCTGAAAATAAATTATCGACTATAAAAGATATTTCGTACATCGTTTCGAAGAGTCCGGAATTTACATTCCACTTCGACTCGGATTTATACGACGTATACCGAAATCGATAAAGATGAAGAATGCAAGGACTATTTCAAAATAGTATCTACGGTCTGTTCAATCCCAGAACAGATCCGAACAGTCGAATGTCTGACAACGTATATCGATCAGATTTTACACATCGACTTTACGTAAGTGTATTTTGTTGGTGGCAAAGAAATTCGTTTCTTTAGCCTTATACCCAGAATATGTTTGTGGAAACAAATGAGTGATCTGTCAGATAGGACGGTTTGATATTCAAAGACGTTGAAGAATAATCCGTCAACGGTAACGTGACTTCAAACCTCACAACCCGAGAAAGACAATAGTTGGGCTAGGCAGCATGGCTAGTTGGGTCATACCCAAGCAGGGTATATTATCACCATCTAGAGTATTCCCTTTTTGTTTCTTAAATCTATATTCACTGCTGTAACTTCGGTAATCGGAAGGGTCATTCCCAACCGTGGAGGTGGTAATATATTCGTTACACTCAAGATAAATGAGTGGGAGGTCATGTGTGGCCGGGTTGCAGGATGTCCTTGTTGAACCCCAGTGTATCTTCTCTAGAGTACATTGATCGGTGGGTGCTCCCATACCCTGTCAGTTAGAAACCAAATTCCAATAAGCGCTCGACGGTTTAGATTTTTATTCTATGTACGTGAACGTGAGATGCAAGCGATTCACTAGATGATTATTTATTTGATAAATACTATCGTAATATCGAACGTTTTGATATCAAAATACAAGGGTCATTTTCCATATGTTAGTTATGGAATTGGGCTTAAGATTTCTAAAGTAATCGAATCTATTAATAACGGAACACCTTATCCCTTATTTCCCTGTTTACATCTTTTTAACTGTATTTACTCACACCAGTCCCCTGACTGACCCAGAGTTTATTTTCTGTGTTTTCCCTAAACTCTTGGGTACTCATAATATTTATTATGAGTAGACAAGTAATTTAGGTAGACAAATGGAACCTTACGAAGTTTCCAGTTGCAGGACAATTCTAGTAGTTTAACTACACCTATGTATCCAGTTAGATTTGTATTTCCATATCATGATGTATTATTATATAAATGTACTATGATGATGTAAGTTGTTGATGTATTATGATGTACCAGACCCTATGATGTAATGTATTTGTATTTTTAAATTCCGCTGTGAGATTGCTAATAACTTCTTATTCTTCTACTCTATTTATTCTATCTTTTCTATCTTATCTTCTAATTTCTTTCAATAATGACACGGTTTTCGGAAGGTCGAAAATCGCGCCGTTACAGATGGTATCAGAGCCTATGACCTTCGTAAACGTTTAGGCTTTGGAATAGTCAGAGAGCGTATTGTTACTAAAAACTATATTTTAATATAGGTAGATCGTAGTTACTTAGGAAATCCCTTGACATATTTTTCCGATGAGTCATTAATTTTCAATCCGTGTACTCAGGGAGTTGAAAATGAGTTCTCGTGGAGGAAGAGGCCGAGGAGCAAGCGGAGCAACTACGACAAACGGACACACTGTTAACCAGACCCAAGTGGATACTACTGAAGTAATCCGAGCACCAACTCAGCCTAACTTTGCTATGGTATGTAAGAATTACACGACTCTGGGAGGAAAGATTTTCAGAGGTACTGAATCACTGGTCGGAGTCCAAGCATGGATTAGATCGTGTGAGAAGATTTTTAAAGGACCGAGGTTGGATGACGAGCATAAGCGTCTCTTAGCTTCATGGAATCTGGAAGGAGCCGCAGCAATATGGTGGGATGCCCAGACTGCTAACACTCCTGAGGAAAACTTTACTTGGCCCATGTTCAAAGAAGCTTTTGAAGGTCAGTATCTACCTGCTACTGGAAGGACAAGGATGTACCGAGACTTCATTGACTTAAAGCAGGAAAGCATGTCTGTCGCTGAGTACGAAAACCAGTTCAACGCACTTTCAATCTTTGGACCGAAGCTAATAAATACTCTTTTGAAAAAGAACGAGATGTTTGTTGCTGGTCTTAGAGATAATCTGCAAGGAAGGATGATGGGACATTTGAAGGATCCATTTGTGGAACTAGTAGACCTAGCACTCAGATATGAAGCACTAGATGCAAAGAAACCAGGAGCGAGGATCCAGACTGGGGAGACGAGTGGGGCGAATGCCATGAAAAGGAAGGTCAACCCAGATTGGAAGGATAATCAGGGCCAAGCTAAGACGGGGCAACAGACTGTGGAAGGTAAATTTAAGAATGTGGTGTGTCACAACTGCAAGAAAAAGGGACACATTGCACGATTCTGTAAACAAAAAGGGAACCAGAAACCCCAGCAATACCCACAACAGCAACAGAAACCCCAGCAATACCCGAGACAGCAACAGAAACCTCAGCATCAGAATCAGAACCAGAATCAGAGGAACGAGATGGTAGTGAAGAATCTGTGTTTCAACTGTCATCAACCAGGACACATGGTGAAAGACTGTCCATTGATGAAGAGGGCACCACAGCCTAGGGTTTTTGCAATCAAAGATGAGCCGTCTACTTCTCAGAATGTGAAAGGGAAGGGAGTGCTGGAAGGTACTTTACAATTTAATGGAATTTACCTTCGTGTTTTATTTGATACCGGCGCTTCACACAGTTTTATTTCAGCCGAAACCATAGATCAGTTTGACCTTAAACCAATTATATCATCAAGCCCCATTTGCGTATCAAACCCCAAAGGGGGAAAAACTGAGCTTAAATTGTGTTGTGAGGATATAACTCTCTTATATCTCTCACACTCTTTTCGATTTGACTTCTATGTTCTAGACTTCAAAAGTTTCAATTTTATACTTGGATTAGACTGGTTAAGCAAGTTCCAAGCCAAGATAAAATGTGATAAAGAAATCATAACCCTTATAACTAGCTTAGAGCGAAAAGCTAGAATAACTTGTGGGAAACCGGGAATTCACACCTGTAGTTTTCTATACGCTTTAGAAGCACCTTAAGAAAGTCTTGACACTTTGGAAGTAGTAAGAGAATTCAAGGACGTATTCGAGGAAGTCGGAAGTTTGCCTCCGCATCGAGAGATCGAATTCCGAATTGATTTAGTCCTAGGAGCTAGACAAATGATTCAACCAAAGAGACGAATGGCCCCCAAGGAAGTTCAGGAATTAGAGAAACAAACTCGGGATTTGCTGAGTAAAGGCTTAATCCGACCAAGTTTTTCTAGTTGGGGCTCTACGGTGGTTTTTGTAGTGAAGTCGGATGGATCTTTGCGACTGTGTGTAGACTATAGAGAATTGAATAAAGTAACCATCCGAAATAGATATCCATTACCTAGAATTGATGACCTTTTCGACCAATTGCACGGAGCAACGGTATTCTCCCAAATGGATTTAGCAACAGGATTTCACCAATTGAGAATCTCTGAAGATTGTATCCCTTTAACAGCATTCAGAGGCCCAGATTTCTTTTATGAGTGGTTGGTTATGCCGTTCGGACTAACCAACGCACCAGCTTTCTTCGTAGATCTGATGAACAGAATCTTTAGGAAAATTCTTAATAAATTCGTTCTCGTTTTCATTGACGATATTTTAATCTTTTCAAAAACCGAAGAAGAGCACCGTGGTCATCTTAGGGTAGTGCTAGAAACTCTAAGGAAGCACGTGTTGAAGGCAAAGTTTACAAAATGTCACTTTTGGAAATCGGAAGTGAGATTTTTGGGGCACATAGTAAACGGAGGTGGGATATCAGTAGACCCAGTAAAAGTAAATGCAGTACAACTATGGAAACAACCTCAAACACCAACCGATATTCGTAGTTTCCTAGGACTAGCGGGATACTATCGAAGATTTATCCGAGACTACTCCAAAATATTGTCACATCTGACCAAGTTAACAAAGAAGGGCCAAAAGTTTATGTGGGACCCAAAGTGTGAAAAATCGTTTCAAGAACTAAAGAAGAGATTAACAGAAGCACCAGTATTAGCTGTTCCCGATGGAACGAGCGGATTTGCAGTATACACCGATGCTTGTGTAAGAGGAGTAGGAGCGGTGTTAATGCAGAAGGGACAAGTGATTGCATATGCAAGTAGGCAGTTAAAGATTCACGAGAAGAATTACGCAACTCACGACTTGGAGTTATTGGCAGTCGTTTTCGCATTGAAGATATGGAGACATTACCTGCTAGGGGGGAAATTCGAACTTTTCACCGATCATAAACCATTAAAGTATCTGTTCACGCAAAGAGATTTAAATCTGAGACAACAGCGGTGGTTGGAATTTCTTGCGTCATATGACTTAGATATCATTTATACACCGGGAAAAGCGAACGTAGTGGCAGATGCCTTGAGTAGAAATGCGATATTATCACTTTTGGAAGTCGCACCGACTCTCCAAGAAAGGATAATGAGTAATCAGGAAAGGGATGCCAAACTAGAAAAGATTATTCAAGGAGTCAAAAATGGAAAAGAGACCGACGTCGAGTTGGACAATCAATGAGTATTGAGAATAAACGACAGATTATGCGTACCTGACGTGGATGGGATAAGACAGGAGGTTTTAAAGGAATGCCATGCATCAAAGTTGAGCATCCATCCAGGAATTCATAAAATGAATCACGATATGAGACGAGTATTCTGGTGGCCAGGAATGAATAAAGATATCGTTACTTTCGTAAATGAATGTCTATGTTGTCAGCAAGTCAAGGGAGACCATCAAAAGACTGCTGGACTATTACGACCATTAGAGATCCCCAACTGGAAGTGGGAAATGATATCGATGGACTTCATCGATGGTTTGCCAAGAACAAGGAGAGGCTACGAAGGGATTTGGGTAATCGTAGATCGGTTAACTAAGAGTGCACACTTTATTCCAGTGAAACCAACGCGCACTGCCATAACATTAGCCGAAGTATTCATGAAAGAGATAGTACGACTGCACGGTATTCCAACGAGCATTGTAAGCGACAGAGATACCATTTTCACAAGTAGATTTTGGGAAGCTTTGCAGAGAACGTTGGGAACGAGATTAAATTTCAGTACAGCTTACCATCCTCAAACGGACGGTCAGACGGAAAGAGTTAATCGTATATTGGAGGAACTTCTAAGAGCGTGTATTTTAGATTTTGGAGGGTCGTGGGAAGATCATTTACACCTAGTAGAATTTTCATATAATAACAGTTACCAGGCGAGTATACAGATGGCACCATATGAAGCAATATACGGAAGACCTTGTAAAGCGCCAGCATGTTGGGTAGAGTCCGGAAACAAATTGGTACTTGGTCCGGATATGATACTAGAAGCGACAGCAAAAGTGGAATTAGTGAAACTGAGAATGAAAGAAGCCCAGGATTGCCAGAAAAGTTATGCCGATCAAAGACGAAGAGATTTAGTATTCGAAATAGAAGATCTAGTTTTTGTGAAGGTCTCACCAATGAAGGGAGTAGTAAGATTTGGAAAATATGGAAAGTTAGCACTAAGATATGTTGGACCTTTCCGCGTCTTAGAAAGAATTGGTTTTCAAGCATATAAAGTTGAATTACCAGAATATATGGCTGGAATTCACAACGTATTTCACGTATCACACTTGAGAAAATGTATGCACAATCCATCATTAATTCTGGAACCCTCTGTTCAGCAAGAGATAGAGATTGAACCAGACTTGACAGTGATTAGACATCCATTCAGTATTATTGACCGAGAGGGAAAGCAACTTCGCAACAAAGTGGTGAGGCTACTAAAGATCCAGTGGAGCGAAAACCCGAAAGACTACGTGGGAGACCGAGAAGCAGATAAAGAAATTATACCCAGATTTTCCTACGAGTTAGGTATGATTTACTATGGTATGGGTAAAATGTAAGGAAATTTCGATTTCTACATTTCTGTGAGCATTTGCATGTGTGTTTTACGTATTCAGTTTATTAGGACTTATGAACTCTCTGGTATGTTTACATCACTGATGAGTTCTATATTCTTGTTTACGTATTAGATGGCTCCAGTGTGGAAGACCACAGCAAGAAAGAGGGTGACACCACTCCAGTTCCTTATGCTACATGCAAAGAGACAAAGGGTAGGAGATTCCGACAACAACCAAGAGAGAGCACCCATCGACGACGAAGGTACAAACATATCATCAGAAGGATCAGTGCTTGGCAGGAACGAACCAATAGAACAAGATGGAGGACACCAAGACTTTACTGATGAGGATGAAGTAATAGGAGATGTAGGAAGAGTTGACGGTTATGGTGAAGGAGATGAGGGTGACGAGGAGGAGGAAGAAGTTGAGTATATGGACGCTGAAGTGGAAGAAGAGGAAGAAGAGGAAGAATACGAAGAAGAAGAAGAAGAAGAAGAAGAGGAGGAAGAAGACCAAGTTGTTTCGGGAACCCCAGTCATTGCTGCGGGAAACCAGCATGGAGAGCAAGTAGCCCAAAGGACAGCGATATGGAATAGATTGGAACAAGTTCTCGTCGAGTTTCGCATGGCAGGAGGAGGAGTACAAGTATTCGGTGAGTATGGATATCCCGTGGTGAGGCTATATTTAATACCACCAGTGGGTCTGATTTATATAGAGGATGACGAGGAGGAGACTGATGCAGAGGACGTAGTTGAGGTCCTTAATATATCTGATGACGAGGAGGCCGTAGAGATAATAGATATCTCTGACGACTAGTAGTAGGACAGGGACTCGAGGAGGATAGTTACGTATGTATATTTTGGGGCAGTTTAGAACTTGAGTAGTCAAGTCTAGTATTATTGTATGTATCGAGACTAGTGATAATATAGAACTAGTCGTATGTGTATGTGTACTAAAGAAATCAGTTTATGAAATATTTTCTTTTGGAAACTTTCTATCTTTCTTATGTAATTTCGGGGCGAAATTCTTTTAAGTGGGGTAGTCTGTAATGGCTGGATTTTTTTTTAGCTTCTGACATTCATTTTAATAAGGAAATTTAGATATATCTAGAAGACTCGACCAATTTAAATATGTATAATCACTTATATGTATGTATATACATATATGATTTACACTATAACTTAATATACACAGGATATATTAACTAAATGTTTTAACAACGTAAGAAATAATGGCGACACATTTTATAACATTAGGAAGTGTAGGGAAGCTAGCAACATGAAATAAGTGTGGAAATTCCTATTTTACAACTAACATGTATAAGTTGTCATATACTAAGCAAACAAGTAATGAGATTAACACCTATATATTTATATATATAAGTATAGCATGAAAAGTATAGGCATATATATATATATATATTTCTATATACATATGCTACGGCCTAAGTATATATATAAGTATATATATACACCAAGTTCATTTGCAAGAAGTATAGTCCAACCTTTAAACAAAATCAAGTCCAAAACCCCATCATTTAGAAATAGATTTGAATTTAATCATCACCTAATCCCTACACTATTACTTGCGGCTGAACTAATAATGAGAGAAAACAAATATCAAAGATGAAAAACTATTTTTCTCTTAAGTTTTGTGATGGTAAGTGTTGATAGCATTTAATGCAAGCAAGGGGAGCATTTAATGAAAGCATATAGTCTTGTACTTAGAGGAGACCATGGAAACGTTGGTAGAAATATCTCTTGTGGAAAGTACTTTAAAACATGCTGTATAATGTTTGGGCCATTCGAATGAGAGAGAAAGGGGTAGGTAGAAGACGTGGTTTTTTACTGTTAAAAGCATAAGGGAAAAACTATTGTTTAAAGAGAAAAGTTGGCCTATAAATACACAATCATATCCATGCAATCGTCTTTCACAAACACAAGAACACTTTGCTGAAACAAAAACCATCTACAGCAAGAAATTTGTGAAAGCTTTTCAGGTGTGTAAACCTCACTAAGTCAAGTTGATATTTTACTTTACAGCAAACCGTTTTTATGTTTTCATGTGTATATATTACTGCAAGTCCTATCATGATTGTTAAACACCTTATAGATTCTAGAAACACCAAGTATATCATCAGTAAATCCAAACCAAAAACTTCACCCAAAAACTAGATCTGAAAACCGAAGTGATAAATGGCTTTCAAGTTATAAATGTGTGTGCTTGCGGAGAGAGAAATGTTGAGCATGGAATGGTGTTTAAGGAAAAGCGTTGGACCATGCATTTCACGAGAGAGGGGGTACAGACTTCGGAGGAAGAGCGCTGTAGCGGAGAAGAAAGATACCGAGTGGGTGGTGGAGCTCAGTCTTGTCGCAGAGGTGATGTGAAGGAATTCAAATCCATATATATACACAGAAAACAAACCGCACCCTGATCTGAAAATATCTCCACACTAAAATCCTCCATTTCTCTCACTTCAGTCCGTCTCCAATTATATACCCAAGCTTTTCTTCCATTGTGCTTCAAAAGTAAGTCAGAAACTATACATAATACGGTGCTAGTCTTTGACACAGTGAACTCAAGGTTCACGTCCTTTGAAGAGACGCATTAACTCGAGAAATGAACGTCGGATCTGAATAGTGGGGCAGAGATAGAGAAGCTGCGAGTTGAAAGAGGGGGAAGGCGTTGGACTCAGGGTAGGAAGGCGCATGTAGAGGTGGGTTTTGAGGAGAGTTGGTCGATGGAGAGTATATGACGCAAATGAATATTTCAGAAAGAAGGAAATACACAAGGCGCGGGTGTGTTGAGGGTTCAAGAGTGAGATAATGGCGCTGATATTTGTTTGATTAAATGGAGCGTTGACAACTATATACTGGAAGGGGCTGACTTGGTGTGAGCAGGCTACTATTTGAAGTGGGTTGAATTAAAGGGAAGGAGGTGTAGTGTGAAAGGTTTTCAGCCATGCAAAGGTATGGTGTGGGAGGAGTACTACTGGTGTACACGTTGTGTGTACAGGAGATGTAGGGGTTCGGCAAAATGGAGAGATGAAGGCATAAATATGATGTTGGGTTTCAGTAGGACGATGGACTGTGAAAAAGTATGAAGTAGTAAGGAGGTGGGGTGCTAAACGCTTACTGATGTTCCAAGCAGGAGGGCGTTTGCAGGTAGTTAAATGATAGGAAGAAGTGATGGAGTGGTGGCCCGCTCGTTGGTTTTAAATACTAGAAGGAGGGTGAATGACGGTGAGGCCACGGTTTAAACTTGAAGTTTGGATTGTTTGGGCTGATGACGTGGAGGGTGTGTGCTGTGAAACATGGGGTTTTCACGTGTCAGGGAGTGGTTGCATGCATGTGTGACCGGGTCTCACAAGGCACTGTGATCATGAAGTTGCGCAAGCAAGGGACAAGGGCAGTCTCGATGATGTCATGCAGAGGATGGGAGTTTGGCTATGAAGAGGATCGGATGAATACACGGTGACGCGAGGGAAAATGGGAAGCTGGAACACGTCTAACCAATGGAGGGACTCAGCATGTATTTGTCGCAGTCTAGACAAGCAGCGTGAGTTGCTGTAAGGACTTTGGCAAACTCGTGAAGACATAAGTGGTGAAGCTGGGTGACGTAGCCTGTTGTACGACATGAAGTGGTTACGGGGTGCTATATATAATGGTATTTATGTTTAGAGAGCAGGCGCGGTTCATAACCAAGTAAGTTCAGTCGGGTACTGACGGTTTGAGGAGAAGGACAACTGATCAAAAATATGCGGTTATAGGAGTACGGGGTTTACTTTGCTAGAGCGGGTTAGGGGCGATGGTTAGTCGAAGGGGAAGACTTGGCACGATGGCTTGGCAAAGACAAGCGAGAACCGATTTTCAAAGCAAGAATTTAATTAAATCAAATTTAATTAAATTAAATAAATAAATATAATTAATCAGTAATTAATTAAATTAAATAAAAGTATAGTTTTTATTTAATATGGCATAAACTAATGGAACAGTAAAGATGACAGTGAGGTCAGAGAATCGGAGTTGCTCGAAGAAGTTCGTCGAGTTAGAACATGAGTTTTAAAAGATAATTTAACTTAAATAAATTATAAAACAATTTATTTAAGTTTAAATAAAAGAAATAAATATTTGACAAATCAAATCAGTGTATAGAACATCGTCTGACAGTCGATGATAAGCAAGATTAAACACCGTGTGCGTAGCACGGGCTTTTTCTATACACTTCCAAATAGTGATAAAAACTGTATAACATCTTGTGTGCGTCGCACACACTTTAACTACAAAATTGTAAATGATATTTAAGATATCCAGATATGAACCTGAGAATTTTATACTGTATATATAATTATAAATACAGGATGTGCAAACTGAATTAAAGACAGTTAAGCTGAAAATAAATTATCGACTATAAAAGATATTTCGTACATCGTTTCGAAGAGTCCGGAATTTACATTCCACTTCGACTCGGATTTATACGACGTATACCGAAATCGATAAAGATGAAGAATGCAAGGACTATTTCAAAATAGTATCTACGGTCTGTTCAATCCCAGAACAGATCCGAACAGTCGAATGTCTGACAACGTATACCGATCAGATTTTACACATCGACTTTACGTAAGTGTATTTTGTTGGTGGCAAAGAAATTCGTTTCTTTAGCCTTATACCCAAAATATGTTTGTGGAAACAAATGAGTGATCTGTCAGATAGGACGGTGTGATATTCAAAGACGTTGAAGAATAATCCGTCAACGGTAACGTGACTTCAAACTTCACAACCCGAGAAAGACACTAGTTGGGCTAGGCAGCATGGCTAGTTGGGTCATACCCAAGCAGGGTATATTATCACCATCTAGAGTATTCCCTTTTTGTTTCTTAAATCTATATTCACTGCTGTAACTTCGGTAATCGGAAGGGTCATTCCCAACCGTGGAGGTGGTAATATATTCGTTACACTCAAGATAAATGAGTGGGCGGTCATGTGTGGCCGGGTTGCAGGATGTCCTTGTTGAACCCCAGTGTATCTTCTCTAGAGTACACTGATCGGTGGGTGCTCCCATACCTTGTCAGTTAGAAACCAAATTCCAATAAGCGCTCGACGGTTTAGATTTTTATTCTATGTACGTGAACGTGAGATGCAACCGATTCACTAGATGATTATTTATTTGATAAATACTATCGTAATATCGAACGTTTTGATATCAAAATACAAGGGTCATTTTCCATATGTTAGTTATGGAATTGGGCTTAAGATTTCTAAAGTAATCGAATCTATTAATAACGGAACGCCTTATCCCTTATTTCCCTGTTTACATCTTTTTAACTGTATTTACTCACACCAGTCCCCTGACTGACCCAGAGTTTATTTTCTGTGTTTTCCCTAAACTCTTGGGTACTCATAATATTTATTATGAGTAGACAAGTAATTCAGGTAGACAAATGGAACCTTACGAAGTTCAAGTTGCAGGACAAGTCTAGTAGTTTAACTACACCTATGTATCCAGTTAGATTTGTATTTCCATATCATGATGTATTATTATATAAATGTACTATGATGATGTAAGTTGTTGATGTATTATGATGTACCAGACCCTATGATGTAATGTATTTGTATTTTTAAATTCCGCTGTGAGATTGCTGATAACTTCTTATTCTTCTACTCTATTTATTCTATCTTTTCTATCTCATCTTCTAATTTCTTTCAATAATGACACGGTTTTCGGAAGGTCGAAAATCGCGCCGTTACAGATGGTATCAGAGCCTATGATCTTCGGAAACGTTTAGGCTTTGGAATAGTGAGAGAGCGTATTGTTACTAAAAACTATATTTTAATATAGGTAGATCGTAGTTACTTAGGAAATCCCTTGACATATTTTTCCGATGAGTCATTAATTTTCAATCCGTGTACTCAGGGAGTTGAAAATGAGTTCTCGTGGAGGAAGAGGCCGAGGAGCAAGCGGAGCAACTACGACAAACGGACACACTGTTAACCAGACCCAAGTGGATACTACTGAAGTAATCCGAGCACCAACTCAGCCTAACTTTGCTATGGTCTGTAAGAATTACACGACTCTGGGAGGAAAGATTTTCAGAGGTACTGAATCACTGGTCGGAGTTCAAGCATGGATTAGATCGTGTGAGAAGATTTTTAAAGGACTGAGGTTGGATGACGAGCATAAGCGTCTCTTAGCTTCATGGAATCTGGAAGGAGCCGCAGCAATATGGTGGGATGCCCAGATTGCTAACACTCCTGAGGAAAACTTTACTTGGCCCATGTTCAAAGAAGCTTTTGAAGGTCAGTATCTACCTGCTTTTGGAAGGACAAGGATGTACCGAGACTTCATTGACTTAAAGCAGGAAAGCATGTCTGTCGCTGAGTACGAAAACCAGTTCAACGCACTTTCAATCTTTGGACCGGAGCTGATAAATACTCTTTTGAAAAAGAACGAGATGTTTGTTGCTGGTCTTAGAGATAATCTGCAAGGAAGGATGATGGAACATTTGAAGGATCCATTTGTGGAACTAGTAGACCTAGCACTCAGATATGAAGCACTAGATGCAAAGAAACCAGGAGCGAGGATCCAGACTGGGGAGACGAGTGGGGCGAATGCCATGAAAAGGAAGGTCAACCCAGATTGGAAGGATAATCAGGGCCAAGCTAAGACGGGGCAACAGACTGTGGAAGGTAAATTTAAGAATGTGGTGTGTCACAACTGCAAGAAAAAGGGACACATTGCACGATTCTGTAAACAAAAAGGGAACCAGAAACCCCAGCAATACCCACAACAGCAACAGAAACCCCAGCAATACCCGAGACAGCAACAGAAACCTCAGCATCAGAATCAGAACCAGAATCAGAGGAACGAGATGGTAGTGAAGAATCTGTGTTTCAACTGTCATCAACCAGGACACATGGTGAAAGACTGTCCATTGATGAAGAGGGCACCACAGCCTAGGGTTTTTGCAATCAAAGATGAGCCGTCTACTTCTCAGAATGTGAAAGGGAAGGGAGTGCTGGAAGGTACTTTACAATTTAATGGAATTTACCTTCGTGTTTTATTTGATACCGGCGCTTCACACAGTTTTATTTCAGCCGAAACCATAGATCAGTTTGACCTTAAACCAATTATATCACCAAGCCCCATTTGCGTATCAAACCCCATAGGGGGAAAAACTGAGCTTAAATTGTGTTGTGAGGATATAACTCTCTTATATCTCTCACACTCTTTTCGATTTGACTTCTATGTTCTAGAACTCAAAAGTTTCAATTTTATACTTGGATTAGACTGGTTAAGCAAGTTCCAAGCCAAGATAAAATGTGATAAAGAAATCATAACCCTTATAACTAGCTTAGAGCGAAAAGCTAGAATAACTTGTGGGAAACCGGGAATTCACACCTGTAGTTTTCTATACGCTTTAGATGCACCTCAAGAAAGTCTTGACACTTTGGAAGTAGTAAGAGAATTCAAGGACGTATTCGAGGAAGTCGGAAGTTTGCCTCCGCATCGAGAGATCGAATTCCGAATTGATTTAGTCCCAGGAGCTAGACAAATGATTCAACCAAAGAGACGAATGGCCCCCAAGGAAGTTCAGGAATTAGAGAAACAAACTCGGGATTTGCTGAGTAAAGGCTTAATCCGACCAAGTTTTTCTAGTTGGGGCTCTGCGGTGGTTTTTGTAGTGAAGTCGGATGGATCTTTGCGACTGTGTGTAGAATATAGAGAATTGAATAAAGTAACCATCCGAAATAGATATCCATTACCTAGAATTGATGACCTTTTCGACCAATTGCACGGAGCAACGGTATTCTCCCAGATGGATTTAGCAACAGGATTTCACCAATTGAGAATCTCTGAAGATTATCCCTTTAACAGCATTCAGAGGCCCAGATTTCTTTTATGAGTGGTTGGTTATGCCGTTCGGACTAACCAACGCACCAGCTTTCTTCGTAGATCTGATGAACAGAATCTTTAGGAAAATTCTTAATAAATTTGTTCTCGTTTTCATTGACGATATTTTAATCTTTTCAAAAACCGAAGAAGAGCACCGTGGTCATCTTAGGGTAGTGCTAGAAACTCTAAGGAAGCACGTGTTGAAGGAAAAGTTTACAAAATGTCACTTTTGGAAATCAGAAGTGAGATTTTTGGGGCACATAGTAAACGGAGGTGGGATATTAGTAGACCCTGTTAAAGTAAATGCAGTACAACTATGGAAACAACCTCAAACACCAACCGATATTCGTAGTTTCCTAGGACTAGCGGGATACTATCGAAGATTTATCCGAGACTACTCCAAAATATCGTCACATCTGACCAAGTTAACAAAGAAGGGCCAAAAGTTTATGTGGGACCCAAAGTGTGAAAAATCGTTTCAAGAACTAAAGAAGAGATTAACAGAAGCACCAGTATTAGCTGTTCCCGATGGAACGAGCGGATTTGCAGTATACACCGATGCTTGTGTAAGAGGAGTAGGAGCGGTGTTAATGCAGAAGGGACAAGTGATTGCATATGCAAGTAGGCAGTTAAAGATTCATCAGAAGAATTACGCAACTCACGACTTGGAGTTATTGGCAGTCGTTTTCGCATTGAAGATATGGAGACATTACCTGCTAGGGGGGAAATTTGAACTTTTCACCGATCATAAACCATTAAAGTATCTGTTCACGCAAAGAGATTTAAATCTGAGACAACAGCGGTGGTTGGAATTTCTTGCGTCATATGACTTAGATATCATTTATACACGGGGAAAAGCGAACGTAGTGGCAGATGCCTTGAGTAGAAATGCGATATTATTACTTTTGGAAGTCGCACCGACTCTCCAAGAAAGGATAATGAGTAATCAGGAAAGGGATGCCAAACTAGAAAAGATTATTCAAGGAGTCAAAAATGGAAAAGAGACTGACGTCGAGTTGGACAATCAAGGAGTATTGAGAATAAACGACAGATTATGCGTACCTGACGTGGATGGGATAAGACAGGAGGTTTTAAAGGAATGCCATGCATCAAAGTTGAGCATCCATCCAGGAATTCATAAAATGAATCACGATATGAGACGAGTATTCTGGTGGCCAGGAATGAATAAAGATATCATTACTTTCGTAAATGAATGTCTATGTTGTCAGCAAGTCAAGGGAGACCATCAAAAGACTGCTGGACTATTACGACCATTAGAGATTCCCAACTGGAAGTGGGAAATGATATCGATGGACTTCATCGATGGTTTGCCAAGAACAAGGAGAGGCTACGAAGGGATTTGGGTAATCGTAGATCGGTTAACTAAGAGTGCGCACTTTATTCCAGTGAAACCAACGCGCACTGCCATAACATTAGCCGAAGTATTCATGAAAGAGATAGTACGACTGCACGGTATTCCAACAAGCATTGTAAGCGACAGAGATACCATTTTCACAAGTAGATTTTGGGAAGCTTTGCAGAGAACATTGGGAACGAGATTAAATTTCAGTATAGCTTACCATCCTCAAACGGACGGTCAGACGGAAAGAGTTAATCTTATATTGGAGGATCTTCTAAGAGCGTGTATTTTAGATTTTGGAGGGTCGTGGGAAGATCATTTACACCTAGTAGAATTTTCATATAATAACAGTTACCAGGCGATTATACAGATGGCACCATATGAAGCATTATACGGAAGACCTTGTAAAGCGCCAGCATGTTGCGTAGAGTCCGGAAACAAATTGGTACTTGGTCTGGATATGATACTAGAAGCGACAACAAAAGTGGAATTAGTGAAACTGAGAATGAAAGAATCCCAGGATCGCCAGAAAAGTTATGCCGATCAAAGACGAAGAGATTTAGTATTCGAAATAGAAGATCTAGTTTTTGTGAAGGTCTCACCAATGAAGGGAGTAGTAAGATTTGGAAAATATGGAAAGTTAGCACCAAGATATGTTGGACCTTTCCGCGTCTTAGAAAGAATTGGTTTTCAAGCATATAAAGTTGAATTACCAGAATATATGGCTGGAATTCACAACGTATTTCACGTATCACACTTGAGAAAATGTATGCATAATCCATCATTAATTCTGGAACCCTCTGTTCAGCAAGAGATGGAGATTGAACCAGACTTGACAGTGATTAGACATCCATTCAGTATTATTGACCGAGAGGGAAAGCAACTTCGCAACAAAGTGGTGAGGCTACTAAAGATCCAGTGGAGCGAAAACCCGAAAGACTGTACGTGGGAGACCGAGAAGCAGATAAAGAAATTATACCCAGATTTTCCTACGAGTTAGGTATGATTTACTATGGTATGGGTAAAATGTAAGGAAATTTTGATTTCTACATTTCTGTGAGCATTTGCATGTGTGTTTTACGGATTCAGTTTATTAGGACTTATGAACTCTCTGGTATGTTTACATCACTGATGAGTTCTATATTCTTGTTTACGTATTAGATGGCTCCAGTGTGGAAGACCACAGCAAGAAAGAGGGTGACACCACTCCAGTTCCTTATGCTACATGCAAAGAGACAAAGGGTAGGAGATTCCGACAACAACCAAGAGAGAGCACCCATCGACGACGAAGGTACAAACATATCATCAAAAGGATCAGTGCTTGGCAGGAACGAACCAATAGAACAAGATGGAGGACACCAAGACTTTACTGATGAGGATGAAGTGATAGGAGATGTAGGAAGAGTTGACGGTTATGGTGAAGGAGATGAGGGTGACGAGGAGGAGGAAGAAGTTGAGTATATGGACGCTGAAGAGGAAGAAGAGGAAGAATACGAAGAAGAAGAAGAAGAGGAGGAAGAAGACCAAGTTGTTCCTGGAACCCCAGTCATTGCTGCGGGAAACCAGCAAGGAGAGCAAGTAGCACAAAGGACAGCGATATGGATTAGATTGGAACAAGTTCTCGTCGAGTTTCGCATGGCAGGAGGAGGAGTACAAGTATTCGGTGAGTATGGATATCCCGTGGTGAGGCTATATTTAATACCACCAGTGGGTCTGATTTATATAGAGGATGACGAGGAGGAGACTGATGCAGAGGACGTAGTTGAGGTCCTTAATATATCTGATGACGAGGAGGTCGTAGAGATAATAGATATCTCTGACGACGAGTAGTAGGACAGGGACTCGAGGAGGATAGTTACGTATGTATATTTTGGGGCAGTTTAGAACTTGAGTAGTCAAGTCTAGTATTATTGTATGTATCGAGACTAGTGATAATATAGAACTAGTCGTATGTGTATGTGTACTAAAGAAATCAGTTTATGAAATATTTTCTTTTGGAAACTTTCTATCTTTCTTATGTAATTTCAGGGCGAAATTCTTTTAAGTGTGGTAGTCTGTAATGGCTGGATTTTTTTTTAGCTTCTGACATTCATTTTAATAAGGAAATTTAGATATATCTAGAAGACTCGACCAATTTAAATATGTATAATCACTTATATGTATGTATATACATATATGATTTACACTATAACTTAATATACACAGGATATATTAACTAAATGTTTTAACAACTTAAGAAATAATGGCGACACATTTTATAACATTAGGAAGTGTAGGGAAGCTAGCAACATGAAATAAGTGTGGAAATTCCTATTTTACAACTAACATGTATAAGTTGTCATATACTAAGCAAACAAGTAATGAGATTAACACCTATATATTTATATATTTATATATATATATGTATAGCATGAAAAGTATAGGCATATATATATATATATATATTTCTATATACATATGCTACGGCCTAAGTATATATATAAGTATATATATATATACACCAAGTTCATTTGCAAGAAGTATAGTCCAACCTTTAAACAAAATCAAGTCCAAAACCCCATCATTTAGAAATAGATTTGAATTTAATCATCACCTAATCCCTACACTATTACTTGCGGCTGAACTAATAATGAGAGCAAACAAATATCAAAGAGGAAAAACTATTTTTCTCTTAAGTTTTGTGATGGTAAGTGTTGAGAGCATTTAATGCAAGCAAGGGGAGCATTTAATGAAAGCATATAGTCTTGTACTTAGAGGAGACCAAGGAAACGTTGGTAGAAATATCTCTTGTGGAAAGTACTTTAAAACATGCTGTATAATGTTTGGGCCATTCGAATGAGAGAGAAAGGGGTAGGTAGAAGACGTGGTTTTTTTACTGTTAAAAGCATAAGGGAAAAACTATTGTTTAAAGAGAAAAGTTGGCCTATAAATACACAATCATATCCATGCAATCGTCTTTCACAAACACAAGAACACTTTGCTGAAACAAAAACCATCTACAGCAAGAAATTTGTGAAAGCTTTTCAGGTGAGTAAACTTCACTAAGTCAAGTTGATATTTTACTTTAGAGTAAACAGTTTTTATGTTTTCATGTGTATATATTACTGCAAGTCCTATCATGATTGTTAAACACCTTATAGATTCTAGAAACACCAAGTATATCATCAGTAAATCCAAACCAAAAACTTCACCCAAAAACTAGATCTGAAAACCGAAGTGATAAATGGCTTTCAAGTTATAAATGTGTGTGCATGCGGAGAGAGAAATGTTGAGCATGGAAAGGTGTTTAAGGGAAAGCGTTGGACCATGCATTTCACGAGAGAGGGGGTACAGACTTCGGAGGAAGAGCACTGTAGCGGAGAACAAAGATACCGAGTGGGTGGTGGAGCTCAGTCTTGTCGCAGAGGTGATGTGAAGGAAGTCAAATCCATATATATACACAGAAAACAAACCGCACCCTGATCTGAAAATATCTCCACACTAAAATCCTCCATTTCTCTCACTTCAGTCTGTCTCCAATTCTATACCCAAGCTTTTCTTCCATTGTGCTTCAAAAGTAAGTCAGAAACTATACATAATACGGTGCTAGTCTTTGACCCAGTGAACTCAGGGTTCACGTCCTTTGAAGAGACGCATTAACTCGAGAAATGAACGTCGGATCTGAATAGTGGGGCAGAGATAGAGAAGCTGCGAGTTGAAAGAGGGGGAAGGCGTTGGACTCAGGGTAGGAAGGCGCATGTAGAGGTGGGTTTTGAGGAGAGTTGGTCGATGGAGAGTATATGACGCAAATGAATATTTCAGAAAGAAGGAAATACACGAGGCGCGGGTGTGTTGAGGGTTCAAGAGTGAGATAATGGCGCTGATATTTGTTTGATTAAATGGAGCGTTGACAACTATATACTGGAAGGGGCTGACTTGGTGTGAGCAGGCTACTATTTGAAGTGGGTTGAATTAAAGGGAAGGAGGTGTAGTGTGAAAGGTTTTCAGCCATGCAAAGGTATGGTGTGGGAGGAGTACTACTGGTGTACACGTTGTGTGTACAGGAGATGTAGGGGTTCGGCAAAATGGAGAGATGAAGGCATAAATATGATGTTGGGTTTCAGTAGGACGATGGACTGTGAAAAAGTATGAAGTAGTAAGGAGGTGGGGTGCTAAACGCTTACTGATGTTCCAAGCAGGAGGGCGTTTGCAGGTAGTTAAATGATAGGAAGAAGTGATGGAGTGGTGGCCCGCTCGTTGGTTTTAAATACTAGAAGGAGGGTGAATGACGGTAAGGCCACGGTTTAAACTTGAAGTTTGGATTGTTTGGGCTGATGACGTGGAGGGTGTGTGCTGTGAAACATGGGGTTTTCACGTGTCAGGGAGTGGTTGCATGCATGTGTGACCGGGTCTCACAAGGCACTGTGATCATGAAGTTGCGCAAGCAAGGGACAAGGGCAGTCTCGATGATGTCATGCAGAGGAGGGGAGTTCGGCTATGAAGAGGATCGGATGAATACGCGGTGACGCGAGGGAAAATGGGAAGCTGGAACACGTCTAACCAATGGAGGGACTCAGCATGTATTTGTCGCAGTCTAGACAAGCAGCATGAGCTGCTGTAAGGACTTTGGCAAACTCGTGAAGACATAAGTGGTGAAGCTGGGTGACGTAGCCTGTTGTACGACATGAAGTGGTTACGGGGTGCTATATATAATGGTATTTATGTTCAGAGAGCAGGCGCGGTTCATAACCAAGTAAGTTCAGTCGGGTACTGACGGTTTGAGGAGAAGGACAACTGATCAAAAATATGCGGTTATAGGAGTACGGGGTTTACTTTGCTAGAGCGGGTTAGGGCGATGGTTAGTCGAAGGGGAAGACTTGGCACGATGGCTTGGCAAATACAAGCGAGAACCGATTTTCAAAGCAAGAATTTAATTAAATCAAATTTAATTAAATTAAATAAATAAATATAATTAATTAGTAATTAATTAAATTAAATAAAAGTATAGTTTTTATTTAATATGGCATAAACTAATGGAACAGTAAAGATGACAGTGAGGTCAGAGAATCGAAGTTGCTCGAAGAAGTTCGTCGAGTTAGAACATGAGTTTTAAAAGATAATTTAACTTAAATAAATTATAAAACAATTTATTTAAGTTTAAATAAAAGAAATAAATATTTGACAAATCAAATCAGTGTATAGAACATCGTCTGACAGTCGATGATAAGCAAGATTAAACATCGTGTGCGTAGCACGGGCTTTTTCTATACACTTCCAAATAGTGATAAAAACTGTATAACATCTTGTGTGCGTCGCACACACTTTAACTACAAAATTGTAAATGATATTTAAGATATCCAGATATGAACCTGAGAATTTTATACTGTATATATAATTATAAATACAGGATGTGCAAACTGAATTAAAGACAATTAAGCTGAAAATAAATTATCGACTATAAAAGATATTTCGTACATCGTTTCGAAGAGTCCGGAATTTACATTCCACTTCGACTCGGATTTATACGACGTATACCGAAATCGATAAAGATGAAGAATGCAAGGACTATTTCAAAATAGTATCTACGGTCTGTTCAATCCCAGAACAGATCCGAACAGTCGAATGTCTGACAACGTATATCGATCAGATTTTACACATCGACTTTACGTAAGTGTATTTTGTTGGTGGCAAAGAAATTCGTTTCTTTAGCCTTATACCCAGAATATGTTTGTGGAAACAAATGAGTGATCTGTCAGATAGGACGGTTTGATATTCAAAGACGTTGAAGAATAATCCGTCAACGGTAACGTGACTTCAAACCTCACAACCCGAGAAAGACAATAGTTGGGCTAGGCAGCATGGCTAGTTGGGTCATACCCAAGCAGGGTATATTATCACCATCTAGAGTATTCCCTTTTTGTTTCTTAAATCTATATTCACTGCTGTAACTTCGGTAATCGGAAGGGTCATTCCCAACTGTAACACCCCACTCCCGCTATGGTCACTCACTAAGGGAATGCCATAACATCGGTGGAGTATTTTAGTGAATATAGAACAGAAAAATTACAACAAGACAGATATAAATAGTACTTGAAATTTTAAAACATCATCTCATAACAGCGGAAGTAAAACATGTCTGGTTACATCATAAAACCATAATAAAGGTCAAGTACAATATCCATCAAATAAAGGAATACATAATCCCACTCTCATACAATAGCCAAAACAGAAGAAAAGATAACTGGATAACTGGAGCTTTACATCTACCCAAGCTCCTAAAGACTGGAACAGCAATCCGATCAAGCTCCACTACTGCTAGGATCCACCACAGGACCTGAGGGTTGGGAAAAAAAAGATAAAAACAACGGGGTCAGACATAAGTCTGAGCGAGTCCTATAACTTTAACAATACAATCGTTAAAGTAACCAGAGAAGACATGAATTGATATACGGTAACATATAGGGATGAATAGCTACCCTAAGCAATCAACTAAACTAAGATAAAGGATAAAGACGCATCTACCCTTCCTAAGGTAAATTACTAAACTGCACCACACCAGTCGTTCTTAACTTAAAGGTTGATCCCACCTAAGGACTAATAAAATTACTTTAATAGTACTTGCGTACCCCTAGATGACCAAGTAGGCGCCACGGGGCCCTACAATCCACTAGGTGTACACACTACTCCCCATTCGATCGGCTCCCTAACGTAGATACCCGTGCTGGCCCCACCATGGGGTGTACCATTCCCCAACGTGGCAACCTGATACAATTAACGGTGCACGGCTTATATCTACACGATGCAACAACGGCTTATCTACCAACCCGGGCCCACTCACGCATATGAAGCCCGCTGGACTTGCGTTGCCACCGCTAACCCGTTTTGGCCTCTTATAATCAAGCCCAATACGCGTGTCCCGTCACTCGACATGGGTCGAGCCCACAAAGATACGTTTGGGATATTGGTTGAAATGGGCCCCCACAAGCTACCCACTTAAGCTTGTCAAATATCTAGTGTATCCCACTTAACCCTTTAATCATGTTTAATTACATGTTTCTCTTGGTTAAGTATACTAATCGTATTTTCTATTGCCACCCAAGGCAACCCACTTAAGATTCCACATGCCACCCAAGGCACCCACTTAACCCCTCATGTCCCACTACATGCTATAATGGTTAAGTGTTTCTTAATTAATTAAGACCGTGATCTCCCGTAAAGACCTCCCACATTAGACTGACTGTTATGACCGCCTGGTTAAGCCGGTAGAATCCGGGCAGTCTTACGTCATAACAGAGTCTAACCTCGTGTCTTTACCTTAATCACGTTTTTAATTTGTGCCTAAGACCTCTCACATTGGGCTGACATTTGTAGCAACTGGTTAAGCCGGTCGGGTCCGGGCAGTTTTACACTACAAATGAGTCCAACCTCGTGTCTTAGTCGATTAATTACACCTAATTAATCACCCCCATATTAATTATCCCTAATTAATGTCAAGCTTTTCATAACATGGGTAGACCTAACTCAATAGGTAAATTCCCATGGGGTAGACCTAACTCAATAGGTAAATTCCCAACACATAGTATGGGTACACCTAACTTAATAGGCAAATTCCCATACTATGTTCCTTTATTTTATGTTATGCATAATTATATTAATTTCACACAATCTTATTAACTTATGCATTTAATTACCCCATCGTTCCCACGTAATTTCGTTCTCATGATATAGCACATATAAAAGGTGTCAACTTGCATATGAATGAACATGTTTCAAAGGTGCCATCTTGCATATTAACAAACACATAACTTGCACATGCACTTGCATAACATGTCACATAACTCGCATATAATATGTCACATAACTTACATATTCACTTGCATAACAAACTTGCATATTAACTTATAGACTTGCATAATGTGTCATCATAAACTTGCATATTAACCAACATGTAACTTGCATATTAACAAACATGTAACTTGCATATTTTCAAACATGTAACTTGCATATTTACTTACATGTGACTTGCATATCAACAAACATGAATCTTGCATATTAACAAACATGTAACTCGCATATTTTCTTACATGTAACTTGCATATTAACAAACATGTAACTTGCATATTAACAAACATGTAACTTGCATATTAACAAACATGTAACTTGCATAGCATATCACCATGAACTTGCATAACATGCATATGATTACATAGCCCACAACTTGCATATTTAGCATCATGCAAACATAACATACATCATATTAATCTTGCATAAACTTACATACTCAACATGCATAAACATAAGATTAATGCTAACATCATATCATATGATTCAAAGCTCATTAATCCACATACAAAACCATAAATCTCATCACATCTCATCTAATTAGTTTACCAAAAGATCATCAAAGTGATAGAAACTCACAACTAGCAACTTTGCACACCAAATAAAGAAGATTAAGATGCTAAGAAGAGATTAGAGGTTGATTTGAGAGTGATTAGCATGCAACCCTCTTCATAAAATTAGTGGAGGCCATGAGAGCTAGCATTTTGCCATAGTTTAGTTACTAGGTTTAATTATGAATGAATTAGGGTAGGGTTAGGGTCTTATTTATAGGATTAGAAAGTGTTTTAGGCCCTTAGATTAACCCTAGATTAGATTAGGACCCTTAGATTTAGGAAATCTCTAGAACCAGCCCTCCTAGCCAGCCTGAAACCCAACCTGGTGCAACCTGGTGCACCCAGGTTCACTGGGCGCCTAGACCCTGTCGACAGGCAAGTCGACAGGCATGTCGACACCCCTGTCGACAGGCCTGTCGACAGTCCTGTCGACATGGGCTGGGCGGGAAGCTTCCCGCCTGACCCCGCCTGGCCCAGCCCAAATCTGAATATTTGAATTTTTAAATCTGTTTTAGTTTTAAATTTTCTGCAAACTTCATTGGGCCATAACTGGGCCATACGGACTCCGATTTTCGAAAACTCGGACTCTATTTCGCGTATTTTTCCGAGACGAACGTAATGACGTAGCCCGTTTCCCCTAATTCCCACATCTGAGATTTATTATACTTTAATTTCCAACCATTAGTGTTAATTGAAATTCGGGGTGTTACATTCTCCCCTACTTAAAGGATTTCGCCCTCGAAATCTCTAAGTTAAGAAGAACGTATCCTACCAACCAAACAACCATCTACTAAACCATCAACCACAAGCAACCATTGTCCTTAGAAACTTCTAATGATGTATGACATATGCAGAAAGTGTGTGTATATGTCCGTATACTAATGCAAAATCAGGCGGTCTTACTGATTCAGTCGACCTCCTTAATGCAAACCATGATAGTGCCATGCATCCAATATGTATGCGAAACCCTATTGACACATACAAATTTCTACATGCGTGCACAACCATACACAAAAATGCATCATCCATATGATAACACAACCATGATACATCCATCAATTCTATCTAGCACATCCATTTATGCAATATGCAACATGAAGTGTCTGAGCCGATCTAGTGCCTAATGTGTGTGTATATGCGTCCACGAGCAACCACTAGCAATCAATTGCATCCACATGCATCCATCAACCATAACATGTTTCAAACACATGTTTCAACCATAGGTTTTACCCTATCTAAAGGTCCTAGGTACTAGCGAGAGGATATACTAAAGATAAGATAAGTACTAGACAAGCGATAAAGGAGAAGTTAAAAGACATACTCTCAAAAAGAAATGGATACAAAGAACGCATCTTCGCTTCCGTCTCCCAAGTAGCATTGCTTTCGTCATCTCCCCATTGCACTTTCACTAGCTGAACTTCTCTATTCCTCAACTTCCTAGTTTCTGACCCAAGGATGCGAGTAGGAGCTCGTCGAATCGTCGCATCACGCTCTACTTCTACATCTCTAAGCAAGCTCGGCTCTACCACCTCTGCGGTCTCATGTAAGCATTTCCTCAGATGTGATACATGGAATACATCGTGAACACCACTAAGTCTGTCGGGCAACTCTACCCTATATGCCATCCGTCCAATCCTTTCCTTAATAGGAAACGGCCCAACAAACCTTGGTGCTAACTTCCCAACGGACCCGAAGCGAACAACATTTCTCAATGGAGATACTTTGACAAAAACCATGTCTCTAACCTCAAACTCAAGATCCGTTCTTCTCCGATCCGCATAAGATTTCTGTCTATCTTGCGCTGCCTTCATCCTTCTACGAATCAAATCAATCTTCTCTGAAGTCTCTCTAACCATATCTGGCCCAAGCAAGATCTTATCCGTAGATTCCCACCAACATGTAGGAGATCGACAAGGCCTTCCATAAAGAGCTTCGAAAGGTGCCATGCCAATACTGGACTGAAAGCTGTTATTATATGCGAACTCCACCAAAGGAAGATGTTCTTCCCATGTACCTCCAAAATCCAAGATACAAAGCCTCAAGAGATCTTCTAAGATACGGTTCACCCTCTCGGTCTGACCGTCTGTCTGAGGATGATATGCGGTGCTCAAACACAACTGAGTCCCTACCGCCTCTTGCAAACTTCTCCAAAACTCACTAGTGAAGATAGGATCTCGATCACTCACAATGCTGGATGGTACGCCATGCAATCTAACAATCTCTCTAACATAGACTGAAGCAAGCCATGGAGCGGTCCTCTTACTCTTCACGGGTATAAAATGGGCACTCTTGGTAAGTCTGTCCACCACAACCCAAATTCCCGTATTGCCCTTCCTCGATCTCGGTAACCCATCGATGAAATCCATCGAGACACTATCCCACTTCCATTGCGGGACTTCCAATGGGTGTAGCAACCCACCGGGTTTCTTTTGCTCCGCTTTAACTTGTTGGCACACCAAGCATCTAGCCACATACTCGGCCACATCTTTCTTCATACCGGCCCAGAAGAAAACTCTCTTCATGTCTTGGTACATTTTGTCTCCACCGGGATGAATAGTCATTCTCGAACGATGTGCATCATCCAAAATAGCCTTCTTCAAACCCTCATCTTGCGGTACACAAAGTCTACCGTCTCTATGCAACCATCCCTTATCATCTATGGTGTATCTACCCAAATGGCTGGACGACTCCCCTCTTATAAGCTTCTCTACCAACTCAACCAACTGTGGGTCGTCTCGCTGAGCCTCGCCAATCCGTCCCAAAAGGGTAGGTCTAACTTCCAAGGATGCCAACAAACCAGGTACAAAATCAACAGAAGGTCTGAAGTCAAACAAAGAAAGAAACTCCAAGCTTCGCCGTTCCACGAACAATGGACTCAAAGATAGCCTTTTTCTACTCAAGGCGTCTGCCACCACGTTACCCTTGCCAGGGGTATACGCTATCTCAAAATCATAGGATGCTAAGAACTCCATCCACCTTTGCTGTCTTAAATTTAAATCCTTCTGAGAGAATAGGTACTTCAATGATTTATGGTCGGTGTACAACTCGAATCTCTCACCAAGAAGATAATGGCGCCAAGACTTAAGTGCGAAAACAATCGCGGCCAACTCTAGATCATGGGTAGGGTAATTCTTCTCATGCACTCTCAATTGCCTCCCTCCATAGGCTATTACCCTTCCCTCCTGCATCAAGACTGCGCCCAATCCTGTTCCACAAGCATCGGTATAAACAACAAACGGCTTACTCCCATCTGGGAGCACTAAAACTGGAGCGGTGGTCAAAGCTCTCTTTAACCGTCGGAAAGCATCATCACAATCTACGTCCCATGAGAAAACGAGATTCTTCTTCGTCAAGCGGGTTAATGGGGCTGATATCTTCGCGAAGTCTTTGATGAACTTCCTATAATATCCTGCCAACCCCAAGAAACTTCTTACTTCGGTAGCATTTCTAGGAACTTTCCAATCCTGGATAGATACTATCTTTGCGGGATCCACAGCTATCCCTTCCTTAGAGACCACATGCCCTAAGAATCGCACTTCTCTTCTCCAAAAATGACATTTAGAGAATTTAGCTTTTAGACTATGTGCTCGAAGAGTCTCCAACACTTCCTTGAGATGTAAGGCATGCTCTTCTTCACTCTTAGAGAATACTAAGATATCATCCACAAAAACTACTACAAACTTATTCAGATACTCTCTGAACACTCTACTCATGAGATCAACAAAGTATGCCGGGGCGTTTGTCAACCCAAATGGCATCACTAGCCACTCATAAAAACCATCCGGAGTTCGGAAAGCAGTCTTCTCTATACTGTCCTCCGCCACTCTCAACTGATGAAACCCTGTAGCTAAGTCCATCTGCGAAAATACTGAGGCGCCAACCAACTGATCAAAGAGATCATCTATCCTTGGTAATGGGTGTCTATTCTTCTTTGTGAGCTTATTAAGTTCTCTATAATCCACACAAAGTCTGAGGGACCCATCCGCCTTCGTGGCAAACACAACTGGAGCTCCCCACTCCGATATACTTCGCCTTATGAACCCCTTCTCAAGCAACTCCCCTACTTGCTTATGAAGTTCTCTTCTCTCACGAGGAGCCATATGGCGCACTGGCAAAGACACTGGTTTGGCATTATCCACCAAATAAATTCGGAAATCTATCTCCCGCTTCGGAGGCAAACCCTTCACTTCTTCAAACACATCCGGATATTCCCGGACCACTTTGACAGAACGCAAACTCTCGACCGAAGCATCGAGCGATTCAAGATAACTTAGCAAAACAGATTCCATGGGATTACAAGAGATCTCGAGAGTATTACCCAAGCGGGTCATAAGCCTGACAACCCTCCTTTCACAATCAAGAACGGCACCATTACTGGATAACCAGTCCATGCCCAAAATCAACCCATAGCCCGTGAAGCCCAATACAAAAGCATCACATCTAAACTCAACGCTAAGTATAGAAATCTTCAAACCCAAACATATCATAGACAGGTATATGGAGCCCCCAATTGGGTTTGAAACAACCAAGGGATCATCAACTAGACTGGTGTCTAAGTGCAGTGACTCAACTAATGATGATGAGATAAAAGAATGCGATGCGCCAGAGTCAAACAAAGTACGAACTGGATGATCAAACAGAAAAACCAGACTTTCAACGGAAATAGTTCTACCTCTCTGCTGAATCGGTGGAACTGAGAGAACCTGAACTTGCCCCCCTGACTGAGGTGGTGCTATAAGAGCTTGCACCTGACCTCCTGAGGTAGACCCCGTCTTCTGTCCCTTCTTTGGGCAGTTTTTCACAAGATGCCCTGTTTCACCACAATGAAAGCAACCGGTCTTCTTCTTTTTGCGACAATCCTTACTGAGATGCCCTGGTGTACCACAATTGAAGCACTTCTTCTTTGTCTTCTTCTTGTCACCATTGCCTTTTCCACCCTTGCCTTGTTGTTGTTGTTGCGGTTTCTTCTGATCCCCCTTTTTCTCTGGTGCCTTAGAATTCTTATCATCCTCATGCATAAGTGCCATATAGACAAGTTTCTCAAAAGTGGCCCCCATAGGAATGTGAGTCATAGCTATTCCTTGCAATGGTTCGTTCAAGCCTTTAACGAACCTCAAAGCCTTCTTCTCCGGTGTATTCACCAACTCTATGCCAAACCTTGCTAATTGATTGAATTTGTTGACATATTCTTTCACCGTGAGATTCCCTTGCTTCAAATTCAAGAACTTCTCCATAAACAGATTCTCTTCCGCCCTTGAGAGAAACTTAGCCCCAAACCTTTGCTTGAAATCCGCCCAAGAGTCAACAGGGCGTTCTCCATTAGTGACCTCCCACCAGAATGAGGCCTCTCCCTTCATTAACCAAGCCGCCAACTTGACTTTCTTTCCCTCTTCCACTTCAAAGATATCTAGCAACTCTTCCACTTCCTTAAGCCAATCTCTAGCCTCTACGAAAGTCTCTGAACCTAGAAAAGGTTTTCCTCCTATAGCCTTGAACTCCTTGCAAACCTTAGCAAAATTATCCACTCTAGGCTGAGGAGGTGGAGCGGTTGTCTCTGGTGTAGTAGCATTGGCTGGACCCGCAGCCGCGGCCCTAGCCTCTTGCAACCTCCTATACCATAGTGGTATAACTAAACCCTCCGGGATGTTAAGATCTTCAGCCATGCTGAAACGAAAGAGGAAAGATTCAAAAAGGAGATTCTGAAAGATAAAGATATGGCTATTGGGGATTATGCTTTTCTTTTTCAAAAACTTTTCCTTTTAAAGACATGTTTTTGAAAATACTTTCTTCGAAAATACTCTTAGAAAATAGTTTTTCTAAAAAAATTATCTGTTCTGGTAACCTTAAGCTCTGATGCCACGTGTAACACCCCACTCCCGCTATGGTCACTCACTAAGGGAATGCCATAACATCGGTGGAGTATTTTAGTGAATATAGAACAGAAAAATTACAACAAGACAGATATAAATAGTACTTGAAATTTTAAAACATCATCTCATAACAGCGGAAGTAAAACATGTCTGGTTACATCATAAAACCATAATAAAGGTCAAGTACAATATCCATCAAATAAAGGAATACATAATCCCACTCTCATACAATAGCCAAAACAGAAGAAAAGATAACTGGATAACTGGAGCTTTACATCTACCCAAGCTCCTAAAGACTGGAACAGCAATCCGATCAAGCTCCACTACTGCTAGGATCCACCACAGGACCTGAGGGTTGGGAAAAAAAAGATAAAAACAACGGGGTCAGACATAAGTCTGAGCGAGTCCTATAACTTTAACAATACAATCGTTAAAGTAACCAGAGAAGACATGAATTGATATACGGTAACATATAGGGATGAATAGCTACCCTAAGCAATCAACTAAACTAAGATAAAGGATAAAGACGCATCTACCCTTCCTAAGGTAAATTACTAAACTGCACCACACCAGTCGTTCTTAACTTAAAGGTTGATCCCACCTAAGGACTAATAAAATTACTTTAATAGTACTTGCGTACCCCTAGATGACCAAGTAGGCGCCACGGGGCCCTACAATCCACTAGGTGTACACACTACTCCCCATTCGATCGGCTCCCTAACGTAGATACCCGTGCTGGCCCCACCATGGGGTGTACCATTCCCCAACGTGGCAACCTGATACAATTAACGGTGCACGGCTTATATCTACACGATGCAACAACGGCTTATCTACCAACCCGGGCCCACTCACGCATATGAAGCCCGCTGGACTTGCGTTGCCACCGCTAACCCGTTTTGGCCTCTTATAATCAAGCCCAATACGCGTGTCCCGTCACTCGACATGGGTCGAGCCCACAAAGATACGTTTGGGATATTGGTTGAAATGGGCCCCCACAAGCTACCCACTTAAGCTTGTCAAATATCTAGTGTATCCCACTTAACCCTTTAATCATGTTTAATTACATGTTTCTCTTGGTTAAGTATACTAATCGTATTTTCTATTGCCACCCAAGGCAACCCACTTAAGATTCCACATGCCACCCAAGGCACCCACTTAACCCCTCATGTCCCACTACATGCTATAATGGTTAAGTGTTTCTTAATTAATTAAGACCGTGATCTCCCGTAAAGACCTCCCACATTAGACTGACTGTTATGACCGCCTGGTTAAGCCGGTAGAATCCGGGCAGTCTTACGTCATAACAGAGTCTAACCTCGTGTCTTTACCTTAATCACGTTTTTAATTTGTGCCTAAGACCTCTCACATTGGGCTGACATTTGTAGCAACTGGTTAAGCCGGTCGGGTCCGGGCAGTTTTACACTACAAATGAGTCCAACCTCGTGTCTTAGTCGATTAATTACACCTAATTAATCACCCCCATATTAATTATCCCTAATTAATGTCAAGCTTTTCATAACATGGGTAGACCTAACTCAATAGGTAAATTCCCATGGGGTAGACCTAACTCAATAGGTAAATTCCCAACACATAGTATGGGTACACCTAACTTAATAGGCAAATTCCCATACTATGTTCCTTTATTTTATGTTATGCATAATTATATTAATTTCACACAATCTTATTAACTTATGCATTTAATTACCCCATCGTTCCCACGTAATTTCGTTCTCATGATATAGCACATATAAAAGGTGTCAACTTGCATATGAATGAACATGTTTCAAAGGTGCCATCTTGCATATTAACAAACACATAACTTGCACATGCACTTGCATAACATGTCACATAACTCGCATATAATATGTCACATAACTTACATATTCACTTGCATAACAAACTTGCATATTAACTTATAGACTTGCATAATGTGTCATCATAAACTTGCATATTAACCAACATGTAACTTGCATATTAACAAACATGTAACTTGCATATTTTCAAACATGTAACTTGCATATTTACTTACATGTGACTTGCATATCAACAAACATGAATCTTGCATATTAACAAACATGTAACTCGCATATTTTCTTACATGTAACTTGCATATTAACAAACATGTAACTTGCATATTAACAAACATGTAACTTGCATATTAACAAACATGTAACTTGCATAGCATATCACCATGAACTTGCATAACATGCATATGATTACATAGCCCACAACTTGCATATTTAGCATCATGCAAACATAACATACATCATATTAATCTTGCATAAACTTACATACTCAACATGCATAAACATAAGATTAATGCTAACATCATATCATATGATTCAAAGCTCATTAATCCACATACAAAACCATAAATCTCATCACATCTCATCTAATTAGTTTACCAAAAGATCATCAAAGTGATAGAAACTCACAACTAGCAACTTTGCACACCAAATAAAGAAGATTAAGATGCTAAGAAGAGATTAGAGGTTGATTTGAGAGTGATTAGCATGCAACCCTCTTCATAAAATTAGTGGAGGTCATGAGAGCTAGCATTTTGCCATAGTTTAGTTACTAGGTTTAATTATGAATGAATTAGGGTAGGGTTAGGGTCTTATTTATAGGATTAGAAAGTGTTTTAGGCCCTTAGATTAACCCTAGATTAGATTAGGACCCTTAGATTTAGGAAATCTCTAGAACCAGCCCTCCTAGCCAGCCTGAAACCCAACCTGGTGCAACCTGGTGCACCCAGGTTCACTGGGCGCCTAGACCCTGTCGACAGGCAAGTCGACAGGCATGTCGACACCCCTGTCGACAGGCCTGTCGACAGTCCTGTCGACATGGGCTGGGCGGGAAGCTTCCCGCCTGACCCCGCCTGGCCCAGCCCAAATCTGAATATTTGAATTTTTAAATCTGTTTTAGTTTTAAATTTTCTGCAAACTTCATTGGGCCATAACTGGGCCATACGGACTCCGATTTTCGAAAACTCGGACTCTATTTCGCGTATTTTTCCGAGACGAACGTAATGACGTAGCCCGTTTCCCCTAATTCCCACATCTGAGATTTATTATACTTTAATTTCCAACCATTAGTGTTAATTGAAATTCGGGGTGTTACACCAACCGTGGAGGTGGTAATATATTCGTTACACTCAAGATAAATGAGTGGGCGGTCATGTGTGGCCGGGTTGCAGGATGTCCTTGTTGAACCCCAGTGTATCTTCTCTAGAGTACACTGATCGGTGGGTGCTCCCATACCCTGTCAGTTAGAAACCAAATTCCAATAAGCGCTCGACGGTTTAAATTTTTATTCTATGTACGTGAACGTGAGATGCAAGCAATTCACTAGATGATTATTTATTTGATAAATACTATCGTAATATCGAACGTTTTGATATCAAAATACAAGGGTCATTTTCCATATGTTAGTTATGGAATTGGGCTTAAGATTTCTAAAGTAATCGAATCTATTAATAAAGGAACATCTTATCCCTTATTTCCCTGTTTACATCTTTTTAACTGTATTTACTCACACCAGTCCCCTGACTGACCCGGAGTTTATTTTCTGTGTTTTCCCTAAACTCTTGGGTACTCATAATATTTATTATGAGTAGACAAGTAATTCAGGTAGACAAATGGAACCTTACGAAGTTCAAGTTGCAGGACAAGTCTAGTAGTTTAACTACACCTATGTATCCAGTTAGATTTGTATTTCCATATCATGATGTATTATTATATAAATGTACTATGATGATGTAAGTTGTTGATGTATTATGATGTACCAGACCCTATGATGTAATGTATTTGTATTTTTAAATTCCGATGTGAGATTGCTGATAACTTCTTATTCTTCTACTCTATTTATTATATCTTTTCTATCTCATCTTCTAATTTCTTTCTATAATGACACGGTTTTCGGAAGGTCGAAAATCGCGCCGTTACATATACAAACTTCTGAAACAACTCTGACTTTTTAGAGGCCGAAATAAACTTCCCACAAAATCAACCCTTGAATTGATCCCAAGTAAACTAGTCCTCGAGAGTAGCAGCTTTAATAACATACCACCAGCTCATGGCCCTACCTTGAAGTTGACTTGAGGCCAACCTCCTTTTAGTGGCATCCTAAAGTCCAAGATCTTCAAAAATGTTCTCACGAGTTTCAATCTGATCTTGCACTTCCATAACCGATTCCGTTCCTTGGAACAGTTTACCTCCCAGACTAGTGAAGTCCTTATTCAACTTAGCAAATTCAGCTCTAGGCGCCTGCACCAGTGCACTACCTCCCTCAGCAACATTCGAAGCAGATCCTTAAGTATTTTTAAGAATTTCCCTTATGAAAGCAGTAAACATCGTTAGCATATCAAAAGGATTAGCATTGTTTGCTTTTGAGCCTGCTCCCTCTTTAACTCTAGAAGCGGAGTTCCTAGTAGAGTTCCTTGCTTGATGACTTGTAATTTAATCTAAAAAGAAATTGATTAATCTTCCTTGCAAGGAATCCCACGTAGCGGTGCATGTGCCATGCGACTTTCCTTAGATATATTGATAGTGTGTGTGTGTGTATATATATATATATATATATAGGTATAGTTTTAAAAACCAAAACACTAAAAAATACGCACTCTCATGTATGTATACTTTTCCCTTGGCACTTCTCACTTAGTTTAACTATACAACCTGAGCTCTAATACCAAATGTGACGTCCACCCTATACCAGCCGACACCCAGAAAGTTGCCCTGTGGTGGTGCTCGACCAACACAAGACTATCATCAAAGTTGTAATAATAAAAACCCAAGTAACCCGTCATATATCTCACAGCGCATGGAATAAAATGTAATAATGACATAAAACATGATGTAGAACAAGCAAGATAATATAGCCAAATAAATCACAACCTCAGAACAATCGATCCATATTACAGCATAAGTACCAAAATAGAAAAATATAGGTACATCTCCAAAATATTGTCTCTAAAACAAAATACATCACTAACGCCCAAAGTAGTGCTCAACAAAAGAAAACAGGGATAAGAGTATATATAATAGGTGGGAGCCTCTTGCTCGTCTCCAATCAGGTACTCGATCACACCAACCTGTCTCTAGTCTACTCATTTAAAAGCACCGAGAGCAATAAGAAGCAAAGCATAAATGTGAGAACCCGTAACTTCCCCGTGAAGGAAAGAGCGGATACTTTGAGAACAACACACAAATGAACGCAGACGGAAGAACATTTCATTGCTATTACAACAATTCCATCACATACAGAATATACAGAGTATAATTGAATAAATTACATTCGATAAATATCAGAGATTACAATAAATTACATAGCAGCGGAAAATAATACAAAGAACAACAGAAGGTGATATACGGATACAGAGATTTCCGGATATCATTCCAGCTGTAAACCAGGATCCTATGAATATAAATCTGCAAAACCAAAACTACTAGCTGCCCGTATCGAAAATAAGGGCACCCAGAGTTTAGGTTAAAACAATAAACTCTAGGTCAGTCATGTGACTGGTGTGAGAACTAAAACAGTTATTTAAAGCTTTACTTTAAAAGAGAGTAATTCAAGGGACCACGCCGTATAACACGGAACGGGTTTCCTCCCAAGAATACTAATGCATATAATAAACAGCGCAATGCTTTTTCGAAAAATGAAGCTATTTTAAGACCCAGGTCCCATCACACAATGCAACGCAAGCCGGAGGATAGGGTTTTCCCTTATAATAGCAAAACATGCTTGGTACGTTTAAAAACAAATCATTTGATACTATAATAAGTGTATAGTGTCAAAACAATTTCAATCAAAAATATCAATCATAAATGGCATAGCATCCCAAGCTACTATGTCGCCATACTAGGCTCTACAAATAAAACCGAAACATCTCCTATTGGAAATTGGGTTTCCGTCATGAGTCGAGGCAAGTGGCAAGCTCCTCTCCGCTTCGAGACACTCTAGCAAATGCCTCAGGACTACACACTCTGGGTAACCCTTGGATGCTTCAGGGCCGGTCCTCTCTTACGTTTGAGGATTAATTATTCTTGAACACACGTTTCCCGGTCCTTACAGACCTAAAATCGAGGCGCCTCATTCCAACAACCACATAGGTGAAAAGTATATAAATGTCAGGACTAGTAAGTCACTGACACCACCAAAGCTAGAAAGAAACGTCATGCTCTCGCTGCAGTCCTTATCCCGTTTTTAACTCATACCGAGGTGTGAGGCTCGCGAATCCACGCTATACACAAAGCTATGCCACGTAGGTCGTGCTTTGATCATGAACCACAAGACTTTGCTTTTCAACAGAAGCCTTGATCCATGCAACTCAGCGTGCCACACAGGTAATTCATGCCATGCGATTGATATCTATCGATATATAACTTCTAAGCTCGTACGTCTCAGAGAAGGGCGTTAAGCAAGAGAATAAATTCTCCGCCGCCAAACAGATATATATTTAACAGAAATCAATCAACACAGAATAAAATCCAATGTCAGACACACAATCCATTTACAAGTTCGTTCTGGGTCTGAACGAAACCGGAGGCACTTTCCTCGCATATCCATCGATCTCCAAGTACGTCTGGACGACCACCAACTATTTCCATCCTCTTGGGTGTACAGCCCAATCAGGATCATCAGTAATTATCCAAACGATGTGAAGACTTCCGGTCTTCGACCACCGTCATCATCTTTGACTTATCGTCGAATCGGTTATTCAGAATGGGTATAAACCCGGCCTTTCCGAACAACCCGCGTATATAGTAAACAAATGTTACACAAACACAACATACGCCTCATTCCAATTCAGTAGCTACTAACCGTAAATCAACAAGAGAACAATTTCCCAAATATTAACCCCGAAGGCCGAAACCAACATCAGATCAATACCCAGGAAACCATTCTTCTTAGCTAACCTACAGCTAGTTTCTAAATTTCATATTCTTAGGGAAAGGTTCCCATTAATTTTATCCAAGAAAAATTCTTTGAATTTATTCTCTAATCTTACTTTGGATGTCATTTCAAACCAAATTATGGTTTTCCAAACTAGTCGGGATTAGCGAACCACACCGAAGTAATTATTTATTTTATTTCCCAATCCCAACCTATTCATCCCATGAAGCAAAACTGGTAATACTCCATATCTAACACCATGGTGTTATCGGTAAAATTAATTACCATTTCACGTTCAAATCTAATTAAAGATTTGACTATCGTTTTGGAGCAAAACTGGTGATACTCCATCCTCGCTCACTTTCTAAATTTGATAATTTAAATTATCAATTCACATTTCAATCTAATTGCAGATTCATTAAAACTCCTTTTACTGGGTTAAAGAACTAATGTCATTTAAAACACAGTTCACGATAAACCCAAATCACATTCTATTTATTATCGGGTTAAAGAACAAGTGTTATTTAAAACACCGTTCACGATAAACCCACAAATCAATTCTATTTAAAACCCATTTCAAATCCAATGTATTTATTTAAAATAAATGGGTTGCTACTTTAGTTCTAAACTAGTTCGTTTCGATAAAAATCTATTTTTATCTTTTCAAATATGGAGTTTTTCATCCCAATTTTCCCCAAATCATTTCTTATGATTTTACACAAATTATTACTATTTTTAATAATTTTATCAAGGCCCGTACAGTCGATTTCCATCAACGGACATCGAACTGCACTTACATCGACCTTTTCCAAATTTTATTTGGACGTATCTCCAAATCAAACCGTTATATTTCAACTTCTAATAATCGTTAAAAATCTCTTTTCGATACGAACCTAACGGTTCCAGTTTTAGGAGAATCCGACGGTCGGATCTCCCGTAATGTCCGTTCAAAGTCAATGGTCGAAATTTACGAACTACCGCGGCGCGTTCTATTCAGGCCGTTATATTATATATATATATATATATATAATATATTTCGTCGATTTCTATTCAAAACGAATTTTATAAATAGTTTTAAATTCGTTTCAAAAACATTTCAACTTCCATTTCCAATTCAAATCAAAATTGAATTTTTCCTTATAAATTCGTTTTAAATTCATTTCAATTCAATTCAAATTTCAATTCAATTTGAATTCATTTCAAATCGATTTTTATTCTATTTCAATTCATTTTCAATTCAATTCGAATTCGTTTTATATTCAATTCAATTCGAATTCGTTATATATTCAATTCAATTCGAATTCGTTATATATTCAATTCAATTCGAATTCGTTATATATTCAATTCAATTATATAAAAACGAATATAATCGATATAAATATCGTTCGCGTCAAAATAGCGCATTTCTAATCAACACGGCTTTATATATTTTCAATAACTTCGTTATTCTATGCAACAAATGAATCTATATTTCTTTCAACACACGACTAATCTTAACGAATGAGTACCGTCCACGTGTGACTATTTTTGGTATTTAATATATTTTATAAAAATTATGGTATCTATCGTTTGATTTCAAATCAGACTACAACCGTAAATTAGTAAGAGAACGATTCCCTGAATATTAACCCCGAGGGCCGAAACCAACATCAGATCAATATCCAGGAGACCACTCATCTTATCTATTTTCCAGTTAGTTTCTAATTTTATATATGATAAAGATGTAAATTTTATTGTTAAAATATTTCGTTCAACACAGGACTAATCTCAACGGATGAGTACTGTCAACACATGAACCTTTACTTTATAATGATAAAGATGTAAATTTTATTATTAAATATTTTGTTCAACGCATGACTAATCTCAACGGATGAGTACTGTCAACACATGAACCGTTATTTTATAAAGAAGTTAGTTTCTAATTTTATATATGATAAAGATGTAAATTTTATTTTTAAAATATTTCGTTCAACACATGACCAATCTCTACGGATGAGTACGGTCAACACATGAACCTTTATTTTATAATATTCTTTATTTTCTAAATTGGAATGAGGCCCAATCAATTACCGTACAAAGTTAATTATATGGATTCCATACAACACATGTATATAATAGCAATGCTAAATAATCAACCATCATCCAAAGTGTACTACACTGTATAAGCATCAAATATAGGTATCTAACGCTTATCACAGCCTGTCGATCCATCGATCGACATACAACCAATTTTTGGGATTAGTGTATGCCGTATTTTATCCTAATACCCGTGTGGGGTTTCAAACCATCAAACACAGATTTTATTTGTGCAGTTGGGCGATGTGTAAAATTTATCGTCCCAATCAATGTCATTCAAATAGGTGTACATAAACAAACCGTCCGGTTTGTAAACGAATATTTATTTATTCACATTCACGTTAAAATTTATATTTTTAATGACCAAATTATTTTATTCAACCTACGAATATTCTATTCGGTTTATTTATTAAATAAAATGATATCTTTATTTTTCTAACTTATTTTAGAAAATTTCGGCGGCATAACGACACGATACTAGAAACGGGACAAGGCCTAGCCTTATCCCCGGTCTAGTGATGGCCCACGCCATACACATATCAATCAAATCCATTCCATTTCACCAAAGAATCAAATTCAAATCAAATAATCTAACCAACTACACAACTAAACAAACAAGTCCATGGTCTGTGGACAATGGTGTCGGGTGCTACTAAACATCGTCTGCATCCTAGTATATATTTATATAACTAGAAAAGAAAAGTTAAAGTGAGAAGTTCTCACCCAAGCTAAACCACACGCCACGACACTTATTATGTAGGAAATCTTCACCTTTTCATCTTTCGTCACTTTCGTTGCCCGTATTCACTACATATATAAAAATCAAATTTTTAATGTCTCTTCTATATAAAAATTATATTTTTAATCTTTCTATATTATAAAAAATATATTTTTAATCTTCTACATATAATAAAAATCATATTTTTATTTGCTAAAAGTCGCATCTTTCTTCTTTTAAAAGTCTCATCTTTCTATGATTAAAAATATAATCTTTACTTCATTATAAAAACCGAATTTTTATTTCTTCTTCTAGATGATAAAAATCGTTCCTTTCCTTACTTAAAAAAAACAAAGCCCTCTTTGCATTAAAAATCAAAGCTTTACCTTTATAAAAATATAATCTTTATATGTTAAAAATCATATTTTTCTTTCATCAAAGATCTCATCTTTACTAATTAAAAACCCTATTCTTGTTCTTCAAACAAAACCTAATTAAAACTGAAAAATAAAATTAAATATGAAAAAGAAAACTTACATCAATTTAATCTAGGGTTTCAGCGTTGGAATCGGTGACTGTTGAAGATAGGTGGCGGGTCGGAGCGTCATTGGAGGCGCGTTGGAGGGATGAGAGGCTTCAGGTCGAGCGAGAGGTGGTGGGGGCTCGGAGTTTGGCCTGTGGGGCGGTGGTAGGGCTGCGCGGTCAACGAGGGGGTGGGGTGCTTGAGTTGGGCGTCGGTCTTCGCGTCAGGGGGGAGCGATTGGAGGCGGAGGGGAGTGAGGCAGGGGGGAACGAGGGGCAGAAGGGGGGAGGTGGATCGGGCGGTTTCTTTCAGGAGAGAGGAGGAGATAGGGGGAGGCGGCGGCGGCGGCGTTCAACCGGGGGGGGGCGACGAGATCGCGATCCCCCCTTCCATTTTCTTTTTTTTTGTTTTTTTCCTGGTCAACGATAATGAGGGGAGAGAGAAATAGAGGAGGGGGCTATATAATTAAATATTTATTTTTTCATTAAAATTTTCTAAAAAGCAACTTTTATTTTCGACCTCGAAACGAGACCCACCGCCTGTCGTCCTTAGCTAATTACCTCCATTCCGAACGCAATGGGATATGTTTCGTAGGCTGATTCGATCGTTTCGATCAGTTTTCGTCAAAATCAACATATAACTCTATATATTGAATTTGTACGCGCATTTCAATTCACCGGGGTCACATGCTAACTCGAAAAGTTCCTAAAAAATATTTTCTAGCTTCGTATTGACGATACAGTCCTAACAAAACTAATTTCGTCGAATTCTGAGACCGTTTGAAAAATGGTCATTTTCCAGTCGATTAAAATCAACTGAAACTGGTCAAACGCGTTTTCCTTTGCCACGCTCACATATTGATTCGAAAAATTACGAAATTTGGAATCTAGCAATAACTTGACATCACGGACCCAACGAAAGTGGTTTCGGCGAAATCCGAGGCCGTTTGCAAAATTTCCATTTTTAAGGGCCGAAATTCCATAGCGACTATTCAGAATTTTCAACTGGACATATCTTTTGATCTCCGCTATGAAATTTCGATTTTTCGGATTCGTTTGAAAGATATTCTAAATTAGATTCTATTATTTTTGGTTTCACTAAAATCCAGTTTGTTTTGCACCCGGTACATTCAATTGAAGTTTGAAATCGAATTATCGAACTACCGCGCCATTTTCAATTCCTTTTATAATTATATATAATTATTTATATTCCAACGACGATGTATATAAATATATACGTTATATTTCTATTCAAAATAAATTTCTCGTCGATATTATTCAAAATAATTCATTTTAATCATTCAAAATTCGCTAAAATTGCCAAAATAAAATTTTTAAATTGGCTCGCATTTCCGGGTTATTACAATAAATCTCTAATTCAGATAAAGTGTGATGTGAGCGATAGTGACCTCAATCACTAAATAGGATAATATAATAGGTATGGAGAATCATATCCGACCTGCTCCTGCATCAAATGAGTTAGCACATATTACCATGTATATTACTTTACGGTAATCACAATACTAAGTATAAATGGTGGTGTGCATAACATAATAGTAATAAACATTTGAATATAGAAAAAATCCTCGCATTCCCTCAACCGGTGCAATGAGTATATAGGGCTTGTTGCCTTAGTCATCCAATCCATTGGGGCCATGGCGGGACTAATTTCCCTAGTCTTCCCTAAGCGCCGTTATGACCAACTGCCTTGGTTTATAGTCACTAGCCCTACCCAGTCCACACTTCCTTGGCTCTGGGGTACGGGCAGAATCAGTCCACATTGTCCTAGATCTGACTTGTCTACATGTACCCTCTCTCAAAGATGCCCTAAAGTCTTAAGTACTTATAACCCATATTCACACGTTCCCACATCCAAGTCAAATCTAGAAGTCAGCTCGACGGTTCCTATCTAGATTCTAGGTGATATCTTTTCATTTATACATTCCATTACGTCTCGGGTTAGTTAGTCGTATTGAAGTGTGTCTCGAAAAGAGTCTAACCATCATCAAGAAGTAATGTCATGCCATGTAGTACAGTAAGAAGCCTACTCTTTTTGCCCATGTTCGGATCGACCCTCCTTGACTTGGTATAGTTGAGCCAAGCCAGGATTGCTATTCCTGGAACGAATATAACGATCCGGGTTTAGGTCACCATATTCGGGTCGGTGGCAGATCCAGGTTTTGGTCACCCTCTCTGGATCGGCCAAGCCGATCCGGATCATTCGATCCAAACCTGGATCGAATATATCAATCCAAACCTGGATCGAATATATCGATCTGAATTCTGAAGCTCCTAATGAACTGACCACCAGCTCGAATACCGAATCGGGATCCCCACTCCTGTCCCACTGTTTCCCTCACCTCCTTTGCTTCTGGCAGACCCGAATCTAGCCCAACTGACCTAGCCGACCCAGACTTCTAAGCTCCATAACTTGATCTGCAGAACTCCAAACAACTTGAAATTTGGCTTGTAGCCTTCTGGGACCTTTAGATTATTGTCCCTGCCAATATTCATGCGGTTCTAGTGAAATTAGCTCGGCTCGGTGGAGCCGAACCCGCTTTGCTTGACCCAAAACCTAGAGTCATCTCAGAGGACTTTCTATCGCTATATTTCTCCATTAGACGGCGTTTTCAACCAACCTAAGGTTCCTAGACATTATATTAACATGCCAAATACATACAAGCAATATCCAGGTCCATAAAATAAGGAAAATTATCGCAATTAGGTTAGTGAAGCATTGTTATTTTGGCTTCCTTAATTTCTGGGATTATCAAAACTTAACCAAATCAATCCAAATTCATATATGTGCCATAAAATATTACATCACGATTTACAAGCAATTTTCTATGATTTCCAAAGATGATTATCTTATAATTAACACTAATTAGTGAGTAATGATACTAATCTTCACCTTAATTGCCCCCAAATAATTAGATTTGAAATTGATGATGATTTGGCTTGAATCGCAATGCTATGCAGCAGCCCCAAACTTGATTTGATGTTGAGATGATACAGTCTTCACTAATCTTAAGTAGGGCTATCAATTACCTACACTACCCGAAACCCACACAGAAATTAGCAGATTAACCTGACCTGTTTACTTGGTAGGTCACTTTCGTGTCAACCCAAATTTGACCAGTTTATAAACGGGTGGGTTTAGGGTTGACCCGCTAACCCGATTTTGACCCGCTAGACCCGATTATATGTTCTATCTCTTCTATATTGTTAGTCTTTTATGTATGCTGTTAGTGTTAGCATTTTTTATATGCAGTAATGAGTATGCTCATATATTCTTGTGTAATTTGTTATATTTTACTAATCTATTCTTGTATGCTATTAGTTATATTTTACTTATAACGACAGTATCTCTTCAATACTATTAGTCGTTTATGTATGCAACATGCTCTTATTCTTATATATGTAGAGTGATTTCTGGATACGGTGATTTCATGATTTATACATGTGTTGTCTATTGGTGATTCTGTAATTTTGTGCCAGTTGGTGATTTTGTAACTTGCTACCTATTGGTGATTATATAATAGCGCCGCCTATTGGTGATTTGGTTCTTTTGTTATTTATATTAGTGGGAAATATTTTCCAATGAGTCAAATGGGTAAACTCGACCTGACACGACCCATTTAAATGAGTTACATAGGTTTGGTCAACCCAATTATAAATGGGTTAGGTTTGGGTTGAGAAAAAAACGACTTTTAATAAATAGGTTGATCCAACCCATTTATAAATCAACCGAACATGAGTTGACCCGACTCGAGCCCGACCCGACACGACCTATTGACAACCCTAGTCTTAGGTTTATGCTAATTAAAAAAGAGATTAGAAGGAATTTTAGAGGATGAAGTCATTAAAGGTTGATGGGACCTTTTTTGGGGAGTTGTAAAAGTGAGAATGAATGATTCTCCTACCTCGTTCAGCCCCCACTTAACCCTAATACCGAAAAAGACTTTAGGACCTCCCCCTAATGACCTTACCCAACCAAATTAAGCTGTCTAAACCAGTCCAACACTTAGTTCAGTGATTACTCCCAAATGGTAAGTCTGTCTGCTTAATGTGACCACTATACGGAATGAGAAACCATAATATATGTCCAACGGATGTAGTTTTAGGTCTAAACACCTTACCAATCAACAGTTATGGGCAAAAAAGATTCTCTAAGAGCAAAACAATTACATTAAAATTCGACAAAAAAGATGAAAGTAGGAAATGACCCTAACGGTCATTTCCCAAAGTTAGACAGCCATACGACCTCATATTAATATAAAATAAATATTCTATGATCCTTCAATACGTAGAATACTGGTCATTACAAAAAGGGATGTTATAACTTGTCTACCATTCACGTACTTTTATTTTGTCGTATTTATCAGTTAGTCCCTACTTATTCAGACCTTGTAATTCACCATACCTAAACAGAATGTAGAAAATCATAATTCCAGATGTTAATGAAGTGGCTTATAAATCTGAACAGATAAATTATGGGAACTCGTACGTTCTTTCATTTAACTGCTAAGCAGTAAGCATCGATATGGACTTTTTCTTAGTATTTTCACTAAAAACTTGGCTCAAAACATCGGGTTGTTCACTTTCAGTGTGCATAAGAACCTGAGTGTTTGCAAGGAATATTCTTGTATAGTTAAGAAGGAAGAAAAACACATCTTGTTTGATACTAAGCGCTAAATGATCAAAATCATGTACGGCAACCCAATTAAAAAATGACTAATGCAAAATTTACCTTGAATTACGAAAAATTTGGCAATATCAGTAGCATCTTTATCTGAGTTTTGATTAACACATGACCAATATGTTTATTTGCTAGTTTTAATTGATTAAAATTCTCACTAGTTATCTGTTGAGTTCCAATCCACCATGGAAAAGAATGAGAAACATTGAATTACCCCAATCCTGAAGCAAAAAGTTATTTGCATCATGAAAACACAAGGAAAACATCCTCAAAAAATATTTTACATCTTGATAGAAGATACTGTCTCTAAAAAAAAAGTAAACAAGTTCATTAATTACACAATTGCTATGCTATTACACTACTATGATTCACATAAACATAATTATAACGATTTTTTTATTGATTCATGAAAGCCAAAAAGTGCATGATTTCCCTACAAAAACATCATTAAATTCAAATGAATGAAGAAAATAATGGTTATAAAGCTTCGTTCTCTTTGTTCAGCGTATGAGTTCAAAATTTCCAGAGAAACCTCACTACGATAATAAAGGTTAATAAAGACTATTGTATTTAGTATCTAATCAAAATAAACTATCTCTAATTTGTAGTTGAAACCTATTTGAAACAAAAAAATTTATCTTTAAAATAAAATCTCAAAGAAATTGGGGACAACAAGAAACAGTTCCAAAACTATTAAAGATAAAAATGGTAGTTACAATTATGTCTCTAAGTTGGGGTCTTGCTAGAGACAATTTTGGGTCACCGTGCCTATACTAGAGACAAGATATAATATCTCAACTGAGTCTTGAAAGCAATAATTATTCTAAGACAATTAAAATAAAAATCTCTTCATATCGAATCGAATTAAATAAAAATCAAATCAATTAATTTATGCGTACTTAACCTAACGCCTATACTGTACTAACGTAGACCTGAATTCCTTGATGCTCAAGTTCTCTTTGTCTATATAATCACGATTCCCTCCTCGTTTTTTTCTTCTGCGTTCAACAATAAAATTTGAAGCTTCAAATATAAATGGCCTCCTCAAAATGTAACGACCCAGATTTTGACGATCTTGGTTATCCGATATACAACACATATCGATCATCCAAGGATCGAAAATAACCGAATGGTTAATGAAAGAAGTTAGAGGGTGAGAATAGATAAGATAGAACTTATAGAATAGAAGAAGAAGAACATCATCATCAGGGTAAACACGAATCTCACAGCGGAATGAATAAAATATAACATAAATTCTGAAATACAAACAGTATATGTATACAATAACATTGCAGAGTACACCACTTACAACAACAGTGGAAATAAACAATAGCTATATAATCCTGAATCCTCCTGCTCCAAGCTCTCCAAGTGCATCTGTAAAATCCCGACTACTTGACTGCCCAACAAATTTAGGCACCCAAGAGTTTAGTGAAAACAAAAACAAAATAAACTCCGGGTCAGTCATGGGACTGGTGTGAGTAAAACAGTTTGAACAGGTAAATGATATCTCATAAGACCATGTCGTATAACGAAACTGGTTTTTCCCTTATGAGAATCCAAAATATCTTTATATCAAAAACCTTTTGATATTATAATAATGTCTATCAACCACAATATAATAATCATTTAGCAGAAACGCTTCCATCTCACGTTTTACATATAGTATACAATCAAAACCGCAAGCACGTATTGGGAAATGGATTTCCAACTATTACGAGGTATGGAACCACTTCTCGCTAGTGTACCTCTAGAAAGGAATACACTGGGTTCAACAAGAACATCTTACAACCCGGCCACACATGACTGACCACTCATTTCGCTTGAGTGTATCGAATGTATATCACCAACGGTTGGGATCAACAACCATTTCCCGAAAGGGACAGCATTGACAATAGATTTTTGGAAGTAAACGAAACTCTAGATCAGGTGATTTTACACCCTAATAGGTGCGACCTACATAACCATGTTGCCTGCCCGATTTCTGTCATTTCCCGGTTGTGAGGCTAGAGACCACGCTTAACTCTGACAGATCACACATTTATTCACTTAGAATGTCACATCGTTATATCCGCCAAATCACAAATTGATTTATCCAAAAATAACACGGGTATACAGCTATGAGAAACGGGTTCCTCCGCCACCAAACGTGAATACATTGAAGAGATCAACTTACGCGATCTATTAGATATACTCTGTCATACATTCTTCCATAAAGGTCGTCCTAGGACTGGACAAACCGAAGGAACTATTCAGTACATCCATCTTAGGCAATCATTACCTAAGATTTATACAATAGCCCTTGCACTTTTACTCCGTCTTCAATTATCCTTGGCATATATGATTCGCAATGCTTATGCCAATACAGAGTGGTTCTTCGGATAATAATCCAACCGGTCTCTCCATATTGACAACGTTAAAATGGTTAAATACTTCGATAGTCGGTGAGTTAACTATCAAAGAAAAACACGTGTGCAAACAACGATATTATTTCCAAATGGAAATTATATCGATCAATCATCATTTAACATATATATATTCACATTTCCTTATTTTCTATCTTTAGAAAATATATGTTATTAACACTGGAAAACATTTCCATAGCTTAATTACGTATCACTATTCTTCCACATCTATCAGACTCTAACTATAAACTAACAAGAGAACAACTTCCTTAGTATAAACCCCGAATGTAATAACCCGTAAAATGCGAGCCAGTTTGAAATTTTTATTTTGGCAATTTTAGCTGAATTTGAATATTTAAAATAGATAATTTTAAATAATATCGACGAGAAATTTATTTTGAATAGAATTCGAATGTATATATTATATACGCCGTCGTTAGAATATATATATTTATATATAATTATAAATAGAATTGAAAATGGCGCGGCAGTTCGATAATTCGATTTCAAACTTCAATTGAATGTACCGGGTGCAAAACAATCCGGATTTTAGTGAAACCAAAAATCATAGGATCTAATTGATGATATCTTTCCAACGAATCCGAAAAATCGAAATTTCATAGTGGGAATCAAAAGATATGTCCAGTTGAAAATTCTGAATAGTCGCTATAGAATTCAGGCCCTTAAAAATGGACATTTTGCAAATGACCTCGGAATTCGACGAAACCAGTTTTGTTGGGTCCGTGATGCTAAATTATTGCTAGATTTCAAATTTCATAATTTTTCGAATTAATATGTGAGCGTGGCAAAGGAAAACGCGTTTGACCAGTTTCAGTTGATTTTAATCGACTGGAAAATGGCCATTTTTTCAACGGTCTCGGAATTCGACGAAACTAGTTTTGTTAGGACCGTATCGTCAATACGAAGCTAGAAAATATTTTTCTAGAATTTTTAAAGTTAGTATGCGACCCCGGTAATTTGAAATGTACGTTTAAAATTCAATATAGTGATTTAAAAGTAAATTTAACGGAAACTGATTCAAACAGTCGAATTGGCCTGCGATACATATCCCATTGTGTTCGGAATGGGGGTAAAACGCTATGGACGACAGGCGGTGGACCTCGTTTAGAGGTCGTTGGTGAAAGTCAACTTTTTGCAATTAAAAATAATTAAATTAAATAAAATTTAAAATATATAACCCCCCCTCTTCTCGTTTGCATTCAGAAAGGAAAAAAAAAAAGGGCGGCGAACGACGGGGGGACCAAAGCCGCCGCCGCCGCTGCCACCAGGGCCGCCGCGCCCTGGCGCCGACCCCTCCCAGGGGTCCTCCGACCTCTTCTCCCCCTTTTCCCCTTCGATCCCTTTCAAATATGTTCCCCCAACCCTAGCCGCCTACCCAGACGTCGATCATCCACCGCGCCTGTCGCGCCCCGCCACCGGTCGCTCCGCCCGGCCTCCGCCTCCCCACGACGAGCCCTCCCTCCGTCGCAACCCTTGTCCCCCTCCTCTTCTCGAGCCTCCCTCGCTTAGTTCACCAAAACCGACGCTCCCCTCTCCTGCAAACCCACCACCATTCAAACCCTAGCCGACTGCGAGGGCTCCACCGCGCCGACCATTTCAGCCTGACCGCCCCCCTCTGTAAGTTTTTTTTTATTTATTTTATTTTATTTTTATTTTATATAAATAGAAGATTTTGAAACTGATTTTTTTTTAGGATTTAAAAACTGATTTTAATTTTTTAGATTTTAAATAGAAAAAGATTTAAACTTTAAAAAGAGAAAGGTTTGAACTTTAAAATAGAAAAGACGGAATTTTTATTGAGTAGAAGAAGTAAAAATATGATTTTTATATTTTTAAAGTATCAAAAATATAATCTTTACTATATAGAAATAGTAAAAATATGATTTTTATATTTTTAAAGTATTAAAAATATAATCTTTATAGGATAGAGAATATAAAAATATCATCTTTGTATATGTAGCGAAATAAAAATCTGATTTTTATTTTATATACGTTGAGATAAAGTGGTAATTTTTATAATGATGAAATCTATATTTTTGAAAGGATGAAGTCCTTATTTTTATAAAGGAGAAAACTTTATTTTTATAAAGGCGAAAACTTTATTTTTATAAAGGCGAAAACTTTATTTTTATAAAGGCGAAAACTTTATTTTTATAAAGGCGAAAACTTCATATTAGAAAAGGCGAAATCTATATTTTTATAAGGGCGAAATCTATATTTTTGAAATGGAATTTTTATCTATATAGTAGCAATGTGGAAATAGAATTTTTATCCATAGAGCGTGATAGTAAAAATATGATTTTTATATATTGAATAGCATAGTGAAAATTCGATTTTTAAATATATGAAGTGATTATAAAAATATGATTTTAAATTGAAAACGAACAAATAAAAATGTGATTTTTATTTTAAAGACATCGAAATATAAAAATGTGTGATTTTTATATATGTAGTGACTACGGGCACAAGAAGATGATAAAAAGGCGAGGATGAAGAAGATTTCTATAAATGAAGTGTCGTGAAGTTGGATAGCTATCGGTGAGAACTTCTCACTCAAAATTCTTTTTCTAGTTATATATATATACTAGGATGCAGACGGTGCTTAGTAGCACCCGACACCCGTCATCCACAGACCATGGATGGCTTGTTTGTTTAATTGTTTGGTTGTGTAGTTGGTTAGTTCATTTGGTTTGAATTGAATTGTTGGGTGAATTGAAATTGATTTGATTGATGTGTGAATGGCGTGGGCCTTCACTAGACCGGGGATAAGGCTAGGCCTCGTCCCGTTTCTAGTATCGTGCCGTTATGCCGCCGAAATTCTAAAATATGTTAGAAAAATAAAAATATCATTTTTATTGTGTAAATGAACTGAATAGAAATTCAAGTGTTGAAATAAATATTTTTGACGTTAAAAATATAATTTTTAACGTGAAAGTGAATAAATAAATATTTATAAACAAATCGGCCGATTTGTTTATTTACACTGATTTGACTGATATTGATTGGGTTGATAAATTTTACACATCGCCCAACTGCACAAACAAAAATGTGTGTTTGTTGATTTGAAACCCCACACGGGTGTTGGGATGATATTTGGTGTACACTAATCCTAAGTATTTAATTATTGTCGATCGATTGGTCGACAGACTGTGTAAGCGTCGATTATTTATATTTGATGCTTATGCAGTTGTGTAGTGCACTTTGGTTGATGGTTGATTATTTTTCAATGCTATTATATACATGTGTTGTATGGAATCCATATAATTAACGTTATATGGTGATTGATTGGGCCTCATTCCAATCGGGAAAATAATGAATATTATAAAAGAAAATTCATGTGTTGAATATAAAAATAGTCATGTGTTGACGAGGTTCATGTGTTGAGTGAAATATTTTATATAATAAAATTTACATCTTTATCTTATTTAAAATTAGAACTACTTCCCAGTAGAAGTCTAATTGAAAATCAAACGATAGATACCATAGTTTTATAAAATATTTTACATAACAAAAATAGTGATGTGTTGACAGTACACATGGGTTGAGATTAGTCGTGGGTTGAGAAAAATATAGATTCATGTGTTGAATGGGATAAATATTCATTTGTTGAATAAAATAAAGAAGTTGTGAAAAATATAAAGCCGTGTTGATTAGTTTTGCGCCATTTTGACGTGAACGATATTTATATCGATTTTATTCGTTGTATAATGAATATTGAAAAGTGATTTCGAAATTAAATATTTTGAAATTGAAATTTAAAATGAATTGAAAACGATTTCGAAATGAATTGAATTGAAAACGATTTCGAAATGAATTGAATTGAAAACGATTTCGAAATGAATTGAATTGAAAACGATTATCGAAATGAATTGAATTGAAAACGATTTCGAAATGAATTGAATTGAAAACGATTTCGAAATGAACTGAATTGAAAACGATTTCGAAATGAATTGAAAATGAATTCAAATTGAATTGAAAGTGAATTGAAATGAATTCAAATTGAATTAAAATTTGAATTGAATAGAAATGAATTTTAAAACGAATTTATAAAGAAGAATTCAATTTTGATTTGAATTGAAAAGAAAGTTGAAATTGCTTTTGAAACAATTTTAAAACGATTTATAAAATTCGTTTTAAATGGAAATCGACGAAATATATATTATATATATTATATATATATAATATAATGGCCTGAATAGAACGCGCCGCGCCGCGGCAGTTCGTGAATTTCGACCATTTATTTCAAACGGACATTGTGGGAGATCCGACCGTCGGATTCTCCTAAAACCGGAACCGTTGGGTTCGTATCGAAAAGAGCTTTCCAATGAATGTTTGGAATTTGAAATCTAACGGTTGGATTTGGAATTATGTCCAAATCAAATTCGAAAAAGGTCGCTGTAAGTGCAGTTCGATGGCCGTTGATGGAAATCGACTATACGGGCCTTGATAAAATTATTAAAAATATCTATAATTTGTGTAAAATTATAATATGTGAATTGGAAAGAATTGGGCTGGAAAATTCCACATTTGAATAGGTAAAAATAGATTTCTATCGAAATGAACTAGTTTTGAACTAGAATTAAAATCAATTTATTTTTGAAATAAATAAATTGAATTTGAAAGTGATTTTAAAAATAATCGATATTTTCAATACGTGAATTGGACTGGAGTTGAATCGAAATTATCTTCGGAATATTTCGATGTTGGATTTCGTGACTATACAGATATTGTTATGGGAATTTGAAAGATATATTTTATATCGTTATTTCCAATACGATATTTGTTGGTTTCAGAATTTGATATTGAATATAAGCCGGTATATTTTCTATTCAGAGCCTTGTATTTAATATCAAATGTGATTTGGGTTTATCGTGAATCGTGTTTTAGATAACATTGGTTCTTTAACCCAGTTAAAGGCAAGATATCGATTTCTGAAAAGATTAAAACTAAGTGGAGTTTTAATGAATCTTTAATTAGATTAAAATGTGAATTGATAATTTAAATTATCAAATCTGAAAAGGGATCGAGAGTGGAGTATCACCAGTTTTGCTCCAAAGCGATAGTTAAATCTTTAATTAGATTTGAACGTGAAATGGTAATTAATTTTACCGATAACACCGTGGTGTTAGATATGGAGTATCACCAGTTTTGCTCCATGGGATATATAGGTTGGGATTGGGAAATAAACTAAATAATTACTTCGGTGTGGTTCGTTAATCCCGACTAGTTTGAGGTGATATCCAAAGGAAGATTAAAGAATAAATTTAGAAGAATTTATCTTTGATAAAATTAATGGGAACCTTTCCCTAGGAATGCGATTTTGTGAATAAAAGAATATTCTGAATTGGAATGAGGCATTTGTTGTGTTTGTGTAACATTTGTTTATTATATACGTGGGTTATTCAGAAAGGCCGGGTTATACCCATTCTGAATAACCGATTCGACGAGATGTCGAAGATGAAGACGGTGGTTGAAGACCGGAAGTCTTCACATCATTTGGGTGATTACTGATGATCTTGATTGGGCTGTACACCCAGGACGAGGGAATCAGTTGGTGATCGTCCAGACGTACCTGGAGATGGATGGATATGCGAGGAAAGTGCCTCCGGTTTCGTTCAGACCCAGAACGAACTTGTAAATGGATTGTGTGTATGACATTGGATTTTATTCTGTGTTGATTGATCTTTATTAAATATACATCTGTTTGGCGGCAGAGAATTTATTCTCTTGCTTAACGCCCTTCTCTGAGACGTACGAGCTCAGAGGTTGTATATCGATGGACATCAGTCGCATGGAGTGAATTGCCAGTGTGGCATGCGTAAGTGGCAATTGATCAAGGCTTCTGTTGAAAAGCAAAGTCTTGTGGTTGATGATCAAAGCACGGCCTGTGTGGCGTAGCTTTGTGTATAACGTGAATTCGCGAGCCTCACACCTCGGTATGAGTCAAAAACGGGATACGGACCCAAGGAGTGCACGGCGTTTCTTTCTAGCTAGGGTGGTGTCAGTGACCTACCAGCCCTGACATTTATATACTTTTCACCTGTGTGGTTGTTGGATATGAGGCGCCTCGGATATAGGTCTGTAAGGACCGGGAAACGTGTGTTCAGGAATAATTAATCCTCAAAAGTAAGAGAGGACCGGCCTTGGAGGTTCCAAAGGATCAGAGTGGGGTCCTGAGGCATTGCTAGAGTGTCTCGAACGTGGAGAGGAGCTTGCCCCTTGCCTCGACTCATGACGGAAATCCAATTTCCAATACGTGTATTGCGGTTTTAATTGTAGAACTAGTATGGCGACATGATATATGGTACCCATGCCGTCTATGATTTATATTTATGATTGAAATTGTTTTGACACTATACACCTATTATAGTATCAAGTGATTTGTTTTAAACGTACCAAGCATGTTTGGCTATTATAACGGAAAACCCTATCCTCCGGCTTGCGTTGCATTGTGTGATGGGACCTGGGTCTTATAATAGCTTCATTTTTCGAAAAAGCATTGCGTTGTTTATTCTATGCACGAGTATTCTTGGGAGGAAACCCGTTCCGTGTTATACGGCGTGGTCCCTTGAATTACTCTCTTTTAAAGTAAAGTTTTAAATAACTGCTTTAGTTCTCACACCAGTCACATGACTGATCTGGAGTTTATTGTTTTAACCTAAACTCTGGGTGCCCCTATTTTCCGCACGGGCAGCTAGTAGTTTTGGTTTTGCAGATTTATATTCACAGGGTCCTGATTTACAGCTGGAACGATGCTCGGAAAGCTCTGTATCCGTGCATTACTTTCAGTTGTGCTTTTGTACTATTTTCCGCTGCTATGTAATTTAATGTAATCTCTGATATTTATCGAATGTAATTTATTCATTTATACTCTGTATATTTTTGTATCTGATGGAATTGTTGTAATAACAATGAAATGTTCTTCCGTATGCGTCCTATTTTGTCTTGTCCTCAATTCTATCCGTGCTTTCCTTCACGGGGAAGTTCGGGTCGTCTCACCGAAGGCCGAAACCAACATTAGATCGATACTCAAGAAACCATTCAACTTATTAATCTCTAGTCAGTTTCTAATTTTTGTTTAACTCCATTTTGACTAACTCCTTTCGATTAACTCGATTCGATTAACTCCTCTATTTATTTTCCCAATAAATAATCCTTTATTCTATTCTATTCGTTTTATCAACATTTTCCCTTTTATAAAACTCTATTCGTTTTATAAACATTTTCCTTTTATTTACTTTCGAAATATTTCCTTTTATAAAATCTATTGATTTTATAAAATCCCTTTATTTCAATATACATTGAAATAATTCTTTTTACATCCCAGTGTCTTTTTATGATATTTAAAATAGCAAACCACAACGATTGATATTATTTAAACACACATAATCAAGCAGATTATATATCACATCATATATTACAATATATGAATAGAACAGTATCATAAATATTGAGGAGTCCAGTTGGACCCCTCCAACCTGTTCCCTGCATCACATATGTTAAACAACACAAATATCACGAATATAAAATATTCTGATTAAAAGAATCAATATTCGATTAACGATTTATATATATATATATCTTTATCTATAATTTCAACCAATACACAAACAATTCAACCAAACAGTTAACACACAGCAATCAGTCATTATTTATCAGTTCTAAATAAATGTTATAAAAATAGAACTGTTCAAAGTTGGTGAGTTTTACTCACATTGGAAGTTCATTGTTAAAGAACGATAAACTGTTGTTTGATTTGAATCAAACAATTTATTTCGCCATAAATTCAAACAAGCTCCAATCCACTCCCAGTTAGTTCCATTGGGTAGTGTCCGTCCATACGATCACAACGGATCTTATTTCGCGAAATTTCGATAATATATGGCGAAGTTATCACCTATACAAGTTTGGACTTTAAAAAAATAAAAATTAAACTATATTTAAATCACTAATATATTTAAAAGAATTGGGCCTTTCAAATCCTTACCGGCCCATCCATTTAAAGCCTACCCTTCTGAACTTAAGAGGACCTCATTTATTTCCATCCACGCTCCACATTTTTACTTCCAGCACAATGCCATTTAAACCACATGAAACACAGTACCTCATCATTGCCATCAGTCCATAACTATGCCTTTCCCTTCCCTTCTCATGTTGACCCCCAAATGCCTCTCCTCCACTTTGGTTTCACGTCCATTTCAATCATTAAACCCAACGCAACAGTACCTTCGACGCCCTAACGAACCAGCAAAGCCCCAAAACAGTTCGACATTTCCAGTTTTTATCCCCTCCAACTCCCTTCCTTCACCAAGTCACGTTCAACCAACCCTCATTAAAATCACCTACTGAAACTCCATTGGCCTCTCACCAATTTACACAGCTCGATTACCCCAGCTCCCGCGAAGACGTGCCCTAGCTACGCTGCGCCTCACGCTGTCAATCTTCCATCGAATTGAAAGTCGTTCGAATCCTTTGAAACTGACACGAAGTTGAAGACCACTTCAGCACGAATCGGTTTAGCATTGCTATGAATTTTCATATGATTTTACAAGACCTTTTAGAGGATTGGTTCTTCAGGTCTTCGGTTTTCTGAAGTGATAAAGTGGAGGCTTACTTCTTACAGATCGGAGGAAAGTAAAATTAGGTTAGAATGTATTTTAAGGGGTACTTATAGCATTTTGTTGTATTAGAAACAAATGGATATTTTGTAGGCCACGATTTCTGTTTTGAGGACCAAGAGAACGGATGGTTTGAGAAGGAGGTTCGTGGCTTCTGTTTGATCCAAAGAATGAAGTGTAGGGTTAGGATATTTGTTTTACATTTGAGAGTACCCCATTATGCGAATCTCTATTTGTTCACGGACTGATATGAAAATATCATTAAATCGAGTAATGTGCCGTGATCCTAAAAATATAAAAATATCGGTAGGTTAACTCATATTGTGAAACCCCGAAATGTTGATTACAGGGTGCAAAATACTCGAAACAAAAAGTTGCTTATTTAATTAATTAAAAATTACCATAAAATTCTAAAAATTAAATTATCACTATGTCTCAAAAGAACCTTGTCTAAATTCAAACCCGATATTCAAATATTTTTAAATAACCGTTATGGCCACGAACGAATAGACCGCTGTTTTTTATGAATATTTGATTTGAACATAAATCAAAATCTACACGACGAAATCCCGATTTTTCTCTTCCACTAGAAAGATATACTTCACCAGCTCCACACATTTCTTGTTTCACAGAAATCCGATTTAAAACGAACCCTGTATATTCAGGTGAAGTTCAAATCGCCAATTTACGAACTGCAGCGCCATTTCAAGCTCGATTTTAATTATAATATAATTATACGTTTAAACTGTTGTTTATGTAATATATTCGTTATTCAAATTCAATTCTAAACCGAAGTATATATTTTGAATTGCCCAATTCACACATATTGCCATTTCAGCCAATTCTGATTATTTCAGAATTAAATATATTATTTAATTATTATTTTAATTAAATATTCCAAGTTATTTAATTAATGACCATTTGAAATTATAAACCACTATTTCAATAATTAAATTAATTAATTATTATACCGCTGAAAAAATGCGGGTCATTACATTCTTCTCTACTTAAAATAATTTCGTCCTCAAAATTGCTAAGGTAGAAAACAAATTCTATCGACTGGCTAGACTATATTGTTCACTTCTTAACCTCAATTTCAACTGAACCAACTTAATTTCAATCAATTTATTAATTGACTCTTACCAACGAAATTTTCAAAAATCCTGAAAATTTTCTAACATCTTAACTTTTTGAATTTTTTTGCTAGCACCTCCTTTGTACTGGTTAATAACTCAAACTCCAACTCGTCTCTCTTGGCCATCTCCCACCCAAAAGAAAATCAAACAGCCAAGCGGCTTGCCAATTTGGCTCATAAATCTTATATCCAATAGAAATATAAACTTGTACCTTTTTGTCGGACATATCATTATATCCTTTCCTCCTGTTATCAATTCAACAGATACAAGGGTCATCCCAATCAAATTCCAATCTGTTTTTATCCACAAATCCAACCATTCGCTTATACCTAAGTCGAATTCAAATTTCAAATCAAAGTTCCATTCTCGATTTCAAATTCTTAACTCCATTATCCAATGGCATTTCAAATTCAAATCTCACAAATCCAATTTGTCTCGATATCATTCTAATTCAATTTCAGTTACCACTTAACTGATTTCAATTCAATTTCTATTTACTTCTACAAATTCCTATTTAAATTTGTTTTAAATTACACAATCTATTTTTGGGAGTTTTAAACAACTTTGTTTTTCACAAAAATCAAATAATCCTTTTCGAAATACAAACAACTTGTTTTCGCAAAACATTTCCAAAAACAAAATCTTTTCGGTAGTAATCCGCCACTTACAACTCGAAATTGAGCACCGGTGATGTCATGATCATCATCGGAATCTATTTCCAGCTGTCGAAGTGAGTTCAATACTATATTACTTTTCACAACTCATTCTTTAAACACTTTCCTTTTGAAATACATTTCAAAATATCATTTACAATGCTTGTAAAACAATTTAAAATCTCCCAGGATTTTAAAATTCTCATATACTCAATTCAAGTCCATTTACAAACACCTTTCCAATTTCCAAGCTTTTAATTTCAATTTTGATTTTAACTTCAGGTTTAATTCAATTCATTACACTTATACGAATTCCACTTGGTTATTTATATAACCATTTTATTTATAATCTTACTCGATTATAATAACAACCAATATATTATAATCACTCCGATATAAATCCTTTATATCAAAATATAATTTGGGTAAAATTATTTTCATTTACCCACTTTTCGAAACATATCGTGTCGACCCATCGTATTCAAGTGTTTTAGAAACCCCTATCGATATTGTGGTGCCCAACCATTGACCAGAATCCATAAACAACTCAACCAATAAATCTACTCAATATAAAACAATTTTTATATCAAATAACTAATACGTTCACTCGTATATATACACTCAAACTCAATACAGGGTATTACTAACCCCATCTCTACTGAGTCATGCCACAGAGCCAAGGTAATAAATTAACCTTAAGCTCTGATACCAACTGTAACGACCCGGATTTTGACGATCTTGGTTATCCGATATACAACACATATCGAGCATCCAAGGATCGAAAATAACCGAATGGTTAATGAAAGAAGTTAGAGGGTGAGAATAGATAAGATAGAACTTATAGAATAAAAGAAGAAGAAGAACATCATCATCAGAGTAAACACGAATCTCACAGCGGAACGAATAAAATATAACATAACTTTTGAAATACAAACAATATATGTATACAATAACATTGCAGAGTACAACACTTACAATAACAACGGAAATAAACAATAGCTATATAATCCTGAAGCCTCCTGCTCCAAGCTCTCCAAGTGCATCTGTAAAATCCTGACTACTTGACTGCCCGTACAAATTTAGGCACCCAAGAGTTTAGGGAAAACAAAAACAAAATAAACTCCAGGTCAGTCATGGGACTGGTGTGAGTAAAACAGTTTTAATCAGTTTGAACAGGTAAATGATATCTCATAAGACCACACCGTATAACGGAACGGATTTTTCCCTTATGAGAATCCAAAATATCTTTATATCAAAAACCTTTTGATATTATAATAATTTCTATAAACCACAATATAATAATCATCTAGCAGAAACGCTTCCATCTCACGTTCTACATATAGTATATAATTAAAACCGCAAGCACGTATTGGGAAATGGATTTCCAACTATAAAAAGGTATGGAACCACCTCTCGCTAGTGTACCTCTAGAAAGGAATACACTGGGTTCAACAAGAACATTTTGCAACCCGGCCACACATGACCGACCACTCATTTCGCTTGAGTGTATCGAATGTATATCACCAACGGCTGGGATCAGCAACCGTTTCCCGAATGGGACAGCATCGACAATAGATTGTTAGAACTAAATGAAACTCTAGATCAGGTGATTGTACACCCTAATTGGTGCGACCTACATAGCCATGCTGCCTGCCCAATTTCTGTTATTTCCCGGTTGTTAGGCTAGAGGCCACGCTTAACTCTGACAGATCACACATTTATTCACTTAGAATGTCACATCGTCATATCCGCCAAATCACAAATTGATTTATCCAAAAATAACACGGGTATGCAGCTATGAGAAACGGGTTCCTCCGCCACCAAATGTGAATACATTGAAGAGATCAACTTATGCGATCTATTAGATATACTCTATCAGACATTCTTCCATACAGGTCGTCCTGGGACTGGACAAACCGAAGGCACTATTCAGTACATCCATCCTAGGCAATCTTTACCTAAGATTTATACAATAGCCCTTGCACTTTTACTCCGTCTTCAATTATCCTTGGCATATATGATTCGCAATGCTTATGCCAATACGGAGTGGTTCTTTGGATAATAATCCAACTGGTCCCTCCATATTAACAATGTTAAAATGGTTAAAAACTTCGATAGTCGGTGAGTTAACTATCAAAGAAAAACACATGTGCAAACAACGATATTATTTCTAAATGGAAATTATATCTATCAATCATCATTTAACATATATATATATATATATTCACATTTCCTTATTTTCTATGTTTAGAAAATATATGTTATTAACACTGGAAAACCTTTCCATAGCTTAATTACGTATCACTATTCTTCCACATCTATCAGGCTCTAACTATAAACTAACAAGAGAACAACTTCCTAAGTATAAACCCCGAAGGCCGAAACCAACATCAGATTGATACTCAAGAAACCATTCAACTTATTAATCTCTAGTCAGTTTCTAATTTTTGTTTAACTCCATTTTGATTAACTCCTTTCGATTAACTCCTCTATTTATTTTCCCAATAAATAATCCTTTATTCTATTCTATTCGTTTTATCAACATTTTCCCTTTTATAAAACTCTATTCGTTTTATAAACATTTTCCTTTTATTTACTTTCGAAATATTTCCTTTTATAAAATCTGTTGATTTTATAAAATTCCTTTATTTCAATATACATTGAAATAATTGTTTTTACATCCCAGGGTATTTTTATGATATTTAAAATAGCAAACCACAATGATCGATATTATTTAAACACACATAATCAAACAGATTATATATCACATCATATATTACAATATATGAACAGAACAGTGTCATAAATATTGAGGAGTCCAGTTGGACCCCTCCACCTATTCCCTACATCACAGATGTTAAACAACGCAAATAACATGAATATAAAATATTCTGATAAACATAAGCAATATTCGATTAACGATATATATATCGTTATCTATAATTTCAACCAATACGCAAACAATTCAACCAAACAGTTAACACACAGCAATCAGTCATCATTTATCTGTTCTAAATATACGTTATAAGAATAGAACTGTTCAGAGTTGGTGAGTTTTACTCACATTGGCAGTTCATTGTTAAAGAACGATAAACTGTTGTTTGATTTGAATCAAACAATTTATTTCGCCATAAATTCAAACAAGCTCCAATCCACTCCCAATTAGTTCCATTGGGTAGTGTCCGTCCATACGATCCCAATGGATCTTTTTCGCGAAATTTCGATAATATATGGCGAAGTTATCACCTATACAAGTTTGGACTTTAAAAAAATAAAAATTAAACTATATTTAAATCACTAATATACTTAAAAGAATTGGGCCTTTCAAATCCTTACCGGCCCATCCATTTAAAGCCTACCCTTCTGAACTTAAGAGGGACTCATTTATTTCCATCCACGCTCCACGTTTTTACTTCCAGCACAATGCCATTTAAACCACATGAAACACAATACCTCATCATTTCCATCACTCCATAACTATGCCTTTCCCTTCCCTTCTCGTGCTGACCCCCATATGCCTCTCCTCCTCTTTGGTTTCACGTCCATTTCAATCATTAAACCCAATGCAACAGTACCTTCGACGCCCTAACGAACCAGCAAAGCCCGAAAACAGTTCGACATTTCCAGTTTTTATGCCCTCCAACTCCCTTGCTTCACCAAGTCACGTTCAACCAACCCTCATTAAAATCGCCTACTGAAACTCCATTAGCCTCTCACCAATTTACATAGCTCAATTACCCAGCTCCCGCGAAGATGTGCCCAAGCTACACTGCGCCTTACGCTGCCAATCTTCCATCGAATTGAAAGTCTTTCGAACCCTTTGAAACTCACACGAAGTTGAAGACCACTTCACCACGAATCGGTTTAGCATTGCTATGAATTTTCGTATGATTTTACAAGAAATTTTAGAGGATTGGTTCTTTAGGTCTTCGGTTTTCTGAAGTGATAAAGTGGCGGCTTACTTCTTACAGGTCGGAGGAAAGTAAAATTAGGTTAGAATGTATTTTAAGGGGTACTTATAGAATTTTGTTGGATTTGAAACAAATGGATATTTTGTAGGCCACGATTTCTATTTTTAGGACCAAGAGAACGAATGGTTTGAGAAGGAGGTTCGTGGCTTCTGTTTGACCCAAAGAATGAAGTGTATGGTTAGGATATTTGTTTTACATTGGAGAATACCCCATTATGCGAAACTTTATATGTTCACAGACTGATATGAAAATATCATTAAATCAAGTAATGTGCCGTGATCCCAAAAATATAAAAATATCGGTAGGTTAATTCATATTGTGAATCCCCGAAATGTTGATTACATGGTGCAAAATACTCCAAATAAAAAGTTGCTTATTTAATTAATTAAAAATTACCATAAAATTCTAAAAATTAAGTTATCATTATGTCTCAAAAGAACCTTGTCTAAATTCAAACCCGATATTCAAATATTTTTAAATAACTGTTATGGCCACGAACGAATATACCGCTGTTTTTTCTGAATATTTGATTTGGACATAAATCAAAATCTACACGACGAAATCCCGATTTTTCTCTTCCACTAGAAAGATATAATTCACCAGCTCCACACGTTTCTTGTTTCACAGTATTCCAATTGATAACGAACCCTGTATATTCAGTTGAAGTTCAAATGGCCAATTTACGAACTGCAGCGCCATTTCAAGCTCGATTTTAGTTATAATATAATTATACGTTCAAACTATCGTTTATATAATATATTCGTTATTCAAATTCAATTCTAAACTGAGTTATATATTTTGAATTGCCCAATTCACACATATTGCCATTTCAGCCAATTCTGATTATTTCAGAATTAAATATATTATTTAATTATTATTTTAATTAAATATTCCAAGTTATTTAATTAACGACCATTTGAAATTCTAAACCACTATTTCAATAATTAAATAAATTAATTATTATACCGCAGAAAAATGCGGGTCATTACACAAAATCAATTTCAAATCGAATGGAAATCGTGAGCACTTCTCTCGAAACTAATTCGAAGTCGATCCCCTTTGGTATCTTCAAAATTTATATAAAAATATATGCTCAACCGCGAATCATAATTTCTGATCTAAAGAACTTGTACGAATTGCAGCTCCATGCTAGTATGGTTCGTTTTCGGTGCGATGGATAATTCCTGGAGTTCCTCTCAACCTGCATGTGCTCATGTGTAGTGGGGTTTTTAGGTGATGCGACGATGGAGTTCAAAGGGGAAAGTGGAGTTGATTTTTGTAACAACCCGAAAATCTGGGCCAGTTTAAAATTTTTATTTTGGCAATTTTAGCGAATTTTGTTTATTTAAAATGAATTATTTTAAATAATATCGACGAGTAATTTATTTTGAATAGAATTCAAACGTATATATATATACGCGTCGTCGTTAGAATATAAATATTTATATATAATTATAAATAGAATTGAAAATGGCGTGGTAGTTCGATAATTCGATTTCAAACTTCAATTGAATGTACCGGTTGCAAAACAATCCGGATTTTAGTGAAACCAAAAACATTAGGATCTAATTGATAATATCTTTCCAACGAATCCGACAAATCAAGATTTCATAGCGGGAATCAAAAGATATGTCCAGTTGAAAATTCTGAATAGTCGCTATGGAATTCAGGCCCTTAAAAATGGGAACTTTGCAAACGACCTCGGATTTCGACGAAACCACTTTTGTTGGGTCCGGGATGTCAAGTTATTGCTAGATTCCAAATTTCATAATTTTCCAAATCAATATGTGAGCATGGCAAAGGAAAACGCGTTTGACCAGTTTTAGTTGATTTTAATCGACTGGAAATTGGCCATTTTTCAAACGGTCTCAGAATTCGACGAAACTAGTTTTGTTAGGACCGTACCGTCAATACGAAGCTAGAAAATATTTTTATGGAATTTATAGAGTTAGTATGCGACCCCGGTAATTTGAAATGTACATTTAAAATTCAATATAATAATTTAAATGTAAATTCAACGGAAACTGATTGTAACTATCGAATCAGCTTGCGATACATATCCCATTGTGTTCGGAATGGGGGTAATACACTATGGACGACAGTCGGTGGGCTCAATTTTGAGTTCAAAATAAAAGTCAACTTTTTATAAATAAAATAATAAATAAAATAAAAAGAAACATCATTTCTCTCTCCCCCCTTAAAACCTTCTGCCCCCCCGATCATTCTTCTGCAAATCGATTTTCAAAAAAAAAAAAAGGAAACCCAAAAGAAATCGCGTCGCCCCCATCCGCTGCCGCCGCCGCCATCGATGGCGACCTCCCCATCGCCGGAGCTCCACCAAGGCCATCCCCCTCTTCTCACCGTCCCTCTCCCCTTACAGACCCTCCGCTACCCCAAAACGCGAGCCCCCCACTCGACTTCATCGGCCGTCCCCACCGCCTGCGACCACCCGCGACCCCCCCTTGCGCCCTCTTCGACCCTCCGCACCACCCTCCAGCTTCCGACGTCCTTAGCCCTAATCCGAACAGTAAGTTTGTAATTTTTTTTTTTGGCTAATTTAGTTTTCCATATATATATTTCTATTGTTTTAAAATCTGAAAAAGCACGTGAAGATTATAATTTTAACATAGTAAAAATTCGATTTTTATACATAGAATGGCATAATAAAAATATGATTTTTATATTTTTAAAGAATTAAAAATATGATTTTTATATTTTTAAAGTATTAAAAATATAGTCTTTACTATATAACGATTATAAAAATATGATTTCTATATTTTTTTAAAGTAGTAAAAATATAATCTTTTATATTGTAGAAAGATAAAAATATGATCTTTGCATAGTAGGAACTATAAAAATATAATCTTTATGAGATATAGATGTAAAGATGTGAAAAGGCGAAATTTTTAGATGTAAAAAGGCGAAATTTTTAGATGCAAAAAAGGTGAAATTTTTAGATGTAAAAATGTGAAATCTATATTTTTGAAATGGAATTTTATCTATATTGAATAGCATAGTAAAAATTCGATTTTTATATATTGAATAGCATAGTAAAAATTCGATTTTTATATATTGAATAGCATAGTAAAAATTCGATTTTTATATATTGAATAGCATAGTAAAAATTCGATTTTTTTATATATTGAATAGAAGTAAAAGTTCGATTTTTGCATATATAAGTAGTAATAAAAATTCGATTTTTATTTATTTGAACAGCGAATAAAAATTCGATCTTTATATATAAAGTAGAAATATAAAAATATATTTTTATATTGAATGAAGCGTCGAAAATATATATGAAGAAGAAATAAAAATATGATTTGTATATATTGAGTAGCGATAAAAATTCGATTTTTACATATGTAGTGAAAGCGGACAACGAAGGTGACAAAAAGGCGAGAACGAAGAAGATTTATATCAAAAAAGAGTCAAGATGATTGGATAGCTAATCTGTGAGAATTTCTCACCTTTCAATTTCTTTTCTAATTATATATTTATACTAGGATGCAGACGGTGCTTAGTAGCACCCAACACAATCGTCCACAGACCATGGACTTGTTTGTTTGATTGCAAAAATTAGTTAGATTATTTGATTGGATTGAATTATTTGGTGAAATGAAATTGATTTGATTGATGTGTGAATGGCGTGGGCCTTCACTAGAACGGGGATAATGCTAGGCCTCGTCCCGTTTCTAGTATCGTGCCGTTATGCCGCCGAAATTTTCTAAAATAGTTAGAAAAATAAAAATATCATTTTATTTAAAGAATGAACTGAATAGAAATTCATATGTTGGAATAAAATGTTTTGTCGTTAAAAATATAATTTTTAACGTGAATGTGAATAAATAAATATTCATTTACAAACCAGACGGTTTGTTTATGTACACCTATTTGAAGGACATTGATTGGGTCGATAAATTTTACACATCGCCCAACTGCACAAATAAAATATGCGTTTGATTGTTTGAAACCCCACACGGGTGTTGGGATGAAATTTGAAGTTCACTCATCCTGATTTATTTAATATGTCGATCGATTGATTGACAGGCTGTTATAAGCGTTAGATATCTATATTTGATGCTTATACAGTGTAGTGCACTTTGGTTGACGGTTGATTATTTTTCAATGCTATTATATACATGTGTTGTATGAAAATCCATATAATTAATTTTATATGGTGATTGATTGGGCCTCATTCCAATTTAGAAAATAAAGAATAATATAAAATAAAGGTTCATGTGTTGACAGTACTCATCCATTGAGATTGGTCATGTGTTGAACGAAATATTTTAGTAATAAAATTTACATCTTTATCAATATAAAATAAAGGTTCATGTGTTGACAGTACTCATCCATTGAGATTGGTCATGTGTTGAACGAAATATTTTAGTAATAAAATTTACATCTTTATCAATATAAAATAAAGGTTCATGTGTTGACAGTACTCATCCATTGAGATTGGTCATGTGTTGAACGAAATATTTTAGTAATAAAAATTACATCTCTATCAGTATAAAATAAAGGTTCATGTGTTGACAGTACTCATCCATTGAGATTGGTCATGTGTTGAACGAAATATTTTAGTAATAAAATTTACATCTTTATCAATATAAAATAAAGGTTCATGTGTTGACAGTACTCATCCATTGAGATTGGTCATGTGTTGAACGAAATATTTTAGTAATAAAAATTACATCTCTATCAATATAAAATAAAGGTTCATGTGTTGACAGTACTCATCCATTGAGATTGGTCATGTGTTGAACGAAATATTTTGATAATAACAACTGTTTTGAAAAAGAAGAATTCAATTTTGATTTGAATTGAAAAGAAGTTGAAATTGCTTTTGAAACGAATTTAAAACTATTTATATAATTCGTTTTAAATAGGAATCGACGAAATATATATTATATATATTATATATATAATATAATGGCCTGAATAGAACGCGCCGCGCCGCGGCAGTTCGTGAATTTCGACCATTTATTTCAAACGGACATTACGGGAGATCCGACCGTCGGATTCTCCTAAAACCGGAACCGTTGGGTTCGTATCGAAAAGAGCTTTCTAAAGAATATTAGAAATTAGAAATCTAACGGTTGGATTTGGAGTTACGTCCAAATCAGATTTGAAAAAGGTCGCTGTAAGTGCAGTTCGATGGCCATTGATGGAAATCGACTGTACGGGCCTTGATAAAATTATATAAAATAGTAATAATTTGTGTAAAATCATAAGAAATGATTCAGAAAGGATTGGGATGAAAAACTCCATATTTGAAAAGATAAAAATAGATTTTTATCGAAATGAACTAGTTTTGAACTAGAATTATAATTCTATTTATTTTTAAATAAATAAATTGAATTTGAAAAGGGTTTTAAAAATAACCAGAATTTCCAATGATTGCATTGGAATGGATTTGAATCGAAATTATCTTCGGAATATTTCGATGTTGGATTTCGTGATTATACAGATGTTGTTATGGAAATTTGAAAGATATAGATATATATATCGTTATTTCCAATACGACATTTGTTAATCGTAGAATTTGATATTGAATATAAGCCGATATATTTTCTATTCAGAGCCTTGTGTTTAATATCAAATGTGATTTGGGTTTGTCGTGAACCGTGTTTTAAATGACACTGATTCTTTAACCCAGTCGAAGATTAAAACTAAGTGGAGTTTTAATGAATCTTTAATTAGATTGAAATGATCGAAAATGGAGTATCACCCGTTTTGCTCCAGGCGATAGTTAAATATTTAATTAGATTTGAACGTGAAATGGTAATTGAATTTACCGATAACACTGTGGTGTTAGATATGAAGTATTACCAGTTTTACTTCATGGGATGAATAGGTTGGGATGGGGAAATTAAAATAAATGATTACTTCGGTAAGGTTCGCTAATCCCGACTGGTTTGAATTGAGATTCAAAAATAGAATAAAGAATAAATTCAAGGAATTTATCTTGGATAAAATTAATGGGAACCTTTCCCTATGAATGCGAAATTTAGAAACTAACTGTCGGTTAGCCAAGCAGAATGGTTTTCTGGATATTGATCTGATGTTGGTTTCGGCCTTCGGGGTTAATATTTGGGGAATTATTCTGTTGATTAATTTACGGTTAGTGACTGATGAATTGGAATGAGGCGTATGTTGTGTCTGTGTAACACTTATTTAAAATATACGCGAGTTATTCGGAAAGACCGGGTTTATCCCATTCTGAATAACTGATACGACGATAAGTCGAAGATGAAGACGATGGTCGAAGACCGGAAGTCTTCACGTCGTTTGGGTGATTACTAATGATCTTGATTGGGCTGTACACCCAAGAAGATGGAAAAAGTTGGTGATCGTCCAGACGTACTTGGAGATCGATGGATATGCGGGGTACTAGGTGCCTCCGGTTTCGTTTAGACCCAGAACGAACTTGTAAACGGACTGTGTGTCTGACATTGGATTTTAGTCCGTGTGATTGATCCCTATTAAATATACATCTGTTTGGCGGCGGAGAATTTATTCTCTTGCTTAACGCCCTTCTCTGAGACGTACGAGTTCAGGGGTTATATATTGATGGATATCAATCGCATGGAGTGAATTGCCTGTGTGGCATGCTTAAGTGGCAAATGATCAAGGCTTCTGTTGAAAAGCAAAGTCTTGTGGTTGATGATCGAAGCACGGCCTTTGTGGCGTAGCTTTGTGTAACGTTCACTTCGCGAGTTTCACACCCGGTATGAACCAAAAACGGGAGACGGACCTCATGGAGGGCATGCGTTTCTTTCTAGTTAGGAGTGGCATCAGTGCTTGAACTAGCTGACGAGTTTGACTCATGTGGATGTTGCTTATTATTACTTGCTGAAAAGCGAGGCGCCTCGTGATATCGGTTTCGGCCGATGCTTCTGGTCGGCTGACGGGCCAGGCTTACGCCCCAAAGGGTGGGGAAACGTAGTGTTCAGGCATAATAATCCACATCGGTGGACCGGCCCTGACGATCTAAAGGGTCGATGCGCTCTGACCCTGTGGCTCGGGCTAGAGAGTCACAAATCGGTAGAGGATCTTGCCCCTAGCCTCGGTTCATACCATAAATGATAACCCAACTTCCAATACGACATTTGCGATTTTGATTGTATAACATATATATGGCGACATAGTGTTATGGGGCATTCATGCCGCCTATGATTGATACTTATGATTTGAAGTTGTTTTATACACTATACACTTATAATAGTATCAAATGATTTGTTTTAAACGTACTAAGCATGTTTGGCTATTATAAGGGAAAACCCTATCCTCGGCTGCGTTGCATTGTGTGATGGGACCTGGGTCTTATAATAGCTTCATTTTTAGAAAAACATTGCGCTGTTTACTTATATGCACTGGTGTTCTTGGGAGGAAACCCGTTCCGTGTTATACGGCGTGGTCCCTTGATTTACCTAATTTTAAAAATAAAGATTAATAACTGTTTTAGTTCTCACACCAGTCACATAACTGACCTGGAGTTTATTGTTTTAACCTAAACTCTGGGTGCCCTTATTTTGACACGGGCAGCTAGTAGTTTTGGTTTTGCAGATTTATATTCACAGGATCCTGGTTTACAGCTGGAACGATATCCGGAAAGCTTTGTATCTGTATATCTCCTTCAGTTGTGTATCGTATTATTTTCCGCTGCTATGTATTTAATTGTAATTTCAATCTCTGATATTTCAGTGTAATATTTATTCATACTCTGTATATTCTTGTAATCTGATGCATTGTTGTAATATACAATGAAATGTTCTTTTATATGCGTTCTGTTGTGGCTTGTTCTCGAACTATCCGACGCTTTCCTTTACGGGGAAGTTACGGGTTCTCACAATTTTGGTCATTGGTACAATAAAGTGGAGTTTGAATTTATTGTGCAATGAATCGAGGTTCGGCAGAGGATTGGGAAGTTTGGGGCTATTGATTTTGAGGTACAAGTGGAAGAATTGGAGTGTGAACGTACTGATGAGGACTCGGTTGAATAGGAGAGTTCGAACTGATGAATTGAGGTTATTAAGGGGGATGTGGCAGTGGAGTAATAGGGGGTGTTCAATCTTTGTTAATCTTGAGGATGGATGGGTACTGGGTTCGGTTTAAGGGTTAGTTGACCAAATGATTGCTTATTCAAGGGGGGTGCAAGCACTTGTAGTTGGAAGTGGTGGTGGTGCGATAATTGGTGGAAGGGAGTGATGCTGGTCAATAAACAATGGAAGGCAACATGATGTAGGGAAGGTTTAGATTATGATTAAGCTATAATTAATTTTTAATTATCTAGTTGACGACTGTTAATTCATTTAGTACTTATAACACACACATATATCTCATATTATATAATATTTTGATGAAACTGATTGCATTGAGATCGTATGGTGATAGCTTAGCTATGGAACTGATTTGGAAGGACTCGGACTAAACTCACTCTTTGGATTTGTTTATAATTTTATTATAAACTAATTTTTATTTTAAATAATTTTTATATGTTGTTTTCTGACTGTTTGGATGCATTGAATAATTGATGAATTGTGGCTATTATACATATAAGCTTTATTTAGGCTTGGTGGTTGTCGCTATTATATATATATATATATATATATATTATGTATATTGTATATTTCCTACACTACCATTAGCGGATGACCCAATGTGCCCCGCAATATATATAGTGGATGACCTTCTATACTGCGATATCCGGCCCTAAAGCGGGATGGTATCATTTATGTCGGCTAACATCTGTGGATGTAGGAAAACAAGTTGGAGATTCCAACTGGATTCCAAAAAAATTTATTATCATTTGTTTTCATATATATGATCATATATGATGTGTTAAAAAACCTGTGAATCATAATTGGGTGTTTTGCATGTTTGAATATCACTTCCTCTCAATATTAATATATAAATATATCATGAAAAGGAAATTTTGAGATTTAAAAGGGAAAAATTATTTTTCCAAAATAGCATTTTAATTTCGAATGGGATAGGAAATATGAACTTGTTTTGATTAAAAAAAACAAGTATTTAATTTATAATTGATGTTAATAAATGAAATGGAATAATTTTCATCGGAAAATGTAGGGAACGTAAATTCAAATGTGAATTAAAAAAGGGAATTGAAATTAGTTTCAAAAAGAAATGATGAAATTTATTCTGATGTTCAGAATGTAAACTCAATTAAAATAAATCTATATGGATTTATGATTGGAACTCGACTATGTCGAATTTATAAAAATAAATTATTTCCAGAAAGGATGTTTAAATTGTAGTAGATAGAAACTGAATTTTAATATGAAAATAGATTCTATATTTATATATAAGTTATAATGATAAAATATTCCAAAGAAGGAATTGGGTTTAAAATAGATTTTGTAATGGAACTTGTTTTAATGTATAAAACAAGAAAGTTGAATTCATAAACGATGTTTATAAATCTAGTGAAATAAAATATTATTAGATGATTTAGAAGTTTAAATTCAAGTAGGAATTTAAAAGTGAATTGGAAACATTTTGAAAAAGGAATGATAGATTTTATTCTGGAATTTGGAATGTAAACTCAATTGAGAAAATCCAATCGATTTATAATTGAAATTCGATTATATCGAATTTTACAAAATAATTTATTTCAAAGGGAATTGGAATTCATTATAGAAGATTGAATTATAAATAAATTTATAATTGAATTATGGAAAAATCAACGATTAGGGATAATCAGAAATATTAAGTTGGATTGGGAAAATTGGTTTAATATATATTAAAATACATAAGAATGGAGTTGAAATTGATTAATAAACAAAGCTTAAATATTTATATATAAATATAATTAAAACAAGCTCACCACAGCTATGCAGTTCGTAATTTGACGTTTCGAACTTCAGTTGGGTATATAGAACTCAATTTAAGTTGGAATTCTTTGAAACAAGAATTGTCTGGACCGATTGTGTAACGCATCAGTTTTTCAATATTTTAAATATATGATTTTTTATTTAGGAAATTTATATTTGGATAAAATTGGGATATTTTATATTTTAATCTGGTTTTAGTTTGATTTTTGTATTTTTAAATTTAAGATTTTAGTTTGGATCTAAGTTGTTTGATTTAAACATTAGTAATGTTGTAAACAAACAGAAACATATTAATATTGGAATTATAAAATTTACTTCTCCATTTAACTTGAGAATTATAATGGGATCTAAATAAATTTAATTAGATTTAAATTTGGTTTTAAAATTTTATTTGAAATTGTTTTTCTAAGTTTTTGGTTGTATATACTAGTATTATATTGTATACTAGTAAATAAATAGTATGCACTCTTGAAATTTTTTGTTTAGATTTGACATGTGATTTTAATTTAAAATCTAACCTACTTTTATTTTGGTTTTAACTCAAAATTTTGTAAGCATAAATTAAAAAATTCTTTTATATTCGATTTAAATATGAGTGATATTTTAAATTAATTAATGTTTATATATTATTTGAGAATTTATTTAAATACTTTTGTATATTATATTTTTTTAATTCAAATTGCTTTATTTAATTAAACGTTAGCAGTATTTTAAAATATATTGTTAGAGAATTTTAAATTTGATTTAACTTGAAATCTATTTAATTCATTTAGATTTTAATTTGGCATTTAAGAAAATTTAAATTTAAAAACTTGTACTTCATTATGTATATGTGCATAGTATAAAAATGGTATACACTTTGAAAAAAATGTTTGTTTAATTGTTTTGACACTTGTTTGTCTCTCTTTTATGTGCAAACCACGTGGTACCCTATCCCTGTTTATAACACCACATGTCTCTCTTTGCTTTTATTTTTCGTGCTTTTCCTTTGTTTTGGGTTCACCCAAATATCGGCTGCTGCTCCCAAATCAAAAACCATTTCTCCCCAAATTGAATTTGCAGCGCCTTCACCTCGCTATGTCGCCGCTACTTCGAACCGGCACGCCTGCATTAAACTCACTCCATCTCTCTTCGCTAAAGTCACCACTGACTGAAGCTGCAGCTTAACCACACCACCATCGCTAAATCGATTCACACCCTCACTACCTCATGAACATGACAACAAATCCTCCGACCTTTTCCCTTGGCGGAGCCCCTTCATGTGTGTGACCAACCCAGTGTTACAAAGCAAAGGCTGGAAGAAGAGTAGACAGTAATAGTTTTCCCTCTCCGTTCAACAACCGTCTCCAATCGAGTTCCAACCCGTTGCAGTCTCCGCCAAGCTTCGCTGCAAGTCAGACCAGTCAGCCCCTTCTTGCAATCGGAATCCACCACTTCTGTAACACCCCGTATTTTATAATATAATAAAATATGAGTAACTTAATTAAATAATGAGAATTAAGTAAAACGGACTGCGCCATTGCGTCCGTCTAGGAATTCTAGTCAAGATAGTTACTTGGTTTGTGTATAAAGGACATCGTATAAAGAAGTTATTAAGCCTAGAAGTTTGTATACGCGCAAGATAATTATATATATACAAACAAATTGTTTTTTCAAAACAGTGATCGGAAGACCTAGAAGCCGAATCGCCCCTTTCTGGGGGTTGACCCGAGTCCCGCTTGGTCGACCCAAGGTGTTTGGGGGACGACTCATGGGTCGACCCTGGGGTCGAAACAATAAGAAAGGGGTCGACCCCTATTCAGATCTAGGAAGAATTAATTTTTGTGAACGTGGACACATTGCTTGACCTAATATGTTGCTGAACACCTATAAATAAGCATGTAGAGCCTACCCTAAGTCTTATATTTATGAGACAACGCAGAAGCTCTGCTATTCCTCTTCCTCCTCAAATCACTTTAGAAAATTTATATTATTAGTTTAGGAAAATTCTAAATCTAGATGTGGAGGAAAAGGATGAAAATCAATTAGAAGGTGTTCAGATCTCTTATCAAAGTGAGGTAATTTTCTAGATTTGGTCTATTTCAATTCTCTTTTTTCTTTCCTTTTTCTTTTACTAAAAAATGTAGATCCATGGTTTTTAGGTTCGGAATCCAATTAAGGGAAAACCCATGGAATGATAGATATGGACCAGATCCAGGATTTGGAAAGCATATGAGGTGAGTGGATTTAAGTTACATCATTTTAGATAATGATATATTATCGTTTAGCATTCCCCGTTATCATGAAATGTGAATTTTCCAGAATAATTAAAAGTGTTAAGATGATGTTATAACAAGTTGAGATATTAATATGAATATGTTGAAAAATTCATATGTTGAATCGGTTAAAGTGTTGAATGTTTACATGTTGAAAAACATACTTGTTAGAATATAAGTAGCTACCACTGTTGTTATAATTACATGATTCACTTGTGGCATATTATGTATTTGAATTATTAGATGTAAAATTGAGAAAATGACATGTTAACTTGTTAGATTTGAACAATTACCAGATTAAATGATTACATGTCAAGATAGAATTAAAAACGTGTTAAAAGGACATGCAACATAATATAGGCATAATTTGATGACATGTAAATTAGATTACATTAACATGTAAAAAGGATAATATGCCTAAAATTTACAGTAAATAGGAAACTATACCACACATAGACAGGAGGTTAGATTACATTTATGGTAGAAGTCTACCTAGAACTGCCCGGCACATCCAGCATCCAATAGTGGTAAATCTAATGTGAGGGGTCGAAGTGCATAAATAAAACATGTAATGGTGCTAAGACACGAGGTTAAGTCAACTTGTAGAAGAAGTTTGCCCGGAATCGACCGACAAATCCAGCATCCACACGTGTAGGCTTAATGTGAGAGGTTTAGTGCATAAATATATACATACACACACACAAATATATATATATATATATATATATATATATATATATATATATATATATATATATGTAAATAGCAGGACTGATAAACATCACTAATTATAATTAATGGAAATAAGTGGAATTGAATGAAAGTTACAACAGTAAAAAAGGAATGGAATGAACGGGGAATGATAATAACCTATTATAAATAAATTACATTTATAAGAATGTTGTATAATAGGTAGACTTGTCCTAGGGACAAGTGAAGATTATAACTTAGGTTATAATAAACTAGTACGGACATGAGATAACTGGTGAAATGAGATAAGAGGCACTTAGTTTTAAATTAAGTAATCAGTAAATTGGGAAAAACTTAAACCAATTGTTTGTAATAAGTAGAGAAAAGGGGGAAAGTTTATGAAATGTAAGAAGTTGTACTTAATTATAAATTAAGTAATTTGTAAATTTAGAATAATGAAATCTGCTGATAAGAATAACATGTTTAGGCTTGTCCGAGGGACAAGTGAAAATTATAACTTAGGTTATAATAAATGGTAAAGGGAATAGAATAACTTATGTAAGGGGATAAGTTATACTTAATTGTAAATTAAGTTATTTACAAGAACAAGAATCTGAAATCTACGGATGAGGACAACATAAGTTATATTTTTGGGAAGAGAAACTTATTAGTGGACCTTAGTTAAGAGAACTAAGTTAATAAGTAAACAACGATAAGTTGTAGTGACGGTGTAAAATGGAATTATGATTAAATGACAAAGAATGAGAAAAACTTATGAAATGAAATAAGTTATATTTAATGTAACAACCCGCATTTTATGTATCAGAACATCGTAAAATATTTTTATTTTATTCCCTAAGGGTTGGATCATTCTCATCTTTTAATATGTTGCTTATAGGGATGTGAGACATGTCCACAATTTTTACCGACTTTGTTTGTGACCATTTTGCCCCTTTCAGTCTTGTATAGGGAATAACTTTTGACTCAGGTCGAATCAGAGGGTGAGACCTGTGCCATTGGAAAGAAATTGATGGTTGCCTTTCCGTAGAGTGGTTACATTAAAGATTTGTCTTAGCGGTTATGGAGAAATCGTTGTTTTAAGGTTTTTCAGTTGGCTGTCCAGATTTGGTAAGCAATAATGGGCTGAATTGGAGAGGCCCATTAGTGGGCTGATGGGAGGGTATAAATAGGGGGTAAGGGATATGGGAATTTGTTTAGTTTTTCATTTCCTCATTGGGTTGTCTTGTGCTCCTCCTTCCTCTAACACTTTTCCACCATTAAAAATCCAAATCCAAGGAGGGAAATCATAGATCTACACCATTAGAGGCTAGATCTACATCGATTAAAGCAAGAGTTCATCGGATCAAAGTAATTGGTGTGAGGTGCTTGCTGTCGGGATTCCTATTTCATTGATTTTAGCTTGTTTTGGCAAATCTGTGAGTGATTTACATCTCTTACATGAATGCAATGAAGTATATGAGTGTTTGTGCATGTTTCTCATCAAATTCAAGTGTTTCACCATAGATTTACACCATTATATGTACATTTTCATATGAATCACTCTATGATCTAATTTAGCAAGTTTAACCTGTTAATTTCATGTCATTTCACATGTTTATGTTAGTTAGATCTCTCATTTTGATCACATGTTCAATTTAATGGTTTTAGGTGATATTTACATCATTTTTGTGGTAATCGTCATATTCATGTTGTTAGCAATGGTATGACATGTTTATGATTGTGTTTGATGACTTTGGTTGAGTCGTTTTCGTCAGATTCGTCGTTTGATGAAGTTTTGTCGAAATCAGAGTGGAATTGGAGATGTGCAGGAAGTGGATCGGGTCGGCCATAAGTGGGTCGGGCTGGTCTCAAATCCTATCGTGGAGAACAAGTCAGAATGGGTTGGTCAGTGGAGATTGTCGGGTCGGGCAATGTCTGGTCGGGACGGTCCTTTCAAGATGAGTCAGGTCGGTTCAGAAGTTGAGGTGATGAAGGGGTGGTCGGATCGGGTTGGTCGTGTTGGTGATTGGATCGGGTCGGTCATGTTGAGGTAGCTGGATCGGGTCGGTCATGCTATAGAGGGGGGTGATTGGATCTGGTCGGTCGAGTTTGAAGTCAGGAAGGGACTGGGTCGGGTCGGCTTAGTCTGGGTCGGGTCTGTCTAAAGGGGTTGATCGGTCATGTTTTTAGCAGCACTTTTAAAACGATGTGTTTGATAGTGATGATGCTATGGTTTGTTTCCAATAGGGTCATTTTCTGAAAAAGTATGTTTTTCGGGTACGACTTTGATTTGAAGAAAAGAGCTTGAAAAAAAATATTTTTTGGGGGCAACCCCACCAAACCCTAGCCGCAGCGCAGTGATGTAATTGGCTCGGTGATGGTGTAACTTCGAGAAGAATTCAAGTGGGAATATTCGAAGTGTTGGAAGGTGTTCGTTGATCGATATAGAACAGCGAATGAGGTGACAACTCAAAGGTTGTGAGTTGGTGATAATGGTTGCTCGAGAAGGTTGCTTAAGCTATGAAAAGTCGTCAAGTTGGATGACTAGAGATGAGCAGGCCGAGAGATTATCGTTGTCATAAGTTCTAGCAGGCTCAATGCAGGGGTATGATGAGGGCACCCAAAAGACCGGTTGTAGGTCGAGTATCCTGGGTATCGTTGAAATACCTAGTTGTCAAGGTTGGACATATATACGTATCGTTGAAAGGCGTATGGAGGTTATGCTAGAACTTGGATTACCATTAGCCCTTGACATATGGCAAGGTTGGCCATCATACGATTAACGATTGTTTCAAAGCAGGATTGGCGGTGATAGCCAGAGTCAGTCATGGATGATTGGTTGTTCTGCTTGTACAGTCTCATGTAGGTTGTCCAACGATGAAGGAGATGTTCCATGGGTGTTTGTCTGATATTGGTTTAGGCCTTTAGGGCTTATTCTTGAGGGATGTTAATTTCGATTAGGATGGTTTACATGAGATACATATAATTTGGATGTTTTGAGTGTTTTACCATGATTGAATGGGTGCTCTGGTTTCCATGGATGAATGGTTAAATTGTTTAAATTAAAGGCTATCGCTGTCCGATGTGGGGAAGATAAGGTTGAGTTCTTCTCTGGTGTTGTGGGTAGATTAGCATGTTTATCTATCCCTTCTCATATACTTTTCAATTGAAGTTTGTTAGCTATTTTATCTCTCACTAAGACTGTTGTCTGACTCAAGGTTTTATGTCTCCTCTTATTACCTTGGGTTGTTCATCCAGTTATGGATGGGCAGACTAAGTAGCAGGTCACAGGTTATTAGTGAGAACGATGCTGCAGTGCAGAGGCGAGCAGGAGGCTGGCGTGCCGGTTTTATTACTATCTGGTATTTCTGTTTCTGCTGTTTGAGTGCTTTATGAGTGTTGTAGTGAGGACTTATGTACAAACTTTGGTATCAGTTGGATAACCTTTCATGATGTTGAGAAAGTTTTCTAAAGTTTCTATATGATGCCTCATTACCATTACCTGTTGTATATGTTCTATTATATTTTATCCTTACACTGTGAGTTATACGATAAGTTTCGATGTTGTTTACCTACTCTGATGATCGTCCATAGCTGCTTGGCACACCCTTAAGGGCGTTATTCCTCTTGTTTAGTACGGGGGTTATGGGTGGTCGTCACGTTTGGTTTTAGAGCTTTGGTCAACGATTGTGGCCAAAGTTCGAAGGCATAATCACGTATGAGAGACGTACTTGTAGATTTCAGTTGGATGTTTACTATATATATATATTACTGTATATAGTAGTAGCGGTTGTATTCTTTAGCAGTTTTTCTTGAAAGTGGATAATCATTCTAGTTTGCAGATTTAGAATGAGTCGACGCTATACGAGACATTCTGCTAGGGAAGAAACTTTTCCTGGTGGAGGTAATGGCGGGGCACCTGATTACTCGGCCATGTTTGAAGCCATGATGGAAGCTTGTCTTCGAAAGAACCCCGCTCCAGTGGCAGCTACGGTTGAGGTTGGAGTTCCAGTGCCTAGAGCTGAAGTATTTGCAAATCTATGCAAAGACTTTACATCATTGGGAGGGAAACAGTTTAAGGGCACTGAACCAGTCGAAGAGGTTCAAAGGTCGATGGATACTTGTGTCCGAATCTTCAAGGACATGGGTATTGATGATGCAACAAAGAGGAAACTTGCATCATGGCAGTTAGTAGGCAGAGCAATGGACTGGTGGAACTCTGTCACAGTTGAGACCCCTGAAGAGGATATTTCATGGGAGCTATTCCAAGATAAGTTTGAAACAAAATTTATCTCCACCTGTAGAAATTTGTTCTGTTTAAGAGATTCGTGGAGCTTAAACAGAATGGTCGTCTAGTTCTTGACTTTATTTCTGACTTCGAGGCCTTGTCGAAGTATGCTCGTTCATATGTGGATAATCCTTATCAAAAGAACAAGAAGTTTATCTTGGGATTTGTGATAGATCATTGATTGTGACTAATCCAGTTGGGGGTTCGTCCAGTTTGTGCATGTTGCATCATGGTCTAGTGTTGTCAAGTCATGGTTGCTCTTTTGTATGTGATTGCTTTGTTCTTAACTTCGCTGGGTTTGGGATCATCTTAGGCATGGATTGGCTCAAGAGGTATGCGGCAAGGGTGAATTGCGAGAAGCTAGAGGTGAGAGTCGAGGATGTGGAATGGCGAAAGGTGTTGATAAAGTGTAAGCGCGAAGAGGGTGTCTTTGTCAGCTTTCTATATTCGCTTGTGATTCCACAAGAAGACTTGTCATCTGTTTTGATCGCTAATGAGTATGAGGATGTCTTTGACGAGGTCAAAGGGTTGCCGCTGCATCGTTAGATCGAGTTTAGGATTGATTTGGTCGAGGGTGCTAGAGCAATCGTCATGCCTCTTAGGCGGATGTCGCCTAAGGAATAGCAAGAATTGGAGGTGCAAGTTTGAGACTTTCTAAGGAAGGGATTCACTTGGAGAAGTGTTTCCGAATGGGGTGCACCGGTCGTGTTTGCAACCAAGGCAGATGGCTCGTTAAAATTTTTTGTGGGCTAGCGTGAGCTGAACAAGGTGACTAAGAAGAACAAGTATCCGTTGCCAAGTATTGATGACTTGTTCGATCAGCTTCACGAAGCCAAAGTGTTTTCTCAGATGGATTTGGCAACAGGATTTCACCAATTGAGGGTGGCAAAGGATAGTGTACCAAAGACTGCTTTTAAGACACCATCTGGTTTCTTCGAATGGTTGGTAATGCCATTCGGGTTGACTAACGCGCCAGCGTATTTCGTGGATCTTATGAATAGAGTGTTCAGAGATCAGTTGAACAAGTTCGTGCTTGTGTTCGTTGATGATATTCCGGTTTACTCTCGGAATGAGGAAGAACATAAGACACACTTGAGAGTTGTGTTGGAGATCTTGCGAAAGCATCAGCTGAAGGCTAAGTTTTCCAATTGTCACTTCTGCAAGAGTGAAGTGAGTTTCTTAGGTCATGTTGTTTCTGGAAATGTGATAGCAGTTGACCCCGCTAAAGTAGCAACAATCCAGGACTAAGATAGACCTAAGAATGCGACGGATGTTCGAAGTTTCCTTGGGTTGGCCGGTTATTACCGACGGTTTATCAAGTATTTCTCTAAGGTAGCTGCACCTTTAACAGGATTGACAAAGATGAACCAAGTGTTCACATAAGATGCAAAGTGTGAACAAGCGTTCGTAATCCAGAAGGAGAGATTGACGAGTGCAACTATGTTGACCATTCCGAGTGGGAATGAAGAGATGGTGGTATACACCGATGCATGTGGTACTGGGTTTGGTACAGTGCTAAAGCAGACGGATAAGGTTGTGGCCTACGCGAGTCGACAGCTGAAGCCACATGAGAGAAATTACCCAAATCATGACTTAGAGTTAGCGGTGATTGTCTTTGCTCTGAAGATGTAGAGACAGTACCTATTGGGAGTTCGATTCGAGTTGTTTACGGATCACAAGTCGTTGAAGTATCTTTTCTCCCAAAAGGATTTGAATCCTTGGCAGCAACGATGGTTAGAGTTTCTGGCATCATATGATTTTGGTATAGCCTATACTCTGGGTAAAGGTAATGCAGGTGCGTTAAGCCGAAGCCACGCAAGTTTGGGAGTGATCTTTTCGGAATGGAAGAGCCTTGAGTATTTGGCAAGGTACGATATCAGGCCAAGGTGTGAGTTGGAATCTGAAATGTTGGCAAGCTTGTCGATAAGACCTACTCCCATCGAAAGAATTGGTGAAAACCAAAATCAAGATGTTAAGCTTGTCGAGTTTATGCAGAGGCAGGAACCGGAGAATAAAGAGTTCGAAGGTGATCGTGAAGGTTAGCTTCGAAAGCAAGGACATTAGTTGTTCCTGATATTGATGGATTGAGAGATGAGGTTCTGAGAGAATGTCATAACTCAAAGTTGATGATTCATCCCGGTGGTAATAAGATGTATCAGGACATGAAGCGAGTCTACTACTGGGAGGGGATGAAGAGAGATATGGAAAATTCATTTCCAAGTGCATGAACTGTCAGTTAGTGAAAGTGTAACACCCCACGTCCATTAATGTCACTCACAAAGGGAATGCATTAACTTCCATGGAGCATTTTAAGTAAGTATAGAACAGAAAATCAAAACAAGACAGATATAAAGCAGTACTTGAAAATTAAAACTTTATTTCATTGCAACGGATAAACCCATATGTTTGATTACATCATCAAAACCATAAACCAAAGTCAAGTACATCGTATCCATCTTGATAAAACAACGTTCATAAATTGAAAGACATAATCCCCAACATTAAAATAGCCATAAATAAAGAGAAGCTGAACTTTACTTCAGAAGTCCAAGAAATCTTCTAAAAGCAGTCCAAAATCAAGCTCCACTGGTGCTAGTTCCAACCTGAGCACCTGGGGGGGGGGGGAAGAGATGGAAAAAGGGGGGTCAGACATAAAGTCTGGCGAGTGCGATAATTCTAACAATATAATTAACAAAGTAACTAGACTAAGGCATAAGTTGGAAAATAAGGAAATGATCATGAACCATTGAGTATGACAGAGTAAACAAGGAAACAAGATGAACAACGATATCGTTAAAGCGCACCTAACCCACTAAGATAAATTTACTAAACTACAGCAACACTATAGGATAATTGCTATACTGCACCGCCACTAGTATACTGCGCCACCACTAGTCACCTTAAGGTTGATCCCGCCTACAGACTTAATAATGATATTGGTAGTTTCGTGCACCCCTAGCAACCTTCATAGGTGCCGTCTGCCCCTATCTCCACTAGGTGTACCCACTACCCCCAAGCGATCGGCTCCCTAACTCGTAGATACCCGTGCTGGCCCCACAATGGGGTGTATCACTCCCCAAAGTGGCAACCCGATACCACTAAGAATGCACGACTTATACCTACACGATGCAACAACGTCTTACCTACCAGCCCGGGTCCACACACGCATATGAACCCGTTGGACTTGCGTTGCCACCGCTAACCCGGTTTGGCCTCTTATAGTCAAGCCCAGTATGCGTGTCCCTTCCTCGATTTGGGTCGAGCCCACAAAGATATGTATGGGTTACTGGTTGAAACGGGCCACCATTACTTGACACAAGCTATCCACCTAAGCTTGGTCCCCTCTAGTACATCCCACTTAACCCACTTCTTATTCCTGTTTCAATTACATGTTTCAATTTTGGTTAAGTGTTTCTAATCGTATTTCCAAATGCCACCCAAGGTATCCACTAGATTCCACATGCCACCCAAGGCACCCACTTAACCCCCTCATGTCCCACTACATGCTTATCTGGTTAAGTGTTTCTTAATTCATTAAGACCGTAACCTCATAAAGACCTCTCACATTAGACTGACATTTGTGGCAGCTGGATTTGCTGGGCGGGTCCGGGCAGTCTTACAACACAAAAGAGTCTAACCTCGTGTCTTTACAACTGTTACATATTTAGTTTGTGCCTAAGACCTCTCACATTAGACTGACATTTGTGGCAGCTGGATTTGCTGGGCGGGTCCGGGCAGTCTCACACCACAAAAGAGCCTAACCTCGTGTCTTAGACGATTAATTACTCCTAATTAATCATTCCCCCAATTTGAATTACTTTCCCTATTCAAATTATCAATCAATTAACGATGTCCATAATTGACTCAATTATGTCCATCCATTTATGGTATGTAAAATCATAACAATTTTCACCAGAATTATATTTTATGCCTTTTAAGGCACTTATGCCAATTAAATATTTTTAATATTATCCCCCTTTTTCCCCACGTAGTAAGTTTGTTCGTTTAACGTAAAAATATACGTTAGACTCAAATAGTCTAACTCATAAAATAAAAGAAAACATCATAAATCTAACATAGGGGTGAACTTGCATATGTGAATGATGTTCTACATCTAAAACTTGCATAGGCCAAAATTACATCTTGCATAAATAACATATGTCATGGATCCAAATCTAAAGGTGTGAACTTGATGAGATAATGGCAACAAACTTGCATAAATAACATATGTTATGGATCCAAATCTAAGGTGTGAACTTGATGAAATAATGGCCACAAACTTGCATAAATAACATATGTCATAGTTCTATATTTGCATAGGTAATAATCCTAAACTTGCATAACATGATTCATATCCAACTCATAAACTTACATGTGTGATTCATACATCGCAACAATGGTGTAGACATGTAAAGTATCATGTAGAATTTAGCATATGTCATAGCCTAACTTTCAATTAAATTCCCACATAAACTAGGTGCCATAGCCATGTAAGGTCACATATAATTCTACCCAAACTTGTATATGGTTCATGTTTGAATCAACATCTAAACTTTCCAACATATGATTTATCATATGAATCAATATAACATACTAACATATGAAACAAGATAATTCAACTAGACATAAGCCAATCATAGGATTATAACATGGGTGATAGCATCATAACTTTACATCGTAGATGATAGCATCATAACATAATATCATAGAAATTACAACATAATTCTACAACATAATTACAACATGAAATCAACAATTCATATCACATCCAAATTATCCGCATTATAACTCAATCCAACTCATTTATTAATTATCTTGTTAAAACTATCGAACTCACAACTCAAAAGCAGTCTTAAGTTCTGAATTCTGATTTCTAGAGTTGAATTAGCGCTCCTTTGATGAAGATTCGTTGTTAGAGTTGAAAAGGATTGAATTTGATTTGCTTTCTTCCTCTCTAATGGGCGGCGGCTATTCTGAGTTGCAAGTTGACGGCATGGAGGCCATGGATCCAATTTTATTTTGATTTTAGGGTTTGGGTCTATAGGTGTTTTTATAGAGTTTAGGATTAGTTTAAGCCGTCCGATCAACCCAGAATTAATCCCAGCCAACCAGAGCAGTTCAGAAACCCTAATGAGTCAGCATCTAGTCACAACCAGGTCATCATTCAAATCTGCCCCGGGCGGGGGGCGGGGAGGGGGGGGAGGGGGGTTGACCCCTAGGTCGACACTATGGTCGACCTGGTCAGGGTAGGTCGACCGCCAGGTCGACCTGGCCCTGGCGGGAATTTTCCGGCCTAGACTGTTTGACTCTGAATTTTTGAAATTTAAAATCTGTTTTGAATTTTCTGAAACTTCCGATCAACATAACTTCTTCATTTGAAGTCCAATTCACGCAAACTCAGACTCTATCTCAACCAGAATTCCGAGACGAACACAATGGCGCAACCCGTTTCCCTTAATTCTCATGCTTGAGATTAATTATTCTTTAATTTAGTTAATTCGAGTATTCAAAAATCCGGGGTGTTAAATTCTCCCCTCCTTAAAGGATTTCGCCCCCGAAATCTCTAAGTTAAGGAGAATGCATATCCTAACATCCAAACAACCATCTACACAACCATCAAACACGGGCATCCATTGTCCTTATAAATTCCTAATGTTGTATGAACATATGCAAGAAGTGTGGGTATATGTTCCTTATCAAATGCAAAATCAGGCGGTTTACTGATTCAGTTAACCTCCTTAATGCAAACCATGATAGTGCCATGCATCCATTATGTATGCAAAAGAACCTTATCGATACATATTATTTCTACATGTGTGCACAACCATTCACCAAAATGCAACATCCATATGATGGTACAACCATTATACAACCATTAACTTAAATATGTACACACATTTATATGCAATATGCAATATGAAGTGACTGAGCCGATCTAGTGCCTAAAGTGTGTGTATATGCATCCATGAGCAACCACTAGCAAACACTTGCATCCACTTGCATCCATCATACATAACATGTCTCAAACACATGTTTCAACCATAGGACTATCCTATCTAAAGGTCAAAGATACTAATGAGAGGACACACTAAAGATAAGATAAGTACAAGATAAGCGATAAAGGAGAAATTAAAAGAGATACCCTCGAAAAGAAAAGGGTATAATGAATGCATCTTCGCTTCCATCTCCCAAGTAGCGTTTCTCTCATCATCTCCCCATTGCAATTTGACTAGTTTGACCTCTCGATTCCTCAACTTCTTAATCTCCGACCCAAGAATGCGCGTAGGAGCTCGTCGAATCATCGCATCACACTCGACCTCCACCTCTCTAAGCAAGCTCGGATCTACCACTTCTGCGGTCTCGTTCAAGCACTTCCTCAAATGTGATACATGGAATACGTCGTGTACACCACTAAGTCTCTCGGGCAACTCTACTCTATACGCCATCTGCCCAATCCTTTCTTTAATAGGAAATGGTCCTACGAACCTTAGTGGTAACTTCCCAACTGACCCAAAGCGAACGACGTTCCGTAATGGAGACACCTTGACAAAGACCATGTCCCCAACATCAAACTCAAGATCTGACCTCCTCTTGTCCGCATAAGAATTTTGTCTATCTTGCGCTGTCTTCATCCTCCTTCGAATCAAATCGATCTTCTCCGAAGTCTCTCTAATCATATCGGGTCCAAGCAAGATCTTATTCGTACATTCCCACCAACATGTAGGCGAACGACATGGCCGTCAATAAAGAGATTCGAACGGTGCCATGCCAATGCTAGACTGAAAGCTATTATTATATGCGAACTCTACCAACGGAAGATGTTCCTCCCATGTACCTCCGAATTCTAAGACACATAATCTCAATAGGTCCTCTAGAATACGATTCACCCTCTCGGTCTGGCCGTCCGTCTGAGGATGATATGCGGTGGTCAAACATAATTGAGTCCCTAACGCCTCTTGCAAGCTCTTCCAAAATTCGCTAGTGAAGATGGGATCGCGGTCGCTCACTTTGCTAGAAGGAACACCGTGCAAACGAACTATTTCTCGAATGTATACGGAGGCTAACCATGGAGCAGTCCTCTTACTCTTCACGGGAATGAAATGGGCGCACTTAGTAAGCCTGTCTACCACGACCCAAATCCCCGTATTACCCTTCCTCGATCTTGGAAATCCGTCAACAAAGTCCATCGAAACACTTTCCCACTTCCATTGTGGGACCTCCAATGGGTGAAGCAATCCACCGGGCTTCTTTTGTTCTGCTTTTACTTGTTGGCACACCAAGCATCTAGTAACAAACTCTGCCACGTCCTTCTTCATACCGGCCCAAAAGTAAACTCGTTCATGTCCATATACATCTTGTCCCCGCCGGGATGAATGGTCATCTTCGAACGATGTGCATCATCAAGAATGGTCTTCTTCAGATTCTCGTCCCGTGGTACACAAAGTCTACCGTCCCTATGCAACCAACCTTTATCATCTAGGGTATACCTACGGAGATGGCTCGATGACTCCCCTCCTTTGAGCTTTTCTACTAACTCAACCAACTGTGGGTCGTCTCGCTGTGCCTCGCCAATCCGTCCTAAAAGCGTAGGTCTGACCTCTAAGGATGCTAGCAAACCAGGTACGAAGTCAATGGAAGGTGTAAAGTCAAACGTAGAGACGGACTCAAGGATATTTTTTTTTACTTAAGGCATCTGCCACCATGTTACCCTTGCCAGGGGTATATGCTATCTCGAAGTCGTAGGATGCCAAGAAATCCATCCACCTTTGTTGCCTTAAGTTCAGTCCTTCTGAGAGAAAATATTTTAGCGATTTGTGGTCAGTGAACAATTCGAATTTCTCTCCAAGAAGATAATGACGCAAAGACTTAAGCGCGAAAACAATAGCGGCCAACTCTAGGTCATGTGTAGGGTAATTTCTTTCATGCACTCTCAACGTCCTTCCACCATAGGCGATTACCCTTCCCTCTTGCATTAAGACTGCACCTAGTCCTGTCCCACAAGCGTCGATATAAACGGTAAATGGCTTACTCCCATCTGGCAATACTAAGAATGGGGCTGTGGTCAAAGCTCTCTTTAAACGTTGGAACGCATCATCACAATCTACGTCCCACATGAAAACTAGGTTCTTCTTCGTCAAGCGTGTTAATGGAGATCGTATTTTTGCGAAGTCTTTGATAAACTTCCTATAGTAGCCAGCCAACCCTAAGAAACTTCTGACCTCAGTAGCATTTTTAGGAACCTTCCAATCTTGGATGGCCACTACCTTCGCGGGATCCACGGCTATCCCATCTTTGGAAACAATGTGCCCTAAGAATCGCACTTCTTTTCCCCAAAAGTGACATTTAGAAAATTTAGCTTTAAGGCTATGCGCTCGAAGAGCCTCCAACACTTCCCTAAGATGTAGGGCATGCTCTTCTTCGCTTTTAGAAAAGATCAAGATGTGATCTACAAAGACTACCATGAATCTATTAAGGTACTCCCTAAACACCCTACTCATCAAATCAACAAAGTATGCGGGGGCGTTTGTCAAACCGAAGGGCATCACCAGCCACTCGAAGAAACCGTCTGGAGCCCTAAAGGTAGTCTTGTCTATGCTACCCTCAGCCACTCTCAACTGATGGAAACCAGTGGCTAAGTCCAACTGTGAAAACACTGAGGCACCAACTAACTGATCGAAAAGATCGTCAATCCTTGGTAGTGGGTGTATATTCTTCTTAATAAGCTTATTAAGTTCTCTATAGTCCACACAAAGTCTAAGGGACCCATCCGCCTTCGTGGAAAACACTATTGGAGCACCCCACTCCGATATACTACGTCAGATGAACCCCTTCTCAAGAAATTCTTTCACTTGCTTACTGAGTTCTCTTCTCTCTCTAGGAGCCATGTGGCGCACTGGCAATGCAACTGGCTTTGCATTATCTACTAGATATATTCGAAAGTCTATCTCACGTTTTGGGGGTAAACCCCTCACCTCATCGAAGACATCAGCATATTCACGGACTATGGGAACAGAATGTAAATCATCATCGGATGCATCAAGGGATTCTAGGTAACTAAGCATTACTGGACCTCTAGGGTCACAAGAAATATCAAGGGTCCTTCCATAATGAGTGAACAATCTAACTACCCTTCTTTCACAATTTAGGATGGCCCCATATCTAGTGAGCCAATCCATACCAAGAATCAAGCCGTAGCCCATGAAGCTAAGAACAAAAGTGTTGCACTCAAACTCAACGCCCAAGATAAACACTCTCAAATCCCGACAAATCATAGAAAGATGAGACGAACCACCAATATGATTTGAGACTACTAAGGGATCAGTAACTAGACTAGTATCAAGGTGCAGTGTTTCAACTAATGATGTAGAAATAAACGAATGCGATGCGCCAGAATCGAATAAAGTACGGATAGGATGGTCAAATAGAAAAACTAAACTTTTAACGGAAATTGCTCTACCTCGTTCTTGCAGCGGTGGGACCACGAGAGCCAGAACTTGTCCCCTTGCCTGCCCTGGTGCCATAAGAGCTTGCACCTGTCCTCCCGAGGTAGACCCTGCCCTCTGCCCTTTCTTTGGGCAGTCCTTAATAAGACGTCCCGCTTTGCCATAGTGGAAACAACCAGTCTTCTTTTTCTTCCTACAATCTTTGCTTAGATGGCTGGGTGTCCCACAGTTAAAGCATTTCTTCTTCCCCTTAGCATTGTTGCCTTTGCCACCTTTCTTGTTCTATTGTTGCTGTTGTGGCTTCTTTTGATCCCCTTTCTTCTCGGGTACATTATTAGCATTGGCGCCCTTCTCTTCTTCATGCGTGAGTGCCATGTCAACTAACCTCTCAAAGGTAGCCCCCATGGGAATGTGGGTCATAGCTAACCCATGAAGCGGCTCGTTTAAACCCTTAACAAATCTTAGGGCCTTCTTTTCTGGAGTGTTCACCAAGTCTAAGCCAAACCTTGCCAATTGGTTGAATTTGTTAATGTACTCTTTCATCGATAGATTCCCTTGCTTCAGTGACAAAAACCTTTCCATGTATAGATTCTCTTCAGCCCGTGAGAGAAACTTCACCTTAAACCTTTGCCTAAAATCTGGCCACGTATCGACTGGACGTCCCCCATTAGTGACCTCCCACCAAAATGAGGCCTCATCCTTCATTAGCCACGCAGCTAGCTGGACTTTCCTTCCATCATCCACTTCAAAGATTCTAAACAATTCTTCCACCTCCTTTAGCCAGTTACGAGCTTCAACAAATGTCTCCGTCCCGTGAAAAGGTTTTCCACCCATTACTCTAAAGTCCTTACATATCTTTGTGAAATTATCGACACGAGGAGGAGGAGGAGGATTTGCTGGACTTGCGGCGGCGGCCCTAGCCTCAAGATATTGACGAAACCAACCGTGCACATGAACGCCCTCTGGTATCTCAGATGCTTCAGACATGCTGAAACGAAAAAGGAAAGATTCAATACAAAAAGGACTGAAGGAAAGATATATGGCTCTTGGGATTATGCTTTCTAAAACATACTTTTCTCTTGAAAATACTTTCCTTAAATCATACTTTTGAAAGTACTTCTTTATAAAAATTGATTTGAAAAATAGTTTTTCAAAAATTCATATCTGTTCTGGTAACCTTCAGCTCTGATACCACGTGTAACACCCCACGTCCATTAATGTCACTCACAAAGGGAATGCATTAACTTCCATGGAGCATTTTAAGTAAGTATAGAACAGAAAATCACAACAAGACAGATATAAAGCAGTACTTGAAAATTAAAACTTTATTTCATTGCAGCGGATAAACCCATATGTTTGATTACATCATCAAAACCATAAACCAAAGTCAAGTACATCATATCCATCTTGATAAAACAAAGTACATAAACTGAAAGACATAATCCCTAACATTAAAATAGCCATAAATAAAGAGAAGTTGAACTTTACTTCAGCGGTCCAAGAAATCTTCTAAAAGCAGTCCAAAATCAAGCTCCACTGGTGCTAGTTCCAACCTGAGCACCTTGGGGGGGGGGGGGGGAGGAAAGAGATGGAAAAAGGGGCGTCAGACATAAAGTCTAGCGAGTGCGATAATTCTAACAATATAATTAACAAAGTAACTAGGCTAAGGCATAAGTTGGAAAATAAGGAAATGATCATGAACCATTGAGTATGACAGAGTAAACAAGGAAACAAGATGAACAACAATATCGTTAAAGCGCACCTAACCCACTAAGATAAATTTACTAAACTACACCAACACTATAGGATAATTTCTATACTGCACCGCCACTAGTATACTGCACCACCACTAGTCACCTTAAGGTTGATCCCGCCTACAGACTTAATAATGATATTGGTAGTTTCGTGCACTCCTAGCTACCTTCATAGGTGTCGTCTGCCCCTATCTCCACTAGGTGTACCCACTACCCCCAAGCGATCGGCTCCCTAACTCGTAGATACCCGTGCTGGCCCCACAGTGGGGTGTATCACTCCCCAAAGTGGCAACCCGATACCACTAAGAATGCACGGCTTATACCTACACGATGCAACGTCTTACCTACCAGCCCGGGTCCACACACGTATATGAACCCGTTGGACTTGCGTTGCCACCGCTAACCCGGTTTGGCCTCTTACAGTCAAGCCCAGTATGCGTGTCCCGTCCTCGACTTGGGTCGAGCCCACAAAGATACGTATGGGTTACTGGTTGAAACGGGCCCCCATTACTTGACACAAGCTATCCACCTAAGCTTGGTCCCCTCTAGTACATCCCACTTAACCCACTTCTTATTCATGTTTCAATTACATGTTTCAATTTTGGTTAAGTGTTTCTAATCGTATTTCCAAATGCCACCCAAGGCACCCACTAGATTCCACATGCCACCCAAGGCACCCACTTAACCCCCTCATGTCCCACTACATGCTTATCTGGTTAAGTGTTTCTTAATTCATTAAGACCGTAACCTCATAAAGACCTCTCACATTAGACTGACATTTGTGGCAGCTGGATTTGCCGGGCGGGTCCGGGCAGTCTTACACCACAAAAGAGTCTAACCTCGTGTCTTTACAACTGTTACGTATTTAGTTTGTGCCTAAGACCTCTCACATTAGACTGACATTTGTGGCAGCTGGATTTGTCGGGCGGGTCCGGGCAGTCTTACACCACAAAAGAGCCTAACCTCGTGTCTTAGACGATTAATTACTCCTAATTAATCATTCCCCAAATATGAATTACTTTCCCTATTCAAATTATCAATCAATTAACGATGTCCATAATTGACTCAATTATGTCCATTCATTTATGGTATGTAAAATCATACCAATTTTCACCACAATTATATTTTATTCCTTTTAAGGCATTTATGCCAATTAAATATTTTTAATATTATCCCCCTTTTTCCCCACGTAGTACGTTTGTTCGTTTAACGTAAAAATATACATTAGACTCGAATAGTCTAACTCATAAAATAAAAGAAAACATCACAAATCTAACATAGGGGTGAACTTGCATATGTGAATGATGTTCTACATCTAAAACTTGCATAGGCCAAAATTACAACTTGCATAAATAACATATGTCATGGATCCAAATCTAAAGGTGTGAACTTGATGAGATAATGGCCACAAACTTGCATAAATAACATATGTCATGGATCCAAATCTAAGGTGTGAACTTGATGAAATAATGGCCACAAACTTGCATAAATAACATATGTCATAGTTCTATATTTGCATAGGTAATAATCCTAAACTTGCATAACATGATTCATATCCAACTCATAAACTTACATATGTGATTCATACATTGCAACAATGGTGTAGACATGTAAAGTATCATGTAGAATTTAGCATATGTCATAGCCTAACTTTCAATTAAATTCTCACATAAACTAGGTGCCATAGCCATGTAAGGTCACATATAATTCTACCCAAACTTGTATATGGTTCATGTTTGAATCAACATCTAAACTTTCCTACATATGATTTATCATATGAATCAATATAACAAACTAGCATAAGAAAATGATAATTCAACTAGACATAAGCCAATCATAGGATTATTACATGGGTGATAGCATCATAAATTTACATCATAGATGATAGCATCGTAACATAATATCATAGAAATTACAACATAATTCTACAACATAATTACAACATGAAATCAACAATTCATATCACATCCAAATTATCCGGATTATAACTCAATTCATTTATTAATTATCTTGTTAAAACTATCGAACTCACAACTCAAAAGCACTCTTGAGTTTTGAATTCTGATTTCTGGAGTTGAATTAGCGCTCCTTTGATGAAGATTCATTGTTAGAGTTGAAAAGGATTGAATTTGATTTGCTTTCTTCCTCTCTAATGGGCGACGGCTATTCTGAGTTGCAAGTTGACGGCATGGAGGCCATGAATCCAATTTTATTTTGATTTTAGGGTTCGGGTCTATAGGTGTTTTTATAGAGTTTAGGATTAGTTTAATCCATCCGATCAACCCAGAATTAATCCCAGCCAACCAGAGCAGTTCAGAAACCCTAATGAGTCAGCATCTACTCACAAACAGGTCATCATTCAAATCTACCGGGGGGGGGGGGGCGGGTCGACCCCCAGGTCGACACTCTGGTCGACCTGGTCAGGGTAGGTCGACCCCCAGGTCGACCCTATGGTCGACCTGGCCCTGGCGAGAATTTTCCTGCCTAGCCTGTTTGACTCTGAATTTTTGAAATTTAAAATTTGTTTTGAATTTTCTGAAACTTCCGATCGCCATAACTTCTTCATACAAAGTCCAATTCACGCAAACTTGGACTCTATCTCAACCAGAATTCCGAGACGAACACAATGGCGCAACCCGTTTCCCTTAATTCTCACGCCTGAGATTAATTATTCTTTAATTTAGTTAATTCGAGTATTCAAAAATCTGGGGTGTTACAGAAAGATGAACAGAAGAAACCGAGTGGTTTGCTGCAGCCATTGGAAGTTCCTACGTGGAAGTGGGAGCAAATATCGATGGATTTTATCGATGGACTACCTGGAACCAGTGTGGGGAATGAAGGGATTTGGGTCATTGTAGATCGTTTGACCAAAAGTGCAAGGTTCACTCCTGTCAAATCGACTAGGATGTCGTCGAAATTGACTAAACTTTATGTAAAATGGATAGTTCGATTCCATGGTATCACAAAGAGCATAGTGAGTGACTGAGATCATTTATTTACGAGTGGATTTTGGAAAAGTTTGCAAGAAGCTTTGGGAACCGAGTTGTGTCTAAGTACGGCTTACCATCCCCAAACTAATGGTCAGACTGAAAGAGTCAACCGAGTTTTGGAAGATCTCCTGAGGGCTTGTGTGTTAGACTTTGGAGGATCATGGGAGGACCATCTACATCTAGTTGAGTTTGCATACAATAATAGCTACCAGTCTAACATTGGGACGACACCATATGAGGCGTTGTATGAGAGACCATACAATTCTCCGGCATGTTGGCTAGAAACTGGAGATAAGTTGGTACTTGGGCCAGAGATGATTAGAAAGACCTCGGATTGCATCGAGATCGTTCGACAACGAATGAAAGCGGCCCAAGATCGTCAGAAGAGTTATGCTGATAAGCATTGAAAAGATTTGGAATTCGACGTAGGCAATATAGTTTTCATGAAGATTTCATTGTTGAAGCATGTAGTTCGATTCAGAAGTAAAGGAAAGTTGGCTCCTAGATTTGTTGGACCATTTCCGATAGTCAAGCGAGTTGGAAAACTCACATATAGATTGGAGTTACCAGAGAAGATGTCGAGTGGGCATAATGTGTTTCATGTATCGTTTCTATGGAAGTTCGTGCATGATTCGAATGAGGTGGTATCTCCAGAGCAGTATGAAGACCTAGAAGTGGAAACGCAGTTGCGATACCTCATGAGCCACTTCGTGTTGTGGGAAAGGACACGAAACAGCTTAGGAGGAAGACGGTTAAGCTTGTCAATGTAACAACCCAAGTCCGTTAATGTAATTCACAAAGGGAATGCATTAACTTCCATGAACCATTATAAGTAAACAGAACAGAATATTACAAAACAGATACGTAAAGTAGTACTTAAAAATTTTATAACTTTATTACAGCAGAAACAGAAATAAGTTTGGTTACATCCTTCAAAATCACAATACCAAAACCCAAGTACATAAGTATCAGTCTTATACCAAAATCCTTCAGAATGAATAATTTTAAAACCATAATCCCCAACATAAACTACCATAAGAAGGTAGAGTCAAAGCCAAGCAATACTTAAAGCACTTCAAGCAAAGAGGATATGAATCAAGCTCTTATGTTTCCACCCTGAGCACCTGGGGGGCGGGGGGAACAGAAAGAAAAAGAGGCGAAAACAAACGAGGTCAGACATAAAGTCTGCTGAGTCCAGTAACTTTCAGCATATAAACAGATAGTAGTATCATTACATGTAAGTAAAACTGGATGAGAGATTACAGCAACAGGAGTAGCAGGTATGCTTAAGTTAAACAGAAGAAACAGAATGATATAGACCAAGATATGCTTCTTACCTATATCTTACTTCTCTGCACTAATACTTAATATAACATGATTAGGTGTTACCCTAATGTCTAAACTGAAACAGGAATGGAAACCGAATAATCTCTACAGAAAACAGAATGCTAGTAATGGGCCTTTACCACCCCAACAGAGACAGAAGGTACAGAAACAGAATGCTAATAATGGGCCTTTACCACCCTAACTAATGAGCCTTTACCACCCCAATGGAGACAGAATGTACACCAACACAAACAGACAGAACTAGGTGAACCCTAAATTCTACCCCAAGTGATCGGCTCCCTAATACATAAATACCCTGTGCCGGCCCCATAGAAGGGTGTATCATTCCCTAAAGTAAAACCTATAGACACAGACCTATTTATAGATGTCATGGTGTCTTACATCCTCAGAGCAGTCCGGATCCATGCATGCACACGACCCGATTGGAATGCGCTATTGACACCCCTCGATGTTATCAGAGTGAACCTCTTACAATTAGTTAAGTAAGCGTGCTCGAACCCCTGCTAGTGTTGGGTCATAGTTTTGATACCAGAAAAGGGTTACTGACTAATATGGGTTCCACACAACAGATGACATAAGTAATTACCCCTCCTAATCTTGTGTCCCCAGACTAACAGATTTCAGATAAACTTGCTTACAGATTTCACATGTACGAAGTTCAGATTAACTAGTTCTCAGATCAGACATACAGGTTAACAAGTTTTCAGACTAACGGATCAGATATATAGATTAACAGACTTACAGATTGTTTCACCTAACCTTGTATTGGGCCTACAGATTTCCAAAACGGGTTTATTAGATTCTTCCGCCCAGTTGATTTAACCTTATCCACCCAACACATTTTAGGCATCATATTTATCCTAGATTTGCATTAAATAATTACTAATGCATAGACCTCTCACATTCGGTCGGTAGCTTGTGGCCATTGGATGTGCCGGGCGGTTCCGGGCAAACTTCTGCCGCAAGCCAGACCTAACCTCGTGTCTAAGCATCTTTTAGTTATGCCTACAAGCTCTCACATTAGACAGATAGTTTGCGGTTTCTGGTTAAGCCGGGTGGGTCCGGCAGGCTTCTACCGCAAATAGAGTCTAACCTCGTGTCTTAGTATTCTTATCCTTAGCTAAAGTATTCATTCACAGATTATGCCAATATCAGACTAATTATGCCAATTCAACAAATTAAACTTCTTTACAAGTTACAGTAGATTATTCATAGTTCTATTAACTTGTTTTTCTCAATTCTAGATTGAGCCTACAGATTTTCATACCCCAAATTACCGTATTCAGTTTCAATAGATTTTGCAGATTAGGCAATTTAACAGATTTAATCATCCCTTAAAATTCCATTGACATGCCTCGCCTGATCATAAAATTAAGTATAATTTTACTTACCCAAATTATGGTTATAATTCACAATATAACATATGCCCCAAATTTTAGTTAAATTTACACAGTACAGAATATTCTCTAAAAACCCCAAATCATGATACACAATACGAATTATGCCAAATTATAGCCTTTGATTTCAACGTATGCCTAATATCCAAAATCCCCATTAAGGCGTATTCACATTTAATAGTTATCCTATTATAATATAGATCTTTGCGCCCAAGTCATATACACAATAATTCTCCTTCTTCCGAATCACAGACTATCATATATAGTATGCCCAGATCCAGATCTTAAATTACAACATATGTTCTTTTCTCAAATCAGTCACAATTCATTCATGTCTAATTATGCATTCGTGCATCAATCTCTTATGAGATTTGGCTCAGGCTCGTGGTAGCCTGGCTATAGAACAGAAGGAAGGAAGGAAGAGATACAGAATAGTTCCTATAATATTAATAAGATAGATCTACACAGAAAAACAGATATGATAAACAAGAATATGCATAATCTCAAATTCAGATTTATAATCATGTCAAGATCATAATTAAATTTCATATCTAAAAATAACTGTACTCACCTTGGTTGGATTCTAAAAGAAAAAGGGTTGTAGTTATTCTCTTTTAATCCTATTCATATTGGAAGAGGAAGAAGCACTAGTTCTAGCTTAGGTTTCAGCAGAGTAGAGACGCCATTGATTTATTTTAATTAGAATTGAGGCAGCATCGCGTTACAATGGTTTGGTGTGGAGAGAAAGTGTGGTTTGGGGGTGTTTAAATAGCTTAGAAACCAAAGAATCTGTCCAGAAAACAAGTCCAGATACAAAAATCTGAATCTACCTTGGATTTGAAACAGGTTGACCTTAGGGGGGAGGTCGACCCCATGGTCGACCTGTATAGGGTAGGTCGACCCCCTGGTCGACCTGGCCCCTAGGTGGGAAAAATCCTGCCCACCCTGTTCTGCGTTTGAATTCGAATTTTGAATTTAGAACTGAGCTGTTTTAATTAATTTAAATTTTCTGAAACTTCTGAAGGCCAGAACTTCTTCGTACGGAGTCCGATTTACGCAAACTTGAACTTTATCTCAAGCAGAATCCCAAGACGAACACAATGGCATAACCCGTTTCCCTTAATTCTTCTTTTAAAAATTAAGTATACTTTGTTTTGTTACTTCTATGTTCATAGAAAATATGGGGTGTTACATTCTCTCCTCCTTAAAGGATTTCGTCCCTGAAATCTTCAAGTTAAGAAGAATGTGTCCTACCATCCAATCACCCATCTACTCAACCATCATCCACAAGCATCCATTGTCCTTAGAAAACTTCTAATGTTGTATGAACATATGCAAGAGTCTGTGTTTATGTCTCTTATCTAATGCAAAGATCAGGCGGTCTACTGATTCAACTGACCTCCTCAATGCTAATTATGTAAGTGCTATGAGTCCAATTATGTATGCAAGAACTCCTATTTGATACACATCATTTCTATATGAGTGCATAACCATTCATCCAAATGCAACATCCATGTGATGAGTCAATCATTTTGCATCCACAAAAATTGAAAAATGTGCACACATCCATATGCAGTATGAGAGTGCTTTTAAGCCGATCTTGTGCCTAGTGTGTGTATATGCATCCACGAGCAACCATTTGCATCCACTTGCAACCATCAAACATAACATGTCTCAAACACATGTTTACACCCATTAGTTTCTACCTAAAGGTCGAAGACTCGATCGATAGGAAACAGCTGAGTGATAGAAGCAAGTACAATTAAAACAAAAGTTATGTTCCCATTAGACATCGGTTAAGAGACTAAATCTCTAAGTATCAACCCCGAAGACCGAAATCAACATCAGATTGACACTCAGAGAATTACTCCCATTAAACAATGTCAAAAATGAAAATCTACATCACGCTTCAAGTAAAAACCCATATCCTTTTCAGAAATATTCAGATACTTACAGACTACTGGTACAGATCAGATTATCAAAACCCAGAATGTATGCGTCATAGTCAACTTAACGCTCAACACAGATACCCCCAGCTTATCACAAACAGATGAGTTGTAACCCTTATGGCTTTGAGACTATAGCGGGATTAGAAACAAGACTAGTATTAAAGTGCAGAGTCTCAATTACAGAATCAAAATGCCAGAATAAAAGAGTTTTTAACTCAATAATCAGATAAGGAAATTTAAACCTTCTACAGAAATTTTCCTATCTCTATCCTATCCACCAGCCATGAGAATATTCACCTACCATTCAGAAGTAGGTCCCGTCCTCCGTCCTTGCCCTCGTTTCTTCGGGCAGTCCCTAGTGAAGTGTCCCATCTCACCACAGTTGAAGCAAGTGCCCATCCTCTTTCTGCAATCCTTGTTCAGATGAGTCAAGCTTCCACAAGTAAAGCACTTTTTGTCTTTCTTATCTTCAGACTTTTCCTCCTTCTTTTGTTTTTCCTTTTTGGGCCACGCTTTCTTATTCTGTGGTCCTTCAAGCTTTTCCTTTTTTTCTCACTTTTGGATTCCTCTTCATGCATCAATGCCATGTCAACCAATTTCTCGAAGGTAGCCCCCATAGGAATGTGGGTCATAGCCAACCCGTGTAGCAGCTCATTCAAAACTTTAATGAATCTTAGAGCCTTCTTTTCATGTGTGTTCACTAAGTCTAAGCCAAACTCGCCAACTGATTGAACTTGTTAACGTACTCATTTACTGATACATTCCCCTGCTTCAACGCCAAGAACCTCTCCATGTATAAATTATCTTCTGCTCGTGAGAGAAATTTCATCTCGAACCTATACCTGAAATCCATCCATGTCTCCACTGGACGCTCTCCATTCGTGACCTCCCACCAAAACGAGGCTTCTCCTTCATTAACTAAGCAGCTAATTAGATCTTCCTTCCATCTTCTATCTCGAAGATACCAAACAAATATTCCACCTCCTTAATCCAATTTCGAGCTTCAACAAACGTCTCTGACCCATGAAAAGATTTCCCGCCCATTTCCCAAAAGTCTTTGCATATATTCGAAAAAGTATCAACGCGGGGAGGGGGAGGAGGAGGAGCGGCTACAGCTGGGGGAGGAGGAACGTCTGCTGGGCATGCAGCGGTGGCCCTAGCCTCCAGATACCTTCTGAGCCAGGTTAGTATCGGTATGCCCTCGGGTATCTCTGGTACCCCAGACATGCTAAAAAGAAAAAGGAAGAGATTCAAAACGTAGAATCGAAAGACATATATATGGCTTTTGGGGATTATGTTTTTCAAAATAAACTTAACTTTTGAAAATACTACATTTTTAAAATCTTTTTGAAAATAGTTTTCAAAAACTTTTTATCAAATCTGGTAACCTTCAGCTCTGATACCAAGTGTAACACCCCATGTCCGTTAATGTCATTCACAAAGGGAATGCATTAACTTCCATGAAGCATTATAAGTAAACAAAACAGAATATTACAAAACAGATACGTAAAGTAGTACTTGAAAATTTTATAACTTTATTACAGCAAAAAAAAGAAATAAGTTTGGTTACATCCTTTAAAATCACAATACCAAAACCTAAGTACACAAGTATCAGTCTTATACCAAAATCCTTCAGAATGCATAATTTTAAAACCATAATCCCCAACATAAACTGCCATAAGAAGGTAGAGTCAAAGCCAAGCAATACTTCAAGCACTTTAAGCAGAGAGGATATGAATCAAGCTCCTATGTTTCCACCATGATCACCTTGGGGGGGGGGGGACAGAAAGAAAAAGAGGCAAAAACAAATGAGGCCAGACATAAAGTCTGGCGAGTCCAGTAACTTTCAGCATATAAACAGATAGTAGTATCATGACATGTAAATAAAACTGGATGAGAGATTACAGCAACAGGAGTAGCCGGTATGCTTAAGTTAAATAGAAGAAACAGAATGATATAGACCAAGATATGCTTCTTTCCTATATCTTACTTCTCTGCACTAATACTTAGTATAACAGAACTAGATGTTACCCTAATGTTAAACTGAAACAGGAACGGAAACAGAATAATCTCTACAGAAAACAGAATGCTAGTAATGGGCCTTTACCACCCCAACAGAGACAGAAGGTACAGAAACAGAATGCTAATAATGGGCCTTTACTACCCCAACAAAGACAGAAGGTACACCAACACAAACAGACAGAACTAGATGTACCCTAAATTCTACCCCAAGCGATCAGCTCCCTAATACATAAATGCCCTGTGCTGGCCCCACAGAAGGGTGTATCATTCCCTAAAGTGGCAACCTATAGACACAGACCTATTTACAGATGTCACAGTGTCTTACATCCTCAGAGCAATCCGGATCCATGCACGCACATGACCCGGTTGGAATGCGCCATCGACACCCCTTGCCATTATCAGAGTGAACCTCTTACAATTAGTTCAGTAAGCGTGCCCGGACCCCTCCTAGTGTTGGGTCATAATTTTGATTCCAGAAAAGGGGTACTGACTAATATGGGTTCCACACAAAAGATGACACAAGTAATCACCCCCCCCCCCCCCCCCAATCTTGTGTCCCCAGACTACCAGATTTCAGATTAACTTGCTTACAAATTTCAGATGTACAAAGTTCAGATTAACTAGTTCTCAGATCAAACATACAGGTTAACAAGTTTTTAGACTAACGGATCAGATACAGATTAACAGATTGTTTCACCTAACATTGTATTGGGCCTACAGATTTCCGAAACGGGTTTATTAGATCCTTCCACCCTGTTGATTTAACCTTATCCACCCAACACGTTTTAGGTATCATATTTATCCTAGATTTGCATTAATTAATTACAAACGCATAGACCTCTCACATTAGGTCAGTAGCTTGTGGCCGTTGGATGTGCCGGGCGGTTTCGGGCAGACTTCTGCCGCAAGCCAGACCTAACCTCATGTCTAAGCATCTTTTAGTTATGCCTACGACCTCTCACATTAGACTGATAGTTTGCGGTTTCTGGTTAAGCCGGTTGGGTCCGAGCAGGCTTCTACCGCAAATAGAGTCTAACCTCATGTCTCAGCATTCTTATCCTTAGCTAAAGTATTCATTCACATATTATGCCAATATCCGACTAATTACGCCAATTCAACAAATTAAACTTCTTTACAAGTTACAGTAGATTATTCGAAGTTCTATTAACTTGTTTTGCTCAATTTTAGATTGAGCCTACAAATTTTCATACCCTAAATTACCGTATTCAGTTTCAACAGATTTAACAGATTAGGCAATTTAACAGATTTAATCATCCCTTAAAATTCCATTAACATGCCTCGTCTAATCATAAAATTAAGTCTAATTTTACATGCCTAAATTATGGTGATAATTCACAATATAACATATGCCCCAAATTTTAGTTAAATTTACACAGTACAGAATATTCTCTAAAAACCCCAAATCATGATATACAATACGAATTATGCCAAATTATAGCCTTTGATTTCAGCATATGCCTAATATCCAAAATCCCCATTTAGGCGTACTCACATTTAATAGTTATCCTATTATAATATAGATCTTTGCGCCTAAGTCATTTACACAATAATTCTCCTTCTTCCAAATCACAGACTATCATATATAGTATGCCCAGATCCATATCTTAAATTACAACATATGTTCTTTTCTCAAATCAACCACAAATCAGTCATGTCTAATTATGCATCATTCACTATTTTTCCCAAATTTAGTGTTCATGTGTCAATCTCTTATGAGATTTGGCTCAGGCTCATGGTAGCCTGGCTATAAAACAGAAGGAAGAAAGAGATACAGAATAGTTACTGTAATATTAATAAGATAGATCTACACAGAAAAACAGATCTGATAAACAAGAATATGCATAATCTCAAATTCAGATTTATAACCATGTCAAGATCATAATTAAATTTCATATCTGAAAATAACTGTTCTCACCTTGGTTGGATTCTAAAAGAAAAAGGGTTGTAGTTGTTCTCTTTTAATCCTATTCAGATTGGAGGAAGAAGAAGCACTAGTTCTAGCTTAGGTTTCAACAAAGTAGAGACACCATTGATTTATTTTAATTAGAATTGAGGCAGCATAGCGTTACAATGGTTTGGTGTGGAGAGAAAGTGGGTCTTGGGGTGGTTAAATAGCTTAGGAACCAAAGAATCTGTCCAGAAAACAAGTCCAGATACAAAAATTTGAATCTACCTCGGATCTGAAACAGGTCGACCTGTAGGGGGAGAGGTCGACCCCATGGTCGACCTTATAGTTATAGGGTAGGTCGACCCCCAGGTCGAACCTTGGTCGACCTGGCCCTTAGGCGGGAAAAATCCCGCCCATCCTGTTCTGCGTTTGAATTCGAATTTTGAATTTAGAACTAAGCTATTTTAAGTAATTTAAATTTTCTGAAACTTCTGAAAGCTATAACTACTTCAAACGGAGTCCGATTTACACAAACTCGGACTCTATCTCAAGCAGAATTCCGAGACGAACGCAATGGCATAACCCTTTCCCTTAATTCTTCCTTTAAAAATTAAGTATACTTTGTTTTGTTACTTTTATGTTCACAGAAAATATGGGGTGTTACAGTCAAGGTACAATGGATTAAAGATGGTGATGATTGTACATGGGAGATGGAAGAGAGCATGAAGGCGACTCATCCAGAACTCTTTGTCGATAGGACCCTTTAATCGTATCATCGTTATGTCATTGTAACTTGTTGTTGTTTGGTAGAATTCCGCATGCTAGGATAAGGCTGTAGATGCATGGCTTGATGGTTGCTAGTTTGGGTGATAGAATTGGCTTCTCATGGACGATAGGCATGCGGAATTTTTGTGGTTGCTTATGTTTACTTGGAATTTCGGGGGCGAAATTCTTAAGGGGGAGGGGGGAATGTAACAGCCCGTAGTTTACGTATCGAAAGATCATAAATTTTTTATTTTATTCCCTAAGGGTTGGATCATTCTCATCTTTTAATATGTTGCTTATGGGGATGTGAGACATGTCCATAACTTTTACTGACTTTGTTTGTGACCATTTTGCCCCTGTCAGTCTTGTACAGGGCATAACTTTTGACTCAGGTCGAATCAGAGGGTGAGACCTATGCCATTGGAAAGGAATTGATGGTTTCCTTTCCGTAGACTGGTTACATTAAAGATTTGTCTTAGCAGTTTGAGAGAAATCGCTATTTTAAGGTTTTTCAGTTGGTTGTCCAGATTTGGTAAGCCATAATGGGCTGAATTAGAGAGGCCCTTTAGTGGGCTGATGGGAGGATATATATAGGGGGTAAGAGATATGGGAATTTGTTTAATTTTTCATTTCCTCATTGGGTGGCCTTGTGCTCCTCCTTCCTCTAACACTTTTCCACCATTAAAAATCCATATCCAAGGAGGGAAATCATATATCTACATAATTGGAGGCTAGATCTACATCGATTAAAGCAAGAGTTCATCGGATCAAAGTGATTGGTGTGAGGTGCTTACTGTCCGGATTCCTATTTCATTGATTTTAGCTTGTTTTAGCAAATTGGTGAGTGATTTACATCTCTCACATGAATGCACTAAAGAATATGAGTGTTTGTGCATGTTTCTCATCAAATTCAAGTGTTTCACCAAAGATTTACACCATTATATGTCCATTTTCATATGAATCACTTTATGATCTAATTTAGCAAGTTTTACCCGTTAATTTCATGTCATTTCACATGTTTATGTTAGATCTCTCATTTTGATCATATGTTCGATTTAATGGTTTTAGGTGATATTTACATCATTTTTGTGGTTATCGTCATATTCATATTGTTAGCAATGTTATGACATGTTTATGATTGTGTTTGATGACTTTGGTTGAGTTGGTTTCGTCGGATTTGTCGTTTGACGAAGTTTTCTCTAAATCGGATTGGAATTGGAGGTGTGCAGGAAGTGGATCGGGTTGGCCATAAGTAGGTCGGGTTGGTCTCAAATCCTGTCGTGGAGAACAAGTCGGAACGGGTCGGTCAGTGGAGATGGTCGGGTCGGGCAATGTCTGGTTAGGTCGGTCCTTTCAAGATGAGTTAGGTCGGTTCAGAAGTTGAGGTGATGAAGGGGTGACCGGATCAGGTCGGTCATGTTGGTGATCGGATCGGGTTGGTCATGTTGAGGTAGCCGGATCGGGTCGGTCATGTTCCCGAGGGGGTGATTGTATCAGGTCGGTCGAGCTTGAAGTCAGGAAGGGATTTGGCTGGGTCGGCCTAGTCTGGGTCAGGTCGGTCTGAAGGGGTTGATCGGTCATGTTTTTAGCATCACTTTTAAAATGCTATGGTTGATAGTGATGATGCTATGGTTTGTTTCCAATAGGGTCATTTTTCTAAAAAAAGTACGTTTTTCGGGTACAACTTGGATTTGAAGAAAAGAGCTTGAACAAAATATTTTTCGGGGGCAACCCCCCAAACCCTAGCCGCAGCGCAGTGATGTAATTAGCTCGGTGATGGTGTAACTTCGAGAAGAATTCAAGTGGGAATATTTGAAGTGTTTGAAGGTGTTCGTTGATCGGTGTAGGACAGCAAATGAGGTGACAACGCAAAGGTCGTGAGTTAGTGGATAATGGTTGCTCGAGAAGGTTGCTTGAGCTATGAAAAGTCATCAGTTCGATGACTAGAGATGAGAAGGCCGAGAGATTATCGTTGTCGTAAGTTCTAGAAGGGTTCAAAGCAGGGGTATGGTGGGGGCACCCAAAATACCGGTTGCAGGTCGAGTACCCTGGGTATCGTTGAAAGGCCTAGTTGTCAAGGTTGGACATACATACATATCGTTGAAAGGCGTATAGAGGTTATGCTAGAACTGGGGTTACCATTAGCCCTTGACATATGGTAAGTTTGGTCGTCATACGATTAACGATGGTTTCATAGCAGGATTGGCGGTGATAGCCAGAGTCGGTCATGGATGATTGGTTGTTCTGCTTGTACTGTCTCGTGTAGGTTGTCCAACGTCGAAGGAGATGTTCCTCGGGTGCTTGTCTGATATTGGTTTAGGCCTTTGGGGCTTGTGCTTGAGGGATGTTAATTTCGATTAGGATGGTTTACATGAGATAAATATAATTTGGATGTTTTGAGTGTTTTACCATGATTGAATGGGTGTTCTAGTTTCCATGGTTGAATTGTTTAAAGTAAAGGCTATCACTGTCCGAAGTGGGGAAGATAAGATTGAGTTCTTCTCTGGTGTTGTGGGTAGATTATTATATTTATCTATCCCTTCTCACATATTTACTGTTGAAGTTTGTTGGTTGTTTTATCTCTCACTAAGACTGTTGTCTGGCTCAAGGTTTTGTGTCTCCTCTTATTGCCTTTGTTTGTTCATCCGGTTATGGATGGGCAGACTAAGTAGCAGGTCACAGGTGATTAGTGAGAACTATGCTGCTGTGCGGAGGCAAGCAGGAGGCTGGCGTACCGGTTTTATTACTATATAGTATTTTTGTTTTCGATGTTTGCATGCTCTATGAGTGTTGTAGTGAGGATTTATGTACAAACTTTGGTATTAGTTGGATAACCTTTCATGGTGTTGAGAAAGTTTTCTAAAGTTTGCTACATGATGCCTCATTACTATTACCTATTGTATATGTTCTATTATATTTTATCCTTGCACTGTAAGTTCTACGACAGGTTTCGATGTTTATTACCTACTCTGATGATCGTCCGTAGCTGCTCGGCACAACCTTAAGCACATTATTCCTCTTGTTTAGTGAGGGGGTTATGGGCGGTCGTCACATTTAATCATAAATAATGACTGACATGTTAAAAAGAAAACATGTGAATTGAGATGTACTTAATTACATATTAATTATAACATGTTATTGTAATGATGAAATCAAACAAGAATATAAAGGGATTGTGGATTACAGACCTTGGATCACAATCTAGAGAATAACATGTTATGGGCTTATTAATAAACTTAAATGGGTTAAGCTATATGACTGAAATTAATAAAACAAGAGAAACTTTGTAACTTAAATAAAAAATCAATGTGAACGGGTATAACCAAATTAAATGGAAAACTGGTGAGGTAAAGAAAGCACGTAAAAGAATATTTAGACATAGGGTCTAATGACACATTAAAATGAGGCGCTTGGACCTGTCCATACGTTTGAGGGTGAATAACCCAACAGGGTACACCATCGTGGTGTCATGAGGCACGAGGGGAGCGCATGTTCATATGATTATTCTATCGGCTCTGAAGGACTGGAGGGGAAGCATGCGGCTTCCTAAGATACGTAAGGTGCTCCTGGTAGTCCTCTGTGCAGTGGAAAATGTTTAGGCTGTGCTCGCAAGGGTTGGGTCTGCGTAACTACTAGGTGGGTGGGCCTTGACTGCAAAAGTAGATTTGCAGTCAGAATGCTGTAAAGAGGTGACACTAGGGTGATTGATTGATCACCTCAACGGGGAGGCAGAGGTTTGGACTAACAAGGGTAGTAGATTGTTGGGCACCCATCATCGGCAGCCAGTGGGATGCGAAAAGACTAGGGCTAAACCCAATAGACCATTCACATTTCACTATCAAGGTACGTTGGTTGAGGGGGGACGCCAACTGGATGTTTAGATTGTTTGTTAGGGGAAAGTCACATAGCTCTTGTAGTCTTTACTAATCGAGGGAGGAGTCGAGGTGGGGCCATAGCCACCATGAAAACAAACCCTAGGAATATCTGTATTTTGAGGCTCTTAAAGGCCGGCCTGTACAGATACGAAAAAGATCCCGACCGAGTTTCGTGTTTCTTGGATAGCCCTACCACGGAATTCGGATCACATTATGTGCGATTAAGGCATCGAATACGATTGACGATATGTACGTGGGACAGTCTAGATACATGGATGCCGGCTCTGGGTGTGGTGTATCGTACACTTGATGCCATTACTCTGGTATGAAATCTGATTCGATCGAAGATGGAAGTCCGTACGCTTACGTAGCCTAGTAATGATAGATATATGAGGAGCGTAACATTTTTATGTAGATATCCGTATGTCACTCTGGCGTAGGACGAGGGACTGTGTTCATTTATGTGGCATTACGGTGGAGACCGTGCGAGTGGGGTACCATGGGATGTACCTCAATATTGAGGGGTAGCTACATATATACTGTATTAGGTTAATCCACTGCGAAGTAAATGGGTACGACGTGTGTGTAAGCCTTGAGTCTTGTTAACCCAAGTAATTTAATAAATAAGAAAATGTGATTGAACGGTATATGTAGGATTATCCATAGTGTATAATTTAAATCCAGTCACCACAAATTGTGTTTTGACCCCCTCCTCATAACATACTCGCCGGTTAGATTTGTGGAAGACACATAATAGGTTTGGATACTGGTTAGACAGTATTATTAATACGGTAAGGCTATACTTTTGAGTATATTTTATCCATTCTGTTGTGAGATATTTTCTGAGCTTTGACTTATTTTATGTCGTTTTCTTTTCTGCAGGATACCAGAGCAAACTAACATGAGTTTTGATAGATTAGAATATTGAAAAAAAGTTGGTCTGTCGGAATTCGGGTTGTTACATCTGGTATCAGAGCTTAGGTTTAGGATTCATATATAGATAGTGAGTGAACGTATTTGTATTTTTAAAATATAAATATATTATATATATATATATATACCTAGATCCATAGAGAAACCCACTAAATAGAAAGAGTATAATATGATAAGAAACAGGATGTTTGTTTTGTACACTAAAGGAATGAATATGGAAATCTGAGACCCTTAAGTAATTTGGGTGGAAAGTGTACAATGTACTTTGTATGGAAGGAAGGTGAATCCGATATGATTAGTATTTTAGGTTAGTGGGTTTGACAGTAAAACCTTATAAACTGGAAAAGGTTTAAAAGAGAAAAATGGATTAGGCATGTATATAGTTGAGAGAATAGACTTGGGAAGTGTCTAAGATAATTGGAAACCTTCTTTGAGTCTAAACCCATTGTTAACTTTTAAGAACTTGAAATTGTAAAAGTTTTGGGAAAAGGGTTTATGGTGTTTTCAAGTTTTAATTTTAAAAGTCATAGATTTTAAAAGTCATAGTTTTAAAATATGTAAAGAAGTACATATTGGGTTTTAAAGTAAAATGGGGTACATTTTGGAAGCAATGATTTCTCATGAAAATTTTGTCTAATGTAAAATTCTCTCAGTAAAAGGTGGATATTATAGAGCATGTATAGCTCGCTAGTTTTCTTGTTATGTTACATGAAAGGATATAAAAGAAAAACTTGGGAAAAAAAGTTGCATTTTGTTGAAAACTGGAATTTCCAGTAAAGAAAGTTTTGAAACCTCTATTTTTTTGACAATCATTTTTGATAAATTGTTTTAACAAGAGAAAATTTTGTTAGGTGGACAAAATAAGCTGTAGAAATTAAGAATAGAGTAGATGTTTGCACCTTGGAGTAAGAAACTGAACTAACCTTGTATGCAAGAACGAGTCGTAAACCCGATTGAGAAATAGTTGTCCGTATCTACTCCAGTTTTGTGATTTGAAAAATAATAATGATGTTTTGCATTTTTTAAGATGACGTGTTTTTATGGTTTGGCAAAAGTAAGTTTTCATGAGAAAAATAAAATTTTGACACTTCTGATTTATTTAGGAGAAAAAAAATTAAAGGCCAAACCGTGTTTTAAAAGTATGGAGTAGGAAAGGATTAGTGCCTTGGGAAGACGGGAAAAGTTTTGAGGCTATGAAGAAAATAGAGAGAATTATCTTAGAAAAAAATTGTAGGTTCCCGTAGAATGCGTAAGCATTGAAAAGCCTAGGGTGTTGCTTGAAATGACTGTTGGTACACAGCCAGAATTAGTAGTGACTACTAGATAGTAAAGGGCAAGTAAGTGTTTAGATCCTGTTGCTAATTTTCATGTTTGGCCTAAAACCCATTACAACATTTCTGTTGGGATCGTTCCGTTATTTTGTTCTTGTTGGGTAGTTAGGGTAACACCTAAACCTGTCGTGATCCCATGGTTTGGACTTTTCTGTCTAAGGGGGACATAGTCCCGAGACTCTGGGCCTTCAGTAGTAGCTATATAGAGTGTCTGTTTTCCTGTTTTAGTTGAAAGACTAGAAGGCTTATTTGAAAACTAATCCTAGATCTGATAATTAATTAAGCTAAGAAAAGAGAAATGGTACAACTAAAAAGGAAACAGCAAATTCAGTAAAGCAACAAACATGATAAATTATGAGAAAAGATGGATAAAGATAAAAATTTCCAAGATAAGATGAAAAAGAAAATTAGTAACATTTTTTTTCCTTATGTGGGCTGTACTTGGATAGAAAAATAGGAATCTTTATAAATAGTTACATAAAAATCCAAGTACGATTGGAAAAAGGTATATAAAACAAAAATGGAAGATGTGGAATTTTCCATTTTCCACCTTTTTGTAACATAAGAAATTGACTTTAGAAAATTAGATTTTTCTGAAATTCGAGAAATAAAGTTGGTTGGTAGAATTTTGGATGCAACAATTTGATGAACAATGCTCTTACTTAATAAGAGTGTGGGAAATTTGGATGAAAAAGCATTTTGATTTTCCAAATATTGCATTCATGTAGAACTGCCAGTATATTTAGGATGTGAGCATCATGTTTTAAAAGGATTTTTGAAAAACTTGCATACAAATAAGAGGTACCGCTTAGGCATACATGCATTATTATGTTGTATTTAAATTTGAACAAGTGCACAATGTTTGCAAAAATTGGATGCACACATGATAGATGGATATTATGCGAGTGGTTATTTGATTTTACACTTATCAAATTTCGGGGACGAAATTTCTTAAGGGTGGAAGAATGTAAGACCCCATATTTTTAAGATAATAAAATATGAGTAAATTAATTAAGTAATGAGAATTAAGTAAAACAAACAGCGCCATTGCGTTTATCTCGGAATTCTAGTCAAGATAGACACCTGATTTGCGTAAAATGGACATCGTATGAAGAAGTTATTAAGCCTAGAAGTTTGTATACGTGCAAGAGAATTATATATACAAACAAATACAAATATTAAAAAAAAATTCAAAACAATGATCAGAAGACCCAAGAGACGAATCGCCTTTTTTTTTGGGGTCGACCCGAGACCTGCTGGGTCGACCCAGGGTGTTTGGGGGTCTACCCAGGGTGTTTGGGGGTCTACCCAGGGTGTTTGGGGGTCAGCCCAGGGTCGACACCATAAGAGGGGGGTCCACCCCTATTCAGATCTGGGTAGAATTAATTTTTGTGAATGTGGACTCATTTCTTGACCAAATACGTTGCTGAACACCTATAAATAAGCCTATAGAGCCTACTCTAAGTCTCATATTTCTGAGACAACGCAAAAGCTCTGCTATTCCTCTTCCTCCTCAAATCTCTTCAGAAAAATTAGATTATTAGTTTAGGAAAATTCTGAATCTAGATCTAGAGGAAAAGGATGAAAATCAATTATAAGGTGCTCAGATCTCTTATCGAAGTGAGGTAATTTTCTAGATCTGGTCTATTTCAATTCTCTTTTTTCTTTCCTTTTTGTTTTAGTTAAAATTGTAGATCCATGGTTGTTAGGTTTTGAATCCAGTTATCGGAAAAACCATGGAATGCAAGATCTAGACCAGATCTAAGATTTGGAAAGCATATGAGGTGAGTTGATTTAAATTATATCATTTTAGATAATGATATATTATCGTTTAGCATTCCCCATTATCATGAAATATGTATTTTCCAGAATAATTAAAAGTGTTGAGATGTTGTTATAACAAGTTGAGATATTAAAATGAATATATTGGAAAATTCATATGTTGAATCGGTTTAAGTGTTGAATGTTTACATGTTGAAAAACAAACTTGTTAGAATATGAATAGCGACTATTGTTGTTATAATTACATGATTCTCTTGTGGCATATTATGTATTTGAATTATTAGATGTAGAATTGAGAAAATGACATGTTAACTTGTTAAATTTGAACAATTACTCAATTAAATGATTACATGTCAGGATAGAATTAAATACGTGTTAAAAAGGACGTGCGACATAATATAGGCATAACTTGATGACATGTAAATAAGATTACAGTAACATGTGAAAAGGATAATATGCCTAAATTTTACAGTAAATAGAAAACTGTAACCGCACTTAGACATGAGGTTAAATTACACTTATGGTAGAAGTCTGCCCGGAACCGCCTGGCACATCCAACATCCACAAGTGGTAAATCTAATGTGAGGGGTCTAAGTGCATAAATAAAACATGTAATGGTGCTAATACACGAGGTTAAGTCAACTTATGGAAGAAGTCTGCCTGGAACCGCCCGACAAATCTAGCATCCACAAGTATAGGCTTAATTTGAGAGGTCTACTGCATAAATATACACAAACACACACACACACACACACATATATATATATATCTGTGTGTGTGTGTGTGTAAATAGCAGGATTGATAAATATTATTAATTATAATTAATGGAAATAAATGGAATCGAAAGAAAGTTGCAACAGTAGAAAAAGGAATGGAATGAACTGGAAATGATAATAACCTATTACAAGTAAATTACATTAATAATAATGTTGTATAATAGGTTGACTTGTCCTAGGGACAAGTGAAGATTATAACTTAGGTTATAATAAATTGGTAAGGACATGAGATAACCGGTGAAATGAGATAAGTGGCACTTAATTTTAAATTAAGTAATCAGTAAATGGGGAAAACTGAAACCAGTTGTTTGTAATAAGTAGAGAAAAAGGGGAAGTTTATGAAATGTAAGAAGTTGTACTTAATTATAAATTAAGTAACCTGTAAACTTGGAAGTATGAAATCTGCTGATAAGAATAACTGTTTAGGCTTGTCCTAATGACAAGTGGAAATTATAATTTAGGTTATAGTAAACGATAAAGGGAATAGAATAGCTTATGTAAGGGGATAAGTTATACTTATTGTAAATTAAGTTATTTACAAGAACAAGAATCTGAAATCTACGGATGAGGATAACATAAGTTATATTTATGGGAAGAGAAACTTATTATTGGACCTTATTTAAGAGAACTAAGTTAATAAGTAAACAACTATATGTTGTAGTGACGGTGTAAAATGGAATTATGATTAAATGAGAACGAATGAGAAAAACTTATGAAATGAAATAAGTTATATTTAATCATAAATAATGACTGACATGTTAAAAAGAAAATATGTGAATTGAGATATTACATATTAAGTAGAACATGTTATTGTAACGATGAAATCAAACAAGAATATAAAGGGATTGTGGATTACAGACCTTGGATCACAATCTAGAGAATAACATGTTGTGGGCTTATTAATAAACTTAAATATGTTAAGTTATACGACTGAAATTAATAAGCAAGAGAAACTTGTTAACTTGAATAAGAAGTCAATGTGAACGGAGATAACCAAGTTAAATGGAAATCGGGTGAGGTAAAGCAAGCGCGTAAAAGAATGTTTAGACATAGGGTCTAATGACACATTAAAATGAGGTGCTTGGACCAGTCCATACGTCTGAGGGTGAATAACCCAATGGGGTTGATCATCGTGGTGTCATGAGGCACGAGTGGAATGCACATTCATATGATTATTTTGTCGGCTCCAAAGGAATGGAAGGGGAAGCACGTGGCTTCCTGAGATACGTAAGGTGTTCCAGGTAGTCATCTGTGTGGTGGCTGATGTTCAGGCTGTGCTCGCAGAGGTTGGGTCTGCTCATTACTACTAGGTGGGTGGGCCTTGACCATAAAAGTAGATTTGCAGTTAGAATGCTGTGACGAGGTGACACTAGAGTGATTCGGCGATCGCCTTAACGGGGAGGTAGAGGTCAGGACCAACAAGGATAGTAGATCGTCGGGTACCGTTATCGGCAGCCAATAGGATGTGAAAAGACTAGAACTAAACCCAATAGACCATTCACCTTTCACTGTCAAGGTACAGTGGTTGAGGGGAGATGCCAACTGGATATTTAGATTGTTTGTTAGGGGCAAGTCGCTTAGCTCTTGTAGTCTTTACTAGTTGAGGGAGGGGCCGAGGTAGGGCCATAGCCACCATGAAAACAGACCCTACAAATATCTGTATTTTGAGGCTCTTAAAGGTGGGCCTGTACTGATATGGAAAAGCTCCCGACCAAGTTTTGTGTTTCTTGTATAGCTTTACAACGGAATTTGGTGCACATTTTGTGCGGTTAAGGCGTCAAATACGATTGACGATATGTACATGGGACAGTCTGTACGCTTACGTAGCGTAGTAATGATAGATATACGCGGAACGTAACATTTTTATGTAGATATCCGTACGTCACTCTGGCGTAGGATGAGGGGCTGCGTTCATTTCTATGGCATTACGGTGGAGACCGTGCGAGTGGGGTACCATGGGGTGTACTTCAATATCAAGGGGTAGCTACATATATACTGTATTAGGTTAATCCACTGGGAAGTAAATGGGTATGACGTGTATGTAAGCCTTGAGTGTTGTTAACCCAAGTAACCTAATAAATAAGAAAATGTGATTGAACGGTATATGTAGGATTATCCAAAGTGTATAATTTAAATCCAGTCATCAGAACTTGTGTTCTGACCCCCTCCTCATAACATACTCGCATGTTAGATTTGTCGCTGAGACATGATAGCTTTGGATACTGGTTAGGCAATATTATTAATACGGTACGACTATACTTTGAGTATATTTTATCCATTCCGCTGTCAGATATTTTCTAAGCTCTGACCTATTTTATATCTTTGTATTTTCTGTAGGATTCCAGAGCAAACCAACACGAGTTTCGATGGATTAGAATTTTGAAAAAAAATCGATCTGTCGGAATTCGGGTTGTTACAACTTTGCTCCCCCTTTGTACACCGCGACTACCTCCAACAAGCACTGCGCCAACCTCCGACCGTCCAGCGATCGCCTGCATTTCTTTTGCCTTTTTAAGGTGAGTGTCAACTCACTCATGATTAATTTTTATTCAAGTGATTCAATTTTGGATATAAACTAAGAATTTTAACAAGAAATGTTGGTTATTGGATCGACTACAATGCAATTCAAAACTCCTTAAACTAAATATATATATATATGTGTGTGTGTGTGTGTGTGTGTGTGTGTGTTTTCCTTTTTCTAGAGCTGCTTGAATTTGTGTTTGTCACTTATGTTAGTAGCATGAATCATATGCACTTTCATATGTCTATAACTTTATTAAATGAACTTGATTTTGATTAAAGTTACACTGTTAATAAGCTGGAAACCAACACCTACCGCATGTGTTGGAGACCTGTTTTGGGCCTAACTTGTATTTAATGAAAAACTTCTATGAGATGTACACATATATCTTGGTCATATATTTGTTTTGCTTTGTATGGCACTTGCACACGCATCTGTGCACTTAAATGCAAAAATTTCTGAGTCTGTAAATGCAGACAAATGATCATTTATAGAATGGTTGAAATGCAGAAAAATGGCATTCTGACTATGATATTGGATATATTAACATATAATCAATGATTTTAAAAGTAGTAAATAATCATTAGTCTAGTTTATATTTGATATTCTAAACTGAATGGACACCATCGGATGCCTTTTATATTCTGGCATGACATTGGAATTGACATAGTTAAGGCAACTTCTATATATAAGATGATACTGCCATTCTTGTAAATTCTGAAACCTGGAAGATATATTTAGTTTATAAATTGGTAACATACAGAACTTCATCTTCGACGTAGGCTATTTCCCTAATGTTAAACCTAAGCATGTGTGTGAACTTCTGCATTGAATAAAATATATGTTAATAGATTACATGCATTCATCAAAAGAGTGTTGTTTCATTATGATTGAATTTAGCTTCATTAATTCACTAAAATAGCTGACCTATAGTAAGATCAAGTATGTGTGTGTGTGTGTATATATATATATATATATGTGTGTGTGTGTGTGCGCGCGCCCTACTCAATCACTATCCTTGGATGCTTTGATTCATTCAAGGATGTTGTATTTTTTTCCTGATTGATACACTTGAAATAGTAATTGTTGGATCAACTCGTATAGCCAATTGTGTGAAACTTCAATCAATATGTTTTGCTATTTTCAGTATGTTATAATAACTATGGATGTCGACATGTGGTATGTATTCGGATTTAATCACTTATCAATTATGTTAGGCTAAAATATTGTACCTTAGTTTATATTGAAGTTGATTAACTTGAAAAAGATTAATCCCGACTCGAGTGTTTTATGTTTTGCATGGAACGCTCGGGTCAGATACGAGCATTACAGATTTTTAAGTTTCCGCTCGCAAACTTGGAGAGGAACGTGAAAACGCATGCGCGCACAAGGCCCGACAAAAGCATAAATTTTTATTTATTTAAAATTCATGTATACATTTTATATTTCTTCCGCTGTATAAATAATTTTTTTGTAAACCCTAGTTTTTATTTATAAAATTCAGTTGTGAGACATACTGTTGTATGTTTATTTCTGTTTGTGATTCTGTGTTATTCTGTTTAAACCTACTAAGATAAATAACTACCCGTCATTTTGAGCATTTTGAGTCGGTTTAATTACTGATTTGGGACAGTCAAAAACGCAGGTCATTACAGATTGAATAATAGTTTTCTAATTGAAAGGAAACTATGGATTTCGTCTTATAGATTTTGAGTTATGTCAAAATCAGATTTCCAGAAAAACAGCAGTATAATCGTTTATAAATTATAGCGATTAAATAAATAATATCAAAGGATTTTAGGTTAACAAAATTTGGATTTTCATAATAAAAACCTAGACTTGAGTTATAAAATAAAAATGAACTCAAGTGGAGTAAATGAATAGATTTTTCAAACAAAAATCAGATTTTTAATTATTAAATAGATTTAACTAATTAAAAGAATAATTATTTAATGTTATTTTGGATCGAAATTGGACTTTGGATATGTGAATCAGATTTGTGAATTTATATTTTAATTCGAATACGAAACTTAAGTTGGAAATGGCATTCAATTAGTTTATAAGCAAATTAAAAATATGTATGTACGTGATATGTTCAATAAAAAGTGAAATAGGCAAAAGAGCAAATTAGAGAATGAATTGGCAGATTGAGTTAAAAATGATTGGGTTGAGTTGGGATAAATTGGGAATGGTTTGATATATGTTAAGCAGGTTTGGAATGAAGTATATGGAGAGATATAAATTGAATGCCCGACAAAAGAAGTACGTATTTAATTTAATATGAGATTTTATGAGCCTTTTTGGCAAGCCGCTTGGCTTTTTGATTTGCTTTTTGAGTGGAAAGGGCCCAGAGAGGCAAGTTGTAGTTGTACCGAGTGACCCGTACAAAGGAGACACTAACAAAATTTTTTGAAAATTTAAGGAGTTAGAAATTTTTTAAGCAAATTCGATAACTTAAAATCTGCTTATCGATTATATATGAAACTAGAAACCAAATAAGTTAATAAAATTAAAAAGCATTGTAATAAAGGTTTTCATCTGTAGTAAATGATGTTCAGAATGGAAATAATATAAGATTTTAAATATAGTTAGTTAAATACGGTATTTGGTATGTCATAACGATGTTTTACACCACATCCGTTTTAACCCAAATAAGTGTAAGTTTGGAAATATAATAACGAATATTTTCTAAGTATGGAAATAAATGAGTTCGGGAAAGAGATAAGTAATCGGAATGTTTTCCAATTATAAAAAGAAGATATTTTCGAAGTATATAAAATAAAAGAAGGTGATATATGCTTTTTTCCCAAATAGCATAAGAGGTCAAGATGATTGTTGAAAATATTGGGTTAACAAATATTGATAAGGAAATGGAGAAGTGAATTAATTAATGAATGAATTAAGGGGGCCAGTGATTGTTTGATGCTTTGGATGAATGTTATTTTCTTTGATAGTTAAATAACCGACTATTGAAGTATTGGCCAATATCATTGTCAATATGGAGAGACTAGTTGGATTATTATCCGAGAACCACTTTGTATTGGCAGTAGTGTTGCGAATCAGATTATATGAAGGCAATTGAAGACAAAGTAAAGTGCAAGGACTTTCTCTGTTAATCCTAGGTACAAATTGCCTAAGAAGGATCAATGGAAATTGTGCCTTTGGTTTCATTTAGTCCCAGAACAAACTTGTATGGATGAATGTATGACAAAGTATTTCCAATAATCGCATATGTTGGTCTGTACAAATATACATATGGTGGTGTAGAATTTATTCTCTCAGCATAATATGTAACGACCTGGAAAATACAAGCCAATTTAAAAAATTTAAATTGGTCATTTCAAAGGAGTTTGAACCATTGAAATAGAATATTTCAATAAAATAGTGAATTAGAAATAGTGAGTCAGTTTGAAAATTTGAATTCAAACTTTGACGGACTGTGCAGGGTGGAAAATATAACGGATTTTAACGAAACCAAAAATATTTAAATCTGTTAGTCAATACCTTTCTAACGAAGCTGAAAAATCGAAGTTTCATAACAGAAACCAAAAGTTATGGCTGAATGAATTTTCAAAAAGGTCGCTATATAGAATATATAGCCCTGAGAAATTGATATTTTGCAAACGACCTCGGAATTCGACGAAACCACTTTTGTTGGGTCCGGGATGTCAAACTATTGCTAGGTTTCAAATTTCATAATTTTTGAAGCTAGTATGTGAGCGTGGCAAAGGAAAATGTGTTTGGTCAATTTCTGTTAAATTGGATCAACCAGAAAATGGCCATTTTTCAAACGATCTCAAAATTCGACGAAACTAGTTTTGTTGGGACCGTAGCGTCAAAACATAGCTAGATTTATTTTTCTGGAATTTTTCGAATCAGTTTGTGGCCCTGGTAAATTGAAAGGTACGTTCAAAGTTAAAAATTAAATGTTTTATACTTTAATTTGAAAAATAACTGACTGTAACAGTCGAATTGGCCAACGAAACATATCCCATTGTGTCCGGGATGGGGGTATTTAGCTAGGGACGACAGTCGTTGGACTTGAAAAGGAGTTCGTTGGAGAAAACACTATTTAAAAATTTAATAAAAACCTAGGCCAATCAGAATTTTTCTTTCATAAATTAAAATAAAAAAAAACCCCGCTTCTCTCTGAAACGAACAGCGAAACCCGTTCGAATCTTCCCCGATCGATCGCCGCCACCTCAGCCCCCTATCGCCGCCGCCACCTACCCCCGTCGACGTGCCTCCTCCTCCTCTTCAAATCCGACCAACCCTCACCCCCCCTCGACCACCGTATCGCCTGAATCGGGCCCAGGAAGTCGCCGACTTCCCAACGCCGCCCCAATCGCCACCGACCACCGAGCCACCCCAAACTGCCACCGACAGGACCGCCTCTCCTTCCTCTTCCACGTCAGCACCTCCGATCGTCCCCTCGTGCCTCGATTTTCGCGAAAACCGCAACCCTAGTTTCGAACCATAGTGAAAGGTGAGTTCTTTTTTATGTTTGCACTTTGAAAAATCATATCTTTATGGTGGGTTGACGAAATTCGATGAAACAGGAAACATCGGGACCGCAAGGAAGCTCTCTACCACATAGAAGAGACCGCGGATTTTTTCTGAGTCATCTACGATTTTTAGCACTCCGAAAACCAATGTGAGAAATCTAAATTAGTTGAATTTGAATGGAAAATGTCATGTATAAATTGTATAAGCGAAATATAAATTACACACTTGTTGTATACCTCATGTACATGCGATGTGTAAGCTATATAAGCGAAGTATGAATTATACATGCATAGAATAATTGATATATGTGTTGAAATGCAAGTGAAATATAGCAATAATATATATATATATATATACTCCCCTCGTCCACAAACCGTGGACGATATTTATTGTTGTGAATTGGTGTGAAATATTGGATGAAAAATGCGAATGGTTGAATAATTGTTTGTGGTTGATATTGTTTGGTTGTGGTTGAAAAATACCCATTGGTGATTGAAATGAATTGGAAAAATTGTGGAAATAAAAATAAAACATGCCGCCTGCGTGCGAATTAGATGCATGAATCCCCATTGTCAAAAACCACGAGGTTTTAAGGTAGAGCGAGGAGCCGTACTAGGGACGGTGCCGGTTTTAACTACCCTGCCGTTATGCTGCCGAAATTTTGAATAATATTTATGTGTTGGAATTATTTTCATATGTTGAAATTATCTTCATGCGTTGAAATTAAAGTCATACGTTGAAACTATATCCATATGTGGAAATGTTCATGTGTTGAAAAGTGATGGGTGAAAATTAAATTCATTTGTGAATGAATGAAGTGTTTAAACAATAAAAATCACATTTTTATAATATATATGAAGTATGTAAAATATTCGCCTTATATATAAATAGTTTAAACAATAAAAATCTCATCTTTCTTATATGAACAACATATATAAAATATCCATGTGTGGGAATGCTCATGTGTTGAGAAGTGTGTGTATTGGAAAAGTTCATGTGTTGAATAAAAGGATCGAACAATAAAAATTACATTTTTTATTGAAACTATGAAGTGTTGAAAACATTCATTTGTCGAATAAATATTTAAAATGATAAAAATATCATTTTTATCATATATGTGATATGCTAAAGATATGCGAACGTTGAAATAAATATTTGTGAATGAAATATTATTTTTAACATGCATAGGAACTAAATAAAATAGTCATGTGTTGAAATATATTTTAGTTCGCCAAAATTATCAATTTTGAAATGTGAAGTGTTAAAAATAGCCACTCGTTCAATTAAATATGCATGAGTTGAAATGTTCATTAATTAGCTAATGATATGATTTTTGCCTATGCATGCAACATTAGAATGAATGGTGTTTTTAAACCAAATTGAATCAAATATGAAGTTGAATGGAAAATGATAAGTGATAAGAACTGTATTTATGTACATGCATATTTATTGAACAGGTTATAGCAAAGGGGCTAGAGAAGAGGAATAAAATTTTGTGCCCGACAAATAGGTACACGTTTACTGTTTTGTTTGGGTGATGATTTTATGAGCCTGTTGGCTAGCCGCTTGGCTTTTTCTTTTTCTTTTTGACATGAGACGCCCGTGTGGCTATTTGGGAATTTTCCCAGCCCCTCCCGTACAAAGGAGGTTATGGCGAAATTTTCCAAAATTTAAAGGCGTTAGTGAAATATTTGAAGTGGAAACGATATAGGAATTTTTGAATGAACTATATTTATATAAAAATATAAATATAAATAAAATTAAAACGAAACGTGGTCGTGCAGTTCGTGTTTTGAAACCATGATTTCAAATGACTAGTGCGGGAAATCCGACCATTGGATTTTCCCGAAACCGCAACCGTTGGGTTCTCCTTGGAGATATCTTTCCAACGACACCAACTTTGTGAAGATCCGACGGTTGGATTGTCTGGAATGTTTAATTCAAATTTGAAGAAAAACAGCGCCAGAAACGATTATATTTATATATATATATAAATATAATTAAATTAAATCGAATAACGACGCTGCAGTTCGTAAATTGAAATCGTAACTTCAAATGGCTAGTGTGGAAGATCCGACCGTCAGATTTTCCCAAAACTGAAACCGTTGGATTCGTTTTGAAACGACCTTCCTAATGATATAAAATTTGTGATGATCCAACGGTTAGATTTTCAGATATGTGTAAAACAAAATTAGTGAAAAATAGCGCTAGTGCATAGGCATGACCTGAAACGTCGTTTAATTAAATATGGCCGTTCTAAACAAATAAAAATGGCGATATATCGTTATAAAATACTATAGACGATATAGAGTGGAAATAAACCAATTTTGTTGTGTTTGCTTGATATGTCGTTATAAAATACTATAGATGATATAGAGTGGAAATAAACCAATTTTGAATGTATTTAACATGAAAATTATAACTAAAGAACTGAAATGTGAATGTTGAGTAGTCCAACCATGGGATAAATGGATTTGAAAATTTAAATATACGTGGGTTATTTGAAAAGGCCGAGTTCATCTCATTTCAAATAATCGATCGACGTGGGAAGTCGAAGAGTCGAAGACGGTTGAAGACCGACGATCTTCACATTGGATGGATGGGCGCTACTGATGCTCGTGATCGGAGTAGCTACCTTGAAGGAGCTAAAGTAGTAGCTGTCCAAACATACTGTTGATTGTACGGATATGCGAGGAATTTGGTGCCTCCGGTTTCGTTCAGACACAGAACGGACTTGTAAATGGACTGTGTGGCTGACATTGGATTTTGTTCTATGCAGATTGATCTCTGTTAAAAATATATCTGTTTGGCGGCGGAGAATTTATTCTCCTGCTTAACGCCCTTCTCTGAGACGTACGAGCTCAGAGGTTATGTATTGATAGAAGTCAGTCGCATGGAGTGGATTGCCTGTGTGGCACGCCTAAGTGGCATATGATCAAGGCTTCTGTTGCAAAGCAAAGTCTTGTGGTTGATGATCAAAGCATAGTCTGTGTGACGTAGCTTTGTGTATAACGTGAATTCGCGAGCCTCACACCCCGGTATGAGTTAAAAACGGGAGAAGGACCCAAGGAGTGCACGACGTTTCTTTCTAGCTATGGTGGTGCCAGTGACCTCCCAGCCCTGACATTTATATCTACTTTTCACCTGTGTGGTTGTTGGAATACGAGGCGCCTCGATATAGGTCTGTAAGGACCGGGAAACATGTGTTCAGGAATAATTAATCCTCAAAAGTAAGAGAGGACCGGCCTTGGAGGATACAGGGATTGCTGTGTGCGGTCCCGAGGCATTTGCTAGAGTGTCTCGAACGGAGTCAGCTTGCCCCTTGCCTCGACTCATGAAGGAATCCAATTTCCAATACGAAATATGCGAATGTGATTGTATTACTAGTATGGCGACATGATATATGGTACCCATGTCGTCTAGGATTGATATTTATGATTGAATTTGCTTTTGAAACATATATGCACTAGTAATAATATCAAACACTTTTGTTTTATATGTATGAAGCATTTTTGGCCATTACAAGGTAAAACTCTATCCTCCGGCTTGCGTTGCATTGTGTGATGGGACCTGAGTCTTATAATGGCTTCATTTTATAAAAAGCATTGCGATGATTTAATCATTTACTTTATTTCATGCACTACCATTCATTGGAGTAAACCCCCGCGAAAGTGGCGTGGTCCTTTGATTTGCCTTATTATTGTTGTTAATAAGTTGAATGGATTTCTCATACCAGTCCCATGACTGACTCGTAGTTTGTTTCACCTTGCAAACTCGGGTGCCCTCATTTTCACACGGGCAGCCTAGTTACAGGTATCTGGCACTTTTGGCTCATGGCGAGGCTTGACTACACCGTGCTGACTTCGACTCTTTCCACCATTATTGTATCTATATTATGATTCCGCCATTGGCGATGTAGACTGATATTTATTTTGTGTACTCTTTATGTATGATTCCGCCTCTGGCGATGGTGACTGATTATGTATTATTATGCACGAAGTTGTATCCTGCACTGTGCTCTCTGATGTGGTGAGATCTATATGATTTCGCTGTCATATGTGTGTAAATTATTATATTTTCTGTTTATGCTATTATCTGTGATCTGCTAAAGATGGTTAATGTGTTATATTCCAATGATTATCCTTAACACCGTGTAAAGGGGTTTTGGGATCGTCACAGCTGGTATCAGAGCTTTGGTTAACCTTAGTTCTGGAGTCTAACACATTAAACACTTCATCAAAATAGAATCAGTAGTATTCTAAGGCGAGCAGCTCATTAGAGATAGGACTAGTAAAGTACTAGAATGAGCTATGTAGAATAGCAAAAACAATTTGATCAGTCCATCGCTATCTTTCCTTAAATTTTCTGCTTAACCATGCAATAAATTATCGTTTCTGTAAGCTGACTCTTTTCTTGCTTATACAGAATTTCAAAAATGGCTACCAGAGCAGCCGCCGCTAGAGGAGGTCGTGCCGGCCGTGGCAGAGGACGGGGAGAAGTCCCAGTAGAATGAGGACCCTTGATACAACCCCCGGTCACTCAATACTTCGAGCTAGATCGCGTAGCTTAGAGATATAAAAACCTAGGAGGCAAGACCTTCACGGGAACTGGCACAGTGATAGAGGCCCTTGCATGGCTCAAAACATGCGAGAAAATTCTAGAAGGCCTAAGGCTTGGAGATCAAGATAAAGCTATTATGGGTGCCTGGCTTATGCAGGAACAAGCTAAACTATGGTGGGAATCTCTCACCGCAGGGAATAGAGAAGCTGGAAGAACATAGGAAGGATTCAAAGAACTCTTCAAAGAGAAATATGTCCCGGAACAAGCACTTGAACGAATGCACGATGACTTCGCCAACCTCCAGCAAGGGGATCTTTCAGTGCAGGATTATCTGAATAAATTTACACAGTTGTCCCCCTATGCTCCGGAGCTCGTCGCCACTGCAAAGTCCAAAAATAAGAGGTTTATCCTTGGGCTAAAGCGACAGTATCATGATAGAGCCATGGCCCACGTCAAGGCTGGAATTTAATGAATTGCTGGAAATGACATGCAACTACGAAGACCTTGACCAAAGGCTTCTGGAGCAGGATCGCGCTAGAAGCCAAGCCGGGAACAAATGCAAGCCTGCCGTGAATCAAGCTGAGTCAAGCCAAGCAGCATCCTCGAAACCTCAGACTGGCAAGCCGCCAAGAGGAAGCTGCTATAACTGTGGCAAAATGGGGCACTTCTCTAATGTGTGCACAGCCCCGAAGAGGCAGAAGACAAATTCACAAGGTTCAAGCCAGGGTTCTCAGAACCCTCGCTCCTGCTTTAATTGCCGCAAGACGGATCATCTAGTCAAAGATTGCTGAAGAAGGCCGCAGTAGGTCACGTGTATGACGGGTCGAGCCCGCCGGCTGCTTTCGATGGAGCAGGTAAACCCGACGTTTTGGGAGGTACCCTTACAATTAAAAATATCCCTGTCTCTGTATTGTTTGACACAAGTGTGTCGCGTAGTTTTATTGCTAGTAACACAGTGCACAAATTAAAGTTAAAACCAAGGAAGCTTAAAGATTCGGTTGAAGTACATAATCCGATAGGGGGTTCTATTGTTCTTAGTTCATGTTGTAGAGTGCCAATCTCTTATTCTTTCTACAAATTTCCCATTAATTTAGTCGTTATGGATTTTCCCGAATTCGATGTTATCCTTGGGTTAGAATGGTTAACGAAATATGAAGCCGAAGTAAAGTGTGCAGAAAGAATCGTTAAAATTCGGACGAAGCTTGGATATATTACAGTACCATGCCATGGTTCGAATCCAAATAGAGAAGAATTTTGGTCGGCATTAGAAGTTATCCCCACTTCCCTGGAAAAAATTCCTATTGTTAGAAACTACGCGGATATGTTTGATGAAGTTGAAAACTTACCTCCGCAAAGAGAAATAGAATTCAGAATCGATCTAATTCCCAATGCCAGACCAGTGGTACATCCAATTCGCCGAATGACTCTGAAGGAAAAAGAAGAATTAGGCGATCAAACTCGTCAACTGTTGTGGAAGGGTCTAATCAGACCTATTTTTTCTAATTGGGGTGCAGCTGTAGTATTTGTCCCAAAGTCAGACGGTACTCTTCGACTATGCGTTGATTACCGAGACCTCAACAAACAAACGCTCAAAAACAAGTATCCATTACCCCGCATCGATGATTTGCTAGACCAATTGAATGGGGCGAGAGTATTTTCTCGAATGGACCTAGCTACAGGTTTTCATCAATTGAGAATAGCAGAAGAGTGTGTTCCTTTGACAGCTTTCAGAGGTCCAGACATATTTTATGAATGGTTAGTAATGTTGTTCGGCCTATGCAAAGCTCCAGCATACTTTGTCGATCTAAAGAATAGAGTGTTCAGGGGAGTTCTGAATAAATTTGTCCTCGTATTCATCGATGATATTTTAATTTACTCCAAATCAAAACCCGAGCATGAAAAACACTTAGAACAAGTATTGGAGATTCTAAGAAAGAACGTCTTCAAAGCCAAATTCTCTAAATGTGTCTTCTGGCAAGAAGAAGTCAAGTTTCTTGGCCATGTCGTGTCAGAGAAAGGGATTTCTATAGATCCGAGCAAAATAACAGCGATTCAAGACTGGAAACAACCCACTACTCCCACAGTGGTTAGAAGTTTTATGGGGTTGGCTAGTTATTATCGAAAGTTCGTTAAGGATTTTTCGAAGATATCCGGTCCGTTAACGAAGCTCACGAAGAAGCATGAGAAATTTAAGTGGACTTCCGATTGTGAAGAAGCTTTCCAGGAATTGAAATCGAAACTGACGACTGCTCCAGTGTTAACCGTCATTGATGGTAATCAGGATTTAACGGTTTGGACAAATGCTTCTATTAGAGGTCTTGGTGCAGTGTTAATGCAAAGAGGCCAAGTAGCCGCTTATGCAAGCCGCCAACTGAAACCGCATGAGAAGAATTATGTGACTCATGATCTTGAGTTGCTAGCCATCGTTTTTGCATTGAAAATCTGGAGGCATTATTTATTGGGCGAGAAATTTATACTGTACACAGATCATCGATCATTGAAGTATTTATACACCCAGAAAGATCTGAATTTGAGACAGCAGCGTTGGCTAGAATTTCTTGCAGCGTATGATCTTGATATCCTGTATACGCCGGGGAAGGCTAACGTTGTAGCGTATGCGCTTAGTAGAGAAACCACAATCATTGCCAATCTTATAATTACGCCTGGCTTGATTGATAAGATATGTGCTCTCCAGAGGAATGATTATTTCATTCAAAGGATCAGAGGGAGAATCCAGAAAGGAGAGCCCTCAAGTTTTCAGGTAGATAAAGAAGAAGTTCTAAGACTGAAAGGGAGAATATGTGTTCCCAACATCCCTGAGCTCAAAAGAGAAGTGCTAGATGAAGGCCATAAATCCAAATTTTGCATCCATCCTAGTGTGAGTAAAATGTACAACGATATCAAACGCACTTTCTGGTGGAAGGCAATGAAGAGGGATATTTCTTTGTATGTTAGCAGATGCCCTACTTGTCAATTGGTCAAGAGCGAACAACAGAAGCTAGCTGGATTGTTGCAGCCGTTGGAAGTCCCAGGTTGGAAATGGGAACAGATTTCCATGGATTTCATAGATGGTTTGCCGCGAACCGGGAAAGGTAATGACAACATTTGGGTAATCGTAGATCGCTTCACGAAGACTGCCCATTTTATACCTGTCAGATCCAATAGAACCGCTCAAAGTCTAGCACAGATATATTTAAAGGAAATCGTTAAGCTGCATGGAATTCCCATCAGCATAGTCAGTGATAGAGACCCAATATTTGCTAGAAAATTCTGCGAGGCTTTCCAGACAGAATTGGGAACGAAACTGAATATGGGCACCGCTTATCACCCTCAAACAGATTGCCAGACTGAGCGGGTGAATAGAATTCTAGAAGATTTATTGCGGGCTTGTATAATTAATTTTGGTGGGTCATGGGAAGATCACTTGCATTTGGCCGAATTCTCATATAACAATAGCTATCAAGCAAGTTTGGGAATGTCGCCATTTGAAGCATTATATAGCAGACCGTGCAGATCTCCAACATGTTGGGTAGAACCTGGCAATAGACTTGTGTTAGGACCCGATATGATTAGAGAAGCATCTGATAAAGTCGACTTCATCAAAAAGCGATTGAGAACCGCGCAAAGCCGACAGAAAAGTTACGCATATTCTAGAAAAAGAGATTTGACATTTGCTGTTGGTGACCATGTTTATTTGAAAGTTTCCCCGATGAGAGGAGTAATCAGATTTGACAAAACTGGGAAGTTGGCACCGAGATTTATTGGTCCCTTTCCTATACTTGAACGAATTGGAACTCTTGCTTATAGGGTTCAATTACCAGATTGGTTGCCTGGAGTGCATGATGTATTTCACGTATCTCAACTTAGAAGACATGTGCATGATCCAGATCTTGTTGTAGAAGAAGCAGCACAACAGGATATAGACATAACTCCAGAATTAGCACTCAGAAGAGAGCCATTAAAGATTGTTGGCAAAGAAACTAGGGAACTAAGAAGCAAAAAGGTTCATTTAGTTAAAGTGCAGTGGAGTAGTGATCCTAGAGACTGTACTTGGGAGACTGAGGAAAGCATTAAGCAAGCTTACCCCAAATGCAGAGTGGATATCTCTGGCTAACTCCGGTGCAAGGTACCTTTACAATACTTTGCATTTACATTTTGTTTCCTACTTTACTGTTGTTTCCTTTTCGAGGACGAAAAGTTTTAAGTGGGGGAGATTGTAACAACCCGGAAAATACAAGCCAATTTAAAATATTTAAATTGGTCATTTCAAAGGAATTTGAACCATTGAAATAGAATATTTCAATAAAATAGTGAATTAGAAATAGTGAGTCAGTTTGAAAATTTGAATTCAAACTTTGACTGACTGTGCAGGGTGGAAAATATAACGGATTTTAACGAAACCAAAAATATTTAAATCTTTTAGTCAATACCTTTCTAACGAAGCTGAAAAATCGAAGTTTCATAACGGAAATCAAAAGTTATGGCCGAATAAATTTTCAGAAAGGTCGCTATATAAAATATATAGCCCTGAGAAATTGATATTTTGCAAACGACCTCGGAATTCGACGAAACCACTTTTGTTGGGTCCAGGATGTCAAACTATTGCTAGGTTTCAAATTTCATAATTTTTGAAGCAAGTTTGTGAGCGTGGCAAAGGAAAATGTGTTTGGTCAATTTTTGTTAAATTGGATCGACCAGAAAATGGCCATTTTTCAAACAATCTCAGAATTTGATGAAACTAGTTTTGTTGGGACCGTAGCGTCAAAACATAGCTAGATTTATTTTTCTAGAATTTTTCGAATCAGTTTGTGGCCCTGGAAAATTGAAAGGTACGTTCAAAGTTAAAAATTAAATGTTTTAAACTTTAATTTGAAAAATAACTGATTGTAACAGTCGAATTGGACAACAAAACATATCCCATTGTGTCCGGGATGGGGATATTTAGCTAGGGACGACAGTCGTTGGACTTGAAAAGGAGTTCGTTGGAGAAAACACTATTTAAAAATTTAATAAAACCCTAGGCCAATCAGAATTTTTCTTTCATAAATTAAAATAAAAAAAACCCCGCTTCTCTCTGAAACGAACGGCGAAACCCGTTCGAATCTTCCCCGACCGATCGTCGCCGCCTCAGCCCCCTATCGCCGACGCCACCTACCCCCGTCGACGCGCCTCCTCCTCCTCTTCAAATCCGACCAACCCTCACCCCCCTCGACCACCGTATCGCCTGAATCAGGCCCAGGAAGTCACCGACTTCCCAGCGCCGCCCCGATCGCCACCGACCACCAAGCCACCCCAAACCGCCACCGACATGACCGCCTCTCCTTCCTCTTCCACGTCAGCACCTCCGATCGTCCCCTTGTGCCTCAATTTTCGCGAAAACCGCAACCCTAGTTTCGAACCATCGTGAAAGGTGAGTTCTTTTTGATGTTTGCACTTTGAAAAATCATATCTTTATGGTGGGTTGACGAAATTCGATTAAACAGGAAACATCGGGACCGCAAGGAAGCTCTCTACCACATAGAAGAGACCGCGGATTTTTCTGAGTCTTCTACGATTTTTAGCACTCCGAAAACCAATGTGAGAAATCTAAATTAGTTGAATTTGAATGGAAAATGTCGTGTATAAATTGTATAAGCAAAATATAAATTACACATGTGTTGTATACCTCATGTACATGCGATGTGTAAGCTATATAAGCGAAGTATGAATTATACATGCATAGAATAATTGATATATGTGTTGAAATGCAAGTGAAATATAGCAATAATATATATATATATATATATATATATATATATATATATACACACACACACTCCCCTTGTCCACAAACCATGGACGATATTTATTGTTGTGAATTAGTGTGAAATATTGGATGAAAAATGCGAATGGTTGAATAATTTTTTGTGGTTGATATTGTTTGGTTGTGGTTGAAAAATACCCATTGGTGATTGAAATGAATTGGAAAAATTGTGGAAATAAAAATAAAACATGCCGCCTGCGTGCGAATTAGATGCATGAATCCCTATTGTCAAAAACCGCGAGGTTTTAAGGTAGAGCGAGGAGCCGTACTAGAGACGGTGCCGGTTTTAACTACCCTGCCGTTATGCTGCCGAAATTTTGAATAATATTTATGTGTTAGAATTAATTTCATATGTTGAAATTATCTTCATGCGTTGAAATTAAAGTCATACGTTGAAACTATATCCATATGTGGAAATGTTCATGTGTTGAAAAGTGATGGGTGAAAATTAAATTCATTTGTGAATGAATGAAGTGTTTAAACAATAAAAATCACATTTTTATAATATATATGAAGTATGTAAAATATTCGCCTTATATATAAATAGTTTCAACAATAAAAGTCTCATCTTTCTTATATGAACAACATATATAAAATATCCATGTGTGGGAATGCTCATGTGTTGAGAAGTGTGTGTATTGGAAAAGTTCATGTGTTGAATAAAAGGATCGAACAATAAAAATTACATTTTTATTGAAACTATGAAGTGTTGAAAACATTCATTTGTCGAATAAATATTTTAAATGATAAAAATATCGTTTTTATCATATATGTGATATGCTAAAGATATGTGAACGTTGAAATAAATATTTGGGAATGAAATATTATTTTTAACATGCATAGGAACTAAATAAAATAGTCATGTGTTGAAATATATCTTAGTTCGCCAAAATTATCAAATTTGAAATGTGAAGTGTTAAAAATAGCCAATCGTTCAACTAAATATGCATGAGTTGAAATGTTCATTAATTAGCTAATGATATGATTTTTGCCTATGCATGCAACATTAGAATGAATGGTGTTTTTAAACCAAATTGAATCAAATATGAAGTTGAATGGAAAATGATAAGTGATAAGAACTGTATATATGTACATGCATATTTATTGAACAAGTTATAGCAAAGGGGCTAGAGAAGAGGAATAAAATTTTGTGCCCGACAAATAGGTACACGTTTACTGTTTTGTTTGGGTGATGATTTTATGAGCCTGTTGGCTAGCCGCTTGGCTTTTTCTTTTTCTTTTTGACATGAGACGCCCGTGTGGCTATTTGGAAATTTCCCCAGCCCCTCCCGTACAAAGGAGGTTATGGCGAAATTTTCCAAAATTTAAAGGCGTTAGTGAAATATTTGAAGTGGAAACAATATAGGAATTTTTGAATGAACTATATTTGTATAAAAATATAAATATAAATAAAATTAAAACGAAATGTGGCCATGCAGTTCGTGTTTTGAAACCGTGATTTCAAACTACTAGTGCGGGAAATCCGACCATTGGATTTTCCCAAAACCGCAACCGTTGGGTTCGCCTTGGAGATATCTTTCCAACGGCACCAACTTTGTGAAGATCCGACGGTTGGATTGTCTGGAATGTTTAATTTAAATCTAAAAAAAACAGCGCAAGAAACGATTATATTTATATATATATATATATAATTAAATTAAATCGAATAACGACGCTGCAGTTCGTAAATTGAAGTCGTAACTTCAAATGGCTAGTTTGGAAGATCCGACCGTCGTATTTTCCCAAAACTGAAACCGTTGGATTCGTTTTGAAATGACCTTCCTAATGATATAAAATTCGTGATGATCCAACGGTTAGATTTTCAGATATGTGTAAAACAAAATTAGTGAAAAACAGTGCCAGTGCATCGGCACGACCTGAAACGTCGTTTAATTAAATATGGCCGTTCTAAACAAATAAAAATGGCGATATATCGTTATAAAATACTATAGACGATATAGAGTGGAAATAAACCAATTTTGTTGTGTTTGCTTGATATGTGATGGTTGAATGTATTTAACATGAAAATTATAACTAAAGAACTGATGCTCGTGATCGGAGTAGCTACCTTGAAGGAGCTAAAGTAGTAGCCGTCCAAACATACTGTTGATTGTACGGATATGCGAGGAATTTGGTGCCTCTGGTTTCGTTCAGACCCAGAACGGACTTGTAAATGGACTGTGTGTCTGACATTGGATTTTGTTCTGTGTTGATTGATCTCTGTTAAATATATATCTGTTTGGCGGTGGAGAATTTATTCTCTTGCTTAACGCCCTTCTCTGAGACGTACGAGCTCAGAGGTTATGTATTGATAGAAGTCAGTCGCATGGAGTGGATTGCCTGTGTGGCACGCCTAAGTGGCATATGATCAAGGCTTCTGTTGTAAAGCAAAGTCTTGTGGTTGATGATCAAAGCATAGTCTGTGTGACGTAGCTTTGTGTATAACGTGAATTCGCGAGCCTCACACCCCGGTATGAGTTAAAAATGGGAGAAGGACCCAAGGAGTGCACGACGTTTCTTTCTAGCTATGGTGGTGTTAGTGACCTCCCAGCCCTGACATTTATATCTACTTTTCACCTGTGTGGTTGTTGGAATACGAGGCGCCTCGATATAGGTCTGTAAGGACCGGGAAACGTGTGTTCAGGAATAATTAATCCTCAAAAGTAAGAGAGGACCGGCCTTGGAGGATACAGGGATTGCTGTGTGCGGTCCCGAGGCATTTTCTAGAGTGTCTCGAACGGAGAGGAGCTTGCCCCTTGCCTCGACTCATGAAGGAATCCAATTTCCAATACGAAATATGCGAATGTGATTGTATTACTAGTATGGCGACATGATATATGGTACCCATGCCGTCTAGGATTGATATTTATGATTGAATTTGCTTTTGAAACATATATGCACTAGTAATAATATCAAACACTTTTGTTTTAAACGTATGAAGCATTTTTGGCCATTATAAGGTAAAAATCTATCCTCCGGCTTGTGTTGCATTGTGTGATGGGACCTGAGTCTTATAATGGCTTCATTTTATAAAAAGCATTGCGATGATTTAATCATTTACTTTATTTCATGCACTAGCACTCATTGGAGTAAACCCGTTCCGCGAAAGTGGCGTGGTCCTTTGATTTTCCTTATTATTGTTGTTAATAAGTTAAGTAGATTTCTCATACCAGTCCCATGACTGACTCGTAGTTTGTTTCACCTTGCAAACTTGGATGCCCTCATTTTCACACGGGCAGCCTAGTTACAGGTATTTGGCACTTTTGGCTCATGGCGAGGCTTGACTACACCGTGCTGACTTCGACTATTTCCACCATTATTGTATCTATATTATGATTCCGCCATTGGCGATGTAGACTGATATTTATTTTGTGTACTCTTTATGTATGATTCCGCCTCTGGCGATGGTGACTGATTATGTATTATTATGCACTAAGTTGTATCCTGCACTATGCTCTCTGATGTGGTGAGATCTATATGATTCCGCTATCATATGTGTGTAAATTATTATATTTTCTGTTTATGTTATTATCTGTGATCTGCTAATGATGGTTAATGTGTTATATTCCAATGATTATCCTTAACACCATGTAAAGGGGTTTTGGGATCGTCACATAATATCTAGAATATATTTGTGCAAATCAATTAATGATTAACGGATCTGACAATGTGGCATTCAAAGTGATTGTGCTATCAATGAAAGGTAATTAATCGTAGCCTCAGGTCTCAACAACCGGGAAATGACAAAAATCGGGCAGGAAGCATGGCTATGTGGGTCACTTACAATTAGGGTGTATTATCACCTATTTAGAGAAAATTCATTTCCTCCTTTAATCTATCGATGTTGTCCCTTTCGGGAAAACGGTTGCTGATCCCAATAGTTGGTGATATACATTTGATACACTCAGGCGAATAAGTGGCCAGTCATGTGTGGCCGGGTTACAAGATGTTCTTGTTGAACCCAGTGTATTCCTCTCTAGAGATACACTACCATAAGGTGGTTCCATACCTTGTCATAGTTGGAAATCCATTACCCAATGAGCACCCGCGGGTTTGATTGTATATTATGTATGTTGAGCGTGAGATGCAAACATTCCACTAGATTGCTATTTATTTGATTTAGACACTATTATAATATCATAATAGTATTGATTTTAAAGAAATGTTTTGTTTATCATAAGGTAAAAACTATATGTGTTTATATGTGGATCAGTCCTATGATTATCCTTTCTTTTAAAAGAATTTTTAAAAGTTAAACCAAGTTGTTGGAGTTTACTCGCACCAGTCCCATGACTGACCCAAAGTTTATTTTATTTTGTTTTACCCTAAACTCTTAGGTGCCCGAATTTGTTTGGGCAATCAAGTTGTTCATGTACTTACAAATACCCTTGGAGGAGCTTGGAGCAAGAGGCTTCAATGTTAGATATTTACTATTTATATTCCACTGTGTTGTATACCTAATGTACTCTTGTGATGTATGTAAGTACAAATTTTGTATTTCAAATCTGTTACATATTATATTTTATTCAGCTACGATGTGATATTCTTTGTTATTGTTTCTGTTCTTCTTTAATCTTTTCTTCTTTATGTCACAACGATTCATATTTATGTACAATTTGGGTTGGACATGTAGTGTATTTTGTTAACTCAAAGGGTACAGAAATTCGGGCCGTTACAGTTGGTACCAAAGCTGAAGTTGAGCAAATATCCAGGCTTTGGTGGGGTTACTCAATAGAGATACGGTTAGTAGTACCCTAGAATGTGTTGAGAGTGTATATATATGAGAGTGTGTATTTGTTAGTTGATATAAAAACTGTTTTATATTGTGTTGATTGGTTTGATGGGTGGTTTAGGAATTCTGGTCGATACAGGAAGTACAACTGTATCGATCGGTGTTTCTAAACACTTGAGTAGAGCAATTCAACACGATATTGTTTTAAAGTAGGTAAATGAAATAATTTTACACAAAATTATATTTTTATATAAAAATAATAATTTTCTGAAATTATTATAATATATGGATGTGTTGGTTGTTATTATAATCAAACGAGATTATAAATTCAGAATGATTATGTATAACCAATTAGAATTTGTATATGAATAAGATATACAATGAGATGAACTGGAATTGGATTCAAGCCTGAATTTAGAATTTAAAGCCCGAGAGGTTAAAAAATGTATTTTCAGAAGTATATTAAAATAATATATCATTGTTTTAGAAGGATTTTTGAATAAAAATCGTTTGAATGGATTTCGAAAGTGATAAAGCACTGAACTCACTTCGGTCACTGGAAAATAATTATGTTGATGATTGTCGCATCATCAGTGTTCATCTTCGAGTTTCTAAGTGATGGATTGCTACCTTAGAAAAGTTTTTGATGGAAATTTGTTTAATAGGAAACAAGTTGGTTTGAAAATTCAAATGTTTTGAATTTCAGATGGTTATAAATATATGTATATATTTATATGGTTTCTAAAGGGTTTAAAATGAAAACCCAAAAATTTGAATTCTGGAATTTAAATTTAGGTTAAGAAAGTTAAATGGATTGAAGTGAATAAACAGATTTAGAATTAATTTGAATACGTATGAATGGAATATAAATTGGATGTGAATATATTGGTTATAAATCGTTCAAAAAAATGAATGTAAGCATATATGGTGTAATATGAATAAAAACCAAATGTTTTGTTGGAACTAAATCTGTAGAAATATGAAGAGTTGGGTTTCAGCATAAGTGGGGTTTTGAAAAGTTGATGGGTTTGTAGCACTTTTCCTACCTTAGTAATTTCAGGGACGAAATTCTTTTAAGGGGGAAGAATATAACGACCCGAATTTTTTGTCAATTTATTTTAATCACTTAATATTGCTTTAAATATTGAGTTGATAATATAATTGGACTTTATTTGAAGTTTATCGATTTAATAATCGGATACGGTTTAAATATGATTATATCAAATTATCTAACATGAAAAACGACAAATATTTGAATTTGAAGTCAAAACTGAATCGAAAATATTCAGATGATCAATATAAATTGTATTTGACTAAAACGATAATAATAATTTATTATCAGGATTTAATTATTTTGAATTTTAATTATATTATATCGATTTAATATGGTAATTTTATACATACGTTCGATTTAAATTTCAGAATCTATTCCATTGAGTACTGAATAGCGTTATAACATTGAAACGTCAGTCATTACATTAAAATAGGGGTTCATGATTTCAAGTTACGAACCCCGAGGTATTTGATTATAAAATTAGCGGATAAGCTTAAAATCAAATCGATGTCTATTTAAATAAAATAAAAATCTCTTTATATCAAATCGAATTAAATGAAAATCAAATCAAATTAATAAATACGTACTTAACCTATCACTTATAATGTACTAACACAGACCTAAATTCCCTAATGCTTATGTTCTCTTCGTCTATATAATCGCGATTCCCTCCTCGTTTTTTTCCTTCTTCATTCAATAATAAAATTCGAAGCTTCAAATATAAATGGCATCCTCAAATCAATTTCAAACCGAATGGAAATTACGAGCCCTTCGATTCGTATCTTCAAAATTTTAATAAAAAAATATGCTCAACCGCGAATCATGATTTCTGATCTAATGAACTTGTACGAATTGGAGCTTCATGCTTGTATGGTTTGTTTTCGGTACGATGGATATTTCCTGAAGTTCCTCTCAACCTGAAGGCGCTCATGTGTAATGGAGTTTTTAAGTGATGCGACAATGGAGTTCAAAGGGGAAACTGGAGTTGATTTTTGTCATTGGTACAACAAAATGGAGTTCGAATTTGTTGTGCGATGGATTGAGGTTCGATGGAGAGGATTGGGAAGTTTGGGGCTATTGATTTTGAGGTACGAATGGGATAATTGGAATGCGAACATACTGATGAGGACTGGGTTGAATAGGGGAGTTCAAACTGATGAATTGAGCTGATTATGGGGGATGTGGCAGTGGAGCGATGGGGGTGTTCAATCTGTGTTTATGTTGAGGAAGGATGGGTACTGGAGTCCAATTTAATGGTTAGTTGATCTAATGATTACTTGTTGAGGGGGTGTAAGCACTTGTAGTTGGCCGTCGTGGTAATGCAATGAGTGGTGAAAGGGAGTGATGGTGGTCAGTAAACAATGGAAGGCAACATGATGTAGGAGAAGGGTTAGACTATGATTAAGGTATAATTAAATATTAATTAACTAGTTGACGATTTCTAATTCATTTAAAACTTATAACACACACACACACACGCACACACACACACACACACACACACATATATATATATGTATATATATATATCATATGATATCAGATTTTGATGAAACCGATTGCGTTGAGCTCGTATGGTGATAGCCTAGCTATGAAACTGATTTGGAAGGACTTGGAGTTAATCGGGGTTTCTTGTCTAGATTTAAACATTTGTTTAAAATTAGATAAAACGACAAATAATATCAATGTGAGTAAACTCACTCTTTAGACTCGTTTATAATTTTATTATAAATGAATTTTTATTTTAAATAATTTTTATATGTTATTTTCTAACTATTTGGATGCATTGAATTGATGAATTCTGGCTATCATATACATATATATTAGTTATATTTAGGCTTGGTGGTTGTCCTTATCATATATATATTGGATATCTCCCGTAGTACCATTAGCAGATGACCCTATGCTCCCTACAACATATATAGCGGACGACCTTCTATACTGCGATATCCAACCCTGAAGAAGGATTGGTATTATTTATGTTGACTAACCTATGTGGATACAGGAAAACAGGTTGGAGGATCCAACTGGATTCATCAAAATTTTATTATTGTTTGTTTTCATATATATAACATCATATATGATGTGTTAGAAAACCTGTGATTGATAATTGGGTGTTTCGGATGTTTGAATATCACTGGCCCTAAATATTGATATATAGAAATATCATGAAAACGAAATTTTGAGATTTAAAAGGGAAAATCTAGTTTTCTAAAATAGAATTTGAATTTCGAATGGGCTAAGAAATATTAACTTGTTTTGAACAATAAAAGCAAGTAATGAATTTATAAACGATGTTTATATATGAAATGGAATAATTTTCATTGGATAATGTGGGGAATGTAAATTTAAATCTGAATTAAAAAAAGGAAAATTGAAATTATTTTCAAAAAGAAGCGATGAAATTTATTCCGATGTTCATAATGTAAATTGAATTAAAATAAATCCACATGAATTTATGATTGGAATTCGATTATGTCGAATTTATAAAAGTAAATTATTTCTAGAAAGGATATTTAAATTATATTAGATAGAAATTGAAATTTAATATGAAAATATATTCTATATTTATATATAAGTTATAATAATAAAATATTCCAAAGAAGGAATTGGGTTTCAAATAGATTTTGAAATGGAACTTGTTTTAATGTATAAAACAAGGGAGTTGAATTTATAAACGATGTTTATAAATCTAATGAAATAAATTATCATTACATGATTTAGAAGTTTAAATTCAAGTAGAAACATAAAAGTGAACTGGAAAATGTTTTGAAAAAGGAACGATAAATTTTGTTCTAGAATTTGGAATATAAAATGAATTGAGAAAAATCCAATGGATTTATAATTGAAATTCGATTACATCGAATTTTATAAAATAATTTATTTCAAAGCGAATTAAAATTCAGTATAGAAGATTGAATTATAAATAAATTTATAACTGGATTATGGAAAAATCGACAATTATGGATAATCAGAAATATTAAGTTGGATTGCAGAAATTGGTTTAATGTATATTAAAATATATAAGAATGGAGTTGAAATCGATTAATAAATGAAATTTAAACGTTTAAATTTAAATATAATTAAAGTGAGCTCACCGTAGCGCAGTAGTTCGTAATTTGACATTTTGAACATTAGCTGAGTATATAGAACTCAATTTAAGTCGAAATCCTTTGAAACAAGAATCGACTGGACCTATTGAATAATAGTTTTCTAATGGAAGAGAAAACTATGGATTTCATCTTATAGATTTTGAGTTATGTCAAAATCAAATTTCCAACAGCGGTATAATCGTTTATAAATTATAATGATTAAATATATAAAATCGAAGCATTTTAGGTTAAGAAAAATTGGATTTTCATAATAAAAACCCAGACTTAAGTTATAAAATAAATATGAACTCAAGTGGAGCAAATGAATAGATTTTTGAAACAAAAATCAGATTTTTAATTATAGAATAGAGTTAGCTAATTAGAAGAATAATTATTTAATGGAGTTTTGGATCGGAATTGAACTTTGGATAAGTGAATCAGATTCGTGAATTTATATTCGAAATCGAATATGAAACTTGAGTTGGAAGTGGCATTCGATTAATTAATAAGTAAATTAAAAATATGTATGAACGTGATATGTTCAAACAAAAAGTAAAATAAGCAAAAGAGCTAATTAGAGAATGAATTAGAAAATTGAGTTAAAAACGATTGGGTTGAGATGGAATAAATTGGGAACGATTAGATATATGTTAAGCAGGTTTGGAATGAAGTATATGATGAGATATAAATTGAATGCCTGATAAAAGAGGTACGTATTTAATTTAATATAAGAATTTATGAGCCTTTTTGGCAAGCTGTTTGGCTTTTTGATTTGCTATTTGAATGGAAAGGGCCCAGAGAGGCAACTTGTAGTTGTATCGAGTGTACAAAGGAGACACTGGCGAAATTTTCTGGAAATTTAAGGAGATAGATTTTTTTAAGAAAATCCAATAACTTAAAATCTACTTATCGATAATATATGAAACTGTTAGGGAATGCGGAATGGATCATTAAGGCAAAACTAACACTAGAGAGGGGTGAATAGTTTTTATTAAAATTTTAAGAAAATATAAAACTTATATGATGTAGCGACCCGTACTTCCCCATTCTCCGAAGAGAAGAAAAAGGACGAATTACCGTGAGTACAAGACGAATCAGAATGCAGACAGAAGAACATTTCATTGCTATTACAACAATTCCATCAGAATACAAGAATATACAGAGTATGAATAAATATTACACATTCGATCAATATCAGAGATTATAATAAATTACAAAGCAGCGGAAAAAAATAATACAAAAGACAACTAGAAGTAATACACGGATACAGAGCTTTCCGGGTATCGTTCCAGCTGTAAATCCGGATCCTGTGAATATAAATCTGCAAAACCAAAACTACTAGCTGCCCATGTCGAAAATAGGGGCACCCAGAGTTTAGGTTAAAACAATAAACTCCAGGTCAGTCATGTGACTGGTGTGAGGACTAAAACAGTTGTTAATTCAATTTTACTTTAAAAGAGAGTAATTCAAGGGACCACGCCGTATAACACGGAACGGGTTTCCTCCCAAGAATACCAGTGCATAGAATAAACAACGCAATGCTTTTTTGAAAAATGAAGCTATTATAAGACCCAGGTCCCATCACACAATGCAACGCAAGCCGGAGGATAGGGTTTTCCCTTATAATAGCCAAACATGCTTGGTACGTTGAAAACAAATCATTTGATACTATTATAAGTGTACAGTGTCAAAACAAATCAAATCATAAATATCAATCATAGGCGGCATGGGTACCATCTATCATGTCGCCATACTAGGCTCTACAAATAAAACCGAAATACACGTATTGGAAATTGGATTTCCGTCATGAGTCGAGGCAAGGGGAAAGCTCCTCTCCGATTCGAGACACTCTAGCAAATGTCTCAGGACTACACACTCTGGGTAGCCACTTGGATCGGTTGGGCCGGTCCTCCGTTACATTTGAGGATTGGCAATTCCTGAACACACGTTTCCTGGTCCTACCAGTCCTAATATCGAGGCGCCTCATCCCAACAACCACAAAGGTGAAAAGTATATAAATGTCAGCTAGTTTAAGCACTGACACCACCCATAGCTAGAAAGAAACATCGTGTTCTCCTAATGGTCTGTATCCCGTTTTTGACTCATACCGAGGTGTGAGGCTCGCGAATTCACACTATACACAAAGCTACGCCACGTAGACCATGCTTTGATCAACAACCACAAGACTTTGCTTTTCAACAAAAGCCTTGATCATTTGCCACTTAGGCGTGCCACACTGGCAATTCATGCCATGCGACTGATGTCCATCGATATACAACCTCTGAGCTCGTACGTCTCAGAGAAGGGCGTTAAGCAAAAGAATAAATTCTCCGCCGCCAAACAGATGTATATTTAATAGAGATCAATCAACATAGAATAAAATCCAATGTCAGACACACAGTCCATTTACAAGTTCGTTCTGGGTCTGAACGAAACCGGAGGCACTTTCCTCACATATCCATCGATCTCCAAGTACGTCTAGACGATCACCAACTGATTCCCTCCTCTTGGGTGTACAGCCCAATCCAGATCATCAGTAATCACCCAAACGATGTGAAGACTTCCGGTCTTCAACCACCGTCTTCATCTTCGACTTATCGTCGAATCGGTTATTCAGAATGGGTATAAAACCCGGCCTTTCTGAATGACCCACGTACATAATAAACAAATGTTACAAAAACACAACATACGCCTCATTCTAATTCATCAGTCACTAACCGTAGATTAGCAAGAGAACAATTCCCCAAATATTAAACCCCGAAGGCCGAAACCAACATCAGATCAATACCTAGGAAACCATCCTTCTTAGCTAACCTACAATTAGTTTCTAAATTTCACATTTTTAGGGAAAGGTTCCCATTAATTTTATAAAAGATAAATTCTTTTAAATTTATTCTTTAATCTTCCTTTGGATATCATTTCAAACCATGTTAAGGTTTTCCAAACTAGTCGGGATTAGCGAACCACACCGAAGTAATTATTTATTTTATTTCCCAATCCCAACCTATTCATCCCATGAAGCAAAACTGGTAATACTCCATATCTAATACCACGGTGTTATCGGTAAAATTAATTACCATTTCACGTTCAAATCTAATTAAAGATTTAACTATCGCTTGGAGCAAAACTGGTGATACTCCATTCCCGCTCATTTTCCAAATTTGATAATTTAAATTATCAATTCATATTTCAATCTAATTGCAGATTCATTAAAACTCCCTTTACTGGGTTAAAGAACTAATGTCATTTAAAACACAGTTCACAATAAACCCAATCACATTCTATTTATTATCGGGTTAAAGAACAAGTGTTATTTAAAACACCGTTCACGATAAACCAACAAATCAATTCTAATTCCATTCCAATTAAATAAATTAGAAATTCTGGTTATTTAAAACCCATTTCAAATCCAATTTATTTATTTAAAAATAATTGTGTTTTAATTTTAGTTCAAAACTAGTTCATTTTGATAAAAATCTATTTTTATCTTACAAATGTGGGATTTTTCATCCCAGTTCTTCACAAATCATTGCTTATGATTTTACACAAATTATTGATATTTTTGATAATTTTATCAAGGCCCGTATAGTCGATTTCCAACAACGGCCATCGAACTGCACTTACAGCGACCTTTTCTGAAATTGATTTGGACATATCTCCAAATCCAACCATTAGATTTCAAATTTCTAATATTCGTTAGAAAGCTCTTTTCGATACGAACCCAAGGTTCCGGTTTTAGGAGAATCCGACGGTCGGATCTCCCGTAATGTTCATTCGAAGTCAATGGTCGAAATTCACGAACTGCTGCAGCGCGGCGCGTTCTATTCAAGCCATTATATATATATAATATATATATTATATACATATATCGTCGATTCCTTTTAAAACGTATTTTATAAATCGTTTTAAATTCGTTTTCGAAACGATTTCAGCTTCATATTCAATTTCGAATCAAAATTGAATATTCCACATCATCGATATGCAAATGATAATATTTTCAAAACGTTATATTTTGAAATCACTTCTTTTCTATATACGTTATAAAAACGAATATAATCGATATAAATATTGTTCGCGTCAAAATAGCGCATCTCTAATCAACACGGCTTTATATTTTTCAATAACTTCGTTATTCTATTCAACAAATGAATATTTATTCTATTCAACACATGAATCTATATTTCTTTCAACATATGACTAATCTCAACAACTGAGTACTGTCAACACAACTATTTTTGTTATTTAATATATTTTATAAAATTATGATTTCTATCGTTTAATTTCAAATCAGACTCCAACCGTAAAGTAGTAAGAGAATGATTCCCTAAGTATTAACCCAGAAGGCCGAAACCAACATCAGATCAATAACCAGGAAACCACTCATCTTAACTATTTTCCAGTTAGTTTCTAATTTTATATATGATAAAGATGTAAATTTTATTGTTAAAATATTTCGTTCAACACATGACTAATCTCAACGAATGAGTATTGTCAACACATGAACCTTTATTTTATAATATTCTTTATTTTTCCAATTGGAATGAGGCCCAATCGATTACCATATAATGTTAATTATATGGATTCCATACAACACATGTATATAATAGCAACGATAAATAATCAACCATCATCCAAAGTGCACCACACAACTGCATAAGCATTAAATATAAATATCTAACGCTTATAATAGTCTGTCAATCAATCGATCGACATACAACTAATTATTGGGATTAGTGTATGTCATATATCATCCCAATACCCGTGAGGGGTTTCAAACAATTAAACACAGATTTTATTTGTGCAGTTGGGCGATGTGTAAAATTAATCGTCCCAATCAATGTCAGTCAAATCAGTATACATAAACAAATCGTTCGATTTGTAAATGAATATTTATTTTATTCAAATTCTCGTTAAAAAATATTTTTTAACGACCAAAATATTTTATTCAACCTATGAATATTTTATTTGGTTCATTTATTCAATAAAATGATATTTTTATTTTTCTAACATATTTTAGAAAATTTCGGCGGCATAACGACACGATACTAGAAACGGGACAAGGCCTAGCCTTATCCCCAGTTTAATAATGGCCCACGCCATATACATACCAATCTAATCAATCTCATTTCACCAAACAACCAAATTCAAACCAATCATCCAATCAACTACACAACCAAACAAACAAGTCATCCATGGTCTGAGGACGATGGGTGTCGGGTGCTACTAAGCACCGTCTGCATCCTAGTATATATGTTAACTAGAAAATAAATTAAAAGTGAGGAGTTCTCACCTAAAGGCTAAACCAAACGCCGCGACTCTTCTTATGTAGAAATCTTGGCCATGCTCGCCTTTTGTCAATTTCGTTGTTCGTAGCCACTACATATATAAAAATCACATTTTTATATTGTTGCTATGCATATAAAAATTCTATTTTTATAATCACTCTATATGGATAAAATTCACATTTTTATATTGCTACTATATAGATAAAAATTCTATTTTTATACCGCTCCTCTCTAAATAAAGATTATATTTTTATCACGCTATTCTCTATATAAAAATTATATTTTTAATACTTCTACTTTATAAAAATTATATTTTTATATTTCACATATGATAAAAATCATATTTTTATCATTCCTATAATATAAAAATCATATTTTTATTATACTTCATTCGTCAAAAACCATAGAAGCTTTAAAGCGGAGAAAACTCACATTTTTTTCCCAACGCCCGGATTCGCTGTTCTGGTTCCAGAATTTGCAAACGAGCTTCCATCTTCACACCAACTTTTTTACTAGTTTAAACGCGCCATTCCGAACAACTTTCACCTAGTGGTCTTCCTCCCGAAAATGTGCCATTTCGCCGAAAATCGCGAAAAGACAGCATTTTGACAGTGTTTGAAAAGCAGACTTTGGACGCGTTTTCCCGACAACTCCTCAATGCAAAATGGGACTATCATATACCAAATCGAAGAGAAAATCGTGCTCTTCGACTTTAGTCTTGAGGAACTTTGACTAGAAACGCACGGTTTGGGAGTTATTCGCGAAATAGTGACAGGGTGTTTTGTGCAAAACGGGAAATTAGTGAAAAATGTGATTTTTGAGGAGGAGGGGCCCACAGCCGGAATTGGGGGGCCTGAGATGGGCGCCGGACCTGATTGGAGGTGGGGAGGCCGCTGGTGGTGGCGGTGGGGCACGGGAGGTGGTGGTGGTGGCCGAAGGAGCTAGGGTTGGAGAAGGGTTGTAGAAAAGGAGTGAGAGAAGGAGGAGGAGGAAGAGGAGGAGGAGGTGGCGCCGGAGGGGAGGAGGAGCGGCGACGGTGGGTGGTGGCAGTGGAGGAGGGGCGGCAGCCCTCTTGGAGGAGGAGGCCATTTATTTTCTTTTTGAAAGAAAGAGGAAGAAGAAGAAAGTGAGAAATGTAAAGGAGGAAAAATGATTATATGCTCGTTTCTTGCCTATCGTCCGAACGCCGACGATATCCAATTACCCTGGATTTCGGACACGACATAGTAGACGTGAAGACGAGTCCAACAAAATAAGTTTCGTCGAATTCCGAGTTCGTTTGACCGTTCTTTAAAATTCTCAAAAATGCTCAGATAAGCTCTAAAAATGCGATTTTGGCATACCATTTCTTCTCGCACGCTCACATGCTAACCCTAAAAATCATGCCCTTTTGGATTTAACCATTATTAGACGATACGAATCCAGAAAAAAAAAACAAAATCGAATTCTGAGGTCGTATCAATAATGTTCCTTTGTAAAATGACTACCTGTTTTACTCTGAACTGTTTTAGCTCGAACGGCCACATAGTGACTCCGTTCGACGCGCCCTTTGGAACTCAACAATAATTTGTCATTATGAATCCAGAAAAATTTATCTCGTCGAGTTCTGAGCTCACATGCAAAATTTCACTTTTTATGGGCAATGTATTGCTAACCGAAAAGCTCCTGCCAATTGCCACTATTCCGGATATCGAAATATATCGAAGCTTATACTTTTCGGAGTTCTAAATGGCATTTTGAACTCAATGGAAGTGGTTTCGAGTCCAAATTCATCCGTATGCAAAATATGACTTTTTGGGCCATGTACAATTTCCATAGCGATTATTCTGAATTTTCAACTGGGCATAACTTTTGATTCCCGCTATGAAATTTTGATTTTTTGGATTCGTTGAAAAGATATTCTCAATTAGATTCTAATATTTTTGGTTTCTCCAAAATCTGGCTTATTTTGAATCCAGTACATTCATTGAATTTTGAAATCGAATTATCGAACTACTGCACCATTTTCAATTCCTTTTATAATTATAAATAACTATTTATATTCTAACGACGATTTATATGAATATATACGTTCAAATTATATTCAAAATAAATTTCTCATCGATATTATTTAAAATAACCATTTTAAATAATCAAAATTCATTAAAATTGTCAAAATAAAATTTTTAAATTGGCTCAGAATTTCCGGGTTGTTACATATGATCTACCATATGAATCACACACCATATATATAGTCATAGACATAAAATCAAACATAAATACAGAAATAAAATGCAGAAAAGGAAAGAATATGCCGAATTTTATACTGGTTCAGATTACTCCTACGTCCAGTCCCACGCAACAATGGAGTGCGCAGAGTTTTATTACTATATCAATATCCAAGTACAAAACTCTTGATTTCACGGCCACAAGATTACCACTAATTACAAACACCGTTGATAATGTATATTCCCCTTGATTTACCCGGCTACAAGGTTACCACTGTTTCCTTCCTTGATTTCACGGTTAGAAGGAACACACCTCTTACAAAACTATCCCAAATGGTTACAATAGCCTTATAACTCTTCAATAACACTTCGATTTAGAGAGTAATGAGTAGAGAGTAAGAAGAGAAGTTTTATGTAATTAGACTTGAAATCGGCAGAGTATAAGTGTACGCATCATAAAAATATGATATAATGATGGAGGAATGAAAAGGGATGAAGATAGAGAAGAAGAATGATGAAAAAAATTCTAAACCAGCCGCTATTTATAAGATTTGAAAGGTTGCAATGCTTCTAGAACGTTACAAATAGTGAAAAGATACTTCCTTTCAAAATTGAAAATGTGATAGTTATATGTTGACATTGCTAACTATGTATGTCGACATATGTAGTTTAAAAAATGAAATTTGAGTATTTTCCAAGTGTTTTGATATATATATATATATATATATAATTCTGGAAAATTTTGAATTAAAACATAGTGATGTAAATAAGTATTATAAAGTTAGAAATCATATGAAATCATAAAAATAAATTATATAATCATATTTATAAAATTATAAAGTTTAAAACTATATAAATATAAATTATATAAATGTAAAGTATATAAATATATATATACTTATTAACTTTAAAACTTGAGTTAAAATCAAAAGTAAAATAGAAAAACTTAATTAGATAAAATTTGAAAATAGAATTTGAAATTTGAAAATCAGAATTTGAATTTGAACCTGGAATGCTATTTAGAGTCTTACATAAACTTGAATCTATTACTATTTTTATCTTAAACTCTTGAACTCATGATTTCTTGATTACTCATGAGTCTTGAATATTCTCTGAATTTTGAATCTCTTAAATCTCTAAAACTATACAGTCTTCAGTACTAATTCCTATATACAAATCTTGCATATATATATATATATATATATTCTAGATAGAGATGTTAGTATATATTTTGTAATCGATTAATATTGAAATAAGGTTGTTGTCATTAAATCTCCATTCTCCAACAATCTAACCCTTTTTGATGATGACAACCTTAGTTTATAAAATATCATACCTGTACAGACATCTTGATGTTCTTCCTTCTAATACTCCCTCTGTCAATATGAATCCTATATATTCTACTTAAACTAGGTCTATATTTTATAATTTCTCCCCCTTTAGCATTATCAAAAAGAAATTCTAAAAAAACTCCTCCTAAATCCTATAACTATACAAATAATTCCTATACTAAAGTAAAGTACTCCCCTTGAATCCTAAATGTATAATCATAAAATACCCCCCCCCCCCCCCCAAATTTATGATTATACAATAATCAATACTAAGTATACAAACCAATCCAAATATCATGATTACATATATTTTAAGTTATACAAATCAATCCAAGCACACCAATCTAAGTATTAATTTAAATACGTTTTAATATACATGTTTTAAGTCAACTAATTCAAATCAATCTTAAGAAAAAAATTCAAACAAATCAAATCACACCAAATAATTAAACGTTTCTTGGGACTTCTACCCAAACGTCTTGTCCAGTGATTGGGTTTTTCTTGATGTCCTTCCAGCCTTCTTTATTGGTGATTGGTGCTTCGTTGTTTTCATCTCTAAAATGAGAAGAGATTTACGTCAAAACGCTTCTCTTAGTATTCGACCATTCTCATCTGAATTAATTTTGGATGACGCTGATTACGTAGTATTGTAGAAATGATGTTCTTGAAGGAATTCAAACTATCTTCAAGATTTTCTCTCAAGTTGTGAAATGGATTTGCCATAGTTTTGATAAGAATTGAATAGAGAAGAATGAGAAATGAAATAATGAATTTTTCTGGAAGAAATAGGCTTAAATAGGGTATGGAATTCGTTTGATTTGAAATGGACATGAGTTAGTTATCTAATTTTAAAAAGTTTTGAAAAACTGGCAGTTATATGTCGACATAGTCAAGTATATATGTCAACATACTTGTTAAAAAAATTTGAAAAGTTTGAATCTTTTGTTTCTATATTATATTATATTTAATTCTAAAGTTTTTACAACAACTTAAAGACGATTATGACATAAATAAAACTCCCTTCATTACTTTATAAAATACATCCAACTAATTAAGACACACTAAATACGAGATTTGAAAGAAAATACAAGCAAATATTAAAGATAAATTAAACTAGATAGGCTAGTTTTCAATGGATGATGAGGAGGAAGATGAAATTCCAAGCTTTCTTCCTATCTTGCTCATAAACTAAGTCATTTTGGAAAAATTCTTTCTGAGCTTCTTTTGATTTTTGACTATCTTCACTTTATTTTGAACAATCATCTCACTGGAAATGGCTCTAGGGTTGATCGGACACTCAACACTTTCTAAAGAAGCTTTTTCTTCTTCTACGATTTCCATGGGCTCTTGTTCTTGTTACATTCGAGCTTGTTTATCTTAGAATGTCTCATATGGTTTAAAAGTGAGAGGGATTTGCATAAGGTGTATGTTTGTAGAGTCAAACACCTTTCTTAGCACAAATTTTTCTCCGTGAAGATCAACTCTAAAATATTTGAAAATGCGAGTGAGATAAACTCCATAATAAAGAGTGTTTTCTCTGGATGAAGTTTCTATGGACTTGAACTCTCTTAAGATCATGTCGGCCCAATTGATGTTATAGCCACCAATAATAGCAAAGAGTGCTTTTTGGACCTTGAGAGCTGGGTTGTTGATGTTTCCTATATGAATAGTGATGGTATTTTGAAGGAGAAGGTTTACGATTCTTGTTTTTGGGAGGAAAAATTGATTTTTGAATTCCATTTGAGCATCGCTATCAAATATGTTGTGATAAGTCTCTAAATCGGTTTAATTAATTTTGAAATCCAAAAAATTCGAGCCCATGCTTCTACAATTTAAGATATTGCCCAAGATTACGCAATCTAGAACAATTTGCATGCCATTGACTCTACTCCAAATTTTGTCTTGATTGCCTTCGAAAAATCCATGATTAAGATTCGCATAGAACATCTTGACAAGCTTCGGGTAACACACTTCATCGTTATCCCGAGAGTCAATTAAGCTTAATACTTCATTGTGATTGAAGAGAGAAATAAGATCATAGGGTGAAAAGTCTCCAAAGATGGCGAAAGCACCCGTATTGACTTTTGCATTTTCTAAATAGTCAACATAGGTTTTGTGTAATAACCCGGAATTTCTGAACCAATTTAAAAATTTTATTTTAGCTATTTTAATGGATTTCGAACATTTAAAATGATTTATTTTAAATAATAACGACTAGAAAATTATTTAAACCGAAGTTAGAACGTATAAAATTATATTAATAATAAAATGAACTCGAAACGGCGCGGTAGGTTGAAAATTCGATTTTAAATATCAATTGAATGTATAAAATTCAAAATAAATCCGATTTTAGTAAAACAAAAAATATTTGAATCTATTTAATAATATCTTTCTAACGAATGTGAAAAATTGAGATTTCATAACATAAATTGAAATTTAAGTCCAGTTTAAAATTTAAAATAGTCGCTATGGAATTTATATATATTTTAATATAATATATAACCCTTAAAACATCCATTTTGCAAAGGACCTCCATTTTCGACGAAATCACTTTTATTGGATCCGGAATGTCAAATTATTTCTAGATTCCAATTTTCATAATTTTAGGAATTAATATGTGAGCGTGGTAAATTTAATGTGTTTTGACACTTTAATTTTGAATTGGATCGACCAGAAAATGACCATTTTTCAAACGGTCTCCAAATTCGACGAAATTAGTTTTTTTAGGACCGTATCGTCAAAACATAGCTAGATTTATTTTTGGGAATTTTTGGAGTCAGTATATGTGTAACATCCCAGATTTTTCGGCCATTTAAATTAGAATATTTAAATTTGTTTATATATTATATTAGAGATATAATGGATTTTTAATCGAATTTATTTATATAAATAGAGTTGGAATATATATAATTATATATTAATTAAAACGAGCTCGAAACATCGTGGTAGTTTGAAATTTTCGATTTGAACTTTAACTAATTATACAGGATTCGATATAAGTCGGATTTCTGTGAAACGAGAAACATTTGAACCGATTCGATTATATTTTTCTAATGAAAGAGAAAAATCGAAATTCCAGCTTATAGATTTAAAGTTACGTCCAGTTCAAATTTTCAAATAGTCGCTGTGAAATCATTTTAAATTATAATGATTTATTTATTAATATTAAAGGATTTTTATGTAAATGAAATATCATCTTAGAGCCAAAATTTCTTAATATTGAGTTTTGAATTCTAGTGATTAAGATTTGAAACCGTTGTTTCAAATAAATATGATGATATTATTTTATTGTTAAATTTAGCAGTTGAATTTAATTTGTATTATAACAAATATATATTAAATTTATAAATAATCACGTGAATGTATATGTATGTGTTGGCATATACATCAGCGTTTCCTTTTGGTTCGAAAGGGTACAACATGGAAACTAAAAGCTAAAAACCTATGTATATTGAAGGAAATATACGGAAATTGGAAAATGACCTATACAATAAGAACATGTAAATATACATATATGGAATGGTCTATACACATGCAGCAAGAAGAGACAAAATAATTCATTCAAAGATTAGTGTACAATATATGTCAGGTCAAATTTCTGCATTTTGCAAATATAAACAATACATGAGATTTTCGGTACAATACAAGTTCTAGAATACAAAAACCAAGAAAGAAAACAACATTTGTAAATTGACTTCTTCATGTTTTTTTTCTGAACCAGTGAAGCCGAATGGACAGATTTTCCAATTTTGTGTTTGATTTGGATGCAGGCCCTTAATATTTCTATACAAATGTGTACCAGCAACTATATAAATTAAAAGAGATATTAGTTAATCACATATAAATATAGAAATATATTTGGAAAATCAACATAGAAATGATCAATACATAGAAACTTATATATCTGGTGGTACAAATGCTGTACCAAATGGACAGAAACAGTTCTACATACAACAAAATATATATGTATATCTTCATACATATGGCCGATCAAACCATACAGGAAAGAAAAAAAAGAAAAATATAAATTGAACAGAACTTGAGCAGCTAGAAGAAATAAAGCTGAACAACTATATATAATATGAACGCCTATAAACAATCAATGAACAAAACATATGTATATACATACGGGCTGATTGAACAAGACAGTGAACAACAAAGTGAACAACTATAAAATGTACAAGAACAGCTAGAGATAGCACATTGAATGAGCTAGTGAAACAGATATGTATATATTTTATATACATCAACCTTACAGCAAAATCAAAACAGGAAAAAAATTCCACTTTGAAATTACTGTTTACATACATTGAAAACCCAACTTGAATCGAAAATACACTTTTGGATCTGTATATTGATTTACACAGGTCATAGCCACAATCTATTTCGAACAGATCAACAAGTGCTGGGAAAATCCTATACTAAATCCGAACCAAAAATATAACCTACAGATTCGAATCATGATTGACATAACAAGTCGTAGCCACTGATAGACGTTGATCTTATCTAATTTCCAATCGCTACTATAAATACGCTATCACACAATGTGTTTCATGTTTGAATTAAGAAAAGGGAAGTTTTACTTCATGTTTGAATTAAGAAAAGGGAGGTGAAGATGTAAAGGGTTTATATTAAACATGAAATTTATAAACAAGGTTTATAAGTGGAATATGAGTTTAAACGTCATTTTTGAATTGGAAATACTTAATGATGGAATTAAGTTAAACCATTAGAATCGAAAAGAGATTTCCCAAAGGAAAAAGAAATTGGGAAAAGAGATTAAAGTCGAGCTTGGTAAAAAGTTTGGAAATGGGATTGTAGTAACAATCCGGTTATGAAACAAAGTTATTTAAATAAGTCAAGAATTAATAAAGGTGATGCTAGAAATAATTATTAAATTAACAAATTAAGCGATATTAATTATTTTTTTAAAAGAGAGACTTCCAAAAAGGGGAAGAAGAACTACAAGGCTATATTTTAAATAAACAAGATAAGTGGATATGTTTTGGTATTAAATTGAATATCGGTTCTTGAATTACAACTCGTATTTATCTGAGGATAAGATCGTTGTTGATCAAGGTCTGAGAGGTAATTAAAATACCCCAACGTGAACGAATTCAGGACTATCCAAGGGTAATACTAGTTGGTAATGGCAAGAATGTATGTTAAGATTTCCAAAATAATGGAGATAATATGAGATGATATATTCCCCTAGTAACAGAATTAAAAAAATGTTCGGGCAATAATTTTAAAAGCCAAGTGATGCTGAGTACTAGACCAGTGAATCCATTTTTATGATTTCATGGATGTTTATTTGATAGTTAAATAACTGACTATCAAATTTGACCTTTACGATTGTTGGAATGGAAAGACCGGGATCGAATGTATATTCGAAAACCATTCCGACCAACAAATACGAAATATATAGAAGATATCAGGCGATGATTGAGATGGAGCATTTGAAGACCATAGATCTTCATAAAGCGGAAGAACCACTTACAATCTCTTATTCGATCCAAAGATATACTGGGGTTCTGTCGTGGTCGGAATCTATGGATTGTAAGGACTACTCGCTGCTGATCCATAGGGTGATTCCTATATTGGATGCAGTAGGAGAGTACCTGCGGTTCATCCTGTTCGTGGATGACTTGTATGGACAGATGTCTGACAGAGTATTTTTTAAGGGTCGCGTACGTTGATTTTTACAAATGTATCTCTGTTAGTGGCGGAGAGGGGCACCTCTCTAGCTTAACGACCAGAATATTTTTGTGGATGTCAATTAGTGATTTGGCGGATCTGACAATGTGGCATTCAAAGTGTATGATAACCAGATATGTTCTGACCTAAAGCTTCTGTGACGACCCTAAACCCCGTAATGACGGTGGCAAGGGTAATCTTTGGAATATAACACATAAACAGATAACATCAGAACAGAAATAAATAAATACACCAGATAATGTACAAATAATGCACTGGATAAACATAATCATCAGAGTTACGCAGTATACAGGATCATACTTAGTACAAATACAGTTCAGCTATACATAAATGTCTACAGCGGAAAACGAACATAATATGTATAATAGGAGATGAACAACATAAAAAGAGATAAATGATAGAATCCATCTTCAGCTCCAGCTATCCAGAAAGAGCCTACTAAAACCTGAACACAAGGCTGCCCGTGTAAAAAAAGGGACACCCGAGTTTGCAAGTGAAACAAACTACGAGTCAGTCATGGGACTGGTATGAGAAATCCACTTAACACATTTTATAATATGGCTAATCATAGGACCACGCCACTTTCGCGGAACGGGTTTACTCCATTGGATTGCCAGTGCTTTACAACAAGGAAATCTTTTAAACATCGAAATGCTTCTTACAAAAATGAAGCCATTATAAGACTCAGTTCCCATCACACAATGCAACGCAAACCAGAGGATAGAGTTTTTACCTTATAATGGCCAAAATATGCTTGATACGAATGAAACAAAAGCATTTGATATTATTACTAGTGTTTATATATTTCAAAAACAATTTCAAATCATAAATATCAATCATAGACGGCATTAATGCCCCATACCACTATGTCGCCATATATAGGTATACAATCAAAACGCACAGTCACGTATTTGGAAATTGGATTTCCGTCATGAACCAAAGCAAAGGATAGTCCTTACCGAATTCGAGACAATCTAGCCCATGTCTCAGGATCAGAACGCATCAACCCTTTGGATCGTCAGGGCCGGTCCACCGATGTGGATTATTATGCCTGAACACTACGTTTCCCCGCCCTTTGGGGCGTAAATGAGCCAACGAATGACTCCATCGGTCCCGGATCAACCGATATATCTGAGGCGCCTCGCAACAGCAACAACCACATAGGTGAAAATAATATATATGTCAGCCAGTTTAAGCACTGACACCACCTCTAGCTAGAAGGAAACGCATGCCCTCCTTGAGGTCCTCTCCCGTTTCTGGTTCATACCGGGGTGTGAGGCTCGCGAATTCACGTTATACATAAAGCTATGCCACATAGGCCGTGCTTTGATCATAAACCACAAGACTTTGCTTTTCAACATAAGCCTTGATCACTGCATCTTAACATGCCACACAGGCAATTCACACCATGCAACTGATGGCCATCAATCACACAGAATGAATTCCAATGTCAGACACACGGTCCATTTGCAAGTCCGTTCTGGGTTTGAACGAAACCGGAGACACTATATGTCTCGCATACCCATTGATATCCACGTACGTCTGGACGATCACCACTCATTATCCATATTTCGGGATGCCTCCCAATCAGGACATCAGTTATCATCCAACCGAGGTGAAGATCTCCGGTCTTCAACCACCGTCTTCATCATCGACTTCTTATCGTCGATTCAGTTATTCAGAATGGGATAAACCCGGTCTTTCTGAGCAACACGCGTATATAATTAAACAAGTGCTACACAAACACAACATACGCCTCACTGTAATTCATTATTCACTAACCGTAAATTAGTAAGAGAACGATTTCCCAAATATTAACCCCGAAGGCCGAAACCAACATCAGATCAAAACCCAGGAAACCATTCGACTTAGCTAACCTCCAGTTAGTTTATAAATTTCACATTCAACCATCAAATATTCAATAAACCGGGTATATTCGGTTTATTTCCATTCCATATCGTTTATAATGTTTTATAACGATTTATCGCTATTTTTATTTATTTAAAAATAGCCATTTAATTCAAACGACGCTTCGGGCCATAACGCGGCCGTGGCGCTGTTTTTCTTCAGATTTGATTTACACATATCTGAAAATCTAACCGTTGGATCTTCACAAATTTTATATCATTAGGAAGATCTTTTAAAAACGAATCCAACAATTTCAGTTTTGGGAAAATCCGACGGTCGGATCTTCCGTTACACTCGTTTGAAGTTTCGATTTCAAAATACGAACTGCAGCGTCGCTATTCGATTTAATTTAATTATATTTTTATATATATATATATATAATCGATTTTGGCGCTGTTTTTCTTCAGATTTGAATTAAACATTCCAGACAATCCAACCGTTGGATCTTAACAAAGTTGGTGTCGTTGGAATGATATTTCCAAAGCGAACCCAACGGTTTCGGTTTCGGGAAAATTCGATGGTCGGATCTCCCGCACTAATCGTTCGAAATCACGGTTTCAAAACACGAACTACAGCTTCGTTATTCGATTTATTTTAATTATATTTATGTATATATATAAATATAATCTATTCTTCGATTTCAAAACCATATTCTTTTCATACATTTGATAAAAACGATATTTTTATCCAACAGACATTTATTTCGACACTTCACTGTTTTTAACAATTCATGTATATAATAAAAATGTGATTTTTTAATGTAAAACAGTTTATTTCAAAATACGTCTATTTTATATAGTTCATATAGATGATAAAAATATGATTTTTATTATAAAACAATTTATTTCAAAACACGAATATTTTATATAGTTCATATAGATAATAAAAATATGATTTTTATTATAAAGCAATTTATTTCAACACATGAATTTCTATTCAATGAATGAATTTCTATTCAACACATGAATGTTTTCTATAGTTCGTATATATAAAATAAAATTGTGATTTTTATTGTTAAAACAATTTATTTAAAACACGAATACCATTCAACACATGAATTTCTATTCAACGAATGAATTTCTATTCAACACATGAATGTTTTCTATAGTTCGTATATAAAATAAAAATGTGATTTTTATTGTTAAAACAATTTATTTAGAACATGAATACCATTCAACACATGAATTTCTATTCAACGAATGAATTTCTATTCAACACATGAATGTTTTCTATAGTTCGTATATATAAAATAAAAATGTGATTTTTATTGTTAAAACAGTTTATTTAAAACACGAATACCATTCAACACATGGATTTCTATTCAACACATGAATGTTTTCTATTCAACACACGAATATAGTTTCAACAGATGAATATTACTGAAAATTTCGGCAGCATAACGGCAGGGTAGTTAAAACCGGGGCCGTCCCTATTACGGCTCCTCACTCTACCTTAAAGCCTCGCAGCTTTTGACAATGGTGATTTCATGCATCTAGTTCGCACGCAGGCGGCATGTATATTTTTTTTCTTTCTTTTCCACAAACTAATCCTATGTGGTTTCAACCAAATAATTCTCAACCACAAACGGGTATTTTTCAACCACAATCAATCAATTTCCACCATAAACAATTCTAATTAACCATTCGCTATCAACCAATTTTCACACCAATCACAACCAATAAATATCGTCCATGGTTTGTGGACGAGGGGCGTATATATATATATATATATATTTAAGTATATTTCACTTCACTTTCAACATATACATAATTTTTACAACGCATATATAACTTATACATCGAACGTACAACTTATACAGCGCTTATACATGAGGTGACCAATGCTTATATAACTCATACATCGACTATATAATTTATACATCGTCGTTTTCCATATCGTTTATAATTCAGAAATCTCACATTGGGTTCCACTCCACCAAAAATAGCAGAAGGCTCAGAAAAATATCCGGGCTCTTCTAGAATGTAGAAGACGTCCGCAGGAGTCCACTGCCTCTTGTTTCACTGAATTTCATCAAGAAACGAGAAAGATATGAGTTTTACAGTGAAATTAAAAACCGTAGTGCTTTAAAGTGCTATAGAATAGTTTAAAGAATTATCAGTCGTTACCTCTCTGAATTCTTCAAAACTAGGTCACGCGATTTCGTGAAATCCGTGAAGCGAGATGAAGATCAGAGTGCACAACAATGTCGGGCTTCGAAAACCACTCCAGGGGGTGCCAACCGCACGTCGTCTGATCGTCGGAGGGGGGAGCAATTCGCCTCGCGACGGCGAACCTTCGAGGCGACGGATCTGACGGAATACAGCACAGGGGAGGTCGAGGTTGCTATGGATTTGAAGCTCTCGCCGAGCCCTTCAAAATCCTCAACTGGGTCGAGGTGTTTAGTGGAGCGGATTGGAAGAAATCGACTTGGGAAGTTTTGAAAGGTTTCCGTCGTCGATCGGGGGAGGGAGAGAGAGAAAGCGGGGAGAGAAAATCTGAGGTGGACCAATGGATTTTTTTTATATTTATAAATTTTAAAAATCCAAAAATACCCTTTATCTCCTACGAACTCCAATCCAAACCCAACGACTGTCGTCCCTAGCTAAATACCCCCATTCCGAACACAATGGGATATGTTTCTTAGGCCCACTCGACTGTTTCAGTCAGTTTTCCTTCAAATTAAAATATAAAACATTCAATATTTAATTTGAACGTACATTTCAATTTGCCGGGGCCACATACTGATTCTAAAAATTCCCGAAAAATAAATCTAGCTATGTTTTGATGATACGGTCCCAACAAAACTAGTTTTGTCGAATTCTGAGACCATTTGAAAAATGGTCATTTTCTGGTCGATCCAATTTAATAGAAATCGACCAAACACATTTTCCTTTGCCACGCTCACATACTAGCTTCAAAAATTATGAAATTTGAAACCTAGTAATAATTCGACATCCCGGATCCAACAAAAGTGGTTTCGTCGAATTCCGAGGTCGTTTGCAAAATGTCTATTTTCACGGGCTATCAAAACTCTATAGCGACCTTTCTGAAAATTCGTTTAGCCATAATTTTTGCTTCCCGCTATGAAACTTCGATTTTTCAGATTCGTTAGAAAGATATTCACTAACAGATTTAAATATTTTTTGTTTCACTAAAATCCGTTTTGTTTTGCACCCGGTACAGTCAGTCAAAGTTTGAATTCAAATTTTGAAATTACCGCTCCATTTCAGGCCTTGTTTATAATTAAAATTAATTATACTTATTTTCAAATGTCGATTCAAACTTACTTTCGTCGTTATTATTTAAAATATTTATTTTAAATATTTAAAATCCATTAAAATAGCCAATTTAAAATTTTTAAATTGGTTCAGATTTTCCGGGTTGTTACAATCTCCCCTACTTAAAACTTTTCGTCCCCGAAAAGGAACAAAGTCGAAAGTGGTTTGATTAATCAACTCTACTTTCAATCTGGCTTCCATTCTTTAACTTTTCAGTTTCTAAGAATTTTCAAATTCTTCAAAAATTTGGCTAACACCCTAAATTTTCGAAAAATTTCGCCATAACCTCCTTTGTACGGGGAGGGGTTTGGAAATTTATTGGGCCGTATTAGGTACCCAATAAATCCTAATAAGCATGCACATATTTATAGTGATATATTCCGGTGTCCATAGGGGAGTGTGTATAGATCATAACTCTAGAGAATAAATTCTCGTCACCCTATAAATGGTTTTTGTGCCTTAATGACCAGAGAGACGTATTTATTGTCATCTCCAGACCCGTGTGGGGTTTTTATTAATCTGGCAATTTACCGTTACATTTTATATGGTCCATATCAGTCATCAGTTCAACCTATAATATATAGTCATCGCCATACAAGCTTCTCGCTCGTATGGTAAATCTTCAACCTCGTCACACGAGCTCCAAATGCTTATGTGGTATATGATGAAGTATGCCTATCTTCGAGAAGTATGCCATGTAGTATAGTTCAAAATTAATTGTTACTATCCTATGGCGACATTTATTATTACACACAGAACAATCAGCACTCCGCATCCAATGACATTCACAGGAGTTGATATAATAATATTTCGCATCCAACTCATTAAGGTTTACCTATTTGTCGGGCACGCAAATAAATTCTTTACTCAACAGCTAATCCATTTACCTGTTGAAACATATATAATGCACATGTATATATTTCTATCTATTTTTAAATCAGTTCAATACTTGATTTAATTGCACAGATTTACCCTTCATTCATTGATTAAATTAACTATCTTTCTATAGTTTCAATTAATCGAATCCACTACCACCCAACACAAACAACAATCAATTTGTTTTTAGCTTTTCAAAAATATACTAATCGATTCATATATTCTTTTTAAAATAATCAGACTATAGAATTAAAAGTTCACATCCATGAAAAGAAAATAATCAACAAAGTAGAGAACAAAATGGCAATGCAAAGTATGGTAAATGTACCTTGCACCAGAGTCAATCAGAGATATCCACCCTGCACTTAGGATAGGATTTCTTAAGGCTTTCCTCTGTTTCCCAAGTACAATCTCGCGGATCTCCACTCCATTGCACTTTGACTAAGTGAACCTTCTTGTTCCTCAGCTCTTTGGTTTCTTTGCCAATAATCTTTAGTGGCTCTCTTCTCACAGCCAATTCTGGAGTAATCTCAATATCCTGTTGTGCGGCCTCTTCCACAACCAAGTCTGGGCCATGAACATGCTTTCGAAGTTGAGATACGTGAAATACATCATGCACTCCAGGCAACCAATCATGTAATTGAATTCTATAAGCAAGAGTCCCAATCCGTTCAAGAATAGGGAATGGTCTAATAAATCTGGGCACCAACTTCCCAGTTTTGCCAAATCGAATCATTCCCCTCATCGGAGAAACCCTTAGATACACATAATCACCAACAGAAAAAGCCAAATTTCTTATTCTCGAATCAGCATAGCTCTTCTGTCGACTTTGAGCGGCGAGTAATCGTTTCTTAACGAAATCGACCTTGTCGGCAGCTTCACGGATCATATCAGGTCCCAATACAAGCCTATTACCAGGTTCGACCCAATAAGCAGGAGATCGGCACGGTCTACCATACAATGCTTCGAATGGTGACATTGTCAGACTCGCTTGGTAGCTGTTGTTGTATGTGAACTCAGCCAAATGTAAATGGTCTTCCCATGATCCACCAAAATCAAGAATACAAGCCCACAATAAATCTTCTAGTATACGATTCACCCTCTCAGTTTGACCATCTGTCTGAGGATGATAAGCGGTGCTCAAGTTCAGCTTTGTTCCCAATTCTACTTGAAATGCCTCCCAGAATTTGCTAGTAAATATTGGATCTCTATCACTAACTATACTGATCGGCACTCAGTGTAGCCTAACAATTTCCTTGAAATATATCTACGCCAGGCTCTAAGCAGTTCTGTTCGATCTGGAAGGTATGAAATGGGCGGTCTTCGTGAAGCGATCTACGATCACCCAAATACTGTCATTTCCTTTCCTGGTTCTGGGCAAACCATCTATGAAGTCCATGGAAATATGATCCTACTTCCAACCTGGAATGTCCAGCGGTTGCAACAATCCAGCCAGTTTCTGTTGGTCGCTTTTGACTAGTTGGCAAGTAGGGCACCTTCTAACATATATAGAGATGTCTCTTTTCATAGCCTTCCACCAGAATGTTCGCTTGAGATCGTTATACATTTTGGTCACACCTAGATGGATACTCAACTTGGACTTGTGACACTCGTCTAACACCTCCCTTTTTAACTCGGGGATGTCGGGAACACAAATCCTTCCTCTCATTCTAAGAGTCCCATCGTTATCTATTTGAAAGCATGAGGGTTCGCCTTTCTGAATCCTTCTGATCATATCCTTAATAAAATTATCATCCTTTCGAAGAATAGATATTTTGTCAATCAAGGAAGTCGTAATAATAAAGTTGGCGATTATTGCATTCTTTCGACTTAGCGCATTGACCACGGCATTGGCTTTCCCTAGAGTGTACAGAATCTCAAAATCGTATGCTGCAAGAAATTCTAGCCAACGTTGCTGCCTTAGATTCAAGTCTTTCTGGGTGAATATATACTTTAGCGACTGATGATCTATAAACAGTTCGAATTTCTCACCCAAAAGATAATGTCTCCAGATTTTCAATGCGAATACGATAGCCAACAACTCAAGATCATGAGTAACGTAGTTTTTCTAATGCGGTTTCAGTTGACGGCTAGCATAAGCAACCACTTGACCTCTTTGCATTAATACTGCACCAAGGCCTTCTCTAGAGGCATCTATCCAGACTTTTAAATCCTGATTGTCGTCAATAATTGTGAGCACTGGAGCCGTTGTTAATCTGACTTTTAGCTTCTGAAAAGCCTCATCACATTCGAGAGTCCACTTGAATTTCGCGTGCTTCATTGTAAGCTTTGTTAAGTGACTAGATATCTTCGAAAAAAATTTAACGAACTTCCGGTAATAACTAGCCAATCCAAGAAAACTTCGGACTTCTGTAGGAGTACTAGGCTGTTTCCAATTTTGAATAGCGGTGATTTTACTTGGATCCACAGCAATTCCCTCTTTTGATACGACGTGGCCAAGAAACTTTACTTCATCTTGCCAGAATATACATTTGGACAGTTTGGCTTTCAATACATTCCTTCTCAGGATTTCTAGAACTTGTTCCAAATGTTTTTCATGTTCGGCCTTTGACTTAGAGAAGATTAGAATATCATTAATAAAAACCAGAACAAACTTATTCAAAACCCCTCTGAACACTCTATTCATCAAATCGATGAAGTATGCTAGAGCGTTACATAGGCCGAACGGCATTACCAACCATTCGTAGAATAAGTCTGGACCTCTGATTGTTGTCATAGGAACACACTCTTCGGCAATACGAAGCTGATGGAAGCCTGTAGCTAGGTCCATTCTTGAAAATACTTGTGCTCCATTCAGACGATCCAATAAATCACCAATTCGTGGCAATGGATATTTATTCTTTATTGTCTACTTATTCAAGTCACGATAATCCACACATAGTCGCTGAGTGCCGTCAGACTTTGGGACAAACACCGCTGTTGCTCCCCAATCAGAGAAACTAGGCCTGATCAGACCCTTCCATACAAGCTGTCGAGTTCGATTGTCTAGTTCTTCTTTCTCCTTTAGAGTCATTCTCCGAATAGCGTGCACTACTGGCCTTGAGTTCGGAATTAAAGCGATCTTGAAATCAATTTCTCTCTGTAGAGGTAGACTAACGACTTCTTTGAACACATCTGCATAATTCTTGACGACAGGAATATCTTTTATGAGGTCCTGTACATTCTCTGTTACTACAGGGATGTTTTCTATTTGAGTAGGAGAAACATCCAAAGCTGCCCAGAAGTCTTTCTATCAGAATTTTGACCTTCACAGGGAATGGTTATATAGTCACCTGATTTAATCTTTGCCTTAATGACCTTGTCGGCGCATTTATCCTTCGCTTCATATTTGGTCAACCAGTCTAACCGTAAGATAAGATCAAATTCTGTAAAATTCATGACGACCGCGATGGTAGGGAACCGATAACGAGAAAAAGAAACCGGCACCCCACAAACCCAACTGAGATCGAGGGAACCCCCAACCGGATTATGGACGGTCATTGGTTCTTTGAGCTTCCTCAAATTCAAATTCAGTTTCTTAACCGCATTCTTTGCAACAAAGCTTCGCGATGCGCCGGTGTCAAACAGTACTTTAACTGGAATATCTTTGACAGCAAGCGTGCCTTCTAAAACATCTAGCCTTTCCTGACTAGCTGAGGGTGCTGAAGTTTCTGCCACTTCATTCACTTGTACTATTCCAGGCTTCTTTAAGAGCCAGCAATCCTTTGCAAGATGACCAGCCCGATGGCGTTTACTGCAATCTCTATTCTCTTGAAAATTCTCCTTGGATCTAGATCCACTCTTTATTCGTTTTTTCGAGGATTGGAAATTCCCCAGCAAATGCCCTTGCTTATGGAAGTTATTGCATATGGCAGTCGTTACTGGTTCTTTCTTAGATCTGGCCCTTTTTCGATTGACTTTGGGCTTCTTACTGGCCTCAGACATCGTACTGGCCTCAGGACTATCAGTTTCAGGCTTTATTACTAGAACTGACCTCCTCTTCGTAACGCAACATACCTTTCTTGTCGAGATCCTCATACTGGTAAGCCATGTATATCATTTCAGAAAAAGGAAGCTTCACATTCCTCATTACACTATTCTGATATTTTCTTTGCAGGCCATGAATAAACCTCAGATTCTTCCTCTTTGGATCTTGAATTAGATGCGGGGAAAAATGAGAAAGTTCACTGAATCTCTTATGATATTCTGGAATGGTCATATCTCCTTTTATCAGATAAGATAATTCATCACATAACCGCTCAGTTGCTTCAGGAGGAGTAAATCTTTCTAGGAAAATCATTTTAAATCTATCCCAGGTGATATCACCTTCTGGATTATCCTTAATAATCGAATCCCACCAAAACAAAGCTTCTTCTTTGAGTGCCCAAGACACCAGTAATCTTTTCTGATCATCTCTCAACTTTATACCTTTAAAGATTTTCTCAGTAGAACGAATCCAAGCTTGCGTTTCCATAATGGACTCTTTGCCTAAGAATGGTGATCCACCCAGATTTCGATATCTCTTGAATAGAACTTCTATATATGATTCTGGCTGCGGGAGCACAACTGGCTTATTAGCTTGTCGAGCCATAAGATTATTTCTTCTATTTCTGTCATTCATTTTCTAGTACGTCTGCAAATGGCAAACAAAGTGTCAGGTCACAGAAAAGATATTTCAAACATAGAGACATATACTTTAAATGTAAATGTATCTATCAAGGTGTTTTTCATTCTGCTATACTCATACTAGGATATTACTGATCCTATCTGTAATGATTTATTCATCCTAGAACTCTACTGGTTCTATTTCTGACGAGTTCGTTAATATGTTATATTCCAGCACTAAGCTTAACCGAAGCTCTGATACCGCGCTGTGACGACCCCAAACCTCGTAATGACGGTGGCAATGGTAATCTTTGGAATATAACACATAAACAGATAACAGCAGAACAGAAATAAATAAATACACCATATAATGTACAAATAATACACTGGATAAACATAATCATCAGAGTTACGCAGTATACAGGATCATACTTAGTACAAATACAGTTCAGCTATACATAAATGTCTACAGCGGAAAACAAACATAATATGTATAATAGGAGCTGAACAACATAAAAAGAGATAAATGATAGAATCCACCTTTAGCTCCAGCTATCCAGAAAGAGCCCGCTAAAACCAGAACACAAGGCTGTCCGTGTAGAAAAAGGGGCACCCGAGTTTGCAAGTGAAACAAACTACGAGTCAGTCATGGGACTGGTATGAGAAATCCACTTAACACATTTTATAATATGGCTAATCACAGGACCACGCCACTTTCGCGGAGAGGGTTTACTCCATTGGATTGCCAATGCTTTACAACAAGGAAATCTTTTAAACATCGAAATGCTTTTTACAAAAATGAAGCCATTATAAGACTCAGTTCCCATCACACAATGCAACGCAAATCGGAGGATAGAGTTTTTACCTTATAATGGCCAAAATATGCTTGATACGAATAAAACAAAAGCATTTGATATTATTACTAGTGTTTATATATTTCAAAAACAATTTCAAATCATAAGTATCAATCATAGACGACATTAGTGCCCCGTATCACTATGTCGCCATATATAGGTATACAATCAAAACCGCACAGTCACGTATTTGGAAATTGAATTTCCGTCATGAACCAAGGCAAAGGATAGTCCTTACCGAATTCGAGACAATCTAGCCCATGTCTCAGGATCAGAACGCATCAACCCTTTGGATCGTCAGGGCCGGTCCACCAATATGGATTATTATGCCTGAACACTATGTTTCCCCGCCCTTTGGGGCGTAAATGAGCCAACGAATGACTCCATCGGTCCCGGATCGACCGATATATCCGAGGCGCCTCGCAATAGCAACAACCACACAGGTGAAAATAATATATATGTCAGCTAGTTTAAGCACTGACACCACCTCTAGCTAGAAGGAAACGCGTTCCCTCCCTGAGGTTCTCTCCCGTTTCTGGTTCATACCAGGGTGTGAGGCTCGCGAATTCACGTTATACACAAAGCTATGCCACACAGGCTGTGCTTTGATCATCAACCACAAGACTTTGCTTTTCAACAGAAGCCTTGATCACTGCATCTTAGCATGCCACACAGGCAATTCACACCATGCAACTGATGGCTATCAATCACATAGAGTGAATTCCAATGTCAGACACACAGTCCATTTGCAAGTCCGTTCTGGGTCTGAACGAAACCGGAGACACTATATGTAACACCCCACATCCGTTAGTGTCACTCACAAAGGGAATGCACTAAGTTCTGTGGAGCATTTAGGGTAAAAGATGCAGATAAATTACAAGACAGACAGAAATTAAGCAGCGGAACATAAAACTTTGCTTTATTGATAAAATAGTTTGTACAATGATTTCTTTACAATATCAGAGTAACATCTGTCTTACAAAATAAAGAAGCATAAAACGACATTTATATTCCCCAATTTTAGCAAGAGCCAGCCATAGCATCTGAAAAGAGAATCCAAGCAAAACTTCGACAAATCTTCAAGCTGGGAAAGAGTGACAGTCCAACTTAACCTGAGCTATATTATTACCTCCTTTCCTACCTGGGGGGGGGGAACGGAAGAAAAGAAGACGAAAGAAAAACAGAGTCAGACATAAAGCCTGAGTAAGTTCAATAACTTCTAGCTTGTGAACATGGAAAAACAAAACGACATGAATTAACTGAATACAAGATAACACCATGATGATAGGGTCAGCAAGATTAGACAAGATAATCACAAGATATGCTAGGATAAGATAAACTGGATATGCTCTAATACTTTCGCCGCTTCGCTATTTCCTTGTTATACTGATTTCTATATATCTACACCACCTAACTAGTGTCCCAACTAGTAACGATAACGAGATCCCAATCCCTGTAGTTTCCATTGCCTTCAGGCATACATTTATTATTTATTACCTAGATCTAATCTAGGGTTTTCTATCAAGTGCTTTCTAGATTCAACTAGAGTTTACGCTATCTGCTGAACGCTTCTCGGATTCAGGGTTTATGCCACCTAGTCCAACTAGGGATTATGCTACCTGTCGAACGATGCCCCCAAGTCTAGGACACACTACCTAGAGTGGTATATGTTCCTATACTTCCCCACGCATGTATCGCGAATCGTTATCGCTTGTCTAGATGCACATGTCCTATAATGTGCGGCCAGAGTCCTGTGGCAGGGCAAATCAAGAAACACAGAACTCGGTCGGGAGCTTTTAGATATCTGCCGATGCAGATGCTAAGGTCTGTTTTTATTCTAGTGGCTATGGTCCCACTCGACCCCTCCCTCAACTAATGAAAGGCACACCTTGAAAAATGAGAACTATACGCAGGCCCCCTATGCCCCACTGTCCTATGGCCATCCGCAACCATAACTAGATAGCAAGTATATGATCTTTTGGAGTTCTTTGCCTTTCCACTTCACGTATCTCGATTGACTGAAGATGGATGGTAGACGACGAGTTGCTATCACAGGGCTACCGGTTTCTCGCCGAATCACGCTGGTCCATCCTAGTCTTTAGGTTGCCATATTTTGCAACCAAGGCACACCCTTGGCTCTTCTACCGCAGACCTTAACCTCTGTGAGCCCAGGAGGATCATCTACAGCCTCATAGAGGGATACCAAGAGTACCCTCACGTCCCCTCGAAGCCTCGGGCTTCGTACCCCAATTCGTTGGAGCCTTCGTTCTAAATCAGACGGACGTTCGCTCCTTCCTGTGTTATATTAAGAATTACTACTTAGTTCTACTAACTAAGGTTTACCACTTAGTTCTCCTTCCCGTCAATTTGGATTGGTTAAGTGTCATTAGTCAATTCTAGCTAACTTAACCCTCTTCATTTATCCTGATAAACTGGTTAAGTGTTATCAATAATTCATGTTGACTTAACCACAAACCAAGTTATATTGGTTAAGTATTTCTTATTACTTAACCCTACCCATTCATCCTGTACTGGTTAAGTGTTCCTTTTTAACTTAACCTTGCCCGTCTATTTTTAACTAACATGTTATTAATGGTTAAGTATTATCCCTTCATGTTTTAGACTTAACCCTATTCCTTTATCACAGTCTGATGGTTAAGTGTTCAAGTTTACTTAACCCTACAGTCTAGCCCAGCTAACATATCAAATTGGCTAAGTGTATTAAATTTTACTTAACCCCAACCTCTAGTCTAGTTAACATGTTAATTTGGCTAAGTGTATTAACTTTACTTAACCCCACCTTCTAGTCTAGTTAACATGTTAATTTGGCTAAGTGTTTTCTAAGTTACTTAACCCCTGCAAATCTTGTCCTGTTACCATGTTAAGTTGGTTAAGTGTCCCTATGGACTTAGCCCTCCCATTCTAGCTTAGCTGTATTAAGTTGGTTAAGTGTTCCTATGGACTTAACCCTCCCATTCTAGTTTAACTGTGTTAACTGTCTGTATGAACCTAACCCTACCCACCGGTCTGGTTATCATGTTGAATTGGTTAAGTGTCTTAGTTAACTTAACCCTACCATTCTTGTTCTAGCTTTAACTGAAAAAATTAAAGCCGCTACCACTCACGTTAGACATATATTGTTGCGACTACTGGATGTGCCGGTTGGTTCCGGGCAGGTTTACATCGCAACTCAGTCTAACCTCGGGTTAGGCATATTCGTGTTTTCTAAGTTCAAAGGGTTTTGATTAATTTTCAAATCAGGTTTTGAAAGTAACCATCCTGTCCGTCGGATCAGTTAGGGATAGCCAGGGAGAGTAGGAAACTTGTATTTTCCAAACCCAAGCCTAGACATTATCCTCTCTGTCACCCTAGAACTTTCTGGTATATGTATTATTAAAAGAGATGCCATTAATAAACCTTTCTTTTGTATATAAATAAATTGTTAGCAATTTATCCTCAAAGTCCATTTTCCCTTTATAAAATAAATTTGGCCTATACCCTATACATTTGCCATGCCTACCAATGGACTTGTATTCTAGGCCCAAATCTTGATTTTCCTATCTTACAGTTTATAGCAATTTAGATCCAACACCCCCATTTACAGTTTATGCCAAAACTAGATTTTATATTCTAGTTTACAGTTTATGCCAAACTAAATTTCATATTCTAGTTCACCGTTTATGCCCAAACTTAATTTGCATACCAACTACCTATTTTGTGGCCCATTAAACCCTTTACCATTTACGCCTGACGTATGTAAATTATGTTATCATACTTATCATGCTTAATTTAGCCACCCAATTCTGGTTTAATATTCTAATTTCAGTTCATTGTCAAAACTAGACTTGTTATTCTAATTTTCATCAAATTATGCCAATTTCCAAGTTTAGTCAATTTCATGTTTTTCCCCAAAACGTATTACCATCGTTCGTATAATCGTGATTCAACCTAGATCATAAATAGAGCTAGATTCGTGGATAGAAGGGAATGAGCCAAAATGCCATGAAAGAACGGACATAACAATTGGCATAAGATGACAATTCACTGGCATATAGATATGGTAATATTACGACATGAAAAGGGTTGAATAGTATAGGTTCAAGAACATGGGTAGACCTAACTTAATAGGTAAATTCCCAAGATCTAAAACCAAAGAAAACCAAGAATAGACAGAATAGATAAACATGGGTAGACCTAACTTAATAGGTAAATTCCCAAGATCTAAAACCAAAGAAAACCAAGAATAGACAGAATAGATAAACATGGGTTTAGACCCAATTTTCATAGTCACAAAACTTAAGCAACACTTTCCTAGTCATGAATCATAGGTGTTTAATCACAGTAGCCCTTGTTATGTCATAGGCAATAGTTTATGCTTCCTAGTCAAAGGCATAGGCTTGTGTTCATAGTCAAGGAAATAATTCTTATAGTCACAATCACAGTCATAGGCAATGCTCATAGTCATATGCAATGTTCATAGTCATAGGCAATGTTCATAGTCATAGGCAATGTTCATAGTCATAGGCAGTGTTCATAGTCATAGGCAAGGCCTAATTGGTCATCGAATCATAACAGTTCTTAATTAGGTCCAAAGATATAGGCACAGATTCGAATATAAAGATTTGGCATATTCTTTTATTCCTTTAATTTCATGTCACAAATAGAGAAAGCGTTAAAATCTAAAAAGTAACCGACTTATAGAGATTAGATTAGAATAGAAAGATGGCGTTGCTATGATTCTTGCGACGTTGCTCGAAACCGTTTGAGTTAGCCTTTGATCCTTATCTTGAAGCTTTAATCTTGATTCGAATCTCTTCCGGACAACTTGAGCAGCATAACCTTATCTTGGATTTTCGTATTATTTACTTATTTTTATTTATTTCTACATTTTCTCAGAGGCAGCATAAGGATAGAAAAGAATTGTGAATAGAGAAGGAGACTAGGGCTGTTTATATAGTGTAGAAGTCAACGAATCTGGTCAGAATGGCGTCCGGATACAGAAGAACGAACCAGACTGCAGATCTGGAAAATGCAGGGGGGTCGACCCCCAGGTCGACTACCCAGTCGACCTGGTTCCCCCAGGTCGACACCCTATTCGACCTGGGTACCCAGGTCGACTCCCAGGTCGACCCCCTGGTCGACCTGGTCCTGGGCAGGAAATTTCCCACCCAGCCCGCTTCTGGGTCTGTTTTGAAATTTGAACTTCGCTGAAATTTCCGGAGGCCATATCTTCCTCATACGGACTCCGATTTACGCAAACTCGGACTCGCTTTCATGTAGAATTCCGAGATGAACGCAATGGCATAGCCCGTTTCCCTTGATTTTGATTTTAAATTCTAATTCTTCCTTGATTTGTGAATCTCAGTGTTACAGAATTACAGGGTGTTACACTATATATCTCGCATACCCATCGATCTCCACGTACGTTTGGACGATCACCACTCATTATCCATATTTCAGGATGCCTCTCAATCAGGACATCAGTTATGATCCAACCGAGGTGAAGATCTCTGGTCTTCAACCACTGTCTTCATCATCGACTTCTTATCGTCGATTCAGTTATTCAGAATGGGATAAACCCGGTCTTTCTGAGCAACTCGCATATATAATTAAACAAGTGCTACACAAACACAACATACGCCTTATTGCAATTCATCATTCACTAAACGTAAATTAGTAAGAGAACGATTTCCCAAATATTAACCCCGAAGGCCGAAACTAACATCAGATCAAAACCCAGGAAACCATTCGACTTAGCTAACCACCAGTTAGTTTATAAATTTCACATTCAACCATCAAATATTCAATAAACCAGGTAAATTCGGTTTATTTCCATTCCACATCGTTTATAATATTTTATAACGATTTATCGCTGTTTTTATTTATTTAAAAATAGCCATTTCATTCAAACGACGCTTCGGGCCATAACGCGACCGTGGCGCTGTTTTTCTTCAGATTTGATTTACACATATCTGAAAATCTAACCGTTGGATCTTCAAAAATTTTATATCATTAGAAAGATCTTTTCAAAACGAATCCAACGGTTTCAGTTTTGGGAAAATCCGACGGTCAGATCTCCCGGTACACTCGTTTGAAGTTTCAATTTCAAAATACGAACTGCAGCGTCGTTATTCAATTTAATTTAATTATATTTATATATATATATAAATATAATCGATTCTGGCGCTGTTTTTCTTTAGATTTGAATTAAACATTCCAGACAATCCAACCGTTGAATCTTCACAAAGTTGGTGTCGTTGGAAAGATATTTCCAAAGCGAACCCAACGGTTTCGGGAAAATCCGATGGTCGGATCTCCCGCACTAATCGTTTGAAATCACGATTTCAAAACACGAACTACAGCTTCGTTATTCGATTTATTTTAATTATATATATATATATAATCTATTCTTCGATTTCAAAACAATATTCTTTTCATACATTTGATAAAAATGATATTTTTATCCAACAAACATTTATTTCGACACTTCACTGTTTTTAACAATTCATGTATATAATAAAAATGTGATTTTTAATGTAAAACAGTTTATTTCAAAACACGACTATTTTATATAGTTCATATAGATGATAAAAATATAATTTTTATTATAAAACAATTTATTTCAAAACACGAATGTTTTATATAGTTCATATAGATGATAAAAATATGATTTTTATTATAAAGCAATTTATTTCAAAACACGAATACCATTCAACATATGAATTTCTATTCAACGAATGAATTTCTATTCAACACATGAATGTTTTCTATAGTTCGTATATATAAAATAAAATTGTGATTTTTATTGTTAAAACAATTTATTTAAAACACGAATACCATTCAACACATGAATTTCTATTCAACAAATGAATTTATATTCAACACATGAATGTTTTATATAGTTCGTATATATAAAATAAAAATGTGATTTTTATTGTTAAAACAATTTATTTAAAACACGAATACTATTCAACACATGAACTTCTATTCAACGAATGAATTTCTATTCAACACATGAATGTTTTCTATAGTTCGTCTATATAAAATAAAAATGTGATTTTTATTGTTAAAACAGTTTATTTAAAACACGAATACCATTCAACACATGGATTTCGATTCAACGAATGAATTTCTATTCAACACATGAATGTTTTCTATTCAAACACGAATATAGTTTCAACACATGAAAATAATTCTAACACATGAATATTATTGAAAATTTCGGCAGCATAACGGCAGGGTAGTTAAAACCGGGGCCGTCCCTAGTACGGCTCCTCGCTCTATCTTAAAGCCTTGCAGCTTTTGACAATGGGGATTTCATGCATCTAGTTCGCACGCAGGCGGCATGTATATTTTTTTTCTTTCTTTTCCACAAACTAATCCTATGTGGTTTCAACCAAATAATTCTCAACCACAAACGGGTATTTTTCAACCACAATCAATCAATTTCAACCACAAACAATTCTAATCAACCATTCGCTATCCACCAATTTTTACACCAATCACAACCAATAAATATCGTCCATGGTTTGTGGACGAGGGGTGTATATATATATAAGTATATTTCACTTCACTTTCAACACATATATTTTATCTTTACAACGCATATATAACTTATACATCGAACGTACAACTTATACAACGCTTATACATGAGGTGTACAACACTTATATAACTCATACATCGACTATATAATTTATACATCGTCGTTTTCCATATCGTTTATAATTCAGAAATCTCACATTGGGTTCCACTCCACCAAAAATAGTAGAAGGCTCAGAAAAATATCCGGTCTCTTCTAGAATGTAGAAGACGTCCGCACGAGTCCACTGCCTCTTGTTTCACTGAATTTCGTCAAGAAATGAGAAAGATATGATTTTTACAGTGAAATCAAAAACCGTAGCGCTTTAAAGTGCTATAGAATAGTTTAAAGAATTATCAGCCATTACCTCTCTGAATTCTTCAAAACAAAGTCATGCGATTTCATGAAATCCGTGAAGCGAGATGAAGATCAGAGTGCACCACAATGTCGGGCTTCGAAGACCGCTCCAGGCGGTGCCAACCGCATGCCATCCGATCGTCGGAGGGGGGAGCAATTCGCCTCACGACGGCGAACCTTCGAGGTGACGGATCTGACGGAATACAGCACGGGGGAGGTCGAGGTTGCTATGGATTTGAAGCTCTCGCCGAGCCCTTCAAAATCCTCAACTAGGTCGAGGTGTTTAGTGGAGCGGATTGGAAGAAATCGGCCTGGGTAGTTTTGAAAGGTTTCCGTCGTCGAACGGGGGAGGGAGAGAGAGAAAGCGGGGAGAGAAAATCTGAGGTGGACCAATGGAATTTTTTTATATTTATAAATTTTAAAAATCCAAAAATACCCCTTATCTCCTACGAACTCCAATCCAAACCCAACGACTGTCGTGCCTAGCTAAATAGCCCCATTCCGAACACAATGGGATATGTTTCATAGGCCCATTCAACTGTTTCAATTAGTTTTCCTTCAAATTAAAATATAAAACATTCAATATTTAATTTGAACGTACACTTCAATTTGCCGGGGCCACATACTGATTCTAAAAATTCCCGAAAAATAAATCTAGCTATGTTTTGATGATACGGTCCCAACAAAACTAGTTTCGTCGAATTCTGAGACCGTTTGAATAATGGCCATTTTCTGGTCGATCCAATTTAATAGAAATCGATCAAACACATTTTCCTTTTCCACGCTCACATACTAGCTTCAAAAATTATGAAATTTGAAACCTAGCAATAATTCGACATCCCGGATCCAACAAAAGTGGTTTCGTCGAATTCCGAGGTCGTTTGCAAAATGTATATTTTCACGGGCTATCAAAACTCTATAGCGACCTTTCTGAAAATTCATTTAGCCATAACTTTTGCTTCCCACTATGAAACTTCGATTTTTCAGATTCTTTAGAAAGATATTCACTAACAGATTTAAATATCTTTGGTTTCACTAAAATCCGTTTTGTTTTGCACCCGGTACAGTCAGTCAAAGTTTGAATTCAAATTTTGAAATTACCGCGCCATTTTAGGCCTTGTTTATAATTAAAATTAATTATATTTATTTTCAAACGTCGAATCAAACTTACTTTCGTCGTTATTATTTAAAATATTTATTTTAAATATTTAAAATCCACTAAAATAGCCAATTTAAAAATTTTAAATTGGTTCAGATTTTCCGGGTTGTTACAGCTTCATCAACCGGGAATTGACAGAAATCGGGCAGGCAGCATGGCTACGTGGGTCGCTCCCATTAATGTGTATAGTCACCTATCTAGAGAAAATCCATTTCATTCTTTAATCTATTTCGATGTTGTCCCTTTTTCGGGAAACGGTGGTTTGAGCCCAACCGTTGGCGATATACATTCGATACACTCAAGCGAAATGAGTGGTCGGTCATATGTGGGCCGGGTTGCAAGACGTTCTTGTTGAACCCAGTGTATTCGCCTCTAGAGATACACTATCGGCAGGTGGTCCCATACCTTGTCACAGTTGGAATCCAATCTCCAATAAGTGCCCGCAGTTTTGTTTGTATATATATATATATATATATATATATATACGTGGAGCGTGAGATGCAAGCGTTCCACTAGATTGATGTTTACTTGTATTTAGATACTATTATAATATAAGATAAGATATTGGTTTCAAAAATGTTTGGGTTATCATAAGGTAAAAACCGTCTGTATTTATGTGTGGATTTGGTCTTACGATTATCCTTTTCTTTCGAAAAGATTTTAACTTTAAAATCAACTTGTGTGATACCCTAAATACTGCGCGAGTTTTTCTCACTCTGTTTCACCAGACTGACCCGGTGTTTTGTAAATGCTCGGGTTAGTCCGGGGTGTACATGTTCAGGTTATCAGGTACTGCGAAGTCCAGAGACGAGCTGGAGATGTTCAGACATATGATATCTAGTATTCATTCCGCTGTGTATATGAGGACAGATTATTATGACTGTCCAGAGAATATTGATATACTATGATATTGTAGGTATTTTCAAAAGCTCTCAATAAAAAATTATTTCTGAATTATATTTTGTTCCGCTGCAATGTGAGATTCTGTGTTGTGTTGGTTCTTCTTCTTCCTCTATTCTAATATGTCTTTCTTTCTTACCTCACCCTCTAATTTCTTTCTATAAACGTTCCAGTGTTTTCGGTGTTTGGAAACTCGGCATGAGTTAGGGTAAAGGTATTTATGTCGATTTTCGGGGTTGAAATTCCTAGGGTCGTTATAGTGGTATCAGAGCTATTGGTTGAGTAGTAACCTTGGCTCTATGGCGTAACTCAATAGAGATGGGATTAGTAATACCCTAGGTTGAGTTTGAGTGTATATATATATATGAGAACGTATTTGTAAGATTTTATATACAAATGTTTTGTATTGTGATATTTGGATGGTTCAAGTGTTGAGAAGCGTTGAACTAGTGAATGGATACAATATTGTTTTAAAGAGGGTAAATGAAATAATTTTACCTAAGGTATATTTTTATATAGAAAAAGGAAATAATTTTCTATATTATACTAATGTGGGTTGATTTGTTTGTTTCGATTGATTTTATTTGAAATCAAATTGAATTACGAATAAAGTTGAACTGATTAGAAAATCAATGAATAAATTGAATCAGATATGAAAGTGAAACTAAACCTGGTTAAGTAAAATCAATTTAAGAATGACTTCAAATAAAATGAACTTAAATAAATGCGGATTTGAAAATTAAATGGATAAATAGAAGGAACTAATTTGAAATTAATCGATTAATATTAATGGATGTTAAACGAAAGCAGATGCAAACCAGATATTAAATATTAATTGAATTAAATCAGACCAGTTGGAGTTCATGAGAAATTGTATGAATGGAAAGCAAGAGATAAATCCTGGTATAGGGGATTGGAAACAAGATTGGTTGTGAAGTGGAAACAAAATTATTTAACCCTGAATTATTATTTGCATTATAAGTGAAATAAGTGCAGAATCTTGAAGGCTGTGGAGATGATTTGGTTATACAGACTGCAAATGCAGACGATAAACAACTACTTGATACGCTTTGGAAATTGGGATTTGAGTTGGAATGCCCGACAAATAGGTAAACCTTATATTATGGGTTAAGAAATTTATTTATACCTTGAGTGGGTTGCCATTTGAATTTTGAATTTTCTTTTCAAAGAAGTTGACGCCCAAAGTGGCAGTTGTAATCGTACCGATGAAGCCATGCAGAAGAAGTGCTGGCGAAATTCTCGGAATTTTTAGAGTTCGAATTTATTTTGAATTTAATTCAAAAGTAATGATTTTTAAAATAATATGGTTCGTAATATTCTTCCTACTTTGCAATTTCGAGGACGAAATTATTTTAAGGGGGGAAGAATGTAACATCCCAGATTTTTCGGCAATTTAAATTAGAATATTTAAATTTGTTTATATATTATATTAGAAATATAATGGATTTTTAATCGAATTTATTTATAAAAATAGAGTTCGAATTTATATATATATATATATATATATATATTAAAACGAGCTCGAAACATCGCGGTAGTTCGAAATTTTCGATTTGAACTTTAACTGATTATACAGGATCCGATATAAGTCGGATTTCTGTGAAACGAGAAACGTTTGAACCGATTCGATTATATTTTTCTAATGAAAGAGAAAAATCGAAATTCCAGCTTATAGATTTCAAGCTACGTCCACTTCAAATTTTCAAATAGTCGCTGTGAAAACATTTTAAATTATAACGATTTATTTATTAATATTAAAGGATTTTTATGTAAATGAAATATCATCTTAGAGCCAAAATTTCTTAATATTGAGTTTGAATTCTAGTGATTAAGATTTGAAACCATTGTTTCAAATAAATACGATGATATTATTTTATCGTTAAATTTAGCAGTTGAATTTAATTCATATTATAACAAATATATATTAAATTTAAAAATAATCACATGAATGTATATGTATGTGTTGGCATATACATCAGCGTTTCCTTTTGGTTCGAAATGGTATAACATGGAAACTAAAAACCTACGTATGTTGAAGGAAATATACGGAAATTGGAAAATGACCTATACGATAAGAACATGTAATTATACATATATGGAATGGTCTGTACACATGCAGCAAGAAGAGACAAAAGAATTCATTCAAAGATTAGTGTACAATACATGTTAGGTCAAATTTCTGCATTTTGCAAATATAAAATAATACATGAGATTTCTGGTACAATACAAGTTCTAGAATACAAAAACCAAGAAAGAAATCAACATACGTAAATTGAATTCTTCATGTTTTTTTCTGAACCAGTGAAGCCGAATGGACAGATTTTCCAATTTTGTGTTTGATTTGGATGCAGGTCCTTAATATTTCTACACAAATATGTACCTGCAACTATATAAATTAAAAGAGATATTAGTTAATAACATATAAATATAGAAATATATATGGAAAATCAACATAGAAATGATCAATACATAGAAACTTATATATATGGTGGTACAAATGCTGAACCAAATGGACAGAAACAGTTCTACATACAACAAAATATATATGTATACCTTCATACATATGGCCGATCAAACCATACAGGAAATGAAAAAAAGAAAAATATAAATTGAACAGAACTTGAGCAGCTAGAAGAAATATAGCTGAACAGCTATATATATAATATGAACACCTATAAACAATCAATGAACAAAATATGTGTATATCTTCATAAACATACGGGCTGATTGAACAAGACAGTGAGTAGCAAAGTGAACAGCTATAAAATGTACAAGAATAGCTAGAGATAGCACATTGAACGAGCTAGTGAAACAGATATGTATATATTTTATATACATCAACCGTACAGCAAAATCAAAACAGGAAAAAATACAGTAAAAAAATCCACTTTGAAATTACTGTTTAAATACGTTGAAAACCCAACTTGAATCGACAATACACTTTCGGATCTATAAATTGATTTACACAACTCATAGCCACAATCGATTTCGAACAGATCAACAAGTGCTGGGAAAATCTTATACCAAATCCGAACCAAAAATCTAACCTACAGATTCGAATCTTGATTGACATAAGAATTCGTAGCCACTGATAGACGTTGATCTTATCTAATTTCCAACCGCAACTATAAATACGCTATCACACAATGTGTTTCATCACCCAATCGAAAACGCAGTAAACAAAAACCCCATTCGAAACCAGAAAAAAATCAAACAAAATAAATACAGTAAGGAAAAATTAGGTAAATAACTTATCTGTATTTGAAAATCCTCATACCGCAATTCTATATAATTTTGGACCAACTCACTGATGATTCTGTTCGAGATCGAAGCTTTAGGTTGCGAGAAAGCTGTAATTACACGGATTTTTCTCGGGCCTAATCGATCGCTAAATCGACCAAGACCATTCGAATCCCGCATACGCTAACTCTGGGCATACAACACATCAGAACAAATAACAGAAGACTTTTATAAACATCATAATAATGTTACATCAGAGTACAGAGTATCAGAGTACATCAAAAATAATACACAGCGGATAATAAATTTACAATAAATGTAATACAATGCACAGCAGAAATAAATAAACAAACATAGCGGAAGACTACCAATGCTTTGGACGGCTTTAAGCTTCAATCCAGAATCCTGCTCATATATCTGCAACATAAACTACTCGACTGCCCGTATGGAAAATAGGGGCACCCGAGTTTGCAAGGGAAAAGCAAAATACAGGTCAGTCATGGGACTGGTGTGAGAAACTCTACAGCTAAAATTAACTTATTAAAATGATAAGGAAAATCACATGACCACGCCGCTAACGCGGAACGAGTTTACCCCATGAATGCCAGTGTATAAACAACAATCAATAGTTATGGATCTACTATGCATCAATCAACATGCAATATCCCAATCTACCCATTTAGATTAATCACTACACTTAGATTTTCCAAATCCAATTCAATTTACATAAATTATTCCTTTGGACTTTATTTCCCGATTTCCTATTTCAAATCATTTGAAATACATATCTAACTTTCTATATCAAAGTAGATTTCACTTCGGGATCTCAAATCAAATCGTTTGGAAATATGAATTCCAAACATAACAATGCATACAAACAAGTATGCAACCAAATATCGGGCTCCCCCTAGACAAGGCAAAGGGCATGCACTTAAGCAACTCGATATATATATGTGTACCTCCCACTATGGAGCAGGCTACACCGACGATGCACCTCCCACACATGGAAGCATATCCCGCCCATCTCACCCATACTTTTAGTCATCTGGTTTACTCGAATCTCTAGCCACATACCAAAACATTTCATATCCCAAAGTAGGGAAAATCATTTCACAACATAATGATTACAAGTACTTTCAAAATATAGTACTTCACATCAGCAATTCACATATATGATTAGTCACTATTAATCACATAACCTTTGAGCTCGTACGTCTCAAAGAAGGGTGTTAAGCAAGAGAATAAATTCTCCACCACCAAACAGATACATCATTAATAACAACTAATAGAATATGTGATGAACTATAATGTAAAACCATAATACGTTTCCAAACCATTTCGAAATCACCGGGTTTCAGCCCTCGAAATCCTTTCTGTTTTATAAAACATTCCCTGTCCAAAATCGGGAATATATTTCTTTTCACTCAAGAAAAAACATCATTTCAAAATCATTCATTAAATTTGAAATGAACACAACTCGCTAAACACCTCATAGTCAAATCGTGAAGTGTTTCATAAGGCGTTAGCATACTTGTATTTCTACCCAACCCAATGCTAAATGTAAAAGCATATTCTGCTCATAAACTGGTCGAGCACCATCCAAACAATCAATCAGTCACAATCAATATCAACAACCACGTATATTTGGTTTGCACCACATCTCATGTTTTGGTAAATTTAATCACCATTCATTTATTCAAATCTAATTAAAGATTTATTCAAACTCCAATTGGTTTCATCTCTAAAATCATTTCAATTGATTGTTCTACTTTTTGGAAATTAATCCTGCTTTTACTCAGGTTAAAGAACTAATGTCATTTAAACACAGTTCATGACAAACCCCAAATCCAATTTGATATTAAATACAAGGCTGTAAATAGAAAATATATCGGCTTATATTCAACATCAAATTCTGAAATCAACAAATATCATATTGGAATAACGATATATATATATATATATATATATATATTTATCTTCCAAATTCCTCCACAATGTCTGTATAATCACGGAATCCAATATCGAAATATTCTGAAGATAATTTCGATTCAAATCCATTCCAATACATATATTGGAAATTCTGGTTATTTTTAAAACCATTTCAAATCCAATTTATTTATTCTAAAATATTGGATTAATTTTTCTAGTTCAAAACTAGTTCATTTCGATAAAAATCTATTTTTATCTTTTCAAATATGGAATTTTTCATCCCAATTCTTTCCAAATCATTTCTTATGATTTAACACTAATTATTGATATTTTTAATAATTTTATCAAGGCCCGTACAGTCGGTTTCCAATAATGGCCATCGAACTGTACTTACAACGACCTTTTCCAAATTTGATTTGGACATAATTCCAAATCCAGCCATTAGATTTCGAATCTCTAATATTCGTTAGAAAGCTATTTTCGATAGAACCCAACGGTTCCGGTTTTAGGAGAATCCGACGGTCGGATCTCCCGTAATATCCATTCGAAGTCAATGGTCGAAATTCGCGAACTGCCGCAGCGCCGCGCGTTCTATTCAGGCCATTATATATATATACATATATATATATATATATATATTTGAAAATTGGTTCACTTTAATGCTAAAACCAATAAAACCGCCTTTATAAGCCTCGTTAAAACCCCATAACCCCCATAATGGGTACCTTATAGGGAAAAAGAGTACTTATAAGATTGGTATACATCATAGAAAAGACTAAAGTCATAGACAAAGAAAAATACATCAAAAGCCTCAAAAATAAAGCTGAAATAAAAGCCAAACTCCACGGCCCAATTATCTGGCCCATCTTCAAACTGTTCAGTCAAAACCGACACATCATCCAGTATCTCTTAACTCGATACCCCACCTCAGAAGAAAACATTCATTCCTCGGAGTTCGTATAGATCTAGATCCATTGTTTTGAACCATCAAAATAATCTCTCCTTCAATTCTAAAAAGTGTAGATGATGAATGATTCTTACGGCCTTGGAATACTCTCAAGTTTCTCTCTCGCCAGATGAAATAGATAGCAGTTACTTAAGATCCAAAAGCTAAGTCCCTCAATTGATCCTTTGATTTGAAATTCGTATGTAATAATCTTGCTTCCTCTTTCAAATCCGAACAGATAGTTAATGAAAGTTTCAATTTTTGCTTCAGGGATAACCAGATGAAGGCTGCAAAGTCACACTGAAAGAAAAGATGCTCTGTGGATTCTGGATGGTTTTCACAAAGAGGACATAGAGGATTTACTTTAGAATTATAACGCAAAATTCTGTCTTTTGTGTTCAACCTTCCCAAAATCGCAAGGTATGATATAAAAGACATTCTTTTGCTATTCTTTTTATGCCAAATTACTGAGTACATTGGATCTGTTAGTTCATGAACTCGAATAAAGTCCCAAACTTTATGAAAAGAAAATATTCCCCCTTCACACCATTCATATCTGTCTTGATTTAGATTAGGATAAGTATGAATCGAACTAATTTCATCTAGTAATTCTCGTGTTGCAGGATGAATTATTGGATGAAACTTTTCATTTCTAATAATTTCAGATACCTTTTCATTAGTTTGGCCAATTATATGCAGTCTATCAAAAACAGTAGATCAACCATGCACTTACAATTTGTCAAAGGCTTTATCCAGAGATAAGTATTTTGCCCTCTTGATATAGTTTTATTGAAAAATTGATTTGATCTGGATCTAAGTCGTAGTATTGATTTCCAAGTACTTGATGCATTTAAATCCAATGCCATAGTCCAGAAAAAAATCCTGCTTACAGTACCTATTTTGAACCCATTTACTCCATAATGATTTGTTTGATAAAAATTCCACATCAATTTTATGCAGGCTACTTTCTTAAGGTCACTAAAATTCTTCAAACCAATTCCCCCTTCTCCTTTAGGTTTGCATAAGGATGCCCATGCAACTTTATGAGATGTCCCACCCCAGAAAAAATCAGCACATAAAGTCTGTAATTTACTAAGAGTATATTCTAGAATCTGATATATACATAACCAATATAGAACAATAGGGGTAATAACTGAATTGATTAGTTCTGCACGACCAGCAAAACTAAGAAACTTTGATTCCCAACCTTGTATGTGACGACAAGGAATTTCGCTCGATCCGAATCAGTCGTTAAACCGATCTAGACCGTTCGAAACCCCTGATCGTTTGAGAACAAGACAAATCAGAACACAAACAGAAGAACATTTCATCGCTATTACAACAATTCCATCAGTTACAAGAATATACAGAGTATAAATTGAATAAATTACATTCGATAAATATCATAGATTACAATAAATTACATAGCAGCGGAAAATAATGCAAAGCACAACTGAAGGTGATATACGGATACAGAGCTTTCCGGATATCATTCCAGCAGTAAACCAGGATCCTGTGAATATAAATCTACAAAACCAAAACTACTAGCTGCCCGTGTCGAAATTAGGGTCACCCAGAGTTTAGGTTAAAACAATAAACTCCAGGACAGTCATGTGACTGGTGTGAGAACTAAAACAGTTATTTAAAGCTTTACTTTAAAAGAGAGTAATTCAAGGGACCACGCCGTATAACACGGAACGGGTTTCCTCCCAAGAATACCAGTGCATATAGATAAACAACACAATGCTTTTTCAAAAAATGAAGCTATTATAAGACCCAGGTCCCATCACACAATGCAACGCAAGCCGGAGGATAGGGTTTTCCCTTATAATAGCCAAACATGCTTGGTACGTTTAAAACAAATCATTTGATACTATAATAAGTGTATAGTGTCAAAACAATTTCAATCATAAATATAAATCATAGACGGCATGTGTACCATATATCATGTCGCCATACTAGTTCTACAATTAAAACTGCAATATCACGTATTGGAAATTGGATTTCCGTCATGAGTCGAGGCAAGGGGCAAGCTCCTCTCCGCGCTCGAGACACTCTAGCAAATGCCTCAGGACTACACACTCTGGGCAATCCTGGATGCTTCAGGGCCGGTCCTCACTTACGTTAGAGGATTATTTATTCCTGAACACACGTTTCCCGGTCCTTACAGACCTATAATCGAGGCGCCTCGCATTCCAACAACCACATAGGTGAAAAGTATATAAATGTCAGGGCTGCTAAGTCACTGACACCACCAAAGCTAGAAAGAAACGTCGTGCTCTCCCTGCAGTCTGTATCCCGTTTTTGACTCATACCGAGGTGTGAGGCTCGCGAATTCACGTTATACACAAAGCTGCCACGTAGGCCGTGCTTTGATCATCAACCACAAGACTCTGCTTTTCAACAAAAGCCTTGATCATTGCATCTTAGCGTGCCACACAGGCAATTCATGCCATGCGATTGATATCTATCGATATATAACCTCTAAGCTCGTACATCTCAGAGAAGGGCGTTAAGCAAGAGAATAAATTCTCCGCCGCCAAACAGATATATATTTAACAGAAATCAATCAACACAGAATAAAATCCAATATCAGACACACAATCCATTTACAAGTCCGTTCTGGGTCTGAACGAAACCGGAGGCACTTTCCTCGCATATCCATCCATCTCCAAGTACGTCTGGACGACCACCAACTATTTCCATCCTCTTGGGTGTACAGCCCAATCAGGATCATCAGTAATTACCAAAACGATGTGAAGACTTCCGGTCTTCAACCACCGTCTTCATCTTCGACTTATCGTCGAATCGGTTATTCAGAATAGGTATAAACCCGGACTTTCCGAACAACCCGCGTATATTAAAAACAAATGTTACACAAACACAACATACGCCTCATTCCAATTCATTAGTCACTAACCGTAAATTAGCAAGAGAACAATTTCCCAAACATTAACCCCGAAGGCCGAAACCAACATCAGATCAATACCCAGGAAACCATTCTTCTTAGCTAACTTACAGCTAGTTTCTAAATTCCACATTCTTAGGGAAAGGTTCCCATTAATTTTATCCAAGATAAATTCTTTAAAATTTATCCTTTAATCTTCCTTTGGATGTCATTTCAAACCAAATTATGGTTTTCTAAACTAGTCGAGATTAGCGAATCACACCGAAGTAATTATTTATTTTATTTTCCAATTCCAACCTATTCATCCCATGAAGCAAAACTGGTAATACTCCATATCTAACACCGTGGTGTTATCGGTAAAATTAATTACCATTTCCCGTTCAAATATAATTAAAGATTTAACTATCGCTTTGGAGCAAAACTGGTGATACTCCATTCTCGTTCATTTCCAAATTTGATGATTTAGATTATCAATTCACATTTCAATTTAAGTGCGGATTCATTAAAACTCCTTTTACAGGGTTAAAGAATTAGTGTCATTTAAAACACAGTTCACGATAAACCCATGAATCAATTCTATTTAAACCCATTTCAAATCCAATTTATTTATTTAAAAATAAATGGGATTTAATTTCAGTTCAAAACTAGTTCATTTTGATAAAAATCTATTTTTATCATTTTAAATGTGGAGTTTTTCATCCCAATTTTTCCTAAATCATTTCTTATGATTTCACACAAATTATTGATATTTTTAATAATTTTATCAAGGCCCGTACAGTCGATTTTCAACAACGGCCATCGAACTGCACTTACAGCGACCTTTTCCAAATTTGATTTGGACGTATCTCCAAATCCAACCGTTAGATTTTGAATTTCTAATATTCATTAGAAATCCCTTTTCGATACGAACCCAACGGTTCCGGTTTTAGGAGAATCCGACGGTCGGATCTCCCGTAATGCCCGCTTGAAATAGATGGTCGAAATTCACGAACTGCCGCGGCGCGGCGCGTTCTATTCAGGTCATTATATTATATATATAATATATATTTCGTCGATTTCTATTTAAAACGAATTTTATAAATCGTTTTAAATTTATTTCAAAAACAATTTCAACTTCCATCTCAATTCAAATCAAAATTGAATCTTTCCTTATAAATTCGTTTTAAAATTCATTTCTATTCAATTTGAATTCATTTCAATTTGTTTTAAATTCAATTCGAATTCGTTTTCAATTCGATTCAATTCAAAGTGGTTTTCTATTCGATTCAATTCAAATTGGTTTTCTATTCGATTCAAATTCGTTATATATTCAATTGGAATCACATTCGTTTTCTATTCAATTCAAATTCGTTATATATTCAATTGGAATCACATTCGTTTTCTATTCAATTCAAATTCGTTATATATTCAATTCGAATTGGTTTTCTATTCAATTTAATTCAAACTTCATTTCAAAATATTCGATTTCGAATTCACTTTTCAATATTCATTTTAAAATGAATAAAATCGATATAAATATCGTTCACGTCAAAATGGCGTCAATCTAATCAACACGGCTTCATATATTTCTGTTTTCAAATATTCTATTTCAAATATTTCTTTTTCAAATATTTCTTCTTCAAATATTTCCTTTTCAAATATTTCTTTTACAAATATTTCTTTTTCAAATATTTCTTCTTCAAATATTTCCTTTTCAAATATTTCTTTTACAAATATTTATTTTTCAAATATTTCTATTTCAAAATATTTCGTTCAACACATGACTAATCTCAACGGATGAGTACAGTCAACACACGAACCTTTATATTATATTGATAAAGATGTAAATTTTATTATTAAAATATTTCGTTCAACACATGACTAATCTCAACGGATGAGTATAGTCAACACATGAACCTTTATATTATATTGATAAAGATGTAAATTTTATTATTAAAATATTTCGTTCAACACAAGACTAATCTCAACGGATGAGTACAGTCAACACATGAACCTTTATATCATAATATTCTTTATTTTCTAAATTGGAATGAGGCCCAATCAATCACCATATAATGTTAATTATATGGATTTTCATACATCACACGTATATAATAGCATTGAAAAATAATCAACCATCAATCAAAGTGCATTACACCGTATAAGCATCAAATATAGATATCTAACGCTTATGACAGCCTGTCAATCAATCGATCGACATATTTAATCAATCAGGATGAGTGAACTTCAAATTTCATCCCAACACCCGTGTGGGGTTTCAAACAATCAAACACAGATTTTAGTTGTGCAGTTGGGCGATGTGTAAAATTTATCGTCCCAATCAATGTCCTTCAAATAGGTGTACATAAACAAACCGTCCGGTTTATAAATGAATATTTATTTATTCACATTCACCATATTCATATACACGTTAAAAATTATATTTTTAACGATAAAAAATTTTATTTTAACATATGAATTTCTATTCAGTTCATTCTTTAAATAAAATGATATTTTTATTTTCTAACTTATTTTAGGAAATTTCGGCGGCATAACGGCACGATACTAGAAACGGGACGAGGCCTAGCCTTATCCCCGGTCTAGTGAAGGCCCACGCCATTCACACATCAATCAAATCAATTTCATTTCACCAATCAATTCAATTCAAACCAAATAATCTAACCAACTACACAACCAAACAATTAAACAAACAAGCCATCCATGGTCTGTGGATGACGGGTGTCGGGTGCTACTAAACACCGTCTGCATCCTAGTATATATATATAAAACTAGAAAAAGAAATTGAAAGGTGAGGAATTCTCACCAATAGCTACCCAATATCACGACTCTTCATTCATAGAAATCTTCGTCGTTCTCGCCTTTTTGTCACCTTCGTTTGCCCGTAGCCACTACATATATAAAAATCACACATTTTCATATTTTGATGTCTTTAAAATAAAAATCACATTTTTATTTGTTCACTTTCAATTTAAAAATCATATTTTTATAATCGCTTCATACATTTAAAAATCGAATTTTCACTTCGCTATTCAGTATATAAAAATCGAATTTTTCCTATGCTATTCAATATATAAAAATCGAATTTTTACTATCACGCTATATGGATAAAAATTCTATTTTTACATTGCTACTATATAGATAAAAATTATATTTTTAATTAGCCACTAGTATAAAATTTATATTTTTAACCTTTCTATATTATAAAAATTAACTTTTTATTATTTTTACTTTATAAAAATTATATTTTCACCATCCCTACTATATAAAAATCGTATTTTTATATGATTAAAAATCGTATCTTAATACCATGAAAAATCCGACCTTTTCATAAATAAAATCCTTATCTTTTCATTAGTAAAAATTCAATCTTTACATTAGTAAAAATTCAATCTTTTTGCACAAAGTTATATATATACACCAAGGTCACATTTTTATTATTACTACTTCTTTATAAAAATCTGATTTTTATAACTAATCTATACATAACAATTCTGACTTTTAAATTCAATGCTGATTATATAAAGAAAAATCAAAAGAGAAAATAATGATGCTATTTAAATAAGCTAATTAGATTTGAAAACTCACTTTACATGGGGTCGTGGTCTTCATCATTTTCTGGAACGAGTTCGAACGTGCCGGAGAAGGGGGAGGCTGTCCAAGCTCTCACGGAGGTGGCACGGCTGACCATCACATCAGAGGTGGCGGGTCTGAGGTTCTCCGTTCGGTTTTGGACTGTTGAGGGGGGCTACGGGCTCGCGCTCAAGATGGAAGCTGGGCGGAGAGGGTGCGGAGCTAGGGTGGCGCATGCGGAGGGCGAGGCCGGCAGGCGGGGTCTGGTCGGAGGTATGGGTGCGCGGTTTCAGGAGGCTAGGGCATTTGGCGGTCCACGGGTTCGCGATGGGTGTGCTTCGATTGGGGGGCGGGAGGGGGTTCTGGCCACGGCGGCAGGGGGTTCCGACCATCGGGGGTCGTGGTGGCTGGAGGCGGGCGGAATCGACGATCGTTGTTTTTTTTTCATTTACTTTTTCGATCTGGTATTGAATAACAGAGGGGACAGAGTGATTTAAGGGGGAGAAGAGGGTTCATTTTATTTTTTTATTATTTAATTATTTTATTTTTCACTAAAAAGCAACTTTTATTTTCGACTTCAAAACGAGGCCCACCGCCTGTCGCCCATAGCGTTTCACCCCCATTCCGAACACAATGGGATATGTATCGTAGGCTGATTCGATCGTTTCGATCAGTTTCCGTTAAAGTCAACATATAACTCTATATATTGAATTTGAACGCGCATTTCAATTTACCGGGGTCACAATCGAACTCTAAAAATTCCCGAAAAATATTTTCTAGCTTCGTATTGACGATACGGTCCTAACAAAACTAGTTTCGTCGAATTCCGAGACCGTTTGAAAAATGGCCATTTTCCAATCGGTTAAAATCAACTGAAATGGTCAAACACGTTTTCCTTTGGCACGTTCACATATTGATTCGAAAAATTATGAAATTTGAAACCTAGCAATAATTTAACACTGCGGATCCAACAAAAGTGGTTTCGTCGAAATCCGAGGTCGTTTGCAAAATGTCTATTTTTAAGGGCCTGAATTCCACAGCGACTATTCAGAATTTTCAACTGGACATATCTTTTGATCCCCGCTATGAAATTTTTATTTTCCGGATTCGTTGGAAAGATATTCTCAATTAGATCCTGTTATTTTTGGTTTCACTAAAATCCGGATTGTTTTGCACCCGGTACATTCAATTGAAGTTTGAAATCGAATTATCGAACTACCGTGCCATTTTCAATTCTATTTATAATTATATGTAATTATATACATTCTAACGATGACGTATATAATATATACGTTCTAATTATATTCAAAATAAATTTCTCGTCAATATTATTTAAAATAATTCATTTTAAATATTCAAAATTCGCTAAAATTGCCAAGATAAAAATTTTAAACTGGCCCAGAATTTCCGGGTTATTACAATCTCCCCCACTTAAAACTTTTCGTCCCCGAAAAGGAACAAAGTCGAAATTGGTTTGATTAATCAACTCTATGTTCGATCTAGCTTCCATTCTCCAACTTTTCAGTTTCTGAGAATTTTCAAATTCTTCAAAAATAAGGCTAACACCCTAAATTTTCGAAAAATTTCGCCATAACCTCCCTTGCACCGGGAGCCACGGGAAATTCCCGAAATTGCCATATAGGCCATCTGATCTCAAAAAGAAAAAGCCAAGCGGCTAGCCAATAGGCTCATAAAATCATCATCACCTAAACAAAACAGTAAATTATGTAGTAAACATGTACCTATTTGTCGGGCAAACAAATTTTACTCTTTGCTCTAGCCTCCTTGCTATGACCTGTTCAATGTAAGTATATGTATATGCAAGCAAATGCGACCAATTTTCAATAATATTCAATATGTGACTAAATTAGGCATAATGGTTAAAAATTATAAAACAAATAAACAAACAACACAAACATCAATCAATTAGTGAATTAGAGTTTCAAATCCATAAAATTTGATACATATACAGAAAATCATGTTTTTGATGCCAATTCACAACAATGTATTCTAACTATATAAGTTTTGGTTCTCACACCAGTCTAATGGAAATATATAGAAAATCACACCTTCGTCACTCGAAAATAAATACTGGTGATGGTATACTTCATCATCAGGACCATGTCCGGGCGACTAGAGTGTGACTCTATATCTATCTAATATATTAAAACTTCGAATATACGTTCATGACGCGTATATGCAAAACCTTTATATACTAGATTGTCCAAATTCAAAATAAATAAATAATCAAATACGTATAAAATGGTTTAAATTTTAAAACAAAATTGTTTCCATTTGAAAAATATACTCTTCACACTCGTTCTAGGATACTACTGATCCTATCTCTAACGAGTCATTCTAATTGGATATTGCTAATCCAATTTCTGATGAATTCTTTCGTATGGTTCTAATTTGTCTTGTTCTCGAGCTCTGTAAACCAAAGCTCTGATACCAAATGTGACGGCAAGGAATTTCGCTCGATCCGAATCAGTCGTTAAACCGATCTAGACCGTTCGAAACCCCTGATCGTTTGAGAACAGGACAAATCAGAACACAAACAGAAGAACATTTCATTGCTATTACAACAATTCCATCAGATACAAGAATATACAGAGTATAAATTGAATAAATTACATTCGATAAATATCAGAGATTACAATAAATTACATAGCAGCGGAAAATAATGCAAAGCACAACTGAAGGTGATATACGGATACAGAGCTTTCCGGATATCATTCCAGATGTAAACCAGGATCCTGTGAATATAAATCTGCAAAACCAAAACTACTAGCTGCCCGTGTCGAAAATAGGGGCACCCAGAGTTTAGGTTAAAACAATAAACTCCAGGTCAGTCATGTGACTGGTGTGAGAACTAAAACAGTTATTTAAAGCTTTACTTTAAAAGAGAGTAATTCAAGGGACCACGCCGTATAACACGGAACGGGTTTCCTCCCAAGAATACCAGTGCATATAGATAAACAACGCAATGCTTTTTCAAAAAATGAAGCTATTATAAGACCCAGGTCCCATCACACAATGCAACGCAAGCCGGAGGATAGGGTTTTCCCTTATAATAGCCAAACATGCTTGGTACATTTAAAACAAATAATTTGATACTATAATAAGTGTATAGTGTCAAAACAATTTCAATCTTAAATATAAATCATAGACGGCATGGGTACCATATATCATGTCGCCATACTAGTTCTACAATTAAAACCGCAATATCACGTATTGGAAATTGGATTTCCGTCATGAGTCGAGGCAAGGGGCAAGCTCCTCTCCGCGCTCGAGACACTCTAGCAAATGCCTCAGGACTACACACTCTGGGCAATCCTGGATGCTTCAGGGCCGGTCCTCACTTACGTTAGAGGATTATTTATTCCTGAACACACGTTTCCCGGTCCTTACAGACCTATAATCGAGGCGCCTCGCATTCCAATAACCACATAGGTGAAAAGTATATAAATGTCAGGGCTGGTAAGTGTAACAACCCGTATTTTTGAATAACATGTTATAACATAAATCAAGGCAGAATTAAACTGTAAAATCTGAATCAAGGGAAACGGGCTGTGCCATTGCGTTCGTCTCGGAAAAATACGCGAAATAGAGTCCGAGTTTTCGAAAAACGGAGTCCGTATGACCCAGATAAGGCCCGAAGAAGTTTTGGAAAAATTCAAAACAGATTTAAATACAAAAATTCCAATTTTCAGAAGTGGCGGGAAAATTCCCGCCAGACCCAGGGGGTCGACCTGGGGGTCGACTGGGGAGTCAACCTCCCCCCCAGGTCGAGTGGGGAGTCGACCCCAGGGTCGACCTGGGGGTCGACCTGCCTGTTCGGACCCAGGCAACATGGTGCACCATTTTGGCTGTTTTGACCTGTTTTGTTGGCTTGTGACGTGATCTGATGGCTTGGATTGAATCTAGGGTTAATCCTATGGCTAATACTATCCTAATCGTCTATAAAAAGACCCCTAAACCTAGCCTAAATCACCATTATTCAATCCTACAACTAAACTATGTCAAATTTGCTCCTCTCATGGCTTCCACTCTCATGCTAAAATTTCTAAGTTTATTTCTATGAGAGATTTTGAGTTCATACAAGTATTTTCAAGCTTGTATGAGTGTTCTTAGTTTGCATTCAAGTCAAGTTGCAACATTTCTATTACAAAGCAAGGGTTTTTATTGATTTGGCTCAAGGATTTTTCATTTGGAGCTTTCATATTTGGGTCTTTTTGGTGATTGCATAAGGGCTTCGTCTCAATCTTTATAATAAATATTCATTTGTGTCTTCATAGCATTGTAAGCCCTTTTCTACTTTCTTTTTTATTGAACTCTAAAGTTAAATGAATAATGCAAGTTTGGGGTTGATCATTATGATATGCAAGTTTGGTTGATCATTATGATATGCAAGTTTGGTTGATCATTATGATATGCAAGTTTGGTTGATCATTATGATATGCAAGTTTGGTTGATCATTATGCAAGTTGGTTTAATCATTATGTATGACACATGTTGCTATGTTATGCAAGTTTGGGTTGATCATTATACACATGTTATCATGGTATGCAAGTTAAACTTGAAGTTGTGAGCTTAAAGCTTCAAGCTTTATGTTAAAGGTTGCATTTTGGCAACATGGAAGTTATCATATCCCTTATGATAACTTGCATGTGAGGCTAAATGCGAACTTCTAGCAACTTCTACATGTCATTTATCACCATGTATCACTCATATGCTAAGTTTGGTTTTATGCATGCTTTTTAAGCCTAATAATGCAATATGCAAGTATATGAACATATGTACATTTCATATGCCACCATGATAAACTTGTGGCTTCAACACCTTTATGTCATGGTTATGCCAAGTTCCCTATTTTATCCTTTATGCGTTGTTGCGATTATGTAAACGATGGGACTACGTTGGGGTTGGGTAACATAATGACATGAACATGGTTTTTATAACATAACGTGATATGTTAACTTGTAATTATGTTTTGGAAACATAATGGACATGACACTTAGAAAAATATGAGAGTGGCCAACTCGAGGTTGGGTTGAGTTTGTAGCATAAATCTACCCGGACCCGCCCGGCTTAACTAGTGGCTACAAACAATAGGACCCAATGTGAGAAGTTGGTCATGTTGTGCTCGAACCCGAGGTTAGACCTAGTTGTGGTGTAAAGCTACCCGGACCCGCCCGGCTTAACTAGTAACCACAACAAAGTCTAATGTGAGAGGTTAAAGCGCATTAAGTTAATTAATGCCTCCTGATTAGGGTTAAGTCATGGTCCACTTAATACTTAACCAATTTGGGCTTGATGGGTTAATCGGGGTTAAGTCAGGAACCTTGGGTACGCTTAACCAATTTAATCCACGTTTGGATCGGGTTAACCACATTTAACCCGTTAAGAAACCCTAGTTGCGTGGTCCTTTTCAGCAGTAACCCTCTAGATAGTATCATAAGACCCTAGGACTAGGCTAGGGTGGGGCACGATTACTGGGCTGATTGTAAGAGACCAAAAGAGACGGCTGAATGATGCACCGGTTGTTCAGGCGGACCATGGTCGTGCACATTAAGTCCGGAGTTGAACACGGGCACCGGTAGGTTTAGACTGTGCATCCTGGAATTGTGTCTGAGGGTTACACCGTAGGGCCTGATGCACCCTAGGGGTGGACCCTGCATAGTCAACTACATTACATGATTAAGCCGTATGACACCGATACACGACGAGTTAGGCTTATAGGGAGCCGATCGACTAGACCATGTAGTTGGACCTTGATTTAGGTCACCTCATGATGTTGGGCCAAGCTTGGGCCAAGGGATCAATTCTTGTTTTTACTTGACATGTTAGAGTGCTAGTACACCCGTGGTGCAAAACTTAACCTTGATTATGCGATGACACCTTTATCTATCTTGTTAGTTAATCATCATGCCAGCATGTTGTTATCCTTATGTTCATCTCAACTTCTCATGCCAGTTAACTTTACTAGTTCATGGACATATAGTAGTAGGGCTTACCAGTCTTTTTGACTTACCTGTTTTCTTTCGCCTCTTTTCTTCGGTTTCCCCCCCCCCCCCTCAGGTTCTCAGGGTGGGAACATTGGAGCTTAGCTTGGATCTTTATAGCTTGCTTACTGGATTTGCTCATGTACGGTTTTGGACATTGAGCTAGCTATGGTTAATCACTTCACTTTGGGGATAGTACCTTATGTATTTCAGTTTTTCAGTTTATGCTAGACTTTGTTTTGTTGGAAAATGATGATCAAGTATTTTGTTGTAACATGACTATGGTTTTGAAATGCTAATTTGATCCGCTGCTTTATTTACTCTGTTTTACTTATATGTTATGTCTTGTGATAGCTGCATGCATGTTTACCTTGTTTAAACGCCCCTCCAAAGCCAGTGTGCTTGCAAGAGTTACCCTGGCGGAGGTGGGGTGTTACATTTGGTATCAGAGCCTAAGGTTTACAAGATTTGAGCAAAAGGTTTTTAAAACATACCTTTTGAAAAACTATTTTCAAAACCAATTAAGTATTTTCCAAGAAAAGTCTAGTTATTTTAAAAAGGCTATTCCCCAAAAGCCATAGCACTATCCTTCGTTTCTTCGTTCTGAATATATCTATCTTTTTTCTTCGTTTCAGTACGGCTGATCTTAACCTTCCCGAGGGAGTGACCATTCCCGGATGGTTCCGGAGGTACTTGGAAGCTAGGGCCAACGATGTGGGCCCGCAAATACCCCCAATATAATTGAGGTTCCTCCTCCTCCTCAGAATCCGCAAGTAGATTTCGCTAAGATTTGCAAAGACTTTAAGGTGATGGGTGGCAAGAATTTCATAGGGACGGAGACTTTTGTGGAGGCACGAAATTGGTTGAAAGAAACCGAAGATCTTTTCGCTATCTTTGATGTGGAAGACCATAGAAAGGTTTTATTGGCAGCATGGTTATTAAAAGAAGAAGCTGCTTATTGGTGGGAGGTCACCAATGCTACGAGGCCTATAGAGACTTGGGCCGACTTTAGGACAAGATTTGGGCTTAAGTTTCTATCATCAGCTGAGGCAAATCTGCAATTGGAGAAGTTTATATCTTTGAAGCAAGGGGACATGACAGTGAGGGAGTATGTGAATGAGTTTAACAAGCTCGCTCGGTTCGGTTTGGATATGATTAATACTCCCTAGAAGAAGGCTTTGCGCTTTGCACGAGGGTTGAATGAGCCATTACAAGGTTTAGCCCTATCTCATATACCCATGGGGGCCACTTTTGAGGGACTAGTAGACATGGCATTGTTTCAAGGAGACGATAAGAATGGCAAGAAGGAAGTCAAGGCTAGTGAGACTCAAGCCAAGAAGACAGACTCCAAGTGGGGAGGAAATCAGAGCAATCAGAACAACAAAAACAACAAGAACAACAAGGGCAACAAGGCCAAGGCAAAGGACCCAAGAAAATGCAACTACTGTGGGAATGTTGGGCACATAGCTAAAGACTGTAAGAAAAGGAAGAGGAAGTCGGGCGAATGCTTTCATTGTGGAGAGACCGGACATTTTAGCAAGGATTGCCCTAATAAGCAAGGGCAGAATCAGCGTGCATGACCTTCTGGAGGGCAAGTGCATGCTCTCAACGCTGCTCCAGTTCAGGATCGAGGTAGTATTTCTGTAGAAAGTCTTGTTTATATTTCTGATTATCCTGTTCGCACCTTATTTGATTCTGGCGCATCGCATAGTTTTATTTCTTCTGACATTGTTGAAAGTTTGCACCTAAGTACTAGCCTAGTTGAGGATCCCGTTTGTGTTTCAAATCCAATTGGGGGTTCCGCCCATCTATCTATGATTTGTGTGGATTTGAAGATTTCTATCTTGACCGTAGAATTCACGTGTAATGCTTATGTTCTCGGGTTCACGGGATATGGGTTGATCTTGGGCATGGATTGGTTGTCCAGTTATGGAGCCATTCTTGACTGTGAACATAGGGTGGTGAGGCTCATGACTCGCCTCGGTAATACCCTAGAAATTTCTTGTAACCCTAGAGGTCCCGTCATGTTATGTTATCTTGAATCTCTCGACTCGTCCATTGATGATCTGCAACTTGTAAGGGTGGTCCGAGACTATCCTGATGTCTTTGAAGAAGTAAGGGGGTTACCCCCTAAGCGGGAGATAGATTTCCGCATTTATCTGGTTGATAATGCCAAGCCAGTTACATTGCCCGTTAGGCACATGGCCCCGCGAGAAAGAAGAGAGCTTGGTAGGCAAATCAAGGAGTAGCTTGATAAAAATTTCATTAGGCGAAGCATTTCAGAATGGGGTGCTCCGGTGGTATTCGCTACTAAGGCGGATAGTCCATTTTACTTAAGCATGGGTTAGAGGAAACACCCTAGTAAGTACATTTGGCAACGTGGATTGGCACTTGTTTTCAAGAGATAGTTTTCTGCGTGGGATACCATATAGTATTTAAACGAGATCCAAGATTCACTAACGAATCTTGGAAAGCTTGCATGAAACCATGAGTACGCAGTTGGGTGAAAGCCAAGTATTTTAGGCAAAGAATAAGTGGAAGTGGAATGAGAGGCAACGATGAAATGAGTTCTAACTCATATTTTGGAAATAAGAATTAAGAACTACGGAATTGTGAAGTTAAAAGACGGTCAAGGCACGATGGGAATAAGCACAAGAAAAATGCGGCTTAGAAGACTGAAGACTAGATACGCGCATTAAATCTCCTTCTGAGAGTATATCCTTGATCCCTATTGTTCCGTAGAGCTTACTCGCATGCTATCTTTTGAGTATATCCTCTCGGTCCTATCCTCAATCTTAGTTCTGTTGCAAACTCCATAAGGAGTATGACTCGCCTGTTTGTGATATATGGTTGGGGTGAAGATGTTCGTCACCAAACTATTTGGGCTTTATGGGATATGGGTAATAATTGATAGACTTATAAAGAGAGCCCATTTTATTCCGGTGAAAAGCAAGAGGACCGCATCATGGCTGGCATCTATTTATCTCCGAGAGATAGTGCGGTTGCATGGAGTTCCTTCTAGCAAAGTTAGTGATCGTGACCCAATTTTCACTAGCCAGTTCCGAAACAGTTTGCAAGAAGCGATGGGTACACGATTGAATCTGAGTACGGCCTATAACCCCCAGATGGATGGCCAAACCGAAAGGGTGAATAGAGTGCTAGAAGATCTCTTGAGGCTTTGTGTTCTCGACTTCGGTGGTACTTGGGAAGACCACCTTCCTCTTGTAGAGTTTGCTTATAATAATAGCTATCAAGCCAGCATAGGGATGGAACCATTTGAAGCTTTGTATGGGAGGCCGTGTAGGTCACCATCTTGTTGGTGGGAGACAACAGATAGACTTATACTTGGGCCCGATATGATACGGGACACATCCGAGAAAGTTGAATTAGTGAAAAGAAGGATGAAAGCGACCCAAGATAGACAGAAATCCTATGCTGACAAGCGAAGGGCAGATTTGTAATTCGAAGTGGGAGACATGGTTTTCGTGAAGATTTCTCCTTTGCGTAATGTGCTACGTTTTGGAGCAGTAGGGAAGCTGGCACCAAGGTTCGTAGGACCCTTCCCTATCATAGAGAGAATTGGGAAGATGGCCTATAAGGTGGAATTGCCCGAGAAGCTAGCCGGAGTGCATAATGTCTTTCATGTCTCGCATCTCCGAAAGTGCCTGCATGAGTCCGCTGAGGTGGTTGAACCAAGCATTCTTGAAGACATTAAGGTAGAGAAAGAGGCAACCCTGAGAAAAGCTCCGATTCATATTTTGGGAACAGAGATCAAGAAGCTAAGGAATCGAGAAGTCAAATTGGTGAAAGTTCAGTGGAGTGAAGCCGATGAGGACGCAACTTGGGAAACCGAGGAGAAGATGCGTGGGCTTTATCCATTCCTTTTTGAGGGTACATTCTCGACCTCTTTCCTAATTAGCACATCTTTCTTTTGCTGTCTATGTTTATCTTGTTTATCTTGTTATCTCGTTAATCATGTCATGAGGACTTTAGGTAGAAACCCTTGGTTGAAACATCTATTTGAAACATTTTATGCTTGATGTTTGCCAGTGGTTGCAAGTGTTTGCACGTGGATACTCGTGGATGCATGATACACATTAGGCACTAAGATCGGCTCACACACTTTCATGTTGCATATGCATGAGTGTTTATACTTATTCATGGATGAAACTTGTTATGCTATCACGTGGATGTTGCATATGGATGGATGTTATGTGCACTCATGTAGAGATTATAAATTATGTTAGGAATTTGCATACATATGGACTCATTTCACTAACATGTTTTGCATTAAGGGGGTTTACTGTATCAGTCACCGCCTGATTTTCGCATTAGATAAGTACATATACACAAACCTTTGCATATGATCATACAGCATTTAGAATCCTTTAAGGACAATGACTGCACGTGGATGATGTTTTGAGTAGATGGATGATGGATGGTAGGATACGTTCTTCCTAACTTGGAGATTTCGGGGACGAAACCTTTAAGGAGGGGAGAATGTAACAACCCGTATTTTTGAATAACATGTTATAACATAAATCAAGGCAGAATTAAACTGTAAAATCTGAATCAAGGGAAACGGGCTGTGTCATTGCGTTTGTCTCGGAAAAATACGCGAAATAGAGTCCGAGTTTTCGAAAAACGGAGTCCGTATGACCCAGATAAGGCCCGAAGAAGTTTTAGAAAAATTCAAAACAGATTTAAATACAAAAATTCTAATTTTCAGAAGTGGCGGGAAAATTCCCGCCAGACCCAGGGGGTCGACCTGGGGGTCGACTGGGGAGTCGACCTCCCCCCCAGGTCGACTGGGGAGTCAACCCCAGGGTCGACCTGGGGGTCGACCTGCCTGGTCGGACCCAGGCAACCTGGTGCACCATTTTGGCTGTTTTGACCTGTTTTGTTGGCTTGTGACGTGATCTGATGGCTTGGATTGAATCTAGGGTTAATCCTATGGCTAATACTATCCTAATCTTCTATAAAAAGACCCCTAAACCTAGCCTAAATCACCATTATTCAATCCTACAACTAAACTATGTCAAATTTGCTCCTCTCATGGCCTCCACTCTCATGCTAAAATTTCTAAGTTTATTTCTATGAGAGATTTTGAGTTCATACAAGTATTTTCAAGCTTGTATGAGTGTTCTTAGTTTGCATTCAAGTCAAGTTGCAACATTTCTATTACAAAGCAAGGGTTTTTATTGATTTGGCTCAAGGGTTTTTCATTTGGAGCTTTTATATTTGGGTCTTTTTGGTGATTGCATAAGGGCTTCGTCTCAATCTTTATAATAAATATTCATTTGTCTTCATAGCATTGTAAACCCTTTTCTACTTTCTTTTTTATTGAACTCTAAAGTTAAATGAATGATGCAAGTTTGGGGTTGATCATTATGATATGCAAGTTTGGTTGATCATTATGATATGCAAGTTTGGTTGATCATTATGATATGCAAGTTTGGTTGATCATTATGATATGCAAGTTTGGTTGATCATTATGCAAGTTGGTTTAATCATTATGTATGACACATGTTGCTATGTTATGCAAGTTTGGGTTGATCATTATACACATGTTATCATGGTATGCAAGTTAAACTTGAAGTTGTGAGCTTAAAGCTTCAAGCTTTATGTTGAAGGTTGCATTTTGGCAACATGGAAGTTATCATATCCCTTATGATAACTTGCATGTGAGGCTAAATGCGAACTTCTAGCAACTTCTACATGTCATTTATCACCATGTATCACTCATATGCTAAGTTTGGTTTTATGCATGCTTTTGAAGCCTAATAATGCAATATGCAAGTATATGAACATATGTACATTTCATATGCCACCATGGTAAACTTGTGGCTTCAACACCTTTATGTCATGGTTATGCCAAGTTCCGTATTTTATCCTTTATGCGTTGTTGCGATTATGTAAATGATGTGACTACGTTGGGGTTGGGTAACATAATGACATGAACATGGTTTTTATAACATAACGTGATATGTTAACTTGTAATTATGTTTTGGAAACATAATGGACATGACACATAGAAAATATGAGAGTGGCCAACTCGAGGTTGGGTTGAGTTTGTAGCATAAATCTACCCGGACCCGCCCGGCTTAACTAGTGGCTACAAACAATAGGACCCAATGTGAGAAGTTGGTCATGTTGTGCTCGAACCCGAGGTTAGACCTAGTTGTGGTGTAAAGCTACCCGGACCCGCCCGGCTTAACTAGTAACCACAACAAAGTCTAATGTGAGAGGTTAAAGCGCATTAAGTTAATTAATGCCTCCTGATTAGGGTTAAGTCATGGTCCACTTAATACTTAACCAATTTGGGCTTGATGGGTTAATCGGGATTAAGTCAGGAACCTTGGGTACGCTTAACCAATTTAATCCATGTTTGGATCGGGTTAACCACATTTAACCCGTTAAGAAACCCTAGTTGCGTGGTCATTTTCAGCAGTAACCCTCTAGATAGTATCATAAGACCCTAGAACTAGGCTTGGGTAGGGCACGATTACTGGGCTGATTGTAAGAGACCAAAAGAGACGGCTGAATGATGCACCGGTTGTTCAGGCAGACCATGGTCGTGCACATTAAGTCCGGAGTTGAACACGGGCACCGGTAGGTTTAGACTGTGCATCCTGGAATTGTGTCTGAGGGTTACACCGTAGGGCCTGATACACCCTAGGGGTGGACCCTGCACAGTCAACTACATTACATGATTAAGCCGTATGACACTGATACACGACGAGTTAGGCTTATAGGGAGCCGATCGACTAGACCGTGTAGTTGGACCTTGATTTAGGTCACCTCATGATGTTGGGCCAAGCTTGGGCCAAGGGATCAATTCTTGTTTTTACTTGACATGTTAGAGTGCTAGTACACCCGTGGTGCAAAACTTAACCTTGATTATGCGATGACACCTTTATCTATCTTGTTAGTTAATCATCATGCCAGCATGTTGTTATCCTTATGTTCATCTCAACTTCTCATGCCAGTTAACTTTACTAGTTCATGGACATATAGTAGTAGGGCTTACCAGTCTTTTTGACTGACCTGTTTTCTTTCGCCTCTTTTCTTCAGTTCCCCCCCCCCCCTCAGGTTCTCAGGGTGGGAACATTGGAGCTTAGCTTGGATCTTTATAGCTTGCTTACTGGATTTGCTCATGTACGGTTTTGGACATTGAGCTAGCTATGGTTTATCACTTCACTTTGGGGATAGTACCTTATGTATTTCAGTTTTTCAGTTTATGCTAGACTTTGTTTTGTTGGAAAATGATGATCAAGTATTTTGTTGTAACATGACTATGGTTTTGAAATGCTAATTTGATCCGCTTCTTTATTTACTCTGTTTTACTTATATGTTCTGTCTTGTGATATCTGCATGCATGTTTACCTTGTTTAAACGCCCCTCCAAAGCCAGTGTGCTTGCAAGAGTTACCCTGGCGGAGGTGGGGTGTTACAGTAAGTCACTGACACCACCAAAGCTAGAAAGAAATGTCGTGCTCTCCCCGCAGTCCGTATCCCGTTTTTGACTCATACCGAGGTGTGAGGCTCGCGAATTCACGTTATACACAAAGCTTCCACGTAGGCCGTGCTTTGATCATCAACCACAAGACTCTGCTTTTCAACAAAAGCCTTGATCATTGCATCTTAGCGTGCCACACAGGCAATTCATGCCATGCGATTGATATCTATCGATATATAACCTCTAAGCTCGTATGTCTCAGAGAAGGGCGTTAAGCAATAGAATAAATTCTACGCCGCCAAACAGATATATATCTAACAGAAATCAATCAACACAGAATAAAATCCAATGTCAGACACACAATCCATTTACAAGTCCGTTCTGGGTCTGAACGAAACCGGAGGCACTTTCCTCGCATATCCATCCATCTCCAAGTACGTCTGGACGACCACCAACTATTTCCATCCTCTTGGGTGTACGGCCCAACCAGGATCGTCAGTAATTACCCAAACGATGTGAAGACTTCCGGTCTTCAACCACCGTCTTCATCTTTGACTTATCGTCGAATCGGTTATTCAGAATGGGTATAAACCCGGACTTTCCGAACAACCCGCGTATATTAAAAACAAATGTTACACAAACACAACATACGCCTCATTCCAATTCATTAGTCACTAACCATAAATTAGCAAGAGAACAATTTCCCAAACATTAACCCCGAAGGCCGAAACCAACATCAGATCAATACCCAGGAAACCATTCTTCTTAGCTAACTTACAGCTAGTTTTTAAATTCCACATTCTTAGGGAAAGGTTCCCATTAATTTTATCTAAGATAAATTCTTGAAAATTTATCCTTTAATCTTCCTTTGGATGTCATTTCAAACCAAATTATGGTTTTCTAAACTAGTCGAGATTAGTGAACCACACCGAAGTAATTATTTATTTTATTTTCCAATCCCAACCTATTCATCCCATGAAGCAAAACTGGTAATACTCCATATCTAACACCGTGGTGTTATCGGTAAAATTAATTACCATTTCCCGTTCAAATCTAATTAAAGATTTAACTATCGCTTTGGAGCAAAACTGGTGATACGCCATTCTCGTTCATTTCCAAATTTGATGATTTAGATTATCAATTCACATTTCAATTTAAGTGCGGATTCATTAAAACTCCTTTTACAGGGTTAAAGAATTAGTGTCATTTAAAACACAGTTCACGATAAACCCATGAATCAATTCTATTTAAACCCATTTCAAATCCAATTTATTTATTTAAAAATAAATGGGATTTAATTTCAGTTCAAAACTAGTTCATTTTGATAAAAATCTATTTTTATCATTTTAAATGTGGAGTTTTTCATCCCAATTTTTCCCAAATCATTTCTTATGATTTTACACAAATTATTGATATTTTTAATAATTTTATCAAGGCCCGTACAGTCGATTTTCATCAACGGCCATCGAACTGCACTTACAACGACCTTTTCCAAATTTGATTTGGACGTATCTCCAAATCCAACCGTTAGATTTTGAATTTCTAATATTCATTAGAAAGCTCTTTTCGATACGAACCCAACGGTTCCAGTTTTAGGAGAATCTGACAGTCGGATCTCCCGTAATGCCCGCTTGAAATAGATGGTCGAAATTCACGAACTGCCGCGGCGCGGCGCATTCTATTCAGGCCATTATATTATATATATAATATATATTTCGTCGATTTCTATTTAAAACGAATTTTATAAATCGTTTTAAATTTGTTTCAAAAACAATTTCAACTTCCATCTCAATTCATATCAAAATTGAATCTTTCCTTATAAATTCGTTTTAAAATTCATTTCTATTCAATTTGAATTCATTTCAATTTGTTTTAAATTCAATTCGAATTCGTTTACAATTCGATTCAATTCAAAGTGGTTTTCTATTCGATTCAATTCAAATTGGTTTTCTATTCGATTCAAATTCGTTATATATTCAATTGGAATCACATTCATTTTCTATTCAATTCAAATTCGTTATATATTCAATTGGAATCACATTCGTTTTCTATTCAATTCAAATTCGTTATATATTCAATTCGAATTGGTTTTCTATTCAATTTAATTCAAACTTCATTTCAAAATATTCGATTTCTAATTCACTTTTCAATATTCATTTTAAAATGAATAAAATCGATATAAATATCGTTCATGTCAAAATGGCGTCAATCTAATCAACACGGCTTCATATATTTCTATTTTCAAATATTCTATTTCAAATATTTCTTTTTCAAATATTTCTTCTTCAAATATTTCCTTTTCAAATATTTCTTTTACAAATATTTCTTTTTCAAATATTTCTTCTTCAAATATTTCCTTTTCAAATATTTCTTTTATAAATATTACTTTTTCAAATATTTCTATTTCAAAATATTTCATTCAACACATGACTAATCTCAACGGATGAGTACAGTCAACACACGAACCTTTATATTATATTGATAAAGATGTAAATTTTATTATTAAAATATTTCGTTCAACACATGACTAATCTCAACGGATGAGTACAGTCAACACATGAACCTTTATATTATATTGATAAAGATGTAAATTTTATTATTAAAATATTTCGTTCAACACATGACTAATCTCAACGGATGAGTACAGTCAACACATGAACCTTTATATCATAATATTCTTTATTTTCTAAATTGGAATGAGGCCCAATCAATCACCATATAATGTTAATTATATGGATTTTCGTACATCACACGTATATAATAGCATTGAAAAATAATCAACCATCAACCAAAGTGCACTACACTGTATAAGCATCAAATATAGATATCTAACGCTTATGACAACCTGTCAATCAATCGATCGACATATTTAATCAATCAGGATGAGTGAACTTCAAATTTCATCCCAACACCCGTGTGGGGTTTCAAACAATCAAACACAGATTTTAGTTGTGCAATTGGGCGATGTTTAAAATTTATCATCCCAATCAATGTCCTTCAAATAGTGTACATAAACAAACCGTCCGGTTTATAAATGAATATTTATTTATTCACATTCACCATATTCATATTCACGTTAAAAATTATATTTTTAACGATAAAACATTTTATTTTAACATATGAATTTCTATTCAGTTCATTCTTTAAATAAAATGATAATTTTATTTTCTAACTTATTTTAGGAAATTTCGGCGGCATAACGGCACGATACTAGAAACGGGACGAGGCCTAGCCTTATCCCCGGTCTAGTGAAGGCCCACGCCATTCACACATCAATCAAATCAATTTCATTTCACCAATCAATTCAATTCAAACCAAATAATCTAACCAACTACACAACCAAACAATTAAACAAACAAGCCATCCATGGTCTGTGGATGACAGGTTTCGGGTGCTACTAAACACCGTCTGCATCCTAGTATATATATATAACTAGAAAAAGAAATTGAAAGGTGAGGAATTCTCACCAATAGCTACCCAATATCACGACTCTTCATTCACAGAAATCTTCGTCGTTCTAGCCTTTTTGTCACCTTCGTTTGCCCGTAGCCACTACATATATAAAAATCACACATTTTCATATTTTTATGTCTTTAAAATAAAAATCACATTTTTATTTGTTCACTTTCAATTTAAAAATCATATTTTTATAATCGCTTCATACATTTAAAAATCGAATTTTCACTTCGCTATTCAGTATATAAAAATCGAATTTTTCCTATGCTATTCAATATATAAAAATCGAATTTTTACTATCACGCTATATGGATAAAAATTCTATTTTTACATTGCTACTATATAGATAAAAATTATATTTTTAATTTGCCACTAGTATAAAATTTATATTTTTAACCTTTCTATAGTATAAAAATTATATTTTTATTATTTTTACTTTATAAAAATTATATTTTCACCATCCCTACTATATAAAAATCATATTTTTATATGATTAAAAATCGTATCTTAATACCATGAAAAATCCGACCTTTTCATAAATAAAATCCTTATCTTTTCATTAGTAAAAATTCAATCTTTACACTAGTAAAAATTCAATCTTTTTGCACAAAGTTATATATATATACCAAGGTAACATTTTTATTATTACTACTTCTTTATAAAAATCTGATTTTTATAACTAATCTATACATAACAATTCTGACTTTTAAATTCAATGCTGATTATATAAAGAAAAATCAAAAGAGAAAATAATGATGCTATTTAAATAAGCTAATTAGATTTGAAAACTCACTTTACATGGGGTCGTGGTCTTCATCATTTTCTGGAACGAGTTCGAACGCGCCGTAGAAGGGGGAGGCTGTCCAAGCTCTCACGGAGGTGGCACGGCTGACCATCACATCAGAGGTGGCGGGTCTGAGGTTCTCCGTTCGGTTTTGGGCTGTTGAGGTGGGCTACGGGCTCGCGCTCAAGATGGAAGCTGGGCGGAGAGGGTGCGGAGCTAGGGTGGCACAGGCGGAGGGCGAGGCCGGCAGGCGGGGTCTGGTCGGAGGTATGGGTGCGCAGTTTCAGGAGGCTAGGGCGTTTGGGGGTCCACGAGTTCGCGATGGGTGTGCTTCGATTTGGGGGGGGGAGGGGGTTCTGGCCACGGCGGCAGGGGGTTCCGACCATCGGGGGTCGTGGTGGCTGGAGGCGGGCGGAATCGACGATCGTTGTTTTTTTTTCATTTACTTTTTCGATCTGGTATTGAATAACAAGGGGGGGGGGGGCAGAGTGATTTAAGGGGGAGAAGAGGGTTCATTTTATTTTTTTATTATTTAATTATTTTATTTTTCACTAAAAAGCAACTTTTATTTTCGACCTCAAAACGAGGCCCATCGCCTGTCGCCCATAGCGTTTCACCCCTATTCCGAACACAATGGGATATGTATCGTAGGCTGATTCGATCGTTTCGATCAGTTTCCGTTAAAGTCAACATATAACTCTATATATTGAATTTGAACGCGCATTTCAATTTACCGGGTCACAAACGAATTCTAAAAATTCCCGAAAAATATTTTCTAGCTTCGTATTGACGATACGGTCCTAACAAAACTAGTTTCGTCGAATTCCGAGATCGTTTGAAAAATGGCCATTTTCCAGTCGGTTAAAATCAACTGAAATGGTCAAACACGTTTTCCTTTGCCACGTTCACATATTGATTCGAAAAATTATGAATTTTGAAACCTAGCAGTAATTTAACACTGCGGATCCAACAAAAGTGGTTTCGTCGAAATCCGAGGTCGTTTGCAAAATGTCTATTTTTAAGGGCCTGAATTCCATAGCGACTATTCAGAATTTTCAACTGGACATATCTTTTGATCCCTGCTATGAAATTTTGATTTTCCGGATTCGTTGGAAAGATATTCTCAATTAGATCCTATTATTTTTTTTCACTAAAATCCGGATTGTTTTGCACCCGGTACATTCAATTGAAGTTTGAAATCGAATTATCGAACTACCGCGCCATTTTCAATTCTATTTATAATTATATATAATTATATATATTCTAACGACGACGTATATAATATATACGTTCTAATTATATTCAAAATAAATTTCTCATCAATATTATTTAAAATAATTCATTTTAAATGTTCAAAATTCGCTAAAATTGCCAAGATAAAAATTTTAAACTGGCCCTGAATTTCCGGGTTATTACATTGTATCTTACTTTGCACTCTATGTATCAAAGAATTACGTTCTGAATAATGCAAGTAGTTTGAAAATAAAGGAACTCCAAGGTATTTAATTGGAAGTGTGCCTTGTTCATACCTTAAAATGTTCAAAATTTCAGCTGCATTTGTCACTGATTTGCTGAAGAATATCTTAGTTTTTGAAGCATTCACATTTAAATCTGCATAGTGACTTAAATTCTGAAAGATTTCTTTGAGTGAATTTGCATTTTGAATTGAAGATTTTCCAAATATCATTAAGTCATCTGCATATAGAAGATGAGAAATAATAGGCTGCACTTGACTGCTTAGTTGAAAACCTTTTAGATATGTTGATTTATCCATCATGAATGTAAAGAACTGCATTGCAATTGCAAACAAATAGTGTGACAAAGGATCACCCTGCCTCAAACCCCTTGTAGATGATATAAAGCCTTTAGGAACTCCCTGAATCATTACAGAAAAGGTAGCAGTATCCATGCATTCAAATATCAAATTGATAAAATGGATAGGAAAATTCATCTTTGACATTAAGAAACAGATGAGTTTCCTGTTTACTTTATCATAGGTTTTTTGAAGATCAACTTTTACACATTTTTGGCATTCCCACTTTTCTGAAATCTCATAATAATTCATGTGCCAAAAGTATATTATCCCCTATATATATGTATATATATATAATATTATATATTTTTTGTCGATTTCCTTTTAAAATGTATTGTAAAATTTGTTTTAAATTCGTTTCAAAAACGATTTCAACTTCATTTTCAATTTTATATCAAAATTGAATATTCCATATACACGACAATTTTATACAATGTATATACAAGTTAAAAATTATATTTTTAACAATCTAATAACTTTCACATGTCATATTTTTTTTTCACATTTCATATACATATATACATATATTCACATTCACAGTTCATATACATATTTCCATTTTCACATCATATATATATAATTTTTTTCACATCATATTTTTTTTCACCTTTCACATATATATATATATATATATTTTTTATTTTCACAATGCTGTGTATATATAATTTTCACCTCGTATATATATATAGTTTTCACCTCGTATATATATATATATTATTTTCACCTCATATATATATATATATATATATATAATTTTCACCTCGTATATATATATATTATTTTCAAATCATATATATATATATATATTTCTTATTTCATTTCACATCACGATCAATTTATTTCATTTCACATCACGGTCAATTTTCACACAGAATACAGTCAAACAAGTCGTCCATGGTCTGTGGACGACGGGGAGCAGTTCATATATGCAGTTACAAAATAAATAACTGTACAGAAAATTTATAATGAGAGAATTCTCAACGTGGTCGGTTTCTGAAATCGTTTTGAATAATGATTGTTTTCAATTAAATTAAACAACATGCTTAATTTAATCAAAATCCACAGTCGCCACGATTCCTTCGGAACCAGTTTCATCGAATTCTGTTGGTGTATGAACAAGTTATGGCCATCTAGAAATTAATTACTTTAATAATATAATTAACTAGTAAATTTTTAATTAATTTCCTTAATTAATTTCTCACCGCCTAATACATCTTCTCCCTGTAATAGTTCAACCCATCGTCGAACTCGTTTGACCATCTGCGCATGATAAATCAGGGGGCTAGAGGATGATCGGGAGGCGCCTCAAGAGGGGGCGTAGCGTCGCCTGCCTGCGCCTGGAACGGCGCCACCTCCGGTATTCTCTACGCCTGGCGATTGGTGCCTGAACGTGCCAGCTTTAGGCGTAAGATTTGAGAAATCCAGAGCACAAATTCGGATCTTGACCATTGGATTTGTCAAGCATGAAGAGATGAAGAATCTTCTAATTCAAAATTTTTTGGATAGTTGAATGGATCAAAGATTTTGAGGGGATGAATTTCCGAGCTCGGCTGCCGTTCATTGAGGAAGAAGGAGGACGAGAAAATCTTGACTGCGTGGATATGTTTGACTAGGGTTTAGACCCAAACATGATATATATATATATATATTTATATTTAAATAATATTTAATTACCACTATACTTGTTTATCGCTACGGACTCCGAATCAAACCCAATGACTGTCGCCCCTAGCTAAATACTCCCATTCCGAACACAATGGGATATGTTTCATAACCCAATTCAGCTATTATGATCAGTTTTTCTTTAAATTACAATATAAATCAATTTATATTTAATTTAAACGTACATTTTAATTTACCGGAGCCACATACAGACTCTAAAAGTTCCCAAAAAAATATTTTCTAGCTTCACATTGATGATATGGTCCTAACAAAACTAATTTCATCTAATTCTTAGACTATTTGAAAAATGGCCATTTTCCAATCGATTAAATTCAACTGAAACTATTCAAACGCGTTTTCTTTTGCCACGCTCACATATTGCTTTCAAAAATTATGAATTTTGAAACCTAGCAATAATTTGACATCCCGGATCCAATAAAAGTGGTTTCGTCAAAACCCGAGGCCGTTTGCAAAATTTCCATTTTTAAGGGCTAGAATTCCATAGCGACTATTCTAAATTTTCATCTTGGCATAACTTTTTATCCCCGCTATGAAATTTCAATTTTTCAGATTCGTTGGAAATATATTCTCAAATAGATTCAAATATTTTTGGTTTCACTAAAATCCGGTTTATTTTGAATCTTGTACATTCATTTGAAATTTGAAATCGAATATTCAAACTACCACGCCATTTTCAATTCCCTTTTATAATTAAAAATAAATATTTATACTCAAACGACGATTCAAATAAAAACATACATTCTAATTCTATTCAAAACAAATTTCTCTTCATTATTATTTAAAATAATTTATTTTAAATATTCAAAATTCGTTAAAATAGCCAAAATAAAAATTTTAAATTGGCTTGGATTTCCGGGTTATTACAATCTCCCCCACTTAAAACTTTTCATCCCCGAAAAGGAACGAAGCCGAAAGTTGTTTAACTAATCAACTCAACTTTCATTATGGTTTAAGTTTTTCAACTTTTCAAATTTTTCAAAAATTTGGCTAACACCCTAAATTTTCGAAAAATTTCGCCATAACCTCCCCTGCACCGGGTGCACCAAGAAAATCCCAAAATTACAATACAGGCCTCTCCAATCCAAAAAGAAAAAGAAACAGCCAAGCGGCTAGCCAATCAGCTCATAAAATCATCCAAACCCAAAGAAATACAATAAACATGTACCTATTTGTCGGGCAAACAATTTTATTCCTCTGCTCTAGCCTCCTTGCTATGACATGTTCAATGGATACACATGTATATGCATGTATATGCATGCAACCCCAAACAATTTTCAATTCAGTTCAACATTTTGATTCGATTTGGCTAACGGTTCAAATTCTAATTAATCAAAACAATAATCAAACAACACAATCAGCAATCAATTTATTGATTAACTTTTCAAATATATAACTTTATATATATTCAAAAATCCTATTTTTAAAACCAGATTATATATAATCACAAAAACGTTATTTATAAACATATGACTCTCAACTCATTCTGGGGCATTTCTAACCCCATCTCTAACGAGTCACTCATTCTAGAATGCTACTGATTCTATTTCTAATGAGGATTCTTCAATAGGATATTACTAATCCTACCTCTGATGAGTCTTTTATTCTGTTCTAACGAGTTGTACCCCAAAGATTTGAGTTAACCAAAGCTCTGATACCAGCTGTAACGACACGGATTTCACTCAGGCCTAATCGGTCGCTAAATCGACCAAGTCCATTCGAATCCCGCATACGCTAACTCTGGGCATACAACACATCAGAAAAAATAACAGAAGACTTTTATAAACATCGTAATAATGTTACATCAGAGTACAGAATATCAGATTACATCGAAAATAATACACAGCGGATAATAAATTAACAATACATGTAATACAATGCACAGCGGAAATAAATAAACTAACACAGCGGAAGACTATCAATGCTCTGGACAGCTTTAAGCTTCAATCCAGAATCCTGCTCATATATCTGCAACATAAACTACTTGTAATAACCCGCAAAATCTGGGCCAGTTTAAAATTTTTATTTCGGCAATTTTAGCGAATTTTGAATATTTAAAATGAATTATTTTAAATAATATCGACGAGAAATTTATCTTGAATATAATTCGACGTATATATTATATACGTCGTCGTTAGAATATAAATATTTATATATAATTATAAATAGAATTGAAAATGGCGCGATAGTTCGATAATTCGATTTCAAACTTCAATTGAATGTACCGGGTGCAAAATAATCCGGATTTTAGTGAAACCAAAAATAATGGGGTCTAATTGTGAATATCTTTCCAACGAATTCGAAAAATCAAGATTTCATATCGGTAATCAAATGATATGTCCAGTTGAAAATTCTGAATAGTCGCTATGGAATTCAGGCCCTTAAAAATGGACATTTTGCAAACAACCTCGGATTTCGACGAAACCAGTTTTGTTGGGTCCGTGATGTTAAGTTATTGCTAGGTTTCAAATTTCATAATTTTCCGAATCAATATGTGAGCGTGGCAAAGGAAAACGCGATTGACCATTTTCAGTTGATTTTAATCGACTGGAAAATGGCCATTTTTCTAACGGTCTCAGAATTCGACGAAACTAGTTTTGTTAGGACCGTATCGTCAATACGAAGCTAGAAAATATTTTTCTGGAATTTTTCGTGTTCGTATGTAGCCCCGGTAATTTGAAATGTACGTTTAAAATTCAATATAGTGATTTAAATGTAAATTTAACGGAAACTGATTGAAACGATCAAATCAGCTAGCGATACATATCCCATTGTGTTCGGAATGGGGGGTAAACGCTATGGGCGACAGGCGGTAGGCCTCGTTTCGAGGTCGTATGTAAAAGTCAACTCTTTGAAAATTAATTAATTAAATAAATTAAAAAAAAAAAGAGAAAAACCCTCCTTCCCTTATAACCGATGGCCCCCCCTTTTTTTCTTTCAGAATCGATTTTCTTCAGAAATAAAAAAAAAAGACGATGAACCATCGTCGATGCTGCCCAGGTGGCGTCGCACCACCGCAGCTCCCCCATCGAAACCCCACCCCCCCCCCAGTGCCGCAGCGAGCCACCGAAGCACCCCCCCTATCGCGAAGCAACCCCCCCCCCCCAATTCGAAACCCTAGTCGCCGGAGCAGCCCCTGGAGCCACCGTCCGCCACCCACACGACTCCCACCGCACCCACGACCCTCCTCTACCCCCTCCCATGGTCCACAGTCCACTCCCCCCCTGTAAAACCAACGGTGAGTTTTATTTTATTTATATTCATTTATTCTATGTAATTAGTTTATATATATATAAATCAGTTTTTTTTTCTTCCTTTCTTTTCTTTGTTATAAAGTTAACATTTTTATTATCTAAAGTCGAATATTAGATTTTTAAAGTAGCAAGGAATTGATTTTTAAGAATAGAAAAAGGTAAGATTTTGTTGATATAAAAATATAATTTTTACCTATGTTGAGTAGCGAGAAAAATATAATTTTTATATATTGAACTTCGAATTAAAAATGTGATTTATATATTTTTAAAGTAGTAAAAATATAATCTTGATTATCGTAGAAGGTTAAAAATATGATTTTTATATTTTTAAAGTATTAAAAATATAATCTTTATTATGTAGATGATATAAAAATATGATTTTTACATAGTAGGAACGATAAAAATGTAATCTTTATATTTGAAAAGGCGAAATCTTTATTTAACATCGAAATAAAAATGTGATTTTTATATATTGAATAGCGAAGGAAAATTCTATTTTTATATATTGAATATCGAACTAAAAATTCGATTTTTATATATTGAATAACGAACTAAAAATTCGATTTTTATATATTGAATAGCAAAGTAAAAATATGATTTTTATATATATCGAACATCGATGTAAAAATATGATTTTTATATATGTAGTGGCTATGGGCGAAGAAACTAATTAGAGAGGAGAACAGTGAAGATTTCCTGCATTAGGAGTGCCGTGGAGTTAGGATAGCTATCGGTGAGAACTTCTCACTCAAATTTTCTTTTGCTAGTTATATATATATACTAGGATGCAGACGGTGTTTAGTAGCACCCGACACCCGTCATCCACAGACCATGGATGGCTTGTTTGTTAAATTGTTTGGTTGTGTAGTTGATTAGATGATTTGATTTGAAATTGAATTGTTGGGTGAAATAAATTGATTTGATTGATGTGTGAATGACGTGGGCCTTCACTAGACCGGGGATAAGGCTAGGCCTTATCCCGTTTTTAGTATCGTGCCGTTATGCCGCCGAAATTTTCTAAAATATGTTAGAAAAATAAAAATATCATTTTACTGAATAAATGAATTGAATAGAAATTCATAGGTTGAAATAAAATGTTTTATCGTTAAAAATATAATTTTTAACGTGAAGTGAATAAAATAGAATATTCATTTACAAACCAGACGGTTTGTTTATGTACACCTATTTGAATGACATTGATTGGGACGATAAATTTTACACATCGCCCAACAGCACAAATAAAATATGTGTTTGACTGTTTGAAACCCCACACGGGTGTTGGGATGAAATTTGAAGTTCACTCATCCTGATTGATTAAATATGTCGATCGATTGATTGACAGGCTGTTATAAGCGTTGAATATCTATATTTGATGCTTTTACAGTGTAGTGCACTTTGGTTGATGGTTGATTATTTTCAATGTTATTATATACATGTGTTGTATGAAAATCCATATAATTAACTTTATATGGTAATTGATTGGGCCTCATTCCAATCGTTAAAATAAAGAATATTTTGATAATAGGAAATATTTGAAATAGAATATTTGAAAATAGAAATATGTGAAGCCGTGATGATTAGATTGACGCCATTTTGACGTGAACGATATTTATATCGATTTTATAACGATTTCGAAATGAATTGAATTGAAAACGATTTCGAAATGAATTGAATTGAAAACGATTTCGAAATGAATTGAATTGAAAACGATTTCGAAATGAATTGAATTGAAAACGATTTCGAAATGAATTGAATTGAAAACGATTTCGAAATGAATTGAATTGAAAACGATTTCGAAATGAATTGAATTGAAAACGATTTCGAAATGAATTGAATTGAAAACGATTTCGAAATGAATTGAATTGAAAACGATTTCGAAATGAATTGAATTGAAAATGATTTCGAAATGAATTGAATTGAAAACGATTTCGAAATGAAATGAATTGAATATGAATTCAAATTGAATTGAAATTTGAATTGAATAGAAATGAATTTTAAAACGAATTTATAAAGAAGAATTCAATTTTGAATTGAATTGAAATGGAAGTTGAAATTGCTTTTGAAACGAATTTAAAACTATTCATATAATTCGTTTTAAATAGAAATCGACGAAATATATATTATATATATTATATATATTATATATACAATATAATGGCCTGAATAGAACGCGCCGCGCCGCGGCAGTTCGTGAATTTCGACCATTTATTTCAAACGGACATTATGGGAGATCCGACCGTCGGATTCTCCTAAAACCGGAACCGTTGGGTTCGTATCGAAAAGAGCTTTCTAACGAATATTAGAAATTAGAAATCTAACGGTTGGATTTGGAATTATGTCCAAATCAAATTTGAAAAAGGTCGCTGTAAGTGCAGTTCGATGGCCATTGATGGAAATCGACTGTACGGGCCTTGATAAAATTATTAAAAATAGTAATAATTTGTGTAAAATCATAGGAAATGATTTAGAAAGGATTGGGATGAAAAACTCCATATTTGAAAGGATAAAAATAGATTTTTATCGAAATGAACTAGTTTTGAACTAGAATTATAATTCTATTTATTTTTAAATAAATGGATTGAATTTAAAAAGGGTTTTGAAAATAACCAGAATATCCAATGATTGCATTGGAGGGGATTTGAATCGAAATTGTCTTCGGAATATTTCGATGTTGGAATTCGTGATTATACAGGTGTTGTTATGGAAATTTGAAAGATATATATTGATATCGTTATTTCCAATACGATATTTGTTAGTCGTGGAATTCGATATTGAATATAAGCCGGTATATTTTCTATTCAGAGCCTTGTATTGAATATCAAATATGATTTGGGTTTGTCGTGAATGGTGTCTTCACTAACACTGTTCTTGAACCCAGTCGAGAAAAGATTAAATCTTTTTATTTAGATTTAATGAAGTGTACCAATTAAATGATATTTAATTGGAATTGAATTGGTATTGATTTTTGGGTTTATCGTGAACAGTGTTTTAAATAACACTTGTTCTTTAACCCGATAATTAATGGAATGATTTTTGGGTTTATCGTGAACAGTGTTTTAAATAACACTTGTTCTTTAACCCGATAATTAATGGAATGTGATTTTGGGTTTATCGTGAACCGTGTTTTAAATGACACTGATTCTTTAACCCAGTCGAAGATTAAAACTAAGTGGAGTTTTAATGAATCTTTAATTAGATTGAAATGATCGAGAATGGAGTATCACCAGTTTTGCTCCAGGCGATAGTTAAATCTTTAATTAGATTTGAACGTGAAATGGTAAATGAATTTACCGATAACACTGTGGTGTTAGATATGAAGTATTACCAGTTTTACTTCATGGGATGAATAGGTTGGGATGGGGAAATTAAAATAAATAATTACTTCGGTAAGGTTCGCTAATCCCGACTAGTTTGAATTGAGATTCAAAAATAGAATAAAGAATAAATTCAAGGAATTTATCTTGGATAAAATTAATGGGAACCTTTCCCTATGAATGTGAAATTTAGAAACTAACTGTCGGTTAGCCAAGCAGAATGGTTTTCTGAATATTGATCTGATGTTGGTTTCGGCCTTCGGGGTTAATATTTGGGGAATTATTCTCTTGATTAATTTACGGTTAGTGACTAATGAATTGGAATGAGGCGTATGTTGTGTTTGTGTAACACTTATTTAAAATATACGCGAGTTATTCGAAAAGACAGGGTTTATCCCATTCTGAATAACTGATACGACGATAAGTCGAAGATGAAGACGGTGGTCGAAGACCAGAAGTCTTCACGTCGTTTGGATAATTAGTGATAATCTTGATTGGGCTGTACACCCAAGAAGATGGAAACAGTTAGTGGTCGTCCAGACGTACCTGGAGATCGATGGGTATGCGAGGTACTAGGTTCCTCTGGTTTCGTTCAGACCCAGAACGGACTTGTAAATGGACTGTGTGTCTGACATTGGATTTTAGTCCGTGTGATTGATCTCTATTAAATATATATCTGTTTGGCGGCGGAGAATTTATTCTCTTGCTTAACGCCCTTCTCTGAGACGTACGAGCTCAGGGGTTATATATTGATGGATATCAAACGCATGGAGTGAATTGCCTGTGTGGCATGCCTAAGTGGCAATTGATCGAGGCTTCTGTTGGAAAGCAAAGTCTTGTGGTGATGATCAAAGCACAGCCTGTGTGGCACAGCTTTGTGTAACGTGAATTCGCTAGCCTCGCACCCCGGTTGTGAACCAAAAACGGGAGAGGACGTCAGGGAGGGCATGCGTTTCTTTCTAGCTAGAAGTGGCGTCAGTGGTTTTACACGCCCTGACGAGTTTGACTTATGTGGTTGTTGCTGTTGCGAGGCGCCTCGGTTATATCGGTTTCGGCCGATGCATTCTGGTCGGCTGACGGACCAGACTTACACCCCATAGGGTGGGGAGACGTAGTGTTCAGGCATAATAATCCACATCGGTAGACCGGCCCTGAGGATCTAAAGGCTTGCCTGCGCGCTTGCCTGTGGCTCGGGCTAGAGAGTCACGAATCGGTTGAGGACTATCTTTTGCCTCGGTTCATAGACGGAAATCCAATTTCCAAATACGTGACATTTGCGGTTTTAATTGTAGAACCTAGTATGGTGACATAGTGGGATGGGGCGCTCATGCCGCCTATGATTGATACTTATGATTTGAAGTTGTTTTATACACTATGCACTTAATATAGTATCAAATGATTTGTTTAAACGTATCAAGCATTCTTGGCTATTATAAGGTAAAAACCCTATCCTCCGGCTTGCGATTGCATTGTGTGATGGGAACTGGGTCTTATAATAGCTTCATTTTTCTTTATTTAGCATTGCGCTGTTTGTTTTATGCACTGGTATTCTTGGGAGGAAACCCGTTCCGTGTTATACGGCGTGGTCCCTTGATTTACCTAACTTTAAAAATAAAGATTAACTGTTTTAGTTCTCACACCAGTCACATGACTGACATGGAGTTTATTGTTTTAACCTAAACTCTGGGTGCCCTTATTTTCGACACGGGCAGCTAGTAGTTTTGGTTTTGCAGATTTATATTCACAGGATCCTGGTTTACAGCTGGAACGATATCCGGAAAGCTTTGTATCCGTATATCTCCTTCTAGTTGTGTATTGTATTATTTTCCGCTGCTATGTATTTAAATGTAATTTAAATCTCTGATATTTCTGTGTAATATTCATTTATACTCTGTATATTCTTGTAATCTGATGCATTGTTGTAATATACAATGAAACGTTCTTCTGTTTGCGTTCTGTTGTGGTTTGTTCTCGAACTATCCAACGCTTTCCTTTACGGGGAAGTTACGGGTTTTCACACTACTCGACTGCCCATGTGGAAAATAGGGGCACCCGAGTTTGCAAGGGAAAAGCAAACTACAGGTCAGTCATGGGACTGGTGTGAGAAACTCTACAGTTAAAATTAACTTATCAAAATGATAAGGCAAATCACAGGACCACGCCGCTAATGCGGAACGGGTTTACCCCTATGAATGCCAGTGTATAAACAACAATCAATAGTTATGGATCTACTATGCATCAATCAACATGCAATATCCCAATCTACCCATTTAGATTAACCACTACACTTAGATTTTCCAAATCCAATTCAATTTATAGAAATTATTCCTTTGGACTTTATTTCCGGATTTCCTATTTCAAATCATTTGAAATACATATCTAACTTTCTATATCAAAGTAGATTTCACTTCGGGATCTCAAATCAAATCGTTTGGAAATATGAATTCCAAAACATAACAATGCATACAAACAAGTATGCAACCAAATATCCGACTCCCCCTAGACAAGGCAAAGGGCACACACCTAAGTAACTCGATATATATATATATATATATATATATATATATATATATATGCACCTCCCACTATGGAGCAGGCTACATCGACGATGCACCTCCCCACATGGAAGCATACAGCGCCCATCTCACCCATACTTTTAGTCGTCCGGGTTACTCGAATCTCTAGCCACATACCAAATCATTTCATTTCCCAAAGTCGGGAAAATCATTTCACAACATAATAATCACAAGTACTTTCAAAATATAGTACTATACATCAGCAATTCACACATATGATTAGTCACTATTAATCACATAACCTTTGAGCTCGTACGTCTCAAAGAAGGGTGTTAATCAAGAGAATAAATTCTCCGCCACCAAACAGATACATCATTAATAGCAACTAATCGAATATGTGATGAACTAAAATGTAAAACCATAACACATTTCCAAATCATTTCCAAATCATCGGATTTTAGCCCTCGAAATCCTTTTTGTTTTATAAAACATTTTTATAAAACATTCCCTGTCCAAAATCGGGAATATATTTCTTTTCACTTAAGAAAAAAAATCATTTCAAAATCATTCATTAAATTTGAAATGAACACAACTCGCTAAACACTTCATAGTCAAATCGTGAAGTGTTTCACAAGGCGTTAGCATACCAGTATTTCTACCCAACCCAATGCTAAATGTAAAAGCATATTCTGCTCATAAACTGGTCGAGCACCATCCAGATAATCAATCAGTCACAATCAATATCAACAACCACGTATATTTGGTTTGCACCACATCTCATGTTTTGGTAAATTTAATCACCATTCATTTATTCAAATCTAATTAAAGATTTATTCAAACTCCAATTGGTTTCATCTCTAAAATCATTTCAATTGATTGTTCTACTTTTTGGAAATTAATCATGCTTTTACTCAGGTTAAAGAACTAATGTCTTTTAAACACAGTTCATGGCAAACCCCAAATCTAATTTGATATTAAATACAAGGCTCTGAATAGAAATATATCGGCTTATATTCAACATCAAATTCTGAAATCAACAAATATCGTATTGGAATAACGATATATATATATATATATATATATATATATATCTTCCAAATTCCTCCACAATGTCCGTATAATCACGGAATCCAATGTCGAAATATTCCGAAGATAATTTCGATTCAAATCCATTCCAATTCATATATTGGAAATTCTGGTTATTTTTAAAACCATTTCAAATCCAATTTATTTATTCAAAAATATTGGATTAATTTTTCTAGTTCAAAACTAGTTCATTTTGATAAAAATATATTTTTATCTTTTCAAATATGTAATTTTTCATCCCAATTCTTTCCAAATCATTTCTTATGATTTTACACTAATTATTGATATTTTTAATAATTTTATCAAGGCCCGTACAGTCGATTTCCAATAACGGCCACCAAACTGCACTTACACCGACCTTTTCCAAATTTGATTTGGACATAATTCCAAATCCAACCGTTAGATTTCAAATATCTAATATTCGTTAGAAATCTCTTTTCGATATGAACCCAACGATTCCGGTTTTGGGAGAATCCGACGGTCGGATCTCTCGTAATATCCATTCGAAGTCAAAGGTCGAAATTCGTGAACTGCCACAGCGCGGCGCATTCTATTCAGGCCATTATATATATAATATATATTATATATATTTCGTCGATTTCCTTTTAAAACGTATTTTAAAATTCGTTTTAAATTCGTTTCAAAAACGATTTCTACTTCATTTTCAATTTTATATCAAAATTGAATATTCCATATACACGACAATTTTATACAATGTATATACATGTTAAAAATTATATTTTTAACAATCAAATAACTTTCACATTTCATATTTGTTTTCACATTTCATATACACATATATATATATTCACATTCACAGTACATATACATATTTCTATTTTCACATCATATATATACATTTTTTTTCACATCATATATATATTTTTCACCTTTCATATATATATATATATATAATTTTCATAACGTTATGTATATATATTTTCACCTCGTATATATATATATATAATTTTCACCTCATATATATATATATATTATTTTCACCTCGTATATATATATATATATATATATAATTTTCACCTCGTATGTGTGTATGTATATATATATATATAATTTTCACCTCGTATATATATATATATATTATTTTCACCTCGTATATATATATAGTATTTTCACATCATATATATATTTTTCTTATTTCATTTCACATCAGATCAATTTATTTCATTTCACATCACGATCAGTTTATTTCATTTCACATCGCGATCAATTTTCACATAGAATACAATCAAACAAGTCGTCCATGGTCTGTGGATGACGGGGAGCAGTTCATATATGCAGTTACAAAATAAATAACTGTACAGAAAATTTATTGTGAGAGAATTCTCACCGTGGTCGGTTTCTGAAATCGTTTTGAATAACGATTGTTTTCAATTAAATTAAACAACGTGTTTAATTTAATCAAAATCTGCAGTTGCCCCAAATCTTGTCCGCGTTTGTTCCACTACCAAGCCCTCGTCGCCACGGTTACATCGAAACCAGTTTCATCGAATTCTTTTGGTGTATGAACAAGTTATGGCCATCTAGAAATTAATTACTTTAATAAAATAATTAACTAGTAAAATTTTAATTAATTTCTCACCCCCTAATACATCTTCTCCCTGTAATAGTTCAACCCATCGTCGAACTCGTTTGACCATTTGCGCATGATAAATCAGGGGGCTGGAGGATGATTGGCAGGCGCCTCAAGAGGGGGCGTGACGTCGCCTACCTGCGCCTGGAACGGCGCCACCTCCGGTGTCCTCTATGCCTGGCGATTGGTGCTTGAACGCGCCAGCTTTAGGCGTAAGATTTGAGAAATCCAGAGCACAAATTCGGATCTTGACCGTTGGATTTGTCAAGCTTGAAGAGATGAAGAATCTTCTAATTTGAAATTTCTTGGATAGTTGAATGGATCAAAGATTTTGAGGGAATGAATTTCCGAGTTCAGCTGCCGTTCATTGAGGAAGAAGGCAAACGAGAAAATCTTGACTGCATGGATATGTTTGACTAGGGTTTAGACATAAACATGATATATATATTTATATTTAAATAATATTTAATTCCCACTACACTTGTTTATCGCTGGAACTCCGAATCAAACCCAACGACTGTCGCCCCTAGCTAAATTCCCTCATTCCGAACACAATGGGATATGTTTCGTAACCCAATTCAGTTGTTATGATCAGTTTTTCTTTAAATTACAATATAAATCAATTTATATTTAATTTAAACGTACATTTTAATTTACCAGAGCCATATACGGACTCTAAAAATTCCCGAAAAAATATTTTCTAGCTTCGCATTGACGATATGTCCTAATAAAACTAATTTCATCTAATTCTGAGACTGGTTGAAAAATGGCCATTTTCCAGTCGATTAAATTCAACTAAAACTGATCAAACACGTTTTCTTTTGCAACGCTCACATATTGGTTTCAAAAATTATGAATTTTGAAACCTAGCAATAATTTGATATCCCGGATCCAACAAAAGTGGTTTCGTAAAAAACCGAGGTCGTTTGCAAAATTTCCATTTTTAAGGGCCAGAATTCCATAGCGACTATTCTGAATTTTCATCTGGGCATAACTTTTTATCCCCGCTATGAAATTTCGATTTTTCGGATTCGTTGGAAAGATATTCTCAAATAGATTCAAATATTTTTGGTTTCACTAAAATCCGGTTTTTTTTGAATCCTGTACATTCATTTGAAATTTGAAATCGAATTTTTGAACTACCGCGCCATTCAATTCCCTTTTATAATTAAAAATAAATATTTATATTCAAACGACAATTCAAATAAATATATACGTTCTAATTCTATTCAAAACAAATTTCTCTTCGTTATTATGTAAAATTGGTTCGGATTTCCGGGTTATTACAACGGAAGACCTCGTTATTGGTGGAGGCTCGCTGCTCTGGAAGGCTGTGTGGTTGATCGACGAAGCATGGTAATTGTTGAAGGGGGTTGTTTGGGAGTTCGGTGGATCGTATGGAGGAGGAGAACGAGGAAGTGGTGGCAGAGAGGAGGGGGGCGATGCCGAACATCTCGAAGTGGCAGAAGAAAATGGGCCTTAGGGTTTTTAATTTGTGGAATAAAATGGTGGAGGCGGCTGGTAATGAGGAGGGTTACGGTAGTAAGGGATGGAAGGGTTTTAAAGTTAAGCGGGTCAGGTTCTTTTTGGGCTGAAGGGTTAAGGTAAAGCCCATTTAAATGTATAAGAACCATGTTTAAAATTTTAATTTAATTTATAAACTTGTTTATGTGATTTCTCGCACGTACGTTATCAGATTCAAGCGCGGTCAGTCTCGTTGGGACCGTAGAGACGAGAAATTCGAGATGGAGCAGAGGTTGGTTAGGATCGGGAACAATTGAAAATTTTAGTCAAATTAAACGTCAGTTTAATTTGACTAAAAACGAGATATTTGTCGACGGATTTAAATCAAGGTGAGTTAAACTCACTCAGCTATCCCCATTTATATTTTATATAAATTGGATTTTTATTTTGCGTGTTCTGGTTGTTAGTAATTGACCGCTTGTTAGTTATATAATTATTGCTGATTCAATTACTGAAAATTAATTGTCCTTTAATTTTAGAAAAAATACCAATCATTTTGATTTGACCCGAATAATGTAGTTTCCCCTTGATTGGTCACATTTATAAGCGTGCTTGAATTGTTTGAATTGGTTGTTAATTGTTTGGTGATCGTTATAGAAATTATCAATCAAATAAAAAGGAATGGTTGATTATTATTGATTGTTGAACCTTATTTCAACATTTATTCTGATAGTAACCAATGGGTAGTATGGTTGGGTAATTGGCATCACCTGGCCTATAAATCAATCGATTTATAAAATATGGGTTTTATCGACAGTGAATCGATAATAATTAAGTTATATATATATTTTATAATGAAAATAGGTTTTGAAAGTTATTACATTGAAAGGTTATTTAAAAAGGAAAAATATTAATTATTTAAAGTTTATAAGAAATTATGAAATTTGTTTTATAACGAATTCTTATGTAGATAAGAATTATAAGCAAAGAGCAAGAAATAACCTAGTGGTTAAGTATTTGATTAATCGTGAATGATTAAATAAAGTTATTTAAACTAATTATATTTTAATTAATTTAAAAGAGGAATTAAATAGAATTGGTTAGAAGAGTAATCATGTTTTGTGTTGACTAAATCGACCATTGAAACTAAGTTAGACTTTAATTTAGTGAAATAACTTAATGAGTAATTGGTTAATCTTAGTAAGAGTTTAAAAAGGAAACTCATATTTATTATAGTAAATAAAGGAGTTAATTAATTTGCATTGATTAATGTTGAAGTAAATAATCTCTTCTTAAATGTAATACATTTAAGTAACCAAGTTTGAAAGGAAATGTAGTCGAATGTTGGAAAGAAGCTAGGAGTGAGTTTTATTAATTGAGCTCGAGTCTTATAATGAAGCAATAATGAGGGTTAAGCGAATACATAGCTTAAAAAGGAAGTTTTACTTCACGTTTGAATTAAGAAAAGGGAGGTGAAGATGTAAAGGGTTTATATTAAACCTGAAATTTATAAACAAGGTTTATAAGTGGAATATGAGTTTAAACGTCATTTTTGAATACAAAATAATCAATGATGGAATTAAGTTAAACCATTAGAATCGAAAAGAGATTTCCCAAAGGAAAAAGGAATTGGGAAAAGAGATTAAAGTTGAGCTTGGTAAAAAGTTTGGAAATGGGATTGTAGTAACAATCCGGTTATGAAACAAAGTTATTTAAATAAGTCAAGAATTAATAAATATGATGTTAGAAATAATTATTAAATTAACAAATTAAGCGAAATTAATTATTTTTTTAAAAGAGGGACTTCCAAAAAGGGGAAGAAGAACTATAAGGCTATATTTTAAATAAACAAGATAAGTGGATGTGTTTTGGTATTAAATTGAATATCGGTTCTTGAATTACAACTCGTATTTATTTGAGGATAAGAACGTTGTTGATCAAGGTCTGAGTGGTAATTAAAATACCCCAACTTGAATGATTTCGGTACTATCCAAGGGTAACACTAGTTGGTAATGGCAAGAATGTATGTTAAGATTTCCAAAATAGTGGAGATAATATGAGATGATATTTTCCTCTAGTAACGGAATTAAAAAAAAGAATGGGCGATAATTTTAAAAGCCAAGTGATGCTGAGTACTAGACCAGTGAATCCATTTTTATGATTTCATGGATGTTTATTTGATAGTTAAATAACCTACTATCAAATCTGACCTTTACAATTGTTGGTATGGAAAGACCGGGATCGAATGTATATTCGAAAACCATTCCGACCAACAAATACGAAATATATAGAAGATATCATGCGACGATCGAGATGGAGCATTTGAAGACCATAGATTTTCATAAAGCGGAAGAACCACTTACAATCTCTGATTTGACCCGGAGATATACTGGGGTTCTGTCATGGTTAGAATCTATGGATTGCAAGGACTACTCGCTGCTGATCCATGGGGTGATTCCTATATTGGATGCAGTAGGAGAGTACCTGCAGTTCATCCTGTTCTTGGATGACTTGTATGGACGGATGTCTGACAGAGTATTTCTTAAGGGTCACGTACGTTGATTTGTACAAACGTATCTCTGGTAGTGGCGGAGAGGGGCACCTCTCTAGTTTAACGACCAGAATATTTTTGTGGACGTCAATTAATGATTTGGCGGATCTGACAATGTGTCATTCAAAGTGTATGATGACCAGATGTGTTCTGACCTCAAGCTTCATCAACCAGGAATTGACAGAAATCGGGCAGGCAGCATGGCTATGTGGGTCGCTCCCATTAGGGTGTATAATCGCCTATCTAGAGAAAATCCATTTCATTCTTTAATCTATTTCGATGTTGTCCCTTTTTCAGGAAACGGTGGTTTGAGCCCAACCGTTGGTGATATACATTCGATACACTCAAGCGAAATGAGTGGTCGATCATGTGTGGGTCGGGTTGCAAGACGTTCTTGTTGAACCCATGTATTCGCCTCTAGAGATACACTATCGGCAGGTGGTGCCATACCTTGTCACGGTTGGAATCCAATCTCCAATAAGTGCCCACGGTTTTGTTTGTATATATATATATATATATATATACATGGAGCGTGAGATGCAAGCGTTCCACTAGATTGATATTTACTTGTATTTAGACACTATTATAATATCAGATAAGATATTGGTTTCAAAAATGTTTTGGTTATCGTAAGGTAAAAACCGTCCGTATTTATGTGTGGATTTGGTCTTACGATTATCCTTTTCTTTCAAAAAGATTTTAACTTTAAAATCAACTTGTGTGATACCCTAAATACTGTGCGAGTTTTTCTTACTCTGGTTCACCAGACTGACCCGGTGTTTTGTAAATACTCGGGTTAGCTCGGGGTGTACAGGTTCAGGTTATCAGGTACTGCGAAGTCCAGAGACGAGCTGAGATGTTCAGACATATGATATCTAGTATTTATTCCGCTGTGTATATGAGGAAAGATTATTATGATTGTCCAGAGAATGTTGATATACTCTGATATTTTAAGTATTTTCAAAAGTTCTCAATAAAAAATTATTTCTGAATTATATTTTGTTCCGCTGCGATGTGAGATTCTGTGTTGTGTTGGTTCTTCTTCTTCCTCTATTCTAATATGTCTTTCTTTCTTACCTCACCCTCTAATTTCTTTCTATAAACGTTCCAGTGTTTTCGGTGTTTGGAAGGTCGGCATGAGTTAGGGTAAATGTATTTATGTCGATTTTCAGGGCCGAAAATCCTAGGTTCATTACAATATGGCCCCGATAAATTAAAATGTACATTTAAATTCAATATATATTGATTTATGTTTTAATTTTAACAAAAAATGATTGAAACAGACGAATTTGCTTACGAAACATATCCCATTGTGTCCGGAATGGGGTATTTAGCTATGTGCAATAATCGTTGGGTTTGATTCGGAGTTCTTGATGATTCGGTGTTCTTGATGATTTGGAGTTTTAAAGTGAATTAAATTATATATATATACATACATATATATATATGTAACCTAGAAAATCGGTCAAACCCTCTTCTTCATTCATTGCGCAGTCAACCCAAAAACTTCCGTCGCTCAAAACATTTCAACCACCGAATTTGTTTTGACTAAATCATTCAATCTCTTCAAATCGGTTTAACATTTAATCGAAGTTTCAAAACAAAGTTGGAGAGATTTTTGTGCTCTTCAATTGGGTACGGTGATGATGGAGTTTAGTGTTGTGGAATGTGGGATTTTGGCGATTAAACACAACGGGTTCGTGGCTGATTTTCATGACCTTCAGGCGTGCGAGATGGAGGAGGTTCCTGGCGGTGAGGGAGGGCGTTTCGGCGCTTCAATGGGCGGTGGCTGATGGAGGTCCGATCATCACTAAGGCGAGGGGCGGCGGCTTGTTTAAATCGATCATGGGTTTCGATGTTGGTTCCAGGAAGGAATGAAGATGATGAGGGTTTTTGAACCCCTTAATGATGTGGTTAATCCTTAACCCTAGTAATTGGTGATAATTATATTATTAGTTAACTTATATATTAATTTAAATTCAAATCAAACTTGTAATGATAATATCTTTGCCATACGAAATCAGAAATGGACAAATTTCGATGTGTTGGATTCCTCTCATCGAGCACTACACGATAGAACGAACCAGGATAGAAATGAAGCAAATAAGAATTCGTGGCGATTTAAATCCAGACCGTCCAATAAAGAATGACGAAGTGGAAATTGACTGTGAGAACTCTCTCCCACTCAAATTATTTTACAATTATTATATAATAGGTTGCAAACGGGGCTTAGTGGCTCTTGACACTATTTTTTTGTACAAACCATAGGTGATTGTTTGTTTGGATTGTGATTGGGATTGTCATTGATTGGTACTGTTGTATATATAAAATTATTTATATAAAATGTATATAAAATTATCAAGAAAATAAAATAAATATTCATTTACAAATCGGATGGTTTGATTATGTACACCTATTTGACTGATGTTGATTGGGAAGATAAATTTTACACATCGCCCAACTACACAAATAATTATCAGTATTTGTTGTTTGAAAACCCCTTACGGGTATTGGGATGATATTTGACATACAATGATCCCAATAGTCAATGGTATCTCAATCGATGGGTTGACAGACTGTATAAGCATTATTTATTTATTTTAATACTTATACAGTTGTAAAATTCACTCTGGACGTTGTATGAGTTTTTAATGATTGTTTATCATTATTGTTGTACACATGCGATGTATGAAATCCATATAACTAAAATTATATGGTAATTGACTGAGTCTGATTCCAGTTCAGAATTAACAAATATTTTAAAATAATATTCGGTGAATAATCAAAATGTGATTTTGATGTCCGATTTTGGATGGACACGAAAATATTGAAATGTGAAGTCGTGTTAAGTAGATAAACTCCATTTTAACACAAATGGGATTTTCTGTCGATTTTATTCATTTTATAATGAATGTCGAAAAGTGATTTCAAAATCTGATGTTTTGAAAATATTATCATTTTAATATTATAATGATATAGAGTATTCAATTTTGATTTAAAATTGAAAAGGAAGTTAACGGAAATCGGTGATATATATATATATATATATATATATATATATATATATATATATATATATATATATATGTTTAATGGCCTGAATAGAACGCGCCGTGCAATGACCGTTCGCGAATTTCGACCATTAAATTCAAATTGATGTAATGGGAGATTCGACTATCGGATTCTCCTAAAACCAGAATCTTTGGGTTCGTATCGAAAAGATGTAACAATCCGGAAAATCTGGGCCAGTTTAAAATTTTTATTTCGGCAATTTTAGCGAGTTTTGATTACTTAAAATGAATTATTTTAAATAATATCGTCGAAAAATTTATTTTGAATAGAATTCGAACGAATATATTTATATAGTTCGTCGTTAGAATATAAAATATAAAACCTTTTACATTAAAACCCCTCTCCCCAAATCAGTTTTCCCGACACCCTCACTCTCTCCTTCGTGATCGGAAATGGCGACCGCCGCCTTGACCTTCCATCGCCCCCCCCCCCCCAGCGACTGATGGCGCCACCACACTTCCTCCTCCTCTCGAGCTCGCTCCTCTTCCTCTTCTATTCTGGCCCGCTTGAACCCTAGACCGCGCCAGTCGCACTCGGTTTTGGGGCTGATCGGAGCTCCGAGTTTCACCTTGTTCAAGGCGTCGGTGGGGGCTTCAAGGTCAGTCGAAGTGGCAATATCGGATCGAGGAACGATGCCTCGTGGAGCGGGCAAGAAGAAGCCCTATGTCATGAGAGAGCTTGCGCGATGTCCAGGAGGGTATTGGTGAAGAAGGGTTCCTGAAGCTTTCGTGAGGAAGAAAGGTAATTAAAAAGAAAACAGTTAGTTTAAATTCAATTTTTTTTATATAAGTAAATTCTGATTTTTAATTTAAGTTAAAAACTGATTTGATTTAAATAAGTAAAAATTCTGATTTTTAATTTAAGTTAAAAACTGATTTGATTTAAATAAGTAAAAATTCTGATTTTTAATTTAAGTTAAAAACTGATTTGATTTAAATAAGTAAATTCTGATTTTTTAAGTTAAAAACTGATTTGATTTAAATAAGTAAATTCTGATTTTTAAAGAGAAAAACTGATTTGATTTAAATAAGTAAATTCTGATTTTTAAAGAGAAAAACTGATTTAAAAAAAAAAACATTTAAAAGCTGATTTTAAAAGGGTTTTAAAACTGATTTTATTTTAAGATTTTAAAAAAGAAAAAGATTTAAACTTTAAAATAGAAAAAATCATATTTTTAAGAATAGTAAAAATATGATTTTTATATATTGAACTTCGATAGAAAAATTCGATTTTTATATATTGAATAGCAAACTAAAAATTCGATTTTTATATATTGAATAGAGAAGTAAAAATTCGATTTTTACATATGTAGTGGCTACGGGCAAAGAAGATGACGAAGATGCGAGAACAGTGAAGATTTCCTGCATTGGAAGTGCCGTGGAGCTAGGATAGCTATATGTGAGAACTTCTCACTCAAATTCTATTTTTCTAGTTATATATATATACTAGGATGCAGACGGTGCTTATTAGAAGCACCCGACACCCGTCCACATACCATGGACTTGTTTGTTTGGTTGTGTAGTTGGTTAGATTATTTGTTTTGGATTTGATTGATTGGTTGAATTGGAAATTGATTAAAATTGATATGTGAATGGCGTGGGCCTTCACTAGACCGGGGATAAGGCTAGGCCTCGTCCCGTTTCTAGTATCGTGCCGTTTTGCCGCCGAAATTTTCTAAAATGTGTTAGAAAAATAAAAATATCATTTTATTTAAAGAATGAACTTAATAGAAATTCATATGTTGGAATAAAATGTTTTTTCGTTAAAAATATAATTTTTAACGTGAATGTGAATAAATAATATTCATTTACAAACCAGACGGTTTGTTTATGTACACTTAATTGAATGACATTGATTGGGACGATAAATTTTACACATCGCCCAACTGCACAAATAAAATATGTGTTTGATTGTTTGAAATCCCACACGGGTGTTAGGATGAAATTTGAAGTTCACTCATCCAGATTGATTAAATATGTCGATCGATTGATTGACAGGCTGTTATAAGCGTTGAATATCTATATTTGATGCTTATACAGTGTAGTGCACTTTGGTTGATGGTTGATTATTTTTCAATGCTATTATATACATGTGTTGTATGAAAATCCATATAATTAACATTATATGGTGATTGATTGGGCCTCATTCCAATTTAGAAAATAAAGAATATTATAAAATAAAGGTTCATGTGTTGACTGTACTCATCCGTTGAGATTAGTCATGTGTTGAACGATATATTTTAATAATAAAGTTTACATCTTTAGCAATATAAAATAAAGGTTCATGTGTTGACAGTACTCATCCATTGAGATTGGTCATGTGTTGAACGAAATATTTTGATAATAACAACTATTTTGAAAAAGAAATATTTGAAATAGAATATTTGAAAATAGAAATTTATGAAGCCGTGTTGATTAGATTGACGCCATTTTGACGTGAACGATATTTATATCGATTTTATTCATTTTATCGAAATGAACATTGAAAAGTAATTTTGAAATCGAATATTTCGAAATGAAATGAATTGAATTGAAAACGATTTCGAAATGAATTGAATTGAAAACGATTTCGAAATGAATTGAATTGAAAACGATTTCGAAATGAATTGAATTGAAAACGATTTCGAAATAAATTGAATTGAAAACGATTTCGAAATGAATTGAATTGAAAACGATTTCGAAATGAATTGAATTGAAAACGATTTCGAAATGAATTGAATTGAAAACGATTTCGAAATGAATTGAATTGAAAACGATTTCGAAATGAATTGAATTGAAAACGATTTCGAAATGAATTGAATTGAAAACGATTTCGAAATGAATTGAATTGAAAACGATTTCGAAATGAATTGAATTGAAAACGATTTCGAAATGAATTGAATTGAAAACGATTTCGAAATGAATTGAATTGAAAACGATTTCGAAATGAATTGAATTGAAAACGATTTCGAAATGAATTGAATTGAAAACGATTTCGAAATGAATTGAAAATGAATTCAAATTGAATTGAAAGCAAATTGAAATGAATTCAAATTGAATTGAAATTTGAATTGAATAGAAATGAATCTTAAAACGAATTTATGAAGAAGAATTCAATTTTGATTTGAATTGAAATGAAAGTTGAAATCTCTTTTGAAACGGATTTAAAACTATTTATATAATTCGTTTTTAATAGAAATCGACGAAATATATATTATATATATTATATATATAATATAATGGCCTGAATAGAACGCGCCGCGCCGCGGCAGTTCGTGAATTTCGACCATTTATTTCAAACGGACATTACGGGAGATCCGACCGTCGGATTCTCCTAAAACCGGAACCGTTGGGTTCGTATCGAAAAGAGCTTTCTAATGAATATTAGAAATTTGAAATCTAACGGTTGGATTTGGAGATACGTCCAAATCAAATTCGAAAAAGGTCGCTGTAAGTGCAGTTCGATGACCGTTGATGGAAATCGACTGTACAGGCCTTGATAAAATTATTAAAAATAGTAATAATTTGTGTAAAATCATAAGAAATGATTTGTGAAGATTTGGGATGAAAAACTCCATATTTGAAAAGATAAAAATAGATTTTTATCGAAATGAACTAGTTTTGAACTAGAAATATAATTCTATTTATTTTTAAATAATAAATTGAATTTGAAAAGGGTTTTGAAAATAACCAAAATTTCCAATGATTGCATTGGAGTGGATTTGAATCGAAATTGTCTTCGGAATATTTCGATGTTAGAATTCGTGATTACACAGATGTTGTTATGGAAATTTGAAAGATATATATATATATATATATCGTTATTTTCGATACGACATTTGTTAATCGTAGGATTTGATATTGAATATAAGCCGATATATTTTCTATTCAGAGCCTTATATTGAATATCAAATGTGATTTGGGTTTGTCGTGAATGGTGTCTTCACTAACACTGTTCTTGAACCCAGTTGAGAAAAGATTAAATCTTTTTATTTAGATTTAATGAAGTGTACCAATTAAAAATGATATTTAATTGGAATTGAATTGGGAATGATTTTTGGGTTTATCGTGAACAGTGTTTTAAATAACACTTGTTCTTTAACCCGATAATTAATGGAATTGATTTTTGGGTTTATCGTGGACAGTGTTTTTAAATAACACTCGTTCTTTAACCCGATAATTAATGAAGGTGATAAAGGGTTTATTGTGAACTGTGTTTTTAAATGACACGGATTCTTTAACCCAGTCACAGATTAAAACTAAGTGGAGTTTTAATGAATCTTTAATTAGATTGAAATAATCGAAATGGAGTATCACCAGTTTTGCTCCAGGCGATAGTTAAATCTTTAATTAGATTTGAACGTGAAATGGTAATTGAATTTACCGATAACACCGTGGTGTTAGATATGAAGTATAACCAGTTTTACTTCATGGGATGAATAGGTTGGGATTGGGGAATTAAAACAAATGATTACTTCGGTAAAGTTCGTTAATCCCGACTAGTTTGAATTGATATTCAAAAGTAGATTGAAGAATAAATTAAAGAATTTATCTTTGATAAAATTAATGGGAACCTTTCCCTATGAATGTGAAATTTAGGAATTAACTGTCGGTTAGCCAAGCAGAATGGTTTTCTGGATATTGATCTGATGTTGGTTTCGGCCTTCGGGGTTAATATTTGGGGAATTATTCTCTTGATTAATTTACGGTTAATGACTGATGAATTGGAATGAGGCGTATGTTGTGTTTGTGTAACACTTATTCAAAATATACGCGAGTTATTCGGAAAGACCGGGTTTATCCCATTCTGGATAACTGATACGACGATAAGTCGAAGATGAAGACGATGGTCGAAGACCGGAGTTCTTCACGTCGTTTGGGTGGTTACTGATGATCTTGATTGGGATGTACACCCAAGAAGATGGAAACAGTTAGTGATCGTCCAGACGTACTTGGAGATCGATGGATATGCGGGGTACTAGGTGCCTCCGGTTTCGTTCAGACCCAGGACGGACTTGTAAATGGACTGTGTGTCTGACATTGGATTTTAGTCCGTGTGATTGATCTCTATTAAATATATATCTGCTTGGCGGCGGAGAATTTATTCTCTTGCTTAACGCCCTTCTCTGAGACGTACGAGCTCAGGGGTTATATATCGATGGATATCAAACGCATGGAGTGAATTGCTTGTGTGGCATGCCTAAGTGGCAATTGATCGAGGCTTCTGTTGAAAAGCAAAGTCTTGTGGTGATGATCAAAGCACGGCCTTTGTGGCATAGCTTTGTGTAACGTTTACTTCGCGAGTTTCACACCCGGTATGAACCAAAAACGGGAGACGGACCTCAGGGAGGGCATGCGTTTCTTTCTAGTTAGAAGTGGCGTCAGTGGTTTTACACGCCCTGACGAGTTTGACTTATGTGGTTGTTGCTGTTGCGAGGCACCTCGGATTGATCGGTCGTTCTCGAACCGATGGAGTCATTCGTTGGCTCATTGACACCCCAAAGGGTGGGGAAACGCAGTGTTCAGGGTTTAAGTTTAATCCACATCGGTGGACCGGCCCTGTCGCTCCAAGGGACGATGCGTTCTGTTCCTGAGACACGGGCTAGAGCGTCTCGAATCGGTTGAGGACTATCTTTTGCCTCGGTTCATAGACGGAAATCCAATTTCCAAATACGTGACATTTGCGGTTTTATTTGTAGAACCTAGTATGGTGACATAGTGGGATGGGGCACTCATGCCGCCTATGATTGATATTTATGATTTGAAGTTGTTTCATACGCTATGCACTTATTATAGTATCAAATGATTTGTTTTAAACGTATCAAGCATGCTTTGGCTGTTATAAGGTAAAAACCCTATCCTCCGGCTTGCGTTGCATTGTGTGATGGGACCTGGGTCTTATAACAGCTTCATTTTTCTTTATTTAGCATTGCGATGTTTGTTTTATGCACTGGTATTCTTGGGAGGAAACCCGTTCCGTGTTATACGGCGTGGTCCCTTGATTTACCTAATGATTTAAAATAAAGATTAATAACTGTTTTAGTTCTCACACCAGTCACATGACTGACCTAGAGTTTATTGTTTTAACCTAAACTCTGGGTGCCCCTATTTTCGACACGGGCAGCTAGTAGTTTTGGTTTTGCAGATTTATATTCACAGGATCCTGGTTTACAGCTGGAACGATATCCGGAAAGCTTTGTATCCGTATATCTCCTTCTAGTTGTGTATTTTATTACTTTCCGCTGCTATGTATTTAAATGTAATTTAAATCTCTGATATTTCTGTGTAATATTCATTTATACTCTGTATATTCTTGTAATCTGATGCATTGTTGTAATAAGCAATGAAATATTCTTCTGTATGTGTTCTGTTGTGGTTTGTTCTCGAACTATCCGACACTTTCCTTTACGGGGAAGTTACGGGTTTTCACAGTTGGTATCAGAGCTTTGGTTTACAAAGCTAGAGAACCAGACACATTAGAAACATACGAAAGAATTCATCAGATATTGGATTAGCAATATCCAATGAGAATGACTCGTTAGAGATAGGATCAGTAATATCCTAGAACGAGTGTGAAGAGTATATTTTTAAAATGAAAGAAAAATTTGTTTTGAAAATTTAAATTAACTATTCGTATTTGATTATTTATTTATATTGATTAGGACAGTCCAGTATATAAAGATTTTGCATATACGCCTTGCAAACGTGTATTTGAAGTTTTAATATACTGGATAGATATAGAATTACACTCTAATCGCCTGGAGATGATTTTGATGATGGAGCTCCATCATTAGAATTTATGTTCGTGCGACGAAAGTGAGATTTCTATATATTTCCTATCGACTGGTGTGAGAACCAAAATTAGATAGGGCTTATTGTTGTGATTTGGTATCAAAAATCTGATTTGACTACATATCAAAATTATGAATTTGAAATGATAATTCACTAATTGATTGATGTTTGTGTTGTTTGTTTAATTGTTTGATAATTTTGAACCATTAGCCTAATTGAATCAAATATTGAATTGTATTGAAAATTGGTCGCATCTGCTTGCATATACATGTATATCATTGAACAGGTCATAGCAAGGAGGCTAGAACCAGAGAATAAAATTTGTTTGCCCGACAAATAGGTACATGTTTACTACATAATTTACTGTTTTGTTTGGGTGATGATGATTTTGTGAGCCTATTGGCTAGCCGCTAGGCTTTTTCTTTTTGAGATCTGAAGGACCGGGGAAGCTGTTTGAAATTCCCCGATGCTCCCGGTGCAGGGGAGGTTATGGCGAAATTTTTCGAAAATTTAGGGTGTTAGCCAAATTTTTGAAATTTTGGAAATTCTCAGAAACTGAAGAGTTGGAGAATGGAAGCCAGATCGAGCGTAGGGCTGATTAATAAAACCACTTTCGACTTTGTTCCTTTTCGGGGACGAAAAGTTTTAAGTGGGGGAGATTGTAACAACCCGGAAAATCTGGGCCAGTTTAAAATTTTTATTTCGGCAATTTTAGCGAGTTTTGATTACTTAAAATGAATTATTTTAAATAATATCGTCGAAAAATTTATTTTGAATAGAATTCGAACGAATATATTTATATAGTTCGTCGTTAGAATATAAAATATAAAACCTTTTACATTAAAACCCCTCTCCCCAAATCAGTTTTCCCGACACCCTCACTCTCTCCTTCGTGATCGGAAATGGCGACCGCCGCCTTGACCTTCCATCGCCCCCCCCCCCCCCAGCGACTGATGGCGCCACCACACTTCCTCCTCCTCTCGAGCTCGCTCCTCTTCCTCTTCTATTCTGGCCCGCTTGAACCCTAGACCGCGCCAGTCGCACTCGCTTTTGGGGCTGATCGGAGCTCCGAGTTTCACCTTGTTCAAGGCGTCGGTGGGGGCTTCAAGGTCAGTCGAAGTGGCAATATCGGATCGAGGAACGATGCCTCGTGGAGCGGGCAAGAAGAAGCCCTATGTCATGAGAGAGCTTGCGCGATGTCCAGGAGGGTATTGGTGAAGAAGGGTTCCTGAAGCTTTCGTGAGGAAGAAAGGTAATTAAAAAGAAAACAGTTAGTTTAAATTCAATTTTTTTTATATAAGTAAATTCTGATTTTTAATTTAAGTTAAAAACTGATTTGATTTAAATAAGTAAAAATTCTGATTTTTAATTTAAGTTAAAAACTGATTTGATTTAAATAAGTAAAAATTCTGATTTTTAATTTAAGTTAAAAACTGATTTGATTTAAATAAGTAAATTCTGATTTTTTAAGTTAAAAACTGATTTGATTTAAATAAGTAAATTCTGATTTTTAAAGAGAAAAACTGATTTGATTTAAATAAGTAAATTCTGATTTTTAAAGAGAAAAACTGATTTAAAAAAAAACATTTAAAAGCTAATTTTAAAAGGGTTTTAAAACTGATTTTATTTTAAGATTTTAAAAAAGAAAAAGATTTAAACTTTAAAATAGAAAAAATCATATTTTTAAGAATAGTAAAAATATGATTTTTATATATTGAACTTCGATAGAAAAATTCGATTTTTATATATTGAATAGCAAACTAAAAATTCGATTTTTATATATTGAATAGAGAAGTAAAAATTCGATTTTTACATATGTAGTGGCTATGGGCAAAGAAGATGACGAAGATGCGAGAACAGTGAAGATTTCCTGCATTGGAAGTGCCGTGGAGCTAGGATAGCTATATGTGAGAACTTCTCACTCAAATTCTATTTTTCTAGTTATATATATATACTAGGATGCAGACGGTGCTTATTAGAAGCACCCGACACCCGTCCACATACCATGGACTTGTTTGTTTGGTTGTGTAGTTGGTTAGATTATTTGTTTTGGATTTGATTGATTGGTTGAATTGGAAATTGATTAAAATTGATATGTGAATGGCGTGGGCCTTCACTAGACCGGGGATAAGGCTAGGCCTCGTCCCGTTTCTAGTATCGTGCCGTTATGCCGCCGAAATTTTCTAAAATGTGTTAGAAAAATAAAAATATCATTTTATTTAAAGAATGAACTTAATAGAAATTCATATGTTGGAATAAAATGTTTTATCGTTAAAAATATAATTTTTAACGTGAATGTGAATAAATAAATATTCATTTACAAACCAGACGGTTTGTTTATGTACACTTAATTGAATGACATTGATTGGGACGATAAATTTTACACATCGCCCAACTGCACAAATAAAATATGTGTTTGATTGTTTGAAACCCCACACGGGTGTTAGGATGAAATTTGAAGTTCACTCATCCTGATTGATTAAATATGTCGATCGATTGATTGACAGGCTGTTATAAGCGTTGAATATCTATATTTGATGCTTATACAGTGTAGTGCACTTTGGTTGATGGTTGATTATTTTTCAATGCTATTATATACATGTGTTGTATGAAAATCCATATAATTAACATTATATGGTGATTGATTGGACCTCATTCCAATTTAGAAAATAAAGAATATTATAAAATAAAGGTTCATGTGTTGACTGTACTCATCCGTTGAGATTAGTCATGTGTTGAACGAAATATTTTAATAATAAAGTTTACATCTTTAGCAATATAAAATAAAGGTTCATGTGTTGACAGTACTCATCCATTGAGATTGGTCATGTGTTGAACGAAATATTTTGATAATAACAACTATTTTGAAAAAGAAATATTTGAAATAGAATATTTGAAAATAGAAATTTATGAAGCCGTGTTGATTAGATTGACGCCATTTTGACGTGAACGATATTTATATCGATTTTATTCATTTTATCGAAATGAATATTGAAAAGTAATTTTGAAATCGAATATTTCGAAATGAAATGAATTGAATTGAAAACGATTTCGAAATGAATTGAATTGAAAACGATTTCGAAATGAATTGAATTGAAAACGATTTCGAAATGAATTGAATTGAAAACGATTTCGAAATGAATTGAATTGAAAACGATTTCGCAATGAATTGAATTGAAAACGATTTCGAAATGAATTGAATTGAAAACGATTTCGAAATGAATTGAATTGAAAACGATTTCGAAATGAATTGAATTGAAAACGATTTCGAAATGAATTGAATTGAAAACGATTTCGAAATGAATTGAATTGAAAACGATTTCGAAATGAATTGAATTGAAAACGATTTCGAAATGAATTGAATTGAAAACGATTTCGAAATGAATTGAATTGAAAACGATTTCGAAATGAATTGAAAATGAATTCAAATTGAATTGAAAGCAAATTGAAATGAATTCAAATTGAATTGAAATTTGAATTGAATAGAAATGAATCTTAAAACGAATTTATGAAGAAGAATTCAATTTTGATTTGAATTGAAATGAAAGTTGAAATCTCTTTTGAAACGGATTTAAAACTATTTATATAATTCGTTTTAAATAGAAATCGACGAAATATATATTATATATATTATATATATAATATAATGGCCTGAATAGAATGCGCCGCGCCGCGGCAGTTCGTGAATTTCGACCATTTATTTCAAACGGACATTACGGGAGATCCGACCGTCGGATTCTCCTAAAACCGGAACCGTTGGGTTCGTATCGAAAAGAGCTTTCTAATGAATATTAGAAATTTGAAATCTAACGGTTGGATTTGGAGATACGTCCAAATCAAATTCGAAAAAGGTCGCTGTAAGTGCAGTTCGATGACCGTTGATGGAAATCGACTGTACAGGCCTTGATAAAATTATTAAAAATAGTAATAATTTGTGTAAAATCATAAGAAATGATTTGTGAAGATTTGGGATGAAAAACTCCATATTTGAAAAGATAAAAATAGATTTTTATCGAAATGAACTAGTTTTGAACTAGAAATATAATTCTATTTATTTTTAAATAAATAAATTGAATTTGAAAAGGGTTTTGAAAATAACCAAAATTTCCAATGATTGCATTGGAGTGGATTTGAATCGAAATTGTCTTCGGAATATTTCGATGTTAGAATTCGTGATTACACAGATGTTGTTATGGAAATTTGAAAGATATATATATATATATATATATATATCGTTATTTTCGATACGACATTTGTTAATCGTAGGATTTGATATTGAATATAAGCCGATATATTTTCTATTCAGAGCCTTATATTGAATATCAAATGTGATTTGGGTTTGTCGTGAATGGTGTCTTCACTAACACTGTTCTTGAACCCAGTTGAGAAAAGATTAAATCTTTTTATTTAGATTTAATGAAGTGTACCAATTAAAAATGATATTTAATTGGAATTGAATTGGGAATGATTTTTGGGTTTATCGTGAACAGTGTTTTAAATAACACTTGTTCTTTAACCCGATAATTAATGGAATTGATTTTTGGGTTTATCGTGGACAGTGTTTTTAAATAACACTCGTTCTTTAACCCGATAATTAATGAAGGTGATAAAGGGTTTATTGTGAACTGTGTTTTTAAATGACACGGATTCTTTAACCCAGTCACAGATTAAAACTAAGTGGAGTTTTAATGAATCTTTAATTAGATTGAAATAATCGAAATGGAGTATCACCAGTTTTGCTCCAGGCGATAGTTAAATCTTTAATTAGATTTGAACGTGAAATGGTAATTGAATTTACCGATAACACCGTGGTGTTAGATATGAAGTATAACCAGTTTTACTTCATGGGATGAATAGGTTGGGATTGGGGAATTAAAACAAATGATTACTTCGGTAAAGTTCGTTAATCCCGACTAGTTTGAATTGATATTCAAAAGTAGATTGAAGAATAAATTAAAGAATTTATCTTTGATAAAATTAATGGGAACCTTTCCCTATGAATGTGAAATTTAGGAATTAACTGTCGGTTAGCCAAGCAGAATGGTTTTCTGGATATTGATCTGATGTTGGTTTCGGCCTTCGGGGTTAATATTTGGGGAATTATTCTCTTGATTAATTTACGGTTAATGACTGATGAATTGGAATGAGGCGTATGTTGTGTTTGTGTAACACTTATTCAAAATATACGCGAGTTATTCGGAAAGACCGGGTTTATCCCATTCTGGATAACTGATACGACGATAAGTCGAAGATGAAGACGATGGTCGAAGACCGGAGTTCTTCACGTCGTTTGGGTGGTTACTGATGATCTTGATTGGGCTGTACACCCAAGAAGATGGAAACAGTTAGTGATCGTCCAGACGTACTTGGAGATCGATGGATATGCGGGGTACTAGGTGCCTCCGGTTTCGTTCAGACCCAGGACGGACTTGTAAATGGACTGTGTGTCTGACATTGGATTTTAGTCCGTGTGATTGATCTCTATTAAATATATATCTGCTTGGCGGCGGAGAATTTAGTCTCTTGCTTAACGCCCTTCTCTGAGACGTACGAGCTCAGGGGTTATATATCGATGGATATCAAACGCATGGAGTGAATTGCCTGTGTGGCATGCCTAAGTGGCAATTGATCGAGGCTTCTGTTGAAAAGCAAAGTCTTGTGGTGATGATCAAAGCACGGCCTTTGTGGCGTAGCTTTGTGTAACGTTTACTTCGCGAGTTTCACACCCGGTATGAACCAAAAACGGGAGACGGACCTCAGGGAGGGCATGCGTTTCTTTCTAGTTAGAAGTGGCGTCAGTGGTTTTACACGCCCTGACGAGTTTGACTTATGTGGTTGTTGCTGTTGCGAGGCGCCTCGGATTGATCGGTCGTTCTCGAACCGATGGAGTCATTCGTTGGCTCATTGACACCCCAAAGGGTGGGGAAACGCAGTGTTCAGGGTTTAAGTTTAATCCACATCGGTGGACCGGCCCTGTCGCTCCAAGGGACGATGCGTTCTGTTCCTGAGACACGGGCTAGAGCGTCTCGAATCGGTTGAGGACTATCTTTTGCCTCGGTTCATAGACGGAAATCCAATTTCCAAATACGTGACATTTGCGGTTTTATTTGTAGAACCTAGTATGGTGACATAGTGGGATGGGGCACTCATGCCGCCTATGATTGATATTTATGATTTGAAGTTGTTTCATACGCTATGCACTTATTATAGTATCAAATGATTTGTTTTAAACGTATCAAGCATGCTTTGGCTGTTATAAGGTAAAAACCCTATCCTCCGGCTTGCGTTGCATTGTGTGATGGGACCTGGGTCTTATAACAGCTTCATTTTTCTTTATTTAGCATTGCGATGTTTGTTTTATGCACTGGTATTCTTGGGAGGAAACCTGTTCCGTGTTATACGGCGTGGTCCCTTGATTTACCTAATGATTTAAAATAAAGATTGATAACTGTTTTAGTTCTCACACCAGTCACATGACTGACCTGGAGTTTATTGTTTTAACCTAAACTCTGGGTGCCCCTATTTTCGACACGGGCAGCTAGTAGTTTTGGTTTTGCAGATTTATATTCACAGGATCCTGGTTTACAGCTGGAACGATATCCGGAAAGCTTTGTATCCGTATATCTCCTTCTAGTTGTGTATTTTATTACTTTCCGCTGCTATGTATTTAAATGTAATTTAAATCTCTGATATTTCTGTGTAATATTCATTTATACTCTGTATATTCTTGTAATCTGATGCATTGTTGTAATAAGCAATGAAATATTCTTCTGTATGTGTTCTGTTGTGGTTTGTTCTCGAACTATCCGACACTTTCCTTTACGGGGAAGTTACGGGTTTTCACAAAAGAGCTTTCCATTGAGTATAAGAGATTTGAAATCTAACAGTTGGATTTGGAATTATGTTCAAATCAATTTCAGAAAAGGTCGTTATGAATGCAGCTCGGTGGCCGTTATTGGAAACCGACTGTAAAGGCCTTAATAAAATTATTAAAAATATGGAAAAATTATGTAAAATCATAATAAATGATTTGGAAAGATTTTGGATGAAAAATTCCAGTTTTGAAAAGATAAAAATATATTTTTATCGAAATGATCTAGTTAATAACTAGAAAAATAATCCAATTATTTTTAGAAATAAATAAATTGAATTTGAAAATGGTTTTAATATAACCAGAAATTTCCTACAAATAAATTGGAATGGATTTGAAGTGGGAATAATCTTTGGAATATTTCGATATTGGATTCCATGACTATATGGATATTGTTGAGGAATTTGGATGATATATATATATAAATATGTATATGTATATATATATATATATCGTTATTCCCAATACGATATTTGTTGGCTTCAGAATTTGATATTGAATATAAGCCGATAGAATTTCTATTCAGAGCCTTGTATTTGATATCAAATTGGATTTTGGGTTTGTCGTGAACGGTGTCTTAAATAACACCGTTCTTAAACCCAGTTGAGAAAAGAATAAATCTTTAAATTAAGATTTAGTGAAGTTTACCAATTAATTAATATTTAATTGGAAATGAATTAAAAATTGGATTTGTGGGTTTATCGTGAACTGCGTTTTAAATAACATTTGTTCTTTAACCCAATTAATAATGAAGTTAAGATTTGGAATTTATAAATATTTATTCTAAGATTTAATGGAATTTTCCAAAGTGAATATTTTTTTTCAATTTAATATATTAAATTGGAATTGAATGGAATTCGATTTGGGGATAATCGAGATGAGCTTTTGTGAAGGAAGACCGTTATTATATATGGAATTTAAAAGGATTTGCCATTATTCCATTTATATTATTAGTCTGATATGGGAATTCATATCGATTATATACTGTGATGATTTCGTGTAGATTCCACTTTAATGGAAGATGATTTTGGGTTTATCGTGGATGGTGTTTTAAAGGACATTCGTTCTTTAACCAAAGTAAAGACAGGATTATTTTCTAAATTTGACTAATCGTCATTAAATAATGATTTTTAGAGATTAAAACTAAGTGGAGTTTTAAGAAATCTTTAATTAGAATGAAATGTTAATAAGGTAATTAAATTTTCCAAATTTGAGAAGTGTTCGAGAATGGAGTATCACCAGTTTTACTTCATGCGATAGTTAAATCTTTAATTAGATTTGAACGTGAAATGGTAATTGAATTTACCGATAACACAGTGGTGTTAGACATGGAGTACTACCAGTTTGCTCCATGTGATGAATAGGTTGGGATGGGATAATAAAATGAATAATTACTTCGGTAAGGCGTTAATCCCGACTAGTTTGATAAACCTTAATTTGTTTTAAACTGTGAAAAGATACTATAAAATCTTTTGAAATGATTTCCAAAGAAATGGATTAAACGGTGTGTTTAAAAGTGATAATCTTTGATAAGATTAATGAGAACCTTTCCCGAATAAAGAAATACGAATAAAGAATATTCTGGATTGGAATGAGGCGTATGATGTGTTGTTATAGCACTTGATCACAAGATATTCGAGTTATTCGGAAAGACCGTGTTTAACCCATTCTGAATAATTGATACGACGACTAACAGTTGAAGAGATTGAAGACGGTGCAAGACCGACGATCTTCACATCGAATGGATGGGTTGCTACTGATGCCCATAATTGGAGTAGCTACCTTGAAGTGGATACAGTGGTAGCCATCCGGACGTATTTGTTGATTGTTTAGATATGCGAGGGCCTCTCTCCCGTATTGGACATACGGGACAAGGAATAAGGTGCCTCTGGTTTCATTCAGACCTAGAACGGACTTGTAAATGGATGGTGTGTCTGGCATTGTATTCCGTTATGCTATATTCATTGATCTCTGCTAAATATATATATGTTTGGTGGTGGAGAATTTATTCTCTTGCTTAACACCCTTCTCTGAGATGTATGAGCATAGAGGTTATATATTGGTTGGGATCAATGATATGGTATGGATTGATAGTGTGACATGCTGAGTTGCAGTGATCCAAGATTGTGTTGAAAAGCAAAGCTTGGTGGATGATGATTAAAGCATAGCTTTGTGCAGCGTTAATTCGCGAGCCTCACACCTCGGTATGGTGGTGAACTGATGGTCAGGTCAGTATGCTTTTGGGATGAGGATAGACACCCTTAGAGGTGTCATGGATTCGGTCGACCGAGATGAGCTGAGTGTGGTCGCTCCACGCTAAGAGGGATAGGGCACACCCCCCGATTTCCATAGGGATAGAGTAAGCGGTGTTTTCTCTAGCTGGGACATAAGCCGTAGTGATACTTGATTTCCCAAAATGGCGGATGTGCAATACGGCGTTTTCTCTAGCTGGGACGTAAGCCGTTATGTATTGCACTACGCGATAGATCTTTCGAATCAGGAGCCATCACTATGGAAATCCAAACTTTCAATATGATTTTTTGCGGTTTTAGTTGTAAACCTATGTATGGTGACATAATATATGGTACCTATGCCGTCTATGATTGATACATTTATATTTGAAGTTGATTTCTTCACTTATAGTAATAATGAAAGATAAATTTCGTGTACCAAGCATGTTTGGCTATTATATGGTAAAACTCTATCCTCCTACTTGTGTTGCATTGTGTGATGGGACCTGAGTCTTATAATAGCTTCGTTTTTCTTTAATTAGTATTGCGCTATTTGTTTTTGGCACTGGTATTCTTGGGGGTAAACCTGTTTTGTGTTATACTGCATAGTCCCTTGATTTACCTAACTTTAAAATCAAGTCAATAACTGTTTTAGTTCTCACACCAGTCCCATAACTGACTCGGAGTTTACTGTTTTAACATAAACTCTGGGTGCCCATATTTTCCACACGGACGACTAGTAGTTTTGGTTTTCGCAAATATTTCTTTCCCAGGATCCTGGATTACAGCTGGAGCTATATTCGGAAAGCTTTGTATACATATATTTCTTTCAGTTGTGTCAGTTGTTATTTTCCACTTCGCATTATATTTATACATTTTAAACTTCCGCTGCTTTATATTTTAAATCTTTGACAATTTTTGGTGCAATATTTATTCATACTTGGATATATTCTTGTACTCTGATGTAAATTGTTGTAATAAGCAATGAAATGTTCTGTTGTTTGTGTTCTGATTTGTCGTGTTCTCAATTCAATTCGGGCTTTCCTGTTAGGGCAGGTTTGGGTCGTCTCCGTTTGGTATCAGAGCCTTGGTTTACAAAGCATGAGAACAAGGCACATTAGAACCAAACGAAAGAATTCATCAGAGATAGGATTAGTAACATCCTATGAGAGTAACTCATTAGAGATAGGGCTAGTAACACCCTAGAATGAGTTAGAAGATGAATTTAGTTTGAAAATTATACCAAATTATACGTATTTGAATATTTTATTTTATACTGAATTTGGACTATCAAGTGTAAGAAGAGTTTGAATATACGCCTTGTAAGCGAGTATTCGAAGTCTCAAATATATTGGGCAGATATAGAATCACACTCTAGTTGCCTGGAAATGATTCTGATGATCGCTATAGCATTATCAGCATGTATGTTCGAGTTTCGAAAGTGAGATATCTATATATTTCCAATCGACTGGTATGAGAACCAAAACTTAGATAGGGTTATTATTTGTGATTTGGCATTAAAATATGATTTTTAACTATACATATACAAAAGTTATATATTTTGGAAATTTAATTCATTAATTGATTGCTGGTTGTATTGTGTGATTAGTAGTTCAACTAATTAAAATATTGGAACAAAACTAATAAGAGAATGAAAGGTAAATTTAGCCAAATCGAATCAAATATTGAACTGAATTGAATATTGATTGGATTACAAATATGTACATGTGTATATAATGAATAGGTCATAGCATGGAAGCTAAGAGGAGGAATAAAATTGTATGCCCGACAAATAGGTACATATTTACTATATTTCTTGGGTTTTGATGATTTTATGAGCCGATTGCCTAGCTGCTTGGCTTTTTCTTTTTGTTTTGGATTGATGAGGGCCCTGTGAGGCTAGTTGCGGTTTTACCGATCACCCTTATGTGACGTCCCGCCCCTCACCAGTCAACATTCCCAACTGTACCGATGTCCGACCAACATGGGACGGTCGTCAAAAGAAAGGAAATGGGAAGGAATTTGAAGGGTGAACCAACAAAGAACCTATAGTTTGTCTCGCAGCGCATGGAACAAAATATAATAATAACATAACTTGACATAAAACAGGCGAGATAGTGCATAAGCTGAAAACTAAACCATCGTAGCAACGGGAAAATTTAAAACATAGCTTATGATCCAAACCAACTTTATTACAACTTTTAAAACTGTCTCTAAGGAAAAATAGGAAGGTACACTACTAATGTTCAAAGTAATGACCAAAAACAACACATGGAGAAAATATGGAAATGATACGTGTAAGCCTCCTGCTCGTCCCCGAACAGCTACTCGTGCATAACCAGCTAACATGTCTCTAGTCTGCTCGTTAAGGAACACCTAGAGTAATAAGAAGAGACATAAAACTCTGGGTCAGATAAAAGTTTGGTGTGAGCAATAAGCAGCAAAAATAGAACAATAACAAGTATACATAACCATACCTGAACTTGGACCTGCAACCAAAGAGTTGGCACAACAGGGTGTACAATACTCTAAGGTGATACTAGCATATGGTGTGAAAATAATGGGGAGGGGTGTGCATGTCATGGTAATAGCAAACATCAAACATAGAAATCATCCTCACATCTCTCTCTCAGTGCGTAAAGTATACGATATCTACCACTTCGATCACCCAATTCTTTGCTACGATCACTCTGCCTTATGGGGTCGTGATGGATCCACTGCACTGATCCATAGCCACTAATCATTTGCTATGTCCACTCTGCCTTATGGAGTCAGGACAACTCCACTGCACTGGCTCATCGCCCTGCTACGATCACTTTATCCCATGGAGTCATGACAACTCCATTGCACTGATCCATAGCCAATATCTGTCTCTTAGTGGTAAGTCAAGCTATAAACATCGATAACCCCTTTGCACACGTCCCGCAGCAAAGTCCCACTTGTGAAGTTAATACGTTGGTTCCTATATGAATACTAAGTAATAACTTCCCATTTTGGACTTCCTTTGCATCTCGGGTTTTGGTCGAATTGGAGTTGGTCCTTAGAAAAGTCATCGCATAGAAATAGAAGCACATGCCCGGTTCGGTTCGGGTGTAAAGTGTTCAAGTTCCCCCATTCGGTTTGGTTCGGTCACCCTTGCTCAGTTCTCCACTTGGTTCAGGCGCTCGCCTTCCGCTCGGTTCGGGTTGCCACCCTCCATTTGGTTTGGGCCCTTCTGCCACCACTCCAACTCGTTTCGGTTTGATTGCTCCGGCCTCGGTTCAGTTCGTGCACACCATTTCCGATCCGATCCCCATGCCCTCGCTTCCGATCTGAACCCAACTCCAACTCTATGAAAATGGCCTTCCTTATTACTAAGCTTCCTCTTGTGCCGAGTCCCGGTCCGGTTCAAATTTCCTTACTCGGTTCCCCGATCCGATCCAAGCCCTATAATCCGATCCAATTCCAAAACCCTGCACATTTTCCCGCAAGCATATATCATCCATTTTCACCATACGACAGCATTTTCAACCATTCTAACTTTACTAATCAATCATAAAACATTCCAAACTATAGTAATAACATATAGGATCAATCAACAAGGTCAAAACATCAAGTATATAAGTTATTTTAGATCAAACATACCCAAAAAGCATGATTTTCCCCATAATCCCCTTAAGCATGTTTAACCATACGATTAGAAAACTTAACCCAAATTAACCCAATTTTTTATCAGAGGCATAAAATAATATTTCAGAATTTTTACATATTTTCCCATATTTTTCTGAGTCATAATTTCGCTAATTATCACTAATCACCCCTAATTAACCATAATTAGTGTAAAAATGTGCAAATCACTCACCTTAGCCACAAATAAAATCTTTGATCTAAAACTCTTCTATTTTGGCGTGTTTTCCAATGCAACACAGCAGCTCCAACTCTGATTTGGTGTTAATCTTCCTTGATTTGATGTAGATTTTGGCTAATAAGTGATAAGAAAATGATTTGGGAGTGATTTAGAAGGTGTTGGCCATTGTTAGGGTTCAAAGGATGAAAGTGGCAGCTGGAAAAATGATAAAAACTAATTTCCCAAACCCTATCAGCCTCCCCATAACCCTAATCCCGAAATGGATTATGGGCCTAGCTGCTAATCACCCTAATTTGGCCCAGTTAAGCTGTTTTTCACCTTCCAAACCTTGTTTCAGCCATATCTCCCAAATGGTAAGTTCGTTTGGCTAATCTGACCACTCTACGGAAAAGTAAACCATCATCCGAATCCAATGGAAGTGGTTCTAGATCAAAGCTCCTTATCAATCAAAAGTTATAGGCGAAACAAGATTTTCCAGGGGTAAAACGGTCATTTAAAATTTGGAAAAAATCATGAATATGGGAAATGACTCCAATAGTCGTTTCTCAAAGTTACACGACCATATGACTTCATATGTAAATGAGAAAAATATTCTACGATCCTCCAATGCGTAGAATGCGGGTCGTTACATTCTCCCCCCTTTAAGAAATTTCACCCCCGAAATTCCTTAACCAAAACATACAATGGGTCCCGCATGCCTATCAGCCATTTACAAACAATCAAACACACATAATATCACAACAAGTCTATCCTAGCAAGCAGAATAGCTAAATTGTAATTAAAATCTTACCAGGCAAAGAGTTCTGGATACGACTTCCTTATGCTCTCCTCTGTTTCCCAAGTACAGTCATGCTCGTTATCACCCCACTGAACCTTGACCAGTTTCACCACCTTCCTATGAAGTTGCTTCGTATCATACTCGACAATACGGATTGGCCTGCGGTTCCCAACCGCCTCGGGTTCTACTTCGATGTCATCCAACTGATCTGGTGAAATAGTCATATCGGGGTCGTGCACAAATTTCCTTAATTAGGAAACATGAAATACGTTGTGAACTCCTGCCATCTTATCAGGTAATCCAACTTTATATGCTAAATTCCCAACTTGCTCGAGAACCTGGAATGGACCAACATACCTTGGTGCTAGCTTGCCTCTCATACCAAATCGAATCACGATCTTTAACGAAGAAATCTTGACAAACACCAAGTCGCCAACGGGGAATTTCAATTCTCTTCATCTCTTACAGCATAACTTTTCTGCCTATCTTGGGCAGCCTTCATTCGCTGTTGGATAACCTTGATCTTATCTGAGGTTTCTCTTATCACATCCGGTCCAAGCACAAATTTCTCATCGGTTTCTAACCAACATGAAGGTGAGTTGCACGGTCTTCCATATAAAGCTTCAAATGGAGCCATATCAATACTGGACTGATAACTATTATTATATGCAAATTCAACCAGATGCAGATGGTCATCTCATCATCCTCCAAAATCTAATATGCAAGCTCTCAAGAGATCTTCTAATACTTGATTCACCCTCTCTGTTTGACTGCCAGTTTGAGGATGGTATGTGGTACTGAGATGTAATTCTAACCCCAAAGCCATTTGTAAGCTCTTCCAAAATCCACTAGTAAACAACGGATCTCGGTCACTCACAATGCCTTTGGGTACTCCATGAAATCTCACTACCCACTTCATATACAGTTCTGCTAACTTAGCTGTTGTTCTATTCGACTTGACGGGTATAAACCTTGCACTCTTGGTCAATCGTTCCACAATCACCCAAATGCTATCATGGCCCGATCTAGTACTTGGTAACCCATCAATGAAATCCATTGAGACTTGTTCCCATTTCCATTCTGGAATTTCCAATGGTTGCAGCAAACCACTAGGCTTCTTTTCCTCGGCTTTAGCTGGCAATCCATGCATTTGGATATAAACTTCCCAACGTCTCTTTTCATTCCTTCCCAGTAGTAGGTCTGCTTCATGTCTCATACACTTTGTTACCACCGGGATGTATAGTCAGTTTTGAGTGATGACATTCTCTAAGCACTTTATCTCTCAATTCATTGACATTGGGCACAACTAGTCTCGCATTCTTTCTAAGCCATCCATCTCGATCAACACCATACTTTTTCATCTCCTCGTTGATTCCCATTTCTAACTTGGAGATGATTTCTAATAGATTAGGATCGTCCCTCTGACCGGAACCGACCCGCTCAATCAAAGTGGGTCTGATCGTCAAACTTGCTAATATTTCTGGATCCAATTCGCAATTTGGTCTGAAATCATACTCAACGTTATACTCCAGTTGCTTCCATTCCAGAAACATAGCCCCTAAACTGGCATGTCTCCTACTCAATGCACCAGCTACCGCATTGCCCTTTGTATATGTGATATTAAAATCATAGGAAGCCAAGAATCTAACCATCTTTGCTGTCATAGATTTAGATCCTTCTGAGTGAAGAGATACTTTAACGACTTATGATCGGTAAACAACTCGAATCTTTCTCCCAAGAGATAGTGTCTCCACATCTTCAATGCGAACATGATTGCTGCCAACTCCAAATCATGGGTAGGATATCTTTTCTCATGCGGTTTCAATTGTCGACTAGCATAAGCTATAACCCTACCTCCTTGCATCAATACTGCACCTAGTCTGGTACCACATGCATCCATGTATACTGTCATCTCTTTATTCCCTTTAGGAATGACTAACACTGGCGCATGCGTCAACTTTTTCTTTAGACTCTTGAATGCATTTTCACACCTTCCGTCCTTGACGAAAGCTTGGTTCTTCTTGGTCAACCGAGTCAACGGTGTCACTATCTTGGAGAAATATCGAATATACTTACGATAATATCTAGCTAATCCCAAGAAACTTCTTACGTTTGTTGCATTCTTGGGCGTAGACCAATCCTGTATCATAGCCACCTTCGTAGGGTCCATGGCAATACCATTCTCTGAAAAAACATGGCCCAAAAATCTCACTTCCCTCCTTCATAAGTGACACTTAGAAAATTTCGCTTTCAATTGGTGTTTTCTCAACACCTCCATCACTATCCTCAAATGTTCCTTGTGTTATTCCTCTTTCCTCGAGTAAACAAGGATATCGTCCACGAACATGAGAACAAACTTATTCAATTGATCCTTAAATACCCTATTCATAAGATCCACAAAATATGCTGGTGCATTGGTCTATCTGAATGGCATGACCAACCATTCATAGAATCCAGACAGCGTCCGAAAGGCCGTTTTAGGAATACTCTCAGCTGCTACTCGGAGCTGATGAAATCCTGTCGTGAGGTCTAACTGGAAGAACACTCTTACTCCTTTCAGTTGATCAAACAAATCATCTATCCGTGGAAGTGGATACTTATTCTTCCTAGTCACTTTATTTAACTCGCGATAGTCCACACATAAACGAAGGGAACCAACTACCTTGGTGGCAAATACGACTGGTGCTCCCCACTTGGAAACACTTCTTCTGATAAATCCCTTCTTCAAAAGATCGCTTACTTGCACCCCGAGCTCTCGCTGCTCCCTTGATGCCATACGACGAAGTGGCATCACTATAGGTCTGGCATCTTTCACTAAATCATTACGGAACTCGATCTCTCGGTGTGGTGGAAGTCTGGTCACTTCCTCGAAGATATCCTCATATTGGCCAGCAATGGGAACCCCTGATAACTCGTCCTACGGGATGTCGAGGGAATTTAGAAAACTAGCCATCATCTCATCACTTGGTAGGCCACAAAACACTACCCTCCGCCCATCATCTCCCCTAATAGTCACCAAAAATCCCTCACAGTCCACCACCACCCCATATCTTTGGAGCCAATCAAATCCCAAAATAATGCCAAACCTAATAAAGCCCAAAACAAAGCAATCACAAGAAAACATACATCCATGACTCGATAAGACCAAAATTTGACAAATCATACTAAGGCTAGTCGAACCACCAATCGGGTTCGTCACAACTAAAGGTTCATTGACTATCTCGGGTTCCAATTCCATCCTATCTACCAGGTCAATAGATATAAAGGAATGGGATGCCCCGTTATCAAACAATACTCAAACATGAACATCATAAACAGAAAACATACCTTTAATGACAACATTCTTTCCTCTCTCCGTCGCAGTTGGGGAATTCGACGAAGAAGGAACAACATTAATAGCATATACTTTCACAATCTGCTTCTCTTTAGGAGATTATGGACATTTATCCTTATGATGTCCCACTTTGCCAAATTGAAGCACTTCCTGCCCACTGGCTTTGTTCGACATTCTTTAGCATAGTAACCCATCTTGACATAGCTAAAGCACTCTACGTCTTTCCATTCTTTCTTTTTCTGACCATCCTTGGTCTTATTCTGCTTCCTTTTGTTCTGAGAATTATTCTTGCCTCCACCGCTTACCTACGGCTTTGGCCCCTCTGTAGATGCAACAATGACTTCAGTCTTGGGCTTAGGATAAAGGCTCTCTGATCTCAATGCTTTCCCAATAATCGATTCAAAAGTCTCATCAATATGGTTTATAAGTCTTTCTCCCAAGTACTGATCTAAACCAGCTTTGAACTTCTCGTTCTTCTTCTCGGAAGTATCGATATGAGCTTATCCATACTTCGATAAAGTATCGAACTCAGCAATATATTCCGAGACTGCCCTACCATTCTATTGAAACTCCAAGAACTTCCTAAACAACTCTGACTTCTGCGCAGCTGGGATAAACTTATCACTGAATCGGGTCTTAAACTAATCCCAAGTAACTTGATCCTCAGGGGTAGCTGCCTTAATAGCGTTCCACCAATTCATAACCCATCCTTGTAGTTGGCGAGATGCTAGCTTTCCCTTCATTGCGTCTTCAATTCTCAGATCCTCGAAGATACGCTCACAACTATCAAGTCAATCCTGAACTTCTGTAGCTAATTCCATTCCGTTGAACGACTTCCCACCAAGACTAGTGTAGTCCTTATAGAGCTTGGCGAAATCGGCCCTAGGCGCCTGCACCGTTGCCCACCACCATTTGCAGCATTAGGAGCTGCTCCCTGATCATCTCTGAGCATCTCCCTCGTGAAGGTAGTAAACATCGTCCTCATGTCAGGAGCATTCCTATTATTGGCCCCTGAACCCGTACCCCCATATATCAGCTCATCGTCCAATCTGTAAAGAGAAAATGATTAACCTTCTCCATAGTGGTGGCATTACAATGTGACTTCATCCTTACATATACTAATAGTATATATATAACTTCTGAAAACCCAAAATATAACAAGTACGCGCTCTCATATACGAACTATCTCTCACTGGTGTCTTTCCTGAGGTTAACTACGCAACCTAGAACTCTGATACCAAAAGTGACGGCCCGCCCCGCACCAGCCGACATTCCCAATGAAATACGTTGTACCGACGTCCAACCAGCACGGGATGGTCGTCAAAAGAAAGAAAAAGGAAAGAAATTTGAATGGTGAACTAACAAAGAACCTGTAGTATGTCTCACAACGCATGGAACAAAATATAATAATAACATAACTTGACATAAAACAGGCGAGACAGTGCATAAGCTGAAAACTATGCCATCGTAGCAGCCGGAAAATTTAAAATACAGCTTATGATCCAAACCATCTTTATTACAACTTTTAAAACTATCTCTAGGGCAAAATAGGAAGGTACACTACTAATGCCCAAAGTAGTGACCCGCAACAACACTGGGAGAATATATGGAAATGATACGTGTAAGCCTCCTGCTCATCCCCGGAAAGCTACTCGTGCATAATCAGTTAACCTATCTTTAGTCTGCTCGTTTAGGAGCACCCAGAGTAATAAAAAGAGACATAAACTCTGGGTCAGACAAAAGTCCAGTATGAGCGATAAGCAGGAAAAACAGAATAATAACAGGTATACATAACCATACCTAAACCTGGACCTGCAACTAAAGAGTTAGCACAAAAGGGTGTACAATACTCTAAGGTGATATTAGCACATGGTGTAAAAATAATGGGCAGGGTGTGTGCATGTCATGGTAACAACAAACATCAAACATAGCAATCACCCTCACATCTCTCTCTCAGTGCGTAAAGTATACGATATCTACCACTTTGATCACCCAATTCTTTGCTACGATCACTCTGCCTCATGGAGTCGTGACAACTTCACTGCACTAATACATAGCCACTAATCCTTTGCTATGTCCACTCTACCCCATGGAGTCATGACAACTCCACTTCACTGGCTCATTGCCCTGCTACGATCATTTTGCCCCATGGAGACATGACAACTCCACTGCACTGATCCATAGCCAATATCCGTCTCTTAGTGGTGAGTCAAGCTATAGACATCGATAACCCCTTTGCACACATCCCACCGTAAAGTCCCACTCATGAAGTTAATACATTGGTTCCCATACGAATCCTAAGTAATAACTTCCCATTTCGACTTCTTATGCATCTCGGGTTTTGGTCGAATTGGAGTTGGTCTTTAGAAAAGTCATCATGTAGAAATAGAAGCACACGTCCGGCTCGGTTCGGGTGTAAAGTGTTCAAGTTCCCCCATTCTGTTCGGTTCGGTCACCCTTGCTCGGTTCTCCACTTGGTTCGGGGGCTCGCCTTCCGCTTGGTTCGCCACCCTCCATTCGGTTCGGGTCCTTCTTCCATCACTCCAACTCATTTCGGTTCGATTGCTCCGGCCTTGGTTCGATTCGTGTTCCCATTTCCGATCTGATCCCCATGCACTTGCTTCCGATCCGAACCCAACTCCAACCCTATACAAATGGCCTTCCTTCTTGCCAAGCCTCCACTTATGCCAAGTTCCGGTCCGGTTCGAATTTCCTTACTCGGTTCTCCGATCTGATTCGATCCCTATAATCCGGTCCGATCCGAAACCCTGCACATTTTCCCGCAATCATATATCGTCCATTTTTGCCATACGATGGCCATTCTAACTTTACTAATCAATCATAAAACATTCTAAATAGTAGTAATAACATAAAGGATCAATCAACAAGGTCAAAACATCTAGCATAAATGTTATTTTAGATCAAACATACCCAAAAAGCATGATTTTCCCCATAATCCCCTTAAGCATGTTTAACAATACGATTAGCAATCTTAATCGAAATTAACCCAAATTTTTATCAAAGGCATAAAATAATTTTTCAGAATTTTTACATATTTTTCCATATTTTTTCTGCGTCATAATTTCGCTAATTATCACTAATCATCCCTAATTAACAATAATTAGTGTAAAAATGTGAAAATCACTCACCTTAGCCACCAATAAAATCTTAGATCTGAAACTCTACTGTTTTGGTGCATTTTCCAATGCAACACAGCAAATCCAACTCTAATTTGATGTTAATCTTCCTTGATTTGACGTAGATTTGGCTAATGGAGTGATTTAGAAGGGGTAGGCCATTGTTAGGGTTCAAAAGATGAAAGTGGCAACTGGAAAAATGACAAAAACTAATTTCCCAAACCCCATCAGCGTCCTCATAACCTAATCCCGAAATGGGTTATAGGCCTAGCTGGTAATCACCCTAATTAGGCCCGGTTAAGTTGTTTTTCACCTTCCAAATCTTGTTTTAGCCATATCTCCCAAGCGGTAAGTCCGTTTGGCTAATGTGACCACTCTACGAAAAGGTAAACCATCAACTGAATCCAATAGAAATGGCTTCAAGTCAAAATTCCTTAGCAATCAAAAATTATAGGCGAAACAAGATTTGCTAGGGACAAAAACGATAATTTAAAATTTGGCAAAAATCTTGAACATGGGAAATGACCCTAATAGTCGTTCCTGAAAGTTACATGACCATACGACTTTGTATGTAAATGAGATAAATATTCTACGATCATCCGATGCGAAGAATGCGGGTCGTTACACCGTACAAAAAAGGTTATGGTGAAATTTTTCAAAAATTTAGGGTGTAGCCAAATTTTTGAGAAATTAGAAAATTAATATAAACTGGAAAGTTGAAAAATGAAAGCCAAAATGAAAGTTGAGTTGGTTGGTTAAACAACTTTCAGCTCTGTTCCTTTTTTAGGATGAAAAGATTTTAAGTTGGGGAGATTGTAACAACCCGGAATTTCTGAACCAATTAAAAATTTTATTTTAGCTATTTTAATGGATTTTGAATATTTAAATGATTTATTTTAAATAATAACAACTAAAAATTTATTTAAATAGAAGTTAGAACGTATAAATTTATTTTAATAATAAAACAAACTTGAAATGGCGCGGTAGTTTAAAAATTCGATTTTAAATTTCAATTGAATTTATAGAATTCAAAATAAATTGGATTTTAGTAAAACCAAAAATATTTGAATCTGTTTGATAATATCTTTCTAACGAATGTGAAAAATTGTGATTTCATTAAATAAATTGAAAGTTATGTCCAGTTTAAAGTTTAAAATAGTCGCTATGGAATTTATATATATTTTAATATAATATATAGCCCTTAAAAATAGTCATTTTGCAAATGACCTCCGTTTTCGACGAAACCGTTTTTGTTGGATCCGGAATGTCAAATTATTGCTAGATTCCAATTTTCTTAATTTTTGAAATTAATATGTGAGTGTGGTAAATTTAAATGTGTTTTGACACTTTCAGTTTGAATTGGATCGACTAGAAAATGGCCATTTTTCAAACGGTCTCCAAATTCGACGAAAATAGTTTTGTTAGGACCGTATCATCAAAACATAGCTAGATTTATTTTTCGGGAATTTTTGGGATTAGTATATGGTCCCGGTAAATTAAAATATACCTTTAAATTCAATATATATTGATTTATATTTTAATTTTAACAAAAACAAATCTAAACAGTCAAATTGGCTTATGAAACATATATCATTGTGTTCGGAATGGGGGTATTTAGCTATGGGCGACAGTTGTTGGGTTTGATTCGGAGTTCGTGATGATTTGGATTTTTAAAGCGAATTAAATATATATATATATAACCTAGAAAATTGGTTAAACCCTCTTCTTCATTCATTGCGCAGTCGACCCAAAAACTTCCACCGCTCAAAACATTTTAACCACCGAATTTGTTCAAACTAAATCGTTCAATCTCTTCAAATTGGTTTAACAGTTAATCGAAGTTTCAAAACAAAGGTTGGAGAGATTTTTGTGCTGTTCAATTGGGTACGGTGATGATGGAGTTTAGTGTTGTGGTGTGTGGGATTTTGGGGCTTAAACACAGCGGGTTTGGGGTTGGTTTTCGTGATCTTGAGGCGTGCGAGATGGAGGAGGTTCCTGGCAGTGAGGGAGGGCGTTCTAGCGGTTCGATGGGCGGTGGCTGATGGAGGTCCGATCATCACTAGGGCGAGGGACGACGGCTTGTTTAAATTGATCGTGGGTTCGATGTTGGCTCTAGGAAGAAATGAAGACGGCGAGGGTTTATGAACCCCTTAATGATGTGGTTAACCCTTAACCCTAGTAAGTAGTGATAATTATATTAGTAATTAACTTATATATTAATTTAAATTCAAATCAAATTTGTAATGATAATATCTTTGCCATACAAAATCACAAATGGGAAAATACAAATGTGTTGGATTCCTCTTGTCGAGCACTACACGATGGAACGAACCAGGGAAGAAACGGAGAAAATCAGAATTCGTGCTGATTTAGATCCAAACCGTCCAATAAAGAATGATGGAGTGGAAATCGACTGTGAGAACTCTCTCACTCAAATTATTTCACAGTTATTATATGATAGGTTGCAGACGGGCTTAGTAGCTCCTAACGCTATTTTTTTGTACAAACCATGGGTGATTGTTTGTTTGGATTGTGATTGGGGTTGTCATTGATTGATATTATTGTGTATACAAAATTATTAATATAAAACGTATATAAAATTATCGAGAAAATAAAATAAATATTCATTTACAAATCGGATGGTTTGTTTATGTACACATATTTAACCGATATTGATTGGGATGATAAATTTTACACATCGCCCAACTGCACAAATAATAATCAGTATTTGTTGTTTGAATACCCCACACGGGTATTGGGATGATATTTGACATACATTGATCCCAATAATTAGCGGTATGTCAATCGATGGGTTGACAGACTGTATAAGCGTTATTTATTTATTTTAATGCTTATACCTTTGTAAAATTCACTCTGGATGTTGTATAAGTTATTAGTGATTGTTTATCATTATTGTTGTATACATGTGATGTATGAAATCAATATAACTGAAATTATATGGTAATTGACTGAATCTGCTTCCAGTTCAGAAATAAAGAATATTTTAAAATAATATTCAATGAATAATCAAAATGTGATTTTGATGTCCGATCTTGGATGGACACGAAAATATTGAAATGTGATGTCATTTTAAGTAGTTAAATGCAATTTTAACAGGAACGGGATTTTCTTTCGATTTATTCATTTTATAATGAATATCGAAAAGTGATTTCAAAATTTGATATTTTGAAAATATTATCATTTTAATATTATAATGATATAGTTAAACACAATTTTAACATGAACGGGAGTTTCTTTCCTAAATACTCTCTAAAGCCCAACCCGCTTCCCTATTGAACCCGTCTTCCCCAAATGAATTTCCACGCTCCAGTTGCTCATCACCATTTCTGACTTCTCCCTCCATCCTTCTCTCCATCCTTACTTCACTAAAATGGATAACAACACCACCATTAGAACCTCCTTCCCGAGCTCTCCGTCCTCCACACAACAGCTTCCAGCTCGCACTCACTTCCCTTATCTCGTTGACGGCACTGCTACAGATCGGTGCGCAACTTTCGGTCACCATTTCAACCCAAAAATCATCACAACGTACTACACAATCTCCTAAACCACAAAGCAATATCGAATTTAAGTATTAATGCCTTCACTTCCCAAAATCTCGAACCCTAGAAATCTGAAATCGACGCTGTGTCGATCTCGACCTCCCCAGTAGGCATCGCACTCTATAAAAGTAGTATAGAAATGAAGAGGATCGGTCACCGAATGCAAATATATATATCAAATGATTTATACGATTTTATTTTACTTTCTTTTGATTTAAAAACTTGGATCTTCACGTTTTCTTTCTAGAGAAAAAAGAAAGAAAAGTGACGGCTTGTTTAGGTTATAAGGAAATGAACAGAGATATTTATAAGGATAAAGAATTCAGATATTTTTGGTTAGATATTTGTCTATATATTTATTTTAGTCATTCATTGATTGAATTCGTCTTCTAAAAATTCGCATGGTCATACACGACATCCAAAAATCACGGAAGTTGAAATATAACAATAATTTAATATTCTAGATCCAACAAAATTAGTTTCGTCGAATTCGGAGTTCGTTTTGTCAAAACGGCTATTTTCTAAGGCCCTAAATAAACCATTTAAATATGTAAATATATTTAAAAATAATTAAATTAAATATTTATAAATAAATATTACTGTATATATTCACAATAGAATATCATACAGCTCCAATTGGATTTATAACTTGATATTTCCAATTTCCCAGTTATATCGGTATTCGATTTATATTTAAATCCTTTTTTAAAATATAAATAAATCGTTATAAATTATAAATGAATTCCATAGCGACTTTTCTAAAATTTGATTTGGACATAAATCAAAATGTACACAATGAAATCCCGATTTTTCTCTTCCATTAGAAAAATATACTTCACCAGCTCCGTACGTTTCTTGTTTCACAGAAATCCGACTCAAAACGGACCCTGTATATTCAGTTGAAGTTCGAATCGCCAAATAGCGAACTGCCGCGCCATTTCGAGCTTGATTTTAATTATATTATAATTATACGTTCAACTGTCATTTATATAATATATTTGTTATTCAAATTCAATTCCAAACTGATATATATTTTCAATTGTCCAGTTCACATTATATTGTCAACTCACTATTTCCGACTATTTCGGAATAACAAATTTATTATTCTATTATTTAAATTAATTAAATATTCAATATTATTTAATTAAACAACCATTTAATTCTCTAAACCATTATTTAAATAATTAAATAAATAAATTATTAGATCGTACAAATGCGGGACATTACAGTAAGACCCCAACTTAGAGACATAACTGTAACTACCAATTTTTCCTTTATTGGTTTTGGAACGGTTTCTTATTGTCTCTAATTTCTTTGAGATCTGATTTTAAAGAATTTTTTTTGTTTCAAATAGGTTTCAACTAAAAATTAGAGACAAATTATTCTGATTAGATACTAAATACAAGAGTCTTTATTAACCTTTATTATTGTAGTAAGAAAAGAACGAGATAAGCATGGTAGGACGTATTAATCATCATCTATAATTCGAAAGGCTAGTATCTGAAATATAATATGGAAAACTCAATTCAAGTACATATTTTGGCAAGGTTGTTGAATGGAAAGGCATGGTGGTTGTATAATTAGGAGTTATAAGAACTTAGAAGTAGGTGAAAATAGATAGATTGTAAAGAAACTAGAGTTACATAAAAATGAAGGGTAAGTATTATGCATATATGCAACATTATATATGGTGGCGGCAGTAAGCTAGCCGATAGAACAGAAGGGAGGAGAAAGAAGACAGCAAAACACTAGTCGAAGTTGTTGCTATATCCATCAAGGCAGGCAAGTGCACTTGAATAGTTTGTAGCATATAGTTCATGCATATTCAGGACATATCAAAAATTCAAGCAGCTTGCGAATATCTCATTTATTACCATCAAATGTAATATTCCTAATCTAAAAATAACTCACTTGAACAATTATGGACTTAGCTGAGCAGTGTGGAAACCTAAAAGAAAATTATAGGTGCATACTGTAGAAGAGATGAAAGTGAGCAGAAACTTAGTTAAAAGATATGTAGAATTGAAATTTAGACTAAAATACGGAAATAGAGATACTTTTTATTAATCAAGAGGAGGTGATTTCCCAACTTTTAAACTGAGATAAAAGTACATTTTCAACAAAAATTGTTTTTCAAGAAAAAAATGAGTATTTATACATAATAGTTTTACTCTATATTTTCAACAAAATATAAACATGGACAATAAAGAAGAAAGACTGAAGCACTAATGCAAATTATTTAATGTGTTCTCGTTTTGACTTATATTTGTACCCTTAAGGTTCAACATAGGTTCATCCCCTTATCATGTTCTTAGTCAACAAAAGAGTTAATGCAGTGCAACTTTAGGATGATATTTATTTACTCAAGTAAAAATGCAATTACAATATGTTAAATCAACGAACAATTTGAACTAAGCCTACTCTAAGTGGAAGTATCAAGACCAGAACAATTATTTGTAGAATACTACCAAAGCAACAATGTACAAACAGCATCATGTATATACATTTGGAGTAATGACACGAATATAATACAAATCCTTCTAATGATTATAGTATACTAAAGTTATCATATGTACAATTGCCAACCAAAATTCTAGAATAGGAAAATTCAATTTTGTAGAATACTACCAAAGAAATAGTATTGTAATAACCCGCAAAATGCGAGCCAGTTTGAAATTTTTATTTCGGCAATTTTAGCGAATTTTGAATATTTAAAATGGATTATTTTAAATAATATCGACGTGAAATTTATTTTGAATAGAATTCGACGTATATAATTATATACGTCGTCGTTAGAATATAAATATTTATATATAATTATAAATAGAATTGAAAATGGCGCGGTAGTTCGATAATTCGATTTCAAACTTCAATTGAATGTACCGGGTGCAAAACAATCCGGATTTTAGTGAAACCAAAAATGATAGGATCTAATTGATAATATCTTTCCAACGAATCCGAATAATCAAGATTTCATAGCGGGAATCAAAAGATATGTCCAGTTGAAAATTCTGAATAGTCGCTATGGAAATTCAGGCCCTTAAAAATGGACATTTTGCAAATGACCTCGGATTTCGACGAAACCACTTTTGTTGGGTCCGTGATGTCGAGTTATTGCTAGATTCCAAATTTCATAATTTTTCGAATCAATATGTGAGCGTGGCAAAGGAAAACGCGTTTGACCGGTTTCAGTTGATTTTAATCGACTGGAAATTGGCCATTTTTCTAACGGTCTCAGAATTCGACGAAACTAGTTTTGTTAGGACCGTATCGTCAATACGAAGCTAGAAAATATTTTTCTGGGATTTTTCTAGTTAGTATGTGACCCCGGTAATTTGAAATGTACGTTTAAAATTCAATATAGTGATTTAAAAGTAAATTAAACGGAAACTGATTCAAATGGTCAAATCAGCTTGCGATACATATCCCATTGTGTTCGAAATGGGGGTAAAACGCTGTGGACGACAGGCGGTGGGCCTCGTTTCGAGGTCGTATGTGAAAGTCAACTTTTAGAAATTAAATAATATAAAATAGAATAAAAAAATAATAAAAAAAAAATATATTCCCTCCTCTCCCTTAAAACCTTCTGCCCCCCCCCCCCCCCCCGATTATTTTTCTGTAAACAGAAAGGAAAAAAAAATAAAAAAAAAAAAAAAGAAACACGAGACGAAGGCGACGGGGGGAGAGCCGCCGCCACCTCGCGCGCCCCCCAGCGGCGCCGCCGCCAGGCGCCTCCGCCGCAAGACCCCCCCCCCCTCCGATCCTCCGCCTTCTTCTTCCCTCCTCTGCCACGAAACCCCTATCGCCCAAAACCCTTATCCCCTAAAACCCAACCGCATCCTCCTCCGACCTCGCATCCGCCCCTCCTTCTTCCCCCTCTTCTCTTCCATCGACAGCCGCACCTTCCTCCCCCCTCGCACTCCACCGCCGCGGCAAGCATCCCGAGCCCCCCTGTAAGTTTTTACTTATTTATAGTATTTTTATTTTATATATAAAAAAAACTGATTTAGTTATTTTGTTTAAAATTGATTTTTGTTACATATAAAAAAGAAAAAAAAACTGAATTTTATTTTATTTAAAATCTGAATTTTATTTTGTTTAAAAACGAAATTTTATTCACTTTAAAAACTGGGTTTTATTTATGTTGTAAAGTAAGAAAAATATAATCTTTTACATTGTAGAAAGATAAAGGTATGATTTTTATATTTTTAAAATAATAAAAATATGATTTTTATATTTTTAAAGTATTAAAAATATGATCTTTACTATATAGAAATATTAAAAATACGATTTTTATATTTTTAAAGTATTAAAAATATAATCTTTATAGGATGGAGAATATAAAAATATCATCTTTGTATATGTAGCAAAATAAAAATCTGATTTTTATTTTATATACGTTGAAATCAAGTGATGATTTTTATAAAGGCGAAATCTTTATTTTATAAAGGCGAAATCTTTATTTTATAAAGGCGAAATCTTTATTTTAGTAAAGGCGAAATCTTTATTTTAGTAAAGGCGAAATCTTTATTTTAGAAAAGGTAAAATCTTTATCGACGAAAAGACGATATTTTTAAAATAGAAAAGATTAGATTTTAAAAATAGGAAAGGCGGGATTTTTAATATCGAATAGCATAGTAAAGAAATTCGATTTTTAAATATATGAAGTGATTATAAAAATATGATTTTTAAATTGAAAACGAACAAATAAAAATGTGATTTCTATTTTAAAAACATCAGAATATAAAAATGTGTGATTTTTATATATATAGTGACTACGGGCAGCGAAGATGACGAAGACGGGATAACGAAGAAGACTTCTGCAAATGAAGAGTCGTGGTATTGGATAGCTATCGGTGAGAACTTCTCACTCTTAATTCTCTTTTTCTAGATATATATATATATACTAGGATGCAGACGGTGCTTATTAGAAGCACCCGACACCCGTCCACATACCATGGACTTGTTTGTTTGGATGTTTGGTGATTGATTGAGATATTGGTTTGAATGTGGTTTGTGGTGTGAAAAATCGAATCGATAAATTGGTTAGGATTAGACGTGCGCCGTTATAAGGCGAAGGAGTAAGACTAGGTTAGACTCTTACTCCAAATTTTGTGGTTTGCATAACGAAAGTGATTTGATTGATGTGTGAATGGCGTGGGCCTTCACTAGACCGGGGATAAGGCTAGGCCTTGTCCCGTTTCTAGTATCGTGCCGTTATGCCGCCGAAATTTTCTAAAATATGTTAGAAAAATAAAAATATCATTTTTATTGTGTAAATGAAATGAATAGAAATTCAAGTGTTGAAATAGAATATTTTATCGTTAAAAATAATTTTTAACGTGAAAGTGAATAAATAAATATTTATAAACAAATCGGCCGATTTGTTTATTTACACTGATTTGACTGATATTGATTGGGTTGATAAATTTTACACATCGCCCAACTGCACAAACAAAAATGTGTGTTTGCTGATTTGAAACCCCACACGGGTGTTGGGATGAAATTTGAAGTTCACTCATCCTGATTGATTAAATATGTCGATCGGTGGATTGACAGGCTGTTATAAGCGTCGGATATCTATATTTGATGCTTATACAGTGTAGTGCACTTTGGTTGATGGTTGATTATTTTTCAACGCTATTATATACATGTGTTGTATGGGATCCATATAATTAACACTATATGGTGATTGATTGGGCCTCATTCCAATCGGGAAAATAATGAATATTATAAAAGAAAATTCATGTGTTGAATATAAAGAAAATAGTCATGTGTTGACGATGCTCATGTGTTGAGTGAAATATTTTAAATAAAATAAATTATATCTTTATCATATTTAAAATTAGAACTACTTCCTAGTAGAAGTCTAATTAAAATCAAACGATAGATACCATAGTTTTATAAAATATTTTACATAACAAAAATAGTGAGGTGTTGACAGGACTCATGTGTTGAGATTAGTCGTGTGTTGAAAGAAATATAGATTCATGTGCTGAATGGGATAAATATTCATTTGTTGAATAGAATAAAGAAGTGGTGTAAAATATAAAGCCGTGTTGATTAGTTTTGCGCCATTTTGACGTGAACGATATTTATATCGATTTTATTCGTTTTATAATGAATATTGAAAAGTGATTTCAAAATTAAATATTTTGAAATGAATTCAAATTGAATTAGATTGAAATTGAAATTTAAAACGAACTGAAAGTGAATTGAAATCAATTTGAAACGAATTCGAATGAGATCAAATAGAAAGTAAATTCGAATTGAATTGAATTGAAACGAATTTGGATTTGAATTTGAATTGAATTGAAACGAGTTAGAATTTGAATTGAATTGAAATGAACTCGAATTGAATTGAAATCAAATCGATTTGAAATTGAATGTAGTGTTGAAAGGGTTTTGAAAACGAATTTAAAACGATTTATAAAATTCGTTTTAAAAGGAAATCGACGAAATATATATAATATATATATATTATATATATAATGGCCTGAATAGAACGCGCCGCGCCGCGGTAGTTCGTGAATTTCGACCATTTAATTCAAACGGACATTGCGGGAGATCCGACCGTCGGATTCTCCTAAAACCGGAACCGTTGGGTTCGTATCGAAAAGAGCTTTCCAATGAATATTAGAAATTTGAAATCTAACGGTTGGATTTGGAATTATGTCCAAATCAAATTCGAAAAAGGTCGCTGTAAGTGCAGTTCGATGGCCGTTGTTGGAAATCGACTGTACGGGCCTTGATAAAATTATTAAAAATATCTATAATTTGTGTAAAATTATAATATGTGAATTGGAAAGAATTGGGCTGGAAAATTCCACATTTGAAAAGATAAAAATAGATTTTTATCGAAATGAACTAGTTTGGAACTAGAATTGAAATCAATTTATTTTTTTAAAATAAATAAATTGAATTTGAAAGTGATTTTGAAAATAATCGATAATTTCCAATACGTGGATTGGACTGGAGCTGAATCGAAATTATCTTCGGGATATTTCGATGTTGGATTTCGTGACTATACAAATATTGTTATGGGGATTTGAAAGATATTTTATATCGTTATTTCCAATACGATATTTGTTGGTTTCAGAATTTGATATTGAATATAAGCCGATATATTTTCTATTCAGAGCCTTGTATTTAATATCAAATGTGATTTGGTTTGTCGTGAATCGTGTTTTTGATGACATTGGTTCTTTAACCCAGTTAAAGGCAGGATATTGATTTTTGAAAAGATTAAAACTAAGTGGAGTTTTAATGAATCTTTAATTAGATTAAAAAGTGAATTGATAATTTAAATTATCAAATCTGAAAAGTGATCGAGAGTGGAGTACCACCAGTTTTGCTCCAAAGCGATAGTTAAATCTTTAATTAGATTTGAACGTGAAATGGTAATTAATTTTACTGATAACACCGTGGTGTTAGATATGGAGTATCACCAGTTTTGCTCCATGGGATATATAGGTTGGGATTGGGAAATAAATAATTACTTCGGTGTGGTTCGTTAATCCCGACTAGTTTGAAATGATATCCAAAGGAAGATTATAGGATAAATTTAGAAGAATTTATCTTGGATAAAATTAATGGGAACATTTCCCTAAGAATGTGATATTGTGAATAAAAGAATATTCTGAATTGGAATGAGGCGTTTGTTGTGTTTGTGTAACATTCGTTTATTATATACGTGGGTTATTCAGAAAGGCCGGGTTTATACCCATTCTGAATAACCGATTCGACGAGATGTCGAAGATGAAGACGGTGGTTGAAGACCGGAAGTCTTCACATCGTTTGGGTGATTACTGATAATCTTGATTGGGCTGTACACCCAAGATGAGGGAAACAGTCGGTGATCGTCCAGACGTACTTGGAGATCGATGGATATGCGAGGAAAGTGCCTCCGGTTTCGTTCAGACCCAGAACGGACTTGTAAATGGACTGTGTGTCTGACATTGGATTTTAGTCCGTGTGATTGATCTCTATTAAATATATATCTGTTTGGCGGCGGAGAATTTATTCTCTTGCTTAACGCCCTTCTCTGAGACGTACGAGCTCAGGGGTTATATATTGATGGATATCAAACGCATGGAGTGAATTGCCTGTGTGGCATGCGTAAGTGGCAATTGATCAAGGCTTCTGTTGAAAAGCAAAGTCTTGTGGTTGATGATCAAAGCACGGCCTGTGTGGCATAGCTTTGTGTATAACGTGAATTCGCGAGCCTCACACCTCGGTATGAGTCAAAAACGGGAGACGGACTGCAGGGAGAGCACGACGTTTCTTTCTAGCTAGGGTGGTGTCAGTGACCTACCAGCCCTGACATTTATATACTTTTCACCTGTGTGGTTGTGGGATATGAGGCGCCTCGGATATAGGTCTGTAAGGACCGGGAAACGTGTGTTCAGGAATTGCCAATCCTCAAAAGTAAGAGAGGACCGGCCCTGAAGATCCAAGGATCATAGTGGGGTCCTGGGACATTTGCTAGAGTGTCTCGAACGCGGAGAGGAGCTTGCCCCTTGCCTCGGCTCATGACGGAAATCCAATTTCCAATACGTGTATTGCGGTTTTAATTGTAGAACTAGTATGGCGACATGATATATGGTACCCATGCCGTCTATGATTGATATTTATGATTGAATTGTTTTGACACTATACACTTATTATAGTATCAAATAATGTGTTTTAAACGTATCAAGCATGCTTTGGCTGTTATAAGGGAAAACCCTATCCTCCGGCTTGCGTTGCATTGTGTGATGGGACCTGGGTCTTATAACAGCTTCATTTTTCTCCATTTAGCATTGCGCTGTTTGTTTTATGCACTGGTATTCTTGGGAGGAAACCCGTTCCGTGTTATACGGCGTGGTCCCTTGACTTACCTAACTTTAAAACCAATATTAATAACTGTTTTAGTTCTCACACCAGTCCCATGACTGACCTGGAGTTTATTGTTTTAACCTAAACTCTGGGTGCCCCTATTTTCCGCACGGGCAGCTAGTAGTTTTGGTTTTGCAGATTTATATTCACAGGTTCCTGATATACAGCTGGAACGATGCTCGGAAAGCTCTGTATCCGTGCATCACTTCTAGTTGTGATTTTGTATTATTTTCCGCTGCTATGTAATTTATTGTAATCTCTGATATTTATCGAATGTAATTTATTCATTTATACTCTGTATATTCTTGTATCTGATGGAATTGTTGTAATAACAATGAAATGTTCTTCCGTATGCGTCCTTTTGTGTATTGTTCTCAAAGTATTCGTGCTTTCCTTTACGGGGAAGTTACGGGTTCTTTCATTTGGTATCGGAGCTTTGGTTTACAGAGCTCGAGAACAAGACACATTAGAACCATACGAAAGAATTCATCAGATATTGGATTAGCAATATCCAATTAGGATGACTCGTTAGAGATAGGATCAGTAGTATCCTAGAACGAGTGTGAAGAGTATATTTTTCAAATGAAAACAATTTTGTTTTGAAAATTTAAACCATTTTAAACGTATTTGAATATTTATTTATTTTGAATATGGACAATCGAGTATATATAGATTTCGCGTATACGCGTCATGAACGTATATTCGAAATTTTAATATACTGGGTAGATATAGAATCACATTCTAGACATCCGGGGATGATTCTGATGATGGTGCATCATCATCAGTACTCATATTCGAGTTTCGAAGGTGTGATTTCCTATATATTTCCATTAAACTGGTGTGAGAACCAAACCTATATAGTTAGAATACATTGTTGTGAATTGGCATCAAAAACATGATTTTTGTATATATGTATCAAAGTTATGAATTTGAAACTCTAATTCACTAATTGATTGCTGTTTGTGTTGGTTGTTTATCTGTTTGCTAATTTTTGAACCATTTAGCCTAATATAATCAAATATTGAATTGTATTGAAAATTGGTCGCATCTGCTTGCATATACATGTACTTACTTTGAACAGGTCATAGCAAGGAGGCTAGAGCCGAAGAATAAAATTTGTTTGCCCGACAAATAGGTACATGTTTACTACATAATTTCCTGTTTTGTTTGGGTGATGATGATTTTGTGAGCCTATTGGCTAGCCGCTTGGCTTTTTCTTTTTCTTTTGGAGATCTGAAGGACCGGGGAAGCTATTTGAAATTCCCCGATGCTCCCATTGCAGGGGAGGTTATGGCGAAATTTTTCGAAAATTTAGGGTGTTAGCCAAATTTTTGAAGAATTTAAAAATTCTCAGAAACTTAAAAGTTAGAGAATGGAAGCCGGACAGAACGTAGAGTTGAATAATCAAACCACTTTCGACTTTGTTCCTTTTCGGGGACGAAAAGTTTTAAGTGGGGGAGATTGTAATAACCCGCAAAATGCGAGCCAGTTTGAAATTTTTATTTCGGCAATTTTAGCGAATTTTGAATATTTAAAATGGATTATTTTAAATAATATCGACGTGAAATTTATTTTGAATAGAATTCGACGTATATAATTATATACGTCGTCGTTAGAATATAAATATTTATATATAATTATAAATAGAATTGAAAATGGCGCGGTAGTTCGATAATTCGATTTCAAACTTCAATTGAATGTACCGGGTGCAAAACAATCCGGATTTTAGTGAAACCAAAAATGATAGGATCTAATTGATAATATCTTTCCAACGAATCCGAATAATCAAGATTTCATAGCGGGAATCAAAAGATATGTCCAGTTGAAAATTCTGAATAGTCGCTATGGAAATTCAGGCCCTTAAAAATGGACATTTTGCAAATGACCTCGGATTTCGACGAAACCACTTTTGTTGGGTCCGTGATGTCGAGTTATTGCTAGATTCCAAATTTCATAATTTTTCGAATCAATATGTGAGCGTGGCAAAGGAAAACGCGTTTGACCGGTTTCAGTTGATTTTAATCGACTGGAAATTGGCCATTTTTCTAACGGTCTCAGAATTCGACGAAACTAGTTTTGTTAGGACCGTATCGTCAATACGAAGCTAGAAAATATTTTTCTGGGATTTTTCTAGTTAGTATGTGACCCCGGTAATTTGAAATGTACGTTTAAAATTCAATATAGTGATTTAAAAGTAAATTAAACGGAAACTGATTCAAATGGTCAAATCAGCTTGCGATACATATCCCATTGTGTTCGAAATGGGGGTAAAACGCTGTGGACGACAGGCGGTGGGCCTCGTTTCGAGGTCGTATGTGAAAGTCAACTTTTAGAAATTAAATAATATAAAATAGAATAAAAAAATAATAATAAAAAAAATATATTCCCTCCTCTCCCTTAAAACCTTCTGCCCCCCCCCCCCCCCCGATTATTTTTCTGTAAACAGAAAGGAAAAAAAAAATATAAAAAAAAAAAAAGAAACACGAGACGAAGGCGACGGGGGGAGAGCCGCCGCCACCTCGCGCGCCCCCCAGCGGCGCCGCCGCCAGGCGCCTCCGCCGCAAAACCCCCCCCCTCCGATCCTCCGCCTTCTTCTTCCCTCCTCTGCCACGAAACCCCTATCGCCCAAAACCCTTATCCCCTAAAACCCAACCGCATCCTCCTCCGACCTCGCATCCGCCCCTCCTTCTTCCCCCTCTTCTCTTCCATCGACAGCCGCACCTTCCTCCCCCCTCGCACTCCACCGCCGCGGCAAGCATCCCGAGCCCCCCTGTAAGTTTTTACTTATTTATAGTATTTTTATTTTATATATAAAAAAAACTGATTTAGTTATTTTGTTTAAAATTGATTTTTGTTACATATAAAAAAGAAAAAAAAAACTGAATTTTATTTTATTTAAAATCTGAATTTTATTTTGTTTAAAAACGAAATTTTATTCACTTTAAAAACTGGGTTTTATTTATGTTGTAAAGTAAGAAAAATATAATCTTTTACATTGTAGAAAGATAAAGGTATGATTTTTATATTTTTAAAATAATAAAAATATGATTTTTATATTTTTAAAGTATTAAAAATATGATCTTTACTATATAGAAATATTAAAAATACGATTTTTATATTTTTAAAGTATTAAAAATATAATCTTTATAGGATGGAGAATATAAAAATATCATCTTTGTATATGTAGCAAAATAAAAATCTGATTTTTATTTTATATACGTTGAAATCAAGTGATGATTTTTATAAAGGCGAAATCTTTATTTTATAAAGGCGAAATCTTTATTTTATAAAGGCGAAATCTTTATTTTAGTAAAGGCGAAATCTTTATTTTAGTAAAGGCGAAATCTTTATTTTAGAAAAGTTAAAATCTTTATCGACGAAAAGACGATATTTTTAAAATAGAAAAGATTAGATTTTAAAAATAGGAAAGGCGGGATTTTTAATATCGAATAGCATAGTAAAGAAATTCGATTTTTAAATATATGAAGTGATTATAAAAATATGATTTTTAAATTGAAAACGAACAAATAAAAATGTGATTTCTATTTTAAAAACATCAGAATATAAAAATGTGTGATTTTTATATATATAGTGACTACGGGCAGCGAAGATGACGAAGACGGGATAACGAAGAAGACTTCTGCAAATGAAGAGTCGTGGTATTGGATAGCTATCGGTGAGAACTTCTCACTCTTAATTCTCTTTTTCTAGATATATATATATATACTAGGATGCAGACGGTGCTTATTAGAAGCACCCGACACCCGTCCACATACCATGGACTTGTTTGTTTGGATGTTTGGTGATTGATTGAGATATTGGTTTGAATGTGGTTTGTGGTGTGAAAAATCGAATCGATAAATTGGTTAGGATTAGACGTGCGCCGTTATAAGGCGAAGGAGTAAGACTAGGTTAGACTCTTACTCCAAATTTTGTGGTTTGCATAACGAAAGTGATTTGATTGATGTGTGAATGGCGTGGGCCTTCACTAGACCGGGGATAAGGCTAGGCCTTGTCCCGTTTCTAGTATCGTGCCGTTATGCCGCCGAAATTTTCTAAAATATGTTAGAAAAATAAAAATATCATTTTTATTGTGTAAATGAAATGAATAGAAATTCAAGTGTTGAAATAGAATATTTTATCGTTAAAAATAATTTTTAATGTGAAAGTGAATAAATAAATATTTATAAACAAATCGGCCGATTTGTTTATTTACACTGATTTGACTGATATTGATTGGGTTGATAAATTTTACACATCGCCCAACTGCACAAACAAAAATGTGTGTTTGCTGATTTGAAACCCCACACGGGTGTTGGGATGAAATTTGAAGTTCACTCATCCTGATTGATTAAATATGTCGATCGGTGGATTGACAGGCTGTTATAAGCGTCGGATATCTATATTTGATGCTTATACAGTGTAGTGCACTTTGGTTGATGGTTGATTATTTTTCAACGCTATTATATACATGTGTTGTATGGGATCCATATAATTAACACTATATGGTGATTGATTGGGCCTCATTCCAATCGGGAAAATAATGAATATTATAAAAGAAAATTCATGTGTTGAATATAAAGAAAATAGTCATGTGTTGACGATGCTCATGTGTTGAGTGAAATATTTTAAATAAAATAAATTATATCTTTATCATATTTAAAATTAGAACTACTTCCTAGTAGAAGTCTAATTAAAATCAAACGATAGATACCATAGTTTTATAAAATATTTTACATAACAAAAATAGTGAGGTGTTGACAGGACTCATGTGTTGAGATTAGTCGTGTGTTGAAAGAAATATAGATTCATGTGCTGAATGGGATAAATATTCATTTGTTGAATAGAATAAAGAAGTGGTGTAAAATATAAAGCCGTGTTGATTAGTTTTGCGCCATTTTGACGTGAACGATATTTATATCGATTTTATTCGTTTTATAATGAATATTGAAAAGTGATTTCAAAATTAAATATTTTGAAATGAATTCAAATTGAATTAGATTGAAATTGAAATTTAAAACGAACTGAAAGTGAATTGAAATCAATTTGAAACGAATTCGAATGAGATCAAATAGAAAGTAAATTCGAATTGAATTGAATTGAAACGAATTTGGATTTGAATTTGAATTGAATTGAAACGAGTTAGAATTTGAATTGAATTGAAATGAACTCGAATTGAAATCAAATCGATTTGAAATTGAATGTAGTGTTGAAAGGGTTTTGAAAACGAATTTAAAACGATTTATAAAATTCGTTTTAAAAGGAAATCGACGAAATATATATAATATATATATATATATTATATATATAATGGCCTGAATAGAACGCGCCGCGCCGCGGTAGTTCGTGAATTTCGACCATTTAATTCAAACGGACATTGCGGGAGATCCGACCGTCGGATTCTCCTAAAACCGGAACCGTTGGGTTCGTATCGAAAAGAGCTTTCCAATGAATATTAGAAATTTGAAATCTAACGGTTGGATTTGGAATTATGTCCAAATCAAATTCGAAAAAGGTCGCTGTAAGTGCAGTTCGATGGCCGTTGTTGGAAATCGACTGTACGGGCCTTGATAAAATTATTAAAAATATCTATAATTTGTGTAAAATTATAATATGTGAATTGGAAAGAATTGGGCTGGAAAATTCCACATTTGAAAAGATAAAAATAGATTTTTATCGAAATGAACTAGTTTTGAACTAGAATTGAAATCAATTTATTTTTTTAAAATAAATAAATTGAATTTGAAAGTGATTTTGAAAATAATCGATAATTTCCAATACGTGGATTGGACTGGAGCTGAATCGAAATTATCTTCGGGATATTTCGATGTTGGATTTCGTGACTATACAAATATTGTTATGGGGATTTGAAAGATATTTTATATCGTTATTTCCAATACGATATTTGTTGGTTTCAGAATTTGATATTGAATATAAGCCGATATATTTTCTATTCAGAGCCTTGTATTTAATATCAAATGTGATTTGGTTTGTCGTGAATCGTGTTTTTGATGACATTGGTTCTTTAACCCAGTTAAAGGCAGGATATTGATTTTTGAAAAGATTAAAACTAAGTGGAGTTTTAATGAATCTTTAATTAGATTAAAAAGTGAATTGATAATTTAAATTATCAAATCTGAAAAGTGATCGAGAGTGGAGTACCACCAGTTTTGCTCCAAAGCGATAGTTAAATCTTTAATTAGATTTGAACGTGAAATGGTAATTAATTTTACCGATAACACCGTGGTGTTAGATATGGAGTATCACCAGTTTTGCTCCATGGGATATATAGGTTGGGATTGGGAAATAAATAATTACTTCGGTGTGGTTCGTTAATCCCGACTAGTTTGAAATGATATCCAAAGGAAGATTATAGGATAAATTTAGAAGAATTTATCTTGGATAAAATTAATGGGAACATTTCCCTAAGAATGTGATATTGTGAATAAAAGAATATTCTGAATTGGAATGAGGCGTTTGTTGTGTTTGTGTAACATTCGTTTATTATATACGTGGGTTATTCAGAAAGGCTGGGTTTATACCCATTCTGAATAACCGATTCGACGAGATGTCGAAGATGAAGACGGTGGTTGAAGACCGGAAGTCTTCACATCGTTTGGGTGATTACTGATAATCTTGATTGGGCTGTACACCCAAGATGAGGGAAACAGTCGGTGATCGTCCAGACGTACTTGGAGATCGATGGATATGCGAGGAAAGTGCCTCCGGTTTCGTTCAGACCCAGAACGGACTTGTAAATGGACTGTGTGTCTGACATTGGATTTTAGTCCGTGTGATTGATCTCTATTAAATATATATCTGTTTGGCGGCGGAGAATTTATTCTCTTGCTTAACGCCCTTCTCTGAGACGTACGAGCTCAGGGGTTATATATTGATGGATATCAAACGCATGGAGTGAATTGCCTGTGTGGCATGCGTAAGTGGCAATTGATCAAGGCTTCTGTTGAAAAGCAAAGTCTTGTGGTTGATGATCAAAGCACGGCCTGTGTGGCATAGCTTTGTGTATAACGTGAATTCGCGAGCCTCACACCTCGGTATGAGTCAAAAACGGGAGACGGACTGCAGGGAGAGCACGACGTTTCTTTCTAGCTAGGGTGGTGTCAGTGACCTACCAGCCCTGACATTTATATACTTTTCACCTGTGTGGTTGTGGGATATGAGGCGCCTCGGATATAGGTCTGTAAGGACCGGGAAACGTGTGTTCAGGAATTGCCAATCCTCAAAAGTAAGAGAGGACCGGCCCTGAAGATCCAAGGATCATAGTGGGGTCCTGGGACATTTGCTAGAGTGTCTCGAACGCGGAGAGGAGCTTGCCCCTTGCCTCGGCTCATGACGGAAATCCAATTTCCAATACGTGTATTGCGGTTTTAATTGTAGAACTAGTATGGCGACATGATATATGGTACCCATGCCGTCTATGATTGATATTTATGATTGAATTGTTTTGACACTATACACTTATTATAGTATCAAATAATGTGTTTTAAACGTATCAAGCATGCTTTGGCTGTTATAAGGGAAAACCCTATCCTCCGGCTTGCGTTGCATTGTGTGATGGGACCTGGGTCTTATAACAGCTTCATTTTTCTCCATTTAGCATTGCGCTGTTTGTTTTATGCACTGGTATTCTTGGGAGGAAACCCGTTCCGTGTTATACGGCGTGGTCCCTTGACTTACCTAACTTTAAAACCAATATTAATAACTGTTTTAGTTCTCACACCAGTCCCATGACTGACCTGGAGTTTATTGTTTTAACCTAAACTCTGGGTGCCCCTATTTTCCGCACGGGCAGCTAGTAGTTTTGGTTTTGCAGATTTATATTCACAGGTTCCTGATATACAGCTGGAACGATGCTCGGAAAGCTCTGTATCCGTGCATCACTTCTAGTTGTGATTTTGTATTATTTTCCGCTGCTATGTAATTTATTGTAATCTCTGATATTTATCGAATGTAATTTATTCATTTATACTCTGTATATTCTTGTATCTGATGGAATTGTTGTAATAACAATGAAATGTTCTTCCGTATGCGTCCTTTTGTGTATTGTTCTCAAAGTATTCGTGCTTTCGTTTACGGGGAAGTTACGGGTTCTTTCAAGTATACAATCAGCATCACGTGTATCCATATGGTCAAATGGCATGATTATAATTCAAATCCTTCTAATGATTGTAATACACAAAAGTTATCATCCATACAATTGTCAACCAAAATTATAAAATAGAAAAACCCAACAAGAGAACTAAAATCATTAAAACAATTTGTAAACATAAAGGAATTTTCATCATACTCTTAGTTACAAAATAAATAAATACATACCTTTAACACCATGAGAAGAAGATAAAAGAGATAGATTTGTAAGTTATAGATCTAGAATTATCCTTCTCTCCCTCAACCATATTTTAGTTTTTGATATCTTTCTGATGACCCTAACAATGAATATAAGGTTATGTTTATAAGCAAAGTGAAGGGCCAAAATCCTCTAAGGATATAATCTCATCCGTTCATCATGGTTGATTATTAACAGAGAATATCCTTATTTAATAGAATAAACCTTCAAATTTCGACTTTATCCTTATCAAATCAATTATTCCTTCAGTGACAAAATTTGTTATATGGAATTATTTATTCTAATTGCAATCTTATCCTATTGAAGAAATTATTCCATATCTAACATAATTTATAATATGGAATAATATTTATTAATTGCAATCTTATTCTTATGAAATCAATAATTCCATATTTGTTATATGGACTACATAATGAGAAGTATACAATTTCTTACATTCTCTCACTTGGTCCATATGACAAATGCTATAATGGTCATATAGGAACAAACATAAGGCGCACATAAATGCTGAAGTGATATTTTGATAAGTTTGTCTTAATTACACTTGGTTATTTTGAACAATCAAGTAGGATTGTAGCGGTTCTCCATTAATTAAAGAACGCAGTCCCTAATATGTACCATTAATAGACAATCAAAACAACTAAGTTTGTAAAAGTAAAAGTAATCATAATGGTCCCTATTAATGTCTTGATGAAAGACTAGTTCTGGTATCATGCTTTTTTTATATGTACATAAACATAAAGATCCATGATATCAAACAGAAAATTTCGGAAGCTACAATAATGTGTACTTAAAATACTGTCATAATAAAAGCACTTAGCAATCCACAAATTCATAAATAAGAAGAGCGACATAATTGGTTGCCGTCAAGACCCATTGCTTCAGCATGTAGCTTAAATGTCTTAGGTGGTAACCCCTTAGTTAATGGATTTGCTATATTAGCATGAGTGTTGATGTGCCCAATTGACACTCTTTTATTCCAAACTTCATCCTTGATTGATAAGTATCTCATCTCCATGTGCTTTATACCCTTAGAATACTTATCATTCTTTGAAAAGAATACAGATGCGGTGTTATCACAATAAATTTTCATTGGCCTAGCAATACAATCCATGATTGTAAGACCTCAAAATAAAATTCTCCAACCATAATGCTTGAATCATAGCCTCAACGCATGCTACGAATTCGACCTCCATAGTGCATGATGCAATAATGGATTGTTTTGCACTTTCCATGAGATAGGACCACTAGCTAACATGAATACATAACCAAAAGTGTTCTTCCTAGTATGCACATATCCTCCAAAATCTGAATTCGTGTATCCAATCATCTCAAGGAGATTAACACCCCTAAATGTTAGCATAATGTAATGGCCCGCAAATCCATACTATTTGAGTTGACTAATAGCACCACACGTCCAACCCAAATTGCACAGAAATACGAATCATTATTAGAAAGAAGTTAGAGGATGAGAAATAGAAAGAAATAAATTTTAGAATAGAAGAAAACGAAGATCACAAACTCATAGCGGAACGAATAAAATATATTAAATAACATAACATTTGAAATACAAATTAGTAACTTTATATACATACCATCATCAGAGCACAACAGTTATTCCTGGAACAGTTATAAACACCTGTTTCCAGATACCACATAGTACACAGCTGAAATATGATAGTCTATCGCTAACGGGTGAAGCCTCCTGCTTCAAGCTCCTCCAAGTGAATCTGCAAAATCCTGACTACTTGACTGCCCGTACAAATATGGGCACCCGAGAGTTTAGGGAAAACAAATAAAAACAAAATAAACTCTGGGTCAGTCATGGGACTGGAGTGAGTAAACTCTAATCATTTGTTTAACTTTAAAAAAGTCCTTTCGAAAGAAAGGATAATAGTAAGACCAGCCCGCACACAAACATGGACGGTTTTTTACCTTACTATAACCCAAAATATTTTTGATATCAAATCCAGTGATATTATAATAATGTCTACATCAAATAAATGGAATCTAACGGAACGCTTGCATCTCACGCTCCATATATAATATAAAATCAAAAACCGCATGGCGCTTATTGGAGATTGGATTTCCAACATGACAAGGTATGGAACTACCTTCCGATCAGTGTACTCTAGAGGGGATACACTGGGGTTCAACAAGAACATCTTGCAACCCGGCCCACACATTACCGACCACTCATTTCGCTTGAGTGTATCGAATGTATATCACCAACGATTGGGATCAACAACCGTTTCCCGAATGGGACAGCATCGAATAGATTAAAGAATGAAATGAATATCTCTAGATAGCTGATTATACACCCTAACGGGAGCGACCCACATAGCCATGCTGCCTGCCCGATTTTTGTCATTTCCCGGTTGTTGAGGCCTGAGGCTACGATTTCTTATCATTCATTTATAAAACAATCACATTGAATGCCATATTGTCAGATCCGTTAATCACTAATTGATTTGCACAAATATATTCTGGATATTATGCCAAGAGAACAAATTCTCCGCCAACATATATATCTATACAGATCAATATATGCGATCATTGGAAATACTGTAACAACCCGGAATTTTGGGGCCAATTTAAAAATTTTATTTTGGGAATTTTAATGGATTTTTAATATTTAAAATAATTTATTATAAATAATAATGACTAAAAATTTATTTTAAAACGAATAAATTTAATTTAATTATAAAAGGAGTTTGAAACAGCACTGCAGTTTGAAAATTTGAGTTTGAACTTTAACTGAGTGTACATGATTCATTTTAAATCAGAATTGAGAGAAATAAGAAATATTTAAATCTGTTTAATCATATATTTCTAACGAATCTGAAAAACTGAAAGTTCACTTTATAATTTGAAAGTTATGCCCAATTTAAAATTTATAAAAGTCGCTATAGAATTTATATATATTTTAATATAATTTATTGGCCTTAAAAATGGCCATTTTGCAAACGACCTCTGTTTTCGACGAAACCACTTTTGTTGGAACCGGAATGTCAAATTATTGCTAAGTTTAATTTTCCATAGTTTTTCGAATCAATATGTGAGTGTGGCAAAGGAAAATGTGTTTTGTCAGTTTCAGTCAAATTTAATCGACTTGAAAATGGCCATTTTTCAAATAGTCTCATAATTCGACGAAATTAGTTTTGTTAGGACCGTATCATCAAAACATAACCAGAAATAATTTTTCTGTAATTTTTAGAGTCCGTATGTGGTCCCGGTAATTTAAAATATACGTCTGAATTTAATAATTAAATGATTTATAATTTAATTTAAAGAAAAACATATCGTAACTGCCGAACTGGGTTACGAAACATATTCCATTGTGTCCGACATGGGAGTTATTAGCTAGGGGCGACACTCGTTGGGTTTGATTTAGAGTTCGGTACGATACAAGAGTTATATTAAATTTAAATGGAATTAAATAATTAAATTAAAATACGTTATCAATATAGTATAAATACGGTGTACTGTTAACCCTAATGTTACAGCCGCCTCCTTATTCATTGAATGGCCAGAACTGTGCCGATTTAATCCTCCTTTTTCTCTCAAATTACAGTGAATCAAAACATGGAATCAAAACACAAATGAACAGCTCTTCGAGCTCTACATTGTGTACGGTTGTGATCGGATTCAAGTAGGTGGGTTGGGAGAATTTCTCCCACGAAGTGTCATTGTTCGCACAAGCTTCCAGGCGGCGCTGGACTTCCGAGCTCGCCAGAATCGAGGGCGGAGGACGGCAATGGATGGGGCGTCGACGTGGTGGTCTTCGATCATTGGCCGGTTGCTTCAAACGACATGCGAACTGACGAGGAGGGAGCGACTATTTTGGGTTCTCCTTAAGGTTGAAGACGACGGGTTGATTTCAATAGAGGATAGGGACTTAAAACATAAGGGTATAATTAATTTTAATTAATTAAGTTTAGTAAATAAAATTATGTAATTAATATTAAAACCATCGTATCTCTTTCAAACTGAAACAGAATTTGTTGATTTTCGTTGCGTTTGAATCATGAACGCGAGATCTTCGCGATGGAACTGAGTAGAACCATTTCTGAGCACATCAAATCTGGACCAAATTTCAAATCTGAACTATTTAGATTCAAAAGAAAGGTGAGATTTCTATATTAAAAATAATAATTATTAAAATTTAATTATCTTTCCTCATTTAAAGTTCCATGTATGTATGATTATTTGAATTCAGATCTATGATGTATGTTATTGTATTTGTTGTTTGATGATGATGATTGTTGTGGTATTGTTTGGTTAGATTTAGATCGGAAATGAAAATCATATTTTTATTCTAGATCTATAAATATCGTTCTAGATTATAAAGTCCTTTATTTTGATTCATGGGCATGTAATTTTTGTTAAACATTCTTTTTCAACAAAAAGGATATATTTTGTTAAACATCCTTTTTCAATAAAAAGGAAATTATATTTTTATTTTTTTTGATTACAATATAGAAGGGTAGAATTAGAAATATTTAGACTTATATTTTTTTAATGTTATTGTAACATTAAAAATCAACATCTTGAAATAGAAATGTATTAATATTCAGACTTACATTTTTAATGCAAATGTAACATTAAAAATAAAAATGTATTTACATTGAATTTTACCTCTTTAATGTAAATCAAACATTAAGATTGTCCATTGTGATATAAAATGGCTTTTCTTTGAAATTTACATTTTTCTATAAATGAAACATTTAAAGATGACCTTTGTTACATAAAATGAGATTACATAGAAAATTTACATCTTGAATGTAAGAAAAGATTTTATTGAAATAAAAGTTTTCATTACCAATGTAAATAACATATTGAAATAGAAAGTTTACATTCTCAGTGTAAATTTACATTGAAATAAAAAGTTTATATTTTTCAAGGTAATAACACATTGAAATAGAAAGTTATATTTTCAATGTAAGCAAAGTAGGAAATAGAGGTTACATTCTCGATGTAAACAAAGTTTGGAATAGGAAATTTCAATTTTTTTTTTCAATGGAAGTATAGATTGAAATGAAAAATTACATTTTTCTATGTAATCGTATATTGAAATGAAAAATTACAATTTTCTATTTAATCATATATTGAAATGGAAAATTACAATTTTTAATATAAATAAAATCTGAAGGGAAATTTACATTTTCCAATGTAAACAAAACATGATTAGTTAAATAAAATGACATTTTTATGTTAAACATGTTAATGAGATAGAAATGAATTAAAACTGTTCATTTTGACTCATTGAAAAGAGTTAAGACAAAAATGAACATTTTTGTACCTTAAAAGGAATTAGAAAAAAAATGAACATTTTTGTATATTCAAAAGAGTTAGACAAAAACATACATTTTTTTACTTAATAAGGATTTTACAAAAACACACATTTTTGTTATTTAATAAGGATTATATAAGATTAACATTTTTTTGGTCAAAACTTGATTTATGAATAAGAAGAACATTTTTTGGTCAAAACTTGATTTGTGAATAAGAAGAACATTTTTTTGGTCAAAACTTGATTATCAAATGGAAATGTATATCTTTATACATTAAAAAGAATGAATTAGAAATAGACATTTTTGTCACATTAAAAAGAACAAAGTAAAAATACACATTTTGTCATTTATAAGGAATGAAACAAAAAAAATTATTTTTGGTCATAAATAAAAGAGTTTAACCAAAAATATACATTTCTGGGCATTAAGAAGGAAGATCACATTTTGATCATTAAAAAGGATTAAAGAAAATTAGCATTTCTGTTTACTTTAAAAGAATGAAGACAAAAATAACATTTTTGTTTATTTAAAAAGATTAGACAAAAACTCACATTTTTGTTTATTTAAAAAGATTAGAACAAAATGATTATTTTGATTACATACAAAGGATTAGAACAAAATGATTATTTTGATTACATAAAAAGGATTAGAACAAAATGACTATTTTGATTATATAAAGAGAATAGAATAAGAAGATTACATTTATATGTAATATTGTTATCATTAAAGAGAATAAGAAGATTACATTTATATGTAATATTGTTATCATTAAAGAGAATAGAATAAGAAGATTGCATTTATATGTAATATTGATATCATTAAAGAGAATAGAGTTAGAAGATTACAATCTCATGTAATATTGTTTTCAATTAAAAGAATAGATTTTATTTGTCATTTGTTTACAATAATAAGAGTTGAAATAAAAGATATATTTTTATTGACATTTTATATTAAATAAAAAGACTGGATTTTTAAGTTGCATTTTTATTGTCACTTGGTAATAATAAAAGAACAGAAATAAAAAGTATCTTTTTTTTACATTTTAGATGTAAGTAAAAACATAGATTTAAAGTCACACCTTTGTTTACATTTTAGTTGTAAATAAAAAGAGTAGATTTAAAGCGACGTTTTTATTGACATTTTTATTCAATAAAAATATTAGAATTAAAGTGATATTTTTATTTACATTTTAAATAAAAGAATATATTTTTAAGTTACATTTATATTGCCATTATATATGCAATAAAAAGAACAGATGTAAGTGTCACATTTTCATTGTCATTTTAGAGACAATAAAAATAGTAGAATTAAAAATCATGTTTTATTGTCATTCGAGTACAATAAAAAGAGTGAGCATTAAAAGAATATATTTTCAATGTAAATAGTTTCCATGGAAAAGAATTAGTCATTTAAATATGATGTTAGTGATGGGGTGAAATATATGTTTGATGTATTAGAGACAAATGTTTGTGTATTCAAGTTGAATATTACACTCCCATTTACAGGTTACCGGACTTGTTTATGTGATTGGGACGATTATTTTCACACATCGCCTAAGTGCACAAATAATTTATTATTTGTTTGATGGATGAAACCCCACACGGGTGTTGGGATGATACTGGACACACACTAATCCCAATATTTAGTTATATGTCAATCGATGGATTGACAGTCTATGATGAGCGTTATTTATTTACTTTAATGCTCACACATTTATAAATTCCACTTTGGTCGTCATTTAGATGTTTAATAATTATTTATCATGATTATTGATTACATGCAATATACGGTTGATGATTGGGTCATTCCAATAAAGAATATTCTAGAAAAGAATATTTTAGAATATATTTTAGAAAAAGAATATTTAAGAAAATATTTTAGAAAAATATTTTTTTTTGAAGTGAACTAGTTACTAACTAGAATAAATCATTAAATTTAGATTTAATGAAGTTTTCCAATTTGTTAATATTTAATTGAAGTTAAATTAAATAAATTGGATTTTGGGTTTGTCGTGAATAGTGTCTTAAATAACACTGTTCTTAAACCCCATATGGAAAGAATAATCTTTTAATTAAGATTATTAAAGTTTTCAATTATATTTAGTAATTGAAACAAGATGAAGTGTGAGTTGGGTTTATTGTGAAACGTGTTTTTAAGTGACATGTGTTCTTTAACCCAAATGACAGTGAAAATATGATTTGGAATTTATAAATCCTTTATTAAGATTTAAATGGGAATTTTCCAAAAGTAAAGTTTTCCAATTTAATATATTAAATTGGAATTAAATGGAATTCGAATTAATAATAACCGAGATAAGCTTCTGTAAAAGAAAACCGATACTATATATGGAATTTAAGAGGCTTTGCCATTATCCCATTTATTTTATTGGTTGGATACAGGAATTTATAACAATTATATACATTGATTTGATTTCTGTGGAGATTGCATATTTTATGGAAGATGATTTTGGATTTACCGTGAATTATGTTTTAAATAACATTAGTTCTTTAACCCAGTTAAAGATAAGATAAATTTCTTAAATTTAAATAATCATTGAATAATGATTTTCGATATTTAAAACCAAAATGGGGTTTAATAAATCTTTAAAAGTAAGATTTAAGAATAATTTAATTACCTTTGATAAAATAATGCGAATATTTTATTAGAAGAATATTCTGAATTGGGATGAGGCGTTGGATATATTTTTATAGTACTTGATTTTTATTATAAGAATACGCGAATTATACGGAAAGACCGGGTTTAACCCATTCCAAATAATTACTATGACGATGAAGAGTCGAAGATGAAGACTGTAGTTGAAGACCGACGATCTTCACATCGGATGGATGTGTTGCTACAGAGACCCTTGATGGGAGTAGCTACCTTGAAGGGGCTTCAGTGGTGGCCGTCTGGACTATTGTTGATTGTTCGGATTTGGTTTTCGCTCAGACCCAGAGCATAAGCTAGTAAATGGATGCGTGTCTGACATTGGATTTCGTTCCATGTGAATTAAATCGATTTCTGTTAATGTATGTCTGTTTGGTGGTGGAGGATTTATTCTCTGCTTAACACCCTGGTATATATTAATAGTGATTTATCGCATGGCGTGAATTGTCAATGTGGCACGCCAAGATGCAAATGATTAAGGCTTTTGTTGAAAAGCAGGGCCTTATGGGATGATCAAAGTATAGCCTATTACGGCATAGCTTTGTGTATATCGTGACTTCGCGAGCCTCACACCCCGGTATGAGTCAAAAACGGGATATGGACCGTAGGGAGTGCACACGTTTCTTTCTAGCTAGAAGTGGTGTCAGCGCTTAAACTGGCTGACATTTTACTTATGTGGATGATGGATTTTGAGGCGCCTCGGATTTTTATAGGCCGATAGTGGTCATACTATAGGTCCAAAGGAACCGGGAAGCGTGTGTTCAGGCATAACTAATCCACTGCCGATAGGCGAGGACCGACCCTACCGCTCCAAGGGTTCACTGCGGGGGATCCTGAGGCATTTGCTAGAGTGTCTCGAATCGGAGAGGAGCTTGCCCCTAGCCTCGACTCATGATGGAAATCCAATTTCCAATACGACCTTGCGGTTTGATTGTAGAACTAGTATGGCGACATAGTAGGATGGGGTACTACGCCGTCTATGATTGATACATTATGATTGAAATGATTTTGAAATATATATACCCATACATATACACACTAATATCAAATCCGTTTTTATCGTATCAAGCATCTTTTGACCATTATAAGGTAAAACCCTATCCTCCGGTTTGCGTTGCATTGTGCGATGGGACTTGGGTCTTATAATGGTTTCATTTTTCTAAAAAGCATTGCGTTGTTTAACGATTTACTTTAATTTATGCACTGGCAATCCAATGGAGTAAACCCGTTCTGCATTAGCGGCGTGGTCCTGTGATTAGCCATCTTAATTAGATAAGTTAAGATTTCTCATACCAGTCCCATGACTGACCTGTAGTTTGTCTCACTAGCAAACTCGGGTGCCCATATTTTCCACACGGGCAGTCGAGTAGCTTTTGCAGATATATTTACAGGATCCTGGTTTACAGCTGAAGCGGTATTCAGAAAGCTCTGTATCCGTGTATTCCTTTCAGTTGTATATTTGTAATATTTTTCCGCTGCTATTTAAATGTAACTTAAGTCTCTGATATTAATGTATTTCTATTGTGTAATGAGTTTTCATACTCTGTTATATTCTTGTACTCTGATGTAATTGTTGTAATCAGCAATAAAATGTTCCTCAGTTTATGTTCTGATGTGTGATGTTCTCAAAGAAATCCATGCTTTCCTTTATGGGGAAGTTCGGGTCGTCACAAATACTCTGTCAGACATTCGTCCATTTACATTCGTTCTGGGATTGAATGAAACCGAAGGAACAATTTCCATTAATAGAAAAAGTCCTTGCACTTTACCCCATCCTCGATTGTCTTCATATAATCTAATTCGCAACACTACTGCCAATACGGAGTGGTTCGGGATAATAATCTAACCGGTCTCTCCATATTGACAACGAAATTGGCAAACACTTCGATAGTCGGTTATTTAACTATCGAAGAAAACAAACATTCATTCAAAGCATCGAAAAAATCACTAGGCCATTTAATTGATATTTCATTCATTAATTAAATCACTACTCCATTTCCTTATCAATATTCGTTAACACGATATTTTCGATAATCATCTTGGCCTCTTTCGCTATTTAGAAAACATTTCCATATATCACCTTCTTTTATTTTCTATATGTAGAAAATATCTTATATTTATAATTGGAAATATTCCAATTACTTCTCTTTTTCACGACTATTCATTTTTAGACTTAGGAAATATTTACTATTATATTTCCAATGAATTTCCACTTATTGGGTTAAAACAAATGTTATGTAAAACATCGTTACAACAACCCAAAATACTGCATTAGACTAAATCTCGTTTAATATTTCTCTTCGATACTGAATCTTGCTATTTATCATCTAATTATGAAATCAATCGAGTTGGGGTATAATTACCTCTCATACCTTGACTGAATAACATCTTTAACCTCAAAACAGACAAGACCACTTATCTCAAATCACCGACACCATAAAAACCACTTATTCATTTTTAAAAACGTATATACATTTCTCTTTCAATTTTTACTAGATTTAATTATAGATTTCCTTTTCGTTTATAATATTCTAATTTTAAGTTCATTTCCTTATCGAATTATATATATGTCGATACATTGATTTCTAACTATCAAATTTTCTTAAAAATATTCTAACTCTTTAAATTTCCGGAAAATTTCGCCATAACCTCCTTTGTACCGGGAACATCGGGAAAATCTCCAAACCGCCACACAGGCCTCTCCAATCAAAAAGAAAAAGAAAAAGCCAAGCGGCTAGCTGATTCGCCGCATAAAACCTCATATGGAATTTAAACGTGTACCTTTTTGTCGAGCACTTCAATATATATCTCTTCATATACTTCATTTCATACCTGTCTAACATATATCTATCCATTCCCAATTTATTACAACTCAATCCGGTCATTTTAAACTCGATTCGCTAATTTATTCTTTAATTAACTCTTTTGCCAAATCCCTTTATTTTGAACATATCATGTTCAAATATATTTTAATTTGCTTATAAACAAGTAGAATTTCATTTCTAACTTGAGTTTCAAATTCGATTTTGAATATGAATCCACAAAACCAATTTACTTATCCAACGCCAATTTGGATTCAAAACTCTATTAACTATTTATTCTTTAAAATTAGTTAAATCTATTTAATAACTAAAAATCTGATTTTTGTTTCAAAAATCATTTCACTTACTTCACTGGAGTTCATATTTATTTTATATCTCCAGTCTGGATTTTTTTCTAATGGCTATTCGGATTTTATTTCTTTAAAATCCTTTTATTTATTTAAATAAACCGTTATGGTTTTTAAATGATTTTGGCGCTGCATTTCTGAAAATTTGATTTTGACATAACTCAAAATCTATCAAACGAAATCCAGATTCTTCTCTTTCATTAGAAAACTATTATTTAACCCGTCCTGACGATTCTTGTTTCAAGGAATTCCGATTTCAATCGAGTTCTATAAACTCAATTGAAGTCCGAAACGCAAATTTTCGAACTATCGCGCCGCGGCGAGTTCGTTTTAATTATACATATATATAAACGGTTAAATGTTGTTTATAATTTATATTTCAATCTCGTTCGAATATATATAAATATATATTCAAATCTAGTTTTCAATCCAACTTAACATTTCTGATTTTTCTTACTTGTCGATTTTTTTTTCTACTCAGTTATAATTTCATTTATAACTCTATCTTTTATACTATACTCCAATTCCTTTATAAATTATTTATAAAGTTCGATATATTCGAGTTCTAATTATAAATCCTTCGATTTAAGTTACTCATTTTATATTCCGAACTCCGGAATAAAAATCTATTGTTCTATTTCCAATCGCTTCCCAATTCACCCTTTAAATTCATATTCGAATTTAAATCTCTAAATTATCTAACGATAATTTATTTCACTTAATTTATAAACAACGTTTAAAATTTTACTTGTTTATTATCTATTTAAACTAAGTTTACATTTCAAATCTAATTGAAACTTAATTCCTTTAATATTCCGAAATTTCGGAATAAAACCCGTCCTCCCCTTTTTGAAACTATTCCCGATTAAATTTAGCAATTCATAATTGAATTTAAACTTCTAACTTATCTAACGATAATTTATCTCACTAAATTATAAAACATCGTTTATAATTTAACTTCCTTGTTTTATAAAGTTAAAACAAGTTTTCCATTTTGAAATCTATTTTAAACCAAAACGTTATTTTGGAGTTTTCTATTTCTTATAACTAGTCTATATAAATATTGATCTATTCTTATGTCTTATCTCAGTTTCTATTTAAATTGAATTTAAATATCCTATTTGGGAATAATCTATTTTTATAAATCCGACATAGTCGAATTTTAAACATAAATCCTAAGGATTTATTCAACTTTATTTATATTCCGAATATCGGAATAAAGTTAATCGTTTATTATTTAAACCGATTCTAAGTTCTCACTTTAAATTCACTTTTGAATTTAAATGTTTAAATTATCCAAATGATAAACCTTTCTATTTACAAATACCATCATTAAACAAGTCTGGCTTTCAAATAAAATATTTCTTCTTTGAAAAAAAATATTTCCCTTCCCAAGGTCACACTTGTATTTCTATTTTCTGAATTATCCATTGATAATTCATTTCACTTTATTTATAAACTTCGTTTATAAATGAACTACTTAATTTTATTCTTTGAAACAAGTTAATATTTCTATTCTATTCGAATTTCAAATTCTATTTAAGAAAAATAGAATTTCCTTTTGAAATCTAGAAATATTTCCTTTTTATGATATTTTTAAATATCAACATTTAGGCCCAGTGATATTTAAACACCAAACAACCAATTATTTATTTTTCTAACACATCATATACGACAGTATATATGCAAACAAATAAACAAATAAACAAACAGATAATATATTTTTGAGGGATCCATTTGGATCCCTCCAACCTGTTTTCCTGCATCTAAATGTATTAGTCAACATAAATAATACCCATCCTGCTTCGAGGCAGGACATCGCGGTATGAAGGTCATCCACTAATATATATTTGTGGGGAGCATAGGGAAATCATCCGCTATGAAACTGCGGGCATCCGCTAATGAGACTGCGGGAACAATCCTGTAACAACCCGCACTCTACGCATCGGAAGATCGTAAAATATTCATTTCTTTCTTATATGAAGGCGTATGGTCATGTAACTTTGGGAAACGACTATTGGGGTCATTCCCCATGTTCATGATTTTTGCCGATTTTTAAATGACCGTTTTGCCCCTAGCTGATACTGTTTTGTCCATAACTTTTGACTGGAAAGGAATTTTGACCTGAAACCACTTCCATTAGATTTGTTTGATGGTTTACCTTTCCGTAGAGTGGTCATAATAGCTAAACGGACTTACCGTTTAAGAGATATGGCTGAAAAAAGGTTTGGAAGGTGAAAAACTGCTTAACCGGGCCAAATAGGGTGATTAGTGAATGGGACCATAACCCATTTCGGGATTAGGGTTATGGGGAGGCTGAAAAGAGTTAGAGATTCATTCCATTTCAGTTTTCTAGCCTCCACTTACCTCTTAGAAACCCTAAAAATGGCCTCCAACCTCTAAATCACCTCCAAATCACTTTCTAATCAAGGATTAAGCTTAGCAACATCAAATCAAGGGAGATCTTCACCAAATCAAGATTAGAGCTGCTGGTTTGCATTGTTATTCGCGCCCAAACAGAGATTTATTTCAGATCTAAGGTTTATTTGTGGCTAAGGTGAGTGATTTGCATAGTTCCTCACTAATTAAGGTTAATTAAGGGTAATTAGTGAAGATTAACGAATTTATACATTAATAAATTCTGGAAAAATATTCATAAATTCTTAAATAATGTTTTAGACCTCTAATATGAATTTGGGTTGATTTCATTAAGTTTTGCTAATCATATCATTAGTTTTTCCTAAACATGCTTAAGGGAAAATATGGGATTTTTGGGTAGGTTTGATCCAAATTACATGTTATGGTTGTTGTTTTGATGTTTATGGTTGATTCCCTATGTTACTATGACTGTATGGTATGTTTTGTGATTGATTAGAACTGTTAGATTGGTCGAAAAAGCTGTCGTATGGCGTAAAACAGTCACTGGAAAGTCACAGGAAATATGCAGGGTTCCGAACCGGATCGGATAATTGGGCTCGGATCGGATAGGAGAAATGGGCAAGAGGACTCGATTCGGATTGGAACTTAGCATAAGAGGCTTGGCGAGAAGGAAGGCCATTTGCTTAGAATTGGAGTTGGGCAGCGGATCAGATCGGAGAGAAACTGAAGGGGATCGGATCGAAGAGAAACCAAAGGGGATCGGATCGGAGAGACTAATAGGGATCGGATCGAGGGCAAGAGCATAGGGATCGAATCGGAGGACCTAGCTTGGAGCTGGAGTTGGAGCGAAGCACCGGATCAGATTGAGACATCTAGGAGGGAGCAACCACTGAACCAGACACAGAGCATCTGAACCGAACTGATGGAGCGAGAGTACACTGAACCGAACCAGGCCAGAAGGGGAATATCGAACCGAACCGTATATATGTGCTATTATTACTACGCGACGACTCTTTTGAAGACCAACTCCAATTCGACCAAAACCCGAGATGCAAAGGAAGTCCAAATGAGGAGCTTTGACTCAGGATCCAGTTGAGAACCAATGAGTGGGGTTCATGAGTCAGGCTTTGCTGCGGGACGTGTGTTAAGGGGTTGTCGATGTCCGTAACTTTGGATCACTACGTGTAGGAAGTACGTGAACGGATTCAGGGCCATAGTGACCTAGGTATGACTAAAGGGCTATAGACCAATGAAGTGGGGTCATTTGTAAAGATTTGGTCGTGACTCCATGTGGTAAGCTTGGTAGTAGCAGTAGTTGTACAAGTCGAACTCCGTCACTACTTCGATGGGTCTAGTGATTGAAAGTGGTGGACATCGTATGCTTTATGCACTAAGTGAGAGACGTGAGGATGGTTGCTATGTTTGATTTGTTTGCCATCACTACGGTATGCACACCCCCACCCCCGTATGCTAGTACACCATATGCTAGTGGCACCTTAGAGTGTTGTACAATATGTAGTGCTAACTCTTTGGTTGCAGGTCCAGGTTCAGGTATGGCTTAGTATACCTGTTATTGTTCTGTTTAGCTGCTTATCGCTCATACCAGACTTTTTGTCTGACCCAGAGTTTTATGTCTCTTCTTATTACTCTGGGTGCTCACACGAGCAGATTAGAGACAGGTTAGCTGGTGATGCGTGAGTAGCGGATTCGGAGGCGAGAAGGAGGCTTCCACATATGATACGTATAGATATTCTCCTTGTGTCATTGCTGGTCACTACTTTGGGCATTAGTAGTGTACCTTTCCTGTTTAACTCTTGGGACAGATTTAAAAGTTGTAATAATGTTGGCTTTGGATCATAAGCTGTACTTTGGATTTTCCGCTGCTATGATAGTTTGTTTTCAGCTTATGCACTGTCACACCTGTTTTATGTCAAGTATGTTATTATTATTATATTTTGTTCCATGCGCTGTGAGACATTCTACAGGTTCCTTGTTGATTTTTTTTCGTCTTCTTCCTTTCCTTCTGACGACCGTTCCGTGCTAACTGGACATGTGTACAGCACACTTTTGGTGTAAATGTCAGTTGGTGCGGGGCGGGTTGTCACATTTGGTATCAGAGCTCTAGTTTGCGTAGTTAACCTACAGAAGTCATCAGGGAGAGATAGTACGTATATGAGAGAGCGTATTTGTGATTAATTTGGTTTTCAAAAGCTATATATATTATTAGTATAGCTAAGGATGAAGTCGTACTGCACTAGCACCACTATGGGGATGGTTAATCGTTTTCTCTTTACAGATTGAACGATGAGCCGATACGCAAGAGGTGCTGGTAGAGGAGCCAACAATGGGAATGCTGCTGACATGAGGGCAATGTTTACTGACCTCATGAGAGACATGCTTAGGGATGTATAAGGGGAAGCTCCCAATCCCGGTAATGGTGGTGGTCCAATCGTGCAGGCGCATAGGGTCGATTTCGCCAAGCTATGCAAGAATTACACTAGCCTTAGTGGGAAGCCGTTCTAGGGAACGGAGTCGGCCACGGATGTTCAGGATTGGTTGGATAGCTGTGATCGTATCTTTGACGACTTGGGTATCGAGGATGCGATGAAGAGAAGGCTAGCGTCTCGTCAGCTGCAAGGGCGAGCGATGAATTGGTGGAATGCTATTAAGAAAGCCACTCCAGAGGATCAGGTTACTTGGGATCAGTTCAAGGCTCGCTTTAGCGACAAGTTTTTCCCGGCTGCTCGGAAGTCAGAATTGTTTAGGAAGTTCTTGGAGCTTAAGCAGAATGGTAGGGCAGTCTCTGACTATATTGCTGAGTTCGACACTTTGTCGAAGTATGGATTATCCCTTATCGATATTCCTGAGAAGAAGAATGAGAAATTCATTACTGGTTTGGATGGATACTTGGGGGAAAGGCTCATTAACCACATCGATGAGACTTTTGAATCGATTGTTGGGAAAGCTTTGAGATCAGAGAGTCTTTACCCTTAGTCAAAGACTGAGGTTGCATCTGCAGAGGAGCCAAAACCACAAGCAATTGGTGGAGGCAAGAGTGGTTCTCAGAATAAGAGGAAGCAGAACCAGAGAAAGGATGGCCAGAAGAAGAATAAGAAAGATGTTGAGTGCTTCAGCTGTGGTAAGAAGGGCCATTATGCTAGTAATTGTCGGGCCAAGCCAGCGGATAGGAAGTGCTTCAACTGTGGCCAAGTGGGACATCACAAGGACAAGTGTCTGCAACCCCCTAAAGAAAAGCAGATGGTGAAAGCATATGCCCTTAGTGCTACTCCGTCTTCGTCGAATGCCCCAACCGCGGCGGAGAAGGGAAAGAATATCGTCATTCAAGGTATGCTTTCTATTTATGATGTTCCTGTAAGAGTTTTGTTTGATACCGGAGCTTCCATTACTTTCATATCTAGTGACCTGGTAGATAGGTTGGGATTGGAACCCGAGATTGTCGATAGACCTTTAGTAGTGACGAACCCGATTGGTGGTTCGACTAGCCTTAGCATGATTTGTCGTAATGTGGTCTTATCAAGTCATGGATGCATGTTTGTTTGTGATTGCTTTGTTTTGTGCTTTACTGGGTTTGGCATTATTTTGGGAGTCGATTGGCTCCAAAGATACGGGGTGGTGGTAGACTGTGAGGGCTTTTTGGTGACAGCTAGGGCGGATGATGGGCGGAGGGTAGTGTTTGGTGGTCTACCCGGTGATGGGGTAATGACTAGTTTTCTAAATTCCCTCGACATTCCGCATAGTGAGTTGTCAGGTTTGCCCGTGGTTGGCCAGTATCCGGACGTTTTCGAGGAAGTGATCGGGCTTCCACCACACCGAGAGATTGAGTTCCGTATCGATTTAGTGAAAGATGCCAGACCTATAGTGATGCCACTTCGTCGTATGGCACCAAGGGAGCAGCGAGAGCTCGGGGTGCAAGTCAGCAATCTTTTGAAGAAGGGATTTATCAGAAGGAGTGTTTCTGAATGGGGAGCACCAGTTGTGTTTGCTACCAAGACGGATGGTTCCCTTCGTTTGTGTGTAGACTACCGCGAGTTGAATAAAGTGACGAGGAAGAACAAGTATCCTCTACCGCGGATAGATGATTTGTTTGATCAGTTGAGTGGCGCGAGAGTATTTTCTCAGTTGGATCTCGCGACAGGCTTTCATCAGCTTAGAGTGGAAGCTGAGAGTATAGCTAAAATGGCATTTCGGACGCCATCTGGGTTTTATGAGTGGTTGGTCATGCCATTCGGGCTGACCAATGCCCCAGCATATTTTGTGGATCTCATGAATAGGGTATTCAGAGATCAATTGAATAAGTTTGTCCTTGTGTTCGTGGATGACATTTTGGTCTATTCGAGGACAGAGGAAGAACACAAGGAACATTTAAGAATAGTGATGGAGGTGTTGAGAAAACACCAGTTGAAAGCAAAGTTTTCTAAGTGCCACTTCTGGAGGAGGGAAGTGAGATTCTTGGGCCATGTTGTTTCAGAGAATGGTATTGCCGTGGACCCTGCGAAGGTGGCTACGGTACAGGATTGGCCTACGCCCAAGAATGCAACAGACGTAAGAAGTTTCTTGGGGTTAGCTAGATATTATCGTAAGTTTATTCAGAACTTCTCCAAGGTAGCAGCACTGTTGACTCAGTTGACTAAGAAGAATCAAGCCTTCGTCTGGGACGGAGTGTGTGAGAATGCATTCAAGAGTCTAAAAGAAAAGTTGATGCGTGCGCCAGTGTTAGTCATTCCTAGAGGGAAAGAAGAAATGACGGTATACACGGATGCTTGTGGTACCGGGCTGGGTGTTGTATTGATGCAAGGAGGTAGGGTTATAGCTTATGCTAGTCGGCAACTAAAGCCGCATGAGAAGAAGTATCCTACCCATGATTTGGAACTGGCAGCGATTGTGTTCGCATTGAAGATGTGGAGACATTATCTCTTGGGAGAGAGATTTGAGTTGTTTACCGATCATAAATCGTTAAAGTATCTCTTCTCTCAGAAGGATCTGAATCTCCGTCAGCAAAGATGGTTAGAGTTCTTGGCTTCGTATGATTTTGATATCACATATACACCTGGGAAAGGCAACGCGGTAGCCGATGCCTTGAGTAGGAGACATGCCAGTTTAGGGGCTATGTTTCTTGAATGGAAGCAACTGGAGTATATCGCAAGGTATGATTTCAGATCAAAGTGCGAATTGGATCCAGAGATGTTAGCTAGTTTGACGATCAGACCCACCTTGATTAAGCGGATTGGTTCCAGTCAGAGGGACGATTCTAATCTATTGGAAATCATCTCCAAGTTGGAGATGGATATCGCGGTGAGGAGATGAATTTGTATGGGCTTGATCGAGAAGGATGGCTTCGAAAGAATGGAAGACTAGTTGTACCCAACGTGAATGGTTTGAGAGATGAAGTGCTTAGGGAATGTCATTACTCAAAACTGACTATACATCCCAGTGGTGATAAGATGTATCGAGACATGAAGCAGACTTACTACTGGGAAGGGATGAAAAGAGATGTTGGGAAGTTTATATCCAAGTGCATGAATTGCCAGCTAGTTAAAGCCGAGCAAAAGAAGCCTAGTGGTTTATTGCAACCATTAGAAATTTCCGAATGGAAATGGGAGCCAGTCCCGATGGATTTCATAGATGGTTTACCAAAGACTAGATCGGGACATGATAGCATTTGGGTAATTGTGGATCGATTGACTAAAAGTGCAAGATTTATACCAGTCAAATCGACCAGAACGACAACTAAGTTAGCAGAATTGTATATAAAGTGGGTAGTGAGATTTCATGGAGTACCTAAAAGCATTGTGAGTGACCGAGACCCGTTGTTTACTAGTGGGTTTTGGAAGAGCTTACAAGAGGCTCTAGGGTCAGAAGTACATCTCAGTATCGCGTATCATCCTCAAACTGACGGTCAAACAGAGAGGGTGAATCGTATATTGGAAGATCCCTTGAGAGCTTGTATATTGGATTTTGGTGGATCATGGGATGACCATTTGCATCTAGTAGAGTTTTCATATAATAATAGCTACCAATCCAGTATAGGTATGGCTCCATATGAAGCTTTGTACGGAAGACCGTGCAACTCACCATCGTGTTGGATAGAGACCAGTGAGAAGTTTGTGCTTGGACCAGATGTGGTAAGGGAAACTTCAGAAAAAATTAAGATCATTCAACAACGGGTGAAGGCTACCCAGGATAGGAAGAAGAGTTATGCTGGCAAGAGGAGAAAATACTTAAAATTCTCCATTGGTGACTTGGTGTTTGTAAAGGTTTCTCCGTTGAAGAGCGTGATACGATTTGGCAGGAGAGGCAAGTTGGCACCAAGATTTGTTGGCCCATTCCCAGTTCTCGAGCAAGTTGGGAATTTGGCGTATAGAGTTGACTTACCTGAAAAGATGGCGGGAGTTCACAACGTATTTCATGTTTCCTAGCTAAGGAAGTTCGTGCACGACCCAGATATGACTATTTCACCTGATCAGTTAGAGGACTTCGAAGTGGAACCCGAGGCGGTTGGGAACCGCAAGCCAACTCGTATTGTCGAGCACGATACGAAGCGACTTTGAAGGAAGGCGGTGAAGCTAGTCAAGGTTCAGAGGGGGCGAGAACGAGAATGACCGTACTTAGGAGACAGAGGAGAGCATTAGGAAAACGTACCCAGAACTCTTTGCCTGTAAGGTTTACTTTGCAATTTAGTTATTCCGCATGCTAGAATAGACTTGTTTTGCATGTTTGATTGTTGTTTTATGGCTGATAGGCATGCGGGACCCTTTTTGTGTGTTTTGGTTAGGGAATTTCGGGGACGAAATTTCTTAAGGGGGGAAGAATGTAACAACCCGCATTCTACGCATCGAAAGATCGTAGAATATTTAATTCTTTCTTATATGAAGGCGTATGGTCATGTAACTTTGGGAAAGCAACATTGGGGTCATTCCCCATGTTCATGATTTTTGCCGATTTTTAAATGACCATTTTGCCCCTAGCTGATACTGTTTTGGCCATAACTTTTTACTGGAAAGGAATTTTGATCTGAAACCACTTCCATTACATTCATTTGATGGTTTACCTTTCCATAGAGTGGTCATAATAGCTAAACGGACTTACTGTTTAGGAGATATGGCTGAAATAAGATTTGGAAGGTGAAAAACTGCTTAATCGGGCCAAATAGGGTGATTAGTGAATGGGCCCATAACCCATTTCGGGATTAGGGTTATGGGGAGGCTGAAAAGAGTTTGAGATTCATTTCATTTCAGTTTTCTATCCTCCACTTACCTCTTAGAAACCCTAAAAATGGCCTCCAACCTCTAAATCACCTCCAAATCACTTTCTAATCAAGGATTAAGCTTAGCAACATCAAATCAAGGGAGATCTTCACCAAATCAAGATCAGAGCTGCTGGTTTGCATTGCTATTCGCGCCCAAACAGAGATTTATTTCAGATCTAAGGTTTATTTGTGGCTAAGGTGAGTGATTTGCATAGTTCCTCACTAGTTAAGGTTAATTAAGGGTAATTAGCGAAGATTGGCGAATTTATACATTAATAAATTCTGGAAAAATATTCATAAATTCTTAAATAATGTTTTAGACCTCTGATATGAATTTGGGTTGATTTCATTAAGTTTTGCTAATCATATCATTAGTTTTGCCCAAACATGCTTAAGGGAAAATATGTGATTTTGGGTAGGTTTGATCCAAATTACATGCTATGGTTGTTGTTTTGATGTTTATGGTTGATTCCCTATGTTGCTATGACTGTATGGTATGTTTTGTGATTGGTTAGAACTGTTAGATTGGCCGAAAACGCCGTCGTATGGCGTAAAACAGTCACTGGAAAGTCACAGGAAATATGCAGGGTTCCGAACCGGATCAGATCGGATAATTGGGCTCGGATCGGATATGAGAACTGGGCAAGAGGACTCGATTCGGATTGAAACTTAGCATAAGAGGGTTGGCGAGAAGGAAGGCCATTTGCTTAGAATTGGAGTTGGGCAGGGGATCGGATCGGGGAGAAACTAAACGGGATCAGATCGGAGAGAAACCAAAGGGGATCGGATCGGAGAGACTAATAGGGATCGGATCGGGGGCAAGAACATAGGGATCGGATCGGAGGACCTAGCTTGGAGCTGGAGTTGGAGCGAAGCACCGGATCGGATCGAGACATCTAGGAGGGAGCAACCACCGAACCAGACACAGAGCATCCGAACCGAACCGATGGAGCGAGAGTACACCGAACCGAACCAGGCTAGAAGGGGAATGCTGAACCGAATCATATATATGCTATTATTACTATGCGACGACTCTTTTGAAGACCCACTCCAATTCTACCAAAACCCGAGATGCAAAGGAAGTCCAAATGAGGAGCTTTGACTCAGGATCCAGTTGGGAACCAATGAGTGGGCTTCATGAGTCGGGCTTTGTTGCGAGACGTGTGCTAAGGGGTTGTCGATGTCCGTAACTTTGGATCACTACGTGTAGGAAGTACGTGAACGGATTTAGGGTCATAGTGGCCTAGGTACGACTAAAGGGCTATAGACCAATGAAGTGGGGTCATTTGTAAAGATTTGGTCATGACTCCATGTGGTAAGCTTGGTAGTAGCAGTAGTTGTACAAGTCGAACTCCGTCACTACTTCGATGGGTCTAGTGATTAACAGTGGTGGACATCGTATGCTTTATGCACTGAGTGAGAGATGTGAGGATGGTTGCTATGTTTGATTTGTTTGCCATCACTATGACATGCACACCCCCACCCCCGTATGCTAGTACACCATATGCTAGTGGCACCTTAGAGTGTTGTACAGTATGTAGTGCTAACTCTTTGGTTGCAGGTTCAGGTATGGCTTAGTATACCTGTTATTGTTCTGTTTAGCTGCCTATCGCTCATACCAGACTTTTTGTCTGACCCAGAGTTTTATGTCTCTTCTTATTACTCTGGGTGCTCACACGAGCAAACTAGAGACAGGTTAGCTGGTGATGCGTGAGTAGCGGATTCGGAGGCGAGCAGGAGGCTTCCACGTATGATATGTATAGATATTCTCCCTGTGTCGTTGCTGGTCACTACTTTGGGCATTAGTAGTGTACCTTTCCTGTTTAACTCTTGAGACAGATTTAAAAGTTGTAATAATGTTGGCTTTGGATCATAAGTTGTACTTTGGATTTTCCGCTGCTATGATAGTTTGTTTTCAGCTTATGCACTGTCTTACCTGTTTTATGTCAAGTATGTTATTATTATTATATTTTGTTCCATGCGCTGTGAGACATTCTACAGGTTCCTTATTGATTTTTTTGTCTTCTTCCTTTCCTTCTGACAACCGTTCCATGCTAGCTGGACATGTGTACAACGCACTTTTGGAGTAAATGTCAGTTGGTGCGGGGCGGGTTGTCACAAATCCAATCATTAACCTAATATATATATAATAGTCAACCCTAAATAACTAATATATTCAAATCAACCAAAAAGCATTCAAACAAGCAACAACAATTAATTTTTACTGAATTTTTTTCTTCTAAATAACAGGTGAGTGAAATTTACTCACAATGATTTTCCTTTTGCCAAATATCCTGTTAAATCCCAAATTTAATGGCTACGAGTTGTCTTGACCGAATCCATTCAACATCTACGATTATTAAACTTTATTCAACGATTAATCGACTTCAAATTTAAATTAACCTAACAGATAATCAAATAAATTTATGTATTTTTAAACATTAAACCATTTGTATATTTAACGCTTAATTAAATAAATAAATAACAGATGTTAATTAGCTTTTAAACATTTTTCTCTTCATTTCCTTTTCTTGTTTATTTGAGAATCCGACAACCCGCCTACTTCTTCAACAAATCATACCATCAACTCAACCCTACTCCAAACAGCCCACTCCACCAATGTTTATTAACAAATGGAAATCTTTAAATTTACCAAGTGATAGTCATCATTTCCAGAGCCATCCGCACTTTGAAAACACCACCTGATGGTCCCTTCAATCAACTCTGCCGAAACAATCACTAGCACCTTAGTTCAACATCATTTCATTTTTGCTCCAGACACAGCACCAACAAGCGACAGTTGCTACATCCCTTATCCCAAACTCGAACAGCCCTACTTCATCCTCTACATCGCAGTACTCTGGTTTCATCCCAATGCAAGCATCGGCCCTTCCATTGTTCAATTGTCAAACTAAATCACTTCAGATTAGTCACCGAACTCCCAAACCCACATCAATACTTCCCTGAATTCGAACATCGTCGCCACCAGAAATCCACCCTTCCACTCGCGAACTCCCAGAAGCCAAAACCCTAAATTCTGTTTGAAATTGACATCGCACCTCTACAGACTCCTTTAGCGACGATGAACTCATGCGCGACTCACTCGAGCTCGCCCCTTTTCAACATCGATTCCCGACATCGCGACTTTGGTTTTCTCCCCTTTCTATTTTCGGATGAGTTGGTTACTAAGTGCGGCCATTTTATTCGTGAGGCTTTGATCGAATTGATTTCAGAAGAAAAGAATACAGAGGAGAGCATATGCGTGTAAATATATAGAGGGAGAGAACTTCACCGCTAAGGAATTGGATTTAGAAAATCTTTTTAATTAAATTTGATTAGACATAAAGAGATTTTTTACTCTTTTAAAACGGATTCTGATTTGATTTTGTATTTAATACGATTTGATATAAAGGGATTTTTATTCTTTTTAAATAGATTCTGATTTGATTTCAAGCTTATCCAAAAAAATCAAATATTTCGGGGTTTGCAACTTGAGATCGTGAACCGCTATTTTAACGCACCGACCGACGTTTCAATATTATAGCGTTATACTGAACTTAGCAGAATATATTCTGAAGTTAATTTGAACGTATATATAAAATAATCAAAATAAATTAATATTATTATTCTCATTCAAATAGATTGACTATCTGAACTGTTTTCAATTCAGTTTTAACTTTGAATTCAGCTAAATTCATTTTCGTATTTCGATAATTATATATATTCGAAATAAATCGTATTTCGATTATTAAATAGATAAATCAATATAAAAATTGATTTATATTATCAGCTCAATATTTAAAACCATATTAAATATTTAAAATAAATCGACCAAAATACGGGTCGTTACATTCTTCCCCCTTTAAAATAATTTCGTCCCCGAAATTGCTAAGGTAGGAAAAATGGTACAAATCCATTACTTTTCAAAATCTCACTTATGTTTAAACCCAACTTTTCAAATTTCAACAAAATTAATTCCACCAAAACTTTTAGTCTTCATTCATTTATTTCAACTGATCTACAATCAATATATTTACATCCAACTCATATTCCGTTCAAATTGATTTTAATCAATTTATTTACTACGATCCATTTAACTTGCTTAAGTTAAATTTAAATTCCAGAAATTAAGTTCCTGGGTTTCTATGTCAAATCCCTTTGAAATCATATAGATATAGACATATATTTATAATCATCTCAAATTCAAAATATTTGAATTTCCCAAAACAACTTGTTTTCTTTGAAACAAATTTCCTACAAAACTCTTCTAAGGTCGCAATCCATCAATTAGAAACTCGAAAATAAACACTGATGATGCTGTAGTCATCATCAGAATTATTTTCCAGCCACTGAAGTGAATTTAGTGCTTTATTACTCTCAAAAATCCATTCAAAATGATTTTTATTCGCAAATCCTTCCAAAAGAAAGCTATATTCTTCTAATATACTTTAGAAAATATTTTTCCAAACACTCAGGATTTAAATTTCAAATTCTAGTTTGAATTCAATTTTAATTCATCTCATCTATATATTTAATTCATATACAAATTCTATTTGGTTATATAACCATTCCAATTTTATAATCTAATTTGATTATAATTATATCATTCAAACATCCATTACAATAATTTCAGAAAATTATTCCTTTTCTATCAACTATAGAATTTTTGGGTAAAATTATTTCATTTACCCACTTAAAACAATATCATGTCAAATTTTTCTGTTCAAGTGTTTAGAACTTCATATCGACTTCGTGGCGTCCCACGATTCGATCAGAAATTATAAACCACTCAACAGACTAGCCAACACAATATAAAATAGTTTTTATACCAATTAACAAATACGCGCTCTCATATATATATGCTCAACTCATTCTAGGGTACTACTGACCCTATCTTTAATTAGCACAATCCCACCAAAGCCTAGTTATTCGCTCAACCTAAGCTCTGATACCAACTGTAATGGCCCGCAAATCCGTACTATCTGAGTTGACTAATAATACCACACGTCCAACCCAAATTGCACAGAAATACGAATCATTATTAGAAAGAAGTTAGAGGATGAGAAATAGAAAGATAGAAATATTAGAATAGAAGAAAACAAAGATCACAAACTCACGGCGGAACGAATAAAATATATTAAATAACATAACTTTTGAAATACAAATCAGTAACTTTATATACATACCATCATCAGAGCACAACAGTTATTCCGGAACAGTTATAAACACCTGTTTCCAGATACCACATAGTACACGGCTGAAATATAATAGTCTATAGCTAACGGGTGAAGCCTCCTGCTTCAAGCTCCTCCAAATGAATCTGCAAAATCCCGACTACTTGACTGCCCATACAAATATGGGCACCCGAGAGTTTAGGGCAAAAAAACAAAAATAAACTCTGGGTCCGTCATGGGACTGGTGTGAGTAAACTCCAATCATTTGTTTAACTTTAAAAAAATCCTTTCGAAAGAAAGGATAATAGTAAGACCAGCCCACACACAAACATGGACGGTTTTTACCTTATTATAACCCAAAATATTTTTTATATCAATTCCAGTGATTTTGTAATAATGTCTACATCAAATAAATGGAATCTAACAGAATTCTTGCATCTCATGCTCCATATATAATATAAAATCAAAAACCGCATGGCGCTTATTGGAGATTGGATTTCCAACATGACAAGGTATGGAACTACCTTCCGATTAGTGTACTCTAAAGGGAATACACAGGGGTTCAAAAAGAACATCTTGCAACCCTGCCCACACATGACCAACCACTCATTTCGCTTGAGTGTATCGAATGTGTATCACCAACGGCTGGGATCAGCAACTGATTTCCGAATGGGACAGCATCGAATAGATTAAAGAATGAAATGAATATCTCTAGATAGTTGATTATACACCCTAATGGGAGCGACCCACATAGCCATGCTGCCTGCCCGATTTTTGTCATTTCCCGGTTGTTGAGGCCTGAGGCTACGATTTCTTATCATTCATTGATAGCACAATCACTTTGAATGCCACATTGTCAAATCTGTTAATCACTAATTGATTTGCACAAATATATTCTGGATATTATGCTAAGAGAATAAATTCTCCGCCATCATATATATCTATACAGACCAACATATGTGATCATTGGAAATACTCTGTCAGACATTCGTCCATTTACGTTCGTTCTGGGATTGAACCAAACCGAAGGCACAATTTCCATTAATAGAAAAAGTCCTTGCCCTTTCCTCCATCTTCGATTGTCTTCATATAATCTGATTTGCAACACTATTGCCAATATGGAGTGGTTCTCTAATAATAATCCAACCGTTCTCTCCATATTGACAACAATATTGGCAAACACTTCGATAGTTGGTTATTTAACTATCGAAGAAAACAAACATTCATTCAAAGCATCAGACAAATCACTGGGCCATTTAATTGATATTTCATTCATTAATTAAATCACTACTCAATTTCCTTATCAATATTCGTTAACATGATATTTTCGATAATCATCTTGGCCTCTTTCGCTATTTAGAAAACATTTCCATATATCACCTTCTTTTATTTTCTATATGTAGAAAATATCTTATATTTATAATTGGAAATATTCCAATTACTTCTCTTTTTCACGACTATTCATTTTTAGACTTAGGAAATATTTACTACTATATTTCCAATGAATTTCCACTTATTGGGTTAAAACAAATGTTATGTAAAACATAGTTACAACAACCCAAAATACTGAATTATACCAAAACTCGTTAAACATTTCTCTTCGATACTGAATCTTGCTATTTATCAGCTAATAATGAAATCAATCGAGTTGGGGTATAATTACCTCTCAGACCTAGACTGAATAACATCTTTAACTTCAAAACAGACAAGACCACTTATCTCAAATCACCTACACCATAAAAACCACTTATTCATTTTTGAAAATGTATATACATTTCTCTTTCTATTTTTACCAGATTTAATTATAGATTTCCTTTTCATTTATAATATTCTAATTTTAAGTGCGTTTCCTTATCGAATTCTATATATATCGATACATTGATTTCTAACTATCAAATTTTCTTAAAAATATTCTAACTCTTTAAATTTCCAGAAAATTTCTCCTTAACCTCCTTTGTACCGGGAGCATCGGGAAAATCCCCAAACCTCCACGCAGGCCTCTCCAATCAAAAAGAAAAAGAAAAAGCCAAGCGGCTAGCCGATTCGGCACATAAAACCACATATGAAATTTAAACGTGTACCTTTTTGTCGAGCACTTCAATATATATCTCTTTATATACTTCATATACTTCATTCCATACTTGTCTAACACATATCTATCCCTTCCCAATTTATTACAACTCAATCCAGTCATTTTAAACTCGATTCGCTAATTTATACTTTAATTAACTCTTTTGCCAAATCCTTTATTTCGTACATATCATGTTCAAATATATTTTAATTTGCTTATAAACAAGTAGAATTTCATTTCTAACTTGAGTTTCAAATTTGATTTCGAATATGAATCCATAAAACCAATTTACTTATCCAACGCTAATTTCGATTCAAAACTCGATTAACTATTTATTTTTCAAAATTAGTTAAATCTATTTAATAACTAAAAAACTGATTTATGTTTCAAAAATCATTTCACTTACTTCACTGGAGTTCATATTTATTATATATCTCTAGTCTGGATTTTTTCTAATGGCAATTCGGATTTTATTTCTTTAAAATCCTTTTATTTATTTAAATAAACCGTTATGGTTTTTTAATGATTTTGGCGCTGCTTTTCTGAAAATTTGATTTTGACATAACTCAAAATATATCAGACGAAATCCAGATTATTCTCTTTCATTAGAAAACTATTATTCAACCCGTCCTGATGATTCTTATTTAAAGGAATTCCGATTTCAATCGAGTTCTATAAACTCAATTGAAGTTCGAAACGCAAATTTTCGAACTACTGCGCCGCAGCGAGTTCGTTTTAATTATATATATAAATATAAACGGTTAAATGTCGTTTATAATTTATATTTCAATCTCGTTCGAATATATATAAATATATATTCAAATCTAGTTTTCAATCCAACTTAACATTTCTGATTTTTCTTACTTGTCGGTTTTTTTTCTACTCAGTTATAATTTCATTTATAACTCTATCTTTTATACTATACTCCAATTCCTTTATAAATTATTTATAAAGTTCGATATAATCGAGTTCTAATTATAAATCCTTCGATTTAACTTACTCATTTTATATTCCGAATTCCCAAAAAAATCTATTGTTCTATTTCCAATCGCTTCCCAATTCACCCTTTAAATTAATTTTCGAATTTAAATTTCTAAATTATCTAGCGATAATTTATTTCACTTAATTTACAAACAAAATTTAAAATTTTACTTGTTTATTATCTATTTAAACCAAGTTTTCATTTCAAATCTAATTGAAACTTAATTCCTTTAATATTTTTAAATTTCGAAATAAAACCCGTCCTCCCCTTTTTTAAACGATTCCCAATTAAATTTATAAATTCATAATTGAATTTAAACTTCTAACTTATCTAACGATAATTTATCTTACTAAATTATAAAACATCGTTTATAATTTAACTTCCTTGTTTTATAAAGTTAAAACAAGTTTTCCATTTCGAAATCTATTTTAAACCAAAACTTTATTTTGGAGTATTCTGTTTCTTATAACTTATCTATATAAATATAGATCTATTCTTATGTCTTATCTCAGTTTCTATTTAAATTGAATTTATATATCCTATTTGGGAATAATCTATTTTTATAAATCCGAAATAGTCGAATTTTAAACATAAATCCAAAGGATTTATTCAACTTTATTTATATTCTGAATATCGGAATAAAGTTAATCGTTTATTATTTAAACCGATTCTAAGTTCCCACTTTAAATTCACTTTTGAATTTAAATGTTTAAATTATCCAAATTATAATTTTTCGCCTTTCTATTTACAAACACCATTATTAAACAAGTCTGGCTTTCAAATAAAATATTTCTTCTTTGAAAAAATATATTTCCCTTCCCAAAGTCACACTTGTATTTCTATTTTGTAAATTATCAAATGACAATTCATTTCACTTTATTTATAAACTTCGTTTATAAATGAACTACTTGTTTCTATTCTTTAAAACAAGCTAATATTTCTATTCTATTCGAATTTCAAATTCTATTTTAGAAAAATATAATTTCCTTCTGAAATTTGGAAAAATTTCCTTTTATATGATATTTTTAAATATCAACATTTAGGCCCAGTGATATTTAAACACCAAACAACCAATTATTTATTTTTCTAACACATCATATATTACAGTATATATGCAAACAAATAAGCAAACAGATAATATATTTTTGAGGGATCCAGTTGGATCCCTCCAACCTGTTTTTCTACATCCAAATATATTAGTCAACATAAATAATACCCATCCTGCTTCGAGGCAAAACATCGCGGTATGAAGGTCATCCACTAATATATATTTGTAGGGCGCATATGGGAAATCATCCGCTATGAAACTGCGGGCATCCGCTAAAGGGTCTGCGGGAACAATCCAATCATCAACCCAATATATATATATATAATAGTCAACCCTAAATAACTAATATATTTAAATCAACCGGAAAGCATTCAAACAAGCAACAACAATTATTTTTACCGAAAAAAATTCTAAATAACATGCGAGTGAGATTTACTCACAATGATTTTCCTTTTTGCCGAATATCCTGTTAAATCCTAAATTTAATGGCTATGAGTAGTCTTGACCGAATCCATTCAGCATCTACGATTATTAAATTTTATTCAACGATTAATCGATTTCCAATTTAAATTAACCTAACAGATAATCAAATAAATTTATGTATTTTTAAACATTAAACCATTTGTATATTTAATGCTTACTTAAATAAATAAATAACAGATGTTAATTACCTTTTAAACATTTTTCTCTTCATTTCCTTTTCTTGTTTATTTGAGAATCCGACAACCCGCCTACTTCTTCAACAAATCATACCATCAACTCAGCCCTACTCCAAACTGCCCACTCCACCAATGTTTATAAACAAATGGAAATCTTGAAATTTACTAAGCGATAGTCATCATTTCCAGAGCCATCTGCACTTTGAAAACACCACCTGATGGTCCCTTCAATCAACTCTGCCGAAACAATCACCAGCACCTTAGTTCAACATCATTTCATTTTTGCTACAGACACAGCACCAACAAGCGACAGTTGCTACATCCCTTATCCCAAACTCGAATAGCCCTACTTCATCCTCTACATTGCAGTACTCCAGTTTCATCCCAATACAAGCATCGACCCTTCCATTGTTCAACTGTCACGCCAAATCACTTCAGATCAGTCACCGAACTCCCAAACCCACCTCGATACTGCCTTGAATCCGAACATTGTCGCCACCAGAAATCCACCCTTCCACTCGCGAACTCCCAGAAGCCAAAACCCTAAATGCTGTTTGAAATTGACATCGCACACTGACATCACACCTCTACAGACTCCTCTAGCGACGATGAACTCATGCGCGAATCACTCGAGCTCGCCCCTTTTCAACATCGATTCCCGACATCGCAACTTAGGTTTTCTCCCCTTTCTATTTTCGAACGAGTTGGTTACTGAGTGCGGTCATTTTATTTGTGAGGCTTTGGTCGAATTGTTTTCAGAAGAAAAGAATACATAGGAGAGCATATCTATGTAAATATATAGAGGGAGAGAACTTCACCGCTAAGGAATTGGATTTAGAAAATCTTTTAAATTAAATTTGATTAGACATAAAGAGATTTTTTACTCTTTTAAAACGGATTCTGATTTGATTTCGTATTTAATATGATTTGATATAAAGGGATTTTTATTCTTTTTAAATAGATTCTGATTTGATTTCAAGCTTATCCAAAAAAATCAAATATTTCGGGGTTCGCATTTTGAGATCGTGAACCGCTATTTTAATGCACCGACCGACGTTTCAATATTATGGCGTTATACTGAACTCAGCATAATATATTCTAAAGTTAATTTGAACGTATATATAAAATAATCAAAATAAATTAATATTATTATTCTCATTCAAACATATTGATTATCTGAACTGTTTTCAATTCAGTTTTAACCTTGAATTCAGCTAAATTCATTTTCGTATTTCAATAATTATATATATTCGAAATAAATCATATTTCGATTATTAAATAGATAAATCAATATAAAAATTAATTTATATTATCAGCTCAATATTTAAAACCATATTAAATATTTAAAATAAATCGACCAAAATACGGGTCATTACATTCTTCCCCCCTTAAAATAATTTCGTCCCCGAAATTGCTAAGTTAGGAAAAATGGTACAAATCCATTACTTTTCAAAATCTCATTATGTTTAAACTCAACTTTTCAAATTTCAACAAGTTTAATTCCACGAAAACTTTTGGTCTTCATTCATTTATTTCAAATGATCTACAATCAATATATTTACATCCAACTCATATTCCGTCCAACTTGATTTTAATCAATTTATTTACTTCGATCCATTTAACTTGCTTCAGTTAAATTTAAATTCCAGAATTTAAATTCCCGGGTTTCTATTTCAAATCCTGTAATAACCCGGAAATCCGAGCCAATTTAAAAATTTTATTTTGGCAATTTTAGTGAACTTTGAATATTTAAAATGGATTATTTTAAATAATAGCGACGAGAAATTTATTTTGAATAGAGTTTGAACGTATATATTTATTTGAATCGTCGTTAGAATATAAATATTTATTTTACTTTTAAAAGGAATTGAAAATGGCGCGGTAGTTTGAAAATTCGATTTCAAATTTCAAATGAATGTACCGGGTGCAAAATAAACTGGATTTTAATGAAACCAAAAATAATGGAATCTAATTAAGAATATCTTTCCAGCGAATCCGAAAAATTGAAATTTCATAGCGAGAATCAAAAGATATGTCCAGTTGAAAATTCAGAATAGTCGCTATGGAATTCTGGCCCTTAAAAATGGGAATTTTGCAAACGACCTCGGTTTTCGATGAAACGACTTCTGTTGGATCCGTGATGTCTAGTTATTGCTAGGTTTCAAAATTCATAATTTTTCGAATCAATATGTGAGCGTGGAAAAGGAAAACGCGTTTGACTAGTTTCAGTTGATTTTAATCGACTGGAAAATGGCCATTTTTCAAACGGTCTCAGAACTTGATGAAATTAGTTTGGTTTGGACCGTATCGTCAATACGAAGCTGGAAATAATTTTCTGGGAATTTTTAGAGTTAGTATGTGGCCCCGGCAAATTGAAATACACGTTCAAATTCAATATATATATTTATATGTTGATTTTGACGAAAACTGATCGTAACAGCTGAATTGGGTTATAAAACATATTCTATTGTGTTTGAAATGGGGGTAATTAGCTAGGAACGACAGGTGGTGGGTCTCGTTTTGAAATTGAAATTGTAAGCTACTTTATAGGAGAATAAAATAATTAAATATAATTATATATTTAAACACCTTAACCCCCCTTATTCCTCTTCTTTCTCCCCGTCAGTTTTTTATATAAAAAAACGAAACGAAATCCCTAATCGACGGAGCCGCCCCCCTTGTTCGCCGCCGCCGCCAGGGGGCGCAACCGCCTTCGCCGTCCTCCGCTCAACCACTCCCCGACCGCGACCTCCTCCCCTACGCACAGCCTCGCCCTTTTCCACCAAATCAAACCCCTGAGGCCTCCACGGCAAAACCCTAGGCCGCCGCCAGCAGCTTCCTGCCGCCGCAGTGGCCTTCGGGCGCCACCATTCCTCCGACTTCCACCCCCCCATAAACCGCTGTAAGCCCTTTTATTTTATTTTTATTTCTTTTAATTTATTTTATTCATTTAATGTATTTGGTAATAAGAAAGTACTGATTTTTATATAGTTAATCAAAGAGGAAAGGTTGAATTTTTGTAGTAAAGATTTGATTTTTCTTATGAAGACAAAGAAATAAAAATACGATTTTTGCTTAGATTGAAGTAGAGTAAAAATATGCTTTTTATTCTATGTATGCCGTGATAAAAAAAATTGATTTTTATATACAAGAAAGGTTTGATTTTTATTATAAGAAAGGCGAAATAAAAATAGAATTTTTATAATGAAAGCGAATTGGTAAAGACAAGATTTTATCGTATATGTGAAATATTTTTATGAAGATAAAAATATGATTTTTATATGGTAAAAAAGGATAAAGATATGATTTTTATATAATGTAGATAATAAAAATATGATTTTTATAGTATAGGAAGAATAAAAATACGCTTTTTATATTCTATAATTAGTAAAAATTTGATCTTTATGTATGTAGCGAAATAAAAATCTGATTTTTATTATATATATATTGAAATAAAAATGTGATTTTTATAGCGGTGATATAAAAATTCGATCTTTATATATGAAGTAGAAATGTAAAAATATAATTTTTATATAGAAAGAAGCGTTAAAAATATATATGACGTAGAAATAAAAATATGATTTTTATTTATTGAAATGAAGTGATAAAAATATAATTTTTATATATGTAGTGGCTACGGACAATGAAATTGACAAAAGGCGAGCACGACGAAGATTTCTACATATGAAGAGTCGAGGCGTTTGGTTTAGGTATTCGGTGAGAACTCCTCACCTTTAATTTATTTCTAGTTTGAAATATATACTAGGATGCAGACGGTGCTTAGTAGCACCTGACACCCGTCGTCCACAGACCATGGATGACTTGTTTGTTTGATTGCTGTGTTGTGAAATTTGATTGTGTGATGTGGAATGAAATAGAAGATTTTATAGTGGAAAATATTTTATAGTTAAAGTAATAATTTTTAACGTGGATATAAAATAAATATTTATAAACAAATCGGACGATTTGTTTATATACACTGATTTGGCTGATATTGATTGGGATGGTAAATTTTACACATCGCCCAAGTGCACAAATAAAATTTGCGTTTGTTGTTTTGAAACCCCACACGGGTATTGGGATGAAATTTGACATACACTAATCCCAATAATTAGTTCTATGTCGATCGATTTATTGACAGGCTGTGTAAGCGTTGAATATTTATATTCAATGCTTATACAGTGTAGAATGTACTCTGGATTATGGATTACTGTTTTCATTATTGTTATACACATTTGTTGTGTCAAATCCATATAATCACATTATATGGTAATTGACTGTGCCTGATTCCAGTTCAGAATTATCGAATATGCTAAAATAATATTTGGTGAATATTGAAATGTGAAGCCGTGTTAAGTAGTTAAACGCCATTTTAACATGAACGGGAATTTTGTCGATTTTATTCATTTTACAATGAATATCGAAAGTGATTTCAAAATCTAATATTTTGAAAAGAATTAAAATTCGAATTAAATTGAAAGGAATTGAAATTCGAATTAAATTGAAAAGAATTGAAATTCGAATTAAACCGAATAGAATTAAAATTCGAATTAGATTGAAATAGAATTGAAATCGTTTTGAATTGAATTTAAAACGTATTGAAATAGAACCGAAATTGAATTGAAACCGATTTGAATTTGAAATTGATTTGAATTGAAATCGAGTTGAAATGAATTTAAAACGAATTTATATTGGAAATATCAATTTTGATTTGAATTTGAGATGGAAGTTGAAATCGTTTTGAAAACGAATTTAAAACGATTTATAAAATACGTTTTAAAGGAAATCGATGAAATATATAATATATATATATTATATATATAATGGCCTGAATCGAACGCACTGCGCCGCGGCAGTTCGTGAATTTCGACCATTGACTCCGAATGGATATTACGGGAGATCCGACCATCGGATTCTCCTAAAACTGGAACCGTTGGGTTCGCATCGAAAAGAGCTTTCTAATGAACATTAGAGATTTGAAATCAAATGGTTGGATTTAGAATTATGTCGAAATCAAATTTGGAAAAGGTCGCTGTAAGTGCAGTTCGATGGCCGTTGATGGAAATCGACTGTACGGGCCTTGATAAAATTATTAAAAATAGTAATAATTTGTGTAAAATCATAAGAAATGATTTGTGAAGAATTGTGATGAAAAACTCCATATTTGAAAAGATAAAAATAGATTTTTATCGAAATGAACTAGTTTTGAACTAGAATAATAATTTATTTATTTTTAAAATGAATAAATTGGATTTGAAATGGTTTTGAAAATAACCAGGATTTCCAATAATTGAATTGGAATGGATTTGAATCGAAATTATCTTCGGAATAGTTCGATGTTGGATTTCGTGATTATACAGATGTTGTTATGGAAATTTGAAAGATATATATATATTTATTTATTTATTTATTTTTATTTCCAATACCATATTTGTTGGTCGTAGAATTTGATATTGAATATAAGCCGATATATTTTCTATTCAGAGCCTTGTATTTAATATCAAATGTGATTTGGGTTTGTCGTGAATGGTGTCTTCATTAACACTGTTCTTAAGCCCAGATGAGAAAAAGATTAAATCTTTTTATTTAGATTTAATGAAGTGTACCAATTAAATAATATTTAATTGGAATTGAGTTGGTATTGATTTTTGGGTTTATCGTGAACAGTGTTTTAAATAACACTTGTTCTTTAACCCGATAATTAATGGAATGTGATTTTGGGTTGTCGTGAACGGTATCTTCAATAATATTGTTCTTAGACCCAACGGAGTTAAGAAAATCAGAAACTAACTGGAGATTAGTTAAGTTGAACGGTTTCTTGGGTATTGATCTGATGTTGGTTTCGGCCTTCGGGGTTAATACTTAGGGAATTGCTCACTTGCTATTTTACGGTTAAAGGCTGATAGAATGGAATGTGATTTTGGGTTTATCGTGAACCATGTTTTAAATGACATTGATTCATTAACCCAGTTAAAGATTAAAACTAAGTGGAGTTTTAATGAATCTTTAATTAGATTGAAAAGATCGAGAATGGAGTGTCACCAGTGTTGCTCCAGGCGATAGTTAAATCTTTAATTAGATTTGAACGTGAAATGGTAATTGAATTTACCGATAACACCATGGTGTTAGATATGAAGTATTACCAGTTTTACTTCATGGGATGAATAGGTTGGGATTGGGAAATTAAATAAATGATTACTTCAGTGTGGTTCGCTAATCCCGACTAGTTTGAAGTGATATTCAAAGGAAGATTATAGAATAAATTTAAAAGAATTTATCTTTGATAAAATTAATGGGAACCTATCCCTAAGAATGTGAAATTTAGAAACTAACTGTAGGTTAGCTAAGAAGAATGGTTTCCTGGGTATTGATCTGATGTTGGTTTCGGCCTTCAGGGTTAATATTTGGGGAATTATCCTCTTGCTAATTTATGGTTAGCGACTGATGAATTGGAATGAGGCGTATGTAGTGTTTGTGTAACACTTGTTTATTATATACGCGAGTTATTCAGAAAGGCTGGGTTTATCCCATTTTGAATAACTAATTCGATGTGGTGTCGAGGATGAAGACGGTGGTTGAAGACCAGAGGTCTTCACGTCGTTTGGGTGATTACTGATGATCTTGATTGGGTTGTACACCCAACAGGAAGGAATCAGTTGGTGGTCGTCCAGACGTACTTGGAGATCGATGGATATGCGAGGTACAAGGTGCCTCCGGTTTCGTTCAAACCCAGAACGGACTTGTAGATGGACTGTATGTCTGACATTGGATTTTATTCTGTGTGATTGATTTATATTAAATGTATATCTGTTTGGCAGCGGAGAATTTTATTCTCTTGATTAACGCCCTTCTCTGAGACGTACAAGCTCAGGGGTTATATATTGATGGATATCAAACGCATGGAGTGAATTGCCTGCGTGGCATGCCTAAGTGGCAATTGATCAGGGCTTTTGTTGAAAAGCAAAATCTTGTGGTTGATGATCAAAGCACGGCCTGTGTGGCATAGCTTTGTGTAACGTTGATTCGCGAGCCTCACCCCCCGGTTGTGAACCAGAAACGGGAGAGGACCTCAGGGGAGGACATGTGTTTCCTTCTAGCTAGAAGTGGCGTCAGTGGGTTTACACGCCCTAACGTGTTTGATTTATGTGGTTGTTGCTGTTACGAGGCGCCTCGGATATATCGGTGACTATGTGGAGCCGATGGAGTCATTTGTTGGCTCATTTATGCCCCATAGGGCGGGGAGATGTATTGTTCAGGCATAATAATCCACTTTGTATGGACCGACCCTGACGATCCATGGTGCGGTTGCAGCTGTTCCTGAGACACGGGTTAGAGCGTCTCGAATCGGTAGAGGACTATCTTTTGCCTCGGTTCACAGATGGAAATCCAACCTCCAATACGTGACGTTTCGGTTTTAGTTGTAATCCTATATATGGCGACATAGTGGGATGGAGCGCTCATGCCGTCTATGATTGATATTTATGATTGTATATAAAATCAGAAACTAACTGGAAACGAGCTAAGATGGGTGGTTTCCTGGGTATTGGTCTGATGTTGGTTTCGGCCTTCGGGGTTAATACTTAGGGAATCGTTCTCTTACTAATTTACGGTTGGAGTCTGATTAAGAATCAAAAGATAAAATTTCGTGTATCAAGCATTCTTTGGCTGTTATAAGGTAAAACCCTATCCTCCGGCTTGCGTTGCATTGTGTGATGGGATCTGGGTCTTATAACAGCTTCATTTTTCTTTACTTAGCATTGCGCTGTTTGTTTTATGCACTGGTATTCTTGGGAGGAAACCTGTTCCGTGTTATATGGCATGGTCCCTTGATTTACCGAACTTTAAAAACCAATATTAATAACTGTTATAGTTCTCACACCAGTCACATGCCTAACCTGGAGTTTATTGTTTTAACCTAAACTCTGGGTGCCCCTATTTTCCGCATGGGCAGTTAGTAGTTTTTGTTTTGTAGGTTTATATTCACAGGATCCTGGTTTACGGCTGGAATGATATCCGGAAAGCTTTGTATCTGTATATCTCCTTCAGTTGTGTATTGTATTATTTTCCGCTGCTATGTAATTTATTGTAATCTCTGATATTTATCGAATGTATTTTATTTGTTTATACTCTGTATATTCTTGTATTCTGATGAATTGTTGTAATAAACAATGAAATGTTCTTCTGTTTGCGTTCTTATGTGTGTTGTCCTCGAAGTATCCGGGCATTCCTTACCGGGGAAGTTCGGGTCACTTCATTTGATATCAGAGCTTTGGTTTACAAAGCTCAGAAAACAAGACACATTAGAACCATACGAAAGAATTCATCAGATATTGGATTAGTAATATCCAATGGGAATGAATCGTTAGAGATGGGATCGGTAGTATCCTAAAACGAGTGTGAAGAGTATATTTTTGAAAATGAAAACAAGTTTTGTTTTGAAAATTTAAATCAATTATTCGTATTTGATTATTTAATTTATATTAAATTTGAACAGTCCAGTATATAAAGATTTTGCGTATACGTCTGATCCGCGTGTATTTGAAATTTTAATATACTGGATAGATATAGAATCACACTCTAGTCGCCCAAAGATGGTTCTGATGATCGCTACATCGATCGCATCATCAGTAATTATTTTCATGTTTCGAAGGTGGGATTTCTATATGATTCCAATTGACTGGTGTGAGAACCAAAATTAGATAGGGTCTATTGTTGTGATTTGGCACCAAAAATATGATTTTTGACTATATATCAAAGTTATGAATTTGAAAAGCTAATCAACTAATTGATTGCTGATTGTGCTGTTTGATTATTGTTTGATTCATAAATTTGAACCATATAGCCAATTTGAACCAAATAGTAAATTGTATTGAAAATTTATTGCATTTGCATGCATGTACATGTACTTATATTGAACAGGTCATAGCAAGGAGGCTAGAGCAGAGAAAAAAATTGTTTGCCCGACAAATAGGTACATGTTTACCATAATTTACTGTTTTGTTTGGGTGATGATGATTTTATGAGCCGATTGGCTAGCAGCTTGGATTTTTCTTTTTCTTTTGGATTGAAGAAGGCCATGAGAGGCTATATGAAATATCCCGAAGTCCCCGGTGCAGGGGAGGTTATGGCGAAATTTTTCGAAAATTTAGGGTGTTAGCCAAATTTTTGAAAAATTTGAAAAGTTCTTAGAAACTGAAAAGTTGAAGAACTTAAGCCGTAAAGAAAAGAATGACAGTTGAGTTGATTAGTTGAAAAACTTTCGGCTTCGTTCCTTTTCGGGGACGAAAATTTTAAGTGGGGGAGATTGTAATAACCCGGAAATCCGAGCCAATTTAAAAATTTTATTTTGGCAACTTTAGTGAACTTTGAATATTTAAAATGGATTATTTTAAATAATAGCGACGAGCAATTTATTTTGATAGAATTTGAACATATATATTTATTTGAATCGTCGTTAGAATATAAATATTTATTTTAATTTTAAAAGGAATTGAAAATGGCACGGTAGTTTGAAAATTCGATTTCAAATTTCAAATGAATGTACCGGGTGCAAAATAAACTGGATTTTAGTGAAATCAACAATAATAGAATCTAATTGAGAATATCTTTCCAACGAATCCGAAAAATTGAAATTTCATAGCGGGAATTAAAAGATATGTCCAGTTGAAAATTTAGAATAGTCGCTATGGAATTCTGGCCCTTAAAAATGGGAATTTTGCAAACGGCCTCGGTTTTCGACGAAACCACTTTTGTTGGATCCGTGATGTCTAGTTATTGCTAGGTTTCAAAATTCGTAATTTTTCAAATCAATATGTGAACGTGGCAAAGGAAAACGCGTTTGACCAGTTCCAGTTGATTTTAATCGACTGGAAAATAGCCATTTTTCAAACGGTCTCAGAATTTGACGAAATTAGTTTGGTTAGGACCGTATCGTCAATATGAAGCTGGAAATATTTTTTTGGGAATTTTTATAGTTAGTATGTGGCCCTGGCAAATTGAATTACGCGTTCAAATTCAATATATAGATTTATATGTTGATTTTGACGAAAACTGATCGTAACAGCTGAATTGGGTTACGAAACATATCCCATTGTGTTCGGAAAGGGGGTAATTAGCTAGGGACAACAGGTGGTGGGTCTCGTTTTGAGATCGAAATTGTAAGCTACTTTATAGGAGAATAAAATAATTAAATATAATTATATATTTAAACACATTAACCCCCTTCTCCCTCTTCTCTCTCCCCGTCAGTTCTTTATATAATAAAAATGAAACGAAATCCCTAATCGACAAAGCCGCCCCCCTTGTTCGCCGCCCCCGCCTGGGGGCGCAACCGCCTCCGCCGTCCTCCGTTCAACCACTCCCCCACTACGACCTCCTCCCCTACGCACAGCCTCGCCCTTTTCCACCAAATAGAACCCCTGAGGCCCCCACGGCGAAACCCTAGGTCGCCGCCAGCAGCTTCCTGCCGTCGCCATGGCCTCCGGGCGCCGCCATTCCTCCGACTTCCACCCCCCTAAACCGCTGTAAGCCCTTTTCTTTTATTTTTATTTCTTTTATTTTATTTTATTCATTTAATGTATTTGGTAATAAGAAAGAACTGATTTTTATATGGTTAAGCAAAGAGGAAAGGTTGAATTTTTATAGTAAAGATTCGATTTTTCTTATGAAGACAAAGAAATAAAAATACGATTTTTACTTAGATTGAAGTAGAGTAAAAATATGCTTTTTATTCTATGTATGCCGTGATAAAAAAAATTTGATTTTTATATACAAGAAAGGTTTGATTTTTATTATAAGAAAGGCGAAATAAAAATAGAATTTTTATAATGAAAGCGAATTGGTAAAGACAAGATTTTATCGTATATGTGAAATATTTTTATGAAGATAAAAATATGATTTTTATATGGCAGAAAGGATAAAGATATGATTTTTATATAATGTAGATAATAAAAATATGATTTTTATAGTATAAGAAGAATAAAAATACGATTTTTATATTCTATAGTTAGTAAAAAATTGATCTTTATGTATGTAGCGAAATAAAAATTTGATTTTTATTATATATATGTTGAAATAAAAATGTGATTTTTATAGCGGTGATATAAAAATTCGATCTTTATAGATGAAGTAGAAATGTAAAAATATAATTTTTATATAGAAAGAAGCGTTAAAAATATATATGAAGTAGAAATAAAAATATGACTTTTATTTATTGAAATGAAGTGATAAAAATATAATTTTTATACATGTAGTGGCTACGGACAATGAAATTGACAAAAGGCGAGAACGACGAAGATTTCTACATATGAAGAGTAGAGGCATTTGGTTTAGCTATTCGGTGAGAACTCCTCACATTTAATTTATTTCTAGTTTGAAATACATACTAGGATGCAGACGGTGCTTAGTAGCACCCGACACCCGTCGTCCACGGACCATGGATGACTTGTTTGTTTGATTGCTGTGTTGTGAAATTTGATTGTGTGATGTGGAATGAAATAGAATATTTTATAGTGGAAAATATTTTATAGTCAAAAATATAATTTTCAACGTGGATATAAAATAAATATTTATAAACAAATCGGACGATTTGTTTATATACATTGATTTGGCTGATATTGATTGGGACAGTAAATTTTACACATCGCCCAACTGCAAAAATAAAATCTGCGTTTGTTGTTTTGAAACCCCATACGGGTATTGGGATGAAATTTGACATACACTAATCCCAATAATTAGTTCTATGTCGATCGATTGATTGACAAGCTGTGTAAGCGTTGAATATTTATATTCAATGCTTATACAGTGTAGAATGCACTCTGGATGATGGATTGCTGTTTTCATTATTGTTATACACATTTGTTGTGTGAAATCCATATAATCACATTATATGGTAATTGACTGTGTCTGATTCCAGTTCAGAATTATTGAATATTTTAAAATAATATTCAGTGAATATTGAAATGTGAAGCCGTGTTAAGTAGTTAAACGCCATTTTAACACGAACGGGAATTTTGTCGATTTTATTCATTTTACAATGAATATCGAAAGTGATTTCAAAATCTGATATTTTGAAAAGAATTGAAATTCGAATTAAATTGAAAGGAATTCAAATTCGAATTAAATTGAAAAGAATTGAAATTCGAATTAAATTGAATAGAATTGAAATTCGAATTAGATTGAAATAGAATTGAAATCATTTTGAATTGAATTTAAAACGTATTGAAATAGAACTGAAATCGATTTGAATTGAAACCGATTTGAATATGAAATTGATTTGAATTGAAATCGAGTTGAAATGAATTTAAAACGATTTATAAAATACGTTTTAAAAGGAAATATATAATATATATATATATATATATATATATATATAATGGCCTGAATTGAACGCACCGCGGCAGTTCGTGAATTTCGACCATTGACTCCGAATGGATATTACAGGAGATTCGACCATCGGGTTCTCCTAAAACAGGAATGTGAAAACCCGTAACTTCCCCGTAAAGGAAAGCGTCGGATAGTTCGAGAACAAGCCACAACAGAATGCATATAAAAGAACATTTCATTGTATATTACAACAATGCATCAGATTACAAGAATATACAGAGTATGAATAAATATTACACAGAAATATCAGAGATTTAAATTACATTTAAACACATCGCAGCGGAAAATAATACAATACACAACTGAAGGAGATATACGGATACAAAGCTTTCCGGATATCGTTCCAGCTGTAAACCAGGATCCTGTGAATATAAATCTGCAAAACCAAAACTACTAGCTGCCCGTGTCAAAAATAAGGGCACCCAGAGTTTAGGTTAAAACAATAAACTCCAGGTCAGTCATGGGACTGGTGTGAGAACTAAAACAGTTATTAATCTTTATTTTAAATCATTAGGTAAATCAAGGGACCACGCCGTATAACACGGAACGGGTTTCCTCCCAAGAATACCAGTGCAAAAACAACAGCGCAATGCTAAATAAAGAAAAATGAAGCTATTATAAGACCTAGGTCCCATCACACAATGCAATCGCAAGCCGGAGGATAGGGTTTTTACCTTATAATAGCCAAGAATGCTTGATACGTTGAAAACAAATCATTTGATACTATTATAAGTGCATAGTGTATAAAACGACTTCAAATCATAAATATCAATCATAGGCGGCATGAATGCCCCATACCACTATGTCGCCATATATAGGTTATACAATCGAAATCGCAAAGTCACGTATTTGGAAATTGGATTTCCGTCTATGAACCGAGGCAAAAGATAGTCCTCAACCGATTCGAGACAATCTAGCCCATGTCTCAGGATCAGAGCTCGAGTGACCCTTGGATCGTCAGGGCCGGTCCACCGATGTGGATTAAAATGCCTGAACACTACGTTTCCCCGCCCTTTGGGGCGTAAATGAGCCAACTAAATGACTCCATCGGTTCGAGAACGACCGATCAATCCGAGGCGCCTCGCAACAGCAACAACCACATAAGTCAAACTCGTCAGGGCGTGTAAAACCACTGACGCCACTTTTTATCTAGAAGGAAACGCATGCCCTCCCTGAGGTCCGTCTCCCGTTTTTGGTTCATACCTGGTGTGAAACACGCGAGGTAAACGTTACACAAAGCTACGCCACAAAGGCCGTGCTTTGATCATCACCACAAGACTTTGCTTTTCAACAGAAGCCTTGATCATTTGCATCTTAGCATGCCACACAGGCAAACCATCCTATGCAACCGATATCAGTCACACAGAATGAAATCCGATGTCAGACACACAGTCCATTTACAAGTCCGTTCTGGGTCTGAACGAAACCGGAGGCACCTAGTACCCCGCATATCCATCGATCTCCAAGTACGTCTGGACGATCACTAACTGTTTCCATCTTCTTGGGTGTACAGCCCAATCAAGATCATCAGTAATTACCCAAACGACGTGAAGACCTCCGGTCTTCGACCATCGTCTTCATCTTCGACTTATCGTCGTATCAGTTATTCAGAATGGGATAAACCCGGTCTTCCCGAATAACTCGCGTATATTTTAAATAAGTGTTACACAAACACAACATACGCCTCATTCCAATCCATCAGTCACTAACCGTAAATTAATCAAGAGAATAATTCCCCAAATATTAACCCCGAAGGCCAAAACCAACATCAGATCAATATCCAGAAAACCATTCTACTTAGCTAACCGACAGTTAGTTTCTAATTTCACATTCATAGGGAAAGGTTCCCATTAATTTTATCAAAGATAAATTCTTGAATTTATTCTTTAATCAACTTTTGAATATCAATTCAAACTAGTCGGGATTAGCGAACCTTACCGAAGTAATCATTTGTTATAATTTCCCAATCCCAACCTATTCATCCCATGAAGTAAAACTGTGAATACTTCATATCTAACACCACAGTGTTATCGGTAAATTCAATTACCATTTCACGTTCAAATCTAATTAAAGATTTAACTATCGCCTGGAGCAAAACTGGTGATACTCCATTTTCGATCATTTCAATCTAATTAAAGATTCATTAAAACTCCACTTAGTTTTAATCTTCGACTGGGTTAAAGAATCCGTGTCATTTAAAAACACAGTTCACGATAAACCCAAAATCACATTCATTAATTATCAGGTTAAAGAACGAGTGTTGTTTAAAACACTGTTCACGATAAACCCAAAAATCAATATCAATTTAATTCCAATTAAATATCATTTAATTGGTACCTTTCATTAAATCTAAATAAAAAGATTTAATCATTTCTCAATTGGGTTCAAGAACAGTGTTAGTGAAGACACCATTCACGACAAACCCAAATCACATTCGATATTCAATACAAGGCTCTGAATAGAAAATATATCGGCTTATATTCAATATCAAATTCTACGACTAACAAATGTCGTATTGGAAATAACGATATAAATATATATCTTTCAAATTTCCATAACAACACCTGTATAATCACGAATTCCAACATCGAAATATTCCAAAGACAATTTCGATTCAAATCCCCTCCAATGCAATCATTGGATCTTCTGGTTATTTTCAAAACCCTTTTCAAATTCAATTTATTTATTTAAAAATAAATAGAATTATAATTCTAGTTCAAAACTAGTTCATTTCGATAAAAATCTATTTTTATCTTTTCAAATATGGAGTTTTTCATCCCAAATCTTCACAAATCATTTCTTATGATTTTACACAAATTATTACTATTTTTAATAATTTTATCAAGGCCCGTACAGTCGATTTCTAACAATGGCCATCGAACTGCACTTACAGCGACCTTTTTCAAATTTGATTTGGACATAATTCCAAATCCAACCGTTAGATTTCTAATTTATCACATTCGTTAGAAAGCTCTTTTCGATACGAACCCAACGGTTCCGGTTTTAGGAGAATCCGACGGTCGGATCTCCCGTAATGTCCGTTTGAAATAAATGGTCGAAATTCACGAACTGCCGCGGCGCGGCGCGTTCTATTCAGGCCATTATATTATATATATAATATATATAATATATACTTCGTCGATTTCTATTTAAAACGAATTATATAAATAGTTTTAAAATTCGTTTCAAAATCTATTTCAACTTCCATCTCAATTCAAAGTAAAATTGAATTCTTCTCTATAAATTCGTTTTAAAATTCATTTCTATTCAATTCAAATTTCAATTCAATTTGAATTCATTTCAATTTGCTTTCAATTCAATTTGAATTCGTTTTCAATTCAATTCATTTCGAAATCGTTTTCAATTCAATTCATTTCGAAATCACTTTCAATTCAATTCATTTCGAAATCACTTTCAATTCAATTCATTTCGAAATCGTTTTCAATTCAATTCACTTTGAATTCGTTTTCAATTCTATTCATTTCGAAATCGTTTTCAATTCAATTCATTTCGAAATCACTTTCAATTCAATTCATTTCGAAATCACTTTCCATTCAATTCATTTCGAAATCACTTTCAATTCAATTCATTTCGAAATCACTTTCCATTCAATTCATTTCGAAATCACTTTCAATTCAATTCATTTCGAATTCGTTTTCAATTCAATTCATTTCGAAATCGTTTTCAATTCAATTCATTTCGAAATCGTTTTCAATTCAATTCATTTCGAAATCACTTTCAATTCAATTCATTTCGAAATCACTTTCAATTCAATTCATTTCGAAATCACTTTCCATTCAATTCATTTCGAAATCACTTTCAATTCAATTCATTTCGAAATCACTTTCCATTCAATTCATTTCGAAATCACTTTCAATTCAATTCATTTCGAAATCGTTTTCAATTCAATTCATTTCGAAATCGTTTTCAATTCAATTCATTTCGAAATCGTTTTCAATTCAATTCATTTCGAAATATTTGATTTCAAAATTACTTTTTAATATTCATTTTAAAATGAATAAAATCGATATAAATATCGTTCACGTCAAAATGGCGTCACTCTAATCAACACGGCTTCATATATTGACATTTTCAAATATTCCATTTCGAATATTTCTATTTTAAAACTGGAATGAGGCCCAATCAATTACCATATAAAGTTAATTATATGGATTTTCATACAACACATGTATAATAGCCTTGAAAAATAATCAACCATCAACCAAAGTGCACTACACTGTATAAGCATCAAATATAGATATCTAACGCTTATAACAGCCTGTCAATCAATCGATCGACATATTTAATCAATCAGGATGAGTGAACTTCAAATTTCATCCCAACACCCGTGTGGGGTTTCAAACAATCAAACACAGATTTTATTCGTGCAGTTGGGCGATGTGTAAAATTTATCGTCCCAATCCATATCAGTCAAATCAGTGTACATAAACAAACCGTCTGGTTTGTAAATGAATATTTTATTTTATTCACATTCACGTTAAAACTATATTTTTAACGATAAAATATTTATTCCAACACATGAATTTTCTTTTCAGTTCATTTATTCAATAAAAATGATATTTTTATTTTTCTAACATATTTTAGAAAATTTCGGCGGCATAACGGCACGATACTAGAAACGGGACAAGGCCTAGCCTTATCCCCGGTCTAGTGAAGGCCCACGCCATTCACAAATCAATTTCAATCAATTTCCAATTCAACCAAACGAATAAATCAATCACCCAACATTCAACTAAACAAACAAGTCCATGGTCTGTGGACGATTGTCGGGTGCTACTAAGCACCGTCTGCATCCTAGTATATATATATATAAATAGAAATGAAATTGAAAGGTGAGAAATTCTCACATATAGCTATCCAACCATCTCGACTCTTCTTTTGCAGAAGTCTTCGTCGTTTCGCCTTTTTGTCACCTTCGTTGCTGCTTTCACTACATACGTAAAAATCACATTTTTACTTCGCTATTCAATATATATAAAAATCGAATTTTTACTATGTTATTCAATATATAAAAATCACATTTTATTTCGAAGTTCAATATACAAAAATTCCATTTTTCTATCGAAGTTCAATATATAAAAATTCTATTTTCTTTCGAAGTTCAATATATAAAAATTCTATTTTCTTTCGAAGTTCAAAACATAAAAACTATATTTTTCTTTCGAAGTTCAAAACATAAAAACTATATTTTTCTTTCGAAGTTCAAAACATAAAAACTATATTTTTAAACTATATTTTTCTTTCGAAGTTCAAAACATAAAAACTATATTTTTCTTTCGAAGTTCAAAACATAAAAACTATATTTTTCTTTCGAAGTTCAAAACATAAAAACTATATTTTTCTTTCGAAGTTCAAAACATAAAAACTATATTTTTCTTTCGAAGTTCAAAACATAAAAACTATATTTTTCTTTCGAAGTTCAAAACATAAAAACTATATTTTTTCTTTCGACTTTCGATATATAGAAATCTGATTTTTCCTTTTAAATTTCTAATCTCTTCCTAGTTTAGAAATCATTTTAAATTCAGTTTAAAAATCATTTTCCCTTTCAAAATAAAATCAGTTTTACTTCCTATAAAAATCAGTTTTAACTTTTACATAATTCAGTGTTAACTTTATATAAAAATTAGTTTTTACTTTAAAAATCGAAATCAGTTTTTAAATTCATTTTAAATCAGTTTTTAAAAATCATTTTAAATCAGTTTTTAAAAATCATTTTAAATCAGTTTTAAACAAAATAAAATTCAGAAATATAATTAAAATAAAATTCAGAAATATAAATAAAATAAAATTGACTTACAGTTCGTCGACTGGGGGGGGCGGTTTCTGCTTGGTGGCGGAGCTGAAAAAAGGGGGGGAAAAAGGAGAGGCGGCGGGGGTGGCTGGACGTCGGCGAAGCATTGGAGGGTGGCGTCGGGATTTTCTGGGGGAGGCTCGAGTTCGAGAGGAGAGAGGAAAGAGTTGCGAGGGGGAGGAGAGGAACCCTGGCGGAGGGCGCCGCCTTCAGCGGTGGCAGCGGCGGTGGAGGAGGCCGCTCCGCCACTCCGTCCTCCTCGTTCTTCCCCTTTTTTTTTTCTTTTTTTTTATTTATTCTGAATCCAACTGAAAAAGGGGGGGGGGCCTGAGCGGGTTTAAGGGGGGAGATTTTCCCCTTTTTTTTATTATTATTATTTTTTTCTATTTTATTTTTCACTTAAAAGCAACTTTTATTTTCGACCTCAAAACGTGGCCCACCGCCTGTCGCCCATAGCGTTTCACCCCCATTCCGAACACAATGGGATATGTATCGCCAGCTGATTCGATCGTTACAATCAGTTTCCGTTTAATCTACATTTTAAATCATTATATTGAATTTTAAACGTACATTTCAAATTACCGGGGTCACATACTAACTAGAAAAATTCTCGAAAAATATTTTCTAGCTTCGTATTGACGATACGGTCCTAATAAAACTAGTTTCGTCGAATTCTGAGACCGTTTGAAAAATGGCCAATTTCCAGTCGATTAAAATCAACTGAAACTGGTCAAACGCGTTTTCCTTTGCCACGCTCACATATTGAATCGAAAAATTATGAAATTTGAAACCTAGCAATAACTTGGCACCACGGACCCAACAAAACTGGTTTCGTCGAAATCCGAGGTCATTCGCAAAATGTCCATTTTTAAGGGCCTGAATTCCATAGCGACTATTCAGAATTTTCAACTGGACATATCTTTTGATTCCCGATATGAAATCTTGATTTTTCGCATTCGTTGGAAAGATATTATCAATTAGATCCCATTATTTTTGGTTTCACTGAAATCCGGATTGTTTTGCACCCGGTACGTTCAATTGAAGTTTGAAATCGAATTATCGAACTACCGCGCCATTTTCAATTCTATTTATAATTATATAAAATTATTTATATTCTAACGACGATGCGTATAATATATACGTTCGAATTATATTCAAAATAAATTTCTCGTCGATATTATTTAAAATAATCTATTTTAAATATTCAAAATTCGCTAAAATTGCCAAAATAAAAATTTTAAACTGGCCCAGATTTTCCGGGTTGTTACAATCTCCCCCACTTAAAACTTTTCGTCCCCGAAAAGGAACAAAGTCGAAAGTGGTTTGATTATTCAGCTCTACGATCTATCAGGCTTCCATTCTCCAACTCTTTAGTTTTTGAGAATTTTCAAATTTTCAAAAATTTGGCTAACACCCTAAATTTTTGAAAAATTTCGCCATAACCTCCCCTGCAATGGGAGCATCGGGGAATTTCAAATAGCTTCCCCGGTCCTTCAGATCTCAAAAAGAAAAAGAAAAAGCCAAGCGGCTAGCCAATAGGCTCACAAAATCATCATCACCCAGACAAAACAGTAAATTATGTAGTAAACATGTACCTATTTGTCGGGCAAACAAATTTTATTCCCTACTCTAGCCTCCTTGCTATGACCTGTTCAATGATATATATGTATATGCAAGCAAATGCGACCAAATTTCAATACAATTCAATATTTGGTTTAATTAGGCATAATGGTTCAAAATTATCAAACAATTAAACAAACAACACAAACATCAGTCAATTTGTGGATTAGAGTTTCAAATTCATAATTTCGATATATATACAAAAATCATGTTTTTGATGCCAAATCACAACAATAGGCCCTATCTAATTTTGGTTCTCACACCAGTCAATAGGAAATATATAGAAATCTCACTTTCGTCACTCGAATATAAACACTGATGATGAGGCCTCATCATCTGAATCATCTCCGGGCGACTAGAGTGTGATTCTATATCTATCCAATATATTAAAACTTCGAATACACGCGGATCAGACGTATACGCAAAATCTTTATATACTGGACTGTCCAACTCAATATAAATAGATAATCAGATACGAATAATTGATTTAAATTTTCAAAACAAAAATTGTTTTCATTTGAAAAATATACTCTTCACACTCGTTCTAGGATACTACTGATCCTATCTCTAACGAGTCATTCTAATTGGATATTACTAACCCAATATCTGATGAATTCTTTCGTATGGTTCTAATGTGCCTTGTTCTCTAAGCTTTGTAAACCAAAGCTCTGATACCAACTGTGACGACAAGGAATTTCGCTCGGTCCGAACCAGTCGCTAAACCGACCCAGACCGTTCGAAACGCCCTATCGTTTGAGAACACGACAAAACAGAACACATACAGAAGAACGTTTCATTGTATATTATAACAATGCATCAGATTACAAGAATATACAGAGTATGAATAAATATTACACAGAAATATCAGAGATTTAAATTACATTTAAACACATCGTAGCGGAAAATAATACAATACACAACTGAAGGAGATATACGGATACAAAGCTTTCCGGATATCGTTCCAGCTGTAAACCAGGATCCTGTGAATATAAATCTGCAAAACCAAAACTACTAGCTGCCCGTGTCAAAAATAAGGGCACCCAGAGTTTAGGTTAAAACAATAAACTCCAGGTCAGTCATGGGACTGGTGTGAGAACTAAAACAGTTATTAATCTTTATTTTAAATCATTAGGTAAATCAAGGGACCACGCCGTATAACACGGAACGGGTTTCCTCCCAAGAATACCAGTGCAAAAACAACAGCGCAATGCTAAATAAAGAAAAATGAAGCTATTATAAGACCCAGGTCCCATCACACAATGCAATCGCAAGCCGGAGGATAGGGTTTTTACCTTATAATAGCCAAGAATGCTTGATACGTTGAAAACAAATCATTTGATACTATTATAAGTGCATAGTGTATAAAACGACTTCAAATCATAAATATCAATCATAGGCGGCATGAATGCCCCATACCACTATGTCGCCATATATAGGTTATACAATCGAAATCGCAAAGTCACGTATTTGGAAATTGGATTTCCGTCTATGAACCGAGGCAAAAGATAGTCCTCAACCGATTCGAGACAATCTAGCCCATGTCTCAGGATCAGAGCTCGAGTGACCCTTGGATCGTCAGGGTAGGTCCACCGATGTGGATTAAAATGCCTGAACACTACGTTTCCCCGCCCTTTGGGGCGTAAATGAGCCAACTAAATGACTCCATCGGTTCGAGAACGACCGATCAATCCGAGGCGCCTCGCAACAGCAACAACCACATAGGTCAAACTCGTCAGGGCGTGTAAAACCACTGACGCCACTTTTTATCTAGAAGGAAACGCATGCCCTCCCTGAGGTCCGTCTCCCGTTTTTGGTTCATACCTGGTGTGAAACACGCGAGGTAAACGTTACACAAAGCTACGCCACAAAGGCCGTGCTTTGATCATCACCACAAGACTTTGCTTTTCAACAGAAGCCTTGATCATTTGCATCTTAGCATGCCACACAGGCAAACCATCCTATGCAACCGATATCAGTCACACAGAATGAAATCCGATGTCAGACACACAGTCCATTTACAAGTCCGTTCTGGGTCTGAACGAAACCGGAGGCACCTAGTACCCCGCATATCCATCGATCTCCAAGTACGTCTGGACGATCACTAACTGTTTCCATCTTCTTGGGTGTACAGTCCAATCAAGATCATCAGTAATTACCCAAACGACGTGAAGACCTCCGGTCTTCGACCATCGTCTTCATCTTCGACTTATCGTCATATCAGTTATTCAGAATGGGATAAACCCGGTCTTCCCGAATAACTCGCGTATATTTTAAATAAGTGTTACACAAACACAACATACGCCTCATTCCAATCCATCAGTCACTAACCGTAAATTAATCAAGAGAATAATTCCCCAAATATTAACCCCGAAGGCCAAAACCAACATCAGATCAATATCCAGAAAACCATTCTACTTAGCTAACCGACAGTTAGTTTCTAATTTCACATTCATAGGGAAAGGTTCCCATTAATTTTATCAAAGATAAATTCTTGAATTTATTCTTTAATCAACTTTTGAATATCAATTCAAACTAGTCGGGATTAGCGAACATTACCGAAGTAATCATTTGTTATAATTTCCCAATCCCAACCTATTCATCCCATGAAGTAAAACTGTGAATACTTCATATCTAACACCACAGTGTTATCGGTAAATTCAATTACCATTTCACGTTCAAATCTAATTAAAGATTTAACTATCGCCTGGAGAAAAACTGGTGATACTCCATTTTCGATCATTTCAATCTAATTAAAGATTCATTAAAACTCCACTTAGTTTTAATCTTCGACTGGGTTAAAGAATCCGTGTCATTTAAAAACACAGTTCACGATAAACCCAAAATCACATTCATTAATTATCAGGTTAAAGAACGAGTGTTGTTTAAAACACTGTTCACGATAAACCCAAAAATCAATATCAATTTAATTCCAATTAAATATCATTTAATTGGTACCTTTCATTAAATCTAAATAAAAAGATTTAATCATTTCTCAATTGGGTTCAAGAACAGTGTTAGTGAAGACACCATTCACGACAAACCCAAATCACATTCGATATTCAATACAGGGCTCTGAATAGAAAATATATCGGCTTATATTCAATATCAAATTCTACGACTAACAAATGTCGTATTGGAAATAACGATATAAATATATATCTTTCAAATTTCCATAACAACACCTGTATAATCACGAATTCCAACATCGAAATATTCCGAAGACAATTTCGATTCAAATCCCCTCCAATGCAATCATTGGATCTTCTGGTTATTTTCAAAACCCTTTTCAAATTCAATTTATTTATTTAAAAATAAATAGAATTATAATTCTAGTTCAAAACTAGTTCATTTCGATAAAAATCTATTTTTATCTTTTCAAATATGGAGTTTTTCATCCCAAATCTTCACAAATCATTTCTTATGATTTTACACAAATTATTACTATTTTTAATAATTTTATCAAGGCCCGTACAGTCGATTTCCAACAATGGCCATCGAACTGCACTTACAGCGACCTTTTTCAAATTTGATTTGGACATAATTCCAAATCCAACCGTTAGATTTCTAATTTATCACATTCGTTAGAAAGCTCTTTTCGATACGAACCCAACGGTTCCGGTTTTAGGAGAATCCGACGGTCGGATCTCCCGTAATGTCCGTTTGAAATAAATGGTCGAAATTCACGAACTGCCGCGGCGCGTTCTATTCAGGCCATTATATTATATATATAATATATATAATATATACTTCGTCGATTTCTATTTAAAACGAATTATATAAATAGTTTTAAAATTCGTTTCAAAATCTATTTCAACTTCCATCTCAATTCAAAGTAAAATTGAATTCTTCTCTATAAATTCGTTTTAAAATTCATTTCTATTCAATTCAAATTTCAATTCAATTTGAATTCATTTCAATTTGCTTTCAATTCAATTTGAATTCGTTTTCAATTCAATTCATTTCGAAATCGTTTTCAATTCAATTCATTTCGAAATCACTTTCAATTCAATTCATTTCGAAATCACTTTCAATTCAATTCATTTCGAAATCGTTTTCAATTCAATTCACTTTGAATTCGTTTTCAATTCTATTCATTTTGAAATCGTTTTCAATTCAATTCATTTCGAAATCACTTTCAATTCAATTCATTTCGAAATCACTTTCCATTCAATTCATTTCGAAATCACTTTCAATTCAATTCATTTCGAAATCACTTTCCATTCAATTCATTTCGAAATCACTTTCAATTCAATTCATTTCGAATTCGTTTTCAATTCAATTCATTTCGAAATCGTTTTCAATTCAATTCATTTCGAAATCGTTTTCAATTCAATTCATTTCGAAATCACTTTCAATTCAATTCATTTCGAAATCACTTTCAATTCAATTCATTTCGAAATCACTTTCCATTCAATTCATTTCGAAATCACTTTCAATTCAATTCATTTCGAAATCACTTTCCATTCAATTCATTTCGAAATCACTTTCAATTCAATTCATTTCGAAATCGTTTTCAATTCAATTCATTTCGAAATCGTTTTCAATTCAATTCATTTCGAAATCGTTTTCAATTCAATTCATTTCGAAATCGTTTTCAATTCAATTCATTTCGAAATATTTGATTTCAAAATTACTTTTTAATATTCATTTTAAAATGAATAAAATCGATATAAATATCGTTCACGTCAAAATGGCGTCACTCTAATCAACACAGCTTCATATATTGACATTTTCAAATATTCCATTTCGAATATTTCTATTTTAAAACTGGAATGAGGCCCAATCAATTACCATATAAAATTAATTATATGGATTTTCATACAACACATGTATAATAGCCTTGAAAAATAATCAACCATCAACCAAAGTGCACTACACTGTATAAGCATCAAATATAGATATCTAACGCTTATAACAGCCTGTCAATCAATCGATCGACATATTTAATCAATCAGGATGAGTGAACTTCAAATTTCATCCCAACACCCGTGTGGGGTTTCAAACAATCAAACACAGATTTTATTCGTGCAGTTGGGCGATGTGTAAAATTTATCGTCCCAATCCATATCAGTCAAGTCAGTGTACATAAACAAACCGTCTGGTTTGTAAATGAATATTTTATTTTATTCACATTCACGTTAAAACTATATTTTTAACGATAAAATATTTATTCCAACACATGAATTTTCTTTTCAGTTCATTTATTCAATAAAAATGATATTTTTATTTTTCTAACATATTTTAGAAAATTTCGGCGGCATAACGGCACGATACTAGAAACGGGACAAGGCCTAGCCTTATCCCCGGTCTAGTGAAGGCCCACGCCATTCACAAATCAATTTCAATCAATTTCCAATTCAACCAAACGAATAAATCAATCACCCAACATTCAACTAAACAAACAAGTCCATGGTCTGTGGACGATTGTCGGGTGCTACTAAGCACCGTCTGCATCCTAGTATATATATATATAAATAGAAATGAAATTGAAAGGTGAGAAATTCTCACATATAGCTATCCAACCATCTCGACTCTTCTTTTGCAGAAGTCTTCGTCGTTTCGCCTTTTTGTCACCTTCGTTGCTGCTTTCACTACATACGTAAAAATCACATTTTTACTTCGCTATTCAATATATATAAAAATCGAATTTTTACTATGTTATTCAATATATAAAAATCACATTTTATTTCGAAGTTCAATATACAAAAATTCCATTTTTCTATCGAAGTTCAATATATAAAAATTCTATTTTCTTTCGAAGTTCAATATATAAAAATTCTATTTTCTTTCGAAGTTCAAAACATAAAAACTATATTTTCTTTCGAAGTTCAAAACATAAAAACTATATTTTCTTTCGAAGTTCAAAACATAAAAACTATATTTTTCTTTCGAAGTTCAAAACATAAAAACTATATTTTTCTTTCGAAGTTCAAAACATAAAAACTATATTTTTCTTTCGAAGTTCAAAACATAAGAACTATATTTTTCTTTCGAAGTTCAAAACATAAAAACTATATTTTTCTTTCGAAGTTCAAAACATAAAAACTATATTTTTCTTTCGAAGTTCAAAACATAAAAACTATATTTTTCTTTCGAAGTTCAAAACATAAAAACTATATTTTTTCTTTCGACTTTCGATATATAGAAATCTGATTTTTCCTTTTAAATTTCTAATCTCTTCCTAGTTTAGAAATCATTTTAAATTCAGTTTAAAAATCATTTTCCCTTTCAAAATAAAATCAGTTTTACTTCCTATAAAAATCAGTTTTAACTTTTACATAATTCAGTGTTAACTTTATATAAAAATTAGTTTTTACTTTAAAAATCGAAATCAGTTTTTAAATTCATTTTAAATCAGTTTTTAAAAATCATTTTAAATCAGTTTTTAAAAATCATTTTAAATCAGTTTTAAACAAAATAAAATTCAGAAATATAATTAAAATAAAATTCAGAAATATAAATAAAATAAAATTGACTTACAGTTCGTCGACTGGGGGGGGCGGTTTCTGCTTGGTGGCGGAGCTGAAAAAAGGGGGGGAAAAAGGAGAGGCGGCGGGGGTGGCTGGACGTCGGCGAAGCATTGGAGGGTGGCGTCGGGATTTTCTGGGGGAGGCTCGAGTTCGAGAGGAGAGAGGAAAGAGTTGCAAGGGGGAGGAGAGGAACCCTGGCGGAGGGCGCCGCCTTCAGCGGTGGCAGCGGCGGTGGAGGAGGCCGCTCCGCCCCTCCGTCCTCCTCGTTCTTCCCCTTTTTTTTCTTTTTTTTTTATTTATTCTGAATCCAACTGAAAAAAAGGGGGGGCCTGAGCGGGTTTAAGGGGGGAGATTTTCCCTTTTTTTATTTATTATTATTATTTTTTTCTATTTTATTTTTCACTTAAAAGCAACTTTTATTTTCGACCTCAAAATGAGGCCCACCGCCTGTCGCCCATAGCGTTTCACCCCCATTCCGAACACAATGGGATATGTATCGCCAGCTGATTCGATCGTTACAATCAGTTTCCGTTTAATCTACATTTTAAATCATTATATTGAATTTTAAACGTACATTTCAAATTACCGGGGTCACATACTAACTAGAAAAATTCTCGAAAAATATTTTCTAGCTTCGTATTGACGATACGGTCCTAACAAAACTAGTTTCGTCGAATTCTGAGACCGTTTGAAAAATGGCCAATTTCCAATCGATTAAAATCAACTGAAACTGGTCAAACGCGTTTTCCTTTGCCACGCTCACATATTGAATCGAAAAATTATGAAATTTGAAACCTAGCAATAACTTGGCACCACGGACCCAACAAAACTGGTTTCGTCGAAATCCGAGGTCATTCGCAAAATGTCCATTTTTAAGGGCCTGAATTCCATAGCGACTATTCAGAATTTTCAACTGGACATATCTTTTGATTCCCGATATGAAATCTTGATTTTTCGCATTCGTTGGAAAGATATTATCAATTAGATTCCATTATTTTTGGTTTCACTGAAATCCGGATTGTTTTGCACCCGGTACATTCAATTGAAGTTTGAAATCGAATTATCGAACTACCGCGCCATTTTCAATTCTATTTATAATTATATAAAATTATTTATATTCTAACGACGACGCGTATAATATATACGTTCGAATTATATTCAAAATAAATTTCTCGTCGATATTATTTAAAATAATCTATTTTAAATATTCAAAATTCGCTAAAATTGCCAAAATAAAAATTTTAAACTGGCCCAGATTTTCCGGGTTGTTACAAGGAACCCTTGGGTTCACATCAAAAAGAGCTTTCTAATGAACATTAGAGATTTGAAATCTAACGGTTGGATTCGGAATTATGTCCAAATCAAATTTGGAAAAGGTCGTTGTAAGTGTAGTTCGATGGCCGTTGATGGAAATCGACTGTACGGGCCTTGATAAAATTATTAAAAATAGTAATAAATTGTGTAAAATAATAAGAAATGATTTGTGAAGAATTGGGATGAAAAACTCCATATTTGAAAAGATAAAAATAGATTTTTATCGAAATGAACTAGTTTTGAACTAGAATAATAATTTGTTTATTTTTAAAATAAATAAATTGGATTTGAAATGGTTTTGAAAATAACCAAGATTTCCAATAATTGAATTGGAATGGATTTGAATCGAAATCATATTCGGAATAGTTCGATGTTGGATTTCGTGATTATACAGATGTTGTTATGGAAATTTGAAAGATATATATATTTATATATCGTTATTTCCAATACGATATTTGTTGGTCGTAGAATTTGATATTGAATATAAGCCGATATATTTTCTAATCAGAGCCTTGTATTTAATATCAAATGTGATTTGGGTTTGTCGTGAATGGTGTCTTCATTAACACTGTTCTTAAGCCCAGTTGAGAAAAAGATTAAATCTTTTTACTTAGATTTAATGAAGTGTACCAATTAAATAATATTTAATTGGAATTGAGTTGGTATTGATTTTTGGGTTTATCGTGAACAGTGTTTTAAATAACACTTGTTCATTGACCCGATAATTAATGGAATGTGATTTTGGGTTGTTGTGAACGGTATCTTCAATAATACTGTTCTTAGACCCAACGGAGTTAAGAAAATCAGAAACTAACTGGAGATTAGTTAAGTTGAATGGTTTCTTGGGTATTGATCTGATGTTGGTTTCGGCCTTCGGGGTTAATACTTAGAGAATTGCTCACTTGCTATTTTACGGTTAAAGGCTGATAGAATGAAATGTGATTTTGGGTTTATCGGGAACCGCGTTTTAAATGACATTGATTCTTTAACCCAGTTAAAGATTAAAACAAAGTTGAGTTTTAATGAATATTTAATTAGATTGAAAAGATCGAGAATGGAGTATCACCAGTTTTGCTCCAGGCGATAGTTAAATCTTTAATTAGATTTGAACGTGAAATGGTAATTGAATTTACCAATAACACCGTGGTGTTAGATATGAAATATTACCAGTTTTACTTCATGGGATGAATAGGTTGGGATTGGGAAATAAAATAAATGATTACTTCGGTGTGGTTCGCTAATCCCGACTAGTTTGAAGTGATATTCAAAGGAAGATTAAAGAATAAATTTAAAAGAATTTATGTTTGATAAAATTAATGGGAACCTATGCCTAAGAATGTGAAATTTAGAAACTAACTGTAGGTTAGCTAAGAAGAATGGTTTCCTGGGTATTGATCTGATGTTGGTTTCGGCCTTCGGGGTTAATATTTGGGGAATTATCCTCTTGCTAATTTATGGTTAGCGACTGATGAATTGGAATGAGGCGTATGTTGTGTTTGTGTACCACTTGTTTATTATATACGCGAGTTATTCAGAAAGGCCGGGTTTATCCCATTCTGAATAACTAATTCGACGTGGTGTCGAGGATGAAGACGGTGGTTGAAGACCAGAGGTCTTCACGTTGTTTGGGTGATTACTGATGATCTTGATTGGGTTGTACACCCAAGAGGAAGGAATCAGTTGGTGGTCGTCCAGACGTACTTGGAGATCGATGGATTTGCGAGGTACAATGGGCCTCCGGTTTCGTTCAGACCCAGAACGGACTTGTAGATGGACTGTGTGTCTGACATTGGATTTTATTCTGTGTGATTGATTTCTATTAAATGTATATCTATTTAGCGGCGGAGAATTTTATTCTCTTGCTTAACGCCCTTCTCTGAGACGTACGAGCTCTAGGGTTATATATTGATGGATATCAAACGCATAGAGTGAATTGCCTGTGTGGCATGCCTAAGTGGCAATTGATCAGGGCTTCTGTCTAAAAGCAAAGTCTTGTGGTTGATGATCAAAGCACGGCATGTGTGGCATATCTTTGTGTAACGTTGATTCGCGAGCCTCACACCCCGGTTGTGAACCAGAAATGGGAGAGGACCTCTGGGAGGACATGCGTTTCCTTCTTGCTAGAAGTGGCGTCAGTGGTTTTACATGCCCTGACGAGTTTGACTTATGTGGTTGTTGCTGTTGCGAGGCGCCTAAGATATATCGGTGACTATGTGGAGTCGATGGAGTCATTTGTTGGCTCATTTACGCCCCATAGGGCGGGGAGATGTATTGTTCAGGCATAATAATCCACTCCGTGTGGACCGACCCTGACGATCCATGGTGCAGTTGCGTCTGTTCCTGAGACACGGGCTAGAGCGTCTCGAATCGGTAGAGGACTATATTTTGCCTCGGTTCACAGATGGAAATCCAACCTCCAATACGTGACGTTTCGGTTTTAGTTGTAATCCTATATATGGCGACATAGTGGGATGGGGCGCTTATGCCGTCTATGATTGATATTTATGATTGTATATAAAATCAGAAACTAACTGGAAACGAGCTAAGATGGGTGGTTTCCTGGGTATTGGTCTGATGTTAGTTTTGGCCTTCGGGGTTAATACTTAGGGAATCGTTCTCTTACTAATTTACGATTGGAGTCTGATTAAGAATCAAAAGATAAAATTTCGCGTATCAAGCATTCTTTGGCTGTTATAAGGTAAAACCCTATCCTCCGGCTTGCGTTGCATTGTGTGATGGGACCTGGGTCTTATAACAGCTTCATTTTTCTTTACTTAGCATTGCGCTGTTTGTTTTATGCATTGGTAATCTTGGGAGGAAATCCGTTCCGTGTTATACGGCATGGTCCCTTGATTTACCGAACTTTAAAAACCAATATTAATAATTGTTTTAGTTCTCACACTAGTCACATGACTGACCTGGAGTTTATTGTTTTAACCTAAACTTTGGGTGCCCCTATTTTCCGCATGGGCAGCTAGTAGTTTTGGTTTTGCAGATTTATATTCACAGGATCCTGGTTTACGGCTGGAATGATATCCGGAAAGCTTTGTATCCGTATATCTCCTTCAGTTGTGTATTGTATTATTTCCCGCTGCTATGTAATTTATTGTAATCTCTGATATTTATCGAATGTATTTTATTTGTTTATACTCTGTATATTCTTGTATTCTGATGAATTGTTGTAATAAACAAAGAAATGTTCTTCTGTTTGCGTTCTTATGTGTTTTGACCTCGAAGTATCCGGGCATTCCTTACCAGGGAGGTTCGGGTCGCTTCATATCCCTTTGAAATCATATGGATATAGACATATATTTATAATCATCTCAAATTCAAAATATTTGAATTTCCCAAAACAACTTGTTTTCTTTGAAACAAATTTCCTTCAAAACTCTTCTAAGGTTACAATCCATCACTTAGAAACTCGAAAATGAACACTGATGATGTTGTAGTCATCATCAGAATTATTTTCCAGCCACTGAAGTGAATTTAGTGCTTTATTACTCTCAAAAATCCATTCAAAATGATTTTTATTCGCAAATCCTTCCAAAACAAAGCTATATTCTTCTAATATACTTTAGAAAATATTTTTCCAAACACTCAGGATTTAAATTTCAAATTTTGGTTTGAATTCAATTTTAATTCATCTCATTTGTATATTTAATTCATATACAAATTCTATTTGGTTATATATAACCATTCCAATTTTATAATCTAATTTGATTATAATTATACCAATCAACACATCCATTATAATAATTTTAGAAAATTATTCCTTTTCTATCAAAAATAGAATTTTTGGGTAAAATTATTTCATTTACCCACTTAAAACAATATCATGTCGAAATTTTCTGTTCAAGTGTTTAGAACTTCCTATCGACATCGTGGCGTCCCACGATTCGATAGAAATTATAAACCACTCAACAGACAAGCCAACACATTATAAAACAGTTTTTTTACCAATTAACAAATATGCGTTCTCATATATATATGCTCATCTCATTCTAGGGTACTACTGACCCTATCTCTAATGAGCACAATCCCACCAAAGCCTAGGTTTTCGCTCAACCTAAGCTCTGATACCAACTGTAATGGTCCACAAATCTGTACTATTTGAGTTGACTACTAACACCACACGTCCAACCCAAATTGCACAGAAATACGAATCATTATTACAAAGAAGTTAGAGGATGAGAAATAGAAAGAAAGAAATATTAGAATAAAAGAAAATGAAGATCACAAACTCACAGTGGAACGAATAAAATATATTAAATAACATAACTTTTGAAATACAAATCAGTAACTTTATATACATACCATCATCAGAGCACAATAGTTATTCCTGGAACAGTTATAAACACCTGTTTCCAGATACCACATAGTACACAGCAGAAATATGATAGTCTATAGCTAACGGGTGAAGCCTCCCACTTCAAGCTCCTCCAAGTGAATCTGCAAAATCCCGACTACTTGACTGCCCGTACAAATATGGGCACCCGAGAGTTTAGGGAAAACAAAAAAACAAAAATAAACTCTGGGTCCGTCATGGGACTGGTGTGAGTAAACTCCAATCATTTGTTTAACTTTATAAAAAATCCTTTCGAAAGAAAGGATAATAGTAAGACCAGCCCACACACAAACATGGACGTTTTTTTACCTTACTATAACCCAAAATATTTTTGATATCAAATCTAGTGATATTATAATAAGGTCTACATCAAATAAATGGAATCTAACGGAACGCTTGCATCTCACGCTCCATATATAATATAAAATCAAAAACCACATGGCGCATATTGGAGATTAGATTTCCAACAAGACAAGGTATGGAACTACCTTCCGATCAGTGTACTCTAGAGGAGATACACTGGGGTTCAACAAAAACATCTTGCAACCTGGCCCACAAATGACTGACCACTCATTTCGCTTGAGTGTAACGAATGTATATCACCAACGGTTGGGATCAGCAACCGTTTCCCGAATGGGACAGCATCGAATAGATTAAAGAATGAAATGAATATCTCTAGATAGTTGATTATACACCCTAATGGGAGCGACCCACATAGCCATGCTGCCTGCCCGATTTTTGTCATTTCACGGTTGTTGAGGCCTGAATCTACGACTTCTTATCATTCATTGATAGCCCAATCACTTTGAATGCCACATTGTCAGATCCGTTAATCACTAATTGATTTGCAAAAATATATTCTGGATATTATGCTAAGAGAATAAATTATCCGCCAACCATATATATCTATACAGACTAACATATGCGATCATTGGAAATACTCTGTCAGACATTCGTCCATTTACATTCGTTCTGGGATTGAACGAAACCGAAGGCACAATTTCCATTAATAGAAAAAGTCCTTGCACTTTACTCCATCTTTGATTGTCTTCATATAATCTAATTCGCAATACTACTGCCAATACGGAGTGGTTCTCGGATAATAATCCAACCGGTCTATCCATACTGACAACGATATTGGCAAAGACTTCGATAGTCGGTTATTTAACTATTGAAGTAAACAAACATTCATTCAAAGCATGAAACGACCCGAACTTCCCCGGTGAGGAAAGCGCGGATTGAGTCGAGGACAAGCCACATCAGGACGCAGATGGAAGAACATTTCATTGTATATTACAACAATTCCATCAGAATACAAGAATATACAGAGTATAAAAACAAATAATATACATTCGACAAATATTAGAGATTACAATACATTACATAGCAACGGAAAATAATACAATACACAACTAGAAGAGATATACGGATACAAAGCTTTTCGGATATCGTTCCAGCTGTAAACCAGGATCCTGTGAATATAAATCTGCAAAACCAAAACTACTAGCTGCCCGTGTCGAAAATAAGGGCACCCAGAGTTTAGGTTAAAACAATAAACTCCAGGTCAGTCATGGGACTGGTGTGAGAACTAAAACAGTTATTAATCTTTATTTTAAATCAGATATATCAAGGGACCACGCCGTATAACACGGAACGGGTTTCCTCCCAAGAATACCAATGCATATAACAAAACAGCGCAATGCTAAATAAAGAAAAATGAAGCTATTATAAGACCCAGGTCCTATCACACAATGCAACGCAAGCCGGGGGATAGGGTTTTCCCTTATAATAGCTAAAAATGCTTAGTACATTTAAAACAAATCATTTGATACTATTATAAGTGTATAGTGTATAAAACAACTTCAAATCATAAGTATCAATCATAGACGGCATGGGTACCATATATCATGTCGCCATACTAGTTCTACAATTAAAACCGCAAAATCATGTATTTGGAAATTGGATTTCCGTCTATGAACCGAGGCAAAAGATAGTCCTCACCGACTTCGAGACTCTCTAGCCCGAGCCTCAGGGTCAGAGTGCATTGACCCTTGGATCCTCATGTAACGAACCGGGATTTTCGACTCCGAAAATCAACATCAAACTACCATGTTGACCATTCAGACATCGAATATTCCAGATCATTAATAGAAAGAAGTTAGAGGGTGAGAATAGATAAGATAGAAATATTAGAATAGAAGAAGAAGAAGAACACCACAACACAGAGTCTCACATCGCAGCGGAACAAAATATAATACAGAAATAATCTTTATTGAAAGCTTTGAAAATACTTACAGTATCAGAGTACATCATACACTGGGACAGTTATACTAGCCTGTTCCCATATACAACACACAGCGGAATAGCAGCTATATAATATCATACGTCTGAACACCTCCAGCTCGTCTCTTCACAGTAGTCGATAACCTGAACCTGTAAAACCCGGCCTAACCCGAGCATTTACCAAACACCGGGTCAGTCTGGTGAACCAGAGTGAGATAAACTCGCACAGTAATAAGGGTGAACCATCCAATCATGATTTTAAAGTTCAAAACCTTTTCAAAGAAAAGGATAATCGTAAGACCAAATCCACACATAAACACGGACGGTTTTTACCTTACGATAACCCCAAACAGCTTTGAAATCAATATCTTGTCTGGTATTATAATAATGTCTAAACACAAGTAAATAGAATCTAGTGGAACGCTTGCATCTCACGCTCCACATATATAGTATACAATCAAAACCCGCAGGCACTTATTGGAGATTGGATTCCGACTTGACAAGGTATGGGTCCACCTTCCGATCGTGTATCTCTAGAGACGAATACACTGGGTTCAACAAGAACTTCTTGCAACCCGGCCCTCACATGACCGACCACTCATTTCACTTGAGTGTATCGAATGTATATCACCGACGGTTGGGATCAGCAACCGTCTGCCCGAAAAGGGACAGCATCGAAACATAGATTTAAGAAACAAATAGGACTTCCTCTAGATAGGTGATCATACACCCTAATGGGAGCGACCCACATAGCCATGCTGCCTGCCCGATTTTTGTCATTTCCCGGTTGATGAGGCTTGAGGCCAGAATTAACTCTTGAACATCTGGTCGTCATTCACTTTGAATGCCACATCGTCAGATCCGTCAGATATCACTAATTGACGTCCACAAAAATACTCTAGCTGAAAGCTAGAGAATGGCAATTCCCTGCCAACAACTATCGTACGTTTGAAGAAATCAACGTACGTGATCCTTTGGAAATACTCTGTCAGACATTCGTCCATATACGTCATCCAGGAACAGGATGAACCGAAGGCACTTTCCTACTGCATCCATATAGGAATCACCCCATGGATCAGTAGCGAGTAGTCCTTGCAACCCGTAGATTCCAACCACGACAGAATCACAGCTTTCCTCTGCTGGCCAGACAGAGAATATTAGTGGTTCTTCCGTTTATGAAGATCCACGGTCTTCAATGCTCCATCTCGATCACCTTCTGAGATTTTCACGTATTTGTTGGACGGAATGGTTTTCGAATATAAATTCGATCCCGGTCTTTCCATACCAACCATCGTATTGGGAGGGTTTGATAGTCGGTGTTTTAACTATCAAAATATTTAGTGTTTCAAACATGACACTCCAATGAGTTCACTGGTTCAGTATTCAGCATCACTTGGCCTTTAACAAACTAGTTTCCTTTTTGTTAAATTGAAATTTCAAATTCTTTTAATATTCAAAAATACGATATTTGAATAACTCTAATTGATTAATTAACATTCGTCTTAACTTCATTCGCTTGACTCTAGATCACAGCGATCACAATGGTTACGCCTGATTCCCTCAGGAAACATCCGACCGCCGTAGGCTATCTGCAGCCCCGCGAATTACGCTAGCAGTCGTACGAATTGGCAACTTAGCCGAATAACTATGTTTGGCTAATTCTATCTCAAATAAATATATTCAATTTCCCATTTGAAATCTCATTTAAGATTCTCCTTTGTACTAGATCTCGTTTTCAAATAACGTTAATGTAAAATTAACGTCTTAACACTTTGAAACTAATTTAAAACCTCTGGCTTATAATAAACCCTTTTTATCATAATCTCCTTTCACTTAACTCATATAATTTAGTACGTGTATTTCCTTTCACCATTCAATTGGCTTGCATCTCACATTCGGTAACTTTTAAATGAATTCCCATTTAAAAATATATTCCTAAATTCATCATTAAAATAATAACTTATTTCAAACATTAACTACTTTAGTAGTAAATCCCTTTATTATATAAATTAACTACTAAATCCCTTTTTAAATCCTTACTTAAATTCAAACAATATTCATCTAACTATTTTAGTCAAAACACATTTACTTGATAAACAATGCTAATTCCAAACGGTCGATTTGATTAACTCAAAAACTTGATTATCTCATTAACTGATTTCAACGATCCTCGCTTTAAATTAATTAAAAATATAATTAATTTAAATAAATTCCATTAGTTGTTCTCTTTACCCAGCAATGATCAAAGTTTAAACCTTTCGATTCATTTCTTATCTTCATACTTTGAAAATCTGATTAACATCAGCATATACTTTATAAAATAAACCAACCATAAATCAAGGTCTTAAATAAATAAACTATTTATTTAATTCCCTTTTATACTTTATCCAAATAATATATTCCAAGATCTGAGTTCAGTTATAAAATAAACTTTATAACTTCACTTTTATCGACTCACCCAACGGTGAATCCATATCTATAAACCGATTGATTTTTAAAGGCCATACTCTGCCAAACACTTAACCAATATTGCCCATTGGTTTAAACCAAACAGATGTTGCATATCCAATCAAAAATCAGCCATCAAATCAATCACACAAACAGATCAGTTCATATATGATCATATGAAAATAAATAATACATTTGAGGAATCCGGTTGGATCCCTCCAACCTGTTCTTCCCTGTATTCAAATGGTTATCACAAACTAGGTCAAACAATTCCATTTAACTGATATATCATAGCAACTAGCAACCATTTTACATCAACTAACCAACAAAACATTTTCATCAGTTCATCCAGTTCAAACGAAAACACGTTTATTTTATAAACGTGACCAACCAAGGTGAGTTACCTTTATTGGAACCAATCGTTAAAAATAACGATTTGGTACTTCACTGAAATTAAACACAGTTTAATTTCATTGGTTAAATCAACAGTTAAATAGATAACTAGCAAAACAGTCATCTATTGGCAAGCAAAGCACACAAAATACAAACACCCAATTTATAAAAAGGGTAACTGAGTGAGTTTAACTCACCTTGCTTTTGATTCCGTGGTCAACAGCTGGTTTGAATGAAATTAAACAGTTGCTTAATTTAATTAAAATTCCGGTTGCTCCCAATTCCGTTCGTCACTGTTCCACAATGTTGTATTCATTTCAACTGTTCCATCGCTCCTTGTCTGGACCAAATTTTCTGATAATATGTTCATCAAGTATCACCGTTATAATTGTACAATTTAATTTTAATACCAATTAGCTTTTTAATTAAACTAACCATTTATGTTAATTACTTCTATGTTTCGTTGGCCGAAAATTCTTGTCCTAAAATAATCAGGTCTGCTATTCCTCCATCCTTCCCGTAGCTTGTTCTAACACCCTAGGATTCCATAAACAACATGCCTGTATTGATCCACGATATAAGTTAATAAAATATAATTATATTACTAGTTAACCCTTAATTAGAATCAAATTTTACTGATTACTTGTTATATAAACATCCATCTCGTTGATGGACATTACACTTTCCATCCTTCCTCACGTACTGTTTCAGAACCGTTAATCCCATTTAATAATTTGACTCACAGCAGCACAATTCTCCTTGCCATGATTTCCTGAAACCATGCAAACTTTTCAGTTAACCAATTATAACTAATTAGTTAATTAATTACTTTATGATTAAAGTTTAAACCACACCTAGTCAAAGTTTCTTTCCCACGCATCTATGTTCCAGTTCACCGAACTTCACTCCCGTGCTCACGAAACCCACAGCGCACTTCGGATCCGCCGTCGAAGTGCCATCGAGGACCGGAAACCAGTGCGCCTTAATCCTCCGAACCTGCGACAGCAGCATCACCATACTCGACCAATACGAGCTCGCCATTCGCCAGTTATTGCTCCAATGCCCGTTGTCAGTTCGAGTGGGAATTTCGGTGACTGTGCTCGTCCAAGAGCGATCGTCGCCACTCAAATTTGCAGACTTCGTAGGTGAACGGTTTTGCTGTTGAGGAGTTTAAGAATGATGAACTGATCTCGCGATTGATTAGGGAGAAAGTGGGAGGAAGTTTGTTCGTTTGTAAGCGCCGGGTAGAAGAAAGCTGTTTCTGAGCAGCAGAGAGAAAGACCCCGGTTTGATTTAAATTATTTGCTTTATTTGGATGGAGGAAAATGGGTTTCACCATGACTGCCAAGAAGAAAAAGGATGGAGAAGCAGTGTTTAAATAGGAAGAACTACTTGGGGAGCACGGTGTCTAGCTTATAGGTCTCCAGAAAAAGTTGGGTAGCTGTTTTTCTTGGATGGGGAACTTAGGCGCCTTGGTCGGCAAGGTAAATGAAATGTCGTTATCACTAATAAATGCTTGTCGAGAGGTACTATATCAAAATAGGCTGTCAACTTTAATGCGAGGCAAACGATAAAGGTGCTGAAGACATACTGTACATATATAGGGTTAGAATATATATATAGTAAAATATTATTCGTGAAACTTCGTTGCGAAGTAACAAGCAAAACTAAGTACAGACGATTTCTGTTTACTGATAAAAAGTCTATTCTTAGTGTAAAAAGGTATTCCGGGTCCAATGGGACAAGTTTCGTCGAAATCCGAGGTCGTATGAAGAATTTTCCCTTATGAAACCGGAAATGAACAAGCATTTAATTTTTCCATGGTCACCAGATAAATCAAATCAACTCGAAACTGCGAAGTCTGATAATAACTTTTCGATACGAACCCAATGGCACTAATTTCGTCGCATTCTGAGACTGTTGCCCCGATAGGCTGTTTTTACCCTGAACCGCCTTACCCTTTTTAACGCTAAATTTTCCCATCTCTAAAAATAACACACTATATACATATCCTGACTCTAATCGACGATACGAACTCAACGGAACTGGTTTCGTGGCCTAATTCGATCGTTTGCTCAAGTTACACTCAAATATCCATTTATTATATAAATTACGCGCTATAGAAAGTGAACGGGCATTTACGGCTACCGTGGTCACATACGACATTGGTTTTCCACGCAATTCACCACCGTTCAAAAATTTAGCGATACGGTTCTAATGAAACTGATTTTGTCGAAATCTGAGTCCGTTTGCAAAACGGCTATTTTAAAGGCCTATAATTTAATAACGATTTTCCATAGCGACTATTTGAAATTTTTATTTGGCCATAACTCGCAATCTATAACACGAAATCTGGATTTTTCTCTTTTATATGAAAACTATTGTCAATATGGTTCCAACGTGTCTTGTTTCACAGAAATCCGACTTATATCGAATCCTGTATTCTCAGTTGAAGTTAAAAATCCAAATTTACGAACTGCACGCCATTTTCGAGCTCGAATTATAATATATATAAATTATAACGTTCAACTTCGTTTTTAATAACGAACTCAATATTTAATTCCATTAATATTTTTAATATAATATTTAAAACTAATTTAAATATTCAAATGGTCGAAAAACACGGGTCGTTACATTCTTCTCCCCTTAAAATAATTTCGTCCTCGAAATTGCTAAGGTAAGAAAAAACGTTATAAGCTCATTTATTTTCAAATCCAATTTTATATTAAATTAGAAACCAATTCAATACTGTAAATAAATATTTTCAAAAATATCGAAAATTTTCTAACACCTTAAATTTCCGAAAAATTTCGCCAGCACCTCCTCTGTACGGCTCAATCGGTACAACTCCAACTCGCCTTTCTAGGCCTTCTCCAATCCAGAAGAAAATAAAACAGCCAAGCGGCTTGCCAAATAGGCTCATAAATCACCAAACCCACATAAAAATAAACATGTACCTTTTTGTCGGGCATATCCTTATATCCCTCCCATCTGCTGCCCTTTCAGCATATACAAATGCATTCTTCAACCAAAATTCCAATTTTATCTTTAAAACCAAATCCTTCAGGCGTCCAAGCCAAATCCCATTCTTAACTCAATTTCCATCCATTACCAATTCCAACTCTTAACTTACCAGTCCAACACCATTTCAGATTCCTGTCTCGCAATTCAAAATCTGGTTCTGCTCAATATAATATATCTCGATTCAATTTCCAATTAATTTGTTTCGATTCAACTCATAGTTGCTTGTACAAATTTCTATTAAATTTTGTTTTTGTTCAACAATTTCCCTGGCAGTTTCTTTTTTAAACAGTTTAGCTCTTTCAAGAAAATCAAATATTCCTCTTTCAGGATTCAAAGCAATTCAAAACAAAACCTTTGGTAGTAATCCGTCACTTACCACTCGAAAATGAACACCGATGATGTCCGGATCATCATCGGAATCTATTTTCCAGCTATTGAAGTGAGTTCAATACTATGTCACTTTCAAAACCAGTTCTAAACATTTTCATTTTGAAATCAGTTCAAAATATCCTTTTCAAGGCTTGTAAAACAATTTTAAAATCTCCCAGGATCTTAAATTCCTCATATATTTAACCCAATTTCATTTGTTAACACTTTTCCCACATTTAGGAATTTTAATTCCAATTCTGATTTAAATTCAGATTTAACTCCTCTGATTTTCATATATTACACTTATATGAATTCTGATTGATTATATATAACCATTTCAAATTTTATAATTTTATTGGATTATAATCACAACCAACACATCCAATATATTATAATTAATATATATATATTTCCTCTATATCAAAATATACTTTGGGTAAATTATTTCATTTACCCTCTTTCAAAAACATACTGTGTCGAATTATTCTGTTCAAGAGTTTAGAAACACCTATCGACACAGTTTGCATTACTGTATCGACCAGAATTCATAAACTACTCGACAAACCAATCAACACAATATAAACAGTTTTTATATCAATTTACAAATACGCGCTCATATATATACACTCAAACTCAATCTAGGGTATTACTAACCCCATCTCTACTGAGTCACGCCACAGAGCCAAGGTAATTACTTAACCAATAGCTCTGATACCACTGTAACGAACCGGGATTTTCGACTCCGAAAATCAACATCAAACTACCATGTTGACCATTCAGACATCGAATATTCCAGATCATTAATAGAAAGAAGTTAGAGGGTGAGAATAGATAAGATAGAAATATTAGAATAGAAGAAGAAGAAGAACACCACAACACAGAGTCTCACATCGCAGCGGAACAAAATATAATACAGAAATAATCTTTATTGAAAGCTTTGAAAATACTTACAGTATCAGAGTACATCATACACTGGGACAGTTATACTAGCCTGTTCCCATATACAACACACAGCGGAATAGCAGCTATATAATATCATACGTCTGAACACCTCCAGCTCGTCTCTTCACAGTAGTCGATAACCTGAACCTGTAAAACCCGGCCTAACCCGAGCATTTACCAAACACCGGGTCAGTCTGGTGAACCAGAGTGAGATAAACTCGCACAGTAATAAGGGTGAACCATCCAATCATGATTTTAAAGTTCAAAACCTTTTCAAAGAAAAGGATAATCGTAAGACCAAATCCACACATAAACACGGACGGTTTTTACCTTACGATAACCCCAAACAGCTTTGAAATCAATATCTTGTCTGGTATTATAATAATGTCTAAACACAAGTAAATAGAATCTAGTGGAACGCTTGCATCTCACGCTCCACATATATAGTATACAATCAAAACCCGCAGGCACTTATTGGAGATTGGATTCCGACTTGACAAGGTATGGGTCCACCTTCCGATCGTGTATCTCTAGAGACGAATACACTGGGTTCAACAAGAACTTCTTGCAACCCGGCCCTCACATGACCGACCACTCATTTCACTTGAGTGTATCGAATGTATATCACCGACGGTTGGGATCAGCAACCGTCTGCCCGAAAAGGGACAGCATCGAAACATAGATTTAAGAAACAAATAGGACTTCCTCTAGATAGGTGATCATACACCCTAATGGGAGCGACCCACATAGCCATGCTGCCTGCCCGATTTTTGTCATTTCCCGGTTGATGAGGCTTGAGGCCAGAATTAACTCTTGAACATCTGGTCGTCATTCACTTTGAATGCCACATCGTCAGATCCGTCAGATATCACTAATTGACGTCCACAAAAATACTCTAGCTGAAAGCTAGAGAATGGCAATTCCCTGCCAACAACTATCGTACGTTTGAAGAAATCAACGTACGTGATCCTTTGGAAATACTCTGTCAGACATTCGTCCATATACGTCATCCAGGAACAGGATGAACCGAAGGCACTTTCCTACTGCATCCATATAGGAATCACCCCATGGATCAGTAGCGAGTAGTCCTTGCAACCCGTAGATTCCAACCACGACAGAATCACAGCTTTCCTCTGCTGGCCAGACAGAGAATATTAGTGGTTCTTCCGTTTATGAAGATCCACGGTCTTCAATGCTCCATCTCGATCACCTTCTGAGATTTTCACGTATTTGTTGGACGGAATGGTTTTCGAATATAAATTCGATCCCGGTCTTTCCATACCAACCATCGTATTGGGAGGGTTTGATAGTCGGTGTTTTAACTATCAAAATATTTAGTGTTTCAAACATGACACTCCAATGAGTTCACTGGTTCAGTATTCAGCATCACTTGGCCTTTAACAAACTAGTTTCCTTTTTGTTAAATTGAAATTTCAAATTCTTTTAATATTCAAAAATACGATATTTGAATAACTCTAATTGATTAATTAACATTCGTCTTAACTTCATTCGCTTGACTCTAGATCACAGCGATCACAATGGTTACGCCTGATTCCCTCAGGAAACATCCGACCGCCGTAGGCTATCTGCAGCCCCGCGAATTACGCTAGCAGTCGTACGAATTGGCAACTTAGCCGAATAACTATGTTTGGCTAATTCTATCTCAAATAAATATATTCAATTTCCCATTTGAAATCTCATTTAAGATTCTCCTTTGTACTAGATCTCGTTTTCAAATAACGTTAATGTAAAATTAACGTCTTAACACTTTGAAACTAATTTAAAACCTCTGGCTTATAATAAACCCTTTTTATCATAATCTCCTTTCACTTAACTCATATAATTTAGTACGTGTATTTCCTTTCACCATTCAATTGGCTTGCATCTCACATTCGGTAACTTTTAAATGAATTCCCATTTAAAAATATATTCCTAAATTCATCATTAAAATAATAACTTATTTCAAACATTAACTACTTTAGTAGTAAATCCCTTTATTATATAAATTAACTACTAAATCCCTTTTTAAATCCTTACTTAAATTCAAACAATATTCATCTAACTATTTTAGTCAAAACACATTTACTTGATAAACAATGCTAATTCCAAACGGTCGATTTGATTAACTCAAAAACTTGATTATCTCATTAACTGATTTCAACGATCCTCGCTTTAAATTAATTAAAAATATAATTAATTTAAATAAATTCCATTAGTTGTTCTCTTTACCCAGCAATGATCAAAGTTTAAACCTTTCGATTCATTTCTTATCTTCATACTTTGAAAATCTGATTAACATCAGCATATACTTTATAAAATAAACCAACCATAAATCAAGGTCTTAAATAAATAAACTATTTATTTAATTCCCTTTTATACTTTATCCAAATAATATATTCCAAGATCTGAGTTCAGTTATAAAATAAACTTTATAACTTCACTTTTATCGACTCACCCAACGGTGAATCCATATCTATAAACCGATTGATTTTTAAAGGCCATACTCTGCCAAACACTTAACCAATATTGCCCATTGGTTTAAACCAAACAGATGTTGCATATCCAATCAAAAATCAGCCATCAAATCAATCACACAAACAGATCAGTTCATATATGATCATATGAAAATAAATAATACATTTGAGGAATCCGGTTGGATCCCTCCAACCTGTTCTTCCCTGTATTCAAATGGTTATCACAAACTAGGTCAAACAATTCCATTTAACTGATATATCATAGCAACTAGCAACCATTTTACATCAACTAACCAACAAAACATTTTCATCAGTTCATCCAGTTCAAACGAAAACACGTTTATTTTATAAACGTGACCAACCAAGGTGAGTTACCTTTATTGGAACCAATCGTTAAAAATAACGATTTGGTACTTCACTGAAATTAAACACAGTTTAATTTCATTGGTTAAATCAACAGTTAAATAGATAACTAGCAAAACAGTCATCTATTGGCAAGCAAAGCACACAAAATACAAACACCCAATTTATAAAAAGGGTAACTGAGTGAGTTTAACTCACCTTGCTTTTGATTCCGTGGTCAACAGCTGGTTTGAATGAAATTAAACAGTTGCTTAATTTAATTAAAATTCCGGTTGCTCCCAATTCCGTTCGTCACTGTTCCACAATGTTGTATTCATTTCAACTGTTCCATCGCTCCTTGTCTGGACCAAATTTTCTGATAATATGTTCATCAAGTATCACCGTTATAATTGTACAATTTAATTTTAATACCAATTAGCTTTTTAATTAAACTAACCATTTATGTTAATTACTTCTATGTTTCGTTGGCCGAAAATTCTTGTCCTAAAATAATCAGGTCTGCTATTCCTCCATCCTTCCCGTAGCTTGTTCTAACACCCTAGGATTCCATAAACAACATGCCTGTATTGATCCACGATATAAGTTAATAAAATATAATTATATTACTAGTTAACCCTTAATTAGAATCAAATTTTACTGATTACTTGTTATATAAACATCCATCTCGTTGATGGACATTACACTTTCCATCCTTCCTCACGTACTGTTTCAGAACCGTTAATCCCATTTAATAATTTGACTCACAGCAGCACAATTCTCCTTGCCATGATTTCCTGAAACCATGCAAACTTTTCAGTTAACCAATTATAACTAATTAGTTAATTAATTACTTTATGATTAAAGTTTAAACCACACCTAGTCAAAGTTTCTTTCCCACGCATCTATGTTCCAGTTCACCGAACTTCACTCCCGTGCTCACGAAACCCACAGCGCACTTCGGATCCGCCGTCGAAGTGCCATCGAGGACCGGAAACCAGTGCGCCTTAATCCTCCGAACCTGCGACAGCAGCATCACCATACTCGACCAATACGAGCTCGCCATTCGCCAGTTATTGCTCCAATGCCCGTTGTCAGTTCGAGTGGGAATTTCGGTGACTGTGCTCGTCCAAGAGCGATCGTCGCCACTCAAATTTGCAGACTTCGTAGGTGAACGGTTTTGCTGTTGAGGAGTTTAAGAATGATGAACTGATCTCGCGATTGATTAGGGAGAAAGTGGGAGGAAGTTTGTTCGTTTGTAAGCGCCGGGTAGAAGAAAGCTGTTTCTGAGCAGCAGAGAGAAAGACCCCGGTTTGATTTAAATTATTTGCTTTATTTGGATGGAGGAAAATGGGTTTCACCATGACTGCCAAGAAGAAAAAGGATGGAGAAGCAGTGTTTAAATAGGAAGAACTACTTGGGGAGCACGGTGTCTAGCTTATAGGTCTCCAGAAAAAGTTGGGTAGCTGTTTTTCTTGGATGGGGAACTTAGGCGCCTTGGTCGGCAAGGTAAATGAAATGTCGTTATCACTAATAAATGCTTGTCGAGAGGTACTATATCAAAATAGGCTGTCAACTTTAATGCGAGGCAAACGATAAAGGTGCTGAAGACATACTGTACATATATAGGGTTAGAATATATATATAGTAAAATATTATTCGTGAAACTTCGTTGCGAAGTAACAAGCAAAACTAAGTACAGACGATTTCTGTTTACTGATAAAAAGTCTATTCTTAGTGTAAAAAGGTATTCCGGGTCCAATGGGACAAGTTTCGTCGAAATCCGAGGTCGTATGAAGAATTTTCCCTTATGAAACCGGAAATGAACAAGCATTTAATTTTTCCATGGTCACCAGATAAATCAAATCAACTCGAAACTGCGAAGTCTGATAATAACTTTTCGATACGAACCCAATGGCACTAATTTCGTCGCATTCTGAGACTGTTGCCCCGATAGGCTGTTTTTACCCTGAACCGCCTTACCCTTTTTAACGCTAAATTTTCCCATCTCTAAAAATAACACACTATATACATATCCTGACTCTAATCGACGATACGAACTCAACGGAACTGGTTTCGTGGCCTAATTCGATCGTTTGCTCAAGTTACACTCAAATATCCATTTATTATATAAATTACGCGCTATAGAAAGTGAACGGGCATTTACGGCTACCGTGGTCACATACGACATTGGTTTTCCACGCAATTCACCACCGTTCAAAAATTTAGCGATACGGTTCTAATGAAACTGATTTTGTCGAAATCTGAGTCCGTTTGCAAAACGGCTATTTTAAAGGCCTATAATTTAATAACGATTTTCCATAGCGACTATTTGAAATTTTTATTTGGCCATAACTCGCAATCTATAACACGAAATCTGGATTTTTCTCTTTTATATGAAAACTATTGTCAATATGGTTCCAACGTGTCTTGTTTCACAGAAATCCGACTTATATCGAATCCTGTATTCTCAGTTGAAGTTAAAAATCCAAATTTACGAACTGCACGCCATTTTCGAGCTCGAATTATAATATATATAAATTATAACGTTCAACTTCGTTTTTAATAACGAACTCAATATTTAATTCCATTAATATTTTTAATATAATATTTAAAACTAATTTAAATATTCAAATGGTCGAAAAACACGGGTCGTTACACCTCAGGGCCAGTCCACCGATGTGGATTAAACTTAAACCCTGAACATGCGTTTCCCCGCCCTATGGGGCGTAAATGAGCCAACGAATGACTCCATCGGACCCGGATCGTCCGATGAAACCGAGGCGCCTCGCAACAGCAACAACCACATAAGTCAAACTCGTCAGGGCGTGTAAAACCACTAACGCCACTTCTAGCTAGAAAGAAACGCATGCCCTCCCCGACGTCCTCTCCCATTTTGGTTCACACCGAGGTGTGAGGCTCGCGAATCAACGTTACACAAAGCTATGCCACACAGGCCGTGCTTTAATCATCAACCACAAGACTTTGCTTTTCAACAGAAGCCTTGATCCATTTGCCACTTAGGCATGCCACACAGGCAATTCACTCTATGCATTTGATATCCATCAGTATATAACCCTTGAGCTCGTACGTCTCAGAGAAGGGCGTTAAGCAAGAGAATAAATTCTCCGCCGCCAAACAGATATATATTTAATAGAAATCAATCACACAGACTAAAATCCAATGTCAAACACACAGTCCATTTACAAGTTCGTTCTGGGTCTGAACGAAACCGAAGGCACCTAGTACCCCGCATATCCATCGATCTCCAAGTACGTCTGGACGATCACCAACTGATTCCCTCCTCTTGGGTGTACGGCCCAATCAAGATCATCAGTAATTATCCAAACGACGTGAAGACCTCCGGTCTTCTACCATCGTCTTCATCATCGACTTATCGTCGTATCAGTTATTCGGAATGGGATAAACCCGGTCTTTCTGAATAACTCCCGTATATAATAAATACGTGTTACACAAACACAACATACGCCTCATTCCAATTCATCAGTCACTAACCGTAAATTAGTTAGAGAACAATTCCCCAAATATTAACCCCGAAGGCCGAAACCAACATCAGATCAATATCCAAAAAACCATTCTGCTTAGCTAACCGACAATTAGTTTCTAAATTTCACATTCTTAGGGAAAGGTTCCCATTAATTTTATCAAAGATAAATCCTTTAAATTTATTCTTTAATCTACCTTTGAATATCAATTCAAACTAGTCCGGATTAGCGAACCACACCGAAGTGATCATTTATTTTATTTCCCAATCCCAACCTATTCATCCCATGAAGTAAAACAGGTAATACTTCATATCTAACACCATGGTGTTATCGGTAAATTCAATTACCATTTCACGTTCAAATCTAATTAAAGATTTAACTATCGCTTGGAGAAAAACTGGTGATACTCCATTCTTGATCATTTCAATCTAATTAAAGATTCATTAAAACTCCACTTAGTTTTAATCTGTGACTGGGTTAAAGAATCAATGTCATTTAAAACACGGTTCACGATAAACCACAAAATCACATCACATTTCAATCAGTCCCTAATCGTAAATTAGCAAGTGAGCAATTCCCTAAGTATTAACCCCAAAGGCCGAAACCAACATCAGATAAATATCCAGAAAACCATTCTACTTAACTAATCCCCAGTTAGTTTCTGATTTTCTTCTCCTTTGGGTCTAAGAACAGTATTATTGAAGATACCGTTCACGACAACCCAAAATCACAGTTCATATTCATGATCGAGTTAAAGAACAAGTGTTATTTAAAACACTATTCACGATAAACCCAAAAATCAATACCAATTCAATTCCAATTAAATATTGTTTAATTGGTACACTTCATTAAATCTAAATAAAATATTTAATCTTTTTCTCAACTGGGCTTAAGAACGGTGTTAATGAAGACACCACTCACGACAAACCCAAATCACATTTGATATTAAATACAAGGCTCTGAATAGAAAATATATCGACTTATATTCAATATCAAATTCTACGACCAACAAATATCGTATTGATAATAACGATATAAATATATCTTTCAAATTTCCATAACAATATCTGTATGATCACAAAATCCAACATCGAAATAATCCTAAGACAATTTCGATTCAAATCCATTCCAATTCAATTATTGGAAATTCTGGTTACTTTTCAAAACCATTTCAAATCCAATTTATTTATTTAAAAATAAATAGAATTATAATTCTAGTTCAAAACTAGTTCATTTCGATAAAAAACTATTTTTATCTTTTCAAATATGGAGTTTTTCATCCCAAATCTTCCCAAATCATTTCTTATGATTTTACACAAATTATTGATATTTTTAATAATTCTATCAAGGCCCGTACAGTCGATTTCCATCAACGGCCATCGAACTGCACTTATAGCGACCTTTTCCAAATTTGATTTGGACATAATTCCAAATCCAACCGTTAGATTTCTAATTTCTAATAATCGTTAGAAAGCTCTTTTCGATACGAACCCAACGGTTCCGGTTTTAGGAGAATCCGACGGTCGGATCTCCGGCAATGTCCATTCGAAGTCAATGGTCGAAATTCACGAACTACCGCGGCGCGGTGCATTCTATTCAGGCCATTATATTATATATATAATATATACTTCGTCGATTTCCTTTCGAAACGAATTTTATAAATCGTTTTAAATTCGTTTTCAAAACGATTTCAACTTCATTTCAAATTCAAATCAAAATTGAATTTTCCCTTACAAATTCGTTTTAAATTCATTTCAAATTGATTTCAATTCAAATCGATTTTGAATTCAAAATCAGTTCGTTTTCAATTCAATTCAATTTCAATTCTATTCAATTTCAATTCGAATTCATTTCTATTCAATTTCAATTCTATTCAATTTCAATTCGAATTCATTTCTATTCAATTTCAATTCTATTCAATTTCAATTCGAATTCATTTCTATTCAATTTCAATTCGAATTCATTTCTATTCAATTTCAATTCGAATTCATTTCCAATTCAAAATATCAGATTTTGAAATCACTTTCGATGTTCAATATAAAATGAATAAAATCGATATAAATATCGTTCACGTCAAAATGGCATAAATCTAATCAACACGGCTTCATATATTTCTATTTTCAAATATTCTATTTCAAATATTTCTTTTTCAGATATTTCTATTCAAATATTTCTTTTTCAAAACTGGAATGAGGCCCAATCAATTACCATATAATGTTAATTATATGGATTTTCTACAACACATGTATACAATAACAACGATGAATAATCAACCATCATCCAAAGTGCATTCTACACTGTATAAGCATCAAATATAAATATTCAACGCTTATAACAGTCTGTCAATCAATCGATTGACATACAACTAATTATTGGGATTAGTGTATATCATATATCACTCCAATACCCGTGTGGGGTTTTCAAACAATCATACACAGATTTTATTTGTGTAGTTGGGCGATGTGTAAAATTTATCGTCCCAATCAATATCAGTCAAATGTGTGTATATAAACAAATCATTCGATTTGTTTATATTAATTTATTTCATTTCATATACACGTTAAAAATTCTATTTTTAACTATACAATATTTTAACTATATAAATATTTTATTTCACATCACACAATCAACTACACGGCAAAATCAAACAAACAAGCATACAAGCCGTCCATGGTCTGTGGACGACGGGTGTCGGGTGCTACTAAACACCGTCTGCATCCTAGTATATATTATTAACTAGAAAACAAAATTAAAAGGTGAGAAGTTCTCACAAAGGGTTCCACTCCGCCGTGCTTTACTTCTGAATTGCTAAATCGTCTGGATCCGCTTGAAATTCCAATGCAGTTCTTTTCACGCTGTTCCAATAAAAATTATATTTTTATTGCTTCATTTCAATAAATAAAAAATTCTATTTTTATTTTACTTCGTATATATATATATATTAACAACACTTCTTTCTATATAAAAATTATATTTTTATTCTTCACATCATATAAAAATTATATTATTATTATCTAAATTATATAAAAATATCGCCTTTCCTACTTTAAAAATGTCGCCTTTCTTACTTTAAAAATGTCGCCTTTCTTCATTTTCTCCTAACAAAAATCCTACCTTTTATATAGTAAAAATCCGACCTTTTGTTTAAAGATGTAAACTCTTTATAAATTAAAAATGTAAACTTTTTAATTTCTAAACCCTAATCCTTTTAATTCTAGGTTATTCATATAAAATCCGAAAATAAAAATCAATGGCCTAACATCTATAAAACTGATTTTTCTTAATCTCTAAAATGTAATTTAAACTGAATAAATAAATAAAATAACCTAAAAAGCTCACCGCTTTTGATTTTCAGCGAAGGGGGAGAGTTTGAGGTGCTCGAAGTGTTGGAGGGGCTCGCCGGAGGAGGCATCGCTAGTGGGGTCGGCTAGGGCTTGGGTAGCGGCGGAAGGGTTTAACAAAGGAGAGAGGGATGGAGGGTCTTCGCACGTTGGGTTGTAGAGGGAAGGGAGGAGAAGGGGAGATCGAAGAAGAAGAGGGAGGCGCGGGGAGCGGAGGCCGACGATGGGAGGAGGGGGCGACGTGGGCCCGACATCGACGAGGGCTCTAGCCCACTCCTTTTTTTTATTTAAAGTGAGGCGTTGACTGGTAAAAGGGGAGAGGGAGAGGGTTTTAAAGTAAATTATATATATTTCAATATTTTTAAATAAAAAAAACACTTTTTATTTCGAACACGAAATCGAACCCACCGACTGTCGTCCCCAGCTAATTACCCTCATTCCGAACAAAATGGGATATGTATCATGAGCCGGTTTGATCGTCTTGATCGGTTTCCATTTAAATTAAAATTCAAATATATATATTCTATTTTAAACGCACATTTTAAATTACCGGGGCCACATACGGGCTTTAAAAATTCCAAAAAAATTATTTCTAACTTCGTATTGACGATACGGTCATAACAAAACTAATTTCGTCAAATTCTGAGACCGTTTGAAAAATGGTCATTTTCCAGTCGATTAAAATCAACTGAAACTGGTCAAACGCGTTTTCCTTTGCCAGCTTACATATTGATTCGAAAAATTATGAAATTTGGAATCTAGCAATAATTTGACATTGCGGACCCAACAAATGTGGTTTCGTCGAAATCCGAGGTTGTTTGCAAAATTGCTATTTTTAAGGGCCAAAATTCCATAGCGACTATTCAGAATTTTCAACTGGACGTATCTTTTGGTATCCATTATGAAATTTTGATTTTTCGGATTCGTTGGAAAGATATTCTCAATTAGATTCAAATATTTTTGGTTTCACTAAAATCCGGTTTATTTTGAATCCAGTACATTCATTTGAACTTTGAAATCGAATTATCGAACTACCGCGCCATTTTCAATTCCTTTTATAATTATAAATAATTATTTATATTCTAATGTCGAGCTATATAAATATATACATTCTAATTCCATTCAAAATAAATTTTTCGTCGATATTATTTAAAATAATTCATTGTAAATAATAAAAATTCATCAAAATTTCCAAAATAAAAATTTTAAACTGGCTCAGAATTTCGGGTTGTTACAATCTCCCCCACTTAAAACTTTTCGTCCCCGAAAAGGAACGAAGCCGAAAGTTGTTTAACAATCAACTCAACTTTCTCTATTTTCATTACGGCTTAAGTTCTTCAACTTTTCAATTTCCAAGAACTTTTCAAAATTTTCAAAAATTTGGCTAACACCCTAAATTTTCGAAAAATTTCGCCATAACCTCCCCTGCACCGGGAGCACCGGGAAAATCCCGAAATTGCCATACAGGCCCTCTGATCTCAAAAAGAAAAAGAAAACGCCAAGCGGCAAGCCAATCGGCTCATAAAATCATCATCACCCAAACAAAACAGTAAATTATGCTAAACATGTACCTATTTGTCGGGCAAACAATTTTATTCTTCTGCTCTAGCCTCCATGCTATGACCTGTTCAATGTAAGTACATGTATATGCAAGCAAATGCGACTAATTTTCAATACAATTCACTATTTGATTCAATTTGGCTATATGGTACAAATTTTAATTAATCAACCAATAATCAACAACACAACCATCAATCAATTAGTTGATTAGCTTTTGAAATTCATAACTTCGATACATAGTCAAAAATCACATTTTTGATGCTAAATCACAACAATATGCCCTATTTAGTTTCGGTTCTCACACCAGTCAATTGGAAATATATAGAAATCTCACTTTCGAAACTCAAAAATAAATACTGGCGATGGTGCCCCGTCACCAGAATTATTCCCGGGCAACTAGAGTGTGATCCTATAACTATCCAGTACATTAAAACTTCAAATACACGTTTGCAAGACGTATATGCAAAATCTTTATATATTGGATTGTCCTAATTCAATATAAAATAAATAATCAAATACGAATAATTGATTTAAACTTCAAAACAAAAATTGTTTTCATTTTAAAAATATACTCTTCACACTCGTTCTAGGATACTACTGATCCCATCTCTAACGAGTCATTCCCATTGGATATTACTAATCGAATATCTGATGAATTCTTTCGTATGGTTCTAATGTGCCTTGTTCTCTGAGGTTTGTAAACCAAAGCTCTGATACCACGATGAAACGACCCGAACTTCCCCGGTGAGGAAAGCGCGGATTGAGTCGAGGACAAGCCACATCAGGACGCAGACGGAAGAACATTTCATTGTATATTACAACAATTCCATCAGAATACAAGAATATACAGAGTATAAAAACAAATAATATACATTCGACAAATATCAGAGATTACAACACATTACATAGCAGCGGAAAATAATACAATACACAACTAGAAGAGATATACGGACACAAAGCTTTCCGGATATCGTTCCAGCTATAAACCAGGATCCTGTGAATATAAATCTGCAAAACCAAAACTACTAACTGCCCATGTCAAAAATAAGGGCACCCCGAGTTTAGGTTAAAACAATAAACTCCAGGTCAGTCATGGGACTGGTGTGAGAACTAAAACAGTTATTAATCTTTATTTTAAATCAGATATATCAAGGGACCACGCCGTATAACACGGAACGGGTTTCCTCCCAAGAATACCAATGCATATAACAAAACAGCGCAATGCTAAATAAAGAAAATTGAAGCTATTATAAGACCCAGGTCCTATCACATAATGCAACGCAAGCCGGGGGATAGAGTTTTCCCTTATAATAGCCAAACATGCTTAGTACGTTTAAAACAAATCATTTGATACTATTATAAGTGTATAGTGTATAAAACAACTTCAAATCATAAGTATCAATCATAGACGGCATGGGTACAATATATCATATCGCCATACTAGTTCTACAATTAAAACCGCAAAATCACGTATTTGGAAATTGGATTTCCGTTTCACTACAAGAAAATGAGGCCTTTACCTACCAATTGTAAACGTAGGTAAAACTAACGTAATGGTGGGTAATATATTTTAGCTACCAATATTAAATTGGTAGAGCTGGGTAGGTAAAGCTTAGTAGAGAAAGAGATTTACCTACACTTATTGTTATTGGTAGGTAAAAGAATCAATGGACCCCACTATGTTATGACTCAAATGATGAGTCATTAGCTGATGTGTTTGATGATGTGTCATCCTACATGGCTGCTAACATGGCTGATGATGTGTCATCTTACATGGCTGCTGACATGGTTGTCGTAGTAGTATACACATGGCTTATATTAAGTCTGACACTTGGCATTTAATGGTTGGTTCATATGTCAAACAATAATTTGTCCATGTGTCATCATTTGATTAGTGCATATGACATCATTTTTTAGGCCATATGACATTATTTAATATAAATAAATATTTACAAGAATTTAATATTTAACAAAGAATTTATTTTTAAGCAAATAACAAATATTTATTTAAATAAAGATTTATTACATTTTTGAATAGTACACATATTGTTTCCTCACTATTACATAATCACTTATACATACAATTTCTCTCTACATTTCGCTCGTATACATTGACTTCTTACTGGATACTCATTCACTCATATACATATACATAGTTACTCACGCTATCACTCTAGTTTTAGTCATTGGCTTCTTTCTCCAGAATTTGTCGTACCTGTCATAGTAAAATAGCATAGTAAATTGGAAAAGAAACAATTTAATTTTTTTTTTTTTGCTACCATTGACTAATTTGTAATAATATCAGCTTGAATTCGTCTACAAAAGACAAATAAACAAATAAGGAAGTAGCCAATTTTTTCACTTTTATATTATAAATGATACAAGCATCATATTCAATCTAAAACTCTTATGTGATTCTCTTAAAATTGTACCTTCCCCTGAAGAGGTACATGTACTTGATGCATCGCTACTTCAGGTCATGTTTCTGAAAATAAAATGGATTGAATACACAGAAGTATGAAAATAACCAAATATAGAAGAAGGAAACTCCTGAAACTAGTGAAATTTCACAAATGCTTACATTTACAAACCTTAAATGGAGACCCATCCAGATTCTGTGAGAGGATGCTCCATAATGCTTTAGACGTCATGTCTCAACTTGGAGGAAAAGGGAAGGAATATGATATATTTAAGTTCGATAATTTAAAGACAATCAATTATGAATTAACAAAAATGATATGAAATAAGTAGAAATAACAAACATAAATGGTATAAAATAACAAACATAAATAGTATAAAATAATTCATGTGTTTGCTTGTACTAAATGGAAATTGGATGTAAGTGCCTTAATAACAAACATAAATGGTATAAAATAACTCTAAATAAGTAGAATTAACAAACATAAATGACATAAAATAAGTAGAAATAACAAACATAAATGGTACAAAATAACAAACACAAATGATATTAAATAACTCCTTTGTTTTCTTGTACTACATGGAAATTGGATGTCAGTACTTTAATAACAAACAATTGGTATAAAATAACTCCAAATAAGTAGAAATAACAAACATAAATGGTATAAAATAAGTAGAAATAACAAACATAAATGGTATAAAATAAGTAGAAATAACAAACATAAATGGTATAAAATAACTAACATAAATGGTATAAAATAACTCATGTGTTTGCTTGTACTACACGAAAATTTGATGTTAGTACCTTAATAACAAACATAAATGGTATAAAATAACTCCAAAAAGGTAGAATTAAGAAACATAAATGGTATAAAATTAGTAGAAATAACAAACATAAATGGTATAAAACAACAAACACAAATGGTATAAAATAACTCCTCCGTTTTCTTGTACTACATGGAAATTGGATGTCAATACTTTAATGACAAACAAATGATATAAAATAACTCCAAATAAGTAGAAATAACAAACACAAATGGTATAAAATAAGTAGAAATAACAAAAATAAATGGTATAAAATAACAAACATAAATGGTATAAAATAACTCTCTGTTTGCTTGTACTACACAGAAATTGGATGTTAGTACCTTAATAACAAACATAAATGGTACAAAATAAGTAGAAATAGGCAAAAAGTAAATACAATAGTATGTATTAGTGTCAACAAATATTAAAGGACAAAAAGTAAAATAAATACAATTTTCAGTCAACAAAGTATGTATTAGTATCAAAAAATATAAAAGGGAAAAAAGTAAAATAAATACAATTTTCAGTCAAAGTTGACACTTCATTTCATTTTGTTATTTTAATTCTATATCAACAGCAATAGGTTGACACATGTATAAAAACAAAAATATAGGTCTAATATATTTGTATCTAAAAATAGAACTATCTTTTTCCAAATGGTAAACATATCATCAGCATTAGATTCGTGTATTTCTAAATAAACAAAAGAAAGTGTTTGTGCTAAAAATCAAAAGAAAGAAGGACAATTTTTTTTTAAACAACTTGAGCCTAAATTCAGTAATATGCAATGCAGTATGTATGCGTTATTCGGAACAGAAAGTCAAGAGATGATGGTAGGTAGACGTAAACCAAAAAAAAAAAAAAAAAAAAAAAAAAAGGTAAAAGTATCATGGTGATACATATACACCAAAGAATGGTTAAAATGAAATTAAGTCTCATTAATCAACATTTTGTCAAAATAAAAACATAGTAATCAAGATGAAAACAAACAAATATCAAACTTGGAAACACATAGAAAATAAAATCGTTAAAAAAAGTGACAAATCATATAGTAAGCAACAAACATTCGAAAGCAGAAGATTACCTAAAAGGTAGTTAGTGGTAGCAGGGGTTTGAGAGGTAGAGGAGTCATAGAAATCATAAACTGTAAGGGAGGGTTATCTGGTGTCATGGAGGAAAGAAGAATGGTCCAGCCTTGAATGATGGATGATAGATAGTTTTTGAAGGGATAAATGCTAGGATTGAAGAAATTGAGGAATTAAAAGGAAGTTGTAGCAGATTCTATGAGAAGGAAAGAATTTGAGAAGGAACAATGGAATAGGAACAATGATGGAGAGGAGAAGGGGGTAATATTTGTGGAAGAAATAAATGGAGAAGAGGAGGTAACGGTGAAACATGCTTAGGGGGAACGGTTTTGGGATAAAATAAATGAAGAAAGGATAACATGCGTAATAGGAGCCATTTTGAATTGTGGAGATATCGATGCAAGATTTGGTCCCAACTTACAGCCAATCAAAAGAGATTTTTTGGATGGTAGCTAGAATGGAAACCTGCATATGTTAAGGAAAAATATAACACAATAAATCTTTAAATAAACAAGAATAACAATTTGTGTTATACATAAGGTGCAATAATTTATGTCTACATAAGCTTTTTGGTTTTTGATATTTTTAAATTTTACGGAGTTTATATATTTTTGCCATATTTAACGTTTGTAATACTAAGATGACAAGTTCAATTTATACACTGTAAATTACTTTACCTACACCATTAAAAAAATTAATTAAATTAAAGATAAAAATTTCCTTATTAAAAAATAATCAAAATAAAATAAAATAATAAAAATTTTATATGTCCACATCACACACAATCGTTAAAATTATTTTATAAAATAATTGAAATTTTTATGTGTTATCAAGTGAATTTAATTTAACTTCTATTTAAGCATTATATTTTATTCATATTCTTTCTTGTTATATTCATGTATAATTAGTTCTAACATTATGCATTCCAAATTAGTCACAAAAATAAATTTACAAATAAAGTACTAAAATTAGTATGGTTCATTGTGTACTAAGTTCTCAAATTTTTATTATATTAAATTGATTTTTAATTTAAAGTCAAAATTTAAGTAGATTAATATTTTATTATTCAAAATTTAAAGTTAAATTCTAATATATGAATAATTAAATAAATATAAATCCAATTAAGGATTTGAATTTGAGTTGCAAAAGTGAATTCATTAATTTTAGAAATCAATTTTCCTTTGTTCGATCAATGCACGTCAAAAAGATACTAAATGAGAAACTTATTTTGTTCTATTTAGGCTTGAGGATAGCTTAGTAATATGCATGGTGTATACTAAGCAAAAAGTGGTGTATATGATTTAAAAAAAACATGGTGTATCTAAAACAATTTAAGGTGTACAAATAGAATTTGTCTATTAAGATATGTAGACATAGAAATTATAATAAATAGTTGTCATCAATTTTTTTGGTATTTATTTGTAGTGGCAGTTTTTGTGGTTTATATTGTGGCCAATCAAAAGAGATTTCGTGGATTGAGATCACAAAAGTGATCACGTGGATTGAGATTTGTACTGTTAGATTTGATTTAAAACAAGCTGAGATGATGGTATGGATTGCGACTCTACAATAAACTAGAGAAAATACGTTTTAGTCATTTCAGATGATGACATATTAGTGTGAAATTGTGAATCATTTAAAAGATAATTAAAGTTAAAACTTTTATAGTCAATTGTTTGTAAAAATAATAATAATGTATGATGAGTTATTAATAAATGGTTATTTAACATTAATTATTGTTTATCATTTCATTAACTGTTAATTATTTCATATTCCAAAATAATTATTAATAATTAATAAAGAAATGACTTTACAAAAAACATTGCTAGGATATGTTAATGAAATCTTCAATTCAAAAAAATTGCTAGAATATACGTTTTTGACACATCATCACACAACTCAGCATTATTTTTAATGAAATGTCAAAATGATATAAAAAAAATGTAGGGGCTAATCACAAAAAAACTTTCCCTTCTATATATGTGTAGATAATACATTTTACCTACCTATAATTATTGGTAGATAATCATCCTTCAATAATTTTATAACATTGACAATATTTGCCTACCAATAAATTTTACCTTTGAATATTGGTAGGTAAAGGTAAAATTTCTTGTAGTGTTTGTGAACCGAGGCAAAAGATAGTCCTCACCGACTTCGAGACTCTCTAGCCCGAGCCTCAGGGTCAGAGCGCATCGACCCTTGGATCCTCAGGGCCAGTCCACCGATGTGGATTAAACTTAAACCCTGAACATGCGTCTCCCCGCCCTATGGGGCGTAAATGAGCCAACGAATGACTCCATCGGACCCGGATCGTCCGATCAAACCGAGGCGCCTCGCAACAGCAACAACCACATAAGTCAAACTCGTCAGGGCATGTAAAATCACTGACGCCACTTCTAGCTAGAAAGAAACGCATGCCCTCCCTGACATCCTCTTCCGTTTTGGTTCACACCGGGGTGTGAGGCTCGCGAATCAACGTTACACAAAGCTACGCCACACAGGCCGTGCTTTGATCATCAACCACAAGACTTTGCTTTTCAACAGAAGCCTTGATCCATTTGCCACTTAGGCATGCCACACAGGCAATTCACTCTATGCGTTTGATATCCATCAGTATATAATCCCTGAGCTCGTACGTCTCAGAGAAGGGCGTTAAGCAAGAGAATAAATTCTCCGCCGCCAAACAGATATATATTTAATAGAAATCAATCACACAGACTAAAATCCAATGTCAGACGCACAGTCCATTTACAAGTTCGTTCTGGGTCTGAATGAAACCAGAGGCACCTAGTACCCCGCATATCCATCGATCTCCAAGTACGTCTGGACGATCACCAACTGATTCCCTCCTCTTGGGTGTACGGCCCAATCAAGATCATCAGTAATTATCCAAACGACGTGAAGACCTCCGGTCTTCTACCATCGTCTTCATCTTCGACTTATCGTCGTATCAGTTATTCGGAATGGGATAAACCCGGTCTTTCTGAATAACTCGCGTATATAATAAATACGTGTTACACAAACACAACATACGCCTCATTCCAATTCATCAGTCACTATCTGTAAATTAGTAAGAGAACAGTTCCCCAAATATTAACCCTGAAGTCCGAAACCAACATCAGATCAATATCCAGAAAACCATTCTGCTTAGCTAACCGACAGTTAGTTTCTAAATTTCACATTCTTAGGGAAAGGTTCCCATTAATTTTATCAAAGAAAAATCCTTTAAATTTATTCTTTAATCTACCTTTGAATATCAATTCAAACTAGTCGGGATTAGCGAACCACACCGAAGTGATCATTTATTTTATTTCCCAATCCCAACCTATTCATCCCATGAAGTAAAACTGGTAATACTTCATATCTAACACCATGGTGTTATCGGTAAATTCAATTACCATTTCACGTTTAAATCTAATTAAAGATTTAACTATCGCCTGGAGCAAAACTGGTGATACTCCATTCTCAATCATTTCAATCTAATTAAAGATTCATTAAAACTCCACTTAGTTTTAATCTGTGACTGGGTTAAAGAATCAATGTCATTTAAAACACGGTTCACGATAAACCCCAAAATCGCATCACATTTCAATCAGTCCCTAATCGTAAATTAGCAAGTGAGCAATTCCCTAAGTATTAACCCCTGAAGGCCGAAACCAACATCAGATCAATATCTAGAAAACCATTCTACTTAACTAATCCCCAGTTAGTTTCTGATTTTCTTATCTCCTTTGGGTCTAAGAACAGTATTATTGAAGATACCATTCACGACAACCCAAAATCACATTTCATATTCATGATCGGATTAAAGAACAAGTGTTATTTAAAACACTGTTCACGATAAACCCACAAATCAATACCAATTCAATTCCAATTAAATATTGTTTAATTGGTACACTTCATTAAATCTAAATAAAAGATTTAATCTTTTTTTCAACTGGGCTTAAGAACGGTGTTAATGAAGACACCACTCACGACAAACCCAAATCACATTTGATATTAAATACAAGGCTCTGAATAGAAAATATATCGACTTATATTCAATATCAAATTCTACGACCAACAAATATCGTATTGATAATAACGATATAAATATATCTTTCAAATTTCCATAACAATATCTGTATGATCACAAAATCCAACATCGAAATAATCCTAAGACAATTTCGATTCAAATCCATTCCAATTCAATTATTGGAAATTCTGGTTACTTTTCAAAACCATTTCAAATCCAATTTATTTATTTAAAAATAAATAGAATTATAATTCTAGTTCAAAACTAGTTCATTTCGATAAAAAACTATTTTTATCTTTTCAAATATGGAGTTTTTCATCCCAAATCTTCCCAAATCATTTCTTATGATTTTACACAAATTATTGATATTTTTAATAATTTTATCAAGGCCCGTATAGTCGATTTCCATCAACGGCCATCGAACTGCACTTATAGCGACCTTTTCCAAATTTGATTTGGACATAATTCCAAATCCAACCATTAGATTTCTAATTTCTAATAATTGTTAGAAAGCTCTTTTCGATACGATCCCAACGGTTCCGGTTTTAGGAGAATCCGACGGTCGGATCTCCCGCAATGTCCATTCGAAGTAAATGGTCGAAATTCACGAACTACCGCGGCGCGGCGCGTTCTATTCAGGCCATTATATTATATATATATATATATATATATATATATATAATATATAATATATACTTCGTCGATTTCCTTTCGAAACGAATTTTATAAATCGTTTTCAAAATGATTTCAACTTCATTTCAAATTCAAATCAAAATTGAATTTTCCCTTACAAATTCGTTTTAAATTCATTTCACATTGATTTCAATTTAAATCGATTTTGAATTCAATTTCAGTTCGTTTTCAATTCAATTCAATTTCAATTCTATTCAATTTCAATTCGAATTCATTTCTATTCAATTTAAATTCTATTCAATTTCAATTCGAATTCATTTCTATTCAATTTCAATTCTATTCAATTTCAATTCGAATTCATTTCTATTCAATTTCAATTCAAATTCATTTTCAATTCAAAATATCAGATTTTGAAATCACTTTCGATGTTCATTATAAAATGAATAAAATCGATACAAATATCGTTCACGTCAAAATGGCGTAAATCTAATCAACACGGCTTCATATATTTCTATTTTCAAATATTCTATTTCAAATATTTCTTTTTCAGATATTTCTATTCAAATATTTCTTTTTCAAAACTGGAATGAGACCCAATCAATTACCATATAATGTTAATTATATGGATTTTCTACAACACATGTATACAATAACAACGATGAATAATCAACCATCATCCAAAGTGCATTCTACATTGTATAAGCATCAAATATAAATATTCAACGCTTATAACAGTCTGTCAATTAATCGATCGACATACAACTAATTATTGGGATTAGTGTATATCATATATCACCCCAATACCCGTGTGGGGTTTTCAAACAATCAAACACAGATTTTGTTTGTTCTATTGGGCGATGTGTAAAATTTATCGTCCCAATCAATATCAGTCAAATGTGTGTATATAAACAAATCATTCGATTTGTTTATATTAATTTATTTCATTTCATATACACGTTAAAAATTCTATTTTTAACTATACAATATTTTAACTATATAAATATTTTATTTCACATCACACAATCAACTACACAGCAAAATCAAACAAACAAGCATACAAGCCGTCCATGGTCTGTGGACGACGGGTGTCGGGTGCTTCTAAACACCGTTTGCGTCCTAGTATATATTATTAACTAGAAAACAAAATTAAAAGGTGAGAAGATCTCATAGAGGGTTCCACTCCGCCGTGCTTTACTTCTGAATTGCTGAATCGTCTGGATCCGCTTGAAATTCCAATGCAGTTCTTTTCACGCTGTTCCAATAAAAATTATATTTTTATTGCTTCATTTCAATAAATAAAAAATTCTATTTTTATTTTACTTCGTATATATATATATATATATATATATTTACAACACTTCTTTCTATATAAAAATTATATTTTTATTCTTCACATCATATAAAAATTATATTTTTATTATCTACATTATATAAAAATATCGCCTTTCCTACTTTAAAAATGTCGCCTTTCTTACTTTAAAAATGTCGCCTTTCTTCATTTTCTCCTAACAAAAATCCTACCTTTTATATATTAAAAATCCGACCTTTTATTTAAAGATGTAAACTCTTTATAAATTAAAAATGCAAACTTTTTAATTTCTAAACCCCAATCCTTTTAATTCTAGGTTATTCATATAAAATCTGAAAACAAAAATCAATGGCCTAACATCTATAAAACTGATTTTTCTTAATCTCTAATATGTAATTTAAACTAAATAAATAAATAAAATAACCTAAAAATCTCACCACTTTTGATTTTCAGCGAAGGGGGGAGAGTTTGGGGTGCTCGAAGTGCTGGAGGGGCTCGCCGGAGGAGGCGTCGCTGGTGGGGTCGGCTAGGGCTTGGGTAGCGGCGGAAGGGTTTAACGAAGGAGAGAGGGATGGAGGGTCTTCGCGCGTCGGGTTGTAGAGGGAAGGGAGGAGAAGGAGAAGGGGAGATCGGAGAAGAAGAGGGAGGCGCGGGGAGCAGAGGCCGACGATGGGAGGAGGGGGCGACGTGGGCGTGACATCGACGAGGGCTCTGGCCCTCTCCTTTTTATTTATTTAAAGTGAGGCGTTGACTGGTAAAAAGGGAGAGGGTTTTAAAGTAAATTATATATTTCAATATTTTTAAATAAAAAAACACTTTTTATTTCAAACACGAAATCGAACCCACCGACTGTCGTCCCCAGCTAATTACCCCCACTCCGAACACAATGGGATATGTATCATGAGCCAGTTTGATCGTCTCGATCAGTTTCCGTTTAAATTAAAATTCAAATCTATATATTCTATTTTAAACGCACATTTTAAATTACCGGGGCCACATACGGGCTTTAAAAATTCCAGAAAAATTATTTCTAACTTCATATTGACGATACGGTCCTAACAAAACTAATTTCGTCAAATTCTGAGACCGTTTGAAAAATGGTCATTTTCCAGTCGATTAAAATCAACTGAAACTGGTCAAACGCGTTTTCCTTTGCCACGCTTACATATTGATTCGAAAAATTATGAAATTTGGAATCTAACAATAATTTGACATCGCGGACCCAACAAAAGTGGTTTCGTCGAAATCCGAGGTCATTTGCAAAATTGCTATTTTTAAGGGCCAAAATTCCATGGCGACTATTCAGAATTTTCAACTGGACGTATCTTTTGATTCCCGTTATGAAATTTTGATTTTTCGGATTCGTTGGAAAGATATTATCAATTAGATTCAAATATTTTTGGTTTTACTAAAATCCGGTTTATTTTGAATCCAGTACATTCATTTGAACTTTGAAATCGAATTATCGAACTACCGCGCCATTTTCAATTCCTTTTATAATTATAAATAATTATTTATATTATAACATCGAGATATATAAATATATACGTTCTAATTCCATTCAAAATAAATTTTTCGTTGATATTATTTAAAATAATTCATTTTAAATAATCAAAATTCATCAAGATTTCCAAAATAAAAAATTTCAACTGGCTCAAAATTTCGGGTTGTTACAAAGCATCAAACAAATCACTGGGCCGTTTAATTGTTATTTCACTCATTAATTAAATCACTACTCCATTTCCTTATCAATATTCGTTAACCCGATATTTTCGATAATTATCTTGGCCTCTTTCGCTATTTAGAAAACATTTGCAAATATCACCTTCTTTTATTTTCTATACGTAGAAAATATCTTATATTTATAATTGGAAATATTCCAATTACTTCTCTTTTTCACGAATATTCATTTTTAGACTTAGGAAATATTTACTATTATATTTCCAATGAATTTCCACTTATTGGGCTAAAACAAATGTTATGTAAAACATCGTTATAACAACCCAAAATACTGCATTAGACTAAATGTCGTTAAACATTTCTCTTCGATACTGAATCTTGCTATTTATCAGCTAATAGTGAAATCAATCAAGTTGGGGTATAATTACCTCTCAGACCTTGATTGAATAACATCTTTAACTTCAAAACAGACAAGACCATTTATCTCAAATCACCGACACCACAAAAACCACTTATTCATTTTTAAAAATGTATATACATTTCTCTTTCTATTTTTACCAGATTTAATTATAGATTTCCTTTTCATTTATAATATTCTAATTTTAAGTGCGTTTCCTTATCGAATTCTATATATATCGATACATTGATTTCTAACTATCAAATTTTCTTAAAAATATTCTAACTCTTTAAATTTCCAGAAAACTTCTCCATAACCTCCTTTGTACCGGGAGCATCAGAAAAATCCCCAAACCACCACACAGCCCTCTCCAATCAAAAAGAAAAAGCCAAGCGGCTAGCCGATTCGGTGCATAAAACCTCATACGAAATTTAAACGTGTACCTTTTTGTCGATCACTTCAATATATATCTCTTCGTATACTTCATATACTTCATTCCATACCTTTCTAACACATATCTATCCCTTCCCAATTTACTACAACTCAATCCAGTCATTTTAAACTCAATTTGCTAATTTATTCTTTAATTAACACTTTTGCTAAATCCCTTTATTTTGAATGTATCATGTTCAAATATATTTTAATTCGCTTATAAACAAGTAGAATTTCATTTCTAACTTGAGTTTCAAATTCGATTTCGAATATGAATCCACAAAACCAATTTACAAATCCAACACCAATTTCAATTCAAAACTCGATTAACTATTTATTCTTCAAAATTAGTTAAATCTATTTAATAATTAAAAATCTGATTTTTGTTTCAAAAATCATTTCACTTACTTTACTGGAGTTCATATTTATTTTATGTCTCCGGTCTGGATTTTTTCTAATGGCAATTCGGATTTTATTTCTTTAAAATCCTTTTATTTATTTAAATAAACCGTTATGGTTTTTAAATGATTTTGGCGCTGCTTTTCTGAAAATTTGATTTTGACATAACTCAAAATCTATCAGACGAAATCCAGATTTTTCTCTTTCATTAGAAAACTATTATTCAACCCGTCCTGACGATTCTTGTTTCAAGGATTTCCGATTTCAGTTGAGTTCTATAAACTCAATTGAAGTTCAAAACGCAAATTTTCGAACTATCGCACCACGACGGGTTCGTTTTAATTATATATATAAATATAAACGGTTAAATGTCGTTTATAATTTATATTTCAATCTCGTTCGAATATATATAAATATATATTCAAATCTAGATTTCAATCCAACTTAACATTTCTGATTTTTCTTACTTGTCGGTTTTTTTTTCTACTCAGTTATAATTTCATTTATAACTCTATCTTTTATACTATACTCCAATTCCTTTATAAATTATTTATAAAGTTTGATATAATCGAGTTCTGTAAAGGCTCGCAAATCCGTACTATCTGAGTTGACTAATAACACCACATGTCCAACCCAGATTGCACAGAAATACGAATCATTATTAGAAAGAAGTTAAAGGATGAAAAATCGAAAGAAAGAAATATTAGAATAGAAGAAAATGAAGATCGCAAACACACAGCGGAACGAATAAAATATATTATATAACATAACTTTTGAAATACAAATCAGTAACTTTATATACATACCATTATCAGAGCACAACAGTTATTCCTGGAACAGTTATAAACACCTGTTTCCAGATACAACGTAGTACACAGCGGAAATATGATAGTCTATAGCTAACTGGCGAAGCTTCCTGCTTCCAGATCCTCCAAATGAATCTGTAAAATCCCGACTACTTGAATGCCCATACAAATTTGGGCACCCAAGAGTTTAGGGAAAAATAAACAAAATAAACTCTGGGTCAGTCATGGGACTGGTGTGAGTAAACTTCAACCAATTGTTTAACTTTCAAAATCCTTTTGAAAGAAAAGATAATAGTAAGACCAGCCGCACATAAACATGGACGGTTTTTACCTTACTATAACCCAAAACACTTTAATACAAAATCCACTGATATTATAATAGTGTCTAAATCAAATAAATAACAATCTAGCGGAACGCTTGCATCTCACGCTCCACATACATAGTATAAAATCAAAAACCGCAGGGCGCTTATTGGAGATTGGATTTCCAACATGACAAGGTATGGGTGTAACAACCCGTAAAATGCGAGCCAGTTTGAAAATTTTATTTTGGCAATTTTAGCGAATTTTGATTATTTAAAATAGATTATTTTAAATAATATCGACGAGAAATTTATTTTGAATTGAAATTCGACGTATATATTATATACGTCGTCGTTAGAATATATAATAATTATATATAATTATAAAAGGAATTGAAAATGGCGCGGTAGTTCGAAAATTCGATTTCTAATTTCAAATGAATATACAGAATTCAATATAAGTCAGAATTGAACGAAACAAGAAATATTTGAATCTGTATAACTATATCTTTGTAACGAAGTTAACAAACTGAGATTTCATTTTAGAAATGATAAGATATGTCCAGTTTAAAATTAGAAATAGTCGCTGTGGAATTTATATATATTTTTATATATATAAGGCCCTTAAAAATAGCATTTTTGCAAACGACCTCGGATTTCGACGAAACCAGTTTTGTTGGGTCCGGGATGTAAAGTTATTGCTAGGTTTCAAATTTCATAATTTTTCGAATCAATATGTGAGCGTGGCAAAGGAAAACGTGTTTGACCATTTCAGTTGATTTTAATCGACTGGAAAATTGGCCATTTTTCTAACGGCCTCAGAATTCGACGAAACTAGTTTTGTTAGGACCGTATCGTCAATACGAAGCTAGAAAATATTTTTCGGGAATTTTTCTAGTTAGTATGTGACCCCGGTAATTTGAAATGTACGTTTAAAATTCAATATAATGATTTAAATGTAAATGCAACGTAAACTGATCGAAACGGTCGATTCAGCTTGCGGTACATATCCCATTGTGTTCGGAATGGGGGTGAAACGCTATGGGCGACAGGCGGTGGACCTCGTTTAGAGGTCGTATGTGAAAGTCAACTTTTTAATAATTAAATAATAATAATAAAAAAAAAAAACCCTCCACTCTCCTCTTTCCTTAACTACCTAGCCCCCCCCCCCGTTCGTTTTATTTCAGAATCAATATAAAAAAAAAAAAAAAAAACCCCAAGCGATCGAAGAACGGAGCCGCCGCTCCTGCTTGACGCCGATCAGGCGAGCTCCGCCCACCTCGCCCCCTCTCCGCCTGGCCGCCCTCCTTCCTACTCCTCCTTTCCCTTCTGACTCTCAAGCCCGACCCCCCCCTCCAGGCGCCAGGCGCCGCGAAACCCACAACCGCCCCACCTCCGTTCACCCCACCGCCGATAGGAACCCCCCCTCTTCGCATACAGTAAGTTTTTTTTTATTTATTATTTTTATTTTACTTTTATTTTTATTTTAGAGTTTAAATACTGATTTCGTTTATTTTTAAGTAAATACTGATTTCGTTTTTTTAAAGTAAAAACTGATTTCAATTTTTAAAATAAAAACTGAATTGTTTTTTTTAGAAGATATAAAACAGATTTGATTTTTTTTAATAAGTTATAAAAACTGTTTTTCTTATAAAGTTTTAAAACTGTTTTTTTATATAAAAGAGTTTTAAAAAACAGAAATTTAAAATTGAAAACTGTTTTTTTATTTTGATTTTTAAAACTGAATTTTTAATGATTTTAAAAACTGATTTTATTTTAAAAGGTTTAATCTTTAAAAAAAAAAAAAAAAAGATTGTTTTGAAAACATATATGAAATTGTTTTGAAAATATATGTTGTTTTTAAAAAAATAAAAACAACTTTGTTTTTATAAAGATATCAACTTTGTTTTTTTTTTTAAAAAAAAAAAAGATATGAACTTTGAAAATAAAAAGGCGAGTACTTTAAAAATAAAAAGGCGAGTTCTTTGAAAGTAAAAAGGCGAAATCTTTATCTTTGAAAAGGCAAAATCTTTAGGTGGAAAATAGCGTGATAAAAATATAATTTTTATCTATATAACATAGATGTGAAAATATGATTTTTATATGTTGAACTTCGAAGTAAAAATTCGATTTTTATATATTGAACTTTGAACTAAAAATTCGATTTTTATATATTGAACTTTGAACTAAAAATTCGATTTTTATATATTGAACTTCGAAGTAAAAATTCGATTTTTATATATTGAACTTCGAAGTAAAAATTCGATTTTTATATATTGAACTTTGAAATAAAAATTCGATTTTTATATATTGAACTTTGAAATAAAAATTCGATTTTTATATAATGAACTTTGAAATAAAAATTTGATTTTTATATATTGAACATCGAAATAAAAATGTGATTTTTATATATGGAACAGCGAAGTAAAAATTCGATTTTTGCATATGTAGTGGCTACGGGCAACGAAGATGACGAAGATGCGATAGCGATGCAGATTTCTATAAATGAAGTGCCGTGGAGCTAGGATAGCTATATGTGAGAATTTCTCACCTTTCTATTTCTTTTCTAGTTATATATTTATACTAGGATGCAGACGGTGCTTAGTAGCACCCGACACAATCGTCCACAGACCATGGACTTGTTTGTTTGACTGTTTGGTGATTGATTGCGATATTGGTTTGAATGTGGTTTGTGGTGTGAAAAATCGAATCGATAAATTGGCTAGGATTAGACGTGCGCCGTTATAAGGCGTAGGAGTAAGGCTAGGTTAGACCCTTACTCCAAATTTTGTGGTTTGCAAAATGAAATTGATTTGATTGATGAGTGAATGGCGTGGGCCTTCACTAGACCGGGGATAAGGCTAGGCCTTGTCCCGTTTCTAGTATCGTGCCGTTATGCCGCCGAAATTTTCTAAAATATGTTAGAAAATAAAAATATCATTTTATTGTGTAAATGAATTGAATAGAAATTCATAGGTTAAAATAAAATGTTTTATCGTTAAAAATATAATTTTTAACGTGAATGTGAATAAATGAATAGTTATAAACAAATCGGCCGATTTGTTTGTATATACACTGATTTGACTGATATTGATTGGGTCGATAAATTTCACACATCGCCCAACTGCACAAATAACATCTGTGTTTGATTGTTTGAAACCCCACACGGGTGTTGGGATGAAATTTGAAGTTCACTCATCCTGATTGATTAAATATGTCGATCGATTGATTGACAGGCTGTTATAAGCGTTAGATATCTATATTTGATGCTTATACAGTGTAGTGCACTTTGGTTGATGGTTGATTATTTTTCAATGCTATTATACATGTGTTGTATGAAAATCCATATAATTAACTTTATATGGTAATTGATTGGGCCTCATTCCAGTTTTAAAATAGAAATATTTGAAATAGAAATATTCGAAATGGAATATTTGAAAATATCAATATATGAAGCCGTGTTGATTAGATTGACGCCATTTTGACGTGAACGATATTTATATCGATTTTATTCATTTTAAAATGAATATTAAAAAGTAATTTTGAAATCGACGATTTCGAAATGAATTGAATTGAAAACGATTTCGAAATGAATTGAATTGAAAACGATTTCGAAATGAATTGAATTGAAAACGATTTCGAAATGAATTGAATTGAAAACGATTTCGAAATGAATTGAATTGAAAACGATTTCGAAATGAATTGAATGGAAAACGATTTCGAAATGAATTGAATTGAAAACGATTTCGAAATGAATTGAATTGAAAACGATTTCGAAATGAATTGAATTGAAAACGATTTCGAAATGAATTGAATTGAAAACGATTTCGAAATAAATTGAATTGAAAACGATTTCGAAATGAATTGAATTGAAAACGATTTCGAAATAAATTGAATTGAAAACGATTTCGAAATGAATTGAATTGAAAACGATTTCGAAATGAATTGAATTGAAAACGAATTCAAATGGAATTGAAAGCGAATTGAAATGAATTCAAATTGAATTGAAATTCGAATTGAATAGAAATGAATTTTAAAACGAATTTATAAAGAAGAATTCAATTTTGCTTTAAATTGAAATAGAAGTTGAAATAGAATTTGAAACGAATTTAAAACTATTTATATAATTCGTTTTAAATAGAAATCGACGAAGTATATATTATATATATTATATATATAATATAATGGCCTGAATAGAACGCGCCGCTCCGCGGCAGTTCGTGAATTTCGACCATTTATTTCAAACGGACATTGCGGGAGATCCGACCGTCGGATTCTCCTAAAACCGGAACCGTTGGGTTCGTATCGAAAAGAGCTTTCTAATGAATGTTAGAAATTTGAAATCTAACGGTTGGATTTGGAGATACGTCCAAATCAAATTCGAAAAAGGTCGCTGTAAGTGCAGTTCGATGGCCGTTAATGGAAATCGACTGTACGGGCCTTGATAAAATTATTAAAAATAGTAATAATTTGTGTAAAATCATAAGAAATGATTTGTGAAAGTTTGGGATGAAAAACTCCATATTTGAAAAGATAAAAATAGATTTTTATCGAAATGAACTAGTTTTGAACTAGAATTATAATTCTATTTATTTTTAAATAAATAAATTGAATTTGAAATGGTTTTGAAAATAACCAAAATTTCCAATGATTGCATTGGAGTGGATTTGAATCGAAATTGTCTTCGGAATATTTCGATGTTGGAATTCGTGATATTACAGGTGTTGTTATGGAAATTTGAAAGATATATATTTGTATCGTTATTTCCAATACGACATTTGTTAGTCGTAGAATTCGATATTGAATATAAGCCGATATATTTTCTATTCAGAGCCTTGTATTGAATATCGAATGTGATTTGGGTTTGTCGTGAATGGTGTCTTCACTAACACTGTTCTTGAACCCAGTTGAGAAAAGATTAAATCTTTTTATTTAGATTTAATGAAGTGTACCAATTAAAAATGATATTTAATTGGAATTGAATTAGTATTGATTTTTGGGTTTATCGTGGACAGTGTTTTTAAATAACACTCGTTCTTTAACCCCATGATTAATGAATGTGATTTTGGGTTTATCGTGAACCGTGTTTTTAAATGACACTGATTCTTTAACCCAGTCAAAGATTAAAACTAAGTGGAGTTTTAATGAATCTTTAATTAGATTGAAATGATCGAAAATGGAGTATCACCAGTTTTGCTCCAGGCGATAGTTAAATCTTTAATTAGATTTGAACGTGAAATTTAGAAACTAACTGTCGGTTAGCCAAGCAGAATGGTTTTCTGGATATTGATCTGATGTTGGTTTCGGCCTTCGGGGTTAATATTTGGGGAATTATTCTCTTGATTAATTTACGGTTAGTGACTAATGAATTGGAATGAGGCGTATGTTGTGTTGTGTAACACTTATTTAAAATATACGCGAGTTATTCGGAAAAACCGGGTTTATCCCATTCTGAATAACTGATACGACGATAAGTCGAAGATGAAGACGGTGGTCGAAGACCGGAAGTCTTCACGTCGTTTGGGTAATTACTGATGATCTTGATTGGGCTGTACACCCAAGAAGATGGAAACAGTTGGTGATCGTCCAGACGTACTTGGAGATCGATGGATATGCGAGGTACTAGGTGCCTCCGGTTTCGTTCAGACCCAGAACGGACTTGTAAATGGACTGTGTGTCTGACATTGGATTTTAGTCCGTGTGATTGATCTCTATTAAATATATATCTGTTTGGCGGCGGAGAGTTTATTCTCTTGCTTAACGCCCTTCTCTGAGACGTACGAGCTCAGGGGTTATATATTGATGGATATCAATCGCATGGAGTGAATTGCCTGTGTGGCATGCCTAAGTGGCAATTGATCAAGGCTTCTGTTGAAAAGCAAAGTCTTGTGGTTGATGATCGAAGCACGGCCTTGTGTGGCGTAGCTTTGTGTAACGTTGATTCGCGAGTATCACACCCGGTATGAATCAAAAACGGGAGACGGACCTCAGGGAGGACTTGCGTTTCTTTCTAGTTAGAAGTGGCGTCAGTGGTTTTACACGCCCTGACGAGTTTGACTTATGTGGTTGTTGCTGTTGCGAGGCGCCTCGGTTATATCGGTTTCGGCCGATGCTTCTGGTCGGCTGACGGACCAGACTTACACCCCATAGGGTGGGGAAACGTAGTGTTCAGGCATAATAATCCACATCGGTGGACCGGCCCTGTCGCTCCAAGGCTTGCCTGCGCGCTTGCCTGTGGCTCGGGCTAGAGAGTCACGAATCGGTGGAGGACGATCCCTAGCCTCGGTTCATACCATAAATGATAACCCAACTTCCAATACGTGCCATTTGCGGTTTTATTTGTAAACCTATATATGGCGACATAGTGGTATGGGGCATTCATGCCGCCTATGATTGATACTTATGATTTGAAGTTGTTTTATACTCTATGCACTTATAATAGTATCAAATGATTTGTTTTAAACGTATCAAGCATTCTTTAGCTGTTATAAGGGAAAACCCTATCCCCCGGCTTGCGATTGCATTGTGTGATAGGACCTGGGTCTTATAACAGCTTCATTTTTCTTTATTTAGCATTGCGCTGTTGTTTATGCACTGGTATTCTTGGGAGGAAACCCGTTCCGTGTTATACGGCGTGGTCCCTTGATTTACCTAATGATTTAAAATAAAGATTAATAACTGTTTTAGTTCTCACACCAGTCACATGACTGACCTGGAGTTTATTGTTTTAACCTAAACTCTGGGTGCCCTTATTTTGACACGGGCAGCTAGTAGTTTTGGTTTTGCAGATTTATATTCACAGGATCCTGGTTTACAGCTGGAACGATATCCGGAAAGCTTTGTATCCGTATATCTCTTCCTAGTTGTGTATTGTATTATTTTCCGCTGCTATGTATTTAATGTAATTTAAATCTCTGATATTTCTGTGTAATATTCTTTTATACTCTGTATATTCTTGTAATCTGATGCATTGTTGTAATATACAGTGAAATGTTCTTCTGTATGCGTTCTATTTTGTCGTGTTCTCAAACGATAGGGCGTTTCGAACGGTCTGGGTCGGTTTAGCGACTGGTTCGGACCGAGCGAGATTCTTTGCCGTCACAGTTGGTATCAGAGCTTTGGTTTACAAAGCTCAGAGAACAAGACACATTAGAACCATACGAAAGAATTCATCAGATATTGGATTAGTAAAATCCAATGGGAATGACTCGTTAGAGATGGGATCAGTAGTATCCTAGAACGAGTGTGAAGAGTAAATTTTTAAAGTGAAAACAAATTTTTGTTTTGAAAATTTAAATCAATTATTCGTATTTGATTATCTATTTATATTGAGTTGGACAGTCCAGTATATAAAGATTTTGCATATACGCCTTGCAAACGTGTATTTGAAATTTTAATATACTGGATAGATATAGAATCACATTCTAGACACCCGGAGATGGTTCTGATGATTGATCGATCATCATCAGAATCTATGTTCGTGTTTTGAAGATGTGATATTTATATATTTCCTATTGATTGGTGTGAGAACCAAAATTAGATAGGGCTTATTGTTGTGATTTGGCATCAAAAATCTGATTTTTGTATATGTATCAAAATTATGAATTTGAAGCTCTAATTCACTAATTGATTGATGTTTGTGTAGTTTGTTTGTTTGTTTGATAATTTAGTGCCATTATGCCTAATGTGATCGAATAATGAATTGTATTGGAATTTGGTTGCGTTTGCTAGCATATACATATATATCGTTGAACAGGTCATAGCAAGGAGGCTAGAGCAGAGAATAAAATTTGTTTGCCCGACAAATAGGTACATGTTTACTACATAATTTCCTGTTTTGTTTGGGTGATGATGATTTTGTGAGCCTATTGGCTAGCCGCTTGGCTTTTTCTTTTTCTTTTTGAGATCTGAAGGACCGGGGAAGCTATTTGAAATTCCCCGATGCTCCCGGTGCAGGGGAGGTTATGGCGAAATTTTTCAAAAATTTAGGGTGTTAGCCAAATTTTTGAGATTTTGAAAATTCTCAGAAACTAAAAAGTTAGAGAATGGAAGCCAGATCGAACATAGAGTTGAATGATCAAACCACTTTCGACTTTGTTCCTTTTCGGGGACGAAAAGTTTTAAGTGGGGGAGATTGTAACAACCCGTAAAATGCGAGCCAGTTTGAAAATTTTATTTTGGCAATTTTAGCGAATTTTGATTATTTAAAATAGATTATTTTAAATAATATCGACGAGAAATTTATTTTGAATTGAAATTCGACGTATATATTATATACGTCGTCGTTAGAATATATAATAATTATATATAATTATAAAAGGAATTGAAAATGGCGCGGTAGTTCGAAAATTCGATTTCTAATTTCAAATGAATATACAGAATTCAATATAAGTCAGAATTGAACGAAACAAGAAATATTTGAATCTGTATAACTATATCTTTGTAACGAAGTTAACAAACTGAGATTTCATTTTAGAAATGATAAGATATGTCCAGTTTAAAATTAGAAATAGTCGCTGTGGAATTTATATATATTTTTATATATATAAGGCCCTTAAAAATAGCATTTTTGCAAACGACCTCGGATTTCGACGAAACCAGTTTTGTTGGGTCCGGGATGTAAAGTTATTGCTAGGTTTCAAATTTCATAATTTTTCGAATCAATATGTGAGCGTGGCAAAGGAAAACGTGTTTGACCATTTCAGTTGATTTTAATCGACTGGAAAATTGGCCATTTTTCTAACGGCCTCAGAATTCGACGAAACTAGTTTTGTTAGGACCGTATCGTCAATACGAAGCTAGAAAATATTTTTCGGGAATTTTTCTAGTTAGTATGTGACCCCGGTAATTTGAAATGTACGTTTAAAATTCAATATAATGATTTAAATGTAAATGCAACGTAAACTGATCGAAACGGTCGATTCAGCTTGCGGTACATATCCCATTGTGTTCGGAATGGGGGTGAAACGCTATGGGCGACAGGCGGTGGACCTCGTTTAGAGGTCGTATGTGAAAGTCAACTTTTTAATAATTAAATAATAATAATAAAAAAAAAACCCTCCACTCTCCTCTCTCCTTAACTACCTAGGCCCCCCCCCCCCGTTCGTTTTATTTCAGAATCAATATAAAAAAAAAAAAAAAAACCCCAAGCGATCGAAGAACGGAGCCGCCGCTCCTGCTTGACGCCGATCAGGCGAGCTCCGCCCACCTCGCCCCCTCTCCGCCTGGCCGCCCTCCTTCCTACTCCTCCTTTCCCTTCTGACTCTCAAGCCCGACCCCCCCCTCCAGGCGCCAGGCGCCGCGAAACCCACAACCGCCCCACCTCCGTTCACCCCACCGCCGATAGGAACCCCCCCCCTCTTCGCATACAATAAGTTTTTTTTTATTTATTATTTTTATTTTACTTTTATTTTTATTTTAGAGTTTAAATACTGATTTCGTTTATTTTTAAGTAAATACTGATTTCGTTTTTTTAAAGTAAAAACTGATTTCGATTTTTAAAATAAAAACTGAATTGTTTTTTTTAGAAGATATAAAACAGATTTGATTTTTTTTAATAAGTTATAAAAACTGTTTTTCTTATAAAGTTTTAAAACTGTTTTTTTATATAAAAGAGTTTTAAAAAACAGAAATTTAAAATTGAAAACTGTTTTTTTATTTTGATTTTTAAAACTGAATTTTTAATGATTTTAAAAACTGATTTTATTTTAAAAGGTTTAATCTTTAAAAAAAAAAAAAAAAAAGATTGTTTTGAAAACATATATGAAATTGTTTTGAAAATATATGTTGTTTTTAAAAAAATAAAAACAACTTTGTTTTTATAAAGATATCAACTTTGTTTTTTTTTTAAAAAAAAAAAAGATATGAACTTTGAAAATAAAAAGGCGAGTACTTTAAAAATAAAAAGGCGAGTTCTTTGAAAGTAAAAAGGCGAAATCTTTATCTTTGAAAAGGCAAAATCTTTAGGTGGAAAATAGCGTGATAAAAATATAATTTTTATCTATATAACATAGATGTGAAAATATGATTTTTATATGTTGAACTTCGAAGTAAAAATTCGATTTTTATATATTGAACTTTGAACTAAAAATTCGATTTTTATATATTGAACTTTGAACTAAAAATTCGATTTTTATATATTGAACTTCGAAGTAAAAATTCGATTTTTATATATTGAACTTCGAAGTAAAAATTCGATTTTTATATATTGAACTTTGAAATAAAAATTCGATTTTTATATATTGAACTTTGAAATAAAAATTCGATTTTTATATAATGAACTTTGAAATAAAAATTTGATTTTTATATATTGAACATCGAAATAAAAATGTGATTTTTATATATGGAACAGCGAAGTAAAAATTCGATTTTTGCATATGTAGTGGCTACGGGCAACGAAGATGACGAAGATGCGATAGCGATGCAGATTTCTATAAATGAAGTGCCGTGGAGCTAGGATAGCTATATGTGAGAATTTCTCACCTTTCTATTTCTTTTCTAGTTATATATTTATACTAGGATGCAGACGGTGCTTAGTAGCACCCGACACAATCGTCCACAGACCATGGACTTGTTTGTTTGACTGTTTGGTGATTGATTGCGATATTGGTTTGAATGTGGTTTGTGGTGTGAAAAATCGAATCGATAAATTGGTTAGGATTAGACGTGCGCCGTTATAAGGCGTAGGAGTAAGGCTAGGTTAGACCCTTACTCCAAATTTTGTGGTTTGCAAAATGAAATTGATTTGATTGATGAGTGAATGGCGTGGGCCTTCACTAGACCGGGGATAAGGCTAGGCCTTGTCCCGTTTCTAGTATCGTGCCGTTATGCCGCCGAAATTTTCTAAAATATGTTAGAAAATAAAAATATCATTTTATTGTGTAAATGAATTGAATAGAAATTCATAGGTTAAAATAAAATGTTTTATCGTTAAAAATATAATTTTTAACGTGAATGTGAATAAATGAATAGTTATAAACAAATCGGCCGATTTGTTTGTATATACACTGATTTGACTGATATTGATTGGGTCGATAAATTTCACACATCGCCCAACTGCACAAATAACATCTGTGTTTGATTGTTTGAAACCCCACACGGGTGTTGGGATGAAATTTGAAGTTCACTCATCCTGATTGATTAAATATGTCGATCGATTGATTGACAGGCTGTTATAAGCGTTAGATATCTATATTTGATGCTTATACAGTGTAGTGCACTTTGGTTGATGGTTGATTATTTTTCAATGCTATTATACATGTGTTGTATGAAAATCCATATAATTAACTTTATATGGTAATTGATTGGGCCTCATTCCAGTTTTAAAATAGAAATATTTGAAATAGAAATATTCGAAATGGAATATTTGAAAATATCAATATATGAAGCCGTGTTGATTAGATTGACGCCATTTTGACGTGAACGATATTTATATCGATTTTATTCATTTTAAAATGAATATTAAAAAGTAATTTTGAAATTGACGATTTCGAAATGAATTGAATTGAAAACGATTTCGAAATGAATTGAATTGAAAACGATTTCGAAATGAATTGAATTGAAAACGATTTCGAAATGAATTGAATTGAAAACGATTTCGAAATGAATTGAATTGAAAACGATTTCGAAATGAATTGAATGGAAAACGATTTCGAAATGAATTGAATTGAAAACGATTTCGAAATGAATTGAATTGAAAACGATTTCGAAATGAATTGAATTGAAAACGATTTCGAAATAAATTGAATTGAAAACGATTTCGAAATGAATTGAATTGAAAACGATTTCGAAATAAATTGAATTGAAAACGATTTCGAAATGAATTGAATTGAAAACGATTTCGAAATGAATTGAATTGAAAACGAATTCAAATGGAATTGAAAGCGAATTGAAATGAATTCAAATTGAATTGAAATTCGAATTGAATAGAAATGAATTTTAAAACGAATTTATAAAGAAGAATTCAATTTTGCTTTGAATTGAAATAGAAGTTGAAATAGAATTTGAAACGAATTTAAAACTATTTATATAATTCGTTTTAAATAGAAATCGACGAAGTATATATTATATATATTATATATATAATATAATGGCCTGAATAGAACGCGCCGCGCCGCGGCAGTTCGTGAATTTCGACCATTTATTTCAAACGGACATTGCGGGAGATCCGACCGTCGGATTCTCCTAAAACCGGAACCGTTGGGTTCGTATCGAAAAGAGCTTTCTAATGAATGTTAGAAATTTGAAATCTAACGGTTGGATTTGGAGATACGTCCAAATCAAATTCGAAAAAGGTCGCTGTAAGTGCAGTTCGATGGCCGTTAATGGAAATCGACTGTACGGGCCTTGATAAAATTATTAAAAATAGTAATAATTTGTGTAAAATCATAAGAAATGATTTGTGAAAGTTTGGGATGAAAAACTCCATATTTGAAAAGATAAAAATAGATTTTTATCGAAATGAACTAGTTTTGAACTAGAATTATAATTCTATTTATTTTTAAATAAATAAATTGAATTTGAAATGGTTTTGAAAATAACCAAAATTTCCAATGATTGCATTGGAGTGGATTTGAATCGAAATTGTCTTCGGAATATTTCGATGTTGGAATTCGTGATATTACAGGTGTTGTTATGGAAATTTGAAAGATATATATTTGTATCGTTATTTCCAATACGACATTTGTTAGTCGTAGAATTCGATATTGAATATAAGCCGATATATTTTCTATTCAGAGCCTTGTATTGAATATCGAATGTGATTTGGGTTTGTCGTGAATGGTGTCTTCACTAACACTGTTCTTGAACCCAGTTGAGAAAAGATTAAATCTTTTTATTTAGATTTAATGAAGTGTACCAATTAAAAATGATATTTAATTGGAATTGAATTAGTATTGATTTTTGGGTTTATCGTGGACAGTGTTTTTAAATAACACTCGTTCTTTAACCCGATGATTAATGAATGTGATTTTGGGTTTATCGTGAACCGTGTTTTTAAATGACACTGATTCTTTAACCCAGTCAAAGATTAAAACTAAGTGAAGTTTTAATGAATCTTTAATTAGATTGAAATGATCGAAAATGGAGTATCACCAGTTTTGCTCCAGGCGATAGTTAAATCTTTAATTAGATTTGAACGTGAAATTTAGAAACTAACTGTCGGTTAGCCAAGCAGAATGGTTTTCTGGATATTGATCTGATGTTGGTTTCGGCCTTCGGGGTTAATATTTGGGGAATTATTCTCTTGATTAATTTACGGTTAGTGACTAATGAATTGGAATGAGGCGTATGTTGTGTTGTGTAACACTTATTTAAAATATACGCGAGTTATTCGGAAAAACCGGGTTTATCCCATTCTGAATAACTGATACGACGATAAGTCGAAGATGAAGACGGTGGTCGAAGACCGGAAGTCTTCACGTCGTTTGGGTAATTACTGATGATCTTGATTGGGCTGTACACCCAAGAAGATGGAAACAGTTGGTGATCGTCCAGACGTACTTGGAGATCGATGGATATGCGAGGTACTAGGTGCCTCCGGTTTCGTTCAGACCCAGAACGGACTTGTAAATGGACTGTGTGTCTGACATTGGATTTTAGTCCGTGTGATTGATCTCTATTAAATATATATCTGTTTGGCGGCGGAGAGTTTATTCTCTTGCTTAACGCCCTTCTCTGAGACGTACGAGCTCAGGGGTTATATATTGATGGATATCAATCGCATGGAGTGAATTGCCTGTGTGGCATGCCTAAGTGGCAATTGATCAAGGCTTCTGTTGAAAAGCAAAGTCTTGTGGTTGATGATCGAAGCACGGCCTTGTGTGGCGTAGCTTTGTGTAACGTTGATTCGCGAGTATCACACCCGGTATGAATCAAAAACGGGAGACGGACCTCAGGGAGGACTTGCGTTTCTTTCTAGTTAGAAGTGGCGTCAGTGGTTTTACACGCCCTGACGAGTTTGACTTATGTGGTTGTTGCTGTTGCGAGGCGCCTCGGTTATATCGGTTTCGGCCGATGCTTCTGGTCGGCTGACGGACCAGACTTACACCCCATAGGGTGGGGAAACGTAGTGTTCAGGCATAATAATCCACATCGGTGGACCGGCCCTGTCGCTCCAAGGCTTGCCTGCGCGCTTGCCTGTGGCTCGGGCTAGAGAGTCACGAATCGGTGGAGGACGATCCCTAGCCTCGGTTCATACCATAAATGATAACCCAACTTCCAATACGTGCCATTTGCGGTTTTATTTGTAAACCTATATATGGCGACATAGTGGTATGGGGCATTCATGCCGCCTATGATTGATACTTATGATTTGAAGTTGTTTTATACTCTATGCACTTATAATAGTATCAAATGATTTGTTTTAAACGTATCAAGCATTCTTTAGCTGTTATAAGGGAAAACCCTATCCCCCGGCTTGCGATTGCATTGTGTGATAGGACCTGGGTCTTATAACAGCTTCATTTTTCTTTATTTAGCATTGCGCTGTTGTTTATGCACTGGTATTCTTGGGAGGAAACCCGTTCCGTGTTATACGGCGTGGTCCCTTGATTTACCTAATGATTTAAAATAAAGATTAATAACTGTTTTAGTTCTCACACCAGTCACATGACTGACCTGGAGTTTATTGTTTTAACCTAAACTCTGGGTGCCCTTATTTTGACACGGGCAGCTAGTAGTTTTGGTTTTGCAGATTTATATTCACAGGATCCTGGTTTACAGCTGGAACGATATCCGGAAAGCTTTGTATCCGTATATCTCTTCCTAGTTGTGTATTGTATTATTTTCCGCTGCTATGTATTTAATGTAATTTAAATCTCTGATATTTCTGTGTAATATTCTTTTATACTCTGTATATTCTTGTAATCTGATGCATTGTTGTAATATACAGTGAAATGTTCTTCTGTATGCGTTCTATTTTGTCGTGTTCTCAAACGATAGGGCGTTTCGAACGGTCTGGGTCGGTTTAGCGACTGGTTCGGACCGAGCGAGATTCTTTGTCGTCACAATGGGACCACCTGCCGATAGTATATCTCTAGAGAGGAATACACTAGGTTCAACAAGAACGTCTTGCAACCCGGCCCACACATGACCGACCACTCATTTCGCTTGAGTGTATCGAATGTATATCACCAATGGTTGGGATCAGCAACCATTTCCCGAAAAGGGACAGCATCGAATAGAATAAGGAATTAAATGAATCTCTAGATAGGTGATTTTAAATCCTAATGGGAGCGACCCACATAGCCATGGTGCCTGCCCGATTTTTGTTATTTCCCGGTTGTTGAGGCCTGAGGCTACGATTACTTTCCATTCATTGATAACACAATTACTTTGAATGCCACATTGTCAGATCCGTTAATCAATAATTGATTTGCACAAATATTCTGGATGTTATGGTAAGGGAATAAATCCGTTGCAACCATATATATTTATATAGACCAACTCATGCGATCATTGAAAACTCTTTGTCAGACATTCGTCCATATACGTTCGTTCTGGGATTGAACGAAACCGAAGGCAAAATTTCTATTAATAGAAACAGCCCTTGCACTTCGCTCCGTCTTCGATTATCTTCATATAATCTGATTCGTAACGCTACTGCCAATACAGGGTGGTTCACGGATAATAATCCAACCGGTCTCTCCATATTGATAACGATATAGGCAAATACTTCAACAGTCGGTTATTTAACTATTGAAGAAAAACAAACAAACATTCATCCATAACATCCATCAATCACTGGGCCATTTAATTTATATTTCATTAATTCAAATACTTCTCCACTTCCTTTATCAATATTTATTAACTAAATAATTTCAATGATCTCGTTGGACTTTTACGCCATTTGGGAAAAACATTTCCCTATATCACCTCCTTTTATCTTCAGCACTTAGAAAATATATTCTACTTGAAATTTAAAACAATTTCAATCACTTATCTCTTTCCCGACTAATTTAATTAGACTCAGGAAAGATTTACTTTTATATTTCCCAAAATTCCACCACTTAGGTTAAACGAATGTTGTGTAAAACAATGTTAAAACAACCCAAAATATTTTATTTAACTAACTATTTTCCACCACTTCTCTTCGAGGCTGGATCTTGCTATTTATCAAGCAATCAATCAAGTTGGGGTATAATTACCTCTCAGACCTTGACTGAAAACATCCTCAACTTCAAAACGACAAAACCACTTATCTCGAATAAACACACTATAAAACCCAATTATTCATTTTTAAAACATGTATATGGTTCGCTTTCTATTTCTAATTTATAGATTTCCCTTTTTGTTTACAATATTCTATATTTTATTTCGTTTCCTTATCGAATTCTATATATATCGATACATTGATTTCTAACTATCAAATTATCTTAAAAATATTCTAACTCCTTAAATTTTCGGAAAATTTCGCCATAACCTCCCTTGTATTGGGAGCATTGGGATATTTCAAATAGCCTCCCATGGCCTTCACCAATCCAAAAGAAAAAGAAAAAGCCAAGCGGCTTGTCAATATGGCGCATAAAATCTCATATATGAATTTAAACATGTACCTTTTTGTCGGGCAAATAAATTAAAATCTTCATACACTTCATCCCATACCTGCTCAACCTATATTTACCTGTTTCCAATTTATCCCAAATAAATTCGTCATCCCTAACTCAATTTTGCTAGTTTCTTCTTTAAGTAGCTATTTTGCCAAATCCCTTTATTTTGAACATATCATGTTCAAATATATTTTAATTCTCTTATAAACAAGTAGAATTTCATTTCTAACTTGAGTTCCCAATTCGATTTCGAATATGAATCCATAAAACCAATTTATTTATCCAACGCCAATTTCGATTCAAAACTTGATTAACTATTTATTCTTCAGAATTAGTTAAATCTATTTAATAACTAAAAATCTGATTTTTGTTTTCAAAAATCATTTCACTTACTTCACTGGAGTTCATATTTATTTTATATCTCCAGTGTGGCTTTTTTCTAATGGCAAATTCGGATTTTATTTCTTTAAAATCCTTTTATTTATTTAAATAAACCGTTATGGTTTTAAAATGATTTTGGCACTGCTTTTCTAAAAATTTGATTTTGACATAACTCAAAATCTATTCGACGAAATCTAGATTTTTCTCCTCCATTAGAAAACTATTATTAAATCGGTCCTGACGTTTCTTGTTTCAAAGAATTCCGACTCCAATTGGGTTCTGTATACTCAATTGAAGTTCGAAACGCCAATTTACGAAATGCAGCGCTGCGGCGAGTTCGTTATAATTATATTTATAAATATAAACGTTTAAACTTCGTCTATAATAAATTCAACTTCATTCTGATATATTTTTAATATATATATCAAATCAATTTTCCAATTCAACATAATATTTCGAGCTTCTAAAATTGTCAATTTTTCCTTATTCAGTAATAAATTCATTTATACTTCGATCTTCTATATTTAATTTCAATTCCTTTTATAAATTATACATCCTTTGGATTTATTTCTATTCTGTTAAAAATCCACATTTTGAAATATATTTCGTCGTTCCCATTTCGAAATGATTTCAAATTTCTATTTCAAATTCTCTTTGAAATTTCTATTTTCAAATTCTATTTCAATCTATTTGAATCATATATTCAAATTCCATTTCAAACTATTTGAATTCTATATTCAAATTCCATATTTAAAATCTCTTTATTCAAATTCCATTTTACTTTCGATATTCAAATTCTACATTTGAATTTCCTTCATATTTTCTATATTTAAATTCTATTTTTGAGTTCCATTTGGATTTTTATATTCAAACTCTATTTGAATTTCTATATTCAATTTCTATTTGAATTTTCTTTATTCAAATTCTATTTTCAATTCCATTGAACTTCGTATATTCAAATTAAATTCTATTTAAATAAATTCAAATTAATCGAATTCAAATCATAAATCCTTATCGATTTATTTCCGTTCAATTTATGTTCTGAACATCAGAATAAATTCCATCGTTTATTTCTTTAAAACGATTTACCCCATTTCTATTTTTAAATTCACATTTGGATTTAAATATTCAAATTATCCAAATGATAATTTTCCCCTTTTTATTTACAAACCTTATTTATTTTACTTGTTTATATATTTAAACAAGTCCCGATTTCAATTTCCTTTGAAATAGATATTTCTACTTTGGAAAAATAGTTTTCCCTTTTTCAAATTCAAACTTATAATTTATTTCTGGATTATCCAATGAAAATTCCCTTCCCTTCATTTAAAACTTCGTTTATAAATGAACTTCTTGTTTTATTCCTTTAAAACAAGTTAATATTTTTATTCCATTCAAATTTCAAATTTTATTTTAGAAAAATAGAATTTCTCCTTTTCACTCTGGAAATTTCCTTTTTCGATATTTTCAAATATCAATACTTAGGCCCAGTGATATTTAAACACCAAACAATCAATTATTTATTTTTTTGGTTTTCTAACACATCATATATGACAGTATATATGCAAACAAATAAACAAACAGATAATATATTTTTGAGGAATCCAGTCGGATTCCTCCAACCTGTTTTCCTGCATCCACAGACGTTTGTCAACATAAATAATACCCATCCTGCTTCAAGGCAGGATATCGCGGTATAAAAGGGGATCCTCTTATATATGTGGGCGTAGTGTCATCCACTAATGATACTGCGGGCATCCGCGAATGAGACTGTGGGAATCCAACCAATCATCAACCTAATATATATATAATAGTCAACCCTAAATAACTAATACATTTAAATCAACCAAACAACATTCAAACAAGCAACAATAATTATTTTTAACTAATAAAAATAATTTTAAATAAAAGGTGAGTGAGATTTACTCATCAGGGTTTTCATTTGTGATCCATTCTGTTTTAAATTCTTAAACGCTGAATTATGTCTACCGCAGCTACGGATTAGACGATTTAATTCCGCTCGATAAAAATCTTGTAAAAGTTTAACATAACATTAATTATTTAAGCTATTGAACAGTTTAATGTAATAACAAATTTAATTATTAAATTAAAATAATTACCTTAATCTCATTTATCCCCTAATCTTCTTCTCTAGTGCAAACACAACCTTCCAATTCCAACATCCGAACCAGCTCCTGAGCACTTCACTATGACCATGACTTGAAACTCCAATATCATCCCCGTTATTGACGAAATCAACCACCGATTTAAAGAGCAACTTTGATTTTGTTGCATTTGATTAACTTAATCAAAGAAGTCACTGGTAAACATACAATTAACTCCTATGCTTAACACTTTTCAACCCATCTACAGTGAAATGCATCTTGAATTCTCATTGTCGAATACACAACCCATTTTCCCTTTTTATCGACCAAGAATCCGAAACGAGCTCATCCTTCCCCACAAAAAAATCATAGATCGAACTTCTCCACTGAAATGCCTTATTGTACCAAAGACTTCTCTCATCGAGTTAGTCATTCCATCTCTGCCTTCCACCGCACACTCACACAGTCCACCACAAAACTATCGCCCCTTCACACTAGCATCGATCTTTACTGACATCACATATCCGAGTTCCTATCCCCCAACTGTTGGAACACCCAACGTTCGCACTCCATGAATTTTTCGATCACCCCTTAGCCCTTAAACCAAATCGCCCTTCTTCTTGTCGTGATTTCAACCATCGCACCCTTCTCAAAATCGTAGATCGATCCTTCAGAAACCACAACTCCTCCTCATGAACACAAACCGCACTCCCCTTTACCTTACATCGCACCTCTCACCAGGCCAAAATCCCAACATTGGCCCCTTCTGCTACCTTAATCAAATCACAACTTCTTTTCGGTGGTTCAAGGTCGAGCCTTCAAATGATCGAAAGTGGAAGAGGGGAAATCCTTAGCGTTGAGCATCAGGGAACATCGCGCTTCCTGTTTTTCCATTTTTTTTATATGCGAGTTCGATTTTTGATGTTAAGAGGAATAAGGGGATTCGTGTTTATATAAATGAAAAATGGGGAAGTCGCTTTCGTAGGGTACAAATGGAAGTACACTAAATTAAATACGCTTTGATTTTTAATTAATTTTATTTGATTTAAAAAGATTTTTTTATTCTTTTTAAATAGATACTGATTTGATTCTTCGATTTGATTTCGATCTTATCCACAATCAAATATCTCGGGGTTCAGTAATTTAAATCACGAACCGCTATTTTAACGTACTAACCGACGCTTCAATATTATTGCATTATTCTAAACTAAACTGAATATATTTTGATATTTAATTTGAGCGTAAATATAAATAACCATAATAAATTAATATAATATAATTTAAATTCAAAAACAAATAAATTCCCTGATAATAAATTATTATTGTTATTGTTTAAATTCAAATAAAATTCATATAAAATATTTTGACTCCATTTCAAATTGAATTACTTAAGATCCTCGTATTACGATAGTTATGTCGATAATTCAATATAAAAATCGATTTATATTATCAGCTCAATATTTAAAATAATATTAAATACTCAAAATAAATTGACCAAAAAATCTGGGTCGTTACATTCTTCCCCCCTTAAAATAATTTCGTCCTCGAAATTGCTAAGGTAGGAAAATGGTACAAATCCATTACTTTTCAAAATCTCGCTTCTGTGGAAACTCACCTCTTCATATTTCAACAAATTTAGTTCCACCAAAACTTTTGGTCTTCCTTCATTTAATTCGAATGATCTACGATCAATCCATTTATATCCAATCTATATTCTATTCAAATTGATTCTAGTTAACTGATTCACTTCAATCCATTTAACTAGCTTAAGTTAAATTCCAATTTCAGAATCCAAATCCCAGGGTTTTCATTTCAAATCCCTTTGAAATCATTTAAACATGTATATATATTTATAATCTTTTCAAATTCAAAATATTTGAATCTTCCAACTAAATTTGTTTTCTTCCAAACAAATTCCCATCAAAAAATTTCTAAGGTAGCAATCCATCACTTAGAAACTCGAAAATGAACACTGATGATGTCGCGACCATCATCAGAATTATTTCCCAGCCACCGAAGTGAGATCAGTGCTTAAAAAATTTCCAAATCCATTCAAAATCCTTTTAAAACAAAGCTATATTGTTCTAGTATACTTCCGAAAATATTTCAAACTTCCTAGGATTTAAATTTCAAATTCTGGTTTGAAATCAAATTTCGATTCATTTCATTTGTATATGTTAGTCATATACAAATTTTATTTTGGTTATATATAACCATTCCAATTTTTATAATCAAATTTGATTATAATGATAACAATCAACACATCCAATAATTTTAGAAAATTAGTAGTTTTATATCACAATAGAATTTTGGGTAAAATTATTTCATTCACCCACAAAAAACAATATTGTGTCAATTTCTCTGTTCAAGTGTTTAGAAATTCCTATCGACTTAGTGGCGTCCCATAATTCGATCAGACTTCATAATCCACTCAACAGACTAGCCAACACAATATAAAACAATTGTTTTAATCAATTACAAATACGCTCACTCGTATATATACACTTAACTCATTCTCGGGTACTGTTGACCCTATCTTTAATGAGCACATGCCTCACAAGCCTAGGTATTCGCTCAACCTAAGCTCTGATACCAACTATAAAGGCCCGCAAATCCGTACTATCTGAGTTGACTAATAACACCAGACGTCCAACCCAAACTGTAAAGAAATACGAATCATTATTAGAAATAAGTTAGAGGATGAGAAATAGAAAGAAATATTAGAATAGAAGAAAATGAAGATTGCAAATACACAGCGGAACGAATAAAATATATTATATAACATAACTTTTGAAATATAAATCAGTAACTTTATATACATACCATTATCAGAGCACAACAGTTATTCCTGGAACAGTTATAAACACCTGTTTCCAGATACAATATAGTACACAGCGGAAATATGATAGTCTATAGCTAACTGGCGAATCCTCCTGCTTCCAGCTCCTCCAAATGAATCGGTAAAATCCCAACTACTTGACTGCCCGTACAAATTTGGGCACCCAAGAGTTTAGGGAAAAACCAACAAAATAAACTCTGGGTTAGTCATGGGATTGGTGTGAGCAAACTCCAACCAATTGTTTAACTTTCAAAATCCTTTCAAAAGAAAATATAATAGTAAGACCAGCACACACATAAACATGGACGGTTTTTACCTTACTATAACCCAAAACACTTTAATACAAAATCCAGTGATATTATAATAGTGTCTAAATCAAATAAATAACAATCTAGCGGAACGCTTGCATCTCACGCTCCACATACATAGTATAAAGTCAAAAACCGCACGATGCTTATTGGAGATTGGATTTCCAACATGACAAGGTATGGGACCACCTGCCGATAGTAGATATCTAGAGAGGAATACACTGGGTTCAACAAGAACGTCTTGCAACCCGGCCCACACATGACCGACCACTCATTTCGCTTGAGTGTATCGAATGTATATCACCCAACGGTTGGGATAAGCAACCATTTCCCGAAAAGGGACAACACCGAATAGAATAAGGAATTAAATGAATCTCTAGATAGGTGATTATACATCCTAATGGGAGCGACCGACATAGCCATGCTGCCTGTCCGATTTTTGTCATTTCCCGGTTGTTGAGGCCTGAGGCAACGATTACTTTTCATTCATTGATAGCACAATTACTTTGAATGCCACATTGTCAGATCCGTTAATCACTAATTGATTTGCTCAAATATTCTGGATGTTATGCTAAAGGAATAAATCCGTTGCAACCATATATATTTATACAGACCAACTCATGCGATCATTGGAAATACTTTGTCAGACATTCGTCCATATACGTTCGTTCGGGGATTGAACGAAACCGAAGGCACAATTTCTATTAATAGAAAAAGCCCTTGCACTTCACTCCGTCTTCGATTTTTTTCATATAATCTGATTTGAAACGCTACTACCAATACAGGGTGGTTCACGGATAATAATCCAACCGGTCTCTCCATATTGACAACGATATTGGCAAATACTTCGATAGTCGATTATTTAACTATCGAAGAAAAACAAGCAAACATTCATCCATAACATCCATCAATCACTGGGTCATTTAATTTATATTTCATTAATTCAAATACTTCTCCACTTCCTTTATCAATATTCATTAACTAAATAATTTCAATGATCTCGTTGGACTTTTATGCCATTTGGGAAAAACATTTCCCTATATCACCTCCTTTTATCTTCTACACTTTGAAAATATATTCTATTTGAAATTTAAAACAATTTCAATCACTTATCTCTTTCCCGACTACTGTAATTAGACTCAGGAAAGATTTACTTTTATATTTTCAAAAATTACATCACTTAGGTTAAACGAATGCTGCGTAAAATATTGTTACAACAACCCAAAATATTTTATTTAACTAACTATTTTCCACCACTTCTCTTCGAGGCTGGATCTTGCTATTTATCAATTTAAAATGCAATCAATCAAGTTGGGGTATAATTACCTCTCAGACCTTGACTGAAAACATCCTCAACTTCAAAACGACAAAACCACTTATCTCGAATAAACACACTATAAAACCCAATTATTCATTTTTAAAACATGTATATGGTTCGCTTTCTATTTCTAATTTATAGATTTCCCTTTTTGTTTACAATATTCTATATTTTATTTCGTTTCCTTATCGAATTCTATATATATCGATACATCGATTTCTAACTATCAAATTATCTTAAAAATATTCTAACTCCTTAAATTTCGGGAAAATTTCGTCATAACCTCCCTTGTACTAGGAGCATCGGGATATTTCAAATAGCCTCCCATGGCCTTCACCAATCCAAAAGAAAAAGAAAAAGCCAAGCGGCTTGCCGATATGGCGCATAAAATCTCATATATGAATTTAAACATGTACCTTTTTGTCGGGCACATAAATTAAAATCTTCGTACACTTTATCCCATACCTGCTCAACCTATATTTACCTGTTTCCAATTTATCCCAACTAAATTCGTCATCCCTAACTTAATTTTGCTAATTTCTTCTTTAATTAGCTATTTTTCCAAATCCCTTTATTTTGAACATATCATGTTCAAATATATTTTAATTCGCTTATAAACAAGTAGAATTTCACTTCTAACTTGAGTTCCCAATTCCATTTTGAATATGAATCCATAAAACCAATTTATTTATCCAACGCCAATTTCGATTCAAAACTTGATTAACTATTTATTCTTCAAAATTAGTTAAATCTATTTAATAACTAAAAATCTGATTTTTATTTTCAAAAATCATTTCACTTACTTCATTGGAGTTCATATTTATTTTATATCTCCAGTGTGGCTTTTTTCTAATGGCAAATTCGGATTTTATTTCTTTAAAATCCTTTTATTTATTTAAATAAACCATTATGGTTTTAAAACGATTTTGGTGCTGCTTTTCTAAAATTTGATTTTGACATAACTCAAAATCTATTCGACGAAATCTAGATTTTTCTTCTCCATTAGAAAACTATTACCAAATCGGTCCTGATGTTTCTTGTTTCAAAGAATTCCGACTCCAATTGGGTTCTGTATACTCAATTGAAGTTCGAAACGCCAATTTACGAACTACAGCGCTGCGGCGAGTTCGTTTTAATTATATTTATAAATATAAACGTTTAAATTTCGTCTATAATAAATTCAACTTAATTCTAATATATTTTTAATATATATATCAAATCAATTTTCCAATTCAACATAATATTTCGATCTTCTAAAATTGTCGTTTTTTTCCTTATTCAGTAATAAATTCATTTATACTTCGATCTACTATATTTAATTTCAATTCCTTTTATAAATTATACATCCTTTGGATTTATTTCTATTCTATTAAAAATCCACATTTCGAAATATATTTCGTCGTTCCAATTTCGAAATGATTTCAACTTTCTATTTCAGATTCTCTTTGAAATTTCTATTTTCAAATTCTATTTCAATCTATTTGAATCATATATTCAAATTCCATTTCAAACTATTTGAATTCTATATTCAAATTCCATATTTAAAATCTCTTTATTCAAACTCCATTTTACTTTCGATATTCAAATTCTACATTTGAATTTCCTTCATATTTTCTATATTCAAATTCTATTTTTGAATTCCATTTGGATTTCTATATTCAAACTCTATTTGAATTTCTATATTCAATTTCTATTTGAATTTTCATTATTCAAATTCTATTTTCAATTCCATTGAACTTCATATATTCAAATTAACTTCTATCTAAATAAATTCGAATTAACAGAATTCAAATCATAAATCCTTATCTATTTATTTCCGTTCAATTTATGTTCTGAACATCAGAATAAATTCCATTGTTTATTTCTTTAAAACGATTTCCCCCATTTCTGTTTTTAAATTCACATTTGGATTTAAATATTCAAATTATCCAAATGATAATTTTTCCCCTTTTTATTTACAAACCCTATTTATTTTACTTGTTTATATATTTAAACAAGTCTCGATTTCAATTTCCTTTGAAATATATATTTCTACTTTGGAAAAATAGTTTTCCCTTTTTCAAATTCAAACTTATAATTTATTTCTGGATTATCCAATGAAATTTCTCTTCCCTTCATTTAAAACTTCGTTTATAGATGAACTTCTTGTTCTATTCCTTTAAAACAAGTTAATATTTTTATTCCATTTAAATTTCAAATTCTATTTTAGAAAAATAGAATTTCCCCTTTTCACTCTGGAAATTTCCTTTTTCGATATTTTCAAATATCAACACTTAGGCCCAGTGATATTTAAACACCAAACAATCAATTAATTATTTTTTTGGATTTCTAACACATCATATATGACAGTATATATGCAAACAAATAAACAAACAGATAATATATTTTTTAGGAATCCAGTCAGATTCCTCCAACCTGTTTTCCTGCATCCACAGACGTTAGTCAACATAAATAATACCCATACTGCTTCAAGGCAGGATATCGCGGTATAAAAAGGGGACCCATTTATATATGTGGGCGTAGTATCATCCGCTAATGATACTGCGGGCATCCGCTAATGAGACTGCGGGAATCCAACCATCATCAACCCAATATATATATATATATATATATATATATATATATACAATAGTCAACCCTAAATAACTAATATATTTAAGTCAACCAAACAACATTCAAACAAGCAACAACAATTATTTTTAACTAATCAATTTTTTTAAAATAAAAGGTGAGTGAGATTTACTCATCAGGGTTTTCATTTGCGATCCATTCTGTTTTAAATTCTTAAACGCTGAATTATGTCTACCACAGCTACGAATTAGACGATTTGATTCCGCTCGATAAAAATCTTGTATAAGTTTAACATAACATTAATTATTTAAGCTATTGAACAGTTTAGTGTAATAAGAAATTTAATTATTAAATTAAAATAATTACCTTAATCTCGTTTATCCCCTAATCTCCTTCTCAAGTGCAAACATAGCCTTCCAATTCCAACATCCGAACCAGCTCCTGAGCACTTCACTATGACCATGACTTGAAACTCCAATATCACCCCCGTTATTAACGAAATCAACCACTGATTTAAAGAGCAACTTTGATTTTGTTGCATTTGATTAACTTAATCAAAGAAGTCACTGGTAAACATACAATTAACTCCTATGCTTAACACTTTTCAACCCATCTACAATGAAATGCATCTTGAATTCTCATTGTCGAATACACAACCCATTTTCCCTTTTTATCGACCAAGAATCCAAAACGAGCTCATCCTTCCCCACAAAAAAAACAGATCGAACTTCTCCACTGAAATGCCTTACTGTACCAAAGACTTCTCTCATCGTGTTAGTCATTCCATCTCTGCATTCCACCGCACACTCACACAGTCTACCACAAAACTATCGCCCTTTCACACTAGCATCGATCTTTACTGACATCACAGATCCGAGTTCCTATCCCCCAACTGTTGGAACACCCAACGTTCGCACTCCATGAATTTGTTGATCACCCCTCAGCCCTTAAACCAAATCGCCCTTTTCCTGTCGCGATTTCAACCATCGCACCCTTCTCAAAACCGCAGATCGATCCTTCAGAAACCACAACTCCTCCTGTAATAGCCCGGAAAATCTGGGCCAGTTTAAAATTTTTATTTTGGCAATTTTAGCGAATTTTGAATATTTAAAATAGATTATTTTAAATAATATCGACGTGAAATTTATTTTGAATATAATTTGAACGTATATATTTTACGCGTCGTCGTTAGAATATAAATATTTATATATAATTATAAATGGAATTGAAAATGGCGCGGTAGTTCGATAATTCGATTTCAAACTTCAATTGAATGTACCGGGTGCAAAACAATCCGGATTTTAGTGAAACCAAAAATCATAGGATATAATTGATGATATCTTTCCAACGAATCCGACAAATCAAAATTTCATAGTGGGAATCAAAAGATATGTCCAGTTGAAAATTCTGAATAGTCGCTATGGAATTCAGGCCCTTAAAATGGACATTTTGCAAACGACCTCGGATTTCGACGAAACCAGTTTTGTTGGGTCCGTGATGTCAAGTTATTGCTAGATTCCAAATTTCATAATTTTTCGATTCAATATGTGAGCGTGGCGAAGGAAAACGCGTTTGACCAGTTTCAGTTGATTTTAATCGACTGGAAATTGGCCATTTTTCTAACGGTCTCAGAATTCGACGAAACTAGTTTTGTTAGGACCGTATCGTCAATACGAAGCTAGAAAATATTTTTCTGCAATTTATAGAGTTAGTATGTGACCCCGGTAATTTGAAATGTACGTTTAAAATTCAATATAGTGATTTAAATGTAAATTTAACGGAAACTGATCGAAACGGTCGATTCAGCTTGCGATACATATCCCATTGTGTTCGGAATGGGGGTAAAACGCTATGGACGACAGGCGGTGGGCCTCGTTTAGAGGTCGTATGTAAAAGTCAACTTTTTGCGAAATAAAAAAAAAAAAAATTTTCTCTTCCCTTTTATACGCTGCCCCCCCCCCCACGATCAAATTCATTTTTCAGAAAAAAAAAAAAGAAGAAGGGAGGAGCGCAGCAGCGCCGCCGCGCCCAGGGAGCCGCCGCCCCCTCTCGAGACCACCGCGCCACCTCCGAACCCACCTCCCCCCTCTTCGATACGTCGCAGACCTCCCCCCCCCCCATCGGAAACCGATCCCGTCGCCAAACCTAGCCCCCCTCAAATCGAACCTCCACCAGAACGGAACCCCACCGTCCTGCCAACCGCCGGCGCAAACCCCCCCCCTTGCTCGCCTCCGACCTTCTGACGAACTCCACCCGCCACCAGATGATGCCGACGCCCTTCCTCCCTCTGCAGATTCAAACCTGCAACCCCCCCCCTTTCCTCCAATAACTCGGTGAGCTCTTTTAACTGATTTTAATTTAGTTTAAAAACTGAATTTTTAATTAGCTTTAAAACTAATTTTTAATTAGCTGTAAAAGTGATTTATACTTAGCTTAAAAAGCTTATATTTTTATAAGTAAAAGGTTTATATTTTTATATGGCAAAAGCTTATATTTTTGTTTAGGTAAAAGTTCAGGTTTTATTTTATATACGGAAAGTTCATATTTTTATGCATGTGAAAAGTTAGTAAAAATCGAATTTTTTATATAGGAGAAAATTTAGTAGAAAATACGGTTTTTGTTAGTATAAAGATTCGATTTTTAAACTAGAAAAGATTCGATTTTTAAACTAGAAAAGATACGATTTTTAAACTAGAAAAGATTCGATTTTTTAAACTAATAAAAATATGATTTTTATAAAATGAATAGAATAGAAAAAATATGATTTTTATAAAATGAATAGAATAGAAAAAATATGATTTTTATAAAATGAATAGAATAGAAAAAATATGATTTTTATATATTGAATAGCAATGTAAAAATATGATTTTATATATGTAGTGGCTACGGGCGAAGAAAGTGATTAGAGAGGAGAACAGTAAAGATTTCCTGCATTAGAAGTGCCGTGGAGCTAGGATAGCTATTTGTGAGAACTTCTCACTCAAATTTTCTTTTGCTAGTTATATATATATACTAGGATGCAGACGGTGCTTATTAGAAGCACCCGACACCCGTCCACAGACCATGGACTTGTTTGTTTAGTTGAATGTTGGGTGATTGATTTATTCGTTTGGTTGAATTGGAAATTGATTGAAATTGATTTGTGAATGGCGTGGGCCATTACTAGACCGGGGATAAGGCTAGGCCTCGTCCCGTTTCTAGTATCGTGCCGTTATGCCGCCGAAATTTTCTAAAATATGTTAGAAAAAAAATATCATTTTATTTAAAGAATGAACTGAATAGAAATTCATATGTTGAAATAAAATGTTTTATCGTTAAAAATATAATTTTTAACGCGAATGTGAATAAATAAATATTCATTTACAAACCGGACGGTTTGTTTATGTACACCTATTTGAAGGACATTGATTGGGACGATAAATTTTACACATCGCCCAACTGCACAAATAAAATATGTGTTTGATGGCTTGAAACCCCACACGGGTATTGGGATGATATTTGACGTACACTAATCCCGATTGTTTAGTTGTATGTCGATCGATTGATTGACAGGCTGTTATAAGCGTTGAATATTTATATTTGATGCTTATACAGTGTAGAATGCACTTTGGATGATGGTTGATTATTCATCGTTGTTGATAAATACATGTGTTGTAGAAAATCCATATAATTAACATTATATGGTAATTGATTGGGTCTCATTCCATATTTGAAATAGAAATATTTGAAAAAGAAATATTTGAAATAGAAATATTTCTAAAAGAAATATTTGAAATAGTATATTTGAAAATAGAAATTTATGAAGCCGTGTTGATTAGATTGACGCCATTTTGACGTGAACTGTAACGACCTGTGTTTTTCGACCATTTAAATCTGAATATTTAAATGGGTTTTAAATATTTTATTTGAAATATAAATGGATTTTTATATTTAAATCGCTATTTAAACGAAGTTTAAACGATATGTTTATTTAAATATAAAACGAGCTTGAAAATGGCGTGCAGTTCGTAATTTGGAGTTTTGAACTTCAAATGGATATACAGAGTCCGATATAAGTCGGATTTCTGTGCAATAAGAAACGTTGGAACCGTATTGACGATAATTTTCATATGAAAGAGGAAAATCCAGATTCCGTGTTATAGATTGTTAGATATGGCCAAATCAAAATTTGAAATAGTCGCTATGGAAAATCGTTATTAAAATATAGGCCGTTAAAATAGCCATTTTGCAAACGGACTCAGATTTCGACGAAATCAGTTTCATTGGAACCGTATCATTAAATTATTGTACGATGTTGAATGGCGTGGCAAACAGGTGTCATATGTGACCACGGTAGTTGTAAACGTCCGTTCAATTTATATAGCGCGTTATTAATTCAATAAAGGGTTATTGGGATACAACTGGAGCAGACGATCGAATTAGGCCACGAAACCAGTTCCGTTGAGTTCGTATCGTCGATTAGAGTCAGGATAGGTATATAGTTTGTTATTTTTAGAAACCGGGAAATTTGGTGTTCAGAAGGGCAGTGCGGTGCACGTAAAAATTGGGCTACCGGGGCAACAGTCTCAGAATGCGACGAAACTAGTGCCGTTGGGTTCGTATCGAAAAGTTATTATCGATGTTCGCAGTTTCAAGTTGATTTGATTTATCTAGTGACCATAGAAAAATTAAATGCCTGTTCATTTCCGGTTTCATAAAGGAAATTTTTTCACACGACTTCGGATTTCGATGAAACTTGTCCCATTGGGACCGGAATACCTTTTTACACCAAGATTAGCTTTTTTATCAGTAAACGAAAGTCGTTTGTGGTAGTTTCTGCGTGTTACTTAAGCATGAGGTTTCGTTAGAAATACAATAATAATTGATGAAGCTTCCACCATACATTTTTGCACTAGCCTATCTTATCAGCTTTTAACGTGCGGAATAGCTGTGGATGTTGTTTCTCACAAGTCCTGTTCTAATTAAAACACTGCAGCTTCATGTCCCAACACTTCATTTCTTTGTCTGTCTATCACGAACACCGTGCCGACCAAGTAAATCCTCGAGTCCAACCCTACTCTCTTTTATCTGCAGACCTATACCTAAACGCCTTGCTCACCACGTACCCCTCTCTTATAAAAGGAGCTTCTCCTCTTGTTTTCTTTTATCTCCATGGCTGAAACCGAAAATTTCCTTCATCCGCTCACGAGCAGCTTGGGAAAAATGAGGGGGAACAAAAGGGGACGTTGCGGAATAGTCAGGGGATGGAGAATACAAGAATGTTGTGTACTGACGTGCGCTGCATGTACCCATTTGGACTAGGGTACCTTTCGAAGAAAAAAAAACAAAAGAGAAAACGTAAGAAGAGAATATGAACGTGAAGAGCTGGGGGTATGAGAGGGTGGTTTCTCTAATGTGTTCTGTGAAAATGTGTTGAGGGGAGGAAATGAAGAGTGGAACGTGATGAAGTACATGTAGGAGCTGGGGAGGGGGTTCATACGTGGGAGGTCATTGCCAGATCAGCGAATGAAATGGGAAAAGGGAATAATGACCGAAAAAAAAAAAAGGACAGGAGGCATGTTAAGCGTGTGGAGAAGGAAGAAGGGGGGGAGTGCAAGACGCGAAGACGGGTGGTGTTGCATGGGAAAGAAGCTTGCATGGGTTTCTTTAAACAGAGTTGGTTGGTAAGGTGGGATGGTTTTAAAATGAGGACTCAGGAGTAGCACTGGAGAAAGGAAGAGAGTGAACAGTTAAATGGGAACATGCCTAGTCACCGATTAATTTACGTAAGTAACAGTTTAAAATTAGTAATATATTTATCAGTATATTATTACGCCTAATCCTTAGTTAATGTTGCTAATCCTAAGTGCCAACCCGAAATGTAACGTGACCCCCTGGGATGTTTAAGCATGTGACTGGGAAATACTAGTAACCATGATATTACACTTATATGTCTCCAACCGAGTTATAATACATATATATTAATTAAGTATAACTGTCTAACCTGTATACTAACGTGGCAAGTGGTAGAAGACAATAAAAGTGCCGGTACAAATTATTCGAAGTTAACATTAGTGGATAGCCTTTAATTAACGTGATCTATGATGTTTAAAGTAATGAGGAAACGTGACTATGCCTAATCTTCATAATGTGCCAATCTATGTCTAAAGTAGGAAGTAACACACGTAAGTGAAGACCAAGTTTAATATCATATTAACAAGCCACGTGGCCCTTAAAAATTTAGAAGGATATCAATCCAAGTTATTCATGCCTACTTAAATATAAACCGGGTCTAACAAAAGTTATGTTAATTAAATATTTTTAAAATAATTAAGTTTTAATAGTATTAATTGATGAATACGATATTAAATTTATAACTGTGTTACGTGTACACAGAATCGGACCAAATCAGAAATGTTGAACCTATGTCAACGGGCGTAAGGTTTTGGAATTTGAAACAGACGGAGTTGAACGCAGCTGAAGGCATGTAAAACGAACCGTTTTGATGGTAGATGGAAACCAAGGTGAGTTAAACTCACTCAGTTACCCTTTTTATATTTTATATAAATTGGGTATTTTTATTTTGTGTGCTCTACTTCCTGATGGTTGCCTGTTTGCTAGTTATACCCTTGTTTGTTGATTTAACTGATAAAATTAAACCGTTGTTTAATTTCAGTGAAATACCAAATCGTTATTTTTAACGATTGGTTCCAATAAAGGTGACTCACCTTAGTTGGTCACGTTTATTTATAAACGTGTTTAAATGGTTGCATTGTTTGAATTGCTTATGGTTGATGTTAAATGGTCGTTATTTAGTTTATCAGTTAAACAAAACTGAACCGTCTGATTTGAGATAACCATTCTGTATACAGGGAAGAACAGGTTGGAGGGATCCAACCGGATTCCTCAAACATATTATTTATTTTATATTTTCACATATGAACTATCCTGTTTGGTTGATTGATTTGATTATTGATTTGGACGAGGAATTCAACCTGTGTTGTGTTTAAACCAATGAGCGGTATTGGTTGAGTATTTAGCAGTGTATGGCCTATAAAATCAATCGTGTTATAAATATTGATTCACCGTCAGGGGAATCGAGAAAGATGAGGTTATAAAATTTATTATATAACTGGAGTTGGATTTTGAATATATTATTTTGAATAAAGGTTTATAAAAGAAAAGTAAATAAATAAATAAATATTTTATTTGTTAAGACTTCGATTTGTTCTGATCCACAATTATGAGCATAAGAAATGAGATGAATGGTTAAACTTTAATAAGTGTTTGTAAACAGCGATTTTGGCGCTGTTGTTATAATACATGTTTTGTAAATCAAATATAGCGATTTTAGCACTGTTGCTATAGTAAATGGATTGTAAACCTAAACAGCGATTATAGCGCTGTTGTTTGTAAATCTAAATAGTAATTTTAATGCTATTGTTATAACATATGTGCTATAAATTTCCTTATTAAAAACAAATGGATTTTCCCGATTTAAATAATAAAGGATGAGTTGTCATTTCGTACGACTGCTAGCGTAATTCGCAGGGCTGCTGAGAGCCTACGGTGGTCGGATGTTTCCTGAGGGAATCAGGCGTAACCATTGTGATCGCTGTGATCTAGAGTCAAGCAAATGGATGTAAGTCGAGTATTAGTTAATCGATAGAAGTTAAACAAGTAGAGTTAATCAGTTAGAATTAACCAGTTAAAGTTAATCAATTAGAGTTAATCGATTGGAGTTTAATCGAATTAGAGTTATTCAGATATCATATTTTGAATGTTAAAAGAGCTAGAAGTTTTGGTTTAAAAAAAAAAAAAAAAAAAAAAAAAAAAGTAAATCAGTTGTTAAAGGCCAAGTGGTGCTGAATACTGAACCAGTGAACTCATTGGGTTGTCATGATTGAAACACTGATTATTTTGATAGTTAAAACACCGACTATCAAACCCTCCCAATACGATTGTTGGTACGGAAAGACCGGGATCGAATTTGTATTCGAAAACCATTCCGACCGACAAATACGTGAAGATATCAGAAGACGGTCAAGATGAAGCATTGAAGACCGTGGATCTTCATAAGCGGAAGGATTACTTATAATCTCTGGTTTAGCGGCCCGAGATAAACTGTGGTTCTATCGTGGTTGTGATCCACGGGTTGCAAGGACTTCTCGCTACTGATCCATGGGGTGATTCCTATATGAGATGCAGTAGGAGAGTACCTTCGGTTCATCCTATTCCTGGATGACTTGTATGGACGAGTGTCTGACAGAGTATTTCCAAAGGGATCGCGTACGTTGATTTCTTCAAACGTGCCATAGTTGGTTAGCTCCCAACTAGAGTATTTTTGTGGACGTCAATTAGTGATATCTGGAGGATCTGACAATGTGGCATTCAAAGTGAATGGTGGCCAGGTGTCCAGAAGATAATGCTGACCTCAAGCCTCATCAACCAGGAAATGACAAAAATCGGGCAGGCAGCATGGCTATGTGGGTCGCTCCCATTAGGGTGTATAATCACCTATCTAGAGAAATTCCTTTTGTTTCTTAATCTATCGATTCTGCCCATTCGGGAACGGTGGTTTGAGTCCAACCGTTGGTGATATACATTCGATACACTCAAGTGAAATGAGTGGTCGGTCATGTGAGGGCCGGGTTGCAAGACGTTCTTGTTGAACCCAGTGTATTCGTCTCTAGAGATACACGATCGACAGGTGGTCCCATACCTTGTCAGAGTTGGAATCCAATCTCCAATAAGCGCCGGCGGTTTTGTTTGTATACTATATATGTAGAACGTGAGATGCAAGCGTTCTACTAGATTGATATTTATTTGTATCTAGACATTATCATAATATCAGATCAATATATAATTTCAAAAGATGTTTTGGGTTATCGTAAGGTAAAAACCGTCCGTGTTTATGTGTGGATTTGGTCTTACGATTATCCTTTTCTTTTGAAAAGATTTTGAACTTTAAAATCATGATTGGATGATTCACCCTTATTACTGTGCGAGTTTATCTCACTCTGGTTCACCAGACTGACCCGGTGTTTTGTAAATGCTCGGGTTAGACCGGGTTGTACAGGTTCAGGTTATCGACTGCTATGAAGAGATAAGCTGGAAGAGTCCAGACGTATGATACTATATTGTTTCTTTTCCGCTGTGAGTTGTATATGGGAACAGGTTATTATCACTGTCCCAGTGATGTTGATGTACTCTGATATTGTAGGTTTTATTTAAAGCTCTTAATAAAGATATTTCTATATTATATTTTGTTCCGCTGCGATGTGAGATTTTGTGATAGTTCTTCTTCTTCTTCTATTCTAATATTTCTTTCTTTCTTATCTCACCCTCTAAATTCTTTCCAATAACTATCCAGTGTTTTCGGTGCTTGGAGGATCGGCATGAGTTACGGTAAAGGTATTTATGTCGATTTTCGAGGCCGAAATCCGCTGGGTCGTTACAGTGGTATCAGAGCTATTGGTTTAGTATAACCTTGGCTCTGTGGCGTAACTCGATAGAGATTGGGTTAGCAATACCCTAGATCGAGATTGAGTATATATGTATATGAGAGCGTAATTGTAAATTTTATATACAAAGGTTTTGTATTGTGTTGGATGATCGGTTCAAGTGTTGAGAAGCGTTGAACTGACAAATAGATGCAGTATTGTTTTGAAAGGAGGGTAAATGAAATAATTTTACCCAAATTATATTTTATATAGAAAAGAAATAATTTTCTATATTTATTGAGATATTGGTGTATTTGATGTGTTTGTCAATTTGGATGAATTCAAATTTGATTAAGAATTTGAACTGAAACTTAACCTGGTTAAGTGTGATTAAATTAAGAATGATAATGAAATGTAATAAAGCAGATTTGGAAATTGGAAATTAAATGAATAAACAATAATCAAAAGAAAATCAATCAGACATAAATTGAATGATGTTCAAATATGAGAAACCAAAAATGAAATATTGATATTGAGTGTGAATTCAGTTAATTTGACTGATTGTCGTGCATTGGTTGTCGTTTGTGATTGTTGTTATTGGATGATAGTTATTTGAATGGAAATAATCAACAAATGTAATGGAGCTAAATGATTTATAAACCAAAGAATAAATTTCCGGTATAATTAAACTGGAATAGAACCGCATAAGAATTAAAATTTATGATTTAACCCGGTATTTGATAATGAATTGATGCTGTGTGTTTGACTTTGCAATTGGTGTAATTGTACCAGTTGATTAGTGAATATTATCTCAGGATTTCATATATTTGTTACTGGTATGTGAATTAAGTTGAGTACAGGTGCCAGATGGCTTTTGAGGATCAGATATTGGTTGAGTAAATCGCGCATACGTTGAGCAAATATGCTAAATAGAGCTCGCAAAAAGGTACGCCTACGCGAAAATATAAAATTTTGAATTTTAGGGTTTTGATTTTTTGTTTTCCGACCGTTGGTCGATGTATTTATATTATTTGTTCCTGCGATATCGCAGATGTCACTCCGTGCAGGGGAGACTCTGCCGAATTTTCCCGGGAATTTAATGTGTTAGAATTTTTTTTCGATATTTTTGAAAATATTTATTTACGATAACAAATTGGTTTTCGATAAATTAGATTTGGAAATTAATGGAATTTGTAGCACTTTTCTTACCTTAGCAATTTCGAGGACGAAATTATTTTAAGGGGGGAAGAATGTAACGACCTGTGTTTTTCGACCATTTAAATCTGAATATTTAAATGGGTTTTAAATATTTTATTTGAAATATAAATGGATTTTTATATTTAAATCGCTATTTAAACGAAGTTTAAACGATATGTTTATTTAAATATAAAACGAGCTTGAAAATGGCGTGCAGTTCGTAATTTGGAGTTTTGAACTTCAAATGGATATACAGAGTCCGATATAAGTCGGATTTCTGTGCAATAAGAAACGTTGGAACCGTATTGACGATAATTTTCATATGAAAGAGGAAAATCCAGATTCCGTGTTATAGATTGTTAGATATGGCCAAATCAAAATTTGAAATAGTCGCTATGGAAAATCGTTATTAAAATATAGGCCGTTAAAATAGCCATTTTGCAAACGGACTCAGATTTCGACGAAATCAGTTTCATTGGAACCGTATCATTAAATTATTGTACGATGTTGAATGGCGTGGCAAACAGGTGTCATATGTGACCACGGTAGTTGTAAACGTCCGTTCAATTTATATAGCGCGTTATTAATTCAATAAAGGGTTATTGGGATACAACTGGAGCAGACGATCGAATTAGGCCACGAAACCAGTTCCGTTGAGTTCGTATCGTCGATTAGAGTCAGGATAGGTATATAGTTTGTTATTTTTAGAAACCGGGAAATTTGGTGTTCAGAAGGGCAGTGCGGTGCACGTAAAAATTGGGCTACCGGGGCAACAGTCTCAGAATGCGACGAAACTAGTGCCGTTGGGTTCGTATCGAAAAGTTATTATCGATGTTCGCAGTTTCAAGTTGATTTGATTTATCTAGTGACCATAGAAAAATTAAATGCCTGTTCATTTCCGGTTTCATAAAGGAAATTTTTTCACACGACTTCGGATTTCGATGAAACTTGTCCCATTGGGACCGGAATACCTTTTTACACCAAGATTAGCTTTTTTATCAGTAAACGAAAGTCGTTTGTGGTAGTTTCTGCGTGTTACTTAAGCATGAGGTTTCGTTAGAAATACAATAATAATTGATGAAGCTTCCACCATACATTTTTGCACTAGCCTATCTTATCAGCTTTTAACGTGCGGAATAGCTGTGGATGTTGTTTCTCACAAGTCCTGTTCTAATTAAAACACTGCAGCTTCATGTCCCAACACTTCATTTCTTTGTCTGTCTATCACGAACACCGTGCCGACCAAGTAAATCCTCGAGTCCAACCCTACTCTCTTTTATCTGCAGACCTATACCTAAACGCCTTGCTCACCACGTACCCCTCTCTTATAAAAGGAGCTTCTCCTCTTGTTTTCTTTTATCTCCATGGCTGAAACCGAAAATTTCCTTCATCCGCTCACGAGCAGCTTGGGAAAAATGAGGGGGAACAAAAGGGGACGTTGCGGAATAGTCAGGGGATGGAGAATACAAGAATGTTGTGTACTGACGTGCGCTGCATGTACCCATTTGGACTAGGGTACCTTTCGAAGAAAAAAAAACAAAAGAGAAAACGTAAGAAGAGAATATGAACGTGAAGAGCTGGGGGTATGAGAGGGTGGTTTCTCTAATGTGTTCTGTGAAAATGTGTTGAGGGGAGGAAATGAAGAGTGGAACGTGATGAAGTACATGTAGGAGCTGGGGAGGGGGTTCATACGTGGGAGGTCATTGCCAGATCAGCGAATGAAATGGGAAAAGGGAATAATGACCGAAAAAAAAAAAAAAAGGACAGGAGGCATGTTAAGCGTGTGGAGAAGGAAGAAGGGGGGGAGTGCAAGACGCGAAGACGGGTGGTGTTGCATGGGAAAGAAGCTTGCATGGGTTTCTTTAAACAGAGTTGGTTGGTAAGGTGGGATGGTTTTAAAATGAGGACTCAGGAGTAGCACTGGAGAAAGGAAGAGAGTGAACAGTTAAATGGGAACATGCCTAGTCACCGATTAATTTACGTAAGTAACAGTTTAAAATTAGTAATATATTTATCAGTATATTATTACGCCTAATCCTTAGTTAATGTTGCTAATCCTAAGTGCCAACCCGAAATGTAACGTGACCCCCTGGGATGTTTAAGCATGTGACTGGGAAATACTAGTAACCATGATATTACACTTATATGTCTCCAACCGAGTTATAATACATATATATTAATTAAGTATAACTGTCTAACCTGTATACTAACGTGGCAAGTGGTAGAAGACAATAAAAGTGCCGGTACAAATTATTCGAAGTTAACATTAGTGGATAGCCTTTAATTAACGTGATCTATGATGTTTAAAGTAATGAGGAAACGTGACTATGCCTAATCTTCATAATGTGCCAATCTATGTCTAAAGTAGGAAGTAACACACGTAAGTGAAGACCAAGTTTAATATCATATTAACAAGCCACGTGGCCCTTAAAAATTTAGAAGGATATCAATCCAAGTTATTCATGCCTACTTAAATATAAACCGGGTCTAACAAAAGTTATGTTAATTAAATATTTTTAAAATAATTAAGTTTTAATAGTATTAATTGATGAATACGATATTAAATTTATAACTGTGTTACGTGTACACAGAATCGGACCAAATCAGAAATGTTGAACCTATGTCAACGGGCGTAAGGTTTTGGAATTTGAAACAGACGGAGTTGAACGCAGCTGAAGGCATGTAAAACGAACCGTTTTGATGGTAGATGGAAACCAAGGTGAGTTAAACTCACTCAGTTACCCTTTTTATATTTTATATAAATTGGGTATTTTTATTTTGTGTGCTCTACTTCCTGATGGTTGCCTGTTTGCTAGTTATACCCTTGTTTGTTGATTTAACTGATAAAATTAAACCGTTGTTTAATTTCAGTGAAATACCAAATCGTTATTTTTAACGATTGGTTCCAATAAAGGTGACTCACCTTAGTTGGTCACGTTTATTTATAAACGTGTTTAAATGGTTGCATTGTTTGAATTGCTTATGGTTGATGTTAAATGGTCGTTATTTAGTTTATCAGTTAAACAAAACTGAACCGTCTGATTTGAGATAACCATTCTGTATACAGGGAAGAACAGGTTGGAGGGATCCAACCGGATTCCTCAAACATATTATTTATTTTATATTTTCACATATGAACTATCCTGTTTGGTTGATTGATTTGATTATTGATTTGGACGAGGAATTCAACCTGTGTTGTGTTTAAACCAATGAGCGGTATTGGTTGAGTATTTAGCAGTGTATGGCCTATAAAATCAATCGTGTTATAAATATTGATTCACCGTCAGGGGAATCGAGAAAGATGAGGTTATAAAATTTATTATATAACTGGAGTTGGATTTTGAATATATTATTTTGAATAAAGGTTTATAAAAGAAAAGTAAATAAATAAATAAATATTTTATTTGTTAAGACTTCGATTTGTTCTGATCCACAATTATGAGCATAAGAAATGAGATGAATGGTTAAACTTTAATAAGTGTTTGTAAACAGCGATTTTGGCGCTGTTGTTATAATACATGTTTTGTAAATCAAATATAGCGATTTTAGCACTGTTGCTATAGTAAATGGATTGTAAACCTAAACAGCGATTATAGCGCTGTTGTTTGTAAATCTAAATAGTAATTTTAATGCTATTGTTATAACATATGTGCTATAAATTTCCTTATTAAAAACAAATGGATTTTCCCGATTTAAATAATAAAGGATGAGTTGTCATTTCGTACGACTGCTAGCGTAATTCGCAGGGCTGCTGAGAGCCTACGGTGGTCGGATGTTTCCTGAGGGAATCAGGCGTAACCATTGTGATCGCTGTGATCTAGAGTCAAGCAAATGGATGTAAGTCGAGTATTAGTTAATCGATAGAAGTTAAACAAGTAGAGTTAATCAGTTAGAATTAACCAGTTAAAGTTAATCAATTAGAGTTAATCGATTGGAGTTTAATCGAATTAGAGTTATTCAGATATCATATTTTGAATGTTAAAAGAGCTAGAAGTTTTGGTTTAAAAAAAAAAAAAAAAAAAAAAAGTAAATCAGTTGTTAAAGGCCAAGTGGTGCTGAATACTGAACCAGTGAACTCATTGGGTTGTCATGATTGAAACACTGATTATTTTGATAGTTAAAACACCGACTATCAAACCCTCCCAATACGATTGTTGGTACGGAAAGACCGGGATCGAATTTGTATTCGAAAACCATTCCGACCGACAAATACGTGAAGATATCAGAAGACGGTCAAGATGAAGCATTGAAGACCGTGGATCTTCATAAGCGGAAGGATTACTTATAATCTCTGGTTTAGCGGCCCGAGATAAACTGTGGTTCTATCGTGGTTGTGATCCACGGGTTGCAAGGACTTCTCGCTACTGATCCATGGGGTGATTCCTATATGAGATGCAGTAGGAGAGTACCTTCGGTTCATCCTATTCCTGGATGACTTGTATGGACGAGTGTCTGACAGAGTATTTCCAAAGGGATCGCGTACGTTGATTTCTTCAAACGTGCCATAGTTGGTTAGCTCCCAACTAGAGTATTTTTGTGGACGTCAATTAGTGATATCTGGAGGATCTGACAATGTGGCATTCAAAGTGAATGGTGGCCAGGTGTCCAGAAGATAATGCTGACCTCAAGCCTCATCAACCAGGAAATGACAAAAATCGGGCAGGCAGCATGGCTATGTGGGTCGCTCCCATTAGGGTGTATAATCACCTATCTAGAGAAATTCCTTTTGTTTCTTAATCTATCGATTCTGCCCATTCGGGAACGGTGGTTTGAGTCCAACCGTTGGTGATATACATTCGATACACTCAAGTGAAATGAGTGGTCGGTCATGTGAGGGCCGGGTTGCAAGACGTTCTTGTTGAACCCAGTGTATTCGTCTCTAGAGATACACGATCGACAGGTGGTCCCATACCTTGTCAGAGTTGGAATCCAATCTCCAATAAGCGCCGGCGGTTTTGTTTGTATACTATATATGTAGAACGTGAGATGCAAGCGTTCTACTAGATTGATATTTATTTGTATCTAGACATTATCATAATATCAGATCAATATATAATTTCAAAAGATGTTTTGGGTTATCGTAAGGTAAAAACCGTCCGTGTTTATGTGTGGATTTGGTCTTACGATTATCCTTTTCTTTTGAAAAGATTTTGAACTTTAAAATCATGATTGGATGATTCACCCTTATTACTGTGCGAGTTTATCTCACTCTGGTTCACCAGACTGACCCGGTGTTTTGTAAATGCTCGGGTTAGACCGGGTTGTACAGGTTCAGGTTATCGACTGCTATGAAGAGATAAGCTGGAAGAGTCCAGACGTATGATACTATATTGTTTCTTTTCCGCTGTGAGTTGTATATGGGAACAGGTTATTATCACTGTCCCAGTGATGTTGATGTACTCTGATATTGTAGGTTTTATTTAAAGCTCTTAATAAAGATATTTCTATATTATATTTTGTTCCGCTGCGATGTGAGATTTTGTGATAGTTCTTCTTCTTCTTCTATTCTAATATTTCTTTCTTTCTTATCTCACCCTCTAAATTCTTTCCAATAACTATCCAGTGTTTTCGGTGCTTGGAGGATCGGCATGAGTTACGGTAAAGGTATTTATGTCGATTTTCGAGGCCGAAATCCGCTGGGTCGTTACATGAACGATATTTATATCGATTTCGAAATAAAGTGAATTGAAAACGATTTCGAAATGAATTGAATTGAAAACGAATTCAAAGTGAATTGAAAACGATTTCGAAATGAATTGAATTGAAAACGAATTTAAAGTGAATTGAAAACGATTTCGAAATGAATTGAATACAAAACGAATTCAAAGTGAATTGAAAATGATTTCGAAATGAATTAAATTGAAAACGATTTCGAAATGAATTTAAAACGAATTCAAATTGAATTGAAAGAAAATTGAAATGAATTCAAATTGAATTGAAATTTGAATTGAATAGAAATGAATTTTAAAACGAATTTATAGAGAAGAATTCAATTTTGATTTGAATTGAAACGGAAGTTGAAATTGCTTTTGAAACGAATTCAAAACTATTAATATAATTCGTTTTAAATAGAAATCGACGAAATATTATATATATATATTATATATATAATATAATGGTCTGAATAGAACGCGCCGCGCCGCGGCAGTTCGTGAATTTCGACCATTTATTTCAAACGGACATTACGGGAGATCCGACTGTCGGATTCTCCTAAAACCGGAACCGTTGGGTTCGTATCGAAAAGAGCTTTCTAACGAATGTGATAAATTAGGAATCTAACGGTTGGATTTGGAATTATGTCCAAACCAAATTTGAAAAAGGTCGCTATAAGTGCAGTTCGATGGCCATTGATGGAAATCGACTGTACGGGCCTTGATAAAATTATTAAAAATAGTAATAATTTGTGTAAAATCATAAGAAATGATTTGTGAAGATTTGGGATGAAAAACTCCATATTTGAAAATATAAAAATAGATTTTTATCGAAATGAACTAGTTTTGAACTAGAATTATAATTCTATTTTTTTTTAAATAAATAAATTGAATTTAAAAAGGGTTTTAAAAATAACCAAAATATCCAATGATTGCATTGGAGTGGATTTGAATCGAAATTGTCTTCGGAATATTTCGATGATTGGAATTCGTGATTATACAGATGTTGTTATGGGAATTTGAAAGATATACATGTTTATCGTTATTTCAATACGACATTTGTTAGTCGTAGAGTTTGATATTGAATATAAGCCGATATATTTTCTATTCAGAGCCTTATATTGAATATCAAATGTGATTTGGGTTTGTCGTGAATGGTGTCTTCACTAACACTGTTCTTGAACCCAGTTGTGAAAAGATTAAATCTTTTTATTTAGATTTAATGAAGTGTACCAATTGAACGATATTTAATTGGAATTGAATTGGTATTATTTTTGGGTTTATCGTGAACAGTGTTTTAAATAACACTTGTTCTTTAACCCGATAATTAATGGAATGTGATTTTGGGTTTATCGTGAACCGTGTTTTAAATGACACTGATTCTTTAACCCAGTTAAAGATTAAAACTAAGTGGAGTTTTAATGAATCTTTAATTAGATTGAAATGATCGAAAATGGAGTATCACCAGTTTTGCTCCAGGCGATGGTTAAATCTTTAATTAGATTTGAACGTGAAATGGTAATTGAATTTACCGATAACACTGTGGTGTTAGATATGAAGTATTACCAGTTTTACTTCATGGGATGAATAGGTTGGGATTGGGAAATAAAATAAATGATTACTTCGGTGTGGTTCGCTAATCCCGACTAGCTTGAATTGATATTCAAAGGAGATTAAAGAATAAATTCAAAGAATTTATCTTGGATAAAATTAATGGGAACTTTTCCCAAAGTATAGGAATATTTGAATAAAAGAATATTCTGAATTGGAATGAGGCGTATGTTGTGTTTGTGTAACACTTTTATAATATATACGCGAGTTATTCAGAAAGACCGGGTTTATCCCATTCTGAATAACTGATTCGACGTGGTGTCGAAGATGAAGACGGTGGTCGAAGACCGGAAGTCTTCACGTCGTTTGGGTGATTACTGATGATCTTGATTGGGCTGTACACCCAAGAAGATGGAAACAGTTGGTGATCGTCCAGACGTACTTGGAGATCGATGGATATGCGGGGTACTAGGTGCCTCCGGTTTCGTTCAGACCCAGAACGAACTTGTAAATGGACTGTGTGTCTGACATTGGATTTTAGTCTGTGTGATTGATCTCTATTAAATATATATCTGTTTGGCGGCGGAGAATTTATTCTCTTGCTTAACGCCCTTCTCTGAGACGTACGAGCTCAGGGGTTATATATTGATGGATATCAAACGCATGGAGTGAATTGCCTGTGTGGCATGCCTAAGTGGCAATTGATCGAGGCTTCTGTTGAAAAGCAAAGTCTTGTGGTGATGATCAAAGCAAGGCCTCTGTGGCGTAGCTTTATGTAACGTTTACCTCGCGTGTTTCACACCCGGTATGAACCAAAAACGGGAGAGGACATCAGGGAGGACTTACGTTTCTTTCTAGCTAGAAGTGGCGTTAGTGGTTTTACACGCCCTGACGAGTTTGACTTATGTGGTTGTTGCTGTTGCGAGGCGCCTCGGATTGATCGGTCGTTCTCGAACCGATGGAGTCATTTAGTTGGCTCACTTACACCCCATAGGGTGGGGAAACGTAGTGTTCAGGCATAATAATCCACATCGGTGGACCGGCCCTGACGATCAAAAGGGTTGATGCGTTCTGATCCTATGGCTCGGGCTAGAGAGTCACGAATCGGTTGAGGACTATCTTTTGCCTCGGTTCATAGAAGGAAATCCAATTTCCAAATACGTGACTTTGCGGTTTTATTTGTAAACCTATATATGGCGACATGATATATGGTACCCATGCCGCCTATGATTGATACTTATGATTTGAAGTTGTTTTATACACTATGCACTTATAATAGTATCAAATGATTTGTTTTAAACGTATCAAGCATTCTTTGGCTGTTATAAGGGAAAACCCTATCCCCCGGCTTGCGTTACATTGTGTGATAGGACCTGGGTCTTATAACAGCTTCATTTTTCTTTATTTAGCATTGCGTTGTTAGTTTATGCACTGGTATTCTTGGGAGGAAACTCGTTTCGTGTTATACGGCGTGGTCCCTTGATTTACCTAATGATTTAAAATAAAGATTAACTGTTTTAGTTCTCACACCAGTCCCATGACTGACCTGGAGTTTATTGTTTTGACCTAAACTCTGGGTGCCCTTATTTTGACACGGGCAGCTAGTAGTTTTGGTTTTGCAGATTTATATTCACAGGATCCTGGTTTATAGCTGGAATGATATCCGGAAAGCTTTGTATCCGTATATCTCCTTCAGTTGTGTATTGTATTATTTTCCGCTGCTATGTATTTAAATGTAATTTAAATCTCTGATATTTCTGTGTAATATTTATTCATTTATACTCTGTATATTCTTGTAATCTGATGCATTGTTGTAATATACAATGAAATGTTCTTCTATATGCGTTCTGTTGTGGCTTGTTCTCGAACTATCCGACACTTTCCTTTACGGGGAAGTTACGGTCGTTTCATTTGGTATCAGAGCTTTGGTTTACAAAGCAGAGAACAAGGCACATTAGAACCATACGAAAGAATTCATCAGATATTGGATTAGCAATATCCAATGGAATGACTCGTTAGAGATGGGATCAGTAGTATCCTAGAACGAGTGTGAAGAGTAAATTTTTGAAGTGAAAACAAACTTTGTTTGAAAATTTAAATCAATTATTCGTATCTGATTATTTATTTATATTGATGTGGACAATCCAGTATATATAGATTTTGCGTATACGTCTGATCCGCGTGTATTCAAAGTTTTAATATATTAGATAGATATAGAATCACATTCTAGACGCCCGGAGATGGTTCTGATGATTGATCGATCATCATCCGAACTTATGTTCGTGTTTCGAAGGTGTGATTTTCTATATACTTCCATTAGACTGGTGTGAGAACCAAAACATATATAGTTAGAACATATTGTTGTGATTTGGCATCAAAAACATGATTTTCTGTATATATATCGAAGCTATGCATTTGAAAAACTAATCGACTAATTGATTGATGGTTGTATTGTTTGATTATTGTTTGAATAATTAAAATTTGAACCATTTAGTTCATTTGAGTCAAATATTGAACTTTATTGAAAATTGGTCGCATTTGCTTGCATATACATATACTTATATTGAACAGGTCATAGCAAGGAGGCTAGAGCCAGAGAATAAAATTTGTTTGCCCGACAAATAGGTACATGTTTACTACATAATTTACTGTTTTGTTTGGGTGATGATGATTTTATGAGCCTATTGGCTAGCCGCTTGGCTTTTTCTTTTTCTTTTTGAGATCTGAAGGACCGGGGAAGCTATTTGAAATTCCCCGATGCTCCCAGTGCAGGGGAGGTTATGGCGAAATTTTTCGAAAATTTAGGGAGTTAGCCAAATTTTTGAAATTTTGAAAATTCTCAAAAACTGAAAAGTTGGAGAATGGAAGCCAGATCGAGCGTAGTGTTGAATAATCAAACCACTTTCGACTTTGTTCCTTTTCAGGGACGAAAAGTTTTAAGTGGGGGAGATTGTAACAGCCCGGAAAATCTGGGCCAGTTTAAAATTTTTATTTTGGAAATTTTAGCGAATTTTGAATATTTAAAATAGATTATTTTAAATAATATCGACGTGAAATTTATTTTGAATATAATTCGAACGTATATATTTTACGCGTCGTCGTTAGAATATAAATATTTATATATAATTATAAATGGAATTGAAAATGGCGCGGTAGTTCGATAATTCGATTTCAAACTTCAATTGAATGTACCGGGTGCAAAACAATCCGGATTTTAGTGAAACCAAAAATCATAGGATCTAATTGATGATATATTTCCAACGAATCCGACAAATCAAAATTTCATAGTGGGAATCAAAAGATATGTCCAGTTGAAAATTCTGAATAGTCGCTATGGAATTCAGGCCCTTAAAAATGGACATTTTCAAACGACCTCGGATTTCGACGAAACCAGTTTTGTTGGGTCCGTGATGTCAAGTTATTGCTAGATTCCAAATTTCATAATTTTTCGATTCAATATGTGAGCGTGGCGAAGGAAAACGCGTTTGACCAGTTTCAGTTGATTTTAATCGACTGGAAATTGGCCATTTTTCTAACGGTCTCAGAATTCGACGAAACTAGTTTTGTTAGGACCGTATCGTCAATACGAAGCTAGAAAATATTTTTCTGCAATTTATAGAGTTAGTATGTGACCCCGGTAATTTGAAATGTACGTTTAAAATTCAATATAGTGATTTAAATGTAAATTTAACGGAAACTGATCGAAACGGTCGATTCAGCTTGCGATACATATCCCATTGTGTTCGAAATGGGGGTAAAACTGAAACACCCCACCTCCGTTAGGGTCACTATCAAAGGGAATGCCCTAATTTTGGTGGAGGTTTATAAGTACAAGTCACAGATATACAAGACAAATATAAGAACACATATTTGTAAAACAGCGGAAGAACAACAAACTTTATTTCAAAAAGTCAAATACGTGTTACAACAACATCCTTTCCAAAAACATAACACAACACTTTCATAATCTGTCTTGAGTACATTATTTAAAGAAGCATAAATAAAACATAGATAAACTGCAAAAGCCCCTTAGTGGATTGTCCAAAGCCATAGTTCAAAACAGGAAAGTCCAAGCAATACATTTCTCTTCTTCAAGCTGGATGTTGAGGCTGGTCAAGCTGCTATGTTCCCTCCCTGAGGACCTGGGGGGGGGGGGAGGGAAACGGAAGAAAGAAGACGAAAGAAAAATAGAGTCAGACATAAAGCCTGAGTAAGTCTAGTACTACTTTGTCTATGAATAAAGAACTGGGTATGATAAGTAAAACAGGAAGTGGGCAAACACTATGAACTTGGTTAAGTTACCTAGGGTCGAATATACTATCGTACCCCATGTTAATCTCTGAACCCATATAAACTAGTTTCCAATTTGCACCCCATAATCAGGGTGATGTGATCCATTCAATGATGATCGGCTCCTACTCGCATAGTTACATGTGTCTTACGGCCCCCGATGTCTGTAGTCACCTATGCTGGTCCCACCATGGGGTGTATCAAGTCCCATAGTGGCAACCCGACACAACCTTAGAGTGCACAGGTATGCTACTGGTGTCCAGTGCCTTATTTTTCTACGCCGGAGTGTGTGCACGCCCGCACTCCGTTAGAACCTACACTGCTACACCACCGCCGTCGCTTTGACCTCTTACAATCAGCCCAGTAATCGTGCCCCACCCTGCCTAGTTTCAGGGTATCATGATACACCTTTTAGGGTTACTGCTGAAAAGGGTCCCCCGTTACTAGGTTTTCTATCTCTAGCCAACATGCTAAGTTGGTTAAGTGTTTCCTACCTAACCCCCACCAGTCCGTTTAGTTTAGCATGTTCCATTTTGATTAAGTTTTTAGTCCACTTAATCCTAACAATCCTGACTCAGCCTTAATTGTCTTATTAAGGCCCTGACCTCTCACATTAGACAGGTATTGTTGTGGCTGCCTGTTGCCGGTTGGTTCCGGGCAGTCTTACGCCACAACTCAGTCTAACCTCGGGTCCTTGCTGGGCTCCATGTTTAACCTCCCACATTGGATAGGTATTGTTGTGACTACTGGACAGCCGGGCGGTTCCGGGCAGGTTTACATCACAACTCAATCCAACCTCGGGTTAAACACATCGTATGTTCTACATTTACATATCTTGTCATTCTTCTTTATTTATATGTAAATATTTGCGGCCCATTATTAAGTTAATGGTGTAAAGGTTACACCAATCACGGGCCCAACCCATACTTGAATTTGGGCCCTTCTATTTTATATTTTCATTCATTAATTTATTTTTAACCCAACGTTATTTTCCCCCGTTTTACACGTCTGTTTATATATATATTGGGCTTAGCCTTTTAAAGCCCAATTTAGCCATGCGAAAAGGGGAGGCTTATGGCGTATACACAAAGAGGGGAAGGTGAGCGCATGAACTTGCAATACGACGTTGGAAATACAAAATAGAAATTGGTGTACTTGCATAGTGGTAATATAGGTAACATGAATCAAAGCATGTGAACTTGCATAGGTTTAACTACAACATGAACCTATATTCTTATTTAGGCATAATGTCAAACATAAGCATGTCATAAATATTCCTAGCATAAGCATGGCATAATGTCAAACATAAGCATGGCATAAATACTTCTAGCATAAACATGGCATAATGTCAAACATAAGCATGGCATAGGTAAAGTTCAATTTGTTCATGGCATAAACATAAACAAGTCATGTTCATAAGGTTTCTACATGTTTACAAAGGGGATACTTTGTTACTAACACAAAAGCATAGTTCAACTTAATCATGGTTTAAGTCTAATCACATAACGATGGTATAAATATACTTATGCATAAATATTCCTAATCATGGTGTTTGCTTTAAACTTGCAAAAAGGGATTTTTGAGTCTAACCTAGCCATGTCTCACATATGTCATCATATAATTCTTTTAAACAAGATAGACTTAATTCATAGATTTCAATTATGCCAAATATCATTCATAGCCTAGCCATATTCATAAGCATGACTTAATACATGGATTATGGTGTCAAAATTCCAACATAGTTTCATATGAACTATAACAACCAACTTGTCTCAATTGCTTGCAAAACGATTTATGCACAAAATATACATCATGACGACATAATAACAAAGCCCCAAACTTGCATAAATTTTACTCAACTACATACATGTAGCTTCAACATAGATTACATAATTTTGCGCAATATTCCAAACGTATATTTGCATAGAACTACCGCATGTAGTTCTTTATAATGAATAACATAATTTTGCACAAACATGAATTACTTCCATTGCCACAATTCAAGCATACACATCAACACAGTTGTTTATTATACCAAAGTAATACTCTACTTACAATGGTTGCGGCGAATTCTTTAATTAAGAGACACGATTCCTTTGTTGAATTGATTAGCTTTAGGTTGCTTGAATTGCTTTAGGCTTTAGAACTTTCTTCCTAACTCTCTCTCTAGTCGGCGGCTACTCTTTGTCGCTCCTCAGCAACATGGCGGCTATAATCTTATTTTGAATGAATAAATTAGGGTTTAGTCTAGGGTTGTTTATATAGAGGTTAGGAATTGATTAGGACCATTGATGTTGCTAGGTTAGATCGTAGCCATTCATTAGGAAGAGAGACCAATAAAAACCCGCCACCTAGCCCTAATGACAAAGCAGACTACAGAAATTCGACCACACACCGACCTGGCCAGCCAGGGCTAGACCAGACCTGGCCAGCAGGTCATTTTTGACCTGGGCGCACTTGGCAGGTGCGCCAGGTCAAAAATGTACTGGCGCACTTCACAGGTGCGCCAGTTCATTTTTGTTCTGGCGCACTTCCCAAGTGCGCCAGTGCATTCCGGCCCTTTTTCGGTTTTTCGCCCAACTTCGTTCGTCCATAACTTCTTCATACGATATCCGTTTTTCGAAAACTCGGACTCTATTTCGCGTATTTTTCCGAGACGAACGCAATGGCGTATCCCGTTTCCCTTAGTTCTTTGATTTGAAATTAATTATACTTTAATTTGTGAGTTTCACAGTCATAGAATTCACAGGTGTTACATTCTCCCCCACTTAAAAGGATTTCGTCCCCGAAATCTTCAAGTTAGGAGGAATGTATATCCTAACATCCAATCATCCATCTACTCATCCATCAAACACGAGCATCCATTGTCCTTAAAAGACTTCTAATGCTTCATGATCATATGCAAAGTGTGTGTGTACATGAACTTATCTAATGCAAAATCAGGCGGTCTACTGATTCAGTTGACCTCCTTAATGCGAATTATGTAAGTGCCATGAATCCATTATGTATGCAAATTTTTCTATTCATGATTCTACATGAGTGCACAATCATTCAATACAAATGCAGCATCCACATGACAACACATTAAAGTTCAACCATATACGAGTGCAAACATATATGCATATGCAATATGAAGTGACTGAGCCGATCTAAAACCTAGATTGTGTGTGTATATGCAACCACGAGCAACCACTAGCAATCACTTGCAACCACTTGCAACCATCATACATAACATGTTTCAATTACATGTTCCCATCCAAAAAGATTCTACCTAAAAGATACGGTCGAGGAAATATACCTAAAAAGATAAAAGCGCAACTTAAGGAAAAGGAAAGATCAAGGATGTACCCTCGAACAGAAAAGGGTAGGCTGTGCGTATTTTAGCTTCAGTTTCCCAAGTCGCGTCTCCCTCGGCGTCGCTCCACTGAACTTTGACGAGCTTGACTTCACGGTTGCGTAGTTTCTTCACTTCCGTTCCTAATATGCGGGTTGGAACTTTCCTTATGGTTGCCTCGCATTCCACTTCGACCTCTTCGAGGATATTTGGCTCTACCACTTCGGCAGACTCATGCAGACATTTTCGGAGATGTGAAACGTGAAAGACGTTGTGGACTCCAGCCAACTTCTCGGGTAGCTCTAATCTATAAGCCATTTTCCCAATTTTCTCGATAATAGGGAATGGCCCTACGAATCTTGGCGCTAGCTTTCCTGTGGTTCCAAAACGAACAACGTTTCTTAGCGGTGATACCTTGAGAAAAACTCTGTCTCCAACTCCGAATTCAAGGTCGGTCCTCCTCTTGTCGGCGTAGGACTTTTGTCTGTCTTGGGCCGTCTTCATCCTTCTTCGTATTAAGTCTACTTTCTCTGAAGTCTCTCGGATCATGTCTGGTCCAAGTATAAGCTTATCCGTGGACTCCTACCAACAAGTGGGCGATCGGCACGGTCTTCCATATAAAGCTTCGAAGGGCGCCATTCCGATGGTTGCTTGATAGCTGTTGTTGTAGGCGAATTCTACTAAAGGAAGGTGGTCTTCCCATGTCCCTCCGAAGTCGAGGACGCATAGTCTTAAGAGGTCTTCCAAAACTCTGTTCACTCTCTCTGTTTGGCCGTCGGTTTGGGGATGATAGGCTGTGCTAAGGCATAACTGCGTTCCTACTGCTTCTTGCAGACTCCGCCAAAATTCGCTGGTGAAGATGGGGTCTCGGTCACTAACAATGCTAGATGGTATTCCATGGAGTCGAACGATTTCCTTGAGGTAAAGTGATGCTAGGGATGAGGCAGTTCTTTTACTTTTGACAGGTAAAAAGTGGGCGCTTTTAGTAAGCCTATCCACTATTACCCAAATGCTAGTGTTGCCTCTCCTAGACCTAGGCAGCCCATCGATGAAGTCCATTGAGATGCTATCCCACTTCCACTGCGGGACCTCCAGAGGATGCAGCAGTCCGCCAGGCTTTTTCTGTTCTGCCTTAACCTGTTGGCACACCATACATTTAGAAACGAATTCTGCCACATCCTTTTTCATGCCATTCCAAAAGAAAGTCCTTTTTATGTCTTTGTACATTTTATCCCCGCCTGGGTGTATCGTCATCTTGGAGTGATGTGCTTCCTCTAGAACCCTTTTCACTAAATCTTTTGCTTGTGGGACGCATAGTCTTCCGTCTCGCCTTAGTAAACCCCTATCGTCGATGGAGTATCGGTTGAGGTGACTTGAAGTCTCACCCCTAATTAGCCTATCAATTATTTCCACAAGTTGAGGGTCTTCGCGTTGTGCTGTCCCTAATGAATTCACTAAAGTTGGGCGCACTTCGAGAGATGCAAGCAAGCCTGGTACGAAATCGGAGGAAGGCCTAAAGTCGAAGCTGGCTATAAACTCTAGGCTTTGTCTTTCAACAAACAACGGGCTTAGGGTCAATTTCTTTCGGCTCAACGCATCTGCCACTACGTTGCCTTTGCCCGGAGTGTAGGAGATTTCGAAATCGTACGAGGCAAGAAACTCCATCCATCTTTGTTGCCTCAAGTTAAGATCCTTCTGCGAGAAAAGATATTTCAACGATTTATGGTCAGTGTAAAGTTCGAACTTCTCACCTAGGAGATAGTGTCGCCAAGACTTGAGTGCAAAGACGATGGCGGCTAACTCGAGATCGTGGGTTGGGTAGTTTTTTTTCGTGCGCTTTCAACTGCCTTCCGCCATAAGCTACTACCTTTCCTTCTTGCATTAAGACGGCGCCTAGCCCTGTCCCACATGCATCCGTATAAACAGTGAACATCTTGTTCCCATCCGGCAGCGTCAAAACTGGGGCTGTTGTAAGAGCCCTTTTCAGTCGTTGGAAAGCAAATTCGCAATCCAAATCCCAATTGAACACTAGATTCTTCTTGGTCAATTTCGTGAGCGGAGCTGAGATTTTCGCAAAATCCCTTATGAATTTTCGGTAGAAACCCGCTAGTCCTAGAAAGCTTCGGACCTCAGTTGCATTCCTTGGTGTCTTCCAATCCTGTACCGCCACTACCTTCGCAGGGTCCACCGCTAACCCTTGTTTGGATACTATGTGCCCAAGGAACCTCACCTCTTCTCTCCAAAAGTGGCATTTGGAGAATTTGGCTTTTAGTTGATGGACTCGCAAAGTTTCCATGATTTCCCTTAAGTGTTGAGCATGTTCCTCTTCACTCTTTGAGAAGATAAGGATATCATCTACGAAGACCACTACGAATTTGTTGGGGAAATCTCTAAATACCCTACTCATCAGGTCCACGAAGTAAGCAGGTGCATTTGTCAAGCCGAAAGGCATGACAAGCCATTCAAAGAAGCCGTCTGGGGTTCTGAACGCCGTTTTATCGATGCTATCTTCAGCCACCCTTAGCTGATGAAAACCGGTTGCTAAACCGAGTTGGGAGAAAACAGACGCTCCTACAAGCTGGTCAAATAAATCGTCAATTCTAGGGAGAGGGTGCCTATTCTTTTTCGTTAGCTTGTTGAGCTCCCTATAGTCAACACATAGACGGAGTGAACCATCCGCCTTTGTAGCGAACACCACCGGAGCGCCCCATTCTGAAATGCTCCTCCTAATGAACCCCTTCTCTAGAAGCTCTTTAATCTGTTTACTGAGCTCTTTCCTTTCTCGTGGAGCCATGTGTCTAACGGGCAACGCAACGGGCTTTGCATTATCTACAAGATATATGCGGAAGTCTATTTCCCGCTTCGGAGGCAAGCCCTTCACCTCTTCGAAGACATCCGGATATTCCCGGACCACTCTAACTGATTTCAAATTTTCAACAGAGGCATCTAGCGATTCAAGATAACTAAGCATAACCGCATACGAGGGATTACAAGAAATTTCCAAAGTATTACCGAGCTGGGTTAGGAGCCTAACAACCCTTTTCTCACAATCAAGGATGGCCCCATTACTGGATAGCCAATCCATACCCAAAATCAAACCATACCCCGAAAAGCCCAAAACAAAGGCACTACATAGAAATTCTACGCTTAGAATAGAAATTTTCAAATCCAAACAGATCATAGACAAATGAGCTGGGCCCCCAATTGGGTTTGAAACAATTAAGGGGTCCTCTACCATACTAGTTTTTAGGTGCAGAGATTCTACTAAAGCGGACGAGATAAAGGAGTGTGATGCGCCGGAATCAAATAAAGTGCGAACGGGGTGATCATAAAGATAAACTACACTTTCTACAGAAGTATTTATACCTCGCTGCTGCAATGGTGGCGCTTCTAGCACATGAACCTGTGCCCCTGGGGTGGATCCAGCCCTCTGCCCCTGTCCTCGTTTCCTTGGGCAGTCCTTAGCCCTGTGGCCTGTCTGACCGCATGAAAAGCACCCACCATTCTCCTTGGCCTTCTTTTTCCGGCAGTCCTTTACTAAGTGCCCCACTTTGCCACAAAAATTACACTTCCTCTTCTCTTTGTTTCCTTTCCCGCCCTTCTTAAAGTCTGTCTTCTTGGGCTGCAAACCCTCTTTCTTCCCTTGAGAGCTTTCTGCCTTCGTCTCCTTCTTGCCCTTATCCTCCTCATTTAGCAATGCCATTTGCACCAATCTTTCATACGTGGCTCCCATGGGTATATGGGTCATGGCCAAACTGTGTAATGGCTCATTTAACCCTTTGACAAAACGGAGAGCCTTCTTGTGCGGGGTATTGACTAGGTCAAGCCCAAACCTAGCCAGCTCATCGAACTGATTCACATATTCTCTGACTGTCTTGTCCCCTTGTTTAAGAAATAAGAATTTTTCCAACTGCAAACTCCTTTCTGCATCTGAGAGAAATTTGGTCTCAAACCTTGCCCTAAAGTCCTCCCATGTCTCCACTGGTCTTTCAGCATTAGTGACTTCCCACCAGTAGGAAGCCTCACCCTTCAATAGCCACACTGCCAACTGTACTTTTTGTCTATCCTCTACCTCAAAGATGATGAATAGGTCTTCAGTTTCTTTCAGCCAATTCCTAGCTGCTACGAAGGACTCAGTTCCATGGAAATCCCTTCCTCCCATGGCTTTAAAATCTTTACATATCTTAGCGAATGCGTTTCCCCGAGGAGGAGGTGGAGGAAAAGGTGCTGCTGCAGCTGGATGATTTTCTTCAGCTGGGGGAGGAGGAACGGTAGGACCTGGCTGAGTGGCCCTTGCTTCTAAGAACCGTCTAAACCAACCAGGTATTGGCACCCCTTCAGGCAAGTTAAGATCTTGGGACATGCTGAAACAAAAAGGATAGATTCAAAACGAAGGATAAGAGATAGTTCCTATGGCTTTGGGCAGTGGACTTTGCCTTTTAAAAATAAAATAATATTTTTCTTTTAAAAATGCTTCTTTAAATTTCCTTTTTGAAAATAATTTTTCAAAACTTTTTATCTTATCTGGTAAACCTTTGCTCTGATACCAAGTGAAACACCCCACCTCTGTTAGGGTCACTCTCAAAGGGAATGCCCTAATTTTGGTGGAGGTTTATAAGTACAAGTCACAGATATACAAGACAGATATAAGAACACATATTTGTAAAACAGCGGAAGAACAACAAACTTTATTTCAAAAAGTCAAATACGTGTTACAACAACATCCTTTCCAAAAAAATAACATAACACTTTCATAATCTGTCTTGAGTACATTATTTAAAGAAGCATAAATAAAACATAGATAAACTGCAAAAGCCCCTTAGTGGATTGTCCAAAGCCATAGTTCAAAACAGGAAAGTCCAAGCAATACATTTCTCTTCTTCAAGCTGGATGTTGAGGCTGGTCAAGCTGCTGTGTTCCCTCCCTGAGGACCTGGGGGGGGGGAACGGAAGAAAGAAGACGAAAGAAAAATAGAGTCAGACATAAAGCCTGAGTAAGTCTAGTACTACTTTGTCTATGAATAAAGAACTGGGTATGATAAGTAAAACAGGAAGTGGGCAAACACTATGAACTTGGTTAAGTTACCTAGGGTCGAATATACTATCGTACCCCATGTTAATCTCTGAACCCATATAAACTAGTTTCCAATTTGCACCCCATAATCAGGGTGATGTGATCCATTCAATGATGATCGGCTCCTACTCGCATAGTTACATGTGTCTTACGGCCCCCGATGTCTGTAGTCACCTATGCTGGTCCCACCATGGGGTGTATCAAGTCCCATAGTGGCAACCCGACACAACCTTAGAGTGCACAGGTATGCTACTGGTGTCCAGTGCCTTATTTTTCTGCGCCGGAGTGTGTGCACGCCCGCACTCCGTTAGAACCTACACTGCTACACCACCGCCGTCGCTTTGACCTCTTACAATCAGCCCAGTAATCGTGCCCCACCCTGCCTAGTTTCAGGGTATCATGATACACCTTTTAGGGTTACTGCTGAAAAGGGTCCCCCGTTACTAGGTTTTCTATCTCTAGCCAACATGCTAAGTTGGTTAAGTGTTTCCTACCTAACCCCCACCAGTCCGTTTAGTTTAGCATGTTCCATTTTGATTAAGTTTTTAGTCCACTTAATCCTAACAATCCTGACTCAGCCTTAATTGTCTTATTAAGGCCCTGACCTCTCACATTAGACAGGTATTGTTGTGGCTGCCTGTTGTCGGTTGGTTCCGGGCAGTCTTACGCCACAACTCAGTCTAACCTCGGGTCCTTGCTGGGCTCCATGTTTAACCTCCCACATTGGATAGGTATTGTTGTGACTACTGGACAGCCGGGCGGTTCCGGGCAGGTTTACATCACAACTCAATCCAACCTCGGGTTAAACACATCGTATGTTCTACATTTACATATCTTGTCATTCTTCTTTATTTATATGTAAATATTTGCGGCCCATTATTAAGTTAATGGTGTAAAGGTTACACCAATCACGGGCCCAACCCATACTTGAATTTGGGCCCTTCTATTTTATATTTTCATTCATTAATTTATTTTTAACCCAACGTTATTTTCCCCCGTTTTACACGTCCGTTTATATATATATTGGGCTTAGCCTTTTAAAGCCCAATTTAGCCATGCGAAAAGGGGAGGCTTATGGCGTATACACAAAGAGGGGAAGGTGAGCGCATGAACTTGCAATACGACGTTGGAAATACAAAATAGAAATTGGTGTACTTGCATAGTGGTAATATAGGTAACATGAATCAAAGCATGTGAACTTGCATAGGTTTAACTACAACATGAACCTATATTCTTATTTAGGCATAATGTCAAACATAAGCATGTCATAAATATTCCTAGCATAAGCATGGCATAATGTCAAACATAAGCATGGCATAAATACTTCTAGCATAAACATGGCATAATGTCAAACATAAGCATGGCATAGGTAAAGTTCAATTTGTTCATGGCATAAACATAAACAAGTCATGTTCATAAGGTTTCTACATGTTTACAAAGGGGATACTTTGTTACTAACACAAAAGCATAGTTCAACTTAATCATGGTTTAAGTCTAATCACATAACGATGGTATAAATATACTTATGCATAAATATTCCTAATCATGGTGTTTGCTTTAAACTTGCAAAAAGGGATTTTTGAGTCTAACCTAGCCATGTCTCACATATGTCATCATATAATTCTTTTAAACAAGATAGACTTAATTCATAGATTTCAATTATGCCAAATATCATTCATAGCCTAGCCATATTCATAAGCATGACTTAATACATGGATTATGGTGTCAAAATTCCAACATAGTTTCATATGAACTATAACAACCAACTTGTCTCAATTGCTTGCAAAACGATTTATGCACAAAATATACATCATGACGACATAATAACAAAGCCCCAAACTTGCATAAATTTTACTCAACTACATACATGTAGCTTCAACATAGATTACATAATTTTACGCAATATTCCAAACGTATATTTGCATAGAACTACCGCATGTAGTTCTTTATAATGAATAACATAATTTTGCACAAACATGAATTACTTCCATTGCCACAATTCAAGCATACACATCAACACAGTTGTTTATTATACCAAAGTAATACTCTACTTACAATGGTTGCGGCGAATTCTTTAATTAAGAGACACGATTCCTTTGTTGAATTGATTAGCTTTAGGTTGCTTGAATTGCTTTAGGCTTTAGAACTTTCTTCCTAACTCTCTCTCTAGTCGGCGGCTACTCTTTGTCGTTCCTCAGCAACATGGCGGCTATAATCTTATTTTGAATGAATAGATTAGGGTTTAGTCTAGGGTTGTTTATATAGAGGTTAGGAATTGATTAGGACCATTGATGTTGCTAGGTTAGATCGTAGCCATTCATTAGGAAGAGAGACCAATAAAAACCCGCCACCTAGCCCTAATGACAAAGCAGACTACAGAAATTCGACCACACACCGACCTGGCCAGCCAGGGCTAGACCAGACCTGGCCAGCAGGTCATTTTTGACCTGGGCGCACTTGGCAGGTGCGCCAGGTCAAAAATGTACTGGCGCACTTCACAGGTGCGCCAGTTCATTTTTGTTCTGGCGCACTTCCCAAGTGCGCCAGTGCATTCCGGCCCTTTTTCGGTTTTTCGCCCAACTTCGTTCGTCCATAACTTCTTCATACGATATCCGTTTTTCGAAAACTCGGACTCTATTTCGCGTATTTTTCCGAGACGAACGCAATGGCGTATCCTGTTTCCCTTAGTTCTTTGATTTGAAATTAATTATACTTTAATTTGTGAGTTTCACAGTCATAGAATTCAAGGGTGTTACAAAAACGCTATGGACGACAGGCGGTGGGCCTCGTTTAGAGGTCGTATGTAAAAGTCAACTTTTTGCGAAATAAAAAAAAAATATTTTCTCTTCCCATTTATACGCTGCCCCCCCCCCCCCACGATCAAATTCATTTTTCAGAAAAAAAAAAAAAGGAAGAAGGGAGGAGCGCAGCAGCGCCGCCGCGCCCAGGGAGCCGCCGCCCCCCCTCGAGACCACCGCGCCACCTCCGAACCCACCTCCCCCCTCTTCGATACGTCGCAGACCTCCCCCCTCCATCGGAAATCGATCCCGTCGCCAAACCTAGCCCACCTCAAATCGAACCTCCACCAGAACGGAACCACACCGTCCTGCCAACCGACGGCGCAAACCCCCCCCCCCCTGCTCGCCTCCGACCTTCTGACGAACTCCACCCGCCACCAGATGATGCCGACGCCCTTCCTCCCTCTGCAGATTCAAACCTGCAACCCTCCCCCCCTTTCCTCCAATAACTCGGTGAGCTCTTTTAACTGATTTTAATTTAGTTTAAAAACTGAATTTTTAATTAGCTTTAAAACTAATTTTTAATTAGCTGTAAAAGTGATTTATACTTAGCTTAAAAAGCTTATATTTTTATAAGTAAAAGGTTTATATTTTTATATGGCAAAAGCTTATATTTTTGTTTAGGTAAAAGTTCAGGTTTTATTTTATATACGGAAAGTTCATATTTTTATGCATGTGAAAAGTTAGTAAAAATCGAATTTTTTATATAGGAGAAAAGTTAGTAGAAAATACGGTTTTTGTTAGTATAAAGATTCGATTTTTAAACTAGAAAAGATTCGATTTTTAAACTAGAAAAGATACGATTTTTAAACTAGAAAAGATTCGATTTTTTAAACTAATAAAAATATGATTTTTATAAAATGAATAGAATAGAAAAAATATGATTTTTATAAAATGAATAGAATAGAAAAAATATGATTTTTATAAAATGAATAGAATAGAAAAAATATGATTTTTATAAAATGAATAGAATAGAAAAAAATATGATTTTTATATATTGAATAACAATGTAAAAATATGATTTTATATATGTAGTGGCTACGGGCGAAGAAAGTGATTAGAGAGGAGAACAGTAAAGATTTCCTGCATTAGAAGTGCCGTGGAGCTAGGATAGCTATTTGTGAGAACTTCTCACTCAAATTTTCTTTTGCTAGTTATATATATACTAGGATGCAGACGGTGCTTATTAGAAGCACCCGACACCCGTCCACAGACCATGGACTTGTTTGTTTAGTTGAATGTTGGGTGATTGATTTATTCGTTTGGTTGAATTGGAAATTGATTGAAATTGATTTGTGAATGGCATGGGCCATTACTAGACCGGGGACAAGGCTAGGCCTCGTCCCGTTTCTAGTATCGTGCCGTTATGCCGCCGAAATTTTCTAAAATATGTTAGAAAAAAAAATATCATTTTATTTAAAGAATGAACTGAATAGAAATTCATATGTTGAAATAAAATGTTTTATCGTTAAAAATATAATTTTTAACGCGAATGTGAATAAATAAATATTCATTTACAAATCGGACGGTTTGTTTATGTACACCTATTTGAAGGACATTGATTGGGACGATAAATTTTACACATCGCCCAACTGCACAAATAAAATATGTGTTTGATGGCTTGAAACCCCACACGGGTATTGGGATGATATTTGACGTACACTAATCCCGATTGTTTAGTTGTATGTCGATCGATTGATTGACAGGCTGTTATAAGCGTTGAATATTTATATTTGATGCTTATACAGTGTAGAATGCACTTTGGATGATGGTTGATTATTCATCGTTGTTGATAAATACATGTGTTGTAGAAAATCCATATAATTAACATTATATGGTAATTGATTGGGTCTCATTCCATATTTGAAATAGAAATATTTGAAAAAGAAATATTTGAAATAGAAATATTTGAAAAAGAAATATTTGAAATAGAATATTTGAAAATAGAAATTTATGAAGCCGTGTTGATTAGATTGACGCCATTTTGACGTGAACGATATTTATATCGATTTCGAAATAAAGTGAATTGAAAACGATTTCGAAATGAATTGAATTGAAAACGAATTCAAAGTGAATTGAAAACGATTTCGAAATGAATTGAATTGAAAACGAATTCAAATTGAATTGAAAACGATTTCGAAATGATTTGAATTGAAAACGAATTCAAAGTGAATTGAAAACGATTTCGAAATGAATTGAATTGAAAACGAATTCAAAGTGAATTGAAAACGATTTCGAAATGAATTAAATTGAAAACGATTTCGAAATGAATTGAAAACGAATTCAAATTGAATTGAAAGCAAATTGAAATGAATTCAAATTGAATTGAAATTTGAATTGAATAGAAATGAATTTTAAAACGAATTTATAGAGAAGAATTCAATTTTGATTTGAATTGAAACGGAAGTTGAAATTGCTTTTGAAACGAATTTAAAACTATTAATATAATTCGTTTTAAATAGAAATCGACGAAATATATTATATATATATATATTATATATATAATATAATGGCCTGAATAGAACGCGCCGCGCCGCGGCAGTTCGTGAATTTCGACCATTTATTTCAAACGGACATTACGGGAGATCCGACCGTCGGATTCTCCTAAAACCGGAACCGTTGGGTTCGTATCGAAAAGAGCTTTCTAACGAATGTGATAAATTAGGAATCTAACGGTTGGATTTGGAATTATGTCCAAACCAAATTTGAAAAAGGTCGCTATAAGTGCAGTTCGATGGCCATTGATGGAAATCGACTGTACGGGCCTTGATAAAATTATTAAAAATAGTAATAATTTGTGTAAAATCATAAGAAATGATTTGTGAAGATTTGGGATGAAAAACTCCATATTTGAAAAGATAAAAATAGATTTTTATCGAAAAGAACTAGTTTTGAACTAGAATTATAATTCTATTTTTTTTTTAAATAAATAAATTGAATTTAAAAAGGGTTTTAAAAATAACCAAAATATCCAATGATTGCATTGGAGTGGATTTGAATCGAAATTGTCTTCGGAATATTTCGATGATTGGAATTCGTGATTATACAGATGTTGTTATGGGAATTTGAAAGATATACATGTATATCGTTATTTCAATACGACATTTGTTAGTCGTTGAGTTTGATATTGAATATAAGCCGATATATTTTCTATTCAGAGCCTTGTATTGAATATCAAATGTGATTTGAGTTTGTCGTGAATGGTGTCTTCACTAACACTGTTCTTGAACCCAGTTGTGAAAAGATTAAATCTTTTTATTTAGATTTAATGAAGTGTACCAATTGAACGATATTTAATTGGAATTGAATTGGTATTGATTTTTGGGTTTATCGTGAACAGTGTTTTAAATAACACTTGTTCTTTAACCCGATAATTAATGGAATGTGATTTTGGGTTTATCGTGAACCGTGTTTTAAATGACACTGATTCTTTAACCCAGTTAAAGATTAAAACTAAGTGGAGTTTTAATGAATCTTTAATTAGATTGAAATGATCGAAAATGGATTATCACCAGTTTTGCTCCAGGCGATGGTTAAATCTTTAATTAGATTTGAACGTGAAATGGTAATTGAATTTACCGATAACACTGTGGTGTTAGATATGAAGTATTACCAGTTTTACTTCATGGGATGAATAGGTTGGGATTGGGAAATAAAATAAATGATTACTTCGGTGTGGTTCGCTAATCCCGACTAGCTTGAATTGATATTCAAAGGAGATTAAAGAATAAATTCAAAGAATTTATCTTGGATAAAATTAATGGGAACTTTTCCCAAAGTATAGGAATATTTGAATAAAAGAATATTCTGAATTGGAATGAGGCGTATGTTGTGTTTGTGTAACACTTTTATAATATATACGCGAGTTATTCAGAAAGACCGGGTTTATCCCATTCTGAATAACTGATTCGACGTGGTGTCGAAGATGAAGACGGTGGTCGAAGACCGGAAGTCTTCACGTCGTTTGGGTGATTACTGATGATCTTGATTGGGCTGTACACCCAAGAAGATGGAAACAGTTGGTGATCGTCCAGACGTACTTGGAGATCGATGGATATGCGGGGTACTAGGTGCCTCCGGTTTCGTTCAGACCCAGAACGAACTTGTAAATGGACTGTGTGTCTGACATTGGATTTTAGTCTGTGTGATTGATCTCTATTAAATATATATCTGTTTGGCGGCGGAGAATTTATTCTCTTGCTTAACGCCCTTCTCTGAGACGTACGAGCTCAGGGGTTATATATTGATGGATATCAAACGCATGGAGTGAATTGCCTGTGTGGCATGCCTAAGTGGCAATTGATCGAGGCTTCTGTTGAAAAGCAAAGTCTTGTGGTGATGATCAAAGCAAGGCCTTTGTGGCGTAGCTTTGTGTAACTTTTACCTCGCGTGTTTCACACCCGGTATGAACCAAAAACGGGAGAGGACATCAGGGAGGACTTACGTTTCTTTCTAGCTAGAAGTGGCGTCAGTGGTTTTACACGCCCTGACGAGTTTGACTTATGTGGTTGTTGCTGTTGCGAGGCGCCTCGGATTGATCGGTCGTTCTCGAACCGATGGAGTCATTTAGTTGGCTCACTTACACCCCATAGGGTGGGGAAACGTAGTGTTCAGGCATAATAATCCACATCGGTGGACCGGCCCTGACGATCAAAAGGGTTGATGCGTTCTGATCCTGTGGCTCGGGCTAGAGAGTCACGAATCGGTTGAGGACTATCTTTTGCTTCGGTTCATAGAAGGAAATCCAATTTCCAAATACGTGACTTTGCGGTTTTATTTGTAAACCTATATATGGCGACATGATATATGGTACCCATGCCGCCTATGATTGATACTTATGATTTGAAGTTGTTTTATACACTATGCACTTATAATATTATCAAATGATTTGTTTTAAACGTATCAAGCATTCTTTGGCTGTTATAAGGGAAAACCCTATCCCCCGGCTTGCGTTGCATTGTGTGATAGGACCTGGGTCTTATAACAGCTTCATTTTTCTTTATTTAGCATTGCGTTGTTAGTTTATGCACTGGTATTCTTGGGAGGAAACCCGTTCCGTGTTATACGGCGTGGTCCCTTGATTTACCTAATGATTTAAAATAAAGATTAACTGTTTTAGTTCTCACACCAGTCCCATGACTGACCTGGAGTTTATTGTTTTGACCTAAACTCTGGGTGCCCTTATTTTGACACGGGCAGCTAGTAGTTTTGGTTTTGCAGATTTATATTCACAGGATCCTGGTTTACAGCTGGAATGATATCCGGAAAGCTTTGTATCCGTATATCTCCTTCAGTTGTGTATTGTATTATTTTCCGCTGCTATGTATTTAAATGTAATTTAAATCTCTGATATTTCTGTGTAATATTTATTCATTTATACTCTGTATATTCTTGTAATCTGATGCATTGTTGTAATATACAATGAAATGTTCTTCTATATGCGTTCTGTTGTGGCTTGTTCTCGAACTATCCGACACTTTCCTTTACGGGGAAGTTACGGTCGGTTAACCTCCTCACGAACACAGACCGCACTCCCCTTTACCTTACATCGCACCACTTACCAGGCCAAAATCCCAACATCGGCCCCTTCTGCTACCTTAATCAAATCGCAACTTCTTTTCGGTGGTTCAAGGTCGAGCCTTCAGATGATCGAAAGTGGAATAGGGGAAATCCTTAGCATCGAGCATCAGGGAACATCGCTCTTCCTGTTTTCCCCCTTTTTTTTATATGCGAGTTCGATTTCTGATGTTAAGAGGAATCAGGGGATTCATGTTTATATAAATGAAAAATGGGGAAGTCGCTTTCGTAGGGTACAAATGGAAGTACACTAAATTAAATACGATTTGATTTTTAATTAATTTGATTTGATTTTAAAAAAAATTATTATTTTTAAATAGATACTGATTTGATTTCGATCTTATCCACAATCAAATATCTCAGGGTCCAGTAGTTTAAATCATGAACCGCTATTTTAACGTACTGACCGACGCTTCAATATTATTGCATTATTCTGAACTAAACTGAATATATTTTAGTATTTAATTTGAACGTAAATATAAATAAGCATAATAAATTAATATAATATAATTTAAATTCAAAAACAAATAAATTCCCTGATAATAAATTATTATTATTGTTTAAATTCAAATAAAATTCATATAAAATATTTTGACTCCATTTCAAATTGAATTACTTAAGATCCTTGTATTACGATAGTTTTGTCGATAATTCAATATAAAAATTGATTTATATTATCAACTCAATATTTAAAATAATATTAAATACTCAAAATAAATCGACCAGAAAATCTGGGTCGTTACATTCTTCCCCCCTTAAAATAATTTCGTCCTCGAAATTGGTAAGATAGGAAAATGGTTCAAATCCATTACTTTTCAAAATCTCACTTCTGTTGAAAGTCACCTCTTCATATTTCAACAAATTTAGTTCCACCAAAACTTTTGGTTTTCCTTCATTTAGTTCGAATGATCTATGATCAATCCATTTATATCCAATCTATATTCCGTTAAACCTATTCAAATTGATTCTGGTTAATTGATTCACTTAAATCCATTTAACTAACTTAAGTTAAATTCCAATTTTAGAATCCAAATCCCAGGGTTTTCATTTCAAATCCCTTTGAAATCATTTAAACATGTATGTATATTTATAATCTTTTCAAATTCAAAATATTTGAATCTTCCAACTAAATTTGTTTACTTCCAAACAAATTCCCATCAAAAAATTTCTAAGGTAGCAATCCATCACTTAGAAACTTGAAAATGAACATTGATGATGTCGCGACCACCATCAGAATTATTTCCCAGCCACCGAAGTGAGTTCAGTGCTTAAACAATTTCAAAATCCATTCAAAATCCTTTTAAAACAAAACTATATTGTTCTAATGTACTTCCAAAAATATTTCAAACTTCCCAGGATTTAAATTTCAAATTCTGGTTTGAAATCAAATTTCAATTCATTTCATTTGTATATGTTATTCATATACAAATTTTATTTTGGTTATATATAACCATTCCAATTTTTATAATCAAATTTGATTATAACGATAACAATCAACACATCCAATAATTTCAGAAAATTATTAGTTTTATATCAAAATAGAATTTTGGTAAAATTATTTCATTCACCCACTAAAAACAATATTGTGTCAATTTCTCTGTTCAAGTGTTTAGAAATTCCTATCGATTTTGTGGCATCCCACAATTCGATCAGAATTCATAATCCACTCAACAGACTAGCCAACACAATATAAAACAATTATTTTAATCAATTACAAATACGCTCACTCGTAGATATACACTTAACTCATTCTAGGGTACTGCTGACCCTATCTTTAATGAGCACATGCCTCACAAGCCTAGGTATTCGCTCAACCTAAGCTCTGATACCAACTGTAAAGGCCCGCAAATCCGTACTATCTGAGTTGACTAATAACACCACACGTCCAACCCAGATTGCACAGAAATACGAATCATTATTAGAAAGAAGTTAGAGGATGAGAAATAGAAAGAAAGAAATATTAGAATAGAAGAAAATGAAGATCGTAAACACACAGCGGAACGAATAAAATATATTATATAACATAACTTTTGAAATACAAATCAGTAGCTTTATATATAAACCACTATCAGAGCACAACAGTTATTCCTGGAACAGTTATAAACACCTGTTTCTAGATATAACATAGTACACAGCGGAAATATGATAGTCTATAGCTAACTGTAGAAGCCTCCTCATTCCAGCTCCTACAAATGAATCTGTAAAATCCCGACTAATTGACTGCCCGTACAACTTTTGGCACCCAAGAGTTTAGGGAAAAACAAACAAAATAAACTCTGGGTCAGTCATGGGACTGGTGTGAGTAAACTCCAACCAATTATTTAACTGTCAAAATCCTTTCGAAAGAAAAGATAATAGTAAGACCAGCCCACACATAAACATGGACGGTTTTTACCTTACTATAACCCAAAACACTTTAATAAAAAAATCCAGTGATATTATAATAGTGTCTAAATCAAATAAATAATAATCTAGCGGAACGCTTGCATCTCACGCTCCACATATATAGTATAAAATCAAAAACCGCAGGGCGCTTATTGGAGATTGGATTTCCAACATGACAAGGTATGGGACCACCTGCCGATAGTATATCTCTAGAGAGGAATACACTGGGTTCAACAAGAACGTCTTACAACCCGGCCCACACATGACCGAGCACTCATTTCGCTTGAGTGTGTCGGATGTATATCACCAACGGTTGGGATAAGCCAACGTTTCCCGAAAAGGGACAGCATCGAATAGAATAAGGAATTAAATGAATCTCTAGATAGGTGATTATACATCCTAATGGGAGCGACCCACATAGCCATGCCGCCTGCCCGATTTTTGTCATTTCCCGGTTGTTGAGGCCTGAGGCTACGATTACTTTCCATTCATTGATAGCACAATTACTTTAAATGCCACATTGTCAGATCCGTTAATCACTTATTGATTTGCACAAATATTCTGGAAGTTATGCTAAGGGAATAAATCCGTTGCAACCATATATATTTATACAGACCAACTCATGCGATCATTGGAAATACTTTGTCAGACATTCGTCCATATACGTTCATTCTGGGATTGAACGAAACCGAAGGCAAAATTTCTATTAATAGAAAAAGCCATTGCACTTCACTCCATCTTCGATTATCTTCATATAATCTGATTCGTAACGCTACTGCCAATACAGGGTGGTTCACGGATAATAATCCAACCGGTCTCTCCATATTGACAACGATATTGGCAAATACATCGATAGTCGGTTATTTTACAATCGAAGAAAAACAAGCAAACATTCATCCATAACATCCATCAATCACTGGGCCATTTAATTTATATTTCATTAATTCAGATACTTCTCCACTTCCTTTATCAATATTTATTAACTAAATAATTTCAATGATCTCGTTGGACTTTTACGCCATTTGGGAAAAACATTTCCCTATATCACCTCCTTTTATCTTCTACACTTAGAAAATATATTCTATTTGAAATTTAAAACAATTTCAATCACTTATCTCTTTCCCGACTACTTTAATTAGACTCAGGAAAGATTTACTTTTATATTTCCCAAAATTCCACCACTTGGGTTAAACGAATGTTGTGTAAAACATTGTTACAACAACCCAAAATATTTTATTTAACTAACTATTTTCCACCACTTCTCTTCGAGGCTGGATCTTGCTATTTATCAATTAAAAATGCAATCAATCAAGTTGGGGTATAATTACCACTCAGACCTTGACTGAAAACATCCTCAACTTCAAAACGACAAAACCACTTATCTCGAATAAACAAACTATAAAACCCAATTATTCATTTTTAAAACATGTATATGGTTCGCTTTCTATTTCTAATTTATAGATTTCTCTTTTTGTTTACAATATTCTATATTTTATTTCGTTTCCTTATCGAATTCTATATATATATCAATACATTGATTTCTAACTATCAAATTATCTTAAAAATATTCTAACTCCTTAAATTTCCGGAAAATTTCGCCATAACCTCCCTTGTACCGGGAGCATCGAGATATTTCAAATAGCCTCCCATGGCCTTCACCAATCCAAAAGAAAAATAAAAAGCCAAGCGACTTGCCGATATGGCACATAAAATCTCATATAAGAATTTAAACATGTACCTTTTTGTTGGGAACTTAAATTAAAATCTTCATACACTTCGTCCCATACCTGCTCAACCTATATTTACCTGTTTTCAATTTATCCCAACTAAATTCGTCATCCCTAACTCAATTTTGCTAATTTCTTCTTTAATTAGCTATTTTGCCAAATCCCTTTATTTTGAACATATCATGTTCAAATATATTTTAATTTGCTTATAAACAAGTAGAATTTCATTTCTAACTTGAGTTCCCAATTCGATTTCGGATATGAATCCATAAAACCAATTTATTTATCCAACGCCAATTTCGATTCAAAACTTGATTAACTATTTATTCTTCAAAATTAGTTAAATCTATCTCATAACTAAAAATCTGATTTTTGTTTTCAAAAATCATTTCACTTACTTCACTGGAGTTCATATTATTTTATATCTCCAGTGTGGCTTTTTTCTAATGGTAAATTGGGATTTTATTTCTTTAAAATCCTTTTATTTATTTAAATAAACCGTTATGGTTTTAAAATGATTTTGGAACTACTTTTCTAAAAATTTGATTTTGACATAATACAAAATCTGTTCGATGAAATTTAGACTTTTCTCCTCAGTTAGAAAACTATTATCAAATCGGTCCTGACGTTTCTTGTTTCAAAGAATTCCGACTCCAATTGGGTTCTGTATACTCAATTGAAGTTCGTAACGCTAATTTACGAACTGCAGCACTGCGGCGAGTTCGTTTTAATTATATTTATAAATATAAACGTTTAAAATTCGTCTATAATAAATTCAACTTCATTCTGATATATTTTGAATATATATATATATATAACAAATCAATTTTCCAGTTCAACATAATATTTCGATCTTCTAAAATTGTCGATTTTTCCTTATTCACTAATAATTCATTTATACTTCGATCTTCTATATTTAATTTCAATTCCTTTTATAAATTATACATCCTTTGGATTTATTTCTATTCTGTTAAAAATCCACATTCCGAAATATATTTCGTCGTTCCCATTTCGAAATGATTTCAACTTTCTATTTTCAAATTCTATTTCAATCTATTTGAATCATATATTCAAATTCCATTTCAAACTATTTGAATTCTATATTCAAATTCCATATTTAAAATCTCTTTATTTAAATTCCATTTTACTTTCGATATTCAAATTCTACATTTAAATTTCCTTCATATTTTCTATATTCAAATTCCATTTTTGAATTCCATTTGGGTTTCTATATTCAAACTCTATTTGAATTTCTATATTCAATTTCTATTTGAATTTTCTTTATTCAAATTCTATTTTCAATTCCATTGAACTTCATATATTCAAATTAACTTCTATTTAAATAAATTCGAATTAATCGAATTCAAATCATAAATCCTTATCGATTTATTTTCGTTTAATTTATATTCTGAACATCAGAATAAATTCCATTGTTTATTTCTTTAAAATGATTTCCCCCATTTCTATTTTTAAATTCACATTTGGATTTAAATATTCAAATTATCCAAATGATAAATTTTTTCCCCATTTTATTTACAAACCCAATTTATTTTACTTATTTATATATTTAAACAAGTCCCGATTTCAATTTCCTTTGAAATAGATATTTCTACTTTGGAAAAATAGTTTTCCCTTTTTCAAATTCAAACTTATAATTTATTTCTGGATTATCCAATGAAAATTCTCTTCCCTCCATTTAAAACTTCGTTTATAAATGAACTTCTTGTTTTATTCCTTTAAAACAAGTTAATATTTTTTATTCCATTCAAATTTCAAATTCTATTTTAGAAAAATAGAATTTCCCCTTTTCACTATGGAAATTTCCTTTTTCGATATTTTCAAAGATCAACACTTAGGCCCAGTGATATTTAAACACCAAACAATCAATTATTTATTTTTTTGGTTTTCTAACACATCATATATGATAGTATATTTGCAAACAAATAAACAAACAGATAATATATTTTTGAGGAATCCAGTCGGATTCCTCCAACCTGTTTTCCTGCATCCACAGACGTTAGTCAACATAAATAATACCCATCCTGCTTCAAGGCAGGATATCGCGGTATAAAAGGGGATCCACTTATATATGTGGGCGTAGTGTCATCCGCTAATGATACCGCGGGCATCCGCTAATGAGACTGCGGGAATCCAACCAATCATCAACCCTATATATATATATATATATATATATATATAATTGCCAACTCCAAATAACTAATATATTTAAATCAACCAAACAACATTCAAACAAGCAACAAAAATTATTTTTAACTAATAAAAATAATTTTAAATAAAAGGTGAGTGAGATTTACTCACCAGGGTTTTCATTTGCGATCCATTCCGTTTTAAATTCTTAAACGCTGAATTATGTCTACCGCAGCTACGGGTTAGACGATTTGATTCCGCTCGATAAAATCTTGTATAAGTTTAACATAACATTAATTATTTAAGCTATTAAACAGTTTAATGTAATAACAAATTTAATTATTAAATTAAAATAATTACCTTAATCTCGTTTATCCCCTAATCTCCTTCTCTAGTGCAAACACAACCTTCCAATTCCAACATCCGAACCAGCTCCTGAGCACTTCACTATGACCATGACTTGAAACTCCAATATCACCCCCGTTATTGACGAAATCAACCACCGATTTAAAGAGCAACTTTGATTTTGTTGCATTTGATTAACTTAATCAAAGAAATCACTGGTAAACATACAATTAACTCCTATGCTTAACACTTTTCAACCCATCTACAGTTAAATGCATCTTGAATTCTCATTGTCGAATACACAACCCATTTTCCCGTTTTATCGAACAAGAATCCAAAACGAGCTCATCCTTCCCCATAAAAAAACACAGATCGAACTTCTCTACTGAAATGCCTTACTGTACCAAAGACTTCTCTCGTCGGGTTAGTCATTCCATCTCTGCCTTCCACCGCACACTCACTCAGTCCACCACAAAACTATCGCCCCTTCACACTAGCATCGATCTTTACTGACATCACAGATCCGAGTTCCTATCCCCCAACTGTTGGAACACCCAACGTTTGCACTCAATGAATTTGTCGATCACCCCTCAGCCCTTAAACCAAATCACCCTTCTTCCTGTCGCGATTTCAACCATCGCACCCTTCTCAAAACCGCAGATCGATCCTTCAGAAACCACAACTCCTCCCACGAACACAGACCGCACTCCCCTTTACCTTACATTGCACCACTCATCAGGCCAAAATCCCAACATCGGCCCCTTCTTCTACCTTAATCAAATCGCGACTTCTTTTCGGTGGTTCAAGGTCGAGCCTTTAGATGATCGAAAGTAGAAGAGGGGAAATCCTTAGCGTCGAGCATCAGGGAACATCGCGCTTCCTGTTTTTCCCCTTTTTTTTATATGCGAGTTCGATTTCTGATGATTCATGTTTATATAAATGAAAAATGGGGAAGTCGCTTACGTAGGGTACAAATGGAAGTACACTAAATTAAATACGATTTGATTTTTAATTAATTTGATTTAAAAAGATTTGTTTTATTCTTTTTTTGATTCTTCGATTTGATTTCAATCTTATCCACAATCAAATATCTCTGGGTTCAGTAATTTAAATCACGAACCGCTATTTTTACGTACTGACCGACGCTTCAATATTATTGCATTATTCTGAACTAAACTGAATATATTTTGATATTTAATTTGAACGTAAATATAAATAACCATAATAAATTAATATAATATAATTTAAATTCAAAAACAAATAAATTCCCTGATAATAAATTATTAATACTATTGTTTAAATTCAAATAAAATTCATATAAAATATTTTGACTCCATTTCAAATTGAATTACTTAAGATCCTCGTATTACGATAGTTATGTCGATAATTCAATATAAAACTCGATTTATATTATCAGCTCAATATTTAAAATAATATTAGATACTCAAAATAAATCGACCAGAAAATATGGTTCGTTAAAAGTTCTAATTATAAATCCTTCGATTTACTTACTCATTTTATATTCCGAATTCCGAAATAAAAAACTATTTTTCTATTTCCAATCGCTTCCCAATTCACCCTCATATTCGAATTTAAATCTCTAAATTATCTAACGATAATTTATTTCACTTAATTTATAAACAACGTTTAAAATTTTACTTGTTTATTATCTATTTAAACCAAGTTTTCATTTCAAATCTAATTGAAACTTAATTCCTTTAATATTTCGAAATTTCAGAATAAAACCCGTCCTCCTCTTTTTGAAACGATTCCCAATTAAATTTATAAATTCATAATTGAATTTAAACTTCTAACTTATCTAACTATAATTTATCTCACTAAATTATAAAACATCATTTATAATTTAACTTCCTTGTTTTATAAAGTTAAAACAAGTTTTCCATTTTGAAATCTATTTTACACCAAAACGTTATTTTGGAGTATTCTATTTCTTATAACTTATCTATATAAATATAGATCTATTCTTATGTCTTATCTCAGTTTCTATTTAAATTGAATTTAAATATCCTATTTGGGAATAATCTATTTTTATAAATCCGACATAGTCGAATTTTAAACATAAATCCTTAGGGTTTATTCAACTTTATTTATATTCCGAATATCGGAATAAAGTTAATCTTTTGTTATTTATACCGATTCTAAGTTCTCACTTTAAATTCACTTTTGAATTTAAATGTTTAAATTATCCAAATGATAAATTTTCACCTTTCTATTTACAAACACCATTATTAAACAAGTCTGGCTTTCAAATAAAATATTTCTTCTTTGAAAAAATATATTTCCCTTCCCAAAGTCACACTTGTATTTCTATTTTCAGAATTATCCAATGATAATTCATTTCACTTTATTTATAAACTTCGTTTATAAGTGAATTGATTGTTTTTATTCTTTAAAACAAGTTAATATTTCTATTCTATTCAAATTTCAAATTCCATTTTTGAAAAATAGAATTTCCTTTTGAAATCTGGAAAAATTTCCTTTTCATGATATTTTTAAATATCAACATTTAGGACTAGTGATATTTAAACACCGAACAACCAATTATTTATTTTTCTAACACATCATATATGACAGTATATATGCAAACAAATAAACAAACAGATAATATATTTTTGAGGGATCCAGTTGGATCCCTCCAACCTGTTTTCCTGCATCCAAATATATTAGTCAACATAAATAATACCCATCCTGCTTCTAGGCAGGACATTGTGGTATGAAGGTCATCCACTAATATATATTTGTGGGGCACATAGGGAAATCATCCGCTATGAAACCGCGGGCATCCGCTAATGAGACTACGGGAACAATCCAATCATCAACCCAATATATATATATATATAATTGTCAACCCTAAATAACTAATATATTTAAATCAACTAGAAAGCACTCAAACAAGCAAAAACAATTATTTTTACCAAAAAAAAATTCTAAATAATGGGTGAGTGAGATTTACTCACAATGATTTTCCTTTTGCCAAATATCCTGTTAAATCCCAAATTTAATGGCTACAGTTGTCTTGACCGAATCCATTCAACATCTACGATTATTAAATTTTATTCAACGATTAATCTGTTTCTAATTTAAATTAACCTAACAGATAAATAAATAAATTTATGTATTTTTAAAAATTAAACCATTTGTATATTTAACGCTTACTTAAATAAATAAATAACAGATGTTAATTACCTTTTAAACATTTTTCTCTTCATTTCCTTTTCTTGTTTATTTGAGAATCCGACAACTCACCTACTTCTTCAAAAAATCATACCATCAACTCAACCCTACTCCAAACTGCCCACTCCACCAATGTTTATTAACAAATGGAAATCTTTACATTTACCAAGCGATATCATCATTTCCAGAGCCATCCGCACTTTGAAAACACCACCTGACGGTCCCTTCAATCAACTCTGCCAAAACAATCACCAGCACCTTACTTCAACATCATTTCATTTTTGCTCCAGACACAACACCAACAAGCGACAGTTGCTACATCCCTTATCCCAAACTCGAACAGCCCTACTTCATCCTCTACATCGCAGTGCTCAAGTTTCATCCCAATACAAGCATCGGCCCTTCCATTGTTCAACTGTCACACCAAATCACTTCAGATCAGTCACCAAACTCCAAAACCCACATCGATACTGCCTTGAATCTGAACATCGTCGCCACTAGAAATCCACCCTTCCACTCGCGAACTCCCAGAAGCCAAAACCCTAAATTCTGTTTGAAATTGACATCGCACAGTGACATCGCACCTCTACAGACTCCTCTAGCGACGACGAATTCATGCGCGACTCACTCGAGCTCGCCCCTTTTCAGCATCGATTCCCGACATCGCGACTTCGATTTTGTCCCCTTTCATTTTCGAATGAGTTGGTTACTGAGTGCGGCCATTTTATTTGTGAGGCTTTGATCGAATTGTTTTCAGAAGAAAAGAATACATAGGAGAGCATATGCATGTAAATATATAGAGGGAGAGAACTTCATCGCTAAGGAATTGGATTTAGCAAATCTTTTTAATTAAATTTGATTAGACATAAAGTGATTTTTTACTCTTTTAAAATGGATTCTGATTTGATTTCGTATTTGATATAATTTGATATAAAGGGATTTTTATTTTTTTAAACTGATTCTGATTTGATTTCAAGCTTATACAAAAAATCAAATATTTCGGGGTTCCCAAATTGAGATCGTGAACCGCTATTTTAATGCACCGACCGACGTTTCAATATTATAGCGTTGTACTGAACTCAGCATAATATATTCTGAAATTAATTTGAACGTATATATAAAATAATCAAAATAAATTAATATTATTATTCTCATTCTAAAAGATTGATTATCTGAACTGTTTTCAATTCGGTTTTAACTTTGAATTCAGCGAAATTCATTTTCGTATTTCGATAATTATATATATTCGAAATAAATCGTATTTCAATTATTAAATAGATAAATCAATATAAAAATTGATTTATATTATCAGCTCAATATTTAAAACCATATTAAGTATTTAAAATAAATCGACCAAAATACGGGTCGTTACACATAAGTTTCTTTGTTCCTTGTAAGTGTATTGGTATTTATTTGCAGCTTTCCAATGATCAATGCCTGTATTGTTTTGGTAGCGACCTAGCATGCCAACTGCAAAACCGATGTCTGGTCTAGTGCAAACCTGTATATATCTCGAACTCCCTTCAAAGATGTATAAGGATAGTCTCTCATTCCATAACGTTTAACTCAGTTTAAGGAAATTGACTTAAGATAATTTTGTCCCCTTTTTGAATTGGAGCGGAGTTAGGATCACATGACGCTACGCCAGAATTTTCTAAAACTTTTGTGATATAGGCATTTTGAGGTAATCCTAAAATCTTAAGTGATCAATCACGGAATATTTCTATCCCAATCATATATAAAGTGTCTCCCGTATCTTTCATTTCAAAGTTTTGAGAAAGAAAATCCTTGGTTTCCTGTAATAAACCAAGGTCACTACTTGATATTAAGATATCATCAACATATAGAACCGGAAATGCAAACTTACTCCTATTGAGCTTCAGGTATATCCATTGATCAACCATGTTTTCAGTGAACCCAATAGTGATAATGGAATCATGGAACTTAAGGTACCATTGTCTAGAAGCTTGCTTTAGTCCATATATCGACTTTTTTAACAAATAGACCATGTTTTCCATTCCATCTATAATGAAGCCTTCTGGCTGAGCCATGTAGACTTCTTCTTCTAAACTCCCATTCAGAAAAGTCGTTTTCACATCCATTTGATGTAACTCTAAGTCAGAATGAGCTACTAAATCCATAATGATCCATAGAGAATCCTTTTTTGAGACTGGAGAGAATGTCTCATTATAATCGATGTCTTCCTTTTGATGGAACCTTTTAGATATAAGTCCAGCCTTATGTCGTTCGATTTTATCAAGAGAGTCACACTTTGTCTTATAGACCCACTTACAACCGACTTTCTCATGTCCTTGTGGTAAATCGACCAAGTCCCAAACTTTATTTGTAGCCATAGATTTCATCTTTTCAAATATAGTATCAGTCCATTTCTCAGGATCTTCACTTTTCATGGCTTGTGAATACGTAGTTGAATTTTTTTCCAATCCCATGTTAAATTTACATTCTTGCAAGTACAACATATAATCATTTGAAATAGTTGGTCTTCTTGGTTTTGTGGATATGATCATTGATAATTGGTTCTACAGCATTGGCTTGACCAACAACATTAGGAAGAACAATATCGAATGAAATTCTAGGCAAAGGAATTGTTGGTGCCCAAATCCCTTTAGTGACCACTTCTCTTACTTGATCACTCCCACTAACTTCACCATTCTCAAGGAATTTAGCATTATTAGTTTCTAAAATTCTGGTACTATGATTAGGACAATAAAATTTATACCCTTTTGATCTTTCTGGATGCCAAATATAAAACCCACTGATGGTTTTTGGATCGAGTTTCTTCTCACGTGGACTATAAATGCGAGCCTCTGTTGGACATCCCCAAATGCGTAAATATCTTAAACTGGGTTTTTGTCCTTTCCATATCTCAAAAGGTGTTTTAGGGACAACTTTACTGGAAACCCTATTCAAGGTATACATAATGGTCATGAATGCATGCATTGATATGGACAAGTTCGAATCACTCATCATACCCATAACCATCTCTAAAAGTGTACTATTACGTGTAACACCCCACGTCCGCTAAGGTCACTCATAACAGGGGAATGCCTTAGTTTCGGTGAAGTATTTTAAGTGAATATAGAACAGTAAAATTACAACAAGACAGATATAAGTAATACTTGAAAATTTAAAACATTATTTCATTGCAGCGGAAAGTAATACATGTTTGGTTACGTCACAAAACCATAAACCAAAGTCAAGTACATAATATCCATCTTGATAAAATAGAAGTACATAATCCCACTACATAACTCATAGCCATAAAAGGAAAGATAAGCTCGGCTTCACTTCAGAGGTCCAAGCTCCATAGGATAGATACAGCAATCAGATCAAAGCCCACTAGCACCAGGCCCACTCTAATAACCTGGGGTTGGGGGAAAAAGATAAAAACAACGGGGTCAGACATAAGTCTGAGTGAGTCCTATAACCCTAATAATACAATCATTAAAATAACCAGAGAAGACATAAGTTGATATACGGTAACGACTGGGGATGAATGGCTACACTAAGCAGCTTGGTAAACTTAGGATAAACTAAGATCACCGTAAAGACGCATTTACCCACCCAAGGATAATTACTAAATTACACCGCCCCAGACCTACTCAAAGATAATTCCTACACTGCACCACACCAGTTTTACCTACCTAAGATTAATTCCTACTTAAAGGTTGATCCCACTAAATGTACTTAGTAATTTTTACCCAGTAGTTTCTAGTACCCCTACATAGGTGCCGTCTGCCCCTATCATTACTAGGTGTACCCACTACTCCCAAGCGATCGGCTCCCTAACGTAGATACCCGTGCTGGTCCCACAATGGGGTGTATCATTTCCCCAAAGTGGCAACCTGATAATATCAACGGTGCACGGCTTTATATCTACACGATGTAACAACGATTTACTAACCAGCCCGGGTCCACACACGCATATGAAACCCGTTGGTCCTACGTTGCCACCACTAACCCGTTTTTGGCCTCTTATAGTCAAGCCCAATATGCGTGTCCCGTCACTCGACTTGGGTCGAGCCCACAAAGATACGTTTGGGATATTGGTTGAGATGGGCCCCCACAAGCTACCACTTAAGCTTGTTATTTTGTCTAGTGTATCCCACTTAACCGCTTTAACCATGTTCACTTACATGTTATAAATACTTTGGTTAAGTCATTAATCATATTTTAATTACCACTCAAGGCACCCACTAGATTTCCACATGACACCCAAGTCCTTTACTTAATTCCCACATGCCACCCGAGGCACTTACTTAACCCCTTAATCATGTTTAATTACATGTTCCACTTTGGTTAAGTATTCTAATCGTGTTTTCTATTGCCACCCAAGGCAACCCACTAGTTTCCTCATGCCACCCCAGGCACCCACTTAACCTCTCATGTCCCTCTACATGCTAATGTGGTTAAGTGTTCCTTAATTAATTAATTAAGATCGTAACCTTTGTAAAGACCTCTCACATTAGACTGTCTTTTATGACCGCTGGTTAAGCCGGTTGGGTCCGGGCAGCCTTATGTCATAACCGAGTCTAACCTCGTGTCTTTACATTAATCACGTATTTAGTTTGTGCCTAAGACCTCTCACATTGGGCTAACATTTGTAGCAACTGGTTAAGCCGGTTGGGTCCGGGCAGTTTTACGCTACAACTGAGTCCAACCTCGTGTCTTAGTCAATTAATTACACCTAATTAATCACCCTCATAATTTAAATTAATTATCCCTAATTAATATTAAGCTTTTCATAACATGGGTAGACCTAACTCAATAGGTAAATTCCCATGGGGTAGACCTAACTCAATAGGTAAATTCCCAACACAATGGGTACACCTAACTTAATAGGCAAATTCCCATACTATGTTCCTTTATTTTATGTTATGCATAATCATATTAATTTCACACAATCTTATTAACTTATGCATTTAATTAACCCCATCGTTCCCACGTAATTTCGTTCTCATGACATAATTCATATAAAAGGTGCCAACTTGCATATGAATGAACATGTTTCAAAGGTGCCATCTTGCATATTAACAAACACATAACTTGCATATAAACTTGCATAATATGTCACATAACTTGCATATAATCTTGTATAACATGTCACATAACTTGCATATAATATGTCACATAACTTACATATTCACTTGCATAATATACTTGCATATTAACCCATAGACTTGCATAATGTGTCATCATGAACTTGCATATTAACAAACATGTAACTTGCATATTAACAAACATGTAACTTGCATAGCATATCTTGCATATTAACATACATGTAACTTGCATATTAACGAACATGTAACTTGCATAGCATATCTTGCATATTAACATACATGTAACTTGCATAGCATATCACCAAGAACTTGCATATTAACAAACATGTAACTTGCATAGCATATCTTGCATATTAACATACATGTAACTTGCATAGCATATCACCAAGAACTTGCATATTATCAAACATGTAATTTGCATAGCATATCTTGCATATTAACATACATGTAACTTGCATAGCATATCACCAAGAACTTGCATATTATCAAACATGTAACTTGCATAGCATATCTTGCATATTAACATACATGTAACTTGCATATTAACAAACATGTAACTTGCATAGCATGCATATGATCACATAGCCCACAACTTGCATATTTAGCATCATGCAAACATAACATACATCATATTAAACTTGCATAAACTTACATACTCAACATGCATAAACATAAGATTAATGCTAACATCATATCATATGATTCAAGACTCATTAATCCACATACAAAACCATAAATCCCATCACATCTCATCTACTTATTTTAACAAAAGATCATCAAAGTGATAGAAACTCACTACTAGCAAATTTGCACTCCAAATGAAGAAGATTAAGATGCTTAGAATGGATTAGAAGTTGATTAGCTTGCTTTCCTCTTCATTGATTTGTGGAGGCCATGATCAAGTTTCATTTTGCCATAGTTTAGTTACTAGGTTTAATTATGAATGAATTAGGGTAGGGTTGTGGTCTTATTTATAGGATTAGGTTGCATTTTAGACCCTTAGATTAACCCTAGATTAGTTTAGGACCCTTAGATCTCGGAACTCTCCAGAAATCAGCCCTAAGACCAAGCCCAAACCCCAAACTGGTGCACCCAACCACAGAACTCTCTAGAAACTGTGCAGGTTTCTTGGCTCGGCACGGGCGCACTTCCCAAGTGCGCCAGTCTATTTTTGTACTGGCGCACTTCACAAGTGCGCCAGTGCATTTTTGTTCTGGCGCACTTCACAAGTGCGCCAGTGCATTTCTGGCCTGTTCCGGGTTCTTCTGCCTAACTTCGTTCGTCCATATCTCTTTCATACGGACTCCGATTCTCGAAAACTCGGACTCTATTTCGCGTATTTTTCCGAGACGAACGCAATGACGCAGCCCGTTTCCCTTGATTCCCACATCTAGGATTAGTTATTCTTCAAGTTGTGAATTTTAGTATTAACCGAAATTCGGGGTGTTACATTCTCCCCTCCTTAAAGGATTTCGTCCCCGAAATCTCTAAGCTAAGGAGAATGCATATCCTACCATCCAAACAACCATCTACTCAATCCATCAAACACGAGCATCCATTGTCCTTAAACAATTTCTAATGATGTATGAGCATATGCGAAAAGTGTGTGTATATGTTCCCTATCTAATGTACGAACATATGCAAACCATGATAGTGCCATGCATCCAATATGTATGCGAGATAACCCTATCGACACATACCGTATCTATATGAGTGCACAATCATTCACCAAAATGCATCATCCATATGATAACACAATCATTATACATCCATAAATATAGCTAACTACACACAATTTTATGCAATATGCAATATGAAGTGATTGAGCCGATCTAGTGCCTAGAGTGTGTATATATGCATCCACGAGCAACCACTAGCAAACACTTGCATCCACTTGCATCCATCAACCATAACATGTCTCAAACACATGTTTCAACCATAGGTTTTCCCTATCTAAAGGTCAAACAGGACTAACGAGAGGACCTACTAAAGATAAGATAAGTACTAGGCAAGCGATAAAGGAGAAGTTAAAAGACATACTCTCCAAAAGAAATGGATACAAAGAATGCGTTGTAACGACACGGATTTCGCCCGGACCTAATCGATCGCTAAACCGACCAAGACCGTTCGAATCCCGCATACGCTAACTTTGGGTATACAACACATCAGAACAAATAACAGAAGACTTCAATAAACATCATAATAATGTTACATCAGAGTACAGAATATCAGAGTATATCGAAAATAATACACAGCGGAAGATAAATTTACATAAATGTAATACAATGCACAGCGGAAATATAAACTACACAGCGGAAGACTGTAAATGCCTGGACACAGCTTAAAGCTTCAATCCAGAATCCTGCTCAATACATCTGCAAAATAAAACTACTCGACTGCCCGTGTGGAAAATAGGGGCACCCGAGTTCGCAAGGGAAAAGCAAACTACAGGTCAGTCATGGGACTGGTGTGAGAACTCAAAAACAGTTGTTAACTTTGTTCAAAAATAAGGCAAATCACGGGACCACGCCACTTTCGCGGAACGGGTTTACCCCCATGAAAGCCAGTGTATAAACAACAATCAATATAGATATATGGATCTACTATGCATCAATCAACATGCAATATCCCAATCTACTCATTTAGATTAATCACAACACTTAGATTTTCCAAATCCAATTCAATTTACAGAAATTATTCCTTTGGATTTTATTCCCGATTTCTTATTTCAAATCATTTGAAATACATATCTAACTTTCTATATCAAAGTAGATTTCACTTCGGGATCTCAAATCAAATCATTTGGAAATGTGAATTCCAAAACATAACAATACATACAAACAAGTATGCAACCAAATATCGTGCTCCCCATCGACAAGGCAAAGGGTACGCACCTCGCAACTCGATATATATATGTGCACCTACCCCACATAGGAGTAGGCTACACCGACGATGCACCTCCCACTCAGGAGAGCATACACCGCCCTCTCACCCATACTTTTAGTCTCAGGGTTACCCGAATCTTTAGTCACATACTAAATCATTTCATATCCCGAAGTAGGGAAAATCATTTCACAACGTAATAATCACAAGTACTTTCAAAATATAGTACTTCACATCAGTAATTCACGCATATGATCAGTCACTATTAATCACATAACCTTTAAGCTCGTACGTCTCAAAGAAGGGTGTTAAGCAAGAGAATAAATTCTCCGCCACCAAACAGATACATCATCAATAGCAACTAATCGAATATGCGATGAACCACAATGTAACATATAATACATTTTCTAAATCACTTTAGAAATCATCGGGTTTTGGGCCTCGAAATCCTTTCTGTTTTATAAAACATTTTTATAAAACATTCCCTGTCCAAAATCGGGAATACATTTCTTTTCACTTAAGAAAAATATCATTTCACAATCATTCGTTAAATTTGAAATGAACACAACATCGCTAAACACCTTATCGTCAAATCGTGAAGTGTTTCACAAGGCGTTAGCACACAGATATTTTCAACCCAACCCAATGCTAAATGTAAAAGCATATTCTGCTCATAAACTGGTCGAGCACAATCCAAACCATCCATCAATCAAATTTGACATTAAATATAAGGTTTTAAATAGAGAGAGTATTGACTTATATTTAACATCAAATCCTGAAACCAACAGATATCATATCGGGAATAACGATATCGATATCTTCCAAATTCCCATCACAATATCTGTAATCACGGAATCCAATATCGAAAATATCCATTGATAATTTCAATTCAAATCTAATCCAATTTATTTATTTATAACCATTGGATTATTTTTCTAGTTAATAACTAGTTCATTTCGATAAAAATCTATTTTTATCTTTTCAAATATGGAGTTTTTCATCCCAATTCTTCCCAAATCATTTCTTATGATTTTACACAAATTATTACTATTTTTAATAATTTTATCAAGGCCTGTACGGTCGATTTCCATCAATGGCCATCGAACTGCACTTACAGCGACCTTTTTCGAATTTGATTTGGACGTATCTCCAAATCCAACCGTTAGATTTCAAATTTCTAATATTCCTTAGAAAGCTCTTTTCGATACGAACCCAACGGTTCTGATTTCAGGAGAATCCGACGGTCGGATCTCCCGTAATGTCCGTTCGAAGTCAATGGTCGAAATTCGCGAACTGCCGCAGCGCGGCGCGTTCTATTCAGGCCATTTATTATATATATAATATATATAATATATATTTCGTCGATTTCTATTTAAAACGAATTATATAAATAGTTTTGAATTCGTTTCAAAAACATTTTCAACTTCCTTTTCAATTCAAATCACAATTGAATTCTTCTTTATAGATTCGTTTTAAAATTCATTTCTATTCAATTCAAATTTCAATTCAATTTGAATTCGTTTTCAATTCAATTCATTTCGAATTCGTTTTCTATTCAATTCAATTCGAATTCGTTTTCTAGTCAATTCAATTCGAATTCGTTTTCTATTCAATTCAATTCGAATTCATTTTCTATTTCAATTCAATTCGAATTCATTTTCTATTCAATTCAATTCGAATTCGTTTTCTATTCAATTCAATTCGAATTCATTTTCTATTTCAATTCAATTCGAATTCATTTTCTATTCAATTCAATTCGAATTCATTTTCTATTCAATTCAATTCGAATTCGTTTTCTATTCAATTCAATTCGAATTCATTTTCTATTCAATTCAATTCGAATTCGTTTTCTATTCATTTCAATTCGAATTCGTTTTCTATTCAATTCAATTCGAATTCATTTTCTATTTCAATTCAATTCGAATTCATTTTCTATTCATTTCAATTCGAATTTGTTTTCTATTCAATTCAATTCGAATTCGTTTTCTATTCAATTCAATTCGAATTCGTTTTCTATTCAATTCAATTCGAATTCGTTTTCTATTCAATTCAATTCGAATTCGTTTTCTATTCAATTCAATTCGAATTCGTTTTCTATTCAATTCAATTCGAATTCGTTTTCTATTCAATTCAATTCGAATTCGTTTTCTATTCAATTCAATTCGAATTCGTTTTCTATTCAATTCAATTCGAATATTTCATATACATCGTTTTCAATTCGAATATTTCATATACATCGTTTTCAATTCGAATATTTCATATACATCGTTTTCAATTCGAATATATATATATATATTCACTTTCAATATATTCGATATTTTCACTTTCGATATATATATTTCATACACTTCTAATATATATAATATTTTCACTTTCGATATATTCGATATTTTCACTTTCGATATATTCGATATTTTCACTTTCAATATATTCAATATTTTCACTTTCAATATATCCGATATTTTCACTTTGCTATATATATAAATTTCACTTTTCATATATTTGTTATTTCACTTCGCTATCAATCAATTTTCACAACAATTTCAACCAATAAATATCGTCCATGGTTTGTGGACGAGGGGCGTATATATATATATATATAGATATTTATATATAGCAATTCACTTTCACTTTCAACACATATATAAAATTATAAAAAGAAATTGAAGAGTGAGAAATCCTCACCAATAGCTATCCAACTACACGATTCTCCCTTTATAGAAATCTTCGCCTTTTGTCGCTTTCACCCGTATTCTCTACATATGTAAAAATCGAATTTTTACTATGTTATTCAATATATAAAGATTGCATTTTGACTTCGCTATTAAATATAAAGATTATATTTTTATTATTCTTATGATGCAACTATTATATTTTTATTGCTTTAAAAATATAAGAATCATACCTTACTATTTCTACTTAACAAAAATTCCATCTTTTCTGTTTTTAAAAATATGATCTTTATTTTCAAGTTCAAAATTTTTCTATTAAAAGATCAAACCTTTTTCTTATTTCAAAGTTAAAAATAAAAATCATTTCCTTTTCCTTTTCAAACCAGTTTTTATTTTCTTTTCAAAACCGTTTTTAAATTATTTTCAAAACAGTTTTTATTTTCTTTTCAAAACCGTTTTTAAATTATTTTCAAAACAGTTTTTGAAACTCTTTTATAAAAAATCTGTTTCTCTTTTATTAAAAATGCAGTTTTAAATTTCTATTCTTTTAAAAATGGTTTTAAATTTCTTTTAAAAATAGTTTTTGTTTTCTTTTAAAAACAGTTTTCAATTTTCTTTTCAAAAATTCTGTTTTCTAAAATTCTTTTAAAAATTCTGTTTTTAAAACTAAAAGAAATCGGTTTAAATTCTCTTTAACAAAATTCTGTTTTTTTTCAAAACTAAAAGAAATATACAGTAATTAATTTTAAATCGTTTTATAAATCAGAAATCATAAAACAAAAATGAAAATAAATATAAAGTAAATGCTTACCGTGGTATGCGAAGGGGAGGAGGGAAGTCGAGGGCGGCTCAGGGAGGCGTCGCGACGAGGTTCGAGGGTTCGACGAGGGCTGCTTCGATTTGCGAGGGTGGTGGGGGCTCCGAGGTGTCGTTCGGTGGGAGGAGGTTGGTCGGGTGGTGGGGGCTTCCGCTCAATCGTCGGCGATGGCTTCCAGGAGTAAGGCGGCGGCGCGATTTAGATTAGGTTTTCTTTTTTTTTTCTTTTTTTTTTATTTCGTTTTAGTATAATGAATCGGGGGGGGGGGGCAACGAAGGAGAAAAGGGGGAAAAGTTTATTTTTTTATTATTTTATTTTATTATTTAAATTTGTACTAGGGTTGACTTTCATATCCGACCTCGAAACGAGGCCCACCGCCTGTCGTCCATAGCGTTTTACCCCCATTCCGAACACAATGGGATATGTATCGTAAGCCGGTTTGATCGTTACAATCAGTTTCCATTGAATTTACATTTAAATCCTTATATTGAATTTTAAACGTACATTTCAAATTACCGGGGTCACATACTAACTAGAAAAATTCCTGAAAAATATTTTCTAGCTTCGTATTGGCGATACGGTCCTAACAAAACTAGTTTCGTCGAATTCTGAGACCGTTTGAAAAATGGCCAATTTCCAGTCGATTAAATTCAACAGAAACTGGTCAAACGCGTTTTCTTTTGCCACGCTCACATATTGATTCGAAAAATTATGAAATTTGAAACCTAGCAATAGTTTGACATCCCGGACCCGACAAAAGTGGTTTCGTCGAATTCCGAGGCCATTTGCAAAATGTCTATTTTTAAGGGCCTTATATATATAAAAATATATATAAATTCCACAGCGACTATTTCTAATTTTAAACTGGACATATCTTATCATTTCTAAGATGAAATCCCAGTTTGTTAACTTCGTTACAAAGATATAGTTATACAGATTCAAATATTTCTTGTTTCGTTCAATTCTGACTTATATTGAATTCTGTATATTCATTTGAAATTAGAAATCGAATTTTCGAACTACCGCGCCGTTTTCAATTCCTTTTATAATTATATATAATTATTATATATTCTAACGACGACGTATATAATATATACGTTCGAATTCTATTCAAAATAAATTTTTCGACGATATTATTTAAAATAATTCATTTTAAATAATCAAAATTCGCTAAAATTGCCGAAATAAAAATTTCAAACTGGCTCGCATTTTACGGGTTGTTACAATCTCCCCCACTTAAAACTTTTCGTCCCCGAAAAGGAACAAAGTCGAAAGTGGTTTGATTATTCAACCCTACACTCGATCTGACTTCCATTCTCCAACCTTTCAGTTTCTGAGAATTCTCAAAAATTTCAAAAATTTGGCTAACACCCTAAATTTTTGAAAAATTTCGCCATAACCTCCCCTACACCGGGAGCATCGGGGAATTTCAAATAGCTTCCCCGGTCCTTCAGATCTCAAAAAGAAAAAGAAAAAGCCAAGCGGCTAGCCAATAGGCTCACAAAATCATCATCACCCAAACAAAACAGGAAATTATGTAGTAAACATGTACCTATTTGTCGGGCAAACAAATTTTATTCTCTGGCTCTAGCCTCCTTGCTATGACCTGTTCAATGATATATATGTATATGCAAGCAAATGCGACCAATTTTCAATACCGTTCAATATTTGATACCCTTAGGCATTATGATTCAAAATTATCAAACAATTAAACAAACAACACAAACATCAATCAATTAATTGATTATATTTTCAAATATATAATTTTATATATTTAAAATCATATTTTCTAAAACTAGATTATATATATAATCACAGATACGTTATTTATAAACAAATAACTCTCGACTCATTCTGGGGCATTTCTAACCCCATCTCTAACGAGTCACTCATTCTAGAATGCTACTGATTCTATCTCTAATGAGGATTCTTTTATAGGACATTACTAATCCTACCTCTGATGAGTCTTTTGTTCAGTTCTAACGAGTTGTACCCCAAAGATTTGAGTTTAACCAAAGCTCTGATACCACGTTGTAACGACACGGATTTCGCCCGGACCTAATCGATCGCTAAACCGACCAAGACCGTTCGAATCCCGCATACGCTAACTTTGGGTATACAACACATCAGAACAAATAACAGAAGACTTCAATAAACATCATAATAATGTTACATCAGAGTACAGAATATCAGAGTATATCGAAAATAATACACAGCGGAAGATAAATTTACATAAATGTAATACAATGCACAACGGAAATATAAACTACACAGCGGAAGACTGTAAATGCCTGGACACAGCTTAAAGCTTCAATCCAGAATCCTGCTCAATACATCTGCAAAATAAAACTACTCGACTGCCCGTGTGGAAAATAGGGGCACCCGAGTTCGCAAGAGAAAAGCAAACTACAGGTCAGTCATGGGACTGGTGTGAGAACTCAAAAACAGTTGTTAACTTTGTTCAAAAATAAGGCAAATCACGGGACCACGCCACTTTCGCGGAACGGGTTTACCCCCATGAAAGCCAGTGTATAAACAACAATCAATATAGATATATGGATCTACTATGCATCAATCAACATGCAATATCCCAATCTACTCATTTAGATTAATCACAACACTTAGATTTTCCAAATCCAATTCAATTTACAGAAATTATTCCTTTGGATTTTATTCCCGATTTCTTATTTCAAATCATTTGAAATACATATCTAACTTTCTATATCAAAGTAGATTTCACTTCGGGATCTCAAATCAAATCATTTGGAAATGTGAATTCCAAAACATAACAATACATACAAACAAGTATGCAACCAAATATCGTGCTCCCCATCGACAAGGCAAAGGGTACGCACCTCGCAACTCGATATATATATGTGCACCTACCCGACATAGGAGTAGGCTACACCGACGATGCACCTCCCACTCAGGAGAGCATACACCGCCCTCTCACCCATACTTTTAGTCTCAGGGTTACCCGAATCTTTAGTCACATACTAAATCATTTCATATCCCGAAGTAGGGAAAATCATTTCACAACGTAATAATCACAAGTACTTTCAAAATATAGTACTTCACATCAGTAATTCACGCATATGATCAGTCACTATTAATCACATAACCTTTGAGCTCGTACGTCTCAAAGAAGGGTGTTAAGCAAGAGAATAAATTCTCCGCCACCAAACAGATACATCATCAATAGCAACTAATCGAATATGCGATGAACCACAATGTAACATATAATACATTTTCTAAATCACTTTAGAAATCATCGGGTTTTGGGCCTCGAAATCCTTTCTGTTTTATAAAACATTTTTATAAAACATTCCCTGTCCAAAATCGGGAATACATTTCTTTTCACTTAAGAAAAATATCATTTCACAATCATTCGTTAAATTTGAAATGAACACAACATCGCTAAACACCTTATCGTCAAATCGTGAAGTGTTTCACAAGGCGTTAGCACACAGATATTTTCAACCCAACCCAATGCTAAATGTAAAAGCATATTCTGCTCATAAACTGGTCGAGCACAATCCAAACCATCCATCAATCAAATTTGACATTAAATATAAGGTTTTAAATAGAGAGAGTATTGACTTATATTTAACATCAAATCCTGAAACCAACAGATATCATATCGGGAATAACGATATCGATATCTTCCAAATTCCCATCACAATATCTGTAATCACGGAATCCAATATCGAAAATATCCATTGATAATTTCAATTCAAATCTAATCCAATTTATTTATTTATAACCATTGGATTATTTTTCTAGTTAATAACTAGTTCATTTCGATAAAAATCTATTTTTATCTTTTCAAATATGGAGTTTTTCATCCCAATTCTTCCCAAATCATTTCTTATGATTTTACACAAATTATTACTATTTTTAATAATTTTATCAAGGCCTGTACGGTCGATTTCCATCAATGGCCATCGAACTGCACTTACAGCGACCTTTTTCGAATTTGATTTGGACGTATCTCCAAATCCAACCGTTAGATTTCAAATTTCTAATATTCCTTAGAAAGCTCTTTTCGATACGAACCCAACGGTTCTGATTTCAGGAGAATCCGACGGTCGGATCTCCCGTAATGTCCGTTCGAAGTCAATGGTCGAAATTCGCGAACTGCCGCAGCGCGGCGCGTTCTATTCAGGCCATTTATTATATATATAATATATATAATATATATTTCGTCGATTTCTATTTAAAACGAATTATATAAATAGTTTTGAATTCGTTTCAAAAACATTTTCAACTTCCTTTTCAATTCAAATCACAATTGAATTCTTCTTTATAGATTCGTTTTAAAATTCATTTCTATTCAATTCAAATTTCAATTCAATTTGAATTCGTTTTCAATTCAATTCATTTCGAATTCGTTTTCTATTCAATTCAATTCGAATTCGTTTTCTAGTCAATTCAATTCGAATTCGTTTTCTATTCAATTCAATTCGAATTCATTTTCTATTTCAATTCAATTCGAATTCATTTTCTATTCAATTCAATTCGAATTCGTTTTCTATTCAATTCAATTCGAATTCATTTTCTATTTCAATTCAATTCGAATTCATTTTCTATTCAATTCAATTCGAATTCATTTTCTATTCAATTCAATTCGAATTCGTTTTCTATTCAATTCAATTCGAATTCATTTTCTATTCAATTCAATTCGAATTCGTTTTCTATTCATTTCAATTCGAATTCGTTTTCTATTCAATTCAATTCGAATTCATTTTCTATTTCAATTCAATTCGAATTCATTTTCTATTCATTTCAATTCGAATTCGTTTTCTATTCAATTCAATTCGAATTCGTTTTCTATTCAATTCAATTCGAATTCGTTTTCTATTCAATTCAATTCGAATTCGTTTTCTATTCAATTCAATTCGAATTCGTTTTCTATTCAATTCAATTCGAATTCGTTTTCTATTCAATTCAATTCGAATTCGTTTTCTATTCAATTCAATTCGAATTCGTTTTCTATTCAATTCAATTCGAATATTTCATATACATCGTTTTCAATTCGAATATTTCATATACATCGTTTTCAATTCGAATATTTCATATACATCGTTTTCAATTCGAATATTTCATATACATCGTTTTCAATTCATATATATATATATATATATATATATATATTCACTTTCAATATATTCGATATTTTCACTTTCGATATATATATTTCATACACTTCTAATATATATAATATTTTCACTTTCGATATATTCGATATTTTCACTTTCGATATATTCGATATTTTCACTTTCAATATATTCAATATTTTCACTTTCAATATATCCGATATTTTCACTTTGCTATATATATAAATTTCACTTTTCATATATTTGTTATTTCACTTCGCTATCAATCAATTTTCACAACAATTTCAACCAATAAATATCGTCCATGGTTTGTGGACGAGGGGCGTATATATATATATATATATATATATAGATATTTATATATAGCAATTCACTTTCACTTTCAACACATATATAAAATTATAAAAAGAAATTGAAGAGTGAGAAATCCTCACCAATAGCTATCCAACTACACGATTCTCCCTTTATAGAAATCTTCGCCTTTTGTCGCTTTCACCCGTATTCTCTACATATGTAAAAATCGAATTTTTACTATGTTATTCAATATATAAAGATTGCATTTTGACTTCGCTATTAAATATAAAGATTATATTTTTATTATTCTTATGATGCAACTATTATATTTTTATTGCTTTAAAAATATAAGAATCATACCTTACTATTTCTACTTAACAAAAATTCCATCTTTTCTGTTTTTAAAAATATGATCTTTATTTTCAAGTTCAAAATTTTTCTATTAAAAGATCAAACCTTTTTCTTATTTCAAAGTTAAAAATAAAAATCATTTCCTTTTCCTTTTCAAACCAGTTTTTATTTTCTTTTCAAAACCGTTTTTAAATTATTTTCAAAACAGTTTTTATTTTCTTTTCAAAACCGTTTTTAAATTATTTTCAAAACAGTTTTTGAAACTCTTTTATAAAAAATCTGTTTCTCTTTTATTAAAAATGCAGTTTTAAATTTCTATTCTTTTAAAAATGGTTTTAAATTTCTTTTAAAAATAGTTTTTGTTTTCTTTTAAAAACAGTTTTCAATTTTCTTTTCAAAAATTCTGTTTTCTAAAATTCTTTTAAAAATTCTGTTTTTAAAACTAAAAGAAATCGGTTTAAATTCTCTTTAACAAAATTCTGTTTTTTTTCAAAACTAAAAGAAATATACAGTAATTAATTTTAAATCGTTTTATAAATCAGAAATCATAAAACAAAAATGAAAATAAATATAAAGTAAATGCTTACCGTGGTATGCGAAGGGGAGGAGGGAAGTCGAGGGCGGCTCAGGGAGGCGTCGCGACGAGGTTCGAGGGTTCGACGAGGGCTGCTTCGATTTGCGAGGGTGGTGGGGGCTCCGAGGTGTCGTTCGGTGGGAGGAGGTTGGTCGGGTGGTGGGGGCTTCCGCTCAATCGTCGGCGATGGCTTCCAGGAGTAAGGCGGCGGCGCGATTTAGATTAGGTTTTCTTTTTTTTTTCTTTTTTTTTTATTTCGTTTTAGTATAATGAATCGGGGGGGGGGGGGGGCAACGAAGGAGAAAAGGGGGAAAAGTTTATTTTTTTATTATTTTATTTTATTATTTAAATTTGTACTAGGGTTGACTTTCATATCCGACCTCGAAACGAGGCCCACCGCCTGTCGTCCATAGCGTTTTACCCCCATTCCGAACACAATGGGATATGTATCGTAAGCCGGTTTGATCGTTACAATCAGTTTCCATTGAATTTACATTTAAATCCTTATATTGAATTTTAAACGTACATTTCAAATTACCGGGGTCACATACTAACTAGAAAAATTCCTGAAAAATATTTTCTAGCTTCGTATTGGCGATACGGTCCTAACAAAACTAGTTTCGTCGAATTCTGAGACCGTTTGAAAAATGGCCAATTTCCAGTCGATTAAATTCAACAGAAACTGGTCAAACGCGTTTTCTTTTGCCACGCTCACATATTGATTCGAAAAATTATGAAATTTGAAACCTAGCAATAGTTTGACATCCCGGACCCGACAAAAGTGGTTTCGTCGAATTCCGAGGCCATTTGCAAAATGTCTATTTTTAAGGGCCTTATATATATAAAAATATATATAAATTCCACAGCGACTATTTCTAATTTTAAACTGGACATATCTTATCATTTCTAAGATGAAATCCCAGTTTGTTAACTTCGTTACAAAGATATAGTTATACAGATTCAAATATTTCTTGTTTCGTTCAATTCTGACTTATATTGAATTCTGTATATTCATTTGAAATTAGAAATCGAATTTTCGAACTACCGCGCCGTTTTCAATTCCTTTTATAATTATATATAATTATTATATATTCTAACGACGACGTATATAATATATACGTTCGAATTCTATTCAAAATAAATTTTTCGACGATATTATTTAAAATAATTCATTTTAAATAATCAAAATTCGCTAAAATTGCCGAAATAAAAATTTCAAACTGGCTCGCATTTTACGGGTTGTTACACGCATCTTCGCTTCCGTCTCCCAAGTAGCATTCTAACTAGCTGAACTTCTCTGTTCCTCAACTTCCTAGTCTCTGGCCCAATGATGCGAGTAGGAGCTCGTCGAATCGTCTCATCGTGCTCTAACTCTACTTCTTTAAGCAAACTCGGCTCTACCACCTCAGCGGTCTCATGTAAGCACTTCCTCAAATGGGACACATGAAATACATCCGGTACACCACTAAGTCTGTCAGGCAACTCCACTCTATATGCCATCCGTCCAATTCTTTCCTTAATGGGAAATGGCCCTACAAACCTTGGTACTCACTTCCTAACAGATCCAAAGTGAACCACATTCCGTAACGGAGACACCTTGATAAAAAGCATGTCCTAATATCAAACTCAAGCTCTGTTCTCCTCTTGTCCGCATAAGATTCCGCCGCTTTCATCCTTCTTCGAATACAACCCATCTTCTCTGAAGTCTCTCTAACCATATCTGGCCCAAGCAAGATCTTATCCGTAGATTCCCACCAACATGTAGGAGATCGACAAGGCCTTCCATAAAGAGCTTTGAAAGGAGCCATACCAATACTGGACTGAAAGCTGCTATTATATGCGAACTCCACCAACGGAAGATGCTCTTCCCATGTACCTCCAAAATCCAAAATACATAACCTCAAAAGATGTTCTAGATACGGTTCACCCTCTTGGTCTGACCGTCCGTCTGAGGATGAGATGCGGTGCTCAAACACAACTGAGTCCCTACCGCCTCTTGCAAACTTCTCCAAAACTCACTAGTGAAGATAGGATCTCGATCGCTCACTATACTGGGAGGTACACCATGCAATCTAATAATCCCTTGAAGGTAAACTGAAGCTAGACATGGAATAGTCCTCTTGCTCTTCACGGGTATGAAATGGGCACACTTAGTAAGTCTATCTACCATAAGCCCAATCCCCGTATTACCCTTCCTTGATTTCGGTTATCCAACGAGGCACTATCCTACTTCCTATTTCGGAACTTCCAACGGGTGAAGCAACCCTCCGGGTTTCTTCTGTTCCACTTTTACTTGTTAGCATACCAAGCATCTAGCGACATACTTGGCCGCGTCTTTCTTCATATTGGCCAAAAAGAAAACTCGCCTCATGTCTTGGTACATCTTGTCCCTACCGGGATGAATGGTCATCTTCGACCGATGTGTATCATCAAGTATAGCCTTCCTTAAATTCTCGTCTTGCGGTACACAAAGTCTACCGTCTCTACGCAACCACCCCTTACCATCTAGGGTGTATCTTATTCAAAATGCTGGACGACCCTCTCCTCGTGAGCTTCTCTACTAACTCATCCAACTGTGGGTCGTCTCGCTGTGCTCCGCCAGTCCGCCTAAAAGAGTAGGCCTAACCTCCAAGGAGGCTAGCAAAACCGGGTACAAAGTCAACGGAAGGTCTAAAGTCAAACATAGAAATAAATTCTAAACTCTATAGTTCAACGGAAAACCTTTTTCTTCTTAAGGCGTCTACTACCCAGTTTCCCTTGTTAGGCGTATACGCTATCTCAAACTCATAAGATGCTAAGAATCCTATCCAAAATCGTCACAACTGTCCATCTCTCACGCAGACCACCCTAGACGAATTCGACATCCCCTAAATGCAAGCCCCAAAGGCCGAAACCAATATCAGACAAACACCCAAGGGACATCTCCTTCTAGTTCAGGCAACCTACGTGAGATGATACTAAAAATAATAATAATAATGGCTAAACAATTAAGCCTTTGACCAACTTTGGATGTCCTCGCCAGTCTCGCTCCAAAACCACCGTTTATCCTATAACTGGCTTTGCTCACCCTATTGAGCACATACGAAAACTTATTACGCTCCTTGAAAAGACCAAGATGTCATTTACAAAGGCCATCACAAACTTATTTAGGTACTCCCTGAACACCCTTCTCTTCCAATCAACAAAGTATGCGGGGGCGTTCGTCAAACCAAATAGCATCACCAGCCACTCATAAAACCATCCGGAGTCCTAAAGGCAATCTTCTCTATACTATCGTCAGCCACTCTCAACTGACGAAACCATGTGGCTTAGTCCAACTGCGAAAATACTGAGGCGCCAACCAACTGATCAAAGAGATCATCAATCTTTGGCAATGGGTGTCTATTCTTCTTTGTGAGTTTATTTAGTTCTCTTTAGCCTACACAAAGTCTGAGGGACCCATCCGCCTTCATGGCAAAAACTACTCGAGCGCCCCACTCCGATATACTTCTTCTTATGAACCCCTTCTCAAGCAATCGCCTACTTACTTATGGAGTTCCCTCCTCCTACGAGGAGCCTTGTGGCACACTGGCCAAGTCACTGGTTTGGCATTGTTTACCAGATATATTCGGAAGTCAATCTCCCGCTCCGGAGGTAAGCCCTTCACCTCCTTCAAACACATCCGAGTATTCCCGGACCACTCTAACAGATCGCAAACTCTCGACCGACGTGTCAAGAGATTCTAGGTAACTTAGCAAAACAGATTCCATGGGATTACAAAAGATCGCGAGAGTGTTACCTAAGCGGGTCATAAGCCTAACAACTCTCCCTTCAAAATCAAGAACGGCACCCCTACTGGATAACCAGTTCATGCCCAAAACTAACCCATAGTCCGTGAAGCCCAACAAGCATCACATCCAAACTCAATGCTAAGTATAGAAACTTTCAAACCCAAACACATCATGGAGCCCAATTGGGTTTGAAACAACTAAGGGATCATCTACTAAACTGGTGTCTAAGTGCAGTGACTCACTAACAATGATGAGATAAACGAACTTAATGCGTCCAAATCAAATAAAGTTCGAATCGGATAATAAAGAAATCCAAATTCCAACCTAGACGGTCTTATCCCCATCCGGCACCCTAGTCGTGAGGAAATACAACTATCCTCCAGAAGATTCCATACCTTGCCCTTGCTTCTTTGGACGATCCTAATAAGGTGTCCTATTCCTCCCCAAAAGGATAACTACTAGCCTTCTCCTTCCCATTCTCCACTCATAACCTCCCATCAATGAGGTTTCGTCCTTCATTAACCAAACAACTATTAGAGCCTTCCTCCCATCGTCCATCCAATAAGTACCTACAAGTCCTCCTCCTTCTTGAACCAACTTCTAATCTGATTTACGTCTAAGTCCCTTGAAGCGGTTTTCCATTCTTATCTATCTTAGAAAATCATCTACACACGGAGGGGAAACTCAAAACGAGAGAAAAAGAGATTCAAACGGAGAATTCGAAAGATAAAGATATGGCTATCGGGGATTATGCTTTTCTCTCAAAAACTTTTCTCTTAAAAGACATGTTTTTGAAAATATTCCTTCAAAAATTTTCTTAGAAAAATAGTTTTTCTAAAAATTTTATCTGTTCTGGTAACCTTAAGCTCTGATACCACGTGTAACACCCCACGTCCGCTAAGGTCACTCATACCAGGGGAATGCCTTAGTTTCGGTGAAGTATTTTAAGTGAATATAGAACAGTAAAATTACAACAAGACAGATATAAGTAATACTTAAAAATTTAAAACATTATTTCATTGCAGCGGAAAGTAATACATGTTTGGTTACGTCACAAAACCATAAACCAAAGTCAAGTACATAATATCCATCTTGATAAAATAGAAGTACATAATCCCACTACATAACTCATAGCCATAAAAGGAAAGATAAGCTCGGCTTCACTTCAGAGGTCCAAGCTCCATAGGATAGATACAGCAATCAGATCAAAGCCCACTAGCACCAGGCCCACTCTAATAACCTGGGATTGGGGGAAAAAGATAAAAACAACGGGGTCAGACATAAGTCTGAGTGAGTCCTATAACCCTAATAATACAATCATTAAAATAACCAGAGAAGACATAAGTTGATATACGGTAACGACTGGGGATGAATGGCTACACTAAGCAGCTTGGTAAACTTAGGATAAACTAAGATCACCGTAAAGACGCATTTACCCACCCAAGGATAATTACTAAATTACACCGCCCCAGACCTACTCAAAGATAATTCCTACACTGCACCACACCAGTTTTACCTACCTAAGATTAATTCCTACTTAAAGGTTGATCCCACTAAATGTACTTAGTAATTTTTACCCAGTAGTTTCTAGTACCCCTACATAGGTGCCGTCTGCCCCTATCATTACTAGGTGTACCCACTACTCCCAAGCGATCGGCTCCCTAACGTAGATACCCGTGCTGGTCCCACAATGGGGTGTATCATTTCCCCAAAGTGGCAACCTGATAATATCAACGGTGCACGGCTTTATATCTACACGATGTAACAACGATTTACTAACCAGCCCGGGTCCACACACGCATATGAAACCCGTTGGTCCTACGTTGCCACCGCTAACCCGTTTTTGGCCTCTTATAGTCAAGCCCAATATGTGTGTCCCGTCACTCGACTTGGGTCGAGCCCACAAAGATACGTTTGGGATATTGGTTGAGATGGGCCCCCACAAGCTACCACTTAAGCTTGTTATTTTGTCTAGTGTATCCCACTTAACCGCTTTAACCATGTTCACTTACATGTTATAAATACTTTGGTTAAGTCATTAATCATATTTTAATTACCACTCAAGGCACCCACTAGATTTCCACATGACACCCAAGTCCTTTACTTAATTCCCACATGCCACCCGAGGCACTTACTTAACCCCTTAATCATGTTTAATTACATGTTCCACTTTGGTTAAGTATTCTAATCGTGTTTTCTATTGCCACCCAAGGCAACCCACTAGTTTCCTCATGCCACCCCAGGCACCCACTTAACCTCTCATGTCCCTCTACATGCTAATGTGGTTAAGTGTTCCTTAATTAATTAATTAAGATCGTAACCTTTGTAAAGACCTCTCACATTAGACTGTCTTTTATGACCGCTGGTTAAGCCGGTTGGGTCCGGGCAGCCTTATGTCATAACCGAGTCTAACCTCGTGTCTTTACATTAATCACGTATTTAGTTTGTGCCTAAGACCTCTCACATTGGGCTAACATTTGTAGCAACTGGTTAAGCCGGTTGGGTCCGGGCAGTTTTACGCTACAACTGAGTCCAACCTCGTGTCTTAGTCAATTAATTACACCTAATTAATCACCCTCATAATTTAAATTAATTATCCCTAATTAATATTAAGCTTTTCATAACATGGGTAGACCTAACTCAATAGGTAAATTCCCATGGGGTAGACCTAACTCAATAGGTAAATTCCCAACACATAGTATGGGTACACCTAACTTAATAGGCAAATTCCCATACTATGTTCCTTTATTTTATGTTATGCATAATCATATTAATTTCACACAATCTTATTAACTTATGCATTTAATTAACCCCATCGTTCCCACGTAATTTCATTCTCATGACATAATACATATAAAAGGTGCCAACTTGCATATGAATGAACATGTTTCAAAGGTGCCATCTTGCATATTAACAAACACATAACTTGCATATAAACTTGCATAATATGTCACATAACTTGCATATAATCTTGTATAACATGTCACATAACTTGCATATAATATGTCACATAACTTACATATTCACTTGCATAATATACTTGCATATTAACCCATAGACTTGCATAATGTGTCATCATGAACTTGCATATTAACAAACATGTAACTTGCATATTAACAAACATGTAACTTGCATAGCATATCTTGCATATTAACATACATGTAACTTGCATATTAACGAACATGTAACTTGCATAGCATATCTTGCATATTAACATACATGTAACTTGCATAGCATATCACCAAGAACTTGCATATTAACAAACATGTAACTTGCATAGCATATCTTGCATATTAACATACATGTAACTTGCATAGCATATCACCAAGAACTTGCATATTATCAAACATGTAATTTGCATAGCATATCTTGCATATTAACATACATGTAACTTGCATAGCATATCACCAAGAACTTGCATATTATCAAACATGTAACTTGCATAGCATATCTTGCATATTAACATACATGTAACTTGCATATTAACAAACATGTAACTTGCATAGCATGCATATGATCACATAGCCCACAACTTGCATATTTAGCATCATGCAAACATAACATACATCATATTAAACTTGCATAAACTTACATACTCAACATGCATAAACATAAGATTAATGCTAACATCATATCATATGATTCAAGACTCATTAATCCACATACAAAACCATAAATCCCATCACATCTCATCTACTTATTTTAACAAAAGATCATCAAAGTGATAGAAACTCACTACTAGCAAATTTGCACTCCAAATGAAGAAGATTAAGATGCTTAGAATGGATTAGAAGTTGATTAGAGAGGTTGATTAGCTTGCTTTCCTCTTCATTGATTTGTGGAGGCCATGATCAAGTTTCATTTTGCCATAGTTTAGTTACTAGATTTAATTATGAATGAATTAGGGTAGGGTTGTGGTCTTATTTATAGGATTAGGTTGCATTTTAGACCCTTAGATTAACCCTAGATTAGTTTAGGACCCTTAGATCTCGGAACTCTCCAGAAATCAGCCCTAAGACCAAGCCCAAACCCCAAACTGGTGCACCCAACCACAGAACTCTCTAGAAACTGTGCAGGTTTCTTGGCTCGGCACGGGCGCACTTCCCAAGTGCGCCAGTCTATTTTTGTACTGGCGCACTTCACAAGTGCGCCAGTGCATTTTTGTTCTGGCGCACTTCACAAGTGCGCCAGTGCATTTCTGGCCTGTTCCGGGTTCTTCTGCCTAACTTCGTTCGTCCATATCTCTTTCATACGGACTCCGATTCTCGAAAACTCGGACTCTATTTCGCGTATTTTTCCGAGACGAACGTAATGACGCAGCCCGTTTCCCTTGATTCCCACATCTGGGATTAGTTATTCTTCAAGTTGTGAATTTTAGTATTAACCGAAATTCGGGGTGTTACATTACGTCTCTTAGCAACACCATTCATCCATGGTGAACCAAACATTGCGTACTGAGGAACAATTCCTAAATATTCACCACCTCTATCAAACCTAATGGTTTTTACCTTTTTACCTGATTGTCTCTCAATCTTAGTTATGTAGGATACTACGACATTTACAAAATTAGATTTATCATGCAAAAGGTAAAGATAACAATAACGTGAATAATCATCGATAAAGGTAATGAAATATTTTTCTCCACCAAAAGATGGGTAATCAAAAGGGCCGCATAAGTCTATATGTATAATTTAAAGCAGTTTAGTACTTCTCATGGCTCCTTTCTTGGAATGCTTAGTTAGCTAACCCTTAGTGCAATCTTTACAAACCTCAAAATCAGTAAAATCAAGAATCGGAAGAATTCCTTTTTTTCACTAATGAGTTAACTCTTTCTCTGGATATATGATAGAGTCTTTTGTGTCACAAGAATGAAGAACTCTCACTTGACCTACTACATTTCAAACCCATTTTAGGATGCAAGGTCAAATTAAGTGATTCAAAAAATAAATTATCAAGAGTAATTTGATATAACCATTAATTAAAATTCCAGAAACTACGAATTCATTATTTTTAAACAATTTAATACATCTGCCACCAGTATATGATGAAAAACCATCAAGATCAAGTTTAGACAAGGAAATCAAATTGCGAGAAACTATAGGAACATAAAGAGTGTTCTCTAAATTTAAATGAAAACCAATACTTAATGCTAAATGAATATTCCCAATGGCTCCTACTGGTGCTTCAACTTATTTCCCATGTAAAGGTAGACTTCATTTGGACTTATGTTCCGGATTGTAAGGTATCCCTATATCGAGTTTGAAACATGAACATCGGATCCAGAATCAATGCACCAAGTGTTAAAGCGTGTTTCTGTAGAATTTGATTTGAAACATACAAAAGCTTGTGGCTTATCCTTCTTTTTGAACCATTCTCTGCACTTAATGCGATCCTTCTGAATGTGTCCACTCTTTTTGAAAAAAGTGGTAATTATCATTCTTCTTAGCCTTCTTTGTTGTAGATTGACTGGATGGCTGGAAGAACTATTCTGATTGGAGGAACAATTCTTATTGTCCTTTAAATTTTTCCTTTTGAATTTGTTCTTCCCATTCTCATTCCCATGCATGTAATTAGCATTTGCAACATGTTTGTTTTGTTGCTTGATTCTAGCCTCATCTTAAATCAGTTTATAGGTAAATAGATTCACATTCCACATTTCCATAATCGTATTATAATGAATCTGAAAAGGGCCATATTGTGGAGGCAAGGTTTTGAGAATAAATTGGACTAGGAATGAATCCTCTATTTTCATGCCCAATTTACCCAACTTTTCAGATAGGTTAGCAATGTCTAGTACATGTTGCTGCATGGTCTTGGTACCATCATAAAAGGGTAGTGGTTGGTTCAGCCATGAGTTTCCCATCAACAAGCTTGTCGCCAGGCTTTAAGCATTCAGTGATTATCTGTAAGTATTCCTTAGCAGTTAAGGTTTCACTTTCAGAAATGGAATACTTAATGTTGGATGCAGTGGTTAAACGTAGGAATTCCAAACATGGTTTATTTGCTTTAATGCATGCATTATGGACAAGTTTTTCATCCTCTATGGACGCAGCTGTAAGATCAATCAGCTTATCCATAATCAAACACAAGTCTACCTCTAGTACACCCAATTATAATTCAACATGTTCTTTCCACTCATTATAATTATTTCCATTTAGTTCAGGAACTGAGTTTACAAAGGAAATAAGTTGGGTAGTTTGAGGAGCTACAACATTGGAACAATCTCACAATAGTTAAACTTTGGATTATAAAATATAACATTTATGACTAGGATTTAAATATAAACTAGTGACTTGTGCCCTACAATTAAACAAGTATGGTATATGTGGGTATCCTATACATGCACAATCACATAATTAAGTCATATATTTAATGGTTGATTTTACTTATGATGCATAGTCTACATGTGGGTGAAACATTATGCTAAGAATTTAACCAACAATAAGATTACTTAGTTTAACATTCAATACATACTTTGAATTTGTTGTGGCAGATTACAAACAATAATATGAATGTCATACGATAATGAAATACAATATACATGTACTGAATTGTTGTCACTGTGGTGATTATCAAAACAATGTAATATGAATATTGTACTTCATTAGGTTATACATGTCATCAGGATCATAATAAAAAAAATTGTAAAAATTCGCAAAAACATCATACAAATTTTCAATTGTCATTACGGTTGTTGCCGAAAAAGTAGAAAAAAGCAATTCTGAGGGTCTAAACGATTGCAAAACGCCAAATGAAACAATTGAAAATTCGTAGCAGAGCGATGAATCTGTAGATCAACAATGAAAATTTCATTCACCCGTTTCCAATCAATTATGAAAATTTCATTCAATTCTAACATAAAAGGTCTGCTTTGGCCTAATTGTGAAAGAACCCTGATTTTTGGTAAACAATGAAAAATAGATCCAATTTTTTTTGCATCATAATCATAATAAATCAGTAAATCAGGTAAGAGAAAATAATAATATTTACATGTAATTTGAATAAACATAATCAATACATTACATTATACATGAATCAAGCTAATTAATTGTGGAAAACATAATATCAGCATGACGCTACTATGAATTCGAACTAAGAATATGAACTATAACCAGCTTTGATACTACATGCAAACATAAAGGATTTTTCATTATACTCTTAATTACAAAATAAATAAATACATACCTGTAAACATCATGAGAAGAAGATAAAAAGATAGATTTTGTAAGTTATAAATCTGAAATTTGCCTTCTATCCCTTAGCTGTACTTTAATTTTGATATCTTTTCGATGACCCTAGCGATGAATATAAGGTTATATTTATAGGCGCAGAGAGAGGCCAAAATCCTCTAAGGATATAATCTAAACCGTTCATCAAGGTTGATCTTTAATAGAGAATATCCTTATTTAATAGAATATACCTTCGAATTTCGATTTTATCCTTATTAAATCAACTATACCTTAAATGACATAATTTGTTATATGAAATTGTTTATGCTGATTGTAATCTTATCCTATTGAAGAAATAATTCCATATCTAACATAATTTATAATATGGAATAATATTTACTGATTGCAATCTTATCCTTATGAAATCAATAATTCCATATTTGTTATATGGACCACATGTAACAACCCGGACTTTCTGTACCAATTTAAAAAAAATATTTTAGCTATTTTAATGGATTTTGAATATTTAAAATGATTTATTTTAAATAATAACGATTAAAAATTTATTTAAATCGAAGTTAGAACATATAAATTTATTTTAATTATAAAACGAGCTCGAAACAGTGCAGTAGTTTGAAATTTCGATTTTAAACTTTGAATGAATGTACATAATTCAAAACAAATCGGATTTTAGTAAAATGAGAAATATTTGAATCTGTTTAACAATATCTTTTTAATGAATGTTAAAAATTCAGATTTCATAATATGAATTGAAAGTTATGTCCAGACTAAAATTTAAAATAGTCGTTATGGAATTTATATATTTTTTAATATAATATATAGCCCTTAAAAATAACCATTTTGCAAATGACCCCCGTTTTCGACAAAACCATTTTTTTGGATCCGAAATGTCAGATTATTGTTAGGTCTCAAATTTCATAATTTTTGGGATTAATATGTGAGCGTGGTGAATTTAAATGTGTTTGGTATGAATTTAATCGACTGGAAATTGACCATCTTTCAAATGATCCCCAAATTCGACGAAATTAGTTTTGTTAGGACCCTATCGTCAAAACATAGCTAGATTTATTTTTTTGTAATTTTTGGAGTCAGTATGTGGCCCCGATAAATTAAAATGTATGTTTAAATTCAATATATATTGATTTATATTTTAATTTTGATAAAAACTGATCGAAACAGTGAAACTGGCTAATGAAACATATCCCATTGTGTTTGGAATGAGGGTATTTAGCTAGGAACGATAGTCGTCGGGTTTGATTTGGAGTTCGTCGCATTAAACAAGAAATTTTTGAATTAAATGATTAAATATATTATTATATATATAAGGTCAACCCAAGTCAAAAAACCTATTCTCCCATTCCGTTGAATCAGCCACCGCCTCCATAAATGAACGCCCATCCTCGTCCGATTTCAATTCCCCAAAATTGCTTAACTTATTCAGTAACTTAAGATGATTATAAAACAAAAATTACAAAGCGTTCCATGGTCTTCAAATTGGTACGACATTAATCAATTATCGTATTGTATTTCGAGAGAATTCTGTGCCTAAACAAGTGCGGTTCGAACCAGATTTTGGGCCTCTGAGGAGGTGCGAGTGGCAAGGGATTGCGGGCGGTGGAAGCTCTAGCCGAGGGCATCATTGTGGAAATATCTGATCGTATTCCGGCTCTCCTGGTGATGAGCGACGACAAGCCCTAGAGGTGTGTTTGGGTTCAATTACGGGTTACGGGGGGGTTAGGGAAGACGATGTAAAAAGGGTATAAAGGAGAAGTATTTAATTTATTTGTTTATTAATTAATCTAAATGTAATCAAATGTTTAAATAATGATATCTTGTTCATACGGAGACAAAATCGAACGATTTCGAATCCATTGGAATCGCAGAAAAGAGAGCTACAACATGGGACTGACCAGAACCAAGACGGAGCACGTTAGAAATTCAGGAAGATTTCAACTCAAACTTTACTGAAATCGCCAGATAAAGAATGGTGGAGTGGAACCCAATGTGAGAACTCCTTCTCACTAAATTATATTTTGTCATGTTATTGTATTCATGTATAAAAATATATAGAATTGCCAGTGTAGATTTTTATCAGTTTTAATCATTATCAATTGTATACGGTGCCTGTTAGATCACCTCCCTTGTCCATAGACTATGGACGATTTAATTAATTATATTGTGTTTTGTTTGTGATGTTGTGAAGATTAACATATTAAAAATAATGTTAATATTAATGTGATAGTGAAATTAAATTATAAATATCCATTTATAATTTAAACAGTAAAATTGGCTAATTAGAAAAATAATTCAAACCGAATTAGAATTGGTTAAATTTGTTAACTAATGATTTATTTAAATTGACCGTTGTTGTTTGAAAACCTCACATGGGTATTCGGATGATATTTGGCATACATTAATCCCAATATTTAGTTGTATGTCAATCGATGGGTTGACAGGCTGTGATGAGCGTTATTTATTTGTTTAAATGCTTATATGTAACGGCTGGAAATTTTCGACTCCTCGAGAGTCGAAAATCCCGGGACGTTAGTGAAAGAAAGTAGAGGGTGAGGAAGAAAAGATAGAACTAATAGAATAGAAGAAGAAGAAGAACTTACATCATCATAGTAAACACGAATCTCACAGCGGAACGAATAAAATATAACATAACTTTGAAATACAAATCAGTACTCGTATATACATACCATTTCAAAGTACAACACTTAACAACACAGCGGAATAATAATAGCTATAATCCTGAAGTCTCCTGCTCCAAGCTCTCCAAGTGTATCTGTAAAATCCCGACTACTTGATTGCCCGTACAAATTTAGGCACCCAAGAGTTTAGGGAAAACAAACAAAATAAACTCCGGGTCAGTCATGGGACTGGTGTGAATAAAACTCCAACACTTGGTTAAATAAAGGATATCTTTCTGATATTATAATAATGTCTAAATACAAGTAGATATCAATCTAGCAGAACGCTTGCATCTCACGTTCCACATACATAGTATACAAATAAACCGTGAGCGCTTATTGGAGATTGGATTCCAACAGACAAGGTATGGGAGCACCTTCCGATCAGTGTACTCTAGAGGAGATACATTATGGTTCAACAAGAACGTCTTGCAACCCGGCCACACATGACCGTTCACTCATTTAGCTTGAGTGTAACGAATATATTATCACCGATGGTTGGGATCAGCAACCATCCTTCCCGATAAGGGACAGCATTGAAATAGATTATAAAGAAGTACAATTGAATATTCTCTAGATGGTGATAATACACCCTGCTTGGGTATGGCCCAACTAGCCATGCTGCCTAGCCCAACTTCTGTTATTTTCCGGTTGTGAGGTTTTGAGGTCACGTTTATAACTTTGACAGATTATTTCTTCAATTACTTTGAATGCCACATCGTCATACCCGCCAAATCATTATCGATTTCTCAAGGCATCACGAGTATAAAAGCTAAGAGAAACGAATTTCTCCGCCACCAACGTAATACATTTAAAGAGATCAACATATGATTCGTTAAGAATACTTTGTCAGACACTCGTCCATATACGTTGTTCTGGGACTGAATAAACCGAAGGCACTATTCAGTGAATCCATCCTACCTAGGCTTTTCACAATAGCCCTTGTACTTCACTCCGTCTTCAATTATCTTCAGCGTACTTGATTCACAACGCTTATGCTAATACAGAGTGGTTCTTCGGATAATAATCCAACCGGTCTCTCCATATTTACAACGTAAAAATGGTCAAAATTATGATAGTCTGTGATTCAACTATCAAATGAAAACATGTCGGTGTACAAACAATGATCTTATTTCCAAATGGGAATTCGATCGATCAATCATCATATGTTCATATTTTCTTATTTCATATATTTAGAAAATATATGTTATTAATCATTGGAAAACATTTCCATAGTTTATTCTCACATCACTATTATTTCGCAACTATCAGTCCCTAACTGTAACTAGTATGAGAACAATTCTCTAAGTATCAATCCGGAAGGTCGAAACCAACATCAGATCGTCACTTAGAAAACCGTTCAACTTACCCTCTCCAGTCAGTCTCTGAATTTGCTTAACTCTATTTCTTAAATTCTTATCATGAAAACATTTCATTTTCTATGTTTAGAAAACATATCTGACTATATTTGGAAAATGTTTCCAAAGCTCATTTACGGATTTCCAATGAACGTTGTATAAAACATCATTTCGCTTAATCCATTTATCGCTTATTCCTTGACTTTATTCCTAATCAACCTTTTAGATCGAACCACAACTATTCCTTTGTCAATTCTGAAGTCAATCAAGTTGGGATATAATTACCTCTCAGACCTTAATTGAACAACGTCCTTTACTGTGAAATAGATGAAGCTCATTACTCACTTTTTCCAATCATCTGTTTACGCAAATTCTCGGATTCAGGTTACGAATCCACTTCTTATATGACAACATTTGATTATAACTATAACGTTATAATTCCTACCCCTAAAATGTCTAACCTAAATTATAAATTTATTTCATAACTCAAATAATTTAACAGACACCTAATTTCTAAATCAATAACTAAATCTTGATTTAAACCCTGGAAAGTAAATAGTACTTTCCCGAATTCGCTATAATCGAATTCGACGTATAACTCTCTTTCGAGAAATTTCTATTCGATTAACTCTCCCTTTTTAATAACTGATATTCGATAAACTCTATTTCGATTAACCCCTATCGAATAACTAATATTCGAATAACTCTTCTTGGTTGGCTCTATTTCATTAACTCTTATCGAATAACAAATATTCGATTTTCTTAAATGTGTCAATTCTTATCGAATAACTAACATCCGATTAACTTAAATGGATTTACTCTTATCGAATAACTTATTCGATTAACTCAACTTGATTTTCTTAACTCGATTATCTCAACTCGATTTCTTAACTCGATTACTTAACTTAACCCAAATCGATTAACTCAACTCTAATCGATTAACTTAATTTGATTTACTCCTTCGAATGACTCATTCGAATAACTTAATTGATTTACTCCTTCGAATAACTAATTCGAATAACTTACCTTCGAATAACTAATATTCGATTTACTCTAACTCGATTAACTTAATTCTAATCGATTTACTCCATTTCGATTCAACTTAATTCAAATCGATTAACTTAACTCAGATTGATTAACTCCTTTCGAATAACTAAATTCGATTAACTCAAATTGAATAACTAATATTCAATTAACTCTTACGTGTTTAACTCTATTCGAATAACTCTACTCTTTTAACTTTATTCGAATAACTATATTCGATTAACACTTTCTTTCGAATAACTATATTCGATTAACTCTTCGACTAACTCCTTTGGATTAACTAACTTCGAATAACTCCTTTGGATTAGCTAACTTCGAATAACTCCTTTGGATTAACTAACTTCGAATAACTCCTTTGGATTAACTAACTTCGAATAACTCCTTTGGATTAACTAACTTCGAATAACCAATATTCGATAACTACTCTTCGAAAAAATAATATTCGGTAACTCTTCTCAAATGAATAACATTTGATTTCTCCACTCGAATAAACTATATTCGATTACTCTTCCCTCGAATACACTATATTCGATAACTCTACTTCGAATAAGTGATATTCGGCAACTCTACTCGATTAACTCCACTTGGATAACTCTAACTGGTCAACTCTAACTGGTCAACTCTAACTGAGTAACTCTAACTGATCAACTCTAACTAGTCAATTTTAACTGGTCAACTTAAATGGTTTAACCTAACTGGTTAACTCAAATGGTTTAACCTAACTTGATTTACTTGTCTCGATTAACTGAACTAATCCACTTAGTTTAACTTAGTTAATTTACTTTGATTAACTCTAAACGATTTACTTAGTTTAACTCGGCTAATTCACTTTGATTAACCCAACTAATTTACTTCGATTAACCAATTAGTTTAACTTGACTAATTCACTTAGTTTGACGCAACTAATTCACTTTGATTTACCAATTAGTTTAACTTAACTAATTCACTTAGTTTGACGCAACTAATTCACTTTGATTTACCAATTAGTTTAACTTAACTAATTCACTTTGGTTAACTTAACCAATTACTTTGATTAACTCGACTAACTCGCTTTGGTTAACTTAACCAATTACTTTGATTAACTCGACTAACTTGCTTTGGTTAACCTAACAAATTACTTTGTTTAACTCGACTAACTTGCTTTGGTTAACCTAACAAATTACTTTGTTTAACTCGACTAACTCGCTTTGGTTAACTTAACCAATTACTTTGATTAACTCGGCTAACTTGCTTTGGTTAACCTAACCAATTACTTTGTTTAACTCGACTAACTTTGCTTAATCCTTTTATCACACTCTGGTATTTCTTATGGTTTTTAACACATCATCTAACAACGATGAATATCGTCCAACCACACATAATCACAATAGATTATATATATCACATTTATATATCACAATACATAAATTACAGTAAAAATAACTGTTGAGGAATCCAGTTGGATTCCTCCAACCTGTTTCCCTGCACCACAGATGTTAAACAATATAGATAACATCACTTTCAGTTCCATATGATATATTCTGTTAAACAGAATCAATATAGAAATTTAACTAACTAACTAGCAGTTCAATCAAAAAATCAACACACAGTCAAACAGACAAATTTTAACAGTTCTAACAATACAACATGAAATTATAAACTGTTCAGAGTTAGTGAGTTTTACTCACCTTTGGACGATCATCGTCAATGACGATAACCATCGCTTGATTTAGACGGACAATTTATTTTGCTATAAATTGTAACGAGGTCTAATTCTCTCCCAGTTAGTTCCGTTGTGTAGTCGCCGTCCATACGATCGTAACGGATCCTGTTTTGCTTTTTATACAAACTTTGGCCTATCATTTAGCAGACCCGTGCCTTTATTTCCAAACAACCACAGTAGCCTTGCAACAGAGACCACCCAATAGTACCCTGTCAAACTCTCCTTCCACCCATATGGCCATCATCCTCGTTCAGCACAACGTCCACAGCAAGTTTTGAACCCACGTCAAACAACACTACTACACTACCTTCCAACATGCTTACCATCATACTGCATGCTACCATAGAAAAGAAAACATCACAACGTTTCCCCCTCGTACTTCACTTTCTGTAACTCACTCTCAGCCATTTCTTCTACCATTTCGAAAGCACCCCTTCACCGATCCCCTTTCTCCCCCTTCACGTAATACACAGTGCGACCCCAGCTTCCTTCGAACAGACCACTCCCCAGCCTCGCGTTCTCCGATTCGTTCGTGCCTTCAACTCACTTCCATAACACAAATGAACAACAGCTCCCCTTCCAGTATGTATAAGCCTACACGTCAGTACCCCCCATGAAATCAAAGGCATACAGCCCTTCTTCACACAATTCGTCCAGCAATGCACATCCCCCTTAAAAATATATAAGCTTCTGTACAATATTTCTCCACTATATCATCACCACGCCAACAACAAAGAATACACCGTACTGTTTTTCTTCAATCCAAAACTGCTTCACCTCCTTCGCTCCCAACCAGAAACTGATCCTACTTCGTCGCTCAACTCAAACCCACGAGCTACAGCAAGTCATCGACATGTTTATCACCGGGCTGACCCCACTTTGCCAGTCGCCACACCATACCGATAGCCTCCTTCAACCAAAGACGCTGTAATAACCCGCAAATTCTGGGCCAGTTTAAAATTTTTATTTTGGCAATTATAGCGAATTTTGATTATTTAAAATAGATTATTTTAAATAAAATCAACGAGAAATTTATTTTGAATATAATTCGAACGTATATATTATACGCGTCGTCGTTAGAATATAAATAATTATATATAATTATAAATAGAATTGAAAATGGCGCGGTAGTTCGATAATTCGATTTCAAACTTCAATTGAATGTACCGGGTGCAAAACAATCCGGATTTTAGTGAAACCGAAAATAATGGAATCTAATAGTGAATATCTTTCCAACGAATCCGAAAAATCAAAAGTTCGTAGCGGGAATCAAAAGATATGTCCAGTTGAAAATTCTGAATAGTCGCTATGGAATTCAGGCCCTTAAAAATGGACATTTTGCAAACGACCTCGGATTTCGACGAAACCAGTTTTGTTGGGTCCGTGATGTCAAATTATTGCTAGATTCCAAATTTCATAATTTTTCGAATCAATATGTGAGCGTGGCAAAGGAAAACGCGTTTGACCGGTTTTAGTTGATTTTAATCGACTGGAAAATGACTATTTTTCCAACGGTCTCAGAATTCGACGAATCTAGTTTTGTTAGGACCATATCGTAAATACGAAGCTAGAAAATATTTTTCTGAGATTTATAGAATTAGTATGTGACCCCGGTAATTTGAAATGTACGTTTAAAATTCAATATAGTGATTTAAATGTAAATTTAACGGAAACTGATTCAAACGATCATATCAGCTTGCGATATATATCCCATTGTGTTCGGAATGGGGGTAATACGCTATGGACGACAGGCGGTGGGCCTCATTTAGAGGTCGTTTGTGAAAGTCAACTTTTTACAATTAAAAAAATAAATAAATTAAATAATATAAATTTTATAAAAGCCCCCCCCCCCTACTTCTTCTCTCCCGATTCAGTTTCAAATAAAAAAAAAGAAGAAGAAGAAAAAAAGAGACTATCGCCTGCTCCGCCTGCCACCTCGCGCCGCCTCAGGCGCGGCCTGACCGCCCCCCCCACTCTCCACCTCGACCCCGCGACAGCCTCCTTCCCCCCCCCCCCCCCCCCGCTTCCCTAGTTCATCGCGCAGCACCCCCCCTGAAAACCCTAAATCCCCAAATCGCACAACCCCTGCCGTGGGACCCCCAGCCCTCCGTCGCCACCAAGGACGCGCCGCACCCCGCAAAACCCCTCCCCTTTTCCAGATAATACTGTAAGTGATTTATTAATTTTTTTTATTTGTTTGTAAATCAGTTTTTTTTTTCCTATTTCCTTTTATATTTTAGCAAAATAAAAAGAGTGCTGTTTTATGTAGTAAGAAGAAAATATTAGTTTCTAGTTTATATAAAAATTCAGTCTTTGATTTATATAATATACATAGAAAAAATCCAGTTTTTAATTTACTATATACATAGAAAAAAATCAGTTTTGATTTAAATAAAATATTGTTTAAAAAAAATCAGTTCGTATGAAGAATGACAGTGTTTAGATCTGAAAATGAAAACTATATTTTTATAGAATAAAAACTATATTTTTATAGGATGGAAACTATATTTCTATCGAATGAAAGACTATATCTTTATCGCTTGAAAGATATGATTTTTAACCCGATAATTAATGGAATAATTTTTAAAGAAATAAAAATATGATTTTTATATTTCGAAAGTATTAAAAATATAGTTTTTACTATCTAGAAGATGTAAAAATATGATTTTTGGTTAGGTAGAGAATTAGAAATATAATTTTTACATGATAGGAATGTTAAAAATATCATCTTTATATGTGTAGAAATATAAAAATGAGATTTTTATAAAGATGAAATCTTTAAATTTGAAAAGGCGAAGTCTATGTTTTTATAAAGGCGAAATCTTTATAGGGAAAATAGCGTGATAAAAATATAATTTTTATCTATATAACATAGTAGAAAAAATTCGATTTTTATGTATTGAACATCGAAGTAAAAATATGATTTTTATATATTGAATAGCGAAGTAAAAATGCGATTTTTACATATGTAGCGGCTACGGGCGACGAAGATGGCGAAGATGCGATAACGATGAAGATTTCTATCAAGGAAGAGTCAAGATGATTGGATAGCTATCTGTGAGAACTTCTCACCTTTCAATTTAATTTTCTAGTTATATATATATACTAGGATGCAGACGGTGCTTAGTAGCACCCGACACAATCGTCCACAGACCATGGACTTGTCTGTTTGGTTGCATAGATTAGTTAGATGCTTTGGTTTGAATTGAATTGTTTGGTGAAAGGAAATTGATTTGATTGATGTGTGAATGGCATGGGCCTTCACTAGACCGGGGATAAGGCTAGGCCTCGTCCCGTTTCTAGTATCGTGCCGTTATGCCGCCGAAATTTTCTAAAATAAGTTAGAAAAATAAAAATATCATTTTATTTAAAGAATGAACTGTATAGAAATTCATATGTTAAAATAAAATGTTTTATCGTTAAAAATATAATTTTTAACGTGAATGTGAATAAATAAATATTCGTTTACAAACCAGACGGTTTGTTTATGTACACCTATTTGAAGGACATTGATTGGGTCGATAAATTTTACACATCGCCCAACTGCACAAATAAAATATGCGTTTGATTGTTTGAAACCCCGCACAGGTGTTGGGATGAAATTTGAAGTTCACTCATCCTGATTGATTAAATATGTCGATCGATTGATTGACAGGCTGTTATAAGCGTTAGATATCTATATTTGATGCTTATACAGTGTAGTGCACTTTGGTTGATGGTTGATTATTCTTCAATGCTATTACATGTGTGTAATGTATGAAAATCCATATAATTAACTTTATATGGTAATTGATTGGGCCTCATTCCAATTTGAAAAATAAAGAATATTATAAAATAAAAGTTCATGTGTTGACAGTACTCATCCATTGAGATTGGTCATGTGTTGAACGAAATATTTTAGTAATAAAATTTACATCTTTATCAATATAAAATAAAGGTTCATGTGTTGACAGTTTCATCCATTGAGATTGGTCATGTGTTGAACGAAATATTTTGATAATAACAACTATTTTGAAGAAGAAATATTTGAAATAGAATATTTGAAAATAGAAATTTATGAAGCCGTGTTGATTAGATTAACGCCATTTTGACGTGAACGATATTTATATCGATTTTGTTTATTTCGAAATGAATTGAATTGAAAACGATTTCGAAATGAATTGAATTGAAAACGATTTCGAAATGAATTGAATTGAAAACGAATTCGAAATGAATTGAATTGAAAACGATTTCGAAATGAATTGAATTGAAAACGAATTCAAATTGAATTGAAAGCAAATTGAATTAAAATTTGAATTGAATAGAAATGAATTTTAAAACGAATTTATAAAGAAGAATTCAATTTTTGATATGAATTGAAATGGAAGTTGAAAATGTTTTTGAAACGAATTCAAAACCATTTATATAATTCGTTTTAAATAGAAATCGATGAAATATATATTATATATATTATATATATAATATAATGGCCTGAATAGAACGCGCCGCGGCAGTTCGTGAATTTCGACCATTTATTTCAAACGGACATTACGGGAGATCCGACCGTCGGATTCTCCTAAAACCGGAACCGTTGGGTTCGTATCGAAAAGAGCTTTCTAATGAATATTAGAAATTTGAAATCTAACGGTTGGATTTGGAATTATGTCCAAATCAAATTTGAAAAAGGTCGCTGTAAGTGCAGTTCGATGGCCATTGATGGAAATCGACTGTACGGGCCTTGATAAAATTATTAAAATAGTAATAATTTGTGTAGAATCATAAGAAATGATTTGTGAAGAATTGGGATGAAAAACTCCATATTTGAAAAGATAAAAATAGATTTTTATCGAAATGAACTAGTTTTGAACTAGAAATATAATTCTATTTATTTTTGAATAAATAAATTGAATTTGAAAAGGGTTTTGAAAATAACCAGAATTTCCAATGATTGCATTGGAGTGGATTTGAATCGAAATTGTCTTCGGAATATTTCGATGTTGGAATTCGTGATTATACAGATGCTGTTATGGAAATTTGAAAGATATATATTTATATCGTTATTTCCAATACGGCATTTGTTAGTCGTAGAATTCGATATTGAATATAAGCCGATATATTTTCTATTCAGAGCCTTGTATTGAATATCGAATGTGATTTGGGTTTGTCGTGAATGGTGTCTTCACTAACACTGTTCTTGAACCCAGTTGAGAAATGATTAAATCTTTTTATTTAGATTTAATGAAGTGTACCAATTAAATAATATTTAATTGGAATTGAATTGATATTGATTTTGGGTTTATCGTGAACAGTGTTTTAAATAACACTCGTTCTTTAACCCGATAATTAATGAATGTGACTTTGGGTTTATCGTGAACCGAGTTTTAAATGACACGGATTCTTTAACCCAGTTAAAGATTAAAACTAAGTGGAGTTTTAATGAATCTTTAATTAGATTGAAATGATCGAGAATGGAGTATCACCAGTTTTGCTCCAGGCGATAGTTAAATCTTTAATTAGATTTGAACGTGAAATGGTAATTGAATTTACCGATAACACCGTGGTGTTAGATATGAAGTATAACCAGTTTTACTTCATGGGATGAATAGGTTGGGATTGGGGAAATTAAAACAAATGATTACTTCGGTAAGTTCGTTAATCCCGACTAGTTTGAATTGATATTCAAAAATAGATTAAAGAATAAATTCAAGAAATTTATCTTTGATAAAATTAATGGGAACCTTTCCCTATGAATGTGAAATTTAGAAACTAACTGTCGGTTGGCCAAGCAGAATGGTTTTCTGGGTATTGATCTGATGTTGGTTTCGGCCTTCGGGGTTAATATTTGGGGAATTATTCTCTTGATTAATTTACGGTTAGTGACTAATGAATTGGAATGAGGCGTATGTTGTGTTTGTGTAACACTTACTTAAAATATACGCGAGTTATTCGGAAAGACCGGGTTTATCCCATTCTGAATAACTGATACGACGATAAGTCGAAGATGAAGACGATGGTCGAAGACCGGAGGTCTTCACGTCGTTTGGGTGATAACTGATGATCTTGATTGGGCTGTACACCCAAGAAGATGGAAACAGTTGGTGATCGTCCAGACGTACTTGGAGATCGATGGATATGCGGGGTACTAGGTGCCTCCGGTTTCGTTCAGACCCAGAACGGACTTGTAAATGGACTGTGTGTCTGACATTGGATTTTAGTTTGTGTGGTTGATTTCTATTAAATATATATCTGTTTGGCGGCGGAGAATTTATTCTCTTGCTTAACGCCCTTCTCTGAGACGTACGAGCTCAGAGGTTATATACTGATGGATATCAAATGCATGGAGTGAATTGCCTGTGTGGCATGCCTAAGTGGCAAATGATCAAGGCTTCTGTTGAAAAGCAAAGTCTTGTGGTGATGATCAAAGCACGGCCTTTGTGGCGTAGCTTTGTGTAACGTTTGATTCGCAAGTTTCACACCCGGTATGAACCAAAAACGGGAGACGGACGTCAGGGAGGGCATGCGTTTCTTTCTAGCTAGAAGTGGCGTCAGTGGTTTTACACGCCCTGACGAGTTTGACTTATGTGGTTGTTGCTGTTGCGAGGCGCCTCGGTTATATCGGTTTCGGCCGATGCATTCTGGTCGGCTGACGGACCAGACTTACACCCCATAGGGTGGGGAGACGTAGTGTTCAGGCATAATAATCCACATCGGTGGACCGGCCCTGAGGATCCAAGGGGCAGTTGCGGCTGTTCCTGAGACACGGGCTAGAGCGTCTCGAATCGGTTGAGGACTATCTTTTGCCTCGGTTCATAGATGGAAATCCAATTTCCAAATACGACCTTTGCGGTTTTAATTGTAGAACTAGTATGGCGACATGATATATGGTACCCATGCCGCCTATGATTGATACTTATGATTTGAAGTTGTTTTATACACTATGCACTTATAATAGTATCAAACGATTTGTTTTAACCGTATCAAGCATTCTTTGGCTGTTATAAGGGAAAACCCTTTCTTCGGCTGCGTTGCATTGTGTGATAGGACCTGGGTCTTATAACAGCTTCATTTTTCTTTATTTAGCATTGCGCTGTTTGTTTTATGCACTGGTATTCTTGGGAGGAAACTCGTTCCGTGTTATACGGCGTGGTCCCTTGATTTACCTAACTTTTAAAATAAAGAATAATAACTGTTTTAGTTCTCACACCAGTCACATGACTGACCTGGAGTTTATTGTTTTAACCTAAACTCTGGGTGCCCCTATTTTGACACGGGCAGCTAGTAGTTTTGGTTTTGCAGATTTATATTCACAGGATCCTGGTTTACAGCTGGAACGATATCCGGAAAGCTTTGTATCCGTATATCTCATTCTAGTTGTGTATTGTATTATTTTCCGCTGCTATGTATTTAAATGTAATTTAAATCTCTGATATTTCTGTGTAATATTCATTTATACTCTGTATATTCTTGTAATCTGATGCATTGTTGTGATAACAGTGAAATGTTCTTCTGTATGTGTTCTGTTTTGTCCTGTTCTCAAACGATAGGGCGTTTCGAACGGCCTGGATCGGTTTAGCGACTGGTTCGGACCGAGCGAAATTCCTTGCCGTCACAGTTGGTATCAGAGCTTTGGTATACAAAGCAGAGAACAAGACACATTAGAACCGTACGAAAGAATTCATCAGAAATTGGATTAGTAATATCCAATTAGAATGACTCGTTAGAAATGGGATCAGTAGTATCCTAGAACGAGTGTGAAGAGTATATTTTTAAAGTGAAAACAAATTTTGTTTTGAAAATTTAAATCAATTATTCGTAGTTGATTATTTATTTATATTGACTTAGACAGTCCAGTATATAAAGAATTTGCATATACGCCTTGCAAACGTATATTCGAAGTTTTAATATACCGGGTAGATATAGAACCGCACTCTAGTAGCCCGACAATGTTCTGATGGTGGTTCGAAACATCATCAGCATTTATTTTCGAGTGACGAAGTTGTGATTTCTATATATTTCCATTAGACTGGTGTGAGAACCAAAACTAATATAGTTAGAATACATTGTTGTGATTTGGCATCAAAACATGATTTTTTGTATATATATCAAATTATGAATTTGAAACTCTAATTCATTAATTGATTGATGTTTGTGTTGTTTGTTTAGTTGTTTGCTAATTTTTAGCCATTTAGCCTAATTGAATCAAATATGGAATTATATTGAAATTTGGTCGCATTTGCTTGCATATACATATACTTACATTGAACAGGTCATAGCAAGGAGGCTAGAGCCAGAGAATAAAATTTGTTTGCCCGACAAATAGGTACATATTTACTACATAATTTCCTGTTTTGTTTGGGTGATGATGATTTTGTGAGCCTATTGGCTAGCCGCTTGGCTTTTTCTTTTTCTTTTTGAGATCTGAAGGACCGGGGAAGCTATTTGAAATTCCCCGATGCTCCCGGTGCAGGGGAGGTTATGGCGAAATTTTTCAAAAATTTAGGGTGTTAGCCAAATTTTTGAGATTTTAGAAAATTCTCAGAAACTGAAAAGTTGGAGAATGAAAGCCAGATCGAACGTAGTGTTGATTAATCAAACCACTTTCGACTTTGTTCCTTTTCGGGGACGAAAAGTTTTAAGTGGGGGAGATTGTAATAACCCGCAAATTCTGGGCCAGTTTAAAATTTTTATTTTGGCAATTATAGCGAATTTTGATTATTTAAAATAGATTATTTTAAATAAAATCAACGAGAAATTTATTTTGAATATAATTCGAACGTATATATTATACGCGTCGTCATTAGAATATAAATAATTATATATAATTATAAATAGAATTGAAAATGGCGCGGTAGTTCGATAATTCGATTTCAAACTTCAATTGAATGTACCGGGTGCAAAACAATCCGGATTTTAGTGAAACCAAAAATAATGGAATCTAATAGTGAATATCTTTCCAACGAATCCGAAAAATCAAAAGTTCGTAGCGGGAATCAAAAGATATGTCCAGTTGAAAATTCTGAATAGTCGCTATGGAATTCAGGCCCTTAAAAATGGACATTTTGCAAACGACCTCGGATTTCGACGAAACAAGTTTTGTTGGGTCCGTGATGTCAAATTATTGCTAGATTCCAAATTTCATAATTTTTCGAATCAATATGTGAGCGTGGCAAAGGAAAACGCGTTTGACCGGTTTCAGTTGATTTTAATCGACTGGAAAATGACCATTTTTCCAACGGTCTCAGAATTCGACGAAACTAGTTTTGTTAGGACCATATCGTAAATACGAAGCTAGAAAATATTTTTCTGAGATTTATAGAATTAGTATGTGACCCCGGTAATTTGAAATGTACGTTTAAAATTCAATATAGTGATTTAAATGTAAATTTAACGGAAACTGATTCAAACGATCATATCAGCTTGCGATATATATCCCATTGTGTTCGGAATGGGGGTAATACGCTATGGACGACAGGCGGTGGGCCTCGTTTAGAGGTCGTTTGTGAAAGTCAACTTTTTACAATTAAAAAAATAAATAAATTAAATAATATAAATTTTATAAAAGCCCCCCCCTACTTCTTCTCTCCCGATTCAGTTTCAAATAAAAAAAAAGAAGAAGAAAAAAAGAGACTATCGCCTGCTCCACCTGCCACCTCGCGCCGCCTCAGGCGCGGCCTGACCGCCCCCCCCCCTCTCCACCTCGACCCCGCGACAACCTCCTTGCCCCCCCCCCCCTCTTCCCTAGTTCATCGTGCAGCACCCCCCCCCTGAAAACCCTAAATCCCCAAATCGCACAACCCCTGCCGTGGGACCCCCAGCCCTCCGTCGCCACCAAGGACGCGCCGCACCCCGCAAAACCCCTCCCCTTTTCCAGATAATACTGTAAGTGATTTATTAATTTTTTTTTATTTGTTTGTAAATCAGTTTTTTTTTCTATTTCCTTTTATATTTTAGCAAAATAAAAAAAGTGTTGTTTTATGTAGTAAGAAGAAAATATTAGTTTCTAGTTTATATAAAAATTCAGTCTTTGATTTATATAATATACATAGAAAAAATCCAGTTTTTAATTTACTATATACATAGAAAAAAATCAGTTTTGATTTAAATAAAATATTGTTTAAAAAAAATCAGTTCGTATGAAGAATGACAGTGTTTAGATCTGAAAATGAAAACTATATTTTTATAGAATAAAAACTATATTTTTATAGGATGGAAACTATATTTCTATCGAATGAAAGACTATATCTTTATCGCTTGAAAGATATGATTTTTAACCCGATAATTAATGGAATAATTTTTAAAGAAATAAAAATATGATTTTTATATTTCGAAAGTATTAAAAATATAGTTTTTACTATCTAGAAGATGTAAAAATATGATTTTTGGTTAGGTAGAGAATTAGAAATATAATTTTTACATGATAGGAATGTTAAAAATATCATCTTTATATGTGTAGAAATATAAAAATGAGATTTTTATAAAGATGAAATCTTTAAATTTGAAAAGGCGAAGTCTATGTTTTTATAAAGGCGAAATCTTTATAGGGAAAATAGCGTGAAAAAATATAATTTTTATCTATATAACATAGTAGAAAAAATTCGATGTTTATGTATTGAACATCGAAGTAAAAATATGATTTTTATATATTGAATAGCGAAGTAAAAATGCGATTTTTACATATGTAGCGGCTACGGGCGACGAAGATGCGAAGATGCGATAACGATGAAGATTTCTATCAAGGAAGAGTCAAGATGATTGGATAGCTATCTGTGAGAACTTCTCACCTTTCAATTTAATTTTCTAGTTATATATATATATACTAGGATGCAGACGGTGCTTAGTAGCACCCGACACAATCGTCCACAGACCATGGACTTGTTTGTTTGGTTGCATAGATTAGTTAGATGCTTTGGTTTGAATTGAATTGTTTGGTGAAAGGAAATTGATTTGATTGATGTGTGAATGGCATGGGCCTTCACTAGACCGGGGATAAGGCTAGGCGTCGTCCCGTTTCTAGTATCGTGCCGTTATGCCGCCGAAATTTTCTAAAATAAGTTAGAAAAATAAAAATATCATTTTATTTAAAGAATGAACTGTATAGAAATTCATATATTAAAATAAAATGTTTTATCGTTAAAAATATAATTTTTAACGTGAATGTGAATAAATAAATATTCGTTTACAAACCAGACGGTTTGTTTATGTACACCTATTTGAAGGACATTGATTGGGTCGATAAATTTTACACATTTCCCAACTGCACAAATAAAATATGTGTTTGATTGTTTGAAACCCCGCATGGGTGTTGGGATGAAATTTGAAGTTCACTCATCCTGATTGATTAAATATGTCGATCGATTGATTGACAGGCTGTTATAAGCGTTAGATATCTATATTTGATGCTTATACAGTGTAGTGCACTTTGGTTGATGGTTGATTATTCTTCAATGCTATTACATGTGTGTAATGTATGAAAATCCATATAATTAACTTTATATGGTAATTGATTGGGCCTCATTCCAATTTGAAAAATAAAGAATATTATAAAATAAAAGTTCATGTGTTGACAGTACTCATCCATTGAGATTGGTCATGTGTTGAACGAAATATTTTAGTAATAAAATTTACATCTTTATCAATATAAAATAAAGGTTCATGTGTTGACAGTTTCATCCATTGAGATTGGTCATGTGTTGAACGAAATATTTTGATAATAACAACTATTTTGAAGAAGAAATATTTGAAATAGAATATTTGAAAATAGAAATTTATGAAGCCGTGTTGATTAGATTAACGCCATTTTGACGTGAACGATATTTATATCGATTTTGTTTATTTCGAAATGAATTGAATTGAAAACGATTTCGAAATGAATTGAATTGAAAACGATTTCGAAATGAATTGAATTGAAAACTATTTCGAAATGAATTGAATTGAAAACGAATTCAAATTGAATTGAAAGCAAATTGAAAGGAATTCAAATTGAATTGAAATTTGAATTGAATAGAATTGAATTTTAAAACGAATTTATAAAGAAGAATTCAATTTTTGATATGAATTGAAATGGAAGTTGAAAATGTTTTTGAAACGAATTCAAAACCATTTATATAATTCGTTTTAAATAGAAATCGATGAAATATATATTATATATATTATATATATAATATAATGGCCTGAATAGAACGCGCCGCGCCGCGGCAGTTCGTGAATTTCGACCATTTATTTCAAACGGACATTACGGGAGATCCGACCGTTGGGTTCGTATCGAAAAGAGCTTTCTAATGAATATTAGAAATTTGAAATCTAACGGTTGGATTTGGAATTATGTCCAAATCAAATTTGAAAAAGGTCGCTGTAAGTGCAGTTCGATGGCCATTGATGGAAATCGACTGTACGGGCCTTGATAAAATTATTAAAAATAGTAATAATTTGTGTAAAATCATAAGAAATGATTTGTGAAGAATTGGGATGAAAAACTCCATATTTGAAAAGATAAAAATAGATTTTTATCGAAATGAACTAGTTTTGAACTAGAAATATAATTCTATTTATTTTTGAATAAATAAATTGAATTTGAAAAGGGTTTTGAAAATAACCAGAATTTCCAATGATTGCATTGGAGTGGATTTGAATCGAAATTGTCTTCGGAATATTTCGATGTTGGAATTCGTGATTATACAGATGCTGTTATGGAAATTTGAAAGATATATATTTATATCGTTATTTCCAATACGGCATTTGTTAGTCGTAGAATTCGATATTGAATATAAGCCGATATATTTTCTATTCAGAGCCTTGTATTGAATATCGAATGTGATTTGGGTTTGTCGTGAATGGTGTCTTCACTAACACTGTTCTTGAACCCAGTTGAGAAATGATTAAATCTTTTTATTTAGATTTAATGAAGTGTACCAATTAAATAATATTTAATTGGAATTGAATTGATATTGATTTTGGGTTTATCGTGAACAGTGTTTTAAATAACACTCGTTCTTTAACCCGATAATTAATGAATGTGACTTTGGGTTTATCGTGAACCGAGTTTTAAATGACACGGATTCTTTAACCCAGTTAAAGATTAAAACTAAGTGGAGTTTTAATGAATCTTTAATTAGATTGAAATGATCGAGAATGGAGTATCACCAGTTTTGCTCCAGGCAATAGTTAAATCTTTAATTAGATTTGAACGTGAAATGGTAATTGAATTTACCGATAACACCGTGGTGTTAGATATGAAGTATAACCAGTTTTACTTCATGGGATGAATAGGTTGGGATTGGGGAAATTAAAACAAATGATTACTTCAGTAAGTTCGTTAATCCCGACTAGTTTGAATTGATATTCAAAAATAGATTAAAGAATAAATTCAAGAAATTTATCTTTGATAAAATTAATGGGAACCTTTCCCTATGAATGTGAAGTTTAGAAACTAACTGTCGGTTGGCCAAGCAGAACGGTTTTCTAGGTATTGATCTGATGTTGGTTTCGGCCTTCGGAGTTAATATTTGGGGAATTATTCTCTTGATTAATTTACGGTTAGTGACTAATGAATTGGAATGAGGCGTATGTTGTGTTTGTGTAACACTTACTTAAAATATACGCGAGTTATTCGGAAAGACCGGGTTTATCCCATTCTGAATAACTGATACGACGATAAGTCGAAGATGAAGACGATGGTCGAAGACCGGAGGTCTTCACGTCGTTTGGGTGATAAATGATGATCTTGATTGGGCTGTACACCCAAGAAGATGGAAACAGTTGGTGATCGTCCAGACGTACTTGGAGATCGATGGATATGCGGGGTACTAGGTGCCTCCGGTTTCGTTCCGACCCAGAACGGACTTGTAAATGGACTGTGTGTCTGACATTGGATTTTAGTCTGTGTGGTTGATTTCTATTAAATATATATCTGTTTGGCGGCGGAGAATTTATTCTCTTGCTTAACGCCCTTCTCTGAGACGTACGAGCTCAGAGGTTATATACTGATGGATATCAAATGCATGGAGTGAATTGCCTGTGTGGCATGCCTAAGTGGCAAATGATCAAGGCTTCTGTTGAAAAGCAAAGTCTTGTGGTATGATCAAAGCACGGCCTTTGTGGCGTAGCTTTGTGTAACGTTTGATTCGCGAGTTTCACACCCGGTATGAACCAAAAACGGGAGAAGGACGTCAGGGAGGGCATGCGTTTCTTTCTAGCTAGAAGTGGCGTCAGTGGTTTTACACGCCCTGACGAGTTTGACTTATGTGGTTGTTGCTGTTGCGAGGCGCCTCGGTTATATCGGTTTCGGCCGATGCATTCTGGTCGGCTGACGGACCAGACTTACACCCCATAGGGTGGGGAGACGTAGTGTTCAGGCATAATAATCCACATCGGTGGACCGGCCCTGAGGATCCAAGGGGCAGTTGCGGCTGTTCCTGAGACACGGGCTAGAGCGTCTCGAATCGGTTGAGGACTATCTTTTGCCTCGGTCCATAGATGGAAATCCAATTTCCAAATACGACCTTTGCGGTTTTAATTGTAGAACTAGTATGGCGACATGATATATGGTACCCATGCCGCCTATGATTGATACTTATGATTTGAAGTTGTTTTATACACTATGCACTTATAATAGTATCAAACGATTTGTTTTAACCGTATCAAGCATTCTTTGGCTGTTATAAGGGAAAACCCTATCCTCGGCTGCGTTGCATTGTGTGATAGGACCTGGGTCTTATAACAGCTTCATTTTTCTTTATTTAGCATTGCGCTGTTTGTTTTATGCACTGGTATTCTTGGGAGGAAACCCGTTCCGTGTTATACGGCGTGGTCCCTTGATTTACCTAACTTTTAAAATAAAGAATAATAACTGTTTTAGTTCTCACACCAGTCACATGACTGACCTAGAGTTTATTGTTTTAACCTAAACTCTGGGTGCCCCTATTTTGACACGGGGAGCTAGTAGTTTTGGTTTTGCAGATTTATATTCACAGGATCCTGGTTTACAGCTGGAACGATATCCGGAAAGCTTTGTATCCGTATATCTCATTCTAGTTGTGTATTGTATTATTTTCCGCTGCTATGTATTTAAATGTAATTTAAATCTCTGATATTTCTGTGTAATATTCATTTATACTCTGTATATTCTTGTAATCTGATGCATTGTTGTGATAACAGTGAAATGTTCTTCTGTATGTGTTCTGTTTTGTCCTGTTCTCAAACGATAGGGCGTTTCTAATGGCCTGGATCGGTTCAGCGACTGGTTCGGACCGAGCGAAATTCCTTGCCGTCACAGACGCAAACTCCAGAAACCCATTTCCGCTGTAAAGTCGTGACCTACTTTGTGAATTCCAACAACGCAAATTGAGTTCGAAAATGGAAAAATTGGTATGAGACTGAAGAGAATGGTGTCGTGGATTCGAAGATCCTTGTTTCGAGAATTTAGGAATTTTATACAAAGGGTTTTCAAATTTTGAAGGAGGCGATTTCTTTGAAGAATGAGAACATGGTGGCGGCGCATTTCTTTGATCGCATAATGATTTAATTAGGTTTGGAAAGTTTTTAAAAGTTATTACATAGGGACTTACAGTGATTTAGGGGATGATATTTATCCACGTCTTCATTTGTATTTGTGGAGATTTAGAAGTCCACGTTTGTACAATTAGGTCCGCTAATTTGAAAATTGTAGTTGTAGCTTCTCTTTAGGCCAAGAGAATAAATACTTAGTTATAAGAGTTATAGCTGGTAAGTAATTACTTATTAATAATGTTACTAGTTTATATATAGCTTGATGAGTGACGCTTGTTTCAGTTTTTAAATGTTTTGGCATTGGTTGTACAAAGCATTGTTCTCAAACGGCTGCTATGGACAAAACTACAAATATCGTTGTGATGACCAATGTGCCCAGATTCCAAAAATATAATAATATCGGTAGATTAACTCATATTGTGGAGGCCCGAATTTCTGATTCAGGGTGCAAAACACTCCAAATAAAAAGTCGCTTATTTAATTAATTAAAAATTACAGTAAAATTCTAAAAATTATTTTATCACTATGTCCCAAAAGAACCTTGTCTAAATTCAAACCCGATATTCAGTTATTTTGAAATAACTGTTATGGTTGATAAACGATTCCATAGCGACTATTTTAAAATTTGATTTGGACATATCTCAAAATCTCCACAACGAAATCCGGATTTTTCTCTTCCACTAGAAAGATATACTCCACCAGCTCCACACGTTTCTTGTTTCACAGAAATCCGGCTTAAAATGAATCATGTACATTCAGTTGAAGTTCAAATCGCCAAATTGCGAACTGCCGCGACGTTTCAGGTTCGATTTTAATTATAATTATAAATTATAAGTTCGAACGTTTTACTTTAAGTTATCGATATCGCTAAATCGATATATAAATAATTAAATAATTAATTATTCGACAACTAACAAAACGCGCCATTACATTATATAGTGGTAAATTTCACTCTGGATGATGTTTGAATGGCTAATAATTATTTATCATTATTGTTGAATGCATGTGATGTATGAAATCCATATAACTAGAATTATATTGATTGGGTCTGATTTCAGTTCAGAAATAACGAATATTTTAAAATAAGGAATATTTTAAAATAACTAATATTTTAAAATAACTAATATTTTAAAATAAGAATATTTTAAAATAACTAATATTTTAAAATAAGGAATATTTTAAAATAATATTCAGTAAATAATCAAATATGATTTTGATGTCCGATTTTGGATGGACACGAAAATATTGGAATATATGAATCCTAGTAAGTAGGTATTCGCCATTTCAACTCGAACGGATTTATCTATCGATTTTATTCATTTTTATAATAATATTGAAAAGAATTGATTTTTAAATCTGATATAATGAAATTATTATCATTTTAATATTATAATGATATAGAATATTCAATTTTGATTTAAAATTGAAAATGAAGTGGAAATCGTTTTAAAAATGAATTTATAAACGATTTATAAAATACGTTTTAAATGGAAATTGACGATATATATATATATATATATATATATATTGGCCTGAATCGAACGCGTCACGCAGCAACCGTTCGAGAATTTCGACCATTAACTTCAAATGGACGTAACGGGAGATCCGACCGTTGGATTCTCCTAAAACCAGAACCGTTGGGTTTGTATCAAAAAGAGCTTTCAAATGATTATAAGAGATTTGAAATCTAACGGTTGGATTTGGAATTATGTCCAAATCAATCCAGAAAAGGTCGCTATGAATGAACTTCGGTGGTCGATATTGGAAACCAATTGTAAGGGCCTTAATAAAATTATTGAAAATATGGAAAAATTGTGTAAAATCATAATAAATGATTTGGAAAGAGTTGGGATGAAAAATTCCAAGTTTGGAAAGATAAAAATATTTTTTTTATCGAAATGAACTAGTTATTAACTAGAATAATAATCCAATTATTTTTATAAGTAATAAATTGAATTTGTAAATGGTTTTAGAATAACCAGAATTTTTCCAATGTATGAATTGGAATGGATTTGGAATGAAAATAATCTTCGGAATATTTCGATATTGAATTCCGTGATTATACGGATATGGTTGAGGAATTTGGAAGAAATATATATCGTCATTACCAAAACGATATTTGTTGGTTTCGGAATTTGATATTGAATATAAGCCGATACAATTTCTATTTAGAGCCTTGTATTTAATATCGAATTGGATTTTGGGTCTGTCGTGAACGATGTTTCAAATAACACTTGTTCTTTAACCCAATTAACAGTGAATAGATGATTTGGAATTTATAAATCTTTTTATTAAGATTTAATGGAAATTTTCCAAAGTATAGCTTTTCCAATTTAATATATTAAATTGTAATCGAATTAAATTCGATTTGGTAATAATCGAGATGAGCTTCTGTAAAGGAAGACCGTTACTATATATGGAATTTAAAAGGATTCGTCGTTATTCCATTTATATTATTAGTCTGGTATGGAAATTCATATTGATTTTGACTGATCTGATATTCGTAGAGATTCCATTTTGATGGAATATGATTTTAGGTTTTATCTTGAACTGTGTTTTAAATGACATTGGTTCTTTAACTCGGTTAAAGACATGATTAATTTTCCTAAAGTTGGATAATCATAAAGTAATGATTTTTGAGATTAAAACTGAACTGGAGTTTTATTGTATTTTTAATTAGATTCGAATGAGAATGAGATGATTAAATTTATCGAATTCATGAAATGATCGAGATGGGGTACCACCAGTTCTACTCCAGGAGATAGTTAAATCTTTAATTAGATTTGAGCGTAAAATGGTAATTAAGTTTACCGATAACATAGTGGGTGTTAGATATGGAGTACTTCCAGTTTTGCTCCATGGGATGAATAGGTTGGGATTGGAAAGATAAAACAAATGATTACTTCGGTAAGGCATGATAATCCCGACTAGTTAATAAAATCTTCTGAAATTGATATTCAAAGGAAGATTAAAGAATAAGTTTAAAAGAATTTATCTTTGATAAATATTCTGAATTGGAATGAGGCGTATGATGTGTTTTTATAACCCTTGATCATTGATTATAAAATACGCGAGTTATTTAGAAAGACCGGGTTTATCCCATTCTGAATAACTGATACGACAACTAACAATCGACGATGAGGACGGTGGTTGAAGACCAGAGATCTTCACATCGTTTGGATGATTACTGATGTCTTGACTGGATTGTACACCCTGTTAGGGATTACAGAATGGATCGTTAAGGAAAAGCAAACACTAGAGGGGGGTGAATAGTGTTTGTTAGAATTTAACCAAAACTTAAAACTAAAGAGAATTATGGAATGAATAGAACAACACAAACACAAGCACAGACATAGATTCAAACACAAATGCAAAATAAACAGAAATAAAAATGCAGAAAAGGAAAGAACACATCGGATTTTATATTGGTTCGGATTACTCCTACATCCAGTCCCGCACAGCGTTGGATTATGCAGAGTTTTATTACTCTTTCGATAGTCAATTACACCCTCCCTGATTTCACGGCTCACAAGAAGACACTGATTCCTACTTTCTTGATTTCACAGCTCACAAGAACACACCGACTCCTATTTCCTTGATTTCACGGCCCATAAGGACACACCGACTCCTCTTTGAATCACAACAAGGTTTATTCAACCCAACCAATTACAAAACAACCTTAAAACTCTGTAATAGCACTTGATTCAGAGAGTAGAGAGTGTAGAGAGAAGAAGTTTGATCAAAAAAGATTTGTGAATTCGGCAAAGTATAAGTATAAAAACCATAAAAACGATTAAGAATAATGGTGGGATGAAAGAGTATGAAGTTAGAGAAGAAGACATGTTAAAAAATTCAGTTTTAACCTCTTTTTATAGTATGAAGGGTTGCAACGGTTCTGAAGTGTTTCAAAAGTGAAAAGACACTTCCCTTAAAAATTAGAAAAAATAGCTGCTATATATCAACATATACTTTTTACTATGTCGACATAGTCACGTGTATTTTTCATTTTCAAAACATTTTTCAAGTATTCTGATATAAAATTAATTCTGGAAATTCTTGTGTAAAATTCTAGTATTTAATATTATATGATAGAAAAACATATGAAAACATATTTTTAAACTATACAAATATACTTATAAAATTATAAGGTTTTAAACTATATAAAGTATAAATATAAAATATATAAAAAACTAAGTTTGAAAAACAAAGAAGAATAAAAATAGAAACAAATAGAAAAACAAAATCGAGAAGACTGAGGAAAAAATAGAAAAATAAAATAGAGAGGATTGAGGATAGAATTGAAAATCAAAATTTGAATTTGAATTCAAACCTAGAGTGCTATTTAGAGTCTTACAAAATCTAGACTCTATAATTATATTAATCTTGATATCTTGATTACTCATGAGTCTTGAAATTTCTCTGATCTTTGAATCTCTATCATCTTTATAACTGTACAATCTTCAGTAATATTCCCTGTATATAATTTCTACACGTACACACACACACACACACACACATATATACATATATTCTATACAAAAAATGTTAGCATATATTTTATAATCAATGACAATTGAAATAAGTTTGTTGTCATCAAAACTCCATTCTCCAACAATCTCCCCCTTTTTGACGATGACAACCTTAGTTTATAAAATATCATACCTATGTATACGTGTTTGATGATGATCCTCTTATACTCCCTCTGTCTGTAAGAATTCTATAAACTATGCCTATATTTTATAATTTCTCCCCTTTTGGCATTATCAAAAAGAAAGATAAAACATACTTTCCGTAAGTTATACTATTCTAGAATCTAAGTAATATCCCTAAAAATACTCCCCTTAAATTGAATAATACTCTGAATAGAACATAAGTAACTGTAACACCCCATATTTTCTGAGAATATTAAAGAACGAATTAAAGAATACCTAATTTTTAAATTGAGAATTAAGGGAAACGAATTACGCCATTGCGTTCGTCTCGATATTCTGCTTGGAATAGAGTCCAAGTTTTCGTAAATCGGACTTCGTATGAAGTTATGGCCCTCAGAAGTTTCAGGAATATAAAAAATTAAAATAGCTCAGATTTAAATTCAAAATTCAAATGAAAACAAAGAAGCGGGCTGGGCGGAATTTTCCTGCCCCAGGCCAGGTCGACCAGGGGGTCAACCTCCCCTATACAGGTCGACTTGGGGGTCGACCTACCCCCTTGCCCAGATCCAAAACAGTGACGATTCTGACTTGTTGCTGAGTCTTTTCTAACCTGTTGCTGAGTCACTAAGGAATAGGTGGCAATTCTGGAAAACTTTATCTAGTCTGGACGGTTATGATTACTTATAGGATGATCTAACGGCTCACATAAGTTTAAACCTCTATAAAAGCAACCTTAGTCCTCAACCGTAAATCACACAAATTCATTCCAAGGAGCCACCATGCCGTCCATGATCGTCCTAGCCAAGCCGCCATTTCTTCTTCAACTAGAAAGCAAAATTAGAAGCTATGAATCGAATCAAATCAAAATTAGAGAAATCGATAGTCTACTTCAAGGGAGAGCTATTCAGTTTCAGAAAAACCGAATCCAGAAATACAAGAATCATTCTCTTTTTGTAAGTTCAAGTTGCTTTCAGATATGAATTCATATTTGAAATTCTTGGCATGTAATAATCTGGATCCAAGCTATACTTGATTATGAGATAATCCTCTCAGATTTATCAAATCTACTCTATTAGGTTTATGCCTGCGATGTTATTCAAATCTAATCCATTAGATTTATGCTTGATGTAAGTAATCCTTTCATTTGAATCCGTGCTTGTATATGCCTTTGGGAATCATTATTGACTATGGAATTGGTCCAATCGTATCTATCCTAGTTGTATATCGGAGTTGTAATCCTGTTTAAGTTCATGATATAACTCTTGTCAAACCAATACGTCTGTGATGGTTCATAATGATATTCATATCATATCTATATGCCTGCAATGTATTCTAAGCAAAACTTGTCAATTTGGCATATCAAATTTATTGGACCAATAGTTCTTATCATCATATGCCTATTCTTATGCCTCTTATGTTCCATATTGTTTCTCCGCTTATTTTATGAATCTTGAGTTGAATCTCAAAATACGTACATTATGAATGCGGGGGTAATTGAGTATAACATAAAATTCACATTATTTAGCATAATTTGGAACTTGTATTATGGCATGACTGTTAAAATGCAATTTGGGGTACTTTGACATGAATTATGGAATATGTAATTTGACATATTGAACCTAGAATTGGCACGAATGACAAAGTATGTAATTTGGCGTGAAAGATCTAGATTGGGCATAACTTTTAGTTGGAACGCCAAGCATAGTGTATATTGTGATTTTGGAGCATGACTATTATTGTAAATTTAGGGAAGATTGGGTATAGCCAATTTTGATTAATAACTTGAAATTGGAAATTTGTTGGGCATAACTTGGGAATTGGAACACGACTAGTTTTGGTGAATTTGGTAATTAGCATGTAAAATCTAGATTTGGGTATATATGGTAAATGTGTAAAATAAAGATGAACATGCCTAACCCGAGGTTAGATTGAGTTGTGGTGTAAGACTGTCCGGAACCGCCCGGCACATCCAGTAACCACAACAATACCTATCTAATGTGAGAGGTTAGTGCATCATCCCAAGAAAAACCCAAGGTTAGACTGAGTTGTGGTATAAAACTGCCTGGAACGGCCCGGCACATCCAATAACCGCAACAACACATATCTAATGTGAGAGGTTGGTGCGTTAATAAATCAATTAATGCTAATGAACAAGATGAATGACTAGGGTTAAGTTAATGAGAAACACTTAACTAATATAACAAAATGAATGACTAGGGTTAAGTTAATGAGAAACACTTAACCAATATAACAAGATGAATGACTAGGGTTAAGTTAATAGGAAACACTTAACCAGTATAGCATGATAAATGGGTAGGGTTAAGTTAATAAGAAACACTTAACCAAAATAACTTGATTTGTGGTAAGGTTAAGTTAAAACAAGAGGGCAACACTTATCCAATCCAAAATGATAAGTGAGGAGGGTTAAGTTAATAAAAAACACTTAACCAACATGACACGATGAATGGGAAGGGTTAAGTTAACACGAGAGGGCAACACTTAACCAATATAACTTGATTTGTGGTAGGGTTAAGTTAACACAAGAAGGCACACTTAACCAAAGTAACATGACAAGTAGGGGGTTAAGTTAACTAGAATTTATCGATGACACTTAACCAATATAACTTGATGAACAAATGGGGTTAAGTTAATAAGAAACTCTTAACCAACATGACACAATGAATTGGTAGGTTAAGTTAACGTGAATGGACAACACTTAACTAATATGACATAATGTGCAGGAGGGTTAAGTACATATCGTGTTGATGGGTAATATTAGTAAATATAGGCCCAAAAAACTTAACCATTAAATATACATGCTTGAATCAGTAGGAGGGTTAAGTACATATCGGGTTGGTGGGTAATATTAGTAAATATAGACCCACAAAACTTAACCATTAAATAAACATGCTTGAATCAGTGATAGGGTTAAGTATATCAGTTTGGTGGGTAATATTAGTAAATACAGGCCCACAAACTTAACTAGTAGAAAACCCTAGTAATGGGGACCCATTTCAGCAGTAACCCACATAGATGTATCATGGTACCCTGAACTAGGCAGGGTGGGGCATGATTACTGGGCTGATTATAAGCGGTCAAAACAACGACAGGGGGTACGTCAGTGTAGGTTTCAACGGTTTATGGGAGTGCACGTACTCCGGAGTGGGGAAAAGCAGGCACTGAGTACCAGTAGTTATACACTGTGCATCTTGAATCGTGTCGGGTTGATATCATAAGGATTGATGCAACTTATGGTGGGATCAGCACAAGGTATCTGCACGCAAGAGAGGGCCGAGTGACACAGGGTATCTAGATTTGGGTATATATGGTAAATGTGTAAAATAAAGATAAACGTGCCTAACCCGAGGTTAGATTGAGTTGTGGTGTAAAACTGCCTGGAACCACCCGACACATCCAGTAACCACAATATACCTATCTAAAGTGAGAGGTCAGTGCATCATGCCCAAGAAAAACCCGAGGTTAGATTGAGTTGTGGTGTAAAACTGCCTGAAACCGCCCGACACATCCAATAACCGCAACAACACATATCTAATGTTAGAGGTTAGTCATTAATAAATCAACCAATGCTGATGAACAAGATGAATGACTAGGGTTAAGTTAATGAGAAACACTTAACCAATATAACAAGATGAATGACTAGGGTTAAGTTAATGAGAAACACTTAACCGATATAACAAGATGAATGACTAGGGTTAAGTTAATAGGAAACACTTAACCAATATAGCATGATAAATGGGGAGGGTTAAGTTAATAAGAAACACTTAACCAATATAACTTGATTTGTGGTAAGGTTAAATTAAAACAAGAGGGCAACACTTAACCAATCCAACATGATAAGTGAGGAGGGTTAAGTTAATAAGAAACACTTAACCAACATGACACGATGAATGGGAAGGGTTAATTTAACATGAGAGGGCAACACTTAACCAATATAACTTGATTTGTGGTAGGGTTAAGTTAACACAAGAAGCAACACTTAACCAAAGTAACATGACAAGTAGGTGGGTTAAGTTAACTTGAATTTATCGATGACACTTAACCAATATGACTTGATGAACGAATGGGGTTAAGTTAATAAGATACATTTGACCAACATGACACGATGAATGGGTAGGTTAAGTTAACGTGAATGGACAACACTTAGCCAATATGACATAATGTGCGGGAGGGTTAAGTACATATCGGGTTGGTGGGTAATATTAGTAAATATAGGCCCACAAAACTTAACCATTAAATAAACATGCTTGAATCAGTAGGAGGGTTAAGTACATATCGGGTTGGTAGGTAATATTAGTAAATATAGGCCCACAAAACTTAACCATTAATTAAACATGCTTGAATCAGTGGGAGGGTTAAGTACATATCGGGTTGGTGGGTAATATTAGTAAATATAGGCCCACAAACTTAACCAGTAGGAAACCCTAGTAACGGGGACCTATTTCAGCAGTAACCCACATATATGTATCATGGTACCCTGAACTAGGCAGGGTGCGACACGATTAATGGGCTGATTATAAGCGGTCAAAACAGCGGCATGGGGTACGTCAGTGTAGGTTCCGACGTTTTACGGGCGTGCATGTACTCCGGAGTAGGAAAAAGCAGGCATTTGGTACCAGTAGTTATACGTTGTGCATCTTTAATCGTGTCAGGTTGCTATCATAAGGATTGATCACCTTATGGTGGGACCAGCACAGGGTATCTACATGCAAGAAAGGGCCGAGTGACACAGACACAAGGAAAAATTAATACGAGTATGGAGCTGATCGATAGGGTAGTAAGGGTACATCTAACATGTTCATGGCAATTAGGCAGATTGAGGTGGAATCCTCATGAAAGATATACACCTGAAGGCTACCACAATTGCGGGGATTGGGACCACGTTATCATATTATCATTTTATACAAATTACTATTTGGGACACTAGTTAGGTGGTGCAAAGATATAAAAATCAAAATAACAAGGTAGTAGCAAAGCAGAGAAAGAGTAGAAGCGCTTCAGTTTATCTTGCCGTATCATATCTATACTAATCGTATGTTATCTTGTTATCCTTGTTCTCACGGTGTTGTCTTATATTTAGTTTATTCATGTCATGATGCTTTTGCCTATTTATATGCTGAAAGTCACTGGACTTACTAGACTTATGTCTAACCTAGCTTTGTTTTGCCTCTTTTCTTCCATTTCTCCCCTCCCCCCAGGTTCACAGGGAGAAAATGTTACCACTTAGCTCAGTTTTCTTTCCAAGCTCGAAGATAGTCGATGTGGACTCTCTCTTCCACTGCTATGGCTGGTTCATGCTTTATTGGGGAATATCATTGTTATTTTTATGCTTCTTTTATATTTGGAAGTTTTTAAATCAAGACAGAAATTCTATGTATTACTTTTAAGTATGATTGAGACAACTACTATAAAAGCTTCACTGAACCACATTGTTTATAAAATGACTTTATTTTCCGCTGCTTTATTTGTCTATCCAGTAATTTATTTGCATCTTCTACCTAAAATGCTTCACCGAAGTTAAGGCATTCCCTTTGTGAGTGACCTTAACGGAGGTGGGGTGTTTCACTTGGTATCAGAGCTGAAGGTTACCGGATCAGATAAAAGATTTGAAAATTAATTTCAAAACGGTTTTAAAAGAATCATTTTCAAAAGAAAGGTTTTGTTTAAAGGCATATTCCCCAAAGCCATATGCATTATCTTTTGATCCTCTGTTTGAATCCTTGTTTCCTTCTTTCCTGAGTCTACGGGGCTCCTGGCTTTCTGGGAGGTAACCTCATCGCGGCATGGTTCCGTTGGCTGGATGAGACTATGACACTTGTCAAAGGGCAAATAAGCACCTAACTTCCATCTATAGCCGCAGTAGTTTCATCTACGGCTAATTTTCTTTTGAGATTTGTATGATTTTCCGTGTGATGGAAGCAGCTTTTGAGAGACTTGTCAACGTGTTACACAAGGATATTAAAGATGAGAATGAGGGAGTTTGGTTAAGGAGCACAACCCAAGGATGAGAAACTCATGGATATGGACTTGGTTCACAAAGGAGGCAAAAAGGAAGAGGTGTAAGTGGAAGAATCACATGACAAGAAGGGAGGAAAGAATAGTAAAACCTAAGACAAGAGGAAGTATCTTTACTATGGTATAACGGGTCATATAATTAAGGACAAGGGCAAGAACAAAGAACAAGATTTTTAGGAGGGTAAGTGCATGCTCTCACCGCCAGCATACCTGAGAGAGAGGTAATAAAGTTTCTATTGAAAAAAAGGGTTTAGCTTTTCTTTTTGATCCTCCTGTTAGTACTTTTTTTTATTTTAGCGCTTCACATTCGATTGTATCTGCTTCCATAGTTAAGTCTCTGCACCTTAGTACTTGTATAGTAGAAGATCCCATTATTGTCTCAAATCCAATTAGAGGTTCGGCTCATTTATCTTTGGTTTGTAAGGATTTGAGAATATCTGTATTAAGGATTGAGTTTAAGTATAATGCTTATGATTTTGGTTCCATGGGCTTTGGGTTGATTCTAGGCATGGGTTAGTTAGCTAGTAATTGCGAAAGTAGGGCAGTTAGACTTTTTTACTTGCCTCGGGAATAGCCTCGAGATTTTGTGCGATCCTGAGGGGATCAGTTAGGCTTAGCTACCTAGAATCACTTAATGCATCTATCGACGATTTGCGATCCGTTAGGATAGTACATGAGTACGCAGATGTTTTTGATTAGGTTAGGGTTTTTCCCCTTAAAACTCGAGATAGACTTCGCATATATCTAGTTGACAATGCAAAGCGAGCTATGCGATCAACGATAGTTTTGGAGCAAGATTGGCGAGGATAGCCAGAGTCAGTTAAGTGCTCAATTCTTTGGTTGTTTTGCTAGTATCATCTCACATAGATCGTCCAAATTCGGAGGAGATATTCCTTGGGTTCTTGTCTGATATTGGTTTAGGCCTTTGGGGCTTGTACTTGAGGGATGTCAAGATTGACTAGGATGGTTTGCGTGAGAAATAAATGGTTGTGGTAGGCGCCCTAAGTAAGACTGACCTTAAGAGAGGTAAAAAGTACATAGCAACCTTTAGCTTTAGACCCTCAGATTTGTGACATGATGGATAAGCTAAGTAGAGGAGAGACCTCTAATCATCTTAGTATATACACTTGGTATCATGGTTAACACCCGTTTTATCTTAGAAAGATAGTTCGACTACATTGGATACCCTCTAGCATAGTAAGTGATCGAGGTCCTATCTTTACTATTGGGTTTTGGAAATGGAGATCAAGAAGCTTCACAATCGTGAAGTTAAATTAGTTAAGGTACAGTGGAGTGAAGCTCAAGAAGATGCAACTTAGAAGACTGAAGACTAGATACGCGCAGCCTACCCTTTTCTTTTTTAGAGTACATCCTTGATCTCTCTTTCCTTAAGTTTATGCATGCTTGTATCTACCTTTTAAGTATATCTCCTCGATCCTATTCCTTATCCTTAGGTAGAAACCAATGGATGTAAACATGTGTTTGAAACATGTTATGATTGGTGGTTGCAAGTGGTTGCTCATGGATGCATATGCACACATTAGGCACTAGATCGGCTCAGTCACTTTCATATTGCATATGCATGAGTGAATTTTTATACATATGAACTGAAACTTGATGTGTTATCATATGGATGTTGCATTTGTATGAATGATTGTGCACTCATGCAGAAGTTATAAAGTACGATTAGGAATAATTGCATACATGATGGACTCATGGCACTGACATAATTCGCATTGAGGAGGTCAACTGAATCAGTAGACCGCCTGATTTTGCATTAGATAAGGACATGTACACACACTATGCATATGATCATGAAAGCATTATAAATTATTATTTTTAAGGACAATGGACGCCTGTGATTGAATGGTTGAGTAGATGGATGTTAGATGTTAGCATACGCATTCTTCTTAACTTAGAGATTTCGGGGACGAAATCCTTTAAGGAGGGGTGAATGTAACACCCCATATTTTCTAAGAATATTAAAGAAATAATTAAAGAATACTTAATTTTTAAAGTGAGAATTAAGGGAAACGGATTATGACATTGCGTTCATCTCGAAATTCTACTTGAAATAAAGTCCAAGTTTTCGTAAATCGGACTTCGTATGAGGAAATTATGGCCCTCAGAAATTTCAGGAATTTAAATAAATTAAAACAACTCATATTTAGATTCAAAATTCAAACGAAAACAAAGAAGCAGGCTGGGCGGGATTTTTCCTGCCCCAAGCCAGGTCGACCGGGGGGTCGACCTCCCCTATACAGGTCGACCTGGGGGTCGACCTACCCCCTCGCCCAGATCCAAAACAATGACGATTCTGGCTTGTTGCTAAGTATTTACTGACTGTTGCTGAGTCACTAGGGCATAGGTGGCAATTTTGGATAACTCTATCTAGTCTGGACGGTTGTGATTACTCCTAGGACGATCTAATGGCTCTCATAAGTTTAAACCTCAATAAAAGCAACCCTAGCCCTCAACCCTAAATCACACAAATTCATTCCAAGGAGCCACCATGCTGTCCATGATCGTCCTAGCCTAGCCACCATTTCTTCTTCAACAAGAAAGAAAATTAGAAGCAATCAAACCTAAATTAGAGAAATCGATAGTCTACTTCAAGGGAGAGCTATTCAGTTTTAGAAAACAGATTCCAGAAATACAATAATCATTCTCTTTTTGTAAGTTCAAGTTGCTTTCAGATATGAATTCTTAATTGAAATTCTTGGCATGTAATAATATGGATCCAAGCTATACTTGATTATGAGATAATCCTCTCAGATTTATCAAATCTACTCTATTAGATTTATGCCTGCGATGCTATTCAAATCTAATCCATTAGATTTATGCCTGATGTAAGTAATCCTTTTATTTGAATCCGTGCTTGTATATGCCTTTGGGAATCATTATTGACTATGGAATTGGTCCAATCATATCTATCCTTGTTGTATATCGGAATTGTAATCCTGTTTAAGTTCATGATATAAATCTTGTCAAACCTTTACGTCTGTGATGGTTCATAATGATATTCATATCATATCTATATGCCTGCAATGTATTCTATGCAAAACTTGTCAATTTGGTATATCAAATTTATTGGACCAATAGTTATTATCGTTATATGCCTATTCTTATGCCTCTTATGTTCCATATTGTTTCTCCGCTTATTTTTTGAATCTTGAGTTGAATCTCAAAATACGTACATTATGAATGTGATGGTAATTGGGTATAACATAAAATTTACATTATTTGGCATAATTTGGAACTTGTATAATGGCATGACTGTTAAGATGCAATTTGGGGTAATTTGACATGAATTATGGAATATGTAATTTGACATATTGAACCTAGAATTGGCACGAATGACAAAGTATGTAATTTGGCGTGAAAGATCTAGATTGGGCATAACTTTTAGTTGGAACGCCAAGCATAGTGTATATTGTGATTTTGGAGCATGACTATTATTGTAAATTTAGGGAAGATTGGGTATAGCCAATTTTGATTAATAACTTGAAATTGGAAATTTGTTGGGCATAACTTGGGAATTGGAACACGACTAGTTTTGGTGAATTTGGTAATTAGCATGTAAAATCTAGATTTGGGTATATATGGTAAATGTGTAAAATAAAGATGAACATGCCTAACCCGAGGTTAGATTGAGTTGTGGTGTAAGACTGTCCGGAACCGCCCGGCACATCCAGTAACCACAACAATACCTATCTAATGTGAGAGGTTAGTGCATCATCCCAAGAAAAACCCGAGGTTAGACTGAGTTGTGGTATAAAACTGCCTGGAACGGCCCGGCACATCCAATAACCGCAACAACACATATCTAATGTGAGAGGTTGGTGCGTTAATAAATCAATTAATGCTAATGAACAAGATGAATGACTAGGGTTAAGTTAATGAGAAACACTTAACTAATATAACAAAATGAATGACTAGGGTTAAGTTAATGAGAAACACTTAACCAATATAACAAGATGAATGACTAGGGTTAAGTTAATAGGAAACACTTAACCAGTATAGCATGATAAATGGGTAGGGTTAAGTTAATAAGAAACACTTAACCAAAATAACTTGATTTGTGGTAAGGTTAAGTTAAAACAAGAGGGCAACACTTATCCAATCCAAAATGATAAGTGAGGAGGGTTAAGTTAATAAGAAACACTTAACCAACATGACACGATGAATGGGAAGGGTTAAGTTAACACGAGAGGGCAACACTTAACCAATATAACTTGATTTGTGGTAGGGTTAAGTTAACACAAGAAGGCACACTTAACCAAAGTAACATGACAAGTAGGGGGTTAAGTTAACTAGAATTTATCGATGACACTTAACCAATATAACTTGATGAACAAATGGGGTTAAGTTAATAAGAAACTCTTAACCAACATGACACAATGAATGGGTAGGTTAAGTTAACGTGAATGGACAACACTTAACTAATATGACATAATGTGCAGGAGGGTTAAGTACATATCGTGTTGATGGGTAATATTAGTAAATATAGGCCCACAAAACTTAACCATTAAATAAACATGCTTGAATCAGTAGGAGGGTTAAGTACATATCGGGTTGGTGGGTAATATTAGTAAATATAGGCCCGCAAAACTTAACCATTAAATAAGCATGCTTGAATCAGTGATAGGGTTAAGTATATCGGTTTGGTGGGTAATATTAGTAAATACAGGCCCACAAACTTAACTAGTAGAAAACCCTAGTAATGGGGACCCATTTCAGCAGTAACCCACATAGATGTATCATGGTACCCTGAACTAGGCAGGGTGGGGCATGATTACTGGGCTGATTATAAGCGGTCAAAACAATGACAGGGGGTACGTCAGTGTAGGTTCCAACGGTTTATGGGCGTGCACGTACTCCGGAGTGGGGAAAAGCAGGCACTGAGTACCAGTAGTTATACACTGTGCATCTTGAATCGTGTCGGGTTGATATCATAAGGATTGATGCAACTTATGGTGGGATCAGCACAGGGTATCTGCACGCAAGAGAGGGCCGAGTGACACAGACACAAGGAAAAATTAATACGAGTAAGGACCCGATTGATAGAGTAGTAAGGGTACATCTAACATGTTCATGGCAATTAGGCAGATTGAGGTGGAATCCTCACGATAGATGTGCACCTGAAGGCTACAACAATTGCGGGGATTGGGATCACGTTATCATATTATCATTTTATACAGATTACTAGTGGGGACACTAGTTAGGTGGTGCAGAGATATAAAAATCAGAATAACAAGGTAGTAGCGAAGCAGAGAAAGAGTAGAAGCGCATTCAGTTTATCTTGCCTTATCATATCTATACTAATTGTATGTTATCCTTGTTCGCACGGTATTGTCTTATATTCAGTTTATTCATGAATGATGCTTTTGCCTGTTTATATGTTGAAAGTCACTGGACTTACCAGACTAATGTCTGACCTAGTTTTGTTTCGCCTCTTTTCTTCCGCTCCCCCCTCCAGGTTCATAGGGAGGAAATGTTACCACTTAGCTCATTTTTCTTTCCAAGCTCGAAGATAGTCAATGTATTGCTTTGGACTCTCTCTTCCACTGCTATGGCTAGTTCATGCTTTATTAGGGAATATCATTGTTACTTTTATGCTTCTTTTATATTTGGAAGTTTTTAAATCAAGACAGAAGTTCTATGTATTACTTTTAAGTATGACTGAGACAACTACTGTAAAAGCTTGAATGAACCACAGTGTTTATAAAATGACTTTATTTTCCGCTGCTTTATTTGTCTGTCTTGTAATTTATCTGCATCTTTTACCTAAAATGCTGCACCGAAGTTAAGGCATTCCCTTTGTGAGTGACCTTAACGGAGGTGGGGTGTTTCAGTAACTATCCTTAAAAATTACTCCCCCTTAATTTATTAACTAATTCTAAGTAGAACATTCCTAATCTATTTAAACTAAAGAGAATAATACTTAATATGATAATTAAACACAAACCAAATCAAGTATCATTATTACATATGTTTGACTAATATATATACAAACCAATTCAAACTAAACCACACCATGTACAAGTTTCAAACAATATAGTCTAAATCACACCACATCATATGTTTTTAGAATAATTAAACAAATCAATCAACTCATACCAAACAACTAAGCGTTTTTTGGAACTTCAACCCATTCATCTAGTCCAGTAATTGGGTTCTTCCGGATATCCTTCCTCTCTTCCTCAATGTTATGTGATGTTTGGTTGTTTTCATTTCTGAAATGAGAAGAGATATCCCATCAGATCACATCAAAATGTTATTCTTGATATTCTACCATCCTCATTTGAATTAACTCTAGTTTGCGCTGGTTACATGTAATATGGAGAGAGTTTTCTTGAAAGAATTCAAAGAATCATCAAGATTTTCACTTATAATATGAATTGGATTTGCCATGGATTTGATAAGAAATGATTAAGGAAGCAGGAAAAAATAGTGAAGTTTTCTGGAAGAAATGTACTTAAATAGGGTCTGGAATTCATTGGATTTTGAATAGATGTGAGTAGTTATTTTAATTTTAAAATTTGAAAAGATTTGAAAAAAATTATGTTATATGTTGATATACATGTTTTGTTATGTCGACATACTATATTATGTTTTTTTGAAAATTTTTGAATTCTTTTGAACTCATGTAATATTATAATATGTTTTATGATTTTTCAGAGACATAAAGATGATTTAAACTGAAATAAAACTCCATTCATTACTTAATAGAAAGCAAATACATCCAATTAAACAAGACACACTGCAAATACATCCAACTAAACAAGACACACTTTAAATACGAGATTCGAAAGCAAATACAAGGAAATATATAAAGATAGATTAAACTAGATGGCCTAGTTTTCGGATGATGATGAGGAAGATGAAATTCCAAGCTTTCTTCCTATCTTGATCATGAAATTGGATATTTTGAAAAGCTTCTTGTTAAGCTTCTCTTGATTTTTGACGATTTTCACTTGATTTTGAACAACCGTGTCTTTGTGGTTACGCTTTGAGGTTGGATACTCAATGCTTTCCATAGAAGTCTCTTCTTCTTTGACTTCCATTGGGTCTTGTTCTTGTTGCAATCGAGCTTGTTTGGCCTTATATGTCTCATAAGGTTTGAAGGTGAGAGGAATTTGCATGAGATGAATATTTGATGCGTCAATAACTTTTCTAGGGACAAATTCTTCTCCAAGAAGATCAACTCCAAAGTATTTGAAAATGCGAGTAAGATAAACACCATAGTAGAGAGTGTTTTCTCTTGAAGATACATCTATGGGCTTAAATTCATTTAGAATCATATTGGCCCAATTGATAAGGTAATTACCCATAATGGAAAAGAGAGCCTTTTGGACTTTAAGAGTTGGATTATTGTAATTTCCGGAATGAGGAGTGATGGTATGTTGAAGGATAAGGTTGACAATTCTTGTTTTTGGACGCAAAAAACGATATTTGAAATCCATTGGAACACCATCTTCGAAGATATCGTGATAGGTTTCCATATCGGTTTCATCGATGGCAAAAGCTGAGAAATCTGTGCCCTCGCTTCTACAATTTAGAATTTCGCCTAAAAGATCGGCGTCAAGAACAATTTGAGTTCCCTTGACACTACTCCAAATTTTGTTTTCGTTGCCTTGATAAAATCCGCGGTTGAGATTCGCATAGAACATCTTCACGAGTTTGGGATAACATACTTCGTCGTTTTCACGAGAATCAGTTAGACTCAAGATTTTGTTGTGTTGGAAAAGAGAGGCGAGACCATAAGATGGAAAGTCGCTAAAAACAGCGAAAGCACCCATGTTAACTTTAGCATTTGCTAAATAGTTACCACAGATTTTGATGGCCTCTTTGTCATTGCAAAGAAAACCTTTTATAGTTTTGGTTATCTTCAATTTTTGAGATGAACTTAAGGAAGCCATTGATATGATAATTTTGAAGAGAATAGATATGAAAAATATTGTATTTAGTTGTGAATGGAAGGTAGAAAGGATGGATGTATATAGAAAATGAATAGATATGAATTGAATGAATATGAATTGAATAGTCACAACTTTTCAGATTGAAAGGTCACCTTTTCAGACCTTGGGAGTTGGTGAAAAGATTGGAGGGAAGTTTGAAAGTTTAAACTTTTGAATTTCAAAATTTAAATTTCAAAACTATTGGATATGTCAACATGTATATTTCTGTATGTCGACATACAAGGCTTATTTCAAAAGGAATTTTGGATTTTCAAGTTTGGAATTAAATTATCAATTTATATTTTAGGTTTAACAATTTCCTGAAATACTCCTAATCCTAATTGACATACAAATAAATTATTTTATTAATTTATTGGTTGTTTAATATTATATTATTATTTTGAATTTCAAATTTCAAAAAAAAAATAAAGTTTTAAATTCAAACCAAAACAAACAAACAAAGCAACCATTCAACCAAATAAGATTAAAATTTAATTAATGCGTACCCGGTTTTTTGATCCATTTCTTCATGATCTTCTGAATTTTGAATTGTTGTAAAGCATATATTTGTATTTCCAGTTTCTGAATCTTCATCACTTGATGATGAATCTGAATCGTCTAATGTTGTTGTGTATGCTTTCTTTCTTTTCCTTGATGAATTGGTGTTGTCCGTTTGTTGGGTAGATTTATCTGGATATGGACATATTCTCTTTATATGACCTGGTTTGTTGCAGTTAAAACATCGTCCATCATTTAATTTTGCTTGATTATAACCCTTCCTTCTATATTTTAGAAACTTTCTAAAATGATTGTCATGAGTGTTGTTTTTTCATCATCTTCACTACTTGAGTCAGAATCATTTATTGTTGCTTTTAGTGCAATAGATTTCTTTTCAATCGATATATTTTCTTTTCTTTTCCGTAATTGAACTTCATATGACATCAAATTCCCAATTAACTCTTCAAACTTCATTTCATTGACATCATTGGCTACTTCTATAGCCAAAGTCTTCTGATCCCATTCTTGAGTTAATGAATTTAATATTTTTGACTTGGTCTGCTTCTGAATAAGTTTTTCCAAGTGCAGTTATGCACTATCTCTTGAAATCTGCAATACATATCTGAAATAGACTCATTCTCATTCATTTTGAATAATTCGACTAATTAATAAGCATTCCTATCTTAGTCTGTTTAACTTTACTAGTTCCTTCATGGGTAATTTGTAAAGTCTCCAGATTTCATAAGCAGTCTTACATACTGATACTCTATTAAACTCATTTCTATCTAGTGAACAAAATAACAAATTCATGGCTTTAGAATTGCTCTGTGCAGCAGCCTTTTGTTCATTTTTCTATTCTGCAAATGCAGTTGTGGGTTCAACATATTCATCTTGTGTACTATTCAATGTGTATAATCCTACAGACTGTAAATAAATTTTCATTCTACATGCCCAATATGAATAATTACTACCATTAAACAATGGAAGTCTAACAGTGGATTTACCCTCTATAAAAGAACTATTATTGCTACCAGTGTTGGTTGCCATTATCACTATTTTCAAAAATCAAATTATAAATTTTTTGAAAGACCTTGCTCTGATACCAATTGTTAGGGACTGCAGAATGGATCGTTAAGGCAAAGCAAACATTAGAGGGGGGTGAATAGTGTTTGTAAGAATTTAACCAAAACTAAAGAGAATTATGGAATGAATAGAATAACACAAACACAATCAAAATCACAGACACAGATTCAAAAACAAATGCAAAATAAATAGAAATAAAAATGCAAAAAAGGAAAGAACACACCGGATTTTATATTGGTTCGGATTACTCCTATGTCCAGTCCCGCACAATGCTGGATTGTGCAGAGTTTTTTTACTCTTTCAATAGTCAACTACACCCTCCCTGAATTCACGGCTCATAAGGAGACACTGATTCCTACTTTCTTGATTTCATGGCTCACAAGTACACACGACTCCTATTTCCTTGATTTCATGGCCCACATGGACACACCGACTTCTTTTTGACTCACAATAAGGTTTATTTAACCCAACCAATTACAAACAGAGCTATAACTCTTCAATAGCACTTGATTTAGAGAGTAGAGAGTGTAGAGAGAAGAAGTTTGATCAAAACAGAAGTGAATTCGGCAAAGTATAAGTATAAAAACCATAAAAATGATTAAGAATAATAGTGGGATGAAAGAGTATGAAGTTAGAGAAGAAGATATGTTAAAAAATTCGGTTTTAACCTCTTTTTATAGAGTATGAAGGGTTGCAATGGTTCTGAAGTGTTTCAAAAGTGAAAAGACACTTCCCTTCAAAATTAGAAAAAATAGCCGTTATATGTCGACATATACTTTTTACTATGTCGACATAGTCATGTGTATTTTTCATTTTCAAAACATTTTTCAAGTATATTGATATAAAAATCATTCTGGAAATTCTTGAGTAAAATTCTAATGTTTAATATTATATGATAGAAAAACATATGAAAACATATTTTTAAACTATATAAATACATTTATAAAATTATATGGTTTTAAACTATATAAAGTATAAATATAAAATATATAAAAAAGTCTAAGTTTGAAAAATAAAGAAGAATAAAAATAGAAATAAATAGAAAAATAAAATAGAGAAGATTGAGGAAAAAATAGAAAAACAAAATAGAGAGGATTGGGGATAGAATTGAAAATCAGAATTTGAATTTGAACCTGGAGTGCTATTTAGAGTCTTACAAAATCTAGACTCTATAATTATATTAATCTTGAACTCTTGAAATCTTGATTACTCATTAGTCTTGTAATTTCTCTGATCTTTGAATCTCTATCATCTTTATAACTGTACAGTCTTCAGTAATATTTTCTGCATATAATTTCTACACATACACACACACATACACACACACACACACACACACACACACATATATATATATATATTCTATACAAAAATTGTTAGCATGTATTTTATAATCAATGATAACTGAAATAAGGTTGTTGTCATCAAAACTCCATTCTCCAACACACCCAAGACAAGGTAATAAGTGGTGATTGTCCAGACATACTTGGAGATCGACCGGATATGCGAGGACCTCTTTCCTGTATTGGACATATGGGACGAGGAATAAGGTGTAATGGCGCGTTTTGTTAGCTATCGAATAATTAATTTATTTAATTATTTATATATCGATTTGGCGATATCGATAATTAAAGTAAAACGTTCGAACTTATAATTTATAATTATAATTAAAAACGAACCTGAAACGTCGCGGCAGTTCGCAAATTGGCGATTTAAACTTCAACTGAATATACATGATTCATTTTAAGTCGGATTTCTGTGAAACAAGAAACGTGTGGAGTTGGTGGAGTATATCTTTCTAGTGGAAGAGAAAAACCAGGATTTCGTCGTGTAGATTTTGAGTTATGTCCAAATCAAATTTCAGAAAAAGTCGTTGTAGAATTCCTTTATAATTTGCGATGCTTTATATATGTTATAAAAGAGATTTTCAGTATAAACTGAATACCGGGATAATCTGGAATCTGAAATATCAAACTGTAAATTCTGATATGATATTCTGGAGATGTACGATATCATATGTGAAGATATACGATAATATTTAATTTTAAATACTCAATTTAATTTTATTTAAATATGTTTATATATTTAAATAGGCTATTTAGAGCGTTAAAAATAGCCACTCTTGCATACAACCTCCGTTTCCGACGAAACAAGTTCCAGTGATTCCGTAATGTCAAACTCTAGTTGTATGTCCATTTCCACAATTTTTGGATATCGTGTGAGATTTATAGGAATTTTTAGAGTGATAAATAAGAGAATTTTTAATTGGATTTTTGTGCACCCTAAATCAGTATTTTCGAGATTTCACAGGATAAGTCAACCAGTGTATATTTTGATATATTCGGAATCCTGGCGTCTCGCTGATTGCAACGGTATTTTTGTTTTCGTCGATGGAGATCCGGAAACGAGTGGAGTTTTATGGAACAGGATACGCGAAGAGATACGAACTTAAATATCCTAAACAAATCACAAATATGAATACACGTGGTCATACTTTCTTACATATATTAAATCGCTACCGTGGCCCCTTTACAGCCAAGTTTCATAACTTAAGCATTTAAGTAAAATCCCTGTATAAATACCCATAAATCAAAATGCCTTAAGCCCTAAAAACCAAATTTCATGGGCTGAAGCTTTTCAAGCCGCCGGCTTCATTCTCCTCAAACAAAAAGAAATCCACGAAATACCACAAATCTCGAAATGATTATTTTTCGATCTCCTTTAATCCTTCCTGCACCTGAAAATCACGGAAAGGCCACCTTGTTTTCTTTGGAAATCGAAAAGCAAGGCAGAACGCGAGATGAACAAGAAAGGGACAAGTGCGTGGAGTCTTCGGAGGTTAGGGTCAGGCCGACGTTGGTGAGGCTCGGTAGGGTTGCGGTGACGAGCAGGGAGTTCGATGAGGTATTGTTTGGCATGACAGTGTTGGTGAAGTTTTGGGGTATGGGAGGAGTTATGTATGAAAGCGGGTTTCTGAAGTTTGAAAGTATGGTCAGGTTGGCTTGCGAAATGGAGGATCAAATTGTTGCTGATGGAGTTCGAAATGGAGGAGCTGTGCGTTGGTGTCTGATGTTGGGTTGGTGAATCAAGCGACGTGAAAGTGGGTGGTTGCGGGTCTATTTTGCAGGTGAATTCGATGAGAGTTGCTCCTGGAGCTAGCTTATTGCCACTGAAAAACAAGAAGCAGTGGTTGGAGAACGAGAGTGGAGCATGGAATCTCGTTTTCGAAGTGTACAGGAGTTGTGAATAGGAACTGTTGTTCCTTTGTTTGGGGTGCGTGTGCCCTGTAGTTGCACGAGAGATTTGGGTCTGGGCATATTCATGGAAATGAAAAAAAAGGGGTTTATGTACAAAAGTTTGGGCCTGGAGAAAATTCAAAGGGGATGGGCTAAAAGTGTTTGGACTGATTTAAGATGACGGGAGAAGGGATGTTATTGGGTCAACATATGGAAATGATTTCTGAGTCGGGTTGAACGAATCTCGAACAGTTTGATTTATTGGGACCATGCCGACGAAGATGACTATATGGAACTGATCTGGATTGATTGGAAGCTTGTCACAATTTATAACAAAATAATTTGTCCGTCTGAATCAAGCGATGGTTATCGTTATTAACGATGACCGTCCAAGGTGAGTAAATCTCACAAACCCTAAACAGTTTTATTTTCACGTTGTATTCTTAGAACTGTTAAAATATTGTCTGTTTGACTGTGTGTTGATTGTTTGCTTGAACTGCTAGTCAGTTAGTAGAGATTTTATATATATATTTACGTATGGGTGTGTATATATATATATATATATATATATATATATATATATATATAAACCGTCAAATAGTATATGTTGATTCTGTTTATCAGAATATTATACTGGTGTTGTTTAACATCTGTGGATGCAGGGAAACAGGTTGGAGGAATCCAACTGGATTCCTCAACAGTTATTTTATTGTTTTTCATATATTGTTATATGATGTGATATAAAATCTGTGGGTGGTTATATGTGCTTGGACGATATTGAACATCGTGATTTGATATGATTGAATACCATAACATACCGAAATGTTGATAAGGGGATTTTCAATGTTTATATTGAAAATGAATCTTATTTATAAAATCAATAGGATTTTATAAAAGGAAAACATTTATTTAATTAGAAAATAAATAAATGAAAAAGGAAACATTTATTTAGAAAATAAATGAAATAAAATAGAAACATTTATTTAGAAAATAAATGAATTAGAATATAAAGGAATATTTATTTAGGAAATAAATATAGGAACATTTATTTAGATTATAAATAAATGGAATAAAGGAATATTTATTTAGGGAATAAATAAAGGAACACTTGTTCGGAAAATAAATAGAATTATACAAGGATAGATTTAAACACGTGCTTCGCACACAAGTATAACACGATATGGATTTTAAGGAGATATTGTAGAAGTAGGAATTATAACCAGAGTGTGATAAAAGGATTAAACAAAGTAATTGGTTAGGTTAACCAAAGCAAGTTAGTCGAGTTAAACAAAGTAATTTGTTAGGTTAACCAAAGCAAGTTAGTCGAGTTAATCAAAGTAATTGGTTAAGTTAACCAAAGTAAATTAGTTAAGATAAACTAAGCGGTTAATCGAAGTGAATTAGTTAAGTTAAACTAATTTGTAAATCAAAGTGAATTAGTTGCGTCAAACTAAGTGAATTAGTCAAGTTAAACTAATTGGTTAATCGAAGTAAATTAGTTGGGTTAATCAAAGTGAATTAGCTGAGTTAAACTAAGTAAATCGGTTAGAGTTAATCAAAGTGAATTAACTAAGTTAAACTAAGTGGATTAGTTTAGTTAATCGAGACAAGTAAATCAAGTTAGGTTAAACCATTTGAGTTAACCAGTTAGGTTAAACCATTTGGGTTAACCAGTAAAGTTTACCAGTTAAAGATAAACAGTTAAAGTGACCAGTTAAGGTTGGCCAGTTAAAGTTGACCAGTTAAAGTTGACCAGTTAAAGTTGACCAGTTAGAGTTGACCAATTAGAGTTATCCAAGTGGAGTTAATCGAGTAGAGTTGCGAATATCAAGTAGAGTTATCGAATATAGTGTATTCGAGGGAAGAGTAATCGAATATAGTTTATTCGAGTGGAGAAATCAAATGTTATTCATTTGAGAAGAGTTACCGAATGTTATTTATTCGAAGAGTAGTTATCGAATATTGGTTATTCGAAGTTAGTAATCCAAAGGAGTTATTCGAAGTTAGTAATCCAAAGGAGTTATTCGAAGTTAGTAATCCAAAGGAGTTATTCGAAGTTAGTTAATCCAAAGGAGTTATTCGAAGTTAGTTAATCCAAGGAGTTATTCGAAGTTAGTAATCCAAAGGAGTTATTCGAAGTTAGTTAATCCAAAGGAGTTAGTCGAATATAGTTATTCGAAAGAAAGTGTTAATCGAATATAATTATTCGAGTAAAGTTAAAAGAGTTAATCGAATATAATTTATTCGAATAAAGTTAGAGAAGTTAATCGAATATAGTTCATTCGAATAGTGTTGGAGGAGATATCGAATATAGTTTATTCGATAGGATAGAAGTGAATATAATTTATCAATTAAGTTATTCGAATGAGTTATTCGAAGGAGTAAATCAAATTAAGTTAATCGATTAGAGTTGAGTTAATCGATTTGGGTTAAGTTAAGTTATCGAGTTAAGTAATCGAGTTAAGATTTATCGAGTTAAGTAATCGAGTTAAGAAATCGAGTTGAGATAATCGAGTTAAGAAAATCAAGTTGAGTTAATTGAATAAGTTGTTCGATAAGAGTAAATCCATTTAAGTTAAATCGGATGTTAGTTATTCGATAAGAATTGACACATTTAAGAAAATCGAATATTTGTTATTCGATAAGAGTTAATGAAATAGAGCCAACCAAGAAGAGTTATTCGAATATTAGTTATTCGATAGGGGTTAATCGAAATAGAGTTTATCGAATGTAAGTTATTAAAAAGGGAGTTAATCGAATAGAGATTACTCGAAAGAGAGTTATACGTCGAATTCGATTATAGCGAATTCGGGAAAGTACTATTTACTTTCCATGGTTTAAATCAAGATTTAGTTATTGATTTAGAAATTAGGTGTCTGTTAAATTATTCGAGTTAGGAGATAAATTTATAATTTGGGTTAGATATTGCAGAAGTAGGAATTATAACGTTATAGTTATAATCAAACGTTTCCATATAAGAAGTAGATTCGTAACCTGAATCCGAGAAATTTGCGTAAACAGATGATTGGAAAAAGTGAGTGACGAGCTTCACCTATTTCACAGTAAAGGACGTTGTTCAATTAAGGTCTGAGAGGTAATTATACCCCAATTTGATTGACTTCAGAATTGACAAAGGAATAGTTGTGGTTCGATAGAAAAGGTTGATTTGAAATGTAGTTAAGTAACAAGCGATTAATGGATTAAGCGTAACGATGTTTTATACAACGTTCGTTGGAAATCCGTAAATGAGTTTTTGGAAACGTTTTCCAAATATAGTCAGATATGTTCTCTAAACATAGAAAATGAAATGTTTTCATGATAAGGATTTAAGAAATAGAGTTAAGCAAATTCAGAAACTGACTGGAGAGGGTAATTTGAACGGTTTTCTAAGTGACGATCTGATGTTGGTTTCGACCTTCCGGATTGATACTTAGAGAATTGTTCTCATACTAGTTACAGTTAGGGACTGACAGTTGCGAAATAATAGTGATGTGAAAATAAGCTATAGAAATGTTTTCCAATGATTAATAATGTGACGGCCCGCCCCGCACCAGCCTGCATTTCCTCCGAAAATGCGCTGTACACATGCCCGACTAGCACAGGACGGTCGCCAAAGAAAGGAAGGAAGAAAATGACCTAATCAAGGAACCTGTAGAATGTCTCACAGCGCATGGGATAAAAATATAATAATAACATAATTGACATAAAACAGGCGAGACAGTGCATAAGCTGATAACTAATAATCAATGTCAACATCAGAGCAGCGGAAATCCAAATACAGCTTATTACAACTTTCCAAATTTACTGCCTCTAATCAAAAGAAAACTAAAGTAGAAGATGCACCACCAATGCCCAAGCAGTGATCTTCAACAACACAGGGAGAATACTATATATATATTACGTGGAAGCCTCCTGCTCGTCTCCGGATCATCTACCCGTGCATCACCAGCTAACCTGTCTCTAGTCTGCTCGTGTGAGCACCCAGAGTAATAAGAGGAGACATAAAACTCTGGGTCAGACATAAAGCCTGGTATGAGCGATAAGCATCTAAACAGAACAATAACAGGTATACTAAACCATACCTGAACCTGGACCTGCAACCAAAGAGTTAGTACCACATACCGTACAATGCTCTAAGGTGCCATAATGAATAGTGTAAAGAATACGGGGGTGGGGTGTGTATGTCATAATGATAGCAAACAAACCATCCATAGCAACCATCCTCACACCTCTCACTCAGTGCGTAAAGCATACGACGTCTACCACTTTGGAACACTAGACAAACTCAGGTAACGACGAATTCCGACTTGTAGAAACCCTGCTGTGACCATGCCAATCACTTGGAGTCATGACCAAACATTTCAATGCCCACTTCATTGGTCGTAGCCCTTGGTTCTACCGATGCCATAATGGCCCTGAATCCGCCTTCGTACCTCCTACCATAGTGGTCCAAAGCTATAGACGTCGATAACCCCTTGGCACACGTCCCGCAGCAAAGCCCAACCATGAAGCGAACTCGTTGATTCCCATCTGAATCTTGAGCTCTAACTTCTCATTTGGACTTCCTTTGCATCTCGGGTTTCTGTCATCACCCTCCGGATCGGTCTTCATTCTGTTCGTAACTTCCTGGTTCGATTCGCAGTCACCAGCTCGTAGCCATCAACCTCGGATCGGTTCGGATCATCCTTCACGCTCGGGTCGGATCGTGGAAGCCTTCCTTCAGTCGTGGAGGCACATCGGTTTGGATCGTGAGCTTCTTAAGTGGATCGGTTCGGGTCGGAGTAGCTCATGTTCACGAGAGATGGATCGGATCGGGGTCTTCAACCATCAGCGGATCGGGTCGCGCCATCGGATCGCACCTCGTCAGCTCGTGGCGCCTTGTCGGGTCGGTTCGGGCTTATCAGTTTGTGGCAATCCACTGGTTCGGGTCGAGCTACCCATCTGAATCGTGGCGCCTCATCAGCTCGTGGCGCTTCCTCTCCAAGTTGGATCGTGGTCTTCCGTTCGTGGCTCCGAGCTCTGGCATGTGGCGTGGTTCGAGAAGGCGGGTCGGTTCGTGGGCATGGGGGCGATCCGATCCGGATAAATTCCTGCACTTCGTTCCAGCGACAGTTTCTCGCCATTCGACGGCGTTTTTGACCAAACTAACACTTCTAAGCAATCACAAAACACACCATAGAGTCATAGCAACATGTAATAGCAACCACAACAGCAAACAATCACTCAAATGAATCAAAATGGATCAAAAGTGGCCAAAGCTCCTTATTTTCCCTTAAGCATGTTTAAGTAAAACTGATCATAGGGTTAACAAAACTTAATCAAATCGAACCAAATTTCTAACAAAGACATAAAATATTATTTTCGGATTTCTAAACATTTTTCCAGAATTTATTAGTGTATAAATTCGCTAATCTTCACTAATTACCCTTAATTACCGTAATTAGTGCAAAAACTATGCAAATCACTCACCTTTGTCACAATAAAACTTCCAAATCTGAAGTGAACCTCTGATTTGCACGAATTCCAATATATAACAGCAGCCCTACCTCAGTCCTTGTACTAATCCCCCTTGATTTGATGCCTCTAAGCCTTAATCCTTGATTAGGAAGTGATTTTGGGTTATTTAGAGAGATTTAGAGAGTGGAGGGCATGGCTAGGTTAAGGGAAATGAAAGTGGCGGCTGGAAAATGTCTAAAGAAATGTTTTCTAACCCTAATCAGCACCTATATACCCCTAAACCCGAAATTCCCCTTGGGCCTAGCTGCTAATCACCCGTTTAAGCCCAATTAAGCTGTTTTTCACCATCTGAAACTTGTTTCAGCCATATCTCCCAAATGGTGAGTCCGTTTGGCTATTGTGACCACTCTACGGAAAGAGAAACCATCATCCGGAGCCAATGGAAGTGGTTTCAGGTCAAAATTCCTTTCCAGTCAAAAGTTATGGTCAAAACAGTGATAACTAGGGGTAAAATGGTCATTTAAAAATCGGGAAAAATCATGAACATGGGAAATGACCCCAATAGTCGTCCCCCAAAGTTACATGACCATACGACTTCGTATGTGAAAGAAATAAATATTCTACGATCCTATGATGCGTAGAATGCGGGTCGTTACACTCTCCCCCCCTTAAGAAATTTCGCCCCCAAAATTCCTTAACCCAAAACAAAGGATCCCGCATGCCTAACAACCATATACAACAATCAATCATGCAAAACAAGCGAACAAGCCTATCCTAGCATGCAGAAAACTAAATCGAAGTCAAAATCTTACCAGGCAAAGAATTCTGGGTGTGACTTTCTAATGTTCTCCTCTGTCTCCCAAGTACAATCATTCTCGTCCTCGCTCCACTGTACCTTGACTAGCTTCACCGCCTTCCTTCGAAGTTGCTTCATGTCGTGCTCGACAATACGGGCCGGCTTGCGGTTCCCAACCGCCTCGGGTTGTACTTCGAAGTCCTCTAACTGATCAGGTGAAATAGTCATATCTGAGTCGTGGACGAACTTCCTTAGTTGGGAAACATGAAATACGTTGTGAACTCCCGCCATCTTCTCCGGTAAGTCAATTCTATATGCCAAATTCCCGACTAGCTCAAGAACGGGGAATGGGCCAACAAATCTTGGTGCCAACTTGCCTCTCCTGCCAAATCGTATTACGCTCTTCAACGGAGAAATCTTGACAAACACCAAGCCGCCAGCGGAGAATTTTAAGTCTCTTCTCCTTTTATCAGCATAACTCTTCTGCCTATCTTGGGCAGCCTTCATTCGTTGTTGAATGATCTTGATCTTATCTGAGGTTTCCCTCACCACATCTGGTCCAAGCATAAACTTCTCGCCAGTCTCTATCCAACATGATGGTGAGTTGCACGGTCTTCCGTACAAAGCTTCAAACGGAGCCATGCCGATACTGGATTGGTAGCTATTATTATATGCAAACTCTACTAGATGCAAATGGTCATCCCATGATCCACCAAAATCCAATATACATGCTCTCAAGAGGTCTTCCAAAATACGGTTCACCCTCTCCGTCTGACCGTCGGTCTGAGGATGATATGCGGTACTGAGATGTAACTCTGACCCTAGAGCCTCTTGTAAGCTCTTCCAAAACCCACTAGTGAACAACGGGTCTCGGTCGCTCACAATGCCTTTAGGTACTCCATGAAATCTCACTACCCACTTCATATACAACTCTGCTAACTTAGCTGCTGTTCTGGTCGATTTGACTGGTATAAACCTTGCGCTTTTGGTCAATCGATCCACAATCACCCAAATGCTATCATGTCCCGTTCTAGTCCTTGGTAAACCATCGATGAAATCCATCGAGACTTGCTCCTATTTCCATTCGGGAATTTCCAATGGCTGTAACAATCCACTAGGCTTCTTTTGCTCGGCTTTAACTAGCTGGCAATTCATGCATTTGGATATAAACTTCCCAACGTCTCTTTTCATCCCTTCCCAGTAGTAAGTCTGCTTCATATCTCGATACATCTTATTTCCACCGGGGTGTATAGTTAGCTTTGAGTGATGACATTCTCTAAGCACTTCATCCCTCAATCCATTGACATTGGGTACAACAAGCTTTCCATTCTTTCTAAGCCATCCCTCTCGATCAAGCCCATACTTGTTCATCTCCTCATCGATACCCATCTCTAACTTGGAGATGATTTCCAATAGGTTAGGATTGTCCCTCTGACTAGAGCCGATCCGCTCAATCAAAGTGGGTCTGATCGTCAAACTTGCTAACATTTCTGGATCCAATTCGCACTTTGGTCTGAAATCAAACCCCGCGATAAACTCCAGTTGCTTCCATTCAAGGAACATAGCCCCTAAGCTGGCATGTCTTCTACTCAATGCATCAGCTACCGCATTGCCCTTTCCTGGTGTGTATGCGATGTCAAAATCATAGGAAGCTAAGAACTCTAACCATCTCTGCTGACGGAGATTCAGATCTTTCTGAGAGAAGAGATACTTTAACGACTTATGATCTGTAAACAGCTCAAATCTTTCTCCCAAGAGATAGTGTCTCCACATCTTTAACGCGAACACGATCGCTGCCAATTCTAAATCATGGGTAGGGTATCTTCTCTCGTGCGGTTTCAATTGCCGACTTGCATAAGCTATAACCCTACCGCCTTGCATCAATACAGCACCCAGTCCGGTACCACAGGCATCCGTGTATACCGTCATCTCTTCATCCCCCTTAGGAATGACTAACACCGGTGCGCTTGTCAACTTGTCCTTTAAACTTTTGAATGCATTCTTGCACCTTTCATCCCAGACAAAAGCTTGATTCTTCTTGGTCAACTGGGTCAATGGTGCTGCTATCTTGGAGAAACCTTGGATAAACTTACGATAATATCCCGCTAACCCCAAGAAACTTCTTACATCTGTTGCATTCTTGGGCATAGGCCAATCCTGTACCGTAGCCACCTTTGCCGGGTCTACGGCAATACCATTCTCTGATACAACATGGCTCAAGAACCTCACTTCCCTCTTCCAGAAGTGACACTTAGAAAACTTTGCTTTCAATTGGTGTTTTCTCAACACCTCCATCACTACTCTTAAATGTTCCTTGTGTTCTTCCTCTGTCCTCGAATAGACCAAAATATCATCAACGAACACAAGGACAAACTTATTCAACTGATCTCTGAATACCCTATTCATAAGATCCACAAAATATGCTGGGGCATTGGTCAGCCCGAATGGCATGACCAACCACTCATAAAACCCAGACGGCGTCCGAAATGCCGTTTTAGCTATACTCTCAGCTTCCACTCTAAGCTGATGAAAACCTGTCACGAGATCCAACTAAGAAAATACTCTCGCGCCACTCAACTGATCAAACAAATCATCTATCCGCGGTAGAGGATACTTGTTCTTCCTCGTCACTTTATTCAACTCGCGGTAGTCTACACACAAACGAAGGGAACCATCCGCCTTGGTAGCAAACACAACTGGTGCTCCCCATTCAGAAACACTCCTTCTAATAAATCCCTTCTTCAAAAGATCGCTGACTTGCACATCGAGCTCTCGCTGCTCTCTTGGTGCCATACGACGAAGTGGCATCACTATAGGCCTGGCATCTTTTACCAAATCAATACGGAACTCAATCTCTCGGTGTGGTGGAAGTCCGGTCACTTCTTCGAAAACATCCGGATACTGGCCAACCATGGGCAAACCTGACAACTCACTATGCGGAATGTTGAGGGAGTTTAGAAAACTAGCCAATACCCCCTCACTGGGTAGACCACCAAACACTATCCTCCGCCCATCATCCGCTCTAGCTGTCACCAACAAGCCCTCACAGTCTACCACCACCCCGTATCTTTGGAGCCAATCTACTCCCAAAATAATGCCAAACCCAGTAAAGCCCAAAACAAAGCAATCACAAACAAACATGCATCCATGACTCGATAAGACCACATTACGACAAATCATGCTAAGGCTAGTCGAACCACCAACCGGGTTCGTCACTACTAAAGGTCTATCGACTATCTCGGGCTCCAATCCCAACCTATCTACCAGGTCACTAGATATGAAAGAACTGGAAGCTCCGGTATCAAACAAAACTCTAACAGGAACATCATAAACAAAAAGCATACCTTGAATGACGACATTCTTTCCCTTCTCCGCCACAGTTGGGGCATTCGACGAAGAAGGAATAGCATTAAGGGCATATGCTTTCACCATTTGCTTTTCCTTAGGAGGCTGTGGACACTTGTCCTTGTGATGTCCCATTTGGCCACAGTTGAAGCACTTCCTATCCGCTGGCTTGGCCCGACAATTACTAGCATAATGGCCCTTCTTACCACAGCTGAAGCACTCCACATCTTGCTTATTCTTTTTCTTCTGGCCATCCTTAGCTTGGTTCTGCTTTCTCTTATTCTTGGAACCACCCTTGCCTCCACCACTTGCTTGTGGCTTTGGCTCTTCTGCGGGTGCAACCTCAGTCTTCGGCTTAGGGTAGAGACTTTCTGACCTCAATGCTTTCCCTACAATCGACTCAAACGACTCATCAATGTGGTTAATAAGTCTTTCCCCCAAGTACTGGTCCAAACCGGTTATGAATTTCTCATTCTTTTTCTCGGCAGTATCAATAAGAGATAACCCATATTTTGACAAAGTGTCAAATTCGGCAATATACTCGGAGACAGCTCTGCCATTCTGCTTGAGCTCCAAGAATTTCTTAAACAGCACCGACTTCTGAGCAGCTGGAATGAACTTCTCGCTAAAGCGAGCTTTAAACTGCTCCCAAGTAATCTGATCTTCGGGAGTAGCTGCTTTTATAGCATTCCACCAATTCATTGCCCGCCCTTGCAGCTGACGGGACGCTAGCTTTCTCTTCATCGCATCCTCGATACCCAAATCCTCGAAGATACGTTCGCAACTATCCAACCAATCTTGAACATCCGTGGCCGACTCCGTTCCGTGAAACGGCTTCCCACCAAGGCTAGTATAATCCTTGTTTAGCTTGGCGAAGTCGACCCTCGACGCCTGCACTATTGGACCACCACCATTTCCACCATTGGGAGCTGCCCTCTGCACATCTCTAAGCATCTCTCTCATGAGGTCAGTAAACATCGTCCTCATGTCAGCAGCATTCCCATTATTGGCTCCTCTACCAGCACCTCTAGTATATCGGCTCATCGTCAATCTGAAAAAGGAAACGATTAACAACTCCATAGTGGTGCTAGTGCAGTACGACTTCATCCTTATACTACTAACATTATATATATATATATATATAGCTTTTTTTTAAAAACCAAAGTAATTACAAATACGCTCTCTCGTATACGTATATTATCTTTCCCTGATAGCTTCCCTAGGTTAACTACGCAACCTAGAGCTCTGATACCAAGTGTGACGGCCCGCCCCGCACCAGCCTGCATTTCCTCCGAAAGTGCGCTGTACACATGCCCGACTAGCACAGGACGGTCGCCAAAGAAAGGAAGGAAGAAAATGACCTAATCAAGGAACCTGTAGAATGTCTCACAGCGCATGGGATAAAAATATAATAATAACATACTTGACATAAAACAGGCGAGACAGTGCATAAGCTGATAACTAATAATCAATGTCAACATCAGAGCAGCGGAAATCCAAATACAGCTTATTACAACTTTCCAAATTTACTGTCTCTAATCAAAAGAAAACTAAAGTAGAAGATGCACCACCAATGCCCAAGCAGTGATCTTCAACAACACAGGGAGAATACTATATATATATTACGTGGAAGCCTCCTGCTCGTCTCCGGATCATCTACCCGTGCATCACCAGCTAACCTGTCTCTAGTCTGCTCGTGTGAGCACCCAGAGTAATAAGAGGAGACATAAAACTCTGGGTCAGACATAAAGCCTGGTATGAGCGATAAGCATCTAAACAGAACAATAACAGGTATACTAAACCATACCTGAACCTGGACCTGCAACCAAAGAGTTAGTACCACATACCGTACAATGCTCTAAGGTGCCATAATGAATAGTGTAAAGAATACGGGGGCGGGGTGTGTATGTCATAATGATAGCAAACAAACCATCCATAGCAACCATCCTCACACCTCTCACTCAGTGCGTAAAGCATACGACGTCTACCACTTTGGAACACTAGACAAACTGAGGTAACGACGAATTCCGACTTGTAGAAACCCTGCTGTGACCAAGCCAATCACTTGGAGTCATGACCAAACATTTCAATGACCCACTTCATTGGTCGTAGCCCTTGGTTCTACCGATGCCATAATGGCCCTGAATCCGCCTTCGTACCTCCTACCATAGTGGTCCAAAGCTATAGACGTCGATAACCCCTTGGCACACGTCCCGCAACAAAGCCCAACCATGAAGCGAACTCGTTGATTCCCATCTGAATCTTGAGCTCTAACTTCTCATTTGGACTTCCTTTGCATCTCGGGTTTCTGTCATCACCCTCAGGATCGGTCTTCATTCTGTTCGTAACTTCCTGGTTCGGTTCGCAGTCACCAGCTCGTAGCCATCAACCTCGGATCGGTTCGGATCATCCTTCACGCTCGGGTCGGATCGTGGAAGCCTTCCTTCAGTCGTGGAGGCACATCGGTTCGGATCGTGAGCTTCTTAAGTGGATCGGTTCGGGTCGGAGTAGCTCATGCTCATGAGAGACGGATCGGATCGGGGTCTTCAACCATCAGCGGATCGGATCGCACCTCGTCAGCTCGTGGCGCCTTGTCGGGTCGGTTCGGGCTTATCAGTTCGTGGCAATCCACTGGTTCGGGTCGAGCTACCCATCTGAATCGTGGCGCCTCATCAGCTCGTGGCGCTTCCTCTCCAAGTTGGATCGTGGTCTTCCGTTCGTGGCTCTGAGCTCTGGCATGTGGCGCGGTTCGAGAAGGCGGGTCGGTTCGTGGGCATGGGGGCGATCCGATCCGGATAAATTCCTGCACTTCGTTCCAGCGACAGTTTCTCGCCATTCGACGGCGTTTTTGACCAAACTAACACTTCTAAGCAATCACAAAACACTCTATAGAGTCATAGCAACATGTAATAGCAACCACAACAGCAAAAAATCACTCAAATGAATCAAAATGGATCAAAAGTGGCCAAAGCTCCTTATTTTCCCTTAAGCATGTTTAAGTAAAACTGATCATAGGGTTAACAAAACTTAATCAAATCGAACCAAATTTCTAACAAAGGCATAAAATATTATTTTCGAATTTCTAAACATTTTTCCAGAATTTATTAGTGTATAAATTCGCTAATCTTCACTAATTACCCTTAATTACCGTAATTAGTGCAAAAACTATGCAAATCACTCACCTTTGTCACAATAAAACTTCCAAATCTGAAGTGAACCTCTGATTTGCACGAATTCCAATATATAACAACAGCCCTACCTCTGTCCTTGTACTAATCCCCCTTGATTTGATGCCTCTAAGCCTTAATCCTTGATTAGGAAGTGATTTTGGGTGATTTAGAGAGATTTAGAGAGTGGAGGCCATGGCTAGGTTAAGGGAAATGAAAGTGGCGGCTGGAAAATGTCTAAAGAAATGTTTTCTAACCCTAATCAGCACCTATATACCCCTAAACCCGAAATTCCCCTTGGGCCTAGCTGCTAATCACCCGTTTAAGCCCAATTAAGCTGTTTTTCACCATCTGAAACTTGTTTCAGCCATATCTCCCAAATGGTGAGTCCGTTTGGCTATTGTGACCACTCTACGGAAAGAGAAACCATCATCCGGAGCCAATGGAAGTGGTTTCAGGTCAAAATTCCTTTCTAGTCAAAAGTTATGGTCAAAACAGTGATAACTAGGGGTAAAATGGTCATTTAAAAATCGGGAAAAATCATGAACATGGGAAATGACCCCAATAGTCGTCCCCCAAAGTTACATGACCATACGACTTCGTATGTGAAAGAAATAAATATTCTACGATCCTATGATGCGTAGAATGCGGGTCGTTACAAATAACATATATTTTCTAAATATATGAAATAAGGAAATATGAACATATGATGATTGATCGATCGAATTTCCATTTGGAAATAAGACCGTTGTTTGTACACCGACATGTTTTCATTTGATAGTTGAATCACAGACTATCAAAGTTTTGACCATATTTACGTTGTAAATATGGAGAGACCGGTTGGATTATTATCCGAAGGACCACTCCGTATTAGCATAAGCGTTGCGAACCAAGTACGCTGAAGATAATTGAAGACGGAGTGAAGTGCAAGGGCTATTGTGAAAAGCCTAGGTAGGATGGATTCACTGAATAGTGCCTTCGGTTTGTTCAGTCCCAGGACAACGTATATGGACGAGTGTCTGACAAAGTATTCTTAACGAATCATATATGTTGATCTCTTTAAACGTATTTCGTTGGTGGTGGAGAAATTCGTTTCTCTTAGCGTTTATACCCGTGATGCCTTGAGAAATCGATATTGATTTGGCGGGTATGACGATGTGGCATTCAAAGTAATTGAAGAAATAATATGTCAAAGTGATAAACGTGACCTCAAACCTCACAACCGGGAAATAACAGAAGTTGGGCTAGGCAGCATGGCTAGTTGGGCCATACCCAAGCAGGGTGTATTATCACCATCTAGAGAATATTCAATTGTACTTCTTTATAATCTATTTCAATGCTGTCCCTTATCGGGAAGGATGGTTGCTGATCCCAACCATCGGTGATAATATATTCGTTACACTCAAGCTAAATGAGTGAACGGTCATGTGTGGCCGGGTTGCAAGACGTTCTTGTTGAACCCTAGTGTATCTCCTCTAGAGTACACTGATCGGAAGGTGCTCCCATACCTTGTCTGTTGGAATCCAATCTCCAATAAGCGCTCACGGTTTATTTGTATACTATTTATGTGGAACGTGAGATGCAAGCGTTCTGCTAGATTGATATCTATTTGTATTTAGACATTATTATAATATCAGAAAGATATCCTTTATTTAACCAAGTGTTGGAGTTTTATTCACACCAGTCCCATGACTGACCCGGAGTTTATTTTGTTTTCCCTAAACTCTTGGGTGCCTAAATTTGTACGGGCAGTCAAGTAGTCGGGATTTTACAGATACACTTGGAGAGCTTGGAGCAGGAGACTTCAGGATTATAGCCATTATTATTCCGTTGTGTTGTTAAGTGTTGTACTTTGAAATGGTATGTATATACGAGTATTGATTTGTATTTCAAAGTTATGTTATATTTTATTCGTTCCGCTGTGAGATTCGTGTTTACTCTGATGATGTAAGTTCTTCTTCTTCTTCTATTCTATTAGTTCTATCTTTTCTTCCTCACCCTCTACTTTCTTTCACTAACGTCTCGGGATTTTCGACTCTCGAGGAGTCGAAAATTTCCAGTCGTTACAGTTGGTATCAGAGCTTAAGTTAAGTGATTACCTTGGCTCTGTGGCATAACTCGATAGAGATGGGATTAGTAATATCCTAGATTGAGTTTGAATGTATATACATGAGCGCGTAATTGTTATTCAATATAAAATGGTTTTATATTGTGGAGACTCATTGGTTGAGTGGCTTATGAATTCCGGTCGATCAGTTTGATCCACTGTATCGATAAGGGTTACTAAACACTCGAATACGATGAACCGTCATGGTATGTTTTGAAAGAGGGTAAATGAAATAATTTTTCCCAAATATATTTGTTTATAGAAGATATATATATCTTGAAATTATTATAGTATATTGATTGTGTTGGTTGTTATTATAATCGAATAAGATTATAAAAGGGTGAAATGGTTATAAATGACCAATCAGAATTCATATGAATGTAATATATGAAATAGTTTGAATTAAATATGAATTTAAATCAGAATTTGGAATTTAAAATAAGGAAATTTTAAGTTCCTGGGAGATGTTGAAAATGTTTTTCAAACTGAAAATGATATAATATTGAACTCACTTCGATAGCTGGAAAATAGATTCTGATGATGAATCTAGACATCATCAGTGTTCATTTTCGAGTTCTAGGTGACGGATTACTACCAAAGGTTTTGTTTTTGAATTGTTTTGAGAAAACAAGTTGTTTAGAAATTCAAAGGTTTTGAATTGGCATTATGATTTCAAATTGATTTGAAAGAAACCCAGGAACTTAAGTTCTGGAATTAAAATTTAACTAATGAAGTTAAATAAAATGAGATGGTAAAAATAAATTGAAATTTAACTTGAACCGAGTTAAATAAAATTGAATTGGGATTAGAGATAATCTAGAATGGAACCAAATTGATAAGTCAATAATTTGGAATTTGATATTAGAGTTCGAATGAAATTCGATTTGGATTTAAGGATATGAACTGATTGGAGATCAATTGGAATGGATAACATTGGTATATGTTGAAGTGGTAGCAGATGAAAGGGATAGAGTTAAATGCCCGACAAAAAGGTACGAGTTTATATCATATATGAGTTTGGATTTTTGAGCCGAATTGGAAAGCCGCTTGGCTATTTTGATTTCTTTTGGATTGGAGGAGGCCTAGAGAGGCGAGTTGTGGTTTGACGTATTGAGCCGTACAAAGGAGGTTATGGCGAAATTTTTCGAAAATTTAAGGTGGTAGAAATTTTTTAGAATTTTTGAAAATTTTAGTTGGTCGGAAATGAATTAATAAATTAATTAAAATTAAATGGGTCCTGTCGAAACTGAAATTTAGAGGTAAACAAAAAAAAAGATTTTTAAATCTAGTTAGTAGAGTTAGTAGCATTTTTCTAACTTAGCAATTTCGAGGACGAAATTATTTTAAGGGGGGAAGTCTGTAATGGCGCGTTTTGTTAGCTGTCGAATAATTAATTTATTTAATTATTTATATATCGATTTGGCGATATCGATAATTAAAGTAAAGCGTTCGAACTTATAATTTATAATTATAATTAAAAACGAACCTGAAACGTCGCGGCAGTTCGCAAATTGGCGATTTAAACTTCAACTGAATATACATGATTCATTTTAAGCCGGATTTCTGTGAAACAAGAAACGTGTGGAGTTGGTGGAGTATATCTTTCTAGTGGAAGAGAAAAATCAGGATTTCGTCGTGTAGATTTTGAGTTATGTCCAAATCAAATTTCAGAAAAAGTCGCTGTAGAATTCCTTTATAATTTGCGACGCTTTATATATGTTATAAAAGAGATTTTCAGTATAAACTGAATACCGGGATAATCTGGAATCTGAAATATCAAACTGTAAATTCTGATATGATATTCTGGAGCTGTACGATATCATATGTGAAGATATACGATAATATTTAATTTTAAATACTCAATTTAATTTAATTTAAATATGTTTATATATTTAAATAGGCTATTTAGAGCGTTAAAAATAGCCACTCTTGCATACAACCTACGTTTCCGACGAAACAAGTTCCAGTGATTCCGTAATGTCAAACTCTAGTTGTATGTCCATTTCCACGATTTTTGGATATCGTGTGAGATTTATAGGAATTTTGAGAGTGATAAATAAGCGAATTTTTAATTGGATTTTTGTGCACCCTAAATCAGTATTTTCGAGATTTCACAGGATAAGTCAACTAGTGTATATTTTGATATATTCGGAATCCTGGCGTCTCGCTGATTGCAACGGTATTTTTGTTTTCGTCGATGGAGATCCGGAAACGAGTGGAGTTTTATGGAACAGGATACGCGAAGAGATACGAACTTAAATATCCTAAACAAATCACAAATATGAATACACGTGGTCATACTTTCTTACATATATTAAATCGCTACCGTGGCCCCTTTACAGCCAAGTTTCATAACTTAAGCATTTAAGTAAAATCCCTGTATAAATACCCATAAATCAAAATGCCTTAAGCCCTAAAAACCAAATTTCATTGGCTGAAGCTTTTCAAGCCGCCGGCTTCATTCTCCTCAAACAAAAAGAAATCCACGAAATACCACAAATCTCGAAATGATTATTTTTCGATCTCCTTTAATCCTTCCCGCACCTGAAAATCACGGAAAGGCCACCTTGTTTTCTTTGGAAATCGAAAAGTAAGGCAGAACGCGAGATGAACAAGAAAGGGACGAGTGCGTGGAGTCTTCGGAGGTTAGGGTCAGGCCGACGTTGGTGAGGCTCAGTAGGGTTGCGGTGACGAGCAAGGAGTTCGATGAGGTATTGTTTGGCATGACAGTGTTGGTGAAGTTTTGGGGTATGGGAGGAGTTATGTATGAAAGCGGGTTTCTGAAGTTTGAAAGTATGGACAGGTTGGCTTGCGAAATGGAGGATCAAATTGTTGCTGATGGAGTTCGAAATGGAGGAGCTGTGCGTTGGTGTCTGATGTTGGGTTGGTGAATCAAGTGACGTGAAAGTGGGTGGTTGCGGGTCTATTTTGCAGGTGAATTCGATGAGAGTTGCTCCTGGAGCTAGCTTATTGCCACTGAAAAACAAGAAGCAGTGGTTGGAGAACGAGAGTGGAGCATGGAATCTCGTTTTCGAAGTGTACAGGAGTTGTGAATAGGAACTGTTGTTCCTTTGTTTGGGGTGCGTGTGCCCTGTAGTTGCACGAGAGATTTGGGTCTGGGCATATTCATGGAAATGAAAAAAAGGGGTTTATGTACAAAAGTTTGGGCCTGGAGAAAATTCAAAGGGGATGGGCTAAAAGTGTTTGGACTGATTTAAGATGACGGGAGAAGGGATGTTATTGGGTCAACATATGGAAATGATTTCTGAGTCGGGTTGAACGAATCTCGAACAGTTTGATTTATTGGGACCATGTCGATGAAGATGACTATATGGAACTGATCTGGATTGATTGGAAGCTTGTCACAATTTATAACAAAATAATTTGTCTGTCTGAATCAAGCGATGGTTATCGTTATTAACGATGATCGTCCAAGGTGAGTAAATCTCACAAACCCTAAACAGTTTTATTTTCACATTGTATTCTTAGAACTGTTAAAATATTGTCTGTTTGACTGTGTGTTTATTGTTTGCTTGAACTGCTAGTCAGTTAGTAGAGATTTTATATATATATTTACGTATGTATATATATATATATAAACCATCAAATAGTATATGTTGATTCTGTTTATCAGAATATTATACTGGTGTTGTTTAACATCTGTGGATGCAGGGAAACAGGTTGGAGGAATCCAACTGGATTCCTCAACAGTTATTTTATTGTTTTTCATATATTGTTATATGATGTGATATAAAATCTGTGGGCGGTTATATGTGCTTGGACGATATTGAACATCGTGATTTGATATGATTGAATACCATAACATACCGAAATGTTGATAAGGGGATTTTCAATGTTTATATTGAAAATGAATCTTATTTATAAAATCAATAGGATTTTATAAAAGGAAAACATTTATTTAATTAGAAAATAAATAAATGAAAAAGGAAACATTTATTTAGAAAATAAATGAAATAAAATAGAAACATTTATTTAGAAAATAAATGAATTAGAATATAAAGGAATATTTATTTAGGAAATAAATATAGGAACATTTATTTAGATTATAAATAAATGGAATAAAGGAATATTTATTTAGGGAATAAATAAAGGAACACTTGTTCGGAAAATAAATAGAATTATACAAGGATAGATTTAAACACGTGCTTCGCACACAAGTATAACACGATATGGATTTTAAGGAGATATTGTAGAAGTAGGAATTATAACCAGAGTGTGATAAAAAGATTAAACAAAGTAATTGGTTAGGTTAACCAAAGCAAGTTAGTCGAGTTAAACAAAGTAATTTGTTAGGTTAACCAAAGCAAGTTAGTCGAGTTAATCAAAGTAATTGGTTAAGTTAACCAAAGTAAATTAGTTAAGATAAACTAAGCGGTTAATCGAAGTGAATTAGTTAAGTTAAACTAATTTGTAAATCAAAGTGAATTAGTTGCGTCAAACTAAGTGAATTAGTCAAGTTAAACTAATTGGTTAATCGAAGTAAATTAGTTGGGTTAATCAAAGTGAATTAGCTGAGTTAAACTAAGTAAATTGGTTAGAGTTAATCAAAGTGAATTAACTAAGTTAAACTAAGTGGATTAGTTCAGTTAATCGAGACAAGTAAATCAAGTTAGGTTAAACCATTTGAGTTAACCAGTTAGGTTAAACCATTTGGGTTAACCAGTAAAGTTTACCAGTTAAAGATAAACAGTTAAAGTGACCAGTTAAGGTTGGCCAGTTAAAGTTGACCAGTTAAAGTTGACCAGTTAAAGTTGACCAGTTAGAGTTGACCAATTAGAGTTATCCAAGTGGAGTTAATCGAGTAGAGTTGCCGAATATCAAGTAGAGTTATCGAATATAGTGTATTCGAGGGAAGAGTAATCGAACATAGTTTATTCGAGTGGAGAAATCAAATGTTATTCATTTGAGAAGAGTTACCGAATGTTATTTATTCGAAGAGTAGTTATCGAATATTGGTTATTCGAAGTTAGTAATCCAAAGGAGTTATTCGAAGTTAGTAATCCAAAGGAGTTATTCGAAGTTAGTAATCCAAAGGAGTTATTCAAAGTTAGTTAATCCAAAGGAGTTATTCGAAGTTAGTTAATCCAAGGAGTTATTCGAAGTTAGTAATCCAAAGGAGTTATTCGAAGTTAGTTAATCCAAAGGAGTTAGTCGAAGAGTTAATCGAATATAGTTATTCGAAAGAAAGTGTTAATCGAATATAATTATTCGAGTAAAGTTAAAAGAGTTAATCGAATATAATTTATTCGAATAAAGTTAGAGAAGTTAATCGAATATAGTTCATTCGAATAGTGTTGGAGGAGATATCGAATATAGTTTATTCGATAGGATAGAAGTGAATATAATTTATCAATTAAGTTATTCGAATGAGTTATTCGAAGGAGTAAATCAAATTAAGTTAATCGATTAGAGTTGAGTTAATCGATTTGGGTTAAGTTAAGTTATCGAGTTAAGTAATCGAGTTAAGATTTATCGAGTTAAGTAATCGAGTTAAGAAATCGAGTTGAGATAATCGAGTTAAGAAAATCAAGTTGAGTTAATCGAATAAGTTGTTCGATAAGAGTAAATCCATTTAAGTTAAATCGGATGTTAGTTATTCGATAAGAATTGACACATTTAAGAAAATCGAATATTTGTTATTCGATAAGAGTTAATGAAATAGAGCCAACCAAGAAGAGTTATTCGAATATTAGTTATTCGATAGGGGTTAATCGAAATAGAGTTTATCGAATGTAAGTTATTAAAAAGGGAGTTAATCGAATAGAGATTACTCGAAAGAGAGTTATACGTCGAATTCGATTATAGCGAATTCGGGAAAGTACTATTTACTTTCCATGGTTTAAATCAAGATTTAGTTATTGATTTAGAAATTAGGTGTCTGTTAAATTATTCGAGTTAGGAGATAAAGTTATAATTTGGGTTAGATATTGCAGAAGTAGGAATTATAACGTTATAGTTATAATCAAACGTTTCCATATAAGAAGTAGATTCGTAACCTGAATCCGAGAAATTTGCGTAAACAGATGATTGGAAAAAGTGAGTGACGAGCTTCACCTATTTCATAGTAAAGGACGTTGTTCAATTAAGGTCTGAGAGGTAATTATAGCCCAACTTGATTGACTTCAGAATTGACAAAGGAATAGTTGTGGTTCGATAGAAAAGGTTGATTTGAAATATAGTTAAGTAATAAGCGATTAATGGATTAAGCGTAACGATGTTTTATACAACGCTCATTGGAAATCCGTAAATGAGTTTTTGGAAACGTTTTCCAAATATAGTCAGATATGTTCTCTAAACTTAGAAAATGAAATGTTTTCATGATAAGGATTTAAGAAATAGAGTTAAGCAAATTCAGAAACTGACTGGAGAGGGTAAGTTGAACGGTTTTCTAAGTGACGATCTGATGTTGGTTTCGACCTTCCGGATTGATACTTAGAGAATTGTTCTCATACTAGTTACAGTTAGGGACTGACAGTTGCGAAATAATAGTGATGTGAAAATAAGCTATGGAAATGTTTTCCAATGATTAATAACATATATTTTCTAAATATATGAAATAAGGAAATATGAACATATGATGATTGATCGATCGAATTTCCATTTGGAAATAAGATCGTTGTTTGTACACCGACATGTTTTCATTTGATAGTTGAATCACAAACTATCAAAGTTTTGACCATATTTACGTTGTAAATATGGAGAGACCGGTTGGATTATTATCCGAAGAACCACTCCGTATTAGCATAAGCGTTGCGAACCAAGTACGCTGAAGATAATTGAAGACGGAGTGAAGTGCAAGGGCTATTGTGAAAAGCCTAGGTAGGATGGATTCACTGAATAGTGCCTTCGGTTTGTTCAGTCCCAGGACAACGTATATGGACGAGTGTCTGACAAAGTATTCTTAACGAATCATATATGTTGATCTCTTTAAACGTATTTCGTTGGTGGTGGAGAAATTCGTTTCTCTTAGCTTTTATACCCGTGATGCCTTGAGAAATCGATATTGATTTGGCGGGTATGACGATGTGGCATTCAAAGTAATTGAAGAAATAATCTGTCAAAGTGATAAACGTGACATCAAACCTCACAACCGGGAAATAACAGAAGTTGGGCTAGGCAGCATGGCTAGTTGGGCCATACCCAAGCAGGGTGTATTATCACCATCTAGAGAATATTCAATTGTACTTCTTTATAATCTATTTCAATGCTGTCCCTTATCGGGAAGGATGGTTGCTGATCCCAACCATCGGTGATAATATATTCGTTACACTCAAGCTAAATGAGTGAACGGTCATGTGTGGCCGGGTTGCAAGACGTTCTTGTTGAACCCTAGTGTATCTCCTCTAGAGTACACTGATCGGAAGATGCTCCCATACCTTGTCTGTTGGAATCCAATCTCCAATAAGCGCTCACGGTTTATTTGTATACTATTTATGTGGAACGTGAGATGCAAGCGTTCTGCTAGATTGATATCTATTTGTATTTAGACATTATTATAATATCAGAAAGATATCCTTTATTTAACCAAGTGTTGGAGTTTTATTCACACCAGTCCCATGACTGACCCGGAGTTTATTTTGTTTTCCCTAAACTCTTGGGTGCCTAAATTTGTACGGGCAGTCAAGTAGTCGGGATTTTACAGATACACTTGGAGAGCTTGGAGCAGGAGACTTCAGGATTATAGCCATTATTATTCCACTGTGTTGTTAAGTGTTGTACTTTGAAATGGTATGTATATACGAGTACTGATTTGTATTTCAAAGTTATGTTATATTTTATTCGTTCCGCTGTGAGATTCGTGTTTACTCTGATGATGTAAGTTCTTCTTCTTCTTCTATTCTATTAGTTCTATCTTTTCTTCCTCACCCTCTACTTTCTTTCACTAACGTCTCGGGATTTTCGACTCTCGAGGAGTCGAAAATTTCCAGTCGTTACATAAGGTGCCTCCAGTTTCGTTCATACCCAGAACAGACTTGTAAATGGATGTATGTCTGACATTAGATTTCATTATATGTTGATTGATTTCTATTAAATATATATCTGTTTGGTGGCGGAGAATTTATTCTCTTTCTTAACACTGTTCTCTAAGACTTACGAGCTTAGAGGTTATATATTGATAGACATCAGTCATATGGCATGAATTGTCAATGTGGCATGCTGAGATGCAAATGAACAAGGCTTTAGTTGAAAAGAAGAGTCTTGTGGATGATGATCAAAGCACGGCTTTAATTAGCATAGCTTTGTGTATAGCGTTAGTTCGCGAGCCTCACACCCTGGTATGAGTCAAAACGGGATCATGATTGCAGGGAGTGCATGAGTTTCTTTCTAGCTAGAAGTGATGTCATGGTATGGACCCCAGATACTTTTACTTATATGGATGATGGATTGCGAGGCGCCACGAATATGATTGGTCGACGTACTGACAATTTTAGAGGTTTGATAGGACCGGGAAACGTGTTTTCAGGAATAACCAATACACTAACATAAGTGTGGACCGACCCTGAAGCATCTAAGGGTTTCCCAGAGTGTGTAATCCTGAGGCATTTGCTAGAGTGTCTCGGTGAGGAGCCATCCCTTGCATCGACTCATAGATGGAAATCCAATTTCCAATACGCGACTTTTCAGTTTTAGTTGTAAAACCTAGTAGGCAATACAGTATATGGTAGCTATGTCGTTTATGATTGATACATTTATATTTGAAGTTGTTTGATACGCTATGCACTTATAGTAATATCAAAATGAGATTTGTTTTTAAACATACCAAAGCATGTTTGCTATTATAAGGGAAAACTCTATCCTCGGCTTGCGTTGCATTGTGTGATGGGACCTGAGTCTTATAATAGCTTCATTTGAACAGTTAATAATCTTTATTCACAATGAAGTTATTTACAATTATTCGTATACATCTTTACAACCATATGCATAATATTGAGAAAAAAATCTATACAATTACATTCAGCACAGAAAAAACTCAATACTACATTACAATCATTATACAGAAAAACAAATAACAACTGCTTTCAGCATAACTTCCCAATCATCCAGCACTATACAGTCGTAATTAACATTTTAATAACTTCATTTTTCCAAAAGCATTGTGTTGTTTTATTTTAAACTGAGATTCATGTGGAGTAAACCCATTCCGTGTTATATGGCGTGGTCCCATGATTTCCCAACTTTTAAAGTAAAGTTTAATAACTATTTTGAGTTCTCACACCAGTCCTATAACTGACTTGGAGTTTATTGTTTCTACCTAAACTCTGGGTACCCATATTTTCACATGGGCAGCTAGTAGTTTTGGTTTTTGCATATATTTCTTTTCCCAGGATTCTGGATTACAGCTGGAGCTATATTCGGAAAGCTTTGTATCCGTGTATTTCTTTCAGTTTTGTTAGTTGATGTATTTCTGTTGTGCATTGTGTTTATACATTTTTATTTCCGCTGCTATGTATTTTAATCTTTGATATTATTTTTCCGCTGTGTAATATTATTTATTCATACTCTGATATATTCTTGTACTCTGATGTAATTGTTGTAATATCAATGAAACGTTCTATTGTTTATGTCTGATCCATCATGTTCTCAAAGCAATCCGGGCTTTCCCGTAAGGGAAGTTTAGGTCGTTTCATCGTGGTATCAGAGCTTTGGTTTACAGAGCTTGAGAACAAGACACATTAGAACCAAACAAAAGAATTCATCAGAGATAGGATCAGTAATATCATATGAAAAATACTTATCAGAGATAGGTTAGTAATACCCTGGAATGAGTTTGAAGAGTGCTATTTATTAAAAACAAATTTAGTTTTGAAATCATATCTTATTATACATATTTGAGTATTTTATTTTATATTGAATTTGGACAATCGAGTATATGAAGATTTTGCATATACACATCACGAACTTATATACGAAGTCTTAAATATACTGGGTATATATAGAATCACACTCTAGTCGCTCGGAGAAGATTATGATGGTTGACGCATCATCATCGGTATTTATGTTCGAGTTCGAAAGTGTGATATCTATATATTTCCAATTGACTGGTGTGAGAACCAAAACTTAGTTAGAATTTATTGTTCGTGATTTGGCACTAAAAATTGGATTTTTAAGTATATATAAAAAGTTATATGTTTGAAAATTTTAGTTAACTAATTGATTGATGGTTGTGATGTGTGATTATTAGTTCAACTAAATAAAATATTGATATGATAATTAATTTAACCAATATGTGAATGAATGATAAATTAAGCCAAATCAAATAAAATATTGTACTGAATTGAAAATTGATTTGAATTGCATATATGTACATATATACGTGTGAACAGGTCATAACATGGAAACTAAGAAGAGGAATAAAATTGTATGCCTGACAAATAGGTACATGTTTACTGTATTTCTTGGGTTTTGATGATTTTATGAGCCGCTTAGCTTTTTCTTTTTCTTTTGGATTAACGAGGGCCCTGTGAGGCAAGTTGCGGTTTTACCGATTAGCCTGTACAAAGGAGGTTATGGCGAAATTTTTCAAAAATTTAGGGTGTTAGCCATATTTTTTAAAAATTAGAAAATTCTTAGAAACTGAAAAGTTGAAGAATGAAAGCCAGAATGAAAGTTGAGTTGGTTGGTTAAATAACTTTCAGCTCCGTTCCTTTTCGAGGACGAAAAGATTTTAAGTGGGGAAGATTGTAACAACTCGGAATTTGTGAACCAATTTAAAATTTCTATTCTAGCTATTTTAATGGATTTTGAATATTTAAAATGATTTATTTTAAATAATAAGGACTAAAATTTTATTTAAATCAAAGTTAAAACATATAAATTTATTTTAATTATAAAAATGAGCTTGCGCGGTAGTTAGAAATTTCGATTTTAAACTTTGAATGAATGTATAGAATTCAAAACAAATCGGATTTCAGTAAAATGAGAAATATTTGAATTTGTTTAACAATATCTTTCTAATGAATGTTGAAAATTCAGATTTCATAATATAAATTTAAATTTATGTCCAATTTAAAATTCAAAATAGTCGCTATGGAATTTATATATATTTTAATATAATATATAGCCCTTAAAAATAGCCATTTTACAGACGACCTCCATTTTCGATGAAACCACTTTTGTTGGATCCGGAATTTCATATTACTGTTAGATTTCAAATTTCATAATTTTTAGGATTAATATGTGAGAGTGGTGAATTTAAATGTGTTTGGTAATTTTAGTTTGAATTTAATCGACTGGAAATTGGCCATTTTTCAAACGATCTCCAAATTTGATGAAATTAGTTTTGTTAAGACTATATCGTCAAAACATAGCAAGATTTATTTTTCTATAATTTTTGGAGTCAGTATGTGGCCCCGGTAAATTAAAATGTATGTTTAAATTCAATATATATTGATTTATATTTTAATTTTGATAAAACCAATCATAATGTCGAATTAGCCTATGTAACATATCCGATTGTGCTCTGAATGAGGGTAATTAGCTAGGAATGATAGTCATTGGGTTTGGTTTGGAGTTCGTGGCATTAAACAAGAAATTTTCGAATTAAATAATTAAATATATTATTATATATGTGGTCAACCCAATTCAAAAAACCTATTCTCCGATTCCATTGAATCAGCCACCGCCACCATAAATGAAAGCCCATCCTCGTCCGATTTTAATTCCCCAAAACCGCTCAATTTATTCAATAATTTAAGATGATTATAAAACAAAAATTAGAAAGTGTTCCATGATCTTCAAATTGGTACGACATTGATCAATTATCGTATTGTATTTCGAGAGAATTTTGTGCTAAATGCGCGAGGTTCAAACCAGATTTTGGGCCTCTGAGGTGGTGCGAGTGGCGGGGGATTGCGGACGGTGGAAGCTCTAGCTGAGGGCCTCGTTGTGGCAATATCCGATCATATTCCGACGCCCCTAGTGATGAGCGATGACAAGCCCTAGAGGTGTGTTTGGGTTCGATTACGGGTTACAGGGGGGTTGGAGAAGACGATGCAAAAAGGGTATAAAGGAGAAGTATTTAATTTATTTGTTTATTAATTAATTTAAATGTAATCAAATGTTTAAGTAACATATCCTGTTCATTCGGAAACGGAATCGAACGATTTCGGATCCATTAGAATCGCAGAAAAGATAGCTACAACATGGCACTGACTAGAACGGAGACGGAGCACGTTAGAAACCCGGGTAGATTTAGACTCAAACTATACTGAAATCGCCGGATGAAGAATGGCGGGGTGGAACCCAATGTGAGAACTCCTTCTCAATAATTTATATTTTGTCATGTTATTGTATTCATGTATAAAAATATATGGAATTGCCAGTGTAGATTTTTATCAGTTTTAATCATTATCAATTGTATACGGTGCCTGTTAGCTCATCTCCCTTGTCCACAAACCATGGACGATTTAATTGATTGTGCTTTGTTTGTGATGTTGTGATGATTAACATATTAAAAATAATGTTAATTTTAATGTGATAATGAAATTAAATTATAAATATCCATTTATAATTTAAACAGTAAAATTGGCTAATTAGAAAAATAATTCAAGCCGAATTAGAATTGGTTAAATTTATTAACTAATGATTTATTTAAATTGACTATTGTTGTTTGAAAACCTCACGCGGGTATTGGGAAGATATTTGACATACACTAATCCCAATATTTAGTTGTTTGTCAATCGATGGGTTGATAGGCTGTGATGAGCGTTATTTATTTGTTTTAATGCTTATACAGTGGTAAATTTAACTTTGGATGATGTTTGAATGGTTAATGATTATTTGTCGTTATTGTTGAATGCATGTGATGTATGAAATCCATATAACTGGAATTATATGGCAATTGATTGGGTCTGATTCCAGTTCAGAAATAACGAATATTTTAAAATAAGGAATATTTTAAAATAACTAATATTTTAAAATAAAGAATATTTTAAAATAACTAATATTTTAAAATATTATTAATTAAATAATCAAAATATGGTTTTGATGTCTGATTTGGATGAGCATGAAAATATTAAATATATGAAGCCATGTAAGTAGATATTCGCCATTTTAACCTGAACGGGTTTATCAATCGATTTTATTCATTTTTATAATGCATATCGAAAAGAATTGATTTCAAAATCTAATATTTTGAAAATATTATCATTTTAATATTATAATGGTATAGAATATTCAATTTTGATTTAAAATTGAAAATTAAGTGGAAATCGTTTTAAAAATGAATTTATAAACGATTTATAAAATATGTTTTAAATGGAAATTGATGATATATATTATATATATATTTAATGGCCTGAATAGAACGCGTCGCACAGTGACCGTTCGAGAATTTCGACCATTAACTTCAAATGGACGTAACGGGAGATCCGATCGTTGGATTCTCCTAAAATCGGAACCGTTGGGTTTGTATCGAAAGAGCTTTCCAATGATCATAAGAGATTTGAAATATAACGGTTGGATTTGGAATTATGTCCAAATCAATTTCAGAAAAGGTGGCTATGAATGCAATTCGGTGGTCAATATTGGAAACCGACTGTAAGGGCCTTAATAAAATTATTGAAAATATGGAAAATTGTGTAAAATCATAATAAATGATTTGGAAAGAGTTAGGATGAAAAATTCCAAGTTTGGAAAGATAAAAATATATTTTTATCGAAATGAACTAGTTATTAACTAGAATAATAATCCAATTATTTTTATAAATAATAAATTGAATTTGTAAATGGTTTTAGAATAACAAGAATTTTTCCAATGTATGAATTGGAATGGGTTTGGAATGAAAATAATCTTCGGAGTATTTCGATATTGAATTCCGTGATTATACGGATATGGTTGAGGAATTTGGAAGATATAAATATCATTATTACCAATACGATATTTGTTGGTTTCGGAATTTGATATTGAATATAAGCCGATATAATTTCTATTTAGAGCCTTGTATTTAATATCGAATTGGATTTTGGGTTTGTCGTGAATGGTGTTTTAAATAACACTTGTTCTTTAACCCAATTAACGGTGAAGAGATGATTTGGAATTTATAAATCTTTTTATTAAGATTTAATGAAAATTTTCCAAAGTAAAGTTTTTCCAATTTAATATATAAAATTGGAATCGAACGGAATTTGATTTGGTAATAATCGAGATGAGCTTATATGAAGGAAGACCGTTACTATATCTGAAATTTAAAAGGCTTTGCTGTTATTGCATTTATATTATTAGTCTGATACGGAAATTCATATTGATTTTTACTGATCTGATTTCCATGCAGATTCCATTTTGATGGAATATGATTTTAGGGTTTATCGTGAACTGTGTTTTAAATGACGTTGGTTCTTTAACCCAGTTAAAGACAGGATTAATTTTTCTAAAGTTGAATAATCATAAAGTAATGATTTTTGAGATTAAAATTGAACTGGAGCTTTAATGTATCTTTAATTTGATTGAAATGAGAATGAGAGGATTAAATTTATCGAATTCATGAAATGATCGAGATGGGGTACCACCAGTTTTACTCCAGGCAATATTTAAATCTTTAATTAGATTTGAGCGTAAAATGGTAATTAAATTTGCCAATAACACAGTGGGTGTTAGATATGGAGTACTTCCAGTTTTGTTCCATAGGTTGAATAGGTTGGGATTGGAAAGATAAAACAAATGATTACTTCGGTAAGGCGCAATAATCCCGACTAGTTAATAAAATCTTTTGAAATTGATATTCAAAGGAAGATTAATGAATAAGTTTAAAAGAATTTATTTTTGATAAAACTAATGGGAAACTTTCCCTAAAGAAGTGAATATTTGAATAAAAGAATATTCTGAATTGGAATGAGGCGTATGATATGTTTTTATAACACTTGATTATTGATTATAAGATACGCGAATTATTCGAAAAGACCGGGTTTAACCCATTCTGAATAACTGATACGACGACTAACAATCGACGATGAAGATGGTGGTTGAAGACCGGAGATCTTCACATCGTTTGGATGATTACTGATGTCTTGATTGGGCTGTACACCCAATACAAGGTAATAAGTGATGATCGTCTGGACGTACTTGGAGATCGATCGGATATGCGAGGACCTCTCTCCTGTATTGGACATATGGGATGAGGAATAAGGTGCCTCCGGTTTCGTTCAGACCCAGCATGGACTTGTAAATGGATGTGGTCCTGACATTGGATTTCATTCTGTGTTGATTGATTTCTATTAAATATATATCTATTTGGTGGCGGAGAATTTATTCTCTTGCTTAACACCCTTCTCTAAGACGTACGAGCTTAGAGGTTATATATTGATAGACATCAGTCGTATGGCGTGTGTCAGTGTGGCATGCTGAGATGCAAAATGAGCAAAGCTTTTGTTGAAAAGCAGAGTCTTGTGGACGATGATCAAATCACGGCTTTAATTTGCATAGCTTTGTGTATAGTGTTAATTCGCGAGCCTCACACCCCGGTATAAGTCAAAAACGGGATCGTGGCTGTAGGGAGTGCATGCGTTTCTTTCTAGCTAGAAGTGATGTCATGGTATGGAGCCCAGACATTTTTACTTATGTGGATGATGGATTGCCAGGCGCCTTAGATATGATTGGTCGACGAACAGACAATTTAGAGGTCCGATAGGACCGGGAAACGTGTGTTCAGGAATAACCAATCCACTAACGTAAGTGTGGACCGGTCCTGAAGCATCCAAGGGTTGCCCAGAGTGTGTAATCCTGAGGCATTTGCTAGAATATCTCGAATCGGTGAGGAGCCATCCCTTGCCATGACTCATAGATGGAAATCCAATTTCCAATACGCAACTTTTCGATTTTAGTTGTAAAACCTAGTAGGGCGACATTGTATATGGTAGTTAACCGTCGATGATTGATACATTTATATTTGAAGTCATTTGATACACTATGCACTTATAGTAATATCAAAATGAGAACTGTTTTTAAACGTACCAATCATCTTTTGCTATTATAAGGGAAAACTCTATCCTCTGGATTGCGTTGCATTGTGTGATGGGACCTGAGTCTTATAATAGCTTCATTTTTCAAAAAGCATTGCGTTGTTTTATTTTAAACTGAGATTCATGTAGAGTAAACCCATTCCGTGTTATACGGCGTGTTCCCATGATTTCCCAACTTTTAAAGTAGAGTTTAATAACTGTTTTTAGTTCCCACACCAGTCCCATGTCTAACTCAAAGTTTATTGTTTTTACCTAAACTTTGGGTGCCCATATTTTCCACATGGGCAGCTAGTAGTTTTGGTTTTCGTAGATATTTCTTTTCCTAAGATCCTGGATTACAGTTGGAGCTATATTCGTAAAGCTTTGTATCCATGTGTTTTTTTCAGTTGTGTTAGTTGATGTATTTCCGCTGTGCACTGTATTTATACATTTTTATTTCCACTTCTATGTATTTTAATCTCTGATATTATTTTTCTGTTGTGTAATATCATTTATTCATACTCTGATATATTCTTGTACTCTGATGTAATCGTTGTAATAGCAATGAAATGTTCTATTGTTTGTGCCTGATGCATCGCGTTCTCTAAGCAATCTGGGATTTCCTGTAAGGGGAAGTTTAGGTCATTTCACCACATAATGAGAAGTACATAATTTCTTACACATTTGACATCATAACTATAAAAAATAGTTATCGAGATATGCAGAGGAGGAGCAATAGTTCTAGAAATGGTGATTGAATTATACTTAACCACAAGACAACGATGGAAGGAAATACTCATTAAGACTGAAATTCATAACTTGGATTTAATCGAATCTTATAATGGTAAGAGCGGCGATCGATTGATTACTATAAGTATAAATCGCAAATTGAACACATACAAAAAGAATACATTGGAAAAGTCCAAAATTTATGGTGAAATATGGTTTGAAAGAAAAAAAGAGAATAAAAATCAATTATGGAGAAATATGGTATAAAACAGGATGGTAACACATTAGAGAGGCAATCACGTTCCAGAGAAAAGGGGAAGGGAATATACTTAGGATGCGTTTGCAAACGACCCGAAAGGAGCATTTGGAAGGGGCTGGGGAGGGGCATTTTCGCGAACAAGTAATGCGTTTTTTTTTATGAAAAAGGCAAATTGAAATGGGTGTTGTTATTATTTTATTATTTGTTTGTTTATGTTTAATATAGTAGTAGAATGCAAAATACAAATTGTAGAATATAATTGTTGAATTCAAAATAGAAAAAAGTGCAGAATACAAAGTGTAGAAATTAAAATGCAGAATTAAAAAGCATAAAATACAAAAATAACACTATAGAGCTTTTCTCCTAATCTTATCAACAGAACAACGAACACATTTCCTAAGCTGCTCCGGCTTGTCCAGCAGAGAAAGAAAAAGGTAGTGTCCTCTGTATTGATACTCCGTCATGCACAACTCACCTCCCAATCCTCATAGTCGTCTGCATCGAAAGTAAAATCCATGCACACAGTGATAATATCATCCTATGACATGGCAGGAGGAGCAGAATAAGATGGACTAGCACTCTGCCTAACATGTCGACATGCTGGATAGCGAGAGATCTCAGCAGTATCGCCCCTAATGAAATCGTCGTAGAGCTGGGCTGTGAACTGCATATTAACTAGGGGGCTCATGGAACTATAAACTGACACTCAGCTGTATTCATGTAGCCTCCAAAAAATGCATCCATCTCTCTGAATCTGCTGGGAGATGCATGCTTGTACTTACGGCATTATCCGGGTACCATATTCCACCGCTCGTCGGTTCCACCAATGGTGTCCTTCTCCTCGTTCCAATACCCGCCAGATATCTGTAGTAGTCAGTTCCACAAAAACAAATCCCTCTTGAGATTGTCAAATTTATTCTTCATTTGGCTTGCATTGTAATTGAGGTCAATGTGCTAGTTGAAAAGCGTGGCAATTTCCTCTTACCACTATGCCATAGATCCTTAACGTTGTGGCATGATCTCCATGCAAACGTCAATGAAAGCGTTGGTTCTTTCGTCGTTCCAGTCGACGATAGTGTGGTTAGAAGACGACTGACTAGCTGACCTTCCAAAATAAAATGTTCCGAAAAAACATATGTGATATATATTGAGATGAAAAACACGAAAATAACAACGTTTACCTAAAAATGATGACGCAGATTTGCCAAAAAGATGGAGAAATCTCGGATTAGTGCTGGTTTGGTGAGGGAAATGGTGAAATGTTAGGTTTATATTGAAACAAAGGGAAAACAAACGTCGGGGAATAGCCATTCGGCGCCATGATGCGTCCGAAGCACACGACTATTCTCCAATGTTCCAAATTGAAGGGTTACAAGTGTGGCCTACTCATGACGCGTCTGACGCAGACGCCTACTTAACCTGCCTAATTGCTCTTGCAAATAGTACCATAAAGTAATGGAGATTCTTGAAGTTAAAGAAGAAAAGGTCAGCCACTGAAGAAAAATTAGCAAAATATAGGAGGACGAACATTAGCGAAATCTGAGGCATCAAGGAAAAAAGTATTGGAGAAGAGTCCTTTTTTACGTTTTAGAAAAGTGATTTTTTGCAATGAAAGTAAGCAAAATCTCCCTAGCGGTCGATTTGTTTAACTTACCAGTATAACCATACTATAGTGGAAAAACCAACCATTAGAATATATCACTTAAAAATAATATATATATATATATATATATTTGTTATACTTTTAAATTAATTACACTATAAATGAAAGATATTAAAATTCATTTACATATCTAAATGAGGTAGGCAATACATTTATGATGGTATGCTTTTGGTAAATATCAATCCAATAAAGATGAAAAAAATATGTTTTACTATTACTTAGGGTGCGTTTGCAAATAAACCGAAACGAGCATTTGGAAGGGGTATTTGAAAGGGGCTAGGGAAGGGGCATTTTCGTGAATAGGGAATGCATTTTTTTAATGGAAGAGGCAGAGTAATTATTATTATTATTTTTTGTGTTTTATTTGTTAACTAATAGTAGAATATAGAATACAAATTTCAACATTCAAATTGCAGAATACAAATTTCAGAATTCAAATTGCAGAATACAAATTGAAGAAATTAAAATGCAAAATTTAAAATATATAATACATTGCATGTACACATTAATGCATTCTCGCAGCCACTAGTTCATTTCGTATACTGTCACGATCTAGGGCCATGCTGGCTGTTGTTGCAGTTCTTTGAACCGATACTCCGTCGTTGTTTCCACAGTTTCGCATACTGTAATACTCTTCCAAAAATTCCTCAAGCACTAGATCAGGATTGTCGTCGAATGGCATAAAATCAGAATCACCGGCATTGTACTTTCTTATGAAGTTGTGAATAGCCATTGTAGCAGTAACAGTCTGTACTTGAACGTTGTATGGATATGTTGGTACGTTACGTAAGATGACAAATTTTTCTTTCAAAATCTGGAAGTTCTTTCGATTGCCATGCTCAAACTTGATTGTAGTTGAAAACTTCATTGTCTGACTTTGATTCATTCTACATGTCGCTGAAGTCTGGAATATGGTATCTCATAGAGTGGTAAGGAGTTATATATCCTTCCGTTAGTGGATATCCCAAATCGACTAAATAGTATTGTCTAGTAGGCGGATGAGGAAAATTCAGACCAGGAGTATTTATAACTTCACGAAAGACTTTAGCATCGTGGGTTGTTCCTTCCCGTCATGCTCTTACCAACATAAAAGTTAAATCAAACGCGCATGCAACCATTATATTTTGTGTAGGAATTCCTTTGCATCCTATAAATCTTTGCATGTCTGCTTGAGTCAAATGAGCCATTACATGTGTGTCATCAATAGCTCCAATACAGTTTTTAAAAATGGATAATATCGTGGCGATAAACGAATCTGTTCTAGAATTTTATTAAACTGGGTAATTGTCAGCTTAATAATATCAACTACCAATAATAGAACGAATTTCAATACTCTATGAAATAGTTGACAAACCTTACCATTTGATCGTTGAAACCGTTCAACAACCTGCCGTGTAGAGCCAAAGCAATGACATACATGAAAATAGCTAACATTTCCCTTACTGTTATGTGCCCAGTTGCCTCCAAGCCATAATTTTCCGACCGCTCGCACAATGAAGTGAAATAGAGCCTCTTTATTTGGAAATTTCGTTGATAGCGTTCCACATGTCCATTCAGTACTTCATTTACCCAAGTAGTACCAAACGTTTCAGAATCATGTATTCTACTTGTTTCCGATCTCCTATTGCCATGTATTTTCTAACACGGGCGATATCTTGCAAATCTTAGAGATTAGAATCGTCACTACACGACATGAAGAAGGAAGTGAAGGTTAGAGGTGAAGCTGGAGAAGGTTGGTTTATACAGAGTTGGGGAAAAACAACCGTTGGTTAAGTAGTCGTTTGCTTCAGATGGCATCAGACGTGTTGTATGCAAGCGGCTACTTTCCAATGTTCCATTCTAACTGGGTAAAAGTATGGGACCCACGCTAGACACGTCGGACGTGTCGGATGCAAACACAAATATTAACTTCCCTGTTTCACTTGCAAATGGTACCTTAAAGTGACGGAAATTCTTGAAGTCAAAGAGTAAACAGTCAGCCACTGAAGAAAAATTAACAAAATATAGGAGGACGCACACTAGCGATATCTGAGGCATCGAGGAAAACAATATTGGAAAAGAGGCAGTTTTTTACGTTTTAGAAAAGTGATTTTTTGCAATAAAAGTAATCAAACCTCCCTAACATTCGATTTGATTAACTTACCAGTATAACTATACTATAGTGGAAAAAAATGACTGTTAGAATATATCACTTAAAATAATATATATATTTGTTATAATTCTAAATTAATTACACTATAAATGAAAGATATTAAAATTCATTTTCATATCTAACTGAAGTAGGCAGTAGTACATTTATGATGGTATGCTTTTAGTAAATATCAATCCAATAAACATGAAAGAAAAAAACGCTTTACTATTATTTAATAGATAAATTTGAAAGCATGTGATTACATTAAATCAGAACTTGGTATTCTTCCAAATTTAATAAGAATCAAATTACACAAAGGGACAATAGTTTTTCTTACTAATTTGCTGAAAGAAGGGAACAAATCCTTCAATGAATAGTGCAAAGTCTAATAAGTGAAAGATATTACAAGCTTGAGCGGTGGAAAGAAATCTATGTAGTGGTATTTGTAGTTCCATTGAGTCAATAAGATTTAGTTTGTACATGTCAAATGTTATTTCTAATTTAAGAATTATTCTTTATCTTTTATTCGTTATTGGAGTAATTTTCAATAAAGACCAAGATCCATGTACTTATATTGAGAACTTCAATGCGCTTTTTCCACAAATGGATAAACAAAATGGATAATAACAAAGTAAGATGGAACAAATATCAATCATCATCCATGTGTTATACGTAACCTGAAATCCACCATCTTTTTTTAACAAAAAAAGATAATATAATATAACAAAAGGAAGAATCTAGCCATTCTCCAACGACTTACAAAAACGGTTTCTACAGAAACCGTGCACACACACAAACATTAGATATTAAAAAAACAAAAGAGCAAAATGCAACTAAAAAACGGACGTCCCACTGTAAGAGGATAAAAACAAAGCAGGTGAGCCAGACGAGTCCTCAACAGATAGATGCCAAAGCAAAGGACGAGCCTGGTAAATCCAAACGTCCACAGACATGGGCAGAGATCAAGAGAACGTTCCCTCCAAGGAATCCCACAGACAAAGGCTAAAAAGACCCAGCACATGCACCGAGAGCCCCAACTCTCTAACCACATCATATCCGTCTGAAAGGAAGCTCCTCCTGCCGTGATGAAATCCATGACCATTAAAAACCAAAAACCTAAAAACTCCATGCCCTGTAGTACTTAGAAAACAACATGAGAAAAAGTGGGGGTGTGTGTTAGAAAGTGACAGCAACAAGGGTAAGACTGACTACAAAAGAATCACTTGGTTCCCTCCATAGGAGTAGTCGGTACTTTGACAATACCAAAGGTACCTGCTAATCTCCTCGACCGGGGACCAATAACGCCTTAGAAATGCCTACCCCGAAAAGCAAGGAAAATGTCATTCCTTATGCTCCGAATGATGGTAGGAGGATCCATCGGCACTTCGTCGAAAATTATCTTATTCTGCAAGCACCAGATATGCCAGCAGATGAGATATGGTATTAGACGAAACAGAACAGATGGATTTACCTAAGATGTCGGACCACCAGATTCTCAGTAAATCCGAGAGCGACGTAGCATTACCTCGGCAACCAAAAAAGTTCCCGAAGTAATTCCAGACAGACTTGGCATAAGAGCCAAAGAAAAACAAATGAGATAAGGATTCTAGAAAACTCGAGCTGCAGCACCTACAACGGGTGACAGTTGAGATATCAATCCTCTGGAGGTTCTCGTCTAGCGGTAACCCTTCATGTTGGGTTCCCCACAAAAACTAAGAAACCTTCAGGGGAAGCCGAGAATCCCAAATGAAAGAGAACAAGAAAAGGCGTGGAGCCAGTGTCCTTGCCAAATTCCACATTGCCTTGATGGAGAAAGGAGACTACACCAAACAACTCATTTTATCACACTTTCCACTTTTCATTTATAACAGTTATAACCATTATAAAATTCTAATGGTTATTACCATTATGAATGGTTACTATGGTTATAACCGTGACTATATCCCCTAAGTTAATAATTCAGTTCCAAATATCATGGATCGACTCTATTTTTGCCGCTCATCCTATTTTTTACAGAAATTGTTTTCACAATCCATTTTTTCCTTTTTATTTCTAGTGTTTCTCCCCTTCCTGCTGCTGCCTCGGCCTTTTCTTCTCTTCCGCCTCCGCCTTTTCAATTCCACCACCACTTCTTTTGTTCTTCACCGCTTCCGCCATCCTTCCACTGCCATTTACCATCGTCTCCATCGATCTGCCTCTTCCTCCATTGTTTAAGTTCCCATAGTTTGACAAAGACAAATAAAGATTGTGTCTTTCTTTCTATCTCGACAATTGATTGCAAGATGGTTTTCAATTACAAATCAGGTACCTTTTTGAGTGCTTGTACTTTCCTTCCATATGATTTAGGACCTAAGTTCAAGTCATTAGGAAAACCGAAGACACTTACCTTTTTGGTTTTGTGAAATTTGAGCAATGTATTGTATGGAGATTTTTATTTTAGGTAAGGATTTTGAGAACTCTTTTTGTTCTTTCACTAATGCTGACAAAGCTATGAAGTTTCTATACAGTTCTGGTATTAGTACAAACTCTTTGAATTCAATCACCAGTTTGACAGCACTCATGTAGTTTCCATCAGCCTAATAAGTATGGACGAATCTTCATATAGAAAAGAAAAAAAAATGTGAAACAACAATTACTCACACATTATGCAAATTGGATATAGTGAAATGCTATCAATTTAAGGATGAAAAGCCAACAACCGCCTATGGTAATGATGATGACATATATAGTAAGAAACAAAAGATTGTCTAGGAAAATAACAGATATCAAGCAACATTTATTAAAAGAGCAAAAGATGTGGCTAGGTGTTATCTGAAATACAAGTGAAGATCTAACATGATATAAGGTGATATAAATCTGTTGCTTAAATTAACATATCCTTATGTTGGATATAATTTAGCTCTTCAAAATTATATAAAGTGTTGCTTCACTTGTTAAAAAATAGAAAGTAATTTTTGTTTGTAAAAGAGAATATGAGTCAGGTGATCCACATTGTTGCAGGTTCCGCATGTCCTTTTCTTTTTGGTCAGTAAAATATACTTGTGTTTTGTTTTCCTATTTCTAGACCAGTAGCAATGTATTATATACAAATAGGATCAAAACACTTATAACCTAATTAATATTATTTTCTATTGCTTAGGAGTTGAATGTTCGATTAAGAGTCATGGTTTTGTATAGAGCTTAGGAGTTGAATCTAAATGATATTTTCATTAACAGGTCCTAGAGCATTAATATCAGCAACAAGAAAAGAGAAGGGGTTTGATATATGTATGTTTTCTATTGCTTCAGATATAGAATTGATTTGCTTTATACACACAAATGTGTGCACACACATATTAGATGGAGACCTGTTGTACACCAGACTTATGATGTTGCTTACCTATAATTTCTGCAATTCTATTTTGAGAGGCAATAGCTTCATGTTGTTATGCAAGAATTAAGTCATGGTAACTCATGAAATGTCTGTTTTTGGCTTTTGTGTAACAAATTATGCTGGTTACAGAATGCAAATGAAATCATGACATTGTGTAACAAATAACACCAAACGTTTTCGTGAAATGTTAAACCTATCAGAAGTCAAATAAAATAAACAAGTAAGACAATTCCAAATCTTAAAATGAATATGGTTTTCCCTTTCACATCCATTATCTTATTAAAGAATTTCACAAATGCATTTTTCACATCATTATTTATGTTTATATTATGTCGAAGTTTCTAGTTTTCCAGTATATAACTCCTAAAATAAATTTTATTGTTCCAATTGTGTTACTCTATGTTTACCTGGAGTTTTGGCTTTTTCCTTCTCTTTTATTTAGGATAATATTTGTTATTTTCCATATACTCTTTTTAGTTCAAACTAAATAAGCTAATATTTTTACATTTGTTCGATTTTTTTTGTATTGCTACCCTTCCGCACTTTTGATTGTCCACTATCCAACAGGTAAAATATGAGGAAAAGTCAAATTTTTTAGGCTCCAGTGACAACCAAGCAAATTTATTTTGAAATGCGATTGAAGTTTTGAATGTAATTGATATTAGCTAAAGCAATGTTTATATTTGGTTTTCAAGTTTTGTTCCCGAAAACCATTGGCATATTTTGTTAGTTTAAAATCTAGATTATTCCTTCTTTATAATGTTTCCAGGTTTTGTTTCCTTTATTTCAAATGTTATTTATTCTTTTTTTTCATAAAACCATTCGAATAATATAGATGTTATTGTTGTCATCATTTGGAAGTTTAGTTGTTACATTTATGATGATGTATTTTCAACTATAGGTTAAGGCATACCTAATGAACTTGTTCTTGAAATAAAAATTATCATCTTTACCTATGTACTGCAAAAATGACTCGAGGAATTTCTTTCTAAAGTTTTTTTGAATAATGTAAAATTTATTTCATTTTGTCTTTTAAAATACGGGGCTAGTAATAGAAATCTATATACATAAAAAATTGTGAAGAATATTTAAATATGGGGTTAAATAGTCGTAGGAAAGAGATAGGGAATTTTCCCTATGCTTAAGCAATGTCAAATTCATTCTTTTTCTACTTTCAGAAGAAAAATTAATGGATATATTCAACGTGGAGGTTAAGTCTTTAAGAAATTGTCTATGCCATAATAACAACATGAATTTTTTTACGAATGCGGTATATGTACGACATCGCTATGAGCTATTGCCATTTTCACACTTCCGTATTATACATACTGAGTATTTATAAATTCTATGTTATACCATAAATTATGTAATTATTCTTTCTGTGGTTTTGTTTTTTAAGTCTGTTGGTTTTTAAGTTTATTGTTTCTTTAAGTCTATTGGCTTTTATGTCTATTGTGTTTTATGATTATGTATTAACATACTGAGTATTTATAACTTCTGTATTATATAGTAAATTACATAACCATTCTTTCTATGGTTTGTTTTTCAAGTCTTGTTTTTTAATTCAACTGGTTATTAAGTCTATTGTTTTTTTTAATTCTATTTTATACATACTCCATATTTATAAATTTTTCATTTGCTGAAAACTCCAGAAAGAATTAGGGACCAAAAAAATTAGAAAACAAAAGAGAAAGATAAATCAAGATTGCATCTGAATCCTCGATTCTGCTATTCAGTATATTCGTTATGACATAAGGTCATACAATTCACGGGTTGCTATCCAAATTAACTCTTGGAAGATGCATTTCCTTCCAAATCGAGATATATATATTCCAATGAGCTATCTTCTTGACGTAGAAACCGATTAGCCTTTTCATAGAATGCTTTCAAAGTCTTTAGCTGCTTCCTATCGGTCCAAGCTCTGTATTTGGTATCGGGCAGAATGCCCTTAGCAAGTTAAACCAAGACTGTGCAAGGCTCAGGATCTTTGATTTTCGCTAAAGCATTGTTAAATTATTCGAGGTAGTTCTCAAGAGTTTCCCCCTTGCCTTGGTAGAAATTGGTGAGATTCCGTGTGTCTTTTGGTCTTGCGATGTGCATCCTAAGCTATTTCACTAACCCGGTAGAAAGATGATCGAAAGTGGAGATGGATCTCGGAAGGATTCAAGAGAAATAGAGTAGAGCGATGCCTTCAAGAAAGACTGGGAAGCATTTGCATTTCACGACGTCGGTGGTGCGACTTGAGTCTACATGCCCCTCATTGTGTTTCATGAAGTTATAGGAATCAATTTTCTTGGAGTAAGCTGTTAATTAAGGCATACTGAAGCATCAAGGCCATTCGGTGTTGTGCACGGCCCGAGTGAAGGGGCTACGCCACGTATTGGTTTCCCAAACATCGGTGGCATGACTTTGCATTTCTCTCACGATCCTATGAACCATGTCAGTGAGAATTGCATGCAGGACCTCCGCTGGATTCCAGCGGTCATGGTACAGCTCGGGAGTTCCTGGTCGTTGGCTCCTTTTGTGATGAACATCGGCATCATCTTCAGGTAGGTCATTAACCTTGATTTCTTGGTTCTACTAAGGTTGGTTGTGAAGAACTTGAGACTAGTTAGTTGTTGGATGCATAGGTACCAAGTTCTGAATAACTACATGAAGGTTCTGTCCTACAGGGGGTTGGGTACTAGTTCCTTGATCATCGTCAGGACTCAACTGGGAACGGTTGTGTTGGCGCATTTCCTCACTAATTAATGGTAGTTCCGTTACTGTTTCCATTTCCGTTGTCATTAATCCTCCTCATTCAGCTACGATTTCCATGGTAACTATCGGAAGAAGAGATTTTCGAGACATTCTGTGGTGGATGAATGTTTGTTTTGACTTATCACATTGAGAATTTTCTTGTAGTCACTACATCAAGTCGATGTTCTGTTTGATTTGTTCATTAAGCTCTCTCATCCTTTACTTTAATTTCTAATTAAGTTCGGAGAATTAAGCTTGAGTAACTTGAGCATCCGGGTTGGAGGAGGTAGCGATTTCCATATCAGTCATAATTTCCAAAGGTTGAGGCTGATGGGAAGTTTCCTTCTAAGCGGCAGTGGAAGTTCCAATGACAACATTCTTTCCTTTTTAAGCCAATGTACGTGAACTTAACAAGTAGGTATAAGGAACCTAAGTAAGTGCTCCTAGTTCGAAATGGAAGATGGTGGGAAAGAAACGAAGTTTCTCGGTGAAAGCTTCAGAATATTGATGTGCAAAATTGGCACAATACCTAAGGATATTGGAATTAAGGAAAATAACATTTCACATAAAGGAAATGTGCAGAAAATTTAGTGAACACAATATTTATAGTGGTTCCGTTCGGATTGAACCTACATCCACTTTGAAGGCTTTACTAATTTTATTCACTCTTGTTGAAGTACAATGGTGCACATCATCATTACAAGTGATAACAAAGGTAATGGTGGTAATTAATTTCTATTAAGTCCGAATACAAGTGCTTTCATAGTGTCCAAAGTCAATAATTCATTCATAAAGCGTCAAATCAGCCAAATGCAAGCCCCTTTCTCATAGGAATCCAAGGGGTATTTATAGGTAGCAGAGTAGGTGGAAGCAGGTGAGAAGTGGGGCGGGCCCACTATCATTTTTCGTATCTCGGGAGTCGTGCCGATCTCGGGATCGGAACAACTCCTGAATACTTAGCCATGTTGGTGCTTCTCTCTCTTAGACTCTGAATCCTCTCCCTACCTCATTTTTTATCCTCCTTTCCCTGTCCTACTTCGTATTGGCCATGGTGTGACCCATTTCGTATCCACCTCGCTTGATTTCGTATCAGACTTATTTCGTATCCTGGGGAGTCGAGTTATGGGATATGAAATAAGGCACGTGGAGTAGGGATACGAAATCCGGAGAGTTGTAAAAGTGGGACACGAAAAATGGGAGACAAGGGCTGGATACGAAAAGCGCTTTGCTGATATGAAAACTGGGAATTTATTTTGGGGATACAAAGTGTTAAGGAGAGTGGGATACAAAATCTCGAGGACTTCGGCTATTTTGAGTATTTTAGCAAGTTGTGACAACCACACTTGTTCGACTCCACTCGGGCTTCATTACCTAATATTTTGGTGACACTTCTGGGTTGTTTTACCATGTGGTGGGCCGAATTGTATGGGCCTGGATTGCCTTTGGAAACTGGGCCAAAAAGGCCGGTTAACAAAAGATATATGAATCAAAAGTATTTGTAGCTGATTTGAATCATCAAGACATGTATTCAAACTAAAAGGACAAATATAAAATTAGGGAGAGCATATATATATATATATAATATTTTTTCCTTTACTAATATCTTTTCATAGGATTTTTCTTAGTAAATTTTTAATGAGGCATTGCAATGATTTTGAAGTATCAAATTCCATTTGATATAGTAAATTCTCAAAACCTTACATATTACATTCTTTCTCTCTCTAAGATTTTTTTCTACCAAGTTTCTCTTACTGAGGTTTTAACGACGAAGTATCTTGATCCACAAGTATCAACATCTTTTGATGTTATAAACTATTAAGGTTCATTCATCAAGATTTTTCCCATTGGTTTTTTTCTTAATATGGTTGTAGTGAGAAGTTCTCAGGATATGAAAGTATCAATTTTTTTTAATGAAACAATATATTATAGTATGTCATCATACTCTTTTTCCTTCATTAAGAGTTTTTCCATTTATTATCCTTAAGGGAATTTTGTGGGGCATTATTTTAACCTTGAAGTATCAAATTCTTTATATAAAATATCTTTTTTATATGTTATCTAATATTTTATCAGTTTTGATCTTTTCCTCGTTCAAGGTTTTTTTCATTGGATTTTCCTAACACAGGTTTTTAATGAGACAATGAACAACACATATGTTAAACGAATATGTATATGTAAGAAAGATAACAATCACGGGGAGAAATCATCATATGCGCTTCAAAATGGACAACTTCAAGTTACCATATGAACAACTAAGATTTTGAAGATGCACATTCAAGAAAGAGTATTATAATATATGTAAATCCATAAAAGTGAATATGCTAATGTTACAAGGAATTATTATAGCTTATAATTTTTGTTGTAAGCCAACAAAAAAAGCTTCATCATAACTATTGTCTTAGGTTTGATGTGAATAAAGTTTCACCTCCCTCTTTCCCATTGAATTCGTAATTGTTCATAACACTAGTGATATATTCGAAACTCTTTTGGATGTGTTTTTCCTATGATTTCCAAAGGTAATCATTATGACGAGGAAGTAAAAAAAATATGATGCATGGTTATCGATAAACTAATCTTTATTTTAGAGACTGAAATTGCAAAATTGAATGCGGAAGTTGAAATCAAGGACTTGTATTACCATACAAGCTAAAATATCAAACTAAGCCAAACGAGCAAAAATATTGCTTCATGTCGAATAAAATATATCTAGTTGGAAATCGATAATAAAGGAATTATTCATGTTAGTTGTAACAAAATTAAATAATCAAAATAAGAGATGAAAATATTTTATTTAATATGTACAAGACTATAAGGTTTTTTTATTTTGATTACAATAACATATACCTGCACAACAAAACCAAAAAATAAATTTCGGCAATGCAGTTTAGGCCTTATTGTATGAAATAAGGGTGCACTGTGGAAAATGAAAGAAGTTCAGGGTGTTCTCCAGTTCTTCAACGTATGTTGTATTTCATATTCGTTGCATAATTTTAGAGTAGTTTAAAAGAATTTATTCTATTAAAATAGAGAAAAGAAATAAAATTTTATAATAAATTAGATTTAGAGCGGTATATAAGACAAATAATAACAATTAAAAATAGCATGAATTTTTTTCCATTTAATTATGATTTTAATAGACACCGAATCAACAGTGGCCTCATACCGTAAATAACCGGAATATTCAGAAAAAACCAGGCAAGATAATACCTGAAATCCATAAAAAGAACAATGCTACTAACAAAATGACAACAACTAAGTGGACCTTCCTTTAGCATGACTTAGAAAGGAAGGGAAGGAAATTTATTTCCAATTCAGAAGGCCAATTATAAAGTATGGTGGGAATTTAAGATTTAGTGGGAAAAAATATTCATGTTTATGCCCTAGTTTATTCTATGGTTTGCATTTTGAGCAAAATTCGGGGGAAATTGTGTAAAAGAATGAAGTAAAATTGGAGATAAAGGAGGGAACAGTTGGTGAGAGGAAAAAAATAAAGAAAGATAATACGTTGAGAAGCGTAGTATTTTAAAGTAACTGATCGGTAGAGGGTACATGTCAACAAGGAATGGTTTATGTTTTCTTGTTTAAGTAACATGTGTGTATATATATACATATATATTGTGGGTTCTTTTATTATACACATACTATGTATCCCAGTTTTAATGACCGGACCGGGCCAGTGGCCCAACCAGGTTAACCGCAAACCACCAGCCATCACGTCCCGGATCCAGCTAAAACTGAAATTGCCAAAAACCTATCAAAAACCGTTTGAACCGCGACCTATGTTAAAAACCCGGTCTAAATTTGGAACTTAAAATTAAATTTGGAATAAAGACTTAAATTTCAGGCCCAGGACCATTGCTTAAGACTCTTTAGGTAGACCTCAAGCTAAAACAAATGATTTTTTGGATGTTATATAAAGCGGCAACATGTGCTTTACAGTTGAAGCTTATAATGTGGGACAATTTAAAGGGCAAATTTTGTCTTTAATTCTTCCATAATAGTTTTTTATAATAAAAATATGATATATGAACACCTTAAAAAAAGCACGGTTCTTACGGTTAACCGATCAGACCCTCAAATCCTTAAACCATAAGTCATTATGGTTTGACCTGCGGTCCGGTCATGAAAAATATGTTATATATACACATATACATACATATGTACAACGCATATATAAATATACACCACATCTAGCACTTACAACCCTAGTACCTCCAAATAATTGCAATTTCTAACCCATAAACTTAAAAATAATACAACCCTGTATTAAATAATATGAACATTGTCCCAGATATACCCAGTGAAAATCATATTTCATTGACTTCTTTAGTATTTCAGCCAATTTCACATTGTTTTATGCAAACTAATAGCGGCGTTTTCAAACTGCACAATCATCTTATACTCAATCCAACTTTGCATATGTAATCTCCTTGTTGTAATTCCACAGATGAGAATACACCATCTAAACACGTTGTAACCATCACTCCATTAGTTTAGTCATGCTCACATGCCGAGTCACAAGCTTTCATGTTGAATGCTCAGAATCGTAGTTACACTAATTTTTTTAGTGACAGTGAATTCATCATCTTGAATCTATCATATACATTATGCACACAATGTGCATGCATTGCACATGCACAACCATACTGTAACGACCCGGATTTCGCCCGACCCCAAACGATCGCAAGATCTATCAAGACCGTTCAAAATCCGCGTACGTTAACTTTGGGCATACAACACATCAGAACAACAACACAGAATTTTATAACATCAATAACAAATGTTACATCAGAGTATAGAATATATTAGAGTACATCGATAAATAATACAGCGGAAGATACATTTACAATAAATTAAATACATTGCAGCGGAACTAATCTCAGCGGAAAGCCATCAATATTATGGACCCAACTTCAGACTTCAATCCAGGATCCTGCTTAACTATATCTGCAAAAAGCTACTCGACTGCCCGTGTGGAAAGAGGGCACCCGAGTTTGCAAAGTGAAACAAACTACAAGTCAGTCGTGGGACTGGTGTGAGAATTCTTAACTTAACCTATCTAATAAGTAGGCTAATCACAGGACCATGCCGCTAACGCGGAACGGTTTTACTCCATTGGATTTCCAGTGCATAATTAAAGTAAATCGTCAAATAACGTAATGCTTTTTAGAAAAATGAAACCATTATAAGACCCAGGTCCCATCACATAATGCAAAGCACACCAGAGGATAGGGTTTTACCTTATAATGGTCAAAAGATGCTTGATACGTAAAAACGATATTATTATTAGTGTGTATATATATATATATTTAAAACATTTCAATATAAATGTATTAATCTTTGACGGCAAAGTACCCCATCCTACTATGTCGCCATATATAAGTTTACAATCAAAACTGTGGTGTCGTATTGAAAATTGGTTTTCTGTCATGAAATCGAGGCTAGGGATCGTCCTCTTCCGATTCGAGACACTCTAGAAAATGCCTCAGGATCCCCCGTTGTGAACCCTTGGATCTTCAGGGTCAGTCCCCACCTAACGGTAGTGGATTGGCAATTCCTGAACACACGTTTCCCGGTTCCTTTGAACCTATAGTATGACCACTTCCGGCCTATAAAAACCCGATGTACCTCAATCCAAAATCCACATAAGTAAAATGTCAAGCCGTGTTAAAGCCCAAACACCACTCTCTAGAAAGAAACGTGTGCACTCCCTGCAGTCCTAATCCCGTTTTTGACTCATACCGGGGTGTGAGGCTCGCGAAGTCACGCTATACACAAAGCTATGCCTAAGCAGGCTATGCTTTGATCATCAACCACAATGCCTGCTTTTCAACAAAGCCTTGATCATTTGCATCTTAGCATGTCACATTGTCAGACCCTACCATATTATTGATCATCTCCCAATATATATACATATATAACCTCTAAGCTCATACGTCTTAGAGAAGGGTGATAAGTAAAGAATAAATTCTTCACCACCAAACAGAAATATATAATCAGTAGCGTTCAAATACAGTAGAAAGGAATACAATGTCAGACACGCAATCCATTTACAAGTCCGCTCTGGGTCTGAGCGAAACAACGTGTCCGTCGATCTCCAAATGCGTTTGGATGACCATCACCAAATACCTTGCCTTGGAAGGCCAATCCCAATTCAAGATACCAGTCATCATCATCCCAACGATGTGAAAACCTTCGGTCTTCAATCACCTTCTTCATCTTCGACTCTTGATCGTCGTGATGATTATTCAGAATGGGTTAAACCCAGTCTTTCTGAATAACTCGCATATTTTGGGATTAAAAAGCAAATATTGGGAAATCACACATTTCGTCACATTCCAACTCCGAGTATTCTTTTAATAAGATATTCATTTTAAAAGATTCTCATTAATTTTATCAAAGATAAACTCTAAAAATAAAATCTATAAATCAATTTCCAAAATATGGAATTTCACAGAAATCAAATCAATACATAATCGAGATAGATTTCTGTATCAGACTAATATATAAATGGAATAACGGCAAAGCCTCTTAAATTCCATATATAATATCGGTCTTCTTTTACAGAAGCCCATTTCGATTATTACCAATCGAATTTCCACTTAATTCCTATTAAATATATTAAATTGGAAAAACTTGGATTTTAGAAATGCCTTTTTAAATCTATAAAATAGATTCATAAGTTCAAAATAATAATCTCAATGTAAATTGGATTAAAGGACAAATGTCGTTTAAAACATCGTCCACGATAAATCCACTTCACATCTCAATTTATTTATAATTACAAAAAATATAATTGCAAATGCTAGTAATCTTTTAAAAACATATTTTAAAATAATCATAAAAATACTCTTTATATTACAAATCTTTATCGTTTACAAATATTCTTTATTTTAACATATACTTGATTAACAATATATACTTTGAAAATATATATACTTTATATAAAAAGGATTTCTAATATAAAAATATTCTTATTTAAAAGAACACCTAAATCAAAATGCGACTCAAACATTTGCCATATAATTTGGATTATATGGATTTCACACACATCATATATATGATAATAACAGTAAACCATCAAATCATCCATCTACATCCAAAGTGTAATTTCCACTGTGTAAGCGTTAAAATTCAATAATAACGCTCATCGCAGCCTGTCGATCTAACGATCAACATACAACTAAATATTGGGATTAGTGTATATAAATTTTCATCCCAACACCCATGTGGGGTTTCAACCAACAACAAATAATAAACTAATTTGTGCACTTGAGCGATGTGTGAAAAATTATCGTCCCAATCACATACACAAGTCGGGTAACTTGTGAATGGAAGTGTAATACACAATACATATAATGATGACAAGAAAACTATCTCTATTGCAATGAATGAATAAGCATAATAACTTCGTCTCTATTGACAATTTCTATTTTGCTAATTTAAACTCTAAACAAAAATGGTTATTTTGTTTGGCAATTCTAATGAGACAAAATGATAAATATTTTGGTTTAACTATCCTATCTTGATATGTATATATCTTGCCAAACATATATATATATAAATTGCTTCAACTAATTCATTTTGACAAAAATGAATATTTCTGACAAAATGCATAATTCGGTTTAACTAGTATAAATTGACTAAAATGAATAATTATTTTTAACTAATGTAAATTAACAAAAATGAATAATTGTTTGTAACTAATATAAATTTACTGAAATGAATAATTTGTGTTTCAATTCTGATAAAATATGCCAATGCTATATTTTGTTTCATTCTTTTAATTTAGACAAAATAAGTGTTTTTGTCTATTTTACTTTAATGATAAAAATGTAAATGTTTAGTTATTAAAATGTAACTTTTAAATTCTAGCCTTTATTTCAAACAATCTTTATTCACATCAAAATTATAAATCAAGAGTATAATTTTCAATCTAGTGGTTTGTTTGCATTAATGAATTGTAAACAAAGATGAACTTTATTTTAAGGTTTTATTTGCAACAAGTAATGCAAATAACAAATGTAACTTTTATTTAAAAGTATATTTGAGCGAATGTAAAAGGGAACTCATTTCCAATGTGTATTTACGTTAGTGAACGTAAATAAAAGAAACAAATTCTATTTAAAAGAGTATTTGTGTTTATGTATGCAAACAAAGAATAGTTTTGTTTTTAAATTATATATACATTAGTGAATAAAAGAACAAAATTTATTTTCAAAGTATAATTTAAACAAATTCTATTAAATGTATAAAAGTGTGTACATTTGTATTGGTAATTGTAGATAAAGAAAATAGACTATAGTTTCATTGAATATTTGCATTGATAAATGCAAATAAAAGAATAAACTTTAATTTCGATGCATATATGTATTGATAAATGCAAACAAAGAAATAAACTTTATTTTCAATATATGTATGTATTTGCATTGGTGAATGCAAATAAATAATTTGTTTCAATATACATTTGCATTAGTAAATGCAAATAAAAGAACAGTTTCTATTTTCTATATATATTTGCATGGCTGAATGTCAATAGAAGAACAAACTTTATTTTCAAAACATGTTTTACATTTTTGAACACAAAATAAAGAATAAAACTTTATTTTTTTAATATATGTTTTATTGGTGTTGTCGAACACAAATAAAAATGTACTTTTTAATTTCAAGTTATGTTTGCATAGGTAATTCCAAATAAAAGAACAAACTTTATTTTCTACGTAACTTCTAAAAATAATTTCTTATTTACATAAAAAAAATGTAAACAAAATTCTCACTTTTATTTCAGTAATCAAGTTTTAACAAAAATGATATTTCCAATTCAACAATCAAGTTTTTACAAAAATGATGATTTTTATTTCATAAATCAAATTCTAATGAAGATGTTACTTTTATTATAATCTAACTTATGAAATAAAATTACAACTAAAGTGTAACCTTAAATTTTCATCCCTTTTGTTGTACAAAACTTTACATTACAAATGCGAATTTTTAATCTCTAATCTTTTTAATAAAAGAAAAAATTACAACAAAAAGTAATCCTACATTTTTATTTTCTAATGTGACAAAATAAAATATAAACATAATCTCCACATAAAATGGTATTGCATAAAAATGTAATTTTCATATTTTATCTTTATATTGAACAAATTGTCAACAAAACATTACAAATAAAAGACAAACATTTTATTAGACATGACACAAGATGTATAACTATCAGGCCTAAACTTTTTTTTTTTGTAATTTATAATATCAATAAAAAGATTTTATTTAATTTTACAAAGTTACCACAAGGTAAATTCTTTATCATAACCCTTTTATTTGAAAACAATACTACATAAAGGTTTAACCTTTATTGTAAAATCTTTTTATTTTAATCTAATTATAAATAAAATAAAATCTTTAATGTCCATACTTCTTATTGTGATAAATTTACAATAAATTTTAATATTCTAATTATAAAACATCCTATGCTTAAGGTGACAGTAAAAAGAAATCTTTACTGTAATTCACAAATCTTGTTCTTAATGTAAACAAATAAAAGTAAAATTCTATTTGTTAGCCCAATTCTGTTGTAATGGAAACAAATAAAAGTATATTCTATTTGTTGTTCATATTCTATTGTAAATAACCAAATAAAAAGAATATTTTATTTGTCGTTCAAATCCTATTGCAAAGTAAACAAATAAAAGTAAGGTTTTATTTGTTGTTCATTTTCTGTTGCAAAGTAAACAAATAAACAAAAATAAAGTTTTCAGTTTGTCGATCAACTTCTAATGTAATACAAACAAATAAAAATTAGTTTTTATTTGTCGATCAACTTCTATGGTTCATCTCAGAATAATAAAAACAATAATTTTAAAATAAATTGGAATAACTAGATCTGAATAAAATATGATTTAAATCTAAATTTAGATTTATTTTCTAATCGCAAATAAAATTCAACCATATATGAGATTTCAAGGCGGATTTATCATAACATAATCAATAAACATACCACAAGCAATCATCAACAATTCAACAATCACAGAACATTTCAGATCTGAATTTACATCATTATACAATAATTTTTAACGCAAGAAAAATAATTTATAATTATTTAAATAATAAAATTCAGAATTCTCACCTTGATTTTTGCTGAAAATTCGACTGTCTCGGAATCAGATCTGGTCTGCGCCATCGAGAAGATCTCGGAAAGACGAGTCCAACGCAACTTACGGTTCGTCAATCGGACCTCGTATGAAAGAGATATTGATTTTTAAAGATCGGATAAATTAAATATTAAATAAATAAAATAATAATAAAATATACTTCTTCCCTCTTTGTTACCACGTTCCCTCAGTATCGGCTGAACCCATCTCGCGTCCGCACCCTTCAAATCGCACCCCCATCCGAGCTACCAACCGCCGCTCAGACCCCGCCACTCCGACGCTCCGCCCGCGAGCCACCACAGCCCAGAAGGCCACCCAACTCGACCTCCTCCTTGCCTCGCAAATCGAACCCGAACCCGCCACGTTTCAGCCCAGAATTCGTGAAATCCGTGAACCAAAACCCGATCTTGACCGTATGGATTGAAAGATCTCTCCGAGAGCTTCGATTTGGTACCAAGATTGTCGATTTTCATTGAGCGGATCTAAAGTTATGAGCGTTTGAAATTGGAGAAATTCTGGCCTTCGGTTTAGGTGGCAGCTGCCATGTCAAATTAGGGTTTCGGCCTGAATATTTTAATAATATTTTAATATTAAATCTCGAAAATCGTGCTTAAAAGGTAGATGTTCGGACTTTCACTGATTTGGGCCTGCTTACTGTCGTTCTTAAGGTTTTGACACCTTCTGAACGCAATGGGATAGGTCCCGTGGCCCAATTCCGAAATCTGTACAATTTTTATTTAAAATTGCATTAAAAATTAATTAATTAAATATTGACCGTACATATAAATATGCCGGGGCCACATACGACCTCAGAAAATTCTAAAAAAAATATTTTTAGCTTTCTTATGACGATACGAGTCCAACAAAATTATTTTCGTCGAATTCTGAGACTGTTTGAAAAATGGCTATTTTTAAGGCGTTTAAATTTAACTGAAATAGTCAAAACACAATTTCTTTTGCCACACTCACATATTAATTCGAAAAATTCTGAAAATTGAAACCTAGCAATAATTTGACATTCCGGTTCCAACAAAAGTAGTTTCATCGAAAACAGAGGTCGTTTGAAAAATGACTATTTTCAAGGCCAATATATTTAATATTAAAAATACATTTTTAAACAAATAAATTCCGAAACTCAAAATATATAAGTGTTTACTATTTTTCAATGCAGAAACATCATTCCGAACTCAATGGAAGTGGTTTCGAGTCGAAATTCCTTCATATGTGAAAAGTAGCCTTTCGGGCCCTATATAATATATATATATAAATTCTACAGCGACCTTTCTAAAAATTGAATTGGCCATAACTTTTGATTTCCGCTATGAAATTTCAATTTTTCAGATTCGTTAGAAAGATATGGTTAAAAAGATTTAAATATTTCTAGTTTCACTCAGTTCTGATTTATTTTGAATCCTGTACATCCTGTTAAAGTTCATAATCAAATTTTAAAACTACCGCGCCATTTCTCACTCCTTTTATATATAAATTTAAATTTATTCGTTCTAACTTCGACAAAAATAAATTCTAGCCATTATTATTAATAATAAATTATATTATATCCTCAAAATTCATTAAAATTTTCTAAAATAAAATATTTAAATTGGTTCAGAATTTGCGGGTTGTTACAATCTCCCCCACTTAAAATCTTTTCATCCTCGAAAAGGAAATGAAGCTGAAGTTGTTTATTTAACTAATTTAATTTTCATTCTTTAATTGTTTAATAATTTATTAGTTGAATTCATATTCACACAACACGATCATCAATCAATTAGTTGATTAAATTTTCAAAAATATATAACTTTTATATATTCAAAAATCATATTTTCTAAAATCGAACTATATATAATAACAAGTACGTTAATTATGAATTCTTCTTCACTCTGACTCATTCTAGGGCGTTGTTAACCCCATCTCTAATGAGTATTCTCATTCTAGGATACTGCTGATCCTATCTCTAATGAGTATTCCTATTGGATATTACTAATCCAACCTCTGATGAGTCTTCTATTTAGTTCTAACGAGTTGTACCCCAAAGATTTGAGCTAATCCTGGATCTAATACCAGCTGTAACGACCCGGATTTTGCCCGACCCCAAACGATCGCAAGATCTATCAAGACCGTTCAAAACCCGCGTACGTTAACTTTGGGCATACAACACATCAGAACAACAACACAGACTTTTATAACATCAATAACAAATGTTACATCAGATTACAGAATATATCAGAGTACATCGATAAATAATACAGTGGAAGATACATTTACAATAAATTAAATATATTGCAGCGGAACTAATCTCAGCGGAAAGCCATCAATATTCTGGACCTAGCTTCAGACTTCGATCCAGGATCCTGCTTAACTATATCTGCAAAAAGCTACTCGACTGCCTGTGTGGAAAGAGGGCACCCGAGTTTGCAAAGTGAAACAAACTACAGGTCAGCCGTGGGACTGGTGTGAGAAATCTTAACTTAACCTATCTAATAAGTAGGCTAATCACAGGACCATGCCGCTAACGCGGAACGGGTTTACTCCATTGGATTGCCAGTGCATAATTAAAGTAAATCGTCAAATAACGTAATGCTTTTTAGAAAACTGAAACCATTATAAGACCCAGGTCCCATCACACAATGCAACGCACACCAGAGGATAGGGTTTTACCTTATAATGGTCAAAAGATGCTTGATACGTAAAAACGAAATTATTATTAGTGTGTATATATATATATATATTTAAAACATTTCAATATAAATGTATTAATTTTAGACGGCATAGTACCCCATCCTACTATGTCGCCATATATAAGTTTACAATCAAAACCGTGGTGTCGTATTGAAAATTGGTTTTTTGTCATGAAATCGAGGCTAGGGATCGTCCTCTTCCGATTCGAGACACTCTAGCAAATGCCTCAGGATCCCCTGCAGTGAACCCTTGGATCTTCAGGGCCGGTCCCCACCTAACGGTACTGGATTGGCAATTCCTGAACACACGTTTCTCGGTTCCTTTGAACCTATAGTATGACCACTTCCGGCCTATAAAAACCCGAGGTACCTCAATCCAAAATCCACATAAGTAAAATGTCGGGCCGTGTTAAAGCCCAAACACCACTAGCTAGAAAGAAACGTGTGCACTCCCTGCAGTCCTAATCCCGTTTTTGACTCATACCGGGGTGTGAGGCTCGCGAAGTCACGCTATACACAAAGCTATGCCTAAGCAGGCTATGCTTTGATCATCAACCACAAGGCATGCTTTTCAACAAAGCCTTGATCATTTGCATCTTAGCATGTCACATTGTCAGACCCTACCATATTATTGATCATCTACCAATATATATATAACCTCTAAGCTCATACGTCTTAGAGAAGGGTGATGAGTAAAGAATAATTTCTTCACCACCAAACAGAAATATATAATCAGTAGCGTTCAACAAATACAGTAGAAAGGAACACAATGTCAGACACGCAATCCATTTAAAAGTCCGCTCTGGGTCTGAGCGAAACAACGTGTCCGTCGTTCTCCAAATGCGTTTGGACGACCATCACCAAATACCTTGCCTTGGAAGGCCAATCCCAATTCAAGATACCAGTCATCATCATCCCAACGATGTGAAAACCTTCGGTCTTCAATCACCGTCTTCATCTTCGACTCTTGATCGTCGTGATGATTATTCAGAATGGGTTAAACCCGGTCTTTCTGAATAACTCGCGTATTTTGGGATTAAAAAGCAAATATTGGGAAATCACACATTTCGTCACATTCCAACTCCGAGTATTCTTTTAATAAGATATTCGTTTAAAAATATTCTCATTAATTTTATCAAAGATAAACTCTGAAAATAAAATCTATAAATCAATTTCCAAAATATGGAATTCCACAGAAATCAAATCAATACATAACCGAGATAGATTTCTGTATCAGACTAATAATATAAATGGAATAATGGCAAAGCCTCTTAAATTCCATATATAATATCGGTCTTCTTTTACAGAAGCCCATTTCGATTATTACCAATCGAATTTCCACTTAATTCCTATTAAATATATTAAATTGGAAAAACTTGTTTTTTAGAAAATGCCTTTTTAAATCTATAAAATAGATTCATAAGTTCCAAATTATAATCTCAATGTAAATTGGATTAAAGGACAAATGTCGTTTAAAACATCGTCCACGATAAATCCACCTCACATCTCAATTTATTTATAATTACAAAAAATACAATTGCAAATGCTAGTAATCTTTTAAAAACATATTTTAAAATAATCATAAAAATACTCTTTATATTACAAATCTTTATCTTTTACAAATATTTTTTGTTTTAACATATACTTGATTAACAATATATACTTTGAAAATATATATACTTTATATAAAAAGGATTTCTAATATAAAAATATTCTTATTTAAAAGAACACCTAAATCGAAATGCGGCTCAAACATTTGCCATATAATTTGGATTATACGGATTTCACACACATCATATATATGATAATAACAGTAAACCATCAAATCATCCATCTACATCCAAAGTGTCATTTCCACTGTGTAAGCGTTAAAATTCAATAGTAACGCTCATGGCAGCCTGTCGATCTAACGATCAACATACAACTAAATATTGGGATTAGTGTATATAAATTTTCATCCCAACACCCGTGTGGGGTTTCAACCAACAACAAATAATAAACTAATTTGTGCACTTGGGCGATGTATGAAAAATTATCATCCCAATCACATACACAAGTCGGGTAACTTGTGAATGGAAGTGTAATACACAATACATATAATGATGACAAGAAAAATATCTCTATTGCAATGAATGAATAAGCATAATAACTTCGTCTCTATTGACAATTTCTATTTTGCTAATATAAACTTAAACAAAAATGGTTATTTTGTTTGGCAATTCTAATGAGACAAAATGATAAATATTTTGGTTTACCTATCCTATCTTGACATGTATATATCTTTCCAAACATATATATATATATATATAAATTGCTTCAACTAATTCATTTTGACAAAAATGAATATTTCTGACAAAATGCATAATTCGGTTTAACTAGTATAAATTGACTAAAATGAATAATTATTTTTAACTAATGTAAATTAACAAAAATGAATAATTGTTTGTAACTAATATAAATTTACCGAAATGAATAATTTGTGTTTCAATTCTGATAAAATATGCCAATGCTATATTTTGTTTCATTCTTTTAATTTAGACAAAATAAGTGTTTTTGTCTATTTTACTTTAATGATAAAAATGTAAATGTTTAGTTATTAAAATGTAACTTTTAAATTCTAGCCTTTATTTCAAACAATCTTTATTCATATCAAAATTATAAATCAAGAGTATAATTTTCAATCTGATGGTTTGTTTGCATTAATGAATTGTAAACAAAGTTGAACTTTATTTTAAGGTTTTATTTGCAACAAGTAATGCAAATAACAAATGTAACTTTTATTTAAAAGTATTTTTGAGAGAATATAAAAGGGAACTCATTTCCAATGTGTATTTACGTTAGTGAATGTAAATAAAAGAAACAAATTCTATTTAAAAGAGTATTTGTGTTTATGTATGCAAACAAAGAATAGTTTTGTTTTTAAATTATATATACATTAGTGAATAAAAGAACAAAATTTATTTTCAAAGTATAATTTAAACAAATTCTGTTAAATGTATAAAAGTGTGTACATTTGTATTGGTAATTGTAGATAAAGAAAATAGACTATAGTTTCATTGAATATTTGCATTGATAAATGCAAATAAAAGAATAAACTTTAATTTCAATGCATATATGTATTGATAAATGCAAACAGAGAAATAAACTTTATTTTCAATATATGTATGTATTTGCATTGGTGAATGCAAATAAATAATTTGTTTCAATATACATTTGCATTGGTAAATGCAAATAAAAGAACAATTTCTATTTTCTATATATATTTGCATGGCTGAATGTCAATAGAAGAACAAACTTTATTTTCTAAACATATTTTACATTTTTGAACACAAAATAAAGAACAAAACTTTATTTTTTTTAATATATGTTTTATTGGTGTTGTCGAACACAAATAAAAATGTACTTTTTAATTTCAAGTTATGTTTGCATAGGTAATTCCAAATAAAAGAACAAACTTTATTTTCTACGTAACTTCTGAAAATAATTTCTTATTTACATAAAAAAAATGTAAACAAAATTGTCACTTTTATTTCAGTAATCAAGTTTTAACAAAAATGATATTTCCAATTCAACAATCAAGTTTTGACAAAAATGATGATTTTTATTTCATAAATCAAATTCTAATGAAGATGTTACTTTTATTATAATCTAACTTATGAAATAAAATTAAAACTAAAGTGTAACCTTAAATTTTCATCCCTTTTGTTGTACAAAACTTTACATTACAAATGCAAATTTTTAATCTCTAATCTTTTTAATAAAAGAAAAAATTACAACAGAAAGTAATCCTACATTTTTATTTTCTAATGTGACAAAATAAAATATAAACATAATCTCCACATAAAATGGTATTGCATAAAAATGTAATTTTCATATTTTATCTTAATATTGAACAAATTCTCAACAAAACATTACAAATAAAAGACAAACATTTTATTAGACATGACACAAGATGTATAGCTATCAGGCCTAAACTTTTTTTTTTGTAATTTATAATATCAATAAAAAGATTTTATTTAATTTTACAAAGTTACCACAAGGTAAATTCTTTATCATAACCCTTTTATTTGAAAACAATACTACATAAAGGTTTAGCCTTTATTGTAAAATCTTTTTATTTTAATCTAATTATAAATAAAATAAAATCTTTAATGTCCATACTTCTTATTGTAATAAATTTACAATAAAAGTTAATATTCTAATTCTAAAACATCATATGATTAAGGTGACAGTAATAAGAAATCTTTACTGTAATTCACAAATCTTGTTCTTAATGTAAACAAATAAAAGTAAAATTCTATTTGTTAGCCCAATTCTGTTGTAATGGAAACAAATAAAAGTATATTCTATTTGTTGTTCATATTCTATTGTAAATAACCAAATAAAAAGAATATTTTATTTGTCGTTCAAATCCTATTGCAAAGTAAACTAATAAAAGTAAGATTTTATTTGTTGTTCATTTTCTGTTGCAAAGTAAACAAATAAACAAAAATAAAGTTTTCAATTTGTCGATCAACTTCTAATGTAATACAAACAAATAAAAATTAGTTTTTATTTGTCGATCAACTTCTATGGTTCATCTCAGAATAATAAAAATAATATTTTTAAAATAAATTAGAATAACTAGATCTGAATAAAATATGATTTAAATCTAAATTTAGATTTATTTTCTAATCGCAAATAAAATTCAACCATATATGAGATTTCAAGGCGGATCTATCATAACATAACCAACAAACATACCACAAGCAATCATCAACAATTCAACAATCACAGAACATTTCAGATCTGAATTTACATCATTATACAATAATTTTAACGCAAGAAAAATAATTTATAATTATTTAAATAATAAAATTCAGTTCTCACCTTGATTTTTGCTGAAAATTCGACTGTCTCGGAATCATCTCTGGTCTGCGCCATCGCGAAGATCTCAGAAAGACGAGTCCAACGCAACTTACGGTTCGTCAATCGGACCTCGCATGAAAGAGATATTGATTTTTAAAGATTGGATAAATTAAATATTAAATAAATAAAATAATAATAAAATATACTTCTTCCCTCTTCGTTACCACATTCCCTCAGTATCGGCCGAACCCATCTCGCGTCCGCACCATTCAAATCGCACCCTCATCCGAGCCACCGACCGCCGATCAGACCCCGCCACTCTGACGCTCCGCCCGCGAGCCACCACCGCCCAGAAGGCCACCCAACTCGACCTCCTCCTTGCCTCGCAAATCGAACCCGAACCCGCCATGTTTCAGCCCAGAATTCGTGAAATCCGTGAACCAAAACCCAATCTTGATCGTATGGATTGAAAGATCTCTCCGAGAGCTTCGATTTGGTACCAAGTTTGTCGATTTTCGTTGAGCGGATCAAAAGTTATGAGCGTTTGAAATTGGAGAAATTCTGGCCTTCGGTTTAGGTGGCGGCTGCCATGTCAAATTAGGGTTTCGGCCTGAATATTTTAATAATATTTTAATATTAAATCTCGAAAATCGTGCTTAAAAGGTAGATTTTCGGACTTTCTCTGATTTGGGCATGCTTACTGTCGTTCTTAAGGTTTTGACACCTTATGAACGCAATGGGATAGGTCCCATGGCCAAATTCCGAATTCTGTACGATTTTTATTTAAAATTGCATTAAAAATTAATTAATTAAATATTGATCGTACATATAAATATGCCGGGGCCACATACGACCTCAGAAAATACTAAAAAAAATATTTTTAGCTTTCTTATGACGATACGAGTCCAACAAAATCATTTTCATGGAATTCTGAGACTGTTTGAAAAATGGCTATTTTTAAGGCGTTTAAATTTAACTTAAATAGTCAAAACACAATTTCTTTTGCCACGCTCACATATTAATTCGAAAAATTCTGAAAATTGAAACCTAGCAATAATTTGACATTCCGGTTCCAACAAAAGTAGTTTCATCGAAAACGGAGGTCGTTTGAAAAATGACTATTTTCAAGGCCAATATATTTAATATTAAAAATACATTTTTAAACAAATAAATTCCGAGACTCAAAATATATAAGTGTTTACTGTTTTTCAATGTAGAAACGTCATTCCGAACTCAATGGAAGTGGTTTCGAGTCGAAATTCCTTCATATGTGAAAAGTAGCCTTTCGGGCCCTATATAATATATATATAAATTCTACAACGACCTTTCTAAAAATTGAATTGGCCATAACTTTTGATTTCCGCTATGAAATTTCAATTTTTCAGATTCGTTAGAAAGATTTGGTTAAACAGATTTAAATATTTTTGGTTTTACTCAGTTCTGATTTATTTTGAATCCTGTACATCCAGTTAAAGTTCAAAATCAAATTTTAAAACTACCGCGCCATTTCTAACTCCTTTTATATATAAATTTAAATTTATTCGTTCTAACTTCGACAAAAATAAATTCTAGCCATTATTATTAATAATAAATTATATTATATCCTCAAAATTCATTAAAATTTTCTAAAATAAAAATTTTAAATTGGTTCAGAATTTGCGGGTTGTTACACATACACAAAATTAGTTTCAGTCAGGCATAGTTGTGCTCGTCACTTTTTAGTTTAATTGTATCGTCTTGTATTCTCTATTAACTAGTCTAATTCTTCTCATTGTCACATTGGTCGGTTATCTAACTCAATCTATCATCTTCACCGATAGACAAAGTTTTTGCAAACAAATCCTCACCACCCGAACAGTACGAACCTAGTTGTCATTCAGCACCATTGCATAGTTTTGTAGAGGAAAGTAGCCATCTATGCGCATTGGATATGAATCAAATCCATATATCATCTCTCTAAAATGAGTGACAGCCACTACAAAGTATATAACGAACAACTTTTTAATCTCTCCATGAAAACTAATGTCATGTCCAGAAAATAGATCTCACATTAAATCAATTTCACTAAAGAATACCAAACCACTAATATCATGAATCATTTAACTCCTAGAGCAGTCATAGTCCATGATGTTATGTGCATTATGTGCATCATATCACTTTATGGTACTCCCAGGTCATAAAAATCCATACCACTTACATGTAAAAACCTGTGAGCATCTCCCCAATAAAATTCATACTTCATGCCTAAGTGGCAGTTTGAAGGGGACCAAGGAGTATAAATGTATTTATGATTTCATACTTCGTAGGTATCATTTATCTCAAGTAATGTTCTTAGAGCTCCGTGTTATTCTTATGGGCGGAGCCATTGTTGTCTTTATTGAATGTTTCCTAATATATGCGGGGGTTTTCATTAACCATAGATGCAAAATATACACTAGATGATGAATTTGGAACTTCCTCCATATACATAGCTACATTTTTAATACATTGTAGGTGACTATCACTAAAATATTCATTTGCATCACGTAAGTCATCGAAACTAGAACTACCACTGACATCTTTAATACTAACTATATCATGATCTAAGACTTCTTGTTTAAGTATTACTGGAAGATGTATTGCCTCTAAATGTTGCTTTGGACGTGCATGATGCATCATATCAAGATCTCCTTTGTTAAAAATCATATCAGTTACTGTAGGAAAATCTTCATCAGTGTAAAGGCATGAAAACATGTTTGATATATGAACACCCATTGGATCTTTACCTCTTTGCATCTTTTTAGGTTCACGAGCGGTTGGTTTATGAACCTCAGTCATTACAACCTCATTTATACACTTCACATCAGATAGCGTACCAATTTCCTAAATTCATCCTAGTAGTTTGTCCCGCGCTCACCTTTATATGGTATATTACTATATTATATATATATATATATATATATATATATATATAGGAATGTCTATTTAAACATAAAATTAGACATAAGAAATCTTAACCATTAATTCTCCTCCTAAATTTCACCTTCCACATAAAGATAAAAATACCCAATGGCTCGTATGTCTAATTTTATTTCTCAATAATCGCTCCTACATGTGTGTGTGTGTATACATGTATGTATGTATGTATGTATGTGTAGTTGATCTTTTTATCTTTATACGGGAGGTGTAAATCATGGTGCGTTACAAAAGTTGAGTTCTATTGTGTCACCAATTGTGCTTATATACACACATATGTGCACATTTATCCGTATACACACAAATATGCGCATTTACTCATATAAAAACATGCAAACACACATATATTGAGACATGTGTACATAATGTAGATGTAAGCATGCATTTATGTATGCATATTAATTAACAATTTTTCTAATTTTAATTCAAGAAACAAAAACAAGGGCTCTCCATGTTGAATTTTACGATGCTATATTGCAGAATTAAAATAGTAAGAAGTGGCTTCGTAATGGAGAAGATGGTTCATAAATCAGAGCTCATAGAAGGAAGTTACATGTGAAAAGATGGAGGATGTTTCAGTTGAAAAAGGGTTGGGAGAAATGTTTAGACGTCTAACCATGCAGGATACGCAACTAGGGAGTTGCGCCAAACGTCTGGTCCTTCTTCCATATGTCTGAGCTAAAGCTAAAGACACCCCAAACATCTGGTAAAAGGGGCCAAATGTCTGACATTATAGGAAATCTATTCTCAAGATTAGAGCTAGATGTCTGGCTAAATCTCCAGACATCTGAGGCGAATTTTGGAACAGTTTCATGCTATGGACTTAATATGTTGCTTTGTGAAGGTTAAAGGGGTAATTTGGAAAATTGCCAAAGAAAATTCTCCCTATGTAAGCTATCTTTCAAATTTAGATGAAAGGATGACATTAGGCTTATTCAGTGTTTATTATTTAACAAATTAGGGTTTTGAGAATCCTAACATTTCAATTCTTATCTTCACCAAAATAAATTCTTTGTGAATTTTGGTCATTGTAATCAATCTTTTGTACTCTTCTATTAGTATATAATAAAGACTCTCTCTCAAAGTGTACATATACTAACAAGATGTTAGTTGGAACCACTATAAATTGTTGTGTGATTCATTTTTCATTATTGCTTTATTATATCTCTTGTTTGGTGATCGTAATTTGTTATCAAATTGGGTTGAGATTGTTTTGAGCAATTGATCGGTTGTGCTTTTTCACTTCTACCTCGATCTCGTCTTCCGTTGTATTTGGAGATTTGATTTGAGTGGTCTTGAGCCGTAATTCTCTTCTATGATCAGTATTAGAGCATTGGTGTTAGTAGATAGTTGTAGAAATTCCAGAATTAGATTCAAATAGTCTCTCAATAACTAGTCCAAGTGGTGTAGCTCCTTATGTACATGGTTTGTATGCAACTTCTGGATTATAATTGGTTATTGACAAATGGAATGGCGATAATGACATTGAAAAATGGGAATGGAAGATTAAAGCATTTCATAAGTGGAATCGAGTTCATTGGGTGGTGTTTAATACACATTTATTGCTAGCGGACATCTCAGATGTGTAGAGAGAGGAAATAGAAGACTAGGCATTCAATATACTTCAACTTACTATGGAGAAGAATGTTATCTTAGAAATCAGTGGTGAGACGACTGCTAAAGGAATTCAGGACAAGTTAGAGGAATTATATATGAACAAGTCATCTATAAATCATTTGATCTTGTTGCGAATATTCTTAACATATAAGATGAAAGAGGGAACTTCGCTAAAGACGCACTTAAATACGTTCGATGATTTTCTAATGAAGATGAAGGTGGTAAATTTGAAATTGAAGAAGTACAGAAGACGATGATATTATTGTGTTTTTTGTTGGGTCGTTATATGGGCATCTCAAATAGTTTGGTATATTGCCCGAAAACATTGACTCTTGATGTTAAAACAAGTCTTCTTAGTAAGGAGTTGCGAGATCAAACAAACGAGTTGAGTGATGGAAGTAGCGGTGTAGGAAATGGTAACGTTTTGTTTGTGGAAAATGAGAGATATGAAAAGAAGAAAAATAGGGGTGTTCTATATCAAGAAAGACTTGTTGGAGAGGAATGTCGAAAGAAAGAAATAGCAAGTGCTTCATTTGTAAGAAACCCGATCATCGGAAAAATGATTGTCTAGACAAAGATAAGGCAAAGAAAGAAGTAGCATCCTCATTAATTGCAGTGGTGAGTGAAATTGGTGAGGGAGACGTAAATGTTTTCTCGGCGTAACATCAGATGTTTCAGGTAGCGAATAAGTCCTCGATTTAGGGGAATCTTCCTATGAGGCCAAATAGGAATTGCTTTTCTTCTTATGTTGATAAAGTAGGAAATTTAATTTTTATATGGAACAGTGCTATTTGAAATTTGAAGGGCCTTGGTTTTGTGCAAATTTGGATGTTTGACGGAGTGGTTATGTAACGACCTGCATTCTACGCATCGAAGGATCGTAGAATATTTATTTCTTTCACGTACGAAGTCGTATGGTCATGTAACTTTGGGAGACGACTATTGGGGTCATTTCCCATGTTCATGATTTTTGCCGATTTTTAAATGATCGTTTTGCCCTTAGCTGATCTTGTTTTGGCCATAACTTTTGATTGGTAATGGGTTTTGACCTGAAACCACTTCCATTAGATTCGGATGATGGTTTACCTTTCCGCAGAGTGGTCACATTAGCCAAACGGACTCACTATTTGGGAGATATGGCTGAAACAAGGTTTAGAAGGTGAAAACAGCTTAACTGAGCCTAATTAGGGTGATTAGCAAGAGGGCCCATAACCCATTTCGGGATTAGGGTTATGGGAGGTCTAAGATGAGTTAGTAAATCAGTTTTAATTTCATTTCTTAGTCGCCACTTACAACCTTTGAACCCTAGCAATGGCCTCCACTTGCTAAAACACCCCAAATCACCTTCTAATCGCTAATTAAGCCAAATCTACATCAAATCAAAGCGGATTAGCACAAAAATCAAGGTAGAGCTGCTGGAGTGTATTGTAATCCGAACCATTTTGTCCGAAAGTTTCAGATCTGAGTTTATTTGTGGCTAAGGTGAGTGGTTAGCCTTGTTTTTACACTAATTATGGTTAATTAAGGGTAATTAGTGTTAATTAGTGAATTTAAACATAATTAAATTATGGAAAAATGTTTAGAAATTCTTAAACACCATTTTAGATCTCTTTTGGAAGTTTGTATTAATTTGGTTAAGTTTTGCTAATCCTACCGTTAAATTTGCTTAAACATGCTTAAGGGGAAAATATGGGTTTTGGGTAGATTTGATCCATTTTGACATATCAAATTGTTGTTTTGGTGTTTGTGGTCAATTCTATATGTTGCTATGACTGTATGGTATGCTTTATGATTGATTAGAACAGTTAGAATGGTCGAAAACGCCATCGTGTGGCATAAAACAGTCACTGGAAAAGTTGCAGGAAATGACCCAGAACAGGACCGGATCGGATCGCCCCCGACCCGCTCATGAATGGTGACACTGAACCGACCCGCCCACCTGGAAAGCTCAACGACCCGAACCGCTAGTCACGACCTGCTTGCATCCGGAGTTATCTGAACCAACCTACTCTTGAACGATGACCACAAACCGATCCGACCGTGGAATGATGGCACGACTCGACCCTGTGGAAGGAAGATGAACTGACCTGAACCACTCTGGGGAGCATGACCCGAACCGTTTGGTGGACCACGAGCCATGCTTGCACACTCGAACCGACCCGATGCTCTGTAGTTGGCATCATGAACCGAGCCGCTGGTGGAGCCACGACGCCTGGAGAACGATACCAATGGGGTATCACGACCCGTTGCAATGACCACAAACTGACCGGAGTTCACATATAGGAGAGAGGAACTCACAACTCGATCCGAATAAGGAGAAGAGGACCGATCAGAATGAAAGCTTGTTTCTGAACCGATCTGGAGGAGACCAAAACCCGAGATGCAAAGGTAGCCCAGACGAGAGGTTGTAACTCAGGATCCAGTTGGGAACCAACGAGTTAACTTCATGGTGGGGCTTTGCTGCGGGATGTGTGTTAAGGGGTTACCGACGTCCATAACTTTGATTCACCACTAGACAGATGTTAGGCTACATATCAGTGCAGTGGGATAGTTATTACTCCATGGGGCAGAGTGATCGTAGCCTGGCTATGAGCCAATGCAGTGGAGTCATCATGACTTCATGGGGGCAGAGTGGACATAGCAAGGATTAGTGGCTATGGATCAATGCAGTGGATTCGCCCAGACTCCATGGGGCAGAGTGATCATAGTGAGGAATTGAGTGACCAAAGTGGTGGATATCGTATGCTTTATGCATTGAGTGAGAGATGTGAGGATGGTTGCTGTGCTTGATTGTTTGCCATCACTATGACATGCACACCCCCATTATCTTGACACCTTATGTTAGTGTTACCTTAGAGTATTGTGCATCTTGTTGTGCTAACTATTTAGCTGCAGGTCCAAGTTCAGGTACGGTTTAGTATACCTGTTATTGTTCTGTTATGCTGCTTATCGCTCATACCAGACTTTTGTCTGAACTATAGTTTTATGTCTCTTCTTATTACTCTGGGTGCTCTTAAACAGGAAGACTATAGATAGGTCAGATGATTATGCATGGATAGTTGTGCCAGAGACGAGCTGGAGGCTTCCACGTATGATGTACATATATATAGATATTCTCCCTATGTCGCTGTTGGTCACTACTTTGGGCATTAGTAGTGTACCTTCCTTATTTTTCTTTAGAGATGGTTTTTTTTTAAAAAAAGTTGTAATAACGATGATGTGGAACATAAGCTGTATTTGGATTTTCCGCTGCTATGATGGTTTAGTTTTCAGCTTATGCACTGTCTCGCCTGTTTTATGTCAAGTATGTTATTATTATATTTTATTCCATGAAATGTGAGACATTCTATAGGTTCCTTGTTAGTTCAAATTCCCTTCTTTCCTTTCCTTGGCGACCGTCCCGTGCTGGTTGGACATTGGCATAACGCACTTTCATTGAAATGTCGATTGGTGCGGGGCGGGCCGTCACATTTGGTATCAGAGCTTTAGGTTTGGTAGTTAACCTAGGGAAGACACCAGAGAGAGAGATCGTACGTATATGAGAGCGTGTATTTGTGATGTTTTGGTTTTCAAAAGCTATATATATATAATATTAGTATATTTAAGGATGACGTCGCATTGTACCGGCACCCCTGAAGAGATGGTTAATTGTTTTCTCCTTACAGATTGAACGATGAGCCGATATACTAGGGGTATTGATAGAGGAGATAATAATGGGAATGCTCCTGATATGAGGATGATGTTCACTGACCTCATGAAAGAGATGCTTAGGGATGCTCAGAGGGTAGCTCCTAATGCTGCAAATGGTGGTAATGCAGCGGTGCAAGCACCTAGGGCCGATTTCACCAAACTATGCAAGGATTACACTAGCTTTGGTGGGAAGCCGTTCCATGGAACGGAATCGGCTATAGAAGTTCAGGATTGGCTTGATAGTTGTGAGCGCATCTTCGAAGATTTGGGTATCAAGGATGCGACGAAGAGAAAGCTAGCATCCCATCAGCTGCAAGGACGGGCGATGAATTTGTGGAATGCTATTAAGGCAGCAACTCCAGAGGATCAAGTTACATGGGATTGGTTTAAGGCCCGATTCAGTGAAAAGTTTATCCCATCTGCTCAGAAGTCAGAGTTGTTTAGGAAGTTCTTGGGGCTTAAGCAGAATGGTAGGGTAGTCTCGGAGTATATTGCTGAGTTCGATACTTTGTCAAAGTATGGATTTTCTCTTATTGACACTCCCGAGAAGAAGAATGAGAAGTTCATAACGGGCTTAGATCAGTACTTAGGGGAAAGGCTTATAAACCATATCAATGAGACGTTTGAATCGATTGTGGGAAGAGCTTTGTGATTAGAAAGTCTATATCCTAAGTCGAAGACTGTAGCTGCATCTGCAGAAGAGCCAAAGCCACAAGCAAGCGGTGGAGGCAAGAATGGTTCTCAGAACAAGAGAAAGCAGAATCAGACCAAGGAGGGCCAGAAGAAGAAGAATAAGAAAGATGTTGAGTGCTTTAGCTGTGGCAAGAAGGGCCATTATTCTAAAGAATGTCAGCAAAGCCAGCAGACAGGAAGTGCTTCAATTGTGGCCAAGTGGGACATCACAAGGATAAGTGTTCGCAACCCCCTAAAGAAAAGCAGATTGTGAAAGCATATGCTATTAATGTTGTTCCTTCTTCGTCGAATGCCCCAACTGCAGCGGAGAAGGGAAAGAATTTCGTTATTCAAGGTATGCTTTCTATTTATGATGTTCCTGTTCGAGTATTATTTGATACCGGAGCTTCCCGTTCCTTCATATCTAGTGACCTGGTAGATAGGTTGGGATTGGAACCCGAGATAGTCGATAGAACTTTAGCGGTGACTAACCCGATTGGTGGTTCAACTAGCCTTAGTACGATTTGTCGTAATGTGGTCTTATCGAGTCATGGATGCATGTTTGTTTGTGATTGCTTTGTTTTGGGCTTTATTGGGTTTGGCATTATTTTGGGAGTCGATTGGCTCCAAAGGTATGGGGTGGTGGTAGACTGTGAGGGCTTTTTGGTGACAGTTAGAGCGGATGATCAACGGAGGGTAGTGTTTGGTAGTCTACCTAGTGATGGGGGTAATGGCTAGTTTTCTAAATTCCCTCGACATCCTGCATGATGAGTTGTCAGATGTGCCCGTGGCTGGCCAGTATCCAGACGTCTTCGAGGAAGTGACCGGACTTCCACCACACCGAGAGATTGAGTTTCAGATTGACTTAGTGAAAGATGCCAGACCTATAGTGATGCCATTTCGTCGTATGGCACCAAGGGAAAAGCGAGAGCTCGGGGTGAAAGTAAGCGATCTGTTGAAGAAAGGATTTATCAGAAGATGTGTTTCTGAGCGGGGAGCACCAGTTGTGTTTGCTACCAAGGCAGATGGTTCCCTTCGATTGTGTGTAAACTACCGCGAGTTGAATAAGGTGACGAGGAAGAATAAGTATCCTCTACCGTGGATAGATGATTTGTTTGATTAGTTGAGTGGCGCGAGAGTGTTTTCCCAGTTGGATCTCGCGACAGGTTTCCATCATCTTAGGGTTGAAGCCGAGAATATAGCTAAGACGGCCTTTCGGACGCTATATGGATTCTATGAGTGGTTGGTCATGCCATTCGGGTTGACCAATGCACCAACATATTTTGTGGATCTTATGAATAGGGTATTCAGGGATCAATTGAGTAAGTTTGTTCTTGTGTTCGTGGATGATATCTTAGTTTATTCGAGGACAGAGGAAGAACACAAGGAACATTTGAGGATAGTGATGGAGGTGTTGAGAAAACACCAATTGAAAACAAAGTTCTCTAAGTGTCACTTCTGGAGGAGGGAAGTGAGATTCTTGGGCCATGTTGTTTCAAAGAATGGTATTGTCGTGGACCCTGCAAAAGTGGCTATGGTACAAGATTGGTCTACGCCAAGAATGCAATAGACGTAAGAAGTTTCTTGGGATTGGGTGGATATTATCGTAAGTTTATCCAAGACTTCTCCAAGATAGCGGCACCGTTGACTCAGTTGACCAATAAAATTCAAGCTTTCGTCTGGGACAAAAAGTGCGAGAATGCATTAAAGAGTCTAAAGGAAAAATTGACATGTGCACCAAAGTTAGTCATTCCTAAAGGGAATGACGAGATGATGGTATACACATATGCCTATGGTACCGGACTAGGTTTTGTATTGATGCAAGGAGGTAGGGTTGTAGCTTATGCTAGCCGGCAACTGAAACCGCATGAGAAAAGATATCCTACCCATGATTTGGAATTGGCAGCGATCGTGTTCGCGTTGAAGATGTGGAGACATTATATCTTGGGGGAAAGATTCGAGTTGTTTACCGATCATAAATCGTTAAAGTATCTTTTCTCTTAGAAGGATCTAAATCTCCGACAACAAAGATGGTTAGAATTCTTGGCTTCCTACGATTTCGATATCGCATATACACTAGGAAAGGGCAATGCGGTAGCTGATGCGTTGAGTAGGAGACATGTCAGTTTAGGGGCCATGTTTCTAGAATGGAAGCAACTGGAGTACATCGCTGGGTATGATTTCAGACCAAAGTGCGAACTGGATCCAGAAGTATTAGCAAGTTTGACGATCAGACCCACTTCGACTGAGCAGATTGGTTCCAGTCAGAGAGACGATCCTAACCTATTGGAAATCATCTCCATGTTAGAGATGGGTATCGTCGAGGAGATGAACAAGTATGGGCTTGATCGAGATGGATGGCTTAGAAAGAATGGAAGACTGGTTGTACCAAATGTCAAAGGATTGAGAGATGAAGTGCTTATAGAATGTCATCACTCGAAACTGACCATACATCCCGACGGTAACAAAATGTATCGAGATATGAGGCAGACCAACTACTGGGAAGGGATGGAAAGAGACGTTGGGAAGTTTATATCCAAATGCATGAACTGCCAGCTAGTTAAAGGTGAGCAAAAGAAACCTAGTGGTTTGTTGCAACCATTAGAAGTTCCAGAATGGAAATGGGAACAAGTCTCAATGGATTTCATTGATGGGTTACCAAGGACTCGATCGGGCCATGATAGCATTTGGGTGATTGCGGATCGATTGACCAAGAGTGCAAGGTTTATACCGATCAAATCGAATAGAACAGCAGCTAAATTAGCAGAACTATATATGAAGTGGGTAGTGAGATTTCATGGAGTACCCAAGGGCATTGTGAGTGACCGAGATCCGTTGTTCACTAGTGGATTTTGGAAGAGCTTAGAAAAGGCATTAGGATTAGAATTACATCTCAGTACCGCGTACCATCCTCAAACCGATGGTCAAACAGAGAGGGTGAATCGAGTAATAGAAGATCTCTTAAGAGCTTGCATATTGGATTTTGGCGGATCATGGGATGACCATTTACATCTAGTGAAGTTCGCATATAATAACAGTTATCAATCCAGTATTGGTATGGCTCCATATGAAGCTTTGTACGGAAGGCCATGCAACTCACCGTCATGTTGGTTAGAAACCGTTGAGAAATTTGTGCTTGGACCACATGTGATAAGAGAAACTTCAGATAAGATTAAGATCATTCAATAGCGAATGAAGGTTGCCCAAGGTAGGCAGAAGAGATATGCGGATAAGAGAAGAAGAGATTTAAAATTCTCCATTGGCGACTTGGTGTTTGTCAAGATTTCTCCATTAAAGAGCGTGATACGATTTGGTAGGAGAGGCAAGTTAACACGAAGATTTGTTGGTCCATTCCCAATCCTCGAGCAAGTTGGGAATTTGGCATATAAAGTTGAATTACCAGAGAAGATGGCAGGAGTTCATAACGTATTTCATGTTTCCCAGTTAAGGAAATTCATGCACGACCCCGATGCGACTATTTCACCTGATCAGTTGGATGATATCGAAGTATAACCCGAGGCGGTTGGGAACCGCAAGCCGATTCGTGTTGTCGAGCACGATACGAAGCAACTTCGAAGGAAAGCGGTAGATCTAGTCAAAGTTCAGTGGGGCGAGAATGAGAATGACTGTACTTAAGAGACAGAGGAGAGCATTAGGAAGACGTATCCAGAACTCTTTGCCTGGTAAGATTTTTATTACAACTTCGATTTCCGCATGCTAGGATAGACTTGTTTGTTTTGTATGTTTGATTGTTGTATATGGCTGATAGGCATGCGGAATCCTTTGTTTGTTTCTTAGTTAAGGAATTTCGAGGGCGAAATTTCTTAAGGGGGGAGAATGTAACGACCCGCATTCTACGCATGGAAGGATCGTATAAATATTTATTTCTTTCACATATGAAGTCGTACGGTCATGTAACTTTGGGAGATGACTATTGGGGTCATTTCCCATGTTCATGATTTTTGCCGAATTTTAAATGATTGTTTTGCCCCTAGCTGATCTTGTTTTGGCCATAACTTTTTATTGGTAAGGAGTTTTGACCTAAAATCATTTCCATTAGATCCAGATGATGGTTTACCTTTATGTAGAGTGGTCACATTAGCCAAACGGACTCACCGTTTGGGAGATACGGCTGAAACAAGGTTTAGAAGGTGAAAACAGCTTAATTGGGTCTAATTAGGGTGATTAGAGAGGGCCCATAACCCATTTCGGGATTAGGGTTATGGGAGGGCTGAAATGAGTTAGTAAATTAGTTTTTATTTCATTTCTTAGCCTCCACTTACAACCTTTGAACCCTAGCAATGGCCTCCACTTGCTAAAATACCCCAAATCACCTTCTAATCGCTAGTTAAGCCAAATCTACATCAAATCAAAGCGGATTAGCACAAAAATCGAGGTAGAGCTGCTGGAGTGTATTGGAATTCGAACCATTTTGTCCAAAAGTTTCAGATCTGAGTTTATTTGTGGCTAAGGTGAGTGATTAGCCTTGTTTTTACACTAATTATGGTTAATTAAGGGTAATTAGTGTTAATTAGTGAATTTAAACATAATTAAATTCTAGAAAAATGTTTAGAAATTCTTAAACACCATTTTAGACCTTTGTTGGAAGTTTGGGTTAATTTGGTTAAGTTTTGCTAATCCTATCGTTAAATTTTCTTAAACATGCTTAAGGGGAAAATATGGGTTTAGGGTAGATTTGATCCATTTTGACATATCAAGTTGTTGTTTTGGTGTTTGTGGTCAATTCTATATGTTGTTATGACTATATGGTATGCTTTGTGATTGATTAGAATAGTTAGAATGGTTGAATCGTGTGGCGTAAAACAGTCGCTGGAAAAGTTGCAGGAAATGACCCAAAACAGGATCGGATCGCCCTTACTCGACCTCGACCCGCTCGTGAATGTGACACCAAACCGACCGTCCACCTGGAGAGCTCCACGACCCGAACCGCTAGTCACGACCTGCTTGCATCTGGAGTTCTCTAAACCAACCTGCTCTTGAATGATGACCACGAACCGATCCGACCGTGGCATGATGGCACGACTCGACCTGGTGGAAGGAACATGAACTGACATGAACCACTCTGGGGAGCACGACCCGAACCGTTTGGTGGACCACGAGCCATGCTTGCACACTCGAACCGACCGATACTCTGAAGCTGGCATCATGAACCGAGCCGCTGGTGGAGCCACGACGCCTGGAGAACGATCCGAACCAATGGTGTATCACGACCCAATACGATGACCACAAACTGATCGGAGTTCACGTATAGGAGAGAGGAACTCATCACTCGATCCGAATAAGGAGAAGAGGACCGATCAGAATGGAAACTTGTTTCCGAACTGATCCGGAGGAGACCAAAATTCGAGATGCAAAGGTAGTCCAAATGAGAGGTTGTAACTTAGGATCCAGTTGGGAACCAACGAGTTAACTTCATAGTGGGGCTTTGTTGCGGGACGTGTGCTAAGGGGTTATCGACGTCCATAACTTTGATTCACCACTAGACGGATGTTAGGCTACGTATCAGTGCAGTGGGGTAGCTATTACTCCATGGGGAAGAGTGATCGTAGCATGGCTATGAGCCAGTGCAGTGGAGTCATCATGACTTCATGGGGCAGAGTGGGCATAGCAAGGATTAGTGGCTATGGATCAGTGCAGTCGCCCTGACTCCATGGGGCAGAGTGATCATAGCGAGGACTTGGGTGACCAAAGTGGTGGCTATCGTATGCTTTACGCACTGAGTGAGAGATGTGAGGATGGTTGCTATGCTTGATTGTTTTCCATCACTATGACATGCACACCCCCACCCCCGTTATCTTGACACCTTATGTTAGTGTTACCTTAGAGTGTTGTGCATCTTGTTGTGCTAACTCTTTGGTTGCAGGTCCAGGTTCAGGTATGGTTTAGTATACCTGTTATTGTTTTGTTCTCTGCTTATCGCTCATACAAGACTTTTGTATGACCCAGAGTTTTATGTCTCTTCTTATTACTCTGGGTGCTCTTAAACGGGTAGAATAGAGACAGGTCAGGTGATTATGCATGGGTAGCTGTGCCAAAGACGAGCAGGAGGCTTCCACGTATGATATATATATATATATATATTTCTCCCTGTGTCCCTGCTGGTCACTACTTTGGGCATTAGTAGTGTACCTTCCTTATTTTTCTTTAGAGACAGTTTTTTTTCAAAGAAAAAAGTTGTGATAAAGATGATGTGGAACATAAGCTATATTTGGATTTTCCGCTGCTATGATGGTTTAGTTTTCAGCTTATGCACTTTCTCGCCTATTTTATGTCAAGTATGTTATTATTATATTTTATTCCATGCGCTGTGAGAAATAAGCGACCATCCTGTGCTGGTTGGACATTGGCACAACGCACTTTCATTGAAATGTCGGCTAGTGCGGGGTGGATCGTCACAGGTTAGGACTCTCGCTAATGTGCATTATGTTCCAGGTCTTCGAAAGTCGCTTATGTCATTAGGACAGCTGGATTCTTTAGGGTGTAAGATCACTATTAAGGATGATAACTTGAGGATTTCAAAGGGTGCACTTGTGGTTATAAAGGTTGTTAGGACTCATAGTGTTTATTTGTTTCAAGGAGTAACTGTATAAGGTCGCTTATCTAATGGGACAACTAGATCCTTTAGGGTGTAAGATCACTATTGAGGATGATAGCTTAAGGAATTCAAAGGGTGCGCTTATGGTTATAAATGGTGCTATGACTCATGGTGTTTATTTGTTTTAAGGAGTGACTGTATAAGGTGAAACTTGTGTGGGTATTGATAGTTCTCATGACTTAGATGCGACGTGGTTGTGGCATTTGAGATTGGGCTAGGTCTTAGAGAGGAGTTTGGATATTCTTCGTAGAAGGGAGATGATTGATGAAGAGAGTTTCAACAAGCTAGTGTTTTGCAAGGAATATGTCATGGGGAAGCAAACAAGGGTATTATTCGATGAAGGAAAACATGGCTCTAGTGAAGTTCTTGAACATGTGGACACTGATGTTTCAGAACCGGCACCAGCATCTTTATTGGAAGGAGCAAGATATTATATTTCTTTTATTAATGAATTTTCTTGGAGAACTTGGGTGTATGTAATGAAGACCAAGTCGGAGACATTTGCAAAATTTAAGGAATGGAAGACTGTTGTTGAGAATGAGAGTAGAAAGTATTTGAAGGCAATTAGGTTCGACAATGGAGGAGAACATGTTTCCGTAGACTTTTTAAAAATTTGCAAGCATCATAATATTAGGAGGCATTTACTACACTATGAGATCCGCAGCCTAATGGAATAGTGGAACCATGAGCCAGACTCTACAGTAGAAAGCTCAGTGCTTGAGATTGACATCAGGTTTGCCTAAGGGATTTTGGGATAAAGCTTCATCATACGCAGTGCATATTATTAATCGAATTCCATACTCAGATATTGGTAATAAAAATTCAAACGAAGTAAGGAAGGGAAAGAGCATTGACATGGGATATCTTTATGTATTTGACAGTCCAATTCATGTGCATGATCTAGGGATTGATAAGCTTGAGGCTAGAGTTTTCAAAGGGATTTTGCTTGGTTATATGGACGACGTAAAAGGTTATCGGATTTGAAATCCGAAAACAAAGAAGGATGTGATTTCTCATCATGTCACTTTTAATGAGTCAGCTTTGTTTCAAGAAGAATGGAAGCTTATCAGATGTTATGGATTTGGTTGATGGAGAATTAAAGGAGAAGGGAACTATTCCCACTTTAGCAGAGGAGTAGAGTAATTGAAGATGCTTGTAATGAAGTAGCAATTGATGATACATCACATAGTCCACATGGTTCCTTTAGTGATGTACATGATCCTAGAGAAGATTTTGTTCAAGGTAGAGATGAAGGAAGATTGGGTGAAGGAATTTGTAGCAACCCGGAAAATTCGATGCTCGAATTTCAACAATATCATATTACTTGTCAAAACTCGAGTATCGAAAACTAAGGGTGAGCATTCGGTCGGTTCAGTTGGTTTAGAGGTAAAAAAACTCAAACTGAATTGAATTTTTCAACCTGAACTGAATTAATTTCGGTTAATTCGGTCGGTAACCGATTTAACAAAACTTGAAGGATGTAGTATTAGTCAAATGATGAATTTACTCAAAGTGAAACATAAATTCGTGTTTAGAGAAATTTTGTATAGTAAATTTTATGTTTATGATAAGATTTGATCTATTTGCAACAAATGCCTTTATATTATATAACTAAACTAATTATTTAAAATACTACAATACTGTAAAATTAGATAATAAGTTAAAAAGTTTGGTTAATTCGGTTAAACTGATAATAAAAATAAATTACAAACTGAATTCAAACCGATTTAGTTTCAAAATCGAACCGAAACGACCGAAAAGAACCGGTTTGGTCAGTTAATTCGGTTTGAACCGAATATTGCTCACCCATATCGAAAACCTAGGAAGCTAATAGAAAGAAATTAGAGGGTGAGAAAAGAAAGAAAGAATTATTAGACTATAAGAATAAGAAGAAGAACCAACATAACATGGAGTCTCACATTGCAGCAGAATAAAATATAATATAGAAATAAATCTTTGTTGAGAGCTTGAAATAATACTTACAATCATCAGAGTACAGTAGACAGTGCAATCCGGACAGTTATAACAATCCGTCCTCATATACAACACACAACGGAATAAACAAGTCGTATGTTAGAACTTCTCCAGCTTATCTCTGGACTTCGTAGCATCCGATAGCCTGAACCTGTAAAACTCGGTCTAACCTGAGCATTGCAAATTCCACGATTCAATCTGGTGAACAGCATGAGAAAACTCATTAGGTTTGTAGGTAACATCCAACTTGATTTTTAAGTAGAAATCTTTTCGAAAGAAAAGGATAATCGTAAGACCAATCCACACATAAATAGGTGCAATTTTTACCTTAACCCAGGACATTTTAAAATCATATCTATTTAGATATTATAATAATGTCTAAATCAAATAAATAACCATCTATTAGAACGCTTACATCTCACGCTCTACATACATAGTCTAAAAATCAAAAAATGGGGGCTCTTATTGGAAAATGGATTTCTAACTATGGCAAGGTATAGGACCACCTTCCGATAGTGTACCTCTAGAGAAAATACACTAGGATTCAACAAGAACATCTTACAACCCTGGCTAAACACGACCGGCCACTCATCCTGCTTCAGTGTTCCGAATATATTGCCACCTTACGTTTGGATCCAACATAACCGCTTCCTGAGAGATACATAAGTGACAGAAGAACAAAATGAATTTTCTCTAGATGGTAACAACACACTCTAACCGGAGCAACCCATATAGCCATGCGACCTACGCGATTTTATACCATTTCTCGGTTGAAGAGGCTTGAGGTTACAATTACCTTTTTAGAAGCCTGGCCACCATTCACTTTGAATGCCACGTTGTTAGATCCGCCAGAAAATCACTAATTGGTTTACATAAAAATACACTGGGTGTTAAGCTAAAGAAGTTCCCTTCTTTGCAACCAAACATGGTAAGTTTGAAGAAATCAACGTACGTGACCCCTTTGGAAATACTCTGTCATACATCCGTCCATACAAGTTGTCCGAAGACTGGAAAAACCGAAGGCACCATCCTACCACATCCTAGGAATAACCCTATGGATCAGTAGCGAGTAGTCCTTGCAATCCATAGATTTCAACCACAATAGAACCACGATATATATCTAGGGATTAGGTAGAGATTTTAAGTAATTCTTCTGTTTTATGAAGATCTACGATCTTCAATTGCTCCATCTCGATCAACATCTTCCACATTTTTGTATTTGCTAGTTCAGAATAGTTTTTGAATATAATTACGATCTCGGTCTTTCTGTACCAACGATCGTATAGGCAAGATTTGATAATCGGTTATTTAACTATCAAATAACACCCATTCATCCATAAAAATAAAATTTATTCACAAATTCAATACCCAACATCATTTAGATTCTTTAATTAACCATTGTTAATTAGATCTTTTATATCTTCCAATATTTGGAAAAACATTTCACTTTTCTTATTTAGTATAAGAATATTTAGTTATCGTTTCACTTTACTTTATTAACTTCTCATAAATTAGTAAGTGAATAAATCTCTAAGTATACAACCTTGAAGGCCGAAACCAACATCAAATTGACACCTCGAAACTTACTCGACTCAACCAACGTACAATGGGTTCCAATTTCTTAATAACCACATCATACTCCTTAACATGCTTAGTACATCTTTTAAAACATTATATATAAGCCTTGATTCTAATATAAATAGAATCCTTTACAAAAACTTCTTATAAAGTTATTTCAAATCTATTTTGGTTATATCTCGATAAAACTTTCGGCTCTTATTTAAATACGTAATTTTTGGATTGAATCCTTATACTTGATTCGCTTAACCACTTTATTTCCATTTCATATTTTTGAGCTTTTATTCCATTTATAAGCCATTGTAAAGTTTACAACTTTAATAACTCGTTTCAATAATCGAAATCATTTATGACGTATTCAATAAAACTTGGTTTCTTATAACTTCCTACAATTTGGACTTTATAAATCCAATTAAATAGAATTCGAAGAAGAATTAAATTTAAACCTAAATTTAAACTTAACTTACGTATTATTATTAATATAAATTCGCTTAACAATTCATTTAACTGTAAATAGGCCTTCTATCTTCACGAACTTCTGTTAAATGAATTTCAATTTCAAAATCATCACTTTATTATTAATAAATAATAATCAATTTTAATTTCAAAATCATCACTTTGATTATTAATAAATAATAATCAATTTCAACATTTGTTAAAAATAAAAATGGTTTACTTCATCGTTAACTATTTCCACTAAATTTGTTTATAATAACTAATTTAATAATAAATTCCCGTTAAAACAGTTGACTTAGTCAACTCAAAAACATGATTAACTAATTAATCAATTCAAGTTATCTCTCCTTTAAATTAATAATTATAATATAATTAATTTAAATGAATTCCATTTTAATTGCCTTTTGGAAACAATTAATCCATTCTTAACCTTTAGGTTAATTCCAGCTCATTTACTTATAAAACACAAGAATTTGCATTATGATATCATTCTATAATTATTTATAAAATTAAATAAATATTTGTTTATTTTAAAACCACACGTTGTATTTAAATACATATATAGTTTTGAAAAGATTTCGGGAACGACTTAAAATCGATTCCGTGTCAAAGGTACTTAAGTGACAAATGTCTACTAAAGTACCAAACCCGTGAATATTAACTAATTTAACATTAAATCAAACATAACCAATCATATTGATAAATGTTATCAATATCAGTGAGGAATTCAGTTGGATTCATCCAACCTGTTATTTCTTACATTATAGATTAAGTATTCAGCATATATTATAATATATAAAATTTAACAACTACAGTAAGGAATCCAGTTGGATCCCGCCAACCTGTTATTCCTGGCATCAAAATAGGTTACCTAAAATAAAATCATCCATTTAATACAACAATATATAAACATGAATAATTAATGGTCAACTAACAACGATAATTCAAACATCCAATTTTTAATTTAAGTAAGTTTATATTATTATAAACGTAACCAACAAGGTAAGTTACCTCGATTGGAAATAACTGTTAAAGTAATGGTTTATTTTCGATTAAATTAAATGGATCTTTAATTTAATCAATATATCTAATATACTGGGCATACATCCAAACAATCATCCAATAATTAGCAAACATAACACACAAACATTAAATACGACTTATATGAATTATAAGTGGGACAAACTGAGTGAGTTATACTCACCTTGATTTTCGTTCATTTATAAAATGGCTCGTTTCGGTTAAATTAAACAAGCGTTTAATTTAACTAGAATTTCCAGTTGATTCTGAATGCGTCCAAATGTGCTCCCTGGCGAAGTGTTCGTCAAGACAATTCAAGTGTTTCAATTATATTTTGCTTATTATATGGCCAACTTTGTTTAGAAACCAACTTTATGCATGCTCTTTTCCCCAGCAAACCCGAGAAGGCTCACCTCCACATTTCTATATTTTTATTTTCCACTTCGCAAGGCCTAAGCACACTCCATAAATTAAGACCCACCTTCCCCTTATATTCTTCCTATATCTATGTTTCTACTTCGTTCCAACTTCCTAATGCACCCAACCCTCTTCAACACAGGAACACTGTCCCACCTCCATCGGACAACCCTCCGATGTCAGAGCAACCTGTGGTCGACCTCCCCTCCTTCTACTCTCCTGCTTACTCCACCTTCTGATGAACTGAGCCCACCACAAAATTGTTTAAAATTCCCCATATCAGCTCGGATAACTTCACCACTCCCCGCCGTCGAACCATCAACGGAGCACCGGACCACCCAGTGTTAGCACGAGTGTCGCTACTACCCGACCTCTGTGTAATACCCCAAAAATTTAATATACCATAACCATACATTAAGATGATAAATTGGGTATAACTTAATTAAAATATTCATAATTAAGTGAAACCGGCGTTACCTTCATGTTCGTCTCGGAATTCTAGTTCAAATAGAGCCCAAGTTTGCGTAACATGGATGACGTATGAAGAAGTTATGGGCATTAGAAATTTGTATACATATAAGGGACTTATATATAGATATAAGATCAAAACAATTACAGAATTTTCAAATGAAACGAGGAGGGAAAAGACACGGGAACCAGGATCGTTATGGGACAACCCACACTCGGCCTGGGTCGACCCAGGTTCGGCTGGGTTGACCCTAGGGTCGACCCATGGGTTGGTGGGTCGACCCACTACAAATCTGAGCATATTTGTTCCACAAATCTGGACTATTTTCCGAACTATATTCGTTGCTGACTCAGCACTACATGTATAGTTAAGATTAAAACCCTAGAATCTGAAGGTTGAGGTTGACTCTGTGAATCTATAAATAGGTCGCTTCTCCTATTCCAATACACACCATTTCTTTATATCTTCTGCCTCTATGAAATTATTCTGAAAAATATAAACATATAATGGGGGAATGTTGCTGAGATCCAGATCTATAGAGACAATATTCAGGACTTGCATACATATAACTTGGATTGGACTTTTCTTCAGCATATTATTATATATATAAGAGATTTAATCTCTTCTTCACTAAGACCCACTGTGAGTTCCCTATCATTTTCAGATTTGATTTCTTAGACTATAACATGACAATTAAATAAATTGGGTTAGGATATGCAGTGTTCGTAGGATAAATGTTATACATTTTAAACACTTATGTCGTAGTGATAGTAAAACATATGTTATACATGTTAAACACTTATTCCCTTGTGGTAGTAAAGCATATGCTTGTACTGTTGGATAATTAACAAGTATTATGTATCTATCTTCCATTTCCCAATTTCTATATTTATGTTTATTTTCAGTCTAGCTTATATGCCTATGCAATTGATTCTATTATTCTTCCTTTGTTTTTTCCTTTTTATTTTGCGCTGAGCCCAAGCCATTGGAAGCCTAGGTTATACCCGATTAGAGTGTGCGTATAATTGGGGCAATAATGAATGATGTAAAAAGAGGAGTTTAGGCATGTTATTAAATTAGGATTGATTAACTATAATTTGGGAAAAGGGATAATATGCACATGCTTAGACTTTCTGTAAACTGATAAAAAGGGATCATGTTCATACTTGATGGATAATATGCAAAACATGTACATGTTGGAACATTGTTGATAAATAGTATGCATATATTGGACATGTTATATTTGACTTAATACAGACATTAAGTAAATGACATGTTAAGTACTAGATGTAGGTTAATAAACTGACATGTTGTAGAAAACATATACATCTAGTGAAAAAACCCACCTCCGTTAAGGTCACTCACAAAGGGAATACCTTAACTTTGGTGGAGCATTATAGGTAAAAGATGCAGATGAATTACAAGACAGACACATAAAGCAGCGGAAAATAAAAATCATTTTATAAATAATGTGGTTCAGTCAAGCTTTTACAACAGTTGTCTCAATCATACTTAAAAGTAATACATAGAACTTCTGTCTTGAATTAAAACATAAAGAAGCATTAAAACAACAGTAAGGCAGCATAAATCCCCAATAAGAGAGTATCCAAAGCCATAGCCCAAGGAGAAAGATTCCAAGAAATACATCTACTCTCTTCAAGCTGGAAATGATCTGATCTAAGCTGAAGTGTTCCCTCCCTGCGGACTTGGGGAGGGGGGAACGGAAGAAAAAAAGACGAAAGAAAATGGGTCAGACATGAGTCTGGTAAGTCCAGTGACTATTTAGTATGTAAACAAGAAAAAGGGTTATGACATGAATAAACTGAATCTAGGACCACACCCCAGAAATAAGATAATAAGGCTGAATATGCTATCGCACTCATTTCACTTCTCTGCACCACCTAACTAGTGTCCTAACTAGTAATCTATATAAAATGATCATATTGTAATGTGATCCCAATCCCCGCAATTGTGGTAGCCTTCAGGTGTACATTTATCGTGAGGATTCCACCTCAATCAGCCTAATTGCCATGAACATGTTAGATGTACCTTTACTACCCTATCGATCGGCTCCTTATTCGCATTAATTTTTTCTTGTGTCTGTGTCAATCGGCCCTCTCTTTCGTGTAGATACCCTGTGCTGGTCCCACCATTAGGTGCATCAATCCTTATGATAGCAACCCGACACGATTCAAGATGCACAGTGTATAACTACTGGTACCCAGTGCCTGCTTTTTCCCACTTCGGAGTACATGCACGCCCGTAAACCGTCGGAACTTACACTGACGTACTCCATGCCGCTGTTTTAACCGCTTATAATCAGCCTAGTAATCGTCCCCCACCCTGCGTAGTTTAGGGTACCACGATACATCTATGTGGGTTACTGCTGAAATGTGTCCCCGTTACTAGGGTTTCCTACTGGTTAAGTTTGTGGGCCTATATTTACTAATATTACTCACCAACCCGATATGTACTTAACCCTCCCACTGATTCAGGCATGTTTATTTAATGGTTAAGTTTGTGGACCTATATTTACTAATATTACCCACCAACCCGATATGTACTTAACCCTCCTACTGATTCAAGCATGTTTATTTAATGGTTAAGTTTTGTGGGCCTATATTTACTAATATTACCCACCAACCCGATATGTACTTAACCCTCCTACTGATTCAAGCATGTTTATTTAATGGTTAAGTTTTATGGGCCTATATTTACTAATATTACCCACCCAACTTGCTATGTACTTAACCCACCCGCACGTTATGCCATATTGGTTAAGTGTTGTCCATTCATGTTAACTTAACCCACCCATTCATCATGTCATGTTGGTTAAGTGTTTCTTATTAACTTAACCCTCCTCACGTATCATGTTGGATTGGTTAAGTGTTTCCTATTAACTTAACCCCATTCGTCCATCAAGTTGTATTGGTCAAGTGTTTCTTGTTAACTTAACCCCACCTGTTCATCGTGTTGTATTGGATAAGTGACATAAATCAATTCAAGTTACTTAACCCACCTACTTGTCATGTTACTTTGGTTAAGTGTCGCCTTCTTGTGTCAACTTAACCCTCCCACAAATCAAGTTATGTTGGTTAAGTGTTTCCCTCTTGGTTTAACTTAACCTTACCACAAATCAAGTCATATTGGTTAAGTGTTGCCCTCTTGTGTTACTTAACCCTACCACACATCATGTTATATATTGGTTAAGTGTTTCCTATTAACTTAACCCTAGTCATTCATCTTGTTATATTGGTTAAGTGTTTCTCATTAACTTAACCCTAGTCATTTATCTTGTTCATTAGCATTAATTGATTTATTAATGCACCAATCTCTTACATTAGATATGTGTTGTTGCGGTTACTGGATGTGTCAGGCGGTTCTGGGCAGTTTTACACCACAACTCAATCTAACCTCGGGTTTTCCTTGGGCATGATGCACTAACCTCTCACATTAGATAGGTGTTGTTGTGGTTACTGGATGTGCCGGGCGGATCCGGGCAGTTTTACACCACAACTCAATCTAACCTCGGGTTAGGCATATTCGTCTTTTTCTTAATTTACATATTTATCTTTCAAATTTATATGTAAATTATCCACAATTATTGCCATTCAAGTCATGCCCCATTTACCCTCTAAATCATATTTTTCAATTTTTGGTATATAAATTATACCAATTTTATGACACTAACCATTCATTTATTTATGGGCCAAATTATGCTAATAATAACAATTTCTAAGATTTTCCGAACGTTACCCCCATCACACGTTCGCAAAATTCACATAGAATGTTAGGCTCGTAACTTAGCCTAACTTATATACAAAAGGGGAAAGAAGGGAGTATGTACCATTCACACAACATAAAATAATAAGGATCTAATTAAACATGTGTCATGTAAACGTGGCATAAAATAATGAACTTGCATTTTTGGATCCAACTAACATGAGTCTTTAAGCATATGAAATTACCCAAATCCAACTAGGCATGTAAATGTAAACTTTTATTTTGGGTCCAATGAGCATAAACCTTAAGCCTATAGAATTACACAAGTTCAACTAGACATGTGAATGTGAACTTTTAATTTGGGTCCAATAATCATGAATCTTAAACATATGGAATCACACAGGTTTAACAAGGCATGTAAATTTGAACTTTTTATTTTGGATCCAACAAACATGAATCTTAAGCATATGATTTTACACAAGTTTAACAAGGCATGTAAATATGAACTTTAATCTTGGATCCAATTTTCATAGATCTAAATGTAAATCTAAACATAATACATGTCTTGACCTAATAATTTGCATGTAACATAACATGAATGAATCACCAATTTTACATGATTGGTTTACATTAACATAATAACCACATAGCCTAACAACTTGCATGTAACATAACATGAATGAATCACAAGTTTTACATGATTGCTTTACATCAACATAATAACCACATAACTTGCATGTGACATGACATGAATGAACCACCAATTTTACATAATTGGTTTACATTAACATAATAACCACATAGCCTAACAACTTGCATGTAACATAACATGAATGAATCACCAATTTTACATGATTGGCTTACATCAACATAATAACCACATAGCCTAACAACTTGCATGTAACATAACATGAATAAATCACCAAACTTTACATAATACATGATTGGTTTAACACCAACATAATAACCACATAGCCTAACAACTTGCATGTAACATAACATGAATAAATCACCAAATTTTACATAATACATGATTGGTTTAACACCAACCTAATAGCCCTAATAATCTCATAAGCATATACGATAGAATCATTACAAGAATAGGCATGAATCAGCATCATCATTATCTTACAACTAGGAATAACGCTAGTTTTCATTTTATTACAAATCATTACTTTTAATCGTTCACATCTAAATAACAACAGGACTTACAAAGAAAAGAAAGTCTTATTTTCTGGGATCTGTTTTCTGAAATTGGAAAGAAATCCCTTGAAGAAGACTATCAATTCTCTAAGTTAGTTTTGATTCTCAGCTTTAATCTTGCTTTCAAGTTGAAGAAGGAATGGTGGCTAAACTAGAACTATCATGGACGGCATGGTGGCTCCTTGGGATGAATTTTTGTGATTTAGGGTTTGAGGATTATGGTTGCTTTTATAGAAGTTAAATCTTATGTAAGTCGTTAGATCGTTTTAGGAGCAATCAGAGCCATCCAACTAAAGCAGTGTGTCACTCAGCCAATCATAACATGGCACATAAGCCCTAACACCTCAGAATTTGTCACAAAGCCAATCAGAGAAGGCCACGTAAAAAAGACAATCCTTGACCAACAAAAAATGCACCACGTGCGCCACATGATGCATACACATTATATATATATATGTATGTATGTATGTATATGTATGTACATGTATATATATGTATTTTCTATATATATATATATATATTTTCTTTTTATCTATCTTCCCAATTAACCATTTTCGCATTAAACCGCTTTTTGAACTACGTTCACACTAAGCCACTTTTTAGCCATTCCCCTAAAACAAAAATATGGCGCTAGCGGGGATCGAACTCTGTACCTCTTGTATGCAATTTACATGTTCTAACCAAATGAGCTTCTAAGTCTTTTGCTTACAAACCTTAGAACAATGCTAAACATTATTCTTTTCTCATTCTTCTTTTTCATGTTTTGCTGCAATATTTAATTTAAAGATATCTTCTTCATAAGGAGTCCGATTTACGCAAACTCAGACTCTATCTCAAGCAGAATTTCGAGATGAACGCAATGTCGCAACCTATTTCACGTATTTCTTCTTTTTCAAATTAATTATTCTTTAATTTGTTATTTTAGTATTTTCAGAAAATACGAGATGTTACATTCTCCCCTCCTTAAAAGATTGAAACAACCCGAAAATCTGGGCCAGTTTAAAATTTTTATTTTGGCGATTATAGCGAATTTTGAATATTTAAAATAGATTATTTTAAATATAATCAACGAGAAATTTATTTTGAATAGAATTCGAACGTATATATTATACGCGTCGTCGTTAGAATATAAATATTTATAAATAATTATAAATAGAATTGAAAATGGCGCGGTAGTTCGATAATTCGATTTCAAACTTCAATTGAATGTACCGGGTGCAAAACAATCCGGATTTTAGTGAAACCAAAAATGTTGGGATCTAATTGATGATATCTTTCCAACGAATCCGAATAATCGAAATTTGATAGCAGGAATCAAAAGATATGTCCAGTTGAAAATTCTGAATAGTCGCTATGGAATTCAGGCCCTTAAAAATGGAAATTTTGCAAATGACCTCGGATCTCGACGAAACCAGTTTTGTTGGGTCCGTGATGTTAAACTATTGCTAGGTTTCAAGTTTCATAATTTTTCGAATCAATATGTGAGCGTGGCAAAGAAAAACGCGTTTTGACCATTTCAGTTGATTTTAATCAACTGGAAATTGGCCATTTTTCATACGGTCTCAGAATTCGACGAAACTAGTTTTGTTAGGACCGCATCGTCAATACGAAGCTAGAAAATATTTTTATGAAATTTATAGAGTTAGTATGTGACCCCGGTAATTCGAAATGTACGTTTAAAATTCAATATAGTGATTTAAATGTAAATTCAACGGAAACTGATTGTAACGATCAAATCAGCTTGCGGTACATATCCCATTGTGTTCGGAATGGGGGTGAAACGCTATGGATGACAGGCGGTGGACCTCGTTTCGAGGTCGTATGTAAAAGTCAACTTTTCTTGAAATTAAAATAAATAAATAAATAAAAAAAAAATATTTTATCTCCCTCCTCCCCTTAATTCTTCTCCCCCCCCCCCCCAAATCATTATTTCATAATCGAAGAAAAAAAAAAAAAAAACAACAAACCCCGTCGCCCCCCTCGTAGTAGCCGCCACCTCCTTTCCTCCCCCCTCCCCCTGGCGCGCCGCCGCACGCAGAAGCCCCGCCAGAGCCGACGCGGAAGCAACACCCCCCCCAGTTCGATCGACGCACGAGAAACCCCACCCCCCAGCAGCGCCGCACTCTTCCAGCTCCGACGCCTCCGCGAGCCACCTGCCCCGACGCAGCGCCGACCGCCAGTCAGCCTCCACCCCCATGCCCCATTCGCTGTAAAGATGCAGTAAGTTTTTTTATTATTTTACTTTAAATTATTTTTATTTTAAAATCTGAAGATTTCGATTTTGAAAGCTTAAAAACTGATTTTAAAAAGCTTAAAAACTGATTATATAAAATATAAAAAAAAACCGATTTGTTTAAAAAGAATTGAAATACTGATTTTATAAAAGAATTTAAAACTGAAATTTTTAAAAAGATTAAAACTGAATTTTTAGAAAGCATAAAACAGTTTTTTTTATAAAAGAATTTAAAAAAAAAAACTGCATTTTTATGAAAGTATAAAAACTGTGATTTATAAAAATATAAAAACTGGTTTTCTTGAAAGGTTGAAAACTGATTTCTTTCAAAGGTAAAAATCATATTTTTATATGTTGAAAGCAAAGGTAAAAATCATATTTTTATATGTTGAAAGTCGAAATAAAAATTCGATTTTTATATATTGAACTTTGAAATAAAAATTCGATTTTTATATATTGAACTTTGAAGTAAAAATTCGATTTTTATATATTGAACTTTGAAGTAAAAATTCGATTTTTATATATTGAACTTTGAAATAAAAATTCGATTTTTATATATTGAACTTCGAAGTAAAAATTCGATTTTTATATATTGAACTTTGAAATAAAAATTCGATTTTTATATATTGAACTTTGAAGTAAAAATTCGATTTTTACATATGTAGAGAATACGGGCAACGAAGGCGAGTTGGCGAAGATTTCCTGCATTAGAAGTGCCGTGGAGCTAGGATAGCTATATGTGAGAATTTCTCACCTTTCTATTTCTTTTCTAGTTATATATATATACTAGGATGCAGACGGTGCTTAGTAGCACCCGACACAATCGTCCACAGACCATGGACTTGTTTGTTTGGCTGTTTGGTTATTGATTGTGATATTGGTTTGAATGTGGTTTGTGGTGTGAAAAATCGAATCGATAAATTGGTTAGGATTAGACGTGCGCCGTTATAAGGCGAAGGAGTAAGGCTAGGTTAGACCCTTACTCCAAATTTTGTGGTTTGCAAAATGAAATTGATTTGATTGATGAGTGAATGGCGTGGGCCTTCACTAGACTGGGGATAAGGCTAGGCCTCGTCCCGTTTCTAGTATCGTGCCGTTATGCCGCCGAAATTTTCTAAAATGTGTTAGAAAAACAAAAATATCATTTTATTTAAAGAATGAACTGAATAGAAATTCATATGTTGGAATAAAATGTTTTATCGTTAAAAATATAATTTTTAACGTGAAGTGAATAAAATAGAATATTCATTTACAAACCAGACGGTTTGTTTATGTACACCTATTTGAATGACATTGATTGGGACGATAAATTTTACACATCGCCCAACTGCACGAATAAAATATTTGTTTGATTGTTTGAAACCCCACACGGGTGTTGGGATGAAATTTGCAGTTCACTCATCCTGATTGATTAAATATGTCGATCGATTGATTGACAGGCTGTTATAAGCGTTGAATATCTATATTTGATGCTTTTACAGTGTAGTGCACTTTGGTCGATGGTTGATTATTTTCAATGTTATTATATACATGTGTTGTATGAAAATCCATATAATTAACTTTATATGGTGATTGATTGGGCCTCATTCCAATTTGAAAAATAAAGAATATTATAAAATAAAAGTTCATGTGTTGACAGTACTCATTCATTGAGATTGGTCATGTGTTGAACGAAATATTTTGATAATAACAACTATTTTGAAAAAGAAATATTTGAAATAGGATATTTGAAAATAAAGGAATATATGAAGCCGTGTTGATTAGATTGACGCCATTTTGACGTGAACGATATTTATATCGATTTTATTCATCTTAAAAATGAATATTGAAAAGTGATTTCGAAATCGAATATTTTGAATTGAATTGAAAACGATTTCGAAATGAATTGAATTGAAAACGATTTCGAAATGAATTGAATTGAAAACGATTTCGAAATGAATTGAATTGAAAACGATTTCGAATTGAATTGAATTGAAAACGATTTCGAAATGAATTGAATTGAAAACGATTTCGAGATGAATTGAATTGAAAACGATTTCGAAATGAATTGAATTGAAAACGATTTCGAATTGAATTGAAAACAAATTGAAATGAATTCAAATTGAATTGAAATTTGAATTGAATAGAAATGAATTTTAAAACGAATTTATAAAGAAGAATTCAATTTTGATTTGAATTGAAAAGGAAGTTGAAATTGTTTTTGAAACGAATTCAAAACTATTTATATAATTCGTTTTAAATAGAAATCGATGAAATATATATTATATATATTATATATATAATATAATGGCCTGAATAGAACGCGCCGCGCCGCGGCAGTTCGCGAATTTCGACCATATAATTCAAACGGACATTACGGGAGATCCGACCGTCGGATTCTCCTAAAACCGGAACCGTTGGGTTCGTATCGAAAAGAGCTTTCTAATGAATGTTAGAAATTTGAAATCTAACGGTTGGATTTGGAGATACGTCCAAATCAAATTCGAAAAAGGTCGCTGTAAGTGCAGTTCGATGGCCGTTAATGGAAATCGACCGTACGGGCCTTGATAAAATTATTAAAAATAGTAATAATTTGTGTAAAATCATAAGAAATGATTTGTGAAAGTTTGGGATGAAAAACTCCATATTTGAAAAGATAAAAATAGATTTTTATCGAAATGAACTAGTTTTGAACTAGAATTATAATTCTATTTATTTTTAAATAAATAAATTGAATTTGAAATGGTTTTGAAAATAACCAAAATTTCCAATGATTGCATTGGAGTGGATTTGAATCGAAATTGTCTTCGGAATATTTCGATGTTGGAATTCGTGATATTACAGGTGTTGTTATGGAAATTTGAAAGATATATATTTGTATCGTTATTTCCAATACGACATTTGTTAGTCGTAGAATTCGATATTGAATATAAGCCGATATATTTTCTATTCAGAGCCTTGTATTGAATATCGAATGTGATTTGGGTTTGTCGTGAATGGTGTCTTCACTAACACTGTTCTTGAACCCAGTTGAGAAAAGATTAAATCTTTTTATTTAGATTTAATGAAGTGTACCAATTAAATGATATTTAATTGGAATTGAATTGGTATTGATTTTTGGGTTTATCGTGAACAGTGTTTTAAATAACACTTGTTCTTTCACCCGATAATTAATGGAATGTGATTTGGGTTTGTCGTGAATGGTGTCTTCACTAGCACTGTTCTTGAACCCAGTTGAGAAAAGATTAAATCTTTTTATTTAGATTTAATGAAGTGTACCAATTAAATGATATTTAATTGGAATTGAATTGGTATTGATTTTTGGGTTTATCGTGAACAGTGTTTTAAATAACACTTGTTCTTTAACCCGATAATTAATGGAATGTGATTTGGGTTTGTCGTGAATGGTGTCTTCACTAGCACTGTTCTTGAACCCAGTTGAGAAAAGATTAAATCTTTTTATTTAGATTTAATGAAGTGTACCAATTAAAGGATATTTAATTGGAATTGAATTGGTATTGATTTTTGGGTTTATCGTGAACAGTGTTTTAAATAACACTTGTTCTTTAACCCGATAATTAATGGAATGTGATTTTGGGTTTATCGTGAATCGTGTTTTAAATGACACTGATTCTTTAACCCAGATAATGATTAAAACTAAGTGGAGTTTTAATGAATCTTTAATTAGATTGAAAAGATCGAGAATGGAGTATCACCAGTTTTGCTCCAGGCGATAGTTAAATCTTTAATTAGATTTGAACGTGAAATTTAGAAACTAACTGTCGGTTAGCCAAGCAGAAGGGTTTTCTGGATATTGATCTGATGTTGGTTTCGGCCTTCGGGGTTAATATTTGGGGAATTATTCTCTTGATTAATTTACGGTTAGTGACTAATGAATTGGAATGAGGCGTATGTTGTGTTTGTGTAACACTTTTATAATATATACGCGAGTTATTCGGAAAGACCGGGTTTATCCCATTCTGAATAACTGATACGACGATAAGTCGAAGATGAAGACGGTGGTCGAAGACCGGAGGTCTTCACGTCGTTTGGGTGATAACTGATGATCTTGATTGGGTTGTACACCCAAGAAGATGGAAACAGTTAGTGATCGTCCAGACGTACTTGGAGATCGATGGATATGCGGGGTACTAGGTGCCTCCGGTTTCGTTCAGACCCAGAACGGACTTGTAAATGGACTGTGTGTCTGACATCGGATTTCATTCTGTGTGACTGATATCGGTTGCATAGGATGGCTTGCCTGTGTGGCATGCTAAGATGCAAATGATCGAGGCTTCTGTTGAAAAGCAAAGTCTTGTGGTGATGATCAAAGCACGGCCTTTGTGGCGTAGCTTTGTGTAACGTTTACCTCGCGTGTTTCACACCCGGTATGAACCAAAAACGGGAGACGGACCTCAGGGAGGGCATGCGTTTCTTTCTAGCTAGAAGTGGCGTCAGTGGTTTTACACGCCCTGACGAGTTTGACTTATGTGGTTGTGGTTGTTGCGAGGCGCCTCGGTTATATCGGTTTCGGCCGAATGCATTCTGGTCGGCTGACGGACCAGACTTACACCCCATAGGGTGGGGAGACGTATTGTTCAGGCATAATAATCCACTCCGTGTGGACCGGCCCTGTCGCTCCATGGGGCAGTTGCGGCTGTTCCTGAGACACGGGCTAGAGCGTCTCGAATCGGTTGAGGACTATCTTTTGCCTCGGTTCATAGACGGAAATCCAATTTCCAAATACGTGCCATTTGCGGTTTTATTTGTAAACCTATATATGGCGACATAGTGGTATGGGGCATTCATGCCGCCTATGATTGATACTTATGATTTGAAGTTGTTTTATACTCTATGCACTTATAATAGTATCAAATGATTTGTTTTAAACGTATCAAGCATTCTTTAGCTGTTATAAGGGAAAACCCTATCCCCCGGCTTGCGATTGCATTGTGTGATAGGACCTGGGTCTTATAACAGCTTCATTTTTCTTTATTTAGCATTGCGCTGTTTGTTTATGCACTGGTATTCTTGGGAGGAAACCCGTTCCGTGTTATACGGCGTGGTCCCTTGATTTACCTAATGATTTAAAATAAAGATTAACTGTTTTAGTTCTCACACCAGTCACATGACTGACCTGGAGTTTATTGTTTTAACCTAAACTCTGGGTGCCCTTATTTTGACACGGGCAGCTAGTAGTTTTGGTTTTGCAGATTTATATTCACAGGATCCTGGTTTACAGCTGGAACGATATCCGGGAAGCTTTGTATCCGTATATCTCATTCTAGTTGTGTATTGTATTATTTTCCGCTGCTATGTATTTAAATGTAATTTAAATCTCTGATATTTCTGTGTAATATTCATTCATACTCTGTATATTCTTGTAATCTGATGCATTGTTGTAATGAACAATGAAACATTCTTCTGTATGCGTTCTGTTGTGTCCTGTTCTCAAACGATAGGGCGTTTCGAACGGCCTGGATCGGTTTAGCGACTGGTTCGGACCGAGCGAAATTCCTTGCCGTCACATTTGGTATCAGAGCTTTGGTTTACAAAGCTCAGAGAACAAGGCACATTAGAAACATACGAAAGAATTCATCAGATAATTGGATTAGTAATATCCAATTAGAATGACTCGTTAGAGATGGGATCAGTAGTATCCTAGAACGAGTGTGAAGAGTATATTTTTGAAAATGAAAACAAATTTTTGTTTTGAAAATTTAAATCACTTATTCGTATTTGATTATTTAATTATATTGATGTGGACAATCCAGTATATATAGATTTTGCGTATACGTCTGATCCGCGTGTATTTGAAATTTTAATATACTGGATAGATATGGAATCACACTCTAGTCGCCCGGAGATAATTTTGGTAATGCGGCCGCATTATCAGTATTTATATTCGTGTTTCGAAGGTGTGATATCTATATATTTCCATTAGACTGGTGTGAGAACCAAATCTTATATATAGCTAGGACACATTGTTGTGATTTGGCATCAAAAATCTGATTTTTGTATATGTATCAAAATTATGAATTTGAAACTCTAATTCACTAATTGATTGATGTTTGTGTTGTTTGTTTAGTTGTTTGATAATTTTGAACCATTATGCCTAATTAAACCAAATATTGAACTGTATTGAAATTTCGTCGCATTTGCTTGCATATGCATATACTTATATTGAACAGGTCATAGCAAGGAGGCTAGAGCAGAGAATAAAATTTGTTTGCCCGACAAATAGGTACATGTTTACTACATAATTTCCTGTTTTGTTTGGGTGATGATGATTTTGTGAGCCTATTGGCTAGCCGCTTGGCTTTTTCTTTTTCTTTTTGAGATCTGAAGGACCGGGGGAGCTATTTGAAATTCCCCGATGCTCCCATTGCAGGGGAGGTTATGGCGAAATTTTTCGAAAATTTAGGGTGTTAGCCAAATTTTTGAAATTTTTGAAAAGTTCTTAGAAACTGAAAAGTTGAAGAACTTAAGCCGTAATCAAAACAATAGAAGTTGAGTTGAATTGTTAAACAACTTTCGACTTTGTTCCTTTTCGGGGACGAAAAGTTTTAAGTGGGGGAGATTGTAACAACCCGAAAATCTGGGCCAGTTTAAAATTTTTATTTTGGCGATTATAGCGAATTTTGAATATTTAAAATAGATTATTTTAAATATAATCGACGAGAAATTTATTTTGAATAGAATTCGAATGTATATATTATACGCGTCGTCGTTAGAATATAAATATTTATAAATAATTATAAATAGAATTGAAAATGGCGCGGTAGTTCGATAATTCGATTTCAAACTTCAATTGAATGTACCGAGTGCAAAACAATCCGGATTTTAGTGAAACCAAAAATGTTGGGATCTAATTGATGATATCTTTCCAACGAATCCGAATAATCGAAATTTGATAGCGGGAATCAAAAGATATGTCCAGTTGAAAATTCTGAATAGTCGCTATGGAATTCAGGCCCTTAAAAATGGAAATTTTGCAAATGACCTCGGATCTCGACGAAACCAGTTTTGTTGGGTCCGTGATGTTAAACTATTGCTAGGTTTCAAGTTTCATAATTTTTCGAATCAATATGTGAGCGTGGCAAAGAAAAACGCGTTTTGACCATTTCAGTTGATTTTAATCAACTGGAAATTGGCCATTTTTCATACGGTCTCAGAATTCGACGAAACTAGTTTTGTTAGGACCGCATCGTCAATACGAAGCTAGAAAATATTTTTATGAAATTTATAGAGTTAGTATGTGACCCCGGTAATTCGAAATGTACGTTTAAAATTCAATATAGTGATTTAAATGTAAATTCAACGGAAACTGATTGTAACGATCAAATCAGCTTGCGGTACATATCCCATTGTGTTCGGAATGGGGGTGAAACGCTATGGATGACAGGCGGTGGACCTCGTTTCGAGGTCGTATGTAAAAGTCAACTTTTCTTGAAATTAAAATAAATAAATAAATAAATAAATAAATAAAAAATATTTTATCTCCCTCCTCCCCTTAATTCTTCTGCCCCCCCCCCCCCAAATCATTATTTCATAATCGAAGAAAAAAAAAAAAAAAACAACAAACCCCGTCGCCCCCCTCGTAGCAGCCGCCACCTCCTTTCCTCCCCCTGGCGCGCCGCCGCACGCAGAAGCCCCGCCAGAGCCGACGCGGAAGCAACACCCCCCCCCCCCCCCAGTTCGATCGACGCACGAGAAACCCCACCCCCCAGCAGCGCCGCACTCTTCCAGCTCCGACGCCTCCGCGAGCCACCTGCCCCGACGCAGCGCCGACCGCCAGTCAGCCTCCACCCCCATGCCCCATTCGCTGTAAAGATGCAGTAAGTTTTTTTATTATTTTACTTTAAATTATTTTTATTTTAAAATCTGAAGATTTCGATTTTGAAAGCTTAAAAACTGATTTTAAAAAGCTTAAAAACTGATTATATAAAATATAAAAAAAAACCGATTTGTTTAAAAAGAATTGAAATACTGATTTTATAAAAGAATTTAAAACTGAAATTTTTAAAAAGATTAAAACTGAATTTTTAGAAAGCATAAAACAGTTTTTTTTATAAAAGAATTTTAAAAAAAAAAAACTGCATTTTTATGAAAGTACAAAAACTGTGATTTATAAAAATATAAAAACTGGTTTTCTTGAAAGGTTGAAAACTGATTTCTTTCAAAGGTAAAAATCATATTTTTATATGTTGAAAGCAAAGGTAAAAATCATATTTTTATATGTTGAAAGTCGAAATAAAAATTCGATTTTTATATATTGAACTTTGAAATAAAAATTCGATTTTTATATATTGAACTTTGAAGTAAAAATTCGATTTTTATATATTGAACTTTGAAGTAAAAATTCGATTTTTATATATTGAACTTTGAAATAAAAATTCGATTTTTATATATTGAACTTCGAAGTAAAAATTCGATTTTTATATATTGAACTTTGAAATAAAAATTCGATTTTTATATATTGAACTTTGAAGTAAAAATTCGATTTTTACATATGTAGAGAATACGGGCAACGAAGGCGAGTTGGCGAAGATTTCCTGCATTAGAAGTGCCGTGGAGCTAGGATAGCTATATGTGAGAATTTCTCACCTTTCTATTTCTTTTCTAGTTATATATATATACTAGGATGCAGACGGTGCTTAGTAGCACCCGACACAATCGTCCACAGACCATGGACTTGTTTGTTTGGCTGTTTGGTTATTGATTGTGATATTGGTTTGAATGTGGTTTGTGGTGTGAAAAATCGAATCGATAAATTGGTTAGGATTAGACGTGCGCCGTTATAAGGCGAAGGAGTAAGGCTAGGTTAGACCCTTACTCCAAATTTTGTGGTTTGCAAAATGAAATTGATTTGATTGATGAGTGAATGGCGTGGGCCTTCACTAGACTGGGGATAAGGCTAGGCCTCGTCCCGTTTCTAGTATCGTGCCGTTATGCCGCCGAAATTTTCTAAAATGTGTTAGAAAAACAAAAATATCATTTTATTTAAAGAATGAACTGAATAGAAATTCATATGTTGGAATAAAATGTTTTATCGTTAAAAATATAATTTTTAACGTGAAGTGAATAAAATAGAATATTCATTTACAAACCAGACGGTTTGTTTATGTACACCTATTTGAATGACATTGATTGGGACGATAAATTTTACACATCGCCCAACTGCACGAATAAAATATTTGTTTGATTGTTTGAAACCCCACACGGGTGTTGGGATGAAATTTGCAGTTCACTCATCCTGATTGATTAAATATGTCGATCGATTGATTGACAGGCTGTTATAAGCGTTGAATATCTATATTTGATGCTTTTACAGTGTAGTGCACTTTGGTCGATGGTTGATTATTTTCAATGTTATTATATACATGTGTTGTATGAAAATCCATATAATTAACTTTATATGGTGATTGATTGGGCCTCATTCCAATTTGAAAAATAAAGAATATTATAAAATAAAAGTTCATGTGTTGACAGTACTCATTCATTGAGATTGGTCATGTGTTGAACGAAATATTTTGATAATAACAACTATTTTGAAAAAGAAATATTTGAAATAGGATATTTGAAAATAAAGGAATATATGAAGCCGTGTTGATTAGATTGACGCCATTTTGACGTGAACGATATTTATATCGATTTTATTCATCTTAAAAATGAATATTGAAAAGTGATTTCGAAATCGAATATTTTGAATTGAATTGAAAACGATTTCGAAATGAATTGAATTGAAAACGATTTCGAAATGAATTGAATTGAAAACGATTTCGAAATGAATTGAATTGAAAACGATTTCGAATTGAATTGAATTGAAAACGATTTCGAAATGAATTGAATTGAAAACGATTTCGAGATGAATTGAATTGAAAACGATTTCGAAATGAATTGAATTGAAAACGATTTCGAATTGAATTGAAAACAAATTGAAATGAATTCAAATTGAATTGAAATTTGAATTGAATAGAAATGAATTTTAAAACGAATTTATAAAGAAGAATTCAATTTTGATTTGAATTGAAAAGGAAGTTGAAATTGTTTTTGAAACGAATTCAAAACTATTTATATAATTCGTTTTAAATAGAAATCGATGAAATATATATTATATATATTATATATATAATATAATGGCCTGAATAGAACGCGCCGCGCCGCGGCAGTTCGCGAATTTCGACCATATAATTCAAACGGACATTACGGGAGATCCGACCGTCGGATTCTCCTAAAACCGGAACCGTTGGGTTCGTATCGAAAAGAGCTTTCTAATGAATGTTAGAAATTTGAAATCTAACGGTTGGATTTGGAGATACGTCCAAATCAAATTCGAAAAAGGTCGCTGTAAGTGCAGTTCGATGGCCATTAATGGAAATCGACCGTACGGGCCTTGATAAAATTATTAAAAATAGTAATAATTTGTGTAAAATCATAAGAAATGATTTGTGAAAGTTTGGGATGAAAAACTCCATATTTGAAAAGATAAAAATAGATTTTTATCGAAATGAACTAGTTTTGAACTAGAATTATAATTCTATTTATTTTTAAATAAATAAATTGAATTTGAAATGGTTTTGAAAATAACCAAAATTTCCAATGATTGCATTGGAGTGGATTTGAATCGAAATTGTCTTCGGAATATTTCGATGTTGGAATTCGTGATATTACAGGTGTTGTTATGGAAATTTGAAAGATATATATTTGTATCGTTATTTCCAATACGACATTTGTTAGTCGTAGAATTCGATATTGAATATAAGCCGATATATTTTCTATTCAGAGCCTTGTATTGAATATCGAATGTGATTTGGGTTTGTCGTGAATGGTGTCTTCACTAACACTGTTCTTGAACCCAGTTGAGAAAAGATTAAATCTTTTTATTTAGATTTAATGAAGTGTACCAATTAAATGATATTTAATTGGAATTGAATTGGTATTGATTTTTGGGTTTATCGTGAACAGTGTTTTAAATAACACTTGTTCTTTCACCCGATAATTAATGGAATGTGATTTGGGTTTGTCGTGAATGGTGTCTTCACTAGCACTGTTCTTGAACCCAGTTGAGAAAAGATTAAATCTTTTTATTTAGATTTAATGAAGTGTACCAATTAAATGATATTTAATTGGAATTGAATTGGTATTGATTTTTGGGTTTATCGTGAACAGTGTTTTAAATAACACTTGTTCTTTAACCCGATAATTAATGGAATGTGATTTGGGTTTGTCGTGAATGGTGTCTTCACTAGCACTGTTCTTGAACCCAGTTGAGAAAAGATTAAATCTTTTTATTTAGATTTAATGAAGTGTACCAATTAAAGGATATTTAATTGGAATTGAATTGGTATTGATTTTTGGGTTTATCGTGAACAGTGTTTTAAATAACACTTGTTCTTTAACCCGATAATTAATGGAATGTGATTTTGGGTTTATCGTGAATCGTGTTTTAAATGACACTGATTCTTTAACCCAGATAATGATTAAAACTAAGTGGAGTTTTAATGAATCTTTAATTAGATTGAAAAGATCGAGAATGGAGTATCACCAGTTTTGCTCCAGGCGATAGTTAAATCTTTAATTAGATTTGAACGTGAAATTTAGAAACTAACTGTCGGTTAGCCAAGCAGAAGGGTTTTCTGGATATTGATCTGATGTTGGTTTCGGCCTTCGGGGTTAATATTTGGGGAATTATTCTCTTGATTAATTTACGGTTAGTGACTAATGAATTGGAATGAGGCGTATGTTGTGTTTGTGTAACACTTTTATAATATATACGCGAGTTATTCGGAAAGACCGGGTTTATCCCATTCTGAATAACTGATACGACGATAAGTCGAAGATGAAGACGGTGGTCGAAGACCGGAGGTCTTCACGTCGTTTGGGTGATAACTGATGATCTTGATTGGGTTGTACACCCAAGAAGATGGAAACAGTTAGTGATCGTCCAGACGTACTTGGAGATCGATGGATATGCGGGGTACTAGGTGCCTCCGGTTTCGTTCAGACCCAGAACGGACTTGTAAATGGACTGTGTGTCTGACATCGGATTTCATTCTGTGTGACTGATATCGGTTGCATAGGATGGCTTGCCTGTGTGGCATGCTAAGATGCAAATGATCGAGGCTTCTGTTGAAAAGCAAAGTCTTGTGGTGATGATCAAAGCACGGCCTTTGTGGCGTAGCTTTGTGTAACGTTTACCTCGCGTGTTTCACACCCGGTATGAACCAAAAACGGGAGACGGACCTCAGGGAGGGCATGCGTTTCTTTCTAGCTAGAAGTGGCGTCAGTGGTTTTACACGCCCTGACGAGTTTGACTTATGTGGTTGTGGTTGTTGCGAGGCGCCTCGGTTATATCGGTTTCGGCCGAATGCATTCTGGTCGGCTGACGGACCAGACTTACACCCCATAGGGTGGGGAGACGTATTGTTCAGGCATAATAATCCACTCCGTGTGGACCGGCCCTGTCGCTCCATGGGGCAGTTGCGGCTGTTCCTGAGACACGGGCTAGAGCGTCTCGAATCGGTTGAGGACTATCTTTTGCCTCGGTTCATAGACGGAAATCCAATTTCCAAATACGTGCCATTTGCGGTTTTATTTGTAAACCTATATATGGCGACATAGTGGTATGGGGCATTCATGCCGCCTATGATTGATACTTATGATTTGAAGTTGTTTTATACTCTATGCACTTATAATAGTATCAAATGATTTGTTTTAAACGTATCAAGCATTCTTTAGCTGTTATAAGGGAAAACCCTATCCCCCGGCTTGCGATTGCATTGTGTGATAGGACCTGGGTCTTATAACAGCTTCATTTTTCTTTATTTAGCATTGCGCTGTTTGTTTATGCACTGGTATTCTTGGGAGGAAACCCGTTCCGTGTTATACGGCGTGGTCCCTTGATTTACCTAATGATTTAAAATAAAGATTAACTGTTTTAGTTCTCACACCAGTCACATGACTGACCTGGAGTTTATTGTTTTAACCTAAACTCTGGGTGCCCTTATTTTGACACGGGCAGCTAGTAGTTTTGGTTTTGCAGATTTATATTCACAGGATCCTGGTTTACAGCTGGAACGATATCCGGGAAGCTTTGTATCCGTATATCTCATTCTAGTTGTGTATTGTATTATTTTCCGCTGCTATGTATTTAAATGTAATTTAAATCTCTGATATTTCTGTGTAATATTCATTCATACTCTGTATATTCTTGTAATCTGATGCATTGTTGTAATGAACAATGAAACATTCTTCTGTATGCGTTCTGTTGTGTCCTGTTCTCAAACGATAGGGCGTTTCGAACGGCCTGGATCGGTTTAGCGACTGGTTCGGACCGAGCGAAATTCCTTGCCGTCACAAAGATTTCGTCCCTGAAATCTTCAAGTTAAGAAGAATGTATATACTACCATCTAGTCATCCATCTACTCAACCATCAAACACAGGTATCCATTGTCCTTAAAAATATTTCTAATGCCTTCATGATCATATGCATAGTGTGTGTACATGTCCTTATCTAATGCAAAATCAGGCAGTCTTTGACCTCCTCAATGCGAATTATGTCAGTGCCATCAATCCATCATGTATGCAATTATTCCTAATCGTACTTTATAACTTCTACATGAGTGCACAATCATTCATACAAATGCAACATCCATATGATAACACATCAAGTTTTAGTTCATATATATAAAAATTCACTCATGCATATGCAATATGAAAGTGACTGAGCCGATCTAGTGTCTAATGTGTGTATATGCATCCACGAGCAACCACTTGCAACCACCAATCATAACATGTTTCAAACACATGTTTACATCCATTGGCTTCCACCTAAGGATTGAAGATATGACCTAGAGGATATTCCTAAAAAAAGATAGAAACAAACTTGCATAGAATTCCTAGAAAAAGAGATCAAGGATATACCCTTAAGAAAAAGGGTATGATGCGCGTGTCTTATCTTCAGTCTCCCACGTCGCGTCTTCTTGAGCTTCAAACTGTACCTTAACTAATTTGACTTCACAGTTGCGAAGCTTCTTGACTTCCATTTCCAAAACTCACTAGTAAAGATAGGACCTCGATCACTTACTATGCTAGAGGGTATCCAATGTAGTCAAGCTAACTTTTCAAGATAAACAGGTGTGAGCCATGATACCAAGTGTATATACTAAGATGATTAGAGGTCTCTCTTATACTTAGGCTATCAATCATGTCACAAATCTGAGGGTCTAAAGCTAAAGGTTGCTATGTAATTTTTACTTCTCTTATGGTCAGTCTTACTTTAGGGCGCCTGCCACAACCATTTATTTCTCACGCAAACCATCCTAGTCGAACTCGACATCCCTCAAGTACAAGCCCCAAAGGCATAAACCAATATCATACAAGCATCCAAGGAATACCTCCTACGAATTTGGACGATTTATGTGAGATGATACTAGCAAAACAACCAAACAATTGAGCACTTAACCGACTCTGGCTATCCTCGCCAATCTTGCTCCAAAACTATCGTTGATCGCATAACTGGCTTTGCATTGTCAACTAGATATATGCGGAAGTCTATCTCGAGTTTTAGGGGGAAAATCCCTAACCTAATCAAAAACATCTATGTACTCATGGACTACTCTAATGGATCGCAAATCGTCGATAGATGCATCAAGTGATTCTAGGTAGCTAAGCCTAACTGATCCCCTCAGGATCGCACGAAATCTCGAGGGTATTCCCGAGGCAAGTAAAAAGTCTGACTACCCTTGTTTCAAAATTACTAGCTAACAATCCATGCCTAGAATAAACCCGTAGCCCATGTAACAAAAAACATAAGCATTACACTTAAACTCAATCCTTAATATAGATATTCTCAAATCCTTACAAACCAAAGACAAATGAGCCGAACCACCAACCGGATTTGAGAAAATAATGGGATCTTCTATTGTACTAGTACTAAGGTGCAGAGATTCAACTACAGAAGCAGATATGAGCAAATGTGAAGCGCTGAATCAAAAAGAGTACTAACAGGATGATCAATAAAGAAAAACTAAACTTTACTATCTTTCTCTCAAGTACACTGGCGGTGAAAGCATGCACTTGCCTTCCTGAAAATCCTGTCCTTTGTCCTTGTCCTTGTCCTCTGGGAAATCCTTGATAAGATGCCCTGCCTCACCATGCTGAAAACAACCACTTGTCTTTTACTTCCTATAATTAAATGACTCGCTATACCGCAGAAAAGATACTTCTTCTGGTTCTGGTTTCTATTATTTCCTCCAACCTTCTTATATTCCTATCCCTTGTTTGTGATTCTTCCCCTTTTGCCTCTTTCTCTTTACCTCCTTTGTGAACCATGTTGACAAGCCTTTCAAACGTTGCCTCCATCGCACGGGAAACCTTACAAAGCTTGGAAGAGAATTAGCCGTAGGTGAAACTATTACGATTATGGATGGAGGTTGGGCACTTCTTCGCCCTTTGATAGGTGTTGTAATCTCATCGAGCCTACGGAACCATGCCGCAATGAGGTTACCTCCCGGAAAGCCAGGAGCCCCGGAGACTCAGGAAAGAAGGAAAAAAGGATTCAAACAGAGGATCTAAAGAAAGTGCTTATGGCTTTGGGGAATATGCCTTTAAAACAAAACTTTTCTTTTGGAAATGTTTCTTTTAAAACCGTTTTGAAAATAATTTTTCAAATATTTTATCTGATCCGGTAACCTTCAGCTCTGATACCAAGTGAAACACCCCACCTCCATTAAGGTCACACACAAAGGGAATGCCTTAACTTTGGTGGAGCATTATAGGTAAAAGATGTAGATGAATTACAAGACAGACACATAAAGCAGTGGAAAATAAATATTATTTTATAAACAATGTGGTTCCGTCAAGCTTTTACAACAGTTGTTTCAATCATACTTAAATGTAATACATAGAACTTCTATCTTGGATTAAAACATAAAGGAGCATTAAAACAACAGTAAGGCAGCATAAATCCTCAATAAGAGAGTATCCAAAGCCATAGCCCAAGGAGAAAGATTCCAAGAAATACATCTACTCTCTTCAAGCTGGAAATGATCCGATCTAAGCTGAAGTGTTCCCTCCTTGCGGACCTGGGGGGAAACGAAAGAAAAGAAGACGAAAGAAAATGGGTCAGACATAAGTCTGGTAAGTCCAGTGACTATTTAGTATGTAACAAGAAAAAAGGTTATTATAACGACCCGGATTTCTAGCCGTTGAATTCTGAATATTTAAATTTGTTATTTGAATTATGTATAGGAATTTATATGAAATTATTTAATAAAATGATATTTAAACGTATAAATTATAATATAATTTAAAACGAGCTCGAAATAGTCGCGGTAGTTCATAATTTACGATTTAAACTTCAACTGAGTATACAGAATCCAATATAAATCGGAATTCAATGAAACAAGAAACGTTAGAATCTATTTGATGATACTTTTCTAATGGAAGTGAAAATTCGAGATTTCGTTTTGTAAATTATAAGTTATGTCCAAATCAAATTTGTGAATAGTCGTTGTGGAATCGTATATAAGCCATAACGGTTATTTAAATATATTTAAATATCAGTCTTGAATTTGGACAGGGTTCTTTTGAGACATAGTGATAATTTAATTTTTAGAATTTTACTGTAATTTTTAATTAATTAAATACGCAACTTTTTATTTGGAATATTTTGCACCCTATATCAATATTTTGGGGTTTCATAATATAAGTTAAACTACCAATATTATTATATTTTTGGGATCATGACACATCGCTTGACACGATGATATTTTTATTTTTGTCCACAGCAGTCTGTAGGTGAATGGAAATTGTGTGTAGCGGAGTACGCATAACTGAAAGATACAAGGGAAACTTAAATCCGTATAGAAGCTCTTTTTTTCAATATAGAATAGTTATAAAGAAAAGATCCCTCATCATGACTAATGCACGTTTAAAAATTCCTGATATACATAGTTGTTTACCTTCACAATTTAAGTATTGGCATTAGTTTTAAACATGGACCTTTATACATGCATACTAATCATATATCTCTACATCGCAAACGTGATATATTATTCAAAATTGTTCATAGTACTCAGTTTATGCAGTGTCACAGGTAATCCTTACGCTGTCAGAAATTCATTCGATGGACCCTTCACCTTAAACTCTTTTAATAAGAAGATCGAAGAAGCTTTGAGTATAAATAAAATGGGGCAGCCCATAAAATATGAAGTCCAGGTAAGAAAATATTTTAACGCATTCATACTTCCTTGCCAGTCAAGATGGTAAACCGTGTGTACCAACGAATTTGGAATTTCGTGAGTGTCAAGGAATTGAAATTCCATGCGTGTAAAGTTATCCTCTGCCGTGCACCCCAATTCTCTTCAACTTTAAATACTGTACCAATTCACTTCCCTCACTCGTTCTTCTATTTTGTTCCTGTCATCATAAAGCAAAAATTTCGTGACTTCAAAATCAAAGAAAATCTGATAAATTCTAAAACAAAATTCTTTGTGGATCGAGAAGCCTACGCCTTTCGATTTGTTGTCTTCTCGCATTTGATGTTGTTGGGGAAAATCGTTCAAACTCGAACCTCTGCTTCTCTTTCTTTTTGTAAACGCAACTTTTCCATTTCAAGAATTTACAAATTCATATAAATTTGAAACAAAAATCGAGAAATCTTTGGTGCGTTCAGGTCCTGGAAGTGGAAACTGCAGTTCTATATGGGTAAGGGAATCGCGATGTTTTTCTTTTTCCACATCTTTTTGAACAGCGAGTCAAGACCTTTGGATCTGCCGGAGTATTGGCGGCATCGGAGAGTAGATGGATGGCCTGGTGATGGAAATAGTTGGTCAGAGTGAGTAGAGGTGATGGACTGTAAAGTTGTGAGGGGCTGTTGACGCGTTTCTTATAGAGCTTCATGGTTTGTTGTAGTGAAGGATGAAGAATTTGGTGAAGTGATGAAGTTGTTTTGCTGAAGTTGGTATTTGATGAAGGGAAGAAAGAATCACATAATTCAGAGAATCATTGGAAAAAAACATGACAAAGTGGTGGGTTTTGTGATGAAAATAATCTTGAAGTGGTGATTGCGGTTTGGATCCAAGTATTGGAATGAGTAGGTGAGTTCGATTGTGAAAAAGAATGGGAGTGGATTTCGTGAGTTTCAGCAGGGAAAAAGGGTGTCATTCTTTCCATTTTGCTGATGATAACATCATGACATTGCAGATAAATTGGTAGGTGATTAATGGTATAATCAAAATTTATTAATTAATTTTAAATTAAAATAGTTATAACCTAATTTACCATAATTGTAGTACACTATTTCCGATCAAAACATTGTTGGTATTAGTTTGAACAGTTATAGACGTTGGCGAAGATAGTACAGCGAAGTGGAGATTGAGGCGAGATGTGGTTTTGGACATTCATGCGTGGTGGAGCCAATTACAAGACCACATATCATCGTGAACAAAGGATGTAAGGAAACCAATCGGACGGTTTATTTTAATCAAAACGTATTTAAATTGGTAATTAGTTTCCTGATTAAATTATTAAAAAGGGTTTAATCGTGATATTTGTGGATTAACCAGAGATGGGATTTCATGAAGAGCAGTTGGAAAGGTATCGGAAATTTGAATGGGTTTTGGCAAAGGATCAATGAATAAAAATATGGAATAAGGTGGTTAATTAAATCATTAAGTTACTGCTAACAACATTATAAATTTATTTAAAGTATGTACTAATTTAAAACGTGTATATTTGCCCTATACATTAACAGAACTAAACGCGATTGGATCTGTTGGAACCGTATCAACGAGGTCTACATCGTGAAAGTGACGCCACTAAAAATAGAAGTACTGGAATTTCATAGAAAAATCAAATGCTGTTGATTTTAAAGAGAAATAAAAGCAGTACAGGCAACTTCAAAACAAGGTGAGTAAACTCACTAACTCTGACTCGTTTATATTTTTATATAAACGTGTTTCTAAATTTATTTATAATAATTTTATACTGTGTGATGGTTGATTTGTTGAAATGGTTGATAAAATGGGTTGAAATAGTTGATATAGATATATCGTTGATCGATTATCAGTTCTGTTTACTATGATATCTCATATTGACGTGATTAACATCTGTGGATGTAGGGAAACAGGTTGAAGGGACCCAACTGGGTTCCTCAATATTTATATTACTGTTTTTCCTTGATTTTGATGGGTGGTGTGATATATATAGTCGGTGATTTACTTTGTTGTGGTTGAGCTACCTTGATCTAGAATTTTGGTATTTAAATACCATAAAATATTTTCAAATATAGAAAAGGAAATTTGAGTGTTAAAAAGGAATTTTTATTTTCAAAAATAAAATTTAAATTTTGAATAGAATTGAAAATAGAAAACCTGTTCGAATGAATGAATCAAGAATTTGTTTATGAATGAGAATATATGAATTGAATTATTTATCATTGGATACATTGAATATATATAGCGAAGTGGAAATGGGTTTTGAAGCCAATATTTGAAATGGGATGTAAACTTAGAAATTATTAAGGAAATGTTGAAAGAGATTTTAAATGATTAAACAAAAGGAAATGAGACTTATATGAATTACTCTGAATAGACATTAAATAGAATTTGGGTTTAAAATATTATTTTTAGTATGAAAATCAAACTGATTTGATTATATATGAAAGAAATATATTCACGATTTAGGTAAATAATGGTTTAAAGGAAATATTTTGCGAATGAAATATCTATAAAGGAATTCAGATTGGAAGTATGAAATCCATATTTGAAATTAAATGAAAAGGAAATGGGTAATCGTTTTAAAAGGGGAAACGATGAGTTTAGTTTATAAAATAAAGTGTGATACATTTCGTGGACTGGAGGGGTTATAAAGGAATTTGGTAGTGATTTGGAAACGATGAATTCAAATGTGAATTTGGAATTTGAATTTACCTCAAATGGTAAAGTTCAGTATATAAATTGAATATAGATTATTCGAAAGAGAGTTATTTATTGAAATTGGATTATCTTGAATTTAGGGAAGTAGTTAGTTTACTTTCCATTTGAATCAAATTTAATAATTCTTTATTTATTTACGTATTGATTGATTTATTTAAATAAATAAATACAAGTTGCATTTTGATAAACCAAATATTTTTAAATAGCAATTTTAAACGCTGCCGTTATAATATATGTTTTCGTGAATCTAAATAGAAATTTTTAACGCTGCCGTTATAATAATTGTTTTAATAGCAATCTTAATGCTATTGGTATAATAAGTGTTCTATAATTCTAGACAGCGATTGTAACGCTGTTGTTAAAACAAATGTTTTATAAATCAAATATTTGGAAATAGCGCTTGTAACGCTGTTGTTAAAATGAAATGAATTGGTCAACAAGGAATTAAGAAAGGGAATTCAGAAATATTCTCCAATATTAATAATGTATATTTTCTGAGTATAGAAAATAAGGATTCGTGAATATTTAGAAATGTTTTCTAACTGGAATAAGAGATATTTTCTCGAATAAAGGAATTATAATATTGGAAATGTTTTTCAAAGGATCGAGAGGGGAAATCGAGCTACAAAAGAATACGAAAGATGAGAAATGAGATTGTAAATGATAATAAGGAATTGATTTAAAGGGGCCAATGTTGATTGATGATTGATCGAATTACTACCTGGAAATAAGATCCTTGGTTGCACACTTATTTTTCTTTTATAGTTAAATCACTGACTATCGAAGTTTTTGACCATTTTTCCGTCATTAATACGGAGAGACCGGGATCAGATTCATTATCTGGAAACCACTATGTATGGGCGTTAGCGTTGCGACCAAATATGATGGAAAAAAATTGAAGACGGAGTTATGCAAGGGCTATACTGTTTACGGGATAGTGCCCTCGGTTTGTCCAGTCCTAGGACAACGTGAATAGACGAATGTGTATATCTAACGGATCGCGTAAGTTGATCTCTTCAAATGTACTTATGTTTGGTGGCGGAGGAATTCGTTTCTCTTAGCTTTATACCCATGGTATTTTTGGGGAAATCAATTTGTGATTTGGCAGGTATGACGTTGTTGCATTCAAAGTGAATGGTGGCCAGATGTTCTGAAAGATAATTTAAACCTCAAGCCTCACAACCGGGAATTGACAAAAATCGGGCAGGCAGCATGGCTAAGTGGGTCGCACCCATTAGGATGTATAATCACCTATCTAGAGAAATTCCATTTGTTCTCTAATCTATCGATGCTGTCCCTTTCGGGAAACGGATGTTGATCCCAACCGTTGGTGATATACATTCGATACACTCAAGCGAAATGAGTGGTCGGTCTTGTGAGGGTCGGGTTGCAAGACGTTCTTGTTGAACCCAGTGTATTCGCCTCTAGAGATATACTATCGGCAGGTGGTCCCATACCTTGTCATGTTGGAAATACAAACTCCAATAAGCACCCTGCGGTTTTCGATTTTATATTATATATGGAGCGTGAGATGCAAGCGTTCCACTAGATTCTACTTATTTGATTTAGATACTATTATAATACCACCATATTTTGATATCAAAATGGTTTGGGTTATCATAAGGTAAAAACCATCTGTGTTTATGTGTGGATTGGTCTTACGATTATCATTTCTTTCGAAAGGATTTTGAAAGTTAAGCAAATGTTTGGAGTTTACTCACACCAGTCCCATGACTGACCCAGAGTTTATTTTGTTTGTTTTCCCTAAACTCTTGGGTGCCCAAATTTGTACGGGCAGTCAAGTAGTCGGGATTTTACAGATTCAGTTGGAGGAGTTGAAGGCTTCACCAGTAGCTATAGACTATTATATCTTCCGCTGTGTACTAAGTTGTATCTGGAAACAGGTGTTTATAACTATTCCAGAGATAGCTGTTGTGCTCTAATGATGGTACGTATATAAAGTTACTGGTTTGTGTTTCAAAGTCTATGTTATCTAATATATTTTATTCATTCTGCTGTGAGTTTGTGATCTTCATTTTTTCTTCTATTCTAACTTTTCTTTCTTTCTATTTCTCATCCGCTAACTTCTTTCTAAAAATGATTTGTATCTATGTGCAATTTGGGTTGGACGTGTGGTATGATTAGTTGACTCAAAGGGTACGGAAGTTCGGGCCATTTCAGTTATGACATGAATAAACTGAATCTAGGACCACACCCTAGATAAGATAATAAGGCTGAATATGCTATCGCACTCATTTCACTTCTCTGCACCACCTAACTAGTGTCCCAACTAGCAATCTATATAAAATGATCATATTGTAATGTGATCCCAATCCCCGTAATTGTGGTAGCCTTCAGGTGTACATCTATCGTGAGGATTCCACCTCAATCTGTCTAATTTCCATGAACATGTTAGATGTCCGCTTACTACCCTATCGATCGGCTCCTTACTATTATTAAGTTTTCCTTGTGTATGTGTCAATCGGCCCTCTCCTGCGTGTAGATACTCTATGCTTATCCCACCATAAGGTGTATCAATCCTTATGATAGCAACCCGACACGATTCAAGATGTATAGTGTATAACTACTGGTACCCAGTGCCTGCTTTTTCCCACTCCGGAGTACGTGCACACCCGTAAACCGTCGGAACTTACACTGACGTACCCCCTGCCGCTATTTTGACCGCTTACAATCAGCCCAGTAATCGGGCCCCGCCCTGCCTAGTTCAGGGTACCATGATACATCTATGTGGGTTACTACTGAAATGGGTCCCCGTTACTAGGGTTTCCTACTGGTTAAGTTTGTGGGCCTATATTTACTAATATTACCCACCAACCCGATATGTACTTAACCCTCCCACTGATTCAGGCATGTTTATTTAATGGTTAAGTTTGTGGACCTATATTTACTAATATTACCCACCAACACGATATGTACTTAACCCTCCTACTGATTCAAGCATGTTTATTTAATGGTTAAGTTTTGTGGGTCTATATTTACTAACATTTCCCACCAACCCGATATGTACTTAACCATCCTACTGATTCAAGCATGTTTATTTAATGGTTAAGTTTTGTGGGCCTATATTTACTAATATTACCCACCCAACTTGGTATGTACTTAACCCTCCCACACATTATGCCATATTAGTTCAGTGTTGTCCATTCATGTTAACTTAACCCACCCATTCATCATGTCATGTTGGTTAAGTGTTTCTTATTAACTTAACCCTCCTCACTTATCATGTTGGATTGGTTAAGTGTTTCCTATTAACTTAACCCCGTTGGTCCATAAAGTTGTATTGGTCAAGTGTTTGTTGTTAACTTAACCCCATGTGTTCATCATGTTGTATTGGTTAAGTGACATCAATCAATTCAAGTTACTTAACCCACCTACTTGTCATGTTACTTTGGTTAAGTGTCGCCTTCTTGTGTCAAATTAACCCTACCACAAATCAAGTTATGTATGTTAAGTGTTGCCCTCTTGATTTAACTTAACCTTACCACAAATCAAGTCATATTGGTTAAGTGTTGCCCTCTTGTGTTACTTAACCCTACCACACATCATGTTGTATATTAGTTAAGTGTTTCCGATTAACTTAACCCTAGTCATTCATCTTGTTATATTGGTTAAGCGTTTCTCATTAACATAACTCTAGTCATTTATCTTGTTTATTAGCATTAATTGATTTATTAATGCACCAACCACTCACATTAGATATGTGTTGTTGCGGTTATTGGATGTGCCAGGCGGTTCCGGGCAGTTTTACACCACAACTCAATCTAACCTTGGGTTTTCCTTGGGCATGATGCACTAACCTCTCACATTAGATAGGTGTTGTTATGGTTACTAGATGTGCCGGGCAGTTTTGGGCAGTTTTACACCACAATTCAATCTAACCTTGGGTTAGACATATTCGTCTTTTTCTTAATTTACATATTTATCCTTCAAATTTATATGTAAATTATCCACAATTATTTCCATTCAAGTCATGCTCCATTTACCCTCTACATCATATTTTCAATTTTTGGTATATAAATTATACCAATTTTATGGCACTAACCATTCATTTATTTATGGGCCAAATTCTGCTAATAATAATAATTTCTAAGGTTTTCCCAATGTTACCCCCGTCACACGTTCGCAAAATTCACATAGAATGTTAGGCTCATAACTTAGCCTAACTTATATGCAAAAGGGGAAAGAAGGAGCATGTACCATTCACACAACATAAAATAATAAGGATCTAACTAAACATGTGTCATGTAAATATGGCATAAAATAATGAACTTGCATTTTTGGATCCAACTAACATGAGTCTTTAAGCATATGAAATTACCCAAATCCAACTAGGCATGTAAATGTAAACTTTTATTTTGGGTCCAATGAGCATAAACCTTAAGCATATAGAATTACACAAGTTCAGCTAGACATGTGAATGTGAACTTTTAATTTGGATCCAATAATCATGAATCTTAAACATAAGGAATTACACAGGTTTAACAAGGCATGTAAATATGAACTTTTTATTTTGGATCCAACAAACATGAATCTTAAGCATATGGTTTTACACAAGTTTAACAAGGCATGTAAATATGAACTTTAATCTTGGATCCAATTTTCATAGATCTAAATGTAAATCTAAACATAATACATGTCTTGGCCTAATAATTTGCATGTAACATAACATGAATGAATCGCCAATTTTACATGATTGGTTTACATCAACATAATAACCACATAGACTAACAACTTGCATGTAACATAACATGAATGAATCACAAATTTTACATGATTGGTTTACATCAACATAATAACCACATAACTTGCATGTAACATAACATGAATGAACCACCAATTTCACATGATTGGTTTACATCAACATAATAACCACATAGCCTAACAACTTGCATGTAACATAACATGAATGAATCACCAATTTTACATGATTGGTTTACATCAACATAACAACCACATAGCCTTACAACTTGCATGTAACATAACATGAATAAATCACCAAACTTTACATAATACATGATTGGTTTAACACCAACATAATAACCACGTAGGCTAACAATTCGCATGTAACATAACATGAATAAATCACCAAACTTTACATAATACATGATTGGTTTAACACCAACCTAATAGCCACAATAATCTCATAAGCATATACGATAGAATTGTTACAAGAACAAGCATGAATCAGCATCATCATTATCTTACAACTAGGAATAACGCTAGTTTTCATTTTATTATAAATCATAACTTTTATCGTTCACATCTAAATAATTGCATAAAACGGATAGCGTATGAAGAAGTTAAGGGCATTAGAAGTTTGTATACATATAAGGGACTTAAATATAAATATAAGATCAAAACAATCCTAGAATTTTCAAATGAAACGAGTCGGGAAAAGATGCGGGAATCAGAACCGTTGTAGGACGGCCCACACTCGGCCTGGGTCGACCCATGGACGGCCGGGTCGACCCTAGGGTCGACCCCATGGGTTGGTGGGTTGACCCCATGCAGATCTAGGCGGATTCATTCTATGATTTTGGACAGTTTTCCGAACTATATTCGTTGCTGACTCAACACCACGTGTACGGTTAAGATTAAAACCCTAGAATCTAAAGGTTGAGGTTGACTCTGTGAATCTATAAATAGGTTGCTTCTCCTATTCCAATACACATCATTTCTTCATATCTTCTGCCTCTATGAAATTATTCTGAAAAATATAAACTTATAGTGGGGGAATGCTGCTGAGATCCAGATCTACAGAAACAACATTCAGGACTTGCATACATACAACTTAGATTGGACTTTTCTACGGCATATTGTTATATATATAAGACATTTAATCTCTTCTTCACCAAGACCCACTGTGAGTTTCCTATCATTTTCAAATTTGATTTCTTAGACTATAACATGACAGTTAATTACAGTTGGGTTAGGATATGCAGTGTTCGTAGGATAAATGTTATACATGTTAAACACTTATGTCGTAGTGATAGCAAAACATATGTTATACATGTTAAACACTTATGTCGTTGTGATAGTAAAACATATGCATGTACTGTTGGATAATTAACAAGTATAATGTATTTATCTTCCTTTTTCCTCTTGCTGTGTTTATGTTTATTTCCATTCTTGCCTATATGCCTATGTGAATGACTTTATTCTTCTTCCGCCGTTTTTTTCTTTTATTTTACGCTAAGCCTAGGCTTTTGGAGGCCTAGGCTATACCCGATTAGAGTGTGCGTATAATTGAGGAAATAATGAATGACATAAAAACCGGAATTTAGGCATGTTATTTAATTGGGATTGATTAACTACAATTTGAGAAAATTGATAGTATGCACATGCTTAGGCTTGCTGTAAACTGATAAAATGGGATAATGCGTATACTTGATGGATAATATTCATAAATCTATACATATTGGAACATAGTTGATAAATAGTATGCACACATTAGACATGTTAGATTTGACTTAATACAGACATTAAGTAAATGACATGTTAAGTACCGGATGTAGGTTAATAAACTGAGACGCTGTAGAAAACGTATACATCTAGGCAGGTGTTTTAAGGAAGGGTTGTACACACATAATGACATGTAATATTACAACCACGCTTATTAGTAAACCTAAACCGGCTATGTTAAACATGAGTATTAATAAGCTAAGAGGTCCCTCATTCTGCTGTTGTATCGGATTTTTGGGTACTCATAGATCCTAGTTTTGGGGGCATAAGCTTAGGGGGTTTGGCTTGTGTCAATCTACAATTTGGAACCCATATCAGTCAGTATCCCTGTTGGTATTTTGTTAGAGGGGGGCCCCACACTAGGTAGGGGTAGGGCACGCTTTACTGAACTAGATAGTAAGAGGTTCACATGGGGAAGGTGGGTACGGGCACTTCCGGCGGGGTCATGAGCGTAGATGAGTCTGATTAAGGAAACTAAGCCACTATAACACCAGTAAATAGGTTTATCTTATATAGTTGCTAGGTTAGGAAGTGATACACCCTTGTAAAGGCCCGTAAATCCGTGCTCTTTGAGCTGACGAATTACTACCCACGTCCAATCCAAACTGCACGAAATTACTAATCTTTAATAGAAAGAAATTAGAGGATGAGAAGTAGAAAAAAATAAATGTTAGAACAGAAGAAAGAAGAAGAACATCAGAATCTCATAGTGAAACGAATAAAATATAATATATCAAATATCTTTACACAAAAAGAAAATGTATAGACATACCAATCATCAGAGTACATCATATATCAGACAATCCGGAAATAAAGTATAAATAGCTAATGATGAAGTCTCCTGCTTCTAGCTCCAGAAATCCAGCAAAACCTAACCAGGAAATATGCTCGGTTTGACCCGAGCACGTTTGAAGCAAGGCAAAATTCACCCGGATCAGTCTTGACAATTTGCTTAACTTTAGAAAATCCTTTCAAAAAGAAAAGGATAATAGTAAGACTGGCCCACACATAAACATGGACGGTTTTTACCTTACTAGAACCCAAAACATTTTTGATATATCAAAATCAGTGATATTATAATAGTGGCTATCAAATCACAAATAGATAACCCAGCCACACATGACCGACCACTCATTCAACTTGAGTGTATCGAATATATTGTCACCCACGGTTGTCGACCGTCCAACCATAATCCGTAAAATACAGAAACGAAAAAAGAACAAAATGAATTTTCTCTAGATCGATGACAAATATACTCTACTTGGGAAGGACCCACCTAGCCATGTTGCCTACCCAACTTCTGTCATTTCCCGATTGTTGAGGCTTGAGGTCACGTTAATCTTTTCAAAACATCACATCATCATTTACTTTGAATGCCACATTGTCAGATCCATCAAATCACTAATATTCGTCCATAAATATACCCTAGGTGTTAAGCAAGAGAATTTCTCCACCACCAAACTTAGTATATTTGTAAAAATCAATGTACGTGACCCTTAGGAAATACCCCGTCAGACATTCGTCCATACAAGTCATGTAGGAAAAGGATGAACCGAAGGCACCCTCCTACTGCATCCTATATAGGAATCACCTTAAGGATTAGTAGCGAGTTGTCCTTACCACTTGTAAATTCCAATTATGACAGAACCACATTGTATCTCTTTTATGGGAGAGACCAAGAGATTATAAGTAGTTCTTCTGTTTATGAAGATATACGGTCTTCAATACTCCATCTTTATTTCATGCAAGCTAGTTTCGAACGCAACATTGGTTCGAAGTGGTTTTGGGTCTAGTTCACATCCCGGTCTCTTTGAAATAACACGTCAAAAGGTCTAATAGAATATTTCATTAATAGTTAGGTTTTTTAACTATCAATCTCAATAATATCGTTAAGTACACTGGCAGCTCAGACCCTTTGATAAAACCATTATATCGATTTAATATTGTTATAGTATCATAAAACCTTTCCATTTCCTTTACCTTGAAAATATTACTTTATATTCTTCAAAACCCCCTTTAACTTTACTTTAGAAAAACATCGATATATTATCCGCTTGATGGTATAACTCCAATTACAATTTCTTATACGACAAAACCAATACCAAGCGACATTTTACTTAACCTGAATGGTTTTATTAAACTTTTAGACTAGATTACTCTTAATTCAGATCGTATATAATTCAAATTCAAATATTTTCTTTTGTTCCCATTCAAAAAAAAACCTTCTCATTTCTTTCGAAAAACAACGTTGCTTACTTATTACTCAGAAGAAACGTATTGCAAACCATAATATTTCATTACGCTCCATACCCAGGCGAAACAATGTTAAATTATACATTGCTTATTTTGAAACCCAATAGTTAGTTATATATTAAAATCTTGCAAATGTTACAATATAATAAGCTCATCTCAAATCCTTTACCATTACAAACTAATATCATCCCTTAATAATAGTGAAGCCGTTCAAGTTGGGGTATTATAATTACCTCTTAGACCTTGATCGGCAACGTTCTTATCTTAAGATAATAAAAGTTCGAAACTCAAATATCCAACATATTATCCCCATTTCCATTTATAATTTAATTTAAATAGGGTTTTATAAACCATTTTCTTTGATTTGGAAACCCACTTTATATTCTAATTCCTTTTACTTAATTTGTTAATTAGTAAATCATTTACCGAACCTATTATCATATTATAAAACTAAATTTAAATTCCATTACTAAATCCATTACCAGAATCCTTTTTACCCATCCATTAAATCAATCTCTTTTGAAATTTCCATTTCATTTACGTTCATTGTACTTAACTAGGAAAATCTTATTAAATCTTCATATTAGCCTACAAGTCTTTTTATGTAAATGATTTTTATATAATAAATTCAAAAACCTCGATTTAGTTATAAAAATATATTTATAACTTAAAATTCTATCAATTTTCCCAACAAAAAAACAACGTCTTAAAAACAATGGATTTTAGGCCATCTGCTACCAATCACTTAATCAATATTATCTATTGATTAAAACATAACAATAGTTGAATATGAGTTCAATGATTAACATCCATTCAACCATCAACATCCAAATATGTTATGACATCATTTGGGATAAACAATTCATATGTGAATAACATGAACAATCAATAATATACAATTTATTTGGGGAATCTGGTCGAATCCCTCCAACCTGTTCTTCACTGCATCAAAGATCATAATATAGTTTTATAACAACATATGAACAATAATTTAAACTAAAACATCCAATACGACATAAATTTAATGCCGATAATCATTAAACAAACAACAAGCAACCACGGTATCCAATCATCCAGTTAATTATGAATTATAGTTATATGAATTTCGCACATCATAGGATTCCAGAAAAGTGTGAGCGTTAACTCACTTTTTATTTTCGATTATTTCATTCAATTTTAAACATACGTTAAAATTAAATGAAATTCCAGTTGTTTCCAAACACTTCCAAATTAGCTCAGCATCTTAGCCTCCATTGCTGCAATTCCAGTGTGATTTAGTTCGCGTAATTATGTTCATGAATGAACGAATTATAGCTATTAAAATATCTAAATATCAATTATATATAAATTAATTAAGTAATTAATAAACTCGCGCTAATTACCAAACTTAAGTCCGTTAATTACGTTTTACCATTGGCTAATCCTTCGAAGTCCATAAGAACCCGACCCCCTTAACTTTTACTTCACCACCTACCAATGATCACCCATTTACGCACTAAGCCTCCCCGTTTCATCACTAGTACACACGCACGTCTCTGCCCCTTTTTTTCTTTTCAATTTTTTTATTTCTTCGAAGGCCTAACACGCAAATATCAGCCCACGTCCACGTTTCAGCCCGTTTCATACGTTATCCCTTCAAAAACGTGCTCATCCCCGGTGTCTCTTCCCCAATTTCCTGCATGCTTTCTATTTTTCATGTTTATATACATTTTTTTCTAAATCACTGTAGCACACGAGGCAAACCAGCCCTCTTACCCTCTCCCCCACTATATTTCTTCCTCTCCTACTTTTGTGTTTATACCTTCCTCCCAGTAATAAGTCATCTTCCCAATGCAACAATAGCCCACTCCAGTACGTGGCTTCAACTCCCTCGTTCGCCATTCTTTTGTTAGTATAGGCTCAGGCCCATGCATATACCCACGTTCTTCCTCCTTGATAACATTCTAAACCTCCTTCTATATTTCTAGCTACCCACAAGTGCACCACCTTGACAAACCCTGAAGAACATGCTATTATTGAGTCGACGAGCTCCCATTCAAATTACACTTCCCGAACAACATTGAGCAACCTCACCGCAGCTCATAGATCATCATGTTTTTCTCCAACGGGAAAAGGAAACTCCACTGCCTTTCATATTTATCCACCACTACCAAACCTCCCATCCCCGCCCTCGCCTGGTAAGATCCCCGATCCTCATCTCCACCAGTTGTATCGTACACTAGGCTAACCCACGCTGAATGACCAACTTCCTCGGCCACATCCAACATCAGGAAACAACATCACCGCATTTCTGATCACTTTGCAACAGCTAACATCCCTGGCTAACAAACCCGACCGTACCACCTCCAGTCACCACGCCTTCCTCCAGTGTTCCACCTCTAGTCACCTTCTGCTCACCAAAGCCACCGGTTAGGATGTGCTGTTCATTTTTGGCCGATAGAAACTTCGTTCGAACCCAATACAATATCTATCATCGCGAAGCACTTCTCATAAGGATAATAACAAATATAAATTTATAGGATTTCATGGAGTAAACAATCTGTTATGATTCTTAGAAGGTTGGGTTTGATTTTGGGTTGTTGTATTTGTTTTTCTTCTTGCGAAGAAGAAGAAAAAACTGGAATAAGTTTGTTGGTTTTATAAGCATATGGGTGTACTATATTATATATATTTATTTATGTTTTTAGCAGGTGGCACATAGGTCTATTTCAAAATGAAAAGAAAGAACGATCTGAAGATAGTATTCCACATGGCTTAACTATTGAGTTCTGAAGAAAAAATATATGCAGCACATGTGCGAGGTCAGTTTTATTTTGTTGAGGTGACAAAGGATTTTTATTTGAAAGCGACCGCCGATTTTTATTGAAGACGACTGGCGATATTTTGTAGTGTGTAGCGTTCGACATTAACCGTCTGTACAAACGCATAAGAACACTAATCGTGACGAAACTTGAAATCCTACAATAATTAAATGTTAAAAAAACTTTTATTTATTTTATATAAATAAATCGTTATAATTTATAAATGAATTCCAAAGCGACCTTTTGAAAATTTGATTTGGACATAAAACAAAATCTACAAGTTGAAAACTCGATGTTTCTACTTTATTAGAAAATTATTATCCAATAGATTCAGATGTTTCTTGTTTCAAGGAAACCCGACTTATATTGGTTCACGTATGACCAATTAAAGTTCAAAACGTTATATTATGAACGACCGCGCCGCTGCAACTCGTTTTATAATTTAAATATAAATTATACATCCAAACATCGTTTTAATAAATGAAATTGTTAATAAAATTAAATATAAACTTAAATAAATCCTCTTATATTACCAAATCATACAATATTGCAAATTCAACCAAATTCGACTATTTCAAAATTAAAATATTATTTTATTATTTAAACTAATAAAATATTCATAATTATTAATTCAAACCATTTAAAATCCAAATAACATTCAAACAAAATTTAAATATTAAATTAAATGGTTAAAAATATGGGTTGTTACATTCCTTCGTCCTTCCAAGAATTTCGTCCTCGAAATTATAAGAAAGGAAGAATGCTACAAATTCAGAAATTTTCACAATTCCAATTAAAAACTTCGCTTCCACTTTAAAAATTAAACCAGTTAGTTTTAATCAATAAACCAGTTAATTTCAATAAGAAACCAAATTCAAAAATTCCCAAAAAGATTTAAAAAAATCTAACACTGTAAATTTTGGAAAAAATTTAGCACTCCCCCTAGTAGGAGGGATATCTGCAATATTGCTGAAACAAAAATAAATACATTGATCCACATGGTCGGAAAATCCAAAATCAAAACTCAAACCCCAAATCAAAAAACAAAATTTATATTTTGCGCAGACGTACCTTTTTGCGAGCATTATTATGCGATAAGTAGTAATCTATACATGAGCTGGCTTAATTATTATGCAAATCTAATCATTTGGCACAACACCAAACAAGCCAGTTTGTCACACATTTTTCATTTTAATTAGTCACTATTATTACCGTGATAGGTTTATAATGGTTATTACCGTGATAAACCGTTATCACGGTTGTTTCTGTGATAATAGGTGGGCATTTCCGTAAAGTTCAAATATACTGGACAGAGTCGTTATTCCAGTTTCTTTTTTTACTTCTCTCCTTTATCACGCTTTTGACTTGCAAAATGTACAATTTTCGATTAGGGTTTCAATTTCCACTGCCGCCCTTCCACCAAAAGTTTTGATCTGCGTTTATCATCCTCTCCGCCTCTTCCTCGTTCCAGTGCCACTTCATCAGGTCTTTCATTTCCTCAAATCTTCAATTCTAAATAATTATAACGATTCTGGTTAATGAAGTGAATGTAGCATAATAATACAAGACCTCATGGATCAAAGTCTTGTCAGGTTGTAAAATGCTTTTGATTACGTTGATCGATTCAGATTCATAATGGATTTTTCATCATATTTTGTTGTAGGAGTTGGTTTTTAGTGAGGTTTCGTACCGGACATTGATTTTGTGATTTAGGGATATTTGTGAACAACTGCTACCTCACGATAGAATTTAATCTTCTTCCCCTCAATTATAATATTGAGCATCATTTTTTCATGTCAGATTTTCTTCTCCTCTACTATCCCTTTGCCTCTACTGCAAATAGCGAGTTGCATGCCCTTAAGCGCTAATTTAATTACCAAAAATCACGCATCCCAGTTTCAAAAGAAAAAAATACACATAATCAACTCAAGGCAGGTGGCTAGTGAATGCCATCCAAAGGGAGAGGCTCAGACCTGGTAGTCGGTTTACTTCAAATCTTATGTATTTTGAGGTTACCTACTTTCACTTCAAATAAATCAGCCCACCTGTCAGGAAGAGGGTATTTTCTTCCCAAAGAAAGCCTGATCTCAAGAAGGTGGTCATGCCATCTGACATTGTTAGGAAACTTGAACCACTCCGCTGAAAAGATTATGTTTACATTTTTTGAATAAACTTCTTTTCTCTTCTGTTTACCCCAGTTAGATTAGTCTTTAACAACTGTGTTAAATTTGAAGTGGCATTTGGCGCTTTCTAAGATTATTTTTAACTCTTATAGCTATTAAGCTATTGTCTCTTGAAACATTGCAAACTGAGCAATATAAATCAAATGTTTTATGATGTGAACCCAAACTTTAAACAAATTTATGTTTTAGTGGTAAAGACAGAAAAATGACAAGTTATTGGCATTGTGTTCCCAGTGCATTACACATTTCAACATACTTTTTTCAGCTCATGCACATTAATGACCAAGAAGCTTGCCATTTACTGGTTGTGATTTTTCTTTATTGATGCATGTATCTTCTGTTGATCAAGTATAATGATTGCTTTATTATCGTAGTTGGGGGTTTACATTATTCGTTTGTGTTTGCACGTATACAATGCAACTTTATTGCTCAGTTATAACCCAACTTCCTCTTCCTTCTCTCTATTCCATCCCCTTGCTATTATTTTCTCTCTTGGTCCAGCTCATTCACTGTTTTCTTGAAAAACATTTAGAATTTGTCTTGGTTGTACTGACAAATGAAATAATAGAAAACAATAATTGTCCCATCGTTGAATCTTATGTCAAATGATTATTTTACTAATAATAAAATAATTTGAGAAAGCATATTGTAACTTATTTAGATGATTGAATTAGTGATGCTAGTTTAATAAATCAGTTTTTAGGAAGTATTTGTCTTCGTTTTCATTATAGGTCAAATATAGTGTAAACGTGTGAAGTTTTATCGGTATAAAATATAAATGTCCTTTACTGAATTGGACTTGGTGTAAAGGTGTAATGTTTTATTAGTATAAACCATAAAGTGGCTGATATTTTTCAACATGCAATGTTCTGAGCTTATTCTACCGTGCTTCTCAGATTTTGGTGCCCAAAAAAAATCATGTCATTTCAAAATGATATCCAGTTAATATGCAGATTGTTCTGTTCACCACTAAATGCACGGCCATAAGTTGTGCACATGCGCAAGCATGAAACCAAAAAAAAGTTAGACATTGCAAATAACTCATGTAGGGAAAGACTAATATTGGTGTTGATCTTCTAGGAAACAATGACAGTTGACCAATCCTCTTTAACAATGGTAAAAATAATCCATGTTAGAGATGTCATCACTGCAAGCAAGTTCATCTATTTTTTTTTCACAGTTTTGTTGTTCCTAATGCTTTCCTTGATCTTATACGAACTTCCTCTTTGCTAACTTTTTTTTATCTTTTTGGTTAACCTGGGAAAGACTTAATGTATTGTCTTTCCAAAATTTGGACAATACATATGGCTACACATGACTTATTATATTATCCTTTTCACAGGTTCACACATGACTTAATGTATTATCTTTTTGAGAAACTCTTGCAGTCTGGGTTTATTATTCTGCTCGTTACTGTTGAATCTTTTTGACACATTATTATTTGCAATATCATAACTTTTTGCCTTGTTTTCACTTAAGGAGTTAACCTTCTTTCAGGAAATGTCGATTCCAAGGACGTGGAATATTTGGATCGCCTACTCTAAGATCAACCTTTGGTAAACATTAACAGTCATAACTGGACATCATAAAGTTCATTTGATAAAGGTGGCGACAGAGATGGATTTTTCTGAAAGGTAACTTGGAATAATTTCACCAACTAATGCAACATTTTCCTAATATAAAGTCATGAGTAGACGTATACAATTCATTGGTTAAGTAATCATAAGATTCTTTGAATAGAGCTTAAGACCACTAATGCAAAATTTAAACTTATCAATTAAAGTACTGAACATGCCTTTTTTTTAAGGTCCATATTTAGATACACTATTCATCCATTAAAACCGAAAATATCAGACAATAACAAGTGTCAGCATTAAGACTCATCAATGAGATACAACAGATCTCTGAAATATAACGGAAGAGGTTCCCATGTTATATGTATATGAGTTAAAAATCATTAGAAAGAACTTTGTTTGTGGGGATGTGTTGGCGTCGCTCAACATAAGCTGAAGGGAACCAGCTTGCTTTGCCTTTGCATTCTCCTTCTGACCATCCTGATGGAGCAACCTGTCGAACGAAAACATAGTCTCCAACCGATAGACTCAGTTCTTTTTCAGCCGCAGCATTAAAAGCATGTATTACCTCAGCAAGGAAATAGTGTGTTTTCTCAGCATGTCTCGGTATTGCAGGAGCATTAAAAGCACGTCTCGGTATTGAACATGTCTTGAGAACTTAAGACCATGGACTAAAATCTTGTTAAGTAACTTTATATAATAATCTCGAATGACAATTTAGGTTTCAATCACCCAATCTAAAGTATCATATTATCGTACACGACTTAAAAATTGTATATTCAGTTCAATCTGAAAATCATTCGAGTTTGAGGCCTATATAAAACAAATTGTGTTAATTATTTAGGTAAGAGATGTTGATATGGTAACAGAGACACGAGTTCTTGGTTTTTGGTGATTAATAATAATTGATAACATGTCATATGCTAATTAACCATTGGCTTCTTATTTATGTTCCATCATGTTTATAATTATTTCATTGTTCTATTGTTTATACAAAAGGTAATTGGGTTTGTAAGAAGAAAATTACTTGAATCCTCAAACTAGGTTAGTAAGGGAAATTCGGTAAATAAAAGAAAGAATATAAGCTGAAGTAATACCAGCCTACAAATTAAGATATTTAAGATAATGAATTGTTGTATGCACTCTCAATAGTGCTGACATGATTTAACTTAAAGAAAATAATTGTCAGTTCAAAAAACTATAATCATAAGAATTAAAGCTTAAGAGCAACTTATCAGTTCGTAGGTTGCAATAAATTAAAAAATGTACACCACTATGAAATGGATAAATGGTTATACTACTGTATATATTCAAAATAGAAGATTTTAGTGTGATAAAGTGGTTCAAGTTATTTAATTATATGGATGTAGTTTGATTGCTGCACATTGACATTCTATTCTATTTGGATGCATTATATGTAGCCATGCATATTTTCTATGCTATCTTGTCTGACACATCATATAGAGCTATGTATTGTAATATGTTGTGTGTTGTATTTTCCAGATAATCAAGTATGATGATATTGAATGCTGACTGACACAATGCTCCATCTCCTAACAAGGTATTTATTTGTTTTCACATTCACTATTAAGCTATTCGTACTGAGTTTTCCCTTTCATATATCTATTTAAAAATAGAGTTGTTTAAGTAAACTTAGTACAAATGGATTTTACCCACTAATTATCGCTGCTGCTCCTTTTCTTTCTACTCGGACATCATTTTATTCAGCTTTTATCTCATGTTTAGTTTATCATCTTTTGTAAGCAGCATTTCGTTTTATATGTCTGTGTTAGTGTATATATGTGTGTTTGTCTATTATATGTGCACACGTACACACACACACACACACACACATATATATATACATATATATATATATATATATATATATATATATGTGAAATCAATGCTAAATGCATCCGCTTTTTTCTCTAAATATCTACTGCACACTTAATAGCAAGACGTGGGTTTTTCATTGACTACTCTATGTAATTCATCTCATGCTGTCAATTTATTTAATGCCAAGTATACAAGTTTATTGTGATTGTTTTCCATTTAGTGGATTTGATTCTTTTAATCTATTTGTATAAGTAAGTAAACTCGCCCAGTTTAACCACTATTTGGGATTTGTGTGCATCTTGAAATACAAGCATCAAACATTGACTTAATTTATTTTAGTGCCAACGTGTTGTAATTTCGTTGCTTGGTAGTTAAGTCAATGTAACATTCAATACTTAGTTAAATATTATTTCTGTCGGGGTGCTAATTAAGACATGCAATTCAAAGCAGATATTGTTTAATAAAAGATTGTTGAATTGTAAGTGTAATTTTGTGATTACTGTTTGCACGTCACATTGGTCTACTGACCATGTCTTACACCCTGTTTAAAATTGAATTTAATATTTTTATATATCTTAAATAGTATTTTTTAGAATTTATAAATCAATATGCACTTATGTTTATCTTTCCGATTGCAACTTCTTTAACTGAACAGTGAATAATTATTTTTTTAGTTTTCTCAATTTATTTCATGTTAACCTGGACTATGGTAAACTTATTGAGTTTTAACCTTGATAGTTATTGCTTTAGTTATTTCCTTATGTTATACTAGTTTTCAGTATGAAAATATTTGTTAGAAAAGTTTCATGTAACATGCGCACTCTGCCGATTTTTAAAGGAAATCAACCAGGGTGGTACTATATCCTGCACAACGGACTATTCTAACTCCTACCAAGGTAAATATTCATTGCCCTTTCCCTTCGAACACATTTGAACTTAATTTTTTCCTAATGTATTTTTGGGTGATCAAGGTTTTTAATGTGAATTTAATATCTTAATGGAGAACTCTACCTCGTTTCTAGCATTTAATATATCATGCATCCATGAAAAGAATAAAAAAAATAGGTATATACTTTAATTCGATTGTCATAACTGTAGAGTAATCGTTTATACAAAAACATTTCAATCATCTCATTCACTGGCCAGACAGTCTTATTCCACATCGTTATTTAGACCAAATAAACAAGGTTGTAAAAAAACAAAAGGGTAAGAAGAAGGCTGTATAAATTTCATAACAATAAAGAAACATAATATTGAGAACAAAATGCTAAAGTTCACAAGCAAATGCCTTTACATTTAGCATGTGCTTGGGTCTACTGGCCTGACAAAGTCAACATCCGATATCGTTTTGTGTGGAGGCATTGCAAAGGTCAACCAACTTTATCTAAACTATAGTATATTTATTGCTGGACATTTCCGCAAAATTTATGCAAACTTTTTAGGCATTTGTGAGAATTAGTAACTCAATTTAGTTTAGTAGTTTAATGCACCTTTTTGATGCCTCCTTTATATGTTGTGGTAAAGTTGACTAGGAAACCGCCAAGTGCATTGACTGTGACTATGATTTGTCGAATATTTGGAGTATATAGGTTTTAATAGTAAGTAGATATAGTTTAAAGTTTGACTTTTAGTTTTCATTTATATTGTTAGAAATCTCAAAATATTAATTCTGTCTTGTACTGTTCAGTATTAAAATGAGTGATGCAGTGACCATAGCAATGTATCTAATATCTAACTTGCATTCCAAGGAAGGGTTTTTTAATGTTAGACTTACACTTACCTATCTTGTATTACAGGTAATGGTGGTTCCTTGACGATGGCATGTGTAGACATTAGAGTTGCAAGACTGAATTTGAAAGATATATGTTGAAGCTATGTTCAAAATTTGTTGTGTATGTTAGTGACGGTATATAACTTACAACATTTTGGCTACATATATGTTTATTATTTTAAATATTGTGTATTATGACTATTTGCAGCTAGCAGAGAATATATTTCTATTGCTATGAAACATATATTATTGTGTATGGAAATGATTTTAGCATTTTTGCAAATGTGATCATATATTATTATGTTGTAGCATTTCTATGTGTATATATGGTTGTTTTCTATGGATGTTTGTGCTTAGATTTATGATGGTTTTAACAGTTACAATCATAATCGTGATCACTATGGAAACAATGATTGCTATAAAATACGATTAGTCACGGTAATAAGCGTGGTACAACTGCATGTTTATAATGGTATTAATAGTTACAATAAGTACAGTTATAACATTAATACCCGTTAGTATTTCTATTTTGCTAACACTTATAACCGTGAGGAAATTATGTATTAATCACGGTTATAACCGTGATAATATCCGTGATAAAATTTACCCATATATGTTGGCTTCACGGTTATAACCGTTAGTAATACTACTCCCCACGGTTATAAGCGTGATAGTCGAGCCTTTATGGATATTATCCACAATAAGGATCAGTAGTGATTTACCCACGTATAAGCGTGACATCCGTGACCAAATTTACCTACGTATGTGTGACGACCGGGAATTTCGCTCGATCCAAATCAGTCGCTAAACCGACCCAGACCGTTCGAAACGCCTGATTGTTTTGAGAACATGACAAAATAGAACGCAGACGAAAGAACATTTCATTGTATATTACAACAATTCCATCAGAATACAAGAATATACAGAGCATGAATAGATAAATGTTACACAGAAAATATCAGAGATTACAATACATTATATAGCAGCGGAAAATAATACAATACACAACTAGAAGAGATATACGGATACAAAGCTTTCCGGATATCGTTCCAGCTGTAAACCAGGATCCTGTGAATATAAATCTGCAAAAACCAAAACTACTAGCTGCCCGTGTCAAAATAAGGGCACCCAGAGTTTAGGTTAAAACAATAAACTCCAGGTCAGTCATGGGACTGGTGTGAGAACTAAAATAGTTATTAATCTTTATTTTTAAAGTTAGGCAAATCAAGGGACCACGCCGTATAACATGGAACGGGTTTCCTCCCAAGAATACCAGTGCATAAAACAAACAGCGCAATGCTAAATAAAGAAAAATGAAGCTATTATAAGACCCAGTTCCCATCACACAATGCAACGCAAGCCGGAGGATAGGGTTTTTACCTTATAATAGCCAAGAATGCTTGATACATTTAAAACAAATTGTTTGATACTATTATAAGTGCATAGTGTATAAAACAACTTCAAATCATAAGTATCAATCATAGGCGGCATAAGCGCCCCATCCCACTATGTCGCCATACTAGGCTCTACAAATAAAACCGCAGAATCACGTATTTGGAAATTGGATTTCCATCTATGAACCGAGGCAAAAGATAGTCCTCAACCGATTCGAGACGCTCTAGTCCGTGTCTCAGGACCCAGACTCAGGTGGGCCCTTGGATCGTCAGGGCCGGTCCACCGATGTGGATTAAAATGCCTGAACACTGCGTTTCCCCGCCCTTTGGGGCGTAGGTGAGCCAACTAAATGACTCCATCGGACCCGGATCGTCCGATCAAACCGAGGCGCCTCGCAACAGCAACAACCACACAGGTGAAAAGTATATAAATGTCAGGGTTGGTAGGTCACTGACACCACCCTAGCTAGAAAGAAACGCATGCCCTCCCTGAGGTCCTCTCCCGTTTCTGGTTCACAACCGGGGTGTGAGGCTCGCGAATTCACGTTACACAAAGCTATGCCACACAGGCGGTGCTTTGATCATCAACCACAAGACTTTGCTTGTCAACAAAAGCCTTGATCATTTGCCACTTAGGCATGCCACACAGGCAATTCACTCTATGCATTTGATATCCATCATTATATAACCCCTGAGCTCGTACGTCTCAGAGAAGGGCGTTAAGCAAGAGAATAAATTCTCCGCCGCCAAACAGATATATATTTAATAGAAATCAATCACACAGACTAAAATCCAATGTCAGACACACAGTCCATTTACAAGTCCGTTCTGGGTCTGAATGAAACCGGAGGCACCTAGTACCCCGCATATCCATCGATCTCCAAGTACGTCTGGACGATCACCAACTGTTTCCATCTTCTTGGGTGTACAGCCCAATCAAGATCATCAGTAATTATCCAAGATCATCAGTATTTATCCCATGAAGTAAAACTGGTAATACTTCATACCTAACACCACGGTGTTATCGGTAAATTCAATTATCATTTCACGTTCAAATCTAATTAAAGATTTAACTATCGCTACGAGCAAAACTGGTGATACTCCATTCTCAATCTTTTCAATCTAATTAAAGATTCATTAAAACTCCACTTAGTTTTAATCTTTAACTGGGTTAAAGAATCAGTGTCATTTTAAAACACGGTTCACGATAAACCCAAAATCACATTCCATTAATTATCGGGTTAAAGAACAAGTGTTATTTAAAACACTGTTCACGATAAACCCAAAAATCAATACCAATTCAATTCCAATTAAATATCATTTAATTGGTACACTTCATTAAATCTAAATAAAAGGATTTAATCCTTTCTCAACTGGGTTCAAGAACAGTGTTAGTCAAGACACCATTCACGACAAACCCAAATCACATTTGATATTAAATACAAGGCTCTGAATAGAAAATATATCGGCTTATATTCAATATCAAATTCTACGACCAACAAATATCGTATTGGAAATAACGATATATGTATATATCTTTCAAATCCCCAAAACAATATCTGTATCATCACGAAATCCAACATCGAAATATTCCGAAGATAATTTCAATTCAAATCCCTTCCAATTCAATTATGGGAAATTCTGGTTATTTTCAAAACCATTTTCAAATCCAATTTATTTATTTCAAAAATAAATAAATTATTATTCTAGTTCAAAACTAGTTCATTTCGATAAAAATCTATTTTTCTCTTTTCAAATATGGAGTTTTTCATCCCAGTTCTTCACAAATCATTTCTTATGATTTTACACAAATTATTACTATTTTTAATAATTTTATCAAGGCCCGTACAGTCGATTTCCATCAACGGTCATCGAACTGCATTTACAGCGACCTTTTTCAAATTTGATTTGGACATAATTCCAAATCCAACCGTTATATTTCTAATTTCTAATATTCGTCAAAAAGCTCTTTTCGATACGAACCCAACGGTTCCGGTTTTAGGAGAATCCGACGGTCGGATCTCCCGCAATATCCATTCGAAGTCAATGGTCGAAATTCGCGAACTGCCGCGGCGCGGCGCGTTCTATTCAGGCCATTATATTATATATATAATATATACTTCGTCGATTTCAATTCAAAACGTGCTTTATAAATCGTTTTAAATTCATTTTCAAAACGGTTTCAACTTCATATTCAATTTCAAATCAAAATTGAATATTCCAATATAAATTCGTTTTAAATTCATTTCAAATCGATTTCAATTCAAATTGATTTCTAATTCAATTTCAGTTCGTTTTCAATTCAATTTCAATTCGTTTTCATTTATATTCAATTTCAATTCGAATTCATTAATATTCAATTTCAATTCGAATTTCAATTCCTTTCAAAATATCAGATTTTGAAATCACTTTCGATATTCATTATAAAATGAATAAAATCGATATAAATATCGTTCACGTCAAAATGGTGTCAATCTAATCAACACGGCTTCCTATATTTCTATTTACAAATATTCTATTTCAAATATTTCTATTCAAATATTTCTATTCAAATATTTCTTTTTCAAATATTTCTATTCAAATATTTCTATTCAAATATTTCTTTTTCAAATATTCGTTTTCAAATATTCTATTTCTAAACTGGAATGAGGCTCAATCAATTACCATATAATGTTAATTATATGGATTTTCTACCACACGTATATAACAGCAATGATAAATCATCAACCATCATCCAAAGTGCGTTCTACACTGTATAAGCATCAAATATAAATATTTAACGCTTATAACAGTGCTGTTGGGCGATGTGTAAAATTTATCGTCCCAATCAATATCAGTCAAATGTGTGTAGATAAACAAATCGTTCGATTTGTTTATATTAATTTATTTCATTTTCATGTTAAAAATTATATTTTCGACTATAAAATATTTTTAACTACATAAATATTTTATTCCATTTCACTTCACATCACACAATCAACTACACTTCAAAATCAAACAAACGAGCATACAAGCCGTCCATGGTCTGTGGACGACGGGTGTCGGGTGCTACTAAACACCGTCTGCATCCTAGTATATATTTTAACTAGAAAACAAAATTAAAAGGTGAGAAGTTCTCACCGACTAGCTAATCCAAACGTCTCGACTCTTCTCAAGTAGAAGTCTTCGCCGTTCTCGCCCTTTGTCACTTTCGTTGTCCGCTTTCGTTGTCCGCTTTCTCTACATATATAAAAATCACATTTTTATACCGCTATTCAATATATAAAAATCGAATTTTTACTTTGTTATTCAATATATAAAAATCGAATTTTTACTTCGCTATTCAATATATAAAAATCGAATTTTTACTTCGCTATTCAACATATAAAAATCGAATTTTTACTTCGTTATTCAATATATAAAAATTGAATTTTTACTTTGTTTAAAATCCAATCTTTTTACTATGAAAAATCTAAACTTTTATGTTCAAAAATCATATTTTGCAACCAAAGTTATATCTATAAAAACTGAATTAAACATAACCTAAAAACTGATTTATATAAAAACTAAATCTTAATAAAAACTGATTTTAAAATAAAACTGAAATTAAAATTGTGTGGATCCACTCACCTTGAATCGCAGCAAAGAAAGAGGTTTATTCAGCTGTCAAGGTGGATCCGTACCTTACGGAGGTGAAGCAGAAAAGAAAGGGGTTGCTGTGCCTCTTCGTCGGAGGTCAGAGGAAGAGAAGGGGTCGGTTGCTGAGGGGAGGGCGTCGGCTAGGTGGGGGGGGGGGGGTTTCGTGGTGCGCGTGTCGAGAAGGGGGCCACGTCGTAGGAGAAGGGGAGGAAGAAGGAGGGACTGCGGAGGAGGGGGGTCTCGGGGTGGTCGGCGCCGCTAGGGGGGCACGTGGGCGGCGGCGCTGCTGCGATGGGGGGCGCGATTTCTCTTTTTTTTTAAAAAAAAAAATCTGTTGAAATGAAAACGGGGAGAGAGGGAGAAAGGAGGGGGGTATAAGGAAAGAATTTTATATTTTAATTAATTTATTATTATTTTTCTCTATAAAAAGTTGACTTTTATTTCGAACTCAAAATTGAGCCCATCGACTGTCGCACATAGCTAATTACCCCCATTCCGAACACAATGGGATATGTATCGTAAGCTGATTCGATCGTTTCGATCAGTTTTCGTCAAAATCAACATATAACTCTATATATTGAATTCGAACGCACATTTTAAATTACTGAGACCACATACGACCTCTAAAAATTCCAGAAAAATATTTTCTAGCTTCGTGTTGACGATACGGTCCTAACAAAACTGGTTTCGTCAAATTCTGAGACTGTTGGAAAAATGGCCATTTTCCAGTCGATTAAAATCAACTGAAACTGGTCAAACGCGTTTTCCTTTGCCACACTCACATATTGATTCGAAAAATTATGAACTTTGAAACCTAGCAATAACTTGACATCACGGATCCAACAAAAGTGGTTTCGTCGAAATCCGAGGTCGTTTGCAAAATTTCCATTTTTAAGGGCCTGAATTCTATAGCGACTATTCAGAATTTTCAACTGGACATATCTTTTTATCCCCGCTATGAAATTTCGAATCTTCGGATTCGTTGGAAAAATATTATCAATTAGATTCTAATATTTTTGGTTTCACTAAAATTCGGTTTGTTTTGCACCCGGTATGTTCAATTGAAGTTTGAAATCGAATTATCGAACTACCGCGCCATTTTCAATTCCTTTTATAATTTAAAATAAATATTTATATTCTAACGACGATCTATATAATATATACGTTCGAATTATATTCAAAATAAATTTCCCTTCGATATTATTTAAAATAATTCATTTTAAATATTCAAAATTCGCTAAAATTGCCAAAATAAAAATTTTAAACTGGCCCAGATTTCCGGGTTTTTACAATGTTGGCTTCATGCTTATAACCGTTAGTAATACTAGTCCTCACGGTTATAACCGTGAGGAAAATATGGATATTATCCACAATAAGCAGGACATCTGTGACGAAATTTACTCACGTATGTCGGCTTCGTGGTTATAACCGTTAGTAATACTAGTCCTCGCGGTTTCAACTGTGTGGGTATGACCCAAGCACATTTGAAGCAAAGCAAAATTCACCCGAATCAGTCTGGAATACTTTTTAGTGATAAATCCACAATAAACAATTTGCTTAACTTTAGAAAATCCTTTTAGAAAGAAAAGGATAATAATAAGACCGACCCACACATAAACACAAATGGTTTTTACCTTACTATAACCCAAAACATTTTTGATATATCAATATCCACTGATATTATAATAGTGTCAATCAAATAACAAATAAGTAACCATCTGGTAGAATGCTTGCATCTCACGCTCTACATATTCATTATAAAATCAAAAACCAAAAGGCACTTATTGGAGAATGGATTCCAACTATGACAAGGTATTGGACCACCTTCCGATCAGTGTACTCTAGAAGGGATACATTGGGGTTCAACAAGATCATCTTGCAACCTGGCCACACATGACCGATCACTCATTCAACTTGAGTGTATCGAATATATTGTCACCCACGGTTGTCGGCTTTCCAACCTTAATCTGTAAGATACAAAAACGAAAGAAGAACAAAATGAATTTTCTCTAGATCGATGACAAATATATCCTGCTTGGGAATGACCCACCTAGCCATGTTGCCTGCCCGATTTCTGTCATTTCCTGGTTGATAAGGCTTGAGGTCACGTTAATCTTTTCAAACCATCATATCATCATTTACTTTGAATGCCACATCGTCAGATTCATCAAATCACTAATTGACATTCACAAATATACTCTAGGTGTTAAGCAACAAAATTTATCCCCCATAAATCTTGGTATATCTGTAAAAATTAAAGTACGTGACCCTCAGGAAATATTCCATCAGACATTCATCCATAACAGTCATCCAGGAAAAGGATGAACCAAAGACACCATCCTACTGCATCCTATATAGGAATCACCCTAAGGATCAGTAGCGAATAGTCCTTGTCATCCGTAAATTCCAATTACGATAGAACCACAGTGTATCTCTTTTATAGGAGTGACCCAAAGATTATAAGTGTTTCTTCCGCTTATGAGGATTTACGGTCTTCAATGCTCCATCTTTATTTCATGCAAGTTAGTTTTAAACGCAACGTTGGTACGAAATGATTTTGGGTCTAGTTCCCATCCCGGTCTCTTCGAAACAACACGTCAAAAGGTCCAATAGAATATTTCATTGATAGTCAGGTTTTTAACTATCAATCTCAATAATATCGTTAATTACATTGGCAGCTCAAACCCTTTGATAAAAACCATTATATCAATTTAGTATTGTTACAGTATCATAAAAACTTTCCATTTCTTTACCTTGGAAATATTATTTTATATTCTTCAAAATCCCCTTTAACTTTACTTCACAAAAACATCGATATGTTATCTACTAAATGGTATAGCTCCAATTACAATTTCTTATATGAAAAAACCAATGTCAAGCGACATTTTATTTAACCCAAATGGTTTTATTAAACTCTTAGACTTAAAAGATTACTCTTAATTCATATCATTACGGAAATATATAATTCAAATTCAAATATTTGCTTTTGTTCCCATTCAACAAAACCCTTCTCATTTCTTTGGAAAAACAACGCTTTTTTACTTATTACATAGAAGAAACGTATTTTAAACCACAACATTTCATTAAGCTCCAAACCTAGGCGAACAATGTTAAATTATATATTGTTTATTTTAAAACCCAATAGTTAATTATATTTTTAAATCTTGCAAATGTTGCAATATAATAAGCTAATCTCAAATCCTTTACCATTAATAACTAATATCATTCCTCAATAATAGTAAAGCCGTTCAAGTTGGGGTAATATAATTACCTCTTACACCTCGATCGATAATGTTCTTATCTTAAGATAATAAAAGTTTGAAACTCAAATATCCAACATATTATCCCCATTTCCATTTATTATTTAATTTAAATAGGGTTTTGTAAACCATTTTCTTTCATTCGGAAACCGACTTTATATTCTAATTCCTTTTCTTAATTCGTTAATTAGTAAATTATTTATCGACCATTTTATCATATTATAAAATTGAATTTGAATATCATTACAAAATCCATTACCGGAATCCTTTTTACCCATCCATTAAATCAATCTCTTTTGAAATTTCCATTTCATTTACATTCATTATACTTAACTAGGAAAATCTTATTAAATCTTCGTATTAGCTTACAAATCTTTTTATTTAAATAGCTTTTATATAATAAATTCAAAAACTTTGATTCAGTTATTAAAATATATTTTATAACTTAAAATTCTGTCAATTTTCCAAAAGATAAAATGACGTCATAAAAACATTGGATGTTAGGCCATCTGTTGCTAATCACATAATCAATACTGTCTATTGATTAAAACATAACAATCGTTGAATATAAGTTCAACGATTAACATCCATTCAGCCATCAACATCCAAACAGGTTATAACATCATTTAGGATAAACATTTCATATGTGAATAATATGAACAATCAATAATATACAATTTATTTGAATCCGGTCGGATCCCTCCAACCTGTTCTTCCCTACATCACAGATCATATATAATTTTATAACAACACACGAACAATAATTTAAACTAAAACCTCCAATACGACATAAATATAATGCCGACAATCATTAAACAAACAACAAGCAACCACGACATCCAATCATCCAATTAATTATGAATTATAGTATTATGAATTAGCACATCAAAAGATTTCAGAAAATTGTGAGAATTAACTCCCTTTTTATTTTCGATTTGATGGTTCAGATCATTTAATTTTAAACATACGTTTAAAATTAAATTCTTGTTGTTTCCAAACCCTTCCAAATTAGCTTAGCAACTTAGCCTCCATTGCTGCGTTTCCAACGTGATTTAGTTCACGTAATTATGTTCATGAATGAACGAATTATAGCCTTTACAATCTCAAAATTTCGATTATATATAAATTAACTAACTAATTAATAAACTCGCGTTAATTACCAAACTTAAGGCTGTTAATTACGTTTTACCATTGGTTGATCCTTCGAAGTCCAAAAGAACCCGACCTCCTTAACTTCTACTTCACCACCTATCTGTGATCACCCCTTTACACACTAAGCCTCCCTATTTCATCACCCTGTACACACGTACATCTCTGCCCCTTTCTTTTCTTTTCAATTTTTTTATTTCTTCGAAGCCCAAGCACAAAAATATCGGCCCACATCCACGTTTCAGCCCGTTTCACAGGTTATCCCTTCACAAACATGCTCACCCGTGATGTTTCTTCCCAGTTTCCTGCACGCTTTCTATTTTTCACGTTTATATACATTTTTTTTTTCTAAATCCCAATAGCCTACTAGGCAAACCAGCCAGCTTACCCTCTCCCCCACTATATTTCTTCCTCTCCTACTTTTGCCGTTTATCCATCCTCCCGGTAAGAAGTCGTCTTCCCCATGCAATAATAACCCACTCCAGTGTGTGGCTTCAACTCCCTCGTTCTCCATCCTTTTGTTAGTATAGGCTCAGGCCCATGCATATACCCACGTTCTTCCTCCTTGATAACATTCTAAACCTCCTTCTAAATTTCCTACTACCCACAAGCGCACCACCTTGATGAACACTGAAGCCCACACTATTATCGAGATAACGAGCTCCCATCCAAACTACACTTTCCGAACAACATTGAGCGACCTCACCGCAGCCCATAAATCACCACGTTTATCTCTAGCAGGAAATAGAAACTCCACTGCCTTTCATATCTATCCACCACCACAAAACCTTACATCCGCGCCCTCGCCCGACCGGAGCCCCGACCCTTGTCTCCACCAACTACTCTGTACCCTAGGCTTACCCGCACCGAAAGACCGACTTCCTCAACCACATCCAATGTCAGTAAACAACATCAGCACATTTCCGATCAATTTTCAACAGCCAAAACCCCTGGCCACCAAACCCGACCGTACTACCTCCAATCACTGTGCCTTCCTCCGACGTTCCACCTCTAGTCACCTTTTGCTCACCAATGCCACCGGTTAGGACATGCTATTCATTTTTGGTCGATGGAAACTTCGTTCGAACCCAATACAAAATCTTTCATCACGAATCCCTTCTTACAAGGATTATAACAAATATAAAATCATATGATTTCATGGAGTAAACAACTTGTTATGATTTTCGGAAGGTTGGGTTTAATTTTGGTTTGTTGTATTTGTTTTTCTTCTTGCGAAGAAGATAGGAAAAACTGGAATAAGTTTGTTGGTTTTTATATAAATAAATCGTTATAATTTATAAATGAATTCCATAACGACATTTTGAAAATTCAGTCTGGACATAAAACAAAATCTACAAGATGAAAACTCAATTTTTCTGATTCATTAGAAAATCATTCTCCAGTAGATTCGGACGTTTCTTATTTCAAGGAAATCCAAGTTATATTGGATCATGTATGGCGAGTTAAAGTTCAAAAAGTTATATTATGAACTACCGCGCCGCTGCAGCTTGTTTTATAATTTAAATATAAATTATACGTTCAAATATCATTTTAATAAACGAAATCGTTAATAAAATTAAATATAAACTTAAATAAATCCTCTTATATTACCAAATCATACAATATTGCAAATTCAACCAAATTCGACTATTTAAAAGTTATTATTATTTTATTATTTAAATTAATAAAATATTCAAAATTATTAAATTCAAACCATTTCAAATTCAAATCAACATTTAAGCAAAATTTTAATATTAAATTAAATGGTTAAAAAACTGGGCTATTAAAACCCAACAACCGGGCCTGACATAGGGTATTTACGTAATAGGGAGCTGATCGCATGGATAGTAATTAGGGTACACGTAATCCTATCGTTATGTAATTAGGTTAACATCTAATCATGTTATGTAATTAGGGTATGCCTAATCCTATTATTAATCCTGCTATTAATTCTGCTATTGCGTAATTAGGTTTAACGCCTAATTCTGTTAATCTTGTTATACTAGTATTGGTGCAGACATAACCTGTTTTAGGTTGTAATTGTGAAGCGTTACTCGATCATTGTTTTTCCTGTCTATTCCGATGTTCTGTTTAGTTTGCCTTATATGACACTGTACCTTTCTCATCCAGTTTTATTTACTATCTTGGTATTTCTATTTTAGGCACATTTGAAAATAACCGAAACTCGGCAGACTTTATGTTTGACCTTTTTTCTTTCGCTTCTTTCTTCCTTCCCCCCCCCCCTCCAGGTCCTCAGAGTGGAAGCACTCAACAGTGACTAGGACTTTCTCTTATAGCTTGGACTTGGATTTCTTGAGATGTATCGTTTGCTACTTGCTCTCTATTCAAGTATGGCGTATGGCAAGGGACATGATTTTATGTACTCTGATGTTGGTTTTATGAGATAGATTTGATGTAACTTGTTTGAGACGAAGTTTTATTTTAAATAATGAAGCTGAAATTTTCCGTTGCTTATTTTATATCTGTCTTGTAATTTTTTTGTATTGTTTGCCTATTGTGCTTCACGAAACTTAAAGCATTCTATTATGAGTAACATTAACTGACGTGGGGTGTTACACTTTGACCTGAGCTCAACCCTCCAACTCCTGTACATGCGAAATATAAACCCATAGAAAACATGCATAGTACCCTATATAAACCGCCACCATCATCGACGAACTGCTCCATCCACTGACTGCCATCCTTCACCAAACTCCGCCAATGCCATCATCTCACCATCACCTCCTACTCCCCAGTTGATCCCAAGCCTAAATCCTAACTGCTTGGTAGGAAATGATTTTTTAGTGGATGGAGTATTCAGTTGGTATTTAGTTCCATTGTTTTCTCTTTGGTTTGCAGAATGAATTGAAGAAATATGGTCATGCATATATATAGCCAAGAGATTAGAGGATATGATCAATGTCTTTCACATGTTGTACGTATAGGTCTATAGATATTTTAAGGTAGGGGTGCATGAATTTCTACCTTACAAAGTTTGTGTATTGATTGATGTTATATATAGCACATACAGTTTGTACTGTCACCTTCGAATGGTACATATAAGTGCAAATTCTTCTTGCTTAGGCTGTGTATAATGGGTATAGGCATGTGAATTTTATTTAATATATATACTACACATTTGTATTTTTAGGGTAGTTGTATTACTTAATGCTTAAGTATGCAATTAATAGGCAAGACATGTGCAAGTGTACTTAAATTAGTGTTAGGGTAGGTACTATATTAACTAGGTCGGCTTGAATATATGGGTGTGACATTTATATTTTATTTAATTTAGTTGATCAAATGTTTAGTTTTTATACAGTTAATATAATTCTACTGTATTTAATGTTGGACGTTTAATATTTGTACAGTCATACACGATCTTCAAATGCAATAAAAATGGACACACTGCTATGTCATGATGTTTCGGATCCAATGAAATTCATTTCATCGAAATCCGACTCCGTTTGCAAAAACGGCTTTATTTTTATTTTAATTATTCATCAGTTTATGTTTAAATATCGCACGCTCACCAAACAATTCTGATTGACCCCAAATTTGAAATCTGACAACAATTAGTTATACGTATTCCAATAAAATTCGCTTCATCAAATACGGAGGTCGTTTGGCAAATGAGTATTCTTAAGGCTTATATAATATTGATATATAATATAAGTAATCTCAAACAATTAAATTCAATTAATAATAAATTATTACTGTCACATAAATCCAAATGGAATAATATATCACTTCATTGTAAGACAACATGGAATTATAACTCAACATTAACATTTTCGAGTAAAACGATATCCAAATTATATAGAAATCCTTATTTAATTTATTAAATAAACATTATCGTTTATATAGGAATTCGTAGAGACTATTTGAAAAATCTATTTAGACATAACTCATAATTTACAAGATAAAATCTTGATTTTTCTCTTTTATTAGAGAATTTTAATCTAATAGATTCTAATGTTTCTTGTTTCATACGATTCCGACTTAAAACGGATTATGTATATTCAACTGTAGTTCAAAACTCAATATTACAAACTACTGCACTGCTGCGAGTTTGTTTAAAATTAAATTTAAATTTAAATTTTTAAACGTCGTTTATTAACAAATTCTATATTAAAAACCCATTAATATTTCAAAAATAATATTTAAAACAAGTTTAAATATTTGAATTCAAATGACTGAAAAATCTGGATCGTTATAGGATTGCTACTCGGGTTGGTCGACTTACAATAAAACAACCCAAAAGATATGGTGATTGGAACTATCTTAGCTTTTATGGTAATTTGGACTGTGCTCTTCATGTACTCCAAGATGAGCTGATGGACCTTGATGAGGTCATGGATTCGAGTGATATAAGTGGATTTGTGCCATAGAGGAAGAGATGCAATCGTTGATGAAGAACCAAACATGGGAGTTGGTTCCATTTCCTAAAGGAAACCATGCTATTGGGTGCAAATGGATACGCAAGGTGAATGACGATTGTGATAACCGTAGGAATCGAACCCCTAACCTCCTAGAAAGTAATACCACATACTAACCACTGTGCTAAAAGATCTTTGTGTTAACTTTTCGAAAGAGGCTTTATAGACTACCCCCTTAAAGAGCCATACATCCTCGTTGGATCATATCACTCACCACCCAGGCGTTGTGCATGTAACCTACATCAGTACCACACCGATTGGCATCCGCAGCATCATACATATAATTACGGCTGGGTATTGGCTCTGATACCATATATGACAACCGTGGGACTCGAACCTATAACCATATGGAAAGCAACACCACACACTAACCACTGTGCTTGTAACGACCCGGGGAATTTGCAATCCTAGATATCGGCATACAACACTATGTCGACTATTCAAGCATCGGAAACACCGGATAGTCCATGAAAGAAATTAGAGGGTCAGGATAGATAAGATAAAAACTTAGAATAGAAGAAGAAGAACATACAACATCAGAGTAAACACGAATCTCACAGCAGAACTAACAATATATAATAGATACATATCTTTGAAATAAAATCGTATATGTATACAATAACATTATCAAAGTATATCACTTACATCACAGCGGAAATAACTATAGCTATATAATCCTGAAGCCTCCTGCTCCAAGCTCTTTAAGTATATCTGAAAAATCCTGACTAGTTGACTGCCCAAACAAAATTGGGCACCCAAGAGTTTAGGGAAAACAAAACAAAATAAACTCTGGGTCAGTCATGGGACTGGTGTGAGTAAAACAATTTAAAAACAGTTTGAGCAATAAAACGATATCTCATAAGACCACGCCGTATAACGGAATGGGTTTTTCCCTTATGAGAATCCAAAGCATTTGATTTAACATCAAAAATCCTTTTGAACGAAATGATAAACTTTATATCAAACTCTTTTGATATTATAATAGTGTCTATCAATCACAACTAAATAATCATCTAGTAGAAACGCTTTCATCTCACATTCTACATATATAGTATACAATCAAAACCGCGAGCACTTATTGGGTAATGGATTTCCAACTATGATAAGGTATGGAACCACCTTCCGATAGTGTACCTCTAGAGAGGAATACACTGGGTTCAACAAGAACATCTTGCAACCCGGCCACATATGACCGACCACTCATTTCGCTTGAGTGTATCAAATGTATATCACCAACGGTTGGGATCAGCAACCGTTTCCCAAATGGGATAGCATCGAATAGATTAAGGAATGAAATGAATATCTATAGATAGGTGATAATACACCCTAATTGTCAGCAACCCACTTAGCCATGCTGCCTGCCCGATTTTTGTCATTTCCCGGTTGTGAGGCTAGAGGCCACGCTTATCTCTGACAGTTCACACAATTATTCACTTTGAATGTCACATCGTCATACCCATCAAATCACAAATTGATTTCTCTAAAAATACCATGGGTATATAGCTAAGAGAAACGAATTCCTCCGCCACCAAACGTACATACGTTTGAAGAGATCAACTTACGTGATCCATTAAATACACTTTGTCAGACATTCTTCCATACAGGTCGTCCTGGGACAGGACAAACCGAAGGTACTATTCTGTAAGCAGGACAGCCCTTACGTAATTCCATCTTCGATTATCTTCATCATACTTGATTGCAACGCTAACGCCCATACAGAGTGGTTTTCAGATAAAGAATCTGATCCCGGCCTCTCCGTATTGACAATGGAAAATTGGTCAAAAACTTTGATAGTCGGTGAGTTAAATACCAAAGAAAAACACGTGTGCAAACAGCGATATTATTTCCAGATGGAAATTCTATCGATCAATCATCATTTAACGTTTATCTCTTTAGTTCATTAATGTAACACCCCACCTCCGCTAGGGTCACTCACAAAGGGATTGCACTAGGTTTGGTGAAGCATTATCGAGGTAAACATGCACAGAAATATTACAAGACAGAACATATATAAAACAGCGGAAGTAAAACAAATTTCATTACCTTATAAAATAAGGTCTAAAGCCTTTTACATCAGAATACATCAAAACCTGTCTTGCAATAGTAAAGAAGCATAAAACCTTTTCATAAATTATTCCCCAAAATAAAGCGGTGAAGCTGCCATAGCCAAGAGAAGACCAGGCTATACATGATGACCTCCAAGCATAAGAGGTCTGAACTGAACAACAACATTTCCTCCCTGAAAACCTGGGGGGGGGGGGAACGGAAGACAAAGAGGCGAAAGGAAACGGGGTCAGTCATAAAGACTGGTAAGTCCTATCTACTTCAGCATAAAAACAGGTAAAAGTAACATGACATGCATAAACTGAAATTAAACATGAGGATGACGACAAGATAGATAAACTAAACCAAGATAACAGGGTGAACTACGGTATCAAGATAAACCAAGGTATCATGATAAACTACGGTGTCAAGATAAATCAAGGTATCACATCATCAGGTTTCTATCAAGTATACTATCCCAAGGTATCTATCATGTATAACATCCCACGGTATCTATCATGTATAACATCCCAAGGTATTTATCATGTATATTTGCTCTGCACCTCTCGTACTAGTATCCCAACCCGCGTCATGTGTTAACTATGAATGTCCCTTGCCCAATGTCATGTAATGGTCCATGTCAACCTAATATATAGCATATGTAGGTTTTCCCAACTCGTATGTTTCTTTCCATGTATAAGTTCAGTCCTTTCCCGTAGGCCGTACTGGCTTTCCCATGCAAATCTATACCACCTCAACGTAGTACCATTTTATCGTTGAGGTTGTTTTGGACTGCTACCCTTGATCTGGTTATGTTTTCTTACCATGAACTATCGCGTGTTCACTTAGGATTTATGCCACCTAGGACCGCTAGGGATTATGCTACCTAATGAACGTTTCCGTAACTTGGTTTGGGTTTTAGCCACCTAGGACCACTAGGGATTATGCCACCCTTCAACCACGCCCTTTGTCCCACGTGTATATCGTGAATCGTTTTCCATGTCTAGACGCACATGTGTCTCAATGTGCCATCCGAGTTCCGTGCCAGGGCAAATCGAGAAATACGGAACTCGGTCAGGAGCTTTAAGTCGTCTGCTGATGCAGATATCAAGGTATGTTTTTTTGTATCCGTGGCTATGGTCCCACGTGACCCCTCCCTCAACTACTGAAAGGCAATCCAAGAAAAAATCATGTATGAGAACTACATCCCGGCCCCACTATGCCCCACTTACCTATTTGCCAACCTCACCCATAACTCGATAGCAAGTATATGGTCTGTTGGGAGTTCTCTGCCTTTCCGTACGTACACGATTGACTAAAGATGGTAGGTAGTCGGCGACGTGCTATCCAGGGCAAAAACAAGTATCGTCGACTCCACGCTAATCCATCCCAGTCTTTAGGTCACTCGCATAGCAACCAAGGCATACTCTTGGTTCTTCTACCGCAGACCTTAACCTCTTGTGAGCCCAGGCGGATCATCTGCAACCTCACAGAGGGATACCAAGAGTATCCTCACGTCCCCCGAAGCTACCGCTTCGTCACCCAGTTCGTTGGAGCCTTTATCTAAGTCAGATAGTTCGCTCCTCCACGTGTGTTCAAGCGATGACCTACCGTATCGGGTTACTCATCTATCTGTGAACTGGTCCAATTTCCTTGACTAAGAATTATCACTTAGTTATCCTTATCTAAGGTTTACCACTTAGCTTCTCTTCCCGCTATCCTTGTTAACTACGATTTTCAACCTAGTCCCCTGAGCTAGGGTTTTGTCTAACGGGTTAAGTGTTGTCGTTCACGTTCATGACTTAACCCGCCTACGAATCATGTCAAGATTGGCTAAGTATTTAAGTTCAAGACTTAGCCCTACAAGTTGGTTGAGTATACCAAGAAGCTCATGACTTAACTCTATCAAGTCAAATTGGTTAAGTATTTGTTTGTCTTAACCCTATCAGATTATCGTGTTAGATTGATTAAGCATAGATTATCTTAATCCCAACAGATCATCGAGTCGGATTGGTTAAGTATGGGTTAGCTTAACCTCATCCACTAATCGTATTACAATGGTTAAGTATATTCAAAAGGTCTTGTGACTTAACCCTATCAGGTCCGCGTGTTAGATTGGTTAAGTATAGGTTACTTAACCTCATCAAATCATCATGTATAATTGGTTAATTATAATTACTTAACCCCATTAAATTATCATGTTAAGTTGGTTAAGTATCGGTTACTTAACCTCATTGAATTACCAAGTTTAGATTGGTTAAGTGTTTAACTTAACCCCATCGAATTACCGTGTTTAGATTAGTTAAGTGTAGGTTACTTAACCCCATCTAATTACCGTGTTTAGATTAGTTAAGTCTAAGTTACTTAACCCCATCTAATTACCAAGTCGGATTAGTTAAGTGTAAATTACTTAACCTTTTCATGTGGCATTAATTAGATTAATGCACCCCAACCTCTCACATTAGACTTTGTTGTGGTTACTAGTTAAGCCGGGTGGGTCCGGGTAGCTTTACACCGCAACCTAGTCTAACCTCGGGTTTTAAGTGCTATATGACCAACTACTCACATTGGGTCCTATTGTTTGTAGCCACTAGTTAAGCCGGGCGGGTCCGGGTAGATTTATGCTACAAACTCAACCCAACCTCGAGTTGGCCACTTTCATGTTTGGTCTAGTGTCATATTACACCTACAACCCATACGTGTCTAGTTTCAAGTCCCATGTTTACCCCACATGTCATGTCCACATTTAGGTGTATCGTGAGTGTCATATTTTCATGAAATCCCATGTCAAATTATCATGTCATAATCACGTTCGCCTAACCTACCCCAAATCGTGTTTCCAACCCAAGTAAAAGAGAGTCAACATAGTAAGGGTACTATGCTACATATTGGCCTCAAAACATGCACGATATCAAAAAGGGATTGGCCACAAACATGCATGGTATCATAAGGGGTTTGGCCTCAAAATATGCATAGCATCATAAGGGGTTTTTGGCCTCAAACATTCATAATGTCACAACGGGATTAGCCACAACATGCATAGTATCATAAGGGGATTTTGGCCACAAACATGCATGATAACACAAGGGGTTTCGGTTCATTTACATGCATAAGCCCCAAAGTCAAGTCTTTTGCCAATGTTTCACAAGTCAAATGGTTCCCAAAGGTTCATGCTAACATTCCATAGATAAAGATTCAAACTTGCAAGATAAACTAGGTTAAACATAACATGAGTGGCATGATTAAGTCGCTAAAACTTAGCCCAAGATCATAGATCATAGAAAAGGGGCAAAATTAGGTTCACATAGGCTAGCATACTTATGTTTCATCGCATTTTATTCCATGTCACATTAGAACCACCGTTAGAATCTACAAGTAGCTAGAACTTACATAGCGTGGCAAGAGGGCTAGGAACATGAATCGTCTTGACGAAGAAAGGTGGCTCCTTTGTTGAAGAATCGTCATGAAATTTGCGTAGCAACGTTGATCTACCCTCAATTTGATGTAGGAAGCTTGCACCTTTTGATTTGAACCCGATTTGAATGCATAAGCCCTTGGAATTGGAGATGGAGGCCATGATCAAGATAGATTTTGGTAGCACTTAGTTGCTAGAATGATTTTTAGTGATTTAGGTTAGGTCCTAGGGTGTTTTTATAGAGATTAGGAGTAGTTTAGGCCCTTAGATTAACCCTAGGATAGATCTGAACCCTCAAAACCCGTCATAGGCCAATAGACCAGACCCAAAAGCATGTCTTGAGGAACAAGTCAGGTACACCCAGGCCAAACTGGCCGACCACCCAAGTCGACAGGGGTGTCGACTGGGCAGTCGACACCAGCTGGGGTGTGTTGACTCCCAAGTCGACTCCCCAGTCGACTTGGGGGTGGCGGGAATTTTCCCGCCTGTCCTGCTTGGCTGAATTTGAATTCTGAATTCAAATTTGAACTGTTTTTGAACTTGAAATTTTCTGAAAACTTTGACGGGCCATAACTGGGTCATACGGACTCCGATTTTCGAAAACTCGGACTCTATTTCGCGTATTTTTCCAAGACGAACGCAATGGCGCAACCCGTTCTCCTGATTCAGATTTTATAATTAAATTCTGCCTTGATTCTTGTCTTAGCATGTTGTAAAAATCCGGATTGTCACATTCTCCCCAACTTAAAGGCTTTTGTCCCTGAAATCTCCAAGTTAGGAAGAACGTATCCTACCATCCATCATCCATCTACTCAAAACATCATTCACAGGCAACCATTGTCCTTAGATGATTTCTAATGCCATATGAACATATGCAGAATGTGTGTGTATATGCTCCTTAGCTAATGCTAATGATCAGGCCTGAATAATCTTTCTAATGCAAAATATGTTTAGTGCCATGAGTCCAACATGTATGCAAATAGTCCTAGTCATATATACACTATATGTGTGCACAAACATTCATTCATATGCAACATCCGCATGACAACACATTCAATTTCATCCATAAACAAGTATAAATACTCGTGCATATGCAATACGAAATGTGAGTGCGTCGATCTAGTATCTAATCTGTATTCGCGCATCCACGAGCAACCACTTGCAACCATTTGCAACCATATCAATCATAACATGTTTCAAATACATGTTTACATCCATAGGGTCCTACCTAAGGTTCCCAAGATAAGATCGAGGAGATAAACAAGACAAACTCCTTACGGGGTTTGTAACAGAAACAGGACCGAGAGGATATCCACCAAGCGATAGCATGCAAGTAAGCTCTACAGGTGAACCAAGGATCAAAGATATACTCTTAAAAAGAGACATGATGCGCGCGTCTAAGCCGCATTTCCATGAGCTTAATTCCATTGTGCCTTGACCGCCTTTGACTTCATGATTTCGTAGCTCCTTGATTCCTATTTCCAAGGTATGAGTTGGAACCCATTTCACTGTCGCCTCTCGTTTCACTTTCACTTATTCTTTCCCTAGTATACTCGGCTCAAACATATTTGCGTACTCATGCAAGCTCTCCAAAATTCACTAGTGAATTTTGGATCTCGTTTACCGATGCCAATCCATGTTACCACGTGCACTTACTAGGGTGATTCCTATAACCCATGCTCAAACGGAATGAACCATCCATCTTATTGGCGAACGTTACTCGATTGGATCAGAGATTTCTGATAAATGCATCAAGAGATTCTAGGTAACTAACCATGACAGAACCCAGAAGGTTACACGAGACTTCGAGGGTATTACCAAGGCAAGTTAAGAGTTTAACTATCCTCCTTTCAAAACCGAGAATGGCATCCATTACTGGATCACCACTTCATCCCTAGAATCCATCCATAGCTCAACAATAGAAGTATTGCTTCTAATCTCAACACTTGGCATAGACGTTCTCAAATCCAAACAAGTCATGAATAAATGGACCGACTCTCCAACCAGATTTTTGGGACTAAAGTGGGATCTTCTACCATGCTAGTACTAAGGTGCAGAGACTTAACTATCGAGGCAGACTTAAATGATGCGATGATCAAAACAAAGTCTAGACGGGATTATAGAAAAGAAAGGCTAAGCCTTTAACAGAAACGGTACCATTCCTCTTAGGTACGCTAGAAATGAGAGCATACAATTTCCCTCTCGCTGATCTTGTCCATATCTTCCTTTGTGGATCAAGCCATACCAACAAGTTGCTTATTCTTAAGATCGTGTCCTTTATCCTTGCTATTATTATCCCTTCTTATAACTTCGGTAACAGGTCTCTCGAGAACTTCCTCCATAGCACGGGAAAACACTTACAAAGCTAGACAAGGATTAGTCGCAGTTAAAACTACTGTGACTACAGATGGAGGAAAGAAAGGAAAAGAGATCCAATCAAGGGAACAAAGGATAGTGCTAATGGCTTTTGGGGAATAGCCTTTAAAAACTTTTCTTGAAAAATGCTTCTTTGTAAACGGTTTCTCAAATAGTTTTCAGAAGGTTTTAAAAACTTTTGCCCAGTCTGGTAACCTTCTGCTCTGATACCAAATGTAACACCCCACCTCCGCTAGGGTCACTCACAAAGGGAATGCACTAGGTTTGGTGAAGCATTATCAAGGTAAACATGCACAGAAATATTACAAGACAGAACATATATAAAACAGCGGAAGTAAAACAAATTTCATTACCTTATAAAATAAGGTCTAAAGCCTTTTACATCAGAATACATCAAAACCTGTCTTGCAATAGTAAAGAAGCATAAAACCTTTTCATAAATTATTCCCCAAAATAAAGCGTTAAAGCTGCCATAGCCAAGAGAAGACCAGGCTATACATGATGACCTCCAAGCATAAGAGGTCCGAACTGAACAACAACATTTCCTCCCTGAAAACCTGGGGGGGAAACGGAAGACAAAGAGGCGAAAGGAAACGGGGTCAGTCATAAAGACTGGTAAGTCCTATCTACTTCAGCATAAAAACAGGTAAAAGTAACATGACATGCATAAACTGAAATTAAACATGAGGATGACGACAAGATAGATAAACTAAACCAAGATAACAGGGTGAACTACGGTATCAAGATAAACCAAGGTATCATGATAAACTACGGTGTCAAGATAAATCAAGGTATCACATCGTCAGGTTTCTATCAAGTATACTATCCCAAGGTATCTATCATGTATAACATCCCACGGTATCTATCATGTATAACATCCCAAGGTATTTATCATGTACATTTGCTCTGCACCTCTCGTACTAGTATCCCAACCCGCGTCATGTGTTAACTATGAATGTCCCTTGCCCAATGTCATGTAATGGTCCATGTCAACCTAATATATAGCATATGTAGGTTTTCCCAACTCGTATGTTTCTTTCCATGTATAAGTTCAGTCCTTTGTCGTAGGCCGTACGGGCTTTCCCATGCAAATCTATACCACCTCAACGTAGTACCATTTTATCCTTGAGGTTGTTTTGGACTGCTACCCTTGATCTGGTTATGTTTTCTTACCATGAACTATCGCGTGTTCACTTAGGATTTATGCCACCTAGGACCGCTAGGGATTATGCTACCTAATGAACGTTTCCGTAACTTGGTTTGGGTTTTAGCCACCTAGGACCACTAGGGATTATGCCACCCGTCAACCACGCCCTTTGTCCCACGTGTATATTGTGAATCGTTTTCCATGTCTAGATGCACATGTATCTCAATGTGCCATCCGAGTTCCGTGCCAGGGCAAATCGAGAAATACGGAACTCGGTCGGGAGCTTTAAGTCGTCTGCTGATGCAGATATCAAGGTCTGTTTTTTTGTATCCGTGGCTATGGTCCCACGTGACCCCTTCCTCAACTACTGAAAGGCAATCCAAGAAAAAATCATGTATGAGAACTACATCCCGGCCCCACTATGCCCCACTTACCTATTGGCCAACCTCACCCATAACTCGATAGCAAGTATATGGTCTGTTGGGAGTTCTCTGCCTTTCCGTACGTACATGATTGACTAAAGATGGTACGTAATCGGCGACGTGCTATCCAGGGCAAAAAAAAGTATCGTCGACTCCACGCTAATCCATCCCAGTCTTTAGGTCGCTCGCATAGCAACCAAGGCATACTCTTGGTTCTTCTACCGCAGACCTTAACCTCTTGTGAGCCCAGGCGGATCATCTGCAACCTCACAGAGGGATACCAAGAGTATCCTCACGTCCCCCGAAGCTACCGCTTCGTCACCCAGTTCGTTGGAGCCTTTATCTAAGTCAGATAGTTCGCTCCTCCACGTGTGTTCAAGCGATGACCTACCGTATCGGGTTACTCATCTATCTGTGAACTGGTCCAATTTCCTTGACTAAGAATTATCACTTAGTTATCCTTAACTAAGGTTTACCACTTAGCTTCTCTTCCCGCTATCCTTGTTAACTACGATTTTCAACCTAGTCCCCTGAGCTAGGGTTTTGTCTAACGGGTTAAGTGTTGTCGTTCAAGTTCATGACTTAACCCGCCTATGAATCATGTCAAGATTGGCTAAGTATTTAAGTTCAAGACTTAGCCCTACAAGTTGGTTGAGTATACCAAGAAGCTCATGACTTAACCCTATCAAGTCAAATTGGTTAAGTATTTGTTTGCCTTAACCCTATCAGATTATCGTGTTAGATTGATTAAGCATAGATTATCTTAATCCCATCATATCATCGAGTCGGATTGGTTAAGTACGGGTTAGCTTAACCTCATCCACTAATCGTATTACAATGGTTAGGTATATTCAAAAGGTCTTGTGACTTAACCCTATCAGGTCCGCATGTTAGATTGGTTAAGTATAGGTTACTTAACATCATCAAATCATCATGTATAATTGGTTAATTATAAGTTACTTAACCCATTAAATTATCATGTTAAGTTGGTTAAGTATTGGTTACTTAACCTCATTGAATTACCAAGTTTAGATTGGTTAAGTGTTTAACTTAACCCCATCGAATTACCGTGTTTAGATTAGTTAAGTGTAGGTTACTTAACCCCATCTAATTACCGTGTTTAGATTAGTTAAGTCTAAGTTACTTAACCCCATCTAATTACCAAGTCGGATTAGTTAAGTGTAAATTACTTAACCTTTTCATGTGGCATTAATTAGATTAATGCACCCCAACCTCTCACATTAGACTTTGTTGTGGTTACTAGTTAAACCGGGTGGGTCCGGGTAGCTTTACACCGCAACCTAGTCTAACCTCGGGTTTTAAGTGTTATATGACCAACTACTCACATTGGGTCCTATTGTTTGTAGCCACTAGTTAAGCCGGGCGGGTCCGGGTAGATTTATGCTACAAACTCAACCCAACCTCGAGTTGGCCACTTTCATGTTTGGTCTAGTGTCATATTACACCTACAACCCATACGTGTCTAGTTTCAAGTCCCATGTTTACCCCACATGCCATGTCCACATTTAGGTGTATCGTGAGTGTCATATTTTCATGAAATCCCATGTCAAATTATCATGTCATAATCACGCTCGCCTAACCTACCCCAAATCGTGTTTCCAACCCAAGTAAAAGCGAGTCAACATAGTAAGGGTACTATGCTACATATTGGCCTCAAAACATGCACGATATCAAAAAGGGATTGGCCACAAACATGCATGGTATCATAAGGGGTTTGGCCTCAAAATATGCATAGCATCATAAGGGGTTTTTGGCCTCAAACATGCATAATGTCACAACGGGATTAGCCCCAACATGCATAGTATCATAAGGGGATTTTGGCCACAAACATGCATGATAACACAAGGGGTTTGGGTTCATTTACATGCATAAGCCCCAAAGTCAAGTCTTTTGCCAATGTTTCACAAGTCAAATGGTTCCCAAAGGTTCATGCTAACATTCCATAGATAAAGATACAAACTTGCAAGATAAACTAGGTTAAACATAACATGAGTGGCATGATTAAGTCGCTAAAACTTAGCCCAAGGTCATAGATCATAGAAAAGGGGCAAAATTAGGTTCACATAGGCTAGCATACTTATGTTTCATCGCATTTTATTCCATGTCACATTAGAACCACCGTTAGAATCTACAAGTAGCTAGAACTTACATAGCGTGGCAAGTGGTCTAGGAACATGAATCGTCTTGACGAAGAAAGGTGGCTCCTTTGTTGAAGAATCGTCATGAAATTTGCGTAGCAACGTTGATCTACCCTCGATTTGATGTAGGAAGCTTGCACCTTTTGATTTGAACCCGATTTGAATGCATAAGCCCTTGGAGTTGGAGATGGAGGCCATGATCAAGATAGATTTTGGCAGCACTTAGTTGCTAGAATGATTTTTAGTGATTTAGGTTAGGTCCTAGGGTGTTTTTATAGAGATTAGGAGTAGTTTAGGCCCTTAGATTAACCCTAGGATAGATCTGAACCCTCAAAACCCGTCACAGGCCAATAGACCAGACCCAAAAGCATGTCTTGAGGAACAAGTCAGGTACACCCAGGCCAAACTGGCCGACCACCCAAGTCGACAGGGGTGTCGACTGGGCACTCGACACCAGCTGGGGTGTGTCGACTCCCAAGTCGACTCCCCAGTCGACTTGGGGGTGGCGGGAATTTTCCCGCCTGTCCTGCTTGGCTGAATTTGAATTCTGAATTCAAATTTGAACTGTTTTTGAACTTGAAATTTTCTGAAAACTTTGACGGGCCATAACTGGGTCATACGGACTCCGATTTTCGAAAACTCGAACTCTATTTCACGTATTTTTCCGAGACGAACGCAATGGAGCAACCCGTTTCTCCTGATTCAGATTTTATAATTAAATTCTGCCTTGATTCTTGTCTTAGCATGTTGTAAAAATCCGGGTTGTCACAATTAATTTATTTATTTCCTATATATTCAACATTCCTTATTTTCTAAATTCAGAAAATATACGTTATTAATCATTGGAAAACATTTCCATCTCTTTTACACGTATCACTGTCATTCCAGTATTCTTTATCATCAAACATTTCATTTTCTATGATTAGAAAATATCTCTGATTATATTTGGAAAATGTTTCCAAAACTCATTCATTGGATTTAACCAGATGTTTAAATAAAACATCGCTATGCCAACTCAAAACCTTACACTCATTATCTAAATTCACTTAACCAATCTTCATTGTCGAACCTTAACAATTCCATAGTTAAAAACGAAGCCAATCAAGTTGGGGTATAACTACCTCTCAGGCCTTAACTGAACAACATTTCTAACTTCGAAACAGACAAAGTTCACCCTTTTAAACCTTTAACAAACTTCTTTACGTAACTCTCTTTTGAATATATCTCTATTCGATAACTCTTTCCTTCAAATAAACAATATTCGACGTTCTCTTTTCGAATAGCCATATTCGATTAACTCTATTCAATTAACACTATTCGATTAACTCTAATCGATTTACTCTTATCAGTTAGCTCTATTTGATTAACTTTATTCTATTAACTCTATTTGATTAATTCTAATTCGATTAACTCTATTAGATTAACTCCACTCGATTAACTCCTTTCAATTAACTCTAACTCGATTAACTCTATTGAATTAACTCTAATCAATTGACTCTTATCAATTAAATCCTACTGAGACGACCCGAAACCCCGTTCGGACGGCGGCAAGGGTAATCCTTGGAATATAACACAGAAACAGATAACAGCAAAACAGAAATAAATAAATACACCAGAAAATAAACAATAAAATATACTGGATAAAAGTAATCATCAGAGTTACACAGTATACAGGATCACTTAGTACAAATACAGTTCAGCTATACATAAATGTCTACAGCGGAAAACAAACATAATATGTACAATAGGAGCTGAACAGCATAAAATAGATAAATAATAGAGTCCATCTTCAGCTTCAGCTATCCAGAAAGAACCAGCTAAACCTGAATACAAGGATGCCCGTGTAGAAAAAGGGGCACCCGAGTTTGAAAGTGAAACAAACTACGAGTCAGTCATGGGACTGGTATGAGAGATCTACTCAATACATTTATAATATGGCTAATCACAGGACCACGCCACTTTCGTGGAACGGGTTTACTCCATTGGATTGCCAGTGCTTTAAAACAATTCATTCTTTTAAACATCGCAATGCTTTTTATAAAAATGAAGCCATTATAAGACTCAGTTCCCATCACACAATGCAACACACGCCGGAGGATAGAGTTTTACCTTATAATGGCCAAAATATGATTGATATGAATAAAAAAAGCATTTGATATTATTACTAGTGTTTATATGTTTTGAAAACAATTTCAAATCATAACTATCAATTATAGACGGCATGGGTACCATATATCATGTCGCCATATATATATACAATCAAAACCGCACAGTCACGTATTTGGAAATTGGATTTTCGTCATGAACCAAGGCAAAAGATACTCCTTACCGAATTCGAGACTGCCTAGCCCGAGTCTCAGGATCAGAATGCATCGACCCTTGGATCGTCAGGGCCGGTCCACACGGAGTGGATTAAAATGCCTGAACACTACGTTTCCCCGCCCTTTGGGGCGTAAGCGAGCCAATAAATGACTCCATCGGACCCGGATCATCCGATCTAACCGAGGCGCCTCGCAACAGCAACAACCACATAAGTCAAACTCGTCAGGGCGTGTAAAACCACTGACGCCACTTCTAGCTAGGAGGAAACGCAGGCCCTCCCTGAGGTCCTTTCTCCCGTTTCTGGTTCATACCGGGGTGTGAGTCTCGAGCGCTCACGTTATACACAAAGCTACGCCACACAGGCGGTGCTTTGATCATCACCACAAGACTTTGCTTTTCAACAGAAGCCCTGATCACTGCATCTTAGCATGCCACACGGGAAATTCACACCGTGCAACTGATAGCTATCAATCACACAGAATAAACTCCAATGTCAGACATACTATCCATTGGCAAGTCCGTTCTGGGTCTGAACGATACCGGAGGCACTAAATACCTCATAAACCCATCGATCACCACGTATGTCTGGACGATCACCATTAATTATCCATATTTCGGGATGCCTCCCAATCAGGTCCTCGGTTACCATCCCAAACGAAGTGAAGATCTCCGGTCTTCGACCACCATCTTCATCTTCGATTTCTTATCGTCGATTCAGTTATTCAGAATGGGATAAACCCGGTCTTTCTGAGCAACTCGCGTATATAATAAACAAGTGCAACACTAACATACATACGCATCATTTCAATTCATTAGTCACTAACCGTCAATCAGTAAGAGAACGATTTCCCAAATATTAACCCCGAAGGCCGAAACCAACAGCAGATCAACACCCAGGAAACCATTCGATTTAGCTAACTTTCAGTTAATTTCTAATTTCACATCCATCTCGTTTATAATATTTCCTAACGATTTATCGCTATTTTTATTTATTTTAAAATAGCCAATTTATTCAAAACGATGCTTCGGGCCATAACGCGGCCGTGGCGCTGTTTTTATTCATATTTGATTTACACATATCTGAAAATCTAACCGTTGGATCTTCACAAAATTTACATCATTAGAAATATCTTTTCAAAACGAATCCAACGGTTCCAGTTTCGGGAAAATCCGACGGTCGGATCTCCTGGTATAATCGTTTGAAGTTTCGATTTCAAAATACGAACTGCAGCGTCGTTATTCGATTATATATAATTATATATATATATATATATAATCGATTCTGGTGTTGTTTTTCTTCAGATTTGAATTAAACATTCCAGACAATCCAACTGTTGGATTTTTACAAAGTTGGTGCCGTTGGAAAGATATTTCCAAAGCGAACCCAACGGTTGCGATTTCAGGAAAATCCGATGGTCGGATCTCCCGGTATAATCGTTCGAAATCACGGTTTCAAAATACAAACTGCAGCGTCGTTATTCGATATATTTTAATTCTATTTATATATATATATATATATATATATATATCGATTCTTCGATTTCAAAGCTATATTCTTTTCATACATTTGATAAAAATGATATTTTTATCTAACTGTCTTCTATTTCAATACTTCACTATATTTAGCAATTCATGTATATAATAAAAATGTGATTTTTATTGTAAAACAATTCATTTCAAAACACTATTATTTTATATAGTTTATATAGGTAATAAAAATAGGATTTTTATTATAAAACAATTTATTTCAAAATATGAATACCATTCAACACGTGAATTTCAATTCAACGAATGAATTTCGATTCAACACATGAAGGTTTTCTATAGTTTATATATATATAGATAAAAATGTGATTTTTTATATTTAAAACACGAATACCATTCAACACATGAATTTCAATTCAACGAATGAATTTCGATTCAACACATGAAGGTTTTCTATAGTTTATATATATAGATAAAAATGTGATTTTTTATATTTAAAACACGAATACCATTCAACACATGAATTTCAATTCAACGAATGAATTTCGATTCAACACATGAAGGTTTTCTATAGTTTATATATATCGATAAAAAGGTGATTTTTATATTTAAAACATGAATACCATTCAACACACGAATTTCAATTCAACGAATGAATTTCGATTCAACACATGAAGGTTTTCTATAGTTTATATATATCGATAAAAAGGTGATTATTATATTTAAAACACGAATACCATTCAACACATGAATTTCAATTCAACAAATGAATTTCTATTCAACACATGAAGGTTTTCTATAGTTTATATATATATATAAATGTGATTTTTATATTTAAAACACGAACACCATTCAACACATGAATTTCAATTCAACGAATGAATATCGATCCAACACATGAAGGTTTTCTATAGTTTGTATATATCGATAAAAAGGTGATTTTTATATTTAAAAAACGAATACCATTCAACACATGAATTTCTATCCAACGAATGAATATCGATTCAACACATGAAGGTTTTCTATTCAACGAATAAATATAGTTTCAACAAATGAAAATAATTCAAACACATGAATATTATTCAAAATTTCGGCAGCATAACGATAGGGTAGTTAAAACCGGGACCGTTCCTAGTACGGCTCCTCGCTCTACCTTAAAACCTCGCGGTTTTTGACAATGGGGAATCATGCATCTAGTTCGCACGCAGGCGGCATGTACATATATTTCATTTCCACAAACTAATCCTATGTGGTTTCAACCAAATATTTCTCAACCACAAACGGGTATTTTTCAACCACAATCAATCAATATCAACCACAAACAATTCCAATCAACCATTCGCTATCAATCAATTTTCACACCAATCACAACCAATAAATATCGTCCATGGTTTGTGGACGAGGGGCATATATATATATATATATATATATATATATATATGGCAATTCACTTCTATTTCAACACATATATAATTTCTACAATGCTTATATAACTCATACATCGACTATATAATTTATACATCGTCGTTTTCCATATCGTTTATAATTTAGAAATCTCACTTTGGGTTCCACTCCACCAAAAATAGCAGAAGGCTCAGAAAAATATGCGGTCTCTTCTACAATGTAGAAGACGTCCACACGAGTCCACTGTCTCTTGTTTCACTGAATTTCGTCAAGAAATGAAAAAGATATGATTTTTCAAAGATTGCAACGGTTTAAAGGTGTTAAAACTGTTGAAAATATATATAGCCATACCTCAGCTGAAAGGTTCAAAACTAGGTTTGGATTTATCTCAAAATTCGTGTAGTTATTCGTCGATCGGCCTTCGCAGCGTCGAAGGGGGAGGAGAGGTGCGTCGGGGCCCTGAACGGCGGCGAACTCGGTCAGGCGGCGGCGGCGAAAACTGGCGACGAACGGGCGAACTTCCCGAGCTCGATTCTCCCAAAATACTCAACGAAAAAATCGAAACCAGGTATGGATTTGAAGATCTCGCGAAGCTCTACAAAAAGTTCAACTGTGGCACGAGCAAATTCGGCGTGGATTGGTTGGAAAATGAGGGGGAAGGTTTAGAGCGGTTTCCGCCTTCGATCGGGGAGAGAGAAAAAAAAGATTTTCCTTTTTTTTTATTAAATTCTGATTGGCCGGTGGGTTTTAAAGGGGTTTTCTGACACGACCACCAATCTAAACCCAATGACTGTCGTCCCTAGTGTTTTACCCCCATTCCGAACACAAAGGGACATGTTTCGTAGGCCCATTCGACTATTTCAGTCAGTTTTCATTCAAATTAAAATATAAAACATTCAATATTTAATTTGAACGTACATTTCAAATTGCCAAGGCCACAAACTGATTCGAAAAATTCCAAAAAAATAAATCTAGCTATGTTTTGATGATACGGTCCCAACAAAACAAGTTTCGTCGAATTCTGAGACCGTTTGCAAAAAGGCCCATTTCTGGTCGATCCAATTTAACTATAATTGACTAAAACACGTTTTCCTTTTCCACGCTCACATACTAGCTTCAAAAATTATGAAATTTGAAACCTAGCAATAACTTCACATCCCGGATCCAACAAAAGTGGTTTCGTCGAATTTCGAGGTCGTTTGCAAAATGGCCAATTTCACGGGCTATATAAATTCCATAGCGACCTTTCTGAAAATTCATTTGGCCATAACTTTTGCTTTCCGCTATGAAACTTCGATTTTTCAGATTTGTTAGAAAAGTATTCACTAACAGATTTAAATATTTTTGGTTTCACTCAAATCCGTTTTGTTTTGCACCCGGTACAGTCCGATAAAGTTTGAATTCAATTTTTGAAACCGCAGCGCCATTTCATGCCTTGTTTATAATTAGAATTAATTATATTCGTTTTCAATCGTCGATTCAAACTCACTTTTCATCGCTATTATTTAAAATATTTATTTTAAATATTTAAAATCCATTATTTTAGCCAACTTAAAAAATTTAAATTGGTTCAGATTTTCTGGGTCGTTACAATCTCCCCCACTTAAAACTTTTCGTCCACGAAAAGGAACAAAGTCGAAAGTGGTTTGATTAATCAACTCTACGTTCAATCTGGCTTCCATTCTCCAACTTTTTAGTTTCTGAGAATTTTCAAATTCTTCAAAAATTTGGCTAACACCCGGAATTTTCGAAAAATTTCGCCATAACATCCTTTGTACGGGGAGAGGTTTGGAAATTTATTGGGTCGTATTATGTACCCAATAAATCCTAATAAGCATACACATATTTATAGTGATATATTCTGGTGTTTACAGGGGAGCGTGTATAGATAATAACTCTAGAGAATAAATTCTCGTCACCCTGTCAAAGCCTGAGGGAGTGTGTATTTTAAATGCTCCAGAGGATAAATCCTCGTCACCTCGTCCCGTGTGGGAAATAAATAGTCAATGTGTCGTATCTAATAACTAGAGAGACGTGATTATTGTCAACTCCAGACCCATGTGGGGTTTTTATTAATCTGGCAATTTTATCGTTACAATTTAAATAGTCCATATCAGTCATCAGTTCAACCTGTAAAATATAGTCATCGCCATACAAGCCTCTCGCTCGTATGGTAAATATTCCACCTCGTCACACAAGCTCCAAATGCTTATGTGGTATATGATGAAGTATGCCTATCTTCAGGAGTATACCATGCAGTGTAGTTCAAAATTAATTGTTACTATCCTATGGCGACGTTTATTATTTCACACAGAACAACCAGCACTCCGCATCCAATGGCATTCACAGGAGTTGATATAATAATATTTCGTATCCAACTCATTAAGGTTTACCTATTTGTAGGGCACGCAAATAAAATCTTTACTCAACAGCTATCCATTTACCTGTTCAAACATATATAATGCACATGTATATATTTCTATCTATTTTTAACTCAGTTCAATGTATGATTCAATCGAATAAATTCTACCATCCATTCTATTATTGATTAACTAACTATCGTTTCAATAATTTAATTAATCTAATTTACTATCACACAACACAAACAACAATCAAATTGTTTTTAACTTTTCAAAATCATACAGATCAATTTCTATATTCTTTTAAAATCATTCAGACTATAGAATTAAAAGTGCACATCCATGGAAAGAAAATAACAACAGAGTAGAGAACTAATTGGTAATGCAAAGTATGGTAAATGTACCTTGCACCGTAGTCAATCAGAGATATCCACTCGGCGTCTAGGATAAGCTTTCTGAATGCTCTCCTCAGTTTCCCAAGTACAATCTCGCGGATCTCCACTCCATTGCACTTTGACTAAGTGAACTTTCTTGTTCCTCAGCTCTTTGGTTTCTTTGCCGATAATCTTTAGCGGCTCTCTTCTCACAGCTAATTCTGGGGTAATTTCAATATCCTGTTGAGCTGCTTCTTCCACGATCAAGTCTGGATCATGAACGTGCTTTCGAAGTTGAGATATGTGAAATACATCATGCACCCCAGGCAACCAATCAGGCAATTTAACCCTATATGCGAGAGTTCCGATCCGTTCCAGAATAGGAAACGGACCAATGAATTTGGGCGCCAACTTTCCAGTTTTACCTAATCGGATAACTCCTCTCATCGGCGATACTTTCAAATATACATTGTCGCCAACAACAAAGGATATATCTCTTCTTCTCCTATCGACATAGCTCTTTTGTAGGCTTTGAGCAGCGAGTAATCATTTCTTGATAAAATCGACTTTGTCGGCAGCTTCTCGGATCATATCTTGCCCCAACACAAGTCTATTACCGGGTTCGACCCAACAAGCAGGAGATCGGCACGGTCTACCATACAACGCTTCGAATGGCGACATTGTCAGGCTCGCCTGGTAGCTTTTATTAGATGAGAATTCATCCAAATGCAGATGGTCTTCCCATGATCCACCGAAATCTAGAACGCAAGCCCGCAATAGATCTTCTAAAATACGATTCACCCTCTAAGTCTGACCGTCTGTATGAGGATGATAAGCGGTGCTCAAGTTCAACTTCGTTCCCAGCTCGACTTGAAATGCCTCCCAGAATTTGCTAGTGAATATTGTATCTCTATCACTGACTATACTGAGCGGCACTCCATGTAGTCTAACTATTTCCTTGAAATATATCTGCGCCAGACTCTGAGTAGTTCTGTTTGATCTGACAGGTATGAAATGGGCGGTCTTCGTGAAGCGATCTACGATCACCCAAATACTGTCATTTCCTTTTCTGGTTCTGGGCAAACCATCTATGAAGTCCATGGAAATATGTTCCCACTTCCAACCAGGAATGTCTAGCGGTTGCAATAATCCAGCCAGTTTCTGTTGGTCGCTTTTGACTAGCTGGCAAGTAGGGCATCGGCTAACATATAAAGAAATGTCCCTCTTCATCGACTTCCACCAGAAAGTGCGTTTGATGTCATTATACATTTTTCTTACTCCCGGATGGATACTAAGTTTTGACTTGTGGCATTCATCCAGTACTTCCTTTCGGAGCTCAGGAATGTTTGGGACACAGATTCGACCTTTGAGCCTTAGAATCCCATCATTATCAACTTGAAAACTCGAGGGATCGCCTTGTTGAGTTATCTCTCTGATCTTCTGAATGAAGTGATCATCCTTCTGAAGAGCAGATATTTTATCTAGCAATGAAGTCGTGATAATAAAACTGGCGATCATTTCATTCTTTCGGCTTAACGCATTGGCCACGACATTGGCTTTCCCTGGAGTGTATATAATCTCAAAGTCATATGCTGCAAGAAACTCCAGCCAATGTTGCTGCCTCAGATTCAAGTCCTTCTGGGTGAACATATACTTTAACGACTGGTGATCTGCAAAAAGTTCAAATCTCTCACCCAGAAGACAGTGTCTCCAGATTTTCAAGGCGAATACTATAGCCAATAACTCAAGATCATGAGTCACGTAGTTCTACTCGTGTGGCTTCAGCTGACGGCTAGCATAAGCAATCACTTGGCCTCTTTGCATTAACACTGCGCCAAGGCCTTCTCTAGAAGCATCAGTCCAGACTTTTAAATCCTGATTGCCATCGATGATGGTTAACACTGGAGCTGTCGTTAATCTTAACTTTAGCTCTTCAAAAGCCTCTTCACTTTCTGGAGTCCATTTGAATTTAGAGTGCTTCTTTGTTAGCTTCGTTAAGTGACCAGATATCTTCGAAAAGTTTTTAACGAACTTCCGGTAATAACTAGCCAATCCGAGAAAACTGCGGACTTCTGTAGGGGTACTGGGCTGTTTCCAGTTTTGAATAGCTGTGATTTTACTTGGATCCACAGCAATTCCTTCTTTCGAAAGGACGTGGCCCAGAAATTTGACTTCTTCTTGCCAGAATATACATTTGGAAAACTTTGCTTTTAATACATTCCTTCTGAGGATTTCCAGAAGCTGTTCCAAATGCTTTTCATGTTCGGCCTTTGATTTAGATAAGATTAGAATATCGTCAATGAAAACCAGAACAAATTTATTCAAAACCCCTCTGAACACTCTATTCATCAGATCGACGAAGTATGCTGGAGCGTTACATAAGCCGAACGGCATTACTAGCCACTCGTATAATAGGTCGGGACCTCTGAATGCTATCATTGGAACACACTCTTCGGTAATTCGAAGTTGATGGAAGCCTGTAGCTAGGTCCATCTTTGAAAATATTTGTGCTCCCTTCAAACGATCCAATAAGTCATCGATTCACGGCAATGGATATTTATTCTTTATTGTCTGTTTGTTCAGATCATGGTAATCCACACATTGACGTAGAGTACCGTCAGATTTTGGGACAAACACCACTGCTGCTCCCCAATCAGAGAAACTAGGCCTGATCAGACCCTTCCATACGAGCTGTCGTGTTTGATTGACTAATTCCTCTTTCTCTTTCAAGGACATTCTTCGAATAGTGTGAACTAACAGCCTTGCATTCGGAATTAAAGCAATTTTGAAATCTATTTCTCTCTGTGGAGGTAAGCGAACAACTTCCTCGAACACATCCGCATAGTTCTTGACGACAGGAATGTCTTTCACTAGGTAGGGAATATTCTCTGTGATTTCAGGGATATTTTCTATTTGGGCTGGAGAAACATCGAGAGCTACCCAGAAGTCTTTTCTATTAGCATTCTGACCTTCACAGGGAATGGTTATATAATCACCTGATTTTATCTTCGCCTTTACGACCCTGTCGGCGCATTTAACTTTAGCTTCATATTTGGTCAACCAGTCTAACCCCAAGATAAGATCAAACTCTTTAAAATTCATGACGACCGCGATGGTAGGAAACCGATAACGAGAAAAAGAAACCGGCACTCCATAAACCCAACTGAGGTCAATGGAACCCCCAACCGGATTCTGGACAGTCATTGGTTCCTTGAGCTTCTTCAAATTTAAATCCAGTTTCTTAGCTGCATTCTTGGCAATGAAGCTTCGTGACGCACCTGTGTCAAACAGTACTTTAATTGGGATGTCTTTGACAGATAGCGTGCCTTCTAAAACATCTGGCCTTTCTTGAATAGTTGAGGGCTCAGACGTTTCTGCTACTTCATTTATATGTACTGCTTTGGATTTCTTAAATTGCCTACAATCCTTTTCAAGATGGCCAATCCGATGGCATTGACAGCATTTTCTATTCTCTCGAAACTGGTTATCTGGTTTAAACCCCTTCTTTCGTTTCTTCGAGGTTTACAATTCCTGGTCAAATGCCCTGGTTTCCTGCAGTTAGAGCAGGTGGCCGTCGTTGCTGGTTCCTTTTCAGATCTGGCCCTTTCTCAATTGACTTCGGGCTTCTTACCCACCTCAAATATCGCACTGGCCACGGGATTATCAGTTTCAGGCTCATCTTTGTTACTAAAACTGACCCCTTCTTCGTAAGGTAACATACCCTTCTTGTCGAGATCTTCATACTGATAAGCCATATAAATCATTTCTGAGAAAGGAAGTTTCACATTCCTCATCACACTATTCTGATATTTTCTTTGCAGGCCATGAATAAACCTCATATTTTTCCTCTTCGGATCTTGAATCAGATGAGGAGCAAAGTGAGAAAGTTCGTTGAATTTCTTATGATATTCTGGGATGGTCATATCACCTTGAGTCAAATAAGAAAATTCATCATATAATCGCTCGGTCGCTTCGGGAGGAGTAAATATTTCTAGGAAAATCACTTTGAATTTGTCCCAGGTGATATCACCTTCTGGATTATCTTCAATAACTGAATCCCACCAAAACAAAGCTTCTTCTTTGAGTGCCCAAGACGCCAGTAATCTTTTCTGATCGTCTCTCAGCTTTAAACCCTCAAAGATTTTCTCTGCAGAACGAATCCAAGCTTGTGTTTCCATAATGGACTCTTTGCCTAAGAATGGCGATCCACCCAGATTTCGAAATCTCTTGAATAGAACTTCTATATTTGATTCTGGCTGTGGGAGCACAACTGGCTCATTAGCTGGTCGAGCCATACGATTATTTCTTCTGTTCCTGTCACTAATTTTCTAGTATGTATGCAATTAGCAGACAAAGTGTCAGGTCAACTGAAAAGATATTTCAAATTATAGAGACAAATACTTCAATGTAAATGTGTCTACTGGGGTGTATTTCATTCTGCTTTACTTATACTAGGATATTACTGATCCTATCTGTATAGAGTTGCCCGTCCTAGAACACTACTGGTTCTATTTCTGACGAGTTCGTTCATATGTTATATTCCAGAACTAAGCTTAACCAAAGCTCTGATACCTAATGAGACGACCTCAAACCCCGTACGGACGGCGGCAAGGGTAATCCTTGGAATATAACACAGAAACAGATAACAGCAGAACAAAAATAAATAAATAAATACACCAGAAAATGAACAATAGAATATACTGGATAAAAGTAATCATCAGAGTTACACAGTATACATGATCACTTAGTACAAATACAGTTCAGCTATACATAAATGTCTACAGCGGAAAACAAACATAATATGTACAATAGGAGCTGAACAGCATAAAATAGATAAATAATAGAATCCATCTTCAACTCCAGCTATCCAGAAAGAACCAGCTAAACCTGAATACAAGGCTTCCCATGTAGAAAAAGGGGCACCCGAGTTTGAAAGTGAAACAAACTACGAGTCAGTCATGGGACTGGTATGAGAGATCTACTCAATACATTTATAATATGGCTAATCACAGGACCACGCCACTTTCGTGGAACGGGTTTACTCCATTGGATTGCCAGTGCTTTAAAACAATTCATTCTTTTAAACATAGCAATGCTTTTTATAAAAATGAAGCCATTATAAGACTCAGTTCCCATCATACAATGCAACGCAAGCCGGAGGATAGAGTTTTACCTTATAATGGCCAAAATATGATTGATACGAATAAAACAAAAGCATTTGATATTATTACTAGTGTTTATATGTTTTGAAAACAATTTCAAATCATAACTATCAATCATAGACGACATGGGTACCATATATCATGTCGCCATATATATATACAATCAAAACCACACAGTCACGTATTTGGAAACTGTATTTCCGTCATGTACCAAGGCAAAAGATAGTCCTTACCGAATTCGAGACTGCCTAGCCCGAGTCTCAAGATCAGAACGCATCGACCCTTGGATCGTCAGGGCCGGTCCACACTGAGTGGATTAAAATGCCTGAACACTACGTTTTCCCGCCCTTTGGGGCGTAAGCGAGCCAATAAATGACTCCATCGGACCCGGATCGTCCGATCTAACCAAGGCGCCTCGCAACAGCAACAACCACATAAGTCAAACTCGTCAGGGCGTGTAAAACCACTGACGCCACTTCTAGCTAGGAGGAAACGCAGGCCCTCCCTGAGGTCCTTTCTCCCGTTTCTGGTTCATACCGGGGTGTGAGGCTCGCGAATTCACGTTATACACAAAGCTACGCCACACAGGCGGTGCTTTGATCATCACCACAAGACTTTACTTTTAAACCGAAGCCCTGATCACTGCATCTTAGCATGCCACACGGGCAATTCACACCGTGCGACTGATAACTATCAATCACACAGAATAAACTCCAATGTCAGACACACTGTCCATTTGCAAGTCCGTTCTGGGTCTGAACGAAACCGGAGGCACTAAATACCTCGCAAACCCATCGATAACCACGTACGTCTGGACGATCATCACTAATTATCCATATTTCGGGATGCCTCCCAATCAGGACCTCGGTTACCATCCCAAACGAAGTGAAGATCTCCGGTCTTCGACCACCGTCTTCATCTTCGATTTCTTATCGTCGATTCAGTTATTCAGAATGGGATAAACCCGGTCTTTCTGAGCAACTCGCGTATATAATAAACAAGTGCAACACTAACATACATACGCATCATTTCAATTCATTAGTCACTAACCATCAATTAGTAAGAGAACGATTTCCCAAATATTAACCCCGAAGGCCGAAACCAACATCAGATCAACACCCAGGAAACCATTCGACTTAGCCAACTTTCAGTTAATTTCTAATTTCACATCCATACCGTTTATAATATTTCCTAACGATTTATCGCTATTTTTATTTATTTTAAAATAGCCAATTTATTCAAAACGACGCTTCGGGCCATAACGCGGCCGTGGCGCTGTTTTTCTTCAGATTTGATTTACACATATCTGAAAATCTAACCGTTGGATCTTCACAAAATTTACATCATTAGAAAGATCTTTTCAAAACGAATCCAACGGTTCCAGTTTCGGTAAAATCCGACGGTCGGATCTCCCGTTATAATCGTTTGAAGTTTCGATTTCAAAATACGAACTGCAACGTCGTTATTCGATTATATATAATTATATATATATATATAATCAATTCTGGCGCTGTTTTTCTTCAGATTTGAATTAAACATTCCAGACAATCCAACCGTTGGATTTTTACAAAGTTGGTGCCGTTGGAAAGATATTTCCCAAGCGAACCCAACGGTTGCGATTTCAGGAAAATCCGATGGTCGGATCTCCCGGTATAATCGTTCGAAATCACGGTTTCAAAATACGAACTACAGCGTCGTTATTCGATATATTTTAATTCTATATATATATATATATATATATATATATATATCGATTCTTCGATTTCAAAGCTATATTCTTTTCATACATTTGATAAAAATGATATTTTTATCTAACTGTCTTCTATTTCAACACTTCACTATATTTAGCAATTCATGTATATAATAAAAATGTGATTTTTATTGTAAAACAATTCATTTCAAAACACTATTATTTTATATAGTTTATATAGGTAATAAAAATAGGATTTTTATTATAAAACAATTTATTTCAAAATATGAATACCATTCAACACATGAATTTCAATTCAACAAATGAATTTCGATTCAACACATGAAGGTTTTCTATAGTTTATATATATATATAGATAAAAATGTGATTTTTTATATTTAAAACACGAATACCATTCAACACATGAATTTCAATTCAACGAATGAATTTCAATTCAACACATGAAGGTTTTCTATAGTTTATATATATAGATAAAAATGTGATTTTTTATATTTAAAACACGAATACCATTCAACACATGAATTTCAATTCAACGAATGAATTTCGATTCAACACATGAAGGTTTTCTATTGTTTATATATATCGATAAAAAAGTGATTTTTATATTTAAAACACGAATACCATTCAACACATGAATTTCAATTCAACGAATGAATTTCGATTCAACACATGAAGGTTTTCTATAGTTTATATATATCAATAAAAAGGTGATTTTTATATTTAAAACACGAATACCATTCAACACATGAATTTCAATTCAACGAATGAATTTCGATTCAACACATGAAGGTTTTATATAGTTTATATATATATATATATATATATATATATATAAATGTGATTTTTATATTTAAAACACGAACACCATTCAACACATGAATTTCAATTCAACGAATGAATATCGATCCAACACATGAAGGTTTCCTATAGTTTGTATATATCGATAAAAAGGTGATTTTTATATTTAAAACACGAATACCATTCAACACATGAATTTCTATCCAACGAATGAATATCGATTCAACACATGAAGGTTTTCTATTCAACGAATAAATATAGTTTCAACAAATGAAAATAATTCAAACACATGAATATTATTCAAAATTTCGGCAGCATAACGGCAGGGTAGTTAAAACCGGGACTGTCCCTAGTACGGCTCCTCGCTCTACCTTAAAACCTCGCGGTTTTTGACAATGGGGAATCATGCATCTAGTTCGCACGCAGGCGGCATGTATATTTATTTCATTTCCCCAAACTAATCCTATGTGGTTTCAACCAAATATTTCTCAACCACAAACGGGTATTTTTCAACCACAATCAATCAATATCAACCACAAACAATTCCAATCAACCATTCGCTATCAATCAATTTTCACACCATTCACAACCAATAAATATCGTCCATGGTTTGTGGACAAGGGGCGTCTATATATATATATATATATATATATATATATATATATATATATATATAGCAATTCACTTCTATTTCAACACATATATAATTTCTAAAACGCATATATAACTTATACATCGAACGTACAACTTATACAACGCTTATACATGAGGTGTACAACGCTTATATAACTCATACATCGTCTATATAATTTATACATCGTCGTTTTCCATATCGTTTATAATTTAGAAATCTCACTTTGGGTTCCACTCCACCAAAAATAGCAGAAGGCTCAGAAAAATATGCGGTCTCTTCTAGAATGTAGAAGACGTCCACACGAGTCCACTGTCTCTTGTTTCACTGAATTTCGTCAAGAAACGAAAAAGATATGATTTTTCAAAGTTTGCAATGGTTTAAAGGTGTTAAAACTGTTGAAAATATATATAGCCGTACCTCAGCTGAAAGGTTCAAAACTAGGTTTGGATTTATCTCGAAATCCGTGTAGCTATTCGTCGATCGGCCTTCGCAGCGTCGAAGGGGGAGGAGAGGCGCGTCGGGGCCCTGAACGGCGGCGGCGAAAACTGGCGAAGAACGGGCGAACTTCCCGAGCTCGATTCTCCCAAAATACTCAACGAAAAAATCGAAACCAGGTATGGATTTAAAGATCTCACGAAGCTCTACAAAAAGTTCAAATGTGGCACGAGCTAATTCGGCGTGGATTGGTCGGAAAATGATGGGGAAGGTTTAGAGCGGTTTCCGCCTTCGATCGGGGAGAGAGAGAAAAAAGATTTTCCTTTTTTTTATTAAATTCTGATTGGCCGGTGGGTTTTAAAGGGGTTTTCTGATACGACCACCAATCTAAACCCAACGACTGTCGTCCCTAGTGTTTTACCCCCATTCCGAACACAATGGGATATGTTTCGTAGGCCCATTCGACTGTTTCAGTCAGTTTTCATTCAAATTAAAATATAAAACATTCAATATTTAATTTGAACGTACATTTCAATTTGCCAGGGCCACAAACTGATTCGAAAAATTCCAGAAAAATAAATCTAGCTATGTTTTGACGAAACGGTCCAAAAAAAAACTAGTTTCGTCAAATTCTGAGACCGTTTGCAAAAAGGCCCATTTCTGGTCGATCCAATTTAACTATAATTGACCAAAAACACGTTTTCCTTTGCCATGCTCACATACTAGCTTCAAAAATTATGAAATTTGAAACCTAGCAATAACTTCACATCCCGGATCCAACAAAAGTGGTTTCGTCGAATTCCGAGGTCGTTTGCAAAATGGCTAATTTCACGGGCTATATAAATTCCATAGCGACCTTTCTAAAAATTCATTTGACCATAACTTTTGCTTTCCGCTATGAAACTTTGATTTTTCAGATTCGTTAGAAAGGTATTCACTAACAGATTTAAATATTTTTTGTTTCACTCAAATCCGTTTTGTTTTGCACCCGGTACAGTCCGACAAAGTTTGAATTCAATTTTTGAAACCGCAGCGCCATTTCAGGCCTTGTTTATAATTAGAATTAATTATATTCGTTTTCAATCGTCGATTCAAACTCACTTTTCATCGCTATTATTTAAAATATTTATTTTAAATATTTAAAATCCATTATTTTAGCCAATTTAAAAAAAATTAATTGGTTCAGATTTTCTGGGTCGTTACACCTACCTAACTCCTTTCGAATAAACTATATTCGATTAACTCCTTTAGAATAAACTATATTCTGTTAACTCCTTTCGGATAAACTATATTCGATTAACTCCTTTAACTCTATTCGAATAAACTATATTCGATTAACTCCTTTAACGCTGTTCGAATAAATTATATTCGATTAACTCCTTTCAAATAACTAATATTCGATAACTCCTTTCGAATAACTAATATTCGATAACTCCTTCCGAATAACTAATATTCTATAATCTCTCTTCGAATAACTAATATTCGATAACCTCTTTTCGAATAAACTATATTCGATTTACTCCTTTGAATAACCTTATTCGATAACTCTTTCTTTGAATAAACTATATTCGAATAACTCAAATCCGACTAACTTTAATTCAGTTAACTTTATTCGAATAACTAATATTCGACTAACTCTTGTTCGATTAACTCTATTTGAATAATTTAGTTCGATTTAACTTTAATTTATTAACTTTAACTGATTAACTCTAACTGGTTAACTCTAACTGGTTAACTCTATCTGATTAACTCTAAATGGTTAACTCTAACTAATTAACCCTACCCAATTTACTCTTCGTCCATATTCAGTTTCAAATATCGATATTGAAATCGATTCTTACTTCTCCATATTAGTCCTGACTTATATATTCTATTTATCCAATGATAAATATTTTACTTAATTTATAAAACCTTATTTATAAATTAATCTTCTTACTTTATCTGTTAGAACGGATTTCTCTTAGATGTTCACTTTGAAATTCATATTCTGTTATACCCATGTGCGAAGCACTGGTCTAAACCTTCCTAGTGTAAAATTCTCTTTTTATACAATTCTATTCATTTTTCAAGTATTTCCTTTTATAATCTATTTATTTTCAAAATAAATATTTCCTTTATAATTCTATTTATTTTCTAAATAAATATTTCTTTTTATAAATCTATTTATTTCATAATTAAATATTTCCATTTATAATCTATTTGTAAATGTTTTACAAATATTTCCTTTTCAATTCTATTTGTAAATGGTTTACAAATATTTCCTTTCCAATTTGTTTTCACAAATATTTCCTTTCAATTCTATTTGTAAATGGTTTACAAATATTTCCTTTCCAATTTGTTTTCACAAATATTTCCTTTTCTATTTGTTTTCAGAAATAATTCCTTTCAATTCTATCTGTAAATGTTTTACAAATATTTCCTTTTAATTCTATTTCTAAATGTTTTACAAATATTTCCTTTTCAATTCTATTTGTTTTTAAAAAAATATTTCTTTTTATAAAATCCTTTGATTTTATAAATATCTCTTTCTATAAAATCCTTTGATTTTATATATATTTCTTTTTCAATACAACATTGAAAATTTCCTTTTTAACATTCCAGTAATCCTTATGGTATTTAACGTACCATATAACAATGATCGGTATCATTCCAACATATAAAATCAACAACAGATTTCATATCACATCATATAACACAATACATGAATAACAGTAAAATAAATGTTGAGGAATCCAGTTGGATTCCTCGGACCTGTTTCCCTGCATCACAGATGTTAAACAATAAAATTAACATCAACTTCATTTCACTATGAAATATTCTGATAAACAGAATCGATATTTGATTAACGATTTATATATATATATATCGTTATCTATAATTTCAACCAATACACAAGCAATTCAACCAAATAGTCAGCACGCAGCAATCAATCATCATTTATCAGTTCTAAAAATACGTTATAAAAATATAACTGATAGAGTTGGTGAGTTTTACTCACATTGGACGATCGTCGTTAAATAACGATAATTATCAATTGATTCAAACAGATAATTTATTTTGCTATAAATTGTAACGAGCTCCAATCCACTCCCAATCAGTTTCATTGTGTAGCTCCCGTCCATACGATCCTAACGGATCTTGTTTCGTGAAATTCTGATTTAAAACGGATAAGTTATAAGCATTAGAGATTTATACACTATTTATTTTAAATTAAACTTAAATTTAGTTTTAACATTGGGCTTAACCCTTACTCTTTGATCCACCTCCCACATCAAACCCGCTCCGTCATCTTCTCCTCCCCTTCACAGGTCGAATTTCGCTCAACCAAAAATACCCATAGCCGCATCTTCCCACTCAAATACCTCATTCTCTACTTCACTGAATCCAACGAGACCACTACCATACTTCTTCTCCTCGCCTGCACTCTCCGACCAAACCCCAAACATCCCACTCGCACCCTTTTCGAAAAATCGCGTCCAAGCTTCAACTGCAAACCCCCTGAAAATGCACGAACAAAAATCATTGCGCAAGTACCAAAATAAAATACAATCAAAGCTCCTCAACCTCCTAAACACCAATATGAACATTAATTTGCCCATCGATGCTTATATCATGAGGTTACTTGAACCCTAGCTTGCGCAGCTGTATTTCTTCGAATCCAGAAATGGTGCGAGTTGTATAAAATGGATACTAGGCTGAAGCGAAAGCTTTCCTGAGTCCATACATCTATAAATTATAATTTTAGCAATTTTATTTGGTTATAAAAGAATTTTTGAAGATGGAAAATGTTTACTGAAAGAAGAATGCAAGCGGCGGATTTTTGTTGACCAGAAGAAGTGAAATGAAATTAGGTTTAGAATTAGTGTAGGTTATTTATAGAAAGATTTTAATATTTTTATATTCGAATTTTATATTCAATTTTAATGAACCGCTGATTCTATTTATCCTTTAAAATCCCTATGATCATATATCATATCCAAAAATCATGAAAATGAGCATACACCTTTTTTCGACATTATGGACCCAACGAAACTGGTTTCGTCGAATTCCGACTCCGTTTGCTCACGCAGTGTATTTTTAACCGTCAAACTGTTTTTCACTTTAAAAATCCGTACGGCCACACACTGACTCCAAAAATCACGAAACTTGAAATCTAACAATAATTTAATATTACAGATCCAACAAAATTAGTTTCATCGAAAACGGAGGTCGTTTGCAAAAGTGGCTATTTTTAAAGCTCTAAATAACCCATTTAAATATATAAATATATTTAAAAATAATTAAATTTAATATTTATAAATAAATATTATCGTATGTATTCACAATAGAATACCATACAGCTCCAGAATAAATATATATGGATTTACGACTAGATATTCCATCATCAGAGTTATATCGATATTCGATTTATATTTAAATCCTTTTATATATCATTATAAATTATAAAGGAATTCCAAAGCGACTTTTCAAAAATTTTATTTAGAAATAACTCAAAATCTACCCACCGAAATCCTGATTTTTCTCTTCCATTAGAATAATATACTTCACCAGCTCCGAACGTTTCTCATTTCATAGAAATCCGATTTAAAACGGGTTCTGTATATTCGTTTAAAGTTCGAATCGCCAAATTATGAACTGCAGTGCCATTACGGGCTCGATTATAATTATAATATAATTATACGTTCAGTTGTCGTTTATATAATATATTCGTTAATATAATTCAACTCTAAACTGAATTATATATTTTAAATTGTCCAATTCACACAATATTGTGAATTCTACTATTCCAACTATTTCAAAAATAATATATTATTCTATTATTTAATTTAATTAAATATTCAATATTATTTAATTAAACAACCATTTAATTCTCTAAACCATTATTTAAATAATTAAATAAATTAATTATTATACTGTAAAAATTACGGGACATTACAGTGCTAAAATATCTTTGTGTTCATGTTTTTAAAGGGTGTTACAATGATGGAAGATACAAAGTTACGCTAGTGGCAAAGGGTTTGCGTAAAGGAAGGGGAAGGAGTATGATAAATTGTTTGCATTGGTTATGAGACATACTTCTATCTATATATTATTTGCTATAATTGTTATTCATGTCTTGGAGTTGGAGCAACTTGATGTGAAAATCACCTTCTTACATGGTGACTTGGATGAAGACATCTACATGGAGCAGTCGAAAGGGTTTGTGGTGGATGCTAAGTCAAATTTGGTTTGCAAGTTAAAGAAATCACCATATGTGTTGAAGCAATCACTAGGCAATGGCATTCGAAATTTGGTCATTTTATTCTTGAAAATAATTTTAAAAAAAAGCATCGAGGATGTTAATGTATATTTTAAGAAGTTAAAAAATGATTGTTCGGTGTATTTACTCCTGTATGTAGATGACATGTTCATAGCTTCTGAAGATAAAAATGAAATCAACAAGTTATAAACTAATTTTAAAATCAAAATGAAAGATGTTAGAGAAGCAAGGAGAATTTCAAGCATGAAAATTATTCTGAATTTAAAGCATTTTGAGTTGAAGTTGACTCAAAAGGAATATAGTGGAAAAGTGCTTTGTCGGTTTAGCACGGAGAATGCAAAGGAATCAAATACACTTTTACCTTGCATATGAAACCTTCTAGTAAGAGATCACCTGTCGAGGAGAAGGAGAAGGCCTATATGGCAAAGATGCCTTCTGGTAGTGCAGTTGGAAGTTTTATGTATCTCATGGTATGCGCAAGACCCGACATTGCAAATGCCATCGGGATAGTTAGTCGTTATATTGATAATCCGGCAAAATCGCATTGGCAAGTCGTGAAGGCTATTCTGAGAAACCCGAAAGGTACAAAATCACATGGTCTTGTTTATTGTGGTAGAAATGAGAAGAATTGCAAGTTGGTTGGTTATTGGGATTTATACTAGACTAGCGATAGAGATCGGAGAAAATTAACTTCAGGGTATGTAACGACCCAGAATTTATTAAGAAATAAATTATGGATTTTAAATATTTAAAACGGATTATTTTGAGGATTAACGACTTAGAATTTATTTAAAACAAAGATTAAATGTATAAGTTTATACTAATTATAAAACAAACTCAAAACATCGCGGTAGTTCAAAATATTTAGTTTTGAATTTCAATTGAGTATACACAATTCAATATAAGTCAGAATTCATTAAAACAAGAAATGCTAGGATCTATTGAATTTTAGTTTTCTAATGAAAGTGAAAAGGCAAGATTTCAAGTTATAAATTGTAAGTTATGTCTAAATCAAAATGTCAAAAAGTCGCTATGAAATCATTTATAAATTATAACGATTTATCAAATAAACTAAAAGGGTTTGTTATGAAATTGAATATCGATTTGACTTGAATTTTGAAAACATTGAGTTATAAACCAAAGTATGTTCATTTTGGTATTATATGATATTTTTTTTGAATATATACAATAATACTAATTTGTTATTATTAAATTGAGCTATTTTTGAATTTATTTGTATTTAATTGGTTTTATTTAAACCTTAAAAATAGCCATTTTTCAATGACCTCTGTTTTTTACGAAACCAATTTTATCACATCGAGAACATTAAATTATTGTTAGATTTCAAATTTCATATCAACCGGAATTCATATGTAAACATATGTAATATAAATGCATGTTGAAAATTCAATTAAAATTTAATAAAAACTAGAAATAAGGTCAATATTCAAACGGTCTCCAAATTTGGCGAAACCAGGCTCGTTATAACAGTATTTGTAAAATGTAGCAGGATTTCAAATTTCATAATTTTTAGAATTAGTATGTGATCGTAGTAAATAAAATGCATGTTGAAAATCAATACTTAACGTTATATTGACTTAATATTTTAATTCTAAGAAAAACATATTAGAACGATCGAATTAGCTTCTGAAACCTATTCCATTGTATCTGGAATAGGAGTATTTGCCTAGGGACGTCAATCGTTGGGGTTCGTTTGGAGTTCGGGACGCGAAACTTCACAACTAAGGCACATTGAAAATAAAATATTAATAAAATAGGGTATAAATAACCCTAAAATTCACTTAAACCCTTGCTCATCTCAGAGCCACCACCACCCTAAATTTGGAAGGCCGAGATTTTCCGAATTTCATTCCATAATCACGCTCAAATCAGTTCGAATTAGATCTTAGACTCAACATGAAAATCGTAAAGCAAGGTGAGAGCTTCCATTCTATACGGGGTTGATGGGATTTGATGTAGTAAAATGAGAGAAATTGGAGCTCGAATGTGCCGCATTTGTACGCATTTATAGGGCTACAAGGGGTTAAAGTTCTCCATGACGCCTAGTGATGGAGGAGGATGGTCGACGCTTCAATTTGGTGATGAGTGGTCGTGGTCCGGTGGCATGTGGAGGCATCGCTAGGAGGATGGACGAAGGCAACTTATTTGATTTTGTGACCTGGAGATGTAAACGATAGGGGAGGTATTAATTAGGTTAATTATAATCTAATTATCTTAAGTTAACTAATTATTGTAATTAATGTTTAAAACCTCATAACTAGCTCAAACGAAAATAGAATTCGGCAAAATTGGAAACGTTGGAATCATGTAGACGAGAGCTAGCTGGAGGAATTTGGAGCTAGCTGTAAATTTTGGTTAAATTAAATGCCATGTTTAATTTAATTAAAATGGTCGTTTTATAACGATTTCAAAACTAATCAATATAAGAACTCCCTCAACTGTTTTGTTAAGTTATTATAATCATATTTGAATATGTGTTGATTGCCTGTGATTGCAATATTTGCTTCGTAGTTGATGGATGACATTTATAGTTATTATTGTTATGATTATTAAACTTTGATTATAAGCATTGACGATGGAAACACTTACATTATAATTATTGGTTGATGATTGGTAGTTGATATGGATGTATTTATATTATTAACACCAAAATTTACACCAAGAATATGAAATTTGGAAATTGACCGAATTTAATTCTATTGAGATTTTTAATAAATTTTATATTCATTTAAGTGAGATTTGACAAGAAAATAGAAATTGGATTTTCAAATCCAAAATGATTTGAAAATGAAGTTGATATAATTTCAACAACTATTGAAAATATCGAAATAGATTTGGAAGAGGATTTGAATTAAAAATTGCTTGTTTTAATTCAAATTAGATTTTGAATAGTAAATTCAAAAAGAATTTGAGTTAGATATGTAAACGACGTTTTTAACTCGAATGGATTTTTCCATTGATCTTATTTATTTTTATAATAGATGTTAGAAAAATTTGGATTTCAAAATACTATATTTTGAAAAGTATTATTGTTTTAATATAATAATAATATAGAGTATACAATTTTGATTTAAAGTTTAATTTGAGGTTGAAATCATTTTTAAACGAGCTTATAAAAGTTTTATAAATTACGTTTGAACTGAATTGATGAATTTTATTATAAATAATAAAATGGTTTGAATAGGACGTGTCGCTCAGCGACCGTTCTCGAATTTCGACCATTAACTTCAAATTGACGTATCGGGAGATTCGACCATCGGATTTTCCCGAACGAAAAAACTTTGGTCCAGAATGAAAAGACCTTTCCAATGATGTGTGAAGTTTTAAAATCCAATGGTTATTTTTTATGATAAATTCAAATTAAATTTGAATTAAAACAACGCTAGTGCCGTAATTGACCTGAAATTGGTTTTAAATAAATTGACCTATTCTTAAATTACTAAAAATAGGGAAAAATTATGATAAATCATAATAAATGATTTAAAAGTGATTTGGAATAAATATATTTAATTTTGTACAATATAGAGCTATTTTGTGAAAATTAGCTTTTTTGACAAAAGTGATTGAAATGGTTTGAAGTTAATAAATACTTAACCAAGTTAAGTTTTTTTTTCCAATGTATGAATAATGGGTTTGAATGGAAATAATCTTCGGATATTTCAATATTGGATTCCATAATTATACGAATATTATTTGAAGAATTTGGAAGATATAGATATCGTTATTCCCTATATGGTATATGTTGGTTTCAGAATTTGATATTGAATATAAGTCGATATGATTTCTATTTAAAGCCTTATATTTGATATCAAATTGGATTTTGGGTTTTTCGTGAATGGTGTCTTCAATAACACTGTTCTTAAACCTAGTTGAAAATGAAGTTTATGGAATAAATATATATTTTTTGGCAAAGCCGACGGGGTTGAGTGGTCCCCTACCACTTTTATTGATATGCTAAGACGATTACAAGGTAACATAGAAAGAAAGAAACCACAAAAAAAAAACATAGCAAACAAGCATACAAACTGCTAGCTAAGGAAGACAAAGACACTAAATTACAAAAGAAATAAGCTAATTAAGTAGCTCAAAAATCCCTGGGTCATAACAAAATTTGAGGAACTTCAATCCATCTCTGATAACTCGCTAAAGTTGTTGATTCCACTGAGCATAGTTAAAAACCTATGGACTGTCAAAACAGCATGAATTGCGCTTGGTCCATATAGCATACGTAAGCTTCTTGAAAATGTAGTTGTTGAGCCTAGACTTTGAACTTTTTGTGCCAATATTTGTTTTGAAGAAGTTCCACTATTCAGTACTGATATTAGGGAAGTTGTGCAGTCCAATTTGATGCAGGACTTCCTCATATAGCTATTGAACCATGACACATTCAAAATAGAGATGCTTGTAGTTCTCATTAGTGGCTCCACAAAGCATGCATTCAGTCTAAACTTCCATTGCTAGGTTATAAAGTCTGTCCTTGGTTAAGATTGCTTGGTTAATCACCTTCCATAATAGCATATTTTCTTTTGCATTGTTGTCTATTTTCCATATCTTCTTGTGCCATCTACATACAGAAAGAGAAGTATCTAATAATGCAAAGTACATTTGATTAATATTGAAGCTCTCACTTTTCCATTTCCAAATAGTGATTCATTAAGTGACTGCATTGGTGTTGATTTCATCAATTTTGTCCCACAGCAGGTGGTGATCATGTCAAAAGAATGAAAGTTTGGTTTTGGGTTTATCGTGAATGATGTTTTAAATAACATTTGTTGATTTCTCAGATTAGAGTTGTAATAAATCTATCAATAAAGATTTGATTGCATGAAATGGATATGTAGACTATATTAGAGTTTTAATAAATCTTTCAACGGAGATTTGAAATGGTAGAAAGTAATTAACTTTACTGAAATACGAGAAGTGTTAGATATGGAGTACCACCAGTTTTGCTCCACGAGATAAATAAAATGGGAATGGGATAACGATATGAGAGATTGCCTTTTTGTAAGGCTCGATAATCCCAGTAAGGCTTATAAACCTTAATATGAGTTAAATGATAAGAGATTATGTAAACCTTTGATAAGATTTAAGGGAGTAACTCCCAGTGTAAAGAATATTTGAATAAAATAATATACATTACTTGATTTTAATGATGCGATGGTTATTTGGAAAGATCAGGTTTCAACACATTCTGGATAAATAATAAGACGATTATCGAAGATATTGAAGATGGTGGTTAAAGACTGCAGATCTTTACATAGTTTGGATTATTTTTGATGACTTGGGTAGCTCCCATTATAAGGTTAAAGTGGCGAACGTTCGGACTAGGGCTGTACATTTTATACGAATATCCGATGTTCGTTCGTGACCGTGACCGAAATATGTCTGTCTGAGTCAGTCCAATTTTCAATTAGGACGAATTAGAAAAAATAAAATTTTTACGAGAAAAAAATCATGTCTGGTCAGTGTTCGTTCGAATTCTTCTAAATTTCACGTAACCCGGTATATAGTTGAAAGAAAATCCAGTAAAAACTATAAAATTTGATATAAATAATCTTGTCCAACCGAGTCAGTTCGTGACCATGTCTGAAAAATACATGTTTATGTCTGATCGATTTCATTTAGGGCACGAGTTAAGACAACAAAATTTGTACGGACAAAAATATTCGTCTGGTCCGTGTCCAGTCCAATTTTATTTAGGACAGAAACTGAACACACCTTCGTCCGGTCCGATCTGACTTATTTACACTCCTAGTTCAGACGTACTTGGAGAATGACTGGATATGCAAGGGCCTCTCTCCCTTAGGGGACGAGGAATAAGGTGCCTTCGGTTTCGTTCAGACCTAGAACGAACTTGTAAATGGATGTGTGTTTGATGTTGTATTCATAACATAACTGATTAGTTGCTATTGACAGTATATTTGTGGTGGTGGAGAATTTATTCTCTTAGCTTAACACCCTTCTTTAAGATGTATGAGCTCAAAGGTTATATTATTAATAAAAACCGATCATATGCGTGAATTCACAAAGTGGCATGCTAAGTTGTTAATTGATCAAAGCTTTTGCTGAGAAGCGGAGCTTTGTGGATAATGATCAAAGCATGGCTGACATAGCATAGGTTTGTGCTGAAACGTGACTTCGACAAGCCTCATTGCTCGTGAATGGCCAAAAATAGGATGAAAGACTGCAGAGAGGACTAACGTTTCCTTCTAGCAAAAAGTGATGCCATGGTATGGAGCCTAGGCAATTTACTTATGTAGATGATGGATTGAGGTGCCTCGAATGATGGTCAATCAACAACCACGATGACAGTCAACAACAAACGGGGGAACGTTATGATCAAGTAAGATTCTAACTAGTCGCGTACAATGCTAGCCAGCTCTGCCGATCTAGGTGCACATGCATGTGAGTCTTGGACATCTTGCTAGAGATGGTTTCAAATCGGGTAAGGAATATCCTTTGCCTTGGTCATTGATGGAAATCCAACTTTCAATACGAGCTTTGCATTTTCAGTTGCAAACATATATGGCAACATAATAGGATGGGATATTATGTCGTCTAAGATTGATACATTTATGTAACGACCCGGTTTTTAACGATCTTGGTTATCCAATATACAACACATATGGATCATCCAAGGATCGAAAATAACCGGGTCGTTACAGTTGGTATCAGAGCTTAAGTTAAGTATTACCTTGGCTCTGTGGCGTAACTCAGTAGAGATGGGGTTAGTAATACCCTAGATTGAGTTGAGTGTATATATATGAGCGCGTATATGTTGATTAATATAAAATGATTTTATATTGTGGAGATTTATTGGTTGAGTTGTTTATAAGTTCTGGTCGATAAGTTTGATCCACTGTATCGGTAGGAGTTTATAAACACTTGAATACGATGAACCGTCATGGAATGTTTTGAAAAGAGGATAAATGGAATAATTTTACCCAAGGTATATTTGATACATATTGGATATATTGGTTGATATTATAATCGAATAAGATTATAAAAATGTGAAATGGTTATGTAGATAACCAATCAGAATTCAGATAAGTAGAATGAATTGAATTAAATCTGAAATTTAAATCAGAATTGAAATTGAAACCCTGGAAATGTGGAACAGAGTTTGTAAATAGACTTGGATTAAATATATGTAAATGTTAAGATCCTGGGAGATTTTAAATTGTTTACAAACATTGGAAGGATATTTTGAAATGTGTTTAAAAAAGGGGGAATGTTTAAGAATGGTTTTGAAATGATATAGTATTGAACTCACTTGTATAACTGGAAAATAATCCTGATGAGTGTGGCCACATCATCGGTGTTCATTTTCGAGTTGCTAAGTGACGGATTACTACCAAAGATTTTGTTTTTGAATTGTTTGTGGAAAACAAGTTGTTTTGAATCCTTAAAAGGTATATCTGGTTTTTGGAAAAGGCTAAGCTGTTTAAAAACTCCCAGAAACAGATTATTTGAATTAAAACAAACTAAATTAGATTTTGTAAAAGCAAAGAGAAATAGAAATTGAATTAGATTATAATGATATCGAGTAAGTTGGATTGATGTCATAAGAATTGGAATCAAGAATGGAACTTGAATTTGAAATTGAATTTGGCTTGGATAAGCGAATGGTTGTGTTAGAGATAAAAGTGATTTCAGTTTGATTGGGATGACATTGGTATATGCTGAATTAGCAGCAGATGTAAAAGGATGTACTGATATTCCCGACAAAAAGGTACTAGTTTATATTATATATGGGTTTGAGCTTTTGATGAGCCAAATTGGCAAGCCGCTTGGCTGTTTGATTTTCTTTTGGGTTGGAGAAGGCTTAGAGAGGCGAGTGATGGTTTTACGTATTGGCCGGTACAAAGGAGGTGCTGGCAAAAAAATTCGAAGAGTTAAGGCGTTAGAAAATTTTCAGGATTTTTGAAAATTTTCGTTGATAAGAATTAATTAATAATTTAATTGAAATTAAATTAGTTCAGTTAAAACTGAAAATAAGAAGTGAACAAATAAGTTCTAACCGGTCGATAAGGTTTGTTTTCTACCTTAGCAATTTCGAGGACGAAATTATTTTAAGGGGGGAAGAATGTAATGACCCGTATTTTAGTGATATTATAATTAATTAATTAATTTATATAAATAGTGATTTACAGAATCAAATGGTCGTTGAATTAAATAAAGTGAATATTTAATTAAATTAAATAATAGGATAATATATTTAATTCAGAAATAATCAAAATTAGTGGAATTCACAATATAGTGTGTATTGGATTACTTAAAATATATATTTCAGTTTAGAGTTGAAATATATTAGCGAATATATTTATAAATGCCATTTGAACGTATAAATTATATTATATTTATAATCAAGCTCGAAATGACGCGGCAGTTCGCTATTTGGTGATTTGAACTTCAACTGAATATACAGGGTTCATTTTAAATCGAATTTCTGTGAAACAAGAAACGCACGGAGCTGGTGAAGTATATTTTTCTAGTAGAAGAGAAAAATCAGGATTTTGTCGTGTAGATTTTGATTTATGTCCAAATCAAATATTCAGAAAAATAGCGGAATATTCGTTCATGGCCATTATTTAAAAATATTTGAATATCGGGTTTGAATTTAGACAAGGTTCTTTTGAGATATAACGATAAAATAATTTTTAGAATTTTACTGTAATTTTTAATTAATTAAATAAGCAACTTTTTATTTGGAGTATTTTGCACCCTATATCAATATTTTGGGGTTTCATAATATGAGACAAACTATCGATATTATTTTATTTTTAGGATCGTGGGACATTGATCGTCTCGCCGGTGTTTTTATTTCTGTTCGTAGCAGCTCGTATATGGACAGAATTTTATATATATAGGGTACGTTAAATGTTACAAATAAATAAAAGAACCTAACTTATTTGTGATGAAAACGAGAGCCACGTCTTCTGTTCTCAGCCACCACTTAGCAAATGGAAACCAAACTTCCATGTCGTCAAACAATCCTATATAAAGCCTTTTCCATTCTAAACCTAATACATTTTTCATTCCTTCGGTCCATTTCTTTTTCCACCACCGGCTACTTCTCAAACCAAAATCCTCTTCTAAAAATCAAGATAAAATCAAAAGGAAAGGAGCGCTAGAGTTGTTTTCGTTTTTCATGAGCTGGTGGGCTCGGGCTTTCAAAGTGGCGTAGCAGTTGACTAGAGCTTCAATGCAAACGCCATGAGAAGGGTGAGTTCAGGTTCTATTAGAAGGTGCTAGCGGTGGATGTTGGTAGAAGTGGATGGAGTTTTAGATGGGGTTCAAATAGATGGCGTTGGCCATGTATACAACGGGTCCTATTGTGTTATGAGCAAGAAGTAGTGTTGTGTGATGATCTTAGTTGAAAACTTAAGTATGAAAGGGGAGGGCTGAGGGTGCGACAACACTGTTTGGTGAAGCTAGTAGTGGAAAAAATGGCGTGAGCTGTTTCTGGAGCGTGGGGTTTTAGGAGGAGATCACGTAGGAGAAAGGGTTGTTAATGCATACATTGGTGAGGATACAGTATGGGATGGGTTGTGTGCTTGGCATATGCACAGTAGGAGTGGAGGACAACGAGTGGAAGGGTGAGGAAATGCTTGGAAATCTGAGAGGCGGTGACGTGAATCAGTTTGGAGGTGTAGGGTCCATAAGAATTCATGTGAAACTACTGTAGGCGAGATGAATAAGCTGTAAAACTCGTTGGCCTAATGAAATATACACATACGAGTTTGAAAATGTTGGGATAAATTTCCACCGATGCTTTTCAGTAAGGAGGCGAATTATCGTTGAAACCGGTTGCCTTAAGGGAGAGCTCGAGTTCTTCTATTTTGATTTGCGAGAGTATAGTGGTTTCGTTGGTCGGTGTGGAGTTGTCGGGCACTATCTAGTGAAGTACTGCTGACAGAAGTGACAAGGACACTATGGGAGACGCGGCGGTTTCCTGTAAAAGAGAGGATGAGGAATGGAATACTGACGTGAGGAGTTTGTACCAAGGAAGTTTCACGCCGGTTTAAGGTGAGCAAAGTAAAGTAGAAGATTAAACTGCGGTAAAATATGAAGTAGATAAGGGGCGGACGGGTCAAGTGTTGGGCCAGGATATATTTGGAATCAGACGAAAACAAGATCCATTGGGATCGTATGGACGGTGGCTACACCATGGAACTGACTGGAAGTCCATCGGAGCTTGTTACAATTTATAGCGAAATAAATTGTCTGTCAGAATAAAGCGATGGTTATCGTTATTAACGATGATCGTCCAATGTTAGTAAAACTCACCAACTCTGAACAGTTATATTTTTCTAACGTATATTTAGAACTGATAATTATCTGTTGATTGATGTGTGTTAACTGTTTGGTTGAATTGCTTGTGTATTGGTTGAAATCATAGATAACGATATATATATATATATATATATAAATCGTTAATCAAATATAGATTCTGTTTAGCAGAATATTTCATATTGAAATGAAATCGATGTTAATGATATTGTTTAACATCCGTGATGCAGGGAAACAGGTTGGAGGAATCCGACTGGATTCCTCAACATTTATTTCACTGTTTTTTCGTATATTGTGATATATGATGTGTTATATAATCTGTTATGGATTATGTGTGTTAGAATGATATCGATCCTTGTTATTTGATATTTTAAATATCATAAAAAGACCCTGGGATGTAAAAAGAATTATTTCAATTTATATTGAAATAAAGGGATTTTATAAAATCAACAGATTTTATAAAAGGAAATATTTCGAAGTATAATAAAAGGAGATAATTATAAAATCAAAGAGTTAAAAAGGGAATTATTTGTAAAACAAAGGTACGGAAAAAGATTTAGAAAATAAATAGAATAAAGGATTATTTATTGGGAAAATAAATAGAGGAGTTAATCGAACATAGTTATTCAAAACGGAGTTAAACAGAAATTGGAAACTGACTAGAGATTAATAAGTTGAATGGTTTCCTGAGTATCGATCTGATGTTGGTTTCGGCCTTCGGGGTTTATACTTAGGAAGTTGTTCTCTTGTTAATTTATAGTTAGAGTCTGATAGATGTGGAAGAAAAGTGATACGTAATTAAGCTATAGAAATGTTTTCCAGTGTTAATAACGTATATTTTCTAAACATAGAAAATGAGGATATATATATATATATATATGTTTGATGATTGGATCGATAATTCCATTTGGAAATAAGATCGTTGTGTGTACACAGACATGTTTTCATTTGATAGTTAAATCACAGACTATCAAAGTTTTGACCATTTTACGTTATTAATATGGAGAGACCGGTTGGATTATTATCCAAAGAACCACTCCGTATTGGCATAAGCGTTGTGAACCAAGTATGCTGAATATATTGAAGACGGAGTAAAGTGCAAGGGTTGTTTTATAAGTCCTAGGTAGAGATTGCCTAGGATGGATATACTGAATAGTACCTTCGGTTTCGTTCAATCCTAGAACGAACGTAAATGGACGAATGTCTGACAAAGTATTTCCAATGATCGAATGGGTTGGTCTGTATAAATATATATGGTTTCAACGGATTTATTCCCTTAGCATAACATCCAGAATATTTGTGTAAACCAATTAATGATTAACGGATTTGATAATGTGGCATTCAAAGTAATCGTGTTATCAATGAATGAAAGGTAGTCGTAACCTCTGGCCTCAACATCCGGTAAATGACAAAAATCGGGCAGGCATCATGGCTAAGTCGGTCGCTCCGAAGTAGGGTGTATAATCACCTATCTAGAGAATATTCATTTGCTTCTTTAATCTATCAATGTTGTCCTATATATATATATATATATATATATATATATATATATATATATATATATATATATATATATATATATATATATATACGGGAAATGGTTGCTGATCCCAACCGTTGGTGATATACATTCGATACACTCCAGCGAAATGAGTGGTCGGCCATGTGTGGCTGAGTTGCAAGATGTTCTTGTTGAACTCCAGTGTATCGTTCCTAGAGTACACTGATCGGAAGGTGGCTCCATACCTTGTCATAGTTGGAAATCCATTACCCAATACGTGCTTGCGGTTTTGATTTTATACTATATATGTAGAAGTGAGATGAAAGCGTTTATGCTAGATGATCAATATATTGTGGTTGATAGACATTATTATAATATCAAAAAATGGTTTTTGATATAAAGATATTTTGGATTCTCATAAGGGAAAAACCCGTTCCGTTATACAGCGTGGTCTTATGAGATATCGTTTACTTGTTCAAACTGTTTTAAACTGTTTTACTCATACCAGTCCCATGACTGACACGGAGTTTATTTTGTTTTGTTTTCCCTAAACTCTTGGGTGCCTAAATTTGTACGTGCAGTCAAGTAGTCGGGATTTTACATATATACTTGGAGAGCTTGGAGCAGGAGGCTTCAGGATTATATAGCTATTGTTTATTTCCGCTGTTGCTGTAAGTGTTGTACTCTGCAATGTTATTGTATACATATACTGTTTGTATTTCAGAAGTTATGTTATATTTTATTCGGTCCGTTGTGAGATTTGTGTTTACTCTGATAATGATGCTCTTATTCTTCTTCTATTCTATAAGTTCTATCTTATCTATTCTCACCCTCTAACTTCTTTCATTAACTATTCGGTTATTTTCGATCCTTGGATGTTCGATATGTGTTGTATATCGGATAACCAAGATCATCAAAAACCGAATAGTTAATGAAAGAAGTTAGAGGGTGAGAATAGATAAGATAGAACTTATAGAATAGAAGAAGAACATCATCTTCAGAGTAAACACGAATCTCACAGCGGAACGAATAAAATATAACATAATTTTTGAAATACAAACAGTATATGTATACAATAACATTGCAGAGTACAACACTTACAGAAACAGCGGAAATAAACAATAGCTATATAATCTTGAAGCCTCCTGCTCCAAGCTCTCCAAGTATATCTGTAAAATCCCGACTACTTGACTGCACGTACAAATTTAGGCACCCAAGAGTTTAGGGAAAACAAAACAAAATAAACTCCGGGTTAGTCATGGGACTGGTATGAGTAGAACAGTTAAAAACAGTTTGAACAAGTAAACGATATCTCATAAGACCACGCCGTATAACGGAACGGGTTTTTCCCTTATGAGAATCCAAAATATCTTTATATCAAAAACAATTTTTTGATATTATAATAATGTCTATCAACCACAATATATTGATCATCTAGCAGAAACGCTTTCATCTCACGTTCTACATATATAGTATACAATCAAAACCGCAAGCACGTATTGGGTAATGGATTTCCAACTATGACAAGGTATGGAGCCACCTTCCGATCAGTGTACTCTAGGAACGATACACTGGAGTACAACAAGAACATCTTGCAACTCAGCCACACATGACCGACCACTCATTTCGCGATATATCACCAACGGTTGGGATCAGCAACCGTTTCCCATATATATATATGGGACAACATTGATAGATTAAAGAAGCAAATGAATATTCTCTAGATAGGTGATTATACACCCTACTTCGGAGCGACCGACTTAGCCATGCTGCCTGCTCGATTTTTGTCATTTACCGGATGTTGAGGCCAGAGGTTACGACTACTTTTCATTCATTGATAACGCGATTACTTTGAATGCCACATTATCAAATCCGTTAATCATTAATTGATTTACACAAATATTCCGGATGTTATGCTAAGGGAATAAATCCGTTGCAACCATATATATTTATACAGACCAACCCATTCGATCATTGGAAATACTTTGTCAGACATTTGTCCATTTACGTTCGTTTTGGGATTGAACGAAACCGAAGGTACTATTTAGTATATCCATCCTAGGCAATCTCTACCTAGGACTTATACAATAGCCCTTGCACTTTACTCCGTCTTCAATATATTCAGTATACTTGGTTCGCAACGCTTATGCCAATACGGAGTGGTTCTTCGGATAATAATCCAACCGGTCTCTCCATATTAACAACGTAAAATGGTCAAAACTTTGATAGTCTGTGATTTAACTATCAAATGAAAACATGTCTGTGTACACACAACAATCTTATTTCCAAATGGAATTATCGATCCAATCATCAGACATATATATATATATATATATATCCTCATTTTCTATGTTTAGAAAATATACGTTATCAACACTAGAAAACATTTCTATAGCTTAATTACGTATCACTATTCTTCCACATCTATCAGACTCTAACAATAAATTAACAAGAGAACAACTTCCTAAGTATAAACCCCGAAGGCCGAAACCAACATCAGATCGATACTCAGGAAACCATTTAACTTATTAATCTCTAGTCAGTTTCCAATTTCTGTTTAACTCCATTTTGATTAACTATGTTTGATTAACTCCTCTATTTATTTTCCCAATAAATAATCCTTTATTCTATTTATTTTCTAAATCTTTTTCCTTATCTTTGTTTTACAAATAATTCCCTTTTTAACTCTTTGATTTTATAATTATCTCCTTTTATTATACTTCGAAATATTTCCTTTTATAAAATCTGTTGATTTTATAAAATTCCTTTATTTCAATATACATTGAAATAATAATTTTTACATCCCAGGGTCTTTTTATGATATTTAAAATATCGAATAACAAGGATCAATATCATTCTAACACACATAATCCATAACAGATTATATAACACATCATATATCACAATATATGAAAAAAAACAGTAAAATAAATGTTGAGGAATCCAGTCGGATTCCTCCAACCTGTTTCCCTGCATCACATATGTTTAACAATATCATTAACATCGATTTTATTTCAATACGAAATATTCTGCTATACAGATTCTATATTTGATTAACGATTTTTATATATATATATATATATATATATATATATATCGTTATCTATGATTTCAACCAATACACAAGCAATTCAACCAAACAGTTAACACATATCAATCAATAGATAATTATCAGTTCTAAATATACGTTAGAAAAATATAACTGTTCAGAGTTGGTGAGTTTTACTCACATTGGACGATCATCGTTAATAACGATAACCATCGCTTTATTCTGACAGACAATTTATTTCGTTATAAATTGTAACAAGCTCCGATGGACTTCCTGTCAGTTTCATGGTGTAGCCACCGTCCATACGATCCCAACGGATCTTGTTTTCGTCTGATTCCAAATATATCACAGCCCAACACTTGACCCATCCGCCCCTTATCTACTTCATATTTTACCGCAGTTTAATCTTCTACTTTACTCTTCTCACCTTAAACCGGCATGAAACTTCCTTGGTACAAACTCCTCACGCCAGTATTCCACTCCTCATCCTCGCTTTTACAGGAAACCACCGCATCTCCCATAGTGTCCTTGTCACTTCTGTCTGCAGTACTTCACTAAATAGTGCCCGGCAACTCCACATCGACCAACGAATCCACTATACTCTCGCAAATCAAATTAGAAGAACTCGGCTCTTCCTTAAGGCAACTGGTTTCAGTGATAACTCGCCTCCTTACTAAAAAGCATCGGTGGAAATTTATCCCAACATTTTCAAACTCGTATGTGTATACTTCATTAGGCCAACGGGTTTTATAGCTTATTCATCTCGCCTACAGTAGTTTCACGTGAATTCTTATGGACCCTACACCTCCAAACTGATTCACGTCACCGCCTCTCAGATTTCCAAGCATTTCCGCACCCTTCCACTCGTTGTCCTCCACTCCTACTGTGCATATGCCAAGCACACAACCCATCCCATATTGTATCCTCACCAACGTATGCATCAACAGCCCTTTCTCCTACGTGACCTCCTCCTAAAACCCCATGCTCCAGAAACAGTTCACGCCATTTTTTCCACCACTAGCTTCACCAAACAGTGTTGTCGCACCCTCATCCCTCCCCTTTCATACTTAAGTTTTCACCAAAGATCATCACACAGCACTACTTCCTGCTCATAACGCAACAGGACCCGCTGTATACATAGCCAACGCCATCTATTTGAACCCCATCTAAAACTCCATCCACTTCTACCAACATCCACCGCTAGCACCTTCTAATAGAACCCGAACTCACCCTTCTCATGGCGTTTGCATTGAAGCTCTAATCAACTGCTACGCCACTTTGAAAGCCCGCGCCCACCTGCTCATGAAAAACGAAAACAACTCTTGCGCTCCTTTCCTTTTGATTTTATCTTGATTTTTAGAAGAGGATTTTGGTTTGAGAAGTAGCCGACGGTGGAAAAAGAAATGGACCGAAGGAATGAAAAATTTGTTAGGTTTAGAATGGAAAAGGCTTTATATAGGATTGTTTGACGGCGTGGAAGTTCGGTTTCCATTTGCTAAGTGGTGGCTGAGAACAGAACACGTGGCTCTCGTTTTCATCACAAATAAGTTAGGTTATTTTATTTAGTTGTAAAATTTAACGTACCCTATATATATATAATTATGTCCATGTACGAGCTGCTATGAACAGAAATAAAAACACCGGCAAGACGATCAATGTCCCACGATCCCAAAAATAAAATAATATCGGTAGTTTATCTCATATTATGGAACCCCAAAATATTGATATAGGGTGCAAAATACTCCAAATAAAAAGTTGCTTATTTAATTAATTAAAAATTACAGTAAAATTCTAAAAATTATTTTATTGTTATGTCTCAAAAGAACCTTGTCTAAATTCAAACCCGATATTCAAATATTTTTAAATAACCGTTATGGCCACGAATGAATATACCGCTGTTTTTCTGAATATTTGATTTGAACATAAATCAAAATCTACATGACGAAATCCCTATTTTCCTCTTCCACTAGAAAAATATACTTCACCAGCTCCGTGCGTTTCTTGTTTCACAGAAATCCGATTTAAAACGAACCCTGTATATTCAGTTGAAGTTCAAATCGCCAAATAGCGAACTGCTGCGTCATTTCGAGCTTGATTATAAATATAATATAATTTATACGTTCAAATGGCTTTTATAAATATATTCGCTAATATATTTCAACTCTAAACTGAAATATATATTTTTTAAATAATCCAATACACACTATATTGTGAATTTCACTATTTTGATTATTTTTGAATTAAATATATTATCCTATTATTTAATTTAATTAAATATTCACTTTATTTAATTCAACGACCATTTGATTATGTAAATCACTATTTATATAATTAAATTAATTAATTATAATATCACTAAAATACGGGTCATTACAATTTATTTTTGAAATTGACTTACACACTATGCACTAGTGATAATAAAAGAAAATTTTTGCGTATCAAGCATATTTGGCTATTATAAGGTAAAACTCTATCCTCTGGTTTGCGTTGTGTGATGGGACTTGAATTTTATAATAGCTTTATTTTTCAAAAAGCAGTGAAAATTTTTATGACTGGTATTGATGTGGAGAAACCCCGTTCCATGTTATACGGTGTGGTTCCATGATTTACCCAACTTTGAAATCAAGTATAATAAATGTTTTGGTTCTCGCACCAGTCTTATGACTGACCCAGAGTTTATTGTTTTTTCTTGAACTCTGTGTGCTCATAATTTTCCATACGGGCAGCTTGTAGTTTAGGTTTTGCATATATTTTATAGAGAAGGATTCTGGATTGAAATTAGAGCTATGTCCAGAGTATTTGATAGTCTTCTGCTGAATGTAATTATGTTTCTGATGTGTATTGTAATGTATTATTCTCTAATATATTTTGTACTCTGATGTAAATTGTTATAATAACAATGAAATGTTCTTTTGTGTTTTTGTTATGATGTGTTGTATCCCATAACGGTTTGAGGATTTCTGGCGTTTTGTTCGGGCTTTTGTGGCTTATGGTCGATTTAAAAGGCAGGGGTTTTCGGATCGTTACAGGTATGTCTTTACTCTTGATGGTACTGCCATAAGTCAGTGAAAACTGTATTTGCTTTATCAACTAAGGAGGCAGAGTTGATAGTTTCAGTGGAAGCGGCAAAGGAGACACTCTATTTGAAGCGATTGTTGCGTGACTTGATTTTTTTTTAACATGATAGTGTCTATGTTCAATGTCATAGCCAAAGTGCTATTCACTTAACGGAGAATTTGACTTTTAGTTCTCGCATAAAATATATTGAAGTGAGAGATCCATTTCTAGTAACCATGGATGAAGACAAGTGAGTACGTCTTCGAAAAGTGCATACAAAAGATAATGCAGCGGATATGTTTTTAAAGTAATGTTGGTTATGAAATTCGAGCATTGCTCGAACTTAATTCGCTTGGAGAAGTGCTAAGTGCCACGGGTGACACAGTTGAGGGGGAAGCTTGGTTTTGGACAATGAGGAGTATCATTATGAGGTTGAAATTCTATCTTATAGGTAAGTACTTGCTTACACTCCCTAATCAGTTTGTCTTATGAAGAGATCATTTTGGAATTGGGTGTTTTCAACACTTTTGTAATGTCCCGTATTTTTACGATATAATAATTAATTTATTTAAATAATAATTTTGAGATTTAAAATGGTTTAGTTAAATAAAATTGAATATTTAATTAATATTTATTATATAAAAATATATTATAATTCTGAGTTAGTCGAAAATAACTGAATTCACAATATTGTGTGAATTGGATAATTTATGATATATAATTCAGTTTAAAATTGAATTACGATAACGAATATATTTAATTAACGATGGTTGAACGTATAAATTATATTATAATTATAATCGAGCTCGAAATGGCGCGGCAGTTCGTAATTTGGCGATTTGAAATTTAAACGAATATATATAATCCGTTTTAAGCCGGATTTCTGTGAAACAAGAAATGTTCGGAGCTGGCGAAGTATATTTTTCTAATGGAAGAGAAAAATCGAGATTTCATTGTGTAGATTTTGAGTTATGTCCAAATCAAATTTTAAAATAGTCGCTATGGAATTTCTTTATAATTTATAACGATTTATTTATATTTTTAAATTAAATTGGATATTGATTTAATTCAGATTTGAAAATCGAGTTGTAAATCCCGATAGGAATATTCTAGAGATGTATGGTATTCTATTGTGAATATATACAATAATATTTATTTTTAAATATTTAATTCAATTATTTTTAAATATATTTAATATTTAAATGGATTTATTTAGAGCTTTAAAAATAGCCATTTTTACAAACGAACTCTGTTTTCAACGAAACTAATTTTGTTGGATCTGGAATATTGAATTATTATTAGATTTCAATTTCCGTGATTTTTGAAGTCAGTATGTAGCCGTACGGAATTTTAATGTGAAAAACAGTCGATATTTTGACGGTTAAAAATACGCTGTGTGAGCAAACGGAGTCGGAATTCGACGAAACCAGTTTCATTGGGTCTATAATGTCAAACTGAAGGTGTATATTCATTTTCGCGAGTTTTTGGTATCGTATGAGATTATAGGAATATTTATTCAACAAATACACAAAGAGATTGCTTAAAATAAAATAAAATAATCAATATAAAAATATTTAAAAAAATTCTATAAATACCCACCAACTCTTCTAACCGTAAATGAAATCTTCTTTTGGTCGAACATTTTCCGCCGTCACTCATTTTTTTCTTACAGCAAAATTCAGCTATTTGGAAAATCCAAATAAAATCAAAACAAAATCTAAAAATCATAATACTTATATATCTATGATCCATGAGTGTTTCTCTTCGCCCTGGTATACATATTGAGGGGTTCGGCAAACTTTGAGTTCGGTGAATAACAAGACAGCGTGGCTTTTAACCAGCTAGGGTTCATGATTTCATAGATTTTAATCATCGATTCAAGTTGTGTATGTGTTGATTTTGGGATCGGGAAATGAATCCGCACCTTGTGTGCATTTTTGGGAGGATTCGGCGCAATTATTTGTCGAGTGTGTCACTGTAGCGAGCTCCAGAAGAGGGCTGTCGCGATTTACTGTATGGCGTCAGGTTATGTACTTTAGTGATGAGGTGATGGTGTGGTTGAGGAGATGAACTTCGGTGGTGGTGTTGGTTGGTTTCGATGAAGGGGGAGGAAGAACCAGGCATGCGAAGTTTGGTAATGATGTTGTGATAACAAGAGGACGGGTTTTGGTGTTTTAAACGGGGAAGAAAATAAAACGGGTATGGCCTTCAACGTGTATGGGTATGGGCCGAGATTTAGAAAGGTGAAGCCCAAAGTAAAGTTAATTAATTTATTTTAATTTAGAATAGTGTTTAACCTTATAAAATTCATAACATCGTCATACGAAATCAGAACCAGACAAAACAAGATCCGTTGAGATCGTATGGACGAGCGCTACATATTGGAACTAACTGGGAGGTGAACGGGAGCTCGTTACAACTTATAGCGAAATAAATTTTTTGTCTGAATCAACCGACAGTTATCGTTATTTAACGATGACCGTCCAATGTGAGTAAATCTCACTAACTCTGTAAAGTTTATATTTTTATAAATATAATCTAGTATTGATAAATGATGATTGATTGTTGTGTGTTGATTGTTTGGTTGAATTGTTGATATATTGGTTGAATTGTTGATATATTGGTTGAAATTATAGATAACGATATATATATATAAATCATTAATCAAATATTGATTCTGTTTATCAGAATATTTCATATTGAAATGAAATCAATGTTATTTATATTGTGTAACATCTGTGTATGCAGGGAGACACGTTGGAGGGATCCAACTAGATTCCTCAAAAATTATAACACTGTTTGTTTTCATATACTGTGATATATGATGTGATATATAATCTGTGATTGATTATGATGACACTGGTCATGTTATTTGGTATTTTAAACACCATATGAAATACTGGAATGTAAAAAGGAAATTTCAAAGTGAATATGAAAATGAAATATTTGGAAAATGAATAGAATTATAAAAGGAATATTTATTTAGAAAATAAATAGAATTTTTATAAAAGGAATATAATTAAGTAATATTTGTTTAGAAAATAAATAGTATTTTTATAAAAGGAAATATTTACAAAATAAATAGAATTATAAAAGCAATATTGTAAATAGAACTATAAAAGGGAAATATTTGGAAAATGAATAGAGTTTACTAAGAAGAGAATTTTACATTTGGAAGGTTTAGACCCGTGCTTCGCACATGGGTGTAACATGATATTGATTTTAAAAAAAAAAATATTTTGCAAATAAAATATTATAAAAGAATTTGGGTTTGAATTAGGAATTTAAAATGGAGTTAAAGGAATTAGAAACTGACTGGAAATTAGTTGAGTTGAACAGTTGTCCGTGTAATGATCTGATGTTGGTTTCGGCCTTCGGGGTTAATACGTAGGGGGTTGTTCTCTTACTAGTTTACAGTTAGAGACCGATATATGTGAGAAGATAGTGATGCGTGAATCAGAAATGGAAATGTTTTCCAAAGTTAATAATGTATATTTTCTAAAACTAGAAAATAAGGATTTGATGAATATATGGAAACGAGAAATAGGGAAATGAATAAATGTTGATTGATGATTGATCGATAGAATTTCCATTTGGAAATAATATCATTATTTGCACACATGTTTTTCTTTGATAGTTAACTCACCGACTATCGAAGTTTTTGACCATTTTTTCGTCGTCAATATGGAGAGACCCGGATCAAATTCATTATCTGAAAACCACTCTGTATGAACGTTAGCGTTGCGATCAAATATGATGAAGATAATTGAAGACGGAGTTATGCAAGGGCTGTCCTGTTTACAAAATAGCACCTTCGGTCTGTCCAGTCCCAGGACGACCTGTATGGAAGAATGTCTGACAGAGTATATGTAATAGATCGCGTAAGTTGATCTCTTCAAACGTATTTACGTTTGGTGGCGGAGGAACTCGTTTCTCTTAGTTGTATACCCGTAGTATTTTTGGAGAAATCAATTTTTGATTTGGCGGGTATGACGATGTGACATTCAAAGTGAATGAAGATGTGGTTTGTAAACGATACGTTATGGCCTCTAGCCTCACAACCGGAAATGGTATAAAATCGGGTAGGTCGCATGGCTAAGTTGTTAGCTACCAATTAGGGTGTATTGTCACCTGATCTAGAGAAATTCCATTTACTTCTATAATCTATTTCGATGTTGTCCCTTTCGGGAAACAGTTGCTGATCCCAACTGTTGGTGATAATACATTCAGTACACTCAAGAGAAATGAGTGACCGGTCATGTTTAGCTTGGGTTGCAAGATGTTCTTGTTGTACCTGGTGTATTCCTCTCTAGAGATACACTGTCGGAAGGTGGTCCCATACCTTGCCAGTTGGAATCCATTAACCAACAAGCGCCCACGGTTTTTGATTACGTATTATATATATGGAACGTGAGATGAAAGCATTCTGCTAGATGATTATTATATTGTGGTTGATAGACACTATTATAATATCAATGAGTTTTAATATAAAGAATATCGTTTCTTTCAAAATGATTTGAAAGTTAAATCAAATTGATTTGGATTCTCATAAGGGAAAAACCTATTCCGTGTTATACGGCGTGGTCTTATGAGATATCAATTATTTTCTCAGGCTGTTTTAAATTGTTTACTCACACTAGTCCCATGACTGACTCAGAGTTTATTTTGTTTTGTTTTCCCTAAACTCTTGGGTGTCCAATTTTGTACGGGCAGTCAAGTAGTCAGGATTTACAGATACTGAGAGCTTGGAGCAGGAGGCTTTAGGATTTTATAGCAATTGTTTATTTCCACTGTGTTGTAAGTATTGTACTCTGATAAATGTTACTGTATACATATACTGATTTTATTTCAAAGGTATGTATCTATTATATATTGTTCGTTCCGTTGTGAGATTCGTGTTTACTCTGATGTTGTATGTTCTTCTTCTTTTATTCTAAGTTTCTATCTTATCTATTCTCACCCTCTAATTTCTTTCATGGACTATCCAGTGTTTCCGATGCTTGAATAGTCGACATTGAGTTTATGTCGGTTACTCAGGATCGTGAATTTCCCCGGTCGTTACAGTGGTATCAGAGCTGAAGGTTAAGTAATTACTTTGGCTCTGTGGCGTGACTCAGTAGAGACGGGGTTAGTAATACCCTAGATTGAATTGAGTGTATATATACGAGTGAACGTATTTGTTATTTGATATAAAATGGTTTTATATTATGGAGATTTATTGATTTAGTTGTTTATGAATTCTGGTCGATCACTTTGATCCACTGTATCGGTAGGGGTTTATAAACACTCGAATACGATAAACCGACACTGTATGTTTTGAAAAGAGGGTAAATGAAATAATTTTACCCAAAATATATTCTGATATAAAGAAAATTTATATTTGAAATATTATAGTATTGGATGTGTTAGTTGTCATTATAATCGAGTAAGATTATAATTGAGATGGTTATATATGTATAACCAAATAAAATCGTATAAGTGAATTATGTGAAATCAGATGAATTAAATCTGAATTTAAATCAGAATTGGAATTGAAACCCTAAAAGTTATAAAATTGTTTGTAAATGGATTTGGAATTAATATATGAGAATTTTAAAATCCTAGGAGATTTTAAATTGTTTTAAAGCATTGTAAATGGTATTTTGAAATGAATTCCAAAATGGAAGTGTTTAGATATGGTTTTGAAAGTGATATAGTATTGAACTCACTTCGATAGATGGAAATAGATTCCGACGATGATCTTGACATATCGGTGTTCATTTTCGAGTTGTAAGTGACAGGTTATTACCAAAGATTTTGTTTTTGAATTGTTTTGTGGAAAGCAAGTTGTTTTGAATCCTGAAAAGGTATATCTATTTTAGAAAATCTAAACTATTTAAAATTCCCTGGGAAAGATCATTTGAATTAAAACAAATTAAATTAGAATTTGTAAAAGCAAATATAAATAGAAATTGAATTGAAACCAGTTAAGTGGAAAATGGATTGAGATAGAAAGTATCGAATTAGGATGGATTAGAGATAATCCGAAATGGAATTTGACTGGTAAGTAAAGAGTCGAAATTAAAAATGGAATCTGAGTTAAGAACAGAATTTGGCTTGGGTATAACCGAATGATCGGGATGACATTGGCAAATGCGGGATTGGTAACACATGGAAAGGATATACTGATATTCCCGACAAAAAGGTACCAGTTTATATTATATATGGGTTGAGATTTTGATGAGCCGAAATGGGCAAGCCGCTTGGCTGTTTGATTTTCTTTTGGGTTGGAGAAGGCCTAGAGAGGTGAGTTGGAGTTTGAGCTATTGACCAATACAAAGGAGGTGCTGGCGAAATTTTTCGAAAAGTTAAGGTGTTAGAAAATTTTCAGAATTTTTGAAAATTTTTGTTAGTAGGAATGAATAAATATTTAATTGAAATTAAATTGGTTCAATTGAAAATGAAATTAAGAAGTGAACAAATAAGTTCTAACCAGTCAATAAGGTTTATTTTCTACCTTAGCAATTTCGAGGATGAAATTATTTTAAGGGGGGAAAAATGTAATGTCCCGTATTTTTATGGTATAATAATTAATTTATTTAATTATTTAAATAGTAATTTAGAGATTTAAAATGGTTTAATTAAATAATATTGAATATTTAATTAATATTTATAATATAAACATATATTATAATTTCAAGTTAGTCGAAAATAACTGAATTGACAATATTGTGTGAATTGGATCATTTATGATATATATTTCAGTGTAAAATTGAATTACGATAACGAATATATTTAATTAACAATGGTTGAACGTATAAATTATATTATAATTATAATCGAGCTCGAAATGGCGCGGCAGTTCATAATTTGGCGATTTGAACTTTAAACGAATATACATAATCCGTTTTAAGCTAGATTTCTGTGAAACAAGAAACGTTCGGAGCTGGTGAAGAATATTTTTCTAATGGAAGAGAAAAATCGAGATTTCATTGTGCAGATTTTGAGTTATGTCCAAATCAAATTTTAAAATGGTCGCTACGGAATTCCTTTATAACTTATAACGAATTATTTATATTTTTAATATAAACTGGATATTGATTTAATCCGAATTTGAAATATCGAGTTGTAAATCCCAATAGGAATATTCTGGAGCTGTGTAGTATTCTATTGTGGATATGTACGATAACATTTATTTATAAATATTTTAATTCAATTATTTTTAAATATATTTAATATTTAAATTGGTTTATTTAGAGCTTTAAAAATAACCAATTTTACAAACGAACTCCGTTTTCGACGAAACTAATTTTGTTGGATCCAAAATATTGAATTATTGTTAGATTTCAATTTTCGTGATTTTTGGAGTCAGTATGTGGCCGTAGGAATTTTAATGTGAAAAATAATTGATATTTTGACGGTTAAAAATACGCTGTGTGAGCAAACGGAGTCGGAATTTGACGAAACCACTTTCGTTGGGTCCGTAATGTCAAATTGAAGGTGTATGTCCATTTTCGCGATTCTTGGTTATCGTATGTGATTATAGGAATATTTATTCAACAAATACACATAGCGATTACTTAAAATTAAATAAAATAATCAATACAAAAATATTTAAAAAAATTATAAATACCCACCAACTCTTTTAACCGTAAACAAAATCTACTTTTGGTTAAACATTTTTCACTGTCGCTCATCTTTTTCTTACAACAAAATTCGGCTATTTGGAAAATCCAAATAAAATCAAAACAAAATCTAAAAATCATAATACTTATATATCTATGATCCATGAGTGTTTCTCTTCGCCCTGGTATACATATTGAGGGGTTCGACAACCTTTGAGTTCAGTGAAAAACAAGACAGCATGGTTTTTAACCAGCTAGGGTTCATGATTTCATAGATTTTAATCATCGATTCAAGTTGTGTGTGTTGTTTTTGGGATCGGGAAGTGAATCCGCACCTTGTGTGCATTTTTGGGAGGATTCGGTGCAATTATTTGTCAAGTGTGTCACTGTAGCGAGCTCAGAAGATGGCTGTCACGATTTACAGTATGGTGTCGGGTTATGTACTTTGGTGATGAGGTGATAGTTGGTCGAGGAGATGAACTTCGGTGGCGGTGTTGGTTGGTTTCGATGAAGGGGGAGGAAGAACCAGGCCTGCAAAGTCTGATAATGGTGTTGTGATAACAGGAGGACGGGTTTTGGTGCTTTGAACGGGGAAGAAAATAAAATGGATATGGCCATCAACGTGTATGGGTATGGGCCGAGATTTAGAAAGGTGAAGCCCAAAGTAAAGTTAATTTATTTTAATTTAGAATAGTGTTTAACCTTATAAAACTCATAACATTGTCATACGAAATCAGAATCAGACGAAACAAGATCCGTTGAGATCGTATGGATGAGCGCTACACATTGGAACTGACTGAGAGTGAATGGGAGCTCGTTACAATTTATAGCGAAATAAATTGTATGTCTGAATCAACCGACAGTTATCGTTATTTAACGATGACCGTCCAATGTGAGTAAATCTCACTAACTCTGTACAGTTTATATTTTTATAAATATAATCTAGTATTGATAAATGATGATTGATTGTTGTGTGTTGATTGTTTGGTTGAATTGCTGATGTATTGGTTGAAATTATAGATAACGATATATATATAAATCGTTAATCAAATATTGATTCTGTTTATCAGAATATTTCATATTGAAATGAAATCAATGTTATTTATATTGTTTAACATCTGTGGATGCAGGGAGACAGGTTGGAGGGATCCAACTAGATTCCTCAATAATTATAATACTGTTTGTTTTCATATACCGTGATATATGATGTGATATATAACCTGTGAATGATTATGATGACACTGGTAATGTTATTTGGTATTTAAACACCATATGAAATACTAGAATGTAAAAAGGAAATTTCAAAGTGAATATGAAAATGAAATATTTGGAAAATGAATAGAATTATAAAAGGAATATTTATTTAGAAATAAATAGAATATTTATAAAAGGAATATAATTAAGGAATATTTGTTTAGAAAATAAATAGAATTTTTATAAAAGGAAATATTTACAAAATAAATAGAATTATAAAAGGAATATTGGTTTAAAAAGTAAATAGAACTATAAAAGGGAAATATTTGGAAAATGAATAGAGTTTTCTAAGAAGAGAATTTTACATTTGGAAGGTTTAGACCCGTGCTTCGCACACGGGTGTAACATGATATTGATTTAAAAAAATATTTTGCAAATAAAATATTATAAAAGAATTTAGGGTTGATTTAGGAATTTAAAATGGCGTTAAAGGAATTAGAAACTGACTGGAAATTAGTTGAGTTGAATAGCTGTCTATGTACTGATCTGATGTTGGTTTCGGCCTTCGGGGTTAATACTTAGGGGGTTGTTCTCTTACTAGTTTACAGTTAGAGACTAATATATATGAGAAGATAGTGATGCGTGAATCAGAAATGGAAACGTTTTCCAAAGTTAATAATGTATATTTTCTAAAATTAGAAAATAAGGATTAGATGAATATATGGAAACGAGAAATGGGGAAATGAATAAATGGTGATTGATGATTGATCGATAGAATTTCCATCTGGAAATAATATCGTTGTTTGCACACATGTTTTTCTTTGATAGTTAACTCACCGACTATCTGTAACATCCCGTGGCCATTAATGTCACTCACAAAGGGAATACATTAATGTCATGAAGCGTTATAGTAGTATAGAACAGATAAATTACAAGAATAAATAAATAAAACACAGTTGAAGACAAAACTTATTTCATAACATCATAACTTCAAAACAAGCTTACATAACTAGTCTCCAAAAACCATTACAACAGGATCAATTGTCTTTTCCAAAAACTTCAAAGTACATAAAAAAGCAAATACTTAAATAACGTAAATGCATAAATCCCCACTAAGCATAAGCAAAGCCATAAAGATGAGAGAGTCCAAAGCGATACATCTACTCTTTTCAAGCAGTTAAAAGAAATCGGCACTAAGCTGTAGTATTCCCTCCTTGCAAACCTGAGGGGGGGGGGAATGAAAGAAAAGAGGTGGAAACAAAACGGTTAGACATAAAGTCTGGCGAGTCCAGTAATTTTAACAAATAATAGGTAAGGTAAATGATCAAGACATAAATAGGCATCATGATATGGCTGTAACATAGATAAGGTAGATAAAAAGGATGGACAAGATGATTCCGCTCCTAAGTACTAAGACAATCCTACACCATGGCTAAGCGAACAACCCTCCAAGTACTAACCCCGAAGACCGAAGTCAACATCAGACTAGCACCCAAAGGACTATCCAACTCAACCAACATGTATTTCGTTACACCGCACTTTTGCTAAGTTACACCACATTACTTAATTACACCGCACATCTACTAGTCTCTATTTACTAAAGGTTGATCATTTCCCACTAACTGTACCCCACATGACAAACTTGGTAGTTACTTGTATCTAGCTGCTATCGTAGGTGCCGGCTTGCTCCTACCACCGCTAAGGTACCCTTACCCTACCCATTCGATCGGCTCCCTAAACCCCGTAGGCACCTGTGTTGGCCCCACAGTGGGATGTATCACTCCCCAAAGTGGCAATCCCGATACCAACATAAAATGCACGGCCATACCTACACGATGCAACAACGTCTTACCTACCAGCCCGGACCCATGCGCGCACATGAACACGTTGGACTCGCGTTGCCACCGCTATTCACGTTTTGACCTCTTACATTCAAGTCCAGTAAGCGTGCCCCAACCCGGCCTAGTACCAGGCCCAATTAGATACTCAAACGGTTTACTGGTTGAAACGGGTCCCCCATCCAGCATAAGCCTCCCACCTATGCTTGGTCCCCACTAGGTTTTTCCCCCACTTAACCATTTTAATTTAAATGTCTGTGTCTTACACATGCTATGGTTAAGTCCATACATACATGTCATAATTTACATGTCTTATCTTATACCGATTAAGTCCATATTTACATGTCATAATTTACATGTCACCCCAATTAACCCTCTAACCATACCCATGTCTTATTATGGTTAGTATTCCTTATGACGAACGGTGCATGACCTCCCACATTAGACCGAATGATTTGTGGCCGCTAGATTTGTCAGGCGGTTCCGGGCAGTCTTACGCCACAAACCGGGTCTAACCTCGTGTCATTAACCGTTGCGCCTACAATTCATTCCTTTGACCTCTCACATTAGACGTCCAATTGTGGCAGCTGGATTTGCCGGGCGGTTCCGGGCAGTCTTACGCCACAATTGTGTCTGACCTCGTGTCAAAGGTTTATTAATAATCGTATTTCACCCATACCCAATTTTCATGTCATGTATATCCAATTAAACATATAATCATGTTTATAATATTGCCTATTCCAAATTGTCACTAATTACATATTAATTAGCCTCAATTACAAATTTACAATTATAGGCAATTTCATCAATTCCATGTAATTCATACCCAAATATGCCAATTTCACATATTATCCAATTATCCAAAATATCCAATAATATCCAATTTTCCATATTTTCCATATTCCCATCGTTCCCACGTATTTGCATTCGCGCGTATTTTTAACATAGGCTCGAAGGTAGCCTAGATCCAAAAATAAAAGGAATAGGGATAAGAAGAGAGAATCAAATCACAAAAAATTGGAATTAACACAACATCATGAAATAAAGTGGCATATAAACTGGCATAGAGGCATAATGACAGATTCAACATGAATAAACTGATAAAGGTATGAACTTTACATAGAAACATAGGCATATGATGACATGAATCAAAAAGGTGAAGACTTGGATAAGATTTAAATTACATACATACATATGAATCCTTTTTACAACTTCATCATGTTACTTTAATCCCATTCTATTGTGAAAATCACCGTACTCACCTTTCATGGTTAAAGAATAGAATTATGCACTGAAATTGGTGTAGAAACGTTGCGGTGTTGCTGATTTATCTTCTTGAATTGTTGTAGAAGCTCTAATCTTTAATTTGAGTTGGAGTTGAACACTTGAGATTTGGTTTAGAGGCGGCGGCTAGGGTTTAAGAGAGAATTTGACAGCATAATGGTGTCATACATAATATTTATGAATTAGGGTTAGGTTTTAGGGTGTATATATAGGTGTAGGAAGTTATATAGGCCTTAGGATTAACCCTAGAACTGATCTGGACCACTCAGATGCCATATCAGCCCTTAGGGCGAATCGGGCCACGGGTTGGCAGCCAAACACCCTGGATTGACCTCTAGTCGACCCAGCAGAGCCCAGGTCTACTCCAAAAATGGTGCGGTTCGGCTATTCCCCCTCCCGATTCGTTGTTTTGAACTTTTTTTGAATATTTATTTATTTAATTTTTATATATATCTATATATATATATATATATTTCTCTCATATGCATACAAACTTCATGGCTTAATAACTTCTTCATAATTAACCATTTTCACACTAAACCACTTTTTGAACTGCGTTCACACTAAGCCACTTTTTAGCCATTCCCCTAAAACAAAAATATGGCGCTGGCAGGGATCGAACTCTGTACCTCTTGTATGCAAGTCACATGTTCTAACCAAATGAGCTACTAAGTCTTTTGCTTATAATCCTTAGAACAATGCTAAACATCATTCTTTTCTCATTCCTCTTTCTCAAATAAATTATTCTTTAATTTGTTATTTTAATGTTCTCAGAAAATACGGGGTGTTACATTCTCCCCTTCTTATAGGATTTCGTCCTCGAAATCTCTAAGTCAAGAAGAACGTATCCTACCATCCAATCATCCATTTACTCAACCATCAACCATTAGCAACCATGGTCCTTAAAAGATTTCTAATGCTTTTCATGTACATATGCATAGTGTGTGTATATGTACGTATACTAATGCAAAATCAGGCAGTCCACTGATTCAGTCGACCTCCTTAATGCAAATAATGATAGTGTCATGTATCCATCATGTATGCAAAGAACCCTATACATATCATTACTACATGTGTGCATAACCATTCATTTAAATGCAACATCCATATGATACACACATTCAACGTACATTCATTTTACTAAATACATCCATTTATATGTAATATGCAATATGAAAGTGACTGAGCCGATCTAGTGCCTATGTGTGTACATGCATCCACGAGCAACCACTAGCAAACACTTGCATCCATATGCATCCACCATACATAACATGTCTCAAACACATGTTTCAACCATAGGACTACCCTATCTAAAGGTCAAAGATACTAGTGAGAGGACATACTAAAGATAGAACAAGTACAAGCTAAGCGATAAAGAAGAAATTAAAAGACATACCCTCGAAAAGAAAAGGGTACAATGAACGCATCTTCTCTTCCGTCTCCTAAGTAGCGTCACTCTCATCATCTCCCCATTGCACTTTGACTAGCTTGACCTCTCGATTCCTCAACTTCTTAATCTCCGAACCCAAGAATGCATGTAGGAGCTCGTCGAATCATCGCATCACTCTCTATTTCCACCTCTATAAGCAAGCTCTTCCAAAACTCGCTAGTAAAGATAGGATAGCGATCGCTCACTATGCTAGAAGGAACACCGTGCAAACGAACTATCTCTCAACCATGGAGCAGTCCTCTTACTCTTCACGGGAATGAAATGGGCGCTCTTAGTAATTCTGTCTACCATGACCCAAATCCCCGTATTACCCTTCCTCGATCTTGGTAACCCATCAACAAAGTCCATCGAGACACTCTCCCACTTCCATTGTGGGACCTCCAATGGGTGAAGCAACCCACCGGGCTTCTTTTGCTCTGCTTTTACTTGTTGGCACACCAAGCATCTAGTGACAACCTCGGCCACATCCCTATTCATACCGGCCCAAAAGTAGACTCGTCTCATGTCCATGTACATCTTGTCCCCGCCGGGATGAATGGTCATCTTCGAACGATGTGCATCATCAAGAATGGTCTTCCTCAAGTTCTCGTCTCGTGGTACACAAAGTCTACCATCCCTACGTAACCAACCCTTATCATCTAGGGTATACCTACTGAGATGGCTCGATGACTCCCCCCTTATGAGCTTCTCTACTAATTCAACCAACTGTGGGTCATCTCGTTGTGCCTCACCAATCCGTTCCAAAAGCGTAGGTCTGACCTCTAAGGATGCTAACAAACTGGGTACAAAGTCAATGGAAGGTCTAAAGTCAAACGTAGAGATAAACTCTAAGCTTCGCCGCTCAACAAACAACGGACTCGAGGACAACCTTTTCCTACTTAAGGCGTCTGCCACCACGTTACCCTTGCCAGGGGTATATGCTATCTCGAAATCGTAGGACGATAAGAATTCCATCCACCTTTGCTGCCTTAAGTTCAAGTCCTTCTGAGAGAACAAGTATTTTAGCGATTTGTGGTATATAAACAATTCGAATTTCTCGCCAAGAAGATAATGGCGCCAAGACTTAAGCACGAAAACAATAGCGGCCAACTCTAGGTCATGTGTAGGGTAATTTTTCTCATGCACTCTCAACTGCCTTCCTCCATAGGCTATTACCCTCCCCTCTTGCATTAAGACTGCGCCTAGTCCTGTACCACAAGCATCGATATAAACGGTAAATGGCTTACTCCGATCTGGCAACAATAAGACTGGGGCTATGGTCAAAGCTCTTTTTAAACGTTGGAACGCATCATCACAATCTACGTCCCACGTGAAAACTAGGTTCTTCTTCATCAAGCATGTCAATGGTGCTGATATATTTGCGAAGTCCTTGATAAACTTCCTATAGTAGCCAACCAACCCAAGAAACTCCTCACCTCGGTAGCATTTTTAGGGACCTTCCAATCTTGGATGGCCACCACCTTCGCGGGATCCACAACTGTCCCTTCTTTGGAAACCACGTGCCCTAAGAATCGCACTTCCTTCCTCCAAAAGTGACATTTAGAAAATTTAGCTTTAAGGTGATGCGCTCGAAGGGTCTCCAACACTTCCCTAAGATGTAGGGCATGCTCTTCCTCGCTCTTAGAAAAGATCAAGATGTCATCCACAAAGACCACCACGAATTTATTAAGGTACTCCCTAAACACCCTACTCATCAAGTCAACAAAGTATGCGGGGGCGTTTGTCAAACCGAAGGGCATCACAAGCCACTCATAGAAACCGTCCGGAGTCCTAAAGGAAGGCTTGTCTATGCTATCCTCAGCCACTCTCAACTGATGGAAACCAGTGGCTAAGTCCAGCTACGAAAACACTGAGGCGCCAACTAACTGATCGAAGAGATCGTCAATCCTCAGCAGTGGGTGCCTATTCTTCTTAGTAAGCTTATTAAGTTCTCTATAGTCCACACAAAGTCTAAGGGACCCATCTGCCTTCGTGGCAAATACTACTGGAGCACCCCACTCCGATATACTACGTCTTATGAACCCCTTCTCAAGCAACTCCCCTACTTGCTTATTGAGTTCCCTCCTCTCACGAGGAGCCATGTGGTGTACTGGCAGAGATATGGGTTTTGCATTGTCTACAAGATAAATACGAAAGTCTATCTCACGTTTTGGGGGTAGACCCCTCACCTCATCGAAGACATCAACATATTCACAGACTATACGAACAGAATGTAAATCATCATTGGATGCATCAAGTGACTCAAGATAACTAAGCATCACCGATCCTCTAGGATCACAAGAAATATCAAGGGTCTTACCACTACGAGTCAACAATTTTACTACCCTTCGTTCACAATCTAGGATGGCACCATGTCTGGCTAGCCAATCCATCCCTAGAATCAACCCATAGCCCCTGAAACCAAGCACAAAAGCATTACATTCAAAACCAACGCCTAAGATAGATAATCTCAAATCCCTACAAACCATGGATAAATGAGCCGACCCACCAATAGGATTTGAGACTATAATGGGATCCACAACGAGACTAGTATTTAAGTGCAGTGTTTCAACTAATGATGTAGAGATAAACGAATGTGATGCGCCATAATCGAATAAAGTACGGACAGGATGATCGAACAAGAAAATCAAACTTTCGACAGAAATTTTTCTACCTTCTTCCTGTCCCGGAGCCATGAGAGCATGAACCTGCCCTCTGCCCTTGCTTCTTAGGACAGTCCTTGACAGCATGGCCTTGATCACCACAATGATAACAAGCGAACTTCTTCTTCTTCCTATAGTCTTTCTTCAAATGGCCGGGTATCCCACAGTTGTGACACTTCCTCTTTTCTTTACCACCTTTCTTTTTTTGTTGGGCTTTCTTTGGATCCTCCTTCTTATCTTGCGGCCTAAAAGTACTTACATCCTTCTCTTCTTCATGCATGTATGCCATATCAACAAGCTTTTTCATACGTAGCCCCTATTGGAATGTGGGACATAGCCAAACCGTGAAGCAGTTCATTTAGGCCCTTTGCAAACCTCAAGGCCTTCTTATGAGGCGTATTCACCAACTCTAGCCCAAATCTCGCCAACTTATTAAATTCGGTCACATACTCCTTCACGGTCAAGTTTTTCTGCTTCAATGTCAAGAACCTCTCCATGTACATACTCTCCTCAGCTTGAGAAAGGAATTTCAACTCAAACCTTCCCCTAAAATCTGCCCACGTCTCTACAGCACGCTCTCAATTAGTAACATCCCACCAAAACGAAGCTTCGTGCTTCATCAACCAAGCAACCAATTGGACCTTCTTACAATCGTCCAAATCGAAAATGCCAAACAGATCCTCCACTTCTTTCAACCAATTTCTAGCTTCAACGAACGTTTCAGACCCACTAAAAGGTTTTCCACCCATCGAACGAAAGTCTTTACATATCTTGGAGAAAGCATCTCCACGCGGAGGAATGACTAGAGCTGGGGGAGGAGGAGGAACGTCGGCCGGACCCGCGTCAACGGCCCTAGCCTCGAGATATTGATGAAACCAACCGGGTACATGAACACCCTCTGGTATCTCAGATGCTCCAGACATGCTAAAAAGAAAAAGAAAGAGTTTCAAAACAAGGGAAGCGAAAGAGAGATGTATGACTTGCGGGGATTATGCTCTTTAAAGTAAACTTTCCTTGAAAATAGCTTCTTTAAAACAAGTTTTTGAAAATACTTTATACAAAAATAATACTTTTGAAAACACTTTTCAAAACTTTTTATCTGTTCTTGTAACCATAGCTCTGATACCACGTGTAACACCCCATTGCCATTAATGTCACTCACAAAGGGAATGCATTAATGTCATGAAGCGTTATAGTAGTATAGAACAGATAAATTACAAGAATAAATAAAACACAGCGGAAGATAAAACTTATTTCATAGCATCATAACTTCAAAACAAGCTTATGTAAGTAGTCTCCAAAAACCATTACAACAGGATCAATTGTCTTTTCCAAAAACTTCAAAGTATATAAAGAAGCAAATACTTAAATAACATAAATGCATAAATCCCCACTAAGAATAAGCAAAGCCATAAAGATGAGAGAGTCCAAAGCGATAAATCTACTCTTTTCAAGCAACTGAAAGAAATCGGCACTAAGCTGTAGTATTCCCTCCTTGCAAACCTGAGGGGGGAATGAAAGAAAAGAGGTGGAAACAAAACGGGTCAGACATAAAGTCTGGCGAGTCCAGTAATTTTAACAAATAATAGGTAAGGTAAATGATCAAGACATAAATAGGCATCATGATATGGCTGTAACATGTAGATAAAAAGGATGGACAAGATGATTCCGTTCCTAAGTACTAAGACAATCCTACACCTTGGCTAAGCGAACAACCCTCCAAGTACTAACCCCGAAGACCGAAGTCAACATCAGACTAGCACCCAAAGGACTATCCAACTCAACCAACATGTATTTCGTTACACTGCACTTTTGTTAAATTGCACCACATTACTTAATTACACCGCACATCTACTAGTCTCTGTTTACTAAAGGTTGTTCCCTTCCCACTAACTGTACCCACATGACAAACTTGGTAGTTACTTGTACTTAGTTGCTATCGTAGGTGCCGGGTTGCTCCTACCACCGCTAAGGTACCCTTACCCTACCCATTCGATCGGCTCCCTAAACCCCGTAGGCACCCGTGCTGGCCCCACAGTGGGGTGTATCACTACACAAAGTGGCAACCCCGATACCAACATAAAATGCACGGTCATACCTACACGATGCAACAACGTCTTACCTACCAGCCCGGACCCATGTGCGCACATGAACCCGTTGGACTCGCGTTGCCACTGCTATTCACGTTTTGATCTCTTACATTCAAGTCCAGTAAGCGTGCCCCAACCCCGGCCTAGTACCTGCCCAATTAGATACTCAAACGGGTTACTGGTTGAAACGGGTCCCCCATCCGACACAAGCCTCCCACCTATGCTTGGTCCCCACTAGGTTTTTCTCCCACTTAACCATTTTAATTTAAATGTCCATGTCTTACACATGCTATGGTTAAGTCCATACTTGCATGTCATAATTTACATGTCTTATCTTATACCGGTTAAGTCCATATTTACATGTCATAATTTACATGTCACCCCACTTAAGCTTCAAAAGATACCCATGTCTTATTATGGTTAGTATTCCTTAATTCATTCCTTATGACGAACGATGCATGACCTCCCACATTAGACTGAACGCTTTGTGGCCGCTGGATTTGCCAGGCGGTTCCGGGCAGTCTTACGTCACAAACCGTGTCTAACCTCGTGTCATTAACCGTTGCACCTACAATTCATTTCTTTGACCTCTCACATTAGACGTCCAATTGTGGCAGCTGGATTTGCCGGGCGGTTCCGGGCAGTCTTACGCCACAATTGCGCCTAACCTCGTGTCAAAGGTTTATTAATAATCGTATTTCACCCATGCCCAATTTTCATGTCATGTATATCCAATTAAACAAATAATCATGTTTATAATATTGCCTATTCCAAATTATCACTAATTACATATTAATTAGCCTCAATTACAAATTTACAATTATAGGCAATTTCATCAATTCCATGTAATTCATACCCAAATATGCCAATTTCACATATTATCCAATTATCCAAAATATCCAGTAATATCCCCTTTTCCATATTTCACATATTCCCATCGTTCCCACGTATTTGCATTCGCGCGTATTTTTAACATAGGCTCGAAGGTAGCCTAGATCCAAAAATAAAAGGAATAGGGATAAGAAGAGAGAATCAAATCACAGAAAATTGGAATTAACACAACATCATGAAATAAAGGGGCATGTAAACTGGCATAGAGGCATAATGACAGATTCAACATGATTAAACTGATAAAGTTATGAACTTTACATAGAAACATAGGCATATGATGACATGAATCAAAAAGGTGAAGACTTGGATGAGATTTAAATTACATACATACATATGAATCCTTTTTACAACTTCATCATGTTACTTTTAATCCCATTATATTGTGAAAATCACCGTACTCACCTTTCGTGGTTAAAGAATAGAATTATGCACTGAAATTGGTGTAGAAACGTTGCGGTGTTGCTGATTTATCTTCTTGAATTGTTGTAGAAGCTCTAATCTTTAATTTGAGTTGAAGTTGAACACTTGAGATTTGATTTAGAGGCGGCGGCTAGGGTTTAAGTGAGAAATTGAAAGCATAATGGTGTCATAGATAATATTTATGAATTAGGGTTAGGTTTTAGGGTGTATATATAGGTGTAGGAAGTTATTTAGGCCTTAGGATTAACCCTAGAACTGATCTGGACCACACAGATGCCATATCAGCCCTTAGGGCGAATCGGGCCATGGGTTGGCAGCCAACCACCCTGGATTGAACTCTAGTCGACCCAGCAGAGCTCGGGTCGACTCCAAAAATGGTGCGGTTCGGCTATTCCCCCTCCCGATTCACTGTTTTGAACTTTTTTTGAATATTTATTTATTTAATTTATATATATATATATATATATATATATTTCTCTCATATGCATACAAACTTCATGGCTTAATAACTTCTTCATAATTAACCATTTTCACACTAAACCACTTTTTGAACTGCGTTCACACTAAGCCACTTTTTAGCCATTCCCCTAAAACAAAAATATGGCGTTGGCAGGGATCGAACTCTGTACCTCTTGTATGCAAGTCACATATTCTAACCAAATGAGCTACTAAGTCTTTTGCTTACAAACCTTAGAACACTGCCAAACATCATTCTTTTCTCATTCCTCTTTTTCAAATAAATTATTATTTAATTTGTTATTTTAATATTCTCAGAAAATACTAGGTGTTACACTATCGAAGTTTTTGACCATTTTTTCGTCGTCAATACAGAGAGATCGGGATCAGATTCATTATCTGAAAACCACTTTGTATGGGCGTTAGCGTTGCGATCAAATATGATGAAATAATTGAAAACGGAGTTATGCAAGGGCTGTCCTGTTTACAGAATAGTACCTTCAGCCTGTCCAGTCCCAGGACGACCTGTATGGAAGAATGTCTGATAGAGTATATGTAATAGATCACGTAAGTTGATCTCTTCAAACGTATTTACGTTTGGTGGCGAAGGAACTCGTTTCTCTTAGCTGTATACCCGTGCTATTTTTAGGGAAATCAATTTGTGATTTGGTGGGTATGACAATGTGACATTCAAAGTGAATGAAGATGTGGTTTGTAAATGATACGTTATGGCCTCTAGCCTCACAACCGGAAATGTTATAAAATCGGGTAGGTCGCATGGCTTAGTGGTTAGCTTCCAATTAAGGTGTATTGTCACCTGATCTAGAGAAATTCCATTTGCTTCTATAATCTATTTCGATGTTGTCCCTTTCGGGAAACGGTTGCTGATCCCAACCGTTGGTGATAATACATTCGGTACACTCAAGCGAAATGAGTGACCAATCATGTTTAGCTTGGGTTGCAAGATGTTCTTGTTGAACCCGGTGTGTTCCTCTCTACAGATACACTATCGGAAGGTGGTCCCATACCTTGCCAGCTGGAATCCATTAACCGATAAGCGCCCACGGTTTTTGATTATGTATTGTATATGTGGAATGTGAGATGAAAGCGTTCTGCTAGATGATTATTATATTGTGGTTGATAGACACTAGTTTAATATCAGTGAGTTTTAATATAAAGATTATCGTCTCTTTCAAAATGATTTGAAAGTTAAATCAAATTGATTTGGATTCTTATAAGGGAAAAACCCGTTCCGTGTTATACGGCGTGGTCTTATGAGATATCGTTTATTTTCTCAAACTGTTTTAAATTGTTTACTCACACCAGTCCCATGACTGACCCAGAGTTTATTTTGTTTTGTTTTCCCTAAACTCTTGGGTGCCCAATTTTGTACGAGCAGTCAAGTAGTCAGGATTTACAGATACTGAAAGCTTGGAGAAGGAGGCTTCAGGATTTTATAGCAATTGTTTATTTCCGCTATGTTGTAAGTATTGTACTCTGATAAATGTTACTGTATACATATATTGATTTTATTTCAAAGTTATGTATCTATTATATATTTTTCGTTCCGCTGTGAGATTCATGTTTACTTTGATGTTGTATGTTCTTCTTCTTCTATTCTAAGTTTCTATCTTATATATTCTCACCCTCTAATTTCTTTCATGGACTATCCGGTGTTTCCGATGCTTGAATAGTCGACATTGAGTTTATCTCGGTTACTCAGGATCGCAAATTTCCGGGTCGTTACAACTTTGTTGGCGGGTGGGGGTTTTACCTAGACTCGATGATGGAGTGCAATGGGTGGTGGTCATATCAGAGCTCATTTGGAAAACACTCAAGCTTGTTTGGTAGAAGGTAGAGAAGGTTTGGTACCAGTAGTTAAGTTGCTAGAGATGGATATTAGTGTCGAGGTAGAGTGTTGAATCTTGTGACACTATATGGTATAATTGAAGTGGTGGAAAATAGTTTCGCGATGGAGAAGACAATATGCAAATTGGAGCTCGTAGGAGAAAGTTACATGTGAAAAGGCTGAGGATGTTTCAGTTGAAAGGGGGTCAAATGTCTGGAAGAAAAGGTCAGACGTCCGACCATGCATGATATGTAACCAGAAAGTTGCACCAGATGTTTGGCCCTTTTTTTAGATGTCCAAGCTGAAGCTGGCCCCAAACGTATAGTAAAGGAGTCTAAGGCTGTCAACGGATACCCAAAAAATCTGAAATTGTCCGCATCCATATCAGAAAAATGATAAATATCTGATATTCGGAAAAACGGATGCAGATATGGATACATAGATATCCGCATCTGAAAATTATCTGTTCGATTTTTTTAACATTATGCTCAAAATTATATGTATTTTAGTACAATGAATGAAATTTATTTATTGCTTTACTAAGTTGAAGGTTTATATTATACGCACTAAATGCATATTAGTTACTCAAATCAATTTTGTAACAACCCGGAATTTCTAAACCAATTAAAAAAATATTTTAGCTATTTTAATGGATTTTGAATATTTAAAATGATTTATTTTAAATAATAACGACTAAAAAAATATTTAAATCGAGGTTAGAACGTATAAATTTTTTTTAATTATAAAACGAGCCTGAAATGGCGCGGTAGTTTGAAAATTCGATTTTAAATTTCTAATTTCAAATTTCAAATGAATGTATAGAATTCAAAATGAATCGGATTTCAGTAAAACAAGAAAAGTTAGAATCCATTTAAAAATATCTTTCTAACGAATGTGAAAAATCGAGATTTCATAATGTATATTGAAAGTTATGTCCGGTTTAAAATTCAAAATAGCCGCTATGGAATTTATATATAATTTAATATAATATATAGCCCTTAAAAATAGCCGTTTTGCAAACGACCTCCATTTTCAATGAAATCACTTTTATTGGATCCAGAGTGTCAAATTATTATTAGATTTCAAATTTCATAATTTTTGGAATTATTATATGAGCGTGGTGAATTTAAATGTATTTGGTAATTTCAGTTTGAATTTAGTCGACTCGGAAATGACCATTTTCAAACGGTCTCCAAATTCGACGAAATTAGTTTTGTTAGGACATTATCATCAAAACATAGCTAGATTTATTTATTCGTAATTTTTGGAGTCAGTATGTGGCCCCGATAAATTAAAATGTACGTTCAAATTCAATATTGACCATTATATTAATTTATATTTTAATTTAAAGAAAAACTGATTGAAACGATCGAATTGGCTTATAAAACATATCCCATTGCGTTCGGAATGGGGGTATTTGGCTAGGGGCGATAGTTGTTGGGTTTCGTTTGGAGTTCGTGGCATTAAAGAAGTAATTGACGAATTAAAAATTATTATTATATATATATATATATATTATAATCCGTCAAAACCCTCCCATTCTCCCTATGCGTGGTCAACGCTCATCCCCCACCTCCAATTGCAGCCGACGATCCGAATCATCCTAAATTCGCACTCAACTTCCTCCACATCCGCGCAATAAAATTTAAAACTTCAAAAGGAAATATTGTAGAGGATTCAGAGATGGTTCATGTCAACGGTGATGATCGTGGAAAGATCGACAGAGAGGCTGAATCGTGCCTTCGCAGTGGGGATGTTCGCACCCCGTTTTAGGCGCCCAGAGATGACCGAGTTTCATCAAACTCCAGCGGTGGGGCGGCGACAAGAGGTCTTCGATGTGGGGCGGTTGGATCGGGGGTCAGTGGCTCAGAGCGGCGATGGAAGGTTCAAGTCAACATATGGGTTTTGTGAACGACGGTTTTCCAGAATAGATGAAGATGAACTAAGTTGGGGGTTAAGTGAAATTTTAATTTATTTATTTATTTTATTTCCAGTTAAAATGTTTAGCGTATAAATTGCCATAACTCGTTCATTTTAAATCAGAATGGAACGAAACAACTTGCGTTGCAATCGTGGCAACGAACACTACGCAGTGAAACTAGCTGGGACAAAAAAGGGAGCATGTTAGAATTTTAGGCAAATTCAATCCCGAACCGTACCAAAATCTTCAAGTAAAAGAATGACGAAGTGGAAACCAAAGTGAGAACTCCTTCTCACTCAAAATTATTTTATCATGTTATTATATTCATGTATAAAAATATATATAGAATTGCCAGTGTAGATTTTTATTAGTTTAATCATTATAAATTGTATACGGTGCATGTTAGCTCACCTCCCTCGTCCACAGACCATGGACGATTTAATTGACTGTACTGTGTTTTGTTTGTGATGTTGGAATGTTTAACATATTAAAAATAATATTAACATTATTTTAGTAATTGAAATTAAATTATAAATATCCATTTATAATTTAAACAGTTAAATGGGAATAAATATCCATTTACAAGTCGGATGACTTATTTATGTATACCGATTTAACGGATATTGATTGGGACGATAATTTTTACACATTGCCCAAGTGCAAAAATAATAATCAGTATTTGTTTTTGAAAAACCCACATGGGTATTAGGATGATATTGGACATACAATAATCCCAATATTTAGTTATATGTCAATCGATGGGTTGACAGGCTGTGATGAGCATTATTTGTTTGTTCTATTGCTTATACAGTTATAAATTGCACTCTGGATGATGTTTGAATGGTTAATGATTATTTATCATTATTGTTGAATACATGCGATGTATGAAATCCATATAACTGAAACTACATGGTAATTGATTGAGTCGCATTCCAATCCAGAAATAACGAATATTTTAAAATAATATTCAGTAAAGAATCAAAATGTGATTTTGATATCCGATTTTGATGGACACGAAAATATATAAATATATGAAGCCGAGTTAAGTATAGAAACGCTATTTTAACTCGAACGGATTTTTATATCGATTTTATTCATTTTATAATGAATATCGAAAAGAACTGATTTCAAAATCTAATATTTTGAAAATATTATCATTTTAATATTATAATAATATGGAATATTCGATTTTGATTTAAAATTGAAAATGAAGTTGAAACGGTTTTAAAACGAATTTATAAACGATTTATAAAATACGTTTTAAATGGAAATCGATGATATTATATATATATAACGACTTTGATAGAATGAGCCGCGTAGCGATATTTCGCGAATTTCGATCATTAACTTCAAATTGATGTAATGGGAGATTCGACCGTCAGATTCTCCTAAAACCAGAACCGTTGGGTTTGTATTGAAAAGAGCTTTTCGAAGTTTATAAGAGATTTGAAATCCAATGGTTGGATTTGGAATTATGTCCAAATCGATTCCAGAAAAGGTCGCTATGAATGCAGTTCGGTGGTCGATATTGGAAACCGACTGTAAGGGTCTTAATAAGATTATTAAAAATATGGAAAAATTGTGTAAAATCATAATAAATGATTTGGAAAGATTTTGAATGAAAAATTCCAGTTTTGAAAAGATAAAAATATATTTTTTATCTAAATGAACTAGTTAATAACTAGAATAATAATCCAAATGATTTTTAAATAAATAAATTGGATTTGAAAATGGGTTTTAAAATAGCCAGGATTTTCCAATGAATACATTGGAATGGATTTGAATGGAAATTATCTTCGGATATTTCGATTTTGGATTCCGTGATTATACGGATATTGTTAAGGAATTTGAAAGATATACATATCGCTATTCCCAACACAATATTTGTTGGTTTCAGAATTTGATATTAAATATAAGCCAATATAATTTCTATTCAGAGCCTTGTATTTAATATAAAATTGGATTTTGGGTTTGTCGTGAATGGTGTCTTCAATAACACTGTTCTTAAATCCAGTTGAGAAAAGAATAAATCTTTTAAATAAGATTTATGGAATTTTACCAATTAATTAATGGATTAAATCGGAATTGAATGGAATTCTATTTGGTAATAATCGAGATGAGCTTTTGTGAATGAATACCGTTACTATAAAGGGAATTTAAAAGGCTTTTCGCTATTCCATTTATATTATTAGTCTGATATGGGAATTTATATCTATTATACACTGTTATGATTTCCGTGTAGATTCCATTTTGATGGAAGATGATTTTAGGTTTATCGTGAACGTTGTTATAAAGGACATTCATCCTTTAACCCAGTTAAAAACGAGATTTATTTCCTAAATTTGAATAATGATTTTAGGAGACTAAAATTAAGCGGAGTTTAATGAATCTTTAATTAGATTGAAAAGTTAATGTGGTAATTAAATTTGCCAAATTTGAGAAGTGATCGAGAATGGGGTACCACCAGTTTTACTCCAGGCAACAGTTAAATCTTTAATTAGATTTGAAACGAGAAATGTTAATTAATTTTACCAATAACACAGTGGGTGTTAGATATGGAGTACTACCAGTTTTGCTCCATGGGATGAATAGGTTGGGATTGGATAAATAAAATAAATGATTACTTCGGTAAGGCTCGATAATCCCGACTAGTTTTAGGAACCTTAATTTGGTTTAGAATTGATAAAGGATAAAATGAAATCTTTTGAAATTGATATCCAAAGGAAGATCAAAGAATAATTTTAAAAGAATTTATCTTTGATAAAATTAATGGGAAACTTTCCCTAAAAATGTGGGTATCAGAATAAAAGAATATTCTGAATTGGAATGAGGCATATGATGTGTTTTTATAGCACTTAATTATAAGATACATGAGTTATTCGGAAAGACCGGGTTTAACCCATTCTGAATAATTGATACGACGATTGAAAGTCGAGATGAAGACGGTGGTGAAGACCGGAGATTTTCACATCGTTTGGATGATTATTGATGTCTTGATTGGGATGTACACCCAGGACAGGGTAATATGTGGTGATCGTCTAGACGTATTTGGAGATCGACCGGATATGCGAGGGCCTCTCTCCTATATTGGACATATGGGACGAGGAATAAGGTGCCTCTGATTTCGTTCAGACCCAGAATGGACTTGCAAATGGATGGTATGTCTGACATTGTATTCCTTCATACTGTATTCATTGGTCTTTGCTAAATATATATTTGTTCACTACAACAAAACTAGTCTTTAACGACGCAAAAGGGTGTGTCTTTTACGATGCTTATGTGGCGTTATTTTTAATAGCGTCGCATAAACGTCGTAAAAGACACACCCTTTTGCGTCGTTAAAAAACAATTTTGTTGTAGTGGTTTGGTTGCGGAGAATTTATTCTCTTGCTTAACACGCTTCTCTGAGATGTACGAGCTTAGAGGTTATATATTGGTGGAAATCAGTGGTACAGTATGGATTGACAGTGTGGCATGCTGAGATGCATGGATCAAAGCTCTTGTTGAAGAGCAAGGCTTTGTGGTTGATGATCAAAGCACGACTTTAATTAGCATAGCTTTGTGTAGCGTTAATTTGCGAGCTTCACACCCATGTATGAACCAACAATGGGATCGTGACTGCATGGAAATGGACATATGTTAGTTCTAGCTACGGGTAACGTCATGGTATGGAACCCAGACTGTTTACTCATGTGGATGTTGCATACTGTTATGACTGATAGACGAGGTAACTAGCAAGCGAGGTAAGTCCTTAAATGGCTCTCGATATGGTCGACTGGACTGGCCATTTTGAAGGTTCGATAGAACCGGCTAACATATAGTTTATGGTGTAATTAATCATCGACGGATGACCGATCATGAAGATCCAAGGGTTGCCCGTAGGTGTGATTCTTAGGTATTTGCTAGAGTGTCTCGAAATCGGTGAGGATGATCTCTTGCCTCGGTTCATAGATGGAAACCCAATTTCCAATATGCGATTTTATGGTTTTAGTTGTAAACCTATATAGCGACGTAATATAATGGTACCTACGCCGCCTATGGTTGATACATTTATATTTAAAGTTGATTTCTTCACTTATAATAATAATAAAAGATGAAATTTTGCATATCAAGCATATTTGGCTATTATAAGGGAAAACTTTATCCTCAACCGCGTTCATTGTGTGATGGGACCTAAGTCTTATAATAGCTTCATTTTTGTCTTTAGCATTGCACTATTTATTTTTATGCATTGGTATTCATGGGGGATAAACCCGTTCCGTGTTATACGACGTGGTCCCATGACTTACCTATCTTTAAAATAAAAAAAACTAATAACTGTTTTAGTTCTCACACCAGTCACATGACTGGTTCAGAGTTTATTGTTTTTACCTAAACTCTGAGTGCCCATATTTTCCACATGGACAGCTAGTAGTAGTTTTGGATTTGCAGATATTTCCTTGCCTAGGATCCTGGATTACAGATGGAGCTATATTCAGAAAGCTTTGTATCCGTGTATTTCTTTCAGTTGTGGTTGTAGATGATTTCCGTTGTACATTATATTTATGTGTATATTTTTCTGCTGTTATGTAATTAAATCTCCGATATTTTTCTGCTGTAAATTATATGAACTCTGAAATATTCTTGTACTCTGATGTAAATTGTTGTAATAGCAATGAAATGTTCTATTATTTGTGTCTGATGCGTCGTGTTCTCAAAGCAATCCGGGCTTTCCCGTAGGGGGAAGTTTGGGTCGTTTCAAATTTAATTTTGACATATATGTTTGTTTTTAATGCTTTTGTGATCAATGGAATTGAAAAACATTTATTTAAACTAAAAAATTTCATTTATATTTCTGGATTTATCGTTTGTTGGCGGATAGGATAATTATCCGACATCCGTCCGTATCCGCGGATACGGATATCCGATATCCGAAAAGAATTTCGGATACGAATACAGATATAACATTACCGTGTCCAAAAGTATCTGGTGACTGCCCTAAAAAGAGATCAGACATCTGGCATTACATGAATTCTTTTCTTGAGATTGGAGCCATACGTTTGGCCAAATCGCCAGACGTCTTAGGCGACTTCTTGAGCAGTTTAATGCTATGAACTTAATACGTTGATTTGTGAAGGTTCAATGAGAAATTTAGGAAACTACCAAAGAAAAGTCTCTCTATATAAACTATCTTTCAAATTTAGATGAAACGATGTCATTAGGTTTATTCAATGTTTATTCTCTAACAAATTAGAGTTTTTGAAATCCTAATCTTCTTCAATTTTATTTTCATAAAATTAAATTCTTGGTGAATTTTGATCAATCAATCTCTTATACTCTTCTATTGGTATATAATAAAAACTCTCTCTCAAAGTGAACATACACTAACAAGACGCTAGTGGAACATTATAAATTGCAGTGTGATTTATTTTTTATTATTGCTTTATTATATCGCTTGTTTGTTGATTGTGATTGGTTAGTGGATTGAGTTGAAAATGTTTTGAGCAATTGATGGGTTATTTTTGCACTTTGGTCATGATCCTGTTTTTTACTGTGTTTAAGGATTTGATTTGAGTGATCTCGTGAATTCCTCTACCTCTATTTTGTATAAAATGGACGTGGGCTAATTTCCTTTCAGCCCAACTACAGAACTAAATTATCGAATAATGTTTGCTTAAAAATTTCCTCTTCCATTGAAGCCAGAACTTCCAAATCGAAATATTAATCGAGGGTGAGAACGGAAAAGGAAACCCATAGAAGCCATGGCGAACCTTAGCGAAGAGGATCTTCTCCTCAAGAGTTTCATGGCTGAAGTAAGCGAAGTCGAGAGAGACAACGAGGTCCTTAGGTACACCAAATTCGATATTTTTCGGTTTATCAATTGATATTCATTTCAATCTGAATGGTCTATTCATGCTTTTACCTCATTTTAGGGATTTATAATGATCATTTTTTGTTAATCTCTCTGAATACTTTCTGTTGATAAGTAATGTTTTGCTACAGGATACTTTCATGTTTCAAGCTGAATCCATTTGAGCATTTGAATTTGCCTTTTGACTCGTCACCTGATGATGTAAAGAAGCAATACAGAAAATTATCTTTGATGGTTCACCCTGATAAATGCAAACATCCTCAAGCAAAGGAAGCCTTTGGCGGTAGCTTTTTTCTTCCACTTACATAATTATTACTATAGATGGAAATTATGTTTATGTGAGGTGCAATTTATGCGTTCTAGAATATCAGAAAATTACATTTCTACCATGGAAAAGTTATGATTAACATAGCTTGAAGCCTTGATATTGCTTTGGAGAGGCTACTTCAGAGCTGCCTAACGATCTTATTTTTCCGAATTACGGATTTCTCATTTGTGTGATTCTCTATTTGAGCTTAGTTATTTTTTGTCAAATTTTAGGTGCCTGATTATGCGTTTATAAGCTCAGTTAGATGCTTTCTCCATTGATATAATTGCGCTTAGATTTACTGTGTTAGAAGCACATTTTTGTTGTTTGGTTGATCAGCTATGTTACATGGTAGCCAATATGTTAAGGTTTGAAATTCTAACAATTGATGCATTTTCTAGAGCTGAACAATCGAAGATGATTGATGTATTAGATTTGTTATTGAATTCAAATAACAATATAGAACTATGGATGTCAAAGCTCCTTATCCATCTTACAACCATACAAACTAGGTAAAATTAAAAAGACAAGTAACGTGTAATGTTTGATGGACAGAAGTATACAAACTATGGATGGCAAGTTAACATGATACCTTTTCAAATTTGTTGCATCAGTGATTTTCTTCATAAATCATAGTGCTTTAAATTTAGAGGAAGAGATAAGATGTGGCTTGGGTTAAGAATAATTATATTTACACAAGCTCTTTTAAAATAAAGAACTTAGCAGATGAGGTTGGAAACAAGCAACATATTTCAGTTTGGAGAGCTTCAAAATTTTGTTTTTTCTGTACAAGCTTTGTGCCTTATATGAATGGGGGCAGTGTTAGTGCATATATCCTTGTATATGCTTCGAATCATGAGCTGTATGATTGCATTAAGTAATAGCTCGTCATTTAAACCTTCCTTGACACTAAGTTAATCAAGTGGACAGTTGACTTGGTTAATTTTTGGTCAAATTTAGCTCAATTAGCCAAATTTTTTTGTAAAGTACCTACATACGCTTGCAAAGCTCAACGGTAAGTGAACAAATTATGATTATATCCTTTCCTACCCTAGAAGACTTATCTGGAGAGAAGCCAAGTTTGACCTTGTAATATACACTTATATCTAGGATTTGTGAACTTGGTTTCCATCGGGGTTGTAATTGTTTGAATTTATCTTAATTTCAGTTAATTCCAGAATTTTGAAGGTTTCAGCTTCGTTTTCGGATACTGTTATCTTTTTCCCGAAGATTTTGATCAATAGCAGTACCATAACTCTAACCAATCTTGATGACGTTAGCTTGATTTTTCATGCTGTAGATGTATAACAAGAAATAACTAATTAAGTTAACCTAATTAAACAAAAAAATATCACACTAAATTAATCATGAACCACACTAAATTATGTTGAACTACACCGGCCACGCGCTTTCTCTCCCCAAAAAATCTAGTTCGATTAAAGCAACTAAATTGGTAAAACATGAACCACACTAAAATCTAGTTCAACTAAATTAAGCTAAAGCTTATGCTGTTTTGTTCACTTTTGTAAATTTTGCATTTTGTTATACATACATACTACCGTATAACCCGTGTGTTGCATACGGTAAGGTTGTTAAGTAATCATTTTTTTGAATTATTGCTAAAATAGTTTATTGTGCAATATATGAGAATTTACCGTTTTATATTAATAACGAATTAAAATGGCGTGCGATGCTCAAATATAAGGTTGAGAGTTCAATCCTCACCGACTATATATCTCTGAAAAAATTAACGTCCCAACTCAAAAAAAAAATTATAAATTAAAATTGTTAACATTATATACGCAAATAATTTATTGGTTCTCTTGATTACAAAATTAATTTATGCTATGTGAGATACACACACACATACATAATGTGTATGTATATCGAATTGTCATTTTTTTTAAACAATTATTAATAGATCAATGAACATTGAATACTTGATTTTATTTGTAATATGAATTGATGATCAACACAATTAATTAAATATAAGGAGTTAAATGTAAAAACATAGAGAAAATTGAGCAGATCTTCGTACATATATGTTATTGAGAAGAACATTGATCTTATGGTTAACTTATCTAAATGTGAACATTTATCCATATTTAATTTTCATTTTAAAATAATTTTATCCTTGTAATTAATCATATATTTGATATTTTTGTAGTAGGGTCATGCTTTCAACTTTGATAATGTTGTGCATCATTTAGTTGAGTTATGAGTAGGATATGATTCGATAACATATTGGAAGTGTTAATGTTTATATAATCTAATATTGGCATAATCTGTGTGTTCACATCGTAACGTTGTAAATTATAAATTTATCTTTTATAGGTTGTTCAAAATGAGATTATGTTACGTAATGTAAGGTTTTTTTTTTTTTTTTTTTTTTGAGATAAATGAAAAGAGGTTTTATTATTTATGGTGCATGATTTAACTATATGAATCAATAAGAAATAATTTTATCATTTTCCCCATATATATGGATGTTGCATGCATTGAAATTCTCACATTTTCAGAATTTATTGCATGTATTAGTGGATATTATTTAGTCATATTTATTTAAATGGTTTAAGTTTACAGTTACGCAATTAGTTAAGTATATGTAATTGAATGTTAAATATTAGAAGATAATTGAAAATGATATCAATGTAACTTTTTTAAATTTTGGAATTTGAAATGAATAGAATTTTATAGTGCAATATATGGTAAATTCATTTATTACATAGATTTATTGATTGTCATTAACATATATAATTTATGTTTTGTGATATATATACATATACATATATATATATATATATATGTTTGCATCTAAATAATTTTTTAACCAAATTGTTGATGTGCATGTAGCATACAATATTGAAACTGCCATTTATTAGCTTCATCAACAAATATTAGTTGACTAAGTTTAACGGTTGGTTTAAATTTTTGATTATGTAATTAATTTAAGGACAAAATTTTTGTTTGAGCCTCTGAAAATAACTTATTGTATAAACAGGCTTCTTTCATAACTTATTATGAAAATAGACCTGTTTTCTACCAAGGCACTTTGCCTTGTGCATTCCGTTTGTGCGCATGAACGAATTTGTTCATGCGCACAAGTGAAATACGCAAAAAAAAAAAAAAAAAAAAATCAATGTTTGAAGGAAAGCTTATGCAAGCTCACTGTTTTTTTCCCGCCCAAAAAGACCTTGCGCACTCCATTTGTGCGCAAGAACAAATTGTTCTTGCGCACAAATGGGGTGCGCAAGTGTAAAAAAAAAAAAAAAAAAAAAAAAAAAAAAACCTGCGCACTCCATTTTTGCGCAAGAACAAATTGTCTTGCGCAAAAATGGAGTGCGCATGGTCAGTTCCCTGATAGAAAACAGGCCTACTTTCGTAATAAGTTATGAAAGAGGAATGTTTGTACAATAAGTTATTTTCAGAGGCTCAAACCAAAATTTTGTCTTAATTTAAATGCCTGTGTTTTAATATAAAATTTTGATACGGAACCGTGAAAGATTTGTAAATAAATGTAGTTTTTTTACAGTGAGTATTTGAACGTAAAATAGTGTGAAAAGTTATGTTGAATAAATGTAAAATGGTAAATCATGGGATTTTGAAGATAAAATATCCAGACTTTGAGAGAATTAAGAGAAATTGAGATAACTTCTAGAGTTAATGAGAGAACTTTAAATTCTTCTGCTTACTATTATTTAATAGATTAAATGAGACTAAAGTAGTTGTGGCTTTTACCAAAATATCGAAGCATTCATTTACGATTGTCACTTTTTTTTTATTGTACAGTGTTAGTTTATGGATTGTTGTTTACGTTGTAACTTGTTACTTAGTGCCTCCTATTCGAATTCAAAACTCTAGAACCATGTTTTAGAATTCTTAATATTGTATCCTGAAGTAAATCCATTTAATGATATATTTTTTGTTTTCTGGAATTTATTATCCTGGTGATCTTTATTTTTTTCTCTGATTGAAATCAATTATTTAAATGGTTGTTTTCGTAAATTTATATGTTGAATCGTGTTTTTGTTAAATTTAATATGTCTTTAGATTATTTGATTCTTTTTTGTTGATTTCGAACTTCTTTTTCTTATTTATTAATGTAAATTCCAATTTCATTTGTTTTGGGATTTTTGGCATGATTAGAACTATTTTTATCTAAATAAATTTCTTACTTTTTCAGTGAATCCCTATCAAAACATATGTATATTTTTGTTGTTTATAAACAAAAAGATATGAAAGTGTATTCCCACTATTAAGTATCAAGTCTTTTATCTAGTCAAATTGGTATGAAAAGGAAAATTGAATCATATACAAACCTACATAATAGCATAATTATATTTGGCAGTAGTAGTTCATAAGTTAAAACATTTGTTACTTGGTTGAAAGACTATTTTTTTTCATGGAAAACAAATTAGAAAATAACATCATTGAGTTGCACCAAATTTTTGTATCTTGTACTGAATAATTTATTTTTGTTTAGTCAAAATAAGCTACTCTGTAAGGTCATTCTCAAAATATTTGTCAAGTAGCACTTTCGACGTATGATAGATGGAACTTTATAATATTTTATCAAACGAAAGAACTTTGCTTTCAAGAGTTTATTCAAAAGAATTTAAAAGAGAATGATGTACATCCTTCATATTTTTTTCTATTTTGCTTTTCGTAATTAAAACATTACAGATAGCAAAGTCCAATATTGCAAACTGTTAAAGTTTAATAAATTGTTTAAAAACAACATTAAATGGGGTAAATTACATGACTAGCAAACTTAAAATGAGTTTTTAAGGATATGAAGTTTCTGTCTGTTGATATAGCTAGAGAAAAATATAAGTACTTATTTTTTCCAGGCAATGCTTTGAGTATGCACCTACATTCAGCTTTAATTCAAGAAATCATGGTCATTATTCAGTAAATGATTTTGATTTACTAATGAAGCTATGTCATCGCCTAATGCACCCGTGTCTTAGTTTGCATCATTCAGTTTTATTTGGCCTTTTTTGCATATACCTAAAATAAATGAACAAACAAAATAGCGCTTTATTTTGGGTTGTTTACTACTTTGTACTTTGACAAAATAACACGTTATTTTGCGCCACAGATGACACATGCACTACTATTAGGTTAAACAGCACACACCCTGTGCTATGACATTACTATAAGTTTCTATGTATATCATGAATTGTCTTATGTTTAAATTTCCATGTCTTTTTATCAAGATCTTATTTGATACGGTATTGATTGTGGCAGCTTTGGCTAAAGCTCAGCAGTTATTACTGGATCCAAAAGAAAGAGAATATCTCCTAAGCCAAATTAATGCGGCAAAAGGTAGGTACATACATGCCTATGATTAGCTCTTGCAAGCATTTGAGTTTCTATCTTGTTAATTTATACCTACAACCTATTAAGTATAAATATCTGGACTGGAAGTTGAGAGTTGACCCAAGATGTATATTTTCAGTGAATTCAAATCGTACTTCTTCTTTTTTGACAATTTAACTCCCACTCCAAACCAGATCTCACTGATAGTATGCAGCTATAGTTCAACATGATAAAATCTTATTTTTACCCTTCAATCAAGAAGCATTCCCTAATTGATGGATTTTGTAAAATAGGGCAGAATTTTGTTAAGTATATTGTAAGAAGCTACCAAATTGCTCCATTAAACCTATATTGCTGCATCCTTGATATTTAGCGTATTTTAAGAAGTAGACGACTGCTTAATTCTGAAAATGGAGATTACCTTTGGATCTGGCTAATATGCACCCCCTTAGGTTGATTGGTGGAATTTGTGATATTATGTTCATCTTAATTTGGTTACCCAACAAGTCCTCCAGTGTTCTTCCTTTGTTTTCTTTGTTAATTACGAATTTAAAGATGTTGTATGGTTGAAAAGCAATGAATTTCCAGGTCGATGTTAAGCACTCTATATTTTTGTTTGTTGCAACTTGAGAATAATACACACTATTTTTTCCGTAGCATACTTCTGACGCGTAAACTGTTTTTCTGTGTTCTCATGCGTAAGTGTGTAAACTTTACACACCTTTACTTAATTTCTTGGTATTGACTAAAACGTTTGTCGGTGGATTATAAACTAAACTTCTTTGTTTTCAGCTGCAGACACTAAACAACTGCTAAGCCAGCCATACATGACTACTTCAACATTTTCATTTATCATATATGCTTTCAGTTATTATTAAGTGTTTTTCTTTCTCTAATTTCAGAAGAACTCAGGGCTAAGAGGAAGAAGCAACTGAAGAAAGACAATGCCTCTAAAATAAAATCCTTGGTAGATGAGGTACTATACAATTGTCCTTGCTGTTTGTTAATTGTCCCAGTTGATCTATTTGTAAATGTCGATCTTTTGATTTTGTTTGTTGAAGTTTGATATACCGAAGAGAAGCATATTTTTTTAGTAAAATTCTTTTGCCACACACATGTTACTGAGCGGGAATTTAAACCATCTCATAGTTCCTTTTCTATTTTGAACATATTAAAATTCTAAATTATTTTAGCTTCATGAGCTTATCCATTAAACCATGATACTGTACACGTTCAAATTTAATCAGTATTGGCTTCACGAGGTTATCCTTGGCTTATTGAGTGACTACTTGGCATTTTCAATTTGTGCAATTTCCCTATTGTCTTTATAATTGATTGCAGGTATAGCCTAGCATAATCTTATGATTGAGCATTTGTTTATTGTCATTTTCTTCCAACTATAATACTAGACCATGCGGCTAAAATCAAGAATGTTATTGAATACACTCACTATAAACATAATGATTGCCACCTTATTGTTCAATCAAAAATATAGGTTCATTGAAGTGCACATGTGTGCGTGCCCACACACGCTCGTACCTATTGTCTTACCAACCTTTGTAGTTTTTTCATATATTAAATTCTAGTATTCTCAATTGCTTAACTGCAAATGTGCTTCTCTTCGAGAGCTATTAGCCATCGGTGTTTTAGATGTTTAGATTCATTAGTATTATATGACATTGCCTCTTCGATGATTAATTAAAAGACACGACAGCTACGATAGTTATGGTTGTCGATACATTTTGTGAACATTGAATCTAAATATGCGTATGAAATATATTAACAGGGAAAGTATGAACAACAGTATGAACAATCAACAGATTTCCAGCAGCAGCTTAAAATTAAAGTTAGAGAAATATTAACAGACCAAGAATGGCGTAGGAGGAAAATGCAAATGAGGGTATTGTCAATCATCTGTTTTGTTCTCAGTATTTACTATTTTATGGTTTTATGTTATTGTTTTGACCGTGATATTGTTCTACATATAGATATCAGAAGAGGAAGGACGTCTAAAGAAAGATGAAGAGGAAACAAAGGAGATGTGGAAAAGAAAACGTGAGCACGAGGAACAGTGGGAAGGGACAAGGGAACAACGGGTACGTTCGTAGTTATTAGTCGACATTATATTCTGTGAAATGTATATGCACTGTCCTGTTAATGTAATAGTTGTGTTCGTTCTGCGAGCATACTTCTTTTAAAAACCGTCTTTTTTAAATTCTGCCTTAGAACTTGAATTTAGTGTAATTCTGGTACATCATTTCTCCTCGACAATTCACTTTAAGTTCTCGTATTTTTCTTTTTTCGTTCATGCGTTTGTCGTACAGATCAAACTTAACATGATATGAAATCCAGTATATGGCTTGTAGGAAGAAACAGCTTGTTGTATAATGGTGTAAAGGCATAGTTCAATGCTGAATCCCAACTAATTTCATTCTTTTTGACTTCGTTATGCTTTTAGGTATCCAGTTGGCGAGATTTTATGAAAGCTGGAAAGAAGGTAAGAAGCAATCATATTTTCACAAAAAAAAAAAAAAAAAAAAAAAAAAAAAAAAAAAAAAAAAAAACCACGATAACCAATTACGTAGCGTATGTTACTGATTATAAGATTTGCGTTCTTTAGGGCAAAAAAGGCGAGACAAAACCACCAAAGCTGAAAACAGAAGATCCAAATAAATCGTATGTGCAGAGGCCTGTCAAGCGAGGTTGATATATCTACTGACAAATGCACGAATGCGTCCGATAATTTGTAATTCCACAACTCGTAATTGGTCGTGCTTGTTGGGTTCTGTCAATGTGTAGAATCTGCTATGATAATGGAACTTGTAATATTCTAATTTTTTTTTCTCAAGATCTTTTATTTTATGTTGTACAACTGCTTTTTCCTGCAAAGTTCCATCAGCGAATCTTTGAAGTCTTTCTTGTAAGAAAGTACGGCCATTTGATGGAGAATTTGAAGAGAAGTGGAATTGAATTGATAGAAATTAGAGCAATTCTGTTGTTTATAATTTATGATAGAATTTAATGTTAATTGAGCAAATAGACCATTTTCATAGCCTTGTTTTTTGTAATGAACTGTAAGCGAAAACCATTTTATTTGTCCTTATTTTACATGGATATGCGAAATTACCTAATTTATTAAAGATCTATTAATCATTATCATGGCAGTAAATGAACAAAAATAAGCTTATTTTGACTTAAAATTAAATTATAATGCTATATTATACAGTCGAATTAACCACTTACTAAATTAATTTAATTGCTATATGGCTCGAAACATATTATTAACCACCTAATTTTAATGGAAAGGTTTGCTATATGGGCACTTGTCATTTGTGAACCTAGCCAACAGAAAGCTTTGACGGTCAAATGTCCGCTTGCAAGAAAATTTTATCTATGCCGTGTTTCCAATGTGTTTGTTGTGTCTGCAGTTGTTTGTGAGACTCACACATACAAAATGTTGAATATTCACTTCTAAACGGAAAGAAACTCCAATCGTAAGACATTCATTAAATGAGCGTTGATGTCAAACGCTCATTTAATGGAAGTCTAAACTTTGATTTTTTTTTTTCCTTCAATAGATACTGCAATTTTATATTGTATAAAAAAGTACGCTATTTATACCTTGACCCTCTTATTCAAATGCATTTACATTTATTGTTTTTTTACGTTGTGCATCTTTTTTTAGATCCCACTTTTCATCTTTTTTTTTTTTTTTTAATACTATTAGTCTATGATTTATTCACGATCCTGGATCCTATTCTGAACATTACACCGAATATTTCGTACATAATGTTTGATTAAAGAGGATTTCACTGAATAACTACGATTGAATACCTTCTCTTGGAGATGCCCTTTCAAAACAAATAAGTATCCCTTATATTCATCTTTCGGTTAACTTCCCCCTTTCATTTACCTTTCAACTTTCATTCACCTTTCAAATGTCACTTTTCCGTAAGCTCGTTTCACACAAAAATACACCACAAATTATAAAGTGTAGTGATAGTTATAATTAATTAATTATTATTGTTTATAAACTTATTTAACTTGGTTGTGATCATAGCAAACATTACCTATCAAATATCATCAGTAGCAACAACTTTTGTTTTTATTTATCTTCAATTGTCCGTACAACTTCTAAAAATTTGTAATTTCGTATCTTATTTTATTTTTTGAATTACTTACCTTTCGTTGTGAGTTATGTCTCACGAATTTTAACCACATAAGCGTTGGTCTCACTCGGAAGAGGTATAAAATTTCAAAGTTCAAAGAAAAAAAAACTTCTATAGATTCCTTCAGATTAAAAATAAAAAGATTTTTACTATTTTCGATTCTTAACTCCACATTCAAAATATAAGTCAAATTCAATAGTCAAAATGTTAACCAAATTCAAAATGCAATGGACTTCACTGCAAACATCAAAATGGCAATGATCTACTCAAACAGAAAATAAGCCAATGCCTGTTGGCAGTGTTATGAAGTTTTATTTTATTTAACATAATGAATCAATAACCGGCAAATGAGCAGCAGAATATGATGCCTCTACAGCAAGAAGATTCTATGTCACAACTGGCTCACAATCGCAGATTAACCCACGTATTATAATTCAGGCAGAACTCAAGAAGATGCTCAGGGTTGCTATGCGATGATTACAAACATCCGCTTCATACATGTAAAAACGTTCAGAAAAATAAAAATAAAAGAAAAAAGAAAATACAATTTTGCTGAAACTTAACCCCTCGAGTAAGTCCGGAAGTCAACTCACATCGAGCTGCTATCAGGCAGAGGGATGGAAAAAGATAATGAAGGCTAGACACGATAATAAACTAAAATTGAGAAACAAATGCAAACAATTCTATTGCTAATTTGCTACTAACATCTCTGAAACAAATTCTTCATGAATCCTTGAACAGAGTTACCCATGCCAGAACCAACAGCTTCTGCCAAGTACTTAGCCTGAAACATGCAAAATTTCAAAATAAGGATCAGCATATGTAATAACAGTAACAATCTAATCTACTATCAGACGAGGATGTTCTCCTGTAGATCAAATTCAACATTTTTAGGCCAGATTCATACTGCATCGTGCAGCATTTTCAATGTTTTTCTAGTGAATCAGTTTCGCCCTCTACTCAGCACAATTTGACAAAACATACTATGACAGAAATCAGTGATGCCACTGTTAAGACTAACTGCCACATATGGAGATTAATGTTACAGTATATCCTTTGACCAGTTACAGTATGCTACATGGCATATTAGTGTTTTCTGTACATAGTAGATCATGACTTTGAATCACGCTCTTGACAACAAATGTCTACTTTTATGATAGTCGCCACTCTTCACTTTAATGTCACTGATTTGAATCATAGCTCTAACAATTTTTTCCTCCGGATGGTTACAATTATTTACTGTATAATTGTAATTCCGCACGAGATACACAGCCAACTAATATTCTTAGCATTTAATTTTTAGAATAATATGTCAGAGTTAATAATTTGCGTACTTTATTTTATTTCTAAACATAGGAAGTTGAAATTGTTTATCGAAATGGTTGCATCCCCTTTTCAACTTTGTAAAGTCTAGCCATTTTAGTCATGTAATGATTTAGGAGAATAGGATAATATGTTTACCATGATTTTGTAAAATAGCCCTATCCAATAAACATAATGAACCTTTTACCAACATTATATCAAAAAAACAAAAAAAACTATGTCGTTTTCTTTTGTATGCATGTGCATAAAATGTGTCAAAACACTTGTTGCTTATAGTTTCATACAAGAGTCTCTCTCTCTCCACCTCTCTCCACCTCTTATATTGCACGTGAACTCTCCCCCTTAATCTTCACCACTCATTCTCTCTCTTTCCACTAAGAAATAATATTGAAATGGGAAGATAGAGAATGAGTGGGGAAATGGGTGGTGGAGATTAAGGAGGAGAGTTCACGTGCAATATAAGAGGTGTAGCGGAACCCTCCTCATATATATATATATATATATATATATATATATATATATATATATATATATTTGTGTGTGTGTGTGTGTATATATATATATATATATATATATATATGTATCACCACCTTGGTTTTTTTAGTTAGTTATTAGAACCGTAACTATTTCTTTTATTATATTACTTATTTTATCTCTTGTTATCATTTTACTTTTAAATTGACAGTCACTTGGATTCCATATCTGCCCAACTCCAACTTGTATGAAATTAATAGCTTAATTACCGTTGTTGTTTTGGGAGGGTTTTTTTTTTTTTTTATAAAGCAAATTATTCAGTTTTATCCATCTGTCAAAACATGTTATCATGTTATTTTCAATAAAGCAATCCATTGAATGCATGAACGTACTGTAAGTTTATAACAAGACGATCAAGTTTAATCAGCTATCTTGTTAATGAACAAATTTTAGAACGATAGCACGGATAAGATACGTATACCATGGCAAATGCATTACTCTCAATATGATAATGATTACCTCTTGCACGGTTTTCTGAAGATCAAAAGCATCTTTGATTCGGCGTTCTGTGAACATCCAAGTATCGCGGAATTCTAAAACAAAAACATGTCAACCAGCTAAGGCAATACTTCAATATCATGAGTTATTCAAAGAAAACTGTTATAAATTGAATATGGAAAACCAAGATAGTAAATAATTTCAGTTCATTTCATTAACTACACAAAATTCTCAAATTCCTTCATGCATACAAGAGTTTATATTTAATCAGATGTTAAAGTCATTATAGCAGGTTTGAAGTGGTTCGGATTGATCTGAAAGAACAAGCCAAATATCAGACTATTCTTATATAATTTCAGCAATTTTCTAGTAAACAGAAATAACGAAACCATTTAAGATAACCTGTTCAAAACATTAAAACAAAACTATTCAATAAAATAATTCTTTAATACATTTGCACGTGTATGCATATAAATGCATAGCCTTACTACTATGCTAGTGGTCATCATTGCGTGAGACATCAGTAAAATGGTGTTTTTGAATTTTGAGACTCTGTTGGTATATGTATAGCGAAGTATGCATTACCTTTATAACTAACACACACACATTCATTTATGTTGTGGATGTGGCCATGCGTGCATATGAGAGAGAATACCTGGAGAATGATCGGTCACCATGTACAATTCCGACATTGAATATATGCCACCAAGCACTGTTCTCTTCACATACCAATCAATATCTGATCCACGATCTCCGACTGCATGCCAAATCTCATCAACTAGTTCCGCTCGCTGCTTAAGACTGGTTGGAACATTGGCCGGTTGTGCCTAAAATCATGCAGACAATAATATTTGTGCTTAATACATCCGATCAACACTACATTATAGGTAGATAGTGAAAGTATACAGTGGTCTACCTGTATGCTCAAAGCTTGGGGCCACCTAGATATGTATGGAGCTTGCATTTCTAACCGAAAGCGGATGAGTTTTGACAGTCGTTCACTGAGTATCATGTTTTCCAAATCGTTTCCAGATTCTATTTTATCTATGAGCTTTCGGAGGCACTCATCCATAAAGAACTGAAGAAGTCGAATGAGGTAGGATGTTACATACCAGAATTGTTGATCAACATTTGTAATAATACCTCTTCAATTGAAAATTTAAATAAAATTGCATAGCACTATATTTGAAAATTATTATTGCAATAACCCGTTGGTTTGTAAATTGTTATTTACGATCTTTGCAAATTACTATAAATATAGTTTTAGTTCCAGATCCATTTCAGATTTAATAAAATATTCAGATTGAGTTGAAAGGGTGGCTGTTAACGTATCTGGTCCTATCTCTTCAATCCTTCTTTAACATACATTGATGTTCAATTAATTGAAAAGTAAGGATCTCACATTATTATTATTATTTAAATAAAAAAACTTATGCTATGAGTATCAGACGAATTGTTTTCCTTCATCTTTATGTATAGCAAAATATAAATCAGTAATCCTTCTTGAATCAAGGGTTCTTTGTCCATTTTGGGTTCAGTTAGCTTAGTTGCTATATAGATTGACTCTTTAATTTCTCCATGCTTGTAGTTTAGAAGGAGAAAAAAAATTCAAGACGATTTCAAAATTTGCATATACGATCCTGCTAAGAATATAACTGCTACACCAGCGTTAACTTTAACCTGCAACTATTATGCACAGAAAGATGGAAAAAAAGATGTTAGAGGGGTTTACTAATAAGAAAGGTAGGTGGTGCATGGATGGACAGGCACATGCATGTAACACACGCGCACACACACACACACACACACATATTGTGTGTGTGTGTGAGGAGAGAGAGAATGTTCAATGACACCCTAGATAATGCTGCATCACTTAGCCCTTGACTTTCATCCCATGATCTAAATTAAATAATATTGTTTTCTTTCCCTATCCACTAGTTATATTGTTTAATTTGAATTGTATGATAGAAATCAGAGGACAACAGGGGTGCCATAAAGCAACGACAACACTGTTTTACGATGCCCTTTCAGCACCCTTATCGTATCGTGATCTACACCACTGCATAAATAAAATTTTGTAGATGTTTAACATACACATAAAATTCGTGTTTATTTCAAAATATGTAGCATGATATGTTTAATGTTTAAATTTAACGGTTCAAATAAACGTTTGAATGATGAATAAGTGAGTTAAAACTTTGAAAATGCTACAAATATCAAAATGGACTTAAACTTTACATAAAAAGATCCTCCATACAGGGATTGAGCATCTATAAGGATGTCATAGAGTGCTCCTGAAATACACACACACATGTATGAAACCTAGGATCTCCATCTCTTCTTATTTAAATAGGGTTCAAATAGCCTTCTCCTGGATCCCCTGAAATCCACCACATGTTTAGATGGTCATTTATTTGTATCTCTATCCACTAACTCTTTTATTTAAATAGGAACATGTGATGGATACCAATGGACAGCATAAGTACACAAAATAAAGAGGTTGCATATTATATATATATATATATATATATATATATATATATATATATATATATATATATATATATATATAGGGCAGGTTCAATGGCACCCCAAATAGTGAGCACCCTTTAGCCTACCACTTTTCTACCACACATTTCCTCCCTCTCTCCTTCCACCAACTCTCTCACTTCTCACTCACCTTCCACTAACTTTTTTAATATAAATGAATGACTTAAATTCGAGTGCAAATGGGAGGCTGAAATTCAGGGGTGCTCCCTGATCCTATCCCTATATATATATATATATATAATATGAGATAGGAATGAGAGCACCTCAAATAGTGCAGCACCCCTTTAGCTCTCCTAATTTCCATTGCACAATCTTCTTTCTCTCTCCTCCCACTAATTCTCTATCTCTCCATTAATTTATTTAATAATAAATGAGTGGCTCACGTTGAGGGGCTTTAGGGGTGCTACAAAATAGGGGTGTCATGTAACCCTCCTCACAAATATATATACACACACACACACAAACGTTCAATGACACCTCAAACAGTGCAGCACCCCTAAATACCCCTGGTTTCCACCACACATTCTGTTTCTCTCTCCCTCCACTATTTCTCTCTCCTTTCACTAGCTTAATTTATATTAAATGAGAGGATCAGAGAAGAGGGCAAATGGGGTACTCACTATTTGGGGTGCCATTGAATGCTCCTCGCATATATATATATATATATATACACACACACACACGTATATATACACATATACATATGTATGTGTATATATATGTATGTATGTATGTGTGTATCTTTGGATCCAATCTTTTTTTTTTCTCCTTATCATTTGATAAAGACAAAAATAATTTCAAGATAACAAGTATAATCTAAAATTTCCCTTAGATTTGATCTCATGACTGATTATAAAACGAGAATAGATTTTGTTTCCTACTTTCCCATATCCTAGATATATGCGTGTGTGTGTGCGCGCACATGAGGGTATGTATCACAGAAGGAAGGATTTTTGTTTTAAAGAATGGATATTTGATATGAAAATTCCAAATCAAAGCGAATTTTTGTGGATATATATGTTCATTAGCAAGATATCTATGAAAAAATTGGATTTGTTTCAAAACTTTTTTCTTTAAAATTGTAAATCAACGTGGACCATTGAAAATGTATGATAAATATTGAGCTGAAATAATGTTTTTAAGGGCCTAGAGGTGATACATTCAAAATTTGCATAGATGATCTTTACTAACATATATCTACAAAAATTCACTTCGATCAATAATCCTTTCATACAAAAAAACAAAAGAAGGATTTCACACATGTATACATACATATACGTATATCGTTGAACCGAAAAGTGGCATGATATACCAAAACAAAAATAAATAAAGAAATCTAAAAAAATAAGGCGAACTTTTTATAGTGGTTCGGCAAAACTAAGACTCACGTCCGCTTTAATCTTATTAATTAGACATTTTGGCCACAAGAAAAGTATTTTACCGATCTAATAGTCTAACAACAACAACTAAGTCATTAATTTCAAACAACCAAAAATAGTTTTTTTTTAATAACAAGGTCGTATAGAAAGAGAGCAAAGTAGTTTTATGCTTGCCATTTATAAAGAAATCGTCCAACGAAATCATCAAAATCGTAATACAAAGTTTAAATTCAATTCCAAATTGTAGGAGGGTAAAAGTTCCCTAACCAATAAAAACATCTTGGTAATAGTCAAAACTGATCGCTACCGACCTAATTTTATAATGGTAGGTTGTGTCATCTCACTTCACTTAGTCTTCTACATTTGATTCATAAAGCTTTGAGTACTTTTCCCTTAGGATTCGAGTTATACCAAGAGTTTCTAACATGTCCAATGCTTGTCTTTTTTCTTCAGAGCTTCATCGGAGTTGCTCACCTACTCGTAAAATAGGCCCATGAGGATCGCTAACTAGAAAATCATAAGCAAAATCTCTAGAGCATCATAAGGTGATCAAAAGGAGCTCAGTACCAACCTAAAAAAATGGTTGATATCAATATATGTTCTAGATTGCTTTTGCATGCTTGAGCTTCTGAAGTTCATTGAATGTTTTTTGAAGCATAACTTCAAATCCTAGCACCATTTCATCTTCATCCCGACGTCCATATTCATTTGAGGGCCACTCGATCTAAAAATGGATAACATTTACCCTTAGAGATTGAAAACAAAACATGTTTTGGAACAAGGCAAGTATGAAGTGTATACCATTATTCATACAAATATGTTGGTTATCCAAGAGTTTCAAAATAACGTCTATATTCCAAGAACATATGTTCAATTGCTTTAATTAATAGCAGTTTCATTCCACATGCTAAGGTCAATACCTACACTCTAGATACCATTCCACGTCTCAGACAAGTACGTATTGCCTTGCCATCCCTTTTTCCTTTTTAATTTTGATTTAAAATTCATGTTGCTACCGACCACTTCTAACCGTATTAAGATGAATTGATTAGTTAGTCGATCCCCTTTATAACTTAGCACATGAGTGAATTCATGCACACTTTCATGTTTCATTTGCCTTCATTTTTTCGGCCTTGATTACTGATGCATTAATCTCCTTAGACCAAACCTCCCACCGCTATCAAACTGAACCGTCATCGTCTCCTTCAAGTCACTGCCACTGCCATATCTCTGTTGCTACGACCGTTGTACAACCAAGCATATTGACCCTAATCTCATTAAACCATATATATATATATATATATATACACACACACACACACACACACACAAAATCCAAGGGTGGGTGCTTGGTATATATTGCTACCGCGATGATTGCGAGTTAGTGGTTGGTGAACTCCAATTGTTGATAACTGCGCATCCTTGTGCATACACATTGATTTTCTTGAGATAATCCAAGTAAACCCAAAGTTAACACTACAGTTTCATAGGTCAATGTGGCTCAATTTTCTCTCAGCATTAACTTCGATTTTTTTAGGGCCATGCTTCGGGTCTTCATTAATGCATTTCCATACCTTTCTTTCAGTAATGATTTCGAGCCCAAGCCTCATTTCCATACCTTTCGGTGTTACCTCAGTGTCGCCTACCCCCAGAGCGGGGATTGGTTGAACCCTTTAGTTGTTGTGTGTGGGCTCCTCTCCGCTATCTTTTTCTCCTCCTCACTCCCTCCTTTTTTAGACTAATGTTGTTTTCTAGTAATGCAGGCCCTGGATTACAGTTACTTATTGGATTTAGCATCTTTGGGTTTTTTGTTGCTGACAATGTAGTTTCAAAGCTGGAGCTTAGAGATGGAGCAGATTTTTCTCGCCTATTGGCTTGGATCGTTCTTTTCTAGGATTTCAGCCATCGATCAGTGGAGCAGTGGAGCCTACTGAGGTGGCTTTGAGATTAGCGAGCGTCTTGTTAGAGTCCATTTAGTTTTGCCACTGCTATGGACTACGATGGTCCTCGGATGTCTTTGAGTATTCCGTGTTTGAGTTATTATTGTTTGTGTGTGTGTATGCACATATCTTGTAGCCATTTCTACAAATCTTTTTTTGTGAGCCGTTGAAGAATGACTAGATTATCTCTATTGTTATATATATGTTTCTTTTATAAAAAAAAAAGGTTTCGATCCCAAGCTATAAAAATGAACAAAAATATTCTTTAAACATTATGATCACAAGTTGTTTTTAACTATGGTGGGACGGTTCTTTCGCATAAAACGGATGTGTTAAATGTGCTCCGTGATCCAAATAATTTCATTGCAAAACATTTTTAATTAATGCATTTGCTATCTTTCTACAAAAGAATGCTCCATGTCACTCCGATCAACAGTTCCGTTATTGATCATACGATGATGGCGGGGAAAATTTGATGCATAACTCCATCGTGCGAAGTGGCTCGTATTCTAGTACGAGCGGGATATCTATGTAAAATGATCCATTGGTGTGCAGGACACATGACTCACATTGCATAAATTGACATTTTCAATTGCCCAGATCGACGCTCAAAATTTGATTGAACATGTCCATGTCTGTTGGATCCTAAGCCTCGGTCATTTGAAATTACATCCAAAATAAAATTTCAAAGTAAAACATATCTAACCGTATTTAGCATCAAGTTTTCCTGTCTAGAATGACACACCATTTCTCTCGTCTCAATGTTGACCTAGGCGGTCAATACCCCTTGAAGCCAGTCTGCAACGATTCAAGCTTCAACATCCATGCCTTCTAAAACCAAACGCCCTATTACTGTAAAGCTAACGAGGATGATAGTTCCAGCTATTTTGATTCGGAACCTTCTCCCATTAATTTACAAGTGGGCCTAAGAGTTTTGAACGATCCTCCCGAACAAATGCCAACGGTTCTAATCGCTAAGCAACTTCAAACCACATGTCGACAACATGTAATTCGAGAAGGTGACACCCTGCTCCCAATACAGAACCAACAGACGCATAATCCTTCAACGGGCTATACAACATGCAACATGAAACATGTGCATTGTACCGTCATCCGATCCATTTCTTCACATGTACCTTCAGGAGCTAGGGCTCGCTCCTACTCAAGTACACCTCCAATGACTAAGCCTTATTGTGCTCCTTGCATGTCCTATGAATAAACCAGTTTCAAAGACCTCGACCTCCAAACCTTTGGGAAACTCGCACATTCCATAATCTTCAAACAATGGAGTGAGTCGCATTCTCTTATGATCATTGAAGTTTGATGCTAATGTAAGGTCATCGAAGTGCTCCACAACAACCATACTCTAAGAATGAAAATTTCTTAGTTTGGTTTCTAACTTCAACAAGCTTTGGCTTTTCGAAAATAAGACCACTTCTCATTCTTCCACGTGCTTAGATTTTCACTGTCCAAGTGTTTAACTTGTTATCTCCTTTCTTCACATATATACATGGACATGCTCAAGATACGAGCGAAGAGCCCTCTGAGCCTCTACAAACCCTCAAGGGGTTAACATCCAATATTGCTTCACCACTTATCTCCTGGCAAACAAGAATCTTTTCCATTGCAACTTTTGCATCCTGAACGCTTCGTCATCCTTGTCAATATCCCACCAAGTAGTTCCCGGATGCCTACCAGTTCTCCTGCCTCATTCAAAGCTCCCATGAATATATCTAAAAGGACAATTGAGGCTCATTCGACTCCATAAGCATCGGTGAACCCATCGATACAGCGAGCGGTGGAAGTAAGTGTTGCTTGTGAAATTCAAGTGGAAGGAGAATAAAGTGTTGAAACAAATACTACACATGTAGGGGGATGAGAGATAGAAGAAAGTGATAAAGAGGACAACGATGACGACGATTAAGAAGAAGATGAGTCATAAAAAGGAATGTCTCCAGAAGGCACTGAACTTTCCACCTTGCCACATCCAAAACGAATAGTTATAGACTTCTCAGCAAACTGTAAAACCGAGCACGACGCCAACACCCGAAGCAACTCCTCCAGTTGGTTCTTCAGACAATATTTTCGGCTCGCTCGCTGTACAATCTCAATATTCCAATCATGATCTTCTTAAGGACTGTTCACCTAGATTTGGTTTCCCATATGAGGTTATCCTAGCTGAAGGAGGTGAAATCAAGGTTTGAAAACTCAGTTTCGACCATTTAAAATTTTCTTAGTTTCGGATGAGTTTGAAAGTTTCGTAAGTTGTTTCGATTTCAGTCACGTTTTTTATTTTTAATTAATAATCTTTGTAAATGAAGTATAAAATATAGTTGACAACAAAATTGATAGGTAAATATGTGTTAGTCCAACCCAACACAAGCTAAGAATAAATGATAAGGCCATAAAATTTTAGCTTTAGGCAATGCATCAGTCCAAATTATTCATTAAATAAACAAAATAAATAAATATTTGTTTGCCCAGCTCAGCTCAGCTCAACACAACCAGTCTAAAAAAAATTGAGTCAAACCCTAAGCTGCATTCCAGATGCATCCAAATTTTGTTTGCGTCCCTCTTTTGCCTCTTCTCAAAGTCATATAACTGATGCTAGGGCAAATATAATCCGCACCTAAAAAAAGGGCAAGTCGAAGATCAACAGGAAAAAAAATTGTCATAGCTAAGAGAATGGGTTACTCAGGCTTGCAGCTCAAATCGACTACTGATTGCTAGGGCTAAGGGGATCCTTGCCCAGATAAGTTTAATTTATTTTGAATCTTGATTTTGGCTTTGATTTAGTTTTTCTACTCTTGATTTAATTTTTTTCGAAACCCTAACCAAAACCAAATTTTATGCTCGGTTTAGGTTCAGTCAGTGACGATACCGGCATGGTACTGCCAAAATGTTGGCCTACCAACCGATACCTCAAACCTTGGATGAGACTTCATCTTTATTTCCTTTTGAACACGGTCCATAGAGTACTTGGTGGAACACCAGGACCCAACATTCTAGAGTCAAAAACACATTTTTTGCATGTGTTCACATTCCAATACTCCAAAACTAATACAATCATTTCTTTGCTTTAGGTAAATGGACAAAGACCAATTTTGTTATCTTTATCGTGGCGTCTCCAAGCAAAGGAAGCGAACTTCTGACTCATATCCTCCTCATTCTAGCTCCTATATGAAACAAGAAATAGATGAGAGAGTTCCAAGAAGGAAAGAGAGGGAAAAACGGAAAGCAACCGCCAAGCAAAAAGGGATAAGAAGAAAAGACAAGCGAAAAGGAAAGAATTCTATAATCAACAAGAAGGCACAAGGACTCATGCGACCGCCATGGTTCCTCTCTTGGGTTTCCCCTGCCTCGATCTCAACCACAATTCTCTTCACCCTCCACAACAACAAACTCCATCATTTTCTCTACCTACCACGGTTGCTTTGCTCCCACAATCCAAAGGAATTTCTATTTGTCCAGCTCCTACAGCCCCGTCGAACTGGATGCAAGCTGCCTTCCCAAACCTTTGCTTGATTGGAGTCATGTCCGATCATGACCTCATAGACATTCCTAGGAAAAAAAAGAATCATATGATCAAGAACCAATGGAACAGGGGTACGAATGGAAGAAACTCTGCTTCGTCCTTTCTTACTTCAACACGGTTCATCAAAGACATATCTGCTTGTTTCAGTCAGACAAGAATATCTATGAGTGAATAGCAGCTTCTTCGGGGGGGGGGGGGGGTCAAACAAAGTTCGTCAAATTTCAGTACCCCTTCGTGATAGCAACCTAAGATAGCGCCAAAAAAAAAAAAAAAACTTCATTAGTGATAAATTCGTGTAAAGAAAGAGCAAAGAAAAGACAAGTCCTAGAAGTCTTGTATGAGCTGTCATATGCGTGTAATATATGGAGAAATCGTCGGATCTCAAAATACCAAGTCTAAATTTAGATTTAAGAATGTAGGATGGCAGACACGGTCACACGACCAATAAAATAATCTCGGAGGATAGGTACTGACCTGAATTTATGATGTCAGGTAGGGCCATCTCACTCCACTTGGTCTTTATCTTTGATCCATAAACCTTCGAGCATTTTTTCGTTAGGGTTCAAGTTGTTACTGAGATATTCTGATATCTTCAGTATATGTTCTTAGGAGCTTCTATGCATTTTGTTCGCCTACTCCTTCTGAAATAGGCTTCAGGATGATCATCCTAACCAGAAATTTATAAGCTAAAGCTCCAGAGCCCCATAAAACGCTCAAAATTAGCTCGGCACTGACCTAAAAAACAGGTCAATTACGATCTGTTTACTTGGTTCCTCTTGCTTTCTTGAGCTCTTGAAATCTCTTCCAATGTCTTACCAAGCACACAACTAAATGCTTAAACCATTCCATCTTCATTTTGACTTCCAGATTCATTTGAGAGCAGCATGGTCTATAAACCATACATATATATATATATATATATATATATATATATATATATATATGTATGTATGTATGTATGTATGTATATGTATATGTATGTATGTGTGTGTGTATATGTAAATGTACACGTATACACACACACACACACACACCCCTAATGCTCATTAACTACTAATTTACAATATCTCATCATCTTAGATGAGAATCAAGGTGGTATCTTCCAAAGAAATTAATAGTAAAAATCCAAGGAAAATACAGGCACATCACAGTTAGAACAGCCACAAAATAACAAGCTTTAGAAGCGTGTAACTAATATTATTTTGTTCCAGTCTACACCGTTGTACTCAATTTTGAAGATGGAGAGGCGTGATACCACAGATTTGAAATTTGAGACAACGTCTAAAATAATCAGTTCCTGCGGACCATATTACCACTTCATCTTCCTCCAGTGAGACTCCAGCTCACAAACACGCGTCTTCTCCCTCAATTTTTTTATTTCATTTTACATGACCTTGCTAACCTCATTATCCCTCTGTCTCCTACATTCGTATTAATCTAGACTTCGATAGCTGTAGAGAAATTTCTGAAAACAAAAGAGGAAAAAACATAATGGATGGGAAAAACACTTTTTGGTTTCAGTGGTTACTCTTCATGTTCACTGTCGGATTTGCTGCTTCCGCTACCTTCATCTCAGCATCCGTGTTGAAATCTGATGGATCTATTGCCACCGGGAGGAGTCTGCTTCAGACAAGAAAGAATTGCCCGATAAACTTCGAATTCATGAACTACACGATCATAACGAGCAAGTGCAAGGGGCCTCGATACCCTGTAAAAGAATGCTGCGAGTCGCTGACCGAATTTGCATGCTCATATGCCGAATCCATAAACGATGCGACCAACGACTGCGCCTCGATCATGTTCAGCTACATCAACCTTTACGGTAAGTACCCTCCTGGTTTGTTCGCAAATGAATGCAAAGGAGATAAGAAAGGACTTGCATGTCCTGATAATTCCACCATGTTGTCTGAAAAAGATAGCGCTGAGGCTAGCTCCGGCTGTGTTGGCAGTGGGAGTTTCTTTGTTTTGGTTGGGGGTTTGGTTATGTTTGCTCTGGATTATTTGTACTGAGACGATTCTTTTGGTGTGCTTTGTATGAAGTACTGGGGTCGCCGCTTACACGTGTATTTCGTTTAATGTTTTATACGCTGTGCATTTGTATGTTTAATGATGTATGGTTATGGTTGTTTAAAAAAAAAAAAAAAAAATTATTTTGTTCCGTCTATAGTTTAGTCATTCTCTTAAAATAAAATAAATAGATCGAGTAAATTATCACATGTTTTTTTTTTTATTTTTTTTTTTATTTGCATATTCAGAGTAAGTTACTCAAACAAATAGAATTGCAGATCTGATATTCAAATGACCTTACTCATTGAACAAGACCAAAGTTGATTAAAAACTGAAATGTGGTATGATGCCCATATGTTAACCAGATATCACAAGCATCTAAGAAATGATAAGGAAGAGGTAGTACATTACACCTTCCAGCATGCTTGCAATTCGGCTTCAGTAAGGAAAACTCAAAATAAACAAACACAGTTTCATTTTTAAACATCTTTAGTAGAAGCAGCAAGTGAATGTTTAAAAAGGTGAACTGTCCCCCCCCCCCCCCCCCCCCCCTTCCCCAAAATTAAATGCCTGATATAAATATATACTAATAAAATGCAGGAAAATTCACCAGATCACCACAGCAATCGGTCATCATACTGTTTCAATACTTCAACCAACAGGTTTCATAAATTTATTAAACACAATTTGTTGCACAAGTGTGGCAAGTGATTCCATAGTTTACAGTTACACCCACAAAGCTAGAACAAGTCAAACCCACCTATTGCTCTCCATATATTTTTCATTTAACAAACTGCCTGGATGTCAAAAGCCAGTTTGGTATACATCAACTTATCAAGATAAGTCAGAAGAAAGAGACAACTAAAGTTGCTTACTCTTATGTGTATCCCAAGCTGTTTAGAGCTTGTGGACACATGATTAAGGATTCCAGCCTTCAAATAAATGCCTACTGGTAGATATGCAATTAAGCAGACATAGACTTGTAAACAATATCTCTTTTGAGACCAAAATAATATAAAAGTCATTCTTTGAGCAATACATTTGCATATGGTACTGAAGATAACAGTATCAACAAAATGACTCTTTTTGTTTTAGGAAAACAGTCCATTTCCCAACTCTAAAAGGAAAGGAGCAGACAATTCTGAATTGTATGTAATCATGGTTTTTAATCTCATGTATCTCGCCCAAGCTCTCCTCCGAGATCTCATTTTCACACTTAGACGAAATGAGACATCAAATCTCCTTCATATCCCCCCCAACACTCAACTCGTCCGAAATATGAATCAAAATCTCAATTTGAGATCTCGCCCGACATTGTATCCTTTTCTTCTTTTACATTTTTTTTTCCATACCGATTCTAAAGAAACTACTTAACCAATTACTAATCATTTTCTGAACATGTTTTTTACATTTTATAATGAAAATTCACAACAAAGGACTACATTTCTTTTTCGTGTTCAAATAGGAGGATGTTATTCGATCATTATTAAATAAATTAGGACAATCAAGCTACCACTTTTCTTTGAAATAATAACTTCAGTTCTTTTTTAGTATGCAAATAAATTATATAATCATTCTTATGTTTATTTCAAAAATTATAGTTGTTAAATAAATCATTAAAATAACAAATTCAGACACATAAGTTCCCCTGAGATATTCTCAAGATGTACATTAAGATCTGAGATGGCAATTTGAGATGTACATCCGAGATACACTCATCTCGTCCGAGATTCTCTCCGTTACGAGATAACTTGTGTGAAAATTCCAAAACAAAACATGATCAAAATCCGAGATCTAAAATCTTATATGTAATACGTAGGAGTTTTTGCTTAAAACAAAAAGGGACTAAAAAAAGCAAGGGTGTCTGTTCGCAAACTAATTAGGCTTACTAGGCAACTTCTTTATATACACGTTCAAGGACGGAAGGACCTTAACATGTAACATATTTTTCTGGTTAACCTAGTGAAGAACTTGAAGATGTTTCAAGTTGCAAATCATTCATTGAAAAGTTGCTTCAAGTTCACAACTTGTGTTCGAGAAGTAGCACCAAAGAAGACCAAGCAAAGAATATATAGAAATGATTCAAAATCATTGTAATAAATAAAGTGTGCAGCTAAAAGCATCAACAAACCTTCTTTTTAATACCAACAACAACAAAATACCAACCTAATATTACGCTAACTTGCTAAATATCAAGCTCCCATCTATAGGCTACCATCATCGCGTCTCAATAATTTCATTGCTTTGCTTAGCTCAAATTTAAAATTAGCAATTCCTCTAAAAACTATAAATACTAAATCAAGAGATGAGAAAATCATCCAAAATCAACTAGAAGATCACCAAGTGCAATAAAAACTCTTACAAACTCCTAATCACGATTTAAGAGATGAGACCGTCATCCAACCTCAACCAGAAGTAGCTCCTTCATGTATTATTTTTTGAATTACATTATTCACCCTTTTAATTTTTTTCAAATTCCATGTTAATCAGTTAAAATGTGTGTTGAGGAAAATTTTCATTGGTATTTAATTATGGATTTATGTTAGATTTCGATTAGAATTCAAGGATATTTTTTGTTTAATTGAACCTGTAGGGATAAATTTTTGTTAGCCAGTGGTAATATATGGATATGGATTCAGGAAAGGAGTTTTAAAATGGACTTCGATGACATGGAGATCAGTGAAAAGCTAAACATGGATTTAGAAAATAGGTAATTACCTTGAATACATGTTTAAACGAATGGTAATAGGATTTCTTGTGTGTATATAACAAGAGATTAGAAATAGTTATAGTTATACTGCTTACTCTAATTTGGCAAACAAGGTGGGTTATTGGTTTAAAGTTCGATACAATTGCACTATCGGTACCATACTTCATGGCCATTAACTTATTTTTGAATCTAAATATATACAAATTAAAATCCCCATTTTGAATCCTACAAAAACACTGAACACTTATCATATTAATATGTACATATCCAATTCATAACCAATGACTGATCTTTAATGCAGTGACATAATGGTAATTCAATTTAAACTAAAACCAGATTAGGTCACCTCAACAAGCGCAGCCTCTTTGCGATTAAAGGATCCAACTATTGAAGGCGAAACCCCAGCATCTCTAGCACCATTAATCAACGCCAACTCGCTCCATCCCAATCTCATCTGGCAAAATATTAAGGCGTATCATTTTATACAGAATATATAAAATAAAAACTGCAATTCCCATTATTTACAGAAACTTACAACATGGGATAGAGCGGCGCGAAGAACGCGAGACTGCTCGTCCTCGTAGCTCGAAGAATTTTTTCTTTCATTTTGGGTATGCGGCCCATAGCTCCATGTATCAGTTTTATCATCGGAACCAGGCGGCGGTGCAGTGCTCCGCAGCTCAGAGTTGGAGGGAGTAAAATCGACGGGAGATGGGGACGATGGATGAGAAGACAAGGGAGAAGGGGATGATGACGTGCATAGGATTCGGTGGCGACATGTGAAAGCGGTAAGTAAACGGCGTGTTGGCGCTGATCGTAGCATTTTACGACTCGATGTATTTTGGGAAGAAAATAGAACAAATCGGAGTTTCGTGAGAGGGAGAGAGAGGTGGAGGACAGACTACGTACTGTGATCAACAACTGCCACGTGGCTTTTTCCCCCCTAAAAACGCCATTTATTATTTTTTATGCAGCATGACGTTTTTCATGTTCAATCACAAATACTTAAAATTAAAAAGATGGATTGTTTTATGGGGATTTTACTACAAAGTAGGGGTGGACGCGGTTCGGTTTGATGCGGTTTGAAGCTCAAACCGCTTCCGCACCACATCAAACGGTTGGTCAAAAATACAAACCATTATACTAACCGTTCAAACGGTTCGGTTTCGGTTCGGTTTTGGTGTAATACGGTCTGGTTTTGGTTCGATCCGGTTTGAACCCGTATTAAATATGAAATAAGAGAATTACTTCCATCAACAATCAATTTACGATTGTATGACGTTATGTCATCTGAAGGTTAAAACACGTAGTGTTATCCTGAATTGAAAGATTGGTTTCTAACTATATGAATACTTCAATTTCATAATTAATGAAAAGAGAAATTGTTTTAATATATTAAGCAAACACCAACGTTAATCAGTGTATAAACATTAAGTAAGATAACTCAAATAAGACTATAATGAGCATTATCCAGAAAAATGATATGGAAACTAATATACTCAAACTATAAAAAATTCTTTTGTGATAACGATCATTATTAATATAGCTACAATATACGCTGAAAATAGAATATATATCGTTCAAATAAAAAGTTATATAGGAATTTGTTAAATTTTTATCATAACATAGCTACAATATACGGTTTGGTCAACTGTTCAAACCACAGCCGAACCATATCATTGCGAGTCGGTTCGGTTCGGCCTGTTTGCTTTAGAAAGAGAATCCGATGCGGTTTTCCGCATCGTTTTTGCGGTCCGGTCTGGACGGTTTCTGCATTGCGGTGCGGTTTATGCCCACCCCTACTACAAAGGGCAAACTTTGTAACTTTTTCAAGTTAAGGACAACTCATCAAAAATTTGTTCCCAACGATAATACACGTTGTAAAACTGATACTATACACACAGTAAAACTGATAGTTATTTTATGATACCATACACACTGTAAAACTGATACTTAAAAACTGCTAGTCATGTTCTGATATCATTCATACTGTAAAACTGATACAAAAAAACTAATGTTTTGTCCTTCAAAATAAAATTTCAACAGGTCGTCCTTACGGCTAAAAAAACCCGTAACTTTGTCCTTGGCATTATTTTCCTATTGTTGTATTGAAAATTAGGTTAACAATTAGTTCTAACGATTTATCTTCACAATTTCATAGGAAAAAATATATATTCTATCTTTTAATGTTACACAGGAAAAAGATAAACTCATGTATTATTATTTCTATATAAACGAAAATGATAAACTCATTTATCTTTTTTCTGTAAATTGTCCTTAAAACTAATTTTTCAAAAGTAATGTAACAACCCGAATTTTTATAACATGTTAAAGTCATAAATCAAGGCAGAATTAAATTTTAAAATAAGAATCAGGGGAAACGGGTTGCGATGTTGCGTTCGTCTCAGAATTCTGCATGAAATCGAGTCCGAGTTTTCGAAAATCGGAGTTCGTATGACCAAGATATGACCCTCCGAAGTTTCAGGAATTTAAATAAAATAAAACAGCTCGAAAATAAAGCCAGAAATTCGAAATTCAAACCCAGAGAAGGCTGGCGGGAAAATTCCCGCCCATGTACCCAGGTCGACTGGGGAGTCGACCCCCCCAGCCAGGTCGACTAGGGAGTCGACTGGGGTGTCGACCTCCCCATGACCAGGTCGACTGGGGAGTCGACCTGGGGGTCAACCTGCCTCCCGAACCCACTTCTTGAACCAGATGCATCCTGATGTATTTAGACTCGTTTTCTATCCAGATTCGTCTTCCTAACCCTATATAAGCAGCCCCCTAGCCTCATTCTCTCCACACCATTTCATTCTGCCCTTATGCTGCTTCTACGATAATCAAAATAATAAGATAAAAAGGAAGAAAAAGGACTGCTTCTTCTCCATCAAGACTACGCTTAGAGATTTGCAAATTGGGGGATTTCAATTAGAACACGATCAATCAAATAGAGATTCAACAATCAAATTCTGCTTTCTAATTCTCGATCCACGCACTGTAAGTTCAAGTTACTTTTAGATAAAAGCTGTAAACTTAATATCCATGTTGTAAATTGGAATTGGATCTATGTATGGCAATTGATTCGTATCTATTCTTGTTCATCTTGGATCTTGACTTTCGTGAATATTGCTTTGGACCTATTCATGTTGTAAATCAAACTCTCTCGTATCTATAACCTTAACATGCCTATGATGTTGAAACTATTGTTAATGGCCAAGGACTATGACTGTGAACATAAGACTACGCCTATGCCTATGACTGAGAACATAAGATTATGCCTATGACTGTGAACATAAGACTATGCCTATGCCTATGACGGTGAACATAAGACTATTGCCTATGACTATGACAAGGACAATGGTGGCTAATCACCTATGACTCTTGACTATGAGAATTATTACATATGATTATGAACATAAGGCTATTATCTATGACCATGACTTTGAAACTATTACTGTTAATTGCCTATGACTATTGCCTAGAACTATTTTGGATAATTAACCATGACTATTGTGATTAATCGCTTATGGTTCTTAATTATGAGATTTCCACCTATGACCATGACTATGACTATTGGGGTTAATTACCTGAAACTATTATAGTTGATTGTTCATGCCCATAGTTGAAACCCATGTTGAACACCGAATTTGCAGTTTGTTGGATCTCATACCTAGGGTGTGACTTGCTTAGTTTATTCGCTATTATGTACACCAAAACCATTGGATCCAGTATCCTTGTATTTGGCTTGCTTTCGCATACCTATTCTTTTATGTCAAGTTTTTATCAGGACTATCGCCTTATTTTGTTAGATTTGAAAACCCTGTCAATTTCTATATGCCAGTGATGTTGTAACCGATTATCTCAAGTCATATCATGTCAGTCTTGTAATCTCTTTTATCGCTTTATGCTTGTCCCTTCTGCCTATCATAGTTTTGATGTTATTCCCTTTATCTCTAGATTTAGATTTGCTTGTAATTTAGATCGATTAACGTTTACATGCAATGGGAATACGATTTGGGTAGATTAGGTAAAACATGAATTGGTTATGAACATGAATTATGAACTTGATAATAGGCATAAGTTGAAACATGAAGCTTGGCACGAACTTGACATGAAACTTGAACATGGTCATGACACTAGAATGAACTTGAAAATGGCCAACTCGAGGTTGGGTTGAGTTTGTAGTGTAAATCTGCCCGGAACCGCCCGGCAAATCCAGTTACTGCAAACAATAGGATCCAATGTGGGTAGTTGGTCATATCGCGCTTGAAACCCGAGGTCAGACTGAGTTGTGGTGTAAATCTGCCCGGAACCGCCCGGCATATCCAGTGACCACAACAACAGGTCTGATGTGAAAGGTTAGGGTGCATTAATGAATTAATGCCACATGATAGGGTTAAGTCATGAACATGAAAGACAACACGTAACTAACTTGAAATATGATTGGTAGAGTTAGGTCATGAACTTGAATGACAACACCTAACCAACTCAACACGTGAATGGTAGGGTTAAGTCACGAACTTAAATGACAACAATTAGTCAACTTGATATGCTAGACTGATGGGGTTAAGTCTCGAATTTAAATGACAACACTTAACCTACTAGACGGAAACCCTAGTTACGCGGTCCATTTCAGCAGTAACCCACTAGATGTATCATGGTACCCTGGAACTAGGCAGGGTGGGGCACGATTACTGGGCTGATTGTAAGCGACCAGAACGACGGCTGTGTGGGTGCGCCAGTGTAGGTTCTAACGGAGTGCGGGTGTGCACACACTCCAGAGCAGAAAAAGCAGGCATTGGGCATCAGTAGGTTTATATGTGCATTCTTGATTCGTGTCGGTGGTTGGCACCATAGGGCTTGATACACTCTATGGTGGACCTAGCACAGGTGACTACATTCGTGATTGGGCCGTATGACACAGAAACACAACGAGCTAGAACTTATAGGGAGTCGATCGATTAGTGGATCGTTCCGTTGGACCCAGTAATGGGTCATTCACGATTTTGGGCCAGGGGTCATTTCATGATTAATACTTGACATGGGTTGGGCTACTAGTATAGTTGGTGCAGCGAACCTTGAACATGCGATGCTATACTTGACCTATACTTGATTCATCATGTTATCTTAATCTATCTTATCCATCTTGACGTCGTACTTATGTTTACTTTCAGTTTATACATGTCATGTTACCTTTACCTGTTTTTATGCTGAAAGTCACTTGGACTTACCAGTCTTTATGACTGACCCGTTTTCTTTCGCCTCTTTTTCTTTCGTTTCCCCCTCCCCTCAGGTTCTCAGGGAGGAAACTCTAGCACTTAGCTTGGATTCTGCTTGCTTTCCATCAGCTCATGTACGGTTTGGTCTTGAGCTATGCTATGGCTGCACGTCTGCTATTTTTGGGGAATAATTTACTTTTGTTATTTTAAGTCTATGCTTCTTTATTTAGAACTTGATGTAATGAAATAAGGGCAACTTGTACTTTGGATATATGAGGTTTTGACTCTTTTCTTGAAAGTAATAAGATTTGGTTTTTAATTTTTACCGCTGCTTTATTTATGTTCTGTCTTGTGATATCTCTGTGTATGTTTACCTAGATAATGGTCCACCAAAACTAGTGCATTGAGTGACCCTAGCGGAGGTGGGGTGTTACAAGTAACGTCCTTAAAATTTATTGCTCTGAACAAATAAGTCTTTTTGAGTGAAATTTCCCTTGTTTTTTTAACACTTTAAGAAACACAAAAGAGATTCCTAAAATGATTCCATTTCAAAGAAGACATTTGTTGTAGTAATTTGAAAAGCTACAAAGAGCTAGAATCTGAAGTAAAATACATCTGAGTACATAAATCTATGAATACAATATGCCTCACTACATCCCTCAGAGTCTCAATAACCATAAACATATGGTGGAAGTAGAAAAGAATATATAAAGAGTAGGCAGTAGTAGTACGTCTGCCTCCTACTCGTCACCGCACAACATCAATGACACCAAAGCTGCTACCTACTACTCTGTCTGTCCACCATCAAATTGGTGAACAACCCATGGTAATAAGAGGGAAACATACAACTTTGAGCTAGACAGTAGTCTTGGTGAGCAACAAAATAGCTAACAATGGTTACACATGATAATATGAGTACAGGCGAATCAACCATCCGATCTGCCCAGTAATCAATAAGTTAACACGTGAAAACCATCCATCACATGCCATTACATAATAGGAAGGGAACACCCCCAATCCCACTTTTCTTCGCCATCCTACGACGATAGCCAACTCAGAGAAAAAAGAGAAGAAAGTACAAAATCAACCGTAGCATCCAATATCCTAGCTATCACCGACTACAATCTTGAATCCATTGATAATCGAACTTGCTTTCAACGATCAAAAGGGCTGATGGAGAAACCCCGGCTCTAGCCAAACTACCATACGCCATCGTGACTCATATGTTTGTCTTACTCGACGAAGACAACTAGGCCCATCATGACTGCCCTTGGTACACGATCTATCGAATCTGATCTTAATGGGCACCCCTACAATACCCTTGTTTTGAGTCTGCTACAACATTTCGATTACCAGCGATTCCTTGGCACCTCAAACTTGTCAAACCTTTCGTCTTGGCGACTCAATTCATTTTTCGAACCATTCCATTATCATCCATGGTTGACTCCTGAATCGTATATGAATCACAACAAGTGTCTCATTAATCCAGCTCTGACCACTCCATATAAGTTCACAATCGAAGCACAATTCATATTTGACTTGTGCATCCATCATCCGAAGTCCATTTCAATTCAAACTTCACCAGCAACCTCTAGAAGCCACTACAATCAAGCTCCCCAAAAATCAAGTGCATCAGGCCTCCCCTTATGGGTCACTGCCGACCCATCATAGGTACTTAGCCAATTTGGCTAAGTAGTCGGCCTCAGTCCATCCTTGTCTCGAGCATATCCTTCCAGACCATTTTTTTTCTTAGCATTTCGACGTCCCTATAGAAACTTCTATTAGTCTATCCATATCTCGAATAATCGAGCTTCGACCCATCCTAAACAACTCTGAATGACTTGCAAGTTTGCCAGTAGCATCGATTTATCAACACGAAGCCCTGCTCCAAAAATAGTCGCTACCCGATCAACCCACATGGATCGGTGTCGGCCCATCATGGGTTGGTGTCGATCCATGTTCTTAACGGTTTTTGGCATGAAAATTTTCATGCTTCAATCCTTTATCTTCCAGAGCGCCTCTGTTAGGTTTTATCTGAATGCGATCATCTGTACCTCCGATTTGCTTTGTTCTTCAATCCTAAGATCTACGACAACCAATTTTAACAAACAACAACGTAATTAATTTAATCAAAACAAACAGCGATTCATATAGCACTAAACATACAAACATGAACAATTCATAATTATGGCATAAACGTATCGTAAACATAAGATCTAGCATGATTTGGATCTAAACATATGTATAAACATGATTAATCTAACATTTATGTAATTAATATTAGAAAATTAGGCTTTTTCTAGGGTTTCTAAATCAAAATTAAACATATATGATCAAATCTAAGGTGATTATAACATATATGAATGAAATTAACATAGATCTAACCCATACAACCCTTTTCTTCTGTGAGAGAGATATATGTCACTCACCTAATCTCCAATCTGATGTAAATCCGATGAGATCGGATCTGAACAGTGCAAAAAACCTTTGTATTCGATGCAATTTGACGTGATCTAACTTCCCTTGATGATGATTTATCTTCTAGATGCAATATATTATGAATCTGATTGAAAAGAATGGAGAAATAGGGTTTTAAGTTGAACCAGAGAATCACAAACGTCCAACATAAAGTTTAGAATAAAGAGAGTAACCCTAGTTATATCCCTGGGTCCCCCTATTTATATATGTAGTTCATTAGTCGAATAGGCTTGGCTAATCAGCCCACTAGCTGCTAACCAGTCTACCTAACACAAAGCTGAAATTTTAAACAACGATTCCTCTCAAACCGCTAAATCAAATCTTTCATGTGATCACTGCACAAAATTGTAAACCACCATTTCGATCCATTGAAACTGATTTTAGCACATGATTCGATCCCCGTTAAAAGCTACAGCCCAAATAGTAAACGAAAGGGAAAATGGTCATAATTAGGTTCAGTAAAAATCATGGACATGTCCCACGTCCCCATGGACAACATATTAAAATCTGAGTTTAAGCCGACCACTAGGGATTAAAATATATTTATTTTACGACCGGTCGATATGTAAAATACGGGTCGTTGCATTCTCTCCCCTTTAGGAATTTCGTCCCCGAAATTCCAAGCAAACACAAGCAATCATAACATCTCGCATGCCTATCATCCACGAGTAGTGGCGGATATAGAAAGTAATTCCAGTGGGGCAAATGTGCAACTCCATTTTTTAGGTTAAAGCTGCACTACGGCTATGCGGTTTTTCCTTTTTTTCCTAAACAATTAAATATTATTGTGGTTAAGCATATAGGCTAGGTCTTCAATCTTCATAAACCGACTAAAGAAAATGCATGCATGTTCAAGGATACATTAGCGCTGACTTCCAGTTGGGAAAACAAAAGGTAAAATACACCATAGCTACTGGAGTTAGAACAATGCAAATGCTTAAACAAAAATAAAAGAAGCATATAAAGAAGCAAATGGAACAGAAAAAAAAAATAAAGAAAATGAAATCTTACTAATTAACACAGTCAAGGTCAAGGGAAAATTAAAGTCGCAAGTATGCGCCTATGTTAAGTGTTGTAGCTAAAGTTTACTTTCGGTAATATATCTACAATTGGTACTGAGCTGACCCGTGCTGAGCAAGCGTGAGAATATGTGGTGAGTGGGTGCACTTTGTATACTAAACATGTTTTATTTGTAATTTTATAAATCTCAGTGGGGGCCACTGCCCCCACTGGCCCCTTAGTGCATCCGCCAGTGTCCACGAGTATACAATCTAGAATCCAATAATCCACGCATCGAAAATCCTATCCTATCATGCAGAACTTCTAATAGTGCAAGGCACAATTGTACAAGTAAGATACAATATATGGGATATACCACTCAAAGAGTTTTGGATGGGCCGATCTTACTCTCTCTTCCGTTTCCTATATACAATCGTCTTCATTCTCGCTCCATTGTACTTTGACTAGCTTAATAACCTTCCTCTTAAGTCGTTTCGTGTCATTCTCTATGACACGAAGCGGATTACGAGGTCTAGAAAACCCGGGTTCAACTTCAAAATATTCAAACTGATCAGGAGATACCATAACATTCGAGTCATACACGAACTTCTATAGAAACAATACGTGAAACACATTATGCACACTCGTCGTCTTCTCAGGTAAATTCAGTCTATAAGCGAGCTTCCCAATACGCTCGACAATCGGAAATGGCCTAACAAACCTTGACGATAACATTCCTTTCTTTCCAAAACGAACCACATTATTTAGAGGTGAGACCTTCACAAACACCATATCTTCAACCGAGAATTCCAAGTCCTTTCGTCGCTTGTTGGCATAATTTTTCTGATGATCTTCGACAGCCTCATTCGCTGTCGAATGACTTCAATATTATCCGTAGTTTCATTTATCATCTTAGGCCCAAGTACCAACTTCTCACCAGTTTCTAACCAACAAGATGGAGAATTACACGACCTTCCGTACAATGCCTCATACGGTGCCATCCCATTACTCGACTGGTAATTGTTATTATAAGCAAACTCGACTAAATGTAGATGATCTTCCCAGGATCCTCCAAAATCCAAGACAAATCTATAAGAAGATCTTCCAATACTCAATTAACTCTTGCGATCCGACCATCTGTCTGGGGATAATACGTCGTACTCAAATAAAGCTCACTTCCCAATGTTTCTTACAAGCTCTTCCAAAATCCGCTGATGAATAAGGATCTCGATCGCTTACAGTACTCTTCAGAATTCCATGGAATCGAACTATCCACTTAAGATATAACTCAGCCAACTTAGATGTTGTCCTAGTTGATCTGACAGAAATAAACCTTGCACTTTTGGTCAAACTATCCACGACGACCCAAATATTATCATTCCCTGCCCTTGTCCTAGGTAATCAATCAATAAAATCCATCGATACTTGCTCCCATTTCCACGTAAGAACTTCCAATGGCTGTAACAATCTACTTGGCTTATTCTGCTCGTCTTTAACCAACTAACAATTCATACATTTCAAGATGAATTTCCAGACATCCCTTTCCATAGCTTCCTAGTAATAGACTCGCTTCATATCTCGATACATTTTACTACCACCAGGTTGAATCGAAAATCTAGAGTGATGACGCTCCCTTAAAACTTCATCTCTTAACCCGTTCAAATCTGGAACAACCAATCGTCCATTCTTGTGAAGCCAACCATTTCGATCAACTTCATAATCCTTAAATCCCTTAGGTTCCACTCTCATGTTTAACCCTCGAATGATTTCCGTAGTCTTATCATATCATTTTTGGCTTTTTTCAATCCTTTCGATAAGAGTCGGCTTAATCGACAAGATTCCTGTTGACACACTTTTTGGTAAAAGCTGTCACACATGGAATATCTAAATAGCATCGCGCTCAGGCATGGAAAACACCGTCAGAAGACATGAAGCAATTTGGTTGAAGTCAAAATATCAGCATAAACTGGCCCGAAACTTCTATCAGACGACCTCTTTTGTCCCGAAACTCCTATCTGAATTAGCTTCAGGTAGAGCTTTCGTTTTGCTCAATCGGACTTACGGTTCGGAAGTTACGCCCGTTCCCGTGAATGCGTATAGAAGTATGGACTAGCAATCACTTGGATGAAGTGACGAAGCGTCATTAGCTCGGATCATGGACCGACTCATGGAACCAACCTCGGCTCGTGGGACCCACCTCGACTCGTGGCCTACCTCGATTGGCTCGCCCTCAACTTGGCTCGTGGTGGCCCCTCGGACCACGACCCGCTCGTGACGGTCAGCATCAGGCTCTCCACTCCAGCTCGTCACCTTGGTTCGTGGTGCACACCATGGTCACGAACCGCCCGGGTCTGCGCTTGCTGCACTCGATTTTGACCTGTTCTAAAGGCTATTTTCACTCCAGCTTGCATGGATCTTATTACATGTGTCATATCACGACTTGGAGAAGATTTCTGGACGTTTTCCACCACATTTCAAGATTTTTGGGATGCGTACCACGTGTCCCGCGAACCGCCTGCTGTAAACAGCTATAAATACACCATTTAAAGGAATTTCAAAGGGCATCTGGCCATTCTTCTTCACGACTTCCACCATTATCAACAAAAGGACTTTGTGTGCTTCTCAAGGCCAATTCGACTCAGTCTAACACGAGGATTTTGTGTATAAAATCACTCTCTTTTCTCCACTTCTTCATAAAAATACAAGGATGTTATATGTAAATGGATCTCACGGATTGTGAGACGGCATTGTAATTATAATTCTTAGGATTTAAGGAATTACGTAGGCTTGGTTTGAGCCGAACCACTATAAAAACCTCGTGTGTTCCCTGTTTTTACTGCATTTTCTGCATTCTGTGATATGAGATTTGTGATTGTGAGGTATTCACACTTTATTTGGGTGTTAGGCCCAGATTTTGGTCTAACACTTCCTAACATCTTGGGCGCTAACTCACAATGAGGTTTAAAATAAAATCTAGCCAAATACTCGCGATGTTTCCATTCCGAAAACATGGCTCCCAAACTCGCATGTCTTTTACTTAATGCATCGTCCACTGCGTTGCCTTTTCCTGGGGTATAGGTTATATATACTAAAATCATATGATGCCAAAAATTCTAACCATCATCGAAAATTCAAATTCTTCTAGGAGAAAAGATACTTTAATGACTTATAATCCATAAACAACTCAAATCTTACTCCCAAAAAATAATGTCTCCAAATCTTCAGAGAAAATACCATTGTCGCCAACTCCAAATTGTGAGTTGGGTAATTCCTTTCGTGCAGCTTCAGTTGTCGACTCGCATAGGCTACAACTCCATCCTTTTGCATTAGCACTAATCCAAGTCCGGTGCCACATGCATCGGTATATACTATCATCTCCTCATTCCCACTTGGAATAGTCAAAACAGGAGTACTCGTCAATCTCTCTTGTAGATTCCAAAGGCTTGCTCACGCTTCGCATTCCAAGCGAAGATCTGATTCTTCTTCATCAGTATGGTTAATGGTGCAGCTATTTTAGAGAAATCCTTGATAAATTGTCGATAATATCTTGCTAAACCAAGGAAACATACGAGTATTGTGTTCCTCCTTAGCAGGATCCACCGCTATTCCTTGTCCTGATACGACATGACCCAAAAATTTCTCTTTTTCCTTCCAGAAGTGACATTTTGAAAACTTAGCTCTCAGCTGATGCTTTTGCAAGACTTCCAAAGCAATTATTAAGTGTGTCTTGTGTTCCTCTTCGGTCCTGGAATAAAACAGTATATCATCCATGAACACAAGTACGAACTTATTCAACTGATCTCTAAAGACATGATTCATAATTTCCACAAAATATGCTTGTGCGTTAGTCAATCCAAATGGAATCACTAGCCACTCACAAAATATGGATAATGCTCTAGAAGCAATCTTTAGAACACTATCCCTAGCCTCTCTCAATTGGTGAAATCCCATTGCCAAATCCATTTGGAAAAACACCTTTGCTTCGTGAAGCCGATCAAACAAGTCACTGATTCTCGATAATGGATATTTGTTCTTCTTGGTCACCTTATTCAGCTCACGATAGTCCACACATAATCGTAACGATCCATCTGCCTTGGTTGCAAACACGACTGGTGCACCCCCTTCGGATACGCTTCTCCGAATGAATCCCTTACTCAAAAGATCGTTCACTTGCACCTCTAACTCTCGTTGTTCCTTAGGCGGCATCCACCTAAGAGGCATAACAATAGGTCTGGCTCCATCCATTAAATCAATTGAAACTCAATCTCTTGATGCGGTGACAATCCCTGACCTCGCCAAACACATCAAAAAACTCTCGTACGATTATTACAGGCGACAACCCATCCCATGGAATCACAAGAAAATATAAAAAGTTAACCAGAACTCTATCCTCTAGTAAAAAAGGTATCACTATTGTTTGCCCTTCCACATTCCTGATTGTCACCTCAAGCCTCTCACAATTCACAATAGCCGCATACTTCTTGAGCCAATTCATACCTAAAATAATTCCAAACCCAGCAGAATTCAAGACAAAACAATCACACACAAAAGAGAAACCATGACTCGATAAAACTAGACCATGACAAAGCATACAAAGACTAAATGAACCCCTACTGGATTAGTCACGACTAATTGTCTATCAACAATTTTAGGTTCTAAACCTAACTTGCAAACAAGCTTATTACAAATAAAAGAATGTGATGCTTCAGTATCAAACAAAAATTAAACTAAAACATTTCTAATAGGAGGGGTACCTAAAACGACAACACTCTTTCCTTAGTTCCCCGTAGGAATATAATAAGAAATCGGAATAGCTTTTAAAACATATGCTTCCACCAACTTCTTATCCTTGAGAAGTTCGGGACAATTTTTCTTCTTATGCCCATGCTTACCACAACAAAAACAACCCTCCATCTTTGGGTTCTTACAATCACTTGCATTATGGCCCCTCTCATGGATTTATAACAAATCTCCCACCTCTTAGGGTTCTTCTGACCATTACTACCTTGATGTTGTCGCTTCCTTTTCCCATTCCTCGTTTGCTGATTCTACTTTGTTCCATCCATATGATTCTTCTTACTTTTACCACTTCGTTAGGGCTCAGATTCCTTTGTAACATCGGCACTAGTAGCAGTTTCCTCAGGAGACTTGTTCCGACATCCAAAAGCCTTATCCAAAGTAGCATTGATCTCTTCTTCTTGATTCGTAACCCGACACCGCAGTTGCTCCAAAGCCATTCTTCTTCTCAGGTCATCTTCTTTATACGAGGAAGGATAATCCCTTTGCCGCATAGTAGAATCAACCCTAGGTGTCTGCATCGGAACACCATGTTATACTATCGCTTTTGGAGTGGGTATCTTCCTCATGATCGCCGCCATAATGGCATCAAACATAGAAGGATTATTGGGTATAAGAGTTGCAGCTCCTGACTATTTACCTTCACCTACCCCTCCTACAACTGACTCATTCCTAGCAGAGTTTCTCGATGTTCGACGGCTCATTCTCTATCTGAGACGAGAATGCTCAATCCTCATTAGAGAAAGGCCGCATTGGTGTCCAAGTGCTTACTATCCTACTATACTATATATACATATATAATATAGTAATCATCCAAAAAAATTACAAATACGTCTCTCATACGCGTTTACATTCATGAACTTTGGGTAAAATCAATTAACCAAATCTCTGATACCAAATGTGACGACTGCCCCGTACCTCCTGCACCGAACTAAGGAATTGTGCACTGTATGACTGTCAGGATGATATGGGACAATCATCAGGGTAAAAGAACTCGAAATTAAACATGTTGTATAACTCATAGTGCATGGATAACATATAATAATAAAATATACAACAAGATATAGTAGTGAAGCATAACTGAATAGAAAATCAAATCTTCATAAAATCATAGAATCTCAAGTACAATACCTCTGAGTACATGAATCTATTAATACAATATGCCTCACTACATCCTTAGATGTCTCAATAACCATCAACATACAACAGAAATAGAAAAGAATATATAAATAGTAGGTAGTAGTAGTACGTTAGCATCCTGCTCGCCACCACACAACATAAAACCTTGAGTCAGCCCACCATTAAATTGGTGAACAACCCAAGGTAATAAAAGGGAAACATAAAACCTTGAGTCAGACAACAGTCTTAGTGAGCGATAAAATAGCTAACAATGGTTACACATGATAATATGAGTATAAGCTGATCAACCATCCAACCTGCCTAGCAATCAACAAGTTAACACGTGAAAACCATCCATCACATGCCATTACAGAATAGGAAGGGAACACACCCAATCCCACTTTTCTTTGACATCCTACGACGATAGCTTACGCAAAGAAAATAGAGAAGAAAGTACAAAATCAACCATAGCATTCATAACATCCAATATCCTAGCCATCACGACTAGAACCTTGAATCCATTAATAATCGAACTTGCTTTCAACGATTAAAAGGGTTAGTGGAGAAACACCAGTTCTAGCTAAACTACCATCGCCATCGTGACTCGTATGTTTGCCTTACTCAACGATGATAACTAAGACCATCATGATTGCCCAGGGTAAACGATCTGTCGAATCTGATCCTAACAAACGTCCCTATAATACCCCTGCTTTGAGTCTGCTAGAACACTTCAATTACCAACAATTCCTTGGAGCCTCAAACCTTTCATCTCGGTGACTCTATTCACGAACCATTCCATTATCATCCATGATTGACTCACATCCTGTCAATCCATCATCATACTAAATTGTATATCAAAAAACGACCAATGTCTCATTAATCCAACTCCAACCACTCCATATGACTTCACAATCGAAGCACAATTCATTTTTGAGTTGCACATCCATCATCCGAAGTCCATTTCAATCCAAACTTCACCAGCAACCTCCAAAAGCCACTATAATCAAGCTCTCCAAAAATCAAGTGCACCGGGCCTCCCCTTATCGGTCGGTACCGACCCATCATGGGTCGGTGCCGAACCATCTATTTAGCCAATTTTGGCTAAGTAGCTAGCATCTGTCCATCCTTGTCTCAAGCATATCCTTCCAGTCCCTTTTTTTCCTAGCATTTCGACGTCCCTATAGAAAATTCCGCTGGTCTATCCATATCTCGAGTAATCGACCTTCGACCCATCCTAAAACAACTCTGACTGACTTGAAAGTTTGTCAGTTGCCTCGATTTATCGACACGGATCCAGCTACAAAAATAGTCTCCACTCAGTCAACCTACATGGGTCGGTGCCGATCCATCATGGGTTGGTGCCGACCCATCATAGATCGGTGTCGATTCATGTACTTAATAATTTTTGGCATGAAAATTTTCATGCTTGATTCCTTCATCTTCTAGAGCGCCTTCGCCAAATTTCGCCTGAATCCGATCATTTGAACCTCTGATTTGCTTTGTTCTTTAATCCTAAGATATACGGCAACCAATTCTAACAAATAACTCAAAAAACCTAATCAATTCAATCAAAACAAACATCGATTCATGCAACACTGGACATACAAACATGAACAATTCACAATTATGGCATAAACATATCATAAACATATCGTAAACATATCATAAACATATCGTAAACATAAGATCTAACATGTTTTGGATATTAACATATGCATAAACATGATTATTCTAACATTTATCCGGCTAATATAATCAAATTAGGTTTTTTTGTAGGGTTTCTAAATAAGAATTAAACATATATGATCAGATCTAAGGTGATTATAACATATATGAATGAAATTAACATGGATCTAACCCATACATTCCTTTGCTTCCGTGTTAGGATGTTACTACCAAAATTCAACATTGAAACAGACTATCAGTGAAGGGGTATAAGACTGCCATTGGCATAGAAGAACAACTTGGCAGTATGTAATGGCGCGTTTTGTTAGCTGTCGAATAATTAATTTATTTAATGATTTATATATCGATTTGGCGATATCGATAACTTAAAGTACAACGTTCGAACTTATAATTTATAATTATAATTAAAACGAACCTGAAACGTCACGGCAGTTCGCAATTTGGCAATTTGAACTTCAACTGAATGTACATGATTCATTTTAAGCCGGATTTCTATGAAACAAGAAACGTGTGGAGCTGGTGGAGTATATCTTTCTAGTGGAAGAGAAAAATCGAGATTTCGTCGTGTAGATTTTGAGTTATGTCCAAATCAAATTTCAGAAAAGTCGCTGTAGAATTCCTTTATAATTTGCGACGCTTTATATACGTTATAAAAGAGATTTTCAGTATAAACTGAATACCGGGAGAATCTGGAATCTGAAATATCAAACTGTATATTCTGATATGATATTCTGGAGCTGTACGATATCATATGTGAATATATACGATAATATAAATTTATTAATATTTAATTTAATTATATTTAAATATATTTATATATTTAAATAGGCTATTTAGAGCGTTAAAAATAGCCACTTTTGCATACGAAGTCAGAATTCGACGAAACTAGTTTTGTTGGATCCGCAATATCAAATAGTTGTTAGATTTCCAGTTTCGTGATTTTTAGAGTCACTGTGTGGCCATACGGATTTTTAGAGTGAGAAACAGTCAGTATTTTGATAATTAAAAATACGCTGTATGAGCATACAGAGTCGGAATTCGACGAAACCAGTTTCGTTGGGACTATAATGTCGAACTCTACCAGTATTTTCATTTTTGCGATTTTTGAATACCGTGTGTGGTCACAGGAATTTTTAAGGACCAAGGACGAATATAAAATCAAGAAAATAAAATAAATAATTCAAAAATAAAACATTCCCCCATTTTCTTTGGATCAACAGCAAGCCACACATCATCAAATTTCAACCACAAGTGCTACCTACCTCAACACAGCCTATAAAATCCCATTTCTGGTTTCCAACGTGAAGGGAAAATTCATGAACAAATCACATTAACGCTTTTAAATTCCAAGACCCAGATAACTAAATTCCTTGAGTGATTTGCTTCAGTCCTAAACACATTTCACACAATTCGATTATGTATCTGTCGCCAGAACTTAACAGCAGCGAACCTAGGGTTCCAGAATTTGGGAAATGGGAGCCTTAATTCGCGAATTCGAGTATGGATTTGGGTTCAGGGTTGGATTCAACATCGACGCTGTGTTTTTTGTGAAGCCCGGTGGTGTCGGTCTCATCGACGAGTTCTGTAGCTCGCGAGCAGTAGACGGAGATCGAGATGGGCATTTAAGGGATGGGAAGATGGAGATTTTCTTGGTGAACGAAATGGTGGTGGTTGCGGTGGCCATCGATGGCCGAGGTGGAGGGTAGGGCCAGTCAACGGCGGGTCAACGGAGTGATGAGGGAGTGACACGATTATCTGGAGGGAGGAAATGAAGACGGGTTTGATTTTTTTGTGAAGCAGGTGCGGTTATATTGGTTGGAGCGGGTTTGGGCCATCATGGAAGGGGTGAGGCCCATTACCATATTTAATTTAAGTTTTAAATTTCAAAATAGTGTATTAACTTGTAAAATGACGTAACTTCCTCATACGTTATCGAAATTCAGCGAAACAAGATCCGTTGGGATCGTAGGGACGAACAATACCCAATGGAACTGAATGGGAGTGGAGTGGAGCTCGTTTGAATTTATGGCGAAATAAACTATTTGATTCAAATCAAACAACAGTTTATCGTTCTTTAACGATGAACTGCCAATGTGAGTAAATCTCACTAACTCTGAACAGTTTATAATTTCATGTTGCATTGTTAGAACTGTTAAAATTGTTTGTTTGACTGTGTGTTGATTGTTTGATTGAACTGCTAGTCAGTTAGTTAAATTTCTATATTGATTCTGTTTAACAGAATATATCATATGGAACTGAAAGTGATGTTATCTATATTGTCTAACATCTGTGATGCAGGGAAACAGGTTGGAGGAATCCGACTGGATTCCTCAAACAATTATTTTATTGTTTTTCATATATTGTTATATGATGTGATATAAAATCTGTGGGCGATTATATGTGCTTGGACGATATTGAATATCGTGATTTGATATGATTGAATACCATAACATACCGAAATGTTGATAAGGGGATTTTCAATGTTTATATTGAAAATGAATCTTATTTATAAAATCGATAGGATTTTATAAAAGGAAAACATTTATTTAATTTGAAAATAAATAAATGAAAAAGGAAACATTTATTTAGAAAATAAATGAAATAAAATAGAAACATTTATTTAGAAAATAAATGAATTAGAATATAAAGGAATATTTATTTGGGAAATAAATATAGGAACATTTATTTAGATTATAAATAATGGAATAAAGGAATATTTATTTAGGGAATAAATAAAGGAACACTTGTTCGGAAAATAAATAGAATTATACAAGGATAGATTTAAACACGTGCTTCGCACACAAGTATAACACGGTATGGATTTTAAGGAGATATTGTAGAAGTAGGAATTATAACCAGAGTGTGATAAAAGGATTTAACAAAGAAATTGGTTAGGTTAACCAAAGCAAGTTAGTCGAGTTAATCAAAGTAATTGGTTAAGTTAACCAAAGTAAATTAGTTAAGTTAAACTAATTTGTAAATCAAAGTGAATTAGTTGCGTCAAACTAAGTGAATTAGTCAAGTTAAACTAATTGGTTAATCGAGGTAAATTAGCTGGGTTAATCAAAGTGAATTAGCTGAGTTAAACTAAGTAAATCGGTTAGAGTTAATCAAAGTGAATTAACTAAGTTAAACTAAGTGGATTACTTCAGTTAATCGAGACAAGTAAATCAAGTTAGGTTAAACCATCTGAGTTAACCAGTTAGGTTAAACCATTTGAGTTAACCAGTTAAAATTTACCAGTTAAAGATAAACAGTTAGAGTTGACCAGTTAAAGTTGACCAGTTAAAGTTGACCAGTTAGAGTTGACCAGTTAGAGTTACTCAGTTATAGTTGACCTGTTAGAGTTATCCAAGTAGAGTTAATCGAGTAGAGTTGTCGAATATCACTTATCCGAAGTAGAGTTATCGAATATGGTGTATTCGAGAGAAGAGTTATCGAATATAGTTTATTCAAGTGGAGAAATCAAATGTGATTCATTTAAGAAGAGTTATCGAATGTTATTTATTCGAAGAGTAGTTATCGAATATTGGTTATTCGAAGTTAGCTAATCCAAAGGAGTTATTCGAAGTTAGTTAATCCAATGGAGTTAGTCGAAGAGTTAATCGAATATAGTTATTCGAAAGGAAATGTTAATCGAATATAGTTATTCGAGTAAAGTTAAAAGAGTTAAGTTATTCGAATAGAGTTAAACACACATAAGTTATTCGAATAGAGTTAAACACACATAAGTTATTCGAATAGAGTTAAACATATATAAGTTATTCGAATTTGTTATTTGAATAGAGTTAAACACATTAGAGTGATTCGAATTACTTATTCAAATAGAGTTAAACACGTAAGAGTTAATTGAATATTAGTTATTCAATTTGAGTTAATCGAATGTAGTTATTCGAGAAGAGTTAAATCGAATTTAGTTATTCGAAAAGAGTTAATCAATTTGAGTTAAGTTAATCGATTTGAATTAAGTTGAATCGAAATGGAGTAAATCGATTAGAATTAAGTTAATCGAGTTAGAGTAAATCGAATATTGGTTATTTGAAGGTAAGTTATTCGAATTAGTTATTCGAAGGAGTTAATCAAATGAGTTGATCCAAAGGAGTTAGTCGAATATTAGTTATTCGAATAGAGTTAAAGGAGTTATCGATTTTAGTTTGATCGAAAGGAGTTATCGATTAGTAAATCGAAAGGAGATTTTCGAATATAGCATATTCGAAAGAAAGAGATCGAATATTGTTTATTCAAAAGAGAGAGATTTCGAATATGAGTTATTCGAAGAGAGATAATCGAATATAGGTTATTCGAAGAAGAGTTAATCAAATAGAGATTACTCGAAAGAGAGTTATACGTCGAATTCGATTATAGCGAATTCGGGAAAGTACCACTTACTTTCCAGGGTTTAAATCAAGATTTAGTTATTGATTTAGAAATTAGGTGTCTGTTAAATTATTCGAGTTAGGAGATAAAATTTAGGTTAGACATTGCAGAAGTAGGAATTATAACGTTATAGTTATAATCAAACGTTGTCATATAAGAAGTGGATTCGTAACCTGAATCCGAGAATTTGCGTAAACAGATGATTGGACAAAGTGAGTGACGAGCTTCATCTATTTCACAGTAAAGGACGTTGTTAAATTAAGGTCTGAGAGGTAATTATACCCCAACTTGATTGACTTCAGAATTGACAAAGGAATAGTTGTGGTTCGATCTAAAAGGTTGATTGGGAATAAAGCTAAGGAATAAGCGATAAATGGATTAAGCGAAACGATGTTTTATACAACGTTCATTGGAAATCCGTAAATGAGTTTTGGAAACATTTTCCAAATATAGTCAGATATGTTTTCTAAACATAGAAAATGAAATGTTTTCATGATAAGAATTTAAGAAATAGAGTTAAGCAAATTCAGAAACTGACTGGAGAGGGTAAGTTGAACGGTTTTCTAAGTGACGATCTGATGTTGGTTTCGACCTTCCGTATTGATACTTAGAGAATTGTTCTCATACTAGTTACAGTTAGGGACTGATAGTTGCGAAATAATAGTGATGTGAAAATAAGCTATGGAAATGTTTTCCAATGATTAATAACATATATTTTCTAAATATATGAAATAAGGAAATACGAACATATGATGATTGATCGATCGAATTTCCATTTGGAAATAAGATCGTTGTTTGTTCACTGACATGTTTTCATTTGATAGTTGAATCACAGACTATCAAAGTTTTTACCATTTTAACGTTGTTAATATGGAGAGACCGGTTGGATTATTATCCAAAGAACCACTCTGTATTGGCATAAGCGTTGCGAGCAATATCTGCCAAAGATAAATTGAAGACGAAGTAAAGTGCAAGGGCTGTTGTATAAGTCTTAGATAACAGTGACTAAGATGGATATACTGAATAGTGCCTTCGGTTTGTCCAGTCCCGGGACAACGTATATGGAAGAAGGTCTGACAGAGTATATCCAATGGATCGCGTAAGTTGATCTGTTCGAATGTATTCACGTTTGGTGGCGGAGGAATTCGTTTCTCTTAGCTGTATACCCGTGTTATTTTTGGATAAGTCAATTTGTGATTTGGCGGGTATGACGATGTGGCATTCAAAGTGAATGGTGATCAGATGTTCTGAAGATAGACATAGCTTCTAGCCTCACACCAGGAAGTAACAAAAGTTGGGCTAGGCAGCATGGCTAGTTGGGTCATTCCCAAGCAGGGTGTATTGTCACCGATCTAGGTAATATCCATATTTATACTTCTTTTTGATTCTGTATCTTCGGATGACGGTTTGATGGCCTACAACCGTGGTGGCAATATATTCGCGACACTCAAGCTAAATGAGTGAGCGGTCATGTGTGGCCGGGTTGCAAGACGTTCTTGTTGAACCTGAGTGTATCACCTCTAGAGTACACTATTCATAAGGTGCTCCCATACCTTGTCTGTTGGAATCCATTCTCCGATAAGCGCCCTGCGATTTATGATTTTATACTATGTATGTAGAACGTGAGATGCAAGCGTTTCTGCTAGATTGATACCTATTTGTACTTAGACATTATTATAATATCACAATGATATTGCTTGTCAAAGTTGTTCAGATACTCATAAGGGAAAAACCCGTTCCGTATTCACGGCGTGGTCTTATGACATACCCTATACCTGTTTTAAACTATTTTACTCATACCAGTCCCATGACTGACCCGGAGTTTATTTTGTTGTTTTCCCTAAACTCTTGGGTGCCTAAATTTGTACGGGCAGTCAAGTAGTCGGGATTTACAGATATACTTGGAGAGCTTGGAGCAGGAGGCTGCAAGATTTTATAGCTATAGTTATTTCCGCTGTGTTGTAAGTGTTGTACTCTGATAAGTGCTATTGTATATATATAACTGTTTACTTCAATGTTATGTTATATATTATATGTTATTCGTTCCGCTGTGAGATTCATGTTACTCTGATGATTCTGATGTTCTTCTTCTTCTTCTATTCTATTAGTTCTATCTTTTCTTTCTCACCTTCTAAATTCTTTCACTAACGTCGCGGAATTTCCGACTCTCGAGGAGTCGGAAATTTCCAGCCGTTACAGTTGGTATCAGAGCTTAAGTTAAGTGATTACCTTGGCTCTGTGGCGTAACTCAGTAGAGATGGGATTAGAAATATCCTAGATTGAGTTGAGTGTATATATATGAGTGCGTATATGTTATTCAATATAAAATGGTTTTATATTGTGGAGATTTATTGGTTGAGTGGCTTATGAATTCTGGTCGATCAGTTTGATCCACTGTATCGATAAGGGTTACTAAACAATCGAATACGATGAACCGTCATGGTATGTTTTGAAAGAGGGTAAATGAAATTTTTTTCCCAAAATATATTTGTTTATAGAAGAAATATATATCTTGAAATTATTGTAGTATATTGATTGTGTTGGTTGTTATTATAATCAAATAAGATTATAAAAGGGTGAAATGGTTATAAATGACCAGTCAGAATTCATATGAATGTAATATATGAAATAGTTTGAATTAAATATGAATTTAAATCAGAATTTGGAATTTAAAATAAGGAAATTTTAAGTTCCTGGGAGATTTTGAAAATGTGTTTCAAATTGAAAATGATATAGTATTGAACTCACGTCGATAGCTGGAAAATAGATTCTAATGATGAATCTAGACATCATTAGTGTTCATTTTCGAGTTCTAAGTGACGGATTATTACCAAAGGTTTTGTTTTTGAATTGTTTTGAGAAAACAAGTTGTTTAGAAATTCAAAGGTTTTGAATTGGCACTATGATTTCAAATTGATTGGAAAGAAACCCAGGAACATAAGTTCTGGAATTAAAATTTAACTAATGAAGTTAAATAAAATGAGATGGTAAAAATAAATTGAAATTTAACTTGAACCGAGTTAAATAAAATTGAATTGGGATAGAGATAATCTAGAATGGAACCAAATTGATAAGTTAAGAGTTTGAAATTTGATGTTGGAATTTGAATGAAATTCGGCTTGGGTATAAGCGAATGATTTGGTTTGAGGATATAAACTGAGTGGAATGACCATGATATATTCAGAAGTGATAACAGAGGGTAGGGATATAATGATACGACCGACAAAAAGGTACAAGTTTATATTATATATGAGTTTGGATTTTATGAGCTGAATTTGCAAGCCGCTTGGCTGTTTGATTTTCTTTTGGGTTGGAGAAGGCCTAGAGAGGCGAGGGGTGGTTTGTCATATTGACCAATACAAAGGGGGTTATGGCGAAAATTTTCGAAAATTCCAGGCGTTAGAACATTCTCATGATTTATGGAAATTCAGTTAGCCAGAATGAATTAATAATTTAATTGAAAATTTAATGGTTCAGTTGAAACTGGAGTTGAGAAGTAAACTAAAAGATTTTTAAATCTAGTTAGTAGAGTTAGTAGCATTTTCTAACTTAGCAATTTCGAGGACGAAATTATTTTAAGGGGGGAAGTCTGTAATGGCGCGTTTTGTTAGCTGTCGAATAATTAATTTATTTAATGATTTATATATCGATTTGGCGATATCGATAACTTAAAGTACAACGTTCGAACTTATAATTTATAATTATAATTAAAACGAACCTGAAACGTCACGGCAGTTCGCAATTTGGCAATTTGAACTTCAACTGAATGTACATGATTCATTTTAAGCCGGATTTCTGTGAAACAAGAAACGTGTGGAGCTGGTGGAGTATATCTTTCTAGTGGAAGAGAAAAATCGAGATTTCGTCGTGTAGATTTTGAGTTATGTCCAAATCAAATTTCAGAAAAGTCGCTGTAGAATTCCTTTATAATTTGCGACGCTTTATATACGTTATAAAAGAGATTTTCAGTATAAACTGAATACCGGGAGAATCTGGAATCTGAAATATCAAACTGTATATTCTGATATGATATTCTAGAGCTGTACGATATCATATGTGAATATATACGATAATATAAATTTATTAATATTTAATTTAATTATATTTAAATATATTTATATATTTAAATAGGCTATTTAGAGCGTTAAAAATAGCCACTTTTGCATACGAAGTCAGAATTCGACGAAACTAGTTTTGTTGGATCCGCAATATCAAATAGTTGTTAAATTTCCAGTTTCGTGATTTTTAGAGTCACTGTGTGGCCATACGGATTTTTAGAGTGAGAAACAGTCAGTATTTTGACAGTTAAAAGTACGCTGTATGAGCATACAGAGTCGGAATTCGACGAAACCAGTTTCGTTGGGACTATAATGTCGAACTCTACCAGTATTTTCATTTTTGCGATTTTTGAATACCGTGTGTGGTCGCAGGAATTTTTAAGGACCAAGGACGAATATAAAATCAAGAAAATAAAATAAATAATTCAAAAATAAAACATTCCCCCATTTTCTTTGGATCAACAGCAAGCCACACATCATCAAATTTCAACCACAAGTGCTACCTACCTCATCACAGCCTATAAAATCCCATTTCTGGTTTCCAACGTGAAGGGAAAATTCATGAACAAATCACATAAACGCTTTTAAATTCCAAGACCCAGATAACTAAATTCCTTGAGTGATTTGCTTCAGTCCTAAACACATTTCACACAATTCGATTATGTATCTGTCGCCAGAACTTAACAGCAGCGAACCTAAGGTTCCAGAATTTGGGAAATGGGAGCCTTAATTCGCGAATTCGAGTATGGATTTGGGTTCAGGGTTGGATTCAACATCTACACTGTGTTTTTGGTGAAGCCCGGTGGTGTCGGTCTCATCGACGAGACCTGTAGCTCGCGAGCAGTAGACGGAGATCGAGATGGGCATTTAAGGGATGGGAAGATGGAGATTTTCTTGGTGAACGAAATGGTGGTGGTTGCGGTGGCCATCGATGGCCGAGGTGGAGAGTAGGGCCAGTCAACGGCGGGTCAACGGAGTGATGAGGGAGTGACACGTTTATTTGGAGGGAGGAAATGAAGACGGGTTTGATTTTTTTGTGAAGCAGGTGCGGTTATATTGGTTGGAGCGGGTTTGGGCCATCATGGAAGGGGTGAGGCCCATTACCATATTTAATTTAAGTTTTAAATTTCAAAATAGTATATTAACTTGTAAAATGACGTAACTTCCTCATACGTTATCGAAATTCAGCGAAACAAGATCCGTTGGGATCGTAGGGACGAACAATACCCAATGGAACTGAATGGGAGTGGAGTGGAGCTCGTTTGAATTTATGGCGAAATAAACTATTTGATTCAAATCAAACAACAGTTTATCGTTCTTTAACGATGAAATGCCAATGTGAGTAAATCTCACTAACTCTGAACAGTTTATAATTTCATGTTGCATTGTTAGAACTGTTAAAATTGTTTGTTTGACTGTGTGTTGATTGTTTGATTGAACTGCTAGTCAGTTAGTTAAATTTCTATATTGATTCTGTTTAACAGAATATATCATATGGAACTGAAAGTGATGTTATCTATATTGTCTAACATCTGTGATGCAGGGAAACAGGTTGGAGGAATCCGACTGGATTCCTCAAACAATTATTTTATTGTTTTTCATATATTGTTATATGATGTGATATAAAATCTGTGGGCGATTATATGTGCTTGGACGATATTGAATATCGTGATTTGATATGATTGAATACCATAACATACCGAAATGTTGATAAGGGGATTTTCAATGTTTATATTGAAAATGAATCTTATTTATAAAATCGATAGGATTTTATAAAAGGAAAACATTTATTTAATTTGAAAATAAATAAATGAAAAAGGAAACATTTATTTAGAAAATAAATGAAATAAAATAGAAACATTTATTTAGAAAATAAATGAATTAGAATATAAAGGAATATTTATTTGGGAAATAAATATAGGAACATTTATTTAGATTATAAATAATGGAATAAAGGAATATTTATTTAGGAAATAAATAAAGGAACACTTGTTCGGAAAATAAATAGAATTATACAAGGATAGATTTAAACACGTGCTTCGCACACAAGTATAACACGGTATGGATTTTAAGGAGATATTGTAGAAGTAGGAATTATAACCAGAGTGTGATAAAAGGATTTAACAAAGAAATTGGTTAGGTTAACCAAAGCAAGTTAGTCGAGTTAATCAAAGTAATTGGTTAAGTTAACCAAAGTAAATTAGTTAAGTTAAACTAATTTGTAAATCAAAGTGAATTAGTTGTGTCAAACTAAGTGAATTAGTCAAGTTAAACTAATTGGTTAATCGAGGTAAATTAGTTGGGTTAATCAAAGTGAATTAGCTGAGTTAAACTAAGTAAATCGGTTAGAGTTAATCAAAGTGAATTAACTAAGTTAAACTAAGTGGATTAGTTCAGTTAATCGAGACAAGTAAATCAAGTTAGGTTAAACCATTTGAGTTAACCAGTTAGGTTAAACCATTTGAGTTAACCAGTTAAAATTTACCAGTTAAAGATAAACAGTTAGAGTTGACCAGTTAAAGTTGACCAGTTAAAGTTGACCAGTTAGAGTTGATCAGTTAGAGTTACTCAGTTAGAGTTGACCTGTTAGAGTTATCCAAGTAGAGTTAATCGAGTAGAGTTGTCGAATATCACTTATCCGAAGTAGAGTTATCGAATATGGTGTATTCGAGAGAAGAGTTATCGAATATAGTTTATTCGAGTGGAGAAATCAAATGTGATTCATTTAAGAAGAGTTATCGAATATTATTTATTCGAAGAGTAGTTATCGAATATTGGTTATTCGAAGTTAGCTAATCCAAAGGAGTTATTCGAAGTTAGTTAATCCAATGGAGTTAGTCGAAGAGTTAATCGAATATAGTTATTCGAAAGGAAATGTTAATCGAATATAGTTATTCGAGTAAAGTTAAAAGAGTTAAGTTATTCGAATAGAGTTAAACACACATAAGTTATTCGAATAGAGTTAAACACACATAAGTTATTCGAATAGAGTTAAACATATATAAGTTATTCGAATTTGTTATTTGAATAGAGTTAAACACATTAGAGTGATTCGAATTACTTATTCAAATAGAGTTAAACACGTAAGAGTTAATTGAATATTAGTTATTCAATTTGAGTTAATCGAATGTAGTTATTCGAGAAGAGTTAAATCGAATTTAGTTATTCGAAAAGAGTTAATCAATTTGAGTTAAGTTAATCGATTTGAATTAAGTTGAATCGAAATGGAGTAAATCGATTAGAATTAAGTTAATCGAGTTAGAGTAAATCGAATATTGGTTATTTGAAGGTAAGTTATTCGAATTAGTTATTCGAAGGAGTTAATCAAATGAGTTGATCCAAAGGAGTTAGTCGAATATTAGTTATTCGAATAGAGTTAAAGGAGTTATCGATTTTAGTTTGATCGAAAGGAGTTATCGATTAGTAAATCGAAAGGAGATTTTCGAATATAGCATATTCGAAAGAAAGAGATCGAATATTGTTTATTCGAAAGAGAGAGATTTCGAATATGAGTTATTCGAAGAGAGATAATCGAATATAGGTTATTCGAAGAAGAGTTAATCAAATAGAGATTACTCGAAAGAGAGTTATACGTCGAATTCGATTATAGCGAATTCGGGAAAGTACCACTTACTTTCCAGGGTTTAAATCAAGATTTAGTTATTGATTTAGAAATTAGGTGTCTATTAAATTATTCGAGTTAGGAGATAAAATTTAGGTTAGACATTGCAGAAGTAGGAATTATAACGTTATAGTTATAATCAAACGTTGTCATATAAGAAGTGGATTCGTAACCTGAATCCGAGAATTTGCGTAAACAGATGATTGGACAAAGTGAGTGACGAGCTTCATCTATTTCACAGTAAAGGACGTTGTTAAATTAAGGTCTGAGAGGTAATTATACCCCAACTTGATTGACTTCAGAATTGACAAAGGAATAGTTGTGGTTCGATCTAAAAGGTTGATTGGGAATAAAGCTAAGGAATAAGCGATAAATGGATTAAGCGAAACGATGTTTTATACAACGTTCATTGGAAATCCGTAAATGAGTTTTGGAAACGTTTTCCAAATATAGTCAGATATGTTTTCTAAACATAGAAAATGAAATGTTTTCATGATAAGAATTTAAGAAATAGAGTTAAGCAAATTCAGAAACTGACTGGAGAGGGTAAGTTGAACGGTTTTCTAAGTGACGATCTGATGTTGGTTTCGACCTTCCGTATTGATACTTAGAGAATTGTTCTCATACTAGTTACAGTTAGGGACTGATAGTTGCGAAATAATAGTGATGTGAAAATAAGCTATGGAAATGTTTTCAAATGATTAATAACATATATTTTCTAAATATATGAAATAAGGAAATATGAACATATGATGATTGATCGATCGAATTTCCATTTGGAAATAAGATCGTTGTTTGTACACCGACATGTTTTTATTTGATAGTTGAATCACAGACTATCAAAGTTTTTACCATTTTAACGTTGTTAATATGGAGAGACCGGTTGGATTATTATCCAAAGAACCACTCTGTATTGGCATAAGCGTTGCGAGCAATATCTGCCAAAGATAAATTGAAGACGAAGTAAAGTGCAAGGGCTGTTGTATAAGTCTTAGATAACAGTGACTAAGATGGATATACTGAATAGTGCCTTCGGTTTGTCCAGTCCCGGGACAACGTATATGGAAGAAGGTCTGACAGAGTATATCCAATGGATCGCGTAAGTTGATCTGTTCAAACGTATTCACGTTTGGTGGTGGAGGAATTCGTTTCTCTTAGCTGTATACCCGTGTTATTTTTGGATAAGTCAATTTGTGATTTGGCGGGTATGACGATGTGGCATTCAAAGTGAATGGTGATCAGATGTTCTGAAGATAGACGTAGCTTCTAGCCTCACACCAGGAAGTAACAAAAGTTGGGCTAGGCAGCATGGCTAGTTGGGTCATTCCCAAGCAGGGTGTATTGTCACCGATCTAGGGAATATCCATATTTATACTTCTTTTTGATTCTGTATCTTCGGATGACGGTTTGATGGCCTACAACCGTGGTGGCAATATATTCGCGACACTCAAGCTAAATGAGTGAGCGGTCATGTGTGGCCGGGTTGCAAGACGTTCTTGTTGAACCTGAGTGTATCACCTCTAGAGTACACTATTCATAAGGTGCTCCCATACCTTGTCTGTTGGAATCCATTCTCCGATAAGCGCCCTGCGATTTATGATTTTATACTATGTATGTAGAACGTGAGATGCAAGCGTTTCTGCTAGATTGATACCTATTTGTACTTAGACATTATTATAATATCACAATGATATTGCTTGTCAAAGTTGTTCAGATACTCATAAGGGAAAAACCCGTTCCGTATTCACGGCGTGGTCTTATGACATACCCTATACCTGTTTTAAACTATTTTACTCATACCAGTCCCATGACTGACCCGGAGTTTATTTTGTTGTTTTCCCTAAACTCTTGGGTGCCTAAATTTGTACGGGCAGTCAAGTAGTCGGGATTTACAGATATACTTGGAGAGCTTGGAGCAGGAGGCTGCAAGATTTTATAGCTATAGTTATTTCCGCTGTGTTGTAAGTGTTGTACTGTGATAAGTGCTATTGTATATATATAACTGTTTACTTCAAAGTTATGTTATATATTATATGTTATTCGTTCCGCTGTGAGATTCATGTTACTCTGATGATTCTGATGTTCTTCTTCTTCTTCTATTCTATTAGTTCTATCTTTTCTTTCTCACCTTCTAAATTCTTTCACTAACGTCGCGGAATTTCCGACTCTCGAGGAGTCGGAAATTTCCAGCCGTTACCCAGTATAGACCTGACACTAGGATAAAGTCGAAAGCATAACAGAAGCAATCTGGGAATAGACAACCGTCACCATCACAGAAGGAGAGAGCTTAGAACCGACAAGAATAAAGGATGCCAACAGGGTAATACTAGCATGTAAGGCAACTAATATGAATGCAATTTCGAAAGACATTCACCACAAGCCGGAAGTAGATGGGAAAGGAAGGTGAAAAGCCTATGATCCAAGACTAATGACTTGAAAAGAAGTATTAAGCAAAGCTAAGGGGTACGAAAGGGATATCAGCATTAACTTGCTTAACGCCGATACAAAGAGGAATGGAAGTGCCAAACGAGTTTCCCGGAAGCAAGTTACCGAGACCAAAATGGTCACCGAAAGGCAACTTCAGAAGACAACTAATATGATCCAAAACGCTCCTTCCGAGGGACCAAAACCCAATCTGAGGGTTCACCGAAAGCAAACCTAAGCTTCTAAAGAAACAAGCTATCCACACTAATTTTCTTATTGTCGACACCGAATAGGGCGGTGGTTCCTAAAACAACACATTTAAAGCACGAAAGCAAACATCCTGAATAATTAATAACAAAACCAAAAGCTCATGACTAGAAGCTCATAGCCGGAAGCCAAAAGCCTTTCCTAAAGCTATCCATACCAACAGGCTTGGTATCGATACAAAGGAAATAGAGATAATGCCAGAGAGAAGCTTCAAAAACCGAGATTATATGTTGACGTCAAAAGTTGGTCACTAGTGACAGTCAACCCCCAATCGTGTGGAGAGCACATGAATAATGATTATATAATGCAATAAAGTAAAGAAAACAGGGAACACGCAAGACTTTTTATAGTGGTTCGACAAAAGATTGTGTCTATGTCCACTTTATAAGTATTTATTCTCTTTTGATTACAAGTACAATGCTCTTTTCTGTTTGAAGAAAGAGGAAGAAGAATGGGCTATTTTTAGGTTTAGTCGTAGAGAAAAAGTTCAGTCAAAAACTGAAATAGCCGAAAGAAGTCTGGAAGAAGAAGAAGAAGTCCCTTTTCCATTTTGAGCATGGATGTATTTATAGGTAAAGACATGGACTGAGTGGGCCACTACGTGGCTTTCCTCTTTTTCGGAGCTTGGACATGTGGAGCTCGATTATTGGTAGTAGTTGGATGGTGGGACCTGGTCTACTACTGAGTAATAGTATCCTTGAAAATAGTGGCTTACGTGGCACTCGAGGTGGGGTGTATCAAAAGCAGAGCTTTGTCCAGAGGTGGTTGACCGCCTTTATTGCCTTGAGAGTCTGGCCGAGTATTGAACGTCTCGACTAGATATTTCTAGGTGAATCCGAGATATATGGTTGATCCGATTTTGATGGAAGCGATGAACTCGGTCAGTTAATGATAAGCGATTCTTTCGGGATCAATGAGTCGCTGTTTGAAGGAGGCCAATTCGGACCGGCCTAGGTTCGGGTCGTTTTTGTAGGAGATGGCTTGGGCCGAACTATGCCCGGGCTTTCTAGAGTGTAGCTTGTTTCTATAGGTCGACCGACCGATGCTAGGATGAACTTCCTGACATTGGGCTTCAATCCGTTGAACGCGACTGTTTTTGCCAAAAAGTTGGTCAACATTATCCTTCTGAGAGCCGAGATCGTTACCTTGAGAGCAATACTACCACCGTCAACAAGGCCAAAAGAGCAGCCAAGAGAAAAGCGCTGACACGTGGCTACTCACCCAAAAAAGGCTTCGGTTGGCCCAATAGCAAAAGGGGTCCCAATTTGTCTATAAATAAGACCCTAGGGTCTCATTTTGGGGGTCAAATTCTCATTTCTCAATCTTGTGCTCTTTTTTCCTAGAGTAAACCCTGAATTCTAAATCAATCTGGGGATTTCCTTTGTAGATCCTTATGTAAACTGAATCAGTGAGCAATACAGAGTGGATCAACACTTAACGTATCTATTATGAGTTTCTTAACTGTCTCCTATGGAACGTACTTAATGCTTTCTACATGGCAGCGATTTCCTATGCAAGTTTAAACCCTTCCACAAACTTCTTGCAAAACCCCTTCCTACAAGCCATTTAGCTTTCTATCTTGTGTTGCACTTAGGGAACCCTTATCCCAATGTAACTATTGGTTCTTAAGTTGCATAAGCGTGATACTCACCCCTCGAGGGAAGAGTAACTATTCTTTCAGACTTTAGACCTTGATATTTAGGAAACGGTGAACTAACTCAAACTAGTAGGTGTTAAATAACTCCATCTTTACTTAGGTCTACTTCTATAGATCTACATCTGGTGTTGACGAAAAATATCGTTAACAAGGAAGATATCTAGCACTCACCTAATCCCCAAATCGATGTAAATCCGATGAGATCAGATCTGGACAGCGCTGAAAACCTTCGGATTTGATGCAATTTGACATGATCTAACTTTCCTTCGATAAAAATAATAGAGAAATAAGGTTTTAGATTGAACCGGAGAATCACAAATGCCTAACCTAAAGTCTAGAATGAAGAGAGTAGCCCTAGTTCTCTCCCCAGGTCCCCCTATTTATATATGTAGGTCATTAGTCTAATGGGCTTGGTTAATTGGCCCACTAGCTGCTAACCAGACTGCCTAACACAGGCTGAAACTTAAAACAGTGATTCCTCCCAAACCGCTGAACCAAATCCTTTATGTGACCACTCTACGGAATAGTAAACCAACATTCTAATTCAATAAGACCTATTTCAGCACATGATTCGATCCTCGTCAAATTATAGCCCAAACAGTAAACTAATGGGCAATATGGTCATATTCAGGTTCTGTAAAAATCATGGACATGTCCCACATCCCCGTGTACAACATATTCAAATCTGAGAATGATCCGACCACTTGAGACTAAAATATATTCATTTTACGACCGGTCGATATGTAAAATATGGGTTGCTACAGTGCCAGACTGAGTTGCACAAGCAATTTTAGGCAAGGTGTGCACAAGCCTTTTTGAATGATTGACACGCGTTTGCCACACATGACTGAATCGATGCTGATTCTAGGAATGAGATATATTTTAGCTCGACTCCAAGCGTGTTTCGACTTCAACCAAATCACCTTGTGCTTTTTAATGATGTCCTCGAGACTCGAGCACATCATTAGCCATAAACTTGACGTGTGACTTCTTTGACCAAAAAGCATGTCAACACTTTTCCCTCAAAAAGATGTCTTTTTGATTGAAGGAAGATGTGTTTTTTGAGTTGTCCGAAAATATGCGTGCCGAGATTTGGGAGAAGTCCAACGATCGTTAAGATCGTAATAGAATAGAATTTCGACGATCGCTGAGATCGCGTTAAAATAGACGTCTGACGATCAATGAGATCACATTTGAATAAAAAGCCAACGACCATTAAGGTCGTAACAGATTAGAAACCCTATGATCGTTGAGATCGTATTAGAATGAAATCAAACGATCGTTGAGATCGTATTAGAATGGAAATCCGACGATCGTTGAGATCGTATTTAGAATTGAAATCCGACGATCATTGAGACCGTATTAGAATAGAATTCTGATGATCATTGAGATCGTATTAGAATGGATTGTTTAGTTCAGGATGCCTAGGATCAAGAAAATAAGAAGTCGTAGGCTTGCTGAGTCTTGCTAGAGCAAGTATATACTTGTAAAAAGGGGGTTTTGTACTTGGTGTACCAAGTTATGTGATATTACGTACTTGACGGGCCAGGCTATTAAGGTTCCCTCACTAAAAGGGTTAAGATAAGGAACTTATGTACTTGGTGGACTGAGTCGTGAAGTTATTATGCTTGGTGAATGCATTTGGAGAATCTTAACACCCAAAACCCCAAGTTTTTGGAAAGTCGTGGACTGGAGTCCAAAGTTGCGAACCGGAGTTCGAAGTTGATGAGTGTCTGCCCGAATGCAGGACCGAGAATTTTACACTTGACTGATTAAGTGGGGACAGAAGTCCAAATTTTATACTTGGCAGACCAAGTGCGGAGCCGGAGCCCAAATTTTATACTTGACTGATCAAGTAGGGAGACGAAGCCCGAATTTTATACTCAACTGATCGAGTGCGGAGCCGAAGCCCGAATTTTATACTCGCCTAATCAAGTGTGGAGCTGAAGCCCAAATTCTATACTCGACTAATCGAGTGTGGAGCCAAGCCCAATTTTTATACTCAATTGATCGAGTATGGGGCCAGAGCTCTAATTTTATACTTGGTGGACCAAATGTGGACCAGAGTCCTAAAGTAGTGTTTTATTAATACCACATAGGTACAACGGTCAATGGTCCAACTTAGAACACGACTGGAAACCACAGGTTGGCTCCATGTGCGTGTGAGCGGAAGTAACCGCTTCAACTACAAGTAGGAAAAACAACAAAGGCGAGAATTCGCCAATAATAAGCACAAACATAACTAACGAACCAAAGTACAAAAATCAAGGAAGATCCTTAGAGCCAGATCAATTGATTATAATGCCTTGGGGCATCCAGATCTACCCTTATCTTTAGATGTTGTAGGAGGCTGAGAATGTGGTGCTGTAGTTGTAGGATTCCTAACGTACTGTGATAGCTCACTGCACCTGATGCGTGCCCCGATAAGATTGCGAAATTGCCTGCAATGGTCGATGTCATGACCTAGAAGTTCATGGAAAGACAACACTTGTGACCCCCCCCCCCGCACCGGCCGACATTTCCCTAAAATGCGTTGTGCCAATTCCCTACTAGCACGGGATGGTCGTCAAAGAAAAAGGGTTTTGAAACGATGAATCACCAAAGAACCTGTACTATATCTCACAGCTCAGGGAATAAAATATAATAGTAATATAAATTGACATCAAACTGGCGAGGCAATGCATAAGCTGAAAACTAAACCATCATAGCAGCGGAATCCAAAATACAGCCTATGATCCAAACCATTATTACAACTTCAAAATACTATCTCTAAAAGCAAGATAGAAAAGGCACACTACTAATGCCCAAAGTACTGACCAACAACAACACAGGGAGAATACATGTAAATAGTACGTGGAAGCCTCATGCTCGTCTCCAGACAGCCACCTGTGCATATCACCTATCACGTCTCTAGTCTGCTCGTTTAGGAGCACCCAGAGTAATAAGAAGAGACATAAAACTCTGGGTCAGACAAAAGTCTGGTATGAGCGATAGCAGCAAAACTAAACAATAACAGGTATAAATAATCATACCTGAACCTGGACCTGCAACCAAAGAGTTAGCACAACAAGATGTATAGTACTCTAAGATAACACTAACATAAAGTGTAAAGTGGAAGTGTGTAACACCCCACCTCCGTTAAGGTCACTCACAAGGGAATGCCTTAACTTTGGTGGAGCATTTTAGTAAACAGAACAGAAACTTACAAGACAGATAAAACAGTACTTGAAAAAATTATAACTTTAATTCAACAGAAGCTTGGTTACATCCTTTCAAATCCCAATATCAGAATTCAAGTACAAAATATCAGTCTTGTACAAAAGCCTTCAGAATGCATAGTTTAAAATCATAATCCCCACAGAAGAAGACAAGCCATACTTTAAGCACTGCAAGCGGAAGAAATCTGGATTAAGCTAGAGTATTCCCTTCTACAAAACCTGGGGGGGAGAAACGGAAGAAAGGAGGCGAAACAACAAGGGTCAGACAAAAGTCTGGCAAGTCCAGTGATTTTCAGTTATGAACAGATAATAATAACATGACATGAAAATAAAACTGGATGAGAGATAACTGTAATAGATGTAGCAGATATGACAGAAGAACAGAATGATATAAGCTATTGCTTTACACTTCTCTGCACTAATACTAGTATAACAGAATTAGGTGTCACCCTAATGTCTAAACTGAAACAGAAACAGGTACAGAATAATTTCCACGCTAGTAATGGGCCTTTACCACCCGATCAGAAACAGACAGAAGCAGAATGTAGCATAAGGTGTACACTAGTAATTGGGCCTTTAACACCCGAACAGACGGTACCACACAGAAACAGACAGGTGTTGCCACCCAACATAAACAATTGGTACCAACAGAAACAGACAGAACTAAGTGTACCCTAAAACCCTACCCCAAGCGACCGGCTCCCTAATACATAAATACCCTGTGCCAGCCCCACCGAAGGGTGTATCATTCCCTAAAGTGGCAACCTTTGAATGACACAGACCTATTTATAGATGTCACGGCGTCTTACATCCTCAGAGGCAGACCGGGATCCATGCATGCACATGACCCGGTTGGAACGCACCATCAACACCCCTCGCCATTATCAGAATGAACCGCTTGTAATTAGTTCAGTAAGCGTGCCCAGACCCTACCTACTGTTGGGTCAAAGTTTTGATACCAGAAAGGGTTACTGACTAATATGGGTCCCAAACAACAGATGACACAAGTAATTCCCCTCCTATCCTTGTGTCCCCAGACTAATAGATTTCAGATTAACAAGTTTAGACATACAGAATTCAGATCAACTAGTTCACAGGTCAGACAAGTTTTAGACTAACGGATCAGATATACGGAATTAACAGATTTTCAGATTTGTCTAACTTTGTAATTGGGCCTACCGATTCACGGAACATATTTATTAAACTCAGCAGTCTAGTGGGTTTAACCCTATCCGCCCAACATGTTTTAGACATTATATTTATCTCAGATTTTCATTAATTAAATATTAATGCCCAGACCTCTCACATTAGACTGACAGTTTGCGGCTACTGGTTAAGCCGGTTGGTTCCGGGCAGATTTCTGCCGCAAACTGAGTCTAACCTCGGGTTTCAAGCACGTTATGACTAACTTCTCACATTAGAACCTATTGTTTGCGGCCACTGGATGTGCCGGGCGGTTCCGGGCAGGATTACGCCGCAAACTCATTCTAACCTCGAGTCAGCCATGTTTATCTTTGCGGCCAATTAATTATTAATTTACCATTTATGCCCACGCCTAATATACATGTCAATTATTATAATTATAGCCAATTCAGGTTATGTCAATAACAGACTAAATATATCAACTCAACAGATATGGCAGATAACAGATTTAGCAGATTAGGCGACTTAACGGATTCAGCAGATTTAGCATATAACAGTTTAGGCATCTTCAGCCGACTTAGCAGATGACAGATTTGGTATATGAACAGATATAGCAGATTATAGCAGAACTAGCAGATTAGGCAATATAACAGAACTAGCAAATTAGGCAATATAACAGAACTAGCAGATTAGGCCATATAACAGATTTAATCATTCCTTAAAGTTTCATAAACATATCTTGCCTAATTATAAATTTGGCCTAAGTTTGCATGCCTACATAGTTGTCATGATTCACATTATGATCATATAGCCCACGTTTGCATTGAATTTACATGGCTCAGATTATGGTCATAATTTACCATATAACACACGTCTCAAATTTAGTTAAACTTGCCTAGTACAAAAGATTCACATATAAATTATACCAAATATAGCCATCGATTTCAATGCGTGTCATATATTCAAAAATCTCCCACTTAGGTGTTATTCACGTTTAATAGTTATCAAATCTTAACATAAATCTTCACACCTAAGTCATATTCCCTTTTTATCCCAAATCATGAATCTCTATATAAACAATATGCCCAACAATCTAGAACTTTAAATTATAACAGATCTTTAATTCAAAAATATGCGTTATGTCCAATGTCTCAAATCACATGTTAATATACAATGGTTCCTCTTCTTCCAATTCACAGAACATGCACAGATCTAAATCTAGTTTACAAGCTATGTCCTTTTAGTCACAGATTAGCCATGTCCAATTATGCCATCATTCATTATTTGTCCCAAAGTTTAACGTTCGTGCGTTAATCTCTTATGAGATTTGGCGCAGGCTCGGGGTAGCCTGGCTATAGAACAGAAAGAAGAAAGAGATATAGAATAAAATAGATCAGAACAAAACATACGCAATCTCAAATTCAGATTTACAATCATGTCACAATTATAATTAAAGTTTATAGCGGAAAATAACTGCACTTGCCTTGGTTGGATTCTAAAAGAAAAAGGTGTTGTAGCTGTTCTCTTTTAATCCTAATCAGAATTGGAGGAAAAAGAAGCACAAGTCCTAGCTTAGGTTTCAGCAGAGTAGAGACGCCATTGATTTATTTATTTTTAGAGAGGAAGAGAGCAATGGAGGCTAGAAAATTGTATATGAGATTTAGGTTTAGGTTAGGGATGTGTATATAAGTGTAGGAAGTTATTTAGGACCATTAGATTAACCCTGAATCATGAGAACCATTCAAATGCAAAATCTGCATTTGAGCGAATCGGCCCACGGGATGACAGCCAAACACCCTGGATTAACCCCTAGTCGACCCAACAAGGCTCGGGTCGACCTCAAAAATGGGCCGGTTCGGTTATTCCCCCTCCCAATTCGCTGTTTTGAACCTTTTTTGCATGTTTATTTATTTAATTTTTATATATATCTATATATATTTCTCTCATATGCATACAAACTTCAAGGCTTAATAACTTCTTCATAATTAACCATTTTTTTTAATATTCTCAGAAAATACGGGGTGTTACATTCTCCCCTCCTTAAAGGATTTCGTCCCCGAAATCTTCAAGTTAAGAAGAATGTATCCTAACATCCAACATCCAGCTACTCAACCATTCAATCACAGGCATCCATTGTCCTTAAAAGGTTTCTAATTCCGTATGAACATATGCAAAGTGTGTGTATATGTTTCTTATCTAATGCAAAATTAGGCGGTCTACTAATCCAGTTGACCTCCTTAATGCGAATCATGTTAGTGTCATGAGTCCAAATATGTATGCAAGAAATCCTATTTGATACACATCATTTCTATATGAGTGCATAACCATTCATCCAAATGCAACATCCATGTGAGGAGTCAATCATTCTGCATCCACAAAAATTGGAAAATGCACACACATCCATATGCAGTATGAGAGTGTTTTTGAGCCGATCTAGTGCCTAGTGTGTGTATATGCATCCACGAGCAACCACTAGCAACCACTTGCAACTATCAAACATAACATGTCTCAAACACATGTTTACACCCATTAGTTTCTACCTAAAGTTCGAAGATTCGATCGATAGGATACAGTCGAATGATGGAAGCGAGTACAGATAAGACAAAGACTTGGTTCCCATTAGACATTGGTTGAGAAAATAATTCCCCTAAGTATCAACCCCGAAGACCGAAATCAACATCAGATTGACACCCAGAGGATTACCTCCTTTAGACAATGTCAAAACTGGAAAGCAGAATTATTCAAATATTTATAGACTACTGGTACAGATCAGGTTCCCTAATGATTCTTAGGAAGCTAAGCATGATAAAATCATATCCCACAAAAACTCAGAATGTATGCATCATACTTGACGTCTAACACAGATATCCCTCAAACCCCAATCTATCATAAACAGATGAGTCATAACCCTTATAGGTTTGAGTCTACAACGGAATCAGAAACAATACTAGTATTAAAGTGTAGAGTATCAATTACAAAATCAAAATACCAGAATCAGAAAGAGTCTTAACTCCATAATCAGATAAAGAAATTAAACCTACTATAGGAATTTTCTTACTTCTATCCTAGCCACTAGCCTCAAGAGTGTTCGCCTGCCCTCCTTGTCCTCGTCTCTTCGGGCAGTCCCTAGTGAAGTGTCCCATCTCCCCACAGTTGAAGCAAGCGCCCTTCCTTTTTCTGCAATCCTTGTTCAGATGAGTCGAGCTTCCACAAGTAAAGCACTTTTTCCCCTTCTTATCTTCAGACTTCTCATCCTTCCTTTGCGTTTCCTTTTTGGGCCCTGCTTTCTTATTCTGTGGTTCTTCCTTCTTTGTCTCTTTTGGGCCTTTGTCTTCCTCGTGCAGTAGTGCCATGTCCACCAATCTCTCGTAAGTCGCTCCCATGGGTACATGAGTCATGGCTAGGCTGTGCAGTGGCTCGTTCAATCCTTTAACAAAGCGGAGAGCCTTTTTATGCTGATTGTTGACTAAATCCAATCCAAACCTAGCTAGTTGGTTGAACTGGTTGACGTATTCCTTGACCGTCATACTACCTTGCTTAAGAGATAAGAACTTTTCCAGTTGTAAACTTCGTTCAGCTTGCGAGAGGAATTTTGTCTCAAACCTTGTTCTGAAATCCATCCATGTCTCAACCGGCCTCTCGGCGTTAGTGACTTCCCACCAGTAGGAAGCTTCGTCTTTGAGCAGCCATACCGCCAACTGTACCTTCTGCCTATCGTCCACCTCGAAGATAACGAATAGATCCTCAGTTTCTTTGAGCCAGTTCCTCGCTTCTACGAATGATTCAGTTCCGTTGAAATCCTTCCCACCCATGGCCCTAAAATCTCTACAGATCTTTGAAAAAGTAATTGCATGAGGAGGGGGTGGAGGAGGAGGATCATTTGCTGGACCTGCGGCGGCGGTCCTAGCCTCAAGATATTGACAAAACCAACCGGGTACGTGAACACCCTCTGGTATCTCAGATGCTTCAGACATGCTAAAACGAAAAAAAGGAAAGATTCAATACAAAAAAAAGGACTGAAGGAAAGATATATGGCTCTTGGGGATCATGTTTTTCAAAATAAGCTTTATTTTTAAAAATACTTCCTTTCAAAACCTTTTTGAAAATAGTTTTCAAAAACTTTACCCAATCTGGTAACCTTCAGCTCTGATACCAAGTGTAACACCCCACCTCCATTAAGGTCACTCATAAGGGAATGCCTTAACTTTGGTGGAGCATTTTAGTAAACAGAACAGAAACTTACAAGACAGATAAAACAGTACTTGAAAATTTTATAACTTTATTTCAACAGAAGCTTGGTTACATCCTTTCAAATCACAATATCAGAATTCAAGTACAAAATATCAGTCTTGTACAAAAGCCTTCAGAATGCATAGTTTAAAATCATAATCCCCACAGAAGAAGACAAGCCATACTTTAAGCACTGCAAGCGGAAGAAATCTGGATCAAGCTAGAGTATTCCCTTCTACAAAACCTGGGGGGGGAGAAACGGAAGAAAGGAGGCGAAACAACAAGGGTCAGACAAAAGTCTGGCAAGTCCAGTGATTTTCAGTTATGAACAGATAATAATAACATGACATGAAAATAAAACTGGATGAGAGATAACTGTAATAGATGTAGCAGATATGACAAAAGAACAGAATGATATAAGCTATTGCTTTACACTTCTCTGCACTAATACTAGTATAACAGAATTAGGTGTCACCCTAATGTCTAAACTGAAACAGAAACAGGTACAGAATAATTTCCACGCTAGTAATGGGCCTTTACCACCCGATCAGAAACAGACAGAAGCAGAATGTATCATAAGGTGTACACTAGTAATTGGGCCTTTAACACCCGAACAGACGGTACCACACAGAAACAGACAGGTGTTGCCACCCAACATAAACAGACGGTACCAACAGAAACAGACAGAACTAAGTGTACCCTAAAACCCTACCCCAAGCGATCGGCTCCCTAATACATAAATACCCTGTGCCAGCCCCACCGAAGGGTGTATCATTCCCTAAAGTGGCAACCTTTGAATGACACAGACCTATTTATAGATGTCACGACGTCTTACATCCTCAGAGGCAGACCGGGATCCATGCACGCACATGACCCTGTTGGAACGCACCATCAACACCCCTCGCCATTATCAGAATGAACTGCTTATAATTAGTTCAGTAAGCGTGCCCAGACCCTACCTACTGTTGGGTCAAAGTTTTGACACCAGAAAGGGTTACTGACTAATATGGGTCCCAAACAACAGATGACACAAATAATTCCCCTTCTATCCTTGTGTCCCTTGACTAACAGATTTCAGATTAACAAGTTCAGACATACAGAATTCAGATCAACTAGTTCACAGGTCAGACAAGTTTTAGACTAACGGATCAAATATACGGATTTAACAGATTTTCAGATTTGTCTAACTTTTTAATTGGGCCTACCGATTCACGGAACAGATTTATTAAACTCATCAGTCTAGTGGGTTTAACCCTATCCGCCCAACACGTTTTAGACATTATATTTATCTCAGATTTTCATTAATTAAATATTAATGCCCAGACCTCTCACATTAGACTGACAGTTTGCAGCTACTGGTTAAGCCGGTTGGTTCCGGGCAGATTTCTGCCGCAAACTGAGTCTACCCTCGGGTTTCAAGCACGTTATGACTAACTTCTCACATTAGAACCTATTTTTTGTGGCCACTGGATGTGCCGGGTGGTTCCGGGCAGGATTACGCCGCAAACTCATTCTAACCTCGAGTCAGCCATGTTTATCTTTGCGGCCAATTAATTATTAATTTACCATTTATGCCCACGCCTAATATACATGTCAATTTTCATAATTATAGCCAATTCAGATTATGTCAATAACAGACTAAATATATCAACTCAACAGATATGGCAGATAACAGATTTAGCAGATTAGGCGACTTAACGGATTCAGCAGATTTAGCATATAACAGTTTAGGCATCTTCAGCCGACTTAGCAGATGACAGATTTGGTATATGAACAGATATAGCAGATTATAGCAGAACTAGCGGATTAGGCAATATAACAGAACTAGCAAATTAGGCAATATAACAGAACTAGCAGATTAGGCCATATAACAGATTTAACCATTCCTTAAAGTTTCATAAACATATCTTGCCTAATTATAAATTTGGCCTAAGTTTGCATGCCTACATAGTTATCATGATTCACATTATGATCATATACCCCACGTTTGCATTGAATTTACATGGCTCAGATTATGGTCATAATTTACCATATAACACACGTCTCAAATTTAGTTAAACTTGCCTAGTACAAAAGATTCACATATAAATTATACCAAATATAGCCATCGATTTCAATGCATGTCATATATTCAAAAATCTCCCACTTAGGTGATTCACATTTAATAGTTATCAAATCTTAACATAAATCTTCACACCTAAGTCATATTCCCTTTTTATCCCAAATCATGAATCTCTATATAAACAATATGCCCAACAATCTAGAATTTTAAATTATAACAGATCTTTAATTCAAAAATATGCGTTATGCCCAATGTCTCAAGTCACATGTTAATATACAATGGTTCCTCTTCTTCCAATTCACAGAACATGCACAGATCTAAATCTAGTTTACAAGCTATGTCCTTTTAGTCACAGATTAGCCATGTCCAATTATGCCATCATTCATTATTTGTCCCAAAGTTTAACGTTCGTGCGTTAATCTCTTATGAGATTTGGCGCAGGCTCGGGGTAGCCTGGCTATAGAACAGAAAGAAGAAAGAGATATAGAATAAAATAGATCAGAACAGAACATACGCAATCTCAAATTCAGAATTACAATCATGTCACAATTATAATTAAAGTTTATATCGGAAAATAACTGCACTTGACTTGGTTGGATTCTAAAAGAAAAAGGTGTTGTAGCTGTTCTCTTTTAATCCTAATCAGAATTGGAGGAAGAAGAAGCACAAGTCCTAGCTTAGGTTTCAGCAGAGTAGAAACGCCATTGATTTATTTATTTTTAGAGAGGAAGAGAGCAATGGAGGCTAGACAATTGTATATGAGATTTAGGTTTAGGTTAGGGATATATATATAGGTGTAGGAAATTATTTAGGACCATTAGATTAACCCTGAATCATGAGAACCATTCAAATGCCAAATCTTTATTTGAGCGAATCGGCCCACGGGATGACAGCCAAACACCCTGGATTAACCCCTAGTCGACCCAGCAAGACTCGGGTCGACCTCAAAAATGGGCCGGTTCGGTTATTTCCCCTCCCAATTCGCTATTTTGAACCTTTTTTGCATGTTTATTTATTTAATTTTTATATATATCTATATATATTTCTCTCATATGCATACAAACTTCAAGGCTTAATAACTTCTTCATAATTAACCATTTTTTTAATATTCTCAAAAAATACGGGGTGTTACAAAGTGTGCATGTCATGGTGATAACAAACATCAAACATAGCAATCATCCTCACATCTCTCACTTATGCGTAAAGCATACGATGTCCACCACTTTGGTCACCCAATCCTTTGCTACGATCACTTTGCCCTTGGAAGTCACAATGACCCCATTGCACTGATCCATAGCCCATAATCTTCCTCTCAGTGGTGAACCAAAATTATGGATATCGATAACCCCTTTGCACACGTCCCGCAGTAAATCTCAACTCTATAATTTAACTCATTGGTTCCCATCTAGATCCTGAGTAATAACTTCTCATTTGGACTTCCTTTGCATCTCAGATTTTGGTTGAATTGTAGTTAATCTTTAGAAGAGTTCACTGTTGTCGTCGCGTGGTAGAAGTTTGAATCTGGTTCGGTTTGGAGTCATCATCTTGGTTCGGGTCATGGTCGGGCTCCTCACCAGGGTTGGTTCATGGCTCATGACCCTCCCCCAGTTCGTGACCACCACCACTCCCCCTCGGTTCGTGACCGTCCCCCGGTTCGTGACCATCATCTTGGAGCGGTTCGTGAGACATAATCCTTCAGGAATCGTCAGCACACCCCCTTCAGGAATCATGAGCACACCCCCTTTAGGAATCGTGAGCATACTCCCTTTAGGAACCATTAGCATGCCCTCTTCAGGAATTGTGAGCATATACCCTTCAGGAATCGTGAGCATATCCCCTTCAGGAATCAGATTTCTGCAGTTTTTCCAACAAGCTAATTTCGTCAAACGACAACGTTTTCAACCATTCTAACCTTACTATGAAGTCACAAAACATACCAAACAACAGTAGTAACATGTAGAATCAACCAAAAACATCAAAATATCAATCACATGAAATATTTTAGATCAAACATACCCAAAAAGCATGATTTTCCCCTTAATCCCTTAAGCATGTTTTAACTATAAGATTAGCAAACTTAATCCAAATTAACCCAAATTTTCACCAAAGGCATAAAATAATATTTAAGAATTTCTAAATTTTTTTCCAAATTTTTTTGATGCATGATATTGCTAATTATTACTAATCACCCCTAATTAGCCATAATTAGTGAATAAAAGTGCAAATCACTCACCTTAGCCAAAAATAAATCTCAGTTCTGAAACTCTAACTAATTTGGTACGGATCCATATGCGCTCCAGCGGCTCTGTCTCGATTTCTATACTAATCCGCTTTAATTTGATGTTGATTTGGCTAATACGTGATTAAACAGTGATTAGGAGGTAGTTTAGAAGGTGGAGGCCATTGTTATGGTTGAAGAGAGTAAGTGGCGGCTGTAAAAATGACAAAGAAAGGTTTCTCTAACCCTCTCAGCCCTTATATAACCGCAATCCTGATATCTCCAATGTGCCTAGCTGCTAATTACCTAATTATGCTGTTTTTCACCTTCCAAACCTTATTTCAGCCACATCTCCCAAACGGTAAGAGCGTTGATTAATGTGACCACTCTACAGAAAGGTAAACCATCATCCGAATCCAATGGAAGTGGTTTCAGGTCAAAACTCCTTACTAATCAAAAGTTATAGGCGAAACAAGATTCGCCAGGGGCAAAACGGTTATTTAAAATTCGACAAAAATCGTGAACATGGGAAATGACCCTAGTAGTCGCTTTCCAAAGTTACACGACCATACGACTTCTTATGAAAAAGAAATAAATATTCTACGATCATTCGATGCGTAGAATGCGGGTCGTTACACTCTCAACCACTTAAGAAATTTCGTCCCCGAAATTCCTTAACTAAAACATACAAAGGTGCCCCCACATGCCTATCAACCATTTGCAACAATCAAACGTACATAAAAACACAATAAGCCTATCCTAGCATGCAGAATAACTACATTGTGATTAAAACCTTACACTTCTGGTCAATCAATCCACAATCACCCAAGTATTATCATGGCTTGATTTAGTCCTTGGTAAACCATTGATGAAATCCATTGAGATTTATTCCCATTTCCATTCGGGAATTTCCAACGGTTGTAACAAACCACTTGGCTTCTTTTGCTCATCTTTAACTAACTGGCAATTCATGGCCTTGGAGATAAACTTCCCAACGTCCCTCTTCATCCTTTTCCAGTGGTAGGTTTGCTTCATGTCTCGATACATTTTGTTACCACCCGGATGTATAGTCAATTTCGAGTGATGACATTCTCTAAGCACTTCATCTCTCAATCCATTAACGTTGGGTACAGCTAGTCTCCCATCCTTTCGAAGCCATCCTTCTCTATCAAGTCCATACTTGTTCATTTTCTCACCATCGATATTCATCTCTTCCTTGAAGATGATTTCTATTAGGTTAGGATCGTCCCTCTGACTGGAACCAATCCGCTCAATCAAAGTCGGTCTAATCGTTAAACTTGCTAACATCTCCAACCCAATCCATACTTAGGTCTGAAATTATATCCCGCGATATACTCCAGTTGCTTCCATTCAAGAAACATAGCTTCTAAACTGACATGTTTCTTACTCAATACATCAGCTATCGCACCTAGTCCGGTAGCACAGGTATCTGTGTATATCGTCATCTCTTCATTTCCAATTGCCAGAATTCTACAGGTGATAGTCTACTAAAGAGAAGAAAATAGGAACAAACATAGCAACCATAGAATCCATCAAACAAGTCCTATCTATCACCTGCTAAAGCCATGAATATGTTGATACCTACATAACTGGTCCAACCAATCTCAAGGGCCAATGGAAGCCCCGGCTCCAAATGGACTACTGCACGTCCAACGTACGTTTATCCTCCAAGGAAAACTAGATCACGTCCAACGGATCCAAGGTAAATAGGCATCCCCAGATACCCCTTCTTCGAGTCCTCTTAGAACACTTCAAACTATCGATGATTCCTTGGCACCCCATTAGAAGAGCTATCCACAACTCCATCTTCAACTCGAGTCCAACCTAAGTCAATCCATTATCTTACAGCCTTCTCAAGTCCCACTCGAGTAATCTCATAGCCCTATCGAGTCCAACTCGGGGCAGTCCGCATCATCGAACAGTCTTATCACATCACGAGTTGCACACCACTTCTCGAGTAAACCAAGATAACATTCAATGGAAATCACAATAACTACTTATATCTCACACAAACCGTCGTAGTCGAACTCGACATTCCCCAAGCATAAGCTCTAAAGACCTAAACCAATATCACACAAGCACTCAAGGAACATCTCCTCCGAATTCAGACAATCTACGTGAGATGATATGAACAAAACAACCAAACACTCAAGCACTCATAACTAACTCTGGCTATCCTTGCCAATCCTACTTCGAAACTATCGTTGATCGCATGACGACCCATGCCATATGTCAAGGGTAAATAACAATCCCAGTTCTAACCAGAATACTACACGTCCAACATACATTTGACTCCTAGAGACTACTAGAACTTACGACAACGATAATCTCTCTATAACTTTAGTTGGCATCGCCGACGACTATCCAAACTCAGATCCAGTCTCGAGTATCCATTACCCACAAACTCAAGTCCAACATGAGTTGTCTCCCTACTCGTTGCATCTCCAATATTAACAAACAACCATCGTTTACGAGTTCAAGTCCAACTTGAATCGTCCTAACCTTCGTTGCATCTCCACGATCAACGAACACGTCTTATCGCTTCGAGATTTTCCCATTGAATTCACTTCGAAGTTATTACCATTCCTGAACCAAAGAGAACTTCAACATAAAGTCCTAAACAATCCATAGCATTCACCCATTTACTACGGAATACCACGACGCTCATGCTATTCACCACAATGTTTAAATATGCTTCCAAAAGCCCTTCCTTCACGAGTCATGGTCGACCCGAATCTCTTTGTTCCCCTAGTTCCATTTATTATTGCCATCACTAGGTAGGTACCCAATACCACCCTATACCCTTGGAGCCAACCGACTCCTAAAATAATGCCAAACCCAATAAAGCCCAAAACAAAGCAATCACAAGCAAACATACATCCATGGCTCGATAAGATCACATTACAACAAAACATACTAAGGCTAATCGAACCACCAACCGGGTTCGTCACAACTAAGGGTCTATCAACTATCTCGGATTCCAATCCTAACCTATCGGCCAAGTCACTAGATATGAAGGAATGGGAAGCCCCAGTATCACACAACACTAGAACAGGAACATCATAAACAGAAAGCATACCTTAAATAACGACACCATTTCCCTTCTACACCGCAGTTGGGGCATTCGACGAAGAAGGAACATCATTGATAGCATATGCTTTCACGATCTGCTTCTCTTTAGGGGGTTGCAGACATTTATCCTTGTGATGTCCCGCTTGGCCGCAATTGAAGCACTTCCTTCCCCCATGCTTTTCCTGAAAATCTCTAGCACAGTGACCCTTCTAGCCAAAGCTAAAGCACTCGCCATCTTTCTTATTCTTCTTATTCTAACCATTCTAGGTTTGGTTTTGTTTCCTTTTATTTTGGGAATCATTGTAACGACACGGATTTTGCCCGACCCCAATCGATCGCAAGATCGATCAAGACCGTTCAAATTCCGCATACGTTAACTTTGGGCTACAAAACATCAGAACAACAACACAGACTTTTATAACATAGATAATAAATGTTACATCAGAGTACAGAATATCAGAGTACATCGATAAATAATATAGCGGAAGATACATTTACAATAGATTAATACATTGCAGTGGAACTAATCTCAGCGGAAGGCCATCAATATTATGGACCCAGCTACAGGCTTCAATCCAGGATCCTGCTTAAAATATATCTGCAAAAAGCTACTCGACTGCCCGTGTGAAAAGAGGGCACCCGAGTTTGCAAAGTGAAACAAACTACAGGTCAGTCGTGGGACTGGTGTGAGAATTCGATACTTAACATATCTAATAAGTAGGCTAATCACAGCACCACGCCGCTAACGCGGAACGGGTTTACTCCATTCGATTGCCAGTGCATAAATAAAGTAAATCGTCAAATAACGTAATGCTTTTTAGAAAAATGAAACCATTATAAGACCCAGATCCCATCACACAATGCAACGCAAACCAGAGGATAGGGTTTTACCTTATAATGGTCAAAAGATGCTTGATACATAAAAACGATATTATTATTAGTGTGTATATATATTTAAAACATTTCCTATATAATATCAATCCTAGACGGCATAGCTACCATCTACTATGTCGCCATACTAGTTATACAATCAAAACCGCAAGGGCGTATTGGAAATTGGGTTTCCATCATGAGTCAAGGCTATGGAGGAGCTCCTGACCGATTCGAGACACTCTAGCAATGTCTCAGGATTCGGACGTTGGCGAACCCTTGGATACAGCAGGGCCTGTCCACAAATACTTTAGTGGATTAGTTATGCCTGAACACACGCTCCCCGATCCTATTGGACCTACAAATCAGCCGTGGGCAACCGATAAGAATAAACTAAGGCCTCGCAAAAATTCCATCAACCACATAAGCAAATGTCAGCCAGTTTAAGCACTGATACCACTTCTAGTTAGAAAGAAACGTGTGCACTCCTTGCGTTCCCTTCTCCCGTTTTAGACTCAATCAGTGTGTGAGGCTCGCGAAGTCACGATATACACAAAGCTATGCCTAAAGAGACTGTGCTTTGATCATCAACCACAAGGCCTGCTTTCAACAAACCCTTGATCGTTTGCATCTTAGCATGCCACATTGTCAGACCCTACCATATTATTGATCATCTACCAATATATATGTATAACCTCTAAGCTCATACGTCTTAGAGAAAGGTGATAAGTAAAGAATAAATTCTTCACCACCAAACAGAAATATATAATCAGTAGCGTTCAACTAATACAGTAGAAATGAATACAATGTCAGACAAGCAATCCATTTACAAGTCCGCTTTGGGTCTGAGCGAAACAACGTGTCCGTCGATCTCCAAATGCGTTTGGACGATCATTACTAAATACCTTGCCTTGGAAGGCCAATCCCAATTCAAGATACCAGTCATCATCATCCGAACGATGTGAAAACCTTCGGTCTTCAATCACCATCTTCATCTTCGACTCTTGATCGTCGTGATGATTATTCAGAATGGGTTAAACCCGTCCTTTCTGAATAACTCGCGGATTTTGTGATTAAATAAATAAATATTGGAAAATCACACATTACGCCACATTCCAACTCCGAGTATTCTATTAATAAGATATTTGTATTAGAAGATTCTCATTAATTTTATCAAAGATAAACTCTGAAAATAAAATCTTAAATCTTCCTTAAAAGATTTATTAAAACTCCAGTTTTGATTTGATATCAAAAATCATTATTACGAGATCATTTATTTTAAGGAATAAATCTTGTCTTAAACAGGTTGAAGAACTAGTGTCCTTTAAAACACAGTTCACGATAAACCCACAAATCAATTTCCAAAATATGGAATTCCACAGAAATCAAATAAGTACATAATCGATATAAATTTCTGTATCGGACTAATAATATAAATGGAATAACGGCAAAGCCTCTTAAATTCCATCAATAATATCGGTCTTCTTTTACAGAAGCCCATTTCGATTATTACCAATCGAATTTCCACTTAATTCCAATTTAACATATTAAATTGGAAAACTTGATTTTTAGAAAATGCCTTTTTAAATCTATAAAATAGATTTATAAATTCCAAATATTAATTTCAATGTAAATTGGATTAAAGGACAAATGTCGTTTAAAAACACCGTCCACGATAAATCCACTTCACATCTCAATTTATTTAATATCACAAAATATAATTGCAAATCCTAATAATCCTTAAAAAAACATATTTTAAAATAATCATTAAAAATATTCTTTATATAAAGGTTTCTAAATGGGAAGTTTTCTTTATATTACAAATTCTTATCTTTTACAAATATTCTTTGTTTTAACATATAGCTGATTAAAAATATATTTTATGAAAATTTATATACTTTATATAAAAAGGATTTCTAATGTAAAAATATTCTTATTTAAAAGAACACCTGAATCGAAATGCGACTCAAACATTTACCATATAATCTAAAAAATATTGTTATTTAAAAGAACACCTGAATCGAAATGCGACTCAAACATTTACCATATAATTTAGATTATATGGGTTTCACACACATCAATATATGATAATGTCAGTATAATCATCAAATCATCCATCTACAACCAAAGTGTAATTTCCACTGTGTAAGCGTTAAAATTAAATAATAACGCTCATCACTGCCTGTCGATCTAACGATCAACATACAACTGAATATTAGGATTAGTGTATGTAAATTTTCATCCCAACACCCGTGTGGGGTTTCAACCAACAAACAAATGATAAACTAATTTGTGCACTTGGGCGATGTGTGGAAATGATCGTCCCAATCACATAAACAAGTCGGGTAACTTGTGAATGGAAGTGTAATACACAATACATAATCATGACAAGAAAATAACTCCTTTATATTATATGTAATTCTATTGCAATGAACGAATAAGAATAATAACTTCGTCTCTGTTGACCATTTCTATTTCCGCTAGTTTAAACTCAAACAAAAATGGTTATTTTGCTTTAGCAATTCTAATGAGACAAAAATGATAATTTTTTGATTTAACTAACCTATCTTGACAAGTATATATCTTGCCAAACATATGATATATATATATAAATTGCTTTAACTAATTCATTTTGACAAAAATGAGTATTTTTGACAAAATGTCTATTTTGGTTTAACTAGTATAAATTGACTAAAATAAATAATTGTTTTTAACTAATATAAATTAACAAAAATGAATAATTGGTTTTAACTAATATATACTTACAATAGTGATTAATTTGTATTCCAATTCTAATAAAATATCCGAGTGCTATAATTTGTTTCATTCTTTTAATTTAGACAAAATGTGGGTTTTTTTGTCTATTTTACTATAATGATAAAAAAATGAATGTTTAGTTATTCCTTCTTTACAAAAGCTTAAATAAACATTTTCAATTCATTCTTTTTGAAGTGACAAAAAGAACTCCTTTTATTTCATATAAGACATTTGACAAATTTGCTCTTTTTACTTCATATAGAATTGAAATAAAAATGTATTTCTAAAAACTATTCTTTCCAACAATATTTTATTCATATCAAAATTATAAATCAAGAATATAATTTTCATTCTGACGGTTTGTTTGCATTAAAGAATGCAAATAAAAACACAACTTTAAAACGATGTTTTATTCATATCAAAAACGCAAATTCATAAATGTAACTTAAATTTTGATGTTTGGTTTGCATATAGGATTGCAAACAAAAATGAAACTTTTATTTTAATGTTTTATTTGCAACAAGGAAAGCAAATACATAAATAGATAAATGTAACTTTTATTTCTAGTTTGCTTGAAACAAGGAATGCAAATAGAGAACAAATTCTATTTTTGTATGTATATTTTCATTAGTGATTACAAATAAAAGAACAACTTTGTTTTCAATATATATATATGTGCATTTGTGAATGCAAATAAAAGAACAAATTTAATTTCAATGGGTATTTGCATTTGTGAATGCAAAGTAAATACGACTTCCATTTGTAAAGTTTATTTGCAGCAATAAATGCAAATAAAAGAACAAATTTCATTTTTAAAGTTTATTTCACTTCAAAGCATATATTATTTCAAAATATATTTTATTTCAAAGTATATTCTATTTCAAAGTATATTTGCATTTGTGAATGCAAATAAAAGAATAGTTTTGTTTTCAAAGTACATTTTTAACAAATTCTATTAAATGTATAAAAGTGTGTATATTTGTATTGGTGAATGTAGATAAAAAGATAGACTTTAGTTTCATTGAATGTTTGCATTGATAAATGCAAATAAACCTTAATTTCAATGCATATATGCATTGATAAATGCAAATAAAGAAATAAACTTTATTTTCAATATATGTATTTGCATTGGTGAGTGCAAATGAAAGAAAAAATTGTTTCAATATATATTTGCATTGGTAAATGCAAATAAAGAACAATTTCTATTTATTACATATATTTGCATTGGTGAATGCAAATAAAAGAATAAAATTTATTTTTAAAATTTATTAGCATCAGTGAATACAAGTAAAAGAATGAATTATATTTTAAAATATATTTGTAAACAAAAATGTAACCTCTGAAAATTATTTCTTATTTACATATAAAATATAAGCAAAATTGTGATTTCCAAAATATGTATTTTAAAAATACATAAAAATGTAAACAAAAAGGTGGTTTCCAAGTATAACCTTTGATTTACAAATATAATGTAAATAAAGTTTTATTTTCCAATATGTTTTAATATCAACAATAAAATTTACTATTTTATTGTTATTCTTATTCTATAACTTTTTATGTTTATGGTAACAGAAAAGAGGAAATTTTTACTGTAATTCATAAACCGTGTTCTAAATGTAAACAAACAAAATAGAATTTTATTCGTTAGCCAAATTATGTTGTAATGAAACAAATGAAAATATATTTTATTTGTTGTTCATATCCCGTTGTAAGTAAACAAATAAATAAAAATAAGGTTTTTATTTGTCTTTCAACTTCTATTGTAATATAAACAAATAAATTTAAGTTTTTATTTGTCGTTCAAATTCTATTGTTCATTTCAGAATAATAAAAATAATATTTTAATAATTTAAAATAAATTAGAATAACTAGATCTGGATAAAATATGATTTAAATCTATATTTAGATTTAATTTTCTAATCGCAAATAAAATTCAACAATATATGAGATTTCAATGCAGATCTAGCATAACATGACCAACAAGCATGCCACAAGCAATAATCAACAATTCATACAACATAGAACATTTCAGAACTGAATTAACATCACAATACAATTATTTTTAACGCGAGAAAAATAATTAAAAATAAATTAAATAATAAAAATTAGAGTTCTCACATTGATATGGCTGAAAATTCAACTGTCTCGGTTTCAGCTCTGGTCTGCGCCATTGCGAAGATCTCGGAAAGACGAGTCCAACGCAATTTACGGTTCGTAAAACGGCCCTCGTATGAAAGAGTTATTGAATTTTAAAGATTGTATAAATTAAATATTAAATAAATAAATAATATTAAAATAATAACCTCCTTCTTCCTCTTTTCACGTTCGGCCGAACCCAATTCCACCCTTTTCACCCTCCACGTCGCACGCACCATAGAGCCCCCTTCCTTCGATCCAACACCATCACTCCGAAGCCCGAACCACGAGCCACCAGCACCCAGAAACCCGCCCAGCTCGGCCCTCACCTCGCCTCGAAACCCGAACCCGAACGGCGCCCCTTCCTGCTCCAATTTCGCGAAATCCGTGCACCAAAACCCGATCTTAACCGTATAGATTCGAAGCTCTCTGAATTCTCTTCGATTTGATATATAATTTGTTGATTTTCACTGAATGGATTGAGAGAAATTGACGTTTGAATTTCGGATGTTCCTGGCCATTATTTTGAATAGGCGGCGGCTGCATTAGGGTCAGGGTTTAATTTTTATTTTTTTATTATTAAATTCATTGAAAAACGTGTTATAAAGGTGGATTTCTGGACTGTCTCAGAATTGGGCTTGCTTACTGTCGATCTTAACGTTTTGAGGCCTTCTGAACGCAATGGGATAGGTCTCGGGGTCCAATTCCGAAATCTGTAGAAATTTTTATTTAAAATCCCATTAAAAATTAATTAATTAAATATTGACCGTACATTTAAATATGCCGCGGCCACATATGACCTCTAAAAATTCCAGAAAAATTATTTTTAGCTTTCTTATGATGATACGGTTCTAACAAGACTAATTTCGTTGAATTCTGAGACTGTTTGAAAAATGGCTATTTTCAAGTCGTTTAAATTTAACTGAAATAGTCAAAACACATTTTCTTTTGCCACGCTCACATATTAATTCGAAAAATCCTGAAAATTGAAACCTAGCTATAATTTGACATTTCAGTTCCAACAAAATTGGTTTCGTCGAAAACGGAGGTCGTTTGAAAAATGACTATTTTCAAGGCCAATATATTTGATATTAAAAATACATTTTTAAACAAATAAATTCCGAAACTCAAAATATATAAGTGTTTATACTTTTTAAATGCAAAAACATCATTCCAGACTCAATGGAAGTGGTTTCGAGTCCAAATTCCTTCATATGTGAAAAGTAGCCCTTTGGGCCATATATATTATATATATAAATTCTACAGCGACCTTTCTAAATATTGAATTGGCCATAACTTTTGATTTCCGCTATGAAATTTCAATTTTTCAGATTCGTTAGAAAGATATGGTTAAACAGATTTAAATATTTCTGGTTTCACTCAATTTTGATTTATTTTGAATCCTGTACATTCAGTTAAAGTTCAAAATTAAAATTTTAAAACAACCGCGCCATTTCTAACTCCATTTATATTTAAATTAAATTTATTCGTTCTAACTTCGAATAAAATAAATTCTAGCCATTATTATTAATAATAAATTATATTATATCCTCAAAATTCATTAAAATTTTCTAAAATAATTTTTTTAATCTGGTTCAGAATTTGCGGGTTGTTACAATCTCCCCCACTTAAAATCTTTTCGTCCTCGAAAAGGAAATGAAGCTAAAGTTGTTTATTTAACTAATTTAATTTTCATTCTTTAATAGTTCAATAATTTTATTAGTTGAACTCATATTCACACAACGCAATCATCAATCAATTAGTTGATTAAATTTTCAAAAATATATAACTTTTATAAATTCAAAAATCATCTTTTCTAAAATCGAATTATATATATAATAACAAGTACGTTAATTATAAATTTTCCACTCCGACTCATTCTAGGGCATTGCTAACCCCATCTCTAATGAGTATTCTCATTCTAGGATATTGCTGATCCTATCTCTAATGAGTATTCTTATTGGATATTACTAATCCAACCTCGGATGAGTCTTCTGTTTAGTTCTAATGAGTTGTACCCCAAAGATTTGAGCTAATCTGGCTCTGATACCAGCTGTAACGACACGGATTTTGTCCGACCCCAATCGATCGCAAGATCGATCAAGACCATTCAAATTCCGCATACGTTAACTTTGGGCTACAAAACATCAGAACAACAACACAGACTTTTATAACATCGATAATAAATGTTACATCAGAGTACAGAATATCAGAGTACATCGATAAATAATACAGCGGAAGATACATTTACAATAGATTAATACATTGCAGTGGAACTAATCTCAGCGGAAGGCCATCAATATTCTAGACCCAGCTACAGGCTTCAATCCAGGATCCTGCTTAAAATATATATGCAAAAAGCTACTCGACTACCCATGTGAAAAGAGGGCACCCGAGTTTGCAAAGTGAAACAAACTACAGGTCAGTCGTGGGACTGGTGTGAGAATTCTATACTTAACATATCTAATAAGTAGGCTAATCACAGGACCATGCCGCTAACACGGAACGGGTTTACTCCATTGGATTTCGAGTGCATAAATAAAGTAAATCGTCAAATAACGTAATGCTTTTTAGAAAAATGAAACCATTATAAGACCCAGGTCCCATCACACAATGCAACGCAAACCGGAGGATAGGGTTTTACCTCAAAATGGTCAAAAGATGCTTGATATGTAAAAACGATATTATTATTAGTGTGTATATATTTACTTAAAACATTTCCAATATAATATCAATCCTAGACGACATAGCAACCATCTACTATGTCGCCATACTAGTTATACAATCAAAACCGCAAGGGCGTATTGGAAATTGGGTTTCCATCATGATTCAAGGCTAGGGAGGAGCTCCTGACCGATTCAAGACACTCTAGCAATGTCTCGGGATTCAGACGCTGGAGAACCCTTGGATACAGCAGGGCCGGTCCACAAATACTTTAGTGGATTAGTTATGCCTGAACACACGCTCCCCGATCCTATTGGACCTACAAATCAGCCGTGGGCGACCGATAAGAATAAACTGAGGCCTCGCAAAAATTCCATCAACCACATAAGAAAATGTCAGCCAGTTTAAGCACTGACACCACTTCTAGCTAGAAAGAAACGTGTGCACTCCCTGCGTTCCCTTCTTCCGTTTTAGACTCAACCGGTGTGTGAGGCTCACGAAGTCACGATATACACAAAGCTATGCCTAAAGAGATTGTGCTTTGATCATCAACCACAAGGCCTGGTTTTCAACAAAGCCTTGATCATTTGCATCTTAGCATGCCACATTGTCAGACCCTACCATATTATTGATCATCTACCAATATATATGTATAACCTCTAAGCTCATACGTCTTAGAGAAAGGTGATAAGTAAAGAATAAATTCTTCACCACCAAACAGAAATATATAATCAGTAGCATTCAACTAATACAATAGAAATGAATACAATGTCAGACAAGCAATCCATTTACAAGTCCACTTTGGGTCTGAGCGAAACAACATGTCCGTCGATCTCCAAATGCGTTTGGACGATCATTACTAAATACCTTGCCTTGGAAGGCCAATCCCAATTCAAGATACCAGTCATCATCATCCCAACGATGTGAAAACCTTCGGTCTTCAATCACCGTCTTCATCTTCGACTCTTGATCGTCGTGATGATTATTCAGAATGGGTTAAACCCGTCCTTTCTGAATAACTCGCGGATTTTGTGATTAAATAAATAAATATTGGAAAATCACACATTACGCCACATTCCAACTCCGAGTATTCTATTAATAAGATATTTGTATTAGAAGATTCTCATTAATTTTATCAAAGATAAACTCTGAAAATAAAATCTTAAATCTTCCTTAAAAGATTTATTAAAACTCCAGTTTTGATTTGATATCAAAAATCATTATTACGAGATCATTTATTTTAAGGAATAAATCTTGTCTTAAACAGGTTGAAGAACTAGTGTCCTTTAAAACACAGTTCACGATAAACCCACAAATCAATTTCCAAAATATGGAATTCCACAGAAATCAAATAAGTACATAATCGATATAAATTTCTGTATCGGACTAATAATATAAATGGAATAACGGCAAAGCCTCTTAAATTCCATCTATAATATCGGTCTTCTTTTATAGAAGCCCATTTCGATTATTACCAATCGAATTTCCACTTAATTCCAATTTAACATATTAAATTGGAAAACTTGATTTTTAGAAAATGCCTTTTTAAATTTATAAAATAGATTTATAAATTCCAAATATTAATTTCAATGTAAATTGGATTAAAGGACAAATGTCGTTTAAAAACACCGTCCACGATAAATCCACTTCACATATCAATTTATTTAATATCACAAAATATAATTGCAAATCCTAATAATCCTTAAAAAACATATTCTAAAATAATCATTAAAAATATTCTTTATATAAAGGATTCTAAATGGGAAGTTTTCTTTATATTACAAATTCTTATCTTTTACAAATATTCTTCGTTTTAACATATAGCCGATTAAAAATATATTTTATGAAAATATATATATACTTTATATAAAAAGGATTTCTAATGTAAAAATATTCTTATTTAAAAGAACACCTGAATCGAAATGCGACTCAAACATTTACCATATAATTTAGATTATATGGATTTCACACACATCATATATATGATAATGTCAGTATATTCATCAAATCATCCATCTACAACCAAAGTGTAATTTCCACTGTGTAAGCGTTAAAATTAAATAATAACGCTCATCGCATCCTGTTGATCTAACGATCAACATACAACTGAATATTAGGATTATTGTATGTAAATTTTCATCCCAACACCCGTGTGGGGTTTCAACCAACAAACAAATGATAAACTAATTTGTGCACTTGGGCGATGTGTGGAAATGATCGTCCCAATCACATAAACAAGTCGGGTAACTTGTGAATGGAATTGAATACACAATACATAATCATGACAAGAAAATAACTCCTTTATATTATATGTAATTCTATTGCAATGAACGAATAAGAAAAATAACTTCGTCTCTATTGACCATTTCTATTTCCGCTAGTTTAAACTCAAACAAAAATGGTTATTTTGCTTTAGCAATTCTAATGAGACAAAAATGATAATTTTTTGATATAACTAACCTATCTTGACAAGTATATATCTTGCCAAACATATGATATATATATATATATATATATATATATATAAAAATTGCTTTAACTAATTCATTTTGACAAAAATGAGTATTTTTGACAAAATGTCTATTTTGGTTTAACTAGTATAAATTGACTAAAATAAATAATTGTTTTTAACTAATATAAATTAACAAAAATGAATAATTGGTTTTAATTAATATAAACTTACAATAGTGATTAATTTGTATTCCAATTCTAATAAAATATCCGAGTGCTATAATTTGTTTCATTCTTTTAATTTAGACAAAATGTGGTTTTTTTGTCTATTTTACTTTAATGATAAAAAAATGAATGTTTAGTTATTCCTTCTTTACAAAAGCTTAAATAAACATTTTCAATTCATTCTTTTTGATGTGACAAAAAGAACTCCTTTTATTTCATATAAGACATTTGACAAATTTGCTCTTTTTACTTCATATAGAATTGAAATAAAAATGTATTTCTAAAAACTATTCTTTCCAACAATATTTTATTCATATCAAAATTATAAATCAAGAATATAATTTTCATTCTGACGGTTTGTTTGCATTAAAGAATGCAAATAAAAACACAACTTTAAAACGATGTTTTATTCATATCAAAAACGCAAATTCACAAATGTAACTTAAATTTTGATGTTTGGTTTGCATATAGGATTGCAAACAAAAATGAAACTTTTATTTTAATGTTTTATTTGCAACAAGGAAAGCAAATACATAAATAGATAAATGTAACTTTTATTTCTAGTTTGTTTGAAACAAGGAATGCAAATAGAGAACAAATTCTATTTTTGTATGTATATTTTCATTAGTGATTACAAATAAAAGAACAGCTTTGTTTTCAATATATATATATGTGCATTTGTGAATGCAAATAAAAGAACAAATTTAATTTCAATGGGTATTTGCATTTGTGAATGCAAAGTAAATACGACTTCCATTTGTAAAGTTTATTTGCAGCAATAAATGCAAATAAAAGAACAAATTTCATTTTTAAAGTTTATTTCACTTCAAAGCATATATTATTTCAAAATATATTTTATTTCAAAGTATATTCTATTTCAAAGTATATTTGCATTTGTGAATGCAAATAAAAGAATAGTTTTGTTTTCAAAGTACATTTTTAACAAATTCTATTAAATGTATAAAAGTGTGTATATTTGTATTGGTGAATGTAGATAAAAAGATAGACTTTAGTTTCATTGAATGTTTGCATTGATAAATGCAAATAAACCTTAATTTCAATGCATATATGCATTGATAAATGCAAATAAAGAAATAAACTTTATTTTCAATATATGTATTTGCATTGGTGAGTGCAAATGAAAGAAAAAATTGTTTCAATATATATTTGCATTGGTAAATGCAAATAAAGAACAATTTCTATTTATTACATATATTTGCATTGGTGAATGCAAATAAAAGAATAAAATTTATTTTTAAAATTTATTAGCATCAGTGAATTCAAGTAAAAGAATGAATTATATTTAAAATATATTTGTAAACAAAAATGTAACCTCTGAAAATTATTTCTTATTTACATATAAAATATAAGCAAAATTGTGATTTCCAAAATATGTATTTTAAAAATACATAAAAATGTAAACAAAAAGGTGGTTTCCAAGTATAACCTTTGATTTACAAATATAATGTAAATAAAGTTTTATTTTCCAATATGTTTGTAATATCAACAATAAAATTTACTATTTTATTGTTATTCTTATTCTATAACTTTTTATGTTTATGGTAACAGAAAAGAGGAAATTTTTACTGTAATTCATAAACCGTGTTCTAAATGTAAACAAACAAAATAGGATTTTATTCGTTAGCCAAATTATGTTGTAATGAAACAAATGAAAATATATTTTATTTGTTGTTCATATCCCGTTGTAAGTAAACAAATAAATAAAAATAAGGTTTTTATTTGTCTTTCAACTTCTATTGTAATATAAACAAATAAAAATAAGTTTTTATTTGTCGTTCAGATTCTATTGTTCATTTCAGAATAATAAAAATAATATTTTAATAATTTAAAATAAATTAGAATAACTAGATCTGGATAAAATATGATTTAAATCTAGATTTAGATTTAATTTTCTAATCGCAAATAAAATTCAACAATATATGAGATTTCAATGCAGATCTAGCATAACATGACCAACAAGCATGCCACAAGCAATAATCAACAATTCATACAACATAGAACATTTCAGAACTGAATTAACATCACAATACAATTATTTTTAACGCGAGAAAAATAATTAAAAATAAATTAAATAATAAAAATTAGAGTTCTCACATTGATATGGCTGAAAATTCAACTGTCTCGGTTTCAGCTCTGGTCTGTGCCATTGCGAAGATCTCGGAAAGACGAGTCCAACGCAACTTACGGTTCGTAAAAAGGCCCTCGTATGAAAGAGTTATTGAATTTTAAAGATTGTATAAATTAAATATTAAATAAATAAATAATATTAAAATAATAACCTCCTTCTTCCTCTTTTCACGTTCGGCCGAACCCAATTCCACCCTTTTCACCCTCCACGTCGCACGCACCATAGAGCCCCCTTCCTTCGATCCAACACCATCACTCCGAAGCCCGAACCACGAGCCACCAGCGCCTAGAAACCCGCCCAGCTCGGCCCTCACCTCGCCTCGAAACCCGAACGGCGCCCCTTCCTGCTCCAATTTCGCGAAATCCGTGCACCAAAAACCGATCTTAACCGTATAGATTCGAAGCTCTCTGAATTCTCTTCGATTTGATATATAATTTGTTGATTTTCACTGAATGGATTGAGTGAAATTGACGTTTGAATTTCGGATGTTCCTGGCCATTGTTTTGAATAGGCGACGGCTGCATTAGGGTCAGGGTTTAATTTTTATTTTTTTATTATTAAATTCATTGAAAAACGTGTTATAAAGGTGGATTTTTGGACTGTCTCAGAATTGGGCTTGCTTACTGTCTATCTTAACATTTTGAGGCCTTCTGAACGCAATGGGACAGGTCTCGGGGTCCAATTCCGAAATCTGTAGAAATTTTTATTTAAAATCCCATTAAAAATTAATTAATTAAATATTGACCGTACATTTAAATATGCCGCGGCCACATATGACCTCTAAAAATTCCAGAAAAATTATTTTTAGCTTTCTTATGACGATACGGTTCTAACAAGACTAATTTCGTTGAATTCTGAGACTGTTTGAAAAATGGCTATTTTCAAGTCGTTTAAATTTAACTAAAATAGTCAAAACACATTTTCTTTTTCCACGCTCACATATTAATTAGAAAAATCCTGAAAATTGAAACCTAGCTATAATTTGACATTCTGGTTCCAACAAAAGTGGTTTCATCGAAAACGGAGGTCGTTTGAAAAATGACTATTTTCAAGGCCAATATATTTAATATTAAAAATACATTTTTAAACAAATAAATTCCGAAACTCATAATATATAAGTGTTTATACTTTTTAAATGCAGAAACATCATTCCAGACTCAATGGAAGTGGTTTCGAGTCCAAATTCCTTCATATGTGAAAAGTAGCCCTTTGGGCCATATATATTATATATATAAATTCTACAGCGACCTTTCTAAATATTGAATTGGCCATAACTTTTGATTTCCGCTATGAAATTTCAATTTTTCAGATTCGTTAGAAAGATATGGTTAAACAGATTTAAATATTTCTAGTTTCACTCAATTCTGATTTATTTTGAATCCTGTACATTCAGTTAAATTTCAAAATTAAAATTTTAAAACTACCGCGCCATTTCTAACTCCATTTATATTTAAATTAAATTTATTCGTTCTAACTTCGAATAAAATAAATTCTATCCATTATTATTAATAATAAATTATATTATATCCTCAAAATTCATTAAAATTTTCTAAAATAAATTTTTTTAAATTGGTTCAGAATTTGCGGGTTGTTACAATCATTCTTGTCTCCACCGCTTGCGTGCGACTTTGGCTCCTCTGTAGATGTAATTGTAACCTCGGTCTTTGACTTAGGGTAAAGACTCTCTGATCTCAATGCTTTCCCCACAATTGATTTGAATGTCTCATCGATGTGATTTATAAGCTTTTCCCTTAGGTACCCATCTAAGACAGTTACAAACTTCTCGTTCTTCTTCTCGGCAGTATCGATAGGAGATAATCCATACTTCGATAAGGTATCGAATTCTGCAATATATTCCGAGACTGCCCTACCATTCTGCTTAAGTTCCAAAAGTTTCCTAAACAATTTTGATTTCTGAGCTGTTGGGATAAACTTATCACTGAAGCGAGTCTTAAACTGATTCCAAGTAACTTGATCCTCAGGAGTTGCTGCTTTAATAGCATTCCACCAATTCATAGCTCGTCCTTGAAGCTGACGCTAGCTTCCTCTTCGTTGCATCTTCAATTCCCAAATCCTTAAAGATGCGCTTACAACTATCCAGTCAATCTTGAACATCCGTAGCCAATTCCGTTCCATGAAACGGCTTCCTACCAAGACTAGTATAATCCTTGTTAAGCTGGGCGGAATCGGCTCTAGGCGCCTGCACTGCTGCACCACCACCGTTAGCAGCATTAGGAACTGTTCCATGAACATCCCTAAGCATCTCTCGCATGAAGGCAGTAAACATCGTCCTTATATCAGGGACATTCCCATTGTTAGTCCCTGAACCCGTACTCCTCGTATATCGACTCATCGTTCAATCTACAAAGAGAAAACGATTAACCATCTCCTTAGTGGTGTCAGTGCAGTGCGACTTCATCCTTTGATATACTAATAGTATATATATAGTTTATGAAAACCAAAATATTACAAATATGCGCTCTCATATACGTATATTATCTCTCTCTAGTGTCTTCCCCTAGGTTAACTTCGCAATCTAGGCTCTGATACCAAGTGTGACGGCCTGCCCCGCACCAGCCGACATTTCCCTGAAATGCGTTGTGCCAATGCCCGACTAGCACGGGACAATCGTTAAAGAAAAAAGGTTTTGAAACGATGAATCACCAAAGAACCTGTAGTATATCTCACAGCGCAGGGAATAAAATATAATAGTCATATAAATTGACATAAAATAGGCGAGATGGCGCATAAGCTGAAAACTAAACCATCATAGTAACGGAATCCAAAATACAACTTATGATCAAAACCATTATTACAACTTCAAAATACTGTCTCTAAAAGCAAGATAGAATACACTACTAATGCCCAAAGTACTGACCAACAACAACACAGGGAGAATATATGTAAATAGAACGTGGAAGCCTCCTGCTCGTCTCCGGACATATGCCCGTGCATATCACCTAACCTGTCTCTAGTCTGCTCGTTTAGGAGCACCCAGAGTAATAAGAAGAGACATAAAACTCTAGGTCAGACAAAGGTCTGCTATGAGCGATAGCAACAAAACAAAACAATAACAGGTATAAATAATCATACCTGAACCTGGACCTGCAACCAAAGAGTTAGCACAACAAGATGTACAGTACTCTAAGGTAACACTAACATAAAGTATAAAGTGGAAGTGTGCATGTCATGGTGATAGCAAACATCAAACATAGCAATCATCCTCACATCTCTCACTTAGTGCGTAAAGCATACGATATCCACCACTTTGATCACCTAATCCTTTGCTACGATCACTTTGCCCTTGGAAGTCACAATGACCCCATTGCACTGATCCATAGCCCATAATCTGTCTCTCAGTGGTGAACCAAAATTATGGATATCGATAACCCCTTTGCACACTTCCCGCAACAAAGCCTAACTCTAAAAGTTAACTCACTGGTTCCCACCTGGATCCTGAGTAATAACTTCTCATTTGGACTTCCTTTGCATCTCGGGTTTTAGTTGAATTGTAGTTAATCTTCGGAAGAGTTCAAAATTGTCGTCGCGTGGCAGAAGTTTGAATCTGGTTCGGTTTGGAGTCATCATCTTAGTTCGGGTCACGATCGGGGTACTCATCAGGGTTGGTTCGTGGCTTGTGACCCCCCCCCCCCCCGGTTCGTGACCATCATCTTGGAGCGGTTTGTGAGATATACCCCCTTCAGGAATCGTGAGCATACCCCCTTCAGGAGTCGTAAGCATACCCCCTTCAGGAATCGTGAGCATACCCCCTTCAGGAATCGTGAGCATACCCCCTTCAGAAATCGTGAAAATCCCTTCAGGTATCGTGAGCATACCCCCTTCAGGAATCAATTTTCGCAGTTTTTTCAGCAAGCTAATTTCGCCAAACGACGGCATTTTCAACTATTCTAACCTTATTATGAAGTCACAAAACATACCAAACAACATTAGTAACATGTAGAATCAACCAAAAACACCAAAATATCAATCGCATGAAATATTTTAGATCAAACTTACCCAAAAAACATGATTTTCCCCTTAATCCCCTTAAGCATGTTTTAACTATAAGATTAGCAAACTTAATCTAAATTAACCCGAATTTTCACCGGAAGCATAAAATATTTAAGAATTTCTAAATATTTTTCTAGATTTTTATGATGCATAATATCGCTAATTATCAGTAATCACCCCTAGTTAGCCGTAATTAGTGAATAAAAGCGCAAATCACTCACCTTAGCCACAAACAAATCTCAGATCTGAAACTCTAACTGATTTGGTACGGATCCAAATGTACTCCAGCAGCTCTATCTCGATTTCTATGCTAATCCGCTTTAATTTGATGTTGATTTGGCTAATACGTGATTAAACGGTGATTAGGAGGTAGTTTAGAAGGTAGAGTCCATTGTTAAGGTTGAAGAGAGGTAAGTGTCGGCTGTAAAAATGACAAAGAAAGGTTCCTCTAACCCTTTTCAGCCCTTATATAACCCTAATCCCAAAATCCCCAATGGGCCTAGCTGTTAATTTCCCAATTAAGCCCAATTATGGTGTTTTTCACCTTCCAAACCTTGTTTCAGCAATATCTCCCAAACGGTAAGTCCGTTTGATTAATGTGACCACTCTACAGAAAGGTAAACCATCATCTGAATCCAATGGAAGTAGTCTCAGGTCAAAACTCCTTACTAATCAAAAATTATAGGTGAAAAAAGATTCACCAGGGGCAAAACGGTCATTTAAAATTCGGCGAAAATCGTGAACATAGGAAATGACCCCAATAGTCGCTTCCCAAAGTTACACGACCATACGAGTTCTTATGAAACAGAAATAAATATTCTATGATCCCTCGATGCGTAGAACGCGGGTCGTTACAACACTTGTCAGAACTTGCTTGTTTAGGAGTCAGATCCCTCTTGAGAGGCTTTTGGAAAGGCGCAGTTTCGTGGATGTCGAGATAAATCATTTCCAAGCAATGAGTGAGTTTGGTGTATGCCAGGAACTTTGGCTCTAAGCGGGTCATGTGTTCCGATCGTTCTAATATTTACTCTTTCCTTTTTCGAGCACGGACGACCCTGCGGTTGTTGTAGAGTTGATTTGGTGCACAGGTTTTTCATCATGGGAATCTTCCACCCTAAGAAATCTTTCAGCTTCAAAATAGAATTCAGCGAGATCCCTAGGCAGGTCCTGTCGCAATGATATTTTGAAGTTAGTTTTGTCTAGAATGCCGAAGACGGGAGCTATTGGAACCATGGACGGATCCAGCCTATCGGTAAAGGCCACCACCGCATTGAATCTTTCAAGAAACTTACGCAGAGCTTCGCCTGTTCTTTACCTAAGTATTATCAAAGTCATAACATTCCTAGGCATAGCAATACGAACTCTGATTTCTCGACAAACTTTCCAACCAAGATGTTCCAACCGTTAATAAATTTAGGTTCCAACTGCTGAACCGCAAAGCATCAATGTCTGTGAGATAGAGTGGGAAACACTTTGCCATAACATTGCCTGAAGCTGAAAGTACTTCCATATGATGCATGTAGTGTATAAGATGAACCGTCGGATCCTTCCTACTATTGAAATCTTCTAACATCGGAAATTTGAAGTCCGGTGGGTTTTGAGAATTCCTGATCCCTTGAGACTTGAGAGAAGCGGTTGCAAGTAACACAGTCCAAGATTATATGGGGAGCGCCGCCCTGAGCAAAGCGTCTAACGACATCAACGACTTGACTATCACTTTCTATACCAAGCAACTGTCTCCAATCATTTAGTCCGACGCTGGTGCCCCCAATGTCAAGTTCAAAATTAGTGAATTGTTGAGTGCCAAGCAAAATATCTGGCTCGATCCTGATTCGGGGTGCCTCGACGAGCACGAACCCAACGTTTAGAACTACGAGTTCCTGCATCCAAAGTTGCACGCACCGATGCTTTAGTGATATTTCAATACATGATCCTAAGCCTAATTAGCCATGACATGAGCTGAACCTCGAATGGGATTGTGGGTGATGCACCCAAGCCTAGCCGCTCCGGTAGTTGTTTGCGCGTCGGTGCCGACACGGGGTTATTCTTTGGGAATTGCCCCAAAGTCCCGAGCTAATCCTTGCGGAACGCTAGCACCAGTTCTGATCATGTTTCCTTGGCCTGACTGCTCGTAATTCTTTCAAGTCGAGAGAGAAGAGTGTTCATAGTATCTTCCTACCAACGGAAATGTTCTTTCTGTTGTTCCAAGTGAGAAGCAAGATCCTTAGTTAAATATTTGACGACTCGGTCGATGTCATCTCAAGTGACATAGTTTGATGGATGTACGGTCGAGAAAATTTCTTGGCTTTCCTCCATCTCCGCTCCTTCCGAGCAAGCTAACTGTTTCCTTTTAACCATGGTGCAATCCGAGAGAATTCTGATATCCGATAACCAAAACCGAAGTCTATGTCGAGGTCGAAGTTGAAACCTGAAATCAAATCCAAGAATCAAAACCAATAGTAGAAGTCGAAGGTCTTGCGCCACCTTCCATACATGCCAAAGTGTTTATGTGAGAAATTTTTATTTTCGCAAACCAACCCCCACATGTAAGTTTAGTAGTAAACTTGTGATCCAAATATCCAAAGTACAGGAAATGTAAAGAGACGCACAACATTAATAGTGGTTCGACACTAACGCCTACGTCCACTTTATAGTAATCATTCATGATATATTTGTCAATTACAATGATTGTACAAGTTCGGACAATTTGTATATACAAAGTTGCACAATTGAATAACAAGTAGCTTGTAATTCATAACTTTGACTAAAATGCCCTTCTCTTTCTTTGTTGAGTCAAAGTGTGTATCAATGTCCAAAAGTATGCATGAGTGTCCAAAAGATGTCCAAAAGTCCAATTGAATGCCAAAATTTTATAGGCAAATGTTTGTGTTGTGTTCCATAGAGATGTCTAAAGTCAGGAAGATGATGAAGACAACCATTAATGGTGTCACACACCGAATTCGCCCGGTCTCCGAGGAGACGGGAAAACGCGGATTGTAAAGAGAACACGACGCATCAAAACACAAACATGAGAACATTTCTTTGCTATTACAACAATTTACATCAGGGTACAAATAAATAATATACAGCGGAAAAATATCAGAGATTAAAATATATTTATTACATAAAACATAATGTACAGCGGAAAACATCAACTACCACAATTGAAAGAAATACACGGATACAAAGCTTTCCGAATATAGATCCAGTTGTAATCCAGAATCCTATGAAAAGAAATATCTGCAAATTCAAAACTACTAGTTGCCCGTATGGAAAATAGGGGCACCCAGTGTTTAGGGGAAAACAATAAACTTCGAGTCAGTCATGGGATTGGTATGAGAACTCAAAATAGTTATTAAAAATTTACTTTAAAAGTGGAAAATTCATGGTACCAAGCCGTATGATATGGAACAGGTTTACTCCACATGAATACTAGTTTATGACATAAATCTACGCAATGCTTTTTTTGAAAAATGAAGCTATTATAAGACTCAGGTCCCATCACACAATGCAACGCAAGACGGAGGATAGAATTTTACCTTATAATAGCCAAACATGCTTGATACGCTTTAAAACAAATCACTTTTATATTACTATAAGTGCATAGTATCAAAACCACTTCAAATATAAATGTATCAATCATAGACGGCATAGTACCCCATCCTACTATGTTGCCATATAGGTTTGCAACTTAAACCGCAAGGTCACATATTGGAAATTGGATTTCCATCATGAGTCAAGGCAAGGGATGGTCTCCTTACCGATTCGGATCACCTCTAGCAAGAAGACCTAGGACTCGGACATCGGCGAGCCCTTGGATCCTGCAGTGCCAGTCCTTCCTTACTTTTGAGGATTAGTTATTCCTGAACATACGTTTCCTGGTCCTATCAGACTTATCACTTGGCCATTGGAGACCAATCATATCAGAGGCGCCTCGCAATCCATCATCCACATAAGTAAAAATGTTTGGGCTCCATACCATGACACAACTTCTAGCTAGAAAGAAACGTATGCACTCACTGCGTCCCTTATCCCGTTTCTGACTCATGCCGATGTGTGAGACTCGCGAATTAACGCAATACACAAAGCTATGCTATTTAAAGTCGTGCTTTGATCATCATCCACAAGGCCCTGCTTTTCAACAAAAGCCTTGACCATTTGCATCTTAACATGCCACATTGTCAATTCATGCCATACAACTGATTTCTATCAATATATAACCTCTAAGCTCATACGTCTCAGAGAAGGGTGTTAACCAAAAGAATAAATTCTCTGCCACCAAACAGATATATATTTAATAAAAATCAATCAATACATAACGAAATACAATGTCGGACATGATCCATTTACAAGTTCGTTCTGATTTTGAAGGAAACCGGAGGCACCTTATTCCTCGTCTCATATATCCAATACAGGAGAGAGGGCCTTGCATATCCGGTTGATCTCCAAGTACATCTGGACGATCACCAATTATTACCTTGTCTTGGGTGTACAACCTAATCAAAACATCAGTAATCATCCAATCGATGTGAAGATCTCCTGTCTTAACCACCGTCTTCAAATCTTAGACTTTTAATCGTCGTATTAGTCATTCAAAATGGGCTAAACCCGGTCTTTTCGAGTAACTCGCGTATCTTATAATCAAGTGCTATAAAAATACATCATACGCCTCAATCCAATCTAGAATATTCTTGGAAATCATTTCAAAAGATTTATAATATCTTTTCACATATTAAACCAAATTAAGTTTATCAACTAGTCGGGTTTAACGAGCCTTACCGAAGTGATCATAATTTTATTATCCCAATCCCGACATATTCATCCCATGGAGCAAAATTGGTAGCACTCCATATCTAACACCCAATGTGTTATCGGTAAAATTAATTACCATTTCACATTTCAAGTCTAGTTGAAGATTTAACTATCGCATGGAGTAAAATTGATGGCACTCCATTCTCGATCATTTCCTTGAATTCGGTAAATTTACTTACCTAATCCCCATTTCAATCTAATTAAAGATTCATTAAAACTCCACTTAGTTTTAATCTAAAAAATCATTACTTAATGATCATTCAACTTTAGGAAAATTAATCCTGTCTTTAACTGGGTTAAAGAACCAATGTCATTTAAAACATAGCTCACGATAAACTCCAAAATCATCTTCCATCAAAATGGAATCTTTACGGAAATCATAACAGTATATAATCGATATAAATTTCCATATCGGACTAATACTATTAATGGAATAATGACAAAGCCTTTTAAATTCCATAAATAGTAAACGCCTTCCTTCACAGAAGATCATCTCGATTATCACTAAATCGAATTTCATTCAATTCCAATTTCTTTTATTAAATTGGAAAACTTTACTTTGGAAATTTTCCATTAAATCTTACGATAAAGATTTATAAATTTCAAATCTTAACTTCATTATAAATCGGGTTTAAAAACTAATGTTGTTTAAAACATTGCTCGCAATCAACCCAAAATCAACTTCCATTTAATTCCAATTATATTGACTAATTGAAAAACTTCCTTAAATCTTAGTTAAAAGATTTATTCTTTTCTCAACTGGGTTTTTAAGAACAATGTTACTGTAGACACCATTCACGACAAACCGAAAATCCAATTTGATATTAAATACAAGGCTCTAAATAGAAATAATATCGACTTATATTCAATATCAAATTCTTAGACCAACGGATATCATATTAGGAATATGATATCTGTATCTTCCAAATTGCTCAACAATATCTGTATAATCACGGAATTCAATATCAAAATATTCCGAAGATTATTTCCTTTCAAATCCATTCCAATTCATACGTTGGAAAACTGCGATTAGATTAAAACCATTTTAATTCCTTTTTGTTCTCTATTCTAGTTGTTAACTAGCTCATTTAGGTAAAAAATTCTTTTATCTTTACAAATGTGGAGTATTTCATCCAAAATCTTTTCAAATCGTTTATTATGATTTTACATAACGTACTCGTGTCCATCCATATCGGACATCAAAACCATATTTTGCTTCTTCATTGGATATTATATCAAAATATTTGTTTATATTCTGAACCGGAATGTGACTCAATCAATTACCATATAATTTTATCTATATGGATTCCATACATCTTATGAATTCAAAAATAGTGATGAACAACTGTTAAACACTCAATTCACATCCAAAGTGTAATCTACAATTGTATAAGCATTAAATAATTAAATAACGCTTATTACGGTCTGTCGATCAATCGATTGACATACAACTAAACACAAGGGAGATGTGTGAAGTTATTATCATCCCCATACCCATGTGGGGTTTTCAATCAACATCCAATGATTATTATTCGCATACTTAGGCGATTTATAAAATTATCATCCCAATACCCATGTGGGGTTTACATCACAATCCATGTGAACTAATATATTATTTTCACAGTTTAATAATGATAACATTAAAAACTATAACATCCATCAATCACCAAACATATATTGCAATCGCATACAATTAATATATATTTAGTTATAAAAATATATAAATAATTGTATAAAATATTTTGGTGAAAGAGTTCTCACCATTGGTTTCCACTCCATCATTCTTTAATTGATGATTTATAAAAACGATTTCGCAAGAATCGGGCTGCTGGAATATGTGAATTATAGAAACTGAAAAGTCACAAATGAAGGCCAAACGGTCCGGGCTCTGACCGGGAAAGATCCTGGATGAAACTGGAATGTTGTCCAGTTTGGCACCAGTCGACTGGTCTGTTTTGGACCAGTCAACTGGTTGTTGTTAAATGGAAAATTTTGTGTTTTTTCTTCTTCTTTTTCCTACATGAATTGTTGTCGGCGAACTATGGAGGTTATATACTTGAGTTAGATGATAATAAGGCCTCACAAGATCGTTGAAACAACTCAAGAACACATGCACAAACATATATACATAAAATTGCCATGCTTTTGATCAAACTCAAAATCGAGTAAATTCTCTAACCAAAGCAATCAAATGCAATACAAGCGAATTGTGAAGTCTCAGAACTTGATAGGGCGACAACGGAGCTTCACAATATCACCAATATAACTCATAGCATATGAATTAGATTGTATGGACAATTATAATCATACTTTTCGATTCAATGAAACTAAACTAACGAATCGGAAAGTATATACTTGTCTAGCTAATCCATATGCATACACACAACTCTAAGCGAACCTAAATTACACTTTACAAGCCAATAGCTTATGGCATAGACACAAAGAACTTACAAATTTCTTACCTTTGCTTGCTAGAAGTAAGAAATCAATCCAATGACAAGCTAAAACAATATCTCTTCTAACATAGCTTGATAATCTCCAATCTAAGCACGTATAAATTTCCTAAGAGCTAGGTAATAGGAAATCTTAGAAATCAAAGAGGAAACAAGTATTAGAATATGGAGAAGATGAAGAGGAGCTTACCTAAGCTTCTGCACTTGATTTGCACTTTATTTCAACAAGATTGAAGCCCCTAGGATTAACTAGGTTTAGGGAATTTCAATTTCCCATTCCCTATCCCCATTTTTTAAATTTTGATAAAGTGAGGAAGTGAATGAAGAGGAGGGGTTGATTTGGGGTTATATGGTGGGCTAGGTTTAGCCAAACCAAGACCCAACCCAAGTGCCAAAACTCCGAAGCTCGGATTATATCGAAGCTTATACTTTTCGAGCATGTAAACGATGTTTTAAACTCAATGGAAGTGGTTAGAGTCCAAAATATGCAACAAGTGATATTTTGGTCTTATATCCAATGAAAAAGACCAAAATTTCTTCAACTCCAAAGGTATTGATGCTTTCAGTTTTCGAAAACGCAAACGAAAATTTGAACTCAATGGAAATGGTTTCGAGTTCAAATTCATCCGTATGCAAAATGTGAGTTTTCTACGGGCTATAGATACCTTTCTAAAGTATATTTACATTCCATAGCAACTATTCTAAATTTTAATTTAGACATAACTTACAATTTATAAAGCGAAATCTCAATTTCATACACACGTTAGAAAATTACAATTCAAAATATTCCAATGTTTCTTGTTTTATCAAATTTTGATTTATATTGAATCTTATATATTCATTCAAAGTTTAAAATCAAAATTTCAAAATATCGCGTCACTTCAAGTTCGTTTTAATTAAATTTTAAATTAATACGTTATAACTTCGATTCACCTAAATTTTAAATCGTTTATTCTCAAAATAACTCATCTGAAATATTTAATTTCTATGAAAATCAATTAAAAATAGATTTTAAATTGGTTCAAAAGTATGGTTTGTTACAAATGGTGGCTTAGAGCTCCTATCCCGTATGCTAAAGTGTAGGCAAGGTCCAAAAGTGTCAACCCCTTAGAATGCCAAGCGATGGGATATTTGTAGGTGAGGTTTGGAGGCATCAACCCTAATTTCATATCCCTAAGGGATACAAAATTTGCATCCCGAAAAGATAGCCAAAAAACCATGCTTCATCCAAAATTTGGCATCCCAAAAATGCTTGAGCAACACGGGCAAATCAGCTGAAATCATGTGATCCGCACGTAAAAATTTTGTTTGCCAAAACGTCTTGCCATTTGCCAAATTGCTGTGGCAAATTCGTATCCAGGGCTATGATGCAAAATTCGCATCATGGGATGTGATGCGCTCCCACAAAAACAATGGATCCACATGCATTGCTCCGAGCTTTTCGAACTGCCAAAAATATATCCTTCTTTACCAGATGCCAAGCTTGGATTTCATGGTGCGCACTCGAAGAAACTCATGGTCGAGCCGGTGTGATCAGCTCTTTTTGAGCTTTCCAGACCGCGCCTCCATCCTTGAGGGATACAAGAATCAGCCGAAGTGTGCCAAATGGGGGAGCCTGCCGAGGCCGGTACGGAACAAGATTTTTCAATGATCACACCGTGTTGATCACGGTGTTTTGGAATGCCAGATCCTGGAATTTGACAAAGTTCCAAACTGAGTTGCGCAAGCAATTTTAGGTGATCGGCGTGGTGTGCGCAAGCCTTTTTGAATGATTGACACACGTTTTCCATGTGCGACTAAATCGTTGTTGATTGCAGGAATGAGATATATTCTAGCTCGACTCCGAGCGTGTTGCGACTTCGACCAAATCACCTTATGCTTTTTGATGACACTCTCGAGACTCAAGCACGTCACTAGCCATAAACTTGACGTGTGACTGCTACATGTCAACAAAAACTGGTAGCTAAGTTCTGATACTATATACACAGCAGAACTGATACTTAAAAACTGGTAGTCAATTTATAATACCGTGCATACCGTTAAACTGATACCTAAAAAAGCCCGTAACTTTGTTCTTGACATTATTTTCTTGTAAATATTAAGATAAGTTTGATGAATAAAAAACCATTGATCTTATGTTTACTTAGACTATTTTGAATATACAAATCCCACTCTACGTCATTTGAAAATAATTATGTTGATGGCTGCAGCAATGTCGACGTTTATTTTCGGATTTCCTAGCAAGTAACGTTGCACCTTGGGTAGTATATTAGAAACTTGCTGTAACGACCCAGATTTACTGGTTAATTTATTTTGAATATTTAATATTATTTTAAATATTTTGTTAATAATATAAATTGATTTTTATATTTTCTTATCGATTTAATAATCGAAATACGATTTATTTCGAATATTTATAATTTTCGAAATACGAGAATCTGATACAATTTAATTCGAATTTAAAGCAGAGTCAGAATGATTCAAATGATTAATATGAATTTTGTTTGAATTAAAAACGATAATAATAATTTATTATCGAAGAATTTATTTGTTGGAATCTAAATTTATATTATATATTAATTTATTTTGGTTATTTATATATAAGTTTAAATTTAATTTCAAAATATATTCTGTTGAGCTCAGAATACCGTTATTACATTTAAATGTCGGTCTATACACTAAATTAGCAATTTGTGATTTAAATTAATGGACCCGGAGATATTTGATTGTGGATAGGTTCAAAATCAAATCGATATCCATCTAAAAAGAATAAATATCTCTTTATATCGAATCAAATTTAAATAGAAATCAAATCGCGTTTAAATCAAGTCAAATCGAATTAATTAAATGTGTACTTAAGCTATACACCTATAGTGTACCACGTAGGCTAAATTTCTTTAGTGACCAAGTATTCATCGTTATAAAATCACGATTTTTCCCTCTTGGTTATTTTCATTTTTTCGAGCTTCTTTAAATCAGAGTCTTCAAAAAATGACCACTGTCAAAAGTAAAACAGCAATTGAAGTCGCTGTTATCTTTAAAATGGTTTCCATCCTCTTTCAAAATGAAACAGTGAAATCAAAGTCCCCATTTGTTTTTATTAAATCCTTCCAAATCCAAATCTATCGAAAATAAAATAAAGAGAAATCGCAATTCAAAAATCAAGACCCATATGCGATTCCCAGAAGCTTGACATCACTACAAGCAATAATGAATCAGAAGGCGCTCGAGTATAGGTGTAAGACAATGGGTTCGATCGTAACTGAATGGAGTTTGCGGAAGGGTTTTCGACATGTATGTAGTGGACGAGGCACGATGGTTTTAGGAAAAAGATGGTGAGTTCGACGGAGTATTTGCTGAGTTGGACTTCGAACTGTCAAGCTAGGGTTACGATTTTAGTTTTAGGGTTGTCGATGTTCTATTTCGTGGGTGTCTCGATGGTTGAAGGAACAAATCGAGGTGAAGGGGAACACCTGCGATGGAATTTTAGCAACAGTAAAGCCATAAATCAATGTCTGTCTGCTACAGGGAGTATGGAGTGGTATACGAAAATGGCAGTGGGAATACCAGTGTGCATTTAATTTGAGAGGGTTTAGATGTTGGTTTGTGGTTTATTGTGGTGATAGGAGATGATGAAGTCTATAGTTTGATGGATGAACTCATTTCAAGAGGTCAGTATGGTGGATGTCGGGCTGATGCTATAATAGATGGTCAAGATTTCAGTATTTGCAGTAAACGTAGGAACTAGAGGTGAATTCTTATTTAAAATTTTTAGTATGTTAGTTAAAACTAAAATTTGTGTACTATTAGAAAGAAATGTCGTCTACCACTAATTTGGAATTGGGAAAATATAAAGTAAGTTATTTAGCAAGGCATTTTATAAATTGTAAATTAGAAAAATAAATAAATAGTGTAAACTGAAATTGTTAGTTATTCGACCAGGAAGTGTAGAATTGTAAAATTTAATTTTTTTATATAAGACCTTGTTAAGAAAATTCATTTGCTTATATTTAAAATTCGAATCTTTGCTTAGGCAAGGATAAATCGAATGGTATCGTTCGTGAGGAGTTCAGAGCCTAAAAGAAATCAATGAAAGGAAATTGGAATAGGTGCAAGTGCAAAATAAAAAAAAACCATAGTGAGTAAATCTCAATCAATTTATTATTTAGAATTATTTTTAGTCGTTAAAAATAATTGATGGTCGTTTGGTTGCATTAAAATATTTCTGTGGCTATTATTAAATATATATTAGTTATTTAGGATTGGTGGTTGTGGTTATTATATACATATATTAGTGATAGGATAGTTCCTGCAGTACTATTAGCGGATGCCCGCAGTATCATTAGCGGATGACCCTATGCGCCCCACGCTATGATAGTGGATGACCTTCTATACAGCGATATCCTGCCTTGAAGCAGGATGAGTATTATTTATGTTGGCTAACGTCCGTGGATGTAGGAAAATAGGTTGGAGGAATCCAACTGGATTCCTCAAATATTATTATTTATTTGTTTCATATGTATTATCATATATGATGTGTTAGGAAACCTATGATTGATAATTGAGTGGTTTAGGGTGTTTAAATATCACTGGGGCCTGAATATTGATTTATAAAAATAGAGGGAAATGGATTTTGAGATTTAAAAGGAAAATTCTAATTTTCGAAAAATAGAATTTGAATTTCAAATGGGATATGAAATACTAACTTGTTTTGAATAAATAAAACAAGTATTGAATTTATAAACGATGTTATAAATTAAATAATACAGGAAAAACAAGTATTGAAAATTTATAAACGATGTTTATGAATTAAACAAGTGTAGGGAATTGAAGCAGATTTATAATTGATGTTTATAAATAACATGGAATAATTTTCCATGGTTAATGCATAGGGATTGGGATGAATTTATAAATGGTGGTTTTAAATGAGATGGATAATTATCATTGGATAATTGAAAATTTAAATTCAAATGTGAATATAAATTAGAATTGGAAATCATTTTAAATAGAAAACAATGAAATCTATTCTGATAATCGGAATGTAAATTTAATTGGACAATTAAAATGGATTGTGCCGAATTTATAAAATAAATTATATTCAAAAAGGATATTAGAATTATGTTAGATAGAAACTAAAATAAAATATGTAAATTAGTTACAAGTACAAGTTATAATAAATAGACTATTCCAAAATAAGATTTTGGTTATAAATAGATTTCGAAAGGGACTTGTTTAAATGTAAAACAAGTAAATGTATAAACAATGTTATAAATATGGTGAATTAATTATCAAGAGATAATTGGTAACTTTAAATTCAAGTATGAATTTAAAAATAAAATTTGAAATCATTTAGAAAAGAGAATGACTTCTTTTATTTCGGAATTCAGAATATAAAGTAAATTGGCATTTCGAACTTCAATTGAGTATATAGAACTCAATTTAAGTCGAAATTATTTGAAACAAAAATATGAAGTTGTTAATTACTGAATAAAATTAACTAGTTTGAAGAATAATTAGTTAATGGAGTTTGAATTGAAATTGGGCTTTGGATAAGTAAATTGGGTTTTGTAAATTTATATTCAGAATCGAATATGAAACTCGAGTTGAAAAATGGATTTTGATTGGTTTATAACCAAATTAAAAATAATGTATGAACATGATATGTTCAATTAAAAAGTGGAATAGGCAAAAGAGCTAATTAAAGAATAAATTAGCGAATTGAGTTAAAATGGCCAGATTAAATTGGAATAAATTAAGAATGGACGTATATGGGTTAGACATGTACGGAATGAAGTGTATAAAGATTTTAATTCGAGTGCCTAACAAAAAGGCACACGATTAAATTCCATATGAGTTTTTATGCGCCGAATCGGCAAGCCACTTGGATTTTTGATTTTCTTTTTGGATGGAAAGGCCTAGAGAGGCGAGTTAAGGTTTGAACTATTGACCGGTACAAAGGAGGTTATGGCGAAATTTTCCGAAAATTTATGGAGATAGAATATTTTTAAGAAAAACTGATAACTAGAAATCAATATATCGATATATATGGAATTCGATAATGAAAAGAACTTAAAATAGAATATTATAAACAAAAAGGAAATCTATAATTAAATCTGGTAAAAATAGAAAGAGGAATGTATATACGTTTTAAAAATGAATAACTAGTTTGTATGGTGTTGATTATTCAAGTTAAGTGGTCTTGTCTGTTTTGAAGTTAATGATGTTTTCAGTCAAGGTCCGAGAGGTAATTATACCCAAACTTGATTGATTTCTTTTTTAACTGATAAATAGCAAGATTCAGTCTCGAAGATAAATGTTTGAGTAAGATTAGTTGAATGCAGTATATTGGGTTGTTGTAAGGATGTTTTACACAACATTCGTTTTAACCCAAGGAAGTGGAATTTTGGAAAATAATAATAAATATTTCCTAAGTATGGAAACAAACGAGTCGAGAAGAGAGATAAGTAATTGGAATGTTTTCCAATTATAAATAGAAGATATTTTCTACATATACAAAATAAAAGGAGTCAATATATGGAAATGTTTTCCTAATAATGTAAGAGGCCATGATGATTTAAGAAAATATTTGGTTAACAAATATTGATCAGGAAACGGAGAAGTGATTAATTAATAAAAATATTAATTAAGGGGCTCAGCGATTGTTTGATGCTTTGAATGAATGTTTGTTTTTCTTCGATAGTTAAATAACCGACCATCGAAGTGTTTGTCAATATCATTGTCAATATGGAGAGACCAGTTGGATTATTATCCGAGAACCACTCCATATTGGCAGTAGCGTATTAGATTTTATGAAGATAATCGAAGACGGTGAAAAGTCAAGGGCTTTTTCTATTAATGGAAATTGTGCCTTCGGTTTCGTTCATCCCAGAACGAACGTATATGGACGAATGTCTGACAGAGTATTTCCGATGACCGCATATAATTGTTCTATACAAATATATATATGGTGGCGGAGAATTTATTCTCTTAGCATAATATCCAGAATATATTTATGCAAATCAATTAATGATTAACGGCTCTGACAATGTGGCATTCAAAGTGATTGTGCTGTCAATGAATGATAAGTAATCGTAGCCTCAGGCCTCAACAGTCGGGAAATGACAAAAATCGGGCAGGCAGCATGGTTATGTGGGTAGCTTCCATTAGGGTGTATTATCACCTATCTAGAGAAATTCATTTAATTCCTTATTCTATTCAATGCTGTCCCATTTGGGAAACGGTTGTTGATCCCAACCGTTGGTGATATACATTCGATACACTCAAGCGAAATGAGTGGTCGGTTATGTGTGGCCGGGGTACAAGATGTTCTTGTTAAACCCAGTGTATTCTCCTCTAGGGATACACTATCGGAAGGTGGTTCCATACCTTGCCATAGTTGGAAATTCTTTGTCCAATAAGTGCTCGCGGTTTTGATTGTATATTATGTATATGGAGCGTGAGATGAAAGCGTTCCACTAGATTTCTATTTATTTGATTTAGACACTATTATAATATCAAAAGAGTTTTGATATAAATATTATCGTTTTCTTTCAAAAAGATTTTGAAAGTTGAATCAAGCGTTTTGGATTCTCATAAGAGAAAACCCCGTTCCGTGTTATACGGCATGGTCTTATGAGATATCATTTTATTTTCCCAAATTATTTTAAATTGTTTACTCATACCAGTCCCATGACTGACCCAGAGTTTATTTTGTTTTGTTTTACCTAAACTCTTGGGTGCCCAAATTTGTACGGACAGTCAAGTAGTTCAGGATTTTACAAATATATCTAAAGGAGCTTGGAGCAGGAGGCTTCAGTGTTAGATATACAATATTTTTATTTCTGCTATGTTGTAAGTGTTGTACTTTGATAATTGTATGTTATACAGTTAAAATTTTGTATTTCAAAAGTTATGATATATTATATTTTGTTCCGCTGCGATGTGAGATTCTGTGTTGTTGTTTCTGTTCTTCTTCTACCTTTTTCTTCTAAAAAAGATGATTAGTATTTCTGTGATATTTGGGTTGGACGTGTAATGTATGTAGTCAACTCAGATAGTACGGCTTTGCGGGCCATTACACTTACACAACTTTTTGTATGATATATAGCCTTCAAGTCCCATTTTACTTTGTAGCCTATCCGTCCTTTTTTCTTTTTTTCATTTGTATTTTTTTTTCAATTTAACCAAACTTATTACAAAATTAGTTCGCTTTCAAAACTATTTACGTTCATAATCCTATTTTGGCCGACTGGCAAGAACCGTGGCACAATTGTGAATTGCATCTGTTATAACGCAATTTGAACGTGCGTCAATGTATTTTTAATAAGAAGACATTGGCACAATTTCAAATTGTTGTGGTGTCCAAATGAAAGAAAAAAAATAGAATTAGCGCAATTTGTAATTGCACCAATAAATCTTGTCCAACTCAGCGTTAAGTTGGACAAAACATGACTATGAACATAGATAGTTTTAAAATGGGGTTATCTTTGTAATAAGTTTATGAAACAAGGCTAAACTGCAAAAAAAAAAAAAAAAAAAAAAACTTTTTTAACCTTAGGTATCTAGTCCTGGGCTAGTTATTTCTTAGGTGAGAAAAGGGACGTTACACTAAGTCTGTGCTCATGCATGTGATGGTACTTGTAATTTCATAATTTATTTCTTAGTAGTATAGCCAGTCCCCATAGTAAGTTGTATTTGGTCGTCATGATCATATGTTGCCAGTTTGACCGTTTCGTATTTGGCGAAATCTGCTCTGCATGTCGGGTAAGCTTGTCCGTTAGAATTGAAAAATGATAAATTGAATCGACCTGAGTAGGTCCAAATTCGAATATGAATTTGCTAAATTTCAGATAGAGCCTGAATAATGAAAAATAAATTAAAAAATCCAATCAAAACCAACCAAAATAATGCATTATTTACAAACGCAACTTTTGAGAAGGCGCAATCATGCGTTATTTGGAAAGGAGCATTATTGCGTTATTTTAATTGATGCAAAGTGAAATCACAAATTTAAAGTATAAATCATCATGTGGTATTTTGGATAACGCAAATTGCGGTTTTTGGGATGTCGTAACTTGCGCCTTTTCAAATATCGCTTTTACGTGTTTAACATCAACTACCCAGCCCTTTTTTCCTCACTTTCTAACTCTTCTAAAAAAGGAAAAAAAGAAAAAGAAACCCATAATCTCCACTCAGATTTTGAAATTAAATCCTTCATTAATTGTAGCTTAGATCATCAACAACTTTAGATTTACGTCAACAGTGTCGTACTCTTCGTCATTTGAATCATTACAAGGTATGAATTTCAAAACCCTAGACCCGTACGATAAAGAAACATCAATATTTGGTTCCTTCAATTCGAGTCTATCAATAGGAAGATACGTCCAAGACCATAGCTATAAACAAAATTTATGAAGAAACACTATGACATATACCTATAAAAAATGCGATGCAAAAATTCGTATGAACATAAATTACATGTATTAAAGAAGGACAACTTCCAAGTGAAGCGTTCTCCATCAAAGCGACCCTGGTATGCTCCATGTACGTGTATGCTGATGTAGCACTACCCCAAGAATATTGCCGACACTGATCAAAGTCCTCCAGAAAATGCAACCATCTAAGCCACACGCGAGTCTTCGAGTGATCGCAAATCAAACGTGAAGTAATGATATGAAGTATGAAAGCTCTAGCACGTGTTCTATCTGCTCTTGCATGGCATCCTGTGGAATGTCTGTCTGAAACTGCGTTCTATACCAACTAGTCACAATTTGCTCATTTCTCTGCCACTCCTCAGCGGGAGGAGTATTACCTAGAAGCCGCTGAAACATCTCCATATAGTCTCCTATCTCCGGATTCCTCAACGGAGCACCATCAATGGGCAAGCCAAGCAGGACCGCCACATCACTCAAAGTGATGGTTATCTCACCAACTCTAAGATGGAATGTGGATGTCTCTGGTCTCCATCTATCGACTAATGCAGTGATGAGATAACGATCCAGTTGGACGTAACTCAACCTGTGTACTAATAAGAATCCTGCACGATCAAGTAAAGCTAGTTCTCTAGGATGAGTGGAGGTCACTAAGTCAACAGAAGATGTGTGATCTATGATCTTAACTAGATTTTTAGTCTGTAAAAAGATTAAAGCACACTATAAGAAATACATACAAATAATTGAAAAGTAAAATTACGTCAAAAAACAAATAACGTACAAACATACCAACATCAAATCAAAATTGCTCGTTCTATGCCTTTCTTGCAAGTACAGAACACTACAATCAACAGATCCCGATTCCATCTCAATGATCTCTGCACATATCATATTTTCAACTACATAAGTGCTACAAATAAATGGCGAACAAAACCACATACATATTGAAAACTATAAGATTTCAACTACATTGATCACATGAAACCAAATACTAGCTTATTCACAAGTTTCCTCAATCATAAAAAACCCTAGATTTCTAAAAGGTTCAAATAAATTGTTTTTATACCTTCTGTAGCTTCTTGTGCTGACGAGCTTGCCATGATATCGAATTTTGATCAAAAAAACTTAAATTTTGGTGTTATGGGGCAAAATTAGGGTTAGGAGGCTTTTGGGTTCGGTTTGGAGGAAATTGAGGGAGTGAAGACGTGAAGAGGAAGAGAGCTGTTGCTCTTTGTATACCCCGTGTAGGAGCGCCATTCGAGATGATGCAAATATGCGTCATCTCGCGCTGATTGAGTTTTTTTTTATAAAATAAATTCTATGCGCTATCCCAAATAATGCATGGTTGCGCCTTCTCTAAAGCCGCGTTCTGTAAATAACTGTTTTTGCGTGCGTGGTCAAAATCAGACTACGACCGTAATAAGGTTTAAAAGCAGGCTAATTCAGTGATCAATTTTTAAAAGGTGGCCGAATTGAAAAAATATATTTGTGACTAGCATCTCTTTCCCCTTTCTATGTATCTGCGTATCTTAGTTTTCCATGCACATTAGCAATTATACGAATACAATTTAGAATCCCCCATTGCTTACCTACTTTGCCTACTCTCAAATCAGAAAGATAATTGTAAGTGTTTTATTCGTCGACCATCTTTTTTGTTTGCCCCGTGCTCATTTTTTCTTTCATATACGATACGAAGATCTCAGTGTAATTTTCCCAGTGTTTTTATAACCTGACCCTGCCGCGGTCCGATCTCGAATAACCCTGAATCTTGGACCATCACAGCGCGGAACTCAATCAGACCTCATTCATGCATGAAACCTGGTTGGACCTTCAAACCAACGGTCCAACCTTCAATTTTACAGGGTTAAACCGCGGTTTTTTATTTTTCCTACTTCTTATTGTGTATTTCTCTTTGATCATTTCATCTTTTGTATTGTTTTGAAAATAACAACTAAAATATTTTAAAAAATCATAATTGTTCCAACATCTAAACTGTAAACTTATCGTTTCGTTCTAAAGAACGTGTGTGTTTATTTGCGCTCTTCCTATTTAATTATATCATGCAATGCATTAGTTAGTGAAAAAATAGATGACTTTCAAATTTTATTATTCATTTGTTTGAGTACACATAACTTGATTATTCATATTTTCACTATTAACAAGCATGTGCGGTTGTTGATGGTTCGATCGGTCAGACCTTCAAAACCTTGGACCCTGAGTCATCACGGTTTGACCGACGGTGCGGCTATGAAAACATTGAATTTTCCCCATCGCGTACCATGCGTTTGATCAAATGCTTGACTCGACATTGTCGATTAGGTGTTTGATAGAATACACATAGGTAGAATATATTAGATGTTTGTAGGTAGTTTAAATATTTAGGATTTTATTACCGATATTTGTCTTTTAACTGAACTCATTTTGTTTTCTTCTTATCTTAGTCAGCCATGTCCTCCGATGAGTCTCCTAGTCCCTCGAGTGACTGGTAGTATAGTTTCCATGATTTAACACTCAGAGCTGAATAGGGCCTGCTGGAGATAGGCTTGCCTGTTGGAGATAGGCTTTATATCTGGCATGTATCTATTTTCTTCAGTTGACGAATTCTTATGACATCTCTTAGTGTTTAAATGTTTTGATGGAAAAAACCAATATCTCTTTATGTTCCGTAGCATAAATATCAGAGTTAACCATGCAAGATGGTTTGTCTACTAGATGCACAGAATTACTTTTAATAACTAAACTTGTAATCAAACCATTGAAGCTAAACTTCTTCGATACTCATGTACAGCAAAATAAAATAAATCTCTAATGGATGATGTTTTTGGATGCAGCCTGGCACTGCTGTGATGGAAAATTCCTATTATCTAATTTTGTTTCTAAAATCTTTTTGTCCTTAATTGAATAGAAAAATGAAACTTCAGTCATAAACGCGCTATTATAACATACAACTGATTCAGATAGACACTGGTTTGCCTTCTATTCTACAACAATGGCAGCACCAGCTTAGCTTTCTCTTTCATTGGGTTTCCTTGAATAATGGACAATGTCTTATCGTCCAAATCAATTAGCACAGTGCACAATGTGTATAATTTGGGACCTGAAGCATAATGCAACCGTACCGTAGTAAGAAATGATTAGCTCCTTGGGAAAATAATACAGAACCAATGGCATGTGTTTGGAATACTCCATTTAAAATTTCAGAGCTGAGAAGCACCTGTCATGTATATAGGATACTCTTTATTTGAGTTATCTCCCAGCAAATTGAGCACGTCCTGTTTAGAATTTGTAGGAAGTAGAGCTGCTCTCGTTTGTCTGCATAGTGAACTCTCATTCTCCTCCTGCATTATCATTGCTTTATAAATCAGATATCAAGTTCTAAATTTCACATAACTTGTGTTTATGTTCACCTGCTGTACAGTGAGGTGAAGATACATATTTGCATGGAAATAGGGGAGACCTCCAGCTTCATGAACAGAGAATCTGTTCCCCGATGCAGTTTCGACGTTCATTATTCTGCGAGCTTTAACATCTACTAGGTTATAACTATGGCCAACACTGATATTGGCAGATCGAACTCTCTGTTGCAAATGAAATGAAATTCTCCATCAGCAACTAGGTAAAACTTCTTTGATAACCGTACTACTTCATATTTCAGTATTTTGTTTACAAACATGTCTCACATTCAAAGCATCATCAAGACTGGTTGCTTCTAGTAGGTCTCGAGATATGAAATTCCGCCCCGTTCCATTAAATGATATTTCATTGTTTGTTGGAGGTACCGAATCAAGCGTGAATGCCTAAAATGTCACACACACACACATGTACCATTACTAGTTTCTCATCAGTATAATTACTCAAATGTAATATGAAAAGACAAAGGGTTGAGCAATTATATACCAGTCCATAGTTGTTAAAACCAAATGCACAGCTTGGAAGCTCTCCTGCGTAAGTGTAGGCCGTGAAAATTGTACCACATGGCAGTCTCGCCCTCACCAAGTAACTGCTGATTCAAGAAACATAGGTTTTATTTCTTTAGACTATATGTCAAATTTTATTCCTTTTTTTCCCTTGCTGCTTTAACTAAGCTACATAAATTCGGTGCTAGTAAGAACCTACGTATGTCCAACTAGTGCAATATTTCCATCTTCATTATGTCCAAGTATCGCCATTGAATCGTTAACTACCATAACATCTGAACAATCCTCACTTGCTGTGTCTGATATGGCATTTTCAGTTATAAATGGGAGTATCTCCTTTCTAAAGTTCATCAAAATTATCTGCTCAAGGAGATCAGTTACACAGCAAAGCTTACCCAGAGCCTTAAAACAGCAATGAAGAAATATAAAAAATGGATGTGTAGCACCTGAAGAAAAGGGATGCCACTGCCTTCCGCTGTGCCCAAGAGCTCATCCCAGTATCTCGGAAATCTCTTCTTGTTACTAGTGCACAGTGTATCAATGAGACGTTTGCCCTGAGGGGTATGAGCAAATGGGATGAGTTGGTTTTGAAGAATAAGATCCTTTGAAGCTCTGCTTCTTATCAGGTCGGAAAATTTCTGTCCGATAAGGAAACCCAACTTGTAGTGATCTTTACATGGTTCCACAATGAATATTTCCAGCATTTTTTTCCTTTTTTTTTTTTTTTTTTTTCCTCTCTCTTTTTTTTTTTTCTTCTCTTTTCCTTCTCCTTTTATTCGATTTGCCGAGTTTCAACTAAAAATGTTAGGTATTTACTTGATGAGAGGATACAATCTTATGTTCAGGATAATACATCTTATCTTCAAATATAGTAATAGTTATGAGAGCAACTTGGGATAGAAGATGGAAAGTGAAAGCCTATGTGTCTTATATGGACGGAGACAGTACTGTTAGTGTTAGGGTGTTACGTTTGCTATTCCAAATGTTATTTGAATATATGTTGGATTTTCCCATTCATGGAAATTGGTTTAGAGGTGACGGTAGGAAACGGGTGAAAAAAAATTATATTGAAATTTTAGTAACTTAGTTATAGGGCACCAACATTATATTTGTTTCTGATTTTAACCACACTTGTGAATACAATGAGATCCAAGTATCAAAATCTTTTTTATTTTGTTCACAAATGTATATATTACAAGAAAGGATAGAAAAGTACAAAACCTTTTTTTTTTTTTTTTTTTTTTTTTTTTTTTTTTTTTTTTTTGTAAAAAACTATATAGCTTTCCATGTTTATTTCCCGGAATGTGAAATACAAATTGTTACTATTAAAATCATTTTCAAATTATTATTTGGAAACACATAAAAATCCAATATGGAAATTCTCAAACAAAAAGAAGTATTTGGAAAACAAATATAAAAGTTTGATATATTCCACATACAACTGTTTCAATACCTTAGCTCAATAAAATGTTGGTGCGGAGTCAAAAAGTAAATTCTTTGGATGACACTTTCTTTAAGACTTCATCTGTCCTCACTATTCATTTAAATAAATAAATGGATGTTGTGAATTAAGCCAAATCGTCTTCGGAGATACAATAGAGTCAACATAATTATTCTCTTTAATCGATTGTGATAACACCATCGAAATTGATTCAAAATATCTCATGAACTGATTGCAATAACAAGAGTATCAAGTTTATGATTTGTAGCTTCAAAAATGCAAAACAGTATTGAAAGAAATAAGAGATGGGAAGAAAACAAGGAAACTGCATTTGCGATGATTTTTTTGGCGTTTCTGCTTTCAGGAAGAGGAGAACGTTTTGAAACAACTTTTAGGTGTTGCAAATCTTTCTGTTTGTAACACTCGCGTCTTCTATCTACACGGTGCTTTCTTTCATCCAAATTCAAACATCCCTCCCCATCATTTCAACAGTCGCGCTTCTCGACATTTTCATCCATTTAAATTCAAAATTTGGACTTGTTAATGAGTTCAGTTCTGGTCTGTTTTAACTAGAATAATTTTATCAAAAATATAATTTAGACCAAATCCGACCTGGTCCGTTCAATCGGGCAGATGCACATGTGTAGTGGTTACGCATGGTTCTTGTGATGACCCCAAACTTCCACGGAGTGAAAGTAAGGAATAATCATTTGAAATACAACATAAATATAACAATACAGATCACAGATACAACATAGTATTGGAAAACTATAGAATAACAACATCATAGCAGCGGAATATGAATGTCATCAAACGCAGAATCCCACAGTCACAGAGTATTAAATTATTACATCAAGTTTCAGCAAAAGGAAATAGTTTCAACTTCAAAATAGAACAACATGAAATAAAGTAAGTTTGGGAGTCTCAGAGTCTAAAGATAAAAGATGAAAATAAAGATAAATGAGAGATAGTCTTCATAACTCCAAATCATCACCTCAACTAAGCAACACCAAGAAAGCTCCTAAGACGGCGACTCCCAAGAGAGTGAAACCTGTTACTTGGCTGCCCGTGTGGAAAAGAGGGCACCCGAGTTTGCAAAGGTGAAAACAAACTACAAGTCAGTCATGAGACTGGTGTGAGAATTTTTAACTAATTTAACTAATATTAATAAGGCAAATCCAAAGACCACGCTGCCAACGCAGAATGGGTTTATTCCAATGGATTGCCGTGCATAATTTAAAGTGACAGAACAAACAGATAAATAAATCGTGAAACAACGCAATGTTTTTTTTGAAAAATGGAATCACCATAAGACTCAAGTCCCATCACACAATGCAACGCAAACCAGAGGATAGAGTTTTCCCTTATGGTGATTTAACATGCTAAATACGAGTTTAATATTATTATTAGTGTATATAAAAAAACATTTCAAAATAAATATATCAATCCTAGAAAGCATAGCTACCATATACTATGCCTCCGTACTAGTAATACAATCAAATCCGTAGGGTCGTATTTGGACTTTGGGTTTCCATCATGAGTCAAGGCTAGGGAGGAGCTCCTTACCAATTCGAGACACTCTAGTTAATGTCTCAGGATCCCCCCAGAGAACCCTTGGAAAGCTGCAGGGCCGGTCCACACTTGCGGTTTGTGGATTAGTTATTCCTGAACACACGTTTCCCGGTCCTATAGGACCTAACATCCGAGGCGCCTCACATAAGTAAATATCATCCAGTTTAAGCACTGACACTACTTCTAGCTAGAAAGAAACGTGTTGCTCTCCCTGCGTTCCCTTCTCCCGTTTTAGACTCCGCCGGCGTGTGAGGCTCGCGAACTCACGCTATACACAAAGCTATGCCTAAACAGGCTATGCTTTGATCATCCCACAAGGCCTGTTTTTCAACAAAGCCTTATCATATGCATTTTAGCATGCCACATCGTCAATCCATACCATACAATTGATTTCTACCAACATATAACCTCTAAGCTCGTACGTCTCAGAGAAGGGTGTAAAACACCAAGCAGATATATATTGAGCAGAGATCAACGGATACAGTATAAAGGAATACAACGTCAGACATACAATCCATTTATATGCTTATGCTCTGGGTCTGAGCGAAAGCCAAATCCGTTCAATCAACATGTTCGTTTGGACAATGACCATGACCTTGAATTGGGAGCAAGTCAATTCAGGGTCTCAATCGCTGTCCTCTCGATGGGAAGATTGACGGTCTTCATTCGCAGTCTTCCACTTCAATTCTTAACGTCGTTTGATTACTTGGAATGAGATTAACTCGGACTTTCCAAATAATTCTCACATATATATAACGAAAATTCTTCCTTATCGTTATTTTTATTTTATAACGATTAATTCCTATTTTTAATTAATAAAAATAATTAAATCCTTATTTAACGACGCTTCGGGTCAATGGGCGACTCCGGCGCTGTTTTCAACCAATTCTGATTTTTACATTTCTCAAAATCTAACCGTTGGATTTTAACATAGTTTATAATGTTGGAAAGATTTTTCCAAGACGGTCCTAAGGGTTCCAGTTTAAGGAAAATCCGACGGTCGGATCTTTTTGTATAGTCGTTTAAAGGTACAATTTCAAAACGCGAACTACCGCGCTTGTTTCGTTTAATTTTAATTATATTTATATATAAACATATAAATATAATACGTTTAACTTTTTATTTATAAAAATGTAAATTCTATTACAACGTCCACTTCCATTCTTTCATCCCTTTATTCCTTTATTTACATGAAAAATGTAAAATTCCTATCTTTTAATTGCATTATATAATTTTCTTTTTAATTACATTGTAACTGTAATTAATTTTACAGTGAAATTTTTTAACTTTTTAAATTACATAAAAAATGTAACTTTCATAACCGTGCCAATCTTTATCTTTTAAAGTTACATTAAAAAGATGGATTTGATTCTAATGTCCAATTCTTCTTCTTAATTACATTAAAATGTAATTTTCAATATAATGTAAAATTCCTACTTTTTCAATACATATAGAAGTGTAAATTTTCTTACAATGCAATTTCCACCTTTTTAGTTACATATAAAAAATGTAATTTTCCTTCCAATGTAAATCCTCATTCTTAATTTAGATATAAAGATGTGATTTTATATTTACATAGAAATTCTATTCCTTTAATTAAAAAAATAATTTTATCTTTGCGGCATAAATTTCATGTCTTTTAATTACATAATAATGTAATTTTCTATGCGGCGTAAATTTCATGTCTTTTAATTACATAAAAATGTAATTTTCTATGCGGCGTAAATTTCATGTCTTTTTATTACATAAAAATGTAATTTTCTTTGCGGCGTAAATTTCATGTCTTTTAATTACATAAAAATGTAATTTTCTTTTACAATGTAAATTCTAATCTTTAATTACATAATAAAAATGTAATTTTATTTTCAATGCAAATTTCCAACTTCTAACTACATATAAAAATGTAATTTTTTATTACACCGCAAATTCTCATCTTCTAATTACATATAAAAACGTAATTTTTATTTTACAATGCAAATTCATACCTTAATTACATATAAAAATATAATTTTTATTTTACAATGTAAATTCATACCTTAATTACATATAAAAATGTAATTTTTATTTTACAATGTAAATTCATACCTTAATTACATATAAAAATGTAATTTTTATTTTACAATGTAAATTCATTCCTTAATTACATATAAAAATGTAATTTTTATTTTACAATGTAAATTCATACCTTAATCACATATAAAAATGTGATTTTTATTTTACCGTCATATTCCACTTTTTATTTACAATGAAAAGATAGGATCTTTTCATACCGTTGACATTTTCACTTTTATTCGCAATAAAAATTGGATCTTTTCATACTGTTAACAAATTCATTTTATATTTATTTGCACATAAAATATAAATAAACATGTGATTCGGACTTACAATTTAATATCATAAAATAAACATGAGAATCTAATAATCTGCTTTGAAGGAACAAATTATTTTAATCCAACGACTGTACTCGAACGATAATTTTTGATGACACTATGTCAATAAAAGGATCACAACACATATGATATTAAAAATTTCTAATCTTATTCGATTCTTAAGCCCGATGATATTTTTAATTGGATTAAAAATTTAGCTTAATCCAATTTTTATACAACATGATGATAATTATTGGATCTATACAGATCTATGTAAACAACCACAGATCTAAAGCAAAGCACATCAAATCAACCCAAACAACATCAATAATCTTATCATGTCACAGATCTAATCTATTTTCTATTCAACTGAATTAATTAACTAGAGAATAATAATTAACTTGATCTAATTATTTAAAATAGAATCTCTCCTTGATTAAAGCAGAATCAAAAATCCCAATAAATTCAGAAATGGTCACAATCAATTTCGGCAATCTCTATACGTCCTCACGGTTCCTTCGGATCTGAAATTATCAAATTCGGAGTTCGTATGAATTAATTATCAATTTTTGAATAATATTTACTTTTTAACAACTGCAGTTGCCACAGACAAAAGCGTGGCAAAATCTAAAATGAATTTCATACCTTTATTTTCAGTTTTTGTTCAAAACATTGATCTGGATTTTCAGGAGATATAAGCAACGGTTTGCAGAACAGTTTGTTGGATGTTGTAGGGCTTGGAGAGGGGGATCGGCGCCTGGAAAGGGGGGAGGTGCGGTTCGCCGTGGAGGGCCTGGGGGAGGCTGAACGGCGGCGACTTCGGGGTGCTGGTGCGGCAGCTACATGGTACGGGGGGTGCTGAATTTGGTATGGAATTGAAGAGCACGAGAAACTCTTCGAAAAGTTGTACTACGGCTTGTTCTGAAATTAAGTGAGGAGGGAGAAATCGGAGGAAGAAATTCTGAAGGGGATAGGTTCGGCAGCGTGAAAACATTGGGGAAGAAAGGTACAGTACATGCGTATTTATATGTGTATTTTAGGGTATTTTCTTTTTGTTTCAATTCAATTAATTCCAGAAATTAGGGTTTCTCCGTCCGATCTCCAAACGGAGCCCAACGACTGTCGAACAATAGTTTTGACGTCTTCTGAACGCAATGGCGCTAGTGTCGAAGTCCAATTCTGAAGTTTACAGCATGTTTCTTTTATTTTTAAAATAAATCTTTTTAATACTAATTCGAACGTACACTTTAATTTGCCGGGGCCACAAACTGACTCCGAAAAATCCAAAAAAATTATTTCTGGCTTTCTTATGACGATACGGTCCGAACAAAATTAATTTCATCGAATTCTGAGACTGTTTGAAAAATGTTTATTTTTCAGTCGATTAAATTTGACTGAATTGAACAAAACACATTTTCCTCTGCCACACTCACATATCAACTCGGAAAATTCTAAAAATTGAAACCTAGCAATAATTTGACATTCCAGTTCCAACAAAAGTGGTTTCGTCAAAAACGGACACTGTTTGAAAAATGACCATTTTTAATTATTTAATAATTATTTAAAATTGGAAATTTTAAATCTGGACTCAATTTCCAAAAATAAAATTTTCAAATTGATTCAGATTTTCTGCGTTGTTACAATCTCCCCCACTTAAGAACTTTTCGTCCTCGAAAAGGAAAAGGAGAAATATAAGAGTAGGCACCAACACAGAGAATGTTTTTAACAGAAATAGTACCACCTAAAACATCAGGCTTACCTGCTCCTTCAGATGAAGTAGGTGCGGAAGAAGATGGTGCACTTGCTCCCTCGTACACATGGGCAACTTGGGAACTCCTCAATAATGGACAATTAAGTTTGATGTGACCCTTTTTATGGCAGTTACAACATCTTCTAGTGTCCTCTCTTCTGGCCTTCTTTGGATTCCCGTAGTCCTTGCTATAATGTCCAAACTTCTGACAGTGGTAGCATTGCTGCTTAGTCTTACCTTGAGTCTTAGCGACTCCAGAACCACTTCCTTCAGTCTTCTTCTCGGGTTGCTTCCCTTTATTATTGTTGGCCAAGCCCCTTTCTCTATCTTGCTGTGAACTCTTCTTGTCCTTCTCTTCATAGCGACGGGCAAACTCATCATGAAGCCTTTCCACCTCTTGCCTTGCAGTATACTCTTCATTAAACAACTCTTTAAATTTGGTCCAAGTCATATTTTCTTCATCACCTCCTATATTGACCTCTTCCCACCAAAGCTGTGCTTCGCCTTGGAGCATCCATGAAGCCACAAATCTCTTCTTTTGATCTTCCAGTTCTAACGATCTAAATATCTTTTCACAATTCTTAAGCCAAGCCTGAACCTGTATCACGGTCTTTGTACCTGTGAACGGAACTTCATCTAAATTCTTAAAATCCTTCACTACCCTCACCAAGTCAAAGGACTGCGGTGGTGGTGATAGTGGCTGTTGAACTGTGGGCTCCTCCGTTCCTATATCATTTTGCCCCATTGCTCTAACTCTAGTAGTTCTAGCGTCATAAGTACTCATTTTTAGTTAGTTTTGTACGATCAAGGAAAGAGTCAGAACAACTATAATGGTGATTTGAAGAAATGATAGGATAGAAGGATGGATAAAAGGATGGCGATAAAATGACTGACTATTATGTATTCTCATGAAATGTTCGCCATAGAAAATTGTGATTCTATGTAAACGAATCATTATAAATATGTTATATTCCAAAGCTATGTTTAACTAAAGCTTTGATACCAACTGTGATGACCCCAAACTTCCACGGAGTGAAAGTAAGGAATAATCATTTGGAATACAACATAAATATAACAATATAGATCACAGATACAACATAGTATAGGAAAACTATAGAATAACAACATCATAGCAGCGGAATATGAATGTCATCAAACACAGAATCCCACAATCACAGAGTATTAAATTATTACATCAAGTTTCAGCAAAAGGAAATAGTTTCAACTTCAAAATAGAACAACATGAAATAAAGTAAGTTTGGGAGTCTCATAGTCTAAAGATAAAAGATGAAAATAAAGATAAATGAGAGATAGTCTTCATAACTCCAAATCATCACCTCATCTAAGCAACACCAAGAAAGCTCCAAAGACAGTGACTCCCAAGAGAGTGAAACCTGTTACTTGGCTGCCTGTGTGGAAAAGAGGGCACCTGAGTTTGCAAAGGTGAAAATAAACTACAGGTCAGCCATGGGACTGGTGTGAGAATTCTTAACTAATTTAACTAATATTAATAAGGCAAATCCAAAGACCATGCTGCTAACACGGAACTGGTTTATTCCAATGGATTGCCGTGCATAATTTAAAATGACAGAACAAACAGATAAATAAATCGTGAAACAACGCAATGCTTTTTTTGAAAAATGGAATCACCATAAGACTCAAGTATCATCACACAATGCAACGCAAACCAGAGGATAGAGTTTTCCTTTATGGTGATTTAACATGCTAAATATGGTAAATATGAGTTTAATATTTTTATTAGTGTATATAAAAAAAACACTTCAAAATAAATGTATCAATCCTAGAAAGCATAGCTACCATATACTTTGCCTCCGTACTAGTAGTACAATCAAATCCGTAGGGTCGCATTTGGACTTTGGGTTTCCATCATGAGTCAAGGCTAGGGAGGAGCTCCTTACCGATTCGAGACACTCTAGCTAATGTCTCAGGATCCCCCGCAGAGAACCCTTGGAAAGCAGCAGGGCCGGTCCACACTTGCGGTTTGTGGATTAGTTATTCCTGAACACATGTTTCCCGATCCTATAAGACCTAACATCCGAGGCACCTCATTCCATCATCCACATAAGTAAATATCAGCCAGTTTAAGCACTGACACCACTTCTAGCTAGAAATAAACGTGCTGCTCTCCCTGCGTTCCCTTCTCCCGTTTTAGACTTCGCTGGGGTGTGAGGCTCGCGAAGTCACGCTATACACAAAGCTATGCCTAAACAGGCTATGCTTTGATCATCCCACAAGGCCTGCTTTTCAACAAAGCCTTGATCATATGCATCTTAGCATGCCACATCGTCAATCCATACCATACCATTGATTTCTACCAACATATAACCACTAAGCTCGTACGTCTCAGAGAAGGGTGTAAAACACCAAGCAGATATATATTGAGCAGAGATCAACGGATACAGTATAAAGGAATACAACGTCAGACATACAATCCATTTATACGCTTATGCTCTGGGTCTGAGCGAAAGCCAAATCCGTTCAATCAACATGTTCGTTTGGACAATGACCATGACCTTGAATTGGGAGCAAGTCAATTCAGGGTCTCAATCGCTGTCCTCTCGATGGGACGATTGACGGTCTTCATTCGCCGTCTTCCACTTCAATTCTTAACGTCGTTTGATTACTTGGAATGAGATTAACTCGGACTTTCCAAATAATTCTCGCATATATATAATGAAAATCCTTCCTTATCGTTATTTTTATTTTATAATGATTAATTCCTATTTTTAATTAATAAAAATAATTAAATCCTTATTTAACGACGCTTCGGGTCAATGGGCGACTCCGGCGCTATTTTCAACCAATTTTTATTTTCACATTTCTCAAAATCTAACCGTTGGATTTTAACGTAGCTTATAACGTTGGAAATATTTTTCCAAGATGGTCCTAAGGGTTCCAGTTTCAAGAAAATCCGACGGTCGGATCTTTTTGTATAGTCGTTTAAAGGTACGATTTCAAAACGCGAACTACGCGCTTGTTTCGTTTAATTTAATTTAATTTAATTTATATCTATATATAAATATAATACGTTTACCTTTTTATTTATAAATATGTAAACTCTATTACAACGTCCACTTCCATTCTTTCCTCCCTTTATTCCTTTATTTACATGAAAAATGTAAAATTCCTATCTTTCAATTGCATTGTATAATTTTCTTTTTAATTATATTGTAACTGTAATAAATTTTACAGTGAAAAATTTTAACTTTTTAAATTACATAAAAAATGTAACTTTCATAACCGTGCCAATCTTTATCTTTTAAAGTTACATTAAAAAGATAGATTTGATTCTAATGTCCAATTCTTCTTCTTAATTACATTAAAATGTAATTTTCAATATAATGTAAAATTCCTACTTTTTCAATACATATAGAAGTGTAAATTTTCTTACAATGCAATTTCCACCTTTTTAGTTACATATAAAAAATGTAATTTTCCTTTCAATGTAAATCCTCATTCTTAATTTACATATAAAGATGTGACTTTATATTTACATAGAAATTCTATTCCTTTAATTAAAAAAAATAATTCTATCTTTGCGACATAAATTTCATGTCTTTTAATTACATAAAAATGTAATTTTCTATACGGCGTAAATTTCATGTCTTTTAATTACATAAAAATGTAATTTTCTTTGCGGCGTAAATTTCATGTCTTTTAATTACATAAAAATGTAAATTCTAATCCTTAATTACATAATAAAAATGTAATTTTATTTTCAGTGCATAATTCCCAACTTCTAACAACATATAAAAATGTAATTTTTTATTACACCGCATATTCTCATCTTCTAATTACATATAAAAACGTAATTTTTATTTTACAATGCAAATTCATACCTTAATTACATATAAAAATGTAATTTTTATTTTATAATATAAATTCATAGCTTAATTACATATAAAAATGTAATTTTTATTTTACAATGTAAATTCATACCTTTATTAAATATAAAAATGTAATTTTTATTTTTACAATGTAAATTCATACCTTAATTACATATAAAAATGTAATTTTTATTTTACAATGTAAATTCATACCTTAATTACATATAAAAATGTAATTTTTATTTTACAATGTAAATACATACCTTAATTACATATAAAAATGTAATTTTTATTTTACCGTCATATTCCACTTTTTATTTACAATAAAAAGATTGGATCTTTTCATACCGTTGACATTCTCACTTTTATTCGCAATAAAAATTGGATCTTTTCATACTGTTAACAAATTCATTTTATATTTATTTGCACATAAAATATAAATAAACATGTGATTCAGACTTACAATTTAATATCATAAAATAAACATGAGAATCTAATAATTTGCTTTGAAGGAACAAATTATTTTAATCCAGCGACTGTACTCGAACGATAATTTTTGACGACACCATGTCAATAAAAGGATCACAACACATATGATATTAAAAATTTCTAATTTTATTCGATTCTTAAGCCCGATGATATTTTTAATCAGATTAAAAATTTAGCTTAATCCAATTTTTATACAGCGTGATGATAATTGTTGATCTATACAGATCCATGTAAACAACCACAGATCTAAAGCAAAACACATCAAATCAACCCAAACAACATCAATAATCTTATCATGTCACAGATCTAATATATTTTCTATACAACTGAATTAAATAACTAGAGAATAATAATTAACTTGATCTAATTATTTAAAATAGAATCTCACCTTGATTAAAGCAGAATCAAAAATCCCAATAAATTCAGAAATGGTCACAATCAATTTCAGCAATCTCTATACGTCCTCACGGTTCCGTCGGATCTGAAATTATCAAATTCGGAGTTCGTATGAATTATTTATCAATTTTTGAATAATATTTACTTTTTAACAACTGCAGTTGCCACAGAAAAAAGCGTGGCAAAATCTGAAATGAATTTCATACCTTTATTTTCAGTTTTTGTTCAAAACTTTGATTTGGATTTTCAGGAGATATAGGCAACGGTTTGCAGAACGGTTTGTTGGAGGTTGTAGGGCTTGGAGAGGGGGATCGGCGCCTGGAAAGGGGGAGGTGCGGTTCGCCGTGGAAGGGCTGGGGGAGGCCGAACGGCGGCGGCTTCGGGGTGCTGGTGCGGCGGCTACAGGGTTTGGGGGGTGCTGAATTTGATATGGAATCGAAGAGCACGAGAAACTCTTCGAAAAGTTGTACTACGGCGTGTTCTGAAATTGAGTGAGGAGGGAGAAATCGGAGGAAGAAATTCTAAAGGGAATGGGTTCGGCGGCGTGAAAACATCGGGGAAGAAAGGTACTGTACACGCGTATTTATAAGTGTATTCTAGGGTATTTTCTTTTTATTTTAATTCAATTAATTCCAGAAATTAGCGTTTCTCCGTCCGATTTCCAAACGGAGCCCAACGACTGTCGAACAATAGGTTTTGACGTCTTCTGAACGCAATGGAGCTAGTGTCGAAGTCCAACTCTGAAGTTTACAGCATGTTTCTTTTATTTTTAAAATAAATCTTTTTAATATTAATTTGAACGTACGCTTTAATTTGCCGGGGCCACAAACTGACTCCGAAAAATCCAGAAAAATTATTTCTGGCTTTCTTATGACGATACGGTCCTAACGAAATTAATTTCATCGAATTCTAAGATTGTTTGAAAAATGGCTATTTTTCAGTCGATTGAATTTGACTGAATTGAATAAAACACGTTTTCCTCTGCCACGCTCACATATTAACTCAGAAAATTCTAAAAATTGAAACCTAGCAATAATTTGACATTCCGGTTCCAAGAAAAGTGGTTTCGTCCAAAACAGACACTATTTGAAAAATGACCATTTTTAATTATTTAATAATTATTTAAAATTGGAAATTTTAAATCTGGACTCAATTTCCAACAAAATTTTCAAACTGGTTCATATTTTCTGGCTTGTTACAGTTTTCCTCCTTATATAGTAGATGTTTGGGTGTCTAAAGGAAAAAACAAACTTCTCTTAAGGAATCTTTATTTAAACAAATATATTTCCAGCCATTCTATTATGTGGGAATATTCCTAATCGCTCTTTCTCTTCTTTAAAACAAAATTATTTGCACAAATTATTTTATAAAAAAAATTCATTATCAATCTTCCATCAATTTTTAATAAAATTTCTCTTGTTATATATTATAGGAAAACTTCTAGGTATATGTGTGTAACGATATGTATTTTACGTATTGGAGGATGGTAAAATAATTCTGTTTAATTTTGTAGTGGTTGTATCATTCTCATATTTTAATATGTTGTTCATGAGGATGTGAGACATGTCCATGATTTCTACTCAATCATTTTGTGACCATGAGTGTGTCATAGGACTTAGAATCGAAGAACAAAGCAAATCGAAGGTTTTGATGATCAGATTCAGACGAAATTTGATGGAGAAGCTCTAGAGGACATTGAGATTGCACTTAGAAATTTTCGGATGAAAATACTCTAAGTACATGGACTGCACCGATCCATAGCCTACGAACTGATACCAATCCATCACAGTTGGTCAAGAGGAAACGAAACTTTGTGTGTGGTTTCATAGGGTCAATAGCGGGTCACGTGTAAAGTTTGAAGTGAATTGGATGGGTCGAAGCATAATCGTTCAAGAGCATGAGCATGGACCAATATATAAAGCTTCGAGAAGGTATTTTGGCAAGGGAATATACCGAATAGATATATTTGAGGCGAGTAATGAAGTGGTCCAACACTTAACCAAAAAGTGGCTAAGTGTATGGACTGGTACCGATCTGTAAAGGATGGACCAGTACCGATCCATAGGGGATGGACTGACACCGATCCATTGGGAATGGACAAGTACTGGTCCATCATGTTGACGAGTTGGAGGCCGGGTTTCTGGATATGGTGAGCAAGGGTCTTCTAGAGGTTGCCAGTGGTCTTTATTTGTTAGTCGCTTCTACGGTGTAGAAGTTATCGTCAAAGTTATATTAGTTATTCGATTGTGAACTCAAGCGGGAGTGGTCCAAGGCGAATGTGATAGGAAACTCAAGGTGGAATGAAGCTGCGCGATAATATACTGACTTGAGTGGGATTCGAGTTAAAAGATGGAGTCACAGATAGCTCACCCAATTAGAAGTGCCCAGGAATCGTTGACAGGTTGAAGGATTCTAGCAGACTTGTAGCAAGAGTATCATAGGGACGTCTGTTATGATCTGAGAGATCGTGTAGTGACCCGAAAATCCGGTCCAATTTGAGCTGACTAAATAACACAAGTCCAACCCCAAATTGCACTAGAAATTCAAGAAACTAATAGAAAGAAGATAGAGGGTGAGGATAGATAAGATAGAAACTTAGAATAGAAGAGGAAGAAGACAACAACAACAACATCAGAGTAACACGAATCTCACAGCGGAACGAATAAAATATAACATAACTTTTGAAATACAAAGTTATAACTGTTTATACATACCATTTTCAGAGTACAACATATAACATCACAGCAAAATAAATAATAGCTATCGACTGCTGAAGCCTCCTGCTCCAAGCTCTCCAAGTGCATCTGTAAATCCCGACTACTTGACTGCCCGTACAAATTTAGGCACCCAAGAGTTTAGGGAAAACAAAACAAATAAACTCCGGGTCAGTCATGTGACTGGTGTGAGTAAACTCAAATCATTTAAACAGGTATATGATATCTCATAAGACCACGCCGTGAATACGGAACGGGTTTTTCCCTTATGAGAATCCAAACATCTTTGAAAAGCAATATCATTCTGATATTATGATAATGTCTAAATACAAATAGATATCAGTCTAGTAGAAACGCTTGCATCTCACGTTCTACATATATAGTATACAATCAAAACCGCAGGTGCGTATTGGATGATTGGGTTTTCCAACTATGACAAGGTAGGGAACCACCTTCCGATCAGTGTACTCTAGGAACGATACACTGGAGTTCAACAAGAACATCTTGCAACTCAGCCACACATGACCGACCACTCATTTCGCTTGAGTGTATCGAATGTACATCACCAACGGTTGGGATCAGCAACCGTTCCCGTATATATATATGGGACAACATTGATAGATTTAAGAAGCAAATGAATATTCTCTAGATAGGTGATTATACACCCTACTTCGGTGCGACCGACTTAGCCATGCTGCCTGCCCGATTTCTGTCATTTACCGGATGTGAGGCTAGAAGCTACGCTTACTTTCCATTCATTGATAACACGATCACTTTGAATGCCACATTATCAGATCCGTTAATCATTAGTTGGATCTACACAAATAGATTCTGGATATTATGCGAAGGGAATAAATCCGTTGGCCACCATATATATTTGTACAGTCCAACTCATTAAATCATTGGAAATATTCTGTCAGACATTCGTCCATTTACGTTCGTTCTGGGATTGAACGAAACCGAAGGCACTATTCTGTAAACAGGACAGCCCTTGCATAACACCGTCTTCAATTATCTTCATCGTATTTGATCACAACGCTTATGTCGATACGGAGTGGTTCTTCGGATAATAATCCAACCGGTCTTTCCATATTAACAACGTAAAATGGTAAAAACTTCAATAGTCTGTGATTTAACTATCAAATGAAAATATGTCGGTGTACAAACAACGATCTTATTTCTAGATAGAAATTCGATCGATCAACCATCATCATATATATATACATATATATATTCATATTTCCTTATTTTCTAAAACTAGAAAATATACATTTTCAACATTGGAAAACATTTCCAATCCTCATTTACGCATCACTATCATTCCACAACTATTAGTCCCTAACTATAAACTAGTAAGAGAACAATTCTCTAAGTATAAACCCCGAAGGCCGAAACCAACATCAGATCAACACTCAGAAAACTATTCAACTTACTAATCTCTAGTCAGTTTCTAATTTTTGTTTAACTCTATTCCTTTTACTCTTATTCGAATACTATCAGTCGATTAACTCTATTGATTTAACTCTATCGAATAACTAAATTCGATAAACTCCTTTTGATTAACTACGTTTTCCGTTACAACTATTTCCTTTTTATAATGTTTACTTACCGTTACAAATATTTCCTATTTACAACTTCTATTTACCGTTACAAATATTTCCTATTTACAACTTCTATTTACCGTTACAAATATTTCCTATTTACAACTTCTATTTACCGTTACAAATATTCCTTATTTACAACTTCTATTTACCGTTACAAATATTCCTTATTTACAACTGTTTATTTACCGTTACAAATATTCCTTATTTACAACTTCTATTTACCGTTACAAATATTCCTATTTATAACTGTTTATTTATCTTCTAAATAACTATTCCTTATTTCTATTTATTTTCTAAATAAATATCCCTTTTATAAAACTCTATTTGTTTTATCAACATTTTTTTCCTTTTATAAAACTCTATTCGTTTTATAAATACTTTCCTTTTATAAAATCAGTTGATTTTATAAAATTCCTTTATTTCAATATACATTGAAATATTCCATTTCACAACTCAGGGTTTCTTATGATATTCAAAATATCAAATAACAATGATTAATATCATTCTAACATCCATAATCAATAACAGAATATAAATCACAACATATATCACAATATATGAAAACAGTAAAATAATTGTTGAGGAACCCAGTCGGATTCCTCCAACCTGTCTCCCTGCATCCACAGATGTTACCCAATATAATATATATCATATTTATTTTGAAATGAAATATCCTGTTATACAGAACCATATTTGATTAACAGTACATAGATTAACTATAACTACGTTTTCAATCAAATCTATTTAAAAGTCCAGTTTAACAATCAATATACAGCAGTCAATAAATAAAGTACAATTTATATAAAAATATAAATTGAGGAGAGTTAGTGAGTTTTACTCACATTGTCCGTAATCGTTGACTAACGATTTACGGTAGTCGGTTCTGATCAGGAAATTTATTTCGATATAAATTGTGACGAGCTTTTGTTCATTCCTAGTCGGTTCCATTTGTAGCTGCTGTTTATACGATCCTGTCGGATCTGATTTTTTTTTGTACATTTCTTGATTTGAAATAGCCCATGATCCCCTTTTATATCTCACGGCCCAATCATGCTTTAAAAAGCCCAGACCCCTTTTGTTGCCTTCTTTCCCAAACATATTATAACAACACACTTCTGGTACATAGGCCACCCACCTCCATTCACTGCTATCCTCACACAACAAAATCCATGAGGTAAGTCCATGCAACATCCTTCTGTTTATTGAAACTGTGCTTCCTTCTCGGATCAGCTCCCACGTCTAAACAGCAGGACTACCTCCACGTGATGCTTCTCGCCATGTATTCCGCCATACATTCAACCTGTTGCACCCTCCACTACGTCCTTCATTCTGCCACCACATCTTCACCTTCTAAACCCCTTCATCTCCATACCCCAGACAATGACCTTCGCCAGTATTCTACAAATGAACCACGTCCGCTCCTCTTTACACCCTTTCGTTAGTTCTTCATGATAAATCTCGTCCCCTTCCTATACCTGTAGCTCCATTTTCACCCATAAACGATGGTGACCTTCCAAATGAAGCAGCATGAAATCTTGGTTCTGAACTTCACAAGGCCGAAGCCTGTAGCAACTCACCTGGGATCGGCTGACCCCACCCTGTTTCAACGCCAACATTACTAGTCCCATTCTTTGATCACACTCACCTACCCACTTTCAAAAACATGATTTCATCCCACTACTGCTCTCCTCTTCTTGCATGTATTTTAACTCCTCCATTGACATTGCACAGTACCCAGACAATCATACTTCTTTCACTTCACAGCAAACCCGAAACCTTCTGTTTATTTATTTTTATAAAACGAGAGAAGCTGAAAAGGAACAACTTTCGGTTTTTATTTGCAAAAGAAGAAGGACGTAGTACCATGGAGGCCGCATGTATTTATAAATTGTAATGGTTCGCAGCTTCTAAACGTGGAGGGAACGGGACCATATACATATATAGTTTTTTCGTGAAACACGTAGTGTATAGGGAACCACATATTTTTGCGAAAACGTGGAGTGGGGGTACCCATGGTTTACGTAGTTATTAGGGACGCTTTTACGTAGAATTTCGTTTACGTATGAACCGCTTATGGACAGAAATAACATTACCGTTGTGACCAGCGATGCCCCACGATCTCAAAAATGTAATAACATCGGTAGGTGGACTCATATTTTGAAACTTCAAAATGTTGATTTCAGGGTGCGAAATACTTCAAATAAAAAGTCGCTTATTTAATTAATTAAAAATTACAGCAAAATTCTAAAAATTATTTTATCACTATGTCCCAAAAGAACCTTGTCTAAATTCAAACCCGATCTCTAGTTATATCGAATAAACCGTTACGGTCGATAACAATTCAATGGCGACTATTTTAAAATTTGATTTGAACATATTTAAAAATCTATACAACGAAATCCTGATTTTTCTCTTTCACTAGAAAGATATACTCCACCAGCTCCACACGTTTCTTGTTTCACGGAAATCCGATTTAAAAAGAATCCTGTACATTCAGTTGAAGTTCGAATCGCCAAATAACGAACTGCAGCGCCATTTCAAGCTCGATTTTAATTAATATATAATTATACGTTCTAACGTCGACGATTAAATAATATATTCGTTATTTAAATAATTAAATAAGTTAATTATTACACCGTCAAATATCCGGGTCATTACATTCTTCCCCACTTAAAATAATTTCGTCCTCGAAATTGCTAAGGTAAAATAATTTCGTCCTCGAAATGACCCTATCTATTGGAATTCCTAAGATTTATTTACCCCTTATTTCTCATTTCAACTGAACAATTAATATTGACTAAAATATTAATTCCTTCCGACTAACCTAAATTTTCAAAAATTCTGAAAATTTCCTAATGCTTAAATTTTTCGGAAAATTTCGCCATAACCTCCTTTGTACAGCCCTATCTATAAAACCACAACTCGCCTCTCTAGGCTGTCTCCATCCCAAAAGAAAATCAAACAGCCAAGCGGCTTGCCAATTCGGCTCATAAAATCCAAACTCATATATAAAATAAACTTGTACCTTTTTGTCGGGTATATCATTATATCCCTACCATCTGCTATCACTTTGCATATATCATGCCATCCAAATCAAACTCCATTCTGTCTTTATTCTCAACACAATTATTTGCTTGTTCTCAAGTAAAATTCCATTCAAGCTCTAATCTCAAATTTCATTCTCTCGACTTACCAACTCAATTTCATATTCACTTATTTCAAATTAAATCCCAATTTATAAATCACTTTTACCAGTTCACCTATTTAACTCATAAGTTAATTTAATTTCCGAATTTAAATTCCTGGGTCTATTCAAATCACTTGAAATCATAATAACAATTCAAAATCCTTTGAATTCCTGAATAACTTGTTTTTGCAAAACAATTTCAAAACAAAATCTTTGGTAGTAATCCGTCACTTAGCAACTCGAAAATTACTCCAATGATGTATCGATCCATCATCGGAATTATTTCCCAGCGATCAAAGTGAGTTCAATACTATATTCCTTTCAAAACCACCTTTAAACACTTCCCATTTTGAAATCAATCCCAGATATCCTTATCAAAACAAATTTAAAACCTCCCAGGATTTTAAAATTCACGCATACTTAATCAGATTCAATTACAAACACTGATATGAATTTCCAGTTTTAAATTTCAATTCTGATTTTAATTTCAGATTTAATTCATCTTATTTCATATATTATACTTATATGAATTCTGTTTAGTTATTTATAACCATTTCACCTTTATAATCTTATTCAATTATAATAACAACCAACACATTAATATCTCCAATATATATACTTGGGTAAAATTATTTCATTTACCCTCTTTTCAAAACATACCATGTCGGTTCATCGTATTCAAGTGTTTAGTAACTCTTATCAACACAGTTTGCATTACTGTATCGACCAGAATTCATAAACTACTCGACCAATAAATCTCCATAATATAAAACAAATTTTCATATCAAATAACAAATACGCGCTCATATATATACACTCAATCTCAGTCTAGGGTATTACTAACCCCATCTCTACTGAGTCACGCCACAGAGCCAAGGTAATACTTAACTTAAGCTCTGATACCAACTGTAGTGACCCGAAAATCCGGTCCAATTTGAGCTGACTAAATAACACAAGTCCAACCCCAAATTGCACTAGAAATTCAAGAAACTAATAGAAAGAAGATAGAGGGTGAGGATAGATAAGATAGAAACTTAGAATAGAAGAGGAAGAAGACAACAACAACAACATCAGAGTAACACGAATCTCACAGCGGAACGAATAAAATATAACATTACTTTTGAAATACAAAGTTATAACTGTTTATACATACCATTTTCAGAGTACAACATATAACATCACAGCAAAATAAATAATAGCTATCGACTGCTGAAGCCTCCTGCTCCAAGCTCTCCAAGTGCATCTGTAAATCCCGACTACTTGACTGCCCGTACAAATTTAGGCACCCAAGAGTTTAGGGAAAACAAAACAAATAAACTCCGGGTCAGTCATGTGACTGGTGTGAGTAAACTCAAATCATTTAAACAGGTATATGATATCTCATAAGACCACGCCGTGAATACGGAACGGGTTTTTCCCTTATGAGAATCCAAACATCTTTGAAAAGCAATATCATTCTGATATTATGATAATGTCTAAATACAAATAGATATCAGTCTAGTAGAAACGCTTGCATCTCACGTTCTACATATATAGTATACAATCAAAACCGCAGGTGCGTATTGGATGATTGGGTTTTCCAACTATGACAAGGTAGGGAACCACCTTCCGATCAGTGTACTCTAGGAACGATACACTGGAGTTCAACAAGAACATCTTGCAACTCAGCCACACATGACCGACCACTCATTTCGCTTGAGTGTATCGAATGTACATCACCAACGGTTGGGATCAGCAACCGTTCCCGTATATATATATGGGACAACATTGATAGATTTAAGAAGCAAATGAATATTCTCTAGATAGGTGATTATACACCCTACTTCGGTGCGACCGACTTAGCCATGCTGCCTGCCCGATTTCTGTCATTTACCGGATGTGAGGCTAGAAGCTACGCTTACTTTCCATTCATTGATAACACGATCACTTTGAATGCCACATTATCAGATCCGTTAATCATTAGTTGGATCTACACAAATAGATTCTGGATATTATGCGAAGGGAATAAATCCGTTGGCCACCATATATATTTGTACAGTCCAACTCATTAAATCATTGGAAATATTCTGTCAGACATTCGTCCATTTACGTTCGTTCTGGGATTGAACGAAACCGAAGGCACTATTCTGTAAACAGGACAGCCCTTGCATAACACCGTCTTCAATTATCTTCATCGTATTTGATCACAACGCTTATGTCGATACGGAGTGGTTCTTCGGATAATAATCCAACCGGTCTTTCCATATTAACAACGTAAAATGGTAAAAACTTCAATAGTCTGTGATTTAACTATCAAATGAAAATATGTCGGTGTACAAACAACGATCTTATTTCTAGATAGAAATTCGATCGATCAACCATCATCATATATATATACATATATATATTCATATTTCCTTATTTTCTAAAACTAGAAAATATACATTTTCAACATTGGAAAACATTTCCAATCCTCATTTACGCATCACTATCATTCCACAACTATTAGTCCCTAACTATAAACTAGTAAGAGAACAATTCTCTAAGTATAAACCCCGAAGGCCGAAACCAACATCAGATCAACACTCAGAAAACTATTCAACTTACTAATCTCTAGTCAGTTTCTAATTTTTGTTTAACTCTATTCCTTTTACTCTTATTCGAATACTATCAGTCGATTAACTCTATTGATTTAACTCTATCGAATAACTAAATTCGATAAACTCCTTTTGATTAACTACGTTTTCCGTTACAACTATTTCCTTTTTATAATGTTTACTTACCGTTACAAATATTTCCTATTTACAACTTCTATTTACCGTTACAAATATTTCCTATTTACAACTTCTATTTACCGTTACAAATATTTCCTATTTACAACTTCTATTTACCGTTACAAATATTCCTTATTTACAACTTCTATTTACCGTTACAAATATTCCTTATTTACAACTGTTTATTTACCGTTACAAATATTCCTTATTTACAACTTCTATTTACCGTTACAAATATTCCTATTTATAACTGTTTATTTATCTTCTAAATAACTATTCCTTATTTCTATTTATTTTCTAAATAAATATCCCTTTTATAAAACTCTATTTGTTTTATCAACATTTTTTTCCTTTTATAAAACTCTATTCGTTTTATAAATACTTTCCTTTTATAAAATCAGTTGATTTTATAAAATTCCTTTATTTCAATATACATTGAAATATTCCATTTCACAACTCAGGGTTTCTTATGATATTCAAAATATCAAATAACAATGATTAATATCATTCTAACATCCATAATCAATAACAGAATATAAATCACAACATATATCACAATATATGAAAACAGTAAAATAATTGTTGAGGAACCCAGTCGGATTCCTCCAACCTGTCTCCCTGCATCCACAGATGTTACCCAATATAATATATATCATATTTATTTTGAAATGAAATATCCTGTTATACAGAACCATATTTGATTAACAGTACATAGATTAACTATAACTACGTTTTCAATCAAATCTATTTAAAAGTCCAGTTTAACAATCAATATACAGCAGTCAATAAATAAAGTACAATTTATATAAAAATATAAATTGAGGAGAGTTAGTGAGTTTTACTCACATTGTCCGTAATCGTTGACTAACGATTTACGGTAGTCGGTTCTGATCAGGAAATTTATTTCGATATAAATTGTGACGAGCTTTTGTTCATTCCTAGTCGGTTCCATTTGTAGCTGCTGTTTATACGATCCTGTCGGATCTGATTTTTTTTTGTACATTTCTTGATTTGAAATAGCCCATGATCCCCTTTTATATCTCACGGCCCAATCATGCTTTAAAAAGCCCAGACCCCTTTTGTTGCCTTCTTTCCCAAACATATTATAACAACACACTTCTGGTACATAGGCCACCCACCTCCATTCACTGCTATCCTCACACAACAAAATCCATGAGGTAAGTCCATGCAACATCCTTCTGTTTATTGAAACTGTGCTTCCTTCTCGGATCAGCTCCCACGTCTAAACAGCAGGACTACCTCCACGTGATGCTTCTCGCCATGTATTCCGCCATACATTCAACCTGTTGCACCCTCCACTACGTCCTTCATTCTGCCACCACATCTTCACCTTCTAAACCCCTTCATCTCCATACCCCAGACAATGACCTTCGCCAGTATTCTACAAATGAACCACGTCCGCTCCTCTTTACACCCTTTCGTTAGTTCTTCATGATAAATCTCGTCCCCTTCCTATACCTGTAGCTCCATTTTCACCCATAAACGATGGTGACCTTCCAAATGAAGCAGCATGAAATCTTGGTTCTGAACTTCACAAGGCCGAAGCCTGTAGCAACTCACCTGGGATCGGCTGACCCCACCCTGTTTCAACGCCAACATTACTAGTCCCATTCTTTGATCACACTCACCTACCCACTTTCAAAAACATGATTTCATCCCACTACTGCTCTCCTCTTCTTGCATGTATTTTAACTCCTCCATTGACATTGCACAGTACCCAGACAATCATACTTCTTTCACTTCACAGCAAACCCGAAACCTTCTGTTTATTTATTTTTATAAAACGAGAGAAGCTGAAAAGGAACAACTTTCGGTTTTTATTTGCAAAAGAAGAAGGACGTAGTACCATGGAGGCCGCATGTATTTATAAATTGTAATGGTTCGCAGCTTCTAAACGTGGAGGGAACGGGACCATATACATATATAGTTTTTTCGTGAAACACGTAGTGTATAGGGAACCACATATTTTTGCGAAAACGTGGAGTGGGGGTACCCATGGTTTACGTAGTTATTAGGGACGCTTTTACGTAGAATTTCGTTTACGTATGAACCGCTTATGGACAGAAATAACATTACCGTTGTGACCAGCGATGCCCCACGATCTCAAAAATGTAATAACATCGGTAGGTGGACTCATATTTTGAAACTTCAAAATGTTGATTTCAGGGTGCGAAATACTTCAAATAAAAAGTCGCTTATTTAATTAATTAAAAATTACAGCAAAATTCTAAAAATTATTTTATCACTATGTCCCAAAAGAACCTTGTCTAAATTCAAACCCGATCTCTAGTTATATCGAATAAACCGTTACGGTCGATAACAATTCAATGGCGACTATTTTAAAATTTGATTTGAACATATTTAAAAATCTATACAACGAAATCCTGATTTTTCTCTTTCACTAGAAAGATATACTCCACCAGCTCCACACGTTTCTTGTTTCACGGAAATCCGATTTAAAAAGAATCCTGTACATTCAGTTGAAGTTCGAATCGCCAAATAACGAACTGCAGCGCCATTTCAAGCTCGATTTTAATTAATATATAATTATACGTTCTAACGTCGACGATTAAATAATATATTCGTTATTTAAATAATTAAATAAGTTAATTATTACACCGTCAAATATCCGGGTCATTACAGATCGAGTACCTTGGATCGCTTGGAAAGTGATCTAGTTGTCTTGAGAAGACAACTGTACATGGGAGATACAGTAGTACGACTAAAACCAGGGTTTCCTTTAGTTCTTGGCGAATGGCAAAGGCCAATCATTTGATATCGACATATTTAAGGCTTTAGTCGGTGATAGCTGGGTCACTGCTTGTTACAGATGCTATGATTGCTTGTATCTCTTCTATTTTTCTCAGTAGTCTATCACCGTAGGATAATGAAGAGAAACAGGGATAGGAAATTCTATTTTGTCTCGTATCTATTTCTATGTGTTTGAGTAGCATATTTAATGTGATTATTATGTGCTAACTCTTTGGTTGCAGGGACCGGTCAGGTGAGACTTGAACTGTTGATTATCATATTATCCTTTGTAGTTATTGTAGATCTTTTATCGCTCATACCAGACTGTTGTCTGAATCAAAGTTTAATATTTACTTTAATTACTTTGGGGTGCTCATCGACGATGTTGATGAGCAGACTGATTACAGGTGATAGGTTGGTGACGATGATGTTATGCGATGACGAGCACGAGGCTGGCATACTACTATTCTTACTATATAGTTATTTGGATGATTTCCGCTGTTTTGATGATTATAAACTCTGATGAAGAATGCAGTGAGGCATGATGTATTCAGATATTCAGTTGCCGAGATATTTTATACCTAATGTTCTGAGATTTTTATGGAGATGGGATTTCCTTCTTTGCTATGCTTCACTACTATATCATGTTGTATACTTTATTATTATATTTACCATTGCACTATGAGTTCTACGACAGGTTCTGTTTCAATTTATCTTTCCTTGATGGTCGTCCCATATTCGGTTGGCATGTCATATAGCGTGCTTCTCTTATAGTTTTGTGATGGAGTTATGGAGCGGTCGTCACACCTGGTATTAAAGTGAGGTTGATTGATTTTTACCCAAAGTTTGAGAGTGTAAAAGTATATGAGAGACATACTTGTAATTTGATTTTGATAATAACTATATTATATGATATATATTATAGTAGTTCAATAAGCACGTAAGCACCATTGCGGCCTTTCTCCAATGTAGACCGATCATTCTTGTTTTTGATAAAGAAAGAGTCATCCTACTATGAGAAATGCTATAAGGGATGAGCCTGTTGCTGGGGGGTAGCCGACGGTAGTTAATTGGGAGTTGTTGCTGCTACACAATTTTCCTATAATGTTCAAGGCCATGATGGCAGCGATAACGAGGAGGATACCCACTCTAGAGGTGGTAGGAGATGGTGGTTCTCCTGTGCAGGTACCTAGGGTCGTAAATTTTGCCAAGTTGTGCATGGACTTCACTTCTTTGGGAGGCAAGCTGTTTAATGGGAGGGAATCTACAACCAAAGTGCAAAATTGGTTGGATACTTGTGTTCGCACAGAGACTTAGAACCAATAGTGCACCAAAAAGGAAGCTCGCGTCGAGGGAGCCTCAAGGGAAAGCTATGAATTGGTATAACTTCATTACTCCTGAGACTCCAGAGGACCGGATTACTAGGAATCGGTTTAGAACTAATTCTGATGAGAATTTTATTTCTACGGTTCAGAAATTGATTCTCAAGAGATTTGTTGAGCTGAAGCAAGGTGGGAGACCTATGACTGAGTATATAGAGGAATTCAAGGCTTTGTCAAAGTACGCTCGTTCTTATATTGAGACTCCATATCAGAAGAATGAGAAGTTTATCATGGGATTTTATAAGTATCTTGGAGAAAATTGGTGGATGATATTGCGGATCATATGAGAAGTTGACTAAGAAAGCTTTCAGGCACGAGAGTTTGTTCCCGAAGAAAGAAAGAGTTGTTGTTGAAAGTAAAGAAGAGTCAAAGCAACAACAAGGTGGAGGGAATAAGAAAAAGTGGAATGGGAAGAGAAAACACCGGCAGCAAGGGAAGATGGCCAGATGAAACCTAAGGGTAAGGTTACTTGCTTCAACCTTCATGAGAAGGGTCATTATTCCAAGAATTGTAAAGCTCCTAAGGCGGAAAGGAAGTGCTTCAACCATGATAAGACTGGGCACTTGAAGAAGAATTGTCCAGAACTGCTAAAGGTAAGCAGGTTATGAAGGCATTTGCATTGGATGTTGTGTCGTCTTCTTCGAGAGCCCCAATTGCAGCAGAGAAGGGGAAGAGTGTCGTTGTACACGGTATGCTTTCTGTCAGAGGTCTTTCGGTTCGAGTTTTGTTTGTTACTGGAGCATCTCGTCTATAATGAGCTTTTTTACAAGTTAGGTTTAGAACCCGATATTATTGGTAGGCTATTGGTTGTGACTAATCCAGCAAAGGGTTCTTCTAGTCTTTGTATGCTTTTCCTTGGTCCAGTCTTATTGAGTCATGGTTTCTCTTTTGTGAGTGATTGCTTTGTTTAGAGCTTTGTTGAGTTTGAAATTATTTTGGGTATGGATTAGCTTAAGAAGTATGCATCTATAGCGAATTGCAAGAAGCTCGAGGTGACAATTGGGAATGTGAAAGGGAGAACGGTTGTGATACGCTGCCTACTGGAGGATGGGGTCCTAATCAGCTTTTAATATTCTCTTGTGATTCCATGGGATGGATTGTCATCGATGTCGATCGTTCAAGAGTTTTGTAATGTCTTTGACGAGGTCAACAGACTGCCTTCGCAAAGGGAAATTAAGTTTCAAATTGATTTAGTGGAAGGAGCCAGACCTATTGTTATGCCTCTTAGGAGGATGCCGCTTAGGGAATAACGAGAGTTAGAGGTGCAAGCAAACGATTTTTTGAGTAAGAGATCACTCAGACCGGCATGAGTGGGGTACACCAGTTGTGTTTGCAACAAAGGGTAATGGATCGTTGGATTGTGCGTAAATTATCGTGAGCAGAATAAGGTGACTGAAAAGAACAAGTATCCATTGCCAAGGATTGATGACTTATTTGATCAACTTCACAATGCCAACGTGTTTTCCCATTGGCGACGAGATTTCACCAACTGAGAGTGGCTAGGGATAGTGTGCCAAAGATTGCTTTTAGGATACCATCCGAATTTTATGAGTGGCTAGTGATGCCGTTTGGATTGACTTACACGTCAGCATATTTTGTTGATCTGATGAATCATGTTTTCAGAGATCAGTTGAATAAGTTAGTGCTTGTGTTCATGGATGATATATTTGATTTCTCTAGGACACAGAAGATGCATTTGAGAACGTTTTGGAAACCTTGCGAAAGAATCTCTTGAGAGCTTAGTTTTCAAAGTGTCACTTCTAGAAGGAGGAAGTGAGATTCTTAGGCCACGTCGTATAAGAACAAGGAATAGCAATGGGTCCCACTAAGTTTGCAGCAATCCAAAATTGGGATCGATCTAAGAACTCTACGAATGCTAGAAGTTTCCTTAGTTTAGTTGAATATTATCGATGATTTATTAATGACTTTTCGAAGATAGCTGCACCATTGACTAGATTGATGAAGAAGAATCAGATCTTCGCATGGGATGCTAAGTGTAAGCATGCTTTTATGATCTTGAAAGAGAGATCGATGAGTGATCCTATATTGGTTATTCCGAGTGGAAATGACCATATGGTTGTGTATACCGCATGTGGTACTGGACTAGGAGCAGTGCTACTGCAGAAAAATAATGTTATGGCTTATGCGAGCCGACAACTGAAGCCGCACAACAGAAATTACCCAACTCATGACTTGAAGTTAGCGGCAATAGCGTTGCTCTGAATATGTTGAGGCATTATTTGTTGGGAGGTATATTTGAGCTATTCACGGATCATAAGTTGTTGAAATATCTCTTCTTCCAAAAGGATTTTAGTCTTCGGCAACAACAGTGGTAATAGTTTCTAGCATTGTATAATTTTGGTTTTTCCATACTATAGGAAAAGGTAATGCAATGGCCAATGAGTTGAGTAGAAGACATGCAAGTTTAGAAGCTATGTTTACTAAATGGAAACACCTTGAGTATTTGGCTGGATTTGACTTAAGGCCTCACTGCAGTTTGAACTTGAGATGTTGACGAGCTTATCGACTAGAACTACGCACATCGAAAGGATTGGCGAAAGCCAAAAGAGAGATGCTAAGCTTGCTGAGATTCTTCAAGGATTGGAAATGAGAGTCAAGTATGAGGAAATAAAGAGTTACGAAGTCGATCGAGATGGTTGGCTTCGCAGGGACAAAAGACTGGTTATTCTTGACATATATATATATATATATATGTGTGTGTGTGTGTGTGTGTGTGTGTGTGTGTGTGTATAGACTAGGAGATGAAGTTCTGAGAAAATGTCATCGTTCTAAATTGATTATTCATCATGATGGTAACAAGATGTTTCAAGATATAAAGAGAGTTTACCACTGGGAAAGTATGAAAGGGGATGTCGGGAGATTCATCTCGAAGTGCATGAATTGTTAGTTGGTTAAAATTGAGCAAAAGAAGTCGAGTGGATTGGTACAGGCACTAGAGGTTCCTACATGGAAGTGGAAGCAGGTGTCAATGGATTTTATTAATGGGTTTCCGAGGATTAGGGCAGGATATGATGGTATACGAGTAATCATTAATCGCTTAACCAAAAGCGCAAGGTTTATTCCTATCAAATCTACCAGAACGACTTTCAAGTTGGATGAATTGTAAATTAAATGGATAGTTCGATTCCATAGAATACCTAAGAGTATAGTAAGTGATCGAGATACTTTGTTTACTAGTGGATTCTAAAAAAGTTTGCAAGAGACATTGGAAACATAACTACATATGAGTACGACTTATCATACCCAAACCAATGGTCAGACAGAAAGAGTTAAACGAGTGTTGGAGGATCCTCTGAGAGCTTGTGTATTGGATTTTGGAGAATCGTGGAAAGAACATCTTCATCTGGTCAAGTTTGTCTACAACAAAAGTTATCAGTCGAGTATTGGTATGGCACCGTATGAGGCGTTTTATGGTAGACCATGTAATTCACCCTTTTGTTGGTTAGAGACTGGAGAAAAGTTAGTCCTTAGGCTATAAATGATAAGAGAAACGATGGATAAGATTGAGCTCATTTGATAACGAATGAAAGCAGCCAAAGATCTCCAAAAGAGCTATGTCAATAAGAGGAGAAAGGATTTGGAATTCTTCGTAGGAGTTTTCGTTTTTGTTATGGTTTCACTTCTGAGGAATGTTGTACGATTTGGAAGGAAAGAAGACAAGTTAGCTCCGAGATTTTTTAGTCGTATCCAATTATAGAGTGTACTTGAAAACTTGCTTATAGATTGGATCTACCTGAAAAGATGGCAGGTGTGCACAATGTTTTTCATGTGTCATGCCTACGGAAGTTTGTGTATGACCCTAGTTTGATAGTATCTCAAGATTAGATGGAAGACTTAGGGGTAGAGCCAGAAGTTTCTCGACCTCGTAAGTCACTTTGCTTTATTGGGAATGACACGAAACAACTTAGGAGAAAGGTTGTTAAGCTAATCAAAATACAACAGAGTACAACGATGACGATTGCACATGAGAAACAGAAGAGAGTATGACGTCGTCCCATCCAAAACTCTTTGAATGGTATGTTTGATATATCATACCTTGCTTATGCCATTGAATCTTGCACTATTAGAGTTCCGCATACTAGGTAGGATTTTGGTTGCATGGATTATTGGATGTTAGATTGGCTACTTGTGGATGGTAAACATGCGGGATACTTTATTTGCTCATTTTTTCTTAGGATTTCAAAGGCAAAATTCATAAAAGGAGGGAGAATGTAACGACCCGTATTTTACATATTGGAGGTTCGTAAAATAGTTCTATTTAATTCCATAGTGGTTGTACTCATATTTTAATACATTGCTACTACTAGAAAAACTAACTATGACATCGGTTTTTGGACAATGTCTGAAAGAATTTCGACTGATGTCTTCGCATGTGTAGAGAAATGTCAGGGTCTTTCACATCGCTTTTCGGTCGATGTCTAAGATGTCTTCATACAAAGTTTTTATTAGGATAACCGATGATTTGCGACTGATGTCTTCACGCGAATTCTACATCAGTTACATATACAGAACCGTTGTTAAAAAATATGATTACATCAATCACTTTTAAAGAACCAATGCTGCTCGTTGTTTTATACATCGGTTTTGTACAGCAAGCGATGTAAATGATGGTTTATTACATCATTTTTCTTAACGTCCGATGTTATAGGCTGCTTATTACATTAGTTTCTTTAAACATAACTGATACTGAATAATAATGATATTGCAAATAATTTAAATATTCAAACAATATTTTGTATTCAATAAAATATTTTATACACCACCGTATATTACACTGTTATTCATACATTCTATTTCATATACATTACATCTCTCACTACAATACACTCAATGTCACTCAATTTATACACAAACTCATATACATTAAGTCTTTATTTTCTTATAGTTCAATCCAGTCACTTACGTACCTATCATAGAAAAGACCAAACAATACAGGTTCTTAAGTCATGGAAAAAGAAATAAACGAAGCATGCACACAAGACCAAAATTGTGTACACATAAAAACTGTTATCGTTGTATCTGCATTCCTTGTGCACATAGCAAAATTATGCACATAGCTAAACTAAATAGCCCAGGTCACAAAAATGAATAAGGTAGTCATACATAAAGCACACTATAAGCAATGGGGCAGATGCACAGATGGTATAAGACAGGGTGGGTTTGTTGTATATACGCATGTTGCCGAGACGTATATATTCAAAGAAAATGTTTACATATACACGTATGTGCTGCGGCCACCACATATACACAATCCTATTCAAAATTAGGTAAGGGAAGCAAACTAGACATGATTATAACCCAACAAATAGAAATGCACCAGTATGAATAAAGCATTAGCCAAATGTAGGCAACAACTAAGGGTTAGATTCAATTCCGGTTTAAATTGAAATAAGTGCAAATATGCATAAAGTCAAGGTGCATCAAGCAACATTATTGTAGACCCAATCAAGTGCAGTATATACTATTTTTCTTATCAAAATCAAATGTCAAATTATAAGTGGGTCATCAAGTGAAGAATTCTGTTATTATTTTAGTGTATGCAACAAAATAACAGTGGCAACATGCATAAAGCAAAGCATATAGGAAAGGCAGCAATAGCCTAAAAATAACTTGATGATCAAATGGAAAGGGGCAAATAAATGATAGTATTAAATTTTATTTAACCAATGTAATCATATGAGTTTAAATGCCTAACAATTTAAGTTCATATCCCTTGACAGAGATTCACACCTGGATACAACAAATGGGGTGACCACTGAGTACATACTTATTTTACACATAATTCTGGCCTACCAATACACACATATATACATATAAATATGTGTACACATATGTTGACACACGTTAATACAAGTGAAAAATAAACAAACTTGTCAACATGGGGGAAGAATAATATACTATCAGCGTTCCATGAAATGCACAACTCAACATACAGAGAAGGTAGGGACAATGCAAAGGTAGGATAATAATGGACAATCGTGAGTATTTATCACAAGTGTAAGCAGCGAACAAATGAACGAGTCTGAAACACACCACTCATACATATATACACATACATGCGTATGCATGTATATATATGTATAAATTGAGTGTGTGTAAATTTATGCTGTAAACAAGGCGACCAACAGCTAGCAAACATAACGTAAAACAAAAATTCATGTATAAAGTGTTTAACATACCTACAGTAGTTGTGCTCCCTTTTCAATCTAGGGGTGAGACTTAAGATTGTGTTTCCTGTAGAGATATCCGACAACAATAGGAACATCATCTGAAGTTGGTAGGATTAGAGTAATAAAAAACGTCCACTTTTGACTAGCCTTATCCCACCAACTCGGACGATCTTCCTATTGTTGAGAGCAGCTTCACCGAAACCACAAGCTCATGTAATAATTCTAAATAATGAAAATTTACAAAGGTGTCGCTGGTTGCACAAGTAATAATTTGTATGCTACCTTAGAGGCCTTAAAGTCCTTCAAGTAAGAAGCACTCTAAAGTAGCATACAAATTATTACTTGTGCAACTAGCAGCACCTTCGGAAATTTTAATCTTTTGGAAATTATTACTTATGCACCCCTAGCTGGTGCAAAAACCACTAAGTAGATTAACCTATAATCACAAGTAAGAGAAACTCATCAGAAACTACTAAATATAACTTGAACAAAAAATTCACGTATAAAGTGTCGACATACCTGTAGTAGCTGTGCTTCCTTTTCGAGCTAGAGGTGAGGCTCAATCTTGTGGCTTCGGTGGAACCGTCTGACAACTACATGAAGGTTGTTCGAAGTTGGTGGGATTAGACTAATCAAAAGCATCCCCTTTTAACTAGTCTTATCCCACCAACTCGGACGACATTCCTATTGTTGTAAAAAACTCGATCGAAACCACAAGTTGAAGACTCATCCGTAACCGGTGCAAAAACCGCTAATTAGATTAACCTATAATCACAAGAGATGTTTAGCAGAAATCACTAAATATACCTCGAACAAAAAATAATATATTTTCCATATTGTTGCCTCAGGTATTTGGATTGTCCATCGTCATCTTTTGATTCTATATTATATGTTCTTATCATTTTTGACCTAATGTAATATCTGTTCTTATCAAGTTATTTGAGAAAGTGTACGTATGCTAACGATCTGTATATAGACATACATACTAATTCATGTTTCCAAGCACGCAACATCAAGTAAGGCATAAAAGCAACAAGGAGCGGTTTAGTACCAAGCATGCATAGATGCTAGACATGCAAGAATCAGCACATCACGACAATATGAGTGTATGAGTTATCACATATATAAAACTCATACATATTTAAATCAAAAGCAAAGCAAGTAATCATGAACAGAATACAAGTGCTGCAAGAAAAAAAATTCTTACCAGTGTAGCAACAACCATTAAATTATATAAACTCCCATTTTAGCTAAGAATTATATAAACTTTATACAAAGATTATATTTTTCTGGGTGAATGTGTGAATTGAGCAACATACAGAAAATCAAATTTACTTGAATCGGTTAATCAAAATCAAACTAGAAAATAGGAGTTTCAACTCCTATTTAAAACCCAATCATCATTGGCATACGAGTGTATTCGAGTTCAAGCTTAAACATAAACCATGCTCGAGATAGGAGGACAGATCGAGCAAAACAATAAACAGAATCACTTATAATTTTCCAATCGCTACCATGCTCGAGATAAGAGGACGAATCTGAAGGCGAAGCATCAGTTCTTATCAAAAACCCAATTTTTAAGTAGGAAAATGCTTCCACTTCCATTCGTGCTCGACTTCTAGTGGTGGCTCGCTATATGCAAGTGGTAGCGAGGCGATTTGAAGATGGCCAGGCAAGGCGATTGAGGAAACTGCGGAGGGTTTCGTGTACCATTTTTTATTTTTTATTTTTAAAGAATAGAAGACAAGAGAAATGATTTTGGGAGATGTGTTTTTCCACGCCGAAGGTTGTAGTTTTTTTTAAAGATAGACATTGGTTGTTTTAAAAGCCAATTTTTAAAGAACTATTTAACATCGCTTTAAAATTTACTAATGCTTACAGAATTATTTAACATCGCTTTAAAATTTACTGATGCTAAAAGAACTTTTAACATCGTTGGTTTTACAAACCGATGTTAAAAAGGTGATTTCTACCGAATTATTTTGTGACCATTTTACCCCTATGGCTTATGATTTTAGCTATAACTTTTGCTAGGAACCGAATTATATACTATAGTTGGTCTCATTGAATCCGGATCGTGGTGGGTTTCTGTGGGGCGGTCACATTATAATTTTGGCTCAACGGTCTAGGAGATATTGTTGTTTTAAGTTTTTATTTCTGTTGGCCAGGTTAATTAACAGATAATGGGCTTATCAGTAAGCCTATTAGACTAATGACCTGAGATTATAAATAGGAAGTTTGAGGAGAGAATTAGGGTTCTTCTCCTTATTCCACACATTATGTTTAGCGTTTGAGAATTTCCAGTTCAACCTAATCCCTTTAAACCCTAGTTTCTTTTCTAATCATTCTAATTCATGTCTAGAGGCAAGATCTACATCAAGGGGACCAAATCTCATCGCTTTGCATCGAATTCAAGGGTTTTTCTCGTTGTTCAGATTTAATTTCATCGCTATTGCATTGGATTTGGGTTTTGATGAGTAATAGAGATATCTCACATAGTTACTACAGATTATATGTGTTAATTAAGTTAATCAAACACTCATATGATAATTTTACCCTAAAACCAGATCATATATGTCTATTTCGATCTAGACGTCTTATGATAATTTAATTTGATCATATATCATGTAATTTATTAGATGCATCATGTTTAAGGTGTAATTAGTGTCAAATTATGCTAGATTTGTTGTTATTATGATATGAATCATGTTCGTATGTGTTCATATGATTGTTTGTGTTCGAAATTGGATGAATTACTGCTTAAATTGTTAAAATGTATATTAAGCATGATTCATTTCAGTCCATTATCGTGCATCTTCATTCCACCTCGAGTTGCATATCACATTAACTTTTGACCACTCCCTCTTGAGTTTACAGTCAAAGAACCAACATTGCTTTGACGATAACTTTCACGTCGTAATAAAGATTAGCAAACATAGACCACCAACAACCTCTAAAGACCCCTGCTCACCACAGCCAGAGTCCCAACCCCCAACTCGTTAACGTGACGGATCCATACTGGTTTATCCCCTATGGATAAGTACTATTTCATTCACTTAGCCAAATTTTGGATAAGTGTTGGACTACTTCGTTCTTCGCCTTAAATATATCTCTCAGGTCCATTCCCTTGCCAAAATACCTTCCCAAAGCTTCATATGTTGGTCCATACTCATGCTCTTAAGCGATTACGCTTCAATCCATCTAATCCACTTCAAACTTTGAACATGGCCTGCTATTGACCCCATAAAGTCAAACACAAAGTTTTAGTTCCCCTCGACCAACTGTGACGGATCGGTACCGATCCATAGGCTATGGACTGGTACCGGTCCATGTACTTATAGTATTTTCACTCGAAAATTTTAAAGTGCAATCTCAAAGTCCTCCAGAGTTGCTCCATGAAGTTTCGTCTGAATCCGATCATGTGAACCTCCAAGTACGTGGGGACACCTGTTAGGATCTAAGAGATCGAGTACCTTGGATCGCTTGGGAAGTGATCTAGTTTTCTTGGGAAGGCAAAAGTACGTGGGACATTTGGTAGTCTAACTAGAACCGGGATTTTCCATTAGCCTTTGATGGATGGCAAAGACCAGTCATTCAATATCGACATATTCAAGGCTTTAGTCGGTGATAACTGTGTCATTTCTTGATACAGATGCTATGATTGTTTGTATGTTATTCTATTTTCTCTTGGCAGTCTATCTCCATATGATAACAAAGAGAAAACGAGGATTGAAAATCCTATTTTGTCTCGTATCTATTTTTGTGTGTTTGAGTAGCATATGTAATGTGATTATTACATGCTAACTCGATGGGTCGGGTGAGACTTGAGCTGCTGATTATCATATTATCCTTTGTAGCTATTGTTGATCTTTTATCGCTCATACCAGACTGTTGTCTGACTCAAAGTTTTATGTTTCCTCTTACCATGGGGTACTCATCGAGGATGCTGATGAACAGACTGAATACAGGTGACATGTTGGTGATGATGATTCTATGCAGTGACAAGCAGAAGGCTGGCATACTACTATTCTTATTATACAGCTATTTGGATGATTTTCGTTGTTTTGATGTTTATATACTCATTTATGGGATGTAGTGAGGAATGATGTATTAGATATTCAGTTATTGAGATATTTTGTGCTTGATATTCTAAGATTTTCGGAGATGAGATCTCTTGATTTTCTATGCTTCATTACTATATCTTATTGTATACTTTATTATTATATTTTATCCATTTGCTGTGAGTTATACATCAGGTTCTATTTTAGTTTATCTTTTCTTGATGATCGTCTCATATCTTCTTAGCATGTCATATAATGCACTACTCCTATAGTTTTTTGCTGGAGGTATGGGGCATTCGTCACAGTATGTCCTATATACTTGAATCAATATATACCTTATTAGAGCATATTAGGATGAAATAATTGATTATGCATTGAACCAACAATCCTACGCGACGTACTGGATGTGTTTCACACATCTATGTTTTTTTATAAATAGTTCATAAGCAACACATGCATTAACCTTGGGTTTATATCTTAGTTTCATGAAATGCCCTTGGAGGCTTAAGTCATTGTCTTGCAGAAGTTGACCCTATTTTCATGCGTTCATTCATATAGGTTATGACAAGTGTCATATAATTATACACTTCAATAGTGCTTAAGTTATGAATCTATTAAATACTAAGTAGTACAATATCCGTCGTATCATTGTAGGAAACAAATACTCTTCTTCGAATAGATAAAATATTAGTTGTTCAAACTAATATTATAGTGCTTCAAATCACAACTTATAATTTACCTTTTCCATAGAGCTCAAGATATTGAATTTCATTATGTAGAGTTGAGTTACCATTATATATTATTTCTATATTGACTTTAAACTCATTTTTTAATATTTTTAACGCTAAATCTCTTACAATTCCTTTTGTAAATAGATCAATCAAATTTTGGCTAGATTTTATGAAATCTGTAATAATTACCCTATTAGTGAACATTGTCCCTTACCTTGTTATGTCTTAGGCCAATATGCCTAGATTTTCAATTATACATCTGGCTATACACTCTTAATAGTGTTGTTTGACTATCACATTGCATAGATATCGAAGGCATTTGTTTTGGTTGTACATGAATTTATAATAGTAAATTTCTTAACTACTTTGCTTTTTTATTACGATTAGACAATGCTATAAATTCAGAAACCATGGTAGAATATGTGACATACGTTTGTTTCTTTGAGGCCTAGGTATTGCCTTCCACTAAGAGTGAATAACATCCATCCATTGTTTAATTTATTATTATCCTCTCTTCTAGTTTTCCAACCAACATCTGCATATCCTTCTATTACATTTGGATACCCACTATACAATATACCATAGCTCATGGTTCCTTCTCGATAATTTAAAATTCTTTGTCCAACTAGCTGATGAATACGACAAAGATTACTCGTGTATGTTATCATTTCACCAATATTGTAAGCAATATCTAGTCTTATATGTGTCATGACATATATTAGAATATCGATAATTTAGCGTATTCTAATTGATCAGGTGACCAGTATTAGAGTACAGTTTCATAATTGGGTATAATGAGATGCTTAGAGGTTTGGAATCAAATTGATGAAATAGTTATAGAATCATCTCTATGTAATCGGATCTGATTAGTGACTAATATTTTCACTATTTTATGATTCTTGTTCCTAGAATTACTCCCCCCCCTCATAAATTTCATGTCTTGACACGAAGATTAAAATCTAATTGTTTCATCAATACTCAAGATATCAGTTCCAAAAACATATCACCAATATAAAGACATATAATTACATCATAACTAGCATGAAATTCGTTATAGGAACAGTTTCATGATTCACAAATCACAAAATCATTTGATATTATGGCTTTATCAAATTTCTTATACCACTGTTTTAGTGCTTGTTTAAAATCGTAAAATAATTTAATAAGTTCACATATTTTACATTCTTTTTCAAGCACTACAAAACCTTTCGGTTGACACATATATCCCTTCATCAGGTTCTCCATCTAAGAAAGCAGTCTTGATGTCCATTTGATGAATTTCAAATTTATAAATAAATGTTAATATAAGTAATGTCATTATCATTAAAATTCAAGTTGCATGCACATAGGTGTGGAAATAATTTATTCATTCCTTTTGGGTAAAACCATTAATAACAAATTTTGCCTTATATTTTTATTGTGTCATCTGCTCTTAATTTCTTAAATATCTATTTACACCTTCTTAGTTTAGAACTAGAAGGTATGTCTACTAGTTTCCATGTTTGATTTCCCATAATAGAATCCATTTCATCACTTGTGGCTTTTACCAACAAGTTGAGTCCTAAGAATTTATAATCAAACTATACGTTAAAGGATCATAATCTATGGTTGTACAAATCATGTTTTGATGTCGAAAACCATCTTTCGATCCTTTAAAATGATAGATAATAAAATCTGCTCGAATGACTTTTTAGTCCTTGTTCTTTTACTTCTCCTAAGAATCTCACTAGTTTCATCAATATTTTCTTGGGTGTTCTCAAATTTAGAAATAAGTTCAGCTACCTCCACTATTTAATGTATATATGTTTTAGCCTCCATTGTCTCACTAATAAATCGGCTGGGTGAAATATATGTGGATCTATTTTCATTAAATAACGCATCTCTAGATTAAGTTATTGTGTTTACTTCAATCGATTTATTAGGTTTTATTACTAGAAACCTATGAACTTTACTCTGTTAAGTGTATCCTAAGAAAATACATTCAATACCTCTTTGGTAACAACCCATATTCCAAAGGGTCCGGACTTTTTTTCAAAAATCCTAAATCTGAAACCACTGAAACTCGAGTTGTCTAGTATCCTGCAAAATATATAGAGATAATAAATTTATTAGAGTTCCACAAAACATCTCACAGCGAAATGGATAAAATATAATAATAAAATATAACCTTACCGAAATAATGACACTGCTTAACAATTGTCCAAAGGCTACCAAATATTTGCCATAAATCTAACCTGCGAGGATGTTATGAGAAGGGGGCCAGAACACATGTTCTAGTGAGAGCACAAATTATACACTCTGAAATAACACTACATATACTACTCCGTTACCTTTTTGTAATTATTAGGTTATTTGGGTTAACAGCACTCTAGGCTCTGCACAAACGCCGCACTCATCTATTCCCAGTAGATTAAATATAATATAATATATATGTAGCTATGTCCAATATCTCAAGGTACGCCCCCATAGTACCCTCCTCGTATGGTGTCCGCCGTCACACCGCAGAAGCATGCATATCCTCCATCCTACGCCGACCTGTGTACAGAAATCTCCATCGTTACGCCATGTAATCGCACAGAGCAACACTTGTTATGCAACGTAATTGTTCTGATACTCGTATTTAAACTCCTTGGTCGAGCCACGCCTCGACACAGAGTAATGCCCTAATGTCTACAATTCACCACCCAGTGAGTGTGTCTAGGACCTCACACGAACATACTGCCTACTACAGTCTGAGTTTCGTAATAAGGATGCATCCAATGCACGGAACTCGGTCGGGAGCTTTTGAAGGACATGTTCGTTAGACCTAAATTATAGATATCCACATATGTCCCGTCTCTTTCCACAGTGGTTATGGCCTTACCAGGGCCCCTCCTTCAACTAATGAAAGACTACATCAAGAGCTTATGAAATGCCCTTATCAACCAATCTAATATCCAATTTGGCATGTCCCTCAACCTACATCCCGATAACGAAAGATTGTTGGTCTATTGGTTTAGCTCTTAGTCTTTCTGCATCCCACTGACTATTAATGACGGGTATCCAATGATTACTGTCCTTAATTTGGTCCAAACCACCTCCTCCCAAAGCGAGGAAAACCGCTAAATCACCCAATGTCATCCGCCATAGCCTTCTGACAGCCACACCATAGAGGCAGTCAAGGTATACTCTCGATGGTGCAACAGATCTACTTTGGAGCGATGACTTCATCTGGATGTTCCTCTGAAGGTCATCTCAGAGTACCCTACCACGTCTCATAGACGCCTCATGCTTCCCTCAGTCCTATATAATAATCCGTTGGATGTGCTCCTCTCGTTTCTCTAGACATCGCAAAGATCTACCTCATTAGGTACTTCATCTCCATACGTACGGACTAGTCCAAGCACATCACGTCATCGCGTTATTAGATTCTATGTCCAATCTTTTAATCATACGCTTGCTTTACCTTATCACATTGCTAACTAACTTGATTATTTACACATTCATTTTCTATTCAACTTACTGATTTATTGGCTTATATTTGGCTGCTTACTTTCCTTAATTAGCCCCACGCTGCCGGAACGGACCAAACCTACGAGCCACTTATTTTCCTTAATCAGCCCCATGCTTCCGAAACATACTTTCTCTTAATATTATTACATCCATTAAACATAATCCTCCAAATTATAAGTTTACTAATAATAAGCCTACTTTATTCTTTCTTATTTAATCATAACCTTATGTTATATCATTACCACAAACATGGTTGTGGATTTTCTTATTAACTTAGTTCCCTTAATTAAGTTTTATTAATAAGTTCTCTTTTCATCATTAATCATAACCTACATTATAATTCCACTTGTCCAACCTACCTATCATATTTCACTCCCATTCATAGAATTAGTAATAATAAGTTATATTCCCCGTTCATCATGTTTTCCCTTGGTTCCTTGTTATTTAATTGAATCTTTACTATTTTAACCTTTCTTTATATACCGTCTTGTACATTTTTATTATTACAAGAAAAATTTCACAAGAAAAATTTCACACATTTCATTAAATTGGTTGTTTGAAATGTATAGAAATCTATTTCCATAATATACATCAATTAAGATCCGTAGTTACAAGCTATTTCTTTTTGTTACATCATGTATATGTATTAAATTAGTGTGCAATACGGCAAAACCCCTATTTCACACTAATCCTTATTACCCTTCTTTTTCTTGCAACTACATTCTCTGTAATTTACCATAATGGTAATTACGTAAACTATCCTTTTCCACTCTTAACTAACTCAATCCATTACTAATTCCATTTTTCTGAGTTATATACTATTTCCTATTTTCTTACACAATTTCCAATTCCAAATTAATTACGGTAAATTTCTATACATAATTTGGCTTACTGTTTCCTATTCCATTTTTCCACATTTTACTGTAATTTTTCTAACCCAACCTTTTAATCATATTATAAACAATATACTTTTGGGAACATATACATAATCATCGTCAAATTTACAGTCTTATTGTTACAGTAATTTCTTAAGCAAAAACAAAACGATATAGGAATGAGTTTACACAACAATAATATTCATAATGCTTTTAGGGAATGAATTACATTACAACTACCAAAATTTCAATTATTCGTTACGTTAAGAATTATGGGGAATTAAATGATAATTCTACCATTACCAAAAGATATAATTTAAACCCACTCACCTCCTAGCTTTCCAATTCTAGAATGTGATTCAGAATTATTAACCGTGGTTTCTTCCTACTTTGATTCAATACTGTAATAACCAAAGATTTATAATTCAAAACCCAAAAGAAAACAAAAGAACTGAATTGGAATTAGATCCATGGAACTTACCTTGTACGGAAAGGAATTTTAAGAGCTTACAATCCTAAGCTATGAATTTTAATCTCCACTTCTTGTTTCTAAAGCCTAAACTAATCTAATTTGATTCAGAAAAGGTTTGGAGAAGAAATGAAATGGCAGGGCCACCATGTCTGCTCAGAAAATAATGAGTTTGATGGCTAGCCCTAGGCATTCATTTATAGCCGTCAACAAAACCTGATTTGTTAGATTCACAGGAAGTAAATCAAAACCGTCACTGAAAATAAAACACATCATTGCCCTGAAATAAATCACACCAACTACACCCTATGGGCCGACCCAACATACGCCTAAGTCGACATTGGGTCAACCTAGACCTCCTTAGGTCGACACTAGGTCGACCCAGGTCCTTATAGTTTTTAACGTTCTAAATTAATTTCTTTCCTTACCATTTTCAAATTTCAAACGCCAAATTAATACGTGCATATAATTTCTTCCGTTTTGACTTTCTACATGTTTAATCACCTTTTAATTCAGTAAACGTTATTTTTAACGCGCACTAATTCTATTTCAAATGCGCACCATTAATATATTAATATGCACAGTGACGATCCAAACTTCCCCTTACGGGAAAGCCCGGATTGCTTTGAGAACAACACGCATCAGAACATAAATAATAGAACATTTCATTGCTACTACAACAATTACATCAGAGTACAAGGATATATATGAGGTTTAAATTACAAAGCATCGAAAATTTAAAATGTATAAATACAATGTACAGTGGAAAATACATCTATTATCACAATTGAATGAAATACACAGATACGAAGCTTTCTGAATATAGCTCCAGCTGTAATCCAGGATCATGGGAAAAGAAATATCTGTGAAAACCAAAATTACTAGCTGCCCGTGTGGAAAATATGGGCATCCAGAGTTTAGATAGAAACAATAAACTCCGAGTCAGTCATGGGACTGGTGTGAGAACTAAAACAGTTATTAAATCTTTACTTTAAAAGTTGGGAAATCATGGGACCACGCCGTATAACACGGAACGAGTTTACTCCACAGTATTAATTTTGGAACATGAAGCTATTATAAGACTCAGGTCCCATCACACAATGCAACGCAAGCCGGAGGATAGAATTTTCCCTTATAATAGCCAAACGTGCAACGTTTAAAACAAATCATATTGATATAACTATACGTGCATCGTGTCAAAACAACTTCAAATATAAATGTATCAATCCTAGACAACATAGGTACCACATATTATGCCTCCATACATAGGTTTACAACTAAAGCCGAAAAGTGTCGTATTGGAAATTGGATTCCATCATGAGTCAAGGCAAGGGATGGTCTCCTTACCGATTCGAGTCACCTCTATTAAGATGACTCAGGATCACACCTACGGGCAACTCTGGATCCTGCAGTGTCGGTCCACACTTACTTTAGTGGATTGTTTATTCCTGAACAATACGTTTCCCGGTCCTATCGGACCTCCAAACAGGTCAGTACGTCGACCCTGTGAGCATATAGCCTTATATCTAACGTGTTCGCATCCATCATCCACATAAGTAAAAATGTTTGGGCTCCATACCATGACACCACTTCTAGCTAGAAAGAAATGTATGCAGTCACTGCGTTCCCTTGTCCTGTCTTTGACTCATATCGAGTGTGAGGCTTGCGAATTAACGCTATACACAGAGCTATGCTATTTAAAGTCGTGCTTTGATCATCAACCACAAGACTCTGCTTTTCAACAAAAGCCTTTATCATTTGCACCTCGGCATGCCATACTAGCAATTCACGCCATACAACCGATGTCTATCCATATATAACCTCTAAGCTCGTATGTCTCAGAGAAGGGTGTTAAGCAAGAGAATAAATTCTCCGCCACCAAACAGATATAATAGAATTCAATCATACAGAATAAAATCCAGTGTCAGCCACACATCCATTTACAATTCTAGGTCTAAACAAAACTAGATGCACCTTATTCCTCATCGCATAAGTCCAATACAGGAGAGAGGTCCTCGCATATCCGGTCGATCTCCAAGTACGTCTGGACGATCACCACTTATTACCTTGTCTTGGGTGTACAGCCCAATCAAGACATTAGTAATCATCCAAACGATGTGAAGATCTCTGGTCTTCAATCACCGTCTTCATCTCGACTTTTAGTCGTCATAACATTTATTCAGAATGGGTTACACCTGGTCATTCCGAATATCTCACGTATTTTATAATCAATAATCAAGTGCGATAAAAACACATCATACGCCTCATTCCAATTCAGAATATTCTTTTATTAAATTATTCATATCCTTTGGGAAAGATTCCCATTAATTTTATCAAAGATAAATTCTTTAAATTTATTATTTATATTTCCTTTGTATATCATTTTCAAAAGATTTTATTTTATCCTTTAACAATTCTAAGCCAAACTATGGTTTATAAAAACTAGTCGGGATTTTCGCCTTACCGAAGTAATCATTTATTTTGTCTTTCCAATCTCGACCTATTAATCCCATGAAGCAAAACTGGTATTACTCCATATCTAACACCCACTGTGTTATTGGTAAAATTAATTACCATTTCACGTTCAAATCTAATTAAAGATTTAACTATCGCCTGCAGCAAAACTGGTGGTACTCCGTTCTCGATCACTTCTCCAATTTGGCAAATTTAATTACCACATTAACATTTCAATCTAGTTAAAGATTCATTAAAAATCCATTTTAGTTTTAATCTCCCAAAAACTCATTATTTAACGATTATTCAAATTTAGGAAATAAATCCTGTCTTTAACTGGGTTAAAGAACCAATGTCATTTAAAACACAGCTCACGATAAACCCAAATCATCTTCCATTAACTATTGATTCTTCACGAAAAATAGATCAATATATAATCGATATAAATTTCCGTATCAGACTAATAATATAATTGGAATAACTACAGGGCCTTTTAAATTCCATAAATAGTATTGGTCTTCCTTCACAGGTGTTCATCTCGATTATTACCAAATCAAATTCCACTCAATTCCAACTTAATATATTAAATTCGAAAACTTTACTTTGAAAAACTTCCATTAAATCTTAGAATAAAGATTTATAAATTCCAAATGATAACTTCATCGTTAATTGGGTTAAAGAACAAATGTTATTTAAAACATTGTTCATGATAAACCCAAAATCAACTTCCATTTCAATTCCAATTAAATTAACTGGTAAACTTCTCTAAATCTTAATTAAAAGGTTTATTCTATTTCTCAACTGGGTTCAGGAACAGTGTTATTAAAGAAACCATTCACGACAAACCCAAATCCAATTTGATATTAAATACAAGGCTCTAAATAGAAATTATATCGGCTTATATTCAATATCAAATTCTGAAACTAACGGATATCTTATTAGGAATAACGATATCTATATCTTCCTAATTCCTCAATAACATACATATAATCACGGAATTCAGTATCGAAATATTCCAAATATTATTTCCATTCAAATCCATTCCAATTCATAAGTTGGAAAATTCTGGTTATTTCAAAAGCCTTTTACAAATCCAATTGATTTATTTAAAAACATGGATTATTATTCTAGTTAATTACTAGTTCATTTAGATAAAAATATTTTTTTATCTTTTCAAAACTGGAATTTTTCATCCATAATATTTCCAAATCATTTATTATGAATTTACACAATTTTTTCCATATTTTTAATAAGGCCCTTACAGTCAATTTCCTATAACGGCCACCGAACTACATCCATAACGACCTTTTCTGAAATTGATTTGGACATATTTTAAAATCCGACCGTTCAAATTTAAATCTCTTATATTCTTTGGAAAGCTCTTTCCGATACAAACCCAATGGTTCTGGTTTTAGAAGAGTCCGATAGTCGGATCTCCCGTTACATCAATTTGGAGTTAATGGCTAAAATTCGCGAATGGTCGTTGCGCGGTGCGTTCTATTCAGGCTGTTAAATATATAATATATAATATATATATCATCGATTTCTATTTAAAACATAATTTATAAATCATTTATAAATTCATTTTAAAATGATTTCAACTTCCTTTTCAATTTTAAATCAAAATTGAATGTTCTATATCATTATAATATTAAAATGACAAATATTTCAAAATATCATATTTTGAAATCAATTCTTTTCTATATTCATTATAAAATGAATAAAATTGACAGAAAAATCTGTTTGGGTTAAAATGGCAAATATCTACTTAATCAACTTCATATATTTTCGTGTCCATCAAAAATCAGACATCAAAATCTTATTTTGACTATTCGTGAATATTATTCTAAAATATTCATTATTTCTAAATCGGGATGCGACTCAATCAATTCTCATATAATTTCAGTTATATGGATTTCATACATCGCATGTATTCAACAATAATGATAAATAATCGTTACACATTCAAACATTATCCATAGTGCATTCTGCAACTGTATAAGCATTAAAATAAATAAATACGCTCATCACAGCCTATCAACCCATCGATTGACATACAAATAAATATTGGGATTAGTGTATGTCAAATATCATCCCAATACCCATGTGAGGTTTTCAAACAACAATAGTCTATTTAAATAAATCTTTGGTTAATAAATCTAACCAATTCTAATACGGTTTGAATCATTTTTCTAATTAATCAATTTTATTGTTTAAATTATAAATGGATATTTTTAATTTTAATTTCAACTACCACTTTAATGTTAACATTATTTTAATATGTTAATCATCACAATCACCACACAAATCATCAAACCATCCATATAAACAAATACTCAACTACATAATGCCATTTACGGCGCCATAAGTGACCATTCGCGGAGTATGGAATCTGAGTGTCGGTAATATACATACATCGCTTCCAATTTATGTGATTTATGCGAATTCGTGTTTTGAACTCCATACAATAGATAAAAATCAATACTGGCAATTTCTATACATTTATAGTTATAAAATAAATAAATGGCTGTACAAATATTTTAGTGAGAGAGTTCTCACATTCGTTTCCACTCCGTCATTCTTTAACTGATGATTCATTACTGTTCATATTTAAATTTTCCTCAATTTATATTTTGCTTCATTTCTATTCTGGTCAGTTCCATGTTGTTGTGCTCGAATTTACGGTTCCAACGCACCTCAGTTCATTGAATTCCGTTCTGATTTGAAGAAGTTACGACCGTTAATACATTAATTACATATTTAAATTAATTAAAATATAATTAACAATTAATAAAACTTAACAAAACGTTGCCTTTTTCTTTTCATTGTATAAAACTAAAAACCGCTCACCCATCTCGACATCAAAATCCGCCGTCATCGTCGCCACCGTCGCCTGCCCCTCGATCAGATGATGCCACTCCGTAGCCGCGACCGTCCTCCGCCTGCTTTGCCGTCCCACTCGCACCTCCCTGAAGCTCGGAAATCGAGCTCGAATAGATGAGATCTGAGCTCGAAATTCTCCCAATATACTAAACGAAATTCGACCAAACTAGGATATATTGGAAAATTAGAATTTTCTCTTTAATCTTTATTTTGATTTCTTGAATTAATTCTCTCCATTTTGTGTGCGATTTTGGACCAAAATAACGGGCGATTTCCGCCATTTGTTGAATGGATCGGCAGCCCGTTTTTCTGAGTTAGGGTTTGGATAAAATTTGGGGTACTTATATAAATTATTATATTATTTAATTCTAATAGCACTTGATTATCGATCCGAACTCCAAATCGAACCCAACCACTGTCGCTCCTAACAAAATACCCCCATTTCAAACACAATGGGATATGTTTTGTAACTCAATTCGACCGTTTCAATCAGTTTTCATCAAAGTTAAAATATAAATCAATACATATTGAATTTTAAACGTACATTTTAATTTATCGGGGCCACATACTAACTCCAAAAATTACAGCAAAAATATTTATAGCTATTTTTTGACGATACGGTCCTAACAAAACTAATTTCGTCGAATTTGGAGGCCGTTGGAAAAATGACCCTTTTTCTGATCGATTAAATTCAAACTGAAATTACCAAACACATTTATATTTAACACGCTCATATATTACTTTCAAAAATTATGAAATTTGAAATCTAACAATAATTTGACATTCCAGATCCAACAAAAGTTGTTTCGTTGAAAACGTAGGTCATTTGCAAAATGGCTATTTATACTATTTTAAAATATATGTATATTCCATAGCGACTTATTCTAAAATTTAAAATGGCCATAACTTTCAATTTATATTATGAAATCTGAATTTTTCACATTTATTTGAAAGATATAATTAAACAGATTTAGATGTTTCTGGTTTTACTGAAATCCGATTTATTTTGAATCCTATGCATTCAGCGGAAATTTTAAATCGAAATTTCAAACTATCGCGCCATTTCAAACACCTTTTACAATTAAAGTAAATTTATATTTTCTAACTTCATTTAGATAAACTATTTTCTAACTTCATTTAGATAAACTTTTAGTTGTTACTATTTAAAATAAATCATTTTAAATAATCAAAATTCATTAAAATAGCTAAAATAAAAATTTTAAATTGATTCCGAAATTTCGGGTTGTTACACTATCTATTCTAAATTGAAACTTAATTGACGTTATTTCAAACTTCCTTTTATTGCATAATTTTGTACCATTTATGAAATGCATTTATTTTGCACCTTTCTTCTACAATTTATATTTAAACATATTATTTCTTTATTAATATCAATTAGTAGGAACATTTCAGTTTTAATGTCAATTACATTGCTCTTTCTGATTGTCCATTTAATTCAATTTCAAACGGCCATTTTTATGGGAATTTAAGTACATACATAATTTTAAAATATAAATTATATTTGCACACATTTACATTCAAATATTTTCCAATGTTAAACTTCGTACATTCGTAAATTTGCCATATGAACTCCGTTCGGAACATATTATATATGTAAATTTATCAGGAAAATGCAACGAATGCAATGGTACACGTTCCCAACCCCATTTCGGATAATTCCAAAAATATCCGTTTTTCATTCATCGTTTTTCTGTATTTATTTTTATTGAATTAATATTATAATAATGAGAGGTGTTACGTCCTCCTACACTTTAGGAAATTTCATCCCCGAAATTAAATAAAGGGTAAGCTTATGTAATTTCTCGCATAATTTACAACCTTTGTGTGTACATCCAGTTTTGCAACCATTCGCGCGCTAGCGCAAAGTGCAATACATTGTAAAAATCCATGTATGCAATAAACTTATAAGCGATACCTCCTATATGAATACTGTCTTTTTCAAAAATATTTTGAAAACATGATGCACACAACCTAAATATACTTGCAATTTCTATATGAATGTAATATTTTTAAAATCGAAAATATCCTTTCATCCAGTTTTTCCTACACTCATACTCTTATAGAATAAGAGCATAGTTCATCCAATTTTTGCATCCAAAACCTACCAACCAACTTTAGTTTTGCGAATTTCAGAAAAATATAATTTTTCAAATTCGGTTTCTTATGTTAGGAAAAGATAGGAAGTAAGAAAGTCTGTATTTTCCACTTTACTTTTACTCACCATTTTCCTTATACTTGGAACCCTTGGCAACAGTTCTACAAAAATTTCTACTTTCTTTTCTAAGCACAACTTACACAAGAAGAATTTCTTTTTCAATTTTCGCAAACTTACTTTAGAAGAATTTATTTTCTCTTATTATTATCGTTTATGGTAGTTATAACCATTATTCTTTTTCATTTTATTTGTTTTTTCTTTTAGTCATTCATTTCTTGCTTACATTGTTAATTCAATTGTGACACGCTTATTCTTTCCTAGAATTGATCCTATATACCTAAAAAAGAATGATATAATAATCCATTCTATTTTCAGAAATAAAATAGAATACTATATACAAGTGCAGCTCCGTACTAAAAGAAAACGGACTCTACTATAATCACTACTAGGCAAAAGGTACGAAGGTTAAATGGGTTTATCTACTCAGACTACGGCCTAGGACTATGTCCCCGTGAAATAAAACAGGTCCTCAGCACTGAATCCATCCAACCATAGCATTCTTCCTTTCCATCTACCACTCTCTACAAACTCATACCACATACCTTCTAGTTCCATGGGCCATTCTCAACTGTCCACCAGTGATATACTGATATCCATAGGCTAACCATACCCGATATCTAAATAGATACAAACTTGACGACCCTTACTTCACCATGAAGTAACCCCATACCCTTGGGGGCGAGTTCTTATCATTTTTTAAAGTAAGATAACACGTCATGCCTTCTAATTTCCTAAGAAGCTCTAAAAATGGGATTTCCATTAATCATATATCATACCACAGTTTTCCATACGAGAACCGAAAACTTGCTCTTACTTTTCATTTACCTTTGTATTCCAATTAAGTATCTTCTAGGCCTTTCCTTGAAATTTTAATCTTCTCTCATTTTATTACTGATTTGCATAGGAACTTAATTCTCATTAACTGACCTTTCCACTTGACTTGTATCATTTACTAAAATAGTAACCACTAGGGAGACAACTTTCTAACATTATTTTTCTCAATTTACATACATTACCGTATAACTTTTTTAATGTTGACCTATTTTCCATGTTTACTTCCCTATTTCTTACTTGAGACTTTCTACAATTACCATGTAAGTTTATGGTTTACTCACATACCGAGATAATTTTCCAAAGCTCTATTTAGTGTTCAGACAAACTATTGGAATTATCCTACTAAACCATTTTGAATTTCCAAAAATGTTATTTTCTTAAAAATCTTTCTGTAACATCCCAGATTTTTCGGCCATTTAAATTTGAATATTTAAATTTGTTTTATATATTATATTGAAAATACAATGAAATTTATGAAGTTCGGAAATATATATTTATAAATTAAATATAAACGAGCTCGAAACGCCGCGGTAGTCCGAAATTTTGAATTTGAACTTTGACTGAATATACAGGATCCGATATAAGTTGGAATTCAGGGAAACAATAAACGTTTGAACCAATTTGATTATATTTTTCTAACGAAGGAGAAAAATGGAAATTTTATAGTATAGATTGTCAGTTATATCTAATTCAATTTTATAAATAGTCGCTATAGAATTTCGTTAATGATTTATTTTGCTAATGACCTCCGTATTCGACGAAACAAGTTTTTTAGAATGCAAACAATTAATTGTTGCTACTTTCCCAGTTTGAAACCAAACGAAGTTGTTTTGGTAAGCGAAATTGAATGGTGAACCGGGGTATAAAATATGATCTTTATAGCATAATTTTTGCAAATGGAGTCAGTTTTCAACAAAACTGGTTTCCTTGGGACCGTAATGTTAAATTATATCATGACATCCATTTTTCGAAGTTCGTGATCACTGGCGGTACGAATATTAGATGTTCAACATAGAAAGTAATAAATGACGGTAGAATTTTATAATTATGTCGGATAATAAAAACAAATGCTTACTTACGTCCTAAGCTAAGAATTTATGAATCGCATGCCAGACACTAAAGCAGACTTTTTTTTACTCACATAAACTAGAAAAAATGAAGAATAGCAGTAAGCATGGACGCACACAAAGCCAATAGTAAACATTAACACTGTTTTCTTTTAATGTATGGCGCCTCATACATATCATTTCATTGACTGAAGTCCCTCACGCATAGTAACAGACATTTCATTTCAGACTACACGACTGCCTTACCTGAAGAGAAATGGCACATCATGCCTCGTCCAAAGCCTACATGTACCATTTTACATGACTTCGTTCTTATCTGTAGTTTCGTTCTCTTATATATATACAATTGTAATGCTTCAAACAAACATATATTTAAAACCTAACCTTTTTGGATGTTTAGTGTAACACCCCACCTTCGCTAGGGTCACTCACAAAGGGAATGCACTAGTTTTGAAAGAGTGTTATCGAGGTAAACAATCACAAAAATATTACAAGACAAACATAAATAAAACAGCGGAAGAATCAAAAGATAAATTTCATTACTTTCAAAATAGTCACAGCCTTTTTCATCCAAAGTACCAAATAGCCAAAGTCATCATTTTCCATTACAACAAATTCTGTCTTGCATAAATAAAGAAGCATAAAAGCTTAAACAAAAAAAATAGCATAATTCCCCAAGATAGCAGAAATGCAGCCATAGCAGAGCTTAAGATCAAACCGTACATGAGCTGAACCGAAAGCAAGAGAAATCCAAGCTAAGTGCTAGAGTTTCCTCCCTGAGAACCTGGAGGGGGGACGAAAGAAAAAGAGGTGAAAGAAAACGGGTTAGTTATAAAGACTGGTAAGTCCTAGTGACTTTCAGCATAAAAACAAGTAAAGGTAACATGACATGTATAAAATGAAAGTAAACATAAGGATGCTGTCAAGATGGGCAAGATAGACTAAGATAGCATGATAATTCAAGTATAAAACAAGTATAGTATCGCATGTTCAAGATTCGCTGCACCAACTGTACTAGTATCCCAAACCCATGTCATATATTAACCATGAAATGATCCCTTGGCCCAATATCATGAAATGACCCATTACGTGGTCCTACGGAACGATCCATTAATCGATCGGCTCCCCATAAGTCCTGGCTCGTCGTGTGTTTGTGTCATACGGCCCTATCACGAATGTAGTCACTTGTGCTAGGTCCACCATAGGGTATATCAAGCCCTAGGGTGCCAACCACCGACACGAATCAAGCACACACAGTGTAAACCTACTGATGCCCAATGCCTGCTTTTTCAACTCCGGACTACGTGCACGACCATAGTCCGCTTGAACCTACACTGGCGCACCAACTCAGCCGTCATTCTGGTCGCTTACAATCAGCCCAGTAATCGTGCCCCACCCTGCCTAGTTCCAGGGTACCATGATACATCTAAGTGGGTTACTACTGAAATTGACCGTGTAACTAGGATTTCCGTCCAACAGGTTAAGTGTTGTCATTTAAATTCGTGACTTAACCCTTATTAGTCTAGCAAGTCAAGTTGTTTAAGTGTTGTCTTTCAATTTCATGACTTAACCCACTAATCATGTGTCAAGTTGGCTAAGTGTTGTCTTTCATGTTCATGACTTAACCCCATCATGTGGCATTAATTCATTAATGTACCCCAACCTCTCACATCAGACCTGTTGTTGTGGTCACTGGATATGCCGGGCTGCTCCAGCAGATTTACACCACAACTCATTCTGACCTCGGGTTTCAAGCGCGATATGACTAACTACCCACGATAGATCCTATTGTTTGCAGTCACTAGATTTGCCGGCGGTTCCGGGCAGAATTATACTGCAAACTCAACCCAACCTCGAGTTGGCCATTTTCAAGTTCATTCTAGTGCCGTGTCCATGTACAAGTTTCATGTCAAGTTCGCGTCAAGTTTCATGGCAAGTTTCATGTCAAGTTTCATGATTCATGTTCATGACCAATTCATGTTTTGCCTAATCTACCCAAATCGTATTCCCATCGCACGTAAACGTGAATCGATCTAGATTACAAGTAAATCCAAATTCAAAATAAAAGGGAATAACATCAAAACTATGATAGGCAAAAGAACGAGCACAAGGTGATAAATCTAGCATGATATAGCTTGAGATAATTGGTTATAACATCACTGGCATATAGAATAATAGTCCCAAAACATTAGGATTATAGATCTAGCATAATAAGGCGATAGTCATGATAAAGGTGATAATCCAAACTTGTGAAAAGTAGATTGATTCAACATCACAGGCATGATAATACTATGGACATGAAGGAGTTTGATTTACAACATGAATAGGTCCAAACTGATTTCATAGCAATATTCCTAAATGTCAAGATCCAAGATGGAAACTAGAATAGATGTGAATCGATTATCATACTTAAGTCCAATTTCACTTTATCTCATGTCCATATTACAATTAACAAGTTTAAATATCAAAGTAACTAGAACTTACAGTGCGTGGATCGAGAATTTAGAAAGCAGAATCGAAGCTCTAGTCGAACAACCCCAATATGCAATTCCTAGCCGTAGTCTTCAAGAAATTGTCTTCGTGTTTTATTTTAATTTACTTATTTTAATTATTTCAGAGGCAACATAAGGAGAGAATAAAAAGGTGTAAAGAGAATGGGGTTAGGGGGCTGTTTATATAGGATTAGGTGAACGAATCTAGACTGAAAACGAGACCAAAAACATCAGAATGAACCCAGGGTCAAAACTGGGTTTCAGCACCTGGTCGACCATAGGGTCGACCTGGCCCCTGGGAGGTCGACCATAGTGTCGACCCCTAGGTCGACCTGGTCTTGGGCAGGAAAATTCCCGCCCAGTCTGCGTTGGGGTTTGAATTCGAATTTCGAATTCGAGCTGTTTTTCGGTTCTGAAAATCCTTGAAACTTCGGAGGGTCATATCTCCCTCATACGAAATCCGTTTTTCGAAAACTTGGACTCGTTTCCAAGCAGAATTTCGAGATGAACGCAATGGCGCAACCCATTTCCCTTGATTCTTATTTTAAAAATTAATTCTACCTTGATTTATGGTTTTAACATGTTATTAAAATACCGGGTATTACATTCTCCCCTCCTTAAAGGATTTCTTCCCCGAAATCTTCAAGTTAAGAAGAATGTGTCCTACTATTCAACATTCATCTATTCAACCATCATCCACAAGCAACCACTGTCCTTAAAAGATTTCTAATGTTGTATGAACTCATGCAAGAGTGTGTGTATATGTACTTATCTAATGCAAAAGATCAGGCGGTTACTGATTCAGTAAACCTCCTTAATGCAAAATATGCTAGTGCAATGAATTCAATATGTATGCAATTTCCTAATATAATATCTACATGAGTGCACAACCATTCATCCATATGCAACGTCCATAACATATCAAGTTTCCATCCATATACAAGTATAAGCACTCATGCATATGCAACATGAAAAATGTGATTGAGACGATCTAGTGCCTATGTGTGTTATGCAACCACGAGCAACCACTTACAACCGCTTGCAATCATCAACCATAACATGTTTCAATCGCATGTTTACATCCAAAAGGGTTCTACCTAAGGTTCTCAAGATAGGATCGAGAAGATAACAAGACAAACATGGATAGCAAAAGCATGTAAATGATACGAAGGTATGTAAACTTATAGGAAAAAGAGATCGAGAATGTACCCTAAAAAAGAAATGGGTATAGCGAGCGTATCTTCTCTTCTGTTTCCCAAGTTGCGTCTTCTTGGGCTTCTCTCCATTGTACTTTAACTAGCTTGACTTCTCGATTCCTTAGCTTCTTGATCTCCGTTCCTAAAATACGAATCGGAACTCACCTTAATGTTGCTTCTCTTTCCACTTCTACGCCTTCAAGGATGCTTGGCTCAACCACTTCGGCAGACTCATGTAAGCACTTTCGAAGATGCGAAACATGAAAGACATTGTGTACTCCGGCCAACCTCTCGGGTAACTCTACCTTATAGGCCATCTGTCAATCCTCTCGATGATAGGGAACGGTCCTATGAACCTCGGTGCTAACTTTCCAACTGCTCCAAAGCGAACCACATTGCGTAAGGGAGAAACTTTTATAAAACCATATCTACGACTTCGAACTTTAGGTCTGTCCTTCTCTTGTCTGCGTAGGATTTCTGTCTATCTTGGGCCGTTTTCATCCGTCTTCGTATCAACTCAACCTTCTCGGAAGTGTCCCTTATCATGTCGGGTCCAAGTGTGAGCTTATCTGTCGACTCCCACCAACAAGTTGGTGACTTGCACAGTCTTCCGTATAAAGCTTCGAATGGTGCCATTCCTATGCTAGCTTGGTAACTATTATTATACGCGAACTCAACAAGAGGTAGTGATCTTCCCAAGTACCACCAAAGTCAAGAATACATAGTCTCAAAAGATCCTCTAGTACCCTATTCACCCTTTCAGTTTGTCCATCCGTCTGTGGGTGATAGGCCGTGCTTAAACTTAGTCGTGTACCCATTGCTTCTTGTAAAATATTCCAAAATTCGCTAGTGAAAGTCGGGTCACGATCGCTAACTATACTAGAAGGAACTCCGTGCAACCGTACTATTTCTCGAGGGTACATAGACGCTAGCCATGATGCGGTCCTCTTGCTCTTCACAAGAATGAAGTGAGCGCTCTTCGTGAGTCTATCTACTATAACCCATATGCTAGTATTGCCCTTCCTTGACCTAGGCAATCCATCCACAAAATCCATCGAGACACTCTCCCATTTCCACTGCGGAACCTCCAAAGGATGCAATAGCCCACCAGGCTTTTTCGACTCGGCCTTTACTTGTTGGCACACCATGCACTTAGAAACGAATTCCGCCACGTCCTTTTTCATCCCATTCCAAAAGAAAATGCGCTTCATATCCTTGTAAATTTTATCCCCTCCGGGATGTATAGTCATCTTCAAGTGATGCGCCTCTTCGAGAAATCTCTTTACTAAGTCTCCCACTTGTAGGACACATAGTCTACCATCACGCCTTAGCCATCCTTTGTCATCTATGGCATACCTACTGAGGTGACTTGACATCTCACCTCTAATCAACTTGTCCACGATCTCGACTATCTGTTGGTCTTCCTTCTGTGAAGTCCCTACTTGGTCTAGAAGCGTAGGCCTTAACTCGAGAGATGCTAATGTGCTAGCCAACGACTCAACAACAGGTGTGAAATCAAAGGTTGCTATAAACTCTAGACTTTTCCTTTCAACAAAACAAAGGACTCAAAGTCAACCTTTTCCTACTTAGCGCATCTTCCACCACGTTACCCTTGCCAGGGGTATAAGCTATATCAAAGTCATACGATGCCAAGAATTCCATCCACCTCTGTTGCCTTAGATTCAAATCTTTTTGCGAAAAGAGGTACTTAAGTGATTTGTGATCAGTATACAACTCGAACTTCTCACCTAGAAGATAGTGGCGCCAAGACTTAAGCGCAAAAACAATCGTGGCCAATTCCAAGTCATGTGTGGGATAGTATTTCTCATGAACATTAAGTTGTCTACCCCCGTAGCATATCACTTTCCCTTCTTGCATTAGGACAACGCCTAATCCCGTGCCGCACGCATCTGTGTACACCATAGACATCTTACGTCCGTCGGGTAATACCAAAACTGGAGCTGTGGTAAGGGCTCTCTTAAGCCTTTGAAAAGCAACGTCACACTCTATGTCCCATGCAAAAGCTAGGTTCTTCTTCGTTAACCTAGTAAGAGGGGCTGAAATTTTAGCGAAGTCCTTAATGAACTTCCTATAGTAGCCTGCCAAACTGAGGAAGCTTCTCACTTCCGTTGCGTTCTTAGGAACTTTCCAGTCTTGCACCGCAGCTACCTTTGCGGGGTCCACAGCTATACCTTGCTTAGAAACTACATGTCCACGAAACCGAACTTCTTTTGTCCTTTAACTCTGTGACCTAAGCGTATCCATAACTTCCTTGAGATGTCTAGCATGTTCTTCCTCATCCTTTGAGAAGAACAAAATATCGTCCACGAAGACCACCACAAGCTTGTTAAGGAACTCCCTGAACACCCTACTCATCAAGTCTACGAAGTACGCGGGTGCATTCGGCAAACCAAATGGCATGGCGAGCCATTCGAAGAAACCATCCGGAGTCCTAAACGCAGTCTTGTCAATGCTATCCTCAGCCACTCTAAGTTGATGGAATCTTGTAGCTAGATCGAGTTGAGAGAAAACAGACGCTCCTACAAGCTGGTCGAACAAGTCATCAATTCTCGGTAGTGGGTGCCTATTCTTCTTAGTCGGCTTGTTTAACTCACGATAATCTACGCATAGACGAAGCGAACCATCCGCCTTAGTAGCGAATAACACCGGAGCACCCCATTCAGAAATGCTTCGCCTAATGAAATTTTTCTCAAGCAACTCCTTAACTTGCTTACTAAGCTCTTTTCTCTCTCGCGGGGCCATGTGTCTAATGGGCAATGCAAACTGGCTTAGCATTATCAACAAGATATATATGGAAATCTATCTCGCGTTTAGGGGGTAACCCATTAACCTCATCAAAGACATTGGGATATTCTCGGACTACCCTTACTGATTGCAAATCATCGATAGACGAGTCAAGAGATTCTAGATAACATAACATGACAGGACCCATAGGGTTACAAGAAATTTCAAGGGTATTACCAAGGCGAGTCACGAGTCTAACTACCCTTCGTTCACAATCGAGAATGGCTCCATTATTGGACAGCCAATCCATGCCTAGAATCAAACCATATCCCATAAATCCGAGAACATAAGCATTACACGTGAATTATACGCTTAAGATAGAAATCCTCAAATCCACACAAATCATAGATAAATGAGCGGAGCCACCAATTGGATTTGAAACCATAACGGGATCCTCAACTAGACTAGTACTTAGGTGCAGAGTTTCAACAATATCAGAAGAAATAAAAGTATGCGATGCGCCAGAATCAAACAAGGTTCGAACAGGATGATCAAAAAGATAGACTAAACTTTCGACAGAAATATTTCTACCTCGGTCTTGCGAAGGTACGATGAGAGCGTGGACTTGTCCTCCAGAAGAAGGTCCAGCTTCCTGCCCTTGCTCCCTTGGGCAGGCCCTAGCCATGTGTCCTATCTCAACACAGTGGAAACAGCCACCCATCTTCCTTTTCTTCTTCCTGCAGTCTTTGACCAGATGTCCAGGAATGCCACAGAAATTACACTTTCTCTTTTCACGGGGTTTGTTGTTCTTCCCACCTTTCTTTGGATCAGCCTTCTTGTTCTGTGACCCTTCCCCCTTCTTATCTTGAGGCACTTCTGCTTTTTCCTCATTCTTTCCCTTGTCTTCCTCATTTAAGAGTGTCATGTCTACTAACCTTTCGTAAGTAGCCCCCATAGGTATGGGAGTCATAGCCATGCTGTGAAGTGGCTCATTCAATCCCTTGACAAAACGAAGAGCCTTCTTATTAGGAGTATTCACTAAGTCTAGTCCAAACTGAGCCAGCTGATTGAATTGATTGACGTACTCCTTGACCGTCATACTTCCTTACTTAAGAGAAAAGAACTTTTCCAGCTGTAGACTTCGTTCAGCTTGTGAGAGGAATTTCATCTCAAACCTTATCCTGAAATCCATCCATGTGTCAACAGGTCTTTTAGCGTTAGTGACTTACCACTAATAGGAAGCTTCGTCTTTGAGCAACCATACTGCCAACTGTACCTTCTGCCTATCGTCCACCTCGAAGATAACGAACATATCCTTAGTTTCTTTGAGCCAGCTCCTCCCTTCTACGAATGATTCAGTTCCCTTGAAATCTTTTCCACCCATGGCCCTAAAATCTCTACAGATCTTTGAGAAAGCATTTGCACGAGGAGGAGGAGGAACCATTGCAGCTGGAGGAGGAATATCTGCTGGGCCTGCATCGTTGGCCCTAGCCTCTAAGTACCTCCTGAACCAGTCAGGTATTGGCACACCCTCTGGAAGGTTAAGATTCCCAGACATGCTGGAATGAAAAAGATTCAAACGAGGAAACAAAGGATAGTGCTAATGGATTTTGGGGAATAGCCTTTAAATAAAACAAGACTTTTCTTGAAAAATGCTTCTTTGTAAACGGTTCTGAAAATAGTTTAAGAAGGTTTTTTTAAAAAAACTTTTGCCCAGTCTGGTAACCTTCTTTTTTTATACCAAGTGTAACACCCCACCTCCGCTAGGGTCACTTACAAAGGGAATGCACTAGTTTTGAAGGAGCGTTATCGAGGTAAACAATTACAGAAATATTACAAGACAGAAATAAATAAAACAACGGAAGAATCAAAAGATAAATTTCATTACTTTCAAAATAGTAAAAGCCTTTTTCATCCAAAGTACCAAATAGAAAAAGTCGTCATTTTCCATCATGACAAATTTAGTCTTGCATACATAAAGAAGCATAAAATCTTAAACAACAAAAATAGCATAATTCCCCAAGATAGCAGAAATGCAGCCATAGCAGAGCTCAAGATCAAATTGTACATGAGTTGAACCGAAAGCAAGAGAAATCCGAGCTTAGTGCTAGAGTTTCCTCATTGAGAACCTTGGGAGGGGTGAACAAAAGAAAAGGAGGCGAAAGAAAAATAGGTCAGTCATAAAGACTGGTAAGTCCTAGTGACTTTCAGCATAAAAACAGGTAAAGGTAACATGACATGTATAAACTGAAAGTAAACATAAGGATGCTGTCAAGATGGGCAAGATAGACTAAGATAGCATGATAATTCAAGTATAAATCAAGTATAGCATCGCATGTTCAACATTCGCTGCACCAACTATACTAGTATCCCAAACTCATGTCATATATTAACCGTGAAATGATCCCTTGGCCCAATATCATGAAATGACCCATTTCGGGGTCCTACGGAATGATCCATTAATCGACCGGCTCCCTATAAGTTCTAGCTTGTCGTGTGTCTGTGTCATACGGCCCTATCACGGATGTAGTCACCTATTCTAGGTCCACCATAGGGTGTATCAAGCCCTAGGGTGCCAACCACCGACACGAATCAAGCACGCACAGTGTAAACCTACTGATGCCCAATGCCTGCTTTTTCAACTGCGGACTACATGCACGACCATAGTCTGCCTGAACCTACTCTGGCGCACCAACTCAGCCGTCGTTCTAGTCGCTTACAATCAGCCTAGTAATCGTGCCCCACCCTGCCTAGTTCCAGGGTACCATGATACATCTAATTGGGTTACTGGTGAAATGGACCGCGTAACTAGGGTTTCCGTCCAACAGGTTAAGTGTTGTCATTTAAATTCGTGACTTAACCCTTATCAGTCTAGCATGTCAAGTTGGTTAAGTGTTGTCTTTCAATTTCATGACCTAACCCTACTAATCATGTGTCAAGTTGGTTAAGTGTTGTCTTTCATGTTCATGGCTTAACCCTATCGTGTGGCATTAATTCATTAATGCACCCCAACCTCTCACATCAGACCTATTGTTGTGGTCACTGGATATGCTGGGCGGTTCCGGGCAGATTTACACCACAACTCATTCTGACCTCGGGTTTCAATCGCGATACGACCAACTACCCACATTGGATCCTATTGTTTGCAGTCACCCGATTTGCCGGGCAGTTCCGGGAAGAATTACACTTCAAACTCAACCCGACCTCGAGTTGGCCATTTTCAAGTTCATTTTAGTGTCGTGTCCATGTTCAAGTTTCATGTCAAGTTCGTGTCAAGTTTCATGGCAAGTTTCATGTCAATTTTCAAGATTCATGTTCATAACCAATTCATGTTTTGCCTAATCTACCCAAATCGTATTCCCATCGCACGTAAACGTGAATCAATCTATATTACAAGTAAATCCAAATTCAAAATAAAAGGGAATAACATCAAAACTATGATAGGCAAAAGAAGGAGCACAAGGTGATAAATCTAGCATGATATAGCTTGAGATAATTGGTTATAACATCACTGGCATATAGAATAATAGTCCCAAAACATTAGGATTACAAATAGGGCAATAGTCATGATAAAGATGATAATCCAAACTTGTGAAAAGTAGATTGATTCAACATCACAGGCATTATAATACTATGGACATGAAGGAGTTTGATTTACAACATGAATAGGTCCAAACTGATTTCATAGCAATATTCCCAAATGTCAAGATCCAAGATGGAAACTAGAATAGATGTGAATTGATTATCATACTTAAGTCCAATTTCACTTTATCTCATGTCCAAATTACAATTAACAAGTTTAAATCTCAAAGTGACTAGAACTTACAGTGCGTGGATCGAGAATTTAGAAAGCAGAATCGAAGCTCTAGTCGAACAACCCCAATATGCAATTCCTAGCCGTAGTCTTCAAGAAATAGTCTTCGTGTTTTATTTTAATATAGTTATTTCAATTATTTTAGAGGAAGAACAAGGAGAGAATAAAATGGTGTAAAGAGAATGGGGTTAGGGGGCTGTTTATATAGGATTAGGTGAACGAAACTAGACTGAAAACGAGACCAAAAACATCAGAATAAACCCAGGCTCAAAACTAGGTTTCAGCACCAGATCGACCATAGGGTCGACCTGGCCCCTAGGAGGTCGACCATAGTGTCGACCCCCAGGTCGACCTGGCACTGGGCGGGAAAATTCCCTCCAGTCTGCGCTGGGGTTTAAATTCGAATTTCGAATTCGAGCTGTTTTTCAGTTCTGAAAATCCTTGAAACTTAGGAGGGTCATATCTACCTCATACGGAATCCGTTTTCCGAAAACTCGGATTCGTTTCCAAGCAGAATTTCGAGATGAACGCAATGGCGCAGCCTGTTTCCCTTGATTCTTATTTTAAAAATTAAATCTACTTTGATTTATGGTTTTAATATGTTAGTAAAATACCGGGTATTACATTTAGAATTACAAACAAATTAAAATCTTCATGCACTGTATATTCCTTGCGCTCCAAACATTTCGATTTCCTTGCCATGCAAACTCCTTCTACCGTGCAGACAAAGTTGTACTTGCCAATAGCGTGCCTCACACACTACCTCCCCTATATATTTGCACCAATTCTGTAACACCCCACGTCCATTAATGTCACTCACAAAGGGAATGCATTAACTTCCATGGAGGTTTTAAGTGAATATAGAACAGAAAAATTGCAACAAGACAGATAATAAGTAGTACTTGGAAATCTAAAACTTCATTGAATTGCAGCGGAAATTAAACATGTTTGTTACATCATAAAACCATAAATCAGAGTCAAGTACAATATCCATCTTGATAAAACAAAATACATAACCCCATTACATAAATAGCCATTAAAGAAGATAACAAGCTGGACTTTACTTCAGCGGTCCAAGCTTTCCCAAAGAGATAAAGCAATCCAATCAAACTCCACTAGAGCAGGGTCCACCCTGAGGACCTGGAGGGGGAAAAAGGATAGAAATAGAGAGGGTCAGATATAAAGTCTGGCGAGTATGATAATTCTAACAATACTATTATCAAAATAACTAGACTAAGGCATAAGCTGGAAAACAAGGAATTGTCTATGAACTATTGGGTATGGAAAAGCAGATAAAGATAACGTTAAAGGCACACCTAATTACTAACGAATAATTACTACACTGCACCGCACCAGTCACCCTAAAGGTCGATCCCACTTGCTTCACTTAGAAATTATAGCTTCGTGTACCCCTAGCTGACTACATAGGTGCCGCCTGCCCCTATCTCCACTAGGTGTACCCCACTACCCACTTGCGATCGGCTCCCTACTCGTAGATACCCGTGCTGGCCCCATAGTGGGGTGTATCACTCCCCTAAAGTGGCAGCCCGATACAACTTGAGAATGCACGGCTTATACCTACATGATGCAACAACGTCTTACCTACCAGCTTGGGTCCACACACGCATATGAAACCTGTTGGACTTGCGTTGCCACCGCTACCCCGTTTGGCCTCTTATAGTCAAGCCCAGTATGCGTGTCCCGTCCTCGACTTGGGTCGAGCCCACAAAGATACGTTTGGGATACTGATTGAAATGGGCCCCCACAAGCTACCCACCTAAGCTTGTCCACTAGTACATCCCACTTAACCCTCTTAGTCATGTTCATTTACATGTGTGTTTGGTTAAGTCTTACTAATCGTATTTCAAATGCCACTAAAGGCAACCACTAGATTCCTCATGCCACCCAAGGCACCTACTTAACCCCCATGTCCCACCTTACATGTTTATCTGGTTAAGTATTTCTTAATTCATTCAGGCCATAACCTCATAAAGACCTCTCACATTAGACTGGCATTTATGGCAGCTGGATTTGCTAGGCGGGTCCGGGCAGCCTTACACCATAAAAGAGTCTAACCTCGTGTCTTTACAACTGTTATGCTTTAGTTTGGCCTAGGACCTCTCACATTGGGCTGACATTTGTGACTACTGGATTTGCCGGGCGGGTCCGAGCAGTTTTACGTCACAAACGAGTCCAACCTCATGTCCTAAGCATTGATTAACACTTATAATCTTTTACCCCAGTTTTAATAATTCCCTATTCAAATTATTAATTAAATCCAATTTTAATGATGTCCATAATTGACTCAATTATGGCCATCCATTCATGGCATGCAAAATCATATCAATTGCACCCAACTTCTTAATATTAAATCCTTAATATTACCCCTACCCCCCGTTATACGTTCGCTTATTCAACGCAAAATATACATTAGACTCGAATAGTCTAACTCATAGCACAAAGATAAATTATCACAATATATAGACAAATAAAATAGATCTAATCATAACAGGGGTGAAACTTGCATAACACTACACAATGTCATGGACCTAAAGGTGTCAACTTGTTTGGTAAAATGTCACAATTCACATAATATGATCATAATCCAAATTCATGTATGGACTTGCATATATGGTTTAGGCAACATAATGATGGTGTGAACTAGCATCCAATACATAGAATTCACATATGTCATAGCATAATTCTAGATGTCATAATTCTAGGTCTAAATAAATGTCATGGCATATGTTCATAATCTTTACTAATCAATCTAAACTTGCATACATGATTTGTCATATAGATCAACATAGCCCAAACATTATGATTTGATTAACATGAACTAAATAGCATAGATAATAACATCATGACTTTTTAACATGTATGATTTATCACAACTTAGCATAGAAACTTTCAACATACATAACATCATCATAGCATGATTTACAACATATAGGATATCATCATCACATTACATAGGATTTACAACATACATGATAGCATAAGGTTTACAACAACAAATATGACAATTCACATCATTTACTTATGATCCAAATCACAACTTAATCTAATTAGTTTGCAATAATCTTGTTAAGATCATCATACTCACAATTAGAGAAGAAAGAGAGTTTTGATTTTCTTTAGAGTTGAGTAGAATTAGGGTTTTGATTAGCTTTCTTCCTTCTTAGTTGGCGGCGGCTACACTGAGTTCCATGGCGGCGGTATGACGGTGGCTATTCTATTTTTCATGTGAATTAGAGTGAGAGACTGCCTAGCTATTTATAGAATTTAGGATTTATTTAGACCGCCAGATCAACTCAGAACTAAACTGAACCGTTAAATTTGCCAACTCAGCCCTAAAGACACATCAGCAGCTCAAGATTGGGCTCAGTCAAACCCTAGCCGCCAGGACCAGGTCGACACCCAGGTCGACTGCGCAGTCGACCTGGTCCCTGGGGTGTCGATTGCCCAGTCGACTCCCCAGTCGACCTGGGTGCTGGGCGGGAAATTTCCCGCCTAGCCTGTTTGACTTCGAATTTTGAATTTTAAATTTTCTGAAATCTATTTTGAATTTTCTGAAACTTCCGATGGCCATATCTCCTTCATACGAAGTCCAATTCACGCAAACTCTGACTCTATTTCAACCAGAATTCCGAGACGAACACAATGGCGCAACCCGTTTCCCACAATTCACACGTCTGAGATTAGTTATTCTTTAATTTGTGAATATTAATATTAACAGAATCACGGGGTGTTACATTCTCCCCTCCTTTAAGGATTTCGACCCCGAAATCTTCAAGTCATGAAGAATGTATATCATAACATCCAATCGTCCATCCACTCAACCATCAAACACAGGCATCCATTGTCCTTATAGACTTCTAATGCTGTATGAAAATATGCAAGAAGTGTGTGTATATGTTCCTTATCTAATGCAAAATCAGGCGGTCCACTGATTCAGTTGACCTCCTTAATGCAAATCATGATAGTGCCATGCGTCCATTATGTATGCAAAAGTTCCTTAATGCTACATATTATCTCTATATGCGTGCACAATCATTATCTGAATGCAACATCCATATGAAAAAAAATCCTCATACATCCATTTTACTAAATACATCCATATATATGCGATATGCAATATGAAGTGACTGAGCCGATCTAGTGCCTAATAGTGTGTGTATATGCGTCCACGAGCAACCACTAGCAAACACTTGCATCCACTTTGCATCCATCATACATAACATGTCTTAAACACATGTTTCAACCATAGGATTATCCTAACTAAAGGTCAAAGATACTAGCGAGAGGATACTCTAAAGATAAGATAAGTACAAGCTAAACGATAAAGGAGAAATTAAAAGACATACCCTCAAAAAGAAAAGGGTACAACGAACGCATATTCGCTTTTGTCTCCCAAGCAGCGTTGCTCTCATCATCTCCCCATTGCACTTTGACTAGTCTGACCTCTCGATTCCTCAACTTCTTGATCTCCGACCCAAGAATGCATGTAGGAGCTCGTCGAATCGTCGCATCACGCTCTATCTCCACCTCTCTAAGCAAGCTCGGCTCTACCACCTCCGCGGTCTCGTGCAAGCACTTCCTCAAATGTGACACATGAAATACGTCGTGTACACCACTAAGTCTCTCAGGCAACTCCACTCTATACGCCATCTGTCCAACCTTCTCCTTAATAGGAAACGACCCTATGAAACTTGGTGCTAATTTCCCAACGGACCCAAAGCGAACGACATTTAGTAATGGAGACACTTTGATAAAGACCATGTCCCCAACATCAAACTCAAGATCTGTCCTCCTTTTGTCTGCATAAGATTTCTGTCTATCTTGCGCCGTCTTCATCCTCCTTCGAATCAAGTCGATCTTTTCCGAAGTCTCTCTAATCATATCGGGCCCAAGTAAGATCTTATTGGTAGATTCCCACCAACATGTAGGTGAACGACAAGGTCTTCCATAAAGAGCTTCGAAAGGTGCCATGCCAATGCTAGATTGAAAGCTGTTATTATATGCGAACTCCACCAACGGAAGATGCTCTTCCCACGTACCCCCAAAGTCTAGGATACATAGCCTCAAAAGATCCTCTAGAATGCGATTCACCCTCTCGGTCTGGCCGTCCGTCTGAGGATGATATGCGGTGCTCAAACATAACTGAGTCCCTACCGCCTCTTGCAAGCTTCTCCAAAATTCGCTAGTGAAAATAGGATCACGGTCGCTCACTATGCTAGAAGGAACACCATGCAAACGAACTATCTCTCGAACGTATACAGAAGCTAACCATGGAGCAGTCCTCTTACTCTTCACGGGAATGAAATGGGCGCTCTTAGTAATTCTATCTACTATAACCCAAATCCCCGTATTACCCTTCCTTGATCTTGGTAATCCATCCACAAAGTCCATCGAGACACTTTCCCATTTCCATAGTGGAACCTCCAATGGGTGAAGCAACCCACCGGGTTTCTTTTGCTCCATTTTACTTGTTGGCACACCAAGCATCTAGCGACATACTCGGCCACATCCCTCTTCAAACCGGCCCAAAAGAAAACTCGCTTCATGTCTTTGTACATCTTGTCCCCGCCGGGATGAATGGTCATCTTCGAATGATGTGCTTCGTCAAGAATAGCCTTCCTCAAACCTTCGTCTTGAGGTACACAAAGTCAACTATCCCTACGTAACCAACCCTTATCATCTAGGGTATACCTACGGAGATGGCTTGATGACTCCCCTCTTTTGAGCTTTTCTACTAACTCAACCAACTGTGGGTCGTCTCGCTGTGCCTCGCCAATCCGTCCCAAAAGCGTAGGTCTGACCTCCAAGGATGCTAGCAAACCGGGTACAAAGTCAACGGAAGGTCTAAAGTCAAACATCGAAATGAATTCTAAGTTTCGCCGCTCAACAAACAAAGGACTTAAGGATAATCTTTTTCTACTTAAGGCATCGGCCACTACGTTACCCTTGCCAGGGGTATATGCTATCTCGAAGTCGTAGGATGCTAAGAACTCCATCCACCTTTGCTGCCTTAAGTTCAAGTCCTTTTGAGAGAACAAGTATTTTAACGATTTGTGATCAGTGAATATTTCGAATTTCTCGCCAAGAAGATAATGACGCCAAGACTTAAGCGCGAAAACAATAGCGGCCAACTCTAGGTCATGTGTGGAGTAATTTTTCTCATGCGCTCTCAACTGCTTTCCACCATAGGCTATTACCCTACCCTCTTGCATTAAGACTGCGCCTAGACCTGTCCCACAAGCATCGGTATAAATAGTAAATGGCTTACTCACGTCTAGCAATACTAAGACTGGAGCTGAGGTCAAAGCTCTCTTCAAACGTTGGAACGCATCATCACAATCTACGTCCCATGTGAAAACTAGGTTCTTCTTCGTCAAGCGTGTTAATGGAGCTGATATCTTTGCGAAGTCTTTGATAAACTTCCTATAGTAGCCAGCCAACCCCAAGAAACTCCTTACTTCGGTAGCATTTTTAGGGACCTTCCAATCTTGGATGGCCACTACCTTCGCGGGATCCACAGCTATCCCTTCTTTGGAAACCACGTGCCCTAAGAACCGTACTTCCTTCCTCCAGAAGAGACACTTAGAAAATTAAGCTTTAAGGTTATGCGCTCGTAAAGTCTCCAACACTTCCCTAAGATGTAGGGCATGCTCTTCTTCATTCTTAGAAAAGATCAAGATGTCGTCTACAAAGACCACCATGAATTTATTAAGGTACTCCCTAAACACCCTACTCATCAAATCAACAAAGTATGCAGGGGCGTTTGCCAAACCGAAGGGCATCACTAGCCATTCATAGAAACCGTCCGGAGTCCTAAAGGCAGTCTTGTCTATGCTATCCTCGGCCACTCTCAACTGATGGAAACCAGTGGCTAAGTCCAACTGCGAAAACACTGAGGCGCCAACTAACTGATCGAAGAGATCGTCAATCCTCGGCAGTGGGTGTCTGTTCATCTTAGTAAGCTTATTAAGTTCTCTATAGTCCACACAAAGTCTAAGGGACTCATCCGCCTTCGTGGAAAATACTACTGGAGCACCCTACTCCGACATACTTCATCTTATGAACCCCTTCTCAAGCAACTCCTTCACTTGCTTATCGAGTTCCCTCCTTTCACGAGGAGCCATGTGGCGTACTGGCAAAGATACTGGTTTTGCATTATCCACAAGATATATTCGAAAATCTATCTCCCGCTTCGGAGGCAAGCCCTTCACCTCCTCAAACACATCCGAGTATTCTCGGACCACTCTAACGGATCGTAGATTTTCCTCAGACGCGTCAAGCGATTCTAAATAACTTAGCATAACAGAATTTATGGGATTACAAAAGATTTTGAGAGTGTTGCCAAGGCGAGTCATGAGCCTAACTACTCTCCTTTCACAATCATGAACGACCCCATTTCTGGATAACCAATCCATTCCTAAAATTAGCCTATTGCCCGTGAAGCCCAAAACATAAGCATCATATCTAAACTCAACGCTAAGTATAGAAATTTTCAAATCCAAACACATCATGGACAAATAAGCTGAGCCCCCAATTGGATTCGAAACAACTAAGGGATCCTCTACTAAACTGGTGTTTAAGTGCAGTGATTCAACTAATGACGTAGAGATAAACGAATGTGATGCGCCCGAATCGAATAAGGTACGGACAGGATGATCAAACAGAAAAACTAAGCTTTCAATAGAAATGGTTCTACCTCGTTCTTGCAGCGGTGGGACCGCGAGAGCCTGAACTTGTCCCCTTGCCTGCCCTGGTGCCATAAGAGTCTACACCTGTCCTCCCGAGGTAGATCCTGCCCTCTGCCCCTTCTTTGCGCAATCCTTCACTAGATGTCCTGCTTCGCCACAGTGAAAACAGCCAGTCTTCTTTTTCTTTCTGCAATCCTTGTTGAGATGGCCTGGTGTCCCACAGTTAAGGCATTTCTTCTTTCCCTTGCCATTATTGTCTTTACCACCCTTCTTGTTTTGCTGTTGAGGTATCTTATGATCCCCTTTCTTCTCGGGTGCCTTATTAGCATTAGCTCCTTTCTCCTCGTGCATGAGTGCCATGTCTACTAGCTTTTCAAAGGTGGCCCCCATAGGGATGTGGGTCATAGCCAACCCTTGCAACGGTTCATTCAATCCATTAACGAACTTCAGAGCCTTCTTCTCCGGCGTGTTCACTAAGTCCAAGCCAAACCTTGCTAACTGATTAAATTTGTTAACATATTCTTTCACTGATGAACTTCCTTGCTTCAATGTCAAGAACCTTTCCATATATAGATTCTCTTCTGCCCTTGAGAGAAACTTTGCCTCGAACCTATGTCTGAAATCTGCCCAAGAGTCAACAGGACGCTCCCCATTAGTGACCTCCCACCAAAACGAGGCCTCTCCCTTCATTAACCAAGCTGCTAATTTGACTATCCTCCCTTCTTCTACTTCAAAGATTTCTAGCAATTCTTCCACCTCCTTAAGCCAATCTCTAGCTTCCACAAACATTTCTGACCCTTGAAAAGGTTTTCCGCCCATAGCCTTAAATTCCTTGCACGTCTTAGCAAAAGTATCTACGCGAGGAGGAGGAGGAGGAGCGGGTGCAACTGGTGGTGGCGGAACATTGGCTGGACCCGCAGCGGCCCTAGCCTCTTATAACCTCCTATACCATCCTGGTATCGTTACACCATCCGGAAGGTTAAGATCTTCAGCCATGCTGAAACGAAAAAGGAAAGATTCAAAATGGAGAATTCGAAAGATAAAGATATATGGCTATTGGGGATTATGTTTTTCATAAAAACTTTCTTCTTTAAATTACTCATCAAGACATGTTTTTGAAAACACTTCTTCCAAAAATACTTTAGAAAAATAATTTTTATCTGTTCTGGCAACCTTAAGCTCTGATATGACGTGTAACACCCCACGTCCATTAATGTCACTCACAAAGGGAATGCATTAACTTCCATGGAGGTTTTAAGTGAATATAGAACAGAAAAATTACAACAAGACAGATAATAAGTAGTACTTGGAAATCTAAAACTTCATTGAATTGCAGTGGAAATTAAACATGTTTGTTACATCATAAAACCATAAATCAGAGTCAAGTACAATATCCATCTTGATAAAACAAAATACATAACCCCATTACATAAATAGCCATTAAAGAAGATAACAAGCTGGACTTTACTTCAGCGGTCCAAGCTTTCCCAATGAGATAAAGCAATCCAATCAAACTCCACTAGAGCTGGGTCCACCCTGAGGACCTGGAGGGGGAAAAAGGATAGAAATAGAGGGGGTTAGACATAAAGTCTGGCGAGTATGATAATTCTAACAATACTATTATCAAAATAACTAGACTAAGGCATAAGCTGGAAAACAAGGAAATGTCTATGAACTATTGGGTATGGAAAAGCAGATAAAGATAACGTTAAAGGCACACTTAATTACTAATGAATAATTACTACACTGCACCGCACCAGTCACCCTAAAGGTCGATCCCACTTGCTTCACTTAGAAATTATAGCTTCGTGTACCCCTAGCTGACTACATAGGTGCCGCCTACCCCTATCTCCACTAGGTGTACCCCACTACCCACTTGCGATTGGCTCCCTACTCGTAGATACCCGTGCTGGCCCCACAGTGGGGTGTATCACTCCCCTAAAGTGGCAACCCGATACAACTTGAGAATGCACGGCTTAGACCTACACGATGCAACAACGTCTTACCTACCAGCCCGGGTCCACACACGCATATGAAACCCGTTGGACTTGCGTTGCCACCGCTACCCCGTTTGGCCTCTTATAGCAAGCCCAGTATGTGTGTCCCGTCCTCGACATGGGTCGAGCCCACAAAGATACGTTTGGGATACTGGTTGAAATGGGCCCCCACAAGCTACCCACCTAAGCTTGTCCACTAGTACATCCCACTTAACCCTCTTAGTCACGTTCATTTACATGTGTGTTTGGTTAAGTCTTACTAATCGTACTTCAAATGCCACTAAAGGCAACCACTAGATTCCTTCTGCCACCCAAGGCACCTACTTAACCCCCATGTCCCACCTTACATGTTTATCTGGTTAAGTATTTCTTAATTCATTCAGGCCATACCCTCATAAAGACCTCTCACATTAGACTGGCATTTATGGCAGCTGGATTTGCCGGGCGGGTCCGGGCAGTCTTACACCATAAAAGAGTCTAACCTCGTGTCTTTACAACTGTTATGCTTTAGTTTGGCCTAGGAACTCTCACATTGGGCTGACATTTGTGACTACTGGATTTGCCGGGCGGGTCCGGGCAGTTTTACGTCACAAACGAGTCCAACCTCGTGTCCTAAGCATTGATTAACACTTATAATCTTTTACCCCAGTTTTAATAATTCCCTATTCAAATTATTAATTAAGTCCAATTTTAATGATGTCCATAATTCACTCAATTATGGCCATCCATTCATGGCATGCAAAATCATATCAATTGCACCTAACTTCTTAATATTAAATCCTTAATATTACCCCTACCCCACGTTATACGTTCGCTTATTCAATGCAAAATATACGTTAGACTCGAATAGTCTAACTCATAGCACAAAGATAAATTATCACAACATATAGACAAATAAAATAGATCTAATCATAACAGGGGTGAAACTTGCATAAAACTACACAATGTCATGGACCTAAAGGTGTCAACTTGTTTGGTAAAATGTCACAATTCACATAATATGATCAGAATCCAAATTCATGTATGGACTTGCATATATGGTTTAGGAAACATAATGATGGTATGAACTAGCATCTAATACATAGAATTCACATATGTCATAGCATAATTCTAGATGTCATAATTCTAGGTCTAAATAGATGTCATGGTATATGTTCATAATCTTTACTAATCAATCTAAACTTGCATACATGATTTTTCATATAGATCAACATAGCCCAAACATTATGATTTGATTAACATGAACTAAATAGCATAGATAATAACATCATGACTTTTTAACATGTATGATTTATCACAACTTAGCACAGAAACTTTCAACATACATAACATCATCATAGCATGATTTACAACATATAGGATATCATCATCACATAACATAGGATTTACAACATACATGATAGCATAAGGTTTACAACAACAAATATGACAATTCACATCATTTACTTATGATCCAAATCACAACTTAATCTAATTAGTTTGCAATAATCTTGTTAAGATCATCATACTCACAATTAGAGAAGAAAGAGAGTCTTGATTTTCTTTAGAGTTGAGTAGAATTAGGGTTTTGATTAGTTTTCTTCCTTCTTAGTTGGCGGCGGCTACACTGAGTTCCATGGCGGCGGTATGACGGTGGCTATTCTATTTTTCATGTGAATTAGAGTGAGAGACTACCTAGGTATTTATAGAATTTAGGATTTATTTAGACCGTCAGATCAACTCAGAACTAAATTGAACCTTTAAATTTGCCAACTCAGCCCTAAAGACACATCAACAGCTCAAGATTGGGCTCAGTCAAACCCTAGCCGCCAGGACCAGGTCGACACCCAGGTCGACCGCGCAGTCGACTTGGTCCCCGGGGTGTCGACTGCCCAGTCGACTCCCCAGTCGACCTGGGTGCTGGGCGGGAAATTTCCCGCCTAGCCTGTTTGACTTCGAATTTTGAATTTTAAATTTCTGAAATCTGTTTTGAATTTCCTGAAACTTCCGATGGCCATATCTCCTTCATACGAAGTCCAATTCACGCAAACTCAGACTCTATTTCAACCAGAATTCCGAGACGAACACAACGGCGCAACCCGTTTCCCACAATTATCATGTCTGAGATTAGTTATTATTTAATTTGTGAATATTAATATTAACAGAATTACGGGGTGTTACAAATTCTTCAACTCATTTCACAACAGGCTCATCTCTTTTACTCCACAAAACCAAGGGCACTAAAGCTTTCCTTGTGCTTTCCTCTTCTAGTATTTAGATTTAGATCACGCCTCTTTATAACATCAAATAAAAACAACTTAAATAATGAAACGCTGAGGCCATAGGTGTAAGGCTGGTGGTCAGATCGACCTCGGCTGGAGTGACCGACGCACACCAGGGTGGTCTGAGGCGGCAAAGGGGTTCAGTTGAACATAAAATTGTTTTGGAGCTTGTTGTTGCGGTTTAAGGGGAGCTTACTGTTGCGGTTTTCAAATGAGAAGGAAGAACTGGCGCTTGAGTTGGTGAGATGGGATCGTACTCCGATCAGCGAGGGAAGGGGGGAGAAGAAGTAGGGTGGTGGCACGTGATGGTGTATGCGTGGAACTGCATGGCAGCATGTGTGGGATAGTGCGTGTTTTTTGGGGACTGATGCATGCATACTTGAGAGGGAGTGAAGGAGTAAAAGGTGGGTTCTTGGTTTTAAACAACAGTGAGGTGTTTGAATGCAGTTGCGTGAAAATTGGTAAAGTAGAAGTGTATGCATTGACATGAGTTGTCTGGGTTGAAGTACTTGTGCGTGATGGGAAAGGAAGGACGAGAAGAGGAAGAAGCATGGAGTGAGATCGGAGTGGAGAGGAAGAACTGACGTGGGGAAAATTGGTGAACATGGTGGAGGAGCAGTTCATGTGCGGTTTCTCTAAAACAAAAATGGAAATGATGAACAGAACTCTGGTAAGTTATGATACGACTAATACGATTTAATGGCATCTAATATAGTTTATATTTTCCTAACGAAGTTTATATAATATAAGTAGTTAATTAATTTAAAAAGCATATACAAGTAATAATGGCAAATGGGGTAAAAACGAGTTGGCCAGTCATGTTTGCAAATTACAATTTGGTTGCGTAGAGAACCAGGGGTATGAGTTCAAAATTATACAGGTGGAAGGAAACTAAGTATCTAATACTAGATTAGAATATGCCAAATTTACATGGCCACTTTAGTATCCACTACTGTAACTATGAAACTTTTTTCCCAAGTGTTCTCGAATCAAACAAATATATTGGACATTTATCCTTAAATGTTTTGTCTTTTGTTCTTAAATTGGAATAAATGAATTATGTTAATAAGCTTAAGATGTTTGAATTTTATTTTACAGATTTGACAAATAAGAACATGGTAGAATTCTTGGAAGAATTGAGTCTTGCAAGGTGAATATTTACCGTATGATGATTTTAACTTATATGACCTAGTCCTATAACATGACCATTTTATAGGAGCCAAGTATCTTAATAATGTGATTAACGCTAATTAAATTGAAATAATTAGTAATTACGTTAATAAATTATTTATTTGATATAATAGCAAATAACATATAAATGTGTGACCATAGCAGACGTTCATGGAAGCTGTGGAACGTTACAGACGGACGTGATATTTTGAAGCTGGTGGGACAAAGATGAAAGCAACTCAAATTTTCAGTTAAACTAGATGTTGGTTTAATTTAGCGGAAAAAACTGTCCTGACAACGATTGAAAAATCCAGGTGAGTTCAATTCACTCAGTTTATCCCGTTTATATTTTATAAATCGGATTTCTATTTTTTGTGAAATGTTTGCTATTGGTTGATGATTGAATCTATATGTTGAATATTTTTAGATATTCACTAATTTAAATTAAACGTTGGTTTAATTTAATCGAATTAAATCGTTATTTTAACAATTAGATTCCAAACGAGGTAACGTACCTTGTTGATTATGTTTATAATAATATAAGCATATTAAATAAATAATTGGTTGTTTGAATGAGCGTTATAAATTGATTGTTATAGTTGACCGTTATTTCAGTTTACCATGAAAATTATATTGTTGTAACCTATTGTGATGTAGGGAAGGACAGGTTGGAGGGATCCAACCGGATTCCTCAAATATGTTGTTTATATTAGTATTACATTATATGAACTATTAAATCAGTATGATTGAATGTTGATTGATTGTTAATCGTTGAATAAAAATTCAACAAATTGTTTTTTATTAACCAATGGATAATATTGGTTGAGTAGTTGGCAATGGTTGGCCTAAAATGAACCATTTTATGAACATTGATTTACTATTAGGTAAATCGATGGAGATAAGGTTATAAGAATTTACTTATAACCAAAACGGATTTTTGAAATCTATTTTTATATAGATTACTTCAATAATGGTCTATTAAAGGAAATAGATAAATATCTTTATCTAGTAATTATAAACTGAATATATAGAGCAAATTCCTATGTTGGTGAATTTTATAAACAGATGAGCAGGGATTATCCAAATGACTAAAGTTTGGATAAGTTATCCCAATTTAATAATGAGATGTGATTATTTAATTGGATGGTTAATTAAATGGAAACTAATTTTAAGAAAAAAAGGACTAATGGATTTGGTTAACAGATTAACCTGGTTTTGAGATAATTAAGTAAATTGCTTGAACGAGGAAAGATTATTCAAAAACAAATTATTAGAATGTTAATTATTGTTAAAGTAAATTATTATTTTAGAACAATCTTTAAGGGAAATTAACTATTTTATTAATAGTTAATGATTAAGTAAACTTTTAAATGAAAAGGTGTTGAAGATAATTTTTGTGGCGATGATCTGGTAACCGGGACTCGATTAATAGAGTTAGTTATGATATTAAATTGAAAAGGGTTTTCAATAAGTTTTACTCATATTTATGAGTTGGATTTTTATTTAATTCCTGAAGGAGTTCTATAAAAAAGAAATGTTTTAAACAAGATCAAATTTGAATCAAAATCGAACGGAAATAAGAGAATTGGTGTTGAGTATAAAAGTGAAGATCTGATAATATGATTTAGAGACAAATGTTTTAGAAATGAAATGGAGGTCTATAAAAGAGGTTATACGATAAGTCGGACTTTGGAATGGGTAGTGGAATGTGGGATTCGTTGATAAACTTTTATTTATTCCGAAGATAAGAATGTTGTTATCTCAAGGTCTGAGAGGTAATAAAAATACCCCAACTTGTAACGACTTCATGATTAGCCAAGGATGATATTAGTTAGGGCAGTTGAGGGAGTTAAAATTAGTGTTTCTATAAAGAATATCATGAATGATAATTCAAAGAATTATAAGTAAATAAACTGATTTGGAAATAAGAATCGAAAAGCGACATTCCAAATAGTTGGAAGATTTAGAAATTTAATTAACGATTGTTTTTACTAAAGAGGCCAACTAACGCTATATACTGGACCATGTAGCCCATTTTATTTTCTACGGATGATGGTTGTTTATTTTGATAGTTAAAACACAGACTATCAAAATCTGGCCAAGTCGATTGTTGGTATGTGTAACAACCCGTAAAATGCGAGCCAGTTTGAAATTTTTATTTTGGCGATTTTAGCGAATTTTGAATATTTAAAATAGATTATTTTAAATAATATCGACGAGAAATTTATTTTGAATATAATTTGGACGTATATATTATATACGTCGTCGTTAGAATATAAATAATTATATATAATTATAAAAGGAATTGAAAATGGCGCGGTAGTTCGATAATTCGATTTCGAACTTCAATTGAATGTACCGGGTGCAAAACAATCCGGATTTTAGTGAAACCAAAAATAATGGGATCTAATTGATAATATCTTTCCAACGAATCCGAATGATCAAAATTTCATAGCGAGAATCAAAAGATATGTCCAGTTGAAAATTCTGAATAGTCGCTATGGAATTCAGGCCCTTAAAAATGGACATTTTGCAAATGACCTCGGATTTCGACGAAATCAGTTTTGTTGGATCCGCAGTGTCAAATTATTGCTAGATTCCAAATTTCATAATTTTTCGAATCAATATGTGAGCGTGGCGAAGGAAAACGCGTTTGACCAGTTTCAGTTGATTTTAATCGACTGGAAATTGGCCATTTTTTCAACGGTCTCAGAATTCGGCGAAACTAGTTTTGTTAGGACCGTATCGTCAATACGAAGCTAGAAAATGTTTTTTGAGAATTTATAGAGTTAGTATGTGGCCTCGGTAATTTAAAATGCACGTTTGAATTGAATATATATAGATTTATATTGTAAATTTAAGTGAAAACCTATCGTAACGGCCGAAGTGGCTTGTGAAACATATCCCATTGTGTTCGGAATGGGGGTAAAATGCTAGGGACGACAGTCGTTGGGTCTCGATTGGATATCGAATTTTAATGTTGCTTTTTTGGGTTTAGAAATTAATTAAAAATATAATAATTTAAAAAGGGCCCCCTTATTTCTCCTACCTTCCTCTTCCCGTTGACCAACGCATTCAGAACAAATAAAAAAAAAATGAAGAAGAGGACGGAGTGGCGCGAGTGGCCTCCTCCACGCCGCTGCCACCGCCCAAGGCGGCGCCGTCCGACCAGAGCTCCGCACCCCCCCTTCTCGCGCCCTCATCAGCAACCGCCACTTCCCCCTGTCGCTCACCCCAACGCCGATCTCGCGCCCCTTTCTTCGCCGCAAATCGCCACCTCCACCTCAGGCGACGCGACCCCCCTTCTTCCCTCGCCTCTCGTTCCTCCTCTCCCCCTCTGTTAAAAAAAACCGCGACCTCCCTTTCCCTCTAATTTCCGTGCCCTAGACCCCAATAAAACCCGCCTAGATCCGTCGCAGGTCATCGCTGCACCCCCCTTCACTCCAGTGCAGCGAGTTCAGCCTCCTCCTTCCGATTGAGACCCTCCATTTGCCGGTTCCCCTAAAGAGATGTGAGTTTTTATAATATTTATTTTTAATTTCAGTTTTAATATATGTATGCCTTGTTTTAAAAATAAAATAAAAACTAGGGTTTATATGTATGTAAATAAATATAGGATTTTATATATGTATGTAAATAAAAAAAAATAGATTTTTATTTAGACATATATAAAATAAAGAAAGGACCTTTATTTATATCTATAGTAGATAAAGATTTGATTTTTTTTTTCATGTTTTCATGAAGACAAAATTTTGATTTATACAATGATAAAAATATGATTTTTAAATTGAAGGTGAATAAATAAAAATGTGATTTTTTATTTTAAAGACATCAAAATATAAAAATGTGTGATTTTTACATATGTAGTGGCTACAGCAACGAATGTGATAAAAAGGCGAGAACGAAGAAGATTTATATCAAAGAAGAGTCAAGATATTTGGATAGCTATCGGTGAGAACTTCTCACCTTTCAATTTCATTTCTATTTATATATATATACTAGGATGCAGACGGTGCTTAGTAGCACCCGACACAATCGTCCACAGACCATGGACTTGTTTGTTTGGTTGCATAGCTTAGTTATATGATTTGATTTGAATTTGGTTGTTTGGTGATTTTGATTGATGTGTGAATGGCGTGGGCCTTCACTAGACCGGGGATAAGGCTAGGCCTCGTCCCGTTTCTAGTATCGTGCCGTTATGCCGCCGAAATTTTCTAAAATATGTTAGAAAAATAAAAATATCATTTTATTGAATAAATGAACTGAATAGAAATTCATATGTTGAAATAAAAATGTTTTTATCGTTAAAAATATAATTTTTAACGTGAAGTGAATAAAATAAAATATTCATTTACAAACCGAACGGTTTGTTTATGTACACCTATTTGAAGGACATTGATTGGGTCGATAAATTTTACACATCGCCCAACTGCACAACTAAAATCTGTGTTTGATTGTTTGAAACCCCACACGGGTGTTAGGATGAAATTTGAAGTTCACTCATCCTGATTGATTAAATATGTCGATCGATCGATTGACAGGCTGTTATAAGCGTTAGATATCTATATTTGATGCTTATACAGTGTAGTGCACTTTGGTTGATGGTTGATTATTTTTCAATGCTATTATATGTGTGTAATGCATGAAAATCCATATAATTAACTTTATATGGTAATTGGTTGGGCCTCATTCCAATTTGAAAAATAAAGAATATTATAAAATAAAAGTTCATGTGTTGACAGTACTCATCCATTGAGATTGGTCATGTGTTGAACGAAATATTTTAGTAATAAAATTTACATCTTTATCGATATAAAATAAAAGTTCATGTGTTGACAGTACTCATCCATTGAGATTGGTCATGTGTTGAACGAAATATTTTAGTAATAAAATTTACGTCTTTATCGATATAAAATAAAAGTTCATGTGTTGACAGTACTCATCCATTGAGATTGGTCATGTGTTGAACGAAATATTTTGATAATAACAACTATTTTGAAAAAGAAATATTTGAAATAGAATATTTGAAAATAGAGATTTATGAAGCCGTGTTGATTAGTTTGACGCCATTTTGACGTGAACGATATTTATATCGATTTTATTCATTTCGAATTAAATTGAAAACGATTTCGAAATGAATTGAATTGAAAACGATTTCGAAATGAATTGAATTGAAAACGATTTCGAAATGAATTAAATTGAAAACGATTTCGAAATGAATTGAATTGAAAACGATTTCGAAATGAATTGAATTAAAACGATTTCGAAATGAATTGAATTGAAAACGATTTCGAAATGAATTGAATTGAAAACGATTTCGAAATGAATTGAGTTGAAAACGATTTCGAAATGAATTGAATTGAAAACGATTTCGAAATGAATTGAATTGAAAACGATTTCGAAATGAATTGAATTGAAAACGATTTCGAAATGAATTGAATATAAAACGATTTCGAAATGAATTGAATTGAAAACGAGTTCGAAATGAATTGAATTGAAAACGAATTCAAATTGAATTGAAAGCGGATTGAAATGAACTCAAATTGAATTGAAATTTGAATTGAATAGAAATGAATTTTAAAACGAATTTATAAAGAAGAATTCAATTTTGATTTGAATTGAAATGGAAGTTGAAATTGCTTTTGAAACGAACTTTAAAACTATTTATATAATTCATTTTAAATAGAAATCGACGAAATATATATTATATATATAATATAATGGCCTGAATAGAACGCGCCGCGCCGCGGCAGTTCGCGAATTTCGACCATTTATTTCAAACGGACATTACGGGAGATCCGACCGTCGGATTCTCCTAAAACCGGAACCGTTGGGTTCGTATCGAAAAGAGCTTTCTAACGAATATTAGAAATTCAAAATCTAATGGTTGGATTTGGAGATACGTCCAAATCAAATTCGAAAAAGGTCGCTGTAAGTGCAGTTCGATGGCCATTGATGGAAATCGACTGTACGGGCCTTGATAAAATTATTAAAAATAGTAATAATTTGTGTAAAATCATAAGAAATGATTTAGAAAGAATTGGGATGAAAAACTCCATATTTGAAAAGATAAAAATAGATTTTTATCGAAATGAACTAGTTTTGAACTAGAATTATAATTCTATTTATTTTTAAATAAATAAATTGAATTTGAAATGGTTTTGAAAATAACCAAAATTTCCAATGATTGCATTGGAGTGGATTTGAATCGAAATTGTCTTCGGAATATTTCGATGTTGGATTTCGTGATTATACAAATGTTGTTATGGAAATTTGAAAGATATATATATATATATCGTTATTTCCAATGCGATATTTGTTAGTCGTAGAATTTGATATTGAATATAAGCCGGTATATTTTCTATTCAGAGCCTTGTATTGAATATCAAATGTGATTTGGGTTTGTCGTGAATGGTGTCTTCACTAACACTGTTCTTGAACCCAGTTGAGAAAAGATTAAATCTTTTTATTTAGATTTAATGAAGTGTACCAATTAAATAATATTTAATTGGAACTGAATTGATATTGATTTTTGGGTTTATCGTGAACAGTGTTTTAAATAACACTCGTTCTTTAACCCAATAATTAATGGAATGATTTTTGGGTTTATCGTGAACAGTGTTTTAAATAACACTCGTTCTTTAACCCGATAATTAATGAATGTTATTTTGGGTTTATCGTGAACCGTGTTTTAAATGACACTGATTCTTTAACCCAGTCGAAGATTAAAACTAAGTGAAGTTTTAGTGAATCTTTAAATTAGATTGAAATGATCGAGAATGGAGTATCACCAGTTTTGCTCCAGGCGATAATTAAATCTTTAATTAGATTTGAACGTGAAATGGTAATTGAATTTACCGATAACACCGTGGTGTTAGATATAAAGTACTACCAGTTTTACTTCATGGGATGAATAGGTTGGGATTGGGAAATTAAAACAAATGATTACTTCGGTAAGGTTCGCTAATCCCGACTAGTTTTGAATTGATATTCAAAAATAGATTAAAGAATAAATTCAAGAAATTTATCTTGGATAAAATTAATGGGAACCTTTCCCTATGAATGTGAAATCAGAAACTAACTGTCGGTTAGCTAAGCAGAATGGTTTTCTGGATATTGATCTGATGTTGGTTTTGGCCTTCGGGGTTAATATTTGGGAAATTATTCTCTTGATTAATTTATGGTTAGTGACTGATGAATTGGAATGAGGCGTATGTTGTGTTTGTGTAACACTTATTTAAAATATACGTGAGTTATTCGGAAAGACCGGGTTTATCCCATTCTGAATAACTGATACGACGATAAGTCGAAGATGAAGACGATGGTCGAAGACCGGAAGTCTTCACGTCGTTTGGGTAATTACTGATGATCTTGATTGGGCTGTACACCCAAGAAGATGGAAACAGTTGGTGATCGTCCAGACGTACTTGGAGATCGATGGATATGCGGGGTACTAGGTGCCTACGGTTTCGTTCAGACCCAGAACGGACTTGTAAATGGACTGTGTGTCTGACATTGGATTTTAGTCCTTGTGATTGATCTCTATTAAATATATATCTGTTTGGCGGCGGAGAATTTATTCTCTTGCTTAACGCCCTTCTCTGAGACGTACGAGCTCAGGGGTTATATATTGATGGATATCAAACGCATGGAGTGAATTGCCTGTGTGGCATGCCTAAGTGGCAATTGATCGAGGCTTCTGTTGAAAAGCAAAGTCTTGTGGTGATGATCAAAGCAAGGCCTTTGTGGCGTAGCTTTGTGTAATGTTTGCTTCGCGAGTTTCACACCCGGTATGAACCAAAAACGGGAGACGGACCTCAGGGAGGGCATGCGTTTCCTTCTAGCTAAAAAGTGGCGTCAGTGGTTTTACACGCCCTGACGAGTTTGACTTATGTGGTTGTTGCTGTTGCGAGGCGCCTCGGATTGATCGGTCGTTCTCGAACCGATGGAGTCATTTAGTTGGCTCACTTACACCCCATAGGGTGGGGAAACGTAGTGTTCAGGCATAATAATCCACATCGGTGGACCGGCCCTGTCGCTCCATGGGGCAGTTGCGGCTGTTCCTGAGACACGGGCTAGAGCGTCTCGAATCGGTTGAGGACTATCTTTTGCCTCGGTTCATAGACGGAAATCCAATTTCCAAATACGTGACATTTGCGGTTTTATTTGTAAACCTATATATGGCGACATGATATATGGTACCCATGCCGCCTATGATTGATACTTATGATTTGAAGTTGTTTTATACACTATGCACTTATAATAGGATCAAACGATTTGTTTTAAACGTATCAAGCATTCTTTGGCTGTTATAAGGGAAAACCCTATCCTCGGCTGCGTTGCATTGTGTGATGGGACCTGGGTCTTATAACAGCTTCATTTTTCTTTATTTAGCATTGCGCTGTTTGTTTTATGCACTGGTATTCTTGGGAGGAAACCCGTTCCGTGTTATACGGCGTGGTCCCTTGATTTACCTAACTTTAAAAATAAAGATTAACTGTTTTAGTTCTCACACCAGTCACATGACTGACCTAGAGTTTATTGTTTTAACCTAAACTCTGGGTGCCCTTATTTTGACACGGGCAGCTAGTAGTTTGGTTTTGCAGATTTATATTCACAGGATCCTGGTTTACAGCTGGAACGATATCCGGAAAGCTTTGTATCCGTATATCTCCTTCAGTTGTGTATTGTATTATTTTCCGCTGCTATGTATTTAAATGTAATTTAAATCTCTGATATTTCTGTGTAATATTCATTCATACTCTGTATATTCTTGTAATCTGATGCATTGTTGTAATATACAATGAAATGTTCTTTTGTATGCGTTCTGTTGTGGCTTGTTCTCGAACTACCCGCGGCTTTCCTTTACGGGGAAGTTACGGGTTTTTACAGTATAGAAAGACTAGGATCGAATTTATATTCGAAAACCATTCCTACAAGCAAATACGTAACGTTGAAGATACTGGTGAAGTTGGAGCAACTGAAGACCGTGGATCTTCATAAGCAGAAGGATTACTTATCGAACATACTCTGGATTGCAACCAGAGGTTGTCTCACGTGATTTGGTCGTGAGTGGGATTTTGCGGATTGCAACGACTACTCGCTACTGATCCTTTGGATGCATAGGAGAGTGCCTTCAGTTCATCCTATTCCTGGATGACTTGTATGGACGAATGTCTGACAGAGTATTTCCAGAAAACAATGTACGTTGATTTTTATAAATATATCGAGCGGTGGCTAAGAGGGGCCCTTCATTTAAACTCAGAGTATATTTGTGGATGTCAATTAGTGATTTGACGGATCTAACAATGTGGCCTTCAAAGTAAATAATTATCAGATGTTCTAAAGGGAAATTCTAGCCTCAAGTCTCACAACTGGGAAATGACAAAAATCGGGCAGGCAGCATGGCTATGTGGGTCGCTTCCATTAGGGTGTATAATCACCTATCTAGAGAAATTCCTTTTATTTCTTTAATCTATTTCGATGCTGTCCCTTTTGAGGGGTGGTTTGAGCCCAACCGTTGGTGATATGCATTCGATACACTCAAGCGAAATGAGTGGTCGGTCATGTGTGGGCCGGGTTGCAAGTCGTTCTTGTTGAACCCATTGTATTCCCCTCTAGAGATACACTATCGGCAGGTGGTCCCATACCTTGTCATAGTCGGAATCCAATCTCCAATAAGAGCCCGTGGTTTTGCTTGTATACTATATATGCGGAGCGTGAGATGCAAGTGTTCCGCTAGATTTCTAATTACTTGTACTTAGACACTATCATAATATCAGAATATAAATATAGATTTCAAAAATGTTTTGGGTTATCGTAAGATAAAAACCGTCTGTATTTATGTGTGGATTTGGTCTTATGATTATCCTTTTCTTTCGAAAAGATTTTTGAACTTTAAAATCAAGTCGGATGATCCCCCTTAATACTGTCTGAGTTTTTCTCACTCTGGTTTTTTCACCAGACTGACCCGGTGTTTGTAAATGCTCGGGTTAGACCGGAATGTACAAGTTCAGGTTGTTGAATGCGGTGAAGAGACAAGCTAGAAGGGTTCAGACGTATGATATTATATAGCTACTATTCCACTGTGTGTTGTACATAAGGACAGGTTATTATAACTATCTAGTGGTGTTGATGTACTCTGATATTGTAAGTATTTTTAAAAACTCTCAATAATGATTTATTTCTGTATTATATTTTATTTCGCTGCGATGTGAGACTCTGATTCTGTGTTGTATTGGAAGAACTTCTTCTATCCTAATATTTCTTTCTTTCTTATCTCACCCTCTAATTTCTTTCTAATAACGTATCCAGTGTTTTCGGTGTTTGGAAGATCGGCATGGGATACGGAATTGTATTTTGGTCGATTTTCGAGGCCGAAAATCCTTGGGTCGTTACAGTGGTATCAGAACAATTGGTTGAGTAGTAACCTTGGCTATGTGGTGTAACTCGATAGAGATGGGGTTAGAAATACCCTAGATTGGGTTTAAATGTATATTTATGTGAGTGTGTATTTGTAAATTTTATAAAAATATTTTGTATTGTGTTATTTCATCGATTCGATTTTGAACTGGCAATTGACACGATATTGTTTTATAAAATGGGTAAATGAAATAGTTTTGCCCAAATTATATTTTTATAGAAAAAGAGAATAATTTTATATAGTATAGTAATATTGGTTATTGGTTGTTTTATTTGATTGGGATTCAAATTGAATTCTGAAATGAAATTGAACTGATTGGAGAGAAACTGTTACAACCCGAACTTCCCCGGTAAGGAAAGCCCGGATTGAATTGAGAACAAGCCACAGCGGGACACAAACAGAAGAACATTTCATTTCTTATTACGACAATTTCATCAGAATACAAGAATATATAGAGTATAAACAAATAATTACATATTTACTAAATATCAGAGACTTACAAGTTGCAATGCTGCGGAAAAATAATACAAAGCATAACTGAAGGAGATATACGGATATAGAGCTTTCTGAATATCATTCCAGCTATAAACCAGGATCCTGTGAATATTAATCTGCAAAACCAAAACTACAAGCTGCCCGTGCGGAAAATAAGGGTACCCAGAGTTTAGGTTAAAACAATAAACTCCAGGTCAGTCATGTGACTGGTGTGAGAACTAAAACAGTTATTTAAAACTTTATTTTAAATCATATATATTAAGGGACCACGCTGTATAACACGGAACGGGTTTCCTCCCAAGGATACCAGTGCATATACTAAAACAGCGCAATGCTTTTTGGAAAAATGAAGCTACTATAAGACCCAGGTCCTATCATACAATGCAACGTAAGCCGGGGGATAGGGTTTTCCCTTATAATAGCCAAACATGCTTGGTACGTTAAAAACAAATCATTTGATACTATTATTAGTGCATAGTGTCAAAACAATTTCAATCATAAGTATCAATCATAGACGGCATAAGTACCCCATACCACTATGTCGCCATATATAGGTTTACAATCAAAACCGCAAATGTTACGTATTGGAAGTTGGGTTTCCGTCTATGAACCGAGGCAAGGGATAATCCTCACCGCTTCGAGACGCTCTATCCCACCCCTCAGGACCCAGACTCAGGTGGGCCCTTGGGTTGTCAGGGCCGGTCCACTCTATGTGGATTAAAATGCCTGAACACTGCGTATCCCCGCCCTATAGGGCGTCAATGAGCCAAATGACTCCATCGGTCCCGGATCGACTGATATAACCGAGGCACCTCGCAATCCATTATCCACATAATTAAAATGTCCGGGCGTGTAAAGCCCAAAACACCACTCCTAGCTAGAAGGAAACGCATGCCCTCCCTGATGTCCTCTCCCGTTTCTGGTTCACACCGGGGTGTGAGGCTCGCGAACTAAAGCTACACAAAGCTACTGTATTAAAGCCATGCTTTGATCATCAACCACAAGACTCTGCTTTTCAACAGAAGACTTGATCATTTTCATTTCAGCATGTGTGACGGTAAGGAATTTCGCTCAATCCGAATCGGTCGTTAAACCGATCTAGACCGCTCGAAACCCCTGATCGTTTGAGAACAGGACAAATCAGAACGCAGACAGAAGAACATTTCATTGCTATTACAACAATTCCATCAGATACAAGAATATAAAGAGTATAATTGAATAAATTACATTCAATAAATATCAGAGATTACAATAAATTACATAGCAGCGGAAAATAATACAAAGCACAACTGAAGGTGATATACGGATACAGAGCTTTCCGGATATCATTCCAGCTGTAAACCAGGATCCTGTGAATATAAATCTGCAAAACCAAAACTACTAGCTGCCCGTGTCGAAAATAAAGGCACCCAGAGTTTAGGTTAAAACAATAAACTCTAGGTCAGTCATGTGATTGGTGTGAAAACTAAAACAGTTATTTAAAACTTTACTTTAAAGGAGAGTAATTCAAGGGACCACGCCGTATAACACGGAACGGGTTTCCTCCCAAGAATACCAGTGCATACCAATAAACAGCGCAATGCTTTTTCGAAAAATGAAGCTATTATAAGACCCAAGTCCCATCACACAATTCAACGCAAGCCGGAGGATAGGGTTTTCCCTTATAATAGCCAAACATGCTTGGTACGTTTAAAAACAAATCATTTGATACTATTATAAGTGTATAGTGTCAAAACAATTTCAATCATAAATATCAATCCTGGGCGGCATGGGTACCATCTATCATGTCGCCATACTAGGCTCTACAAATAAAACCGAGATACACGTATTGGAAATTGGATTTCCGTCATGAGTCGAGGCAAGGGGCAAGCTCCTCTCCGCTTTCGAGACACTCTAGCAAATGCCTCGGGACTACACACTCTGGGTAACCCCTGGATGCTTCAGGGTCGGTCCTCTCTTATGTTTGAGGATTGGCAATTCCTGAACACACGTTTCCCGGTCTTTACAGACCTAAAATCGAGGCGCCTCATCCAACAACCACATAGGTGAAAAGTATATAAATGTCAGGGCTGGTAAGTCACCGACACCACCAAAGCTAGAAAGAAATGTCGTGCTCTCCCAGTAGTCCTTATCCCGTTTTTAACTCATATCGAAGTGTGAGGTTTGTGAATTCACGTTATACACAAAGCTATGCTACAAAGGCCGTGCTTTGATCATCAACCACAAGACTTTGCTTTTCAACAGAAGCCTTGATCAATTGCCACTTAGGCGTGCCACACAGGCAATTCATGCCATGCGACTGATGTCCATCGATATACAACCTCTAAGCTCGTACGTCTCAGAGAAGGGCGTTAAGAAAAAGAATAAATTCTCCGCTGCCAAACAGATGTATATTTAATAGAGATCAATCAACATAGAATAGAATCCAATGTCAGACACACAGTCCATTTACAAGTCCGTTCTGTGTCTGAACGAAACCGGAGGCACTTTTCTCGCATATCCATCGATCTCCAAGTACGTCTGGACGACCACCAACTATTTCCATCCTCTTGGGTGTATAGCCCAATCAGGATCATTAGTAATTATCCAAACGATGTGAAGACTTCCGGTCTTCGACCACCGTCATCATCTTCGACTTATCGTCGAATCGGTTATTCAAAATGGGTATAAACCCGGCCTTTCCGAACAACCCGCGTATATTAAAAACAAATGTTACACAAACACAACATACGCCTCATTCCAATTCATTAGTCACTAACCGTAAATCAGTAAGAGAGCAATTCCCCAAATATTAACCCCGAAGGCCGAAACCAACATCAGATCAATACCCAGGAAACCACTCTTCTTAACTAACCTATAGCTAGTTTCTAAATTTCACATTCTTAGGGAAAGTTTCCCATTAATTTTATCAAAGATAAATTCTTTTAAATTTATTCTTTAATCTTCCTTTGGATATCATTTCAAACCAAATTATGGTTTTCCAAACTAGTCGAGATTAGCGAACCGCACCGAAGTAATTATTTATTTTATTCCCCAATCCCAACCTATTCATCCCATGAAGCAAAAGTGGTAATACTCCATATCTAATACCATAGTGTTATCGGTAAAATTAATTACCATTTCACGTCCAAATCTAATTAAAGATTTAACTATCGCTTTGGAGCAAAACTGGTGATACTCCATTCTCGCTCACTTTCCAAATTTGATAATTTTCATTATCAATTCACATTTCAATCTAATTGCAGATTCATTAAAACTCCTTTTACTGGGTTAAAGAACTAATGTCATTTAAAACACAGTTCACGACAAACCCAAATCACATTCTATGTATTATCGGGTTAAAGAACAAGTGACATTTTAAAACACCCTTCATGATAAACCCATAAATCAATTCTATTTAAAACCCATTTCAAATCCAATTTATTTATTTGAATAATTATAGTTCAAAACTAGTTCATTTCGATAAAAATCTATTTTTATCTTTACAAATATGGGATTTTTCGTCCTAGTTCTTCACAAATCATTTCTTAAGATTTCACACAAATTATTAATATTTTTAATAATTTTATCGAGGCCCGTACAGTCGATTTCCAACAACGACCATCGAATTGCACTTACAGCGACCTTTTCCAAATTTGATTTGGACGTATCTCCAAATCCAACCGTTAGATTTCAAATTTCTAATATTCGTTAGAAAGCGCTTTTCAATATGAACCCAACTGTTCCAGTTTTAGGAGAATCTGACGGTCGGATCTCCCGTAATATCCGTTCAAAGTCAATGGTCGAAATTCGCGAACTACCGCAGCGTGGCGCGTTCTATTCAGGCCATTATATTATATATATAATATATATAATATATATTTCATCGATTTCTATTTAAAACGAATTTTATAAATAGTTTTAAATTTGTTCGAAAACATTTCAACTTCCATTTCCAATTCAATTCAAATTTTGATTCATTCTATATTCAATTCAATTCGAATTTGGTTTATATTCAATTCAATTCGAATTCGTTTTATATTCAATTCAATTCGAATTCGTTTTATATTCAGTTCAATTCAAATTCATTTTATATTCAATTCAATTCGAATTCATTTTATATTCAATTCAATTCGAATTCGTTTTATATTCAATTTAATTCGAATTCATTTTATATTCAATTCAATTCGAATTCGTTTTATATTCAATTCAATTCAAATTCGTTTTATATTCAATTCAATTCGAATTCGTTTTATATTCAATTCAATTCAATTCGAATTCGTTTTATATTCAATTCAATTCAATTCGAATTCGTTTTATATTCAATTCAATTCGAATTCGTTATATATTCAATTCAATTCGAATTCGCTTTATATTCAATTTCAATTCGAATTTGCTTTATATATATATTCGATTTTTATCTCTTTTCAATATTCATTATAAAAACGAATATAATCGATATAAATATCGTTTGCGTCAAAATATCGCATCTCTAATCAACACGGCTTTATATATTTCAATAATTCCGTTATTCTATTCAACAAATTAATATTTATTCTATTCAATACGTGAATCTATATTTTTGTCAACACATGACTAATCTCACGAATGAGTACTGTCCACGTGTGACTATTTTTGTTATTCAATATATTTTATAAAAATTATGGTATCTATCGTTTGATTTAAATCAGACTCCAACCGTAAATTAGTAAGAGAACGATTCCCTAAATATTAACCCCGAAGGCCGAAACCAACATCAGATCAATATCCAGGAGACCACTCATCTCATCTATTTTCCAGTTAATTTCTAATTTTATATATGATAAAGATGTAAATTTTATTGTTAAAATATTTCGTTCAACACATGACTAATCTCAACGGATGAGTACTGTCAACACATGAACCTTTATTTTATAATGCTAAAGATATAAATTTTATTGTTAAAATATTTCGTTCAACACATGACTATTCTCAACGGATGAGTACTTTCAACACATGAACCTTTATTTTATAATATCCTTTATTTTCTAAATTGGAATGAGACCCAATCAATTACCATATAAAGTTAATTATATGGATTCCATACAACATATGTATATAATAGCAACGCTAAATAATCAACCATCATCCAAAGTGCACTACACTGTATAAGCATCAAATATAGATATCTAACGCTTTTAACAGCCTGTCCATCAATCGATCGACATATAACTAATTACTGGGATTAGTGTATGCCGTATTTTATCCCAATACCCGTGTGGGGTTTCAAACAATCAAACACAGATTTTATTTGTGCAGTTGGGCGATGTGTAAAATTTATCATCCCAATCAATGTCAGTCAAATCAGTGTACATAAACAAACCGTCCGGTTTGTAAATGAATATTTTATTTTATTCACACACACGTTAAAAATTATATTTTTAACGATAAAATATTTTATTCAACCTATGAATATTCTATTCGGTTCATTTATTAAATAAAATGATATCTTTATTTTTCTAACTTATTTTAGAAAATTTCGGCGGCATAACGGCACGATACTAGAAACGGGACGAGGCCTAGCCTTATCCCCGGTCTAATAATGGCCCACGCCATACACATATCAATCAAGCCAATTTCAATTCACCAAACAACTAAATTTAGATCAAATAATCTAACCAACTACACAACCAAACAAACAAGTCCATGGTCTGTGGACAGTGGTGTCGGGTGCTACTAAACACCGTCTGCATCCTAGTATATATTTATAACTAGAAAAGGAAATTTAGAGTGAGAGGTTCTCACCTGCTAGCTGAACAAACCCCGCGACTCTTCCTATGAAGAAATCTTCGCCGTGATCGCCTTTCATCACTTTCGTTGTCCGTAGCCACTACATATCTAAAAATCATATTTTTATAATCACTCCATATGGATAAAAATTCTATTTTTACATCGATACCATATAGATAAAAATTCTATTTTTACATCGATACTATATAGATAAAAATTCTATTTTTACATCGCCTTTCTCTATATAAAAATTATATTTTTATTATGAATAAATCTCTTGACTTTGTTTAAATGAAAACCTAAAAAAAAACTTATCTTTATCTTTTAAAAACTCTAATCTTTATGTTATAAAAATCGCCTTTTCATGTTTAGAAATCTCTTATTCTAAACTATAAAAATCCATTCTTGTCAACAATAAAAACCAAATCTTTTCTTCTTTTAAAAATCTGATTTTTATTTACTTTAAAAACAACTAATTTCTAATTTTATATAAAGATCATTTCATGTTGTAAAAATACGATCTTTCTCATTTTTAAAAAAAATCATCATTATATATTCAATTTTATATAAGTAATAATTAAAGAAACTGAAATAAAATGAAATAAATAAGATTTACCTTTGTTTTGAATGGGGGGGGGGGGGAGTTGCTGTACATTGTTGGTGGTGGTCTAGGAGGAGGAGGTGAAGCAGAAGTGGATGGCGGCGGAGGTAGGCGCGTCGCCTGAGGTGAGGGGGCGTCGTGGGTGGCAGCGGGGTCATCGGTGGATGAGGGGGGGGGGGCGTGTCATCGGCAATCAGGTAGAGGGGGAGGCGTGTCATCGGCAATCAGGTAGAGGGGGAGGCGTGTCATCGGCAATCAGGTAGAGGGGGAGGCGATTCGAAGTAGGAGAGAGAGAGAACGAGGGGGGATCTCGATCGGAGGGCTCGCCTGAGCTGCGGGGCGTGGGCGGCGCCTTGGTGGAGGGCGGCGCCTTGGTGGAGGGCGGCGATCGATTTGAGGGGGAGCCTGAGGGTCAACGTGTTTCGGGTTTCTCTTTTTTTTTTTAACTGAACGATGGAGAGATATATGGGGGCCATATATTTATATATTTATTTAATTCCTTAATTAACTCCCAAAAGTAACTTTTTATTTCGACCTCGAAATCGAACCCACCGCCTGTCGTCCGTAGCTAATTACCCCTATTCCGAACATAATGGGATATGTATCGTAAGCTGATTCGGCTGTTACGATCAGTTTTCGTCAAAATCAACATATAACTCTATATATTGAATTTGAACGCGCATTTCAATTTACTGGGGCCACATACTAACTCGAAAAATTCCAGAAAAATATTTTCTAGCTTCGTATTGACGATACGGTCCTAACAAAACTAGTTTCGTCAAATTCTGAGACCTTTTGAAAAATGGCCATTTTCCAGTCGATTAAAATCAACTAAAACTGGTCAAACGCGTTTTCCTTTGCCACGCTCACATATTGAATCGAAAAATTATGAAAATTGGAATCTAGCAATAACTTGACATCTCGGACCCAACAAAAGTGGTTTCGTCGAAATCCGAGGTCATTTGCAAAATTTCCATTTTAAGGGCCTGAATTCCATAGCGACTATTCAGAATTTTCAACTGGACGTATCTTTTGATTCCCGCTATGAAATTTCAATTTTTCGGATTTCTTGGAAAGATATTATCATATAGATCCTATTATTTTTGGTTTCATTAAAATCCGGTTTGTTTTGCACCCGGTATGTTCAATTGAAGTTTGAAATCGAATTATCGAACTACCGCGCCATTTTCAATTCCTTTTATAATTATATATAATTATTTATATTCTAACGACGACGTATATAAATATATACGTCGAATTCATTTCAAAATAATTTTCTCGTCGATATTTTTTTTAAAATAATTCATTTTAAATATTCAAAATTCGTTAAATTTGCCAAAATAAAAATTTTAAACTGGCCCAAAATTTCCGGGTTATTACAATCTCCCCCACTTAAAACTTTTCGTCCCCGAAAAGGAACGAAGCCGAAAGTTGTTTAACAATTCAACTCAACTTCCAGTATTTTGATTACGGCTTAAGTTCTTCAACTTTTCAGTTTTTAAAAACTTTTCAAATTTTTCAAAAATTTGGCTAACACCCTAAATTTTCGAAAAATTTCGCCATAACCTTCCCTGCACCGGGAGCACCGGGAAAATCTTGAAATTGCCATACAGGCCCTCTGATCTCAAAAAGAAAAAGCCAAGCGGCTTGCCAATAGGCTCATAAAATCATCATCACCCAAACAAAACAGTAAATTATAGTAAACATGTACCTATTTGTCGGGCAAACAAATTTTATTCTCTGCTCTAGCCTCCTTGCTATGACCTGTTCAATGTAAGTACATGTATATGCAAGCAAATGCGTCTAATTTTCAATACAATTCAATATTTGATTCAATTAGGCTAAATGGTTCAAAATTATTAAACAAATAAACAAACAACGCAAACATCAATCAATTAGTGGATTAACGTTTCAAATTCATAATTTTGATATATATACAGAAAATCATGTTTTTGATGCCAATTCACAACAATAAATCTATCTATATAAGTTTTGGTTCTCACACCAGTCTAATGGAATCATATAGAAATCACACCTTCGAAACATGAACATAAGTTCTGATGATGATCGATCAATCATCAGAACCATCTCCGGGTGTCTAGAATGTGATTCTATATCTATCCAGTATATTAAAACTTCGAATATACATTCATGACGCGTATACGTGAAATCTTTATATATTGGATTGTCCAAATTCAACATAAATAAATATTCAAATATGTATAATTGGATTTAATTTTCAAAACAAAGTTTGTTTTCATTTTTATTTGAAAAATATACTCTTCACACTCGTTCTAGGATACTACTGATCCTATCTCTAACGAGTCATTCTAATTGGATATTACTAATCCAATATCTGATGAATTATTCCGTATGGTTCTAATGTGTCTTGTTCTCGAGCTCTGTAAACCAAAGCTCTGATACCAAATGTGACGGCAAGGAATTTCGCTCGATTCGAATCGGTCGTTAAACCGATCTAGACCGTTCGAAACCCCTGATCGTTTGAGAATAGGACAAATCAGAACGCAGACAGAAGAACATTTCATTGCTATTACAATAATTCCATCAGATACAAGAATATATAGAATATAATTGAATAAATTACATTCGATAAATATCAGAGATTACAATAAATTACATAGCAGCGGAAAATAATACAAAGCGCAACTGAAGGTGATATACGGATACAGAGCTTTCCGGATATCATTCCAGCTGTAAACCAGGATCCTGTGAATATAAATCTGCAAAACCAAAACTACTAGCTGCCCGTGTCGAAAATAAGGGCATCCAGAGTTTAGGTTAAAACAATAAACTCCAGGCCAGTCATGTGACTGGTGTGAGAACTAAAACAGTTATTTAAAACTTTACTTTAAAGGAGAGTAATTCAAGGGACCACGCCGTATAACACGGAACATGTTTCCTCCCAAGAATATCAGTGCATATCAATAAACAGCGCAATGCTTTTTCGAAAAATGAAGCTATTATAAGACCCAGGTCCCATCACACAATGCAACGCAAGCCGGAGGATAGGGTTTTCCCTTATAATAGCCAAACATGCTTGGTAAGTTTAAAAACAAATCATTTGATACTATTATAAGTGTATAGTGTCAAAACAATTTCAATCAAAAATATCAATCGTAGGCGGCATGGGTACCATCTATCATGTCGCCATACTAGGCTCTACAAATAAAACCGAGATACACGTATTGGAAATTGGATTTTCGTCATGAGTCGAGGCAAGGAGCAAGCTCCTCTCCGCTTTCGAGACACTCTAGCAAATGCCTCGGGACTACACACTCTGGGTAACCCCTATATGCTTCAGGGCCGGTCCTCTCTTACGTTTGAGGATTGGCAATTCCTGAACACACGTTTCCCAGTCCTTACAGACCTAAAATCGAGGCGCCTCATCCAACAACCACATAGGTGAAAAGTATATAAATGTCAGGGCTGGTAAGTCACTGACACCACCAAAGCTAGAAAGAAACGTCGTGCTCTCCCAGCTGTCCTTATCCCATTTTTAACTCATACCGAGGTGTGAGGCTCGCGAATTCACGTTATACACAAAGCTATGCCACAAAGGCCGTGCTTTGATCATCAACCACAAGACTTAACTTTTCAACAGAAGCCTTGATCAATTGCCACTTATGCGTGCCACACAGGCAATTCATGCCATGCGACTGATGTCCATCGATATACAACCTCTGAGCTCATACATCTCAGAGAAGGGCGTTAAGAGAAAGAATAAATTCTCCGCCGCCAAACAGATGTATATTTAATAGAGATCAATCAACATAGAATAGAATCCAATGTCAGACACACGGTCCATTTACAAGTCCGTTCTGGGTCTGAACGAAACCGGAGGCACTTTCCTCGCATATCCATCGATCTCCAAGTACGTCTGGACGACCACCAACTATTTCCATCCTCTTGGGTGTACAACCCAATCAGGATCATCAGTAATTATGCAAACGATATGAAGACTTCCGGTCTTCGACCACCGTCATCATCTTCGACTTATCGTCGAATCGGTTATTCAAAATGGGTATAAACCCGGCCTTTCCGAACAACCCACGTATATTAAAAACAAATGTTACACAAACACAACATACGCCTCATTCCAATTCATTAGTCACTAACCGTAAATCAGTAAGAGAGCAATTCCCCAAATATTAACCCCGAAGGCCGAAACCAACATCAGATTAATACCCAGGAAACCACTCTTCTTAACTAACCTACAGCTAGTTTCTAAATTTCACATTCTTAGAGAAAGGTTCCCATTAATTTTATCAAAGATAAATTCTTTTAAATTTATTCTTTAATCTTCCTTTGGATATCATTTCAAACCAAATTATGGTTTTCCAAACTAGTCGAGATTAGCGAACCACACCAAAGTAATTATTTATTTTATTCCCCAATCCCAACCTATTCATCCCATGAAGCAAAACTGGTAATACTCCATATCTAATACCACAGTGTTATTGGTAAAATTAATTACCATTTCACATTCAAATCTTATTAAAGATTTAACTATCGCTTTGGAGCAAAACTGGTGATACTCCATTCTCGCTCACTTTCCAAATTTGATAATTTTCATTATCAATTCACATCTCAATCTAATTGCAGATTCATTAAAACTCCTTTTACTGGGTTAAAGAACTAATGTCATTTAAAACACAATTCACGACAAACCCAAATCACATTCTATGTATTATCGAGTTAAAGAACAAGTGTCATTTTAAAACACCCTTCACGATAAACCCACAAATCAATTCTATTTAAAACCCATTTCAAATCCAATTTATTTATTTGAAAATAAATGGGTTTTAATTGTAGTTCAAAACTAGTTCATTTCGATAAAAATCTATTTTTATCTTTACAAATGTGGGATTTTTCATCCCAGTTCTTCACAAATCATTTCTTATGATTTTACACAAATTATTACTATTTTTAATAATTTTATCGAGGCCCGTACAGTCGATTTCCAACAACGGCCATCGAACTGCACTTACAGCGATCTTTTCCAAATTTGATTTGGATGTATCTCCAAATCCAACCGTTAGATTTCAAATTTCTAATATTCGTTAGAAAGCTCTTTTCGATACGAACCCAACGGTTCCGGTATTAGGAGAATCCGACGGTCGGATCTCCCGTAATATCCGTTCGAAGTCAATGGTCGAAATTCATGAACTACCGCGGCGTGGCGCGTTCTATTCAGGCCATTATATTATATATATAATATATATTTCATCGATTTCTGTTTAAAATGAATTTTATAAATAGTTTTAAATTCGTTCGAAAACATTTCAACTTCCATTTCCAATTCAATTCAAATTTCGATTCATTCTATATTCAATTCAATTCGAATTTGGTTTATATTCAATTCAATTCGAATTCGTTTTATATTCAATTCAATTCGAATTTGTTTTATATTCAATTCAATTCGAATTCTTTTTATATTCAATTCAATTCGAATTCGTTTTATATTCAATTCAATTCAAATTCGTTTTATATTCAATTCAATTCAAATTCGTTATATATTCAATTCAATTCGAATTCGTTTTATATTCAATTCAATTCGAATTCGAATTCGTTTTATATTCAATTCAATTCGAATTCGTTTTATATTCAATTCAATTCGAATTCGTTTTATATTTAATTCATTTCGAATTCGTTTTATATTCAATTCAATTCGAATTCGTTTTATATTCAATTCAATTTGAATTCGTTATATATTCAATTCAATTCGAATTCGCTTTATATTCAATTTCAATTCGAATTTGCTTTATATATATATTCGATTTTTATCTCTTTTCAATATTCATTATAAAAACGAATATAATCGATATAAATATCGTTCGCGTCAAAATAGCGCATCTTTAATCAATACGGCTTTATATATTTCAATAATTCCGTTATTCTATTCAATAAATGAATATTTATTCTATTCAATACGTGAATCTATATTTTTGTCAACACATGACTAATCTCACAAATGAGTACTGTCCACGGGTGACTATTTTTGTTATTCAATATATTTTATAAAAATTATGGTATCTATCGTTTGATTTAAATCAGACTCCAACCGTAAATTAGTAAAGATTGATTCCCTAAATATTAACCCCGAAGGCCGAAACCAACATCAGATCAATATCCAGGAGACCACTCATCTCATCTATTTTCCAGTTAATTTCTAATTTTATATATGATAAAGATGTAAATTTTATTGTTAAAATATTTCGTTCAACACATGACTAATCTCAACGGATGAGTACTGCCAACACATGAACCTTTATTTTATAATGCTAAAGATATAAATTTTATTGTTAAAATATTTCGTTCAACACATGACTAATCTCAACGGATGAGTACTGTCAACACATGAACCTTTATTTTATAATATTCTTTATTTTCTAAATTGGAATGAGGCCCAATCAATTACCATATAAAGTTAATTATATGGATTCCATACAACACATGTATATAATAGCAACGCTAAATAATCTATCATCATCCAAAGTGCACTACACTGTATAACATCAAATATAGATATCTAACGCTTATAACAGCCTGTCCATCAATCGATCGAGATATAACTAATTACTGGGATTAGTGTATACCGTATTTTATCCCAATACCCATGTGAGGTTTCAAACAATCAAACACAGATTTTATTTGTGTAGTTGGGCGATGTGTAAAATTTATCGTCCCAATCAATGTCAGTCAAATCAGTGTACATAAACAAACCGTCCGGTTTGTAAATGAATATTTTATTTTATTCACACACACGTTAAAAATTATATTTTTAACGATAAAATATTTTATTCAACCTATGAATATTCTATTCGGTTCATTTATTAAATAAAATGATATCTTTATTTTTCTAACTTATTTTCGAAAATTTCGGCGGCATAACGGCACGATACTAGAAACGGGACGAGGCCTAGCCTTAACCCAGGTCTAATAGTGGCCCACGCCATACACATATCAATCAAGCCAATTTCAATTCACCAAACAACCAAATTTAGATAAAATAATCTTATCAACTACATAACCAAACAAACAAGTCCATGGTCTGTGGACAATGGTGTCGGGTGCTACTAAACACCGTCTGCTTCCTAGTATATATTTATAACTAGAAAAGGAAATTTAGAGTGAGAGATTCTCGCCTGCTAGCTGAACCAACCCCGCGACTCTTCCTATGAAGAAATCTTCGCCGTGATCGCCTTTCATCACTTTCGTTGTCCGTAGCCACTACATATATAAAAAGCATATTTTTATAATCACTCCAAATGGATAAAAATTCTATTTTTACATCGATACCATATAGATAAAAATTCTATTTTTACATCGATACTATATAGATAAAAATTCTATTTTTACATCGCCTTTCTCTATATAAAAATTATATTTTTATTATGAATAAAATCATATTTTTATTATGAATAAATCTCTTGACTTTGTTTAAATGAAAACCTAAAAAAAACTAATCTTTATCTTTTAAAAACTCTAATCTTTATGTTATAAAAATCGCCTTTTCATGTTTAGAAATCTCATATTCTAAACTATAAAAATCCAATCTTGTCAACAATAAAAACCAAATCTTTTCTTCTTCTAAAAATCTGATTTTTATTTACTTTAAAAACAACTAATTTCTAATTTTATATAAAGATCATTTCATGTTGTAAAAATACGATCTTTCTCATTTAAAAGAAAAAATCATCATTATATATTCAGTTTTATATAAGTAATAATTAAAGAAACTGAAATAAAATGAAATAAATTAGATTTACTTTTGTTTTGAAAGGGGGGAGTTGTTGTACGTTGCTGGCGGTGGTCTAGGAGGAGGAGGAGGTGAAGCAGAAGTGGATGGCGGCGGAGGTAGGCGCGTCGCCTAAGGTGAGGGGGCGTCGTGGGTGGTAGCGGGGTCATCGGTGGCTGAGGGGGGGCGTGTCGTCGGCAATCAGGTAGAGGGGGAGGCGATTCGAAGTAGGAAAGAGAGAGAACGAGGGGGAATCTCGATCGGAGGCCTCGCCTGAGCTGCGGGGCGTGGGCGGCGCCTTGGTGGAGGGAGGCGATCGATTTGAGGGGGGGCCTGAGGGTCAACGGGTTTCGGGTTTCTCTTTTTTTTTTAACTGGACGATGGAGAGATATATAGGGGGCCATATATTTATATATTAATTTAATTCCTTAATTAACTCCCAAAAGTAACTTTTTATTTCGACCTCGAAATCGAACCCACCGCCTGTCGTCCGTAGCTAATTACCCCCATTCCAAACACAATGGGATATGTATCGTAAGCTGATTCAGCTGTTACGATCAGTTTTCGTCAAAATCAACATATAACTCTATATATTGAATTTGAACGCGCATTTCAATTTACTGGGGCCACATACTAACTCCAAAAATTCCAAAAAAATATTTTCTAGCTTCGTATTGACGATACGGTCCTAACAAAACTAGTTTCGTCGAATTCTGAGACCATTTGAAAAATGGCCATTTTCCTGTCGATTAAAATCAACTAAAACTGGTCAAACGCGTTTTCCTTTGCCACGCTCACATATTGAATCGAAAAATTATGAAAATTGGAATCTAGCAATAACTTGACATCACGGACCCAACAAAAGTGGTTTCGTCGAAATCCGAGGTCATTTGCAAAATTCCCATTTTTAAGGGCCTGAATTCCATAGCGACTATTCAGAATTTTCAACTAGACGTATCTTTTGATTCTCGCTATGAAATTTCAATTTTTCGGATTCCCTGGAAAGATATTATCATATAGATCCTATTATTTTTGGCTTCATTTAAATCCAGTTTGTTTTGCACTAGGTATGTTCAATTGAAGTTTGAAATCGAATTATCGAAGTACCGCGCCATTTTCAATTCCTTTTATAATTATATATAATTATTTATATTCTAACGACGACGTATATATAAGTCGAATTCATTTCAAAATAAATTTCTCGTCGATTTTTTTTTTAAAATAATTCATTTTAAATATTAAAAATTCGTTAAATTTGCCAAAATAAAAATTTTAAACTGGCCCAAAATTTCCGGGTTATTACAGCATGCCATGCAAGCAATTCATGCCATGCGACTGATATCTATCGATATATAACCTATGAGCTTGTACGTCTCAGAGAAGGGCGTTAAGCAAGATATAAATTCTCCACCGCCAAACAGATATATATTTAATAGAAATCAACCAACACAGAATAAAATCCAATGTCAAACACACATCCATTTACAAGTCTGTTCTTGGTCTGAACGAAACCGGAGGAACCTTATTCCTCGCATATCCATCGATCTCCAAGTACGTCTGGACGATCACCAATTGATTCCCTCCTCTTTGGTGTACTGCCCAATCAAGATCATCAGTAATTATCCAAATGATGTGAAGACCTCCAGTCTTCAACCACCGTCTTCATCGTCGACTTCTCGTCGATTCAGTTATTCAGAATGGGTTATACCCGGTCTTTCCGAATAGCTTGCGTATATAATAAACAAGTGTTATAAAAACACAACATACGCCTTATTCCAATCCAGAATATTCCTTTATTCAAATATTCTTTTACTTTGGGAAAGGTTCCCATTAATTTTATCAAAGATAAATTCTTTAAATTTATTCTTTAATCTTCCTTTGAGTATCAATTCAAACCATATTATGGTTTATCCAAACTAGTCGGGATTAACGAACCTTACCGAAACTGGTAATACTTCATATCTAATACCACAATGTTATCGGTAAATTCAATTACCATTTAACGTTCAAATCTTATTAAAGATTTAACTATCGCCTGGGGCAAAACTGGTGATACTCCATTCTCGATCATTTCAATCTAATTAAAGATTCATTAAAACTCCACTTGGTTTTAATCTTCCCAAAAATAATATTAATGATTGTTTAACTTGGGACATCATATCCTGTCTTTAACTGGGTTAAAGAACCAATGTCATTTAAAACACGGTTCACGATAAACCCAAAATCACATTTTATTCCATCAGCCTTTAACCGTAAATTAGCAAGTGAATAATTCCCTAAGTGTTAACCCCGAACGCCGAAACCAACATCAGATCAATACCCAAGAAACTATCCAACTTAACTAATTTCCAGTTAGTTTCTTATTTTCTTAACTCCGTTGTGTCTAAGAATGGTATCATTAAAGGTACCATTCACGACAACCCAAAATCACTTTCCATTAATGATGGAATCTTCATGGAAAACAAATCGATATATATAATCGATATAAACTTCTGTATCCGACTAACAATATAAATGGAATAACGGCAAAGCCTTTTAAATTCCATATATATTAGCAGTCCTCATCCATAGAAATTCAATTCGATTATTATCAAATCGAATTCCATTATTTATTTTATTTAAATTGGAAAACATTACTTTGGATAATCTACTTTAAATCTTAACAAAAGATTTATAAATTCTAAATCATATTTCACTGTGAATCGGGTTAAAGAACGAATGTCGTTAAAACATAGTTCACAACAAACCCAATTCGCATTCCATTAATTATCGAGTTAAAGAACAAGTGTTATTCAAAACACCGTTCACGATAAACCCAGAAATCAATTCCAATTCAATTCTAATTAAATATCATTTAATTGGTACATTTCATTAAATCTAAATAGAAAGATTTAATCCTTTTTCTCAACTGGGTTTAAGAACAGTGTTAATGAAGACACCATTCGCGACAAACCCAAATCCCATTTGTTATTAAATACAAGGTTTTGAACCGAAAATATATCAACTTATATTCAATATCAAATACTATAACCAGCAGATATTGTATTGGAAATAACGTTATAAATATATCTTTCAAATTTCCATAACAACATCAGTATAATCACGAAATCCAACATCGAAATATTCCAAAGACAATTTCGATTCAAATCCATTCCAATTTATATATTGGAAATTCTGGTTATTTTTAAAGCCATTTCAAATCAATTTCTTTATTTTAAAAATAAATGAATTATAATTCTAGTTCAAAACTAGTTCATTTCGATAAAAATCTATTTTTATCTTTTCAATTATGGAGTTTTTCATCCTAATTCTTCCCAAATCATTTTTTATGATTTTACACTAACTACTGATATTTTTAATAATTTTATCAAGGCCCGTACAGTCGATTTCCATCAACGGCCATCGAACTGCACTTACAGCGACCTTTTCCAAATTTGATTTGGACATAATTCCAAATCCAGCGGTTAGATTTCTAATTTCTTGTATTCACAAAAATCTCTTTTCGATATGAACCCCACGGTTACGGTTTTAGGAGAATCCGACGGCGGATCTCCCGTAATGCCCATTCGAAGTCAATGGTCGAAATTCGCGAACTGCCACGGCGCGACGCGTTCTATTCAGGCCATTATATATATATAATATATATATTTCGTCGATTTCCTTTCAAAATGTATTTTATAAATCGTTTTAAATTCGTTTTCAAAACGATTTCAACTTCCTATTCAATTTCTAATCAAAATTGAATATTCCATATCATCGATATATAAATGATAATATTTTCAAAACATTATATTTTGAAATCAAATTCTTTTCGACATTCATTATAAAAATGAATAAAACCAATATAAATATTATTCACGTCAAAATGGCGTCAATCTAACCGACACGGCTTTATATATTTAAATATATTCGTGTCCATCCCAAATCGGACATCAAAATCATATTTTAATTCTTTTCTGCATATTATTTGAAAATATTCGTTATTTTAAAATAACTGCTATTTTAAAATATTTTTTCTTTCTGAACTGGAATCAGACACAGTCAATTACCATATAATTTGATTATATGGATTTCATACAATGCATGTATATAACAATAACGATAAACAATCAACCATCATCCAAAGTGCATTCTACACTACATAAGCATCAAATATAAATATTCAATGCTTATAGCAGCCTGTCAATCAATCTATCGACATACAACTAATTATTGGGACTAGTGTATGTCATATATCATCCCAATACCCATGTGGGGTTTCAAACAATCAAATATAGGTTTTATTTGTGCAGTTGGGCGATGTGTAAAATTTATCGTCTCAATCAATATCAGTAAAAAATGTGTGTACATAAACAAATCGTCCGATTTGTTTATAAATATTTATTTCATATACACGTTAAAAAATTATATTTTTAACTATAAAATATTTATTCATTCCACATCACACAATCAATTTTCACAACACATCAATCAAACAAACAAGTCATCCATAGTCTGTGGACGACGGGTGTCGGGTGCTGCTAAGCACCGTCTGCATCCTAGTATATGTTTCAAACTAGAAAATAAAATAAAATAAAAGTGAGGTGTTCTCACCTTGGGGATCCACTCCGCCATTCTTTATTTCTGAACGGTTTGAATTTTGATTCGTTTTCCAACAGTTCCATCGCAATTCTTTTCAAGCTGTTCATAGTAAAAATCATATTTTTATCGCTTAATCCCAATAAATAAAAATCATATTTTTATTTTTACTTCCTATATTTTTACAATGCTTCTTTCTACATAAAAATTATATTTTATATTTCTACTTCTTATATAAAGATCGAATTTTTATTTCGTTATTCAAATAACAAAAATCATATTTTTATATCGTTAAAAATCATATCTTTAAAGTGTTAAAAATCTTAACTTCATGTGAACAAAGGTCAAAACTTTATATTATTAAAAATCTAATCTTTGACCTAATCAAAAACCATATTCATATTCAAAGAAAAACCATGTTCATATTGAAAGAAAAACCAGTTTTTGTATTAAAGAAAAACCAGTTTTTAAATCAAAGAAAAATCAGTTTTTAAATCAAAGAAAAATCAGTTTTTAAATCAAAGAAAAATCAGTTTTTAAACATTAAAGAAAAACAATTCAAAGAGAAAATAAAAAAAAACTCGCAGCGCATTGGGGGGGGTTTGCTGCGATCGAGGGGGAGGAGGAGCTCCGGCGCGGCGATGGGACTAGGGCTGTCAATGGGTCGTGTCGGGTCGGGTTCGGGTCGGATCAAGTCGGGTTCGGGTTGATTTATAAACGGGTCGGGTCAACCCGTTTATTAAACAGGTCATATTTTCCCAACCCTAACCCGACCCGTTTATAAACGGGTTGACCCGACCCGACCCGCGTAACCCGTTTAACTAAATGGGTCTTGTCGGGTCGTGTTGGGTTTACCCGTTTGACCCATTGATAGATATTGCCTACTAATATAAGCAACAAAAGAGCCAAATCACCAACATGCACACCGTTATATAATCACCAACATGCAACAAGTTGCAAAGTCACCAACAGACAATACATACATAAAGCATGAAATCATCATATCCAAAAATCATTTTCTATACATAAGTATATATTCTCATACTACATAAATTAAAGACTACCAATATGGAAGAGATACAGTTGTTATAAGTAAAATATAACTATTAACATACAAGACTAAATTAGTTAAATATAACATCTTACATATACGAGCATACAGATCACTGCATACATAAAAGATTAACATTAACAGTATACATAAAAGACTAACAGTTTGGAAGAGATACAACATATAATCGGGTTTGGCGGGTTAAAATCGGGTTAGCGGGTTAACCCTAAACCCACCCGTTTATAAACGGGTCAAATTCGGGTTGACCCGAAAATGACCCGCTAACTAAACGGGTCGGGTTAACCTGCTAATTTCCGTGCGGGTTTCGGGTCGGGTCACGGGTCGTGTAGGAAATTGACAGCCCTAGATGGGACCCAGGTGCGGCGGTGGTGGTCCTCAGGCGCGGTGGCAGCGGACTTCATCCATTTGGGGGCGCTGGAGGAAGCGTGAACGCTAGAGGAAAGGGGGGCAGCCAGTGAGGTCGGCGATGGATGGGGGGAAGGCCGCGGTTGCGCAAGTGACGCCTGGAGGGAGGCGGCGTCGCGGTTTCCTTTCTCGCGTGCCCCTTTTTTTTATTTCGAAATGAATCTGAGAATAATGAAGTGAGGGAAGAGAGAATAGAGAGTTTACTTTATAAATTAATATACATTAAATTATTTTGATTTTCCATAAAGTCACTTTCTAATTCGAACCCCAAATCCAACCCACCGACTGTCGTCCTTAGCTAATTACCCCCATTCCAAACACAATGGGATATGTTTCGCTAGCCAATTCGGCCGTTACGATCAGTTTTCATCAAAACTAATTATAAATCATTATATTGAATTTTAAATGTACATTTCAATTTATTGAGGTCACATACGAACCCTAAAAATTCTCAAAAAAATCTTTCTAACTTCGTATTGATGATACGGTCCCAACAAAACAAATTTCGTCAAATTCTGAGACCGTTATAAAAATGGCCATTTTCTGGTCGATCGAAATAGACTGAAACTGTCAAAACACATTTTACTTTGCCACGCTCACATATTGATTCAAAAAATTATGCAAATTGGAATCTAGCAATAATTTGATATCCTGGATCCAACAAAAGTGGTTTCGTCGAAAACGAAGGCCGTTTGCAAAATTTCCATTTTTAAGGGCCAAAATTCCATAGCGACTATTCTCAAATTTCAACTGGGCATAACTTTTTATTCCCGCTATGAAATTTCAATTTTTCGGATTCTTGGAAAGAAATTTTCAAATAGATTCTAATATTTTTGGCTTCGTTATAATCCGGTTTATTTTGAATCCTATGCGTTCATTTGAAATGTGAAGTCGAATTTTTGAACTATCGCGCCATTTCCAATTCCTTTTATAATTAAAAATAATTAATTATATTCTAGCGTAAATTCAAATAAATATATACGACCTAATTCTATTCAAAAAAAATTCATCGTCATTATTTAAAATAAACCATTTTAAATATTCTGAATTCACTAAAATTGCCAAAATAAATTTTTTTAAATTGGTTCGGATTTTCCAGGTTATTACAATCTCCCCCAATTAAAAGTTTTCGTCCCCGAAAAGGAACGAAGCTGAAAGTTGTTTAACTTATCAACTCAACTTTCACTATTTTCATTATGGCTTAAGTTCTTCAACTTTTCAGTTTCTAAGAACTTTTCAAATTCTTCAAAAATTTGGCTAACACCCTAAATTTTCGAATTTTTTTGCCATAACCTCCCCTATACGGGAGCATCGGGAAAATCACGAAATTGCTATACAGGCCTCTCCAATCCAAAAAGAAACAGCCAATCGGCTCATAAAATCATAAAAAAACCCCAAGAAATACAATAAACATGTACTTATTTGTCAGGCAAACTATTTTATTCCTCTGCTCTAGCCTCTTTGCTATGACCTGTTCACACATATATATGTACATGCATGCATTTCCAAATAATTTTCAATACAGTTCAATATTTGGTTCAATTTGGCCCAAATTTACTTTTCTTACATATGTTGGTCTAAACGAATAATCACATAACCCAATCAACAATCAACAATCAGCAATCAATTAGTTGATTAACGTTTCAAATTCATAATTTTGATATATAGTCAAAATCACATTTTTGCTGCCAAATCACAACAATAAGCCCTATCTAGTTTTGGTTCTCACACCAGTCAATTGGAATCATATAGAAATCCCACTTTCGAAACACGAACATAAATTCTGATGATGTCCGGACATCATCAGAATTATCCCTGAGCGGCTAGAGTGTGATTCTATATCCCCCCAGTATATTAAAACTTCGTATACACGTGGATCAGACGTATATGAAAAATCTTTATATACTTGATTGTCCAAATAAATATCAAATAAAAATATCCAAATACGTATAATTGGATTTAATTTTCAAAACAAAATCCGTTTTCACTTTTCTTTTCTTTTAAAACACTACTCTTCACACTCGTTCTAGGATGCTATTGATGCCATCTCTAACGAGTCATCCTCATTGGATATTACTAATCCAGTCTCTGATGAATTATTTCGTTTGGTTCTAATGTGTCTTGATCTCGAGCTTTGTAAACCAAAGCTCCGATACCAAACTGTTACGACCTGAACTTCCCCGGTAAGGAAAGGAAAGCCCGGATTAAATAGAGAACAAGCCACATCGGGACACAAACAAAAGTACATTTCATTGCTTATTACAACAATTACATCAGAATACAAGAATATACATAGTATAAACAAATAATTACACATTTACTAAATATCAGAGATTTACAAGTTACAATGCAGCGGAAAAATAATATAAAGCATAACTGAAGGAGATATACGGATACAGAGCTTTCCGAATATCATTCCAGCTGTAAACCAGGATTCTATGAATATAAATCTGCAAAACCAAAACTACAAGCTACCCGTGCGGAAAATAAGGGCACCGAGAGTTTAGGTTAAAACAATAAACTCCAGGTCAGTCATATGACTGGTGTGAGAACTAAAACAGTTATTTAAAACTTTACTTTCAATCAGATATATCAAGGGACCATGCCGTATAACACGGAACGGGTTTCCTCCCAAGGATACCAGTGCATATACTAAAACAGCGCAATGCTTTTTGGAGAAATGAAGCTATTATAAGACTCAGGTCCTATCACACAATGCAACGCAGGCCGGGGGGATAGGGTTTTTCCTTATAATATCCAAACATGCTTTGTACGTTAAAAACAAATCATTTGATACTATTATAAGTTCATAGTGTCAAAACAATTTCAATCGTAAGTATCGATCATAGACGACATTAGTGCCCCATACCATTATGTCGCCATATATAGGTTTACAATCAAAACCGCAAATGTCACGTATTGGAAGTTGGGTTTCCGTCTGTGAACCGAGGCAAGGGATCATCCTCACCGCTTCGAGACGCTCTAGCCCACCCCTCAGGACCCAGACTCGGGTGGGCACTTGGATCGTCAGGGCCAGTCCACTCGATGTGGATTAAAATGCCTGAACACTGGGTTTCCCCGCCCAATGGGGCGTCAATGAGCCAAATGAGTCCATCGGTCCCAGATCGACCAATATAACCGAGGCGCCTCGTAATCCATCATCTGCTTAAGTAAAATGTCCAGGTGTGTAAAACCCAAACACCATCCCTAGCTAGAAGGAAACGCATTGTAACGACCCGGATTTTCGGCGACTTTGGTTATCGACATAAGCTCGATGTCGATAACCAAAACATCGAAAAATCCCGGTAATTAATGAAAGAAATTAGAAGGTGAGAATATATAAGATAGAAACTTAGAATAGAAGAAGAAGAAGAACACAACATCAGAGTAACACGAACCTCACAACGGAACGAATAACATATAATAGATAACATAACTTTGAAATATAACAGTTATGTATACAATAGCACTTATCAGAGTACAACACTTACAACACAGCGGAAATAACTATAGCTATATGATCTTGAAGCCTCCTACTCCAAGCTCTCCAAGTGTATCTGTAAAATCTTGACTACTTGACTGCCTGTACAAAATTGGACACCCAAGAGTTTAGGGAAAAGAACAAAGTAAACTCCGGGTCAGTCATGGGACTGGTGTGAGTTAAACAGTTTAAACAGGTATATGAACAAGTAAACGATATCTCATAAGACCACGCCGCAGAACGGAACGGGTTTTTCCCTTATGAGAATTCAAAATATCTTTATATCAAAAACCTTTTGATATTATAATAATGTCTATGTACAAATAGATATCAACTAGCAGAAACGCTTTCATCTCACGTTCTACATATATAGTATACAATCAAAATCGCAAGCACGTATTGGATAATGGATTTCCAACTATGACAAGGTATGGAACCACCTTCCGATTAGTGTACTCTAGGAACGATACACTGGAGTTCAACAAGAACATCTTGTAACTCAGCCACACATGACCGACCACTCATTTTGCTTGAGTGTATCGAATGTATATCACCAACGGTTGGGATCAGCAACCGTTCCCGTATATATATAGGACAACATTGATAGATTTAAGAAACAAATGAATATTCTCTAGATAGGTGATTACACACCCTACTTCGGTGCGACCAACTTTGCCATGCTGCCTGCCCGATTTCTGTCATTTACCGGTTGATGAGGCTAGAAGCTACGCTTTATCATTACATCAGATTCACTTCGAATGCTACATTGTCAAATCCATCGAAATCACTAATTGACGTTTACAACAGTACATTACGTGTCGGCTAAAAGAAGTTCCCTTCTCCGCTTCCACTCTTGGTACGGTTGAAGAAATCAATGTACGTGACCTTTCTGGAAATACTCTGTCAGACATCCATCTTCATTCACTTAAAATGTCACATCGTCATACCCGCCAAATCACAAATTGACTTATCCAAAAATAACAAGGGTATACAGCTAAGAGAAACGAATTCCTCCGCCACCAAACTTGAATACGTTTGAACAGATCAACTTACGCGATCTATTGGATATACTCTGTCAGACCTTCGTCCATACAAGTTGTCCTGGGACTGGACAAACCGAAGGCACTATTCAGTATATCCATCTTAGTCACTGTTATCTAAGACTTATACAAAAGCCCTTGCATTTTACTCCGTCTTCAATTATCTTTGGCATATATGATTCGCAACGCTTATGCCAATACAGAGTGGTTCTTTGGATAATAATCCAGCCGGTCTCTCCATATTAACAACGTTAAAATGGTCAAAACTTTGATAGTCTGTGATTTAACTATCAAAGAAAAACAAGTGTGCAAACAATGATATTATTTCCAGATGGAAATTATATCGATCAATCATCAACATATACCTATATATATATTCACATTGCCTTATTTTCTATGTTTAGAATATATATGTTATTAACACTGGAAAACGTTTCCATCTGATTATTTACAAATCACTACACTTCCCCAACTATCAGTCCCTGACTGTGAACTAGTATGAGAACAATTCCCTAAGTATAAATCCTGAAGGCCGAAACCAACATCAGATAGACACTTAGAAAACCATTCAATTTACTAATCTCTAGTCAGTTCTAATTTTACTTAACTCTATTTGATTAACTATGATTGATTAACTCTAACTGGTCAACCTTAATTAATTAACTCTAACTGCTTTTACTTGGTTTGACTAACTCCATTTATTAACTCGACTGACTAATTCAACTCGATTAACCTAACTTGATTTACTTATCTCGATTAACTGAACTAATCACTTTGATTAACTCGACTAATTCACTTTGGTTAACTTAACCAATTCACTTAACTAATTCACTTAGTTTAACTTAACTAATTCACTTAGTTTAACTTAACTAATTCACTTAACTCCTGTCGAATAAACTATATTCGATAACTCCTCTAACTCTATTCGAATAAAATATATTCGATTAACTCATTTACTCTATTCGAATAAACTATATTCGATTAACTCCTTTTCTTTTAACTCTAATCGATTAACTCCATCGAGTAAACTATATTCGATAACTCCTTCGATTTAACTAATATTCTATAACTCACTTCGATTAACTAATAATCGATAACTCCTTCGAATAAACTACATTCGATAATCTCCTCTCGAATAAACGATATTCGATAATATTCCCTTTCGATTTAACAAATCGATAACTCCTTTCGATTTAACTAATCGATAACTCCCTTCGATGAAACTAACATCAATACTCCTTTCGATGAAATTAACATCGATTAACTCCTTTCGATGAAACTAACATCGATTAACTCCTTTCGATGAAACTAACATCATTTAATTTAACTTGACGAACTTAATTCGACTCACTTATCTCGATAATCTAACTCAAGAACTTAACTCGATTAACTTATCTCGATAATCTAACTCAAGAACTTAACTCCTATCGAATAACTAGATTCGATTTAACTCCATTCGCTTGACTCTAGATCGCAACGATCACAATGGTTACGAATGACTCCCTCAGGAAACATCCGACCGCCGTAGGCTATTTACAGCCCTGCGAATTACGCTAGCAGTCGTATGAGATGGCAACTTACCCTGAATACTATGTTTGACTAACTCTATCTCAAATAACTATATTTGATTAACTCTAGTTCGTTTTAACTCTAATCGATTAACTCTAACTGAGTAACTCTAACTCGATCAACTCGACTTGATTAACTCGACTTACTTAACTCAACTGGTTAACTTGACTTGCTTAACCCAACTGGTTAACTTGACTTACTTAACCCAACTGGTTAACTTGACTTACTTAACTCACTGGTTAACTTGACTTACTTAACCCAACCGGTTAACTTGACTTACATAACCCAACTGGTTAACTTGACTTACCTAACCCAACTGGTTAACTTGACATACTTAACTCACTGGTTAACTTGACTTACTTAACTCACTGGTTAACTTGACTTACTTAACCCAACTGGTTAACTTGACTTACATAACCCAACTGGTTAACTCTTTTGAACTGATTAACTCTACTAAACTGGTTAACTCTACTGAACTAGTTAACTCTATTGAACTAGTTAACTGTACTTAACTGGTTAACTCTACTGAACTAGTTAACTCTATTCTACTAACTCGACTCGACTAACCCCTTTCAAATAGCATATTCGTTTTACTAACTTTCAAATACCATATTCGATTTACTCCCTTTGAATACCATATTCGATTTAACTCCTTTCGAATAGCATATTCGATTTACTTTATTCACTTTATAAAGATTTCCTTTTTAACAACGTTTTATTCATTTGAAAAGATTTACTTTTAAATAACGGTTCTACACTTTAAAAATGATTTCCTTTTTATAACGTTTCCTTTTCAATTCTATTTGTAAATGGTTTACAAATATTTCCTTTTCAAATTTATTCTTGAAATATTCTAACTCCTTAAATTCTCTGAAAAATTCACCATAACCTCCTTTGTAATGGGAGCATCGGGAAAATTCCCAAACCCGCCACACAGGCCTTTCCATTCAAAAAGAAAATGGTTTGTAATTATTTCCTTTTTGAATATCTCCTATTTATAAATATTCCAATTTATAAACAATTCTTATTAATAAATATTCCACTTTATAAATATCTCTTATTTATAAATATCCCATTTTATAAATATTCTATTTTCAATATTACTTTGAAAATCCCCTTATCAACATTTCGGTATGTTATGGTATTCAATCATATCAAATCACGATGTTCAATATCGTCCAAGCACATATAATCGCCCACAGATTTTATATCACATCATATAACAATATATGAAAAACAATAAAATAACTGTTGAGGAATCCAGTCGGATTCCTCCAACCTGTCTCCCTCCATCCACAGATGTTACACAATATGACTATCATCACTTTCAGTTCAATATAAATTATTCTGATAGCAGAATCAATATATAAATATTTAACGGTTTATATATATATATATATATATATAATTTTCACTAACTGACTAGCAGTTCAATCAAACAATCAACACACAGTCAAACAGACAATTTTAACAGTTCTAACAATACAACGTGAAAATAGAACTGTTCAGAGTTGGTGAGTTTTACTCACCTTGTATTCCACTCAGTTGACGGTTCATTTTCAGTTAAATAAACAGTTGTTAATTTTAACTGAAAAATTATGCTGTCTCCGTTACTTTTCGACTCAGTTCCAAAATGTTGAGCTCGTCCCCAGGATTTGCAACGTAATTTGCTTCATCTGATTATTGAAAATCACGGCCCAGGCTTTCTGAGAAAATTCCCGTATGCTCCTTCCATCGAGCCATCATCGACCTGCTTTGTTTTATCCCCCTTCCCAACTTCGAATTCCTTCCCTTCAGAAGCCAAAACGTGCGCCACCAATGGTTGAACGGAGCTCCACCGTCACCTGACCGGAACCGGGTCTGACGCTATCACTTCGAGCGCCTGAACCTCCGCTCCATCCCAGACCAACCTCGTCGTCTCCCCGATAACCGAATACCAACGCAGGTACCACCATCCACATCCCTCCATCAGCAAAGACCTTTTCCTTCACTCGCGTCGGCTATGTGGCTCGCGACATCTCCTTTTGAGCTACAGACATCGACGTAAAAGAAACACCGAACTCCACAAAATATATATCAGTGCGAAGCCCTCCTCACACCGAAGCCTCCTCAATATTTTTCTGAATTTATGGATTGATTTTCGAATTGTTTTGATTTTTAGAAGTGGCGGTTTAGTTTGAAGAAAAGAAGAAAGAGTGGCGGCTATTTTTTTTGAGATCCAGAAAAAGCTTTAGGTCTTAAGGAAATCGGTGATAAGGGGTATTTATAAGGTTTTGAGAAATTGGACCATTTTCTTATTTATTAAATAAATTAAACTTACTCGTGAAGTTTTGTCTTGAAACCAATCCATATGAATGCTGTTTTTGACAAACTAAGTCAATCCTAGCATAGAAAAATATTCCGGATCCAATGGGATAGGTTTCGTCGAATTCCGACACCGTTTGTAAAAATCCCTTAGAAAATATCGATGAAAAACACCGAGCATTAATTCCTTAAAATTACAGAAAAAATCCTAAAAATATGAGGCCTCGACGTTTCACTAGACCTTTTCCTAAGGTTTCATATGAAACTTGTTTCGTTGAATTCTGAGTTCGTTTGACCAGTTAACCATTCAGTTTAGTTTGTTTCAAGTTAAAAACATAGTGTACCGTACTATGAAATATCCTGTTCACATAGAGACTGCTATGGACAAAAACAAAGATACCATTTAAATGAGTGATGTGTTCTGGTCCCAAAAATGTAATAATACCGGTAGATGGACTAATATTTTGAAACCCCGAAATGTCGATACAGGGTGCCAAATACTCCAAATAAAAAGTTTCTTATTAAATTAATTAAAAATTAGCATAAAATTCTAAAAATTAAATTATCACTACTTCCCAAAAGAACCCTATCTAAATTCAAACCCGATCTCTAGTTATATCGAATAAATCGATACGGTCGATAAACGATTCTATAGCGACTATTTCAAAATTTGATTTGGACGTGAATCAAAATCTATACGACGAAATCCTGATTTTTCTCTTCCACTAGAAAGATATACTCCACCAGCTCCACACGTTTCTTGTTTCACAGAAATCCGGCTTAAAACGAATCCTGTACATTCAGTTGAAGTTCGAATCGCCAAATAGCGAACTGCCACGCCATTTCAAGCTCGATTTTAATTATAATATAATTATACGTTTCAAACTGACGTCGATTAAATATATTCGTCAATATGATTCAACTCTAAGTTGAATTAAATCTTGGGGATGACCCTGTTCACCTTATATTGTGATTTCCAATATTTTTGATTATTTCTGAATTAAATATATTATTTAATTAAATTAAATATTCCATATTATTTAATTAACGACGATTAAATTCCCTATATCTCTATTTTAAACGATTAAATAAATTAATTATACCCCTGGAAAATGCGGGTCATTACATTCTTCCCCACTTAAAATAATTTTTTCCTCGAAATTGCTAAGTTAGAGGACGACCCTACCTATTGGAATTCCTAAGATTTGTTTACCCCTTATTTCTGATTTTAACTGAACCAATTAATATCGACTAAAATATTTATTCATTCCGACTAACTAAAATTTTCAAAAATTCTACAAATTTTCTAACACTTTAAGCTTTCAAAAAATTTCGCCAGCACCTCCTTCGTATTGGTCAATAGCTCAAACTCCAACTCGCCTCTCTAGGCCTTCTTCAACCCAAAAGAAAATCAAAACGCCAAACGGCTTGCCAATTCGGCTCATAAATTCCAAACTCATATAAAATATAAACTTGTACCTTTTTGTTGGGCATATCATTATATCCCTACCATCTGTTATCAACTCGGCATATACAAATGCCATCCCAATCAACTCCAACCAAGTTATTCTTAACACAACCATTCGCTTATTCAATCCGAATTTAATTTCAAATTCGAGTTTCAAATTCCAAACTCTCAACTTATCATTTCAAATCCAGATTATCCTCTAATCACTTCAGTTTTTCTTAACCTATCATCTCAAGTTAAATTCTGGTTTATTATTTACTTTTACCATCCGATTCGAATTAACTTCACAAGTTAAATTTTAATTTCTAGAACTTAAATTCCCGGTTTTATTTCAAATCAAATTTGAAATCATAATACCAATTCAAAACCTTTGAATTTCTAAACAACTTGTTTTCTCAAAACAATTAAAATCAAAATCTCTGGTAGTAATCCACCACTTAGAACTCGAAAATCACACCGATGATACTGCGCAATCATCATCGGAATTATTTTCCAGCGACCCAAGTGATTTCAATACTATATCATTTCAAAACCCTTACTAAATACATCCATTTTGAAAACATCTCAAAATCTCCCAGGAACTTAAAATTTCCTTATTTTAATTCCAAATCTGATTTAAATTCATACTTAATTCATCTTATTTCATATACTTTACTTATATGATTCTGATTGGTTATATATAACCATTTCACTTTATAATCTCATTCGATTATAATTACTACCAACACATCCTATATATGATAATATATCACATATCCATACTATGTCGGTCCATCATATTCAAGTGTGTATTTACTCCTACCGATATAGTGGATCAAACTGATCGATCAGAACTCATAAACAACTCAGCCAATGAATCTCCACAATATAAATCCATTTTTATATCAAATACAAATACGCACTCGTATATATACACTCAACTCAATCTAGGGTATTACTAACCCTATCTCTACTGAGTCACGCCACAGAGCCAAGGTAATTCTTAACTTAAGCTCTGATACCAACTGTAACGACCCGGATTTTCGGCGACTTTGGTTATCGACATAAGCTCGATGTCGACAACCAAAACATCGAAAAATCCCAGTAATTAATGAAAGAAATTAGAAGGTGAGAATAGATAAGATAGAAACTTAGAATAGAAGAAGAAGAAGAACACAACATCAGAGTAACATGAACCTCACAGCGGAACGAATAACATATAATAGATAACATAACTTTGAAATATAACAGTTATGTATACAATAGCACTTATCAGAGTACAACACTTACAAAACAGCGGAAATAACTATAGCTATATGATCTTGAAGTCTCCTACTCCAAGCTCTCCAAGTATATCTGTAAAATCCTGACTACTTGACTGCTCGTACAAAATTGGACACCCAAGAGTTTAGGGAAAACAACAAAGTAAACTTCGGGTCAGTCATGGGACTGGTGTGAGTAAAACAGTTTAAATAGGTATATGAACAAGTAAACGATATCTCATAAGACCACACCGCAGAACGGAACGGGTTTTTCCCTTATGAGAATCCAAAATATCTTTATATCAAAAACCTTTTGATATTATAATAATGTCTATGTACAAATAGATATCAACTAGCAGAAACGCTTTCATCTCACGTTCTACATATATAGTATACAATCAAAATCGCAAGCACGTATTGGATAATGGATTTCCAACTATGACAAGGTATGGAACCACCTTCCGATCAGTGTACTCTAGGAATGATACAATGGAGTTCAACAAGAACATCTTGTAACTCAGCCACACATGACCAACCACTCATGTTGCTTGAGTGTATCGAATGTATATCACCAACGGTTGGGATCAGCAACCGTTCCCGTATATATATGGGACAACATTGATAGATTTAAGAAACAAATGAATATTCTCTAGATAGGTGATTACACACCCTACTTCGGTGCGACCGACTTAGCCATGCTGCCTGCCCGATTTCTGTCATTTACCGGTTGATGAGGCTAGAAGCTACGCTTTATCATTACATCAGATTCACTTCGAATGCTACATTGTCAAATCCATCGAAATCACTAATTGACGTTTACAACAGTACATAACGTGTCGGCTAAAAGAAGTTTCCTTCTCCGCTTCCACTCTTGGTACGGTTGAAGAAATCAATGTACGTGACCTTTTTGGAAATACTCTGTCAGACATCCATCTTCATTCACTTAAAATGTCACATCGTCATACTCGCCAAATCACAAATTGACTTATCCAAAAATAACACGGGTATACAGCTAAGAGAAACGAATTCCTCCACCACCAAACGTGAATACGTTTGAACAGATCAACTTACGCGATCTATTGGATATACTCTGTCAGACCTTCGTCCATACAAGTTGTCCTAGGACTGGGCAAACCGAAGGCACTATTCAGTATATCCATCTTAGTCACTGTTATCTAAGACTTATACAACAGCCCTTGCATTTTACTCCGTCTTCAATTATCTTTGGCATATATGATTCGCAATGCTTATGCCAATACAAAGTGGTTCTTTGGATAATAATCTTGCCGGTCTCTCCATATTAACAACGTTAAAATGGTCAAAACTTCGATAGTCTGTGATTTAACTATCAAAGAAAAACAAGTGTGCAAACAACGATATTATTTCCAGATGGAAATTATATCGATCAATCATCAACATATACCTATATATATTCACATTGCCTTATTTTCTATGTTTAGAAAATATATGTTATTAACACTGGAAAACGTTTCCATCTGATTATTTACAAATCACTACTCTTCCCCAACTATCAGTCCTTGACTGTGAACTAGTATGAGAACAATTCCCTAAGTATAAATCCTGAAGGCCGAAACCAACATCAGATAGACACTTAGAAAACCATTCAATTTACTAATCTCTAGTCAGCTCTAATTTTACTTAACTCTGTTTGATTAACTATGATTGATTAACTCTAACTGGTCAACCTTAATTAACTAACTCTAACTGGTTTTACTTGGTTTGACTAACTCCATTTATTAACTCGACTGACTAATTCAACTCGATTAACCTAACTTGATTTACTTATCTCGATTAACTAAACTAATCACTTTGATTAACTCGACTAATTCACTTTGGTTAACTTAACCAATTCACTTAACTAATTCACTTAGTTTAACTTAACTAATTCACTTAGTTTAACTTAACTAATTCACTTAACTCCTGTCGAATAAACTATATTCGATAACTCCTCCAACTCTATTCGAATAAACTATATTCGATTAACTCATTTACTCTATTCGAATAAACTATATTCGATTAACTCCTTTTCTTTTAACTCTAATCGATTAACTCCATCGAATAAACTATATTCGACAACTCCTTCGATTTAACTAATATTATATAACTCACTTCGATTAACTAATAATCGATAACTCCTTTGAATAAACTACATTCGATAATCTCCTCTCGAATAAACGATATTCGATAATCTTCCTTTTCGATTTAACAAATCGATAACTCCTTTCGATTTAACTAATCGATAACTCCCTTCGATGAAACTAACATCGATAATCCTTTCGATGAAATTAACATCGATTAACTCCTTTCGATGAAACTAACATCGATTAACTCCTTTCGATGAAACTAACATCGATTAATTTAACTTGACGAACTTAACTCGAGTCACTTATCTCGATAATCTAACTGAAGAACTTAACTCGATTAACTTATCTCGATAATCTAACTCAAGAACTTAACTCCTATCGAATAACTAGATTCGATTTAACTCCATTCGCTTGACTCTAGATCGCAACGATCACAATGGTTACGCCTGACTCCCTCAGGAAACATCTGACCGCCGTAGGCTATTTACAGCCCTGCGAATTACGCTAGCAGTCGTACGAGATGGCAACTTACCCTGAATACTATGTTTGACTAACTCTGTCTCAAATAACTATATTTGATTAACTCCAGTTCGTTTAACTCTAATCGATTAACTCTAACTGAGTAACTCTAACTCGATCAACTCGACTTGATTAACTCGACTTACTTAACTCAACTGGTTAACTTGACTTACTTAACCCAACTGGTTAACTTGACTTACTTAACCCAACTGGTTAACTTGACTTACTTAACTCACTGGTTAACTTGACTTACTTAACCCAACTGGTTAACTTGACTTACATAACCCAACTGGTTAACTTGACTTACTTAACCCAACTGGTTAATTTGACTTACTTAACTCACTGGTTAACTTGACTTACTTAACCCAACTGGTTAACTAGACTTACATAACCCAACTGGTTAACTCTATTGAATTGGTTAACTCTATTGAACTGGTTAACTCTACTGAACTGGTTAACTCTACTGAACTAGTTAACTCTATTGAATTGGTTAACTCTACTGAACTGGTTAACTCTACTGAACTAGTTAACTCTATTCAACTAACTCGACTCAACTAACCCCTTTCGAATAGCATATTCGTTTTACTAACTTTCGAATACCATATTTGATTTACTCCCTTCTAATACCATATTCGATTTAACTCCTTTCGAATAGCATATTCGATTTACTTTATTCACTTTATAAAGATTTCCTTTTTAACAACGTTTTATTCATTTGAAAAGATTTACTTTTAAATAACGGTTCTACACTTTAAAAATGATTTCCTTTTTATAACGTTTCCTTTTCAATTCTATTTGTAAATGGTTTACAAATATTTCCTTTTCAAATTTATTCTTGAAATATTCTAACTCCTTAAATTCTCTGAAAAAATCGCCATAACCTCCTTTGTAACGGGAGCATCGGAAAAATCCCCAAACCCGCCACACAGGCCTTTCCATTAAAAAAGAAAATGGTTTGTAATTATTTCCATTTTGAATATCTCCTATTTATAAATATTCCAATTTATAAACATTTCTTATTTATAAATATTCCACTTTATAAATATCTCTTATTTATAAATATCACATTTTATAAATATTCTATTTTCAATATCACTATGAAAAACCCCTTATCAACATTTCGGTATGTTATGGTATTCAATCATATCAAATCACGATGTTCAATATCGTCCAAGCACATATAATCGCCCATAGATTTTATATCACATCATATAACAATATATGAAAAACAATAAAATAACTGTTGAGGAATCCAGTCGGATTCCTCCAACCTGTCTCCCTGCATCCACAGATGTTACACAATATGATTATCATCACTTTCAGTTCAATATAAATTATTCTGATAGCAGAATCAATATATAAATATTTAACGGTTTATATATATATATATATATATATAATTTTCACTAACTGACTAGCAGTTCAATCAAACAATCAACACACAGTCAAACAGACAATTTTAACAGTTCTAACAATACAACGTGAAAATAGAACTGTTCAGAGTTGGTGAGTTTTACTCACCTTGAATTCCACTCAGTTGACGGTTCATTTTCAGTTAAATAAACAGTTGTTAATTTTAATTGAAAAATTCTACTGTCTCCATTACTGTTCGGCTCAGTTCCAAAATGTTGAGCTCGTCCCCAGGATTTGCAACGTAATTTGCTTCATCTGATTATTGAAAATCACGGCCCAGGCTTTCTGAGACAATTCCCGTATGCTCCTTCCATCGAGCCATCATCGACCTGCTTTGTTTTATCCCCCTTCCCAACTTTGAATTCCGTCCCTTCAGAAGCCAAAACGTGCGCCACCAATGGTTGAACGGTGCTCCACCGTCACCTGACCGGAACCGGGTCTGACGCTATCACTTCGAGCGCCAGAACCTCCGCTCCATCCCAGACCAGCCTCGTCGTCTCCCCGATAACTGAATACCAACGCAGGTACCACCATCCACATCCCTCCATCAGCAAAGACCTTTTCCTTCACTCGCGTCGGCTATGTGGCTCGCGGCATCTCCTTTTGAGCTACAGACATCGACGTAAAAGAAACACCGAACTCCACAAAATATATATCAGTGCGAAGCCCTCCTCACACCGAAGCCTCCTCTATATTTTTCTGAATTTATGGATTGATTTTCGAATTGTTTTGATTTTTAGAAGTGGCAGTTTAGTTCTGAAGAAAAGAAGAAAGAGTGGTGGCTGTTGTTTTTGAGATCCCGAAAAAGCTTTAGGTCTTAAGGAAATCGGTGATAAGGGGTATTGATAAGGTTTTGAGAAATTGGACCATTTTCTTATTTATTAAATAAATTAAACTTACTCGTGAAGTATTGTCTTGAAACCAATCCATATGAATGCTGTTTTTGACAAACTAAGTCAATCCTAGCATAGAAAAATATTCCGGATCCAATGGGATAGGTTTCGTCGAATTCCGACACCGTTTGTAAAAATCCCTTACAAAATATCGATGAAAAACACCGAGCATTAATTCCTTAAAATTACAGAAAAAATCCTAAAAATATGAGGCCTTGACGTTTCACTAGACCTTTTCCTAAGGTTTCGTATGAAACTTGTTTCGTTGAATTCTGAGTTCGTTTGACCAGTTAACCATTCAGTTTAGTTTGTTTCAAGTTAAAAACATAGTGTACCGTACTATGAAATATTCTGTTCACGTAGGGACTGCTATGGACAAAAACAAAGATACCATTTAAATGAGTGACGTGTTCTGGTCCCAAAAATGTAATAATACCGGTAGATGGACTAATATTTTGAAACCCCGAAATGTCGATACAGGGTGCCAAATACTCCAAATAAAAAGTTGCTTATTAAATTAATTAAAAATTACCATAAAATTCTAAAAATTAAATTATCACTACTTCCCAAAAGAACCCTGTCTAATTTCAAACCCGATCTCTAGTTATATCGAATAAACCGATACGGTCGATAAACGATTCTATAGCGGCTATTTCAAAATTCGATTTGGACGTGAATCAAAATCTATACGACAAAATCCTGATTTTTCTCTTCCACTAGAAAGATATACTCCACCAGCTCCACACATTTCTTGTTTCACAGAAATCCGGCTTAAAACGAATCCTGTACATTCAGTTGAAGTTTGAATTGCCAAATAGCGAATTGCCACGCCATTTCAAGCTCGATTTTAATTATAATATAATTATACGTTTCAAACTAATGTCGATTAAATATATTTGTCAATATGATTCAACTCTAAGCTGAATTAAATCTTGGGGATGACCCTGTTCACCTTATATTGTGATTTCCAATATTTTTGATTATTTCTGAATTAAATATATTATTTAATTAAATTAAATATTCCATATTATTTAATTAACGACGATTAAATTCCCTATATCTCTATTTTAAACAATTAAATAAATAAATTATACCCCTGGAAAATGCGGGTCATTACACGCATGCCCTCCCCGATGTCCTCTCCGGTTTCTGGTTCACACCGGGGTGTGAGGCTCGTGAATTAACGCTACACAAAGCTCCGCTGTATTAAAGCCGTGCTTTGATCATCAATCACAAGGCTCTGCTTTTCAACAGAAGCCTTGATCATTTGCATCTCAGCATGCCACACAGGCAATTCAAGCCATGCTACTGATATCTATCGAATATAACCTCTGAGCTCGTACGTCTTAGAGAAGTGCGTTAAGCAAGAGAATAAATTCTCCGCTGCTAAACAGATATATATTTAATAGAAATCAATCAACACATAATAAAATCAATGTCAGACACACATCCATTTACAAGTCTGTTCTGATCTGAACGAAACAGGAGGAACCTTATTCCTCGCATATCCGTCGATTTCCAAGTACGTCTGGACGATCACTAACTGATTTCCTTCCTCTTGGGTGTACAACCCAATCAAGATCATCAGTAATTATCCAAATGATGTGAAGACCTCCAATCTTCAACCACCGTCTTCATCGTCGACTTCTCGTCGATTCAGTTATTCTGAATGGGTTAAACCCGGTCTTTCTGAATAGCTCGCGTATATAATAAACAAGTGTTATAAAAAAACACAACATACGCCTTATTCCAATCCAGAATATTCCTTTATTCAAATATTCTTTTACTTTGGGAAAGGTTCCCATTAATTTTATCAAAGATAAATTCTTTAAATTTATTCTTTAATCTTCCTTTGAATATCAATTCAAACCATATTATGGTTTATCCAAACTAGTCGGGATTAACGAACCTTACCGAAGTAATCATTCGTTTTAGTTTCCCAATCCCAACCTATTCATCCCATGAAGTAAAACTGGTAATACTTCATATCTAACACCACGGTGTTATCGGTAAATTCAGTTACTATTTCACATACAAATCTAATTAAAGATTTAACTATCGCCTAGAGCAAAACTGGTGATACTCCATTCTCGATCATTTCAATCTAATTAAAGATTCATTAAAACTCCACTTGGTTTTAATCTTCCCAAAAATCAATATTAATGATTGTTTAACTTGGGACATCATATCCTGTCTTTAACTGGGTTAAAGAACCAATGTCATTTAAAACACAGTTCACGATAAACCCAAAATCACATTTTATTCCATCAGCCTTTAACCGTAAATTAGCAAGTGAATAATTCCCTAAATGTTAACCCCGAAGGCCGAAACCAACATCAGATCAATACCCAAGAAAATATCCAACTTAACTAATCTCTAGTTAGTTTCTGATTTTCCTAACTCCGCTGGGTCTAAGAATGGTATCATTAAAGATACCATTCACGATAACCCAAAATCACATTCCATTAACGATGGAATCTTCATGTAAAACAAATCGATATATATAATCGATATAAACTTCCATATCCGACTAACAATATAAATGGAATAATGGCAAAACCTTTTAAATTCCATATATATTAGCAGTCCTCATCCACATAAATTCACTTCGATTATTGCCAAATCGAATTCCATTCCATTCCAATTTATTTTATTTAAATTGGAAAACAATACTTTGGAAAATCTCCTTTAAATCTTAATAAAAGATTTATAAATTCCAAATCACATTTCACTGTGAATTGGGTTAAAGAACGAATGTCGTTAAAACACAATTCACAACAAACCCAATTCATATTCAATAAATTATCGGGTTAAAGAACAAGTGTTATTTAAAACACCATTCACGATAAACCCAAATCCCATTTGGTATTAAATACAAGGTCCTGAATAGAAAATATATCGGCTTATATTCAATATCAAATACTATAACCAACAAATACTGTATTGGAAATAACGATATAAATATATCTTTCAAATTTCCATAACAACATCAGTATAATCACGAAATGCAACATCGAAATATTCCCAAGACAATTTCGATTCAAACCCGTTCCAATTTATATATTGGAAATTCTTGTTATTTTTAAAGCCATTTCAAATCCTGTTTCTTTATTTTGAAAATAAATGAATTATAATTCTTGTTCAAAACTAGTTCATTTCGATAAAAATCTATTTTTATCTTTTCAAATATGGAGTTTTTCATCCCAATTCTTCCCAAATCATTTCTAATGATTTTACACTAATTATTGATATTTTTAATAATTTTATCAAGGCCCGTACAGTCGATTTCCATCAACGGCCATTGAATTGCACTTACATCGACCTTTTCCAAATTTGATTTGGACATAATTCCAAATACAGCCGTTAGATTTCTAATTTCTTGTATTTGTCAGAAAGCACTTTCGATACGAACCCAACAGTTCCAGTTTTAGGAGAATCCGACGGTCGGATCTCCCGTAATGCCCGTTCAAAGTCAATGGCCGAAATTCGCGAACTACCGCGGTGCGGCGCGTTCTATTCAGGCCATTATATATATATTATATATATCATTTATTTCCTTTCAAAACGTATTTTATAAATCATTTTAAATTCGTTTTCAAAACTGTAACACCCCACCTCCGCCAGGGTGACTCTTGCAAGCACTCTGACTTTGGAGGGGCGTTTGAATCAGGTAAACATGTATAATGATATATCAAGGCAGAACAAGAACATATGTATATATGTAAACAGAGTAAATAACATAGATAAAACAGCGGAATATTTCATAGTATTTCAAAACAAGTCTGGTACAACATAGCTTTCCAAATAAACAAGTCTAGATAAAAACAACATCAACTGAAAAACTGAAATACATAAGTACTATCCCCAAAATAAGTGATAACCATAGCTAGCTTCATGTCAAGATCGTACATGTGCTAAAATCCCACAAGCAAGCGATCAGAAATCCAGCTAAGCTCCAATATTCCCTCCCTGAGAACCTGGGGGGGGGGGGGGGGGAACGGAAGAAAAGAGGCGAAAGAAAACAGGTCAGTCAAAAAGACTGAGTAAGCCCTACTACAATCAATGTAAACTGATAAAGTTAACTGGCATGAGAAGCAGATATGATCATAAGGATAACAACATACTGGCATGATAGTTAACTAACAAGGTAGATAAAGGTGTCATCGCATAATCAGGATTAAGGTTTTGCACCACAGGTGTACTAGCAAACTAACATGACTGGAATAAACAAGTATTGATCCCTTGGCTCAAGCTTTGGCCCAATAACATGAGATGACCCTAATACAAGGTCTAACCAAACGGTCTAGTCGATCGGCTCCTTATAAGCCTAACTCGTCACGTGTTGTTGTCAATACGGCCCAAACATAATTGTAGTTGAACTGTGCCGGGTCCACCCTTCGGGTGTATCAAGCCCTAGGGTGCCAACCCCTGGACACCATAAACATGAGTGCACAGTCTCAATCTACTGGTACCCATGGGTGACTTCTCCAAATACGGACTACGTGCACGACCATAGTCCGTCCGGAACTACATCGGCGTACCACCCGGCCGTTGTTTATTGGTCGCTTACCTCCAGCCCAGTAATTCGTGCCCCACACCCTAACCTAGACCCTAGGGCCATGATGATACAAACTTAGGATTACTGCTGGAGTGGACCCCCCATTGCTAGGATTTTCTAGTGGGTTAAGTACGGTTTAACCCTCTTGCTAATCATGGATTAACTTGGTTAAGTGTAACGATGAGTTCACGACTTAACCCTGATTAATCTACCAAGCCCAAATTGGTTAAGTATTAAGTGGACCATGACTTAACCCTAATCATGAGGCATTAATTAATTTAATGCGCCTTAACCTCTCACATTAGACCTTGTTTTGGTTACTAGTTAAGACGGGCGGGTCCGGGTAGCTTTACACCACAACTTGGTCTAACCTCGGGTTCAAGGTACAACATGGCCAACTTCTCACATTGGGTCCTATTGTTTGTAGCAACTAGTTAAGCCGGTCGGTTCCGGGTAGGTTTACGCTACAAACTCAACCCAACCTCGAGTTGGTCACACTTATCTTTTCTAAGTGTCATGTCCATCATGTTTCCAAAACATGTTACAAATTTTCAAGCAATTGGGTAGACCTAACTTAATAGGTAAATTCCCAATGGGTAGACCTAACTTAATAGGTAAATTCCCAAGCTTATGTTTTATGTCTTTTAAGTTTACCCAACCCCAAACGCAATCCCATCGCTTACATATCGCAATAGCGCATAAAGGATAGAAAGAGGGAACTTGGCATAATCATGACATAAAGGTATTGAAGCCACAAGTTTAACATGGTGGCATATGAAATGTTCATATGTTCATACACTTACATATTACATTTTTAGGCCTCAAAAGCATGCATAAAACCAAACTTAGCATATTGGTGATACATGGTGATAAATGACATGTAGAAATGGCCATAAGTTCGCATTTAGCCTCACATGCAAGTTATCATAAGAGATATGATAACTTACATGTTGCCAAAATGCAACCTTTAGCATAAAGCTTGAAGCTTTATGTTCATATACTCAAGATAAGCTTGCATAACATGATAACATGATCAAAGTGATCACCCAAACTTGCATAATATACATGGCAACTTGCATATCATAACATAGCAAACTTGTATAACATAACATGGCAAATTTGCGTATAAACTTGCATATCATAACATAGCAAACTTGCATAACATAACATGGCAAATTTGCATATAAACTTGCATATCATAACATGATAAACTTGCATATCATAACATGATAAACTTGCATAATATGATTAACTTGCATATCATAACATGACATACTTGCATAACATAACATAACTTAGTAAACTTGCATATCATGGCAAACTTGCATATCATACATTTAACTTTAGAGTTTAAGTATGAAAGTAGAATAGGGCTTACAATGCTTATGAGGACTCAAATGAGTATAGCAAATATAAGAAAGCCCTTATGCAATCAATTAAACCCCAAAATGCAAGCTTTAATAGAAAAACCCTTAAGCCAAAGTGATCAAAACCCTTGCTTTATGATGCAAATATAGAAACTTGACTTGAATGCAAGCTAATGATGCTCATACAAGCTTGAAAACACTTGTATGCATGGAAAATCTCATAAAAATTTATTTAGGAATTTTATGAAGAGAGTGGAGGCCATGAGAGGATTAATTTTGCCATAGTTTAGTTGTAGGATTGATTAATGATGATTTAGGGTTAGGTTAGGACCTTATTTATAGAGATTAGGACTAGTTTCAACCCTAGGATTAAACCCTAGTTCCAATCTCAGCCCTCAAAACCGAATCTGGCCCCCAAGCTCAACACAATCTCTAAATGGTGCACCAGGCTAAACAGCCCGGCTGGACCAAGTCGACAGCCAAGTCGACAGGGCTGTCGACTTGGGTCCAACCAAGTCGACTCCCAAGTCGACAGGGCTGTCGACTTGGGTGCTCTGGCGGGAATTTTCCCGCCTGGCCCAAACTGGCCCAAATTTTCCAAATTCAAACTTGAATTTGAAATCTGTTTTTACTTTGAATTTTTCTGAAAACTTCGTTGGGCCTTAATCGGGTCATACGGACTCCGATTTTCGAAAACTCGGACTCTATTTCGTGTATTTTTCCGAGACGAACGCAATGGCATAGCCCGTTTCCCTTGATTCAGATTTTTGAATTAAATTCTGCCTCGATTTACGTTATAACAGGTTATTGAAAATACGGGTTGTTACATTCTCCCCTCCTTAAAGGATTTCGTCCCTGAAATCTTCAAGTTAGGAAGAACGTATCCTACCATCCAATCATCCATCTACTCAAAACATCATCCACGAGCAATCATTGTCCTTACAAGATTCTAAATGTTGTATGAACATATGCAAAGGTGTGTGTATATGTACTTATCTAATGCAAATATCATCAATGCAAATTATGTTAGTGAAATGAATCCATATGTATGCAATTCCTAACACAATGTATAACATCTATATGTGTGCACATAACATACATCCATATGCAACATCCATGTGATAACACAAAAATTTCCATCCACGAATAAGCATAAACACTCATGCATATGCAATATGAGGAGTGTGTGAGCCGATCTAGTGCCTAACGTGTATAATGCATCCACGAGTAACCACTTGCAAACACTTGCAACCACTTGCAACCATCAAGCATAACATGTTTCAAACACATGTTTCATCCAAAGGGTTTCTACCTAAGGTTCTCATGACAAGATTAACACGATAAACTAGATAAACATGGATAGCAAAGAGAAAGATATGCTAACAAAGGAAAGAGATTGAGAGTGTACCCTCAAAAAAGGAATGGATAAAGCCCACGCATCTTCCCCTAGGTTTCCCAAGTTGCGTCTTCTTCGGCTTCACCCCATTGAACCTTCACCAACTTGACCTCTCGGTTCCTTAGCTTCTTGGTCTCCGTCCCCAAGATACGAATCGGAGCTCTCCTCAAGGTAGCCTCTTTCTCCACTTCCACATCTTTCAGAACACTTGGCTCAACAACCTCTGCTGATTCATGTAAACACTTCCGGAGATGCGAGATATGAAAAACATCGTGTACTCCGGCAAGCTTCTCGGGCAACTTCACTCTATAAGCCATCTGCCCGATCCTCTCTATAATAGGGAATGGTCCCACAAACCTCAGTGCTAACTTTCCAACGGCTCCAAATCGGACCACATTCCTCAAAGGAGAAACCTTCACGAAAACCATATCCCCAACATCAAACTCCAAATCAGTTCTTCGCTTATCAGCATAGGATTTCTGTCGGTCTTGGGCCGCTTTCATCCGTCTCCGAATCAACTCGACCTTCTAGGATGTATCTCTGATCAGATCAGGCCCAAGTATAAGCTTATCTGTAGTCTCCTACCAACATGTAGGCGACTTGCACGGCCTCCCATATAAAGCTTCAAATGGTGCCATCCCTATGCTTGCCTGATAACTGTTATTATATGCAAACTCAACAAGAGGAAGATGGTCTTCCCAAGTACCACCAAAATCCAGAATACAAAGCCTCAACAGATCCTCGAGTACCCTATTCACCCTTTCGGTTTGACCGTCCGTCTGTGGGTGATGAGCCGTACTTAGATTCAACCTTGTGCCCATAGCTTCTTGCAAGCTATTTCAGAACTGACTTGTAAAAATTGGGTCACGGTCACTGACTATACTAGAAGGGACTCCATGTAGTCCCACAATCTCACGAAGATATACAGACGCTAGCCAAGATGCGGTCCTCTTGCTCTTCACCGGAATGAAATGAGCACTCTTCATAAGTCTGTCCACAATAACCCAAATGCTCGTATTCCCTTTCCTTAACCTTGGTAGCCCATCGATAAAATCCATGGAAATACTCTCCCACTTCCATAGTGGAACGTCTAGAGGATGCAATAGCCCACCGGGCTTCTTCGACTCGGCCTTAACTTGCTGGCAAATGATACATCTAGAGACAAACTCTGCCACATCCTTCTTCATCCCAGGCCAAAAGAAAATGTGCTTCATATCTTTATACATCTTATCTCCGCCCGGATGTATAGTCAACTTAGAGCGATGCGCTTCCTCCAGAACTTTTCTTACTAAATCTTCTACCATTGGAACACATAACCTTCCATCCCTCCTTAGCCAACCCTTGTCATCAATAGAATATCGAGCGAGATGACTAGACGCCTCTCCTCGAATCAGCTTATCCTTAATCTCAACTACCTGAGGGTCTTTTCTCTGCGAAGCCCCAACTTGATCAAGAAGAGTAGGTCTGAGTCCCAGAGATGCTAAAGAACCGGTCATCGACTCAATCGCCAAAGAGAAATCAAAGGTTGCCACATACTCTAAATTCTTCATCTCAACGAATAGAGGACTTAGGGTCAACCTTCTTCTACTCAATGCATCTGCTACCACATTCCCCTTGCCAGGGGTATAAGCTATCTCAAAATCATAGGATGCCAAGAACTCCATCCATCTTTGTTGCCTCAGATTCAGATCCTTCTGAGAAAAGAGATACTTCAATGACTTGTGATCGGTATAAAGCTCAAATCTTTCTCCCAGAAGATAATGGCGCCAAGCCTTGAGTGCATATACTATTGCCGCCAACTCTAAGTCATGAGTGGGATAATTCTTCTCATGCACTTTGAGTTGTCTACCGCCAAAGCATATCACTCTTCCTTCTTGCATCAGAACAGCTCCTAACCCCGTGCCACATGCATCGGTGTATACTGTAAATAACTTCCCTCCATCGGGCAAAGCTAGAACAGGTGCTGATGTGAGAGCTCTCTTGAGCTTCTGAAAAGCAAGCTCGCATTCTATGCTCCAAGCAAAAACTAAATTCTTCTTCGTCAATTTAGTGAGAGGAGCGGAAATCTTCGCGATGTCCTTGATGAACATCCGGTAAAAGCCTGCAAGACCTAGAAAACTTCTCACTTCGGTTGCATTCCTTGGAGTCTTCCAATCTTGAACTGCAACTACCTTAGCGGGATCCACCGCTAAGCCTTGCTTAGATACTATGTGCCCAAGGAATCTAACTTCCCTTCTCCAAAAGTGACACTTGGAGAACTTGGCCTTCAACTGATGTGCTCTAAGCATATCCATCACCTCCACGAGATGCCTTGCGTGCTCTTCCTCATCCTTAAAGAAGATCAGAATATCATCTACGAAGACCACGACAAACTTGTTCAAGAACTCCCTGAACACCCTACTCATCAAGTCCACGAAATATGCGGGTGCATTAGTCAAGCCGAACGGCATGACAAGCCATTCGAAGAATCCATCTGGAGTTCTGAACGCAATCTTGTCTATACTATCTTCAGCTACCCTTAGCTGATGGAATCCAGTAGCAAGATCAAGCTGAGAGAAAACAGAAGCACCGACAAGCTGGTCAAAGAGATCATCAATCCTCGGTAACGGGTGTCTGTTCTTCTTAGTCAGCTTATTCAACACTCGATAGTCAACACAAAGTCGGAGAGAACCATCTGCCTTGGTAGCAAATACCACAGGCGCTCCCCATTCAGATATACTTCGTCTAATGAAGTTCTTTTCAAGCAACTCCTTTACTTGCTTACTTAGCTCCCGCCTTTCACGCGGAGCCATGTGCCGAACGGGCAAAGAAACCGGCTTTGCATTATCCACCAGATAAATACGGAAATCAATCTCTCGCTTAGGGGGAAACCCCCTAACTTCATCGAAAACATCCGGATACTCTCGAACCACTCTCACAGACTGAAGAGTTTCCATTGACGAGTCGAGAGATTCAAGATAGCACAGCATGACGGGACCTCTCGGATTACAAGAAATTTCTAGGGTGTTTCCGAGGCGAGTCACGAGCCTCACAACCCTATGCTCACAATCAAGAATGGCTCCATATCTGGACAGCCAATCCATGCCCAATATCAATCCGTATCCCCTAAAACCAAGAACATAAGCACTGCACAAGAACTCTACACTAAGTATAGAGATCCTCAAATCCCCACATATCATAGACAAATGGGCAGAACCCCCAATAGGATTTGAGACACAGACGGGATCATCTACCAAGCTAGTACTAAGGTGCAAACTATCAACAAGATCAGATGAGATAAAGCTATGCGATGCACCAGAATCAAACAAGGTACGAACTGGAAAATCAGAAATATATACAAGGCTCTCAACAGAAATACTACCTCGATCGGGAACTGGAGCGGTATTGAGAGCATGAACTTGCTCTCCTGAAGGTCCAGCACGCTGAGTCTGACCCTGGCCTTGCCCTTGCTTCTTCGGGCAATCCTTACTGAAATGTCCAGTCTTACCGCAGAAAAAGCATTCACCATTCTTCCTTTTCCTCTTCTTACACTCCTTAATAAGATTCCCAACTGAACCGCAATAATGGCACTTCTCCTTGTTGTTCTTGCATTTGTTGTTGTTCCCCTTGTTGCCTTGACTCTTGTTCTTGTTCTGATTGCCTTGACTGCTTTGACCACTTGGATTACCCTGATTTCCTTTTCCCTGAGAATCAGTCTTCTTGGCTTGAGTATCATTCATCTTGGTCTCTTTCTTGACATCTCCCTGAAGTAACGCCATATCAACCAAACTCTCAAACGTGGCCCCATGGGGAATATGTGACATAGCCAATCCCTGCAACGGCTCATTCAATCCTCTAGCAAAACGAAGAGCCTTCTTCTGAGGAGTATTCACCATATCCAAGCCAAAACGAGCTAACTGATTGAACTTGTTCACATATTCTTTGACAGACATATCTCCTTGTTTCAAAGTTATGAACCTCTCCATTTGCAGATTCTCCTCAGCAGAAGATAGAAACTTAAGCATGAACCTTGCCCTGAAATCGGCCCAAGTCTCAACAGGCCTAGTACCATTGGTGACTTCCCACCAATAAGCGGCTTCATCCTTCATAAGCCAAACCGCCAACAAGATCTTCCTCTGATCGTCTAACCCAAAGATAGCAAATAAATCCTCGGTCTCTTTCAACCAATTTCTGGCCTCTACAAAAGTCTCAGTGCCTTGAAAGTTCTTGCCACCCATTGCTTTGAAATCTTTGCAAGTCTTTGCGAATTCAGCTTGAGGATGCTGAGGGGGAGGAGGAAGAGGAACCTCAGCGACAGGAGGAGGAGGAACATTAGCGACAGGAGGAGGAGGAATATTAACTACTGGAGGAGGAGGAGGAACATCTGCGGGGCCGGCTTCGGTCGCCCTAGCCTCCAAAAGTCTCCTATACCAAACAGGTACGTGCACTCCCTCCGGAATAGCAAAGTTATCGGCCATACTGAAAACGAAGAAAAAGACAGATTCAGAATGGAGAAAAACGAAGGAATTTTGCTAATGGCTTTTTGGGGAATAGACTTTAAAATAAACTAGACTTTTCCTTGGAAAATACTTTATACTTGGTTTTGAAAATAGTTTTCCAAAAGTTTTCTAAAAACCTTTTTGTTCCTTCTCGTAAACCATATGCTCTGATACCAAATGTAACACCCCACCTCCGCCAGGGTGACTCTTGCAAGCACTCTGACTTTGGAGGGGCGTTTGAATCAGGTAAACATGCATAATGATATATCAAGGCGGAACAAGAACATATGTATATATGTAAACAGAGTAAATAACATAGATAAAACAGCGGAAGATTTCATAGTATTTCAAAACAAGTCTGGTACAACATAGCTTTCCAAATAAACAAGTCTAGATAAAAACAACATCAACTGAAAAACTGAAATACATAAGTACTATCCCCAAAATAAGTGATAACCATAGCTAGCTTCATGTCAAGACCGTACATGAGCTAAAATCCCACAAGCAAGCGATCAGAAATCCAGCTAAGCTCCAATATTCCCTCCCTGAGAACCTGGGGGGGGGGGGGACGGAAGAAAAGAGGCGAAAGAAAACAGGTCAGTCAAAAAGACTGAGTAAGCCCTACTACAATCAATGTAAACTGATAAAGTTAACTGGCATGAGAAGCAGGTATGATCATAAGGATAACAACATACTGGCATGATAATTAACTAACAAGGTAGATAAAGGTGTCATCGCATAATCAGGATTAAGGTTTTGCACCACAGGTGTACTAGCAAACTAACATGACTGGAATAAACAAGTATTGATCCATTGGCCCAAGCTTTGGCCCAATAACATGAGATGACCCTAATACAAGGTCTAACCAAACGGTCTAGTCGATCGGCTCCCTATAAGCCTAACTCGTCACGTGTTGGTGTCAATACGGCCCAAACATAATTGTAGTCGAACTGTGCCGGGTCCACCCTTCGGGTGTATCAAGCCCTAGGGTGCCAACCCCTGGACACCATAAACATGAGTGCACAGTCTCGATCTACTGGTACCCATGGGTGACTTCTCCAAATACGGACTACGTGCACGACCATAGTCCGTCCGGAACTACATCGGCGTACCACCCGGCCGTCGTTTATTGGTCGCTTACCTCCAGCCCAGTAATTCGTGCCCCACACCCTAACCTAGACCCTAGGGCCATGATGATACAAACTTGGGATTACTGCTGGAGTGGACCCCCCATTGCTAGGATTTTCTAGTGGGTTAAGTACGGTTTAACCCTCTTGCTAATCATGGATTAACTTGGTTAAGTGTAACGATGAGTTCACGACTTAACCCTGATTAATCTACCAAGCCCAAATTGGTTAAGTATTAAGTGGACCATGACTTAACCCTAATCATGAGGCATTAATTAATTTAATGCGCCTTAACCTCTCACATTAGACCTTGTTTTGGTTACTAGTTAAGCCGGGCGGGTCCGGGTAGCTTTACACCACAACTTGGTCTAACCTCGGGTTCAAGGTACAACATGGCCAACTTCTCACATTGGGTCCTATTGTTTGTAGCAACTAGTTAAGCCGGTCGGTTCCGGGTAGGTTTACGCTACAAACTCAACCCAACCTCGAGTTGGTCACACTTATCTTTTCTAAGTGTCATGTCCATTATGTTTCCAAAACATGTTACAAATTTTCAAGCAATTGGGTAGACCTAACTTAATAGGTAAATTCCCAATGGGTAGACCTAACTTAATAGGTAAATTCCCAAGCTTATGTTTTATGTCTTTTAAGTTTACCCAACCCCAAACGCAATCCCATCGCTTACATATCGCAATAGCGCATAAAGGATAGAAAGAGGGAACTTGGCATAATCATGACATAAAGGTATTGAAGCCACAAGTTTAACATGGTGGCATATGAAATGTTCATATGTTCATACACTTACATATTACATTTTTAGGCCTCAAAAGCATGCATAAAACCAAACTTAGCATATTGGTGATACATGGTGATAAATGACATGTAGAAATGGCCATAAGTTCGCATTTAGCCTCACATGCAAGTTATCATAAGAGATATGATAACTTACATGTTGCCTAAATGCAACCTTTAGCATAAAGCTTGAAGCTTTATGTTCATATACTCAAGATAAGCTTGCATAACATGATAACATGATCAAAGTGATCACCCAAACTTGCATAATATACATGGCAACTTGCATATCATAACATAGCAAACTTGCATAACATAACATGGCAAATTTGCATATAAACTTGCATATCATAACATAGCAAACTTGCATAACATAACATGGCAAATTTGCATATAAACTTGCATATCATAACATGATAAACTTGCATATCATAACATGATAAACTTCCATAACATGATTAACTTGCATATCATAACATGACATACTTGCATAACATAACATAACTTAGTAAACTTGCATATCATGGCAAACTTGCATATCATACATTTAACTTTAGAGTTTAAGTATGAATGTAGAATAGGGCTTACAATGCTTATGAGGAATCAAATGAGTATAGCAAATATAAGAAAGCCCTTATGCAATCAATTAAACCCCAAAATGCAAGCTTTAATAGAAAAACCCTTAAGCCAAAGTGATCAAAACCCTTGCTTTATGATGCAAATATAGAAACTTGACTTGAATGCAAGCTAATGATGCTCATACAAGCTTGAAAACACTTGTATGCATGGAAAATCTCATAAAAATTTATTTAGGAATTTTATGAAGAGAGTGGAGGCCATGAGAGGATTAATTTTGCCATAGTTTAGTTGTAGGATTGATTAATGATGATTTAGGGTTAGGTTAGGACCTTATTTATAGAGATTAGGACTAGTTTCAACCCTAGGATTAAACCCTAGTTCCAATCTCAGCCCTCAAAACCGAATCTGGCCCCCAAGATCAACACAATCTCTAAATGGTGCACCAGGCTAAACAGCCCGGCTGGACCAAGTCGACAGCCAAGTCGACAGGGCTGTCGACTTGGGTCCAACCAAGTCGACTCCCAAGTCGACAGGGCTGTCGACTTGGGTGCTCTGGCGGGAATTTTCCCGCCTGGCCCAAACTGGCCTAAATTTTCCAAATTCAAACTTGAATTTGAAATCTGTTTTTACTTTGAATTTTTCTGAAAACTTCGTTGGGCCTTAATCGGGTCATATGGACTCCGATTTTCGAAAACTCGGACTCTATTTCGTGTATTTTTCCGAGACGAACGCAATTGCATAGCCCGTTTCCCTTGATTCAGATTTTTGAATTAAATTCTGCCTCGATTTACGTTATAATAGGTTATTGAAAATACGGGTTGTTACATTCTCCCCTCCTTAAAGGATTTCGTCCCCGAAATCTTCAAGTTAGGAAGAACGTATCCTACCATCCAATCATCCATCTACTCAAAACATCATCCACGAGCAATCATTGTCCTTACAAGATTCTAAATGTTGTATGAACATATGCAAAGGTGTGTGTATATGTACTTATCTAATGCAAATATCATCAATGCAAATTATGTTAGTGAAATGAATCCATATGTATGCAATTCCTAACACAATGTATAACATCTATATGTGTGCACATAACATACATCCATATGCAACATCCATGTGATAACACAAAAATTTCCATCCACGAATAAGCATAAACACTCATGCATATGCAATATGAGGAGTGTGTGAGCCGATCTAGTGCCTAACGTGTATAATGCATCCACGAGTAACCACTTGCAAACACTTGCAACCACTTGCAACCATCAAGCATAACATGTTTCAAACACATGTTTCATTCAAAGGGTTTCTACCTAAGGTTCTCATGACAAGATTAACACGATAAACTAGATAAACATGGATAGCAAAGAGAAAGATATGCTAACAAAGGAAAGAGATTGAGAGTGTACCCTCAAAAAAGGAATGGATAAAGCCCACGCATCTTCCCCTAGGTTTCCCAAGTTGCGTCTTCTTCGGCTTCACCCCATTGAACCTTCACCAACTTGACCTCTCGATTCCTTAGCTTCTTGGTCTCCGTCCCCAAGATACGAATCGGAGCTCTCCTCAAGGTAGCCTCTTTCTCCACTTCCAAATCTTTCAGAACACTTGGCTCAACAACCTCTGCTGATTCATGTAAACACTTCCGGAGATGCGAGACATGAAAAACATCGTGTACTCCGGCAAGCTTCTCGGGCAACTTCACTCTATAAGCCATCTGCCCGATCCTCTCTATAATAGGGAATGGTCCCACAAACCTCGGTGCTAACTTTCCAACGGCTCCAAATCGGACCACATTCCGCAAAGGAGAAACCTTCACGAAAACCATATCCCCAACATCAAACTCCAAATCAGTTCTTCACTTATCAGCATAGGATTTCTGTCGGTCTTGGGCCGCTTTCATCCGTCTCCGAATCAACTCGACCTTCTAGGATGTATCTCTGATCAGATCAGGCCCAAGTATAAGCTTATCTGTAGTCTCCTACCAACATGTAGGCGACTTGCACGGCCTCCCATATAAAGCTTCAAATGGTGCCATCCCTATGCTTGCCTGATAACTGTTATTATATGCAAACTCAACAAGAGGAAGATGGTCTTCCCAAGTACCACCAAAATCCAGAATACAAAGCCTCAACAGATCCTCGAGTACCATATTCACCCTTTCAGTTTGACCGTCCGTCTGTGGGTGATGAGCCGTACTTAGATTCAACCTTGTGCCCATAGCTTCTTGCAAGCTATTCCAGAACTGACTTGTAAAAATTGGGTCACGGTCACTGACTATACTAGAAGGGACTCCATGTAGTCTCACAATCTCACGAAGATATACAGACGCTAGCCAAGATGCGGTCCTCTTGCTCTTCACCGGAATGAAATGAGCACTCTTCATAAGTCTGTCCACAATAACCCAAATGCTCGTATTCCCTTTCCTTGACCTTGGTAGCCCATCGATAAAATCCATGGAAATACTCTCCCACTTCCAAAGTGGAACGTCTAGAGGATGCAATAGCCCACCGGGCTTCTTCGACTCGGCCTTAACTTGCTGGCAAATGATACATCTAGAGACAAAATCTGCCACATCCTTCTTCATCCCAGGCCAAAAGAAAATGTGCTTCATATCTTTATACATCTTATCTCCGCCCGGATGTATAGTCAACTTAGAGCGATGCGCTTCCACCAGAACTTTTCTTACTAAATCTTCTACCATTGGAACACATAACCTTCCATCCCTCCTCAGCCAACCCTTGTCATCAATAGATTATCGAGCGAGATGACTAGACGCCTCTCCTCGAATCAGCTTATCCTTAATCTCAACTACCTGAGGGTCTTCTCTCTGCGAAGCCCCAACTTGATCAAGAAGAGTAGGTCTGAGTCCCAGAGATGCTAAAGAACCGGTCATCGACTCAATCGCCAAAGAGAAATCAAAGGTTGCCACATACTCTAAATTCTTCATCTCAACGAATAGAGGACTTAGGGTCAACCTTCTTCTACTCAATGCATCTGCTACCACATTCCCCTTGCCAGGGGTATAAGCTATCTCAAAATCATAGGATGCCAAGAACTCCATCCATCTTTGTTGCCTCAGATTCAGATCCTTCTGAGAAAAGAGATACTTCAATGACTTGTGATCGGTATAAAGCTCAAATCTTTCTCCCAGAAGATAATGGCGCCAAGCCTTGAGTGCATATACTATTGCTGCCAACTCTAAGTCATGAGTGGGATAATTCTTCTCATGCACTTTGAGTTGTCTACCGCTAAAGCATATCACTCTTCCTTCTTGCATCAGAACAGCTCCTAACCCCGTGCCACATGCATCGGTGTATACTGTAAATAACTTCCCTCCATCGGGCAAAGCTAGAACAGGTGCTGATGTGAGAGCTCTCTTGAGCTTCTGAAAAGCAAGCTCGCATTCTATGCTCCAAGCAAAAACTAAATTCTTCTTCGTCAATTTAGTGAGAGGAGTGGAAATCTTCGTGAAGTCCTTGATGAACTTCCGGTAAAAGCCTGCAAGACCTAGAAAACTTCTCACTTCGGTTGCATTCCTTGGAGTCTTCCAATCCTGAACTGCAACTACCTTAGCGGGATCCACCGCTAAGCCTTGCTTAGATGCTATGTGCCCAAGGAATCTAACTTCCCTTCTCCAAAAGTGACACTTGGAGAACTTGGCCTTCAACTGATGTGCTCTAAGCGTATCAATCACCTCCACGAGATGCCTTGCGTGCTCTTCCTCATCCTTAGAGAAGATCAGAATATCATCTACGAAGACCACGACAAACTTGTTCAAGAACTCCCTGAACACCCTACTCATCAAGTCCACGAAATATGCGGGTGCATTAGTCAAGACGAACGGCATGACAAGCCATTCGAAGAATCCATCTGGAGTTCTGAACGCAGTCTTGTCTATACTATCTTCAGCTACCCTTAGCTGATGGAATCCAGTAGCAAGATCAAGCTGAGAGAAAACAGAAGCACCGACAAGCTGGTCAAAGAGATCATCAATCCTCGGTAACGGGTGTCTATTCTTCTTAGTCAGCTTATTCAACTCTCGATAGTCAACACAAAGTCGGAGAGAACCATCTGCCTTGGTAGCAATTACCACAGGCGCTCCCCATTCAGATATACTTCGTCTAATGAAGTTCTTTTCAAGCAACTCCTTTACTTGCTTACTTAGCTCCCGCCTTTCACGCGGAGCCATGTGCCGAACGGGCAAAGAAACCGGCTTTGCATTATCCACCAGATAAATGCGGAAATCAATCTCTCGCTTAGGGGGCAACCCCCTAACTTCATCGAAAACATCCGGATACTCTCGAACCACTCTCACAGACTGAAGAGTTTCCATTGACGAGTCGAGAGATTCAAGATAGCACAGCATGACGGGACCTCTCGGATTACAAGAAATTTCTAGGGTGTTTCCGAGGCGAGTCACGAGCCTCACAACCCTATGCTCACAATCAAGAATGGCTCCATATCTGGACAGCCAATCCATGCCCAATATCAATCCGTATCCCCTAAAACCAAGAACATAAGCACTGCACAAGAACTCTACACTCAGTATAGAGATCCTCAAATCCCCACATATCATAGACAAATGGGCGGAACCCCCAATAGGATTTGAGACACAGACGGGATCATCTACCAAGCTAGTACTAAGGTGCAAACTATCAACAAGATCAGATGAGATAAAGCTATGCGATGCACCAGAATCAAACAAGGTACGAACTGGAAAATCAGAAATATATACAAGGCTCTCAACAGAAATACTACCTCGATCGGGAACTGGAGCGGTATTGAGAGCATGAACTTGCTCTCCTGAAGGTCCAGCACGCTGAGTCTGACCCTGGCCTTGCCCTTGCTTCTTCGGGCAATCCTTACTGAAATGTCCAGTCTTACCGCAGAAAAAGCATTCACCATTCTTCCTTTTCCTCTTCTTACACTCCTTAATAAGATTCCCAACTGAACCGCAATAATGGCACTTCTCCTTGTTGTTCTTGCCCTTGTTGTTGTTCCCCTTGTTGCCTTGACTCTTGTTCTTGTTCTGATTGCCTTGACTGCTTTGACCACTTGGATTACCCTGATTTCCTTTTCCCTGGGAATCAGTCTTCTTGGCTTGAGTATCATTCATCTTGGTCTCTTTCTTGACATCTCCCTGAAGTAACGCCATATCAACCAAACTCTCAAACGTGGCCCCATGGGGAATATGTGACATAGCCAATCCCTGCAACGGCTCATTCAATCCTCTAGCAAAACGAAGAGCCTTCTTCTGAGGAGTATTCACCATATCCAAGCCAAAATACGGACTACGTGCACGACCATAGTCCGTCCGGAACTATGTGCACGACCATAGTCCGTCCGGAACTATGTGCACGACCATAGAGCCTTCTTCTGAGGAGCCTTCTTCTGAGTGCACAGTCTCGATCTACTGGTACCCATGGGTGACTTCTCCAAATACGGACTACGTGCACGACCATAGTCCGTCCGGAACTACATCGGCGTACCACCCGGCCGTCGTTTATTGGTCGCTTACCTCCAGCCCAGTAATTCGTGCCCCACACCCTAACCTAGACCCTAGGGCCATGATGATACAAACTTGGGATTACTGCTGGAGTGGACCCCCCATTGCTAGGATTTTCTAGTGGGTTAAGTACGGTTTAACCCTCTTGCTAATCATGGATTAACTTGGTTAAGTGTAACGATGAGTTCACGACTTAACCCTGATTAATCTACCAAGCCCAAATTGGTTAAGTATTAAGTGGACCATGACTTAACCCTAATCATGAGGCATTAATTAATTTAATGCGCCTTAACCTCTCACATTAGACCTTGTTTTGGTTACTAGTTAAGCCGGGCGGGTCCGGGTAGCTTTACACCACAACTTGGTCTAACCTCGGGTTCAAGGTACAACATGGCCAACTTCTCACATTGGGTCCTATTGTTTGTAGCAACTAGTTAAGCCGGTCGGTTCCGGGTAGGTTTACGCTACAAACTCAACCCAACCTCGAGTTGGTCACACTTATCTTTTCTAAGTGTCATGTCCATCATGTTTCCAAAACATGTTACAAATTTTCAAGCAATCGGGTAGACCTAACTTAATAGGTAAATTCCCAATGGGTAGACCTAACTTAATAGGTAAATTCCCAAGCTTAAGTTTTATGTCTTTTAAGTTTACCCAACCCCAAACGCAATCCCATCGCTTACATATCGCAATAGCGCATAAAGGATAGAAAGAGGGAACTTGGCATAATCATGACATAAAGGTATTGAAGCCAAAAGTTTAACATGGTGGCATATGAAATGTTCATATGTTCATACACTTGCATATTACATTTTTAGGCCTCAAAAGCATGCATAAAACCAAACTTAGCATATTGGTGATACATGGTGATAAATGACATGTAGAAATGGCCATAAGTTCGCATTTAGCCTCACATGCAAGTTATCATAAGAGATATGATAACTTACATGTTGCCAAAATGCAACCTTTAGCATAAAGCTTGAAGCTTTATGTTCATATACTCAAGATAAGCTTGCATAACATGATAACATGATCAAAGTGATCACCCCAACTTGCATAATATACATGGCAACTTGCATATCATAACATAGCAAACTTGCATAACATAACATGGCAAATTTGCATATAAACTTGCATATCATAACATAGCAAACTTGCATAACATAACATAACATGGCAAATTTGCATATAAACTTGCATATCATAACATGATAAACTTGCATATCATAACATGATAAACTTGCATAACATGATTAATTTGCATATCATAACATGACATACTTGCATAACATAACATAACTTAGTAAACTTGCATATCATGGCAAACTTGCATATCATACATTTAACTTTAGAGTTTAAGTATGAAAGTAGAATAGGGCTTACAATGCTTATGAGGACTCAAATGAGTATAGCAAATATAAGAAAGCCCTTATGCAATCAATTAAACCCCAAAATGCAAGCTTTAATAGAAAAACCCTTAAGCCAAAGTGATCAAAACCCTTGCTTTATGATGCAAATATAGAAACTTGACTTGAATGCAAGCTAATGATGCTCATACAAGCTTGAAAACACTTGTATGCATGGAAAATCTCATAAAAATTTATTTAGGAATTTAATGAAGAGAGTGGAGGCCATGAGAGGATTGATTTTGCCATAGTTTAGTTGTAGGATTGATTAATGATGATTTAGGGTTAGGTTAGGACCTTATTTATAGAGATTAGGACTAGTTTCAACCCTAGGATTAAACCCTAGTTCCAATCTCAGCCCTCAAAACCGAATCTGGCCCCCAAGCTCAACACAATCTCTAAATGGTGCACCAGGCTAAACAGCCCGGCTGGACCAAGTCGACAGCCAAGTCGACAGGGCTGTCGACTTGGGTCCAACCAAGTCGACTCCCAAGTCGACAGGGCTGTCGACTTGGGTGCTCTGGCGGGAATTTTCCCGCCTGGCCTAAACTGGCCCAAATTTTCCAAATTCAAACTTAAATTTGAAATCTGTTTTTACTTTGAATTTTTCTGAAAACTTCATTGGGCCTTAATCGGGTCATACGGACTCCAATTTTCGAAAACTCGGACTCTATTTCGCGTATTTTTCCGAGACGAACGCAATGGCATAGCCCGTTTCCCTTGATTCAGATTTTTGAATTAAATTCTTCCTCGATTTACGTTATAACAGGTTATTGAAAATACGGGTTGTTACAAAAACGATTTCAACTTCCTATTCAATTTCTAATCAAAATTGAATATTCGATATCATCAATATATAAATGATAATATTTTCAAAACATTATATTTTGAAATCAATTTCTTTTAGATGTTCATTAAAAAATTGAATAAAACCGATATAAATATCGTTCACGTCAAAATGGCGTCAATCTAACCGACAGGGCTTTATATATTTAAATATATTCGTGTCCATCCCAAATCGGATCATATTTTGATTCTTTTCTGCATATTATTTGAAAATATTCGTTATTTTAAAATAACCATTATTTTAAAATTTTCTTTCTTTCTGAACAGGAATCAGACACAGTCAATTACAATATAATTTGATTATATGGATTTCATATAATACATGTATATAACAACAACAATAAACTATTAACCATCATCCAAAGTGCATTCTACACTGCATAAGCATCAAATATAAATATTCAACGCTTATAGCAGCCTGTCAATCAATTGATCGACATACAACTAATTATTGGGACTAGTGTATGTCATATATCACCCCAATACCTGTGTGGGGTTTCAAACAATCAAATATAGTTACATTTGTGCAGTTGGGAGATGTTTAAAATTTATCGTCTCAATCAATATCAGTGAAATGTGTGTACATAAACTGTAAGTTTGCGTGTGCTTGCTAATTATAATACACACAAGGATCGTGTAATATGAAGAACAATAATGAAGTATGAAGTAATAGATAATCACAGAACTGTATAATATATTTGTAAATGCAGTAAAAGGAAAATCACACCAGGGATTTTAATATTGGTTCGGAGCACCGTCCTACGTCCAGTCCCAGACCTCTCTCTGGATTTTCACTAATCAACTACCTCGCTTCACCTGGAGGAACAGGTTCACAATACCCGAGCAGCCGAACGGGATTTCACGCCTCTTACAACACGAGGACTTCACAACTTTGCCTCTCACAACATGGAGGACTTCACACAAGATGAGTAGACTTGTAATTTGACAATATGTGTTCTTAATAACACGAATTTGTTAATTCTTGTACAACCTTCCTATAATCTTATCCTCAAATAGAATTTGAATTCGTGAAGAATTGGAAGATGATATCGTGTTTGAGTCAAAAGAACAGTATGTAGATTCTAGGATTCAACAACGATATAAGAAGATTATGATCTTTTGAATGCTTTGAATGGTCAAGAATGAAATCGGCAATAGATAGAATAGATAGAAAGAAATTAATTGATGGAATTGATGATTTCAAGTTGTATTTATAGAGAATAAAGAGTTGCAAACATTGGTGAAGAGAAATATTGAATAGAAATGATTTTTGATGAAAGGAAAAGGAAGCAACCATTGATGAATGAAGTGTCTGTACGAAGAGTTGCTTTCAGTTCGAAGACCAGTCGACAGGTAAAAAATAACCAGTAGACTGATATTTGAATATATATCCGTTATATACATGTGTGCACATTCATTGTACATTTTTTCCCAGAAACGGTCGACCGCACGTATTGAAACCGGTCGACCGGTTTCTGGCATTATGCACAATGAATGTGCATTCATATATATACATATATATATACATATATATGTACAAACTACTGAGGTATATGATTATTTGAGGATAGATTTTAACATTTTTAACATAATTAAATTACTAAATAATCAACCTCTAACTTTCAATACCATTGAATCTCTTCTTTTTGTCGATCTTGAACCATGAATTCTTGATTCAACATTCTCCCCCTTTTTGATTGATGACAACATGCTATGAAAGTGTTTATGGCTCACCCTGAATATATACTCCCCCTGAAATATATATATTAAACAAATCTGCAAAACATATTGTTAGTAACATTTTTCTCCCCCTTTGTCATCGACAAAAAGGAGTAGATGCCATACAAATACCATAACTAAAGCATGAAATGCACATGGATTGTAGCATATAATACACACCGGACACAGCCAAACAAGTTTTATATCTAAAAGTTAATACGTACAAACCCAAAATGAAATACAACACTATTTATGTACAAGTGCTAAGTTAAGTCTTGCGTAAGTAAAAAAATAATACCAAAAGACTTGGATGAAAAGAACTACTGATGTGGAGAATCGGATTCAATTGTATCCCAATCTATTTCTTTGTTTCCTTCTTCTTCCTTGTCTCCTTTGTCTTGAACATCTTCTTCCTCAGTCTCGCTTTCCCCACGACCATGTCCAATAGTTGCTCCAGAACTTGTGCCTTCCTCTGAAGATGACCATGTAAAAGTAGGAGGCACTGGACGTTTTCCTGGGTCTTGTATGTGCATAGAGGAGGATGACGATGCACATGAAATTGCATCCCAAAGAGTACCAAAGAAAGACTTAAGTTTTGAGAAGCGCTTGTCAAGCTTTGTATTTAAACGTTCAATTTTGTTGTCGGTACGCATAAATCTTGCTTCAAGAAGGAATTGATTACGTGCAATTTGTTCATGTGAATCTTTAGTCGACGAGGATGGTTGAAGTAGTTTAACCTCTTTCGGTTTAGGTTTGGGGGCTTTTGATGAAGTGCTTTCTTGGGGACCTTGTTGTTGATCTTGTTCGAAGGGTATGATATTCAAACAAGGTTCAGGAAGCTTCATTCTCTTTCTCGTTGCTTTGTCGATATATTTTGGTTTGATGATTTTAGATTGAGGTGACTTGAGACCACAATCGAGTATAAGTCGCATGATATATTCATTGTAGAATAAATGCGGTCTTGTACGATCGTTTACAAGCAAAATCTCATCAAAGATCATACTTATCCAGTTAATTTCTATGTCTCTATATATCGCATACAAAGCTTTAAAATTCTCTTTATAGACGACATCGAAATTACCAACTCTCGGTAATAAAGAGTGCGTAATAGCATGATGTAAAATTCGAGCAGTAGACCGTAGGTTAATAGCTTTTGTACTGACTTTATGAACTTCAATAAATAGATGACTCACCTTGTCTCGAGTATGAACCGTCCAGAAATCGCTAGAGAACTTTCTTCCATTATTAGGCGAACCAAGAACCATAGCCATTCGTTCCTTTGAAATGAATATGTGCTCACCACATACAACGGACCATAGACAATGAGAAGCATTCTCTGGTTTAAACTTGTCTAAGTTAATATTAGCATAGAACAACTTGATCATGATGTGATTGATTTCCACTTTGTTCTTATCATGGTCTAGGAGATTTTGAATACGAGCTTGTTTTGCTAATTCTTTAACATTGTAGAGAATAAAATCAGAGAAATTTATGAAATGACCTTCGTGAAACGTATAATCTTTCATAGCATTCCATCTTCTCACTGCCATTGGATCCATTAGCCATTGTTTGATATTGGAATCAATAGGTTGGAGTTGAGTAGAACTTGATTTCTTTAATCTCTTTTGTGGTGGAGCCATTGATTTTGTAGGAGAAAGAAAATTGGGGATTTTTTGGTTTTCAAAGGGTTTTAGAGTATGAGAGAGATAAAAAGGAATTGAATGTTTGAGTTTGAAAGAACCGACGTATTGATTGGAATTTTAAAAAACAAAAAGACATGTAACCGGTCGAGCGTTGAATTTTCACGGTCGACTGGTTTCAAACTGAAACATTTTCGGTCGACTTGTGAAAATTCATCCGGTCGATTGGTTGATGAAAAGGCATATTTTTCCAAAAACTTAAAGGTCGACCGTTACCTTTATACCGGTCGACCGGTATATAAAAAATATGTTTTTCCAGAGATTTTTCTGGTCGATTGATGGATTTCTGGCGGTCGACCGTTTCGTTTGAGCTTTGTTTTTCCTGTTTTCTTAGATTTTTTGAAGCTCTATAATAATTTATTTCAAAATAAGAAAGAATCAAACAAAATATATAAAAACAAAACAAAGGAAATCTTATTGAAAAAAAAAACTTATTATCCAACAAAGTAATAATGATATAAGATCAATGGGTGGTGGATGACTTATCTTCAGAAATTTCTTTGATATTGGTAACTCTCGGAGTCCATGGCGACCAAGTTTCCTTTGCTCCTTCATTTCTCATGTAGTTACAATCCCAGGAGTTAGGACTCCTAGATGAAGATGGATCATGTGACATTGGTTCATGAATATTGTGTTTATCTGTGCTACAAAAAAATGACGCCATGCGTTCTAAGAGAGTTAAACAGTCGGATGTGAGTTTTTGTTCGTAATGAAGTTGACGCTGGAGATCCATCTGATGTTTCTAGTAGTGGTGAATCTCACTTGTCTTTTCTCTGGTCCGTGGGGAGCGAAATAATTCTTTCTTAGCACGTTTGGACTTTGGTGTATATCTGGGGGTATGCAAACATTTTGGTCCACTTTTAGGTGTCTTCGGAGAGTAGTATTCCTCCGGTTCATAACTAGTGACCAAGATATGTGATCTCTGAGCACATTCGTCGTAGATGTGTGCCATTGTGGATATAATTAAACTCGTTTATGAATAATAAAATGGACTCAAAGGTAGTAGTTGCAGAAAAGAGAAGGAAAGATCATATATATATATTGGATTTTTTTAAATAAAGAGTAATGGTTAAAAACATTCAGATCATATAAACCATAAAAAATTTAAAGCTCATAATTTTCTTTTACTAATAATAACAAAAGCTACTTAATAGCTAAGATATATAGAAATGAAAGCACCATTTAGAAAAGAACTTATCAGTGTTTATGTACATTTATACGTTAAACATCAAGTTCAGTTCTAGAAATCAATCCAAGCTCTCTACGTAAAGAAATAAAACTTGATTCAAGTAGAGGCTTAGTAGAAATGTCCGCTAGTTGATGTTCGGTCTGGACATATTTTAGACATATTGTTCCTTTTTCAATATCATCTCTTAAGAAATGATGTCGAATATCAATATGCTTTGTTCGAGAATGATTGACTGGGTTTTTTGATAAGTTGATCGCACTTGTGTTATCACAGTATATGATGGAGTTTGATAAATGAATATCAAAATCACGAAGTGCTTGTTGCATATAGTACTTGTGTACAAGCTAGAGCTGCTGATATATACTCAGCTTCATATGTCGAGAGTGAAACGCAGTTTTTTTTCTTACTAAACCAAGAGACAAGTGATTTTCCAATAAAATGGCACGTACAACTTGTACTCTTTCTATCCGTACGAGAGCCGCCGAAATCAGCATCACTATAGGACACTAATTCGAATGGACAATCTTTTGGGTAGAAAAGACCAAAGTCTTTGGTTTTATTAAGATACCGTATTATACGTTTTACAGCTCGTAAATGTGATTCTTTAGGATTTGCTTGAAACCTTGCACACAAACAAACACTTATCATTATATCAGGACGACTTGCGGTAAGATAAAGAAGAGAACCAATCATGCTTTGATATAACTTCTGGTCAACATTCTTACCATGTTCATCTTTTTCAAGATTGTAGTCGTACTCATAGGAGTTGGTTTACCAGATGTATTTTCTAAACCGAAGCATTTGATAAGATTTCCACAATATTTTTCTTGATTAATAAAAATACCGTTAGAATGCTGTTTGATTTTAAGACCAAGAAAATACGATAGTTCTCCCATATGAGACATTTCAAATTCTTTGGTCATAATATTTGCAAACTCTTTGCAGAGTTTATCGTTTGTTGAGCCAAAGATAATATCATCTACATATATTTGGATAACTAATATATCTTTTTGAGAATGTTTGATGAATAAAGTCTGATCGAATTTACCAATTTGAAATCTAGAATCAGTAAGATAACTTCTTAAACGTTCATACCAGGCACGAGGAGCTTGTTTTAGTCCGTATAAAGCTTTCTTAAGTTTATATATGTGATCTGGATGTTTCTCATGTACGAACAAGGGAGATTGTTCGACATATACATTCTCTTTAATAAACCCATTTAGAAAAGCACTTTTGACATCCATTTGATAAAGTTTGAAATTATGATGACAAGCAAAGGACAATAAGATTCTAATAGCTTCTAGTCGAGAAATAGGTGCAAAAGTTTCTTCGTAATCATACCTTCTTCCTGATTGTATCCTTGTGCTACTAATCTTACTTTATTCCTGGTTATATTTCCTTGTTCATCGGCCTTATTTTTATAGTCCCATTTCGTACTAATAACTGATTGATCAGTTGGTCTTGGAACAAGTTCCCAGACATCATTGCGCTCGAACTGATTTAGTTCTTCCTGCATGGCAATGATCCAGTAATCATCAGTAGCAGCTTCTTTCAGATTCATAGGTTCAATATTTGAAAGAAACGCGACATGACCCATTTGATTGAGTTGACTCCTTGTTCTTATTTGTGATGTTACTTCTCCAATAACATTTTGAACCGGATGATCTCTTAGAATTCTCGGAGGAGATTGAAATCTTGGTGGGGGAAGGTATCACAACAGGCTTAGGAATATCCTCAACAATTTCTGAGTCAGAGTCATTATTTGTGATGATAGGATTATCAGTGACTATGGTTTCTTCGTCATCTGATATATTATGAGACGGTTTATAGAATTCATCAAAAGAGACATGAAGTGATTCTTCAATAGCTTTAGTTCTCTTATTAAATATATGATAGGCCTTGCTTCGTTCTGAATATCCGACAAATATACCTTCATCGGATTTTGGATCAAATTTTCCAAGATGGTCTTTCATATTTAAAATAAAACATTTAGAACCAAAAACTTTGAAGTATGAGATATTTGGCTTTCTTTGATTAAATAACTCGTAAGGTGTATTCTTGGTAAGAGGTCGAATGGATACACGATTCAAAACAAAACACGTAGTCGCAACAACTTCTGCCCAAAAATGTCTTAGTAAGGTGGATCCATTTAATAATGTTCTTGCACATTCTTGTAATGTCCAATTTTTCCGTTCTACAACTCCGTTTTGTTATGGAGTTCTAGGAAACGAAAAATTATGATTTATACCTTTCTTTGAACAAAAATGTTCAAATTCATTATTTTCGAACTCTCCGCCGTGATCACTTCTTATATTCTTAACCTTAAGCTCTTTTGATTTTTGAATTCTCTTGACGAAGGGTTTGAAATTATTAAAAATGTCACTTTTGTTTTTCAAGAAAATCGCTGTAACGCCCCGAATTTTCTGTTAACAATAAATTAAAAAATTAAAGTATAATTAATTCTAAATGATAGAATTAAGGGAAACGGGTTACGCAATTGCGTTTGTCTCGGAATTCTGCTTGAGATAGAGTCGGAGTTTGCGTAAATCGGACTCCGTATAAAGGAGTTATGACCTCTGGAAGTTTCAGAATTCGATTTAAAATTCAAACAGCCCGAAAACAAGTTCAAAATTCAAAACTGGACCAGAACTGGGCTGGGCGGGAATTTTCCCGCCTAAGACCCAGGTCGACCAGGGGGTCGACCAGGGCACCTAGGTCGACCATGTAGTCGACCTGGGGGTCGACCTATAGGTCAACCTGACCTGCTTGGTCTGGTCCTGGCTCGGTTTCTGGGGCTTGGCTGTGTCACTAGGGCTGATTTGTCACTTTTTGATTGGCTTCTTTTGAGACGGATGGCCTTGATTAACTCTAGCTTCATCGACGGCTCTAATTAGTTTGAAATTCTACATAAACAACCTTAGTCTCCAACCTAAATTCACGCAAATAAAATAGAGCTAGAGCCGTCATGCTGCTGGAAGGAAGCCAAGAGTAGCCTCCACTTGAAGAAAGCTTAGAGACGAGCAAAACTAAAGTAAAAACAAGAATCAAACAACGTTTATCTACCCAAAGGAAAGCATTGTAAATTTAGAAATCAGAATCTAGAATTCAAGTTCGTCGTTTGTTGTAAGTATAGTGATTTTTCCGATGGGAGTAAAATTAAGATTTGATTCGCTGTAAAATGGAAATGGAATTGTGCTATTGTATAACGACGATGTTAATTCATATCTATGTGTTGCAATGATTGTGTTGTGAATGGCATTGGATGTTTGTGGTATAATTGACTTGATGTTGGATCCATTAGAATGCTTGTGGATTAATCTAGTTGATGTTGGATCTATTCAAATTCACATACAAGTTATTTGGTTCATATCTACACTTATATGTTTATGTGATTATATAGGTTGTATGTTATTAAGATCTCATGTATATACTTTATGCTAAACCTCTATGCCTAAATGATTAAGTTCATATACATGCTCATATGTTTATACAAAAGTTGCAAGTTCATAATTGGATCCATGCCAAGATCCGTTTTAATACAAGTTTCATGTTATAGTAGTAAACATGATTGGATCTAGTTCACACATGTGATAAAATTATACATACTTTATGGACATGTCATATGCTAGTGATGTTCGATGTTATGCCTAGATCTAAACATGTTTAGGCTTATGTGGTCTAAATCATATGCTAATTCATGTGACACCTATTTAGTTAGATCCCTATTTCAATGCAATTTCACATATAGATAAGTTGATTTAGCCTATGTTGCAAGTTCACATATACGTAAGTTGATTTAGCCTATGTTGCAAATTCACATATATGTAAGTTGATTTAGCCTATGTTGCAAATTCACATACATGTAAGTTGATTTAGCCTATGTTGCAAATTCACATATATGTAAGTTGATTTAGTCTATGTTGCAAATTCACATATATGTATGTTGATTTAGCCTATGTTGCAAGTTCACACCTATGATGTTCATATTGACTATGCCGATAATGCCAAGTTTACACCTTTGTCATGTTTATGTTAATGAATTTCTTTATGCCAATTTTGTGTACGCTAAATTAGGCTAAGTTTTAAGCCTAATATTAAATTTTAAAAATCATGCGGATGAAAAATTAGGCTAAGCTTGTTATCCTAATATTTAGATGGAGTAACGTTGGAAAAAATTGGTAATTATAGGAATCTTGACATAAATTGGTGAAAATATATGTATTGGCATGTTTGGCACATGCATGGTATAAAATTCTTATACCAAAAATGATGAACTTGGAAAATGGACCACAATATTTAATTGTTAACAAATTTCCATATAACAAGTAATAGAGAAAAATATGTAAATTTAGAAAATACGAGTATGCTTAACACGAGGTTGGATTGAGTTGTGATGTAAACTTACCCGGACCCGCCCGGCTGTCCAGTAATCACAACAATACATATCCAATGTGAGAGGTTAAGCATTGAGCCTAATAAGGACCCGAGGTTAGACTGAGTTACGGTGTAAACCTGCCCGGAACCGACTGGCACATCCAGTAACCGTAACAATACCTGTCTAATGTGAGTGGTCGGTGCTTTAAAAAGCTAAGGACAGACAAGTCAGGATGGTAGGGTTAAGTTAACTAAAACACTTAACCAATTCAACATGTTAATTAAACTGATGGGTGGGGTTAGGTAAATACAGACACTTAACCACTTAACATGTTTGACTAGAAAACCCTAGTAATGGGGACCCATTTCAGCAGTAACCCAATTAGGTATCATGGTAACTTGAAACTAGGTAGGGTGGGGCACGGTTACTGCAATCAGCGGTCAAAAGCGACGGCGATTGGTGCAGCAGTGTGGGTTCTAATGGAGTGCGGGCGTGCATACACTTCGGAGCAGATAACCAGGGCACTGGGCATCAGTAGTATAACCTATGCATTCTAGGATTGTGTCGGGCCGCCACCATGGGACTTGATACACCCCATGATGGGACCAACATAGGTATCTACAATCATTGGGGGTCGTACGACACATGATTTTGCGAGTAGGAGCCAATCTTTAGAAAGGGGCTCACTTCACCCCGATCATGGGGTGCCAGTTGAGACAATGCAAGTAGTGTGGGGTGTGATAGTATATTTGGTTCAAACTGCTTTATCTTAGTTTTTGAATACTTTCCTATTTCTAGTTTATACATGTCATGCCCTTTTTCTTATTCTCATACTGAAGAGTCACTAGAATTACCAGGCTTTATGTCTGACTCTTTTTTTCATTCGTCTTCTTTTCTTCCGTTCCCCCCCAGGTCCACAGGGAGTAAACAACCCAGCTTAGTCGGATACTTTGCAAGCTTCAAGATAGTAGGTGTATGGTTTGGACTCTCTTTCCTAGGCTATGGCTTTTGGACACGTTCTATGGGGATTTATGCAGCTTTTATTATGTTTTATGCTTCTTTATTTAATAATCAAGACAGAAATGATGATGTAATGTTTTGGAAGTTATTATGATACAATTATGGAAATGTTTTGTATGAACACATATTTATGAAATGAAAATCTGTTTGTTTTCTGCTGCTTATACATATGTGTTTATATCTGTCTTGTGTTTTATCTGTGACTTTTACTTATAAACCTCCACCGAAGTTAAGGAATTCCCTTTGTGAGTGAACTTAATGGAGGTGGGGTGTTTCACTTGGTATCAGAGCACAGATTTACCAGATTAGATAAAGGTTTTTTTTGAAACTATTTTCAAAAGAGAAGTTTAAATAAGCATATTTTTTTTCAAGGAAAAGCATTGTTTTTAAAAGGCATAGTCCCCCAAAGCCATATGCACTATCTCTATATCCTTTTGTCTTGAATACTTTCCTTTTTTGTTTCAGCATGTCTGGAGATCTTAACCTTCCAGAAGGAGTACCGATACCTGGCTGGTTCCGAAGGTACCTAGAGGCTAGGGCCAATGGTGCGGGCCCAACAGACATTCCTCCTCCCACAGTGGCAGCGGTTCCTCCTCCTCCTCCTACTTGTGGAAATACTTTCGCTAAGATGTGTAGAGACTTCAAGGCAATAGGTGGAAAGGACTTTTATGGAACTGAATCCTTTGTGGTAGCAAGGAACTGGCTAAAGGAGATCGAAGATTTGTTCGTCATCTTCGAAGTTGACGACAGGCAAAAGATATAGCTAGCAATGTGGTTGCTTAAAGATGAAGCTTCCTATTGGTGGGAAGTTACCCATGCTGAGAGGCCAGTGGAAACTTGGGAAGATTTCAGGATGATGTTTGAGATGAAATTCCTCTCCCAAGCTAAAAGAAACCTGCAGATGGAGAATTTCCGAACCCTTAAACAAGGAAGTATGACGATCAGGGAGTACGTCAATCAGTTTAACCAGCTGACAAGATTTGGGCTGGATTTAGTAAGCACCCAACACAAGAAGGCCCTTCGCTTCGTCAAATGTCTGAATGAGCCTCTACACAGCCTTGCTATGACCCATATACCCATGGGAGCGATTTATGAAAGCTTGGTGGACATGGCGCTGCTACACGAGGAAGATGAAGGCAAGAAAGAGGCAAAAGCAGAAGTGCCTCAAGACAAGAAGGGGGGAGGGTCACAGAACAAGAAGGTAGACTTCGAGTAAGGAGGCAAGAACAACAACAACAATGATGACAACAAGTCACGTGAGAAAAGAAAATGCAACTTCTGTGGTATTGATGGACATATAACAAAAGACTGCAGAAAGAAGAAGGCGATGATGAATGGTGGTTGTTTCGATTGTGGTGAGACTGGACACATGGCTAAGAACTGCCCTAAGAAGCAAGGGCAAGGCCCGCAAACAAGACCTTTTGGGGTTACATCTTTAACTTCTTCCCCTAGATGCTTTGTTTTATCTTGCTTATCTTCTCAATCCTATCTTGAGAACCTTAGATAGAACCCTATGGATATAAACATGTATTTGAAACATGTTATGATTGATGGCTGCAAGTGGTTGCAAGTGGTTGCTAGTGGTTGCTCGTGGATGCATATACACACACAACCTAGGTTTTAGATCGGCTCAGTCACTTCATATTGCATATGCATATATGTATTCATATTTGTATGTGGTTGAAACTTGATATGTTGTCATATGGATGTCGCATTTGTATGAATGATTGCGCACTCATGTAGAATTATGAGTAGGAAAATTTGCATACATAATAGATTCATGACACTTACATGATTCGCATTAAGGAGGTCAACTGAATCAGTAGACCGCCTAATTTTTGCATTAGATAAGGACATATACACACACTATGCATATGATCATGAAGCATTAGAAGTCTTTTAAGGACAATGGACGCCTGTGTTTGTTGGTTGAGTAGATGGACGATTGGATGTCAGGATATACGTTCTTCTAGACTTGAAGATTTCGGGGACGAAATCCTTTAAGGAGGGGAGAATGTAACATCTCGAATTTTCTGTTAACAGTAAATTAACAAATTAAAGTATAATTAATTCTAAATGATAGAATTAAGGGAAATGGGTTATGCCATTGCGTTCGTCTCAGAATTCTTCTTGAGATAGAGTCCGAGTTTGCATAAATCGGACTCCGTATGAAGTAGTTATGACCTCCAGAAGTTTCAGAATTCGATTTAAAATTCAAACAGCCCGAAAACAAGTTCAAAATTTAAAACTGGACCAGAACTGGGCTGGCCGGGAATTTTCCCGCCCAGGACCCAGGTCGACCAGGGGGTCGACCTGGGAGTCGACCATGTAGTCGACCCGGGGGTCGACCTACAGGTCGACCTGCTTGGTCGACCTGACCTGCTTGGTCTGGTCCTGGCTCGGTTTCTGGGGCTTGGCTGTGTCACTAGGGCTAATTTGTCACTTTTTGATTGGCTTCTCTTGAGACGGATGGCCTTGATTAACTCTAGCTTCATCGACGTCTCTAATTAGTTTGAAATTCTATATAAACAGCCTTAGTCTCCAACCTAAATTCACACAAATAAAATAGAGCTAGAACCGTCATGCTGCTGGAAGAAAGCCAAGAGTAGCCTCCACTTGAAGAAAGCTTAGAGACGAGCAAAACTAAAGTAAAAACAAGAATCAAATAACATTTATCTACCCAAAGGAAAGCATTGCAAATTCAGAACTCAGAATCTATAATTCAAGTTCGTCGTTTGTTGTAAGTATAGTGATTTTTCCGATAGGAATAAAATTAAGATTTAATTCGATGTAAAATGGAAATGGAATTGTGCTATTGTATAACGACGATGTTAATTCATATCTATGTGTTGCAATGATTGTGTTGTGAATGGTATTGGATGTTTGTGGTATAATTGACTTGATGTTGGATCCATTAGAATGTTTGTGGATTAATATAGTTGATGTTGGATCTATTCAAATTCACATAAAAGTTATTTGGTTCATATCTACACCTATATGTTTATATGATTATATAGGTTGTATGTGATTAAGATCTCATGTATATACTTTATGCTAAACCTCTATGCCTAAATGATTAAGTTCATATACATGCTCATATGTTTATACAAAAGTTGCAAGTTTATAATTGGATCCATGCCAAGATCCATTTTAATACAAGTTTCATGTTATAGTAGTAAACATGATTGGACCTAGTTCACACATGCGATAAAATTATACATACTTTATGGACATGTCATATTCTTGTCATATGCTAGTGATGTTCGATGTTATGCCTAGATCTAAACATGTTTAGGCTTATATTGTCTAAATCATATGCTAATTCATGTGACACCTATTTAGTTTGATCCCTATTTCAATGAAAGTTCACATATAGATAAGTTGATTTAGCCTATGTTGCAAGTTCACATATATGTAAGTTGATTTAGCCTATGTTGCAAATTCACATATATGTAAGTTGATTTAGCCTATGTTGCAAATTCACATATATTTAAGTTGATTTAGCCTATGTTGCAAATTCACATATATGTAAGTTGATTTAGTCTATGTTGCAAATTCACATATATGTATGTTGATTTAGCCTTGTTGCAAGTTCACACCTATGATATTCATATTGACTATGCCGATAATGCCAAGTTTACACCTATGTCATGTTTATGTTAATGAATTTCTTTATGCTAATTTTGTGTAAGCTAAATTAGGCTAAGTTTTTAGCCTAATATTATATGTTAAAAATCATGCGGACGAAAAATTAGGCTTAGCTTGTTAGCCGAATATTTAGACGGGGTAACGTTGGGAAAAATGGTAATTATAGGAAACTTGACATAAATTGGTGAAAATATATGTATTGGCATGTTTGGCACATGCCAATAATTAGTGGCACTTAAATGGTATAAAATTCTTATACCAAAAATGATGAACTTGGAAAGTGGGCCACAATATTTAATTGTTAACAAATTTACATATAACAAGTAATAGAGACAAATATGTAAATTTAGAAAATAAGAGTATGCTTAACCGAGGTTGGATTGAGTTGTGATTTAAACCTGCCCGGACCTGCCCGGTTGTCCAGTAATCACAACAATACCTATCCAATGTGAGAGGTTAAGCATTGAGCCCAATAAGGACCAGAGGTTTGACAGAGTTATGGTGTAAACCTGCCCGGAACCGACCGGCACATCCAGTAACCGTAACAATACCTGTCTAATGTGAGTGGTCGGTGCTTTAAAAAGCTAAGGACAGACAAGTCAGGATGGTAGGGTTAAGTTAACTAAAACACTTAACCAATTCAACATGTTAATTAAACTGATGGGTGGGGTTAGGTAAATACAGACACTTAACTACTTAACATGTTTGACTAGAAAACCCTAGTAACGGGGATCAATTTCAGCAGTAAACCAATTAGGTATCATGGTACCCTGAAACTATGTAGGGTGGGCCACGATTACTGGGCTGATTGTAAACGGTCAAAAGCGACGGCGGTTGGTGCAGCAGTGTGGGTTCCAACGGAGTGCGGGCGTGCACACACTTCGGAGTAGACAAATAGGGCACTGGGCATCAGTAGTATAACCTATGCATTCTAGGATTATGTCGGGCCGCCACCATGGGACTTGATACACCCCATGGTGGGACCAGCATAGGTATCTACAATCATTGGGGGCCGTATGACACATATGATTTTGCGAGTAGGAGCCGATCTTTAGAAAGGGGATCACTTCACCCCGATCATGGGGTGCCAGTTGAGACAATGCAAGTAGTGTGGGGTATGATAGTATATTCGGTTCAAACTGCTTTATCTTAGTTTTTGAATACTTTCCTATTTCCAGTTTACACCTATCATTCCCTTTTTCTTATTCTCATACTAAAGAATCACTAGACTTACCAGGCTTTATGTCTGACTCTTTTTTTCTTTCGTCTTCTTTTCTTCCGTTTCCCTCCCTCCCCCTGGTCTACTGGGAGGAAACAACCCATCTTAGTCAGACACTTTGCAAGATTAAAGGTAGTAGATGTATGGTTTGGACTCTCTTTCCTTGGCTATGGCTTTTGGACATGTTCTATGGGGATTTATGCAGCTTTTATTATGTTTTATTCTTCTTTATTTAATAATCAAGACAGAAATGATGATGTAATATTTTGGAAGTTATTATGAGACAATTATGGAAATGTTTTGTATGAACACATATTCATGAAATGAAAGTCTGTTTGTTTTCCGCTTCTTATACATATGTGTTTATATCTGTCTTGTGTTTTATCTATGACTTTTACTTATAAACCTCCACCGAAGTTAAGGCATTCCCTTTGTGAGTGACCTTAATGGAGGTAGGGTGTTTCACTTGGTATCAGAGCACAGATTTACCAGATTAGATAAAGGTTTTTTTTTGAAACTATTTTCAAAAGGGAAGTTTAAAGAAGCATTTTTTTTCAAAGGAAAAGCATTCTTTTTAAAAGGCATATTTTTTGTCTCTATAACCTTCGAAAACTAAATTATGATCTTTATCTAAAATACAACATTTGTTATCCAAAAAAGAAGTGGTCAAACCTTTGTCGCATAGTTGACTGATACTAAGTAAATTGTGTTTTAAATTTTTAACTAGCATGACATTTGTAATAAGAGGTAAGTTAGATGTACCGCAATTGCTCACATTGCCTATGCCGATGATGTAGCCTTTTGAATTATCTCCAAAAGTGACGGAGCCACCACCTGAATAACTGATATTTGTCAATAAGCTCTTGTCTCTAGTCATATGCTTCGAGAAACCATTGTCCAATATGCACTTTCCTCTTTTCTTAAGTGGGACCTGCAAAAATAAAATTAAGTTCATGGCACCCACCTTTTCATAGGGTCCTAAGAGTTAGGTCTTAGGAGTCCAAACCCATACGGGCCTAGTATCCCCTTTATATAAATAATTGGAATTATGATGCACGGTATTCAAAAAATTCTGAATGTATTATTTCCTTATCAAATTGTTATTTGTTTTAGGAACCCATATTTTGATAGTCTTGACATTTTTCTTTTGAAATTTCATAACCGATTTTGGTTTGGAATATAATAAACTAAGTTTTTCTTAGCTTTAGTTTCTTGTACCTTTTTATTTTTTATTTTTCTTTTATTGCCAAGATGTTTCATGATATCTTGTTTATTATATCCCAAACCTTGTTTATTCATAGCAGATTGTGAACTTCCAATATTTTTTGTCAAATTTTCTCGACCTTTGTTGAAGTTAGAAACATTTTGAGTGATGTTGTCTAACTTAGTTTGTAAACTAGATTTTTCTAGGTCTAGAATTTTGACTTTTGCCTTAAGCTCATGATTTTCAGTAGTAAGAGCATAATTTTCTCTTTTTGAGTTTCAATTTCTTGACTTAAAAGAGATAATTGAGAATCAATATTAGATGATGATTCTTGAACTTTTTCAAGTTCCTCTTCTAATATTTTCTTCTCATCTTTTAACATATCTCATTCAAACTCTGCTCTACTTAAATATGCTTAAGCTTGCTTGCATTTTCGCTTCATATCTTTAAATTTAAATATTAATTCAGCATTTATATCAAGAACTTCTTCAATATAAGGAATTTGTACCTCATCTTCTGTCGCCATGAAACATATATTAGCTTGTTCATTGTCTGAGTCACTTTCACTATCAGAAGAAGATGAGTCTGAATCATCCCATGTCACTGAGAATGCTAATTTTTTTGACTTGTCCTTCATATGTTTGAATTTTTCATTCTCTGACTTCTTCTTTTGCTCTGGACAATCCTTTTTCATATGTTCCTTTTTGTGACAATTGAAGCATTCTATATTTGATGATGATGGTTTGTTTGAACTGAACTTCTTTTTGTTGTATCGACTAGCTTTTCATTGCTTTAAGAATTTCTTGAATCCTTTTGCAATGAATGCTAGATCTTCAACTTCATAATCTGAGATGTCTTCATCTTTTTCAATATGAAAAGCTACATTTTTCTTTTCTTCTTTTGGTCTTTTCTAGCCTGCAAGTTAGCTTCATAGGACATAAGATTTCCTATCAATTCATCTGGCTTCATGGTGGAAAGATCATTAGCTTCTTCTATTGCTAATACTTTTCCTTCCCATTCATTAGTCAGAGAATGTAGGACTGTTGAAACTACATCAAAATCAAAATATTTTTGCCCTAATCCGATAAGTGCATGATGAATGGTTTGGAACCGCGAATATATCTCATTGATTGTTTCATTCGGCTTCATTTTGAAATTGAATTTTCAACAATGCTATTTTTGCTTGTTTAACATTGTTAGTACCTTTATGAGTGGTTTTTAGCGTTTGCCAAATTTGATATGCAGTGGTACAGATACTAACACGGTTATATTCATTCTGATCTAAAGCACAAAACAACATATTTATTGCTTTTGCATTTACAGCTGCTGCCGTTTTCTCAGTCGGTGTCCATTTTGAATACTCAGTTGTTGGATTCACTATTTCTTTTTGCGTAGCATACCAAGCATCATAATTAGTTGATTGCATGTAAAATGACATACGTGTTGCCCAATAGCTATAGTTAAGACCATTGAAGAAAGGAGGTCTTTGTGTCGATTGACCTTCAGTGTAAGTGGTGTTAGTGCTACTACTTGAGTTATTTTCCACGTTACTAGAATATATCAAATAACTATGTTACGGTTATAAGATGACCGTGCTCTGATACCAATTGTAAGTGTGCGTGTGCTTGCTAATTATAATACACACAAGGATCGTGTAATATGACGAACAATACTCAAGTATGAAGTAATAGATAATCACAGAACTGTATAATAGATATGTAAATGCAGTAAAAGGAAAATCACACCAGGGATTTTTATACTGGTTCGGAGCACCGCCCTACGTTCAGTCCCAGACCTCTCTCTGGATTTTCACTAATCAACTACCTCGCTTCACCCGGAGGAAGAGGTCCACAATACCCGAGCAGCCGGCCGGGATTTCACGTCTCTTACAACACGAGGACTTCACAACTTTGCCTCTCACAACACGGAGGACTTCACACAAGATGAGTAGACTTGTAATTTGACAATGTGTGTTCTTAATAACACGAATTTTTCAATTCTTGTACAACCTTCCTATAATCTTATCCTCAAATAGAATTTGAATTCATGAAGATTCGGAAGATGATATCGTGTTTGAATCAAAAGAATAATATGTAGATTCTAGGATTCAATAGCGATATAAGAAGATTATGAGCTTTTGAATGCTTTGAATGGTCAAGAATGAAATCAGCAATAGATGGAACATATAGAAAGAAATTAGTTAATGGAATTGATGATTTCAAGTTGTATTTATAGAGGATAAAGAGTTGCAAACATTGGTGAAGAGAAATATTGAATAGAAATGATTTTTGATGAAAGGAAAAGGAAGCAACCATTGATGAATGAAGATGTCTATATGAAGAGTTGCTTTCAGTTCGAAGACCAGTCGACAGGTAAAAAATAACCAGTAGGCTGGTATTTTAATATATATATATATATATCCGTTATATACATGTGCACACGTTCATTGTGCATTTCTGCACAGAAACGGTCGACCGCACGTATTGAAACCGGTTGACCGATTTTTGGCATTATGCACAATGAATGTGCATTCATATATACACACACACATATATATAATATATATATATATATATATATTCAAACTACTGAGGTATATGATTATTTAAGGATAGATTTTAACATTTTTAACATAACTAAATTACTAAATAATCAACCTCTAACTTTCAATACCATTGAATCTCTTCTTTTTGTCGATCTTGAAACTTCTCCTTGTCATTAATCATAATGCCATGAATTCTTGATTCAACATTAACAAATCGTCCGATTGTTTATCAATATTTATTTTATATACACGCTAAAAAATTATATTCTTAACTATAAAATATTTATTCATTCCACATCACACAATCAATTTTCACAACACATCAATCAAATAAGTCATCCAAGATCTGTGGACGACGGGTGTTGGGTGCTGCTAAGCACCTCTGCATCCTAGTATATGTTTCAAACTAGACAAATAAAATAAAATAAAAGTGAGGAGTTCTCAACTTGGGGATCCACTCCGCCATTCTTTATTTCTAAATGGCTTGAATTTTGATTTGTTTTCCACCAGTTCCATCGCAATTCTTTTCACGCTGTTCATAGTAAAAAACATATTTTTATCGCTTTATCCCAATAAATAAATATCATATTTTTATTTCTACTTCCTATATTTTTACAACGTTTCTTTCTATATAAAAATTATATTTTCTACTTCTTCTATAAAGATCGAATTTTTTATTTCGTCATTCAAATAACAAAAATCATATTTTTATATCATTAAAAATCATATCTTCAAAGTGTTAAAAATCATATCTTTAAAGTGTTAAAAATCTTAACTTCATATGAGCAAAGATCAAACTTTATATTAATAAAAATCTAATCTTTACCCTAATCAAAAACCATATTCATATTCAAAGAAAAACCACGTTCATATTCAAGGAAAAACCAGTTTTTGTATCAAAGAAAAATCGATTTTTTAATCAAAGAAAAATCGGTTTTTAAATCAAAGAAAAATCAGTTTTTAATCAAAGAAAAATCAGTTTTTGAACATTAAAGAAAAACAAATTCAAAGAGAAAATTTAAAAAACTCACAGCGCATTGGTGGGGTTGCTGCGATTGAGGGGGAGGAGGAGCTCCGACGCGGCGGTGGGACCCTGGTGCGGCGGCGGTGGCGGTGGCCCTCAGGCGCGGTGGCGGCGGACTTCATCCATTTGGGGGTGTTGGAGGAAGCGTGACCACCGGAGGAAGGGGGCAGCCAGTGAGGTCGGCGATGGATGGGGGGAGAGGGGAAGGCCGCGGTCGCGCCAGCGGTGCCTGGAGGGAGGCGGCGTCGCGGTTTCCTTTCTCACGTGGCCCCCTTTTTTATTTCGAAATGAATCTGAGAATAACGAAGTGAGGGAAGAGAGAATAGAGAGTTGTCTTTATAAATTAATATATATTAAGTTATTTTAATTTTCCATAAAGTCACATTCTAATTCGAACCCCAAATCGAACCCACCGACTGTCGTCCCTAACTAATTACCCCTATTCCAATGGGATATGTTTCGCTAGCCAATTCGGCCGTTACGATCAGTTTTCATCAAAATTAAATATAAATCATTATATTGAATTTTAAACATACATTTCAATTTATTGGGGTCACAATCAGACCCTAAAAATTCCTGAAAAAATATTTCTAGCTTCGTATTGACGATACGGTCCCAACAAAACTAATTTCGTCAAATTCTGAGACCGTTAGAAAAATGACCATTTTCTGTCGATCGAAATTGACTGAAACTGTCAAGACACGTTTTACTTCGGCACGCTCACATATTGATTTAGAAAATTATGCAAATTGGAATCTAGTAATAATTTGACATTCCGGATCCAACAAAAGTGGTTTCGTCGAAAACGAAGGCCATTTGCAAAATTTCCATTTTTAAGGGCCAAAATTTCATAGCGACTATTCTGAAATTTCAACTGGGCATAACTTTTTATTCCCGCTATGAATTCGGATTCATTGGAAAGATATTTTCAAATAGATTCTAATATTTTTGGTTTTGCTAAAATCCGGTTTATTTTGAATCCTATGCGTTCATTTGAAATTTGAAATCGAATTTTCGAACTACCGCGCCATTTCCAATTCCTTTTATAATTATAAATAATTAATTATATTCTAACGTCGATTCAAATAAATATATACGTTATAATTCTATTCAAAATAAATTTTTCATCGTCATTGTTCAAAATAAACCATTTTAAATATTCAAAATTCACTAAAATTGCCAAAATAAGATTTTGAAATTGGTTCGGATTTTCCGGGTTATTACAGAAATCAAATAGTCAATTGAATTGAATATGGAAATAAGGCTTACCTCGGTTCAGTAGGATAAAATAAAATAAATTTGAAATTTGAAATTAAATAAGTAATAATGGAAATCAATCGGATGTAAATCGATTGATGTCAATGTATGTTAAACCAAGGCAAATGCAGATGGGTAAGTATCAATGTTGAATAGAATTCAAATAATTTGGTTGTTTATTATTTGGGTATTGGATTCATAAAATTCATCAAAACGGGTTAATAGGAAATCGATAAGATTTGAGGCAAGGAAATAGATCCCAGTATTAAAAATTGGAAATAAAAGCGGTTATAATGAGCTAAATTATTTAACTCTGGATTTTCATTTACATTGTAAGTTGAGATAAAGTGCAGATTCGAGACAACTATGGAGTTGATTTGTTTACAGAGACTGAGAATACCGATTGGAGATGTAGAGCAGTTAGTTGATTCGTTGCCGAATTGGAATTAATTTGCCTGACAAATAGGTAAACCTTAATATACTGATTGGAGTGATTTATTTTATACCCTGAGCTGGGTTAGCAATTTGGCTTTTGGTTTTATTTTAGAGAAGTTGAGGCCCATAGTGGCGGTTGTAGTTGTTCTGATCAAGCTGTGCAGTGTAGATGCTGGCAAAATTCTCGAAAATTTTAAAGAGACTGAATTTGTTGTGATAATAATTCAAAAATAATTATTTGAAAATAATTCAGTTCGGAGTATTCTTCTTACCTTGTAGTTTCGAGGACGAAATTCTTTTAAGGGGGAAGAATGTAACATCCCAGATTTTTCGGCCATTTAAATTTGTTTTATACATTATATTGAAAATACAATGAAATTTATGAAGTTCAGAAATATATATTTATAAATTAAATAAAAACGATCTCAAAACTCCGCGGTAATTCGAAATTTTCAATTTGAGCTTGGACTGAATATACAGGATCCGATGTAAGTCGGAATTCAGGGAAACAAGAAACGTTTGAACCGATCTGATTATATTTTTCTAACAAAGGAGAAAAATGGAAATTTTATAGTATAGATTGTCAGTAATAACTAATTCAATTTTCTAAATAGTCTCTATAGAATTTCGTTAATGATTTATTTTGCTAACGACCTCCGTATTTGACGAAATGAGTTTTTTGGAATGCGAACAATTAATTATTGCTACATTCCCAGTTTAAAACCAAATGAAGTAGTTTTGTCGGTAAGCAAAATTTAAGGGTGAACCGGGGTATAAAATATGATCTTTATAGCACAATTTTTGCAAATGGAGTCAGTTTTCATCAAAACTGGTTTCCTTGGGACCGTAACGTCAAAATATATCATGACATCCATTTTTTGAAGTTCGTGATCACTAGTGGTACGAATATTAGATGTTCAACATAGAAAGCAATAAATAACCATAGAATTTTGTAATCATACCGGATAATAAAAACAAACGCTTACTTACGTCCTAAGCTAAGAAATTATGAATCGCATGTCATACACTAAAGCAGACTTTTTTTTATTCACCTAAACTAGACAAAATGATGAATAACAGTAAGCATGGATGCACATAAAGCCAACAATAAACGTTACTACTGTTTTCTTTTAATGTATGGCGCCCCATACATATCATTTCATTGTCTGAAGTCCATCATGCATAGTAATAGACATTTCATTTCAGACTACACGGCCATCTTACCTGAAGAGAAATGGCACACCATGCCTCGCCTAAAGCCTACCTGTACCATTTTACATGAATTCGTTCTTATCTGTAGTTTCATTCTTATATATATACACACAGTTGGACTGCTTCAAACAAACAGATATTTAAAACTTAACCTTTTTCGATGTTTAGAATTACAAACAAATTAAAATCTTCATGCACTGTATATTCCTTGCGCTCCAAACATTTCGATTTCCTTGCCGTGCAAACTACTTCTACCGTGCAGACAAAGTTAGTACTTGCCAATAATGTGTCTCATACACTATCTCCCCTATATATATGTGCCAATTCTTTAACTCATTTCAAGGCAGACTCATCTCTTTTCCTCCGCAAAACCAAAGGCACGAAAGCTTTTCTTGTATCTTCCACTTCCAGTATTTAGATTTTAGATCACACCTCTTTATAACATCAAATAAAAACAACTTAAATGATGAAACGCTGAGGCCATAAGTGGAAGGCTGGTGGTCAAATCGACCTCGGGTGGAGAGATTGACGCACTCCAGGGTGGTCTGGGGCGGCAAATGGGTTCGGTTGAACATAAAATCATTTTGGAGCTTGTTGTTGCGGTTTAAGGGGAGCTTGCTGTTGTGGTTTTCAAAGGAGAAGGAAGAACGGGCGCTCGAGTTGGTGAGATAGGATCGTAGTCCGATCAGCGAGGGAAGGGGGGAGAAGAAGTAGGGTGGTGGCACGTGACGGTGTATGCATGGAACTGCATGGAAACATGTGTGGGATATTGCGTGTTTTCTGGGGACTGATGCATGCATACTTGAGAGGGAGTGAAGGAGTAAAAGGTGGGTTCTTGATTTTAAACAACAATGAGGTGTTTGAATACAGTTGCATGAAAATGGGGAAACGAGAAGTATATGCATTGACAAGAGTTGTCTGGGTTTAAGTACTTTTGCGTGATGGGAAAGGAAGGATGAGAAGAGGAAGAAGCATGGAGTGAGATCGGAGTGGAGAGGAAGAACTGACGTGGGGAAAATTGGTGAACATGGTGGAGGAGCAGTTCATGTGCGGTTTCTCTGATACAAAAATGGAAACGATGAACAGAAATCTGGTAAGTTATGATATGACTAATCCAATTTAATGGCATCTAGTTTATATTTTCCTAATGAAGTTTTTATAATATAAGTAGTTAAATAATTTAAAAAGCATATACAAGTAATAATGACAAATGGGTTAAAAACGAGTTGGCCAGTCATGTTTGCAAATCACAATTTAGTTGCATAGACAACCGAGGGTATGAGTTCGAAATTATACAAGTGGAAGGAAACTAAGTACCTAATACTAGATTATGAATATGCCAAATTTACGTGGCCACTTCAGTAGCCACTATTGTAACTATGAAACTTTTTACTCCCAAGTGTTCTCGAATCAAACAAATATATTGGACATTTATCCTTAAATGTTTTGTCTTTTATTCTTCAATTACAGTTGGAGGAATACATGAGTTATGTTAATGAGCTTAGGAAGTTTGAATTTGATTTTATAGATTTGACAAATAAGAATGTGGTAGAATTCATGGAAGAATTGAGTCTTGCGAGGTGAATATTTACCATATGATGATTTTAACTTATATGACCTAGTCCTATAACATGACCAATTGATAGGGGCTAAGTATCTTAATAATGTGATTAACGCTAATTAAATTGAAATAATTACTAATTACGTTAATAAATTATTTATTTGATGTAATAGCAAATAACATATAAATGTATGACCATAGCAGACGTTCATGGAAACAGTAGAACGTTACAGTCGGACGTGATATTTTGAAGCTGGTGGGACGAAGATGAAAGCAACTCAGATTTTCAGTTAAACTAGACATTGGTTTAATTTAGCGGAAACAAACTGTTCTGACAAGGATTGAAAAATACAGGTGAGTTCAACTCACTCAGTTTATCCCGTTTATATTTTATAAACCGGGTTTCTATTTTTTGTGAAATGTTTGTTGTTGGTTGATGATTGAATGACTGTTTGTCTATATGTTGAATTTTTTTAGATATTCACTGATTTAAATTAAACGTTGGTTTAATTTAATCAAATTAAATAGTTATTTTAACGATTAGATTCCAAACGAGGTAATGTACCTAGTTGATTACGTTTATAATAATATTAACATATTAAATAAATAATTGGTTGTTGAATGAGGGTTATAAATTGATTGTTGATTGTTATAGTTGACTGTTATTTCGGTTTATGTAACACTCCGTAATTCTGTAACACTTGGATTCACAAATCAAGGCAGAATTAAATTTTAAAATCAAAATCAAGGGAAACGGGCTCCGTATGAAGGAAGGGCTACGCCATTGCGTTCGTCTCGGAATTCTGCATGAGGTAGAGTCTGAGTTTGCGTTAATCAGACTCCGTATGAAGGAGTTATGGTCTTCAGAAGTTTCAGAATTCGATTTAAAATCCGAACAGGTCAGAAAACGAGTTCAAAATTCAAAATCGGACCCAGATTGGGCTGGGCGGGAATTTTCTGTAAAAACCCGTAACTTCCCCGTAAAGGAAAGCGTCGGATTGTTCGAGAACAAACCACAGCAGAACTCATACAGAAGAACATTTCATTGTATATTACAACAATGCATCAGATTACATGAATATACAGAGTATAAATGAATATTACACAAAAATATCAGAGATTTAAATTACATTTAAATACATAGCAGCGGAAAATAATACAATACACAACTAGAAGAGATATACGGATACAAAGCTTTTCGGATATCTTTCCAGCTGTAAACCAGGATCCTGTGAATATAAATCTGCAAAACCAAAACTACTAGCTGCCCGTGTCAAAATAAGGGCACCCAGAGTTTAGGTTAAAACAATAAACTCCAGGTCAGTCATGTGACTGGTGTGAGAACTAAAACAGTTAATCTTTATTTTTAAAGTTAGGTAAATCAAGGGACCACGCCGTATAACACGGAACGGGTTTCCTCCCAAGAATACCAGTGCATAAAACAAACAGCGCAATGCTAAATAAAGAAAAATGAAGCTGTTATAAGACCCAGGTCCCATCACACAATGCAACGCAAGCCGGAGGATAGGGTTTTTACCTTATAACAGCCAAGCATGCTTGATACGTTTAAAACACATTATTTGATACTATTATAAGTGCATAGTGTATAAAACAACTTCAAATCATAAGTATCAATCATAGGCGGCATGGGTACCATATATCATGTCGCCATACTAGTTCTACAATCAAAACCGCAAATGTCACGTATTTGGAAGTTTGGTTTCCGTCTGCGAACCGAGGCCAGGGATCGTCCTCTACCGATTCGAGACTGTCTAGCCCGAGCCTCAGGAACAGCCGCAACTGCCCCATGGAGCAACAGGGCCGGTCCACCGATGTGGATTATTATGCCTGAACACTACGTTTCCCCGCCCTTTGGGGCGTAAATGAGCCAACGAATGACTCCATCGGACCCGGATCGTCCGATCAAACCGAGGCGCCTCGCAACAGCAACAACCACACAGGTGAAAAGTATATAAATGTCAGGGCTGGTAGGTCACTGACACCACCCTAGCTAGAAAGAAACGCATGCCCTCCCTGAGGTCCTCTCCCGTTTTTGGTTCACAACCGGGGTGCGAGGCTCGCGAATTCACGTTACACAAAGTTGTGCCATACAGGCTGTGCTTTGATCATCACCACAAGACTTTGCTTTTCAACAGAAGCCTCGATCAATTGCCACTTAGGCATGCCACACAGGCAATTCACTCCATGCGTTTGAAATCCATCAATATATAACCCCTGAGCTCGTACGTCTCAGAGAAGGGCGTTAAGCAAGAGAATAAATTCTCCGCCGCCAAACAGATATATATTTAATAGAGATCAATCACACGGACTAAAATCCAATGTCAGACACACAGTCCATTTACAAGTCCGTTCTGGGTCTGAACGAAACCGGAGGCACCTAGTACCCCGCATATCCATCGATCTCCAAGTACGTCTGGACGATCACTAACTGTTTACATCTTCTTGGGTGTACAGCCCAATCAAGATCATCAGTAATCACCCAAACGACGTGAAGACTTCTGGTCTTCGACCACCGTCTTCATCTTCGACACCACGTCGAGTCAGTTATTCAGAATGGGATAAACCCGGTCTTTCTGAATAACTCGCGTATATATTATAAAAGTGTTACACAAACACAACATACGCCTCATTCCAATTCAGAATATTCTTTTATTCAAATATTCCTATACTTTGGGAAAAAGTTCCCATTAATTTTATCCAAGATAAATTCTTTAAATTTATTCTTTAATCTCCTTTGAATATCAATTCAAACTAGTCGGGATTAGCGAACCACACCGAAGTAATCATTTATTTTATTTCCCAATCCCAACCTATTCATCCCATGAAGTAAAACTGGTAATACTTCATATCTAACACCACAGTGTTATCGGTAAATTCAATTACCATTTCACGTTCAAATCTAATTAAAGATTTAACTATCGCCTGGAGTAAAACTGGTGATACTCCATTTTCGATCATTTCAATCTAATTAAAGATTCATTAAAACTCCACTTAGTTTTAATCTTTAACTGGGTTAAAGAATCAGTGCCATTCAAAACACGGTTCACGATAAACCCAAAATCACATTCCATTAATTATCGGGTTAAAGAACAAGTGTTATTTAAAACACTGTTCACGATAAACCCAAAAATCAATATCAATTCAATTCCAATTAAATATCGTTTAATTGGTACACTTCATTAAATCTAAATAAAAAGATTTAATCATTTCTCAACTGGGTTCAAGAACAGTGTTAGTGAAGACACCATTCACGACAAACCCAAATCACATTCGATATTCTATACAAGGCTCTGAATAGAAAATATATCGGCCTATATTCAATATCAAATTCTACGATTAACAAATGTCGTATTGGAAATAACGATATAAATATATATCTTTCAAATTTCCATAACACCACCTGTATAATCACGAATTCCAACATCGAAATATTCCGAAGACAATTTCGATTCAAATCCACTCCAATGCAATCATTGGAAATTCTGGTTATTTTCAAAACCCTTTTCAAATTCAATTTATTTATTTAAAAATAAATAGAATTATAATTCTAGTTCAAAACTAGTTCATTTCGATAAAAATCTATTTTTATCCTTTCAAATATGGAGTTTTTCATCCCAAATCTTCACAAATCATTTCTTATGATTTTACACAAATTATTACTATTTTTAATAATTTTATCAAGGCCCGTACAGTCGATTTCCATCAATGGCCATCGAACTGCACTTACAGCGACCTTTTTCAAATTTGATTTGGACGTAACTCCAAATCCAACCGTTAGATTTCAAATTTCTAACATTCATTAGAAATCTCTTTTCGATACGAACCCAACGGTTCCGGTTTTAGGAGAATCCGACGGTCGGATCTCCCGTAATGTCCGTTTGAAATAAATGGTCGAAATTCACGAACTGCCGCGGCGCGGCGCGTTCTATTCAGGCCATTATATTATATATATAATATATATAATATATATATCGTCGATTTCTATTTAAAACGAATTATATAAATAGTTTTAAATTCGTTTCAAAAGCAATTTCAACTTCCATTTCAATTCAAATCGAAATTGAATTCTTCTTTATAAATTCGTTTTTAAAATTCATTCCTATTCAATTTAAATTTCAATTCAATTTGAATTCGTTTTCAATTCAATTCATTTCGAAATCGTTTTCAATTCAATTCATTTCGAAATCGTTTTCAATTCAATTCATTTCGAAATCGCTTTCAATTCAATTCATTTCGAAATCGCTTTCAATTCAATTCATTTCGAAATCGCTTTCAATTCAATTCATTTCGAAATCGCTTTCAATTCAATTCATTTCGAAATCGCTTTCAATTCAATTCATTTCGAAATCGTTTTCAATTCAATTCATTTCGAAATCGTTTTCAATTCAATTCATTTCGAAATCGTTTTCAATTCAATTCATTTCGAAATCGTTTTCAATTCAATTCATTTCGAAATCGTTTTCAATTCAATTCATTTCGAAATCGTTTTCAATTCAATTCATTTCGAAATCGTTTTCAATTCAATTCATTTCGAAATCGTTTTCAATTCAATTCATTTCGAAATCGTTTTCAATTCAATTCATTTCGAAATCGTTTTCAATTCAATTCATTTCGAAATCGTTTTCAATTCAATTCATTTCGAAATCGTTTTCAATTCAATTCATTTCGAAATCGTTTTCAATTCAATTCATTTCGAAATCGTTTTCAATTCAATTCATTTCGAAATCGTTTTCAATTCAATTCATTTCGAAATCGTTTTCAATTCAATTCATTTCGAAATCGTTTTCAATTCAATTCATTTCGAAATCGTTTTCAATTCAATTCATTTCGAAATCGTTTTCAATTCAATTCATTTCGAAATCGTTTTAAATATCGTTCACGTCAAAATGGCGTCAATCTAATCAACACGGCTTCATATATTGATATTTTCAAATATTCCATTTCGAATATTTCTACTTCAAATATTTCTATTTTAAAACTGGAATGAGGCCCAATCAATTACCATACAAAATTAATTATATGGATTTTCATACAACACATGTGTATATAGCATTGAAAAATGATCAACCATCAACCAAAGTGCACTACACTGTATAAGCATCAAATAAAGATATCTAACGCTTATAACAGCATGTCAATCAATCGATCGACATATTTAATCAATCAGGATGAGTGAACTTCAAATTTTATCCCAACACCCGTGTGGGGTTTCAAACAATCAAACAAATATTTTATTCGTGCAGTTGGGCGATGTGTAAAATTTATCATCCCAATCAATGTCCTTCAAATAGGTGTACATAAACAAACCGTCCGGTTTGCAAATGAATATTTTATTTTGTTCACTTCACTATTTTCATATTCACGTTAAAAATTATATTTTTAACGATAAAACATTTTATTTCAACCTATGAATTTCTATTCAATTCATTTATTCAATAAAATGATATTTTTATTTTTCTAACATATTTTTAGAAAATTTCGGCGGCATAACGGCACGATACTAGAAACGGGACAAGACCTAGCCTTATCCCCGGTCTAGTGAAGGCCCACGCCATTCACACATCAATCAAATTCACCAAACAACCAAATTCAAATCAAATCATATAACTAAGCTATGCAACCAAACAAACAAGTCCATGGTCTGTGGACGATTGTGTCGGGTGCTACTAAGCACCGTCTGCATCCTAGTATATATATATAAATAGAAATGAAATTGAAAGGTGAGAAATTCTCACTGATAGCTATCCTAGCTCCACGGCACTTCATTGATAGAAATCTTCATCACTATCGCATCTTTGTCATCTTCGTTGCCCGGATCCTCTACATATGTAAAAATCGAATTTTGACTTCGTTATTCAATATATAAAAAAAATCGAATTTTTAGTTCGCTATTCAATATATAAAAATCGAATTTTTAGTTCGCTATTCAATATATAAAAATCGAATTTTTAGTTCGCTATTCAATATATAAAAATCGAATTTTTAGTTCGCTATTCAATATATAAAAATCTGATTTTTACTTCTAAAAGTTCAAATCCTTTCCTTTTTAAAGTTTAAATCTTTTTCTTTTGACTTAAAATTAAAATCAGTTTTAAAGTTCAAATCTTTTTTTTTTAACTTAAAATTAAAATCAGTTTTAAAGTTCAAATCTTTTTTTTTTAACTTAAAATTAAAATCAGTTTTAAAGTTCAAATCTTTTTTTTTTTACTTAAAATTAAAATCAGTTTTAAAGTTCAAATCTTTTTTTTTTTTACTTAAAATAAAAATCAGTTTTAAAGTTCAAATCTTTTTTTTTAACTTAAAATTAAAATCAGTTTTAAAGTTCAAATCTTTTTTTTTTTTTACTTAAAATTAAAATTAGTTTTAAAGTTCAAATCTTTTTTTTTTTACTTAAAATTAAAATCAGTTTTAAAGTTCAAATCTTTTTTTTTTCTAACTTAAAATTAAAATCAGTTTTAAAGTTCAAATCTTTTTTTTTTTACTTAAAATTAAAATCAGTTTTAAAGTTCAAATCTTTTTTTTTAACTTAAAATTAAAATCAGTTTTATATGCTTTTAAAAAAAATCAGAATTAAAATAAAAATAAAAATAAAATAAATAAAATAAAAAAACTTACAGAGAGGGGGGGTCGCTGCTACGAACGGGGACGGAGGGGGGGGCGGTCTGCTGGGACGCGGCGGCGAGGGGGCTGAGGGAAAGGCGGTGGCGAGGGTTGGGGCGCGGTGCGGTGGTTTGGGGGATGTCGCAGTCGGAGAAGTAGGAGTGGAGGGGGAGGAGAAGGAAGGAGGCGGCGGAAAGAGGGGGGGGGGCTTCGGCGGTGTTCCGCCTGGGGCGGCGGCGGCCTCGTGCCCTCCATTTTCCCTTTTTTTTTTTTTTTTTTTGAATTGATTTAAACGTGGGGGGGGGGGGGGGCCTGAGCGGATATAAGGAGTGGGAGATTTTTTTTATTATATAATTTATTTATTTACTTAAAAGTTGACTTTTTCATACGACCTCGAAACGAGGCCCACCGCCTGTCGTCCATAGCGTTCTACCCCTATTTCGAACACAACGGGATATGTATCGCAAGCTGATTTGTTCGTCTCAATCAGTTTCCGTTGAATTAACATTTAAATCACTATATTGAATTTTATACGTACATTTCAAATTACCGGGGTCACATACGAACTTTAAAAATTCCAGAAAAATATTTTCTAGCTTCGTATTGACGATACGGTCCTAACAAAACTAGTTTCGTCGAATTCTGAGACCGTTAGAAAAATGGCCAATTTCCAGTCGATTAAAATCAACTGAAAATGGTCAAACTCGTTTTCCTTTGCCACACTCACACATTGATTCGAAAAATTAGGAAATTTGGAATCTAGCATTAACTTTACATCACGGACCCAACAAAAGTGGTTTCGTCGAAATCCGAGGCCGTTTGCAAAATTCCCATTTTTAAGGGCCTGAATTCCATAGCGACTATTCAGAATTTTCAACTGGACATATCTTTTGATTCCCACTATGAAATCTTGATTTTTCGGATTCGTTGGAAAGATATTATCAATTAGATCCTATCATTTTTGGTTTCACTAAAATCCGGATTGTTTTGCACCCGGTACATTCAATTGAAGTTTGAAATCGAATTATCGAACTACCACGCCATTTTCAATTCTATTTATAATTATATATAAATATTTATATTCTAACGACGACGCGTATAATATATACGTTCGAACTCTATTTAAAATAAATTTCTCGTCGATATTATTTAAAATAATTCATTTTAACTAATCAAAGTTCGCTAAAATTGCCAAAATAAAAATTTTAAACTGGCCCAGATTTTCGGGTTGTCACAATCTCCCCCACTTAAAACTTTTCGTCCCCGAAAAGGAACAAAGTTGAAAGTGGTTTGATTATTCAGCTCTACGTTCGATCTGGCTTCCATTCTCCAACCTTTCAGTTTCTGAGAATTTTCAAAATTTCAAAAATTTGGCTAACACCCTAAATTTTCGAAATTTTTTGCCATAACCGCCCCTGCACCGGGAGCATCGGGGAATTTCAAATAGCTTCCCCGGTCCTTCAGATCTCAAAAAGAAAAAGAAAAAGCCAAGCGGCTAGCCAATAGGCTCATAAAATCATCATCACCCAAACAAAACAGGAAATTATGTAGTAAACATGTACCTATTTGTCGGGCAAACAAATTTTATTCTCTGCTCTAGCCTCCTTGCTATGACCTGTTCAAGGTAAGTATATGTATATGCAAACAAACGCAACCAATTTTCAATATAATTCAATATTTGGTTCTATTAGGCTAAATGGCTAAGAATTAGCAGCTAAATAAACAAACAACACAAACATCAATCAATTAGTGAATTAGAGTCTCAAATTCATAATTTGATATATATATATATATACAAAAATCAGATTTATGATGCCAAATCACAACAATAAGCCCTATCTAATTTTGGTTCTCACACCAATCAATAGGAAATATATAGAAAGTCCACTTTCGTCACTCGAACATAAATTCGGATGATGATCGATCAATCATCAGAATCACCCCCGGGCGACTAGAGTGTAATTCTATATCTATCCAGTATATTAAAACTTCAAATACACGTTTGCAAGGCGTATATGCAAAATCTTTATATACTGGACTGTCCAAATCAATATAAATAAATAATCAAATACGAATAATTGATTTTAAATTTTCAAAACAAAATTGGCTTTCATTTTAAAAATTTACTCTTCACACTCGTTCTAGGATACTACTGATCCCATCTCTAACGAGTCATTCTCATTGGATATTACTAATCCAATATCTGATGAATTCTTTCGTATGGTTCTAATGTGTCTTGTTCTCTGCTTTGTAAACCAAAGCTCTGATACCACGTGTAAAAACCCGTAACTTCCCCGTAAAGGAAAGCGTCGGATAGTTCGAGAACAGACCACAGCAGAACTCATACAGAAGAACATTTCATTGTATATTACAACAATGCATCAGATTACATGAATATACAGAGTATAAATGAATATTACACAAAAATATCAGAGATTTAAATTACATTTAAATACATAGCAGCGGAAAATAATACAATACACAACTAGAAGAGATATACGGATACAAAGCTTTTCGGATATCTTTCCAGCTGTAAACCAGGATCCTGTGAATATAAATTTGCAAAACCAAAACTACTAGCTGCCCATGTCAAAATAAGGGCACCCAGAGTTTAGGTTAAAACAATAAACTCCAGGTCAGTCATGTGACTGGTGTGAGAACTAAAACAGTTAATCTTTATTTTTAAAGTTAGGTAAATAAGGGGACCACGCCGTATAACACGGAACGGGTTTCCTCCCAAGAATACCAGTGCATAAAACAAACAGCGCAATGCTAAATAAAGAAAAATGAAGCTGTTATAAGACCCAGGTCCCATCACACAATGCAACGCAAGCCGGAGGATAGGGTTTTTACCTTATAACAGCCAAGCATGCTTGATACGTTTAAAACACATTATTTGATACTATTATAAGTGCATAGTGTATAAAACAACTTCAAATCATAAGTATCAATCATAGGCGGCATGGGTACCATATATCATGTCGCCATACTAGTTCTACAATCAAAACCGCAAATGTCACGTATTTGGAAGTTTGGTTTCCGTCTGCGAACCGAGGCCAGTGATCGTCCTCTACCGATTCGAGACTGTCTAGCCCGAGCCTCAGGAACAGCCGCAACTGCCCCATGGAGCGACAGGGCCGGTCCACCGATGTGGATTATTATGCCTGAACACTACGTTTCCCCGCCCTTTGGGGCGTAAATGAGCCAACGAATGACTCCATCGGACCCGGATCATCCGATCAAACCGAGGCGCCTCGCAACAGCAACAACCACACAGGTGAAAAGTATATAAATGTCAGGGCTGGTAGGTCACTGACACCACCCTAGCTAGAAAGAAACGCATGCCCTCCCTGAGGTCCTCTCCCGTTTTTGGTTCACAACCGGGGTGCGAGGCTCGCGAATTCACGTTACACAAAGCTGTGCCACACAGGCTGTGCTTTGATCATCACCACAAGACTTTGCTTTTCAACAGAAGCCTCGATCAATTGCCACTTAGGCATGCCACACAGGCAATTCACTCCATGCGTTTGATATCCATCAATATATAACCCCTGAGCTCGTACGTCTCAGAGAAGGGCGTTAAGCAAGAGAATAAATTCTCCGCCGCCAAACAGATATATATTTAATAGAGATCAACCACACGGACTAAAATCCAATGTCAGACACACAGTCCATTTACAAGTCCGTTCTGGGTCTGAACGAAACCGGAGGCACCTAGTACCCCGCATATCCATCGATCTCCAAGTACGTCTGGACGATCACTAACTGTTTCCATCTTCTTGGGTGTACAGCCCAATCAAGATCATCAGTAATCACCCAAACGACGTGAAGACTTCTGGTCTTCGACCACCGTCTTCATCTTCGACACCACGTCGAATCAGTTATTCAGAATGGGATAAACCCGGTCTTTCTGAATAACTCGCGTATATATTATAAAAGTGTTACACAAACACAACATACGCCTCATTCCAATTCAGAATATTCTTTTATTTAAATATTCCTATACTTTGGGAAAAAGTTCCCATTAATTTTATCCAAGATAAATTCTTTAAATTTATTCTTTAATCTCCTTTGAATATCAATTCAAACTAGTCGGGATTAGCGAACCACACCGAAGTAATCATTTATTTTATTTCTCAATCCCAACCTATTCATCCCATGAAGTAAAACTGGTAATACTTCATATCTAACACCACAGTGTTATCGGTAAATTCAATTACCATTTCACGTTCAAATCTAATTAAAGATTTAACTATCGCCTGGAGTAAAACTGGTGATACTCCATTTTCGATCATTTCAATCTAATTAAAGATTCATTAAAACTCCACTTAGTTTTAATCTTTAACTGGGTTAAAGAATCAGTGCCATTCAAAACACGGTTCACGATAAACCCAAAATCACATTCCATTAATTATCGGGTTAAAGAACAAGTGTTATTTAAAACACTGTTCACGATAAACCCAAAAATCAATATCAATTCAATTCCAATTAAATATCGTTTAATTGGTACACTTCATTAAATCTAAATAAAAAGATTTAATCATTTCTCAACTGGGTTCAAGAACAGTGTTAGTGAAGACACCATTCACGACAAACCCAAATCACATTCGATATTCTATACAAGGCTCTGAATAGAAAATATATCGGCCTATATTCAATATCAAATTCTACGATTAACAAATGTCGTATTGGAAATAACGATATAAATATATATCTTTCAAATTTCCATAACACCACCTGTATAATCACGAATTCCAACATCGAAATATTCCGAAGACAATTTCGATTCAAATCCACTCCAATGCAATCATTGGAAATTCTGGTTATTTTCAAAACCCTTTTCAAATTCAATTTATTTATTTAAAAATAAATAGAATTATAATTCTAGTTCAAAACTAGTTCATTTCGATAAAAATCTATTTTTATCCTTTCAAATATGGAGTTTTTCATCCCAAATCTTCACAAATCATTTCTTATGATTTTACACAAATTATTACTATTTTTAATAATTTTATCAAGGCCCGTACAGTCGATTTCCATCAATGGCCATCGAACTGCACTTACAGCGACCTTTTTCAAATTTGATTTGGACGTAACTCCAAATCCAACCGTTAGATTTCAAATTTCTAACATTCATTAGAAAGCTCTTTTCGATACGAACCCAACGGTTCCGGTTTTAGGAGAATCCGACGGTCGGATCTCCCGTAATGTCCGTTTGAAATAAATGGTCGAAATTCACGAACTGCCGTGGCGCGACGCGTTCTATTCAGGCCATTATATTATATATATAATATATATAATATATATATTGTCGATTTCTATTTAAAACGAATTATATAAATAGTTTTAAATTCGTTTCAAAAGCAATTTCAACTTCCATTTCAATTCAAATCGAAATTGAATTCTTCTTTATAAATTCGTTTTTAAAATTCATTCCTATTCAATTCAAATTTCAATTCATTTCGAAATCGTTTTCAATTCAATTCATTTCGAAATCGTTTTCAATTCAAATTTCAATTCATTTCGAAATCGTTTTCAATTCAATTCATTTCGAAATCGTTTTCAATTCAATTCATTTCGAAATCGCTTTCAATTCAATTCATTTCGAAATCGCTTTCAATTCAATTCATTTCGAAATCGTTTTCAATTCAGTTCATTTCGAAATCGTTTTCAATTCAATTCATTTCGAAATCGTTTTCAATTCAATTCATTTCGAAATCGTTTTCAATTCAATTCATTTCGAAATCGTTTTCAATTCAATTCATTTCGAAATCGTTTTCAATTCAATTCATTTCGAAATCGTTTTCAATTCAATTCATTTCGAAATCGTTTTCAATTCAATTCATTTCGAAATCGTTTTCAATTCAATTCATTTCGAAATCGTTTTCAATTCAATTCATTTCGAAATCGTTTTCAATTCAATTCATTTCGAAATCGTTTTCAATTCAATTCATTTCGAAATCCTTTTCAATTCAATTCATTTCGAAATCGTTTTCAATTCAATTCATTTCGAAATCGTTTTAAATATCGTTCACGTCAAAATGGCGTCAATCTAATCAACACGGCTTCATATATTGATATTTTCAAATATTCCATTTCGAATATTTCTACTTCAAATATTTCTATTTTAAAACTGGAATGAGGCCCAATCAATTACCATATAAAATTAATTATATGGATTTTCATACAACACATGTATATATAGCATTGAAAAATGATCAACCATCAACCAAAGTGCACTACACTGTATAAGCATCAAATAAAGATATCTAACGCTTATAACAGCATGTCAATCAATCGATCGACATATTTAATCAATCAGGATGAGTGAACTTCAAATTTCATCCCAACACCCGTGTGGGGTTTCAAACAATCAAACAAATATTTTATTCGTGCAGTTGGGCGATGTGTAAAATTTATCATCCCAATCAATGTCCTTCAAATAGGTGTACATAAACAAACCGTCCGGTTTGCAAATGAATATTTTATTTTGTTCACTTCACTATTTTCATATTCACGTTAAAAATTATATTTTTAACGATAAAACATTTTATTTCAACCTATGAATTTCTATTCAATTCATTTATTCAATAAAATGATATTTCTATTTTTCTAACATATTTTTAGAAAATTTCGGCGGCATAACGGCACGATACTAGAAACGGGACAAGGCCTAGCCTTATCCCCGGTCTAGTGAAGGCCCACGCCATTCACACATCAATCAAATTCACCAAACAGCCAAATTCAAATCAAATCATATAACTAAGCTATGCAACCAAACAAACAAGTCCATGGTCTGTGGACGATTGTGTCGGGTGCTACTAAGCACCGTCTGCATCCTAGTATATATATATAAATAGAAATGAAATTGAAAGGTGAGAAATTCTCACTGATAGCTATCCTAGCTCCACGGCACTTCATTGATAGAAATCTTCATCACTATCGCATCTTTGTCATTTTCGTTGCCCGGATCCTCTACATATGTAAAAATCGAATTTTGACTTCGTTATTCAATATATAAAAAAAATCGAATTTTTAGTTCGCTATTCAATATATAAAAATCGAATTTTTAGTTCGCTATTCAATATATAAAAATCGAATTTTTAGTTCGCTATTCAATATATAAAAATCGAATTTTTAGTTCGCTATTCAATATATAAAAATCTGATTTTTACTTCTAAAAGTTCAAATCCTTTCCTTTTTAAAGTTTAAATCTTTTTCTTTTGACTTAAAATTAAAATCAGTTTTAAAGTTCAAATCTTTTTTTTTTAACTTAAAATTAAAATCAATTTTAAAGTTCAAATCTTTTTTTTTAACTTAAAATTAAAATCAGTTTTAAAGTTCAAATCTTTTTTTTTTTTACTTAAAATTAAAATCAGTTTTAAAGTTCAAATCTTTTTTTTTTTTTACTTAAAATTAAAATCAGTTTTAAAGTTCAAATCTTTTTTTTTTTTTACTTAAAATTAAAATCAGTTTTAAAGTTCAAATCTTTTTTTTTTTACTTAAAATTAAAATCAGTTTTAAAGTTCAAATCTTTTTTTTTTTAACTTAAAATTAAAATCAGTTTTAAAGTTCAAATCTTTTTTTTTTTACTTAAAATTAAAATCAGTTTTAAAGTTCAAATCTTTTTTTTTAACTTTAAATTAAAATCAGTTTTATATGCTTTTAAAAAAATCAGAATTAAAATAAAAATAAAAATAAAATAAATAAAATAAAAAAACTTACAGAGAGGGGGGGTCGCTGCTACGAACGGGGACGGAGGGGGGGTGGTCTGCTGGGACGCGGCGGCGAGGGGGCTGAGGGAAAGGCGGTGGCGAGGGTTGGGGCGCGGTGCGGTGGTCTGGGGGATGTCGCAGTCGGAGAAGAAGGAGTGGAGGGGGAGGAGAAGGAAGGAGGCGGCGGAAAGAGGGGGGGCTTCGGCGGTGTTCCGCCTGGGGCGGCGGCGGCCTCGCGCCCTCCATTTTCCTTTTTTTTTTTTTGAATTGATTTAAACGTGGGGGGGGGGGGGCTGAGCGGATATAAGGAGAGGGAGATATTTTTTTTATTATATAATTTATTTATTTACTTAAAAGTTGACTTTTTCATACGACCTCGAAACGAGGCCCACCGCCTGTCGTCCATAGCGTTCTACCCCTATTTCGAACACAACGGGATATGTATCCCAAGCTGATTTGTTCGTCTCAATCAGTTTCCGTTGAATTTACATTTAAATCACTATATTGAATTTTATACGTACATTTCAAATTACCGGGGTCACATACGAACTTTAAAAATTCCAGAAAAATATTTTCTAGCTTCGTATTGACGATACGGTCCTAACAAAACTAGTTTCGTCGAATTCTGAGACCGTTAGAAAAATGGCCAATTTCCAGTCGATTAAAATCAACTGAAAATGGTCAAACGCGTTTTCCTTTGCCACACTCACACATTGATTCGAAAAATTAGGAAATTTGGAATCTAGCATTAACTTTACATCACGGACCCAACAAAAGTGGTTTCGTCGAAATCCGAGGCCGTTTGCAAAATTCCCATTTTTAAGGGCCTGAATTCCATAGCGACTATACAGAATTTTCAACTGGACATATCTTTTGATTCCCGCTATGAAATCTTGATTTTTCGGATTTGTTGGAAAGATATTATCAATTAGATCCTATCATTTTTGGTTTCACTAAAATCCGGATTGTTTTGCACCCGGTACATTCAATTGAAGTTTGAAATCGAATTATCGAACTACCGCGCCATTTTCAATTCTATTTATAATTATATATAAATATTTATATTCTAACGACGACGCGTATAATATATACGTTCGAACTCTATTCAAAATAAATTTCTCGTCGATATTATTTAAAATAATTCATTTTAACTAATCAAAGTTCGCTAAAATTGCCAAAATAAAAATTTTAAACTGGCCCAGATTTTCGGGTTGTCACATTTTCCCGCCCAAGACCCAGGTCGACTGGGTAGTCGACCTAGGGGTCGAACCAGATCTGCAGTCTGGTTCGTTTTTCTGTATCCGGACGCCATTCTGACCAGATTCGTTGACTTCTACACTTTATAAAAAGCCTTAGTCTCCTCTATTCACAATTCTTTTCTATCCTTATGCTGCCTCTGAGAAAATGTATAAATAAATAAAAATAAGAAAATAATACAAAAATCCAAGACAAGGTTATGCTGCTCAAGTTTGTCAAGAAGAGATTCGAATCAAGATTAAAGCTTCAAGATAAGAATCAAAGGCCAACTCAAATGGTTTCGAGCAACGTCACACGAATCATAGCAACGCCATCTTTCTATTCTAATCTAATCTCTGTAAGTCAGTTACTTTTTATATTTGAACGTTTTCTCTATTCGTGACATGAAATTAAAGGAATAAAAGAATATGTCAAATCTTTCTATTCGAATCAGTGCTTATATCTTTGGACCTAATTAAGAACTGTTATGATTCGATGACCAACAAGACTGTGACTATGAAACTATGGACCTTAAAATCATATTATGCCTCTTTGACTATGAACATTGCCTATGACTATGAACATTGCCTATGACTGTGACTGTGACTATGAGAATTATTTCCTTGACTATGAACACAAGCCTATGCCTTTGATTAGGAAACATAAACTATTGCCTATGGCATAACAAGGACAACTGTGATCAAACACCTATGAATCATGACTAGGAAAGTGTTGCTTAAGTTTTGTGACTATGGAATTGGGTCTAAACATGATTATCTACTCTGTCTATTCTTGGTTTTCTTGGGTTTTAGATCTTGGGAATTTACCTATTAAGTTAGGTCTACCAATGCTCTTGAACCTACGTCGTTATTCAACCCTTTTTATGTCATAAGATTTTCAGACCTATAGGCTTTCGATGTTTTAGATCAATTTCAGTGGAATTCGTTAGGTCTGTAATAAGTAAATTATCATTTTATGCCAGTTATTATGTCTATCTTTTTCATAGCATCTTTGGTTCATTCCCTATTTTCTACGAATCTAGATTTATCTATAATCTGGATTGAATCACGATTATACGAACGGTGGGAATACGATTTGGGCAAAATATGAAATTTACTAAAAACGTAGTTATAAACTTGGAAATTGGCATAAATTGGGAACATGTATTATGGCATGTTCGTAGAAATGCAAATTGGATAAATTTGACATGAATTTTAGGATGTGTAATTCGAATCTAGTATTGACTTGTAAATCTAGCATTTACATGAATTGTGAACTAGAATAATAAGTCTAGTTTGACATGAACGGTAATTAGAATGTTAAATCAGAATTGGATTAGCTAATTTGGCATGATAGTATATTGGCATAAATTTGAAATTGGCCATAATTGGGAGTACTTGTCAGGTTTAGCAAAATTATGGTTAGTGGCACTAAATTTGGTATAGTTTACATACCAAAAAGCATAAATATAATATAGAGGGGAAAATGGGCCATAAGAATAAATGTTGACAATTTACATTAAAAGAGTAATTAGGAGATAAGTAAATTAGGAATAATTTACTTATAGAATTTGTCCTAAATGAGAAAATGTAAATTTAGACAAATTAAAGGTTTATTAACGACATCTCTTTCAATAACACACCAAAAAGTTCTAGGGTGACAGAGAGGATAGTGTCTAGGCTTGGGTTTGGAAAATACAAGTTTCCTGCTCTCCCTGGCTATCCCTAACTGATCCGACGGACGGGATGGTTACCTTCAAAACCTAATTTGAAAATTAATCGAAACCCTTTGAATTTAGAAAACACGAATATGCCTAACCCGAGGTTAGACTGAGTTGCGATGTAAACCTGCCCGGAACCAACTGGCACATCCAGTATTCGCAACAATATCTGTCTAATGTGAGTGGTCGTGGCTTTAATTTATTTAGTTAAAGCTAAAACAAGAATGGTAGGGTTAAGTTAACTAAGACACTTAACCAATTCAACATGATAACCAGACCGGTGGGTGGGGTTAGGTTCATACTGACACTTAACACAGTTAAGCTAGAATGGAGGGCTAAGTCCATAAGGACACTTAACCAAACTTAACATGGTAACAAGACAAGATTTGTAGGGGTTAAGTAACTAGGAAAACACTTAGCCAAATTAACATGTTAACTAGACTAGAAGGTGGGGTTAAGTAAAGTTAATACACTTAGCCAAATTAACATGTTAACTAGACTTGAGGTTGGGGTTAAGTAAAATACACTTAGCCAATTTGATATGTTAGCTGGACTAGATTGTAGGGTTAAGTAAATTTGAGCACTTAACCATCAGATTGTGATAAAGGAATAGGGTTAAGTCTAAAACATGAAGGGATAATACTTAACCATTAATAACATGTTAGTTAAAACAGACGGGCAAGGTTAAGTTAATAAGGAACACTTAACCGATACAGGATGAATGGGTAGGGTTAAGTAATAAGAAATACTTAACCAATATAACTTGGTTTGTGGTAGGGTTAAGTCAACATGAATTACTGATAACACTTAACCAGTTTAACAGGATAATAAAGAGGGTTAAGTTAGCTTGAATTGACTAATGACACTTAACCAATCCAAATTGACGGGAAGGAGAACTAAGTAGTAAACCTTAGTTAAAAGGAACTAAGTAGTAAACCTTAGTTAAGAAAACAACGATTCTAAAAACTAAGTGGTAAACCTTAGTTAGTAGAACTAAGTAGTAATTCTTAGTATAACACGGGAAGGAGCGAACGTTCGTCTGATTAAAACGAAGGCTCCAACGAATTGGGTTACGAAGCCCGAGGCTTCGAGGGGACGTGAGGGTACTCTTGGTATCCCTCTGTGTGGCTGCAGATGATCCTCCTGGACTCACAGAGGTTAAGGTCTGCGGTAGAAGAACCAAGGGTATGCCTTGGTTGCAAAATATGGCAACCTAAAGACTAGGATGGACCAGCGTGATTCGGCGAGAAACCGGTAGCCCTGTGATAGCAACTCGTCGTCTACCATCCATCTTGAGTCAGTCGAGATACGTGAAGCGGAAAGGCGGAGAACTCCAAAAGACCATATACTTGCTATCTAGTTATGGGTGAGGATGGCCATAGGTTAGTGGGGCATAGGGGGCCTGCGTATAGTTTTCATTTTTCAAGGTGTGCCTTTCATTAGTTGAGGGAGGGGTCGAGTGGGACCATAGCCACTGGAATAAAAATAGACCTTAACATCTGCATCGGCAGATATCTGAAAGCTCCCGACCGAGTTCTGTGTTTCTTGATTTGCCCTGCCACAGGACTCGGGCCGCACATTACAGGACATGTACATCTAGACAAGCGATAACGATTCGCGATACATGCGTGGGGAAGTATAGGAACATATACCGCTCTAGGTAGTGTGTCCTAGACTTGGGGGCATCGTTCGACAGGTAGCATAATCCCTAGTTGGACTAGGTGGCATAAACCCTGAATCCGAGAAGTGTTCAGCAGATAGCGTAAACGCTAGTTGAATCTACAAAGCACTTGATAAAAAACCCTAGATTAGATCTAGGTAATAAATAATAAATGTATGCCTGAAGGCAGTGGAAACTACAAGGATTGGGATCACGTTATCGTTACTAGTTGGGACACTAGTTAGGTGGTGTAGAGATATAGAAACCAGTATAACAAGGAAATAGCGAAACGGAGAAGGTGGTAGAGCATATCCAATTTATCTTATCTTAGCATGTCTTCTGATTATCTTGTCTAATCTTGCTGATCCTATCATCATGGTGTTATCTTGTACTCAGTTAATTCATGTCGTTTTGTTTTTACATGTTCACATGCTAGAAGTTACTGAACTTACTCAGGCTTTATGTCTGACTCTGTTTTCCTTTCGTCTTCTTTTCTTCCGTCCCCCCCCAAGGTTGTGAAGAAGGAAATAGTATAGCTCAGGTTAAGTTGGGTTGTCACTCTTTCCCAGCTTGAAGATTTGTTGAAGTTTTGCTTGGATTCTCTTTTCAGATGCTATGGCTGGCTCTTGCTACATTGGGGAATATAAATGTTGTTTTATGCTTCTTTATTTTGTAAGACAGATGATACTCTGATATTATAAAGAAATCGTTGTACAAACTATTTTATCAATAAAGCAAAGTTTTATTTTCCGTTGTTGTAATTTTTGTCTGTCTTGTAATTTATATGCATCTTTTACCCTAAATGCTCCACAGAACTTAGTGCATTCCCTTTGTGAGTGACACTAACGGATGTGGGGTGTTACACGTGGTATCAGAGCTGAAGGTTACCGGATCAGATAAAAGATTTGAAAAATTGTTTTCAAACGGTTTAAAAGAAGCATTTTTAAAAGAAAAGATTTGTTTTAAAGGCATAATCCCCAAAAGCCATATGCACTATCTTTTGATCCTCTGCTTGAATCCTTGTTTCCTTCTTTCTTGAGTCTCTGGGGCTCCCGACTTTCTGGGAGGTAACCTCGTCGAAGGGCAAAGTAGTGCCCGACTTCCATCTATAACCGTAGTAGTTTCACCTGCGGCTAGTTTTCTTTCAAGCTTATAGGGTTTTCTGTACGATGGAAGCAGCTTTCGAGAGATTCGTCAACATGGTTACACACGAAAGGGGATGAGGAGTTTGGCTAAGGAGCACAACCCTAGGATGAGAAATTCATGGATGTAGATTTAGCTTACGAAGGAGGAAGAAATTATAAAACCTAAGACAAGAGGAAGTATCTTTACTAGGGTATGATAGGGCATATAATTAAGGACAAGGGCAGGAACGAGGAACAAGATTTTCAGAAGGGCAAGTACATACTTTCACCACCAAGCGTACCTAGGAGAAAGGTAGTGAAGTTCTGTTGGAAAAGTCTAGTATTGTTGTTCGTACTCTTTCCTTTGCTTTTAGCGCTTCACATTTGTTCATATCCACTTCCATAGTTAAGTCTCTACACCATAGTACTTGTATAATAGAAAGATCCCACTAGAGTCTCAAACCCAATTGGTGGTCCGACCAGTTTATTTTTTTAGTAGGGATTTGAGAATAGCTATCGAGTTTGCTTATATCATCTCACGTAAATCGTCTAAATTCGGAGGAGATATTCCTTGGGTGCTTGTCTGATATTGGTTTAGGCCTTTGGGGCTTGTACTTGAGGAATGTCGAGTTCGACTAGGATGGTTTGCGTGAGAGATGAATAGTTGTTACAGGCACTCTAAAAAGCACGTAGTGACCTTTTGACCCTCATAGTTATGGCGTGATGGATAAGCTAAGAGGAGAGACCTCAAACCATCTTGGTATGTACACTTGGTATCATAGTTAACATCTGTTTATTTTGGAAATGGAGGTCAGAAACTTCACAATCGTGAAGTTAAATTAGTTAAGATACAGTGGAGTAAAGCTCAAGAAGGCTAGATACTAGCATCATACCCTTTTCCTTAAGGGTGCATCCTTGATTTCTTTTTTTAGGAGCTTTACGCATAATTGTTTCTCTCTTTCCAAAGTATATCCTCTAGGTCGTATCTTCGATCCTTAGGTAGAAGCCAATGGATGTAAACATGTGTTTGAAACATGTTATGGTTGATGGTTACAAGTGGTTGCAAATGGTTGCTCGCGGATGCATATGCATACGTATTAGGCACTAGATCAGTTCAGATGCTTTCATATTGCATTTACAGATATGTATTTGTTTGTAAGTTGAACTTGATATGTTATCATATGGATGTTGCATATGGATGAATGGCTGTGCACACATGTAGTATTTACATAACTAGGGATGCTTGCATACATGATTGGACGCATGGCACTGACATGATTCACATTAAGGATGTCAACTGAATTAGTAGACCGCCTGATTTTGCATTAGATAAAGACATACACACACACTATGCATATGAACATGAAAGCATAAGATATCTTTTAAGGACAATGAATGCCTGTGATTGAATGGTTGAGTAGATGGGTGATTTGATGGTAGGACACATTCTTCCTAACTTGAAGATTTCGGGGACGAAATCATTTTAAGTGGGGAAGAATGTAACACCCCGTAATTCTGTAACACTAGGATTCACAAATCAGGGCAGAATTAAATTTTAAAATCAAAATCAAGAGAAACGGGTTGCGCCATTGCGTTCGTCTCGGAATTCTGCATGAGATAGAGTCCGAGTTTGCGTTAATCGGACTCCGTATGAAGGAGTTATGGTCTTCAGAAGTTTCAGAATTCGATTTAAAATTCGAACAGGTCAGAAAACGAGTTCAAAATTCAAAATCGGACCCAAATTGGGCTGGGCAGGGATTTTCCCGCCCAAGACCCAGGTCGACTGGGTAGTCGACCTGGGGCACCCAGGTCGACTGGGTAGTCGACCTGGGGGTCGACCTCCCTGCTTTTTCCAGATCTGCAGTCTGGTTCGTTTTTTTGTATCCGGACGACATTCTGACCAGATTCGTTGACTTCTACACTATATAAACAGCCTTAGTCTCCTTTTCTATTCACAATTCTTTTCTATCCTTATGTTGCCTCTAAGAAAATGTATAAATAAATAAAAATAAGAAAATAATACGAAAATCCAAGACAAGGTTATGCTGCTCAAGTTTGTCAAGAAGAGATTCGAATCAAGATTAAAGCTTCAAGATAAGAATCAAAGGCCAACTCAAACGGATTTGAGCAACGTCACACGAATCATAGCAAAGCCATCTTTCTATTCTAATCTAATCTCTGTAAGTCAGTTACTTTTTAGATTTGAACGTTTTCTCTATTTGTGACATGAAATTAAAGGAATAAAAGAATATGCCAAATCTTTCTATTCGAATCAGTGCTTATATCTTTGGACCTAATTAAGAACTGTTATGATTCGATGACCAATAAAACTGTGACTATGAAACTATGGACCTTAAAATCATATGCCTCTTTGACTATGAACATTGCCTATGACTATGAACATTGCCTATGACTGTGACTGTGACTATGAGAATTATTTCCTTGACTATGAACACAAACCTATGCCTTTGATTAGGAAACATAAACTAATGTCTATGACATAACAAGGACAACTGTGATCAAACACCTATGATTCATGACTAGGAAAGTGTTGCTTAAGTTTTGTGACCGTGGAATTGGGTCTAAACCTGATTATCTACTCTGTCTATTCTTGGTTTTCTTTGGTTTTAGATCTTGGGAATTTACCTATTAAGTTAGGTCTACCCATGCTCTTGAACCTACGTCGTTATTCAACCCTTTTCATGCCATAAGATTTTTAGACCTATAGGCTTTCGATGTTTTAGATCAATTTCAATGGAATTCGTTAGGTCTGTAATTAGTAAATTATCATTTTATGCCAGTTATTATGTCTATCTTTTTCATAGCATCTTTGGTTCATTCCCTATTTTCTACGAATCTAGATTTATCTATAATCTAGATTGAATCACGATTATACGAACGGTGGGAATACGATTTGGGCAAAATATGAAATTTACTAAAAACGTAGTTATAAACTTGGAAATTGGCATAAATTGGGAATATGTATTATGGCATGTTCATAGAAATGCAAATTGGATAAATTTGACATGAATTATAGGATGTGTAATTCGAATCTAGTATTGACTTGTAAATCTAGCATTTACATGAATTGTGAACTAGAATAATAAGTCTAGTTTGACATGAACGGTAATTAGAATGTTAAATCAGAATTGGATTAGCTAATTTGGCATGATAGTATATTGGTATAAATTTGAAATTGGCCATAATTGGGAGTACTTGTCAGGTTTAGCAAAATTATGGTTAGTGACACTAAATTTGGTATAGTTTACATACCAAAAAGCATAAATATGATATAGAGGGGAAAATGGGCCATAAGAATAAATGTTGACAATTTACATTAAAAGAGTAATTAGGAGATAAGTAAATTAGGAATAATTTACTTATAGAATTTGTCCTAAATGAAAAAATGTAAATTTAGACAAATTAAAGGTTTATTAACGACATCTCTTTTAATAACACACCAGAAAGTTCTAGGGTGACAGAGAGGATAGTGTCTAGGCTTGGGTTTGGAAAATACAAGTTTCCTGCTCTCCCTGGCTATCCCTAACTGATCCAACGGACGGGATGGTTACTTTCAAAACCTGATTTGAAAATTAATCGAAACCCTTTGAATTTAGAAAACACGAATATGCCTAACCCGAGGTTAGACTGAGTTGCGATGTAAACCTGCCCGGAACCAACCGGCACATCCAGTATTCGCAACAATATCTGCCTAATGTGAGTGGTCGCGGCTTTAATTTATTTAGTTAAAGCTAGAACAAGAATGGTAGGGTTAAGTTAACTAAGACACTTAACCAATTCAACATGATAACCAGACCGGTGGGTGGGGTTAGGTTCATACTGACACTTAACACAATTAAGCTAGAATGGAGGGCTAAGTCCATAGGGACACTTAACCAAACTTAACACGGTAACAAGACAAGATTTGTAAGGGTTAAGTAACTAGGAAAACACTTAGCCAAATTAACATGTTAACTAGACTAGAAGGTGGGGTTAAGTAAAGTTAATACACTTAGCCAAATTAACATGTTAACTAGACTAGAGGTTGGGGTTAAGTAAAATACACTTAGCCAATTTGATATGTTAGCTGGACTAGACTGTAGGGTTAAGTAAACTTGAGCACTTAACCATCAGATTGCGATAAAGGAATAGGGTTAAGTCTAAAACATGAAGGGATATTACTTAACCATTAATAACATGTTAGTTAAAACAGACGGGCAAGGTTAAGTTAATAAGGAACACTTAACCGATACAGGATGAATGGGTAGGGTTAAGTAATAAGAAATATTTAACCAATATAACTTGGTTTGTGGTAGGGTTAAGTCAACATGAATTACTGATAACACTTAACCAGTTTAACCGGATAATGAAGAGGGTTAAGTTAGCTTGAATTGACTAATGACACTTAACCAATCCAAATTGACGGGAAGGAGAACTAAGTAGTAAACCTTAGTTAAAAGGAACTAAGTAGTAAACCTTAGTTAAGAAAACAACGATTCTGGAAACTAAGTGGTAAACCTTAGTTAGTAGAACTAAGTAGTAATTCTTAGTATAACACGGGAAGGAGCGAACGTCCGTCTGATTAAAACGAAGGCTCCAACGAATTTGGTTACGAAGCCCGAGGCTTCGAGGGGACGTGAGGGTACTCTTGGTATCCCTCTGTGAGGCTGCAGATGATCCTCCTGGGCTCACAGAGGTTAAGGTCTGCGGTAGAAGAACCAAGGGTATGCCTGGTTGCAAAATATGGCAACCTAAAGACTAGGATGGACCAGCGTGATTCGGCGAGAAACCGGTAGCCCTGTGATAGCAACTCTTCGTCTACCATCCATCTTGAGTCAGTCGAGATACGTGAAGCGGAAAGGCGGAGAACTCCAAAAGACCATATACTTGCTATCTAGTTATGGGTGAGGATGGCCATAGGTTAGTGGGGCATAGGGGGCCAGCGTATAGTTCTCATTTTTCAAGGTGTGCCTTTCATTAGTTGAGGGAGGGGTCGAGTGGGACCATAGCCACTGGAATAAAAACAGACCTTAGCATCTGCATCGGCAGATATCTGAAAGCTCCCGACCGAGTTCTGTGTTTCTTGATTTGCCCTGCCACAGGACTCGGGCCGCACATTACAGGACATGTGCATCTAGACAAGTGATAACGATTCGCGATACATGCATGGGGAAGTATAGGAACATATACCGCTCTAGGTAGTGTGTCCTAGACTTGGGGGCATCGTTAGATAGGTAGCATAATCCCTAGTAGGACTAGGTGGCATAAACCCTGAATCCGAGAAGCGTTCAGCAGATAGCGTAAACGCTAGTTGAATCTAGAAAGAACTTGATAGAAAACCCTAGATTAGATCTAGGTAATAAATAATAAATGTATGCCTGAAGGCAGTGGAAACTACAGGGATTGGGATCACGTTATCGTTACTAGTTGGGACACTAGTTAGGTGGTGCAGAGATATAGAAACCAGTATAACAAGGAAATAGCGAAACGGAGAAGGTGGTAGAGCCTATCCAGTTTATCTTATCTTAGCATGTCTTGTGATTATCTTGTCTAATCTTGCTGATCCTATCATCATGGTGTTATCTTGTATTCAGTTAATTCATGTCGTTTTGTTTTTCCATGTTCACATGCTAGAAGTTACTGAACTTACTCGGGCTTTATGTCTGACTCTGTTTTCCTTTCGTCTTCTTTTCTTCCGTCCCCCCCCAGGTTGTAAAGAAGGGAATAGTATAGCTCAGGTTAAGTTGGGTTGTCACTCTTTCCCAGCTTGAAGATTTGTCGAAGTTTTGCTTGGATTCTCTTTTCAGATGCTATGGCTGGCTCTTGCTACATTGGGGAATATAAATGTTGTTTTATGCTTCTTTATTTTGTAAGACAGATGATACTCTGATATTATAAAGAAATCGTCGTACAAACTATTTTATCAATAAAGCAAAGTTTTATTTTCCGCTGTTGTAATTTTTGTCTGTCTTGTAATTTATCTGCATCTTTTACCCTAAATGTTCCACAGAACATAGTGCATTCCCTTTATGAGTGACACTAACAGATGTGGGGTGTTACAGTTTACCATGAAAATTATATTGTTGTAACCCATTGTGATTAGGGAAGGACGGGTTAGAGGGATCCAACCGGATTCCTCAAATATGTTGTTTATATTCATATTATATTATATGAACTATTAAATCTGTATGATTGAATGTTGATTGATTGTTAATCGTTGAATAAAAATTCAATAAATTGTTTGTTATTAACCAATAGATGTATTGGTTGAGTAGTTGGCAACGGTTAGCCTAAAATGAACCATTTTATGAACATTGATTTACTGTTAGGTAGATCGATGGAGATAAGGTTATAAGAATTTACTTATAACCAAAACGGATTTTTGAAATCTATTTTTATATAGATTATTTGAATAATGGTCTATTAAAGAAAATAGATAAATATCTTTATCTAGTAATTATAAACTGAATATATAAAGCAAATTCCTATGTTGGTGAATTTTATAAACAGATGAGTAGGGATTATCCAAATAACTAAAGTTTGGATAAGTTATCCCAATTTAATAATGAAATGTGATTATTTAATTGGACGGTTAATTAAATGGAAACTAATATTAAGAAAAAAGGAATAATGGATTTGGTTAACGGATTAACCTGGTTTTGAGATAATTAAGTAAATTGCTTGAACGCGGATAGATTATTAAAAACAAATTATTAGAATGTTAATTATTATTAAAGTAAATTATTATTTTAGAACAACCTTTAATGGAAATTAACTATTTTATTAATAGTTAATGATTAAGTAAACTTTTAAATGAAAAGGAGTTGAATATAATTTTTGAGGCAATGATTTGGTAGCCGGGACTCAATTAATAGAGCCAGTTATGATATTAAATTAAAAACGGTTTTCATTAAGTTTTACTCATATTTATGAGTTGGATTTTTAATTTAATTCCTAAATGAATTCTATAAAAAAGAAATGTTTTAAACAAGATCAAATTTGAATCGAAATCGAACGGAAGTAAGAGAACTGGTGTTGAGTATAAAAGTGAGGATCTGACAATATGATTTAGAGACAAATGTTTTAGAAATGAAATGGAGGTTAGGGAAAACAAACTAAGATAAGTGGTTTTAAAAGAGGTTATACGATAAGTCGAACTTTGGAATGGGTAGTGGAATGTGGGATTCGTTGATAAACTTTTATTTATTCCGAAGAAAAAAATGTTGTCGTCTCAAGGTCTGAGAGGTAATAAAAATACCCCAATTTGTAACGAATTCATGATTACCCATGGATGATATTAGTTTAGAAACATGGGCAGTTGGGGGAGTTAAAATTAGTGTTTCCGTAAAGAATATCATGAATGATAATTCAAAGAATTATAAGTAAATAAACTGATTTGGAAATAAGAATTGAAAAGCGACATTCCAACTAGTTGGAAGATTTAGAAATCTAATTAATGATTGTTTTTACTAAAGAGGCCAACTAACGCTATATACTGGACCAAGGAACGCATTTTATTTTCTATGGATGATGGTTGTTTATTTTGATAGTTAAAACACAGACTATCAAAATCGGGCCAAGTCGATTGTTGGTATGGAAAGACCGGGATCGAATTTATATTCGAAAACCATTCCAACCAGCACATACGTAACGTTGAAGATGCTGATGAAGATGGAGCAACTAAAGACCATGGATCTTCATAAGCGGAAGCATTACTTGTCGAACATTCTCTGGATTGCAACCAGAGGTTGTCTGATGTGATTCCGTCGTGAGTGGGATTTTGCGGATTGCAAGGACTACTCGCTACTGATCCTTTGGATGCGGTAAGAGAGTGCCTTCGGTTCATCCTGTTCCTGGATGACTTATATGGACGAATGTCTGACAGAGTATTTCCAGAAAACAATGTATGTTGATTTTTACAAATATATCGAGCGGTGGAAAAGGTGGGCACTTCTTTTAAACCCAGAGTATATTTGTGGACATCAATTAGTGATTTGACGGATCTGACAATGTGGCATTCAAAGTAAATAATGATCAGATGTTCTAAAGGGAAATTCTAGCCTCAAGTCTCAAAACTGGAAAATGACAAAAATCGGGCAGGCAGCATGGCTATGTGGGTCGCTTCCATTAGGGTATATAATCACCTATCTAGAGAAATTCCTTTTACTTCTTTAATCTATTTTGATGTTATCCCTTTCAGGAAGTAGTAGTTTGAGCCCAACCGTTGGTGATATTCATTCGATACACTCAAGCGAAATGAGTGGTCGGTCATGTGTAGGCCGGGTTGCAAGACGTTCTTGTTGAACCCAATGTATTCCCCTCTAGAGATACACTATTGGCAGATGGTCCTATACCTTGTCATAGTCGGAATCCAATCTCCAATAAGAGCCCGCGGTTTTGATTATATACTATATATGTGGAGCGTGAGATGCAAATGTTCCGCTAGAATTCTAATTACTTGTATTTAGCCACTATCATAATATCAGAATATAGATACTGATTTCAAAAATGTTTTGGGTTATCGTAAGGTAAAAACCGTTCGTATTTATGTGTGTATTTGGTCTTACGATTATCCTTTTCTTTCGAAAAGATTTTTGAACTTTAAAATCAAGTTGGATGATCCCCCTTAATATTGTGCGAGTTTTTCTCACTCTGGTTCACCAAACTAACCCGGTGTTTGTAAATGCTCGGGTTAGACCAGGTTGTACATGTTCAGGTTGTCGAATGTGGTGAAGAGACGAGCTGGAAGGGTTCAGATTTATGATATTATATAGCTACTATTCTGCTGTGTGTTTTATATGAGGACAGGTTATTATAACTATCCAGTGGTGTTGATGTACTCTGATATTGTAAGTATTTTTAAAAACTCTCAGTAAAGATTTATTTCTGTATTATATTTTATTTCGCTGCGATGTGAGACTTTGATTCTGTGTTGTGTTGTTTCTTCTTCTTCTATCCTAATATTTCTTTCTTTCTTATCTCACCCTCTAATTTCTTTCTAATAACGTATCCAGTGTTTTCGATGTTTGGAAGATCGGCATGGGACACATAATTGTATTTTTGTTGAGTTTAGGGGCCGAAAATCCTTGGGTCGTTACACTTTCTCAAAAGTAAAAATTTTAGGGAAATAAGAATTGATTACTTCTATCCAATATTGTAAAATTTATCTTAAATCCATGCAACATACATTTCTAATTCAATTATTCATGCCTTCTCTTTTCTATCTCACTGGCTTAACCCCACAATTTGCTTACACACCTTATGCTTTTGGATAAAATCTTTATACTTTCTTAAAAAATATTTTAATGCCAAAATCAATAACTTTCCAAAAACTTTAAACTTTTAAATTAGAAACTTGAAAACTCTTTTAGAAATATTTTCCTTTACCTATTTCTACTTCAAGTTCTTCTAAAAGTTTAATTATGGGACTGGGTATAAGACATTCTCCAAACTCACACTTTTCTTAATTTCTTGCATGAAATAAATTTACTTCCTTACTAATCCTCAAGCAAACTTTCCAAACTACGAGTCGCTCCCAACTCTTGTGCTACCCATGCGCAGACCATATATATATATATATATATATATATATATATTCCTAATCCATTCATTTTTCAAACTCACGGCCTTGTTACCCACCCACAATTTGAAACTACCGTCCATTTCCTAGTACCGACACATGAACTTTCCCATTAATAATCAAATCTACCATACACCCCGTACCATGGTTAAGCCATAACTTACTCTTTTGTGACCCTTCACAATCCTAACAATGACGTACGAACTAATTACTCAATGCTTTACATGTGGGGTTTTCTCAAAAGTAAGTCTCTCTCGTGGATCTAGGTACAAATATATATATATATATAATATTCATATTTTTAAAATACAAATACGTCACTCACTAGCTATATATAGGAATCCTAAACCTGAGATCTGACACCAAATGTAACAACCCAAATTCCAAAGAGTCCAGATTATTTCAGAATTCATAAATCCGAAATCACCGAAATGCGAGTTGGCTTGTCTGGTATCCTGCAAAAAATACAGAGATAATAAATATATCAGAGCTCGATAAAACATCTCATAGTGAAATGGATAAAATATAATAATCAATATAGCCTTACCGAAATAATGACACTCCCTGACAAGTGTCAAAGGCTACTAAAACTCTGCCCAAAAACTAACATGCGAGTATGTTATGAGGAGGCGGTCAAAGGCTACTAAAACTCTGCCCAAAAATTTCTTAAAAAACATGGTTTGGAAAATAAAAGTTTTTATGTCATTTTAAAGGATCTTTAATCAATATGTAATATTTTTAAATAATTTTAAAAATTGGTAATCTATTTAAAAATGGGCTTTTTCCTTATAAAGCTTATAAAAAATTCCTAAAAATTGTTTAAAAAAAATATCCTATTTTCTCTATAAAATTATTTTAAATATATTTTATAGATTTTCATGAATTTCATCATACAAAAATGAGGATTAAACGATTGAGTAAAAATACATGTCCTATACAACATATTTTTTTAGCCAATATTCTAGAAACCGTAAAATCAGTTTTGAGGTATCTCAGTAGTGCCACGGTGGGAGGTTAGCAGGATAACCAAGTTTTGCTATCATTGTATATTTCCATTTTGAGTCTCAAAATAAAGTATTCAATACTCAATTAATCATCGTTTCTGCCTCGTATCATTGGTAGTGTATATAAATATCGACAATGACTACAAAGGACTAAACTGACTCGATAAATCAGAGCATTAGCATAACTAAGTTATCCTGGGGTGAGAGAGGCAATTTGTTTCATTCCAAATATTTTTGAAATGTGGAAAACATGTTTAAAAATGGGTTGAACTTGTATATCATTGCCTTAAAAATAAACTAAATAAGTAAATAGGCTATTTGGGCTTATCTTTGTACCCATTAACCTATAACTAGATGCTTCTATTGAAAGTACATATATTTTCCTTTCCTTCTCATTTTTTTCCTTTGGCATTTGCTTGGTCAAAATTGTGTTTGTTTGTTGTTATCCCAAAAGCAAAACAATAGTAACAACAATCATATATCTTAAAATGGTATTGGCTATAACTTACTCGTTTTTTACCCAAAATTCTTTAATTTTGGATGTTTTAAAAACTTGGACTTAGTGCTATAAGTTTATATTTTGCATTTTCTGAAAATTTGAAGTTTGCTTAGTCGAAATTGCGTTTGTTTGTCGCTGGCCTGAGAATAAGTGACAACGACAATGACATAAGGTTTCAACTATACTAACCTTAGAATTTTACAAAACTCAAAACATGAAAATTATAACACATAATCTAAGCTTTCCAAAACATCTAAATCCTTAAATTTGGTTAAGAAACAAAAAAGTTATGGTCAATTTCATTTCAGTTTCAACCACAGAGCCATGAGTTTTTCTCATGAGATATCAATAAAATAACTCAATTTTGAGTAAGATAACCTCAAAATTTCAAAAAACATAAAATATGAAACTTGTTGCATATAGCTTTAGCTTTCCGAAATATCAAAAATCAATGAATTCCATTAAGAAAAAAAGTTATGATCAAAACCATTTCAAATTCAAACTCAAAAAATTCTATCAAGGACAAAATTATACTTATGTTTTCAAATATGTTTCAGGTCATTTAAATGGCAAAATCTTGGAAAATGACCTCAAAAGAGAATGTTTCTTATTGAATCTACTTTCTAACAAAAAACCTGACCTAAAATGGAAAAGAAATATGAAAGTTATGGTCAAAAAAAGTTGAACTATTTCAAATAAAAGTGAGAATTGATAAACTCAAAAAAGAACAATGCAATCTTTAATATTTCTAAAAATTTCTACGAATTGAAACGATTTTATTTTTGCTTACTGTAAGCATTCACTTACCTTTTGTTTTCAGCAAGATTATAGCAATGATTGGTAACAAAAAGTAAGACTTTGGTGAAGGTTGAAGCTTCAAAGACTTGTATAAGAGATTATACAAACATGCAAGAGGAAAGATCATCAAAATTCCAATTTCTTACCCAACAAACATTGTTTATTTCAAATTAACAATTTTATCCATTAATTTATTACATCAATTATTAATAAAGCCCAATATTAAATTATAATTCTCAAATTGTTTAAAAATCCTATTTTCTCTATAAAATTACTTTAAATATATTTTAGCTTATTTTTATGTATTTCGATGTATAAGAATGAGAATTAAAATAAATGGATTTTTCTATATGAAGCTTTTTTAAAAATATGTTTAAAAATCATATTTCCTTTACAAAATTTATTTTGCATATATCTTTACTTATTTTTATGAAATTCGGACGTATAAGGAAGGGAATTAAATGGTTTAGTAAAACTAGGTGCTGGGGTGCCGTTGGTAGCCACGTGAGGAGAGACACCGATTGTGTTATTACAATTAATGAATTTAAAGTGTGTTTGTTATAAAATGTTTTTAAATATCTTTAAGAGTATTTCTAAACAATAAAATTATATATGCTATATTTGTTTTATACAAAAAGAAGAATTTTAATAAATGGATTTCGAAAATTATTTTAAAAAACCCGATTTTCTTAGTAAATTATTTTAGGAAGAACATGAACTATTTTTTCACTTTTCGGACGTATAAGAATGAGAATTAAACGATCTAGTAAAAACACATTTTCCATACCACACATTTTGAAGCACACACCTAAGATTTCCGATTTCCTAAATTTTAACAAATTTTTAACCACTTTCTTCAACTTGTTATTATCTAAACTTTGAACAACAATCTCAGTTTTGGATGCAAAACTAGTAAATATTCTTTAATTATGTACACGAGTTGATTGGTTGTAGCTTGTTAATCCGCATGATATTAAACCAAAATAGTGATATCACAAAAGATAAACCTTGTATATAAGTAATATATTTTAGTTATATGTCATGATGCTAATACCTGTAACAAACTCAGACTTTTGTTTTCTTATCGTTTGATAAAACATGTACAAATTTACCATATATAATTATATAAACTAATCATTTATGGTTATAATGTATTATACTTTATAAATCTCACTATAAAGATATTATTATACTGGTATGTTTAAACTAAACTAACCCATGTAGGGTCAGACCGAGTTGTAGTTATGACATTGCTTAGCTATTCCACCATGAGTTTTTTATTGACTTTTGGACTAGTTCGCATAGTTTTTGTAACAACCTGAATTTTGGGGCCAATTTAAAAATTTATTTTAAGTTATTTTAATGAGTTTTGGTTGTTTAAAATAATTTATTCTGAAAAATTAAATATATTCTTTTTAATGTAAATACGGAGCATATACAATTTGCATGTAATAAAATTTATTCTATAATGTAATGTAATGTGGGAAACATTAAAACAAAAGATTCAATAAGTTTTCCAACAAGTTGACAAAAAGGGAAGGTAAAAATTTAAAAATGCAATTTATGACAATTTTTAATTTTATTTAAATCAATGAATGCAGTATTAATGAAACAACGAAGAGAGCAGGACACTAAAAGCAAATGCAAGAAAAGAAATTAATAGGATTAAGGTAAAACAAATCAATGGATTAAAAGAAGGAATAAAAGCGCACTTAATGGAAAAAAATGTGTATTTAAACATATATGTTTTAGATAGAAAGAAGATTTTTTTTTTGAGATAATGTATGGTTTGGAGCATTGTTTTTGGACCTTTAGGTATCATAATCATGAAACAAAATTCAAATAGTTATGTTATATGTTTAATAGAGTGATAATAAAGAAATAATTATTTATAATGTTAACCATTCAAAGATATATGTTAGTGCATTAAAATGTACAAATCCATATGAATGAATTAAAGAATTGAAAATGAGGTAATAATAATAGTTTAAATGTAAAATAAATACGTACGCAAGGGCAATATATAAATCGAATAATAAATGATAAAAGGTAGGGAAATCATTGGGTGAACAAAGTCAAGTAATAATTCAAATTAAAAGGAAATTCCATTAAACAAGAAAGGTTGGTAAAAATTGAAAAGAAAATAAATTAAAATTCAATAGTGGGAAAAGAGGAAAATTTATTTAGATCTTTCTTAGAAAATGGTAGATGACATTAAGTTGACATTAATGAATGCAGTAAAAGGTAAAGTAATGTCATTGGTTTACCTAAGAAAAGTTTTATAAAAAAAAAGATACAATTTTAATGTTGATATTTTACAACGAAAATGTTTTAATTGAAAAGATTTAATTTTCAATTTTGTTAGATTACATGAAAAGGCTATAATGGAAAGTTGAATTTTGTTTGTATTTGTAATACGATAAAAGGATTAAAAATTGAAGGTTACATTTTAATGTTAATTGGAGTTAATTAGGGAACTCTGGTTTTTTTTTCCGTAAAATTGACATATTTTTTTTATAAATATAGAGGCCATCTAAACCTAATCTATCTCTCCTCATTTTTGATAGCCGCCACTTTCATTTTTCCATGGCCTAAACTCTTCCAATCTTCTCCTCAATTTTACATTCCTCCATAAAATCTCTTCCTTCCTACATCAATACAGAACTCGACGAGTTTGACAATATTGGAGCAGAGGGACAGAGCACAACATGCTAGATTTGTTGTAAACCCATTTCTGACTTTCTTTGACTCTAGTTCTGATCATATCTCAAGGTGAGATATTCTGAATTTAATTTAATTTAATTATCTTTCTTAAATAATAAATCTGTATATGTGAGAATTCCTATTTACTTAACCGATTTTAATTTATTACTTTTCTCACTTATGAATCTGTGATTTGAATGCTATTATCTCTAATTTGCGATGTAATTTTTTTTGGAGCTATCATTGTAGATCTAAGCACGCGCATCCACTTTACTTATCTGTTCGGATCTATCATTTTAGATTTATATACGCAATGCTAGTTTGTTATTTCATTTTAATTCAATGTTGTTTGAGTTTCTCGTGATGCTATATTTGATGTAATTAAAAAGGAAAAATTTTGACATGGAATTTGATGTAATTAGAAAGGCGAAATTTTGACGATAAAATTTCCGTGCAATTTGGAATGAAATTTTGACGAGAAGCACACCTGCATTTTTGATTGAAATAAAAAAAAATGTTGTCAATGCATTTTATATTCATTTTCATGTAAGATAAAAAATTATATTTTGTCGACACATTTCATATGCATTTTCATGTAAAACAAAGAACTGAAACTTTAGGTTGCATTTTTAATGAATTAGGAAGATTGAAATCTAGTGTTACATTTTTATATTTGTTTTAATGTAATAAAAGATTAGAGTTTAATGTTTACATTTTAATGCAAGTTAAAGAATGAAATGTAGCGTAGTATGTTTATACACAATTTGTTAGTAATGTCATATATGAATAAAAATACACAGTTTGTTAGTAATGTCATATATGAATAAAAATACACAATTTGTTAGTAACGTCATATATGAATAAAAATACAAAATTTGTTAGTAATGTCATATATGGATAAAAATATATCACTTATGTTAGGAAACATATTTGTAGATAAATATATCAACCATGTTAGAATGTGCTTTGGTCATATAAATAAAAACATCATCTTTAGTAGAAAAGTTTTATAAATGTATAAAGCATCATTTTTAGAAATGTTATGGTAATAAAACATGTCGTTCATATTGAAAATCATGTTATGAAAATAAAATATGCTTAACATTAAAAACTCCATTTTTAATGTAAATTTGGAATTTATAAAAATGTTCATGATTTTAGAATGAAAGCATGTTTACATTAAGAATCCTGTTTTAATGTAATGACACATTAAAGGTCACATTTTTTATATAAAATAAAATAAATTAAAACATGATTATATAAAATGAAAACATTTTATGACATTAGAATTCATAGAAATTGTTTACATATAAAATATCATTTTTTATAGGAAATTAGAATAATACAGGAAATGAACACATATTTAGCGTTATGTCATTTTAGAGAAAATGAACACATATTTAGCATTATGTCATTTTAGAGGAAATGAACACATATTTGGCGTTATGTCATTTCAGTAAAAATGAACATATTTTTAGTGTAAACGTTAATATATTAAAAAGAACAATATATGAGGAAAACTTTATTTACATTTTCTATGTAAATAAAATGAATATATTATGAGTGAAAACTTTATTTACTTTTTCTTATGTAAATAAAAAGAATTTCTTTAGATGACACTTTCATTTACATTTTCATGTAAATAGGATATGTAGAAGAAAAGAAAGAAAAAAACATTTATTCACACGTAGTGTAATGTTTTAATGACATTTTCTATGCATAAAAAAAATGAATTGAAAGCTACATTTTAGCTGTTATTTATTAATAAATAAATAAATGTGGGAATGGAATTGAAATATTCATTTAACATGATATCCCATAGAAATTTACATTTTTATGTAATCAAAAGACATGAAATTTATACCGCATAAATAGAATTACATTTTTTTATGTAATTAAAGAAATAGAATTTATATGTAAAATAAAATCACATTTTTATATGTAAGTTAAGAGTGAGAATTTACATTGAAAATAAAATTACATTTCTATATGTAATTAAAGAATAGAATTTTATATTGTAAATTGAAAAACAAGATTTGACATGTAATACTAATTACATTTTCCATGTAATTAAAAAGTAGAATTTGACGGTGTAATCAAAGTCACATTTTTGTATGTAGTTAAAGAATAGGAATTTGCATGGTAAATAAAATCACATTTTTGTATGTAATTTTAAACTGACAGAAATTTGCACTGTTATGAAATGTAATTTAAAAAGAAGGATTTTACATTATATTGAGAATTACATTCTTAATGTAATTAAGAAGAAGAATTGGACATTGGAACCAAAATTACATTTTTAACGTAATTTAAAAAGTTATAATTTTTCACTATAATTAAAAGAGGAATTTTATAGTGTAAATAAAAGAAATAAAAGAATGGAATGTAATGTTGAATTATATTTACATTTTAATGTCAATAAAAGAAATAAAGGGAAGAATTCATCATTGAATTATAGTTGACATTTTTCATGTAAATAAAGGAATGGAAGAATGAAAGTGGACATTGGAATAGAATTTACATTTTTATGTAAATAAAAAGTTAAAAGACTTATATTTACATATTTATATATAAATATAATTAAAATTAATCGAATCGAGCGCGGTAGTTCGCGTTTTGAAATCGTACCTTTAAACGACTATACCAAAAGATCCGACCGTCGAAATTTCCCAAAGCTGAAACCGTTAGGACCGTCTTGGAAAGATCTTTCCAACAATATAAACTACATTAATATCCAACGGTTAGATTTTGTGAAATGTGAAAATCAAAATTGGTTGAAAATAGCGCCAGGGTCGCCCATTGACTCGGGGCGTCATTAAATAAAATTTGATTACTTTAATTAATTAAGTTGGGATTAATCGTTATAAAATAATAATAATGATAAGGAAGGATTTTCATTATATACATATATATATATATACAAGAATTATTTGGAAAGTCCGAGTTTAATCTCATTCCAAGTAATCAAGCGACGTTAAGAATCGAAGTTTGGAAGACGGTGAATGAAGACCGTCAATCTTCCCATCGAGCGGACAACGATCGAGGCTCTGAATTGACTTGCTCCCAATTCAAGGGTCATGGTCATTGTCCAAATGAACATGTTGATTGCACGGATTTGGTTTTCGCTCAGACCCAGAGCATAAGCTTATAAATGGATTGTGTGTCTGACATTATACTCCGTTAAAATATCATGTTATTGATTTTCGGTTTAATATATAAATGTTGGTGGCGGAGAATTCATTCTTTGCTTAACACCCATTTATATATTGATGGATGATCAATGATACGGTATGGATTGACAATGTGGCATGCTAAGATATTATGATCAAGGCTTTTGTTGAAAAGCAGGGCCTTATGGTTGAAGACTATAGCGTGACTTCGCGAGCCTTACACCCCGGTATAATGGTGAACGATTTGTTTGATTAGTAGGTTGACCAACATACTTTATATACATGGATGGGGTCAACTGAGCATATGCTGGGTGTGGTCGCTCCACATCTGGAGATTGGGAAATTGTTTCAGTAGAAGCCCATGAGGATAGAACACTAGACTGTTCTTCCAAAGTGCGTATTATATGTATTACGGTGTTTTCTCTTGCTGGGACGTAAACTGTGGAGATACATTGCGATATGTCTTTTGAATCAGGAGCCATCATGATGAAAACTCAACTTCCCAATACGAGCTTCGCGGGTTTTAGTTGTATACTTATATGGTGACATAATATATTATGCCGCTTACATAACATATTATGCCCCTAATTTTGATACTTTTATATTCGAAATTGTTTTCTACACTATGCACTCATGGTATATAAGACGAATTTCGCGTATTAAGCATTTTTGACCCTTATAAGGTAAAACTCTATCCTTCGACGTACGTTGCAAGGGATTGAGCCTTATAATGGTTTCATTTTTCTAAAAAGCATTGCGTTGTTTAACGATTTACTTTATTTTTTTATGCACTGGCAATCCAATGGAGTAAACCCGTTCCGCGTTAGCGGCGTGGTCCTGTGATTAGCCTTATTATTATTAGTTAAAAATTAGCTAAAAATTCTCACACCAGTCCCATGAATGACTCGTAGTTTGTTCCACTTTGCAAAATCGGGTGCCCTCTCTTCCACACGGGCAGTCGAGTAGTTTGTCTACAGGTCCTTGTCTCGAGCAGGATTCTGGATTGAGGATCAAAGCTGTGTCCAGAGCTTAGAAAAGTTTTCCGCTGCAATGTATTAAATTTAATGTAAAATTTATCTTCCGCTGTATTTTATTTTATTCGATGTACTATGATATTCTGTACTCTGATGTTATATTATCATGATGTAATAAAAGTATGTTGTTATTGTTCTAATTTTTTGTATTCCCAAAGTTAACGTATTCGGGTTTTGAACGGTCTTGGTCAATTTTGTGATCGATTAAGCGCGGGCGAAATCCGTGTCGTTACAGTTGGTATCAGAGCTCTGGTTAGCTCAAAATCTTTGGGGTACAACTCGTTAAACAAAAGACTCGTCAGAGGTAGGATTAGTAATATCCTATAAAAAGAATACTCATTAGAGATAGGATCAACAGTATCCTAGAATGAGAAAACTCATTAGAGATAGGGTTAGTAATGCCCTAGAATGAGTTGAGAGTAACAAGCTTATAATATACATATTTTTAATTATAATCTATTTTAGAAAATATGATTTTTGAATATATAAAATTATATATTTTAAAAGTTAACCAACTAATAAAATTATCGAAACCAATAAAAGAATGAAAATTAATTAGTTAATTAATCAACTTTTAGCTTCGTTCCTTTTCGAGGACGAAAAGATTTTAAGTGGGGAGACTGTAACAACCCTGAATTTTGGGGCCAATTTAAAATTTTATTTTAAGTTATTTTAATGAGTTTTGGTTGTTTAAAATAATTTATTTTGAAAAATTAAATATATTCTTTTTAATGTAAATACGGAGCGTATACAATTTGCATGTAATAAAATTTATTCTATAATATAATGTAATGTGGGAAACATTAAAACAAAAGATTCAATAAATTTTCCAACAAGTTGACAAAAAGGGAAGGTAGAAATTTTAAAATGCAATTTATGACAATTTTTAATTTTATTTAAATCAATGAATGTAGTATTAATGAAACAACGAAGAGAGCAGGACACTAAAAGCAAATGCAAGAAAAGAAATTAATAGGATTAAGGTAAAACAAATCAATGGATTAAAGGAAGGAATAAAAGCGCAATTAATGGAAAAAAAATGTGTATTTATACATATATGTTCTAGATAGAAAGAAGAAAAATTCTTGAGACAATGTATGGTTTGGAGCATTGTTTTGGGACCTTTAGGTATCATAATCATGTAACAAGATTCAAATAGTTATGTTATATGTTTAATCGAGTGATAATAAATAAATAATTATTTATAATGTTAACCATTCAAAGATATATGTTAGTGCATTAAAATGTACAAATCCATATGAATGAATTAAATAATTGTAAATGAAGTAATAATAATAGTTTAAATGTAAAATAAATACGTACGCAAGGGCAATATATAAATCGAATAATAAATGATAAAAGGTAGGGAAATCATTGGGTGAACAAAGGCAAGTAATAATTCAAATTAAAAGGAAAGTCCATTAAACAAGAAAGGTTGGTAAAAATTGAAAAGAAAATAAATTAAAATTCAATAGTGGGAAAAGAGGAAAATTTATTTAGATTTTTCTTAGAAAATGGTAGATGACATTAAGTTGACATTAATGAATGCAGTAAAAAGTAAAGTAATGTCATTGGTTTACCTAAGAAAAGTTTTATATAAAAAAAAGATGCAATTTAATGTTGATATTTTACAACGAAAATGTTTTACATTGAAAAGATTAAATTTTCAATTTTGTTAGATTACATGAAAAGGCTATAATGGAAAGTTGAATTTTGTTTGTATTTGTAATACGATAAAAGGATTAAAAATTGAAGGTTACATTTTAATGTTAATTGGAGCTAATTAGGGAACTCTGGCTTTTTTTTTTTGGGTGTCAAATTGACATAAGAAAAATTTATAAATATAGAGGCCATCTAAACCTAATCTATCTCTCCTCATTTTTGATAGCCGCCACTTTCATTTTTCCATGGCCTAAACTCTTCCAATCTTCTCCTCAATTTTTCCTTCCTCCATAAAATCTTCCTTCCTCCATCAACACAGAACTCGACGAGTTTGACAATATTGGAACAGAGGGGCACAACACAACATGCTAGATTTGTTGTAAACCCATTTCTAACTTTATTTGACTCTAGTTCTGATCATATCCCAAGGTGAGATATTCTGAATTTAATTAAATTAAATTAAATTAAATTACCTTTCTTAAATAATAAATCTGTATATGTGAGAATTCCTATTTACTTAACTGATTTTAATTTATTACTTTTCTCACTTATGGATATGTGATTTGAATGCTATTATCTCTTATTTGCGATGTAATTTTTTTTGGATCTATCATTGTAGATCTAAGCACGCACATCCACATTACTTATTTGTTCGGATCTATCATTTTAGATCTATATACGCAATGCTAGTTTGTTATTTCATTTTAATTCAATGTTGTTTGAGTTGCTCATGCTGCCATATTTGATGTAATTAAAAAGGAAAAATTTTGACATGGAATTTGATGTAATTAGAAAGGCGAAATTTTGACGATAAAATTTCTGTGCAATTTGGAATGAAATTTTGACGATGAAGCACACTTGCTTTTTTGATTGAAATAAAAAGATTAAATGTTGTCAATGCATTTTATATGCATTTTCATGTAAGATAAAAAGATTATATTTTGTCGACACATTTCATAAGCATTTTCATGTAAAACAAAGAATTGAAACTTTAGGTTGCATTTTTAATGAATTAGGAAGATTGAAATCTAGTGTTACATTTTTATATTTGTTTTAATGTAATAAAAGATTAGAGTTTAATGTTTACATTTTAATGCAAGTTAAAGAATGAAATGTAGCGTAGTATGTTTATACACAATTTGTTAGTAATGTCATATATGAATAAAAATACACAATTTGTTAGTAATGTCATATATGAATAAAAATACACAATTTGTTAGTAATGTCATATATGAATAAAAATACACAATTTGTTATTAATGTCATATATGAATAAAAATACAAAATTTGTTAGTAATGTCATATATGGATAAAAATATATCACTTATGTTAGAAACATATTTGTAGATAAATATATCAACCATGTTAGAATGTGCTTTGGTCATATAAATAAAAATATCATCTTTAATAGAAAAGTTTTATAAATGTATAAAGCATCATTTTTAGAAATGTTATGGTAATAAAACATGTCATTCATATTGAAAATCATGTTATGAAAATAAAATATGCTTAACAATAAAAATTCCATTTTTAATGTAAATTTGGAATTTATAAAAATGTTCATGATTTTAGAATGAAAGCATGTTTACATTAAGAACCCTGTTTTAATGTAATGACACATTAAAGGTTACATTTATTATATAAAAAATAAATTAAAACATGATTATATAAAAGGATAACATTTTATGACATTAGAATTCATAGAAATTGTTTACATATAAAATATCATTTTTTAAAGGAAATTAGAATAATACAGGAAATGAACACATATTTAGCGTTATGTCATTTTAGGGAAAATGAACACATATTTAACATTATGTCATTTTAGAAAAAATGAACACATATTTGGCGTTATGTCATTTTAGTGTAAATGTTAATATATTAAAAAGAACAATATATGAGGAAAACTTTATTTACATTTTCTATATAAATAAAATGAATATATTATGAGTGAAAACTTTATTTACATTTTCTTATGTAAATAAAAAGAATTTCTTTAGATGACACTTTCATTTACATTTTCATGTAAATAGGATATGTAGAAGAAAAGAAAGAAAAAAACATTTATTCACATGTAGTGTAATGTTTTAATGACATTTTCTATGCATAAAAAAAATGAATTGAAAGCTACATTTTAGCTGTTATTTATTAATAAATAAATGTGGGAACGGAATTGAAATATTCATTTAACATGATATCGCATAGAAATTTACATTTTTATGTAATCAAAAGACATGAAATTTATCCTGCATAAATAGAATTACATTTTTTTTATGTAATTAAAGAAACAAAATTTATATGTTAAATAAAATCACATTGTTATATGTAAATTAAGAGTGAGAATTTGCATTGAAAATAAAATTACATTTCTATATGTAATTAAAGAATAGAATTTTACATTGTAAATTAAAAAACAAGATTTGACATGTAATATTAATTACATTTTCCATGTAATTAAAAAGTAGAATTTGATGGTGTAATCAAAGTCACATTTTTGTCTGTAGTTAAAGAATAGGAATTTGCATGGTAAATAAAATCACATTTTTGTATGTAATTTTAAATTGATAGAAATTTGCACTGTTATGAAATGTAATTTAAAAAGAAGGATTTTACATTATATTGAGAATTACATTCTTAATGTAATTAAGAAGAAGAATTGGACATTGGAACCAAAATTATATTTTTTAACGTAATTTAAAAAGTTAGAATTTTTCACTATAATTAAAAGCGGAATTTTACAGTGTAAATAAAAGAAATAAAAGAATGGAATGTAATGTTGAATTATATTTACATTTTGATGTCAATAAAAGAAATAAAGGGAAGAATCCATCATTGAATTATAATTAACATTTTTCACGTAAATAAAGGAATGGAAGAATGAAAGAATGGAAGTGGACATTGGAATAGAATTTACATTTTTATGTAAATAAAAAGTTAAAAGACTTATATTTACATATTTATATATAAATATAATTAAAATTAATCGAATCGAGCGCGGTAGTTCGCGTTTTGAAATCGTATCTTTAAACAACTATACCAAAAGATCCGACTGTCGAAATTTCCCAAAGCTGAAACCGTTAGGACCGTCTTGGAAAGATCTTTCCAACAATATAAACTACGTTAAGATCCAACGGTTAGACTTTGTGAAATGTGAAAATCAAAATTGGTTGAAAACAGCGCCAGGGTCGCCCATTGACCCGAGACGTTGTTAAATAAAGATTTGATTACTTTAATTAATTACATAGGGATTAATCGTTATAAAATAATAATAATGATAAGGAAGGATTTTTATTGTGTATATATATATATATATATATATATATATATGAGAATTATTTGGAAAGTCCGAGTTTAATCTCATTCCAAGTAATCAAGCGACGTTAAGAATCGAAGTTTGGAAGACGGCGAATGAAGACCGTCAATCTTCCCATCGAGCGGACAACGATCGAGGCTCTGAATTGACTTGCTCCCAATTCAAGGGTCATGGTCATTGTCCAAACGAACATGTTGATTGCACGGATTTGGTTTCCGCTCAGACCCAGAGCATAAGCTTATAAATGGATTGTGTGTCTGACATTGTACTCCGTTAAAATATCATATTATTGATTTTCGGTTTAATATATAAATGTTGGTGGCGGAGAATTTATTCTTTGCTTATCACCCATTTATATATTGATGGATTGATTGACATAGAAATGTGTTTGTTTTATGCTCTTATATCTTATCTTTTGTATATAAATAAATATTACTTGGGTATTGTTTTGTTATTTTTACAGATATTCCAACCCAGCCCGAATGCAACCAGAAATGTAGAGAAATAGAGTTCAATTTGCTGTGTATTTGCATTTTGAAGAATTGTAGATAAAGATATCACATCTAGTTGCTGTTGGACAAGAAAAGGATTGATAACAAGGCTTTGCACATCACAAATCAATGAGGAAGTGTCAAGGAAGCAAGAGGAAAAGAGAAAAGGCCCAAATTTGCTTTATTTATCTAAGGCCCATTTATGTTTCTCATTGTAAACTAATTAGTGATGTAATGACAAGGCCCAGTTATCATTAGGGTTAGGGTTAGGGTTTGGTTATCCCCTATATATACCCTTGTAATGGCATTGTAGCCACCATCATATATCCCATTTTCTATTTCTAATAAAGTTTCTAGTTCTTCTTCTTCTTTTATTTTCTGCAATTTTTTTCTATTTCTTAGCAATTAGTGTGTCTACACGATTAGATTCGGTAGAACACTAATTGTGTTTTGCATTTCTTTTCATTAGTGATTGACCGGCTGATTAGATTCAGCGGTAATCCTAATTTTATTTCATGTTGTTATTTATATTCTGCACTTTTATTTTCTGTATTTTAATCGCGTTCATAGGTTAAATTGGAATTGATTGGACTTGAATCTGATTTATAGTTTCATTGCTTTTCCATTGAAATTGTGATTTGATCGTCGGTTCAGTTAGATCTGTTCTGAATCAAATTACAGTTTTAATTTTGTTTTGTTTTGCAAAATCAACCTCCAGCTTCGTCTAACTCGCCCAAGAGATTAGATAAATAATTTGATTTAATTCACCTCCCTGTGTTCGACCTGTATGCTACACACCTGTATGCTTGCAGAATTTATTATAAATGTCGCGCTTTTCTAATTCATAGATTAGCGACGATCATGGATGATCAATGGTACGGTATGGATTGATAATATGACATGCTAAGATATTATGATCAATGCTTTTGTTGAAAAGCAGGGCCTTATGGTTGAAGACTATAGCGTGACTTCGCGAGCCTCACACCCCGGTATGATGGTGAACGATTTGTTTGATTAGTAGGTTGACCAACATACTTTATATACATGGATGGGGTCAACTGAGCGTATGTTGGGTGTGGTCGCTCCACATCTGGAGATTGGGAAATTGTTTTAGTAGAAGCCCATGAGGATAGAACTCTAGACTGTTCTTCCAAAGTGCGTATTATATGTATTATGGTGTTTTCTCTTGCTGGGACGTAAGCTGTGGAGATACATTTGCGATATGTCTTTCGAATCAGGAGTCATCATGATGGAAACTCAACTTCCCAATACGAGCTTCGCGGGTTTTAGTTCTATACTGATATAGTGACATAATATATTATGCCGCTTACATAACATATTATGCCATCTAGTTTTGATAATTTTATATTCGAAATTATTTTCTACACTATGCACTCATGGTATATAAGACGAATTTCGCATATTAAGCATTTTTGACCCTTATAAGGTAAAACTCTATCCTTCGGCATACGTTGCAAGGGGTTGAGCCTTATAATGGTTTCATTTTTCTAAAAAGCATTGCACTGTTTAACGATTTACTTTATTTTTTTTATGCACTGGCAATCCAATGGAGTAAACCCGTTCCGCGTCAGCGGCGTGGTCCTGTGATTAGCCTTATTACTATTAGTTAAAAATTAGCTAAGAATTCTCACATTAGTCCCATGACTGACTCGTAGTTTGTTCCACTTTGCAAAACCCGGGTTGCCCTCTCTTCCACACGGGCAGTCGAGTAGTTTGTCTACAGGTCCTTATCTCGAGAAGGATTCTGGATTAAGGCTCAAAGATGTGTCCAAAGCTTAGAAAAGTCTTCCACTGCAATGTATTAAATTTAATGTAAAATTTATCTACCGCTGTATTTTATTTTATTCGATGTACTCTGATATTCTGTACTCTAATGTTATATTATCATGATGTAATAAAAGTCTGCTGTTATTGTTCTAATTTGTTGTATTTCCAAAGTTAACGTATTTGGGTTTTGAACGGTCTTGGTCGATTTTGCGATCGATTAAGCGCGGGCGAAATCCGTGTCATTACAGTTTTTGTGTATCTGCTCTATGGACATCATCAACTTATCTGTAATTATTCTTTTTGGTAGGGGCAAGATGTATATTTGTATATGGTGGTTGTGTCACCACTTTTGTACTGCACTATGTATTATACTTTATGTGTGTGTGTATATATATATATATATATATATATATATATATGACAGTGTTTACTATTCTGTGATTTATGATAATTATATATGTTATGTTTGTTATGAATGGATCATATGGCCAATGTAGTAATTTATTAGGCAAGTATTAAGTATGTCAGACCACTTAATGTAAGGAAAAAAATCATAGCATATTTTCGATGTACTTAAGACTTGTTTAGTGCAGGTTAAGAAACGAAAAAGTTATAGCTATATTCGTTTCAGTATCAACAATGGATAGAAGCACAAGCAACTTTAGATGCAAGCAAATGTCATAAAATCAAACACAATTCGGTCAAAAAATTCAAGAGGCACATATATGAAAAAAATACCAATTATGATGATTTCAGATGTTGTGGAAAGCTTGAATCATGTGCTACAAGTTTCATGCTTCGAGATTTTTGAAATATTGATGTTTGCTTGGTAGAATTTGCATGTGCTGCCATGTTGTATTTTGGCCTTGTGCTTGACCACTTATTCTTGGTCATTTCCACGCCACTAGTTCTGAAATTTGAATATATGTATGTATGTATGTATGTATGTATGTATGTATGTACATTGGATCCCTGTTTTGCCGCATAACTGAATAAATGTTGCCAACTACGAATGATTAAAGAGCCACCTAACCTTCAACATTTAATCATTCATAGTTGGCAACATTTATTTAATGTTATGCCACGTAATTGCACAAAAACACCCTCGCTATGTCACATAAGCATACAAATCCTCGTATCCGAACTCCTCGGTCGAACCATGTCTCAACATTCTAGCGTCTACAGTACACCACCCAATGTGTGTATCCAAACCCTCGCACGAACATACTACCTACTAAAATCCGAGTTCCGTAATAGGGCTGCATCCAATGCACGGAACTCGGTCGGGAGCTTTCGATATCTGTCAAGGACATCTTCGTTAGTCCTACATTATAAATATCCGCATATGGTCTGTATCTTTCCATGGTGGCTATGGCCCCACCCAGCCCCTCCCTCAACTAATCAAATACTTCAAGAGCTAATGACTTGGTCCTATAAACCAATCTAACACCCAATTTGGCGTGTCCCATCACCAGCGTCCTGATAGTGAAAGATCACTAGTCTATTAGTTTAGCACTTAGATTTTCTGCATCCCACTAAATGCCGATGATAGGTATCTGACAATTACTATCCTTAATTTGGTCCTGACCACCTCCTCTTATAGCAAGGAAAACCGACCAATCACCCGACGCAATCTGCTACAACCTTTTGGCTGCCACACCATAGTTGTAGTTAAGGTTCATTCTAGATGGTGCAGTAGACCTATCTCCGAGCAACGACTTCATCCGATTGTTCCTCAGAGGGCCATCTTAGAGTACCCTACCATGTCCCGCAGAAGCCTCGTGTTTCTCTTCAGTCCAGTAGAATAATCAATTGGACGTGCTCCTCTTATGTCTCTAGACGCCGCGATGACCTACCCCCTTAGGTTCTTCATCTCCATACGTACGCACTGGTCCAAGCACATCATACCATCATGTTATTAGATCTTATGTCTAATCTTTTAATCACGCACTTGCTTTAACTTATCACATTTTTCATTAACTTGATTATTTACATATCCATTTTTTATTCAAGGTAATGGCTTATTAGCTTATATTTGGCCGCTTACTTTCCCTAATCAGCCCTACGCTGTCGAAATAGACTAAACCTATGAGCCACTTATTTTCCCTAATCAGCTCCATACTGCTGGAAAGGACTTCTACTTATTATTATTACATTCATTAAACATAGTCCACCTTAAAAACCGAAATTAGTGGTTTGACACTCCGTCAAACCCCTATAAAATTGCAATTATTATTTCTCATAATAATGAGTGTTTGCGATCACTTTAAAAACTGGTCGGCATTTCCAAAAAAAATTAAAATATATTTTTACCATATCAAACAAAATAATGATTTTCTTTGGAAAAAAAGTTCTAAACAAGTTAGGATTCATAGGATCAACTATGATCCAATAAGGTGATTTTTTAACTTCCATTTTTGGCTGACCTAGTTCCAACAATAGTATCACAGCCCAGTAGCCTATGCGGTCTAAGTTGGTCATGTTAGGGATAACTAATTAAGATTGTCCACTTATTACAGTGTCTAGAAAGGTAATGTCTAGGATTGAAATTAGGTAATCTAGGACCATGTCCTACCTGGTTACATGACTGACCTGCAAGGTGATGTGAGCCTAAAGAAGATATCCAATTTGAATCAGGCCTTGGGCTGTTTTTCAAAATAATTTGAAAATTAAGAAAGGAATTTATATTTAAAATTTAAATTTAAATTTAAAATATATTTATTATAAAAGTTATAATATAACATTTATTTTCAAAATGTTTAAACTGATTATGATATTTTCAAAATGTTTAAGGTTATGTAAATATTAGTTGCAAATTTTAAAATTTATCAATAAGATTAATAAAAATATATTAGTTAAATAAGTTAATTAATTAATACTTATGTGTATGCATTGTAATAACCCGGAAATCTAGGCCAATTTAAAAATTTTATTTTGGCAATTTTAGCGAATTTTGAATATTTAAAATGAATTATTTTAAATAATATCGACGAGAAAATTATTTTGAATAGAATTATAACATATATATTTATTTGAATCGTCGTTAGAATATAAAAAATTATTTTAAATTATAAAAGGAATCGAAAATGGTGCGGCAGTTCGATAATTCGATTTAAACTTCAAATGAATGTACAGGATTCAAAATAAACCGGATTTTAGTGAAACCAAAAATATTAGAATCTATTTGTGAATATCTTTCCAATGAATCTAAAAGATTGGAATTTCATAGTGGGGATCAAAAGATATGTCCAGTTGAAATTTCAGAATAGTCGCTGTGGAATTTCGGCCCTTGAAAATAGCTATTTTGCAAACGACCTCGGTTTTCGACGAAACCACTTTTGTTGGATCCGGGAGGTCAACTTATTGCTAGATTTCAAATTTCATAATTTTTCAAATCAATATGTGAGCGTGGCAAAGAAAAACGCGTTTGACCAGTTTTAGTTGATTTTAATCGACTGAAAAATGGCTAATTTTCTAACGGTCTCAGAATTGGGCGAAATTAGTTTTATTAGGACCGTATCGTCAATACGAAGCTAGAAAATATTTTTTTGGAATTTTTCGAGTTAGTGTGTGGCCCCAGTAAATTGAAATGTACGTTCAAATTCAATATATAGAGTTATATGTTGATTTTGATGAAAAATGACCGTAACGGTCAAATCAGCCTACGATACACATCCCACTGTGTTCGGAATGAGAGTAATTAGCTATAGACGACGGACGGTGGGCTTGATTTCGAGTTAGTGTGAAAAGTCAACTTAAATGAATAAATAAAAATTATAAAACCCCCCTTTTACTCTATCCTCTCTCCCCCTTTTCACTTTACAGATCGATTAAAAAAAAGAAATTTGAAGGGGGGGGGGACTCGTCGCCAGCCGCTAGAGGGCCCCCACCACCACCGTTGCTCGTCGGAGCACCCCCCGGCCTTCACCGCACCTCCTCCACTCGCTCCCCCTCGAGCGATTCTCCCTCTTCCCCAAAACCGAACCCATCCCCAATTCGAACGGAGCCGCTCCACAATCCAAAACCCCACCGAACCACCTCCGCTTGCCATTTGCACCGCTCTCCGCCCATCAGCACCCCCACGGCGTCGCCAACCCCACCCCCTTTAGCTTGTAAGTTTTATTTTGTTCTCTGCTTTGTTTTATTTATTTAAAGTAATTAAAAATAGGGTTTTTAAGTGATCTAAATTCAGTTTAGATATATATATATATATATATATATATATATATATATATATATATATATACAGACATTGTTTGATTTCAGTTTTAATCAATCAAAGATAGGATTTTTAGTGTTATAAAAATCCGATTTTTCAGTTTGGAAAGTTTAGATTTTGATAAGTAAAAAGAAATGAATTTTAACATCGTAAAGAAATGATATTTTTTAAGAAAAGATAGGATTTTTATATTATAGAAGTATTAAAGATAGGATTTTTATATTATAGAAGTATTAAAGATATGATTTTTATATTATAAAAGTATTAAAAATATGATTTTTATATAATAGAGAATATAAAAATGTTATTTTTATATATGTAGCGAAATAAAAATATGATTTTTATTAAATATATAGTGAAGTAAAATGTGATTTTTATAGCGGTGAAATAAAAATTAAATCTTTATATATGAAATGGAAATATAAAAATATAATTTTTATATAGAATGAAGTGTTGTAAAAATATATGAAGTAGAAATAAAAATATGATTTTTATTTATTAGAATGAAGCAATAAAAATATAATTTTATTTGAACAGCGTGAAAGGACTGCATTGGAATGTCAAATAGATCCTGGCGATTCAGAAGTTCAAAAGCAAAGCACGGCGGAGTGGAACCCTCTGTGAGAACTTCTCACCTTTTAATTTTGTTATCTAGTTAATAATATATACTAGGATACAGACGGTGTTTAGTAGCACCCGACACCCGTCGTCCACATACCATGGACGGCTTGTATGCTTGTTTGTTTGATTTTGATGTGTAGTTGATTGTGTGATGTGAAATGAAATAAAATATTTATATAGTTAAAATATTTATAGTTGAAAATAGAATTTTTAACGTGTATTTGAAATGAAACAAATATGAACAAATCAGATGATTTGTTTATATACACACATTTGACTGATATTGATTGGGACGATAAATTTTACACGTCGCCCAACTGCACAAATAAAATCTGTGTTTGATTTTTTGAAAACCCCACACGAGTATTGGGGTGATATATGACATACACTAATCCCAATAGTTAGTTGTATGTCGATCGATTGATTGACAGACTGTTATAAGCGTTAAATATTTATATTTGTTGCTTATACAGTGTAGAACGCACTTTGGATGATGGTTGATGATTTATAGTTGCTGTTATATACGTGTGGTAGAAAATCCATATAATTAGCATTATATGGTAATTGATTGGGACTCATTCCAGTTTTGAAATAGAATATTTGAATAAGAAATATTTGAAAAAGAAATATTTGAAATAGAATATTTGAAAATAGAAATATATGAAGCCGTGTTGATTAGATTGACGCCATTTTGACATGAACGATATTTATATCGATTTTATTCATTTTACAATGAATATTGAAAGTGATTTCAAAATCTGATATTTTGAAAGGAATTGAAATTCGAATTAAATTGAATTGAAATGAAATTCGAATTAAACTGAATAGAATTGAAAATCGAATTAGATTGAAATAGAATTGAATTCATTTTGAATTGAATTTAAAACGTATTGAAATTGAACTGAAATTGATTTGAATTGAAACCGATTTGAATTGAAATAGAATTGAAATGAATTTAAAACGAATTTATATTGGAAAATTCAATTTTGATTTGAATTTGAAAAGGAAGTTGAAATCGTTTTGAAAATGAATTTAAAACGATTTATAAAATACGTTTTAAAAGGGAAATCAATGAAGTATATATTATATATATAATATAATGGCCTGAATAGAACGCGCCGCGCTGCGGTAGTTCGTGAATTTCGACCATTGACTTCAAATGGATATTGCGGGAGATCCGACCGTCGGATTCTCCTAAAACCAGAACCGTTGGGTTCGTATTGAAAAGAGATTTCTAATGAATATTAGAAATTAGAAATCTAACGGTTGGATTTGGAATTATGTCCAAATCAAATTTGGAAAAGGTCGCTGTAAGTGCAGTTCGATGGCCGTTTGTAACGACCCGCAAATCCGTGCTATCTGAGTTGACTAAAAACACCACACGTCCAACTCAAATTGCACAGAAATACGACTCATTATTAGAAAGAAGTTAGAAGATGAGAAATAGGAAGAAAGAAATATTAGAATAGAAGAAAAAACGAAGATCACAACTCACAGCGGAACGAATAAAATATATTATATAACATAACCTTTGAAATACAAATCAGTAACTTTATATACATACCATCATCAGAGCACAACAGTCATTTCTGGAACAGTTATAAACACCTGTTTCCAGATACAAACAAGGTCCACAGCGGAATATATGATAGCCTATAGCTAACTGGTGAAGCCTCCTGCTTCCAGCTCCTTCAAATGAATCTGTGAAATCCCGACTACTTGACTGCCCGTACAAATTTGGGCACCCAAGAGTTTAGGGAAAACAAAACAAAATAAACTCTGGGTCAGTCATGGGACTGGTGTGAGTAAACTCCAACCACTTGTTTAACTTTCAAAATCCTTTTCGAAAGAAAAGATAATAGTAAGACCAGCCCATACATAAACATGGACGGTTTTTACCTTACTATAACCCAAAACATTTTGATACGAAAATCCAGTGATATTATAATAATGTATACATCAAGTAAATAACCAAATAGCAGAACGCTTGCATCTCACGCTCTACATATATAGTAAAATCAAAACCCGCATGGCGCTTATTGGAGATTGGATTTCCAACATGACAAGGTATGGGACCACCTTCCGACTATGTATCTCTAGAGAGGAATACACTGGGTTCAACAAGAACGTCTTGCAACCCGGCCCACACATGACCGACCACTCATTTCGCTTGAGTGTATCGAATGTATATCACCAACGGTTGGACTCAAACCACCGTTTCCCGAATGGGCAGAATCGATAGATTTAGAAACAAAAGGAATTTCTCTAGATAGGTGATTATACACCCTAATGGGTGCGACCCACATAGCCATGCTGCCTGCCCGATTTTTGTCCTTTCCCGGTTGTTGAGGCCTGAGGCTACGATTACTTACCATTCATTTGATAGCACAATCACTTTGAATGCCACATTGTCAGATCCGTTAATCACTAGTTGAGTTTGCACAAATATTATGGATATTATGCTAAGGGATAAATCCGTTGCAACCATATATATTCATACAGACCAACCCATTTGATCATTGGAAATACTCTGTCAGACATTCGTCCATTTATGTTCGTTCTGGGATTGAACGAAACCGAAGGCACTATTTCTATAAATAGAAAAGCCCTTGCACTTTACTCCGTCTTCAATATATTCAGCATACTTGGTTCGCAACGCTTATGCCAATACGGAGTCGTTCTTCGGATAATAATCCAACCGGTCTCTCCATATTGACAACGAAGGTCAAAAACTTCGATAGTCTGTGATTTAACTATCGAATAAAAACAAGTGTTCATCCAAACATATCAAACAAATCACTTGGCTCTTTAATTAATATTTCATTAATTAAACCACTTCTCTATTTTCTCTATCAATATTTGTTAACCAAATATTTTCAATAATCATCTCGGCCTCTTATGCTATTTGGAAAATGTTTCCAAATGTCAACTTCTTTTACTTTCTATATATTAGAAAAACCTCTATTTGCAATTGGAAACAATTCCAATCACTTATCTCTATCCCTTTTTGTTTACAACATTCGATTTTTATATTCACTTTACTATCGAATTCAATACGTCGATACAATGATTTCAAATTATCAAAATATCTTAAAAATATTCTAACTCCTTAAATTTCCGGAAAATTTCGCCATAACCTCCCCTGTATCGGGAGCATCGGGAAATTTCAAATAGCTTTCCCGGTCCTTCTAATCTCAAAAAGAAAAAGAAGAAGCCAAGCGGCTAGCCGATACGGCGCATAAAACTCATATATGAATTTAAACATGTACCTTTTTGTCGGGCACATAAACAAAAATCTTCATATACTCCATCCCATATCTGTTTAACACCTGTTCACCTGTTTCCAATTCAATTCAACTCAATCCATTCGTTTTAACTAAATTTTGAATCGTTTGAATTCAGTTTCGCTCAATTATTCTTTAATTAGCCTTTTTGCCTATTTCACTTCTTTGTTGAACATAACATGTTCGAACAAAATTTTTAACTCGTTCATAACCAAATCGAATTTCGATTTCAATTCTAGTTTCCTTTTCTATTTCGAATATAAATTTTCAAATCGAATTCACTTATTTAAGGCCCAATATCCATTCAAAAGCTCCTTAACTAATTTCTATTCAATTTAGTTAATTCCATTCAATAAATCAAAATTTGGTTTCTGTTTCAAAAATCATATTCATTTACACAACTTGAATTCGCATATATTTTACAACTCAACTCTGAAATTTTCTAAATAGACAATTCGGATTTTCTCGCTTAAAATCCTTTTATAATATTAAATAAACCATTATGGTTTTAAAATAGTTCTGGCGCTGTTTTTCTGAAAATTTGATTTTGACATAACTCAAAATCTATACGACGAAATTCATATTTTTCTCTTTCATTAGAAAACTATTATCAAACCGGTCCTGACGTTTCTTGTTTCAAAGAATTCCGACTTCAATTGAGTTCTGTATACTCGATTGAAGTTCGAATCGCCAATTTACGAACTGCATCGCTGCGGCGAGTTCGTTTTAATTATATTTATATATATAAACCTTTAAACTTCTTTAAAATGAATTCAACTTCATTCAAACTTCATTTTCCCTTTTATTTGAATTCTATATTCAAATTCAAATTTCACTTCTATAGAATCCTATATTCAAATTCCATATTTCAAATTGCGTTTGAATTATATAGTTAAATCCCATAGTTTAAAATTCCATTTGGATGCTATATTCAAATCCTATAATTTAAATTCCATTTGAGTTCCTTTTTGAATTCTACATTCAAATTCCCTATTCAATTCTCTTCGAATTCAAATTCTATATTTATTTTATTTGAATTTTCAAATATCCAAATTCCGATTCAATTCTATTTTGAAATTTCAAATATTCAACCCCTTTTTAATTCTATCATTCACATTCTATTTAAATCCTCTTGTTTGAATTCTACTTCAAATCTAGTTTCAAAACTTCATTTGAATTTCTATATTCAAATCTATTTTTAACACCATTTGAGTTTCTTCACTCAAATCCATTTGAATTCCCTTGAATCCAAATTCCATTTCATAACCATTTGGATTTCCTATTTTGAAATCCTATTTGAAATTCTATTTCCAATTTTACTTTGAAAATCCTATTTCAAAGTTTATTTCAAATTCTATTTTGAAATTCTACATGCAAATCTCTATTTGAATTTCTTTATTCGAATTCCTTTGAATTCAAATTTTATTTTAATTCCTTGAATTCAAATTCTATTTTTCATTCTAATTTAGTTTATTCTATTTCTATTTGAACTTCTATTTGAATTTCTAATATTCAATCTCCTTTTTAAAATTCAAATATTTAAACTCCTTTTCTAATTCTACTATTCAAACGTTATACCCAAATTTCATTTGAGTTATATGTTAAAAATTTCATTTCAAATCCTATTTTTGAAATTTCATTTCAAATCCCAATTTCACGCTTGTATTTCTATTTCTGAATTATCAAATGATAATTCTTTTCACTTCATTTATAACTTCGTTATAAAAGAACTATTTATAAACTTCGTTTATAAAGAAACTACTTGTTTTATTTTTCAAAAACAAGCTTTTATTTTATTTCCATTTAAAATTCAAATTCTATTTAAAAATAGAATTTTTCCTTTTTAAATGTCCACTATCCTTTCATGATATTTATATAAATTAACACTTAGCCCAGTGATATTTAAAACAATCAAATCACCCAATTTCCAATCATTTTATTTTAACACATCATATATGAATATATGAAATCCGCAAACAACAAACAGATAATATATTTTTGAGGAATCCAGTTGGATTCCTCCAACCTGTTTTCCTGCATCCACAGATGTTAGCACATAAATAATACCCATTCTGCTTCGTGGCAGAATATCGTGGTGTAGAAGGTCATCCACTAATCATAGCATGGGGCGTATAGGGTAATCATCCGCTATGAAACTGCGGGCATCCGCTAATGAGACTGCGGGAATCCAACCAATCAATCAACCCAATATATATATATATAGCCTAAATAACTAATACATATAAAACAACCAGAAAAATCCAAACAAGCAACAACAATTATTTTTAACGAATAAAAATAATTATAAAGAAAAGGTGAGTGAGATTTACTCACCTCGGTTTTGATCGTTGAATATCCGATTAAATGCCAAATCATCACCGCTATGAATCAACTCCGATCATCCCGAATGAACATATTTCGTGCCTACGATTATTTGATTTACTTTTATTGATTAAACATTTTTAATTTAAATTAACTTAACACAATTTAATTAATTATTCTATGAATTCAAATTTATTAAACATATACCTTGTTGCCACTGAAAGCACTCGACTAACCACTAAGCAGCCCAGCAATTCACCGATCCATTCACATTGAAATCAGCCCCCAAAACAGCTTTATCCCATTTTGACATTTTATCGAACACTTTTCAGGCGATCAATCTACATCTCCTTTCGAAACACGGTCATGCCGCTGCGATGCTTCAAACCTTACTGCCGAACTCCAGCTTCCACCGCCATGCCTCACCACTGTCCCTTACCGTCTAGTCGGCTCCAACCCCTTCCCAAAATAACCCATCGCTTTCTCATAATAACCCAAAAATCCTCATCCATCCTCAACCAACAGTTCCTCCATCTAACCATCCGCCAGAACCAGAGATCCACTCCAGTATTGACCTCGAACTCCACTCAAAAGCCCCACACCGCTAACTCAGTTTCCCCATTAACGAGATCGAGCTCGTGTCCATCACATTCAAAAACAAATCTGAAACCCCAAACCGCAGTGACCCCTCGTCGAATCCCCCAATCTGAACGATGTCGCATACCAGAAAACAACTCGCGATAACCCTTTCCCCCAAATCGCATCTCGCAACAACCCACGAAATTGAAGAGAAGGCTCGTGAAGTTAAAGGGACGATATTGATTTTGATCTGTAGCCCTTTTTTTTTAATTATTACGGTGGTTTAGTTTTCCAAATGACTGGAAAAACAAAAACCAAATGAAATGAACTGAGTGGAGGATAGGTTGCGATTGTTTATATAAGCGAATAGGGAACAAGAATTTCTGCTCAAGGAAAATATAGGGTGTCTACGTAGGGAGAAAATAGGTCGGCCATTAAATTCTTCTGCTTTACTTAGAAATGGAGCTGGGAACATTTCGTACATGAAATGAAAGAAGGGGCTGAAGTTGTTGGGGAGAAAATAAACATTTTGTGGGCTGATGTAAATTTTGATTTTAAACGATGTGGAATTATTTAATCAAAATATCTTGTAACCCCAATTCTTCAACCATGAACCCCGATTTTACTTAATGACCGCCATCTCTAAGTTATACCGCTATTCAGAAATTAACGGATCTGATTCTTAAATTAAATTTGACTATATAGAAAAGATAACAATTTAAATTAACGATTTGAACTAAATTAGATTCAACATATAATCGATTTCAAACAATTCAATTTATCGAAAATAAATTATTATTATCGTTCTAATTCAATACAGAATTTTATATTAGTCAACTGATTTGTTTTCAGTTCAGTTTTAACTCTGAATTCACTTGTTACCATTCATATCAAATATATAAAATTCATATACATTTATAATTTGGTATTTAAAACAAATTTAAATGTTCGTTATAAATCGACGAAAAACCCGGGACGTTACATTCTTTCCCCCTTAAAAGAATTTCGTCCCCGAAATTACTAAGGCAGAAGAAATGTTGCAGACTCATTACAAACCCACTTTGTTATAACTCAGTATTTCAAATTTTATAACTCAAGTCCGATACAACTTTAAGTTTCATGGGAATGTTCAATTCCAGTTCATTTAACTGGTTTCCATCATTTCGATCTATTTATCTTGCTTGACTTAAATTTAAATTTCGGAATTCAAATCCCCGGATTTTATTTCAAATCCTTCTGAAGTCACATAAATATATATACATATATTTATTTCTATTTTAAATTCAAAACATTTGAATTTTTCCACAAATTGTTTTGTTTCAAACAAATTTCCATTAAAAACTTTTCTAAGGTAGCAATCCATTACTTAGAAACCCGAAAATGAACACTGATGATGTTTCAATCATCATCAGAATTATTTCCCAGCCACTGAAGTGAGTTCAGTGCTTTATTATTTCAAAATCCATTTAAAATGATTTTCTTTCAAATCCCTTTAAAACAAATCTATATTATTTTAATATACTTTGAAAAATATTTTTCAACTTCCCAGGATTTTTGAATTCTTAATTCTGGTTTGAATTTAAATTCTAATTCATCTCATTTGTATATTTAATTCCTATACAAAATTCTATTTGGTTATAAATAACCATTTCAATTTTTTTTTTTTTACTGTAATCTCATTTAATTATAATAACAACCAATACATCCATATAATAATAATTCTAGAAAATTATTCTTTCTATATCAAAATAGAAATTTTGGGTAAAATTATTTCATTTACCCATTTAAAAACAATATCATGTCGTATTTTCCTGTTCAAGTGTTTAGAAATCCCTATCGACTTCGTGGCGTCCCACGATTCGACCAGAATTCATAAACCACTCAACAGACTAGCCAACACAATATGAAACAACTTTTATATCAACTAACAAATACGCTCTCTTGTATCTATACACTCAACTCATTCTAGGGTACTACTGACCCTATCTCTAATGAGCACAACTCCACAAAGCCTAGGTATTCGCTCAACCTAAGCTCTGATACCAACTGTAACGACCCGCAAATCCGTGCTATCTGAGTTGACTAAAAACACCACACGTCCAACTCAAATTGCACAGAAATACGACTCATTATTAGAAAGAAGTTAGAAGATGAGAAATAGGAAGAAAGAAATATTAAAATAGAAGAAAAAACGAAGATCACAACTCACAGCGGAACGAATAAAATATATTATATAACATAACCTTTGAAATACAAATCAGTAACTTTATATACATACCATCATCAGAGCACAACAGTCATTTCTGGAACAGTTATAAACACCTGTTTCCAGATACAAACAAGGTCCACAGCGGAATATATGATAGCCTATAGCTAACTGGTGAAGCCTCCTGCTTCTAGCTCCTTCAAATGAATCTGTGAAATCCCGACTACTTGACTGCCCGTACAAATTTGGGCACCCAAGAGTTTAGGGAAAACAAAACAAAATAAACTCTGGGTCAGTCATGGGACTGGTGTGAGTAAACTCCAACCACTTGTTTAACTTTCAAAATCCTTTTCGAAAGAAAAGATAATAGTAAGACCAGCCCATACATAAACATGGACGGTTTTTACCTTACTATAACCCAAAACATTTTGATACGAAAATCCGTGTCTTACAGAGATACCTCAGAACTGCTTTTACGGCCAGCCTCTCGACTCGACCAACCCATATTGTCGGGAGATGTAGGGGTAAGAGTCTCCCGTTCGCCACCAAACGCGAAGCGAGAACCCCCTATCATCCGTACCAATTAAGCAACCAGCTCTGATACCAACTGAAACGGCCCTAGGCTTTGCAACCATCAGGCAGTGGGCTAACCTCCCACCGTGACATCCAGTGATATTATAATAATGTCTACATCAAGTAAATAACCAAATAGCAGAACGCTTGCATCTCACGCTCTACATATATAGTAAAATCAAAACCCGCATGGCACTTATTGGAGATTGGATTTCCAACATGACAAGGTATGGGACCACCTTCCGACTATGTATCTCTAGAGAGGAATACACTGGGTTCAACAAGAACGTCTTGCAACCCGGCCCACACATGACCGACCACTCATTTCGCTTGAGTGTATCGAATGTATATCACCAACGGTTGGACTCAAACCACCGTTTCCCGAATGGGCAGAATCGATAGATTTAGAAACAAAAGGAATTTCTCTAGATAGGTGATTATACACCCTAATGGGTGCGACCCACATAGCCATGCTGCCTGCCCGATTTTTGTTCTTTCCCGGTTGTTGAGGCCTGAGGCTACGATTACTTACCATTCATTTGATAGCACAATCACTTTGAATGCCACATTGTCAGATCCGTTAATCACTAGTTGAGTTTGCACAAATATTATGGATATTATGCTAAGGGATAAATCCGTTGCAACCATATATATTCATACAGACCAACCCATTTGATCATTGGAAATACTCTGTCAGACATTCGTCCATTTATGTTCGTTCTGGGATTGAACGAAACCGAAGGCACTATTTCTATAAATAGAAAAGCCCTTGCACTTTACTCCGTCTTCAATATATTCAGCATACTTGGTTCGCAACGCTTATGCCAATACGGAGTCGTTCTTCGGATAATAATCCAACCGGTCTCTCCATATTGACAACGATGGTCAAAAACTTCGATAGTCTGTGATTTAACTATCGAATAAAAACAAGTGTTCATCCAAACATATCAAACAAATCACTTGGCTCTTTAATTAATATTTCATTAATTAAACCACTTCTCTATTTTCTCTATCAATATTTGTTAACCAAATATTTTCAATAATCATCTCGGCCTCTTATGCTATTTGGAAAACGTTTCCAAATGTCAACTTCTTTTACTTTCTATATATTAGAAAAACCTCTATTTGCAATTGGAAACAATTCCAATCACTTATCTCTATCCCTTTTTGTTTACAACATTCGATTTTTATATTCACTTTACTATCGAATTCAATACGTCGATACAATGATTTCAAATTATCAAAATATCTTAAAAATATTCTAACTCCTTAAATTTCCGGAAAATTTCGCCATAACCTCCCCTGTATCGGGAGCATCGGGAAATTTCAAATAGCTTTCCTGGTCCTTCTAATCTCAAAAAGAAAAAGAAGAAGCCAAGCGGCTAGCCGATACGGCGCATAAAACTCATATATGAATTTAAACATGTACCTTTTTGTCGGGCACATAAACAAAAATCTTCATATACTCCATCCCATATCTATTTAACACCTGTTCACCTGTTTCCAATTCAATTCAACTCAATCCATTCGTTTTAATTAAATTTTGAATCGTTTGAATTCAGTTTCGCTCAATTATTCTTTAATTAGCCTTTTCGCCTATTTCACTTCTTTGTTGAACATAACATGTTCGAACAAAATTTTTAACTCGTTCATAACCAAATCGAATTTCGATTTCAATTCTAGTTTCCTTTTCTATTTCGAATATAAATTTTCAAATCGAATTCACTTATTTAAGGCCCAATATCCATTCAAAAGCTCCTTAACTAATTTCTATTCAATTTAGTTAATTCCATTCAATAAATCAAAATTTGGTTTCTGTTTCAAAAATCATATTCATTTACAAAACTTGAATTCGCATATATTTTACAACTCAACTCTGAAATTTTCTAAATAGACAATTCGGATTTTCTCGCTTAAAATCCTTTTATAATATTAAATAAACCATTATGGTTTTAAAATAGTTCTGGCGCTGTTTTTCTGAAAATTTGATTTTGACATAACTCAAAATCTATACGACGAAATTCATATTTTTCTCTTTCATTAGAAAACTATTATCAAACCGGTCCTGACGTTTCTTGTTTCAAAGAATTCCGACTTCAATTGAGTTCTGTATACTCGATTGAAGTTCGAATCGCCAATTTACGAACTGCATCGCTGCGGCGAGTTCGTTTTAATTATATTTATATATATAAACCTTTAAACTTCTTTAAAATGAATTCAACTTCATTCAAACTTCATTTTCCCTTTTATTTGAATTCTATATTCAAATTCAAATTTCACTTCTATAGAATCCTATATTCAAATTCCATATTTCAAATTCCGTTTGAATTATATAGTTAAATCCCATAGTTTAAAATTCCATTTGGATGCTATATTCAAATCCTATAATTTAAATTCCATTTGAATTCCTTTTTGAATTCTACATTCAAATTCCCTATTCAATTCTCTTTGAATTCAAATTCTATATTTATTTTATTTGAATTTTCAAATATCCAAATTCCGATTCAATTCTATTTTGAAATTTCAAATATTCAACCCCTTTTTAATTCTATCATTCACATTCTATTTAAATCCTCTTGTTTGAATTCTATTTCAAATCTAGTTTCAAAACTTCATTTGAATTTCTATATTCAAATCTATTTTTAACACCATTTGAGTTTCTTCACTCAAATCCATTTGAATTCCCTTGAATCCAAATTCCATTTCATAACCATTTGGATTTCCTATTTTGAAATCCTATTTGAAATTCTATTTCCAATTTTACTTTGAAAATCCTATTTCAAAGTTTATTTCAAATTCTATTTTGAAATTCTACATGCAAATCTCTATTTGAATTTCTTTATTCGAATGCCTTTGAATTCAAATTTTATTTTAATTCCTTGAATTCAAATTCTATTTTTCATTCTAATTTAGTCTATTCTTTTTCTATTTGAACTTCTATTTGAATTTCTAATATTCAATCTCCTTTTTAAAATTCAAATATTTAAACTCCTTTTCTAATTCTACTATTCAAATGTTATACTCAAATTTCATTTGAGTTATATGTTAAAATTTTCATTTCAAATCCTATTTTTGAAATTTCATTTCAAATCCCAATTTCACGCTTGTATTTCTATTTCTGAATTATCAAATGATAATTCTTTTCACTTCATTTATAACTTCGTTATAAAAGAACTATTTATAAACTTCGTTTATAAAGAAACTACTTGTTTTATTTTTCAAAAACAAGCTTTTATTTTATTTCCATTTAAAATTCAAATTCTATTTAAAAATAGAATTTTTCCTTTTTAAATGTCCACTATCCTTTCATGATATTTATATAAATTAACACTTAGCCCAATGATATTTAAAACAATCAAATCACCCAATTTCCAATCAGTTTATTTTAACACATCATATATGAATATATGAAATCAGCAAACAACAAACAGATAATATATTTTTGAGGAATCCAGTTGGATTCCTCCAACCTGTTTTCCTGCATCCACAGATGTTAGCACATAAATAATACCCATTCTGCTTCGTGGCAGAATATCGTGGTATAGAAGGTCATCCACTAATCATAGCGTGGGGCGTATAGGGTAATCATCCGCTATGAAACTGCGGGCATCCGCTAATGAGACTACGGGAATCCAACCAATCAATCAACCCAATATATATATATATATATATAGCCTAAATAACTAATATATATAAAACAACCAGAAAAATCCAAACAAGCAACAACAATTATTTTTAACGAATAAAAATAATTATAAAGAAAAGGTGAGTGAGATTTACTCACCTCGGTTTTGATCGTTGAATATCCGATTAAATGCCAAATCATCACCGCTATGAATCAACTCCGATCATCCCGAATGAACATATTTCGTGCCTACGATTATTTGATTTACTTTTATTGATTAAACATTTTTAATTTAAATTAACTTAACACAATTTAATTAATTATTCTATGAATTCAAATTTATTAAACATATACCTTGTTGCCATTGAAAGCACTCGACTAACCACTAAGCAGCCCAGCAATTCACCGATCCATTCACATTGAAATCAGCCCCCAAAACAGCTTTATCCCATTTTGACATTTTATCGAACACTTTTCAGGCGATCAATCTACATCTCCTTTCGAAACACGGTCATGCCACTGCGATGCTTCGAACCTTACTGCCGAACTCCAGCTTCCACCGCCATGCCTCACCACTGTCCCTTACTGTCTAGTCGGCTCCAACCCCTTCACAAAATAACCCATCGCTTTCTCATAATAACCCAAAAATCCTCATCCATCCTCAACCAACAGTTCCTCCATCTGACCATCCGCCAGAACCAGAGATCCACTCCAGTATTGACCTCGAACTCCACTCAAAAGCCCCACACCGCTAACTCAGTTTCCCCATTAACGAGATCGAGCTCGTGTCCATCACATTCAAAAACAAATCTGAAGCCCCAAACCGCAGTGACCCCTCGTCGAATCCCCCAATCTAAACGATGTCGCATACCAGAAAACAACTCGCGATAACCCTTTCCCCCAAATCGCATCTCGCAGCAACCCACGGAATTGAAGAGAAGGCTCGTGAAGTTAAAGGGACGATATTGATTTTGATCTGTAGCCCTTTTTTTTTTAATTATTACGGTGGTTTAGTTTTCCAAATGACTGGAAAAACAAAAACCAAATGAAATGAACTGAGTGGAGGATAGGTTGCGATTGTTTATATAAGCGAATAGGGAACAAGAATTTCTGCTCAAGGAAAATATAGGGTGTCTACGTAGGGAGAAAATAGGTCGGCCATTAAATTCTTCTGCTATACTTAGAAATGGAGCTGGGAACATTTCGTACATGAAATGAAAGAAGGGGCTGAAGTTGTTGGGGAGAAAATAAACATTTTGTGGGCTGATGTAAATTTTGATTTTAAACGATGTGGAATTATTTAATCAAAATATCTTGTAACCCCAATTCTTCAACCATGAACCCCGATTTTACTTAATGACCGCCATCTCTAAGTTATACCGCTATTCAGAAATTAACGGATCTGATTCTTAAATTAAATTTGACTATATAGAAAAGATAACAATTTAAATTAACGATTTGAACTAAATTAGATTCAACATATAATCGATTTCAAACAATTCAATTTATCGAAAATAAATTATTATTATCGTTCTAATTCAATACAGAATTTTATATTAGTCAACTGAATTGTTTTCAGTTCAGTTTTAACTCTGAATTCACTTGTTACCATTCATATCAAATATATAAAATTCATATACATTTATAATTTGGTATTTAAAACAAATTTAAATGTTCGTTTTAAATCGACGAAAAACCCGGGACGTTACACCGTTGATGGAAATCGACTGTACGGGCCTTGATAAAATTATTTAAAATATCAATAATTTGTGTAAAATCATAAGAAATGATTTGGCAAGAATCGGGATGATAAACTCCATATTTGAAAAGATAAAAATAGATTTTTATCGAAATGAACTAGTTTTGAACTAGAATTAAAATTCTATTTATTTTTAAATAAATAAATTGGATTTGAAAAGGGTTTTAAAAGTAACCAGAATTTCCAATAATTGAATTGGAATGGATTTGAATCGAAATTGTCTTTGGAATATTTCGATGTTGGATTTCGTGATTATACAGATATTGTTATGGAAATTTGAAAGATATATTTATATCGTTATTTCCAATACGATATTTGTTGGTCGTAGAATTTGATATTGAATATAAGCCGATATAGTTTCTATTAAGAGCCTTGTATTTAATATCAAATGTGATTTGGGTTTGTCGTGAATGGTGTCTTCATTAACACTGTTCTTAAACCCAGTTGAGAAAAAGATTAAATCTTTTTATTTGGATTTAATGAAGTATACCAATTAAATAATATTTGATTGGAATTGAATTGGTATTGATTTTTGGGTTTATCGTGAACAGTGTTTCATATAACACTTGTTCTTCAACCCGATAATTAATGAAATGTGATTTTGGGTTGTCGTGAACGGTATCTTCAATAATACTATTCTTAGACCCAAAGGAGTTAGGAAAATCAGAAACTAACTGGAGATTAGTTAAGTTGAATGGTTTTTGGGGTATTGATCTGATGTTGGTTTCGGCCTTCGGGGTTAATATTTAGGGAATTGCTCACTTGCTAATTTACGGTTAGGGACTGATTGAATTGTGAAGTGATTTTGGGGTTTATCGTGAACCGTGTTTTAAATGACACTGATTCTTTAACCCAGTTAAAGATTAAAATTAAGTGGAGTTTTAATGAATCTTTAATTAGATTGAAAAGATCGAGAATGGAGTATCACCAGTTTTACTCCAGGCGCTAGTTAAATCTTTAATTAGATTTGAACGTGAAATGGTATTTGAATTTACCGATAACACTGTGGTGTTACATATGAAGTATGACTAGTTTTACTTCATGGGATGAATAGGTTGGGATTGGGAAATTAAAATAAATGATTACTTCGGTGTAGTTCGCTAATCCCGACTAGTTTGAAGTGACATTCAAAGGAAGATTAAAGGATAAATTTAAGAGAATTTATCTTTGATAAAATTAATGGGAACCTTTCCCTATGAATGTGGAATTTAGAAACTAACTGTAGGTTGGTTAAGATGAATGGTTTCCTGGGTACTGATCTGATGTTGGTTTCGGCCTTCGGGGTTAATATTTGGGGAATTATTCTTCGGCAAATTTACGGTTAGAGACTGATGAATTGGAATGAGGCGTATGTTGTGTTTGTGTAACATTTGTTTATTATATATGCGAGTTATTCGGAAAGACCGGGCTTATCCCATTCTGAATAACTGATATGACGATAAGTCGAAGATGAAGACGGTGGTTGAAGAACGGAGGTCTTCACGTCGTTTGGGTGATTACTGATGATCTTGATTGGGCCGTAGACCCAAGAGGAGAGAATCAGTTAGTGGTTGTCCAGACGTACTTGGAGATCGATGGATATGCGGGGTACTTGGTGCCTCCGGTTTCGTTCAGGCCCGGAACGAACTTGTAATTGGACCATGTGTCTGACATTTGATATCATTCTGTGTGACTGATATCGGTTGCATAGAGTGGTTTGCCTGTGTGGCATGCTAAGATGCAAATGATCAGGGCTTATGTTGAACAGCAAAGTCTTGTGTTTGATGATCAAAGCACGGCCTGTGTGGCGTAGCTTTGTGTAACGTAGATTCGCCAGCCTCACACCCCGGTAGTGAACCAAAAATGGGAGAGGACCTCAGGGAGGGCATGTGTTTCCTTCTAGTTAGATGTGGTGTCAGTGGTTTTACATGCCCTGACGAGTTTGACTTATGTGGTTGTTGCTGTTGCGAGGCGCCTCGGTTATATCGGTTTCGGCCGATGCATTCTGGTCGGCAGACGGACCAGACTTACGCCCCAAAGGGCGGGGAAACGCAGTGTTCAGGAATTTTAATCCACATCGGTGGACCGACCCTGTCGCTCCAAGGCTTGTCTGCGCGCTTGCCTGAGACATGGGCTAGATTGTCTCGAATCGGTAGAGGACGATCCCTAGCCTCGGTTCATAGATGGAAATCCAATTTCCAATACGTGACGTTTCGATTTTAGTTGTAATCCTATATATGGCGACAAAGTGGGATGGGGCGCTTATGCCGTCTATGATTGATACTTATGATTTGAAGTTGTTTTATACACTATGCACTTACAATAGTATCAAATGATTTGTTTTAAATGTATCAAGCATTCTTGGCTATTATAAGGTAAAAACCCTATCCTCCGGCTTGCGTTGCATTGTGTGATGGGACCTGGGTCTTATAATAGCTTCATTGTTCTTTATTTAGCATTGCGCTGTTGTTTTATGCACTGATATTCTTGGGAGGAAACCCGTTCCATGTTATACGGCGTGGTCCCTTGATTTACCTAACTTTAAAATAAAGATTAATAACTGTTTTAGTTTCACACCAGTCACATGACTGACTTGGAGTTTATTGTTTTAACATAAACTCTGTGTGCCCCTATTTTCCGCACGGGCAGCTAGTAGTTTTGGTTTTGTAGATTTATATTCACAAGATCCTGGTTTACAGCTGGAATGATATCCGGAAAGCTTTGTATCCGTATATCTCCTTCAGTTGTGTATTGTATTATTTTCCGCTGCTATGTAATGTATTGTAATCTCTGATATTTGTCAAATGTATATTATTTGTTTATACTCTGTATATTCTTGTATTCTGATGAATTGTTGTAATATACAATGAGATGTCCTTTCGTCTACGTTTTGTTTGTCGTGTTCTCAAAACAATCAGGCGTTTCGAACGGTCTGGGTCGGTTTAGCGATTGATTCGGATCGAGCGAAATTCCTTGTTGTCACAGTTGGTATCAGAGCTTTGGTTCACAAAGCTCAGAGAACAAGACACATTAGAACCATACGAAAGAAATTCCATGTGGTGCACCCATTCGTATGTCACTGTAACCCTAATCGAAAACTACGTACTGATAGAATCACACTCTTGAAAAATTGTAACCCTTCTTTGACAAATCGATGCTTCTCATCCACCTGAGGTTGTTGTTTCCACCAATATTTATGTTGGAGCCTATAGTCGTCAAGTTTTGATCCGCTACTTAATTGTTTCTTAAGTTCGAAGCTTGGTGTTAAATTAAGTTTGCTTGGGTTATGCTATTGCTTGAAAAATTATGCATTGGTGTCCCAATGTCGATTGCGATAACAAGTTTGTGCCAAGGTGATGCAAATAGAGGAATCCATGTAGTGAAGTTTACAGGGTTTAGTGTGGATTGGTATTGCAGTGCAAATATGTAGGAGAAAGGTTGTAAGTTGGTGATGTTGTGTGGATCTGCCAAAGATTGCAGTAATGGAGTTCTAATGGCGAAGGAGATGAAGTAATTTCTGTCTTTTATCTTTTCAAACATTTTCTCTCATAGGATTCTTAATAATAACCTGTCATGAGATTGTTGCAAATTTTGTTATCGTCGTCTATATATGTTAATTAAAATATACTTTTTTAGCTTAATTAATTAAATGAAATATTATAGTATTTTTGTTTTTAGACTGCATGTTAAAAAATTCAATTAAAAAGGTTAATTTCATAATATTTATAATGTAAATGTCCTTTTACAATTTATTTTCTTTTAAAATGGATATAGTTGGAATAACGGAATATAGCACAAAGTATTGGGAATAGTGGAATAAAACAGGACTTAAATCGAAAAGACTATTTTTGAGGCTATTTGAAAAAAATCATAGCAGTGGAAATCCACTACGGAATATGACAGGACATTAATTTCACGGATATACATACACTCTATATTATATTACCATTAGGTTTCATTTCAATGGTGTAGAAGCCATGTGAAAATTCTCTGAAACCAAACAGTTGTGATTTTTATCCTCTCACTTCTCCGCTTGGCTTCCTCTTTCCTTAAGTTTTGTTTTGCTCATATTTTCATTTTGAGACAGGAATAGCCCTTACTCATCTTATCAATCCCAAAAGTCCCTCCATTACCAAAAATTCCTCCAACTACCAAACCAAATTTCTCGCTTACCTAGAATTTTGGCCACCAACTTCAATTTTTTTCTCGGTAGACCACTTCTTCCTTCTATCACAGATTTGCTTCCCGATCTCAAACACTCGCTGATTTCTTCGGCACTAAATTATATGCCGTTTAATGCAAACAACTCTATGCTAGGTTAATTATTGGCACTAATATTTTTTGAGCGGCAATTTGTCAATATCAGGGATGATTTGGCTATTTTTAGAGGTTTTCATATGTGATGATTTTGCATTTGGCGACGAGTGTTTCTGCATCTATATTTCAGGTTGAACTGCATATATCAAGTTATCAGCCTATATGAGGATGATGAATTTACAGTTTCATTTTTTTCTACTTAGGCGGCGTTTGGTTTCTTTTATGTTTTGAGTTCTCAAAATTAATTATAAAATACAAGAATAGTTGATGGATGACGAAGGGGCGGAATAATGACGAAGGGATGGTGAAGGGAGCGAAGGGATGGTAGATGGATAAATTCGACTAACATTCTTTTTCGTTATTTTTGAAAACACAGAAAATAATAAATAATTATTTTCTATTTTGTGTGTTAATTTCGTTTTTTGAAACAGTTGTTTTTAACAATGTATTTGCGTCGTTCCTATTTTTATACGTTCGAAAACTCAAAATTAAAATGCATAAAGAGAACGCAGCCTTAGTTTTTAAAAGGTTTACTGTTGCTTGTAGCTGATTTAACTTTAAATAATCATGTTAGGATTCTCAGTGTTTTTTTTGGGTTACAAATGATTTTATTGATGATGGGGAACATTTAAGGAATATGAACATTTATGCTTAAATGCCTATAAAAACTGTATATTATCTTATATAGTACAATTGATCGTGAGACAACTATAGCTAATAATAATAATAAATGAAATTTGGATACCATTTCAGGCAATTCCCACAAATTCTATATATTCTTATATCTATATATTTCTCTATAATTAATTCATAGTGTGGAATGATTGCAAATAAAAGCGAGTTCTCGAAGAAAAAAAATGGTGATATCCTCAGTTCTGCAGCGTCTCAATTATCTTAAAAACAATGACATTTCGCTTGATTCAGATCATCGCACATGATTCCTCCTGATCGAAGTTCAGATTTACTACATGTAGAGCATAGGAATATCGTAACCCTAGGTAATTTGCAGTCCCTAAATCTTAATTGAAAATCTGATTTTCCATACCTAAGTTCGAGAGATCGATCTATGATTAGCAAGAGTGATAATAAGCCATCTAGCGCTTGGATTGATATCATTACTAAAGATGGATCTCACTTAAATTCAATCCAGTTACAATTTTACGAACCGATCTTAAAGGATAATCTTAGAGTAGCGTTCATTAGTGAGGATCTAATTAAAAAGGCTAGAGAAAGATGGTATATTTCTATAGTGTTCTATATCTTTGGTAGAAAACCATATTACAAGTTTTTAAGGGACTACATTGACATGAATTAGCATATTAAGGGTAGATATCAACTGTTTAGTAGGGAAGATGGTTTCTTTATTATCAAATGCGAAAGTGCGGATGATTGTGATAGTATATTATCATCAGGTCCTCATTTTTACAATAATAGATTGATCTTCATAAAAAAATGGTTTCCTGGTTTAAAAATGGTAATGGAAGCATTGCATAGTTTACCAATATGGGTTTCCAAATCTTGATTTAGACTTTTGGTCCGTAGAAGCCATAAGTAGAATTGCTTCTATCCTTGGATACTCTTTAAAATTGGACTGTGACAGAAGGATTCACTAGAATATCATATGCTAGAGCTTTGGTTGAAGTTAGTAATGAGTTTAAGTTTCTAGATGAAATCGTATTCAATGTTTCAGTGGAGAATTAGTGTGGCAGAAGGTAATTTATGAATGGAAGCCTGAAAGATGTTCCAACTGCAATATATATGGACACTCAGCTATTGCATGTAAGGTTACGAAAGCCTGGTTACCTAAAGATACTTCAATTCTAGGAAACGAAATCAATATGGATGTTAATGCGCTGAAAAGAAATACGCCTAATGATGTGATCCATAATGAGAACAGTATATCTAGGTATGATTCATCTCAGAAGAATCAAACTAGAAATCATAGTGAAATGCTTTAGTCAGGTAAGGGTAATGAAGCGAGTGATTTGCAGATTAAGGATACAGAATAGGAAAAAGATTTTAATGTTATGGATAATACTATTCGTATTTATGATGTACTACCAGAATTTCATACGAAGGAGATAATCGAAAGTGGTAGTGATATGTTCTCTTGTGAAGGAAAACATGTAGATGAGCATGAATTTGATAAGGTGAACAAGCCTGTTAGCTATTTCAAAGAGTTTAATACGTCTCCAGCATCTACTGGAAATTTAATGAAGGATAACAAACAAGTGAAGGAAGAATATGCTACTGAAAATCTGATTCTTTTTATGGAAATATTGAGATAATGAATAATGAAACTGATAATATTTTTAAAGCTAATGATGATGTGAGAAGTGCACTTTTCTCTATAGATGAATCAGACAGTTCGATGTATAGTTTCAGTAGCAGAAGATCAAAATCGTAGAAAACAAGTTTAATAAAAGAAGCACAGTAATGAGTGGAGAGCCATTGGTAGAAACTAAACTGGAGTTGGGTGAAGTTAATGTCCCAATTACAAAATAGATCAAAGTCGAAGAAAGCAAAAGAGGATGGTGGAATTAGAAATGGTGGAATTTCAAAAAGGTAGATGGATCTTGTTAATGTCTTTTGATGTCGTAGAGTAAGATGGGTTTCCCTGGTGACATTATCCTCGAATGATTTTCAGCTTTGCCATCAACTTTCGTTTTTTGGAGCTTTGAGCTTGTTCTGGGCTGAGGTTTGGATTTTAGGCTTTCGTCGGAGCTATTTTATATCTCTTTGGTGGTCTTCATTATTTTGGGCCTTGTTTGGGTTTTAACGGGCTGTTTTACTTGTTGTTGTATTTCTTTTTTCTTTGGGTTGTCATAAAATTTGTGATGTCTTTTTAGTGTCTTTTATTTGTGGCAGTAGTGTGACTTAGGTTCGAGCTGATTAGGGTATTTGTATAGTATTTGTTTTTGGTTGTATTGTGGTACCAGCTCGAACCATTTATTTGTATCATTTTTTATTGTAATATAAGTACCCGTTTCTTTAAAAAAAAAATCATAATGTACATGGTCTGTTTATTCAACTAGGATTCTGCTATTGAAATTCGTGATATCTGACTAATTGATTATTAAGAATTTTTAAATTTAACTCAGATTTCTATTTTAATTTTGTAGCATTTTTTTGGGTAATTAGTTGTATAAATATAACTCAAATAATAATGATTTCGAATTGAGTAAAAACTTTGTTTTGTTGGTCTAACTGACAAAAAGGTTATTTGGATGTTTATAAAAAATATTATATGCGGACCTTGGTTAATAAAAGTTATGTTTAACGTTGTGAATTCATAACCTAAATATTTGTTTAGATATATGTTATCATGCATCACTTCCATTTTTTTGAATTTAGAATCTTTTATGCCATCTTCTCCACAGTCAGTCCGCTCGCACTAGCTAGTGTCGTTTTGGTACTTTTTCATGTTCTGTCTGCTCCCAAATACAAATTGTTGGTCATATTTGATCGGACGTTATGTTAACTTTGATTTTGCATCGAATGTTTCTATAAGCAAGCATCAGTTCATTACTTTTTCATGGTCAGCCTGGTGTCACATACAAATCGTTGGTCAAATTTGATTGAATGCTATGCTTAAGTTCGCTGTCTTAGTTTGGCTTGATCTGGTTTTCATAACTACGGTTACTTCCACCCAGAAACTCCACTCTTCTCTTAAAATTTATCCATCAAATCTAAACATAAAATGGATGTTCGATACTAAATTCAAAATTTTGAATTAATCTGTCACTTTTGTTATATTAACCGAGTCTATGGAAAACGCAGATCATTGAAGAGGCACACTATGGGGAATAGTTAATTGCTATGGATCTCGGGTTTCTAACATTATAGATTGAGTTTCAAATTCATGCTATTCTTCTAATTTAGTTTCTAATTTGTTAACAAATTAGAATTTGGTGGTGCTAAATTTTTAGTAATACCAACCTACTGGATTTTGGATGTTTCCAGCGGTAGATCGAGACAAGTTTAGAGGAATGATGTAGGTTTCCAAATTCATGGCGCTTAGGTCTATATAAATTCACTCGCATTTCATGTTTTATTTTTAATGACCAATTTAGGCTCCGTTTGTTTAATATGTTGAATTCTGAATTCTGATTGTTGATCTCTAAAGTTCGAGTGTTGATTGCTTAATGTTGAATTCTAAATTATCCCTTACTTGTTTGTTAATAGTTAGTATTCAGAACAAAATTCAATATTCAGAACAAAAAATAAGCACTAAAATTATTCTGAATGACTTTGTATGAATAGAAGGTTTTATTTAGACCACAGATAAAGAACAAACAACTCAAAAAGTTCTGATTTATAAATCAGAACTTATATTTAGAACTTAAAAAAAGCAGCCTTAGTAATCAGGCTTTCTAGAAATTTTTGATGTCTTCGGATGGATTATGCAATCCAACTTTACTTCTTGCATGTAGCTGCAAAGTTAACAAAGGTTAGGCATGAAAATTGAGTTCAATATGTTCCTGAATCATTGCTTACTTTCTCCAGTTTTGGATATACTGCATTATCAGTTCAACATAAAGTTAAGGAACTTTGAAACTGCAAATTGTAGTTGTAGAGTACATTGAGGTCTATGTTATCATTCATTGCAGGAAGAAAAGCAGGGTGAGCAACATTTTTTTCAATTTTGTTGTCCAAAGTACAAAGAGCTACTGTTTTCAAAGATCTGAACATCATCCATGATTTCAAATACAACACATTAAAATTTCCAGTAGTAATTGCATATATACGTGTAACGAATTCCAGTAAATGTGAATAAATGCACGTAAATATCATAACAAGAAACATAGTTCACAAATTTTTGTTGATTAGAATAGTTCATACTTATGCATTGAATGTCACCAGTTTTGTTGTAAGGTCTGCAACTAATTTATCCTATGTTATTTGTTTCAATACCGTAAGTCGAAACTTTTTGATATAATGCAATAATAGGAAAGTATGAAGATTTTGTTTATGTACTAAGTATTGACTCTACAAGGGTTTACTCTTATACCATATAGTCTGCAATTGTTAGTTAGTTTTTAAGATTATTTCCAAAAATCAAGGTTTTGTTTTCAAGTGTATATGCAGCCTCACAACAACTCGACGCACCTTCATTTCGCCTTTTCCCATTGTGTAATATTACTTGCTCCACTAATTTATTCAATTCTAAAAGTTGTAGTTTGTTCATGTTAAAAGAAATAGAACAGGCATGTTGTCCATTGTTAGATTAATTTGATTTTCAACTTCATTTTTATGTTGCTATATGCATATTATTTAATTTTTGAAAATCTGCAGTACATGTTGATTTAGTGTTATCAACGTATCATTTGTTTTTGCTTGCACAACTAACTACTCTAAATGATGCATATACATTCAAATTTATTTGGATAATGCCAATTTATGGACATATATGCCAAGAAGTTGGAGGTAATATTCTAACACTGCACGCATGTGAAATGATTTTATATTCAAGTCATTTATGTGAGAATATATCCATTTATGCATTTTCTCATTCTTATATTTTCTACATTGGATATTATTTTTACTGCAGATATTGAACACTGAACACATTTTTTTGCTATCTATCAATGAGTGGTCAACACTAACAATTTTAGAAGCTATAATAACAGTATTGTGATGTCATATAGATATACCAACTAATGTACGAAGCTTTAAAGAAGATGATATTTTAATTTGTGGTGTCACCATGACTGCTTTGACTGTTGTTTTTACTTAATTAAATATTAAGTGCACTTTGCCCAAATGTTGCAGTCTAACGCACAAATCGATCTCTTTGTTATAAGATGCTAAATGAACGGGGGATGCTTGAAGAAGATTGCGGGAAAGCTCTTGATAATAGTTACGTGAAGGTTTTGAAATTCATTATTCATATAACTTGATAATCTACCTACAATATCTAATCCAACGGTTGATTTTAAATTTTTACAATCTTCTTAAATTGATATCATATAGATAGGAATCCATAATTAAAAAAATAGTGGTGGTGTATTTCCTCTAAGTCTCTTCCTGGTTTGTGAGTTGGCTTTCATTTGTTCATCAATACTGTTTATTCCATAGTATGTATTTTTTACAATAATTTTTAATTACTAATTTTGATTCTATTTACAAGGTGCTTCACACTCTCATATCATCAATAATATCGAGATGTGTATCACTCTTAGGTCCACAACTATCTCCATGCCTCCAAATATTTATTTGTTCTTTTCGGTGCTCTCCTTTTGTGAAACATAGATTATTATTGACTTGCTAGAATAGTGATTGTTTTGGCTATTGTTACTTTATATTTATGCTATGATATCTAAGATCCTTCTCTTTATAAGATTTTAACATTTGTGTAAAAAATTGAAAATTTCCCTTCTTTTTATCGATTTATATTATATTGTGCAAGCATTTTCTCCTTTTGGCAAACTTTAATCCTCAAAATGCATTTACTTTATTTTGGTTTGATACACTCTTTAATTTATATTGCAATTATACAAAAATCATTTAAACATACACCAAAAATTTGTTGCAAGTTACTTTCCAGTTTCATTTATTTGTTCGTGTAATGCTAAAAACCGAGCAGGTTCATATGCATCTTTAACTACCCTTATTTACATTGTCATAAGTGAATTTTAACCTTTTTTTATTCAATTTCTTAGTGCAATAAACTTTATGTGTGCATTATTATGGATATGTTAAGAGTTTGTAGTAAGTGATTTTTTTCCCACAAAATACTAGAAGAACTTCAAGTGTTGTGCTAGTTCAAAAAAAGCAAATTGTTTGATTGTGGGAACATTTAACATGTAGTGTACTGTCTCTTAAACAGCATACATAAGCCTAATCTAAAGAGGAACAGAGAGCTTGAGCATCCCATGCAATATAGGACCCAGATTGCCTTGAGCCAAAAGCATGAGACTAAATTACTTTATAGGCCGCATAGGCTTGGGTAGGAAACTGAGCAACTGGATCAGTGAGGAGAGCATAGCATGAGCATCACTAGGGATAGAATTTGATATGGATGTAGCTGCTTGGATGCAGGTGGAATTGTGGAAGTGGTTTGATGGATAACAGCCGCAGCTATGGATAAATCATAAGCAGGTGGAACCGTTCCATGTGATGCGTGAGAGTGATACATAAAAGGGTGGACAAAGTATTGACTTTGAGGCTGGAAATAAACGTGAGCATGAGCATGTATGACCGATGGAGACATGTAAGTAGGCGGCTCTCTTTACACACCAGGAACATGTGCATGTGTTGCACAGAAAATAGCAGAATCAACAACGAAGTGCACATTCTATGGAGAAGCATCCTTAGGCCTAGGCATTAGAAGATCAGGGACCGAAGTTGAAGAGGCACGACAACAGTGACTGGGATCGTCTCTTCACGCTGAGCATTGGAATAAGCATCTGCCGCGAAATGAGAATTGGTTCTTACCTTTTATTAAGCAGTCAGCATCATCGTTGATCTCGAGGACGTTAGATGAATATATAAGTATTCTCACAAAGCGATCTCTCTTATGTCCAATTTGAAAAGATTGGAGAAATCTACCAGTTATGAGATTAAGGGTAGAGACATTGAATTATTATTGTCATCACTATTATTATTATTCTAAATATTTCTCAGTGATTTGCTATTGATCCGTTGTTGAATTTTAAATTTTAGATTTCATGTTTTGTTGCTGTAACAACCGGCTTTTTTTACCGCTTTAAGTCGGTATTTAAACCAACTCAAAACGTTCCAAAAGACAGACTATTGTTTAGCTTATCAAGTTTAAACAGAATAAACACAGAATCACAGACACAATATTTGCAGCGGAAGAAATTTTTATACAAATAATATCAGAGTTGTTCAAAATATTCATACAACGGAAGATTTTATAAGTACATTACATGAATTTTTAAATAAATAAAAGATTTACAGTTTTGTCGGGCGCGCTCCATATGAGTCTTTACATGCCACTCCACTTCGTTGCGAGCTGAAATTTTCTAAGCCTGGAATAATTAGGACCTGACCCGTGTGTCCCATGCAAAATACACAAAACACCCGAGTCAGGATTAAACTTATTTCAAGTTAGCACACTTCGATAAACACTAAAATGATAATCTTGTTATGTCAATTCTAATATAACAAAAATGACAAGATTATTTTGTCAATTCTAATTTCAATAAAAAATGACATGATTAATTTGTCAATTTTAATACAACATAAATGACATATCTAATTTGTCAATTTTAATACAACATAAATGACGTATCTAATTTGTCAATTTTAATACAACATAAATGTCCATAATGGTCGAATTGCTACCATGAAACAAAGAAGTTTACATGCATGAAATAAAATATGCAAGACAACAATAGATATTCAAGTAAATCTAATTGAACAATCCATGCAATTAAAATGAATTGAATCAATGCATGCAAATGAAATGAATTGGAATTAATTGCATGCAAATGAATCAAATAAACCACTGTATGCGTGACTTTTTCCAAAACAACCGAGGGTTGGTCAAATGTAAATACATGAATGGAATTAATTGCATGCAAATGAATTAAATCAATTGTTGCATGCATGAGTATTTTGAAAGCACTTAAGGCCAAACAACAGGTATAATAATGTGTAAACATAAATGTTTAAGAACTCAGTGAGGCTTAACTTGAATAATCAAAGAGGTGAATTTGAGGGGTCTCAGTTTCAAAATGTATAAATTCCATTCCCAAGGTAGTGCAGGCCGTATGCAATTTAAGTAAGGAAAGATTCATGCATACCATTAAGTTAGTCCAACTGTCACCAAAAAAAAAAAAAAAAAAAAAAACTTCCAAACCACCATTCACATATCTATAACCATCCAACTATTTCTCATTTTCTGTTAAACCCATGTATATGACTATGCAGTCTAAAAAAACATATATGTAAGTTTGCCATCAAGTTTCCAAAATAGATAAGAATAACTAAGAATTAACAGTAAAACATTTTCAGCCCAAGATGCGGTACCACAAATACAAAGAAATGTAACATGCAAAAGCAACAAAGTGCAACCAAGGCGTGGAGTTCATGGTTTCCGAGAAATGAAGGCAGCATGATTAATAAACAAATGGATACATTTTCAGTTTAAAATGAACATGGCCGTATAAGTGTACTTTAGCCCATGTATGTAAAATTTTACATCGACATCATAAATATCGGCGTGATGTAGCAAGTCACGAAAACAAGGTGCGGTATGTTTCTAACATGCAGTGATACATATGTGGTTGTTTTAAAGCTAAATCTAATACTTCAAAAATATTGTATATGCAACAGAATATTGGTTCGCTCTAAATGGATTCAAACACTGCAATGTACTTTATAAATGTTAGAAGGCACACTAAAGCAATCGGAATTAATACTACAGCATGTAACATCAAATGTGAGTGTAAGGTAACAAATTTATGATCAAATCAGCAAATAAGGATGGATCTTAGCCTAGGCATGCCAACGAGATAGAAGAATGCAAGAGAAAGACAACCACAAACTAATTATACTCAGTGGACATCGAAGTGTCATAGCTTGCAAATAAGTTCAATCGTAAGTACACTTACATTAAATCGCAGTGGACTGGACATAATGATGGCATGGCAGTGGCTGAACTCGAGAGGATTTGGATGGCGAAGGCGGCGACTCACACATAGACGAACGGAGAGGTGCGGGTTCGATTGGGTTTGAATCTGGGGCAGCGCTCGTCTCGGACAAAGGTGATGCCGCTGGGCTACGTGCGGACGAATTTCAGGCAAGGGAAAGGCGCGGTGAAGAGTTAAAACGAGGTTTGAGATGGAGTATTATAAGTCTCCTTTTATTTAGCTTTTCTTATTTTGTTTGTTGGAGTGGAAGGGCAGCAGCTTTTCATTTATATATATTTTAATGGTCATATGACAGTTGGAGAATTAATCAAGGGGTTTTAATGAAAGTGGCGGTTTCTTTGCTATAGGTAAAACGGTGCCTTTTTATATACTGAGTAACGTCAAAAGCAAATCTGGAAAATTGTTTAACATAAATGTACACAAAGAATAAAATACGTTGAACGCATTTATTGGCAGGTGCATTAATAATATTAAATTTTAAAATAACATATGTTGAAATGTATTCAACTTTATTTTATTTTCTGAATTAATAGGTGTTTTGATTCATCCTTTCCAAATCTACTCTCTTAGTTTCCAAAGTAACCGTTTATTTCTTCGTATTATTTCCATCGTATGTCAATTAATTTAGATTCATTACCAATCAGAATTAAATTCAGTTTGCGGACCGCTAAACATTTAAAAAAAAAATATTTAAACAAACAGCGATGACCAAATTTGACAAACAAACATTGACATTTAAACTTATACATTCCCAAAATCATCTTATGCAGAATAATTATGTTCAAGATCTGATATTCCTATTGCTTATTAATAATTTACGTTTGCAGCAAAATTTAAGAATAGAATTATATTTCCATACTGTTAAAATTTCCTTTAATTAACCTTAAATGTACGCAGTTCAAATTCCGATCCATTTTAAAGTTGGAGTTCAAATTCACATGTCAAACCGTTTCTACATTATTATGGTTATTATTTCACAATTTTCGTTTCAAACCCATATTTAAAAATATACTTATATTGAGAAATGTACATGTATAATTTATTAGATTATTAATGTTACCATAAATTTCGTTAACCACACTAGTTAAACATATGCTATATATATCGTTGACATTTAATTTCTTTACAATTTCTTTTAATGAATTAAATTAAAATGTTGATTTAAATATTGATTATCGTATTTTTTCATGTAATAAGTCTTTAAACAAATCAAGGGTTTGACTACTAAATTTCCTTTTATAAACAAAAGCTCAAAGTTAATGATTTCAAACATACAATTTGACAAAGTTTTCCTTTGTTATAAATCATTGTTCATCCAATCATAAATTGTCGTTTATTGGAAATAAATTTAAAATCATTTATTAATCATATTATAAAATTTAATTTAAAACCATTCTAAATTCAAATAGTAAATTAAATTGTAAATTTAAATGATTGAAATTTATGGGATGTTACAGTTGCTTTACGGGGAAAAGTAAAAAAAAAAAACCGCCCATGAATATTTATTCTTATGCTAGCATGATAGTATATTATCCATGTGTAAGGGCTCTTAAATGAATCACGTTAGGTGATTATGTAGTTTGTCTTTGATGGAGTTCATGTGTATGCAAAAGCCTTAAACTAGAGAGAATATAGATTTATGAGCTTGCTTAAAAGTTAGCATTTACTATCGTAAATTTGGCTTATTTCACAATGTATGTTTTTCATTAGTTTGGATTTCTTGGCCCCTTCTGTTGAAATTTATAAGACAGCGTATTATTAACTTGTTAACGTACACTTGCCTATTTGGAAAGACAAACTTAGGAACAGGCTGTCTTTAACAAAAAAATAAGCTAAACTTCTTGCAAAATTCATGATACATCATACATATTCCGTTTTGGTGATATAATTACATGGGAACAATGCTTCTTACGCTTATTGTAACTTAATCCTTATTCTATTTTTATACTCAGGCACTTTATGGGTCCAAACATAAAGTTCATCGAATTATTCGGTAAATGTTACAATGCCAATGTTCTTGCGTAAACTGTTATTATAAAGCTATGGTTGAAGCTACCTGACTTTTACGTAATATTGATTTATACAAGAAAAAAGGGAATAGTCTAAAGTCAACAAAAGCTGCATTTTATCATGCTTATTTCAAATCTATATTCTGGCTATTTAAATCCTCAACTCTAATATTTTAACTACTTTGTTAATGATGCGACTCCAGAACAAAACAAGGCCGACTATGAAACCACTCTCTTAGTAAAACACGACTCCAAAATCCAATACCAAGTTATCTCTAAGGATAAAACGAAAAATCAATAGAGCTGTATTCCTTTAACAACTAGGATTCCGACGGACCGATTTTTTTTTCAAAAACCCAATCCATCGAAACCCGAGTTTGTTTGCTCTGGTATCCTGCAGGAAAGACAAAGACATAAAACATGTCAAAGTTCGGAAAATATCTCACAGTGGAACGAATAAATATAATGTAGATGAAACATAGCTTTACTTTAATAATAATACTGCTAAACCAGTATCCAAAGCTATACAGTCTCTGTCATGAACCTAACCAGCGAATGTTATGAGGAGGGGGTCAGAACATTAGTTCTGTGTGAATTAATTTAAGCTGCACTTCTTGGATAATCTTACATATACCGTTCAATTATATTTTCTTATTTATTAGGTTATTTGTGTTATTAGCACTCAAGGCCAACACACACGTCACACCCATCTACTCTCTAGTAGATTAACCTAATATAGTGTATATGTAGCTACCCCCAATTAAGATATACTCTACTCGCATGGTCACCACCGTATGTACGCAGTCCCTTATCCAATGTCGCATGTTTTATGTATATCAACGCTACGTTTGCATAAAACTATCATCACTGTGTTACGTAAGCATTTGGACTGCCATTCTAGATCCTACTAGATTCTGTCATCGAATAATGCCCTCTAGTCTATAGTACACCACCCAGAGCGACATGAGTGTACCTAGACTTCTCCAACATACGTATCGTCAATCGTACTCGATGTCTATTTGCATATATTCTCTATATGTGCGCCCAAGTCCCGTGGCAGGGCTAATAAAGAAACACGGAACTCGGTCGGGAGCTTTCAGATATCTGCCGATGCAGATGTTAAGGTCTGCTTTTATAGTGGCTATGGTCCCACTAGACCCCTCCCTCAACTAATGAAAGGCACCCAAGAATACCAAGAATGAGAACTGTAACCCCGGCCCCCTATGCCCTTCAATCCTATTGGCCAACATCACCCATAACTAGATAGCAAAGTATATGGTCTTTTGGAGTTCTCCGCCTTTCCGCTTCATGTACTGACTGAAGATGGTAGGTAGATAACGAGTTGCTATCACAGGGCACTACTGGTCTCGCCGAATCACGCTGGTCCATCTTAGTCTTTTGATTGCCTCTTGTTTTGCAATCAAGGCATACTTATTGGTTCTTCCCACGCAGACCTAACCTCTGTGAGCACAGGCATATCATCTGCCACCCACAGAAGGATACCAAGAGTACCCTCACGTCCCCAAAAGCCGCGTGCTTCGTAACCCAGTCCCTTGGAGCCTTCTGCATGATCAGATGGACGTTCGCTCCCCCTTGCGCCCTACGACATCGTGATGATCTACCATGTTTGGTTATTCATCCCCTATCGTATGGACTGCTCCAAGCACCTTACCCTTCTGTGTTATTAGACCTTAAGTCTAATCTTCTAATTTTGTGCTTGCTCTATCTCATTAGGTTTTCTTTTTAACTTGGTTATCTCAACTATATTAGTTTTTAAATTACCAAGTTTCTTTTTCATAAGTCTTTCCCTATTTCTTATGTCGCCGCGGTCTTTAATTATTTACTTAGTTCTCTTAACTAAGGTTTACTAACAAGCTCAAACACGACTTTCTGTAACTGTTTACTTAGTCCTCTTAACTAAGATTTACCAACATGACTTTCCATGATTGTTTACTTAGTTCTCTTAACTATGGTTTACTAACAAATTCTCTTTATCATTTACTCATTAACTTAGTCAACTTAACTAAGTTTTACTAATAAGTTTTCCCCTAACTCATATAACTTATGTTTTCCCATTCCCACGGATTACTTAATCTTCAATTAAGTATGTCTTGCATTCTTTCATAAGCTATTTCATCTTTGTATCGATCATTATAACCTACGTTATAATTATTACTTGTCTTGTAACAAGCTTACCTATTATCTTCCCATTCAGTTATACTCGTATCTGTTGATGTTGCTATAATCCATCGTTATTTACTTAGTTTTCTTAACTATGGTTTTCTACCATTCACCATTATTACGTTGGTTAAGTTTGTCTGTACGCCTCCTTTTACTTAACCTTAGCACACTTAACATGTTTGTTTCATAGCATTAATCTTTTTATTAATGCACCAACCTCTCACATTAGACATGTTGCTTATGGTTGCTGGATATGCCTAGCGGTTCCGGATAGACTTCTACCGCAAACTCGTTCTAACCGCGGGTTTTGGGCTTAATGCGCTAACCTCTCACATTAGACCCGTTGTTGCGATTGCTGGATGTGCCGGGCAGTTCCGGGCAGGCTTACACCGCAACTCAATCTAACCTCGGGTTAGGCATGTTCATCTTTTAACTGACAATTTCAATCTAGGTTTTATATGCCTATTTATCCCAATCCAATAATTCATGTTCACACTTCTAAACCCAATTTTATGTTTATGGTTCCAATTTGATTTGGATACATAAATTCTACCATGATTACATAATCTCGTACATAGTTATGCCAATAATCCTTATTATATGTTATGCCCAGCTTTTCATGTATATAAGTTATACCTAATTATACCCAAGTTAATTGTTCTTTAAAGTTATCAATAATTCATGTCAACCCTCATTCTTATTGATTAGAACAATTAATTCATGTCAACCCTCATTCTTATTGCATAAATCCCAATTCAACTCATAATCCCATATGTCTAATTCTTCAATTCTAACTTTTCTTATGTACATATAGTTCATGCATAAATTCTTGATTCAACATACCCAAGCATATCTAATCATTCTCAATTTTAATCGCACATATTTTCTTTTATGTTCTAGGTTAATATACGTGCCAATTTCCCCTAATTTTCCAATCTCAGGTTATGTTATATGTTATTCCACAATTCCCCAATTAAAAATTATTCCCAAATTCCCAAACATCATTTTCACTATTCCAATCTTTGTTTGTACGCATGCTTTTCAGCGAGAATTTGATTAGGCTCGAAGTTAGCCTAATCTTAAAAATAAAAAGGAAAGGGGAAGAAGAAGAACATAATATGCATAAAATAAAATCTGAATTATTTCAATTAAATTAAACAAATTAACTTGGGGAATTGCTAAATGATACATCTACTATTATTCAACAAGGGTAATTTAAATCCACTCACAGTGATTTTTTGCTTTCCTAGGTCTGATTTATAGTAGCATCCAAAGTTCTTCCCTTTCTTACAGCGTAGATTGTAGATCAAAATCCCTTTTCTCTTTATTTTGAAATAGAAGAAATTCTAAATCTAATCTTTAATTTTATTAATAGATTTGGAGAGAAGAAAAGAGAAAAGAGATTAGATTTAAGAATTTCTTAGGGAAGAAGAAGGAGGAGGAGGCCATGGCGTAGCCATAGAATTAGATGAATAAATCAGTGGGTTTAAGGTTTTATTTGTAGGTGGGTTAGAAGAACTGGGCCCTTAGGATTAAATAAAAAAACTCATCTAAACCGTCCACCTCACACAAGAAAAGAACATTCCAGAACTCAGCCAACACAGCCAGGGTGCGTTGCACCCATAGACCATGTGCAGGGGCATGTGCTAATATATATATATATATATATATATTCACTTTTTGATTTGAAATTTCTATTCATTGCACATAAATAAAATTTCAAGACAATCTTTTCTTTCTTTGTTTTGTTATTCCTTTATTCGCGTGTAGTGCTAGTTTTAACTTTTCTTCATTTATAATTCACCACTGTGCGTAAACTAAGTAATTGTATGCGAACAATTATATGGTTTATTCTTCCCCTAATAAATTAGAATATTTATTTCTCTTTTTAACCTCCTCTCTACGTAACCCCTTTCACATCTTTTTAATTAAACCATCTTTTAACCGCTTTTACACTACATTGCATATATCATTCTTTCTCCAATCAATGCATTTAACTTTCTTTTTATTTTGATTGCACATCCTGATTTTACAATCAACCAATTTACCTTTAATGCATTTATTTATTTATTAATTCATTGTAATTAATGCACCATACTTTTATGCGCTCAATTCTTTTTATTATTCTGTGCATTAACAATATAACTTTCAATATATTAACTTCTGCATATATTTACATGCACATAATTAACTGCATGTTATTAATTCACCTAATTCTTCCATTTGTATTTTAATACATATACATATATATATATATATATATATATGCATTGATTATGATACCCTTTAATGCTAAAACATTCATTGCATGCAACTTAATACCTTTGCATGAAATCTGTTTCTTTTTATCGCATGTATTGCACTGACACATTGCCTATTTTAACGTATTGAATTTTCTTTCATGCACTAATATTTTAATTGTAAATTCTATTGCACATTAATTTTTAACATTGACATTAATATATTCTTCTGCATTGTTATCGTATTAATTTTTCCTTCTTTATTAACCATTTTTATGCATGCCATCAATTCATTCATGTTTCTTTTTTTTTAATATTAATACATGCGCTTTATTGCAAGCATTACATGCATTCCTTTGCACTAATCTTCTCGTTAATGTATGATATGCATGTGTTTTATTACATTGATTTTTTATCTTTCCTTTCTATTTATTGCATACCTTTATTGCTTACATTGTTAATTTCCTCTTTCTTTCTTTTTTTTCGTGCATTAAAACTTTACATCTTTCCTTATTTTTATTGTTGCATGAAATTGTCTCATTAATTTATCTTTGCTTATCTCTCTTTTTATATTAATACATTTACACATTGATTTCTTCCTTTTACTTGCACATTTAATGCATTAACCTTTTTAAAATGCATGAATCCTTTTCTTTTAGTATATATTCATGCATTACCTTTATAACATTTTTTCTTTAAATTATCAATGACCATGCATATATTTACAAAAATGCACAATCAAATATCTATAGAAATATCCGGGGTGTTACATTCTCCCACCCTCAAGGAATTTCGTCCCCGAAATTCGATAGGGGTAAAACGGATAATCCCTTGCATAATATTCAACCATCATGTGTGCATACAATTTTTGCAATCATTGTGTGCATGTGCAAAGTGTAATATATCATAATAAAGAATGCATGCCTAATTGGTACCACCTATATGTATGCAAAGTTTTAAATATTTTTAAAACATGATCCACACATCATAAATATATTTGCAGTTCTATATGTATGTAATATTTTTGAAAAATCAAAACATTTTTCACCCAAATTTCCCCACACTCTTACAGAGTAAGAGCATAGTAGATCCGATTGTTGCATCCAAAACCCTACCAGCCATCATTAAATTTCGAATTTAGAAAAAACTAATTTTCTATATTCGATTTCTTATGTTACCAAAAGGAATAAAACGGGAAAATTCACATCTTCCGTTTTTCTTTTATGTACCTTTTCTGATTGTACTTGGAATTTTACATAACTATTCTATAAAGATTTCCTATTTTCCAATCCAAGTACAGCCACATAAGAAAAAATTTCTTTTCTTTTTCAACTTATCTTGGAAAATTTTCATTTTTATTCATCTTTTTCTTAGGGTTTTCATTTTCTTTTCCCATTACGTTTGTTGCTTTACTGAATTTGTTGTTTTCTTTTTAGTTAGGCTATCCTCTTCCTTAGCTTATTTGACTTAGTCCAATTACTTAAGTTTGTTATTTTTCAAATAAGCCTTCCCATTTTTCTACATAGCTACTATTACGGGCCAAGAATCTTAGGACTAGGTCGCAAGTCCAAACAACAGGATCTACACACTTACTTGCCCTTCACTACCTAGTAATTACTACTAGTCCATGTTGTGTATTACTAGCCTATACTTTTCTTTTTCTCAAGCAACAAACCTAAGTTTCTTAATGATTATGCATTCTACCGGAATTTCATACCATTCCAAGATGATCTTTTTTATTTCTCTCGTTCTTTTTAGGCACTAATCCTTACCTACTCCATTTTTTTTAAAACATGGTTTGGCTTCCTTTCTTTTCATTACATTTTTCTTCCAAAATTTAAAAATGTTAAAACTCTATTTGCTTCTCCAAAACTTGCTTTTGCCAAACCATAGAAACATGTCATAAAATAAAATTGCAAAACACATTTTTTTTCAAATCACAAAACTGGAGTAGACAAGGTCAACTACTTCTTAATCGGGTTCACATCGTTTCTATCTATGTTAATTTTGGCTGCTTTCTACAAGGTACAAAAATCTACTCTATTCTTACTCTCTACAACTTATTTTGTCCTCCCAACAAAATTTCTTTATAGATCAATAATCAAAATTTATTGTTAATAGAATAGAGATTTTTAAAACTTCCTTTTCAAAATGCAACTTTTTCATGAGAGAATTCTTTTTAAATCAAGTAATCAATGTTTTACAAAATATATACCCCACTTTACTTTAAAACCCAACATGCACTAAATATGTTCTTTACATATTTTCCTCAAACATCAAAAATACTTTTAAGATTAAAACTTGAAAGCACCACAAACTCTTTTGCAAAAACTTTTACAAATTCTAGTTCTTAAAAGTTAATCATTGGGTTAGACTCAAAGTGCGTCTTTAACTCAACTAGGCTTTCCTACACACTTCTCAACTATATATATATATATATATATATATATATAGTTCTAATCCATTTTCCACATTCTAACTTTTCTAATTTATAAGGTTTCACTACCAAACCCACTAATCTGAAAAACTAACATTTCAGTTGCTAACGTATGGGATACATCCTCCTTTTATACCAACCATTTTTGTGCACTTTCCACCCAACTTTCCTAAGGGCCTCAAATCTCCATATTCGTTCTTTTATTGTGCAAAACTATTATCCCAGCTCTTTCCATATTTTACTCTTTATATTTCGTGGGCTCCTTTATGGATTTAGGTTAATATATATAATACATTTATAATTTTGAAAATTCAGATACGTTCACTCACTATCTATATAGGAATCATAAACCTAAGCTCTGATACCAGATGTAACAACCCGGATTCGGACGGACCGATTTTTTTCCAAAAACCCAATCCATCGAAACCCGAGTTGGTTTGCTCTGGTATCCTGCAGGAAAGACAGAGACATAAAACATGTCAGAGTTCGGAAAATATTTCACATCGGAACGAATAAAAATAATGTAGTTGAAACATTGCTTTAATAATAATACTGCTAAAACAGTATCCAAAGCTATATAGTCTCTATCATGAACCTAACCTGCGAATGTTATGAGGAAGGGGTCAGAACATAAGTTCTGTGTGAATGAATTTAAACTACACTTCTTGGATAATCCTACATATACCGTTCAATTATATTTTATTATTTACTAGGTTATTTGTGTTATTAGCACTCAAGGCTTACACACACGTCACACCAATCTACTCTCTATTAGATTAACCTAGTATAGTGTATATGTAGCTACCCCCAATTAAGGGATACTCTACTAGCATGGTCTCCACTGTATGTACGCAGTCCCTTATCCAATGTCGCATGTCGTATGTATATCAACGCTACGTTTGTATAAAACTATCATCACTGTGTTACGTAAGCGTTTGGACTGCCAATCTAGATCTTACTAGATTCTTTCATCGAATAATGCCCTCTAGTCTATGGTACACCACCCAGAGCGACATGAGTGTACCTAGACTTTTCTCACATACATATCGTCAATCGTACTCGATGTCTATTTGCTCATGTTCTCTATGTGTGCACCCGAGTCCCGTGGCAGGGCTAACCAAGAAACATGGAACTCGGTCGGGAGCTTTCAGATATCTGCCGATGCAGATGCTAAGGTCTGATTTTATTGTGGCTATGGTCCCATTAGACCCCTCCCTCAACTAATGAAAGGCACCCAAGAATATCAAGAATGAGAACTTTAACCCCGGCTCCCTATGCCCTTCAATCCTATTGGCCAACCTCACCCATAACTAGATAGCAAAGTATATGGTCTTTTGGAGTTCTCCACCTTTCCTCTTCACGTACTGACTGAAGATGGTAGGTAGATGACGAGTTGCTATCACAGGGCACTAACTGGTCTCGCCGAATCATGTTGGTCCATCTTAGTCTTTTGATTGCCTCTTGTTTTGCAATCAAGGCATACTCATTGGTTCTTCCCAGGCAGACCTAACCTCTGTGAGCATAGGCGTATCATCTGCCACTCATAGAGGGATACCAAGAGTAACCTCACATCCCAGAAGCCGCATGCTTTGTAACCCAGTCCCTTGGAGCCTTCTGGATGATCAGATGGACGTTCGCGCCCCCTTACACCCTACGACATCATGATGATCTACCGTGTTTGGTTATTCATCCCTTATCGTATGGACTGCTCCAAGTGCCTTACCCTTTCATGTTATTAGACCTTAAGTCTAATCTTCTAATTTTGCACTTGCTCTATCTCATTAGATTTTCTTTTTAACTTAGTTATCTCATCTATGTTAGTTTTTAAATTACCAAATTTCTTTTTCATAAGTCTTTCCCTATTTCTTATGTCGCCGCGATCTTTTAATTATTTACTTAATTCTCTTAACTAAGGTTTACTAACAAGCTCAAACATGACTTTCTATAACTGTTTATTTAGTCCTCTTAACTAAGGTTTACCAACATGACTTTCCACGATTGTTTACTTAGTTCTCTTAACTAAGGTTTACTAACAAATTCTCTTTATTGTTTACTTATTAGCTTAGTCATCTTAACTAAGTTTTACTAATAAGTTTTCCCCTTACTCATATAACTTATGTTTTCCCGTTCCCACGGATTACTTAATCTTCAATTAAGTACGGCTTGCATTCTTTCGTAAGTTATTTCATCTTTGTATCGATCATTATAGCTACATTATAATTCTTACTTGTCTTGTAAAAAGCTTACCTATTATCTTCCCATTCAGCTATACTCGTATCTGTTGATGTTGCAATAATCCATTGTTATTTACTTAGTTTTCTTAACTAAGGTTTGCTACCATTCCCCATTATTATGTTGGTTAAGTTTGTTTATACGCCTCCGTTTACTTAAACTTAGCACACTTAACATGTTTGTTTCATAGCATTAATCTTTTTATTAATGCACCCAACCTCTCACATTAGACATGTTGCTTGCGGTTGCTGGATATGTCGGGCGGTTTCGGGCAGACTTCTACCGCTAACTCGTTCTAACCTAGGCTTTGGGCTTAATGCGCTAACCTCTCACATTAGACCTGTTGTTGCGGTTGTTGGATGTGTCGGGCGGTTCCGGGCAGACTTACACCGCAACTCAATCTAACCTCGGGTTAGGCATATTCATCTTTTAACTGACAATTTCAATCTAGATTTTATGTGCCTATTTATCCCAATCCAATAATTCATGTTCACGCTTCTAAACCCAATTTCATGTTTATGATTCCAATTTGATTTGGATACATAAATTCTACCATGATTACATAATCTCGTACATAGTTATGCTAATAATCCTTATTATATGTTGTGCCCAACTTTTCATGTATATAAGTTATACCTAATTAGGCCCAAATTAATTGTTCTTTAATTTATCAATAATTCATGTCAACCCTCATTCTTATTGCTAAGAACAATTAATTCATATCAACCCTCATTCTTATTGCATAAATCCCAATTCAACTTATAATCCCATATGTCTAAATCTTCAATTCTAACTTTTCTTATGTACAAATAGTTCATAAATAAATTTTAACACCCTGAATTTTTGAATAATCGAATCAACTAAATTAAAGAATAATTAATCTCAGATGTGAGAATTAAGGTAAACGAGTTGCGCCATTGTGTTCGTCTCGGAATTCTAGTTGCGATAAAGTCCGAGTTTGCAAAAATTGGATTCCGTATGAAAAAGATATCTTTAAATTAAATATTGCAGCAAAACATGAAAAAAAAAGAATGAGAAAAGAATAAATGTTTAACATTGTTCTAAGGTTTGTAAGCAAAAGACTTAGTAGCTCATTTGGTTAGAACACGTGACTTGCATACAAGGAGTACAGAGTTCGATCCCTGCCAGCGCCATATTTTTGTTTTAGGGGAATGGCTTAAAATGGCTTAGTGTGAACACAGTTCAAAAAGTGGTTTAGTGTGAAAATGGGTAATTGGGAAGATAGATAAAAGGAAAATATATATATAGAAAATATATATGTATATATACATTTATATATGACGTGTACGCATCATGTGGTGTACGTGGCGCATTTTTGGTTGTCAATGATTGTTTTTTTTATGTGGCCTTCTTTGATTGGCTTTTATGACAAATTAAAGGTAAGAAAAATTTATGCATGTATAAATGGATATTTGTATATGGGTAATTAATGTATACGGTAAAAGGGATAATATGTAATTAACAATAATAGATTTATAATTTACATATAAATATGAAGGATAAACATGAAAATTACATGGCATAGATTGGTTCATGAAATAGTATATTTAGTACACCATTAGTTGTGAGCATAATTAAAAATATAGTTATGGCATAATTATAATGGGAATAATTTACATATGAAATTTGTCATAAATAAGAAATATGTAAATTATAGAAAAAATGAACATTTAATACACTGTGCTGAGTCATTAGGGATGAGGTGTCACCCTATCTTGGTTGGATGGTTCAGGTTGCTTCTAAGTTGATCGGATGGCCTAAATTAATCATAAACTCTATAAAAACACCTCTAGACTCAAACCCTAAAATCAAAAAAAAATTAGATTCATGGCCTCCATGCCGTCACCTAGCAACACAGCATAGCCGCCACCAATTAAAGAGGAAGAAAGCTAGTCTAAATCAATCCTTTTCAACTTTAACAAAGAATCTTCTTCAAGGGAAAGCTATTACAATTTCAGAACTCAGAATTCAGAATTCAAGACCTTCTCTGAATTGTGAGTTTGATAATTTTAATAAAATAATTAGCAAATTAATTGGATTGAGTTATGATGTGAACTATTTGGATATGATGTGAATTATTGACCGCACGTTTTTATTCATGTAGTAAAATTGTGATGTTTATGTTGTAAATTCTATGATGCTAACTTGTAAAGTTGTGATCATTTATGTTGTAATTTTATGATCGACTTATGTATAATCGAATCACCATGTTGTTCATATGTTAGTTTTGGTATGTTGATTCATATGATAAATCATAAGTATGTATGCAAGTTTAGATATATTTTTTATTAAGACATGAATCATATGCAAGTTGGGGAAAATTATATGTATAACCTTATATGCTTCATGGCATCTATTTTAGATCTAAAGTTAGGCTATGATATGTGTGAGTTATATGAAAAATTCTACATGTTGGTTTACATGTTTAGATGGAAGTTTATACTATTGTTATGTTGCATAAATCACATGTGCAAGTTTATATGAATACATGTGTTTGAAAATGAATCATGTTATGCAAGTTTGTGGTTACTACCTATGCAAGTTTACACCTTTAGATGTAGATCTATTACATACATGATTTATGCAAGTTTGTGACCATTATCCCAACAATTTCACTCCTTTTGATTTGGGTCCATGACATATGTAGTTTTATGCAAGTTGTAACTTTGGCCTGTGCAAGTTTTAGATGTAGAACATCATTCACACATGCAAGTTCACCCTATGTTTAGATCTAGTTTTAATTATATGTATGTTGTGATGTTTTCTCTTTATTCCATGAGTAAGACTACTCGAGTCTAACGTATATTTTACGTTAAACGAACGAACGTACAATGTGGGGTAAAGGTGATAATATTAAAAGATTTAATTGGCATAAATGCCTCAAAAGACATAAAATAAATTTGTGATGAAAATTGGTATGATTTTACATACCATAAATGGATGGACATAATTGAGTCAATTATGGACATCGTTAAATTTGGAATTGATTGATAATTTGAATAGGGAAAGTAATTCAAATTGGGGAATGATTAATTAGGAGCAATTAATCGTCTAAGACACGAGGTTAGGCTCTTTTGTGGTGTAAGACTGCCCGGACCTGCCTGGCAAATCCAGCTACCACAAATGTCAGTCTAATGTGGGAGGTCTTAGGCATAAATTAAATATGTAACAATTGTAAAGACACGAGGTTAGGCTCTTTTGTGGTGTAAGACTGCCCGGACCCGCCCGACAAATCCAGCTGCCACAAATGCCAGTCTAATGTGAGAGGTCTTTATGAGGTTACGGTCTTAATGAATTAATAAACACTTAACCAGATAAACATGTAGTGGGACATGAGAGGGTTAAGTGGGTGCCTTAGGTGGCATTTGAAATACGATTAGAAATACTTATCCAAAATTGGAACATGTAATTGAAACATGAATAAGAAGTGGGTTAAGTGGGAAATACTAGAGGGGACCAAGCTTAGGTGGATAGCTTGTGTCAAGTCATGGGGGCCCATTTCAACCAGTAACTCATACGTATCTTTGTGGGCTTGACCCAAGTCGAGGATGGGACACGCATAGTGGGCTTGACTGTAAGAGGCCAAACCGGGTTAGCGGTGGCAAGCAAGTCCAACGGGTTCATATGCGTGTGTGGACCCGAGCTGGTAGGTAAGACGTTGTTGCATCGTGTAGGTATAAGCCGTGCATCTCTGGTAGTATTGGGTTGCCACTTTGAGGAGTGATACACCCCACTGTGGGACCAGTACGGGTGTCTACGAGTTAGGGAGCCGACCGAATGGGGAAGGTAGTGGGTACGACTAGTGGAGATAGGAGTGGGCGACACCTATGACAGTAGCTAGGGGTACAACTACCATATTATGAATATTGTAATTAGAATGGGAAGGGTAGTGGGTACCACTAGTGGAGATAGGAGCAGGCGGCACCTATGACAACAGCTAGGGGTACACGAAACTACCATTATTATTATCACTTATGTTCAGTAGGCAGGATCAACCTTAGGGTGATTAGTGGTGGTGCAGTATACTAGTGGTGGTGTAGTATAGCAATTATCTCATAGTGTTGGTGTAGTTTAGTAATTATCTTACAATAGGTTAGGTGCGCTTTAACAATATCGTTGTTCATCCTGTTTCCTTGTTTACTCTGTCATACTCAATGGTTCATGGTCATTTCCTGATTTTCCAACTTATGCCTTAGCCTAGTTACTTTGGTGATTATATTGTTAAAGTTATCGCACGCGCCAGACTTTATGTCTGACCCCCTTTTTTTCCTCCTCTTTTCTCCTCCCCCCCTAGGTGTTCAGGTTGGAACTAGCACCAGTGGAGCTTGATTTCGGATAGTTGTGCTTCTTGCTTTTAGAAGATTTCTTGGATCGCTGAAGTAAAGTTCAGCCTCTCTTTTATTTATGGCTATTTTGTATTGGGGATTATGTCTTTCAATTTATGTACTTTGATTTAGTCAAGATGGATATTATGTACTTGGCTCTGGTTTTGATGATGTAATCAAACATATGTATTTTCCGCTGTAATGAAATAAAGTTTTTAATTTTTCAAGTACTGTTTATATCTGTCTTGTTGTTAAGTTTATGTTTTATACTCACTTAAAATGCTCCATAGAAGTTAATGCATTCCCTTTGTGAGTGACATTAATGGATGTGGGGTGTTACACGTGGTATCAGAGCTGAAGGTTACCAGAACAGATATGAGATTTTGAAAAACTATTTTCAAAAGCATTTTATAAAGAAATACTTTCAAAAGTATGTTTTAAGGAAAGTATTTTCAAGAAAAAAGCTTATTTTAGAAAGAATAACCCCAAGGGCCATATATCTTATCTTTACTATGTCCTCTCGTTAGTACCTTTGACCTTTAGGTAGGGTAGTCATATGGTTGAAACATGTGTTTGAGACATGTTATGTATGATGGATGCATGTGGATGCAAGTGTTTACTAGTGGTTGCTCGTGGATGCATATACACACACTTTAGGCACTAGATCGGCTCAGTCACTTCATATTGCATATTGCATATAAATGTGTGTACATATTTAAGTAATGGATGTATAATGGTTGAACCATCATATGGATGTTGCATTTTGGTGAATGGTTGTGCAAGCATGTAGAGATAATACGTATCGATAGGATTCTTTCGCATACATAATGGACGCATGGCACTATCATGGTTTGCATTAAGGAGGTCAACTGAATCAGTAGACCGCCTAATTTTGCATTAGATAAGGAACATATACACACACTTCTTGCATATGTTCATACAGCATTAGAAAATTTTAAGGACAATGGATGCCTATGTTTGATGGTTGAGTAGATGGTTGTTTGGATGGTAGGATACGTTCTTCTTGACTTAGAGATTTCGAGGACGAACTCCTTTAAGTAGGGGAGAATGTAACACCCTGAATTTTTGAATAATCGAATCAACTAAATCAAAGAATAATTAATCTTAGATGTGAGAATTAAGGGAAACGGGTTGCGCCATTGTGTTCGTCTCGGAATTCTGGTTCAGATAGAGTCCGAGTTTGCGTAAATTGGATTCCGTATGAAAAAGATATCTTTAAATTAAATATTGCAGCAAAACATAAAGAAAAAAAGAATGAGAAAATAATAAATGTTTAGCATTGTTCTAAGGTTTGTAAGCAAAAGACTTAGTAGCTCATTTGGTTGGAACACGTGACTTGCATACAAGGGGTACGGAGTTCGATCCCTGCCAGCGCCATATTTTTGTTTTAGGGGAATGGCTTAAAATGGCTTAGTGTGAACATAGTTCAAAAAGTGGTTTAGTGTGAAAATGGGTAATTAGGAAGATAAATAAAAAGAAAATATATATAGAATATATATATATGACGTGTACACATCATGTGGCGGCGCATTTTTGGTTGTCAATGATTGTTTTTTTTATGTGGTCTTCTATGATTGGCTTTTATGACAAATTAAAGGTAAGAAAGATTTATGCATGTATAAATGGATATTTGTATATGGGTAATTAATGTATACGGTAAAAGGGAGAATATGTAATTAACAATAATAGATTTATAGTTTACATATAAATATGAAGGATGAACATGAAAATTACATGGCATAGATTGGTTCAAGAAATGGTATATTTAGTATACCATTAATTGTGAGTATAATTAAAAATATAGTTATGAAATAATTAAAATGGGAATAATTTACATATAGAATTTGTCACAAATAAGAAATATGTAAATTATAAAAAAAAAATGAACATTTAATACAGTTGCTGAGTCATTAGGGCTGAGGTGTCACCCTATCTTAGTTGGATGGTTCAGGTTGCTTCTAGGTTGATTGGATGGCCTAAATTAATCCTAAACTCTATAAAAACACCTCTAGACTCAAACCCTAAAATCAAAACAAAATTAGATTCATGGCCTCCATGCCGTCACCTAGCAACACAGCATAGCCGCCACCAATTAAAGAGGAAGAAAGCTAGTCTAAATCAATCCTTTTCAACTTTAACAACGAATCTTCTTCAAGGGAAAGCTATTACAGCTTCAGAACTCAGAATTCAGAATTCAAGACCTTCTTTGAATTGTGAGTTCGATAATTTTAATAAAATAATTAGCAAATTAATTGGATTGAGTTATGATGTGGACTATTTGGATATGATGTGAATTATTGACCGCATGTTATTATTCGTGTAGTAAAATTGTGATGTTTATGCTGTAAATTCTATGATGCTATCTTGTAAAGTTGTGATCATCTATATTGTAATTTTATGATTGGCTTATGTATAATCGAATCACCATGTTGTTCATATGTTAGTTTGTGTATGTTGATTCATATGATAAATCATAAGTATGTATGCAAGTTTAGATTTTTTTATTAAGACATGAATCATATGCAATTTGGGGAAAATTATATGTATAACCTTATATGCTTCATGGCATCTATTTTAGATCTAAAGTTAGGCTATGAGATGTGTGAGTTATATGCCAAATTCTACATGCTGGTTTACATGTTTAGATGTAAGTTTATACTATTGTTATGTTGCATAAATCACATATGCAAGTTTATATGAATACATGTGTTTGAAAATGAATCATGTTATGCAAGTTTGTAGTTACTGCCTATGCAAGTTTACACCTTTAGATGTAGATCTATGACATACATGATTTATGCAAGTTTGTGACCATTATCCCAAAAAGTTCACACCTTTAGATTTGGGTCTATGACATATGTAGTTTTACGTAAGTTGTAACTTTGGCCTGTGCAAGTTTTAGATGTAGAACATCATTCACGCATGCAAGTTCACCCCAATGTTTAGATCTAGTTTTAATTATATGTATGTTGTGATGTTTTCTCTTTATTCCATGAGTTAGATTATTCGAGTCTAACGTATATTTTACGTTAAACGAACGAATGTACAACGTGGAGTAAAGAGGATAATATTAAAAGATTTAATTGGCATAAATGCCTTAAAAGACATAAAATAAATTTGTGATGAAAATTGGTATGATTTTACATACCATAAATGGATGGACATAATTGAGTCAATTATGGATATCGTTAAATTTGGAATTGATTGATAATTTGAATACGGAAAGTAATTCAAATTCGGGAATGATTAATTTGGAGTAATTAATCGTCTAAGACACGAGGTTAGGCTCTTTTGTAGTGTAAGACTGCCCGGACCCGCCCGACAAATCCAGCTGCCACAAATGCCAGTCTAATGTGGGAGGTCTTAGGCATAAACTAAATACGTAACAACTGTTAAGACACGAGGTTAGGCTCTTTTGTGGTGTAAGACTGCCTTGACCCGCCTGGCAAATCCAGCTTCCACAAATGCCAATCTAATGTGAGAGGTCTTTATGAGGTTACGGTCTTAATGAATTAAGAAACACTTAACCAGATAAACATGTAGTGGGACATGAGGGGGTTAAGTGGGTGCCTTGGGTGGCATGTGGAATCTAGTGGGTGCCTTAGGTGGCATTTGAAATACGATTAGAAATACTTAACCAAAATTGAAACATGTAATTGAAACATGAATAAGAAGTGGGTTAAGTGGGAAATACTAGAGGGGAACAAGCTTAGGTGGATAGCTTGTGTCAAGTCATGGGGGCCCATTTCAACCAGTAACTCATACGTATCTTTGTGGGCTCGACCCAAGTCGAGGACGGGACACACATACTGGGCTTGACTGTAAGTGGCCAAACCGGATTAGCGGTGACAACGCAAGTCCAATGGGTTCATATGCGTGTGTGGACCCGGGCTGGTAGGTAAGACGTTGTTGTATCATGTAGGTATAAGCCGTGCATCTCTGGTAGTATTGGGTTGCCACTTTGGGGAGTGATACACCCCACTGTGGGACCAGCACAGGTGTCTACGAGTTAGGGAGCCGACCGAATGGGGAAGGTAGTGGGTACGACTAGTGGAGATAGGAGTGGGCGACACCTATGACAGCAGCTAGGGGTACAACTACCATATTATGAATATTGTAATTAGAATTGGGAGGGTAGTGGGTACCACTAGTGGAGATAGGAGCAGGCGGCACCTATGACAACAGCTAGGGGTACACGAAACTACCATTATTATTATCACTTATGTTCAGTAGGCAGGATCAACCTTAGGGTGATTAGTGGTGGTGCAGTATACTAGTGGTGGTGTAGTATAGCAATTATCTCGTAGTGTTGGTGTAGTTTAGTAATTATCTTACAGTGGGTTAGGTGCTCTTTAACGATATCGTTGTTCATCCTGTTTCCTTGTTTACTCTGCCATACTCAATGGTTCATGGTCATTTCCTGATTTTCCAACTTATGCCTTAGCCTAGTTACTTTGGTGATTATATTGTTAAAGTTATCGCACTCGCCAGACTTTATGTCTGACCCCCTTTTTTCCTCCTCTTTTCTTCCCCCCCAGGTGCTCAGGTTGGAACTAGCACCAGTGGAGCTTGATTTCGGATAGTTGTGCTTCTTGCTTTTAGAAGATTTCTTGGATCGCTGAAGTAAAGTTCAGCCTCTCTTTTATTTACAGCTATTTTGTATTGGGGATTATGACTTTCAATTTATGTACTTTGATTTAGTCAAGATGGATATTATGTACTTGGCTCTGGTTTTGATGATGTAATCAAACATATGTATTTTCCGCTGCAATGAAAAAAAGTTTTTAATTTTTCAAGTACTGTTTATATCTGTCTTGTTGTTAAGTTTCTGTTATATACTCACTTAAAACGCTCCATAGAGGTTAATGCATTCCCTTTGTGAGTGACAATAATGGACATGGGGTGTTACATAAATTCTTGATTCAACATACCCAAGCATATCTAATCATTCTCAATAATCGCACATATTTTCTTTTATGTTCTAGGTTAATATATGTGCCAATTTCCCCTGATTTTCCAATCTCATATTTCGTTATATGTTATTCCATAATTCCCCAATTACAAACTATTCCCAAACATCATTTTCACTATTCCAATATTTGTTCGTACGCATGCTTTTCAGCGAGATTTGGATTAGGCTCGAAGTTAGCCTAATCTTAAAAACAAAAATGAAAGGGGAAGAAGAAGAACATAATACGCATAAAATAAAATCTGAATTATTTCAATTGAATTAAACAAATTAACTTAGGGAACTACTAAACGATACATCTACTATTATTCAACAAGGGTAATTTAAATCCACTCACAGTGATTTTTTGCTTTCCAAGGTCTAATTTAGACTAGCATCCAAAGTTCTTCCCTTTCTTGAGGCATATATTGTAGGTCAAAATCCCTTTTCTCTTTATTTTGAAATAGAAGAAATTCTAAATCTAATCTTTAATTTTATTAAGAGATTTAGAGAGAAGAAAAGAGATTAGATTTAAGAATTTCTTGGGGAAGAAGAAGGAGGAGGAGGCCATGGCATCGCCATAGAATTAGATGAATAAATCAGTGGGTTTATGGTTTTATTTATAGGTGGGTTAGAAGAACTGGGCCCTTAGGATTAAATAAAAAAACTCATCTAAATAGTCCACCTCACCCTAAAAAAGAACATTCCAAAATCCAGCCAACACAGCCAGGGTGCGTTGCACCCATAGACCATGTGCAGGGGCATGTGCTATTATATATATATATATATATTCACTTTTTGATTTGAAATTTTTATTCATTACACATAAATAAAATTTCAAGACAATCTTTTCTTTCTTTGTTTTGTTATTCCTTCGTTCGCGCGCAGCACTAGTTTTAACTTATCTTCATTTATAATTCACCATTGTGAATAAACTAAGTAATTGTATGCGAACAATTATATGCTTTATTCTTCCCCTAATAAATTAGATTATTTATTTCTCTTTTTAACCTCCTCTCTACATAACCCCTTTCATACCATCTTTTTAATTAAACCATCTTTTTAACCGCTTTCACACTGCATTGCATATATCATTCTTTCTCCAATCAATGCATTTAACTTTCTTTTTATTTTGATTGCACATCGTAATTTTACAATCAACCAACTTACCTTTAATGCATTTATTATTTATTAATTCATTGTAATTAATGCACCTTACTTTTATGCGCTCAATTCTTTTTATTATTCTATGCATTAACAATATAACATTCAATATATTGACTTCTGCATATATTCACATGCACATAATTAACTTCATGTTATTAATTCACCTCTTTCTTCCATTTGCATTTTAATATTAATATATATATATGCACTGATTATGATACCCTTTTGATGCCAAAACATTCATTGCATGCAACTTAATACCTTTGCATGAAATCTATTTCTTTTTATCGCATGTATTGCACTGACACATTGTCTATTTTAACGTATTGAATTTTCTTTCATGCACTAATATTTTAATCGTAAATTCTATTGCACATTAATTTTTAACATTGACATTAATATATTCTTCTGCATTGTTATCATATTAATTTTTCTTTCTTTATTAACCATTTTTATGCATGCCATCAATTCATTAATGTTTCTCTTTTTTTTTAATATTATTACATGCTCTTTATTGCAAGCATTACATGCATTCCTTTGCACTAATCTTCTCGTTAATGTATGATATGCATGTATTTTATTACATTGATTTTTTATCTTTCCTTTCTATTTATTGCATACCTTTATTACTTACATTGTTAACTTCATCTTTTTTTTTCATGCATTAAAACTTTACATCTTTCCTTATTTTTATTGTTGCATGAAATTGTCTCATTAATTTATCTTTGCTTATCTCTCTTTTTATATTAATACATTTACACATTGATTTCTTCCTTTTACTTGCACATTTAATGCATTAACCTTTTTAAAATGCATGAATCTTTTTCTTTTAACGTATATTCATGCATTACCTTTATAACATTTTTTTTAAAATTATCAATGACCATGCACATATTTACAAAAATGCACAATCAAATATTTATAGAAACATCCGAGGTGTTACAATTCCGCATCTAACAATTGAATGTTCACTAATCAATAAAAATTACTGCACTATGAGAAACTCTGTAAGACGCAAGATATTGTGAGATGTATAATACATGTAAATATAAAGTCATTTTGTAAAATCCAAATAATCTTATAAAAAGAACATTTAATATCAATCCCTTCTTCATGCCCATGTACTCATATAAGTAATATGAAATATAAAAGTTATATAATAATATAGCTGATATGAGGTAAATGTATAAACTAAAGGTGAAATATTGAAGAAATCTTAAATATACTTTAATAAATAAATACATATGCAAACGTACATATACCATGATTTCTGATGTGTCTAACTCTTAAACTATGAGAGTATTTCATAAAAAAATATACATTATTTAATAAGTCGATATCACTCAATATAAGTATTGAAGATTACGAACCTTCAATATAATACTGTCCTCTGCTATATCTATGTATATATACATATATATTAATAAATTACTCGTATACTCTTTGGTTGTTGAGCAAACTCAAGCTAGAATTTTTATGTACAGTATTATCAGTGTATTAAATAGACGAGGTAAGACAAATATATGTGTTTTGTTGAGCAAGCTTAAGGTATATATATCATACTTAGGCAGTAATGATATGATAGGTACAAGCGTGTGAATACATTATTTTGATTTATTGAGCAAACTTGAAGCGACCCGAACTTCCCCGGTCTCCGAAGAGAAGAGAAAGAACGAATTGTTTTGAGAACAGGACAAAATAGAACGCAGACGGGAGAACATTTCATTGTTAATTACAACAGTTCATCAGATTACAAGAATATACAGAGTATAAATGAATATTACATTCAATAAATATCAGAGATTACAATACATTACATAGCAGCGAAAAATAATACAATACACAACTGAAGGAGATATACGGATACAAAGCTTTCCGGATATCGTTCCAGCTGTAAACCAGGATCTTGTGAATCATAAATCTGCAAAACCAAAACTACTAGCTGCCCGTGTCAAAATAAGGGCACCCAGAGTTTAGGTTAAAACAATAAACTCCAGGTCAGTCATGGGACTGGTGTGAGAACTAAAATAGTTATTAATCTTTATTTTAAAGTTAGGTAAATCAAGGGACCATGCCGTATAACACGGAACGGGTTTTCTCCCAAGAACACCGGTGCATAAAACAACAACGCAATGCTAAATAAAGAACAATGAAGCTATTATAAGACCCAGTTCCCATCACACAATGCAACGCAAGCCGGAGGATAGGTTTTTACCTTATAATAGCCAGGAATGCTTGATACGTTTAAAACAAATCATTTGATGCTATTATAAGTGCATAGTGTATAAAACAACTTCAAATCATAAGTATCAATCATAGACGGCATAAGCGCCTCATCCCACTATGTCGTCATACTAGGCTCTACAAATAAAACCGCAAATGTCACGTATTTGGAAATTGGATTTCCATTTATGAACCGAGGCAAAAGATAGTCCTCAACCGATTCGAGACTCTCTAGCCCGAGCCTCAGGCAAGTACTCAGTCAAGCCTTTGGATCGTCAGGGCCGGTCCACTGATGTGGATTAAAATGCCTGAACACTGCGTTTCCCCGCCCTATGGGGCGTAAGTCAGCCAACGAATGACTCCATCGGACCCGGATCGTCCGATCAAACCGAGGCGCCTCGCAACAGCAACAACCACATAAGTCAAACTCATCAGGGCGTGTAAAACCACTGATGCCACTTCTAACTAGAAAGAAACGCATGTCCTCCCTGAGGCCCGTCTCCCGTTTTTGGTTCATACCGGGTGTGAAACTCGCGAAGTAAACGTTACACAAAGCTACGCCACAAAGGTCATGCTTTGATCATCAACCACAAGACTCTACTTTTCAACAGAAGCCTTGATCATTTTCATCTTAGCATGCTACACAGGCAAACCACTCTATGCAACCGATATCAGTCACACAGAATGAAATCTGATGTCAGACACACAGTCCATTTACAAGTCCGTTCTAGGTTTGAACGAAACCGTAGGCACCTAGTACCCCGCATATCCATCGATCTCCAAATACGTGTGGACGACCACCAACTGTTTCCATCTTCTTGGGTGTACATCCCAATCAAGATCATCAGTAATCACCCAAACGACGTGAAGACCTCTGGTCTTCGACCACCGTCTTCATCTTCTACTTATCGTCGTATCAGTTATTCAGAATGAGATAAACCCGGTCTTTCCGAATATCTAGCGTATATTTTAAATAAGTGTTACACAAACACAACATACGCCTCATTCCAATTCATCAGTCACTAACCGTAAATTAATCAAGAGAATAATTCCCAAAATATTAACCCCGAAGGCCGAAACCAACATCAGATCAATACCCAGGAAATCACTCTGCTAAGCCAATCTACAGCTAGTTTCTAAATTTCACATTCTTAGGGAAAGGTTCCCATTAATTTTATCAAAGATAAATTCCTTTAAATTTATTCTTTAATCTACTTTTGAATATCAATTCAAACTAGTCGGGATTAACGAACCTTACCGAAATAATCATTTGTTTTAATTTCCCAATCCCAACCTATTCATCCCATGAAGTAAAACTGGTAATACTTCATATCTAACACCATGGTGTTATCGGTAAATTCAATTACCATTTCACGTACAAATCTAATTATAGATTTAACTATCGCCTGGAGCAAAACTAGTGACACTCCATTCTCGATCATTTCAATCTAATTAAAGATTCATTAAAACTCCACTTAGTTTTAATCTGTGACTGGGTTAAAGAATCAGTGTCATTTAAAACACGGTTCACGATAAACCCAAAATCACATCACATTTCATTCAGTCCCTAACCGTGAATTAGCAAGTGAGCAGTTCCCTAAGTATTAACCCCGAAGGCCGAAACCAACATTAGATCAATACCCCAGAAACCATTCAACTCAACTAATCTCCAGTTAGTTTCTGAATTTCCTTAACTCCTTTGGGTCTAAGAACAATATTATTGAAGATACCGTTCACGACAACCCAAAATCACATTTCATTAATTATCGGGTTAAAGAACAAGTGTTATTTAAAACACTATTCACGATAAACCCAAAAATCAATATCAATTCAATTCCAATTAAATATTATTTAATTGGCACACTTCATTAAATCTAAATAAAAAGATTTAATCTTTTCTCAACTGGGTTCAAGAACAGGGTTAATGAAGACACCATTCACGACAAACCCAAATCACATTTGATATTAAATACAAGGCTCTGAATAGAAAATATATCGGCTTATATTCAACATCACATTCTACGACCAACAAATATCGTATTGGAAATAACAATATAAATATATCTTTCAAATTTCCATAACGCTATATGTATAATCACGAAATCCAACATCGAAATATTCCGAAGACAATTTCGATTCAAATCCATTCCAATGCAATTATTGTAAATTCTGGTTATTTTCAAAAGCATTTCACATCCAATTTATTTATTTTCAAAATAAATGAATTACTATTCTAGTTCAAAACTAGTTCATTTCGATAAAAACCTATTTTTATCTTTTCAAACATGGAGTTTTTCATCCCGATTCTTTTTAAATCATTTCTTATGATTTTACACAAATTATTACTATTTTTAATAATTTTATCAAGGCCCATACAGTCGATTTCCATCAACGGCCATCGAACTGCACTTACAGCGACCTTTTCCAAATTTGATTTGGACATAATTCCAAATCCAACCGTTAGATTTCTAATTTCTAATATTCGTTAGAAATCTCTTTTCGATACGAACCCAACGGTTCCAGTTTTAGGAGAATCCGACGGTCGGATCTCCCGCAATATCCATTCGAAGTCAATGGTCGAAATTCGCGAACTGCCGCGGCACAGCGCGTTCTATTCAGGCCATTATATTATATATATAATATATATAATATACACTTCGTCAATTTCCTTTTTTTAAAACGTATTTTTATAATTCGTTTTAAATTCGTTTTCAAAACGATTTCAACTTCATATTCAATTTCAAATCAAAATTGAATATTCCAATATAAATTCGTTTTAAATTCATTTCAAATCGATTTTAATTCGAATTCATTTATATTCAATTTCAATTCGAATTCATTTCTATTCAATTTCAATTCGAACTCGTTTCTATTCAAATTCAATTCGAATTCATTTCTATTCAATTTCAATTCGAATTCATTTCTATTCAATTTCAATTCGAATTCGTTTCTATTCAATTTCAATTCGAATTCAATTCTTTTCGAAAAATCAGATTTTGAAATCACTTTCGATATTCATTATAAAATGAATAAAATCGATATAAATGTCGTTCACGTCAAAATGGCGTCAATCTAATCAATACAGCTTCATATATTCCTATTTTCAAATATTCTATTTCAAATATTTCTTTTTCAAATATTTCTATTTTAAAACTGGAATGAGGCCCAATAAATTACCATATAATGTTAATTATATGGATTTTCTACCACACATATCTAACAACAACGATAAATCATCAACCATCATCCAAAGTGCGTTATACACTATATAAGCATCAAATATAAATATTTAACGCTTATAACAGTCTGTCAATCAATCGATCGACATACAACTAAACAATCGGGATTAGTGTACGTCAAATATCATCCCAATACCCGGTGGGGTTTCAAACAATCAAACACAGATTTTATTTGTGCAGTTGGGCGAAGTGTAAAATTTATCGTCCCAATCAATGTCAGTCAAATGTGTGTATATAAACAAATTGTCCGATTTGTTTATTTTTATTTCTTTTCGTATACACGTTAAAAAAATTTTAACTATAAAATATTTTTAGCTATATAAATATTTTATTTCATTTCACATCACATCACACAATCAACTACACAACAAAATCAAACAAACAAGCATACAAGCCGTCCATGGTCTGTGGACGACGGGTGTCGGGTGCTACTAAACACCGTTTGCATCCTAGTATATATTTATAACTAGAAAAAATAAATTAAAAGGTGAGAAGTTCTCACAGAATTGCTAATCCAATCCCACGACTCTTCTTATGTAGAAGTCTTGGCTGTTTCTTCTTTCGTCACTTTCATCATCCGTAATCACTACATATATAAAAATCACATTTTTACTTCGCTATTCAATATATAAAATTCACATTTTTACTTTGCTATTCAATATATAAAAATCACATTTTTACTTCGCTATTCAATATATAAAAATCGAATTTTTCTTTGCTATTCAATATATAAAATCGAATTTTTACTTCGCTATTCAATATATAAAAATCGAATTTTTACTTCGCTATTCAATATATAAAATTCGAATTTTTACTTCGCTATTCAATATATAAAAATCGAATTTTTACTTCGCTATTCAATATATAAAAATCGAATTTTTTACCTCGCTATTCAATATATAAAAATCGAATTTTTCTTCTAAACCATTTCATGTAAAAAGATTATATTTTCTTCATGAACACCCTATAAAAATCCTTTCTTCATGGATCCGCTTATACGATAAAAATCCTATTTTTATTTCTATGCTATGTATAAATCATTTCTTTTGCTATGTAAAGATCATTTCTTTTGCTACATAACTAATTAAACAAACCAATTAGGATTAATGGTTTAAAGAAGAAAAAAAAAATATAAAAGAGTAAAAATAAAACTTACAGCGTGTAAACAAAAAGGGGATGGTGGCGCTTGATCGACAAGGGGGGGGCTTCCTGGCGGGCGCGGCGGTCGTCGAAGGGAGATGGAGGTGCGGCAGGCCGTCCTGGTGGCGGAGCGGATGTGGGTGGCCATAGCAGCGGGGGTTGAGTGCGGTCTATTCAGAGGAGGAGGGAGTGAGGGTAGGAGGAGAGAGAAGGGGGAGGTTGGACGTCGGAGGGGCGGTGGATGGCCTGAGCGGCGCGTTAGCGGTGGAGGGGAAGGCATGGGTGGCGCGTCGATCGATGGGGGAGGGGGCTGTGTTGTCGATTAGTTTTTTTTTTTTAAATCTGAAATTGTGAAGAGAACGAAGGGGGGGTTGACCGGGTGAAGGAGAATATAGGGGGGTATTATAAAATTATTTAATTTCTTTATTAAATTCAAAAAGGTCACTTTTTAATTCGAACACCGAGTCAAGCCCAACAACTGTCGTCCCTAGCGTAATACCCCCATTCCGAACACAATGGAATATGTTTCGTAGGCTGATTCGATCGTTTGGATCAGTTTTCGTCAAAATCAAAATATAACTCTATATATTGAATTTGAACGCGCATTCCAATTTACTGGGGTCACATACTAACCAGAAAAATTCCAGAAAAATATTTTTTAGCTTCGTATTGACGATACGGTCCTAACAAAACTAGTTTCGTCAAATTCTGAGACCGTTTGAAAAATGGCCAATTTCCAGTCGATTAAAATCAACTTAAACTGGTCAAGCGCGTTTTCCTTTGCCACGCTCACATATTGATTCGAAAAATTATGAAAATTGGAATCTAGCAATAACTTGACATCGCGGATCCAACAAAAGTGGTTTCGTCGAAATCCGAGGTCGTTTGCAAAATGGCTATTTTCAATGGCCAGAATTCCATAGCGACTATTCTGAAATTTTCAACTGGACATATCTTTTAATCCCCGTTATGAAATTTTGATTTTTCGGATTCGTTGGAAAGATATTCACAAATAGATTCTAATATTTTTGGTTTCACTAAAATCCGGTTTATTTTGAATCCTGTACATTCATTTGAATTTTGAAATCGAATTATCGAACTACCGTGCCGTTTTCAATTCCTTTTCTATATATAATAAATATTTATATTCTAACGACGACGAATATAAATATATACATTCGAATTCTATTCAAAATAAATTTCTCGTCGATATTATTTAAAATAGCTCATTTTGAATAATCAAAATTCGCTAAAATTGCCAAAATAAAAAATTAAAACTGGCCCAGATTTCCGGGTTATTACAAAACTTAATGTTAAAATGAGATCAGGATAAGGTACTAAAGAGTTATGAGTTGTAGGTGATACAACCGATAAGAAGTTATTTATCGTTTGAGAGGTTATGATTGCTGAGCAAACTCAAGGTTAGAATCCTAAGAAAAACAAGTCGTAGCTTTCACTAATAAAGTCAAAAGACTTCTGTGTTTTGCTTAAGGTTTAGAGAAACATAAAAGATTAGCTAGAGCCTTATTAGAAAAATGAAATGGTAGCACTTAACTTTTCTAATATTATACGAATATATGGTTAAATTGTTATAGTTATCTATAATGATAATTTGTACATTAAATGATTGGTAATTATCAGTTAAGATATATAAATGAACCGAATTAAAGTTAGATAAATAAAGATATAACATATACTTACTAATAGTTCCCATAAAATGCTTAATTTTTCAATATTCGTGCGAGCGCCTAATTTTATAACTTCTTATTACATTAGTAATTTGGTCACTTATGTGTTTATTTGGCAAGACCCTACTTTTCATTTTGTGAGTTTTAAACTCTAAAAGCAGCATAAGACTATAGATATTTATCCATATACATTCACATATAAATGTTATATAGGGAAATGTAAAAGTTTGTAACATACAATATTTCGATGATTTTAGTTCATTTGAAAAATCGAATTAAAAATAGTGGTTGATCGAATGTTCAATTAGATTGATTATAAAAGATTCGTATGGTGTTAAATGTAACACTAGATCAAAGCTACAGTACAATTCCATGAACTTGATTGCTAAAATGTCAGTTTGATCAATTTACCTAAGTGCAGCATATTTGATATTCTTAAATGTTAAGGATAAATTAATGTGCTTTCGTAAAGATTTCATTAAGATATTACAGCTAGAGTTTTCTTTTGAATGGTTTTTGACCATTTAGATAGGAAAATAAACGTACAAAAGCATATGTGATTTAAGATACAGTTGAGTTGAAAAGAGTGAATTTCATTTCTACTTCATAATGAAAGATTATAAGCTACAATAATAATAATAATAATTAATACTTAACATTGGAATGAGAAATGAAATTTTTAACTCCAAAAATATATATTCGTAAAAAAAAGTTTCCTATGATATTTATTTCTTCAAGTTAAAAATATTTTATTAAAGAATCATTTTCTGTAAACTAGTTACAGTATGTGAAATAAATAATCATATTATGTGAATGTTGGACCTCAAAATTCAATACGCTATTTTAGTAATAAAAGAAATAGTAGGAGCTTACCACATAACGCTTACGAATTGCATCAAGTTATGAAAATCGCTTTTGTAGTACATACAATACATAATTCATGAAATAATGACTATTTTTTGTGTCGACTGAAAAATAGATATTGTTATATTACAAAATGTATAATCATTGTAAAATAAAACTATAATGTGGTATTTGTTTTCACAATAAAAGTGATGCATTGGAAAATACTGAATTATCTAATATTGTTTGTAGTTGTTTTAAAATTATGGATTAAGCCATATTTTTGAGAAATAATTTTATTATATGATTTTGAGCCATGTGATTCTGGCTAACTATATCTCAAACATTAAAGGGTTATGTACCAATTTAGTGGGAGCATCATCAGAGTTGGTGAACTTTTTGGATTTATACATATAATTGTATATAATTGTACGTCTATTAACCCCAAATGATTGCATGTACTTCATTGTATTAAAGTAATGAGTTATCATTGATATAAACATGTGTATTTGATATACATGTAGTACGTCTATGTAATTGGCATCCCACTCGTTTCTCGGTGCAGGTGTTGTGGGTTTGGTGACATAGAATCCATTGCTCACTTGTTTTTCTTTGGTTATTTGGCCAGAGTTGTCTAGGAATACTTCAGGAACACGGTTGGTCTTTGAGGTAATGCATCAGCTGATTTTAGAGTAGTTGTATTGGTTCAGGAGCGCTTTCATGGTTTAGGTTGCACTCTTCAGCTGTCTTTGGGTCGGAGAACCTTTTCTAGAGCTTTTTGGAGTTGGAGCCTTGGTAGTGGAGCTAGAGCTATCTGTTGGTTTTTTCAAATGTCTGGGAGCAGTAGATTTTAGATATTTGGACTCGCCTTTTGTCCTTATGTAGAGGATTGTCCTGGTTCACTGTCCTTCTTCTTTGGACTAGTGATGACTTCAGCGTCTTCATCGTCTTTGGCACGTGATTCCTGAGGATTTGGTTAGATTCAGATATACATTTTGTTCTGGGCCTGTTTATTTATTTATATCTACTGTTTATTTTTTGCCTGTTATTCGTTATGTGTGTGCACGGATTATGTAGCCTTTTATACATAATATGTTTTTGTGAGCCATTGGAGAATGGCTAGATTCTCCATATATATATATATATTATTTCAAAAAAGGGGGAAACAACATGTCTGTGTAAACTCATAGAATATACAACAATAAATATTATAATATGCAGTAAAAATTATTCTATTTGATTGAACGGGTGAATATCTTGGAAAGACTTCCGACTGTACCTAAAAATATATAAAGATTACATCTCAAGAGTCACTCTGCCAAGTGATAAATGACAATATATCGTTTGTAGTAATCGAACACTATAGGACAAAGTATGATTAATTATGAGTACATTGATTTAGTTTCTTTTTATAATGTTTGCACTTATGAGTAGTACATAAGGTTAATACCGTTTCATCTAAATGATAGTTTACAGAAACATTCGGGATAAGGGTTTATTATAAATCCCATCATATCCTAATCCAAAGAATCGACGGTGCAAGTCTTAAGATCCGCAAGTATCTTGAGGGTCTTGGATGAATACCCCCAAAAGGAGTTTAGAAAGGATTGTCATTAGATATCATATTTATGTTTTCAACATAAATTCTCCATAACTAAACCAGTTCTATATCGAAGGCGATCCATAAAGTATTTATGAACATTGAGAAATTTAAGAAATATCAACTTCGTAGTAAAGGAATTTATTTATGAAATTGATGGTGTAAAATGGACTTGGTATGATCCAATGATAAAATTGAATGTAAGGGTTTGAATGAAATTGACCAAACTAAATTGAACGTAGCATATTAGAGTGTCTAACAGGTATTCTTATACACTGAATAGAAACCGTGAATTTTTTTTAATGTCAAGAATATATATACCTCAATTATTGAATTATACCACTAATAGTATTGACTCTATGATGTGTTATAATGCACAAATCTAAAACTGGTTCCATGAACATTATCGAAATATGATCTTGATAATTGTATTCAAAAGAATGTGATCCTCTTGCACGCAGACGTAGTTGGAATATAGTGAGCTACACTGATATGAATCATACCATAAATTTCAATTACTGAAATTAAGTAACAGATTCACAATTCGATGTGCTCGAGTAGTTTCAAATTGTACTCATAAAATTATCGTATATTATTGATTTATTATTTGGAATATAAATGCTGAAATAGAAAATTCCAACAAAATATTTGGAATAAAATTGTTTACATATAATAACCAAATTGTCTCAAATCAGTGGGAGAATAATTCAATTTGTGAGTTTTTGTGTATGATCCAACAATAAATATGAAAGTATCGTTCGACTAGCATCAAAACTAAACAAATGTTTTGGTAGAAATATCAAATAGTTTGATTGTTAATCGACATGCAAAGGAAGAATGTGTTCATAAAAAAGAAAGTTAAAAAGGTACATAGGTATTTCTAAACCATAAGAAAGCAATGTATTGATAATTAACTATGTACTTGTGAAAAAATCAACTATTGGTAGTTATCTGGCCTTTGTGTCCAGTCCCTTTCGGTTGTCCAAATTAACGCGACTAGACTATTATTTATTGGATCTGGATTAATCCTAGAGGGCGGTGAATAGGGTTTTGTTGGAGTCTTACAAGATATTAAAAATATCACAGCACAAATTACAACAGAGAAAATAAATGACACATATTTTACCCAGCTTTGGCAAACCCCTGCCTACTGCATTCCCAAGATTTCTACAAGGTATTAAAACAGATTCCCACTTACAAAACCCTGTAAACTCGCAAACCATGTTACTGCTCTAATCCTACGCTCAAAACCGTGGGCTTATCTTTATCCCTAAGATCAGATTTTCCACGAATTACAAAACCGTAACTCGTGAATCATAACTATAAATCCTATAGCTAGTATACCCTAATTTTACAGAAAATTAGAGAACCATGTGGATTGGTTATAAAAGAACCAAAAATAATACAATAAAAACAAACAACAAAACCCTTTTTTTTATAAATTAGACATGTTGGCCGCCCATTTCCTAATCAATTTGGTTCCCTCTTTTAATGGCCAGTCAAAATCAAATTTAGGGTTTTGTCCATTTGCTCCAAACCGCGACTTGTAAATTTTGGAGACTTTTCTCTAATTTGCTTTTGATTCTTGTAACACCCCGTAATTCTGTAACACTAGGATTCACAAATCATGGCAGAATTAAAGGTTAAAATCAAAATCAAGGGAAACGGGCTGCGTCATTGTGTTCATCTCGGAATTCTGCATGAAAACTAGTCCGAGTTTCGTAAATCGGAGTCCGTATGAGGAAGATATGGCCTTCGGAAGATTTAGCGAAGTTCAGATTTCAAAACTGGTCGAGTTCGAAATTCAAAAACAGATCCAGATTGGGCAGGGCGGGAATTTTCCCGCCAAAGGCACCCAGGTCGACTGGGTAGTCGACCTGGGGGTCGACCCCACCCCCCTCCCCCCGCCCGTTTTTCCAGCTTTCTGCACCTGGTTCGTTCTGATGTATTTGGTCACGTTTTCTGACCAGGTTCGTCCGCCTAACACTATATAAACAGCCCTAGGCTCCTTCTCTATTCACAATTCTTCTCTACCCTTATGCTGCAAAGATTCTTAGTGAACATGGCTTCCTCTCCTCCTCTTAATTAAATAATAAACAAAATAATATATATATAAAATAAATCAAGACGAGGAGGTGTTGCTCAAAGACTTTCAAAGAGGAGATTCAAGCTAGAATTCAAGTGAAGATTCGAACGACTGCAATGACTGTTTTTCTACGAATCATAGCAACGCCATCTTTCTATTCTAATCTAATCTCTGTAAGTCAGTTATTTCTAGATTTGAACGTTTTTCTCTGTTCGTGACATGAAATTAAAGGAATAAAAGAATATGCCAAACCTCTCTCTCTATTCGAATCAGTGCCTATACTCTTGAACCTAATTAAGAACTGTTATGATTCGAGGACAAATAAGACCGTGACTATGAAACTATGGACCTTAAAACCATATGCCTATGACTATGAACATTGCCTATGACTATGGGCATTGCCTATGACTATGAATATTGCCTATGACTGTGATAGTGACTATGAGAATTATTTTCTTGACTGTGAACACCAGCCTATGCCTTTGATTAGGAAAAGCATAAACTATTGCCTATGACATAACAAGGACAACTGTGACTAAACACCTATGATCCCTGACTAGGAAAGTGTTGCTTAAGTTTTGTAACTATGAAATTGGGTCTAAACCTGATTTTTCTATTCTGTCTATTCTTGATTTTTTATGGTTTTAGACCTTGGGAATTTACCTATTAAGTTAGGTCTACCCATGTTCTTGAACCTGTGTCTCTATTCTGTCTATCCTTGGTTTTAGACCTTGGGAATTTACCTATTAAGTTAGGTCTACCCATGTTCTTGAACCGAAGTCGTTATTCAACCCTTTTTATGCCAGTTAGTATGTCTATCTTTTGCATAGCACCTTTGGTTCATTCCCTATTTTCTACGAACCTAGCTTTATTTATAATCTAGACTGAATCACGATTATACGAACGATGGGAATGCGGTTTGGGTAAAATATGAAATTTACTAAAAATGTAGTTTAACTTGGAAATTGGCATAAATTGGGAACATGTATTATGGCATGTTCATAGAAATGCAAATTGGATAAATTTGACATGAATTATAAGATGTGTAATTTGAATCTAATATTGACACGTAAATCTAGCATTTACATGAATAGTGAACTAGAGTAATAAGTCTAGTTTGACATGAATTAGAATTATTGAATCAGAATTGGATTAGCTAATTTGGCACGGTCAGTATATTAGCATAAATTTGAAATTGGCCATAATTGGGAGTAATTGGCAGGTTTAGCAAAATCATGGTTAGTGACACTTAATTTGGTATAGTTTACATACCAAAAAGCATAAATATGATTTAGAGGGGGAAATGGGCCATAAGAATGAATGTTGACAATTTACATTAAAAGAGTAATTAGGAGATAAATAAATCAGGAATACTTTACTTATAGAATTTGTCTTAAATGGGGAAATGTAAATTTAGACAAATTAAAGGTTTATTAACGGCATCTCTTTTAATGGTACACCAGAAAGTTCTAGGGTGACAGAGAGGATAGTGTCTAGGCTTGGGTTTGGAAAATACAAGTTTCCTGCTCTCCCTGGCTATCCCTAACTGATCCGACGGACGGGATGGTTACTTTTAAAACCAATCTGATTTGAAAATTAATCAAACCCTTTGAACTTAGAAAACACGAATATGCCTAACCCGAGGTTAGACTGAGTTGCGATGTAAACCTGCCCAGAACCAACCGGCACATCCAGTAGTCGCAACAATACCTGTCGAATGTGAGTGGTAGTAGCTTTAATTTATTTAGTTAAAGCTAGAACAAGAATGGTAGGGTTAAGTTAACTAAGACACTTAACCAGTTCAACATGATAACTAGACTGATGGGTGGGGTTAGGTTCAGACTGACACTTAACACAATTAAGCTAGAATGGGAGGGTTAAGTCCATAGGAACACTTAACCAACTTAACACAGTTAAGCTAGAATGGGAGGGCTAAGTCCATAGTGACACTTAACCAAACTCAAGGTAGCAAAACGAGACTTGTAGGGGTTAAGTAAAGTTAATACACTTAGCCAAATTAATATGTTAACTAGACTAGAGGTTGGGGTTAAGTAAAATCTAATACACTTAGCCAATTTGATATGTTAACTGGGCTAGATCGTAGGGTTAAGTAAACTTGAACACTTAACCATCAGGTTGTGATAAAGGAATGGGGTTAAGTCTAAAACATGAAGGGATAATACTTAACCATTAATAACATGTTAGTTAAAACAGACGGGCAAGGTTAAGTTAAAAAGGAACACTTAACCAACACAGGGTGAATGGGTAGGGTTAAGTAATAAATACTTAACCAATATAACTTGGTTTGTGGTAGGGTTAAGTCAACGTGAATTACTGATGACACTTAACCAGCTTAACAGGATAAATGAAGAGGGTTAAGTTAGCTTGAATTGACTAATGACACTTAACCAATCCAAATTGACGGGAAAGAGAACTAAGAAGTAAACCTTAGTTAAAAGGAGCTAAGTAGTAAACCTTAGTTAAGAAAACAAAGATTCTGGAAACTAAGTGGTAAATCTTAGTTAGTAGAACTAAGTAGTAATTCTTAGTATAACACGGGAAGGAGTGAATGTCCGTCTGAGTAAAAAGAAGGCTCCAATGAATTGGGTTACGAAGCTCGAGGCTTCGAGGGGACATGAGGGTACTCTTGGTATCCCTCTGTGAGGCTGCAGATGATCCTCCTGGGCCCACAGAGGTTAAGGTCTGCGTAGAAGAACCAGGGGTATGCCTTGGTTGCAATACATGGCAACCTAAAGACTAGGATGGACCGGCGTGATTCGGCGAGCAAACGGTAGCCCTGTGATAGCGACTCGTCGTCTACCATCCATCTTCAGTCAATCGAGATACGCGAAGCGGAAAGGCGGAGAACTCCAAAAGACCATATACTTGCTATCTAGTTTTGGGTGAGGATGGCCATAGGATAGTGGGGCACCGGGGGCCGGCGTATAGTTCTCATTTTACAAGGTGTGCCTTTCATTAGTTGAGGGAGGGGTCAAGTGGGACCATAGCCACTGGAATAAAAACAGACCTTAGCATCTGCATCGGCAGATATCTGAAAGCTCCCGACCGAGTTCTGTATTCTTTGATTTGCCCTGACACAGGACTCGGGTCGCACATTACGGGACATGTGCATCTAGACAAGCGACAACGATTCACGATACATGCGTGGGGAAGTATAGGAACATATACCACTCTAGGTAGTGTGTCCTAGACTTGGGGGCATCGTTCGACAGGTAGCATAATTCCTAGTTGAACTAGGTGGCATAAATCCTGAATCCGAGAAGCATTCAGCAGACAGCGTAAACTCTAGTTGAATCTAGAAGGCACTTGGTAGAAAACCCTAGATTAAATCTAGGAAACAAATAAATAAATGGATGCCTGAAGGCGATGGAAAATACAGGGATTGGGATCACGTTAGCATTACTAGTTGGGACATTAGATAGCTGGTGCAGAGATATAGAAACCAGTATAACAAGGAAATAGCGAAGCGGCGAAAGTATTAGAGCGTATCCAGTTTATCTTATCTTAGCATATCTTGTGACCACCTTGTCTAATCTTGTTGACCCTATCGTCATGGTGTAATCTTGTATTCAGTTAATTCATGTCGTTTTGTTTTTCATGTTCACATGCTAGCAGTTACTGAACTTACTCAGGCTTTATGTCTGACTCTGTTTTTCTTTCGTCTTCTTTTCTTCCGTTCCCCCCCCCCTAGGTAGTAGAGGAGGGAGTAGTATAGCTCAGGTTAAGTTGGACTGTCACTCTTTCCCAGCTTGAAAATTTGTCGAAGTTTTGCTTGGATTCTCTTTTCGGATGCTATGGTTGGTTCTTGCTACAATAGGGAATATAAATGTATTTTTATGCTTCTTTATTTTGTAAGACAGATGACACTCTGATATTGTAAAGAAATCTTTGTACAAACTATTTTATCAATAAAGCAAAATTTTATTTTCCGCTGTTTAATTTTGTCTGTCTTGTAATTTATCTGCATCTTTTACCCTAAATGCTCCACAGAACTTAGTGCATTCCCTTTGTGAGTGACACTAACAGACGTGGGGTGTTACACGTGGTATCAGAGCTGAAGGTTACCAGATCAGATAAAGGATTTGAAAAATTATTTTCAAAACGGTCTTTAAAGAAGCATTTTCAAAAGAAAAGATTTGTTTTAAAGGCATATTCCCCAAAGCCATATGCACTATCTTCTCTTCCTCTGTTTGAATTCTTGTCTCCTTCTTTTTTGAGTCTCTGGGGCTCCTGGCTTTCTGGAAGGTAACCTCATCGAAGGGAAAAATAGTACCCGGCTTCCATCCATAGCCATAGTTGTTTCATCTATGGGAAGTTTTCTTTCGAAGCTTATAGGGTTTTCCGGATGATGGAGGCAGTTTTCGAGAGATTTTCAACATGACTACACACGGAAGGGTATGAGGAGTTTGGCTAAGGAGCATAGCCCTAGGATGAAGAATTCATGGATGTAGATTTAGCTCATGAAGGAGGAAGAAATTATAAGACAAGAGGAAGTATCTTTACTAGGATATGATAGGGCATATAATTAAGGACAAGGACAAGAAAGAGGGACAAGATTTTCAGAAGGGAAAGTACATACTTCCACCACCAAGCACACCTAGGAGAAAGGAAGTAAAGTTCTGTTGGAAGAGTTTAGTTTTCTGTCCGTACTCTTTCGGTTTTAGCGCTTCGCATTTGTTCATATCCACTTCCATAGTTGAGTCTCTGCACCATAATACTTGTATAGTAGAAAGATCCCACTAGAGTCTCGAATCCAATTGGTAGTCCGACCAGTTTATTTTTGGTTAGTAGGGATTTGAGAATAGCTATCGAGTTTGCTTATATCATCTCACGTAGATCGTCTAAATTCGGGGGAGATATTCCTTGGGTGCTTGTCTGATATTGGTTTAGGCCTTTGGGGCTTGTACTTGAGGAATGTCGAGTTCGGTTTGGATGGTTTGCATGAGAGATGAATAGTTGTGGCAGGCACTTCAAAGAGCACGTAGTGACCTTTCGACTCTTATAGTTATGGCATGGCGGATAAGAGGGAAACCTCTAATCATCTTAGTACGTATACCTGGTACCGTGATTGACATCTGTTTATTTTGGAAATGGAGATCCGGAACTTCACAATCGTGAAGTTAAATTAGTTAAGATATAGTGGAGTAAAGCTCAAGAAGGCTAGATACTAGCATCATACCCTTTTCCTTGAGGGTGCATCCTTGATTTCTTTGTTTTAGGAGCTTTACGCATAATTGTTTCTCTCTTTCCAAAGTATATCACCTAGGTCGTATCTTCGATCCTTAGGTAGAAGCCAATGGATGTAAACATGTATTTGAAACTTGTTATGGTTGATGGTTGCAAGTGGTTGCTAATGGTTGCTTGTGAATGCATATGCATACGTATTAGGCACTAGATCAGTTCAGATGCTTTCATATTGCATTTACAGATATGTATTTGTTTGTAAATTGAACTTGATATGTTATCATATGGGTGTTTCATATGGATGAATGGTCGTGCACGCATATAGTATTTACATAACTAGGGATGCTTGCATACATGGTTGGACGCATGGCACTGACATGACTCGCATTAAGGAGGTCGACTGAATCAGTAGACCGCCTGATTTTACAGTAGATAAAGACATATACACACAATATGCATGTGAACATGAAAGCATTAGAAATCTTTTAAGGACAATGGATGTCTGTGAATGAATGGTTGAGTAGATGGGTGATTGGATGGTAGGACACATTCTTCCTAACTTGAAGATTTCGGGGACGAAATCCTTTTAAGCGGGGGAGAATGTAAAACACTAGGATTCACAAATCAGGGCAGAATTAAAAGTTAAAATCAAAATCAAGGGAAACGGGCTGCGCCATTGTGTTCATCTCGGAATTCTGCATGAAAACGAGTCCGAGTTTGCGTAAATCGGAGTCCGTATGAGGAAGATATGGCCTCCGGAAGATTCAGCGAAGTTCAGATTTCAAAACTGGTCGAGTTCGAAATTCAAAAACAGACCCAGATTGGGCAGGGCGGGAATTTTCCCGCCCAAGGCACCCAGGTCGACTGGGTAGTCGACCTAGGGGTCGACCCCCCCTCCCCCGTTTTTCCAGCTTTCTGCACCTGGTTAGTTCTGATGTATTTGGTCACGTTTTCTGACCAGGTTCGTCCGCCTAACACTATATAAACAGCCCTAGGCTCCTTCTCTATTCACAATTCTTCTCTACCCTTATGCTGCAAAGATTCTTAGTGAACATGGCTTCCTATCCTCCTCTTAATTAAATAATAAATAAAATAATATATATATATATATATAATAAATTAAGACGAGGAGGTGCTGCTCAAAGACTTTCAAAGAGGAGATTCAAGCTAGAATTCAAGTGAAGATTCGAACGACTGCAACGACTGTTTTTCTACGAATCATAGCAACGCCATCTTTCTATTCTAATCTAATATCTGTAAGTCAGTTATTTCTAGATTTGAACGTTTTTCTCTGTTCGTGACATGAAATTAAAGGAATAAAAGAATATGCCAAACCTCTCTCTCTATTCGAATCAGTGCCTATACTCTTGAACCTAATTAAGAACTGTTATGATTCGAGGACAAATAAGACCGTGACTATGAAACTATGGACCTTAAAACCATATGCCTATGACTATGAACATTGCCTATGACTATGGGCATTGCCTATGACTATGAATATTTCCAATGACTGTGATTGTGACTATGAGAATTATTTTCTTGACTGTGAACACCAGCCTATGCCTTTGATTAGGAAAAGCATAAACTATTGCCTATGAAATAACAAGGACAACTGTGACTAAACACCTATGATCCCTGACTAGGAAAGTGTTGCTTAAGTTTTGTAACTATGAAATTGGGTCTAAACCTGATTTTTCTATTCTGTCTATTCTTGATTTTCTATGGTTTTAGACCTTGGGAATTTACCTATTAAGTTAGGTCTACCCATGTTCTTGAAATTGTGTCTCTATTCTGTCTATCCTTGGTTTTAGACCTTGGGAATTTACCTATTAAGTTAGGTCTACCCATGTTCTTGAAACGACGTCGTTATTCAACCCTTTTTATGTCAGTTAGTATGTCTATCTTTTGCATAGCACCTTTGGTTCATTCCCTATTTTCTACGAACCTAGCTTTATTTATAATCTAGACTGAATCACGATTATACGAACGGTGGGAATGCGGTTTGGGCAAAATATGAAATTTACTAAAAACGTAGTTTAACTTGGAAATTGGCATAAATTGGGAACATGTATTATGGCATGTTCATAGAAATGCAAATTGGATAAATTTGACATGAATTATAAGATGTGTAATTTGAATCTAGTATTGACACGTAAATCTAGCATTTACATGAATAGTGAACTAGAGTAATAAGTCTAGTTTGACATGAATTAGAATTGTTGAATCAGAATTGGATTAGCTAATTTGGCACGGTCAGTATATTAGCATAAATTTGAAATTGGCCATAATTGGGAGTAATTGGCAGGTTTAGCAAAATCATGGTTAGTGACACTTAATTTGGTATAGTTTACATACCAAAAAGCATAAATATGATTTAGAGGGGGAAATGGGCCATAAGAATGAATGTTGACAAATTACATTAAAAGAGTAATTAGGAGATAAGTAAATCAGGAATAATTTACTTATAGAATTTTCTTAAATGGGGAAATGTAAATTTAGACAAATTAAAGGTTTATTAACGACATCTCTTTTAATGGTACACCAGAAAGTTTTAGGGTGACAGAGAGGATAGTGTCTAGGCTTGGGTTTGGAAAATACAAGTTTCCTGCTCTCCCTGGCTATCCCTAACTGATCCGACGGACGGGATGGTTACTTTTAAAACCAATCTGATTTGAAAATTAATCAAACCCTTTGAACTTAGAAAACACGAATATGCCTAACCCGAGGTTAGACTGAGTTGCGATGTAAACCTGCCCGGAACCAACCGGCACATCCAGTAGTCGCAACAATACCTGTCTAATGTGAGTGGTAGCGGCTTTAATTTATTTAGTTAAAGCTAGAACAAGAATGGTAGGGTTAAGTTAACTAAGACACTTAACCAGTTCAACTTGATAACTAGACTGATGGGTGGGGTTAGGTTCAGACTGACACTTAACACAATTAAGCTAGAATGGGAGGGTTAAGTCCATAGGAACACTTAACCAACTTAACACAGTTAAGCTAGAATGGGAGGGCTAAGTCCATAGTGACACTTAACCAAACTCAAGGTAGCAAAACGAGACTTGTAGGGGTTAAGTAAAGTTAATAAACTTAGCCAAATTAATATGTTAACTAGACTAGAGGTTGGGGTTAAGTAAAATCTAATACACTTAGCCAATTTGATATGTTAGTTGGGCTAGACCGTAGGGTTAAGTAAACCTGAACACTTAACCATCAGGTTGTGATAAAGGAATGGGGTTAAGTCTAAAACATGAAGGGATAATACTTAACCATTAATAACATGTTAGTTAAAATAGACGGGCAAGGTTAAGTTAATAAGGAACACTTAACCAACACAGGGTGAATGGGTAGGGTTAAGTAATAAATACTTAACCAATATAACTTGGTTTGTGGTAGGGTTAAGTCAACGTGAATTGCTGATGACACTTAACCAGCTTAACAGGATAAATGAAGAGGGTTAAGTTAGCTTGAATTGACTAATGACACTTAACCAATCCAAATTGACGGGAAAGAGAACTAAGTAGTAAACCTTAGTTAAAAGGAGCTAAGTAGTAAACCTTAGTTAAGAAAACAACGATTCTGGAAACTAAGTGGTAAATCTTAGTTAGTAGAACTAAGTAGTAATTCTTAGTATAACACGGGAAGGAGCGAATGTCCGTTTAAGTAAAAAGAAGGCTCCAACGAATTGGGTTACGAAGCCCGAGGCTTCGAGGGGACGTGAGGGTACTCTTGGTATCCCTCTGTGTGGCTGCAGATGATCCGCCTGGGCCCACAGAGGTTAAGGTCTGCGTAGAAGAACCAGGGGTATGCCTTGGTTGCAATACACGGCAACCTAAAGACTAGGATGGACTGGCGTGATTCGGCGAGTAAACGGTAGCCCTGTGATAGCGACTCGTCGTCTACCATCCATCTTCAGTCAATCGAGATACGTGAAGCGGAAAGACGGAGAACTCCAAAAGACCATATACTTGTTATCTAGTTATGGGTGAGGATGGCCATAGGATAGTGGGGGCACCGGGGGCTGGCGTATAGTTCTCATTTTACAAGGTGTGCCTTTCATTAGTTGAGGGAGGGGTCAAGTGGGACCATAGCCACTGGAATAAAAACAAACCTTAGCATCTGCATCGGCAGATATCTGAAAGCTCCCGACCAAGTTCTGTATTCCTTGATTTGCCCTGACACAGGACTCGGGTCGCACATTACGGGACATGTGCATCTAGACAAGCGACAACGATTCGCGATACATGCATGGGGAAGTATAGGAACATATACCACTCTAGGTAGTGTGTCCTAGACTTGGGGGCATCGTTTGACAGGTAGCATAATTCCTAGTTGAACTAGGTGGCATAAATCCTAAATCCGAGAAGCATTCAGCAGACAGCGTAAACTCTAGTTGAATCTAGAAGGCACTTGGTAGAAAAACCTAGATTAAATCTAGGTAACAAATAAATAAATGGATGCCTGAAGGCGATGGAAAATACAGGGAATGGGACCACATTAGCATTACTAGTTGGGACATTATATAGCTGGTGCAGAGATATAGAAACCAGTATAACAAGGAAATAACGAAGCGGCGAAAGTATTAGAGCGTATCCAGTTTATCTTATCTTAGCATATCTTGTGACCACCTTGTCTAATCTTGTTGACCCTATCGTCATGGTGTAATCTTGTATTCAGTTAATTCATGTCGTTTTGTTTTTCATGTTCACATGCTAGAAGTTACTGAACTTACTCAGGCTTTATGTCTGACTCTGTTTTTCTTTCGTCTTCTTTTCTTCCGTCACCCTCCCCCCCCCCCCCCCAGGTAGTAGAGGAGGGAGTAGTATAGCTCAGGTTAAGTTGGACTGTCACTCTTTCCCAGCTTGAAAATTTGTCGAAGTTTTGCTTGGATTCTCTTTTCAGATGCTATGGCTGGTTCTTGCTACAATGGGGAATGTAAATGTATTTTTATGCTTCTTTATTTTGTAAGATAGATGATACTCTGATATTGTAAAGAAATCTTTGTACAAACTATTTTATCAATAAAGCAAAATTTTATTTTCCGTTGTTTAATTTCTGTCTGTCTTGTAATTTATCTGCATCTTTTACCCTAAATGCTCCACAGAACTTAGTGCATTCCCTTTGTGAGTGACACTAACGGACGTGGGGTGTTACAATTCTTGTTGCTCATCTTGTCCTTCAAATTGGGCTACTTACGATCGAAACCAATGTGAGTTCTCTGAATTGTATTTCTCTTGCACTCGAATTTTTGTCTCTTTGATTTTGATCAATTTGCCAGTGATGAATCAGTTAGAATACATATGGTTAATCGTACCTTAATTTTCTCTGATTTCCTCATTTGATTTGGATTGATTTGTTGCATTTTTGCGTGATTAAAATGTCGTGATTCCTTAAGTGGTTTTTGGAAATATTTGATGATTTTTTTGTCTAAAATGATCGCCTTGGTTACAAACTTACAATGATTCACGTGAGATTTTCTTGCTTGATTTGTTGTCGTGAATACATACTTGATTTCTGAAAGCTTGATTGAAATTCTTTCCTATGAAAATTGCATGTTGAATTATTACATATCAATTTTGGAAATTAATTTCTTGCACTTGCAAAACATTATCTCTTTGATTCTGTTGATAGAATCATTTGTGATTTTCCAGATTTGGAACTTTCCTTAATGATCAAACAAATTTCTGGAAGATTATGTTTTCGATTTTATAATTCCCAAATATGCAGGAAATGATTTCTGGTGGCATGCATTTTCTTAGAGATATATTTGCAAAATAGAATTGCTAAATATCACATTGCCAGATACATATACACTTGCTTCTTTGAGCACCTTCCATTAATATTATTGTATGTTTTGATCTCCTTGAACCATATACACATGAGTACTTCTTTTTGACCTTTATGTTTGAACAAGTTTTCAGCTGCACCAAATTTCGAGTCTTGCTTTGTTGATTTGCATGGCCACTGTCTTTGTCCATGTTCACATTTGAACTGTGTCTCTTCCTTGAACTCGTGTTCAACTGCTCTGCCTTGTTGTCATTTGTATCTGCCTGGACATTTTCAAATGTTGCTGAAGCATTTGTATTTCACCTTACATATATATATACACACACACAACATGTTTGTGTGTATATATACAGTCTGTACTTCATGTAATTTGTTGCACTTGCTAGTTTGTGTTTGTCCCTTCTTTGCAGCGGCACCTATGTATGGGTACACATGGGTTATCTCGGCTTGTTAACACCATTTGTATGTCTAGTTCTTTTGTTGTCATGATATTTGAGCTTGAGTGTTAATCTGGACATGTTGAACCTGCACTTTGCACATGTTTGTGCAAATTCCCCATGAACTGCTCTGAGTTGAATTATTGTTTGCTTGTCTATGTTTCCTCTCATGTGTTCTGCCATATTGTAGTGTTATTCGGGTGTGTACATCAGCCTTGTACCTGTATTTTGTATTTGAAACTGTTGGGCCTTTATCCCCTGAAGTGTTGCATGCATTTGTGCGCTTCTTTGTCCTCTGTGCCAATCTGGCTTGACTTCATCAACATTGCTTTAGGCCAGTACCATTCTTCATACTGATATGTGTGTGTGTATATATATATATATATTTATATATGCACACACCAATGTGTGTATATATGAATATTTATAAAATTATGTCCACTGCCTTGAATACATGTGCATGATCATATTGCTTTGTCCATATCCATGTATTTGAGCTGTCTTGATTTTTCACATACACTTCTTTCACCATTTTTCTGTCTATAGCCTAATATGTGCATTGCCATGATATTAGTTTGCCTTCACTGATCTGTTTATATGCTCCAATGCTCCAGTATTCTGTTTTGTTTTGTTTAAAAGATGCCTTGCTTGCACTCTTGAATTCTGGAATGATGATTCACATGATCAAGTGTTGTCCATTGGTTTGAACTGATTTTGTACCCATACTTGTGCACACAGATTTTGCACTAGTTCCATGTATTGTTGGATTTTGGAAATTTAAATGTTCGATCATTTTGAGCTTGAATTTGATGTTCCTAGTATTGCCATGTGCATGCAGCCATATACATACATATGTATATATACACAAATGTGTGTGTGTGTGTGTGTGTGTGTTTGTATTTTGTGTGTTGCCTTTCCTGCTTTGTTGCACTTGTGTGTTCATGGATACTTGCAGCACGCATGTGTTGTCAAGCTTCACCTGAACATATCGTACTTGATATATTTATCCCTTGCTATTTCAATGTTTGACCATATTGCCCCTGCACAAAATATATGTATGTATATCTACACATGTATGTGTATACATGTATCGTGCAAGTGCAGTTATATACGTGAGCACTAGAGATACTATATACCTTGTGGTATTTACAGTGAATCACTGTGAAGATCACAAGTTGTCTAGACATAGATGGATGAATATGCATATCAGGCAAAGTCATGAAATATGATGAGAAATACACCAAAATTCTATGTGTAACACCCCACTCCCGCTATGATCACTCACTAAGGGAATGCCATAGCATCGGTGGAGTATTTTAGTGAATATAGAACAGAAAAATTACAACAAGACAGATATAAATAGTACTTGAAATTTTAAAACATCATCTCATAACAGCGGAAGTAAAACATGTCTGGTTACATCATAAAACCACAATAAAGGTCAAGTACAATATCCATCAAAATAAAGAAGTACATAATCCCACTCTCATACAATAGCCAAACAAAAGAAAAGATAACTGGATAACTGGAGCTTTACATCTATCCAAGCTCCTAAAGACTGGAACAGCAATCCGATCAAGCTCCACTACTGCTAGGATCCACCGTAGGACCTGAGGGTTGGGAAAAAGATAAAAACAACAGGGTCAGACATAAGTCTGAGCGAGTCCTATAACTTTAACAATACAATCGTTAAAGTAACCAGAGAAGACATAAACTGATATACGGTAACATATAGGGATGAATGGCTACCCTAAGCAGTCAACTAAACGAAGATAAAGGATAAAGACGCATCTACCCTCCCTAAGGTAAATTACTAAACTGCACCACACCAGTCGTTCCTAACTTAAAGGTTGATCCCACCCAAGGACTTATAAAATTTACTAATTAGTACCTGCGTACCCCTAGGTGACCAAGTAGGCGCCACGGGGCCCTACAATCCACTAGGTGTACACACTACTTCCCATTCGATCGGCTCCCTAACGTAGATACCCGTGCTGGCCCCACCGTGGGATGTATCATTCCCCAATGTGGCAACCTGATGAAACTAAAGGTGCACGGCTTATATCTACTCGATGCAACAACGGCTTACCTACCAGCCCGGGCCCACTCACGCATATGAAGCCCGTTGGACTTGCGTTGCCACCGCTAACCCGTTTGCCTCTTACAGTCAAGCCCAGTATGCGTGTCCCGTCCTCGACATGGGTCGAGCCCACAAAGATACGTATGGGTTACTGGTTGAAATGGGCCTCCACAAGCTACCCACCTAAGCTTGTCCCTTTTTCTAGTATATCCCACTTAACCCTTTAATCATGTTTTAATTACATGTTCTATTTTGGTTAAGTATTCTAATCGTATTTTCTATTGCCACCCAAGGCAACCACTAGATTTTCTCATGCCACCCGAGGCACCCACTTAACCCCTCATGTCCCTCTACATGCTAATGTGGTTAAGTGTTTCTTAATTAATTAATTAAGAACGTAACCTTTGTAAAGACCTCTCACATTAGACTGTCTTTTATGACCGCTGGTTAAGCCGGTTGGGTCCGGGCAGCCTTATGTCATAACAGAGTCTAACCTCGTGTCTTTACATTAATTACGTATTTAGTTTGTGCCTAAGACCTCTCACATTGGGCTAACATTTGTAGCAACTGGTTAAGCCGGTTGGGTCCGGGCAGTTTTACGCTACAACTGAGTCCAACCTCGTGTCTTAGTCAATTAATTACACCTAATTAATCACCCTCATAATTTTATATTAATTATCCCTAATTAATCAAGTTTTCTTAACATGGGTAGACCTAACTTAATAGGTAAATTCCCATGGGGTAGACCTAACTCAATAGGTAAATTCCCAACACATAGTATGGGTACACCTAACCAAATAGGCAAATTCCCATACTATGTTTATTTATTTTGTGTTATGCATAATTATATTAATTTCACACAATCTTATTAACTTATGCATTTAATTACCCCATCGTTCCCACGTAATTTCGTTCATGATATAACACATATAAAAGGTGTCAACTTGCATATGAATGAACATGTTTCAAAGGTGCCATCTTGCATATTAACAAACACATAACTTGCATATGAACTTGCATAACATGTCACATAACTTGCATATAATATGTCACATAACTTACATATTCATTTTGCATAACAAACTTGCATATTAGCTTATAGACTTGCATAATGTGTCATCATGAACTTGCATATTAATAAACATGTAACTTGCATATTTACATACATGTAACTCGCATATTAACAAACATGTAACTTGCATATAAAGAAACATGTAACTTGCATATTTACATACATGTAACTTGCATATTAACAAACATGTAACTTGCATATTAACAAACATGTAACTTGCATATTTACATACATGTAACTTGCATATTAACAAACATGTAACTTGCATATTAACAAACATGTAACTTGCATAGCATATTACCATGAACTTGCATAACATGCATATGATTACATAGCCCACAACTTGCATATTTAGCATCATGCAAACATAACATACATCATATTAAACTTGCATAAGCTTACATACTCAACATGCATAAACATAAGATTAATGCTAACATCATATCATATGATTCAAAGCTCATTAACCCACATACAAAACCATAAATCTCATCACATCTCATCTAATTAGTTTACCAAAAGATCATCAAAGTGATAGAAACTCACAACTAGCAACTTTGAACACCAAATGAAGAAGATTAAGATGCTAAGAAGGGATTAGAAGTTGATTAGAGAGTGATTAGTATGCAACCCTCTTCATAGAATTAGTGGAGGCCATGAGAGCTAGCATTTTGCCATAGTTTAGTCACTAGGTTTAATTATGAATGAATTAGGGTAGGTTAGGGTCTTATTTATAGATTAGGCAAGTGTTTTAGGCCATAGGATTAACCCTAGATTCAATCCAAGCCATCAAAGCATGTCTTGGGGAAGAAGTCAAGTGTAGGAACCATCTAGGGCCTTTAGATTAAAGATGGACCATGAGAACCATTCAAATGCAAAATCTGCACTTGAGCGAATCGGCCCACGGGTTGACAGCCAAACACCCTGGATTAACCCCTAGTCGACCCAGCGGGCTTGGGTCGACTTCAAAAATCGGCCGGTTCGGTTATTCCCCTCTCCCAATTCGCTGTTTTGAGCATTTTTGCATATTTATTTATTAAATTTTCAATTATATATATATATATATCAATATATATATATATATATATCTACACAACCCATTTCACTTAATTAAGTATACTTTAATTTGGGAATTTTCGTGAAACTTCGCGAGGCCATATCTTGGTCATACGGACTCCGATTTTCGAAAACTCGGACTCTATTTCGCGTATTTTTCCGAGACGAACACAATGGCATAGCCCGTTTCCCTTGATTCCCATTTTAGAATTAAATTCTGCCTCGATTTATGTTATTACAGGTTATTGAAAATACGGGTTGTTACATTCTCCCCTCCTTAAAGGATTTCGTCCCCGAAATCTTCAAGTTAAGAAGAACGTATCCTACCATCCAATCATCCATCTACTCAAAGCATCATCCACGAGCAATCATTGTCCTTACAAGATTCTAAATGCTGGATGGATATATGCAAAAGTGTGTGTATATGTACTTACCTAATGCGAAAATCAGGCGGTTACTGATACAGTAAACCTCCTTAATGCAAACCATGATAGTGCCATGCATCCAATATGTATGCGAAACCCTATTGACACATACAAATTTCTACATGCGTGCACAACCATACACAAAAATGCATCATCCATATGATAACACAGCCATGATACATCCATCAATCTAACTACCACATCCATTTATGCAATATGCAACATGAAGTGACTGAGCCGATCTAGTGCCTAATGTGTGTGTATATGCATCCACGAGCAACCACTAGCAAACAATTGCATCCATATGCATCCATCAACCATAACATGTTTCAAACACATGTTTCAACCATAGGTTTTACCCTATCTAAAGGTCATAGGTATTAGCGAGAGGATATACTAAAGATAAGATAAGTACTAGACAAGCAATAAAGGAGAAGTTAAAAGACATACTCTCAAAAAGAAATGGATACAAAGAACGCATCCTTGCTTCCGTCTCCCAAGTAGCATTGCTTTCGTCATCTCCCCATTGCACTTTAACTAGCTGAACTTCTCTGTTCCTCAACTTCCTAGTTTCTGACCCAAGGATGCGAGTAGGAGCTCGTCGAATCGTCGCATCACGCTCTACCTCTACATCTCTAAGCAAGCTCGGCTCTACCACCTCCGCGGTCTCATGTAAGCACTTCCTCAAATGTGATACATGGAATACATCATGAACACCACTAAGTCTGTCGGGCAACTCCACCCTATATGCCATCCGTCCAATCCTTTCCTTAATAGGAAACGGCCCAACAAATCTCGGTGCTAACTTCCCTACGGACCCAAAGCGAACAACATTTCTCAATGGAGATACTTTGACAAAAACCATGTCCCCAACCTCAAACTCAAGATCCGTCCTTCTCCGATCCGCATAAGATTTCTGTCTATCTTGCGCTGCTTTCATCCTTTTTCGAATTAAATCAATCTTCTCTGAAGTCTCTCTAACCATATCCGGCCCAAGCAAGATCTTATCCGTAGATTCCCACCAACATGTAGGAGATCGACAAGGCCTTCCATAAAGAGCTTCGAAAGGAGCCATACCAATACTGGACTGAAAGCTGTTATTATATGCGAACTCCACCAAAGGAAGATGTTCTTCCCATGTACCTCCAAAATCCAAGATACAAAGCCTCAAAAGATCTTCTAAGATACGGTTCACCCTCTCGGTCTGACCGTCCGTCTGAGGATGATATGCGGTGCTCAAACACAACTGAGTCCCTACCGCCTCTTGCAAACTTCTCCAAAACTCACTAGTGAAAATAGGATCTCGATCACTCACAATGCTGGATGGTACGCCATGCAATCTAACAATCTCTCTAACATAGACTGAAGCAAGCCATGGAGCGGTCCTCTTACTCTTTACGGGTATAAAATGGGCACTCTTGGTAAGTCTGTCTACCACAACCCAAATTCCCGTATTGCCCTTCCTCGATCTCGGTAACCCGTCGATGAAATCCATCGAGACACTATCCCACTTCCACTGTGGAACTTCCAATGGGTGTAGCAACCCACCGGGTTTCCTTTGCTCCACTTTAACTTGTTGGCACACTAAGCATCTAGCCACATACTCGGCCACATCTTTCTTCATACCGGCCCAGAAGAAAACTCTCTTCATGTCTTGGTACATTTTGTCTCCACCGGGATGAATAGTCATTCTTGAACGATGTGCATCATCCAAAATAGCCTTCTTCAAACCCTCATCTTGCGGTACACAAAGTCTACCGTCTCTATGCAACCATCCCTTATCATCTATGGTGTATCTACCCAAATGGCTGGACGACTCCCCTCTTATAAGCCTCTACCAACACAACCAACTGTGGGTCGTCTCGCTGAGCCTCGCCAATCCGTCTCAAAAGAGTAGGTCTAACCTCCAAGGATGCCAACAAACCAGGTACAAAATCAACAGAAGGTCTGAAGTCAAACAAAGAAAGAAACTCCAAGCTTCGTCGTTCCACGAACAATGGACTCAAAGATAGCCTTTTTCTACTTAAGGCGTCTGCCACCACGTTACCCTTACCAGGGGTATACGCTATCTCGAAATCATAGGATGCTAAGAACTCCATCCACCTTTGCTGTCTTAAGTTTAAATCCTTCTGAGAGAATAAGTACTTCAATGATTTATGGTCGGTGAACAACTCGAATCTCTCACCAAGAAGATAATGGCGCCAAGACTTAAGTGCGAAAACAATCGCGGCCAACTCTAGATCATGGGTAGGGTAATTCTTCTCATGCACTCTCAATTGTCTCCCTCCATAGGCTATTACCCTTCCCTCCTGCATCAAGACTGCGCCTAATCCTGTTCCACAAGCATCGGTATAAACAACAAACGGCTTACTCCCATCTGGAAGCACTAAAACTGGAGCGGTGGTCAAAGCTCTCTTTAACCGTCGGAAAGCATCATCACAATCTACATCCCATGAGAAAACCAGATTCTTCTTCGTCAAGCGGGTTAATGGGGCTGATATCTTCGCGAAGTCTTTGATGAACTTCCTATAATATCCTGCCAACCCCAAGAAACTTCTTACCTCGGTAGCATTTCTAGGAACTTTCCAATCCTGGATAGATACTATCTTTGCGGGATCCACAGCTATCCCTTCCTTAGAGACCACATGCCCTAAGAATCGCACTTCTCTTCTCCAAAAATGGCATTTAGAGAATTTAGCTTTAAGACTATGCGCTCGAAGAGTCTCCAACACTTCCTTGAGATGTAAGGCATGCTCTTCTTCATTCTTGGAAAAGACCAAGATGTCATCCACAAAAACTACTACAAACTTATTCAGATACTCTCTGAACACTCTACTCATGAGATCAACAAAGTATGCGGGGGCGTTTGTCAACCCAAATGGCATCACTAGCCACTCATAAAAACCATCCGGAGTCCGGAAAGCAGTCTTCTCTATACTGTCCTCCGCCACTCTTAACTGATGAAACCCTGTAGCTAAGTCCATCTGCGAAAATACTGACGCGCCAACCAACTGATCAAAGAGATCATCTATCCTCGGTAATGGGTGTCTATTCTTCTTCGTGAGCTTATTAAGTTCCCTATAATCCACACAAAGTCTGAGGGACCCATCCGCCTTCGTGGCAAACACTACTGGAGCTCCCCACTCCGATATACTTCGCCTTATGAACCCCTTCTCAAGCAACTCCCCTACTTGCTTATGAAGTTCTCTTCTCTCACGAGGAGCCATGTGGCGTACTGGCAAAGACACTGGTTTGGCATTATCCACCAAATAAATTCGGAAATCTATCTCCCGCTTCGGAGGCAAACCCTTTACTTCTTCAAACACATCCGGATATTCCCGGACTACTCTGACAGAACACAAACTTTCGACCGAAGCATCGAGCGATTCAAGATAACTTAGCAAAACAGATTCCATGGGATTGCAAGAGATCTCGAGAGTGTTACCCAAGCGGGTCATGAGCCTGACAACTCTCCTTTCGCAATCAAGAACGGCACCATTACTGGATAACCAGTCCATGCCCAAGATCAACCCATAGCCCGTGAAGCCCAATACAAAAGCATCACATCTAAACTCAACGCTAAGTATAGAAATCTTCAAACCCAAACATATCATAGACAGATATATGGAGCCCCCAATTGGGTTTGAGACAACCAAGGGATCATCAACTAGACTGGTGTCTAAGTGCAGTGACTCAACTAACGATGATGAGATAAAAGAATGCGATGCGCCAGAGTCAAACAAAGTACGAACTGGATGATCAAACAGAAAAACCAGACTTTCAACGGAAATAGTTCTACCTCTCTGCTGAATCGGTGGAACTGAGAGAACCTGAACTTGCCCCCCTGACTGAGGTGGTGCTATAAGAGCTTGCACCTGGCCTCCTGAGGTAGACCCCGTCTTCTGCCCCTTCTTTGGGCAGTTTTTCACAAGATGCCCTGCTTCACCACAATGAAAGCAACCGGTCTTCTTCTTTTTGCGACAATCCTTACTAAGGTGTCCTGGTGTTCCACAATTGAAGCACTTCTTCTTCGTCTTCTTTTTGTCACCATTGCCTTTTCCGCCCTTGCCTTGTTGTTGCTGTTGCGGTTTCTTCTGATCCCCCTTTTTCTCTGGTGCCTTAGAATTCTTATCATCCTCATGCATAAGTGCCATGTAGACAAGCTTCTCAAAAGTGGCCCCCATAGGAATGTGAGTCATAGCTATTCCTTGCAATGGTTCGTTCAAGCCTCTAACGAACCTCAAAGCCTTCTTCTCCGGTGTATTCACCAACTCTATGCCAAACCTTGCTAATTGATTGAATTTGTTGACATATTCTTTCACCGTGAGATTCCCTTGCTTCAAATTCAAGAACTTCTCCATAAACAGATTCTCTTCCGCCCTTGAGAGAAACTTAGCCTCAAACCTTTGCTTAAAATCTGCCCAAGAGTCAACAGGGCGTTCTCCATTAGTGACCTCCCACCAGAATGAGGCCTCTCCCTTCATTAACCAAGCCGCCAACTTGACTTTCTTTCCCTCTTCCACTTCAAAGATATCTAGCAACTCTTCCACTTCCTTAAGCCAATCTCTAGCCTCTACGAAAGTCTCTGAACCAAGAAAAGGTTTTCCTCCTATAGCCTTGAACTCCTTGCAAACCTTAGCAAAATTATCCACTCTAGGCTGAGGAGGAGGGGCGGTTGTCTCTGGTGTAGTAGCATTGGCCGGACCCGCAGCCGCGGCCCTAGCCTCTTGCAACCTCCTATACCATAGTGGTATAACTAAACCCTCCGGGATGTTAAGATCTTCAGCCATGCTGAAACGAAAGAGGAAAGATTCAAAAAGGAGATTCCGAAAGATAAAGATATGGCTATTGGGGATTATGCTTTTCTTTTTCAAAAACTTTTTCTCTTAGAAGACATGCTTTTAAAAATACTTTCTTCGAAAATACTCTTAGAAAGTAGTTTTTCTCAAAAAATTTATCTGTTCTGGTAACCTTAAGCTCTGATACCACGTGTAACACCCCACTCCCGCTATGATCACTCACTAAGGGAATGCCATAGCATCGGTGGAGTATTTTAGTGAATATAGAACAGAAAAATTACAACAAGACAGATATAAATAGTACTTGAAATTTTAAAACATCATCTCATAACAGCGGAAGTAAAACATGTCTGGTTACATCATAAAACCACAATAAAGGTCAAGTACAATATCCATCAAAATAAAGAAGTACATAATCCCACTCTCATACAATAGCCAAACAAAAGAAAAGATAACTGGATAACTGGAGCTTTACATCTATCCAAGCTCCTAAAGACTGGAACAGCAATCCGATCAAGCTCCACTACTGCTAGGATCCACCGTAGGACCTGAGGGTTGGGAAAAAGATAAAAACAACAGGGTCAGACATAAGTCTGAGCGAGTCCTATAACTTTAACAATACAATCGTTAAAGTAACCAGAGAAGACATAAACTGATATACGGTAACATATAGGGATGAATGGCTACCCTAAGCAGTCAACTAAACGAAGATAAAGGATAAAGACGCATCTACCCTCCCTAAGGTAAATTACTAAACTGCACCACACCAGTCGTTCCTAACTTAAAGGTTGATCCCACCCAAGGACTTATAAAATTTACTAATTAGTACCTGCGTACCCCTAGGTGACCAAGTAGGCGCCACGGGGCCCTACAATCCACTAGGTGTACACACTACTTCCCATTCGATCGGCTCCCTAACGTAGATACCCGTGCTGGCCCCACCGTGGGATGTATCATTCCCCAATGTGGCAACCTGATGAAACTAAAGGTGCACGGCTTATATCTACTCGATGCAACAACGGCTTACCTACCAGCCCGGGCCCACTCACGCATATGAAGCCCGTTGGACTTGCGTTGCCACCGCTAACCCGTTTGCCTCTTACAGTCAAGCCCAGTATGCGTGTCCCGTCCTCGACATGGGTCGAGCCCACAAAGATACGTATGGGTTACTGGTTGAAATGGGCCTCCACAAGCTACCCACCTAAGCTTGTCCCTTTTTCTAGTATATCCCACTTAACCCTTTAATCATGTTTTAATTACATGTTCTATTTTGGTTAAGTATTCTAATCGTATTTTCTATTGCCACCCAAGGCAACCACTAGATTTTCTCATGCCACCCGAGGCACCCACTTAACCCCTCATGTCCCTCTACATGCTAATGTGGTTAAGTGTTTCTTAATTAATTAATTAAGAACGTAACCTTTGTAAAGACCTCTCACATTAGACTGTCTTTTATGACCGCTGGTTAAGCCGGTTGGGTCCGGGCAGCCTTATGTCATAACAGAGTCTAACCTCGTGTCTTTACATTAATTACGTATTTAGTTTGTGCCTAAGACCTCTCACATTGGGCTAACATTTGTAGCAACTGGTTAAGCCGGTTGGGTCCGGGCAGTTTTACGCTACAACTGAGTCCAACCTCGTGTCTTAGTCAATTAATTACACCTAATTAATCACCCTCATAATTTTATATTAATTATCCCTAATTAATCAAGTTTTCTTAACATGGGTAGACCTAACTTAATAGGTAAATTCCCATGGGGTAGACCTAACTCAATAGGTAAATTCCCAACACATAGTATGGGTACACCTAACCAAATAGGCAAATTCCCATACTATGTTTATTTATTTTGTGTTATGCATAATTATATTAATTTCACACAATCTTATTAACTTATGCATTTAATTACCCCATCGTTCCCACGTAATTTCGTTCATGATATAACACATATAAAAGGTGTCAACTTGCATATGAATGAACATGTTTCAAAGGTGCCATCTTGCATATTAACAAACACATAACTTGCATATGAACTTGCATAACATGTCACATAACTTGCATATAATATGTCACATAACTTACATATTCATTTTGCATAACAAACTTGCATATTAGCTTATAGACTTGCATAATGTGTCATCATGAACTTGCATATTAATAAACATGTAACTTGCATATTTACATACATGTAACTCGCATATTAACAAACATGTAACTTGCATATAAAGAAACATGTAACTTGCATATTTACATACATGTAACTTGCATATTAACAAACATGTAACTTGCATATTAACAAACATGTAACTTGCATATTTACATACATGTAACTTGCATATTAACAAACATGTAACTTGCATATTAACAAACATGTAACTTGCATAGCATATTACCATGAACTTGCATAACATGCATATGATTACATAGCCCACAACTTGCATATTTAGCATCATGCAAACATAACATACATCATATTAAACTTGCATAAGCTTACATACTCAACATGCATAAACATAAGATTAATGCTAACATCATATCATATGATTCAAAGCTCATTAACCCACATACAAAACCATAAATCTCATCACATCTCATCTAATTAGTTTACCAAAAGATCATCAAAGTGATAGAAACTCACAACTAGCAACTTTGAACACCAAATGAAGAAGATTAAGATGCTAAGAAGGGATTAGAAGTTGATTAGAGAGTGATTAGTATGCAACCCTCTTCATAGAATTAGTGGAGGCCATGAGAGCTAGCATTTTGCCATAGTTTAGTCACTAGGTTTAATTATGAATGAATTAGGGTAGGTTAGGGTCTTATTTATAGATTAGGCAAGTGTTTTAGGCCATAGGATTAACCCTAGATTCAATCCAAGCCATCAAAGCATGTCTTGGGGAAGAAGTCAAGTGTAGGAACCATCTAGGGCCTTTAGATTAAAGATGGACCATGAGAACCATTCAAATGCAAAATCTGCACTTGAGCGAATCGGCCCACGGGTTGACAGCCAAACACCCTGGATTAACCCCTAGTCGACCCAGCGGGCTTGGGTCGACTTCAAAAATCGGCCGGTTCGGTTATTCCCCTCTCCCAATTCGCTGTTTTGAGCATTTTTGCATATTTATTTATTAAATTTTCAATTATATATATATATATATATATATATCAATATATATATATATATATATCTACACAACCCATTTCACTTAATTAAGTATACTTTAATTTGGGAATTTTCGTGAAACTTCGCGAGGCCATATCTTGGTCATACGGACTCCGATTTTCGAAAACTCGGACTCTATTTCGCGTATTTTTCCGAGACGAACACAATGGCATAGCCCGTTTCCCTTGATTCCCATTTTAGAATTAAATTCTGCCTCGATTTATGTTATTACAGGTTATTGAAAATACGGGTTGTTACACTATGGCAAATATATTTTAAAATAAAGTTATATTTGCTAGAATTTAAAATTATTTTTGTTCCTGTTTATTGTGTGTATTTCTGTGATAGGTATGGAGGTGATTGGACCTACTATGAAGCAAATTGAAAACAGAATTGAGTGTTAGTTAGTGAATGTATAAGTGAATGAGAGAAATGTAGTGAGGCAACAATCTATATGAAATTGAAACATAACCGACTGACACTAAGTGTTGTAGTGAGAGCTAAATGTTATAAATCACTTAGATGCACAAATAATGGAGTTGTGAAATTTGTAGAATGGTTAACATTTTGATTGATGAGTGAATATTTCATAAATATTTTAATATTGGGAATTCAATTCATTAAATTTTTTCACTCATATGCACATATTTAGGGAGAGTTCTATTGTAGGTGGAGCATACATATAGGGGGAGTACTACACTTCACTATCAAACACGTTTATTGTATTCAAAATCTTATTATATGTTTGTCATCATCAAAAGGGGGAGATTGTTGCATATAACAATATGATTTTTGTTTGATGATAACACACACACACACACACACACACACACACACACACATATATATATATATATATTATTGTAAATGTGTTTGCAATTGTACTATTCTACTACATCACATACAGAAATAAATATTTATATTTGAATAGAATACTGTTTGAATATTTAAATTCTTGTGCAATAGTATTCTATTCAAATATAAATATTTATTTCTGTATGTGATGTAGTAGAATAGTACAATTGCAAATACATTTACAATATTATATATGTTTGTTATCATCAAACAAAAATCATATTGTTATATGCAACAATCTTCCCCTTTTGATGATGACAAACATATAATAAGATTTTTAATACAATAAACGTGTTTGACAGTGAAGTGTAGAACACCCCCTATATGTATGCTTCACTACAACAGAACTCTCCCTAAATACATGCATATGAGTGAAAAGAATAAATGAATTGAATTCCCAATATTAAAATATTTATGAAATATTCACTCATCAATCAAAATCTTTACCATTCTCCCTCTTTTTTCTTCATCAAAAGGATATAGCAATCGAAATAGTGATGAAATATGGACTAGAAATATAAAATCAGATCAAGAGAGAGAATGTATATCATAAATCTCATTCAATCAAACAAAAATCATAATATTGTTAAAACTACTGGAAAATTTCACATTGTAGAATGATGGATTTACAATGAATTTTTAAATGAAGTTAGTCGCAACTTAAATTATAAGTAATCTCTAACCATGCATGAATAGATCTTGGATTTTTAAATGAGGTTAGAGAAACACTTATCATATACCAAATCTTTTCAGTATATAAAACCAAAATGTATGACAGAAATATGGTAGGTATGGAGATGGTTGTAAAATAAATTTCTGAATTAATTATATTATGAAATATGCTCAACTGCACCGGGATTTTGAAAAAAAAAATCAATTATCTATTTTTCTGAAAAAATAATATAGTCATATTTCAATCACAAATTTTGAAACGTAATGATTTTTTAAAAATATTAAGTTCTCCATATTAAATAAAACCATGATGAATGACATAAGGATGATAAGAAAAGAAGATGGTCGTGAAATAACCGCCAATTCAAAGATATTATAAAAATTGTTCAAACATCAAGAGAGTTTAAATAAAATGTCCTCTTGTTGTGAAGTATAATATGGTCACAACTCACCACAATTTCAAAATTTTGATAACATTCTTGATGAGTTACAAATACAGTTCAATTTTGGTAAAGATTTCAATTTCTGAATAATAACAAAAAATGATTTTAAATTGAAAATAATAATTACAAGAGGGACTCATAATGATCTATACAAGATGAGAAAAAATAAATCAAATGAATGTCGCAACACTTGTAGAACTAATACCACTTGGAGCTCATAATCATCCATAGTGGCATTTACAATGAAATAAAAAAATCACCAAGTCCACGCAGATAAATCTAACAATTCAATTCTTTTTATCAGAGCAGCAGAATAATCAATTTAATAACAGAACTAACAAGAGAATTTTTCACAGTTATTTGTAACCAGCACAGAAGACAGATCGTGATCCAAGATTTAAAGAAATAGTTTATTCGAAATCACTTGAAGGGATGAAAAAATTTCAAGATTCAATGAATCGATCACGCGAGATTATCAATTTCAAATCCAAGAAGATTCAAAATGTCAACAATTTCAAATGATTTCAAACAAAATCAAGTATCAAGACAAAGGATCACAATGAAAAAATGAATTTCAATGTGCAAGACAACGATCTGTATCAAATTATTTTCAAATCAGAAAAGCCAATCCAAAAACCAATTAAATTATCACAACTAAAAAAAGTAGTGTGCTGTAATAAGTGTAGTTTTTCAAATCTGTCCAAAATGAATTAGAAGGAACTCAAAACATCAAACATGTGTGAAATTTCATTAGTTTTTCAGACCTTTAAAAATTTAGAATTCAAATTAATAATGTTCAATATATGAAAAGAATGCTTCAACACTGTTAGGAATTCAAAAAAAAACTTCAAAAGCATTGCAAAATATTTACAAAATTAAATTCAAGATCTGGAAATCATCAAAACATGGAAGTTTTACACAAATGAAGAAAATTTCCAGAAAATCAAGAATTTTGCAATTTGAAGTTAAGAAGCTCAGAATAAAAAAATATGGCAGTGTCAAAGCAAATCAGAAAAAGAAAGAATAAGAGAATGAATAGAAGGAGGAATAGAAGGGAAAATAAAACAAAGAATATAAACAAAAAAAAGTGAGTATAGAGATCATACTTGATTTATAGTAGATGTGGTGGATTAACTCGACAACCATGGTTAAGGAACTCAAAATGTTTCAAAGATATGGAATAACTTGAATGTAGTTTCTAGTTTGAAAAGTGGTTCCTCAGCCTCCTTTGGTACCTAAGAATTTAGGGGATCGAGTGGTCTAACAAAATTTGTGAAACCACTCTTAACTGTAGTCACAATTTTTGGTACCTAGTTTTGTTTAAATAACAATCCACATGAATTTACCATCATGCCTTTAGGAACCCAGATCTATTTGAATTTATCCAAATTCATTTTATTAATTTTTGGGATCCAAAATGGATTATTTCCAAACAAATTTTCATTTCGTTTATGATTTAAAAATCCACTGAAATCTTTACAGTCAAAATTTTGTAATCGATCCTTTTCAAATCAATTAGAAGGATTTTTAAAAACATCAGAATTCAGCTTTTCAAAATCATTAGTTATTCCGAAACCAAAACCATTCTTACTTCCATAAGAAAATTGATTTTTCAACAAATATTCAAGGATTTTTCTCCATTTGAAAAATGTTTCAAACTCAACTCAATACCGTTGATTTTGGATTTCAAAAGACTATTCTCGTTTATTAGCTTAGAGTAACGGTAGATCTCGATTTCTCTTTTCTTTGAATCATTTTGCTTTAAAAACAAAATTTCATCTTCAAGCATTTTGATTTTGGTTTTGGATTCAGAAATCTCATACTCAAATTGATTTTGTTTTCAAATCAAGTTTTTAAAATTTCTTGAATTTTTCAATTTCATTTTCCAGTTCTTTCAAGATTGATTCAGTTTTCAGCAAACTTTCTTTTTCAGTAATTTCATGTTTGTAATTTTCAGCTATCTAAAAAATTTCAAATTCTTTTTGCAAAAAAATGTTTGTACTTTCAAGCTCAATGTTGTTCCCTTTTCAAATTAGAATTTCATTTTCAAGCTTTTGAATATTTTTATTGAGATGAACAAGATTATTTTCCAAATTCAAACAATTTTTGCAATCAGAGCTTTAAGATTTCTTGACATTTTTAAATTTTAGTTTCAAACCATTATTCTTGATGGTCAACTCAAATTTTTAGATTTCAGAGATTTGTTTTTCCATTGGAGACTATCAACAGTTTTAGTTAAATCATAACACATATAAACTAAATTTTCATATGAGATTTTTTTTGTCTCATCATCTGTTGAGTCCCCATTGTTTGATCCATCTGAATTTTCATCTGTAAGACCAGTTAAGCACAAAACCGAATCTGAGTGGATATTCTGGGGTTTTGAACAGTTGTCCTTTCTTCCATGCAATATATTGAGAGTTTCCCGGATTCCTGTGAACTTAAATAATGGGAGATAAGCTATATCGATCATCATTAATATAAGAATATAAGATATGCGTAGCACGAGAATTAATAACTATATTATTCTTATCTACCATATCTACTCCATTGTTAATTGTTAACAATATTTTTCTTCAACACCGAATATACGTCAAAGGAAATGGACCAAAGGGAAAAATAGGTTGTTGAGCCTTTGCAGGTTTAGGTTAGATCACCATCCCCAGATATCAAGGCCTAGAATCAGAAAGAAACTCTTTCCTCGATAGGCTGAATATCACGCTTATGCTATTCTAGAACCAACAATTACCTTAGGGAGAAGGATCACTAAGAACAACCCCTGATAAAGGACTTAACGAATGGTAGAAAGGAATTCTGCACCAAGCTCGCAGAAAGGCCTAAGCTCGTGGGGAGGGCCTAAGCTTGCAGGAAGGGTTCAAACATATAGAAAGGGGGTGTTTCATCCAATATATGGAAAGGTTTAGCAAGGATTATTGCATACAAAGGAAACAAATAGTAAATTGTAGCAATGGTAACTAGGAAATAACATGATATACTAATAAGAAAATACTATAAGTATCGATTCACTCTTTATTGATCTTTGATTTAGAATGCATTAGTAGAATAAAAGAAATCCCAAATTGTACTAAGAATTAAGGTTTACTCTAGAAAGTATGAATAAAAGAATGGAAATATAAAGAGAATCCCTGAAATGTGATCCCTGAGGTCTCATTTATAGAGAATTTGGGGTCCCTTCTACTGTTGGGCTATTGGGCCTGCAGGAGCCTCGGTCGGATGTTTTTCTCCTTGGTCTCAGATGTTTAGTTTTCGGCCGCTTTGCGGTGCAGATTATAGCTTCCAGAGGGAAGGTCCCAGTCAGTCGAGCCTTCTTTGAGAATGGTATGAGCTTGTTGATGTAGTATCTTCCCGGAAGGTATTTGAGCCTTGGTTGTATGCTCTCAGTTATAATCTTCTAGATGTAGGCTTCCGGTTTTCTTATGAATACTTAGAGGAGCTTGTCCTCAGGATGTTGTAGAGAGCTGCCGGTTCGGACCACTATCGGTATCTGTATTAATTAGACTAGTACGGATAGCCTGTATCCTTCCTCGGGTTTCGAATTGAGTTCCGGTGGGGTCTCCGGGCATAGCCTAGTCTTATGGATGGTTGCTCCAGGTAATCTGCCTGTTGTTTATCAAGATTACCTTTCGAAGTTAATGTAGTAGAGGTTTCGGAAGCTGGTTCCAGGTAATCTTTATGTACATTTGGCTTAATGCTTTTGGTGTCTTTACCACCTGATGTACTGGTATTAAGTAGGTTAATACCGACAACTCTCCCGAACGTTTCCGTTAGTGGAGCTCTTGCCTCTTTCTTACTTAGCTTTTGACTCAGGTGACCTTTCACTATAGAATCCCTTGCCGGGTAGACTGTGTCGGCATTTTGTAGACTTTGAGCTCCTTTCCTATAAAAAGGTGTCGGTTTGTGTGGATCTCGGATCATTCCTTCGTGCTTGTGTTCAATGGATACCCCTTCACCATTAGCTAGTTTCGGGGTTAATTTTGGTAGTAACATTTACCCCCTTGGTGAAGGGGTGTTTTCGACTTTTCAAGTCAAACTTTTTTCCTTTCCGAAGTGTCATCTCTGAGCCTTCTCCTCTCCCTTGATTGGAAACGCTGATTGGTCTCCTTTTGTAAAGTGCGGATTTGAGGTAACTTTTGCATAATTACCATCGCTTCTTCTTCTTCTTCAACTTTTACCTGTAACATTAATATCTCAAACCAGATATTTGTTCATTGAGGACTGAAAGCTAGTTTCGAGAATTTCTCAATTGAATTTCTGGTAAATATTTTTTCTTTGAACTTTGTTAAATCGCTATGTCTAGTCTAATTAGGATTTTGGGTGTTGACATAAATCATTCGAATGTCGATGATCAAAATTAGGATTCATGGTGGGCTATTAATTTTTAGGGTTTAAGATATGAAATTTGCACAAAAGAGTCTATTTTTGTAATTAAGTAATGGAAATGGTGTTGCTGGCACCATCGATTTTGCTGGTGCCGAGAATCAACCAGGTCTTTAGTGCTGACTTATGGTTGCCTAGTTCTGGTCCATTCGTTATTTTTTTCCTTTGATCCCTCCTAGCATTATCCTTAAGAAAAACAGATTTTGTTATTGTTAAAGGCTCAATAGTTTTTTCATCAAATGCGACATTTGTTGTGTCTAACCTAAACTAGTATCTGGAATTATCTTAATGTGCACTATCTTGGCCATTTATTACTAGTTGGTTTATGTGCTATCACTCCATGGTACTCTTATGAGTGGGATATGAATTTTACGTATTTATGGAATTATATCACCTGGCAGTGCCATGTCCGATAAAAGGAGTCCGGTCCATCACCAACTGGTGTTTGTGGCATTTCTCAGAGGAGGAAATCTTTCCCCTTAATGAAATCTTTGATTACTTCTCAAGATGAAGTAAACTCCATTCCCGCCAGCTTTGGAATAGATGATGTGGAGGCCATTCCTGCTACTTATTGTGATAACATCATGAATCCTCCTAAAGGATATTTTGCTTATTCAGCTGCATATATCTGGCATGGGGGCTTCTTTCCTTTCCCATCTTTCAAATTTCGACTTCTACGGGATTTGGGGGTTGCACCCATCCAATTCCTACCAAGCACTTACATGCTGCTTTTATGTCTTGAAATACTTGCTCTTGAATTGGGCCCGGCTTCTCTTAGTTCTAACCTCATCCAACACCTGATGCATTTTTCAAAAGGTACCGACTTCCCTATATTTCATGCTACCCCCTTGTGGAAGATTGTTAGTGACGGTACAGGTAAGGCTATATCTTGGGAAGATAAGTTCTTCTTCATCAGATGTCTTGTTGGTATTTCAAGAAAATTTGTTGATTATGGTGAGTCCTCTAACCCTTTGTGAGTGACTACTTTCCTCATCTGTAACTTAACTGTAGTCGTTTTTCTTCAGATCCTACTTCTAATAGAGTTCCCTTAATCGAAAGTGAATCTCGTGTGTTTGAGCTCCTTTTGAAACTACTTGAAGAGTCGTAGGGTCAATTTGTTCTATTAACCAAGGACAAGTTGCGTCAATATGATCTTCTTCCTGATGGGCAAAAGGTTTGGGATGTCCACTATTCGTTTTCCAGGATCTAAATGCTTATTGTTGGGCTCAGAAGTGTTTGCTTTCTCTACCCCCTTGTCTCCCGGTATGTTTTCTTGATTTGATAGTTTCTTTATAGAAGTCTCTTTAACATCCTAGTCTCATACTCTTGAATTTTTCTTCGATCTTTTATTTGACTAAGAGTTTTGACTTCGGAAGTCTCGACCCTCAGCGATGTTTTGAATCGATCTACCGCTGTTGCTATTAAGAGGTTGGATGAGTTGCATGTCGAGCCGCCAGTTAAGAGGCTAAAGCTTGATTTTTCTGCTTCTGTAATTTCCGAGGGTACTTCCGCTAAGGAAAGTGGGGGTTGTATCCGGCCATCATCTCTTCCAAGTTTATTAGGAGCGGGTGCGCATGTTATGTCGTGAATTCCGACTTCCCAGTCCATAGAACCTTTGAGGATCCCCAATTCTTCAACTGATTTTGTTGATTTTGATAAGCTTGCTCTTTCTTGTCTGGAGTCTTCCGATATCTCATTACCTTATTCTTCTTCAGATGTGGCAGATTTCTACCAGCGCTTGATCATTCGATAGCTCTAGGTACAACATTTTCTTTTTCCTTTTAATCTTAACTTTTAATCTGTTGCGGCCGTGTACTAAATGCTTTTTTATCTTTCTAGATTTCCAAAAGATGGATTTTCCTCAAATCAACCCGTTCTTCCCCCACTTCGACATCGTTAAGCTCCCAGAGGCGAATGAAGACTTAAGTGATGAATGTGAGAGGTTGAAAGCTTTCCTCGAACATGCCGAGGCAGCTTTAGAGAGAAAGGTAGATTAAAGATATAACCCCTGACAAACTGTCGGCCTTGGAACATCAAATAGCGAAAGATGTGGTTACTCATGCCGAGGAGCTCCAGAAGAAGGATGAGAAGCTTTCCCGCGCTGTGCAGATAATTTATGCAGCTGAAGGCATGATATCTGACTTCTTGCAAGTTCATCTTCTGCAGAATAAGATTGAATGTTATGAAGATGCTTTATTTCACATTTTGTCCGATTACCTTCAGAGTCTTCCCGAGATCCGAACCACTAAAGTTCCTCCCTTAGTCAAGGATCGAGTTATGGAAAGAATTAAGTTGGGCGAACGAGGCGTTGGGACACAACAGAAGAGTGAATCTAAACGTGAGGATCTTCTATATATTGATAGTCTCTCTGATGATTCCATTAAAAGGATAAAGGCTTCTGCCTTCGTTGATAACGATGGAGGTGATGGCGGTGATGGCTTCGGAAGTAGGGGTCGTCAGGGTGATCACGAGAGGAACAGAAAGGATATTTCTTCGAGAGCCGAGGTACCCCATGATTACATTATGCCTAATCCTGAAGTAGGAGGTTCCCGCGTTGCCTTTGATCTTGAATCCCCTTTGTTTAGAGGAGTCGTCCCTTCCAGCCTTTCGGGTGGGGAGAAAGCTGTGGTCCCTGAAGATCCTTTTTCTCGGGTATAATTCCTTCTCTGGCGATGTTTTCTCTTTTTCTGAGTGTTTTGACCACAGCTAATTTTCTGCTACTTTAAATAGACAAAAGAAAAGTTGTTTCCTGCCTTAAAAAGAATCAGATGGCAAACAGAAGGAACTGAATCGTTCTTACGTAGGATAAGAAGAATATTCGTAAACTTAATCCAATCAATTTTTTTAAAATTTGTATAGAGTCCCAATTACTACATGTGCCTGCTAATATGCTTATTTGCATTATGGCAGAACTTTGTTCACTACGAGATGCACTACGTGTGAATTGTAGATTGAGAACGGAGTTTTTAACAACATCAATCCATGATATCCGGAAAAATTATTTTTTTTGAGAAACTTAGGAGTGTTTATACTGAATTCCCTTGGCTCTCTTTTAACTTTCTGGGCGAAGATTGCGAAGCAATTTTAAAGAGTTTGAGGGTTAAACATGCCGAGATGTTATGTAAACGATAGATGTATTAATCAAGTGAAAGTGATCCTTTGTAACTCACTTTTTATTTATATGCCACGATAGATTGGTTTCAGATTTAACTCACACAAAGTTTTTATATAAGAATGGAGTTTTTTTTGTAAATCGAAAAGAAAATGTAATCGTAACTATTTTCCTGTGTTCCTATGGGTAGGTTGATCGTCGTGAGATCTTCCCGTCTAAGAGCGAAGCATTGCCGGCAAAATAGATTCCTTCTATGTCTCAAGAGAGGAAGATTGTACACCAGAATTTATCCATTAAACATTTGAATGAGAGAATGAATGCTTTAAAAGACCTGTGACAACCCGGATTTTTACAACATGCTAAGACAAGAATCAAGGCAGAATTTAATTATAAAATCTAAATCAGGGGAAACGGGCTGTGCCATTGCGTTCGTCTCGGAAAAATACGCGAAATAGAGTCCGAGTTTTCGAGAATCAGAGTCCGTATGACCCAGTTATGGCCCGTCAAAGTTTTCAGAAAATTTCAAGTTCAAAAACAGTTCAAATTTGAATTCAGAATTCAAATTCAGCCAAGCAGAACAGGCGGGAAAATTTCTCGCCACCCCCAAGTCGACTGGGGAGTCGACTTGGGAGTCGACACACCCCAGGTGGTGTCGACTGCCCAGTCGACACCCCTGTCGACTTGGGTGGTCGGCCAGTTTGGCCTGGGTGCACCTGACTTGTTCCCCAAGACATGTTTGGAGGCCTGTGATGGATTTTGAGGGCTCAGATCTATCCTAGGGTTAATCTAAGGGCCTAAACTACTCCTAATCTCTATAAAAAGACCCCTAAGCCTACCCTAAACCCTCACAAATCACTCATGCCACGAAGTGCCGCCCAAATGCCAAGTGATCATGGCCTCCATCTCCAATCCCTAGAGACTATGCATTCAAATTGGGTTCAAATCAAAAGGTGCTAGCTTGCTACATCAAATCAAGGGAGTGGATCAATGTTGCTAGGCCAATTTCATGACGATTCTTCAACAAAGGAGCCACCTTTCTTCGTCAAGACGATGCATGATCCTTCCCTAAGACTCGCTATGTAAGTTCTAGCTACTTGTAGATTCTAACGTTGGTTCTAATGTGACATGGGACAAAATGCGATGAAACATAAGTATGCTAGCCTATATGAAACTTGTCATGCCTCTTTTGCTTGAACCTATGACTTTGGACTATGCTTAGTGACTAAATCATGCCACTTATGTTATGTTTAACCTAGTATATCCTGCAAGTTTGAATCTTTATCTATGGAACGTTAGCATGAACCTTCGGGAACCACTTGACTTGTGAAACATTGGCAAAGACTTGACTTTGGGGCTTATGCATGTAAATGAACCCAAACCCCTTATGTATCATGCATGTTTGTGGCCAAATTCCCTTATGATACTATGCATGTTTGTGGCCAAATTCCCTTATGATACCATGCATGTTTGTGGCCAAATTTCCTTATGATACTATGCATGTTTGTGGCCAAATTCCCTTATGATACTATGCATGTTTGTGGCCAATATGTTGGCATAATACCCTACTATGTGACTCGCTTCCACTTGGGTTGGAAATACGTTTGGGTAGCTTAGGAAAAATGTGGGTATGACACGAAAAACTTGGCATGGGGTTTACATGAGAACATGACATTCATGATATACTTAAATGTAGTCATGACACGTAGGAAAACATGGAACTTGAAACTTGACATGTATGGGTTGTAAGTGTAATAAGACACTAGACCAAACATGAAAGTGGCCAACTCGAGGTTGGGTTGAGTTTGTAGCATAAATATACCCGGACCCGTCTGGCTTAACTAGTGGCTACAAACAATAGGACCCAATGTGAGTAGTTGGTCACATAGCACTTAAAACCCGAGGTTAGACTAGGTTGTGGTGTAAATCTACCTGCACCCGCCCGGCTTAACTAGTAACCACAACAAAGTTTAATGTGAGAGGTTGGGGTGCATTAATCTAATTAATGCCACATGAAAAGGTTAAGTAATTTTGATTAATGACACTTAACAGATATGACACGAATGGGTAGGTTAAGTTAAACCGGACTTGGTTCCTTAATGACACTTAACCATATAAGACAATTAGGGGATGGGGTTAAGTAATTTACACTTAACTAATCCGACTTGGTAATTAGATGGGGTTAAGTAACCTACACTTAACTAATCTAAACACGGTACTTAGATGGGGTTAAGTAATCCATACTTAACTAATCTAACACGGTAAATTCGATGGGGTTAAGTAATTTACACTTAACTAATCCGACTTGGTAATTAGATGGGGCTAAGTAACCTACACTTAACTAATCTAAACACGGTACTTAGATGGGGTTAAGTAATCCATACTTAACTAATCTAACACGGTAAATTCGATGGGGTTAAGTAATTTACACTTAACTAATCCGACTTGGTAATTAGATGGGGTTAAGTAACTTAGACTTAACTAATCTAAACACGGTGATTAGATAGGGTTAAGTAACCTTCACTTAACTAATTTAAGCGCGGTAATTCGATGGGGTTAAGTTAAACACCTAACCAATCTAAACTTGGTAATTCAATGAGGTTAAGTAACCAATACTTAACCAACTTAACATGATAATTTAATGGGGTTAAGTAACTTATACTTAACCAATTATACATGATGATTTGATGAGGTTAAGTAACCTATACTTAACCAATCTAATATGCGGACCTGATAGGGTTAAGTCACAAGACCTTTTAAATATACTTAAACATTGTAATACGATTAGTGGATGGGGTTAAGCTAACACATACTTAACCAATCCGACTCGATAATCTGATGGGATTAAGATAATCTATGCTTAATCAATCCAACACGATAATCTGATAGGGTTAAGACAAATAAATACTTAACCAATTTGACTTGATAGGGTTAAGTCATGAGCTTCTTGGTACGCTTAACCAACTTGTAGGGCTAAGCCTTGAACTTGAGTACTTAGCCAATCTTGACATGATTCGTAGGAAGGTTAAGTCATGAACTTAAATGACAACACTTAACCCATTTGACAAAACCCTAGCTCAGGGGACTAGGTTGAAAATCGTAGTTAACAAGGATAGCGGGAAGAGAAGCTAAGTGGTAAACCTTAGTTAAGGATGACTAAGTAATAATTCTTAGTCAAGGAAACTGGACCAGTTCACAGATAGATGAGTAACCCGATACGGTAGGTCATCGCTTGAACACACATGGAGGAGCGAATTATCCGACTTAGATAAAGGCTCCAACGAACTGGGTGACGAAGTAGTAGCTTCGGGGGACGTGAGGGTACTCTTGGTATCCCTCTGTGAGGTGGCAGATGGTCCATGAAACTCGGCCTCACAGAGGTTAAGGTCTACGGTAGAAGAGCCAAGAGTATGCCTTGGTTGCTATGCGAGCGACCTAAAGACTGGGATGGATTAGCGTGGAGTCGACGATACTTTTTTTTGCCCTGGATAGCACGTCGCCAACCATCTTTAGTCAATCGTGTACGAACGGAAAGGCAGAGAACCCCCAACAGACCATGTTCTTGCTATCGAGTCATGGGTGAGGTTAGCCCATAGGAAAGTGGGGCTATAGTGGGGTTGGGATGTGATTCTCATACATGATTTTTCTTGGATTGCCTTTCAGTAGTTGAGGGAGGGGTCACGTGGGACCATAGCCACGGATACAAAAACAGACCTTGATATTTGCATCAGTAGACAACTTAAGGCTCCCGACCGAGTTCCGTATTTCTCAATTTGCCCTGGCACGGAACTCGGATGGCACATTGAGATACATGTGCGTCTAGACATGGGAAACGATTCATGATATATACGTGGGATAAAGGGCGTGGTTGACGGGTGGCATAATCCCTAGTGGCCCTAGGTGGCCTGAACCCAAACCAAGTTACGAATACGATCATTAGGTAGCATAATCCCTAGTGGTCCTAGGTGGCATAAATCCTAAGTGAACACGCGATAGTTCATGGTAAGAAAACATAACTAGATCAAGGGTAGCAGTCCAAAATAACCTCAAGGATAAAACGGTACTACGTTGAGGTGGTATAGATTTACATGGGAAAGCCCGTACGGCCTACGGCAAAGGACTTAACTTATACATGGAAAGAAACATACAAGTTGGGAAAACCTACATATGCTATATATTAGGTTGACATGGACCATTACATGATATTGGGCAAGGGACATTCATAGTTAACACATGACGCGGGTTGGGATACTAGTACGAGAGGTGCAGAGCAAATATACATGATAAATACCTTGGGATGTTATACATGATAGATACCATGCGATGTTATACATGATAGATACCTTGGGATAGTATACTTGATAGAAACCTGACAATGTGATACCTTGATTTACCTTGACACCGTAGTTTATCATGATACCTTAGTTTATCTTCCTACAGTAGTTCATCCGGTTATCTTGGTTTAGCTTATCTATCTTGTCGTCATCCTTATGTTTACTTTCAGTTTATGCATGTCATGTTACCTTTACCTGTTTTTATACTGGAAGTAGATAGGACTTACCAGTCTTTATGACTGACCCCGTTTTGTTTCGCCTCTTTGTCTTCCGTTCCCCCCCCCCCCCCCCCCAAGGTTTTTCAGGGAGGAAATGCTTTTGTTTAGTTCAGACCTCTTATGCTTGAAGGTCATCATGTATGGCTTGGTTTTCTCTTGGCTATGGCTGCTTCACCGCTTTATTTTGGGGAATAATTTATGAAAAGGTTTTATGCTTCTTTACTAGTGCAAGACAGGTTTTGATGTATTCTGATGTAAAAGGCTTTAGACCTTATTTTTTAAGGTAATGAAATTTGTTTTACTTCCGCTGTTTTATATATGTTCTGCCTTGTAATATTTCTGTGCATGTTTATCTCGATAATGCTTCACCAAACCTAGTGCATTCCCTTTGTGAGTGACCCTAGCGGAGGTGGGGTGTTACGTTTGGTATCAGAGCAGAAGGTTACCAGACTGGGCAAAAGTTTTTAAAACCTTCTGGAAACTATTTGAGAAACCGTTTACAAAGAAGCATTTTTCAAGAAAAGTTTTTTTAAGGCTATTCCCCAAAAGCCATTAGCACTATCCTTTGTTTCCTTGAATGAACCTCTTTTCCTTTCTTTCCTCCATCTGCAGTCACAGTAGTTTTAGCTGCGACTAATCCTTGTCTAGCTACGTAAGTGTTTTCCCGTGCGATGGAGGAAGTTCTCGAGAGACCTGTTACCGAAGTTATAAGAAGGGATAATAAGTGCAAGGATAAAGGACACGAGCTTAAGAATAAGCAACTTGTTGGTATGGTTTGATCCACAAAGGAAGATAAGGACAAGATCAGCGAGAGGGCAATTATATGCTCTCATTTCTAGCGTACTTAAGAGGGATGGTACCGTTTCTGTTAAAGGCTTAGCCTTTCTTTTCTATCGTCTCGTCTAGAATTTGTTTTGATCATCGCATCATTTAAGTTTGCCTCGATAGTTAAGTCTCTGTACCTTAGTACTAGCATGGTAGAAGATCCCACTTTAGTCCCAAAAACTGGTTGGAGAGTCGGTCCATTTATTCATGACTTTTTTGGATTTGAGAACGTCTATGCCAAGTGTTGAGATTAGAAGCAAGGCTTCTATTGTTGAGCTATGGATGGATTCTAGGGATGAAGTGGTGATCCAGTAAGGGATGCCATTCTCGGTTTTGAAAGGGGGGTAGTTAAACTCTTAACTTGCCTTGGTAATACCCTCGAAGTCTTGTATAACCTTTTGGGTTCTGTCATGGTTAGTTACCTAGAATCTTTTGATGCATTTATCGGAAATCTCTGATCCAATCGAGTAACGTTCACCAATAAGACAGATGGTTCATTCCGCTTGAGCATGGGTTATAGGAATCACCCTAGTAAGTGCACGTGGTAACATGGATTGGCATCGGTAAACGAGATCCAGAATTAACTAGTGAATTTTGGAGAGCTTGCATGAGTACGCAGATATGGTTGACCCAAGTATACTAAGGAAAGAATAAGTGAAAGTGGAACGAGAGGCGATAGTGAAATGAGTTCCAACTCATAACTTGGAAATAGGAATCAAGGAGCTACGAAGTCATGAAGTCAAAGGCGGTCAAGGCACAATGGAATTAAGCTCAAGGAAATGCGGCTTAGACGCGCGCATCATGTCTCATTTTAAGAGTACATCTTTGATCCTTAGTCCACCTGTAGAGCTTGCTTGCACGCTATCGCTTGGTGGATATCCTCTCGGTCATGTTTCTGTTACAAACCCCGTAAGGAGTTTGTCTTGTTTATCTCCTCGATCTTATCTTTGGAACCTTAGATAGAACTCTATGGATGTAAGCTTGTATTTGAAACATGTTATGATTGATATGGTTGCAAATGGTTGCAAGTGGTTGCTCGTGGATGCGCGAATACACATTAGATACTAGATTGATGCGATCATGTTTCATGTTGCATATGCACGAGTATTTGTACTTGTTTATGGATGAAATTGAATGTGTTATCATGTGGATGAATGGCTGTGCACACATATAGTGTTCATATGACTAGGACTATTTGCATACATGTTGGACTCATGACACTAAACATATTTTGCATTAGAAAGATCATTCAGGCCTGATCATTAGCATTAACTAAGGAGCATATACACACACGTTCTGCATATGTTCATACGGCATTAGAAATCGTCTAAGGACAATGGTTGCCTGTGGATGATGTTTTGAGTAGATGGATGATGGATAGTAGGATACGTTCTTCCTAACTTGGAGATTTCGGGGACGAAATCCTTTAAGTTGGGGAGAATGTGACAACCCGGATTTTTACAACATGCTAAGACAAGAATCAAGGCAGAATTTAATTATAAAATCTGAATCAGGGGAAACAGGCTGTGCCATTGCGTTCGTCTCGGAAAAATACGCGAAATAGAGTCCGAGTTTTCAAGAATCGGAGTCCGTATGACCCAGTTATGGCCCTTCAAAGTTTTCATAAAATTTCAAGTTCAAAAACAGTTCAAATTTGAATTCAGAATTCAAATTCAGCCAAGCAGAACAGGCGGGAAAAATTCCCGCCACCCCCAAGTCGACTGGGGAGTCGACTTGGGAGTCGACACACCCCAGGTGGTGTCGACTGCCCATTCGACACCCCTGTCGACTTGGGTGGTCGGCCAGTTTGGCCTGGGTGCACCTGACTTGTTCCCCAAGACATGTTTGGAGGCCTGTGACGTATTTTGAGGGCTCAGATCTATCCTAGGGTTAATCTAAGGGCCTAAACTACTCCTAATCTCTATAAAAAGACCCCTAAGCCTACCCTAAACCCTCACAAATCACTCATGCCACGAAGTGCCGCCCAAATGTCAAGTGATCATGGCCTCCATCTCCAATCCCTAGAGACTATGCATTCAAATCGGGTTCAAATCAAAAGGTGCTAGCTTGCTACATCAAATCAAGTGAGTGGATCAACGTTGCTAGGCCAATTTCATGACGATTCTTCAACAAAGTAGCCACCTTTCTTCGTCAAGACGATGCACGATCCTTCCCTAAGCCTCGCTATGTAAGTTCTAGCTACTTGTAGATTCTAACAGTGGTTCTAATGTGACATGGGATAAAATGCGATGAAACATAAGTATGCTAGCCTATATGAAACTTGTCATGCCTCTTTTGCTTGAACCTATGACTTTGGGCTATGCTTAGTGACTAAATCATGCCACTTATGTTATGTTTAACCTAGTATATCTTGCAAGTTTGAATCTTTATCTATGGAACGTTAGCATGAACCTTTGGGAACCACTTGACTTGTGAAACATTGGCAAAGACTTAACTTTGGGGCTTATGCATGTAAATGAATCCAAACCCCTTATGTATCATGCATGTTTGTGGCCAAATTCCCTTATGATACTATGCATGTTTGTGGCCAAATTCCCTTATGATACCATGCATGTTTGTGGCCAAATTTCCTTATGATACTATGCATGTTTGTGGCCAAATTCCCTTATGATACTATGCATGTTTGTGGCCAATATGTTGGCATAATACCCTACTATGTGACTCGCTTCCACTTGGGTTGGAAATACGTTTGGGTAGCTTAGGAAAAACGTGGGTATGACATGAAAAACTTGGCATGGGGTTTACATGAGAACATGACATTCATGATATACTTAAATGTAGTCATGACACGTAGGAAAACATGGAACTTGAAACTTGACATGTATGGGTTGTAAGTGTAATAAGACACTAGACCAAACATGAAAGTGGCCAACTCGAGGTTGGGTTGAGTTTGTAGCATAAATCTACCCGGACCCGCCCGGCTTAACTAGTGGCTACAAACAATAGGACCCAATGTGAGTAGTTGGTCACATAGCACTTAAAACCCGAGGTTAGACTAGGTTGTGGTGTAAATCTACCTGGACCCGCCCGGCTTAACTAGTAACCACAACAAAGTCTAATGTGAGAGGTTGGGGTGCATTAATCTAATTAATGCCACATGAAAAGGTTAAGTAATTTTGATTAATGACACTTAACCGATATGACACGAATGGGTAGGTTAAGTTAAACCGGACTTGGTTCCTTAATGACACTTAACCATATAAGACAATTAGGGGAAGGGGTTAGGTAATTTACACTTAACTAATCCGACTTGGTAATTAGATGGGGTTAAGTAACCTACACTTAACTAATCTAAACACGGTACTTAGATGTGGTTAAGTAATCCATACTTAACTAATCTAACACGGTAAATTCGATGGGGTTAAGTAATTTACACTTAACTAATCCGACTTGGTAATTAGATGGGGCTAAGTAACCTACACTTAACTAATCTAAACACGGTACTTAGATGGGGTTAAGTAATCCATACTTAACTAATCTAACACGGTAAATTCGATGGGGTTAAGTAATTTACACTTAACTAATCCGACTTGGTAATTAGATGGGGTTAAGTAACTTAGACTTAACTAATCTAAACACGGTGATTAGATGGGGATAAGTAACCTTCACTTAACTAATCTAAGCACGGTAATTCGATGGGGTTAAGTTAAACACTTAACCAATCTAAACTTGGTAATCCAATGAGGTTAAGTAACCAATACTTAACCAACTTAACATGATAATTTAATGGGGTTAAGTAACTTATACTTAACCAATTATACATGATGATTTGATGAGGTTAAGTAACCTATACTTAACCAATCTAATATGCGGACCTGATAGGGTTAAGTCACAAGACCTTTTAAATATACTTAACCATTGTAATACGATTAGTGGATGGGGTTAAGCTAACCCATACTTAACCAATCCGACTCGATAATCTGATGGGATTAAGATAATCTATGCTTAATCAATCCAATACGATAATCTGATAGGGTTAAGACAAATAAATACTTAACCAATTTGACTTGATAGGGTTAAGTCATGAGCTTCTTGGTACACTTAACCAACTTGAAGGGCTAAGCCTTGAACTTGAGTACTTAGCCAATCTTGACATGATTCGTAGGCAGGTTAAGTCATGAACTTAAATGACAACACTTAACCCATTTGACAAAACCCTAGCTCAGGGGACTAGGTTGAAAATCGTAGTTAACAAGGATAGCGGGAAGAGAAGCTAAGTGGTAAACCTTAGTTAAGGATAACTAAGTAATAATTCTTAGTCAAGGAAACAGGACCAGTTCACAGATAGATGAGTAACCCGATACGGTAGGTCATCGCTTGAACACACGTGGAGGAGCGAATTATCCGACTTAGATAAAGGCTCCAACGAACTGGGTGACGAAGCGGTAGCTTAGGGGGACGTGAGGGTACTCTTGGTATCCCTCTGTGAGGTGGCAGATGGTCCATGAAACCCGGCCTCACAGAGGTTAAGGTCTGCGGTAGAAGAGCCAAGAGTATGCCTTGGTTGCTATGCGAGTGACCTAAAGACTGGGATGGATCAGCGTGGAGTCGACGATACTTGTTTTTGCCCTGGATAGCACGTCGCCAACTACCTACCATCTTTAGTCAATCGTGTACGAACGGAAAGGCAGAGAACCCCCAACAGACCATGTTCTTGCTATCGAGTCATGGGTGAGGTTGGCCCATAGGAAAGTGGGGCTATAGTGCGGCCGGGATGTGGTTCTCATACATGATTTTTCTTGGATTGCCTTTCAGTTGTTGAGGGAGGGGTCACGTAGGACCATAGCCACGGATACAAAAATAGACCTTGATATCTGCATCAGCAGACGACTTAAGGCTCCCGACCGAGTTCCGTATTTCTCGATTTGCCCTAGCGCGGAACTCGGATGGCACATTGAGATACATGTGCGTCTAGACATGGGAAACGATTCACGATATATACGTGGGATAAAGGGCATGGTTGATGGGTGGCATAATCCCTAGTGGCCCTAGGTGGCCTGAACCCAAACCAAGTTACGAATACGATCATTAGGTAGCATTATCCCTAGTGGTCCTAGGTGGCATAAATCCTAAGTGAACATGCGATAGTTAATGGTAAGAAAACATAACTAGATCAAGGGTAGCAGTCCAAAATAACCTCAAGGATAAAACGGTACTACGTTGAGGAGGTATAGATTTACATGGGAAAGCCCGTACGGCCTACGGCAAAGGACTGAACTTATACATGGAAAGAAACATACGAGTTGGGAAAACCTACATATGCTATATATTAGGTTGACATGGACCATTACATGATATTGGGCAAGGGACATTCATAGTTAACACATGACGCGGGTTGGGATACTGGTACGAGAGGTGCAGAGCAAATATACATGATAAATACCTTGGGATGTTATACATGATAGATACCGTGGGATGTTATACATGATAGATACCTTGGGATAGTATACTTGATAGAAACCTGACGATGTGATACCTTGATTTACCTTGACACCGTAGTTTATCATGATACCTTAGTTTATCTTGCTATAGTAGTTCATCCGGTTATCTTCGTTTAGCTTATCTATCTTGTCGTCATCCTTATGTTTACTTTCAGTTTATGCATGTCATGTTAGCTTTACCTGTTTTTGTACTGGAAGTATATAGGACTTACCAGTCTTTATGACTGACCCCGTTTTGTTTCGCCTCTTTGTCTTCCGTTCCCCCCCCCCCCCCAGGTTTTTCAGGGAGGAAATGCTGTTGTTTAGTTCAGACCTCTTATGCTTGAAGGTCATCATGTATGGCTTGATTTTCTCTTGGCTATGGCTGCTTCACCGCTTTATTTTGGGGAATAATTTATTAAAAGGTTTTATGCTTCTTTACTAGTGCAAGACAGGTTTTGATGTATTCTGATGTAAAAGGCTTTAGACCTTATTTTATAAGGTAATGAAATTTGTTTTACTTCCGCTGTTTTATATATGTTCTGCCTTGTAATATTTCTGTGCATGTTTACCTCGATAATGCTTCACCAAACCTAGTGCATTCCCTTTGTGAGTGACCCTAGCGGAGGTGGGGTGTTACAAGACCAGTTAGAAGAGAGAGATGGGACTATTCTTGGGTTGAGGGCATACATAAGGACCACACCCTCTATTGAGTTTGAGGAAGAATTGAGGAGTTTACACCAACATTTAGTCGATTTGGAAATTGATTTGAATAATGTTAACACGAAGTGTGTGAGACGTGGGAATATTGCTACAAAAATATCCCTATCATGATGGGATCTTAACCTCCCGGCATTACAAACGTACATAAGGCCTCATCTTCCCAAAGGTATTTTTACTTAAATAACCCTCCTCTTAGGTTAAGGGAATCAGTTATTTCTGAGTAGTGTAAGAAAGTTGTAGCCGAGATAAAGGGGACCTATGAAACTAAGTTGATTAAGGATTCTCATGACCGTGTTGTCCGGTATGTTGATCAAATAGGATGTTTACAAGAGGAAAGGTACGATTTATGTATGAATGTTTTTGAGTTAAAGAAAGAAAAAAAGTCTCTTAGGGCAATGTGCACGGCTTATAACAGAGCCTTGAAACTTCAGATTAAACCTTCCGATTATCTAGATGAAATGGGTAGGACAATGTGAATGCTTACAAGATACTAAGAATCGCACTTCATCATGCCATTGACCCTCCTTTTCCTGAGATGGAGAAGACCTAGATATTTAGTGACATTTTGTAATAGTGACATAATTATTTCCATATTTAGGTTATTAAGAATGTAACTTTTGTGAATGAACTTGTGTATTAATGTTGTCTATCATGTAAATGGTTGTTGATATAAAATGTAGATAACAATTGTTTATACATAAAAGGTTTAAGAATTTTCCCTAAAAGGAGGTAACCATTTTATCCGGAGCCATTTTAATGATGTGCTTTCCCCTGAGAGCATATTTTTAGTTGTGCTGATTTACCTTGGAATTCTTTCGTTAGCGAATTATAAGCTTTCGGATCCATCCCATATTAGGATCACCCGGTAGGGGACTGAGAATTAGCTTCTGATGCTTCCATAGAGCTCTTGGTCAAATTTAAGCTTGCGTACGTAGCAGGAGTCCCGAATTAACCCGGATTCAGGTATTGAAATAAGATCGGGAATTTGCTTCTGGTGTTTGCAGAAGTCTTGAACCAACCCTTGTTTGGGTAACTAAAGACTGATGGTCACAAATCCCCTTCAGGTATTAATAGAAATCCTGAACTACCTTTTATCCAGGTAATATAAAGATTGAAGATCGGTAATCTCTTTCCGCTATTTGCAAAGAACTGAACCAACCTAGATTCGGTATTAATGTAGCAGACCTAAAACCACACTTGTTCAGGAAATTAGAGATTGAGTACCAGAAATTACCTTTCGGTACTTGTGATGAATCAAATCTACCCAGATTCGGGCTTTAGTATAGAAGATCTGAACCAACCCTTGTCCAGGTAACTAGAGATTAAGTACTGGAAATTCCCTTCTGTATCAGTGTTTTGGTTTCCCCTTCAGATTTTATTTGTGAAGCAGAGGTTGTACGTGGTCCTCGAGCCTCTCTCTAGGCTTACGACGTCAAAGCAGAGGATGTACATGCTTTGTTGGTCACTTTTTGGGCCTGTGCGTCCAGTGCGCTTGGCTAGCTTATCCACAAGCAGAGCCCAAGGACTTACCCGACCTCCCTCTAGGAGGAGCCTTACCCTGACAATTGTAGGCGATGATAAGGTATTAGAAACTTAGGTGAGGCCATTGTAGGCACAAAACTAAGGTTTGCTCTTTTGAAGCTTTATACTGACCATCGTAGGCACTGATAGAGGCTTTCACATTACCCCGCTTCGAGGGGTGCCTATCTTGATCATCGTAGGCGATTATAGGGATTTGCATTCCCCTCTGCCGGTAACGTGGAACATAAGAAGAGGTAGGACATGCTCTTCTGTGAATAGAGGTAGGACGTGCTTAGTTCTAGCAGAGGCAGGGCGTACTCTTCTACGAGCAGAGGCAGGGTGTGCTAATTTTAGATGCACCTCCACGACCATTTCTGGTGTGAAATGGAGGCTTACGCTTTTGATGCTTTAACCTAGCCCCCTCTGATTTGGGCATGGAAAAAGACTAACACACCACCCCCCTCCGGGAAATGCCTTGTGACAAATTTGGTGATGACAAGAGTTTTTCTCCTCTTTTATCCATTTGTGGCTTGACATTTCAAGTTTGTAGGGATTTTCTTCTTTGCAATCGGGTAGATAACCTTTTTCCTTTCTAGAAGATTTTACCGGCGCAACTTCCTATGTTTTCTTTACATATTTTTGTAGCTTTCCTTGGCTTAAGAAGTTGATGATCATTCCCTCTAAAACTCTACAATGGTTTGTTTTGTGTCCATTTACCATATGGTAGTAGCAATATGGCCCTTCCCCCTTAGCTTCGTTTTTGGGTTTCTTTTTCAATGATGGCCAAAAATTTAACTCGTGTCTAGTTAGAAAGTAGATACCCTCAATTGACATTGTGATCTTACAACCTTTTGGCAACCTTGACTCGAAAGCCCTCCTTCTTTGTTGCATTTTGGCCCTTTTATCACTTGATTTTGTTATTCCTTCTTCGTTCCTAAACTTCCTTTTAACTGCCTCTTAATGTGAGGGTATATCTCTTTCTGACCTTTTATTGGTAAGAGGAGTGGAAGCCTTCTCGCCCTTTTGTTCGAATATGGTTCCCCTAGCCTATGTTAGGATAGCTTCTTTGATATGGAGAAAGGAATTATATCTTTCCGTCGAGGAATGATTTAGGGAAAAATCAGAATCGGTCCTAAGTGGAAGGGGTTAATGCTCCATCGATCAGGGTCATAATGTTCTACATCCTTCTCTTTCTCTGGGATATGTAGGGTTTCTAATTTGAACCTTTTAGTAGCCCACAGCTCACTAATAATTGTCCTAACCATAGGAAAACCGTTAGTAACTAGTAGAGACTTTTTATTCATATTGTTTACCTCTTCAAGGTTTAGTCCAATCCAGGATGGCACAACACAGGTGGATATGTGGAAAGGTTAACCAAAGGATCGGAGGTTTAAGCCCTCCTTCTAGCGCTAAAATGTTAACGATATTTTTCAACACCGGAGATAGGTCAAAAGGAATGGACCTAATGGGAAAATGGGATGTTCAGCCTTTGCAAGTTTAGGTTAGATCACCGTCCCCATATATCAAGGCATAGAATCCGAAAGAATAGTTATTCTTCCGTCGATGGGGGTGAATATCATGCTTATACGATTCAAGAACCAACAGTTTCCTTAGGGAGAAGGATCATTAAGCGGAACCACTGATAAAGGACTTAAGGGATGGTAGAAAGGAATTCGGCACCTAGCTCGCAGAAAGGTCTAAGCTCGTAGGGATGGCCTAAGCTTGCATGAAGGGTTTAAACATATAGAAAGGGGTGTTTCATCCAATCTACGGAAAAGTTTGGGCAAGGATTCATGCATATGAAGGAAATAAATAGTTAATTGTAACAACGATAACTAGGAAATAACATGATATACTGATAAGAAAATACTACAAGTATCGATTCACTCTTTATTGATCTTTGATTTAGAATACATTAGCAGAATAGAAGAAATCCCAAATTGAACTAAGAATTAGGGTTTACTCTAGAAAGAATGAGTACAAGAATGGAAAAATAATGAGAATCCCTGAAATGTGATCCCTGGGGTCTCATTTATAAAGAACTTGGGGTCCTTCTACTGTTGGGCCATTGGGCCTGCAGGAGCCTTATTCGGCTGCTTTTCCTATGGACTCGGACATTTGGTTTTCGAGCGCTTTACTGTGCAGATTATATCTTCCAGAGGGAAGGTCCCGGCCAGTTGAGGCTACTTTGAGTATGATATGAGCTTCTTGATGTAGTTTCTTTCCGGAAGGTATTTGAGCCTTCGGTCGTATGCTCTCGGTTATAATCTTTCGGATGTAGGCTTCCAGTTTTCTTATGAATAATTAGAGGAGCTTGTCCTCAGGATGTATGTAGAGAGCTGCCGGTTCAAAACCACTATCGGTATCTGTATTAAGTATACTAGCACGGATAGCCTGTATCCTTCCTAAAGTTCTGATTTGAGTTCCGGTGGGGTCTCCGGGCATAGCCTAGTCTTCCGGGTGGTTGCTCCAGGTAATCTGCCTGTTGTTATCAAGATGACCTTTCAAAGCTAACGCGGTAGAGGTTTCAGATGCTGTTTCCAGGTAATCTTTATGTTCATTTGGCTTAATGCTTTTGGTATTTTTACCACTTGGTGTACTTGGTATTAAGTAGGTTAATACCGGCAACCCTCCCGAACGTTTCCATTAGTGGAGCTTTTTCCTCTTTCTTTCTTAGTTTTTGACTCAGGTGACCTTTCTCTATAGAATCCCCTACCGGGTGTGCCCTGCCGGGTAGGCTATGTTGGCATTTTGTAGACTTTGAGCTCCTTTCCCTTAAAAAGGTGTTGGTATGTGTGGATCACGGATCATTCCTTCGTGCTTGTGTTCACTGTATACCCCTTCACCTTAGTTGCTTTCGAAGTTAATTTTGGTAGTAACATTAATCATATCCCAACATTTAATTTTAACATATTTTAAATAGGATTCCATTTCTGAACTTAAAAAATATGTACCATAAAAAATTGTTGGAATATGACTAGATGACTCTCGTTAGTCTGACAACTAGGGAATACCATGACCCTAGAGTTAATAAAATACATGCTTTGATACAACTTGTTGGATTTAGATTAACCCTAGAGGGGGGTGAATACGGTTTATTGGAGTTTTATAAGATATTAAAAATATCACAGCACAGATTGCAGTAGAGAAAATAAATGCAGAAAATAAATTACATAGACTTTACCCAACTTCAGCAAACCCCTGCCTACCGCTGCATTCCCAATATTTCTATTGATATTAAAACAGATTCTCGCTTACAAAACCTGTAAACTTGCAAACACTGCTACTGCTCTAATCCTATGCTCAAAACCCTGGACTGATCTTTATCCCCAAGATCAGATTTTCCCCGAATTACAATCTCGTAACTCGTAAATGCTTATTATAAATCCAATAGCAAGTATACCCTAGTTTTACATAAACCAGAAAACCATGTGGATCGATTACAAAAGAACCAATAAAAAACAAACAACAAAACCTTTTTTTCTAAATTAGACATGTTGGCCACCCATTTACTAATCAAATCAGGTTCCGTCTTTTAATGGTCGACCGAAATCAAATTTAGGTTTTTTGTCCCCTTGCTCTATATCACGATCTGTAAATGCTTAAGAGTTTTCTCTAATTTGCTTCTGATTCTTTTTGCTCTTTCTGCCCTTCGATTTAGGCTGCTTGCGATCGAAACCAATGTGAGCTCTCTGAATTGTTTTTCTCTTGCTCTCGAATTTTTATTGCTTTGGTTTCGATCAATTTTCCAGTAAAACCCCCCGTTTAATTAAATAGTTAATTGGGTAAGAAATAAAGATTGCATATATATATATAAAAGAAATAAATGCATAATTAAATAAATGCATGAAAGAGTGGACAAGAAATTAGCTGCCAATTGAAATAATACAATACATTAAAAGGAATAAAAAATATATTGATAGCCTTATGAATTACATTAATTTGGCAGCTATAAAACAGAGCTTGCATGGGAAAGTTATTAATGAATTAATAACCAAAATATTGCATGTGGATATATACATGCAAATTCAAAATTTAAACTTAAAGGTAAGTTATAACTAGAATATTATAAATCAGATAAGTTATATTAAGAAAGCAATTAACGTTATTAATCAACATTAAAATCAGAAAACAAAACTGTGCAGAAATCTCGTTTGGACCCAGGATGGGTCGAGCCATATGCGACTGGGTGGTCGACCTATATGCGATTGGGTCGACCCATGTGTCAACCCAGAGTTCGACACACCTTAGAGGTGGGGTCGACATAAGGGTCGATCCAGTCGACCCAAATCTGGCTCAGATTTTAATTGATTAAATCCGATGGGCCAGACTTTCTCGTACGACAATAAATAGGCTAGCAGACCTTGCTTTAAACACATATTTTATGAGATGCCGCCTAGGCTCTGCCATTCTCTTCTTCCTATAAATCATTTTAGAAATTTAGAATACTAGTTTATAAGGGTTCTGATTCAAGATTTGAAGATAAGAGATATAAATCTACAAATAGGTGTTCAGATAACTGATCAACGTGAGGTAAGTTTTTGAATCTGATTTATATAGGTTTCTCTCTTCTTTTAGCATCAGATTTGTGAATCTATAGTTGTTTTAGTAATATATCCTATTAGGAAAGCCATGGAATAACAAATCTGGATCAGATTCAAGGATTGGAAAGCTATCTGATGAGTGGATTTAAATTATACCTTTTTAAATAATGGTATATTTACCGTTTGCATCCCCTGTCATTCTTAACATGTTAAATTACTGTAAGTTCTGATGATTGCAGTATAATTTATTTTCGGATATGTTAAGAATATTACGGTAGTATATATTTATTCTATGAATCTGTTAACTAAATTAAAATCACTGTAATACTGTAATTGTGGAATTTACAATAAATGTGTATATGTTATGGAAAATGTTGTTAATGACAAGTTGGATATTGAAAATCAAATTATAGTGAAATTGGGAATAATAGAAAAAGAATAGATATGCCTAATTTGTATGTTAAATTTACAGTAATTGGGAAATTGTAGATAACCGCAATGAGACATGAGGTTAAGTTCAACTTGTGGTAGAAGCTTGCTCGGAGCCGCCTGGCAAATCCAGCATCCATAAATGGTCAACTTAATGTGAGTGGTTATGATTAAATAATCATAGTTAAGAGAACTAAGTTAATAAGTAAACAACAACAAGTTGTAATAATAGTGTAAGATGAGGTTATGATTAAATAAGAAAGAATGAGGTAGACTTATGGAATGAAATAAGTTATATTTTATCATATATATTAAGTAACATGTTAATATAAAACATGTGGATTGGGATAAGGTATACTTAATTATACAATAAGTAGAGCATGTTATTGTAGCCTGTAAACATGAAATTGGACAATGAAGGATATGGTAATAATGTAAAAAGATTGTACATTACTTTCCTTAATTACAGTCTAGGGAATAATATGTTATGGGTTTATTAATGAACTTAAATGCGATAAGTTATTTCACAAAATTAATAAGCGAAAGGGGTCCGTTCCTTTGAGATATAAGGGGCTCAAAGAAAACATGGTAACTTGAATAAAAGATAAAATATGGATAATCAAGTTAATTGAAAATATGATAAGGTAAGACAAGCGTGCAATTAAAAGATTAGACGTAGGGTCTAATAACACGTTAGCGTGATGAGCTTGGACCAGTCCGCATGTACGAAGGTGAAGCACCCAATGGGGTGGATCATGTCTGGAGGCACGAGAGCAGCACATCCATTTGATTCTTCTGCTTGATTTTCTGCTTGCTATCTCTGTGGAACTAGAAGGAAGCACACAGCTTCCAAGGGACATAGTAGGGTACTCTATGGTGGTCCTCTATTGCGGTGCATGCTCAAGTTGTACTCGTAGAGGTTGGGAGAGCTCCTTACAACCTGGTGAGTATACCTTGATTGGAACGATAGTTTGGTAGTCAAAAGGCTGCGGCGGATGACATTGGGTGATTCGACAGTTGCCTCATGGGGAGGCTGGTCAGGACCAAATAAAGAATGGTAATCATAGGGTACCTGTCATCGACAGTTAAGGGGATGCGAAAAGACTAGAGCCAAACGTATAGACCATCGATCTTTCACTAACGAGACTTTGGCTGCGGGACGCGCCAATTTGGATGTAGATTGTTTGCTAGGTGTAACACCCCGTATTTTCTATAAACATTAAAGTAACGAATTAAAGAATAATTGCAAATGTGAGAATTAAGGGAAATGGGTTACGCCATTGCGTTCGTCTCGGAATTCTGCTTGAGATAGAGTCCGAGTTTCCGTAAATCGGACTCCATATGAAGGAGTTATGACCGTCAGAAGATTCAAGAATTTAAATAATAAAACCAGCCCAAAATTCAAATTCAAGTTTCGAAATTCAAAAACCCCAAAGCAGGCTGGGCGGGAAATTTCCCGCACAGAAATTAGGTCGACCAGGGGGTCGACCTAAGGGTCGACATGGGTCACATAGGTCGACCAAGGGGTCGACCTCCCCCTTGGGCCATATCTGAAACATGACGTATTTCTTTGAGTGACGATTTGCTGTGTCATTAGGGCTTGTGTGGCAAGTTCTGGTTGGTTCTCTTAGGTTTGAATGGCTTTGATTGGCCCAAGGTTAATCTAACGTCCCCTATTAAATCAAACTTCTATATAAGCAACCTAAATCTAAACACTAAGCCACAAAAAAATATTCCTAAGACCGTCATGTTGTCAATACTCAACCTAGAGTAGCCGCCATTCTCCTTCAACTAGAAAGCAAGTTAGAAATTACAAATCAAATCTAATTCAACTAAGAGAATTCAACGTCTACAACAAAGGAGAGCTATACAATTTCAGAATACAGATCCCAGAACACAAGACTAGTCACCTTTTTGTAAGTCCAGCTATCATTTAGACCTAAATGATATTAGAATCGTGACTAAAATAACTGGATGTAGAACAATGCCTAATGTAAATTTATGCCTAGCCTTTTGGTTAAAACTGTACTGATTAAGACTATGACTCTTATCATGCTAAGTTTGTGATCATGCTGTATATAATTTAATGATAAAACTACCATGTTAAATGCTTGGAAATGAACCTATATGTTGTATAATTTGGCGATGACATATCATATTGTATAATTTGGCGATGGCATATCATGTTGTATAATTTGGCGATGACATACCATGTTGTATAATTTGGCGATGACATTTCATGTTGTATAATTTGGTGATGACACCTATATGTTGTATGTCAATTTGGGAATTTTGCTATGTTTATGCAAGTTCAACCATGTTCACATATATGACTAGAACTACATGCTTATTTGCAAGTTCACAACTACATGCCTAATTTTAAGTTTATGTAGTTCTATGTAAAACCCATATTTCACGATTCATGTTGAGTAGATCTAAATTTGCAAGTTCATAATTAAATTTATGTTGTTCTATGCCGAATTCGTATGACACATGTGTAGTTAGATCCGTATTTTTAGGATATTCGAATATTACATGTTCCTCTTTTGTGTATGAGTTAGGCTATGTATCGAGTCTAACATTTTATGTGATTTATGCGAACGTTTAACGGGGGTAACTTTGGGGAAGAACATGAAATTACACATAATTGGCATATTTGATTCATAATCATGTAAATGGTTTATAGCATAAAGTGGTATAATTTTTACACCAAAAAAATTATGAACTTGATTTAAAGGGAAAGTGGGGCTTGACTTGAATGACAATAATTTACATATGAACATAAAGAGGTAAATATGTGAATTTAGAAAAGACGAATATGCCTAACCTGAGTTTAGATTAAGTTACGGTGTAAGACTGCCCAGAACCGCCCAGTACATCCAACAACCGTAACAATATATATCTAATGTGAGAGGTTAGTGCATTGAGCCCAAAAGAACCCGAGGTTAGACTGAGTTGCGATGTAAAACTGCCCGGACCCGACCGGCACATCCAATGACCGCAATACCGGTCTAATGTGAGTGGTTTGTGCTTTAATGAATGAATTAAAGCTAAGTCAGGAATGGTAGGGTTAAGTTAATTAAGGCAACACTTAACCAATACAATATGTTAACTAAACTGATGGGTGGGGTTAGGTTAACTTGGACACTTAACCAATTTAACATATTGATTAGGAAACCCTAGTAACGGGGACCCATTTCAGCAGTAACCCACATAGATGTATCATGGTACCCTGAACTAGGCAGGGTGGGGCACGATTACTAGGCTGATTATAAGCGGTCAAAACAACGGCAGTTGGTGCGTCAGTGTAGAATCCGACGGAGTACAGGCGTGCACGTACTCCGGAGTGGAAAAAGCAGGCATTGGACATCAGTAGTTATACATTGTGCATCTTGATTCGTGTCGGTTTGCCACCATAGGATTTGATACAGCCCATGGTGGGACCAGCACAGGTATCTACAATCGAGCGGGTCCATATGACACAAGTAGTTAATGCGTGCGAGTAGAGCCGATCGATAAAAAAGGGATCACTGGGTTTGACCTCATGATGGTTGTTGAAATATCTAGTAGGTGAAGAGAATATGGATATGAGTGCAATAGTATGATTAGTTTGTCTTGCCTTGTTTATCTTGCCTTATCCTATGTTACCTTATTTCTTTGTTATTGTCCTGCGTCCAGTTTATTCATGTCATGGTTCTCTTACTAGTTTACATGCTGAATAATCACTGGACTTACCAGACTCATGTCTGACCCATTTTTCTTTCGCTCTCTTTTCTTCCGTTCCCTCCCCCCTCAGGTAGCCAGGGAGGGAATAACTCAGCTTAATTCAGACTGTTCATCTTTCCAAGCTTGAAGTCTCTGTGATGTATGGCTTGGAACCTCTTATCTTTGGCTATGGCTTTGGACACACTAACACTTGGGGATTTATGCAGTTTTATTTGTGTTTTATGCTTCTTTATGTTGTAATCAAGACAAATATTTTGATGTAATGATTTGTAAGTTGTTTTGAGACAGTTTGCTGTAATGTTTTGTTATGAATCACTTATGAAATAAATTTAGTTTTTCCGCTGCTTATATATGTCTGTCTTGTAAATTATCTGTCTTTTACCTATAACGCTCCACCAAAGTTAAGGTATTCCCTTTATGAGTGACCTTAACAGAGGTGGGGTGTTTCACTTGGTATCAGAGCAAAGGTTTACCAGATCAGATAAAAGTTGTTGAAAACTAATTTTCAAAAAGGAAGTTTAAAGAAGCAATTTTCAAGAAAAAGTGTTTTAATTTAAAAAGGCATAATCCCCTAAAGCCATATACACTATCTTTCTATCCTTTGTTTTGGATCTTTCCTTTTCGTTTCAACATGTCTGGGGATCTTAACCTTCCAGAGGGCTTGCCGGTACCTGCCTGGTTCAGAAGGTACTAGAGGCTAGGGCTAATATCGCAGGCCCAGCAGACGTTCCTCCTCCCCCAGCTGCAGCGATTCCTCCTCCTCCTCCTCCTCATGCAAATGCTTTCTTAAAGATATGTAGATACTTTCGAGCCATGGGTGGAAAGAACTTTAATGGAATTGAATCATTTTTGGAAGCTAGGAGCTGGCTCAAAGAAACTGAGGATTTGTTTGTTACCTTCGAAGTGGACGATAGGCAGAAGATATAGTTGGCTGTATGGTTGCTCAAAGATGAAGCTTCCTATTGGTGGGAAGTTACCAACGCTGAAAGACCAGTTGAAACTTGGAGGGATTTTAGAATGAGGTTTGAAATGAAATTCCTCTCACAAGCTAGACGAAGCCTACAAATGGAGAAGTTCTAAGCTCTCAAATAGGGAAGTATGTCGGTCAAGGAATACATTAACCAATTCAACCAGTTGGCTAGGTTCGGATTAGAGTTAGTGAACACTCCACATAAGAAGGCTCTCCATTTTGTTAAAGGATTGAATGAGTCACTGCATAGCATAGCTATGTCCCATATACCTATGGGTGCGACTTATGAGAGACTGGTGGACATGGCACTGTTACAAGAAGAAGATAGGGTTGGTAAGAAAGAGACAAAGGTGGAAGTACCTTAAGATAAGAAAGTGAAAGGATCACAGAGCAAGAAGACAGATTCCAAGAAGGGCGGGAAGAACAACAAACCCCGTGACAAGAGGAAGTGTAATTTTTGTGGCATTCCTGGACATCTGGTTAAGGACTATAGAAAGAAGAAGAGGAAGATGGGTGGTTGTTTCCATTGCGGCGAGACATGACACATGGTTAAGAACTGCCCAAGAAAGCAAGGGCAAGGGCAGAGAGATGGATCTACTTCTGGAGGGCAGGTTCACGCTCTCATGGCACCTCAGCAAGAACGAGGTAGAAATATTTCTGTTGAGTGTTTAGTTTATTTTTTTGATCATCCTGTTCGTACGCTCTTTGATTCTGGCGCTTCGCACTCTTTTATATCTACTTCTTTAGTTGAATCTCTGCACCTAGATACCAGTTTAGTAGAGGATCCCTTAGTTGTTTCAAATCCAGTTAGGGGCTCAACTTATTTGTCAATGATTTGTTTGGATTTGGAAATTTCTATACTAAGTGTGGGGTTTAGATGTAATGCCTATGTTTTGGGCTTCACGGGCTATGTGTTGATTCTAGGCATGGATTGGCTATCTAGTAATGGTGCCATCCTCGATTGTGAAAAGAGAGTGGTTAGACTCATGACTCGCCTCAGTAACACTCTCATAATTTCTTGTAATCCCATGAACTCTGTTATGCTTAGCTATCTAGAATCTCCTGTTGAGAATTTGCAGTCTGTTAGAGTAGTCTAAATACTCGGATGTCTTTGAAGAGGTGAAGGGGTTACCTCCGAAGTGGGAGAAAGACTTCCGCATATACCTCGTTGATAATGCAAAACCTGTTGCTTTACCCGTTAGACACATGGCTCCAAGGGATAGGAAAGAACTCAGCAAGAAAGTTAAAGAGTTGCTTGAGAAGGGGTTTATAAGGCGGAGTATTTCTGAATAGGGTGCTCCAGTAGTATTCGCAACCAAAGCAGATGGTTCGCTTCGCCTATGCGTTGATTATAGAGAGCTAAACAAGCTGACCAAGAAGAATAGGCACCCACTTCCAAGAATAGATGACTTGTTCGATCAGCTTGTAGGTGCATCAGTTTTCTCCCAACTAGATCTAGCTACCGGGTTCCATCAGCTAAGAGTTGCTGAAGATAGTATTGATAAGACTGCGTTCAAAACCCCAGATGGTTTCTTCGAGTGGCTTGTCATGCCTTTCAGCTTGACGAACGCACCCGCTTATTTCGTTGACTTAATAAGCACGGTGTTCAGGGAGTTCCTCAACAAGTTTGTGGTGGTCTTCGTGGATGACATTTTGATTTTCTCAAAGAGTGAGGGAGAGCATGCTCAGAATTTAAAAGAAGTCATGGATACTCTTCGAGCACATTAGTTGAAAGCCAAATTCTCCAAATTCCACTTCGAGTGAGGAAGTAAGGTTTCTTGGACATGTGGTGTCCAAGGAAGGCTTAGCTGTGGACCTTGCAAAAGTAGTTGCGGTGCAAGATTGGAAGGTTCCACGGAATGCGACCGAAGTCCGAAGCTTCCTCGGGCTAGCGGGCTTTTACCGAAAGTTCTTCAAAGACGTTGCAAAAATCTCGGCTCCACTTACAAGGTTGATGAAGAAGAACCTAACTTCTAATTGAGATTTGGATTGCGATGTTGCTTTCCAACGATTGAAGAGGGCTCTAACAACAGCCCCAGTTCTGACATTGCCGGATGGGAGCAAGATGTTTACCGTATACACGGATGCATGTGGTACGGGACTAGGTGCTGTCTTGATGCAAGAAGGGAAGGTAGTATCTTATGGAGGCAGGCAGTTGAAAGTACATGAGAAAAACTACCCAACCCACGATCTAGAGTTGGCTTCCATCGTCTTTGCGCTTAAGTCTTGGCGCCATTACCTCCTAGGTGAGAAGTTTGAATTGTATACTGACCATAAATCATTGAAGTACCTTTTCTCGCAGAAAGATCTTAACTTAAGGCAACACATGTGGATTGAGTTCTTGGCATCCTACGATTTCGAGATTTCCTATACCCTTGGCAAGGGCAATGAAGTAGCAGACGCCTTGAGTAGAAAGAAGGTGACCTTAAGTCCTCTCTTTGTAGAAAGGCAGAGCTTGGAGTACATATCTAACTTTGACTTTAGACCCTCTGTCGATCATGTGACTGGTTTGTTAGCATCGCTAGAGGTGCGGTCTACTCTTTTGGACTCAATAGGAACCGCGCAACGTGAAGACCCTCAGCTAGTTGATGTGGTGGATAAGCTAATTAGGGGTGAGACTTCTTGTCACCTCGATAGATACTCCATCGATGATAAGGGTTGGTTGAGGCGGGATGGAAGGCTATGCATCCCAAAGCAAGGGATTTGGTGAAGAAGGTTCTCGAAGAGGCACACCATTCCAAGTTGACCATACACCCAGGTGGAGACAAGATGTATAAAGACGTTAAAAGGGTTTTATTTTGGAATGGCATGAAGAGGGATGTAGCTGAATTCGTCTCTAAGTGCTTAATATGGTAGCAAGTCAAGGCGGAGCAAAAGAAGCCTGGTGATTTGCTCCATCCTCTAGAGGTCCCACGGTGGAAGTGGGATAGAATTTCGATGGACTTTGTTGATGGGTTTCCTAGGTCAAGAAGGGACAATACTAATATTTGGGTAATAGTGGACATGCTCACTAAAAGCGCTCACTTTATACCTGTTAAGAGTAGAAGGACTGCCTCGTCCCTAGTATCCATTTATCTTAAAGAGATAGTTCGACTCCATGGGATACCCTCCAGCATAGTGAGTGATCGAGATCCTATCTTTACGAGCGAGTTTTGGAAGAGTTTGCAAGAGGCTGTAAGCACACAGCTATGCTTAAGCACAGCCTATCACCCCCAGACCGATGGTCAGACAGAGAGGGTGAACAGAGTAGTAGAAGACCTCTTGAGATTATGCATTCTTGACTTTGGAGAAATATGGGAGGATCATCTTCCTTTGGTGGAGTTTGCCTATAACAATAGCTATCAAGCCACCATAGGCATGGCACCCTTCGAAGCTTTATATGGAAGACCATGCCGATCACCAACTTGTTGGTGGGAGTCTACAGACAAGCTCATACTTGGACCAGATATGATTAGAGAAACTTCAGAGAAAGTGGACCTGACACGAAAAAGAATGAAGACTGCCCAAGATAAACAGAAGTCCTACTAGATAAAAGATGGACCAACCTTAAGTTTGAGGTTGGAGACAGGGTTTTCCTTAAAGTATCTCCTTTAAGGAACGTCGTTCGCTTTGGATCCGCAGGAAAGTTGGCACCAAGATTTGTAGGGCTGCTTCCTATCATTGGAAATATGGCTTACAGAGTAGAGCTGCCCGAAAGATTGGTTGGATTTCATAATGTCTTTCATGTTTCTTACCTATGAAAGTGCTTACATGAGTCTGCGGAAGTGGTGGAACCAAGCATATTAGAGGAAGTAGAAGTAGAACGAGAGGCGACTGTGAGAAGAGTTCCAACTCGTATCTTGGGTATAGAAGTCAAAAAACTATGCAACCGCGAAGTCAAACTTGTCAAAGTTCAATGGAGTAACGCTGAGGAAGACGTGACTTGGGAGACTGAGGCCAAGATAAGTGCAGCCTACCCTTTTCTTTTTGAGGGTACATCTTTGATCTCTTTTTCCTTAAGTTTGTTCATGCTCGTATCTATCTTTTTAGTATTTCCTCAGTGTTATTCTTGATCCTTAGGTAGAAACCAATGGATGTAAACATGTATTTTAAACATGTTATGATTGATGGTTGCAAGTTGTTGCAAGTGATTGCTAATGATTGCTCGTGGGTGCATATACACCCACATTAGGTGTTAGATCGGCTCAGTCACTTTCATATTGCATATGCATATATGTACTTGTATATGATTGAAACTTAATGTGTTATCATGTGAATGTTTCATTTGTACGAATGATTGTGCACTCATGTAGAAAGTATGATTAGGGATGATTGCATACATAGTGGACCCATGGCACCGACATGACTTGCATTAAGGAGGTCAACTGAATCAGTAGACCGCCTGATTTTGCATTAGATAAGGACATGTACACGCACTATGCATATGATCATGAAGCATTAGATGTCTTTTTAAGGACAATGGACGCCTGTGTTTGATGGATGGGTAGATGGATGACTGTATGGTAGGATATACGTTCTTCTTGACTTGAAGATTTCGGGGATGAAATCCTTTAAGGTGGGGAGTATGTAACACCCAGTATTTTTTGTAAACATTAGAGTAACGAATTATAGAATAATTAAAAATTTGAGAATTATGGGAAACGGGTTATGCCATTGCGTTCGTCTCGGAATTCTGCTTGAGATAGAGTTTGAGTTTGCGTAAATCGGACTCCGTATGAAAGAGTTATGACCTTCAGAAGATTCAAGAATTTAAATAATAAAACCAGCCCGAAATTCAAATTCAAGTTTCGAAATTTAAAAACCCCGAAGCAGGGTGGGCGGGAAATTTCCCGCCCAGAAATCAGGTCGACCTGGGGGTCGACATGGGTCACATAGGTCGACCATGGGGTCGACCTCCCCCTCGGGCCAGATCTGAAACATGACGTATTTCTTTGAGTGATGATTTGTTGTGTCATTAGAGCTTGTGCGGCAAGTTCTGGTTTGTTCTCTTAGGTTTGATTGGCCCTAGGTTGATCTAACGGCTCCTATTAAATCAAACTTCTATATAAGCAACCTAAATCTAAACCATATACCACACAAAAATATTCCTAAGACCCTCATGCTGTCAATACTCAACCTAGAGTAGCCGCCATTCTCCTTCAACTAGAAAGCAAGTTAGAAATTACAAATCAAATCTAATTCAACTAAGAGAATTCAACTTCTACAACAAAGGAGAGCTATTCAATTTCATACTACAGATCCCATAACACAAGACCAGTCTCCTTTTTGTAAGTCCAGTTATCATTTAGACCTAAATGATATTAGAATCGTGACTAAAATAACTAGATGTAGAACAACGCCTAATGTAAATTTATGGCTATCCTTTTTGTTAAAACTGAATTGATTAAGACTATGAATCTTATCATGCTAAGTTTGTGATCATGTTGTATATAATTTAATGATAAAACTACCATGTTAAATGCTTGGCAATGAACCTATATATTGTATAATTTGGCGATGACATATCTATCATATTGTATAATTTGGCGATGGCATATCATGTTATATAATTTGGCGATGACATACCATGTTGTATAATTTGGCGATGACATTTCATGTTGTATAATTTTGTGATGGCACCTATATGTTGTATGTCAATTTGGGAATTTTGCTATGTTTATGCAAGTTCAACCATGTTCACATATATGACTAGAACTACATGCTAATTTGCAAGTTCACAACTACATGCCTAATTTTAAGTTTATGTAGTTCTATGTAAAACCCCTATTTCACGATTCATGTTGAGTAGATCTAAATTTGCAAGTTCATAATTAAATGTATATTGTTCTATATTCATATGATACATGTGTAGTTAGATCCATATTTTTATGATGTTGGAATATTACATGTTCCTCTTTTGTGTATGAGTTAGGCTATGTATCGAGCCTAACATTTTATGTGATTTATGCGAATGTTTAACGGGGGTAACATTGGGGAAGAACATAAAATTACATATAATTGGCATATTTGATTCATAATCATGTAAATGGTTTATGGCATAAAGTGGTATAATTTTTATACCAAAAAAGTTATGAACCTGATTTAAAGGGAAAGTGGGGCTTGACTTGAATGATAATAATTTACATATAAACATAAACAGGTAAATATGTAAATTTAGAAAAGACGAATATGCCTAACCCGAGGTTAGATTGAGTTACGGTGTAAGACTGCCTGGAACCGCCCGGCACATCCAGCAATCGTAACAGTATATATCTAATGTGAGAGGTTAGTGCATTGAGCCCAAAAGAACCCGAGGTTAGACTGAGTTGCGGTGTAAACTGCCCGGACCCGACTGATACATCCAGTGACCGCATCAATACCTGTCTAATGTGAGTGGTTGGTGCTTTCATGAATGAATTAAAGCTAAGTCAGGAATGGTAGGGTTAAGTTAACTAAGGCAACACTTAACCAATACAACATGTTAACTAAACTGATGGGTAGGGTTAGGTTAACTTGGACAATTAACCAATTTAACATGTTGATTAGGAAACCCTAATAAGGGGGACCCATTTCAACAGTAACCCACATAGATGTATCATGGTACCCTGAACTAGGTAGGGTGGGGCACGATTACTGGGCTGATTATAAGCGGTCAAAACAACGACGGTTGGTGCGTCAGTGTAGGTTCCGATGGAGTACGGGCGTGCACGTACTCCAGAGTGGAAAAAGCAGGCACTAGGCATCAGTAGTTATATACTGTGCATCTTGAATTGTGTCGGGTTGCCACCGTAGGATTCGATACACTCCATGGTGGGACCATCACAGATATCTACAATTGAGCGGGGCCGTATGACACAAGTAGTAAATGCGTGCGAGTAGGAGTCGATCGATAAAAAAGGGATCACTGGGTTTGAACTCATGTTGATGGTTGAAATATCTAGTAGGTGCAGAGAATATGGATATGAGTGCGATTGTATGATTAGTTTATCTTGACTTGTTTATCTTGCCTTATCCTATGTTACCTTATTTCTTTGTTATTGTCCTGCGTCCAGTTTATTCATGTCATGGTTCTCTTACCAGTTTACATGCTGAATAATCACTGGACTTACCAGACTCATGTCTGACCCATTTTTCTTTCGCTCTCTTTTCTTCCTTCCCCCCTCAGGTAGCCAGGGAGGGAATAACTCAGCTTAATTCAGACTGTTCATCTTTCCAAGCTTGAAGACTTTGTGATGTATGGCTTGGAACCTCTTATCTTTGGCTATGGCTTTGGGCACACTACCATTTGGGGATTTATGCTGTTTTATTTGTGTATTATGCTTCATTACGTTATAATCAAGACAAAAAATTTGATGTAATGATTTGGAAGTTGTTTTGAGATAGTTTGTTGTAATGTTTTGTTATGAACCATATATGAAATAAATTCAGTTTTTTCGCTGCTTATATATGTCTGTCTTGTAAATTATCTATCTTTTACCTATAATGCTCTACCAAAGTTAAGGCATTACCTTTGTGAGTTACCTTAACAGAGGTGGGGTGTTTCACTAGGGACACGTCACTTAGCTCTTGATGTAGTCTTTCACTAGTTGAGGGAAGGGTCAAGGTGGGACCATAGCCCCTGTGAAAATGCAGACCATAGTTTGGATATCTGTACTTAGGCCCTATTTGTAGACTTACAAAGATATGGAAAAGCTCCCGACTGAGTTCCGTGCATTGAAAGTTGTCTTATTACGGGACTCGGGGTACAATAGACAATACGTACATGTGAGGGTCTAGGTACATGCACACCGCACCGAGTGGTGTATCGTAGACGCAAGGGCATTACTCCGTGGTGAGACTTGATTTGACCGAGGAGTTTGGATATGGTAGTCTATACGCTTACGTAGCATAGCGAGGGTAGTTCATTGCGGAATGTGGCATATTAATATGAAGGTCCGTACGTCATTTGACATAAGATGAGATTTGCTTACGCTTCCGAAGCGTGACGTCGGAGACCATGCGAGAAGAGTACCATGGGAAGTACCTTGATATTGGGATAGCTACATATATGATATATTAAGTTAATCTACTTGGAGGTAGATGGGTCTGACGTGTGTGAAAAGCGTTGAGTGTTATTGACTGAAAAACCTAATAAACAAGTAAACATAATTGAACGGTATATGTATGGTTATTTCAGAATATGTAACTTAGTCCAGTCACCAGAATTTGTGTTCTGACCCCCTCCACATAACACACTCGCAGGTTAGGTTTATGACAGAGATATGGTAGCTTTGGATACTAGTTAGGCAGTATTACTACATTGGTAAGGCTATATTTGATTGTATTATAATTTATTCCATTCTGCTATGAGATGTTTTCTGAGCTCTGACATATTTTATATCTCTGGCTTTCCTGCAGGATAACGGACAATTCAACCTAGGTTTTGGTAGATTGATATTTAAAAAAAATCGATCTGTCGGAATTAGGGTTGTTACATCTTGTATCTGAGCATATGTTTAGGATTCCTGGATAGATAGTGAGTGAACATATTTGTACTTTTAAAATATAAATATATTATATATACACACACCTAGATCCATAAAGGAACCACTAAATAAGAAGAGCGGTTTATGCAATGAGTTGGGTTATCAGGTATGTACACTAAAGAAATGATTAGGGAAATTTGAGACCCTTAGGTGATTTGGGTGAAAAGTGTACGTGTGCTTTATGTTGGGGAAAGATGGATCCCATATATCGGTATATGATGTACTAATATTTTTGGATTGGTGGGTATGGCAGTAGAGCCTTATAAATTGGGAAAAGAAAAGATGGAAAATGGATTAGGAATATATATGTATATAAGGGAAATGGATTTATGGGATATCTAGTAAACTCTAGGTAAGTTGGGAACCTACTTTGAGTCTAACCCATTGTTAACTTTTAAGAACTTGACAAATTAAAAGCTTTTGGATGATAGTTTATAGTGTTTTCAAGTTTTGACATTAAAAGTTACAATTTTAAAATATGTACAACATAGAAACTATTTTTGAAACAAAAAGGAGTATTTTTGAAGTTTGAAAAAGGTATATGTAAGGAACATATTTGAAAAAGTACATATTGGGTTTCAGAGATAAATAAATAAAATGGGGTATATTTTGGAAATGATTTCTTATGGAATTTTTGTTTAAAATGAATTCTTTCAGAAAAATGTACACGTTATAAAGCATGTATAGCTCACTAGTTTTAAGCTATAATGTATGAAAGGATCAAAAAGAAAAACATAGAAAAAATTGTAGTTTTTCAGTAAAGAAAATTTTGAAAACCTCTATTCTTTTGATAGTAATTTTTTATAATTTTTTTGACATAAAATTTTGTTGGGTGGACAAAATAAGTTGTAAGAGTTGAGAATAGAGTAGATGTTTGCACCAAGTTGTGAGTAGTAGAACTAACATTGAAAACATGAACGGTTATGAAGCTGATTGAGAAATATTTGTCCTTGTCTACTCTAATTTTTGATGATTTAAAAAAAAATGTTTTTATAAGACGAAATTTTTATGGTTTGGAAAAAATTAGTTTTAATGAGGAAAAATAAAGTTTTAACACTTTTAATTTTTGGAAGAAATTAAATAAAGAAGCCAAACCATGTTTTTTAAAAGTCATGGAGTAGGCAAGGATTAGTACCTAGGAAATAAGAGAAATATTTTGAGGCTACGAAGTAAATAATCAGGACTGGTTTGAAATAATTGTAAGTTCCCGAAGAATGTGTAAGCATTATAGAGCCTAGGTTGTTGCTTGGAAAAAACTGTTAGTACACAACAAGGACTAGTGGTGATTACCAGATGGTAGAGGGTAATTAAGTGCTTATATCCATTGGTCTGGACTTTTCTTTGTTGGAGGGGGACATGGTCCTAGGATTCTTAGCCCTTGGTAGCAGCTGTGTAGAGTGCTTGTTTTCCTGTTTTAGTTAAAAGATTAGCTGGCTTATTTGAAGACTAAGCTTAGATCAATGGATTAAGTTAAATAACTTAAGAAAAATGACATAATTAAAAAGAAAACAACAAATCCAGTAAAGCAACAAACATGACAGTTGAGAAAAATTGATTTTTCCAAAGAAAGATGAAAAGGAAAATCTATAACAAAGAAAATTTTCTTACGTGAATTGTGCTTGGATAGGAAGATAGGGGATCTTTATATAATAGTTGCATAAAATCCAAGTACGGATAGAAAGATTCATAAAATAAAAATGGAAGATGTCAAATTTTCTATTTCCTACCTTTTTGTAACATAAGAAATCGAATTTAGAAAATTAGTTTTTTCTAAAATTCAAAAATTTAAAATTGGTTGGTAGGGTTTTGGATGCGAAAATCGGATGAACTGCGCTCTTGCTCTGTAAGAATGTTGGAGAATTTGGATGAAAGAGTATTTTGATTTTCAACAGATTGCATTCATATAGAAATTGTCAATATATTTAGGGTGCGTGCATCATGTTTTCAAAAGATTTAAAAAAAAATTTGCATTCATATAGGAGATACTGCTTAGGCATTCATTACATCCATGCATTACTATGTTGTATTACACTTTGCACAAGTACACAAATGGTTGAAAAAATGGATGTACAACTGATTGTTGTGAATTATGCGAGCGATTACTTAATTTGACCCTTACCAAATTCCAGGGACGAAATTTCCTAAGGGCGGGAGATGTATTATCCTGCATTTAATTAATTAATAAATTGGATAAGAAATAAAGATTGCATATATATGTATGCATGAGTATAAATGTTGAAATAAAAAGTGCAAGTTAAAAACAGAAAGAAATAAATGCATAAATAAATACATGCATGAAAGAGTGGTCAAGAAATTAGCTGCAAATTGAAATAAGGCAATGCCTTAAGAAGGGAATAAGGCAATGCATTAAAAAGAATAAAACTATACGATGATAGCCTTATAAATTACATTAATTTGGTAGCTATAAAACAGAGCTTGCGTGGGAAAGTTATTAATGAATTAATAACCTAAAGATTGCATGCGTATATATACATGCAAATTCGAAATTCAAACTTAAAGGTAAGTTATAACTAGAATATTATAAATCAGATAAGTTATATTAAGAAAGCAATTAACGTTATTAATCAACATTAAAATAAAAAAACGGTGTAGAAATCTTGTATGGACCCAAGATGGTCCACCCATGTGAGACTAGGTTGGCCCATGTGTGGACCCAGGGGTTGACCCACCATAGAGGTAGGTTGTAACACCCCGAATTTCGGTTAATGCTAAAATTCACTAATTGCAGAATAAATAATCTCAGATGTGAGAATTTGGGGAAACGGGCTACGTCATTGCGTTCGTCTCGGAAAAATACGCAGAATAGAGTCCGAAATTTTGTAAATCGGAGTCCGTATGACCCAGTTAAGGCCCAAAGAAGTTTTCAGAAAATTCAAAGTTAAAAACAGATTTAAAATTCAGTTCTAAAACAGGATTGGAGCCAAAAGCGGAGGTGGCGGGAAAGTTCCCGCCTAGCCCCGTGTCGACAGGGGTGTCGATAGCCCTGTTGACAGGGGTGTCGACACAGGGTGTCGGCCCTGTTGATCTGGGTGCACCAGATCTGGTTTTTGGTTGAGTCTTGGGCTGTGTTCTAGAGATTTCCGAAATCTAAGGGTCCTAATCTAATCTAGGGTTAATCTAAGGGCCTAAAACACTCACCTAATCTATAAATACACCCTAAACCTACCCTAATCCATACTAAAAATAGAATTGAGGGCTAAATGCCGCCAAATTAAATCTTAGAAGGAGCCTCCACTAATTTATGAAGAGGGTTGCAAGCTAATCACTCTCTAATCAACCTCTAATCCATTCTAAGCATCTTAATCTTCTTCATTTGGAGTGCAAATTTGCTAGTTGTGAGTTTCTATCACTTTAATGATCAATTACTAAACTAAGTAGATGAGATGTGATGAGATCATATGGTTTTGTTTGGGGATTAATGGATTTTAAGTCATATGACATGATGTTAGTTTGCTAATGTATGTGGGTTATGCAAGTTTTGTGTTTTGTGATCATATGATTAATATGCAAGTTACATGTATGATAAAATGCAAGTTACATGTATGATAATTATGCAAGTTTATGAGTTTATATGCAAGTATGTTATGCAAGTTCATATGCAAGTTTATGAGTTTATATGCAAGTATGTTATGCAAGTTCATATGCAAGTTTATGAGTTTATATGCAAGTATGTTATGCAAGTTCATATGCAAGTTTATGAGTTTATATGCAAGTATGTTATGCAAGTTCATATGCAAGTTTATGAGTTTATATGCAAGTATGTTATGCAAGTTCATATGCAAGTTTATGAGTTTATATGCAAGTATGTTATGCAAGTTCATATGCAAGTTTATGAGTTTATATGCAAGTATGTTATGCAAGTTCATATGCAAGTTATGTGACATATTATATGAAAGTCATTTATTTGTTAATATGTAAGTTTATGTGACATGTTATACAAGATTATATGCAAGTTATGTGACATGTTGTGCAAGTTCATATGCAAGTTATGTGTTTGTTAGTATGCAAGATGGCACCTTTGAAACATGTTCATACATATGCAAGTTGACACCTTTTATGTGTGTTATGTCATGAGAACGAAATCACGTGGGAACGATGGGGTTAATTAAATACATATGTTAATAAGATTGTGTGAAATTAATATAATTATTCATAACATAAAATAAATGAACATAGTATGGGAATTTGCCTATTAAGTTAGGTGTACCCATACTATGTGTTGGGAATTTGCCTATTAAGTTAGGTGTACCCACACTTTAGGGTTGGGAATTTGCCTATTAAGTTAGGTGTACCCATATTCCTAAAATAAACATGATAATTAACACAAATTACGGGGGTGATTAATTAGGAGTAATTAATCGATTGAGACACGAGGTTGGACCCGTTTGTAGTATAAGACTGCCCGGAGTTTACCGGCTTAACCAGTCATCTACAAATGACGGTCCAATGTGAGGGGTCTTAATCATAAATTAAATACGTAACAAGTGTAAATGACACGAGGTTGGACCCGTTTGTAGTGTAAGACTGCCCGGAACCTACCGGCTTAACCAGGCATCTACAAATAACGGTCCAATGTGAGGGGTCCTTTACACGGTTACGGTGTTAATCAATTAAGAAACACTTAACCAGATAATCATGTAGTGGGGCATGGGGGTTAAGTGGGTACCTTGGGTGGTATGTGGAAATTGCTAGTGGTTGCCAATAGAAAATATGATTAAATACTTAACCAAGAGGAAACATGTAATTAAACATGATTAAAGGGTTAAGTGGGAAACACTAGTGTGTGGGCCAAGCTTAGGGGGATGGCTTGTGCTGGGGGCCCATTTCAACCAATATCCCAAACGTATCTTAGTGGGCTCGACTCTAGTCGAGTGACGGGACACGCATATTGGGCTTGACTATAAGAGGCCAAAATGGGTTAGCGGTGGCAACGCATGACCAACGGGTTTCATATGCGTGTGTGGACCCGGGCTGGTAAATAAGACGTTGTTGCATCGTGTAGATATAAGCCGTGCACCGTTAATTTTATCAGGTTGCCACGTTGGGGAATGGTACACCCCAAGGTGGGGCCAGCACGGGTATCTACGTTAGGGAGCCGATCGAATGGGAGTAGTGTGTACACCTAGTGGATTGTAGGGCCCCGTGGCGTCTACTTAGTCACCTAGGGGTACGCGAGAACTATTAAGTTAATTTTATAAGTCCATGGGTGGGATCAACCTTTAAGTTAGGAATGACTGGTGTGGTGCAGTTTAGTAATTTACCTTTGGAAGGGTAGATGCATCTTTATCTTTTATCTTAGTTTAGTTGACTGCTTAGTGTAGCCATTCATCCCCAATAGTTACCGTATATCAGTTTATGTCTTCTCTGGTTACTTTAACGATTGTATTGTTAAAGTTATAGGACTCGCTCAGACTTATGTCTGACCCCGTTGTTTTTATCCTTTTCCCCACCCTTAGGTCCTACGGTGGATCCTAGCAGTAGTGGAGCTTGATCGGATTGCTGTTCCAGTCTTTAGGAGCTTGGATAGATATAAAGCTCCAGTTACCCAGTTATCTTTTCTTTTGTCCTGGCTATTGTATGAGAGAGTGGGATTATGTACTTCTTTATTTTGATGGATATTGTACTTGACTTTTGTTGTGGTTTTATGATGTAACCAGATATGTTTACTTCCGCTGTTATGAGATGATGTTTTAAATTTCAAGTACTATTTATATCTGTCTTGTTGTAATTTTTCTGTTCTATATTCACTAAAATACTCCACCGATGCTATGGCATTCCCTTAGTGAGTGATCATAGCGGGAGTGGGGTGTTACACGTGGTATCAGAGCTTAAGGTTACCGGAACAGATAAATTTTTGAGAAAAATACATTTTTTTAGAAAATAGTAAAGGTATTATTTTTGGAAAAAGTATTTTCAAAAACATGTCTTTTAAGAGAAAAGTTTTTGAAAAAGAAAAGCATAATCCCCAATAGCCATATCTTTATCTTTCGGAATCTCCTTTCTGAATCTTTCCTCTTTCGTTTCAGCATGGCTGAAGATCTTAACATCCCAGAGGGCTTAGTTATACCACTATGGTATAGGAGGTTACAAGAGGCTAGGGCCGCGGCTGCGGGTCCAGCCAATGCTACTAGACCAGAGGCAACCGCTCCTCCTCCTCAGCCTAGAGTGGATAATTTTGCTAAGATTTGCAAGAAGTTCAAAGCTATAGGAGGAAAACCTTTTCTAGGTTCAGAGACTTTCGTAGAGGCTAGAGATTGGCTTAAGGAAGTGGAAGAGTTGCTAGATATCTTTGAAGTGGAAGAGGGAAAGAAAGTCAAGTTGGCGGCTTGGTTAATGAAGGGAGAGGCCTCATTCTGGTGGGAGGTCACTAATGGAGAACGCCCTGTTGACTCTTGGGCAGATTTTAAGCAAAGGTTTGGGGCTAAGTTTCTCTCAAGGGCGGAAGAGAATCTGTTTATGGAGAAGTTCTTGAATTTGAAGCAAGGGAATCTCACGGTGAAAGAATATGTCAACAAATTCAATCAATTAGCAAGGTTTGGCATAGAGTTGGTGAATACACCGGAGAAGAAGGCTTTGAGGTTCGTTAGAGGCTTGAACGAACCATTGCAAGGAATAGCTATGACTCACATTCCTATGGGGGCCACCTTTGAGAAGCTTGTCTACATGGCACTTATGCATGAGGATGATAAGAGTTCTAAGGCACCAGAGAAGAAGGGGGATCAGAAGAAACCGCAACAACAACAACAAGGCAAGGGTGGAAAAGGCAATGGTGACAAGAAGAAGAAGAAGTGCTTCAATTGTGGGACCCCAGGCCACTTCAGCAAGGATTGTCGCAAAAAGAAGAAGACCGGTTGCTTTCATTGTGGTGAAGCAGGACATCTTGTGAAGGACTGCCCAAAGAAGGGGCAGAAGACGAGGTCTACCTCAGGAGGACAGGTGCAAGCTCTTATGGCACCACCTCAGGCAGGGGGCAAGTTCAAGCTCTCTCAGTTCCACCGATTCAGCAGAGAGGTAGAACTATTTCCGTTGAAAGTCTGGTTTTTCTGTTTGATCATCCAGTTCGTACTTTGTTTGACTCTGGCGCATCGCATTCTTTTATCTCATCATCGTTATTTGAGTCACTGCACTTAGACACCAGTCTAGTTGATGATCCCTTGGTTGTTTCAAACCCAATTGGGGGCTCCACTTATTTGTCCATGATATGTTTGGGTTTGAAGATTTCTATACTTAGCATTGAGTTTAGATGTGATGCTTTTGTTTTGGGCTTCACGGGTTATGGGTTGATTTTGGGCATGGACTGGTTATCCAGTAATGGTGCCGTTCTTGATTGTGAAAGGAGAGTTGTTAGGCTTATGACCCGCTTGGGTAACACTCTCGAGATCTCTTGTAATCCCATGGAATCTGTTATGCTAAGTTATCTTGAATCGCTCGATGCTTCGGTCGAGAGTTTGCGTTCTGTCAGAGTGGTCCGGGAATATCCGGATGTGTTTGAAGAGGTGAAGGGTTTGCCTCCGAAGCGGGAGATAGATTTCCGAATTTATTTGGTGGATAATGCCAAACCAGTGTCTTTGCCAGTGCGCCACATGGCTCCTCGTGAGAGAAGAGAACTTCATAAGCAAGTAGGGGAGTTGCTTGAGAAGGGGTTCATAAGGCGAAGTATATCGGAGTGGGGAGCTCCAGTAGTGTTTGCCACGAAGGCGGATGGGTCCCTCAGACTTTGTGTGGATTATAGAGAACTTAATAAGCTCACGAAGAAGAATAGACACCCATTACCGAGGATAGATGATCTCTTTGATCAGTTGGTTGGCGCCTCAGTGTTTTCGCAGATGGACTTAGCTACAGGGTTTCATCAGTTAAGAGTGGCGGAGGACAGTATAGAGAAGACTGCTTTCCGGACTCCGGATGGTTTTTATGAGTGGCTTGTGATGCCATTTGGGTTGACAAACGCCCCTGCATACTTTGTTGATCTAATGAGTAGAGTGTTCAGAGAGTGTCTGAATAAGTTTGTAGTAGTCTTTGTGGATGACATCTTGGTCTTTTCCAAGAGTGAAGAAGAGCATGCCTTACATCTCAGAGAAGTGTTGGAGACTCTTCGAGCACATAGTCTTAAAGCTAAATTCTCTAAATGTCATTTTTGGAGAAGAGAAGTGCGATTCTTAGGGCATGTGGTCTCTAAGGAAGGGATAGCTGTGGATCCCGCAAAGATAGTATCTATCCAGGATTGGAAAGTTCCTAGAAATGCTACCGAAGTAAGAAGTTTCTTGGGGTTGGCAGGATATTATAGGAAGTTCATCAAAGACTTCGCGAAGATATCAGCCCCATTAACCCTCTTGACGAAGAAGAATCTGGTTTTCTCATGGGACGTAGATTGTGATGATGCTTTCCGACGGTTAAAGAGAGCTTTGACCAACGCTCCAGTTTTAGTGCTTCCAGATGGGAGTAAGCCGTTTGTTGTATATACCGATGCTTGTGGGACAGAATTAGGCGCAGTCTTGATGCAGGAGGGAAGGGTAATAGCCTATGGAGAGAGGCAATTGAGAGTGCATGAGAAGAATTACCCTACCCATGATCTAGAGTTGGCCGCGATTGTTTTCGCACTTAAGTCTTGGCGCCATTATCTTCTTGGTGAGAGATTCGAGTTGTTCACTGACCATAAATCATTGAAGTACTTATTCTCTCAGAAGGATTTAAACTTAAGACAGCAAAGGTGGATGGGGTTCTTAGCATCCTATGATTTCGAGATAGCGTATACCCCTGGCAAGGGTAACGTGGTGGCGGACGCCTTGAGTAGAAAAAGGCTATCTTTGAGTCCATTGTTCGTGGAACGGCGAAGCTTGGAGTTTCTTTCTTTGTTCGACTTCAGACCTTCTGTTGACTTTGTACCTGGTTTGTTGGCATCCTTGGAGGTTAGACCTACTCTTTTGGGACGGATTGGCGAGGCTCAGCGAGACGACCCACAGTTGGTTGAGTTAGTAGAGAAGCTTATAAGGGGGGAGTCGTCCAGCCATTTGGGTAGATACACCATAGATGATAGGGGATGGTTGCATAGAGACGGTAGACTTTGTGTACCTCAAGATGAGGGTTTGAAGAACACTATTTTGGATGATGCACATCGTTCAAGAATGACTATTCATCCCGGTGGAGACAAAATGTACCAAGACATGAAGAGAGTTTTCTTCTGGGCCGGTATGAAGAAAGATGTGGCTGAGTATGTGGCTAGATGGTTAGTGTGCCAACAAGTTAAAGCGGAGCAAAGGAAACCCGGTGGGTTGCTACACCCATTGGAAGTTCCGCAATGGAAGTGGGATAGTGTCTGGATGGATTTCATCGATGGGTTACCGAGATCGAGGAAGGGCAATACGGGAATTTGGGTTGTGGTAGACAGACTTACCAAGAGTGCCCATTTTATACCCGTGAAGAGTAAGAGGACCGCTCCATGGCTTGCTTCAGTCTATGTTAGAGAGATAGTTAGATTGCATGGCGTACCATCCAGCATTGTGAGTGATCGAGATCCTATCTTCACTAGTGAGTTTTGGAGAAGTTTGCAAGAGGCGGTAGGGACTCAGTTGTGTTTGAGCACCGCATATCATCCTCAGACGGACGGTCAGACCGAGAGGGTGAACCGTATCTTAGAAGATCTCTTGAGGCTTTGTATCTTGGATTTTGGAGGTACATGGGAAGAACATCTTCCTTTGGTGGAGTTCGCATACAATAACAGCTTTCAGTCTAGTATTGGCATGGCACCTTTCGAAGCTCTTTATGGAAGGCCTTGTCGATCTCCTACATGTTGGTGGGAATCTACGGATAAGATCTTGCTTGGGCCAGATATGGTTAGAGAGACTTCAGAGAAGATTAATTTGATTCGAAGAAGGATGAAAGCAGCGCAAGATAGACAGAAATCTTATGCGGATCGGAGAAGGACGGATCTGGAGTTTGAGGTTGGGGACATGGTTTTTGTCAAAGTATCTCCGTTGAGAAATGTTGTTCGCTTTGGGTCCGTTGGGAAGTTAGCACCGAAGTTTGTTGGGCCGTTTCCTATTAAGGAAAGGATTGGACGGATGGCATATAGGGTGGAGTTGCCCGACAGACTTAGTGGTGTTCATGATGTATTCCATGTATCACATCTGAGGAAGTGCTTACATGAGACCGTAGAGGTGGTAGAGCCGAGCTTGCTTAGAGATGTAGAGGTAGAGCGTGATGCGACGATTCGACGAGCTCCTACTCGCATCCTTGGGTCAGAAACTAGGAAGTTGAGGAACAGAGAAGTTCAGCTAGTTAAAGTGCAATGGGGAGATGACGAAAGCAATGCTACTTGGGAGACGGAAGCGAAGATGCGTTCTTTGTATCCATTTCTTTTTGAGAGTATGTCTTTTAACTTCTCCTTTATCGCTTGTCTAGTACTTATCTTATCTTTAGTATGTCCTCTCGTTAGTACTGTTTGACCTTTAGTTAGGGTAAACCTATGGTTGAAACATGTGTTTGAGACATGTTATGGTTGATGGATGCAAGTGGATGCAAGTGTTTGCTAGTGGTTGCTCGTGGATGCATATACACACACTCTAGGCACTAGATCGGCTCAGTCACTTCATATTGCATATTGCATAAAATTGTGTGTAGGAAGCTATATTTATGGATGTATAATGATTGTGTTATCATATGGATGATGCATTTTGGTGAATGATTGTGCACTCATGTAGATATTGTATGTATCGATAGGGTTCTCTCGCATACATAATGGATGCATGGCACTATCATGGTTTGCATATGTTCATACATTAGATAGGGAACATATATACACACTTTCTGCATATGCTCATACATCATTAGAAATTGTTTTAAGGACAATGGATGCCCGTGTTTGATGGATTGAGTAGATGGTTGTTTGGATGGTAGGATATGCATTCTCCTTAGCTTAGAGATTTCGGGGACGAAATCCTTTAAGGAGGGGAGAATGTAACACCCCGAATTTCGGTTAATGCTAAAATTCACTAATTGCAGAATAAATAATCTCAGATGTGAGAATTGGGGGAAACGGGCTGGGTCATTGCGTTCGTCTCGGAAAAATACGCAGAATAGAGTCCGAAATTTTGTAAATCGGAGTCTGTATGACCCAGTTAAGGCCCAAAGAAGTTTTCAGAAAATTCAAAGTTAAAAACAGATTTAAAATTCAGTTCTAAAATAGGATTGGAGCCAAAAGCAGAGGTGGCGGGAAAGTTCCTGCCTAGCCCCGTGTCGACAGGCATGTCGACAGGGGTGTCGACAGCCCTGTCGACAGGGGTGTCGACACAGGGTGTCGGCCCTGTTGATCTGGGTGCACCAGATCTGGTTTTTGGTTGAGTCTTGGGCTGTGTTCTAGAGATTTCCGAAATCTAAGGGTCCTAATCTAATCTAGGGTTAATCTAAGGTCCTAAAACACTCACCTAATCTATAAATACACCCTAAACCTACCCTAATCCATACTAAAAATAGAATTGAGGGCTACATGCCGCCAAATTAAATCTTAGAAGGAGCCTCCACTAATTTATGAAGAGGGTTGCAAGCTAATCACTCTCTAATCAACCTCTAATCCATTCTAAGCATCTTAATCTTCTTCATTTGGAGTGCAAATTTGCTAGTTGTGAGTTTCTATCACTTTAATGATCAATTACTAAACTAAGTAGATGAGATGTGATGAGATCATATGGTTTTGTTTGGGGATTAATGGATTTTAAGTCATATGACATGATGTTAGTTTGCTAATGTATGTGGGTTATGCAAGTTTTGTGTTTTGTGATCATATGATTAATATGCAAGTTACATGTATGATAAAATGCAAGTTACATGTATGATAATTATGCAAGTTTATGAGTTTATATGCAAGTATGTTATGCAAGTTCATATGCAAGTTTATGAGTTTATATGCAAGTATGTTATGCAAGTTCATATGCAAGTTTATGAGTTTATATGCAAGTATGTTATGCAAGTTCATATGCAAGTTTATGAGTTTATATGCAAGTATGTTATGCAAGTTCATATGCAAGTTTATGAGTTTATATGCAAGTATGTTATGCAAGTTCATATGCAAGTTATGTGACATATTATATGCAAGTCATTTATTTGTTAATATGTAAGTTTATGTGACATGTTATACAAGATTATATGCAAGTTATGTGACATGTTGTGCAAGTTCATATGCAAGTTATGTGTTTGTTAATATGCAAGATGGCACCTTTGAAACATGTTCATACATATGCAAGTTGACACCTTTTATGTGTGTTGTGTCATGAGAACGAAATCACGTGGGAATGATCGGGTTAATTAAATACATATGTTAATAAGATTGTGTGAAATTAATATAATTATTCATAACATAAAATAAATGAACATAGTATGGGAATTTGCCTATTAAGTTAGGTGTACCCATACTATGTGTTGGGAATTTGCCTATTAAGTTAGGTGTACCCACACTTTAGGGTTGGGAATTTGCCTATTAAGTTAGGTGTACCCATATTCCTAAAATAAACATGATAATTAACACAAATTATGGGGGTGATTAATTAGGAGTAATTAATCGATTGAGACACGAGGTTGGACCCGTTTGTAGTATAAGACTGCCCGGAGTTTACCGGCTTAACCAGGCATCTACAAATGACGGTCCAATGTGAGGGGTCTTAATCATAAATTAAATACGTAACAAGGGTAAATGACACGAGGTTGGACCCGTTTGTAGTGTAAGACTGCCCGGAACCTACCAGCTTAACCAGGCATCTACAAATAACGGTCCAATGTGAGGGGTCCTTTACACGGTTACGGTGTTAATCAATTAAGAAACACTTAACCAGATAATCATGTAGTGGGGCATGGGGGTTAAGTGGGTACCTTGGGTGGTATGTGGAAATTGCTAGTGGTTGCCAATAGAAAATATGATTAAATACTTAACCAAGAGGAAACATGTAATTAAACATGATTAAAGGGTTAAGTGGGAAACACTAGTGTGTGGGCCAAGCTTAGGGGGATGGCTTGTGCTGGGGGCCCATTTCAACCAATATCCCAAACGTATCTTAGTGGGCTCGACTCTAGTCGAGTGACGGGACATGCATATTGGGCTTGACTATAAGAGGCCAAAATGGGTTAGCGGTGGCAACGCATGACCAACGGGTTTCATATGCGTGTGTGGACCCGGGCTGGTAAATAAGACGTTGTTGCATCGTGTAGATATAAGCCGTGCACCGTTAATTTTATCAGGTTGCCACGTTGGGGAATGGTACACCCCAAGGTGGGGCCAGCACGGGTATCTACGTTAGGGAGCCGATCGAATGGGAGTAGTGTGTACACCTAGTGGATTGTAGGGCCCCGTGGCGTCTACTTAGTCACCTAGGGGTACGCGAGAACTATTAAGTTAATTTTATAAGTCCATGGGTGGGATCAACCTTTAAGTTAGGAATGACTGGTGTGGTGCAGTTTAGTAATTTACCTTTGGAAGGGTAGATGCATCTTTATCTTTTATCTTAGTTTAGTTGACTGCTTAGTGTAGCCATTCATCCCCAATAGTTACCGTATATCAGTTTATGTCTTCTCTGGTTACTTTAACGATTGTATTGTTAAAGTTATAGGACTCGCTCAGACTTATGTCTGACCCCGTTGTTTTTATCTTTTTCCCAACCCTCAGGTCCTACGGTGGATCCTAGCAGTAGTGGAGCTTGATCGGATTGCTGTTCCAGTCTTTAGGAGCTTGGATAGATATAAAGCTCCAGTTACCCAGTTATCTTTTCTTTTGTCCTGGCTATTGTATGAGAGAGTGGGATTATGTACTTCTTTATTTTGATGGATATTGTACTTGACTTTTGTTGTGGTTTTATGATGTAACCAGATATGTTTACTTCCGCTGTTATGAGATGATGTTTTAAATTTCAAGTACTATTTATATCTGTCTTGTTGTAATTTTTCTGTTCTATATTCACTAAAATACTCCACCGATGCTATGGCATTCCCTTAGTGAGTGATCATAGCGGGAGTGGGGTGTTACATGGGTCGACACAGGGATCGACCCGGTCGGCCCAGATCTATTAACTGTGTGAGGTGGATTTATAATATAAACAACTTGGATTTTAATTGATTAAATCCGATGAACCAGACTTTCTCATACACCTATATATAAACTAGCTAACCTAGCTTTAAACTCATATTTTCTGACATGCTGCCTAGGCTCTGTCATTCTCTTCTTCCTCCAAATCTTTTCAGAAAATTAGAATACTAGTTCATAGGGGTTCTGATTCAAGATTTTAAGATAAGTGATATAAATCTACAAATAGGTGTTTAGATTTCTAATCAAGTGAGGTACATTCTTGAATTTGATTTATATAGTTTCTCTCTCTCTCTCTCTTTCCCTCTTGTTTTAGCGTTAGATTTGTGAATCCGTGGTTGTCTTAATAATAGATTCACTTAGGAAGCCACGGAATAACAAATCTAGATCAGATTTATGGATTGGAAAGCTGTCTAGTGGGTGGATTTAAATTATACCTTTTTAAATAATAGTATATTTACCATTTACAATCCCCGTCATTCTTAACATACTAAATTATTGTAAGTTCTGATAATTGCAGAATAATTCATCTTCAATTACATTAAGAATATTACTGTTGTACAAATCTATTCTATTAATCTATTAATTGGATTAAAATCACTGTAACATTGAAATTGTGGAATTTACAATAAAAGTGAATATGTTACAGAAAACGTTGTTAATGACAAGTTGGATATTGTAAATCAAATTATAGTGAAATTGGGAATAATAGAAAAAGAATAAGTATGTCTAATTTGTATGTAAAATTTACAGTAATTGGGAAATTGTAGATAACCGCACTGAGACACGAGGTTAAGTTCAACTTGTGGTAGAAGCCTGCTCAGAACCGCCGTGCAAATCCAGCATCCACAAGTGGTCAACTTACTGTTGAGGTCTGGTACCTAAACGTATATAAAACATATGTATACAACAGCATAAGTAAATAAATAAAGAAAGAAAGAAATTAGTAATGTCTGTTCGGGTACAACAAATAGATATGTTGGGACTGATAAAATAAAGATACTTCATTGTCAATTAATGTCTTAGGAAACTATGACTGTTAGTGTAACGACTCGCATTCTACGTATCAGAGGATCGTAGAATATTTATTTTATTTTCATACAAAGTCGTATGGTTGTGTAACTTTGGAAAAGGACTATTGGGGTCATTTTCCATGTTCACGATTTTTGTCGAATTTTTAAATGATCGTTCTACTCCTGATGAATCTTGTTTCGCCTGTAACTTTTGATTGATAAGAAGTTTTTACTTGAAATCAGTTCCATTAGATTCGAATGATGGTTTACCTTTCCGTAGAGTGGTCACATTAATCAAACAGACTTACTATTTGGGAGATATGGCTGAAATAAGGTTTGGAAGATAAAAAAACAGGATAATTGGGCTTAATAGGATAATTAACAGCTAGGCCCATAACCCATTTCGGGATTAAGGTTATGAGAGGAATGAATGGAGTTAAAGAATGGTTCTTTTTCATTTTTCCAACCACCACAAACATTCCTCTAACCCAAGTCACGACCTACCTCTTCTAAATCACCCTTTAATCACTTTCTAATCACATATTAAACAAATCTACATCAAATCAAGGCGGATTAGCATCAAAATCAAGATAGATCTACTGGAACACATAGGAATTTGACCCAAAACAGTGGACTTTTCCATATTTATAATTTATTTGTGGCTAAGGTGAGTGATTTGCACTTTTATTCACTAATTACGGCTAATTAGGGGTGATTAATGATAATTTGGGAAACTATGTATCAGAAAAATATGGAAAAATATGTAGAAATTCTAAAATATTATTTTATACCTCTGATATAAATTTGGGTTAATTTGGATTAAGTTTGCTAATCCTATTGTTAAAACATGGTTAAGGGGAAAATCGTGCTTTTTGGGTATGTTTGATCTAAAACAACTTATATGCTTGATGTTCTGATCTTTTTGATTGAACCTATATGTTGTTACCATCGTTTGGTATGTTTTAGTATTGTTTCGTAAAGTTAGAATGGTTGAAAACACCATCGTATGACGAAATTGGGCGATACAAACTTGCTGGAAAAGTGCCAGGATTCTTATCGGATCGGAGAAGGGGGATCGGATCGGATGGACCGAACCGGACAAGAGCGTGGCACAGAAGAAAACATGGCAAAAAAGAAGGCCACTTGATTGATTTGGGTTTGGATCGGAAGTGAAGGCGTGGGGATCAGATTGGAGGACTGAAAAGGAAGTGGAGCAGGGGACCGGATAGGGAGCTCGAGCTTGACGAACCGAACCGAGCATGATGAACCGAACCAAAAGACATGAACATGAGAACCGAACCAAACACCAATTTAACTAAACCCGAGATGCAAAGGAAGTCCAAGTGAGGAGTTATTACTCAGGATCTAGCTGGGAACCAACGAGTTAACTTCATGAATTGGGCTTTGCTGTGGGACGTGTGTTGTAATGACCCGACAATTTGTGACCTTGATTATCCGATATACAACACATATCGAACATGCAAGAATCGAAAATAACCGGAAAGTTAATAGAAAGAAATTAGAGGGTGAGAATAGATAAGGTAGAACTTAGAATAGAAGAAGAAGAACACAACATCAGAGTAACACGAACCTCACAGCGGAACGAATAACATATAATATATATCATAACTTTGAAATATAATCAGTATATGTATACAATAATTAACATTATCATAGTACAACACTTACAACATAGCGGAAATAACTATGGCTATATAATCCTGAAGCCTCCTGCTCCAAGCTCTTCCCGTATATCTGTAAATCCCAACTACTTGACTGCCCGTATAAAATTGGGCACCCAAGAGTTTGGGGAAAACAAAACAACATAAACTCCGGGTCAGTCATGGGACTGGTATGAGTAAAACAGTTTAAAACAGTTTGAACAAGTAAACGATATCTCATAAGACCACGCCGTATAACGGAACGGGTTCTTCCCTTATGAGAATTCAAATTATCTTTATATCAAAAACCTTTTGATATTATAATAATGTGTATCAACCACAATATAATAATCATCTAGCAGAAACACTTTCATCTCACGTTCTACATATATAGTATACAATCAAAACCGCAAGCACGTATTGGATAATGGATTTCCAACTATGACAAGGTATGGAACCACATTTCGCTAGTGTACCTCTAGAGAGGATTACACTGGGTTCAACAAGAACATCTTGCAACACGGCCACACATGACCGACCACTCATTTCGCTTGAGTGTATCGAATGTATATCACCAACGGTTGGGATCAGCAACTGTTTCCCGAATGGGACAACATCAACAATAGATTTTTAGAAGTAAATCAAACTCTAGATCAGGTGATTATACACCCTAATAGGTGCGACCTACATAGCCATGCTGCCTGCCCGATTTATGTCATTTACCGGATGTGAGGCTAGAAGCTACGCTTATCTTTTACATGCCACATGTTCATCCACTTAGAATGTCACATCGTCATACCCGCCAAATCACAAATTGAATTATCCAAAAATAACACTAGTATATAGCTAAGAGAAACGAATTCCTCCGCCACCAAACGTGAATACGTTTGAAGAGATCAACTTACGCAATCTATCAGATATACTCTGTCAGACCTTCGTCTATACAAGTTGTCCTGGGATTGGACAAACCGAAGGCACTATTCAGTACATCTATCTTAGGAAATCTTTACCTAAGATTTATACAACATCCCTTGCACTTTACTCCGTCTTCAATTATCTTTGGCATATATGACTCGCAACGCTTATGCTAATATGGAGTGGTTCTTCGGATAATAATCCAACCGGTCTCTCCATATTTACAATGTTAAAATGGTCAAAACTTTGATAGTCTGTGATTTAACTATCAAAGAAAACGCATGTGCAAACAACGATATTATTTCCAGATGGAAATTATATCGATCAATCATCATTTAACATATATATATATTCACATTTCCTTATTTTCTATGTTTAGAAAATATATGTTATTAACACTGGAAAACATTTCCATTTGTTTATTTACATATCACTATCATTCCACATCTATCAGACTCTAACTACAAACTAACAAGAGAACAACTTCCTAAGTATAAACCCCGAAGGCCGAAACCAACATCAGATCGATACTCAGGAAACCATTCATCTTATTAATCTCTAGTCAGTTTCCAATTTCTGTTTAACTCCATTTTGATTAACTCTAATTGAATAAATCTATTTGCTTAACTCTTATTCGAATAACTAATATTCGATTTAACTCCATTCGCTTAACTCTAGATCGCAGCGATCACAATGGTTACGCCTGATTCCTTCAGGAAACTTCCAACCACCGTAGGCTATCTGCAGCCCTACGAATTACGCTAGCAGTCGTGCAAAATGGCAACTTATCCTGAATAACTATGTTTGACTAACTCTATTCGACTAACCATATTTGATTAACTTGACTTTGAATAACTATACTTGATTAACTCTTTTATATCTCATCAAAATTCTTTTTATACTTCTATTTATTTTCTAAATAAATATTCCTTTATTAATTCTATTTATTTCCTAAATAAATATTTCCTTTATTCTATTTATTTCTAAATAAATAATCCTTTATTCTATTCCCTTTATTCTATTTCCTTTATTCTATTTCCTTTATAAAATCTTCTATTTATTTAATAAATAATTTCTCTTTTATAAAATTCTTTGATTTTATAAATAGTTTATTTTCAATATTCATTTTGAAAAAACCCTTTTTTACATGCCAGTGTTTCTTACGGTATTTACAATACCAAACCACAAAGATCGATATCATTTAAACACATATAATCTAACAGATTATATATCACATCATATATTACAATATATGAACATGACAGTATTATAAATATTGAGGAGTCCAGTTGGACCCCTCCAACCTATTTCCCTACATCACAGAATTTTAACAACACGAAAATAAAATATTCTGATAAATAGAATCAATATTCGATTTAACGATTTTTATATATCGTTATCTATATTTTCAACCAATGCACAAACAATTCAGCCAAACAGTTAACACACAACAATCAGTCATCATTTATCAGTTCTAAATATACGTTATAAAAAATAGAACTGTTCAGAGTTGGTGAGTTTTACTCACATTGGCAGTTCATCGTTAAAGAACGATAAACTGTTTGTTTGATTTGAATCAAACAATTTATTTCGCCATAAATTCAAACGAGCTTCAATCCACTCCCAGTCCGTTCTATTGTGGAGCTCTCGTCCATACGATCCCAACGGATCCGACCGTTCGAAATTCCTTTATATTTGGCCCAACTTCCCAATCATAAAACCCAACCTGCTCTCAACTGAAACCATGCGCACTCATCTTCTTCTAGGACTTCAAAATAACGTCTCCAGTATAGTTCCAACACTATTGCCAAGATAAAAACCATTGACCATACTTGTTTAATAAAATCTTCACCATTCAATTAATTACCCTTTAAATAAATTAGTCGCTTAACTATCCTTTAATCCTCCCTCTCCATTTAGTAAAACGTTCCACTACTGTATACATACTATACCCTTTTCTTTTCCCTTGGCCACGCATACGATTTAAACAGCCCGAACCTACTTTCACCGACCCACTTATACACAGAAACCATCTTCTTCCCACTCGCGTGCCCCCTTAGTACACGAAAATTCATCAGCTTGCTTCAATTTCTACATTCAAAATAGTGCTTGGTTCTAACACAAACGGAAACTCATTGGATAAGTTCCCCTTCGTTCAGACTGGCACCCACGCACTCCACCATTTCGATCTATAGAGAACCGCTTCTCTTCTCAAACACTAATTGATTGTTCACCTCACGCAACAGACCACTCCGCAGTCTTGGCCATCTCCTCACACCTTTCAAGTTGAACTCGAATGCACCATTTCCAATGCATTCTCTCTCCTCACGTTTCATACGAAAAGCATTCACCTTCCAATTCCTTTAACTATTCATCCCCTTGTAAATCACCATCACTGTTTTGTGTCCGCTCCTCCATGAAACTCCAACCACTTCTAAGCTCGTCTGCACCAACCATCTATCCTCCAGCCTCATGTAGCTCCTATGAAAACCATCTCAGTCCCACGCTCAAGCTTTTGGTGCGATAGAAAAAGGAAACGGGAACCCAAAGAAAATCATACCATCGTGAAGCAAAATCCTATACGAACTGAAAATTACAAGTTGCGGATTTTTGAATGGATTATATCGTTTGTTTTTATTTATTTTTAGTTACCATTTTCTGTTTTGCTATGAAGAATATTTTTTGGCGGCTCCTTCTGCTGTGAAACGAGAAAGTACATTAGGGTAAGAATTTTATAAGAATTTTGTTTTGAAAATTTCTAAAGACTAAAATTGAACACGTATAGCATTTAACTAGTGGTTAAGAAATGCACAACACTCATGTTTACTTTGTGATTAAATAAGGACTGACGTGTTTCATTTACATGTACAAAGTCTTTGGTTGAAATTCATTTAGTGTAATATAAGCTTGTGAATAATAATATTTCTTTCTTTGCAAGGGTACCTTGTTATGTGAAATTCTGCTTATGTACGGACAGAAATAAAAATACCGTTGTGTTGAGCTCGGTGCCATGATCCCAAAAATATAATAACATTGGTAGGTTAACTCATATTGTGAAACCCCAAAATATCGATATAGGGTGCAAAATACTCCAAATAAAAAGTCGCGTTATTTAATTAATTAAAAATTACAGTAAAATTCTAAAAATTAAATTATCGCTATGTCTCAAAAGAGCCCTGTCTAAATTCAAACCCGATATTCAAATATTTTTAAATAACCGTTATGGCCACGGACGAATATATCGCTGTTTTTTTGAATATTTAATTTGGACATAAATAAAAATCTACATGACGAAATCCCCATTTTTCTCTTACATTAGACAAATGTACTTCACTAGCTCTGAACGTTTCTTGTTTCACAGAAATCCGACTTAAAACGCCTTCTGTATTTTCGTTTAAAGTTCCAATCGCCAAATTACGAACTACAGCGCCATTCCGAGCTCGATTATAATTATATTAAAATTCTACGTTCAACTGTCGTTTATATAATATATTCGTTATTCAAATCAAATCCCAAAATTATATCTTATAAACAATCCCATTCACATGATATTGTGAATTCCACCATTTTTGATTATTTCTAAATTTAAATATATTATATTATTTATTTTAATTAAATATTCGATATTATTTAATTCTGGTCATTTTAAATAACCAAACCAATATTTAAATAATTAAATAAATTATTTATATACCATAAGAATACGGGTCGTTACATTCTTCCCCACTTAAAATAATTTCGTCCTCGAAATTGCTAAGGTAGAAAACAAACCCTATTGATTGGTTAGAACTTATTTGTTCATTTCTTAACTTTAATTTTAACTAAACCAATTTAATTTCAATTAAATTATTAATTAATTCTTATCAAAAAAAATTCTGACACCTTAACTTTTCGAAAAATTTCGACAGCACCTCCTTTGTACTGGTCAATAGTTCAAACTCCAACTTGCCTCTCTGGGCCTTCTCCAACCCAAAAGAAAATCAAACAGCCAATCTGGCTCATCAAAATCTCAAACCCATATATAATATAAACTGGTACCTTTTTGTCGGGCATATCATTATATCCTTTCATTTGTTGTCAGTTCAGCATATACCAATGTCAACCCAATCAATTTCCAATCAATATTTGTTCAGCACAGCTATTCACTTATATTCAAGCCAAATATCATTTAAACCTCGAGTTTCATTCTCGATTCCAAACTCTTAACTTGATTATCAAATTACACTTCAAATTCAAATCCCACAAATCCAATTTGTCTCGATATCCTTCTAATTCAATTTCAGTTACCACTAACTGACTTTATTTTAATTCCAATTGGCTTTCCAAATTTCTACTCGATTTGTTTTTAATTCAAACTGCTCTTTCCTGGGAATTTTAAACAGTTTACCATGTCGAAAATCAAACTTTCCTTTTCAGGATTCAAACACTTGCTTTTCTCAAATCAATTCAAAAAAACAATGTCTTTGGTAGTAATCTGTCACTTAGAAACTCGAAAATGAACACTAATGATGTCGCGATTCATCATCAGGGTTATTTCCCAACTATCGAAGTGAGTTCAATAATATATTACTTTCAAAATCACTTTTAAACTATTCCTTTTTGAAATACATTTCAAAATACCATTTACTATGCTGGTAAAACAATTTAAAATCTCCTAGGATTTTAAAATTCTCATATATTCAATCCAAATCTATTCACAAACACTTATTCAAATTTCTAGAGTTTTAATTCCAGTTCTGATTTAAATTTCAGACTTAACTCATCTGATTTCACGTATTTTACTTGCATGAATTCTGATTGGTTATTTACATAACCGTTTCAATTATAATCTTACTCGATTATAATAACAACCAATATATCCAATATATTACAATTTCAATATCTATATCAAAAATATACTTTGGGTAACATTATTTCCATTTACCCTCTTTTCAAAACATATCGTGTCAACCCATCGTATTCAAGTGTTTTAGAAACCCCTATCAATATTGTGGTGCCCCACCATCGACCAGAATCCATAAACAACTCAACCAATAAATCTACTCAATATAAAACCATTTATATCAAATAACAAATACGTTCACTCGTATATATACACTCAACTCAATCTAGGGTGTTATTAACCCTATCTCCACCGAGTCATGCCACAGAGCCAAGGTAATAACTTAACCTTAAGCTCTGATACCAACTGTAACGACCCGACAATTTGCGACCTTGATTATCTGATATACAACACATATCGAACATCCAAGGATCGAAAATAACCGAAAAGTTAATAGAAAGAAATTAGAGGGTGAGAATAGATAAGGTAGAACTTAGAATAGAAGAAGAAGAACACAACATCAGAGTAACACGAACCTCACAGCGGAACGAATAACATATAATATATATCATCTTTGAAATATAATCAGTATATGTATACAATAACATTATCAGAGTACAACACTTATAACACAGCGGAAATAACTATGGCTATATAATCCTGAAGCCTCCTGCTCTAAGATCTTTCCGTATATCTGTAAATCCCGACTACTTGACTGCCCGTATAAAATTGTGCACCCAAGAGTTTAGGGAAAACAAAACAAAATAAACTCCGGGTCAGTCATGGGACTGGTATGAGTAAAACTGTTTAAAACAGTTTGAACAAGTAAACGATATCTCATAAGACCACGCCATATAACGGAACGAGTTCTTCCCTTATGAGAATCCAAATTATTTTCATATCAAAAACCTTTTGATACTATAATAATGTGTATCAACCACAATATAATAATCATCTAGCAGAAACGCTTTCATCTCACGTTCTACATATATAGTATATAATCAAAACCGCAAGCACGTATTGGGTAATGGATTTCCAGCTATGACAAGGTATGGAACCACCTTTCGCTAGTGTACCTCTAGAGAGGAATACACTGGGTTCAACAAGAACATCTTGTAACCCGGCCACACATGACCGACCACTCATTTTTCTTGAGTGTATCAAATGTATATCACCAACGGTTGGGATCAGCAACCGTTTCCCGAATGGGATAGCATCAACAATAGATTTTTAGAAGTAAATCAAACTCTAGATCAGGTGATTATACACCCTAATAGGTGCGACCTACATAGCCATGCTGCCTGCCCGATTTCTATCATTTACCGAATGTGAGGCTAGAAGCTACGCTTATCTTTTACATGCCACATGTTCATCCACTTAGAATGTCACATCGTCATACCCGCCAAATCACAAATTGATTTATCCAAAAATAACACGGGTATACAGCTAAGAGAAACGAATTACTCCGACACCAAACGTGAATACGTTTGAAGGGATCAACTTACGCAATCTATCAAATATTCTCTGTCAGACCTTCGTCTATACAAGTTGTCCTGGGACTGGACAAACCGAAGGCACTATTCAGTACATCTATCTTAGGCACTCTTTACCTAAGATTTATACAACAGCCCTTGCACTTTATTCCGTCTTCAATTATCTTTGGCATATATGATTCGCAACACTTATGCCAATACAGAGTGGTTCTTCGGATAATAATCCAACCGGTCTCTCCATATTAACAATGTTAAAATGGTCAAAACTTTAATAGTTTGTGATTTAACTATCAAAGAAAACATGTGTGCAAACAACGATATTATTTCCAGATGGAAATTATATCGATCAATCATCATTTAACATATATATATATATATATATTCACATTTCCTTATTTTCTATGTTTAGAAAATATATGTTATTAACACTGGAAAATATTTCCATTTGTTTATTTACATATCACTATCATTCCACATCTATCAGACTCTAACTACCAACTAACAAGAGAACGACTTCCTAAGTATAAACCCCGAAGGCCGAAACCAACATCAGATCGATACTCAGGAAACCATTCATCTTATTAATCTCTAGTCAGTTTCCAATTTCTGTTTAACTCCATTTTGATTAACTCTAATTGAATAAATCTATTTTCTTAACTCTTATTCGAATAACTAATATTCGATTTAACTCCATTCGCTTAACTCTAGATCGCAGCGATCACAATGGTTACGCCTGATTCGTTCAAGAAACTTCCGACCGCCGTAGGCTATCTGCAGCCCTGCGAATTACGCTAGCAGTCGTGCAAAATGGCAACTTATCCTGAATAACTATGTTTGACTAACTCTATTCGACTAACTATATTCGATTAACTCGACTTCGAATAACTATATTTGATTAACTCTTTTATATCTCGTCAAAATTCTTATTATACTTCTATTTATTTTCTAAATAAATATTCCTTTATTAATTCTATTTATTTCCTAAATAAATATTTCCTTTATTCTATTTATTTCTAAATAAATAATCCTTTATTCTATTCCCTTTATTCTATTTCCTTTATTCTATTTCCTCTATAAAATCTTCTATTTATTTTATAAATAATTTCTCTTTTATAAAATCCTTTGATTTTATAAATAGTTTATTTTCAATATTCACTTTGAAAATCCCCTTTTTTACATGCCAGTATTTCTTACGGTATTTACAATACCAAACCACAAAGATCGATATCATTTAAACACACATAATCTAATAGATTATATGTCACTGTATATATTACAATTTATGAACAGGACAGTATTATAAATATTGAGGAGTCCAGTTGGACCCCTCCAACCTGTTTCCCTGCATCACAGATGTTAAACAACACGAATATAAAATATTCTGATAAACAGAATCAATATTCAATTTAACCATTTTTATATATCGTTATCTATATTTTCAACCAATACACAAACAATTCAACTAAACAGTTAACACACAGCAATCAGTCATCCTTTATCAGTTCTAAAAAAATAGAACTGTTCAGAGTTGGTGAATTTTACTCACATTGGCAGTTCATCGTTAAAGAACGATAAACTGTTTGTTTGATTTGAATCAAACAAATTATTTCGCCATAAATTCAAACGAGCTTCAATCCACTCCCAGTCAGTTCCATTGTGGATCACTCATCCATACGATCCCAATGGATTCGACCGTTCGAAATTACTTTGTATTTGGCCCAACTTCCCAATCATAAAACCCAACCCGCTCTCAACTGAAATCCTGCGCACTCATCTTCTTCCAGGACTTCAAAATGATGTCTCCAGTATAGTTCCAACACTATTGCCAAGATAAAAACCATTGGCCATACTTGTTAAATAAAATCTTCACCATTCAATTAATTACCCTTTAAATAAATTAGCCACTTAACTATCCTTTAATCCTCCTTCTCCATTTAGTGAAACGTTCCACTACTTTATACATACCCTTTTCTTTTCCCTTGGCCTCGCATACGATTTAAACAGCCTGAACCTACTTTCACCGACCCACTTATACACAGAAACCATCTTCTTTCCACTCGCGTGCCCCTTTAGTACACGAAAATTAATCAAGCTGCTTTAGTTTCTACATTCCAAATAGTGCTTGGTTCTAACACAAACGGAAACTCATCGGATAAGTTCCCCTTCGTTCAGACTGGCACCCGTGCACTCCACCATTTCGATCTACAGAGAACCGCTTCTCTTCTTAAACACTAACTGACTGTTCACCTCACGCAACAGACCACTCCGCAGTCTTGGCCATCTCCTCACACCTTTCAAGTTGAACTCAAATGCACCATTTCCAATGCGTTCTCCCTCCTCGCATTTCATACGAAAAGCATTCACCTTCCAATTCCTTTAACTATTCATCCCCTTGTAAATCACCATCACTGTCCTATGTCCGCTCCTCCATGAAACTCCAACCACTTCTAAGCTCGTCTGCACCAACCATCTATCCTCCAGCCTCATGTAGCTCCCGTGAAAACCATCGCAGTCCCACGATCAAGCTTTTGGTGCGACAGAAAAAGAAAACGGGAACCCAAAGAAAATCATACCATCGTGAAGCAAAATCCCATACGAACTGAAAATTACAAGTTGCGGATTTTTGTGTGGATTATATCGTTTGTTTTTATTTATTTTTAGTTTCCATTTCTGTTTTGCTTTGAAGAATATTTTGTGGCGGCTCCTTCTGTTGTGAAACGAGAAAGTACATTAGGGTAAGGATTTTATAAGAATTTTGTTTCGAAAATTTCTGAAGACTAAAATTGAACACGTATAGCATTTAACTAGTGGTTAAGAAATGCACAACACTCATGTTTACTTTGTGATTAAATAAGGACTGACGTGTTTCATTTACATGTATAAAGTCTTCGGCTGAAATTCATTTAGTGTAATATAAGCTTGTGAATAATAATATTTCTTTCTTTGCAAGGGTACCTTGTTATGTGAAATTATGCTTATGTACGGACAGAAATAAAAATACCGTTGTGTCGAGCTCGGTGCCACAATCCCAAAAATATAATAACATTGGTAGGTTAACTGATATTGTGAAACCCCAAAATATCGATATAGGGTGCAAAATACTCCAAATAAAAAGTCACGTATTTAATTAAATAAAAATTACAGTAAAATTCTAAAAATTAAATTATCGCTATGTCTCAAAAGAGCTCTGTCTAAATTCAAACTCGATATTCAAATATTTTTAAATAACTGTTATGGCCACGGACGAATATACCGCTGTTTTTCTGAATATTTAATTTGGACATAACTAAAAATCTACATGACGAAATCCCGATTTTTCTCTTACATTAGACAAATATACTTCACTAGCTCTGAACGTTTCTTGTTTCATAGAAATCCGACTTAAAACGGCTTCTGTATTTTCGTTTAAAGTTCGAATCGCCAAATTACGAACTGCAGCGCCATTCCGAGCTCGATTATAATTATATTAAAATTCTACGTTCAACTGTCATTTATATAATATATTCGTTATTCAAATCAAATCCCAAAATTATATCTTATAAACAATCCCATTCACACGATATTGTGAACTCCACCATTTTTGATTATTTCTGAATTTAAATGTATTATTATATTATTTATTTTAATTAAATATTCGATAATATTTAATTTTGGTCATTTTAAATAACTTAAATAATAAAATAAATTATTTATATACCGTAAAAATACGGGTCGTTACATTTGTAAAGGGGTTATCAATATTTATAACTTTGGTTCACCGTTGAAGAGACGGGGCTTGTAGACGAACCAGAGCCAGGCAAGTGTGGACTGGTTGGCCCTTAACCTAGAGCCAGGGATGTGTGGACAGGGTAGGGTTATTGACTATAGACCAGGGAAGTATGGTCATAGAAAAAGTTGTACGGAGTTGCCGTCATGGCCCCAATGGATTTGGTGATCAAAGCGGTGGATATCGTATGATTTATGCACTAAGCGAGAGATGTGAGGATGATAGATATGTTTGATGTTTACTGTCACCATGACACGCACACTCCTATTTTACACTTTGTGTTAGTGTTTACCTTAGAGTATTGTACATCTTCTTGTGCTAACTCTTTGGTTGCAGGTCCAGGTTAAGGTATGATTATTTATACTGGTTATTGCTTTATTTTGCTACTATCGCTCATATCGGACTTTCGTCTGACCCAGAGTTTTATGTCTCTTCTTATTACTCTGGGTTCTCCTACACTAGCAGACTAGAGTCATGTTAGGTGGTAATGCGCGAGTAGCTGTCCGGAGACTAGAAGGAGGCTTCCACATACTATTTACATATATTCTCCCTGTGTTGTTACTGGTCACTACTTTGGGCAATAATAGTGTACCTTTTCTACTTTTTTAGAGACGGTATTTTGAAGTTGTAATAATGGTTTGGATCATAAGCTATATTTTGGATTGCACTACTCTAATCGATATGGTTTAGTTTCATCTTATGTACTGTCTCGTCCGTGTTATATCAAGTTATGTCACTACTATATTTTATTCCATGCACTGTGAGATATACTATAGGTTCTTGGTGATTCATAGTTTCAAATCCCTTTTTCTTTGACAACTGTCCCGTCCTAGTCGTGGATTGGCACAACGTATTTTGGGGAAATGTCGGCTGGTTCGGGGCGGGGTTATCACACTTGGTATCAGAGCCTAAGTTACATAGTTAACCTAGGGGAAGACATCAGGGAGAGAGAGTATATGTATATGAAAGCGCGTATTTGTGATATTTTGGTTTTCAAAAACTATATATATATACTATTAGTATATCTAAGGATGAAGTCACACTACATTGACACTACTAAGGAGATGGTTAATGTTTTCTCTTTACAGATTGGACAATGAGCCGAAATACGAGGGGTACGGGTTCAGGGGCCAATAATGTGAATGTCTCTGATATAAGGGCGATGTATACTACCATCATGTGAGATATTCTTAGGGATGCTCAGGGAGCAGTTCCTAATGCTGCTAATGGTGGTAGTGCAACAGGGTAGACGCTTAGCGCAATTTCTCCAAGATCAGCAAGGATTATACTAATCTTATTGAAAGTCGTTCTATGGAACGGAATCAGCTACGGAGGTTCTAGGATTGGCTTGATAGTTGTGAATTCATATTCAAGGATTTGGGGATCTGTGATGCAATGAAGAGAAAGATAACATCGCGTCAGCTTCAAGGACGGGCTATGAATTGGTGGAATGTCGTTAAAGCGGCTACTCCCGAGGATCAAGTTACTTGGAATCAGTTTAAGACTCACTTCAATGACAAGATTATTCCAGCTGCTCAAAATCAGAATTGTTTAGGAAGTTTTCGGAGCTTAGGCAGAATGGTAGGGCAGTCTTGGAGTATATTACTGAATTCGATACCTTATCGAAATATGGATTGTCCCTTATTGATACTGTCGAGAAAAAGAACGAGAAGTTCATAACCGGCCTAGATGAGTACTTGGGGGAGAGATTCATAAACCATATTGATGAGGCATTCGAATCTATTATGGGAAAGGCATTGAGGTCCGATAGCCTTTACGCTAAGTCAAAAACCGAGGTTGTTATTACATCTGCAGAGAAGCCAAAGCCGCATGCAAGTGGTGGAGGCAAGAATACTTCCCAGAATAAGAGGAAGCAAACCAGACCAAGGATGGTCAGAAAAGGAAGAATAAGAAACATATCGAGTGCTTTAGCTGTGGCAAGAAGGGCCACCATGCCAGCAATTGTCAAGCAAAACCGGGGAAAGAAGTGCTTCAACTATGGCCAAATGGGACATTTTAAGAATGAATGCCCACAACCCCCTAAGGAGAAGCAAATGGTGAAAGCATATGCTATCAACGTTGTTCCTTCTTCGTCGAATGCCCCAACTGCGGCGTAGAAGGGAAAAGGTGTTGTTATTCAAGGTATGCTTTCTATTTATGATATTTCTAATACCGGGGCTTCCCATTCCTTCGTATCTAGTGACTTAGTAGATAGGTTGGAATTGGAACCCGAGATTGTCGATAGAACTTTAGTTGTGACAAACCTGATTGGTGGTTATACTAGCCTTTGCATGATTTGTCATATTTTGGTCTTATCGAGTCATGGATGTATGTTTGCTTGTGATTGCTTTGTTTTGGGCTTTATTGAGTTTGGCATTATTTTGGGAGTCGAATGGCTCTAAAGATATGGGATGGTGGTAGACTGTTAGGGGTCTTCGGTGACCATTAGAGCGGATGATGGGCGGAGGGTGGTATTGGGTTGCCTACCTAGTGATGAGGTGATGGATAGTTTTCTACATTCCCTCCACATCCCGCAGGATGAGTTATTAAATGTGCCTATTGCAGGAGAGTATCCGGACATCTTCGAGGAAGTGACCTTCCACCACATCGATAGATCGAATTTCGGATTGATTTAGTGAAAGATGCCAGACCTATAGTTATGCCTCATCATCGTATGGCACCAAGGGAGCAGCGAGAGCTTGAGGTGCAAGTGGACGATCTTTTGAAGAAGGGATTTATCCAAAGGAGTGTTTCCGAGTGGGGAGCACCAGTTGTATATGCTACCAAGGCCGATGGTTCCTTTCGCTTATGTTTAGACTACCGTGAGCTGAACAAGGTGACTAGGAAGAATAATTATCCTCTCCTACAGATAGATGATTTGTTTGATCAACTGAATGGAGCAAGAGTGTTTTCCTAGTTGAATCTCGCGATAGATTTTCATCAGCTCCGAGTAGCAGTTGAGAGTATACCTAAAACAGCATTTCAGATGCCGTCTGGATTCTATGAGTGGTTGGTCATTCCATTCTGGTTGATCAATGCACCCGCATATTTTGTGGATCTTATGACGAGAATTTTCAGAGATCAATTAAATAAGTTTGTTCTTGTGTTCGTGGATGATATCTTGGTTTACTCGAGGAAAGAGGTGGACCACAAGGAACATTTGAGGATAGTGATGGATGTGTTGAGGAAACACCAATTGAAAGCAAAAATTTCTAAGTGTCACTTCTGGAGGAGGGAAGTGAGGTTTTTGGGCCATGTTGTTTCAGAGAATGGTATTGCCGTGGATCCTGCGAAGGTGGCTACGATGTAAGATTGGTCTACGCCCAAGCATGCAATGAACGTAAGAAGTTTCTTGGGGTTAGCTAGATACTGTCGTAAGTTTATCTAAGACTTCTCCAAAATAGCAGCACCGTTAACTCAGTTGACCAAGAAGAATCAAGCTTTCGTCTGGGACAAAAGGTTTGAGAATGCATTTAAGATCCTGAAGGAAAAGTTAACGTGCGCACCAGTGTTAGTTATTCCTAAAGAGAACGAAGAGACGACGGTATACACGGATGCCTGTGGTACCAAACTAGATGCTGTACTGATGCAAGTAGGTAGTGTTGTAGCTTATGCTAGTCGGCAACTGAAACCGCATGAGAAAATATATCCTACCCATGATTTGGAATTAGCAGCGATCGTTTTCATGTTAAAGATATGGAGACACTATCTCTTAGGAGAAAGATTCGAGTTGTTAACCGATCATAAGTCATTAAAGTATCTTTTCTCTCAAAAGGATTTAAATCTTCGTTAGCAGAGATGGTTAGAGTTCTTGGCTTCATATGATTTCAATATCGCATACACACACGGGAAGGGCAATTCGGTTGCCGATGCATTGAGTAGGAGACTTGCCAGCATGGGGGCTATGTTTCTTGAATAACTGGAGTATATCGCGGGATATGATTTCAGACCTAAGTGCGAATTGAATCTAGAGATGTTAGCAAGTTTGACGATTAGACCGACTTTGATTGAGTGGATTGGTTCCAGTCAAAGGGACGATCCTAATCTATTGGAAATCGTCTCCAAGGTAGAGATGGGTATCGACGGCGAGAGAATGAATAAGTATGGTCTTGATCGAGAGGGATGGCTTCAAAAGAATGGGAGACTATTTGTACACAACGTTGATGGATTGAGAGATGAAGTGCTTAGAGAGTGTCATCACTCAAACTGACTATGCATCCCGGTGGTAACAAAATGTATCGAGACATGAAGCAGACCTACTACTGGGAAGGGATGAAGAGAGACATTGGGAAGTTTATATCCTGATGCATGAATTGCCAGTTAGTTAAAGCCGAGAAAAAGAAGCCTAGTGGTTTGTTACAACCGCTGGAAATTCCCGAATGGAATGGGAACAAGTCTCAATGGATTTCATTGATGGTTTACCAAGGACTAGATCGGGTCATGATAGTATTTAGGTGATTGTGGCTTGATTGACCAAAAGTGCAAGGTTTATACTGGTCAAGTCGAATAGAATGACAACTAAGTTAGCGGAACTATATATGGAGTGGGTAGTGAGATTTCATGGAGTACTTGGAGGTATTGTGAGTGATCGAGATCTGTTATTTAATAGTGGGTTTTGGAAAAGCTTACAAGAGGGTTTAGAATCAATATTACATCTCAGTATCGCGTACCATCCTCAAACCGACGGTCAAATAGAGAGAGTGAATTGTGTGTTAGAGGATCTCTTAAGGGGTTTATATTGGACTTTGGAGGATCATTGGATGATCATTTACATCTGGTTGAATTCGCATATAATAATAGTTATCAATCTAGTATTAGTATGGCTCCATTTGAAGCTTTGTATGGAAGACCATGCAACTCACCATCATGTTAGTTGGAGACCGGTGAGAAATTTGTTCTTGGGCCGGATGTAATAAGATAAACTTCATATAAGATCAAGGTTATTCAATAGCGAATGAAGGCTTCCCAAGATAGATAGAAGAGTTATGCTGATAAAAGACGAAGAGAATTGAAATTCTCCGTTGGAGACTTGGTATTCGTCAAAATTTCTCCATTAAAGAGTGTGATTTGGTTTAGTAGAAGAGGTAAATTAGCACCAAGGTTTGTTGGTCCATTTTCCAGTCCTCGGGCAAGTTGGGAATTTAGCATATAAAGTTGAATTACCAGACAAGATGGCGGGAGTGCACAACGTATTTCATGTTTCCCAGTTAAGGAAGTTCGTGCATGATTCTGATATGACTATTTCACAAGATCAGTTGGATGATATCGAAGTAGAATCTGAGGGAGGGAGCCATAGAATAATTCGTATTATCGGACATGATACAAAGCAACTTCGAAGGAAGACGGTGAAACTGGTTAAGGTCCAGTGAGGTGATAATGAGAATGACTGTGCTTGGGAAATCGAGGAGAGCATAAAGAAGTCATACCTAGAGCTCTTCGCCTGGTAAGATTTTAATCGCGATATAGTTAATCCCTTATTAGTAAACCGCTTGCTAGGATAGGCTTGTGATGTTATTATGTATGTTTGATTGTTTGTAAATGGTTGATAGGCATGCGGACCACCATTGTATGTTTTGGTTAAGTAATTTCGAGGGCGAAATTTCTTAAGGGGGAAGAGTGTAACGACCCGCATTCTATGTATTAAAGAGTCATAGAATATTTATTTTATTTTCATACGAAGTCGTATGTTCGTGTAACTTTGGGAAATGATTATCGGGGTTAATTCCCATGTTCATGATTTTTGTTGAATTTTTAAATGATCGTTTTGCCCCTGACGAATCTTGTTTCGCCTACAACTTTTGATTGATAAGGAGTTTTTCCCTGGAATCACTTCTATTGGATTTGGATGATGGTATACCTTTCCGTAGAGTGATCACATTAATCAAACGGACTTACCGTTTGGGAGATATGGATGAAATAAGGTTTGAAAGATGAAAAACAACATAACTGGGATTAATAGGTTAATTAACAGTTAGGCCCATAACCCATTTCGGGATTAGGGTTATAGGAGGGTTGTAAGGAGTTAGATAATTGTCCTTTTTCAAGCCACCACAAACATTCCTCTAACCCTAGTCATGGCCTACCTCTTCCAAATCACCCTTTAATCACTTTCTAATCACATATTAAGCAAATTTACATCAAATCAAGGTGTATTAGCATCAAAATCTAGATAGAGCTGTTGGAACACAAAGGAATTCGACCCAAAATAGTGGAGATTTCATATCTATAATTTATTTGTGGTTAAGGTGAGTGATTTGCACTTTTATTCACTAATTACGGCTAATTAGGGGTGATTAGTGATAATTAGCGAAACTATGCATCAGAAAAATATGGAAAAATATATAGAAATTTTGAAATACTATTTTATGCCTCTGATATAAATTTAGGTTAACTTGGATTAAGTTTGCTAATCCTATTGTTAAAACATGGTTAAGGCAATTAAGGAGAAAATCATGCTTTTTGGGTATGTTTGATCAAAAACAACCTATATGCTTGATGTTTTGATCTTTTTGGTTGAACCTATATATTGTTATCGTTGTTAGGTATGTTTTATTATTATTTAGTAAAGTTAGAATGGTCGAAAACGCCGTCGTATGGCGAGAATGGGCGATACAAACTTTCTGGAAAGGTACCAGGATTCTGGCTCGGATCGGAGAAAGGGGATCGGATCGGATCGAATGGACCGAGCTAGGCCAGAGCGTGGCATAGGAGAAAACATGGAAAAAAAAGGAAGGACACCTGGGTGAGTTGGGTTCAAATCGGAAGTGAGGGTATGGAGATCGGATCGGAGGATCGAAAGGAAGTGGAGCAGGGGACCGGAAAGGGAGCTCGAGCATGACGAACCAAACCGAGCATGACGAACCGAACAGAGCATGAAGAAACAACCGAAAGACATGAACATGAGAACCAAACACCAGTTCAACTAAAACCCGAGATGCAAAGGAAGTCTAAGTGTGGAGTTATTACTTAGGATCCAGCTGGGAACCAATGAGTTAACTTCATGAATTGGGCTTTGCTGCGGGACATGTGTAAAGGGGTTATCGATATCTATAACTTTGGTTCACCTTTAAAGAGAGGCGGCATGTAGACGAACCAAAGCAAGGGATGTGTGGACTGGTTGGCCCTTAACCTAGAGTCAGGGATGTGTGGACTGGGTAGCATTATTTGACTATAGACCAAGGAAGTATGGTCATAGCAATAGTTGTCCGAAATTATCATCATGGCCCTAATGGATTTGGTGATCAAAGCGGTGGATATCGTATGCTTTACGCACTGAGTGAGAGATGTGAGGATGATTGCTACGTTTGATGTTTGTTATCACCATGACACGCACACTCCTATTTTACTACCTATGTTAGTGTTTACCTTAGAGTATTGTATATCTTGTTGTGCTAACTCTTTGGTTGCAGGTCCAGGTTCAGGTATGATTATTTATACCTATTATTGCTTTATTTTGCTACTATCGCTCATACCAGACTTTCTTCTGACCCAGAGTTTTATGTCTCTTCTTATTACTTTGGTTTCTCCTAAACGAGCAGACTAGAGGCAGGTTAGGTGGTGATGCGCGAGTAGCTGTCCGAAGATGAGAAGGAGGTTCCACATACTATTTACATATATTCTTCTTGTGTTGTTGCTGGTCACTACTTTGGGCATTAGTTGTGTACCTTTTCTACTTTCTTTAGAGACAGTATTTTGAAGTTGTAATAATGGTTTGGATCATAAGCTATATTTTGGATTTTGCTACTCTGATGGATATGGTTTAGTTTCAGCTTATATACTGTCTCGCCTGTGTTATATCAAGTTATGTTACTATTATATTTTATTCCATTCACTATGAGATATACTACAGGTTCTTGGTGATTCATAATTTCAAATCCCTTTTCCTTTGATGACCGTCCTGTGCTAGTCGGGCATTGGCACAACGCCTTTCGGGGAAATGTCGGCAGGTTCGGGGTAGGCCGTCACAGTTAGGTTCATAAGTGACATTAATTGTAATTAATAGAAATAAATGGTATGTGTGAAAATATGTCAGATGGTAAAGAAATGGATGCTACAAATGTAAAGGTTTAGTTAAAAAGGGAAAATGTGATGAATGGGGAATATAACCTATTATAACTGATTATAACGCCGGTTATAGTGAATGAAAAGAAAACTTATTAATTAACCATAGTTAAGAGAACTAAGTTAATAAGTAAACAATAACAAGTTGTAATAACAGTGTAAGATGATGTTATGATTAAATAAGAAAGAATGAGGTAGACTTATGGAATGAAATAACTTATGTTTAATCATATATATTAAGCAACACGTTAACAGAAAACATATGGATTGGGATAAGATTTACTTAATTGTACATTAAGCAGAACATGTTATCATAACCTGTAAACATGAAATTGGACAATGAATAACATGGTAATAATGTAAAAAGTTTGTAGATTACTTTCGTTAATTGCAATCTAGAGAATAACATGTTATGGGCTTATTAATGAACTTGAATTGGATAAGTTACATCACTGTATTAATAAGTGAAAGGGCTCTATTGCGTTAATATATAAGGGGCTCAGAGAAAACCTGTTAACTTGAATAAAAAGATAAAATGTGGATAATCAAGTTAATTAGCAATCAGATAAGATAAGATAAGTGCACAATTAAAAGATTAGACACAAGGTCTAATAACACGTTAGCGTGATGTGCTTGGACCAGTCCGCATGTACGAAGGTGAAGAACCCAATGGGGTAGATCATCGACTCGTCTAAAGGCACGAAAGGAGCACATTCATCTGATTCTTTTGCTTGATTTTTTGCTTGCTGACTTTGTGAGACTAGCAGGAAGCACACGGCTTCCGAGGGACATGGTAGACATGGTGGTCCTTTGTTGCGGTGTATGCTCAGGCTGTACTCGTAGAGATTGGGTATGCGCGTTGCCACCCGATGAGTATACCTTGACGGCAACGGTAGTTTGGCAGTTAGAAGGTTGTGGCAGATGACGTTGGGTGATTCGGCGGTTACCTCACGGGGTGGTTAGTCAGGACAAAATAAAGGATAGTTATCCTCGGGTAACTGTCATCGATAATCAATGGGATGCGGAAAGACTAGAGATAAACCTATTGACCATTGATCTTTCATTATCGAGACTTTCTTTGTGAGGCAAGCCAATATGGATGTATATTGTTTGTGTAACAACCCGGGTTTTCATGATCCTGAGTAACCGACATAAACTCAATGTCGAATATTCAAGCATCGGAAACACCGGATAGTCCATGAAAGAAATTAGAGGGTGAGAATAGATAAGTTAGAAACTTAGAATAGAAGAAGAAGAAGAAGAAGAAGAAGAACACACAATATCAGAGTAACACGAATCTCACAGCAGAACAAACAACATATAATAGATAACCTATCTTTGAAATAAAATCATTTTATGTATACAGTAACATTATCAAAGTACGACACTTACAACACAGCGGAATAAACAATAGCTATAAAATTATGAAGCCTCCTGCTCCAAGCTCTCCAAGTATATCTATAAAATCCTGACTACTTGACTGCCCATACAAATTTGGGCACCAAGAGTTTAGGGAAAACAAAACAAAAACTCTAGGTCAATCATGGGACTGGGGTGAGTAAAACAATTTAAAACAGTTTGAACAATTAAACGATATCTCATAAGACCACGCCGTAAAATGGAACGGGTTTTTACCTTTCAAGAATCCAAATCAATTTTTATATCAAAATTATGTTGATATTATAATAGTTCCTATCAACCAACCTAAATAATTATCTAGCAGAACGCTTTCATCTCACGTTCCACATACATAATATAAAATCAAAAACTGTGATTCCAACTGGCAAGGTATGGGAACACCTTTCGACAGTGTATCTCTAGAGAGGAAAACACCAGGTTCAACAAGAACATCTTGCAACCCAGGCTAAATATGACCGATCACTCATTTCGCTTGAGTGTACCGAATGTATTATCACCAACGGTTAGGATCAACAACCGTTTCCCAAAAGGGACAGCATCGAAATAGATTATAGAAGTAAATAGAATTTCTCTAGATCAGGTGACAATTCACTCTAATTGGTAGCTAACCACTTAGCCATGCGACCATTCCGATTTTATACTATTTCCAGTTGTGAGGCTAGAGGCCATAACGTATCCTTTACAAACCACATCTTCATTCACTTTGAATGTCACATCGTCATACCCGTTAAATCACAAATTGATTTCTCCAAACAGATCACGAGTAAACAGCTAAGAGAAACGAATTCCTCCGCTACCAAACGTAAATACGTTTGAAGAGATCAACTTACGCGATCTATTAAATATACTCCGTCAGACATTCTTCCATACGTACAGGTCGTCCTGGGACCGGACAGATCGAAGGTACTATTCTGTAAATCCATCTTAGGCAATTTTTACCTAGGATTTACTGAATAGCCCTTGCATAACTCCATCTTCAATTATCTTCATCATATTTGATTCGCAATGCTAATGCCATACGGAGTGGTTTTCAGATAATATATCTGATCCCGGTCTCTCCGTATTGACGACGGAAAAATGGTCAAAAACTTCGATAGTCGGTGAGTTAACTATCAATGAAAAACATGTATGCAAACAACAGTCATATTTCCAAATGGAAATCTTACCGAGCAAATCATCAATCAAAACCGATCCCCTTTAATTTAATCTGTCATTCAATTATCCATTTCCCTATTCCCGTTTCCACATATTCGTAAATTCTTATTTTCTAAATTTAGAAAATATACGTTATTAATCATTGGAAAATATTTCCATATGTACTCTCATTTCTATTTCTTTATATTAGAGAACATTTATGATTCTTATTTGGAAAACATTTCCAAAACTCCTTCATTGGATTTAAACAGATGTTTTAAATAAAACATTGCTATGCCAACTTAAACCATTACACTTATTAACTAAATTCACTGAACCAACCTTCACTATCGAAACTTAATTATTTCTTAGTTAAAAATGAAGTCAATCAAGTTGGGGTGTAACTACCTCTCAAACCTTAACCGAACAACATTTCTAACCTCGAAAATAGACAAAGTTCACCTTTTAAATCTTTAACAAAACTTCCTTACATAACTCTCGGATTCTATTTACGAATCCACTTCTTTTACACAAATCATTACTTTAACTATAGCGCAATAATCCCTACTTCTGAAATATTTAACTTCAAAATATAACTTTTATTCTTTAATTTAACTAAATAACTAATTAGACAATTTATAACTAAATAAATAAATCTTGATTAAAAATTAGAAAGTAAATAGTACTTTCTCGAAATCGATATAATCAAATTTCAACGTATAACTCTCTTTCGAATAAACTATATTCGATAACTCCTTTTGAATAAACTATATTTGATTAACACCTTTCGAATAAACTGTATTAGATTAACCCTTTTCGAATAAACTATATTCGATTAACTCCTTTCGAATAAACTGTATTCGATTAACTCCTTTCGAATAAACTGTGTTCGATAATCTCTCTTCGAATAACTATATTAGATTAACTCTTTTCGAATAAACTGTATTCGATAACTCTAATTTGATTAAGTCTAATCAATTGACTCTATTCAATTAACTCTAATCGATTAACTCTAATCGATTAACTCTATTCAATTAACTCTATCGATTAACTCTATTCAATTAACTCTGAACAATTAACTCTAATCGATTAACTCTATTTAATTAACTCTATTCAATTAACTCTAATCAATTAACTCTAATCAATTAACTCTATTTAATTAACTCTATTCTATTAACTCAAATCAATTAACTCTAATTGGTTAAATCTATTAAATTAACTCTAATCGATTAACTCTAATCAATTAACTCTAATCGATTAACTCTATTCGATTAACTCTATTCAATTAACTCTAATCGATTAACTCTATTTAATTAACTCTAATCAATTAACTCTAATTGATTAACTCTATGTAATTAACTGTATTATATAATCTATTAAGTTTGATTTCGTATTTAAAACCAAATACCCAAATCCAATTTCTTTTCATACTTCTAATTATAGAATTATTCATATAAAATCTCATTTTATTCTTCTAACACTTAAATCTCATTTAAATTTTCCTTTATATAATTCTATTTATTCTATATAAATCCTTTTATATAATTCTATTTATTCTATATAAATCGTTTTATATAATTCTATTCATTCTATATAAATATTTCATTTCCAATATTCACTTTGAAATTTTCCTTTTTACATTCCAGTATTTCATATGGTATTTACAATACGAATTAACATGACCAGTGTCATCATAATTAATCACAGATTATATATATCACAGCATATATCACAATATATGAAAAACAAACAGTATTATAAATACTGAGGAATCCAATTGGACCCCTCCAACCTGTTTCCCTGCACAACAGATATTAAACAACGTAATTAACATCGATTTCATTTCAATATGAAATATTTTGATAAACAGAATCAATATTTGATTAACGATTTATATATATATATATCATTATCTATAATTTCAACCAATACGTCAGCAATTCAACCAAACAATCAACACACAATAATCAATCATCATTTATCAATAATATACTATGATTTATAAAATTATAAACTGTACATAGTTAGTGAGATTTACTCACGTTGGTCGGTTATCGTTAAATAATGATAATTGTCGGTTGATTCAAACGGACAATTTATTTTGCTATAAATTGTAACGAGCTCTAATTCACTCCCGGTAAGTTCCAGGTGTAGCCCCCGTTCATACGATCCCAACGGATCATGTTTCTTCAATTTCGGTTAACATATGAACAGGATATTCAATTTAGAAGTTTGTATACAATTTTAAATCAAAATAAACTTGATTTATTTTTGAATTGGGCCTAACCCAATTATGTACCATCCCAACCATTCTTTAAAAAGCCCAGACCCGCGCGGAGAAAATATCTCTCCATCTTCCCCGTTTACTCTTCGATGCCTGCTCCATTTACATGGCCAAGCCGCATCCTCCTTTCGTCCTCCTCCATTCTACCACTGAAATCGAAATAAAAATCACCACCATTCATCTCTTCTTGATCTCTTCCATCCCATCACCGTTTTGCCAAACTCGAACTCGATTCTAGAACACGACTTTTGCCCTGCTACAGTACGACATCAACATACATTTGTGTCAATCTCCCTCAAATACTACAAAAACACTCGCCTCGACCCCATAATCCCAACGACTACCTTGCAATGACCCAACGATCACCCCAAAATCAATGAACTTGAACCCTAACTACAAAATACTAACGCTGTACATTTTTCCCAAATGAGAAACCCACGTTGAACTCAACAAAAAGCACATCAACTTGAAGATCTCCTCACAACAAATTCAAAAATATATGCTTTGCAATTTCTAGCAATTTATTTGAATTTGTTTCATTTTCTGTAAATCTCGAAGAAACGGTTTTCCTGGAGAATATGGTGGCGGAAATTTTCTGTTGACCGTGGAAGTAAATGACTTAGGGTTAGAGGTGTTAGGGTATTTATAGATAGTTTTCAATATTTTTATTGATTATTCTATTCAATTTTAATCAATCGTTATGTGTATTTATTGTTTAAAAATTCCTATGATCACGTAAAATATCCAAATTCGATAAAAATGGATATGCAGCTACAGTTCGACATTACGGACCCAACGAAACTTGTTTCGTCAAATTCCAAGTCTGTTTGCTCACACATCATATTTTTAAAGTCAAATTATCAATTGTTTTTCACATTAAAATTCTGTACGGCCACACACCAACTCCAAAAATCACGAAAATTTGAATCTAACAATAATTTAATATTCCAGATCCAACAAAATTAGTTTCGTCGAAAACGGAGGTTATTTGCAAAACTAGCTATTTTTAAAGATCTAAATAAACCCATTTAAATATTAATATATTTAAAAATAATTAAATTAAATATTTATAAATAAATATCATCGTATATATTCACAGTGGAATACCATATAGCTTCAGAATATTCCTATCTGAATTTCTAACTCGACATTTCAAATCCAGATTTAATCAGTATTCAATTTATATTGAAAATCCTTTTATAATATAAATAAATTGTTATAAATTATAAAGGAATTCCATAGCGACTTTTTGAAAATTTGATTTGATCATAACTCAAAATCTACAAAATGAAATCTAGATTTTTCTCTTCTACTAGAAAAATATCGTTCAACAGATCCGAACGTTTCTTGTTTCATAGAAATCCGATGTAAAATGGATTATGTATATTCGTTTGAAGTTCAAATCGCCAAATTACGAACTGCCGCGCAATTTCGAGCTCGATTATAATTATAATATAATTATACGTTCAACTGTCATTTATATAATATATTCGTTAATATAATTCAACTCTAAACTGAATTCTATATTCTAAATAATCCAAATCACACAATATTGTGAATTCTACTATTTCCGACGATTCTGGAATTTAAATATATTACTTAATTATTATATTAATTAAATATTCAATATTATTTAATTCTGGTCACTTTAAATTACCAAACCATCCTTTAAATAATTAAATAAATTATTTATTATCCATTAAAAATAGGGGTCGTTACATTTTCCTCCACTTAAAATAATTTCGTCCTCGAAATTGCTAAGTTAGAAAACAAACCATGTTAACTGGGTTAAAAATTATTTGTTTACTTTTTAACTTCAGTTTCAACTGAACCAATAAATTTCAATTAAAATATTAATTCATTTTTATTAAAAAAAAAATCCAAAAACCGTGAAATTTTTCTAACACCCTAAATTTTCAAAAAAATTCGTCTGCACCACCTTTTTACTGTTCAATCGGTACAACTACAACTCGCCTTTCTAGGCCTTCTCCAACCCAAAAGAAAATCAACAACCAAGCGGCTTGTCAAACAGGCTCATAAATCTCATGTTTATACAAAATATAAACTTGTACCTTTTTGTCGGGAATATCATTATATCATTTCCATGTGTTACCAATTCTGCATATACCAATGTCATCCCAATCTTTCGGTTATACCTAAGCTAACTTCTGTTCTTAACTCATATTCCATTTTTAATTTCAACTCTTAACTTACCGGTCCAATTTCATTTCGAATTATCTCTAATCCAGTCTAATTCGATATTTTCTATCTCAATTCATTTTCCACTTAACTGGTTTCAATTCAATTTCTATTTTTATTTGCTTTTACAAATTCTAATTTAATTTGTTTTAATTCAAACAACCTTTCCCAGGCAATTTTAAACAGTTTATCTTTTCTAAAACTAGATATCCCTTTCCAGGATTCAAAACAACTTTCTTTTCCAAAAAACAATTTAAACAACAAAATCTTTGTTAGTAATCCGTCACTTAGCAACTCGAAAATGAACACCGATGATGCAGCTGTCATCATCGGAATCTATTTTCTAGCGATCGAAGTTAGTTCAATACTATATCACTTTTAAAACAATTTCTAAACATTTCCATTTGAAATACATTTCAAAATACCATTTACAATGCTTTGTAAACATTTAAAATCTCCTAGGATTTTAAAATTCTCATATATTTAATTCAATTCCATTTACAAACACCTTCCCAAACCCCAGAGTTTTAAATTTCAATTCTAGTTTGAATTCACATTTAATTCATTTCGTAACACTTATACGAATTCTGATTGGTTATTTACATAACCATTTAATTTATAATCTTACTCGATTATATTAACAACCAATATATCCAATATATTATGATCATTCCAATATAAATCCTTTATATCAAAATATAATTTAGGTAAAATTATTTCGTTTACCCTCTTTTCAAAACATACTGTGTCGGTTCATCGTATTCAAGTGTTTATAAACCCCTACCGATATAGTGGATCAAACTGATCGACTAGAACTTATAAACAACTCAACCAATAAATCTCCACAACATAAAACAATTTGTATAAAATCAACAAATACGTTCACTCATATATATATATACACTCAACTTAATCTAGGGTATTACTAACCCTATCTCCACTGAGTCACGCCACAGAGCCAAGGTAATTACTTAACCTTCAGCTCTAATACCACTGTAATGACCCGGGTTTTCGCGATCCTGAGTGACCGACATAAACTCAATGTCGATTATTCAGGCATCAGAAACACTGGATAGTCTATGAAAAAATTTAGAGGGTGAGAATAGATAAGATAGAAACTTAGAATAGAAGAAGAAGAAGAACATACAACATCAGAGTAACACGAGTCTCACAACGGAACAAATAACATATAATAGATAACATATCTTTGAAATAAAATCAGTATATGTATACAGTAATATTATCAGAGTAATACACTTACAATACAGCGGAATAAACAATAGCTATATAATCCTGAAGCCTCCTGGTCTAAGCTCTCTAAGTATATCTGTAAAATCCTGACTACTTGACTGCCTATACAAATTTGGGCACCCAAGAGTTTAGGGAAAACAAAACAAAATAAACTCCGGGTCAGTGATGGGACTGGTGTGAGTAAAACAATTTAAAACAGTTTGAACAATTAAACGATATCTCATAAGACCACGCCGTAAAATGGAACGGTTTTATCCCTTTCCAGAATCCAAATCAATTTTTATGTCAACATTCTTTTGTTATTATAATAGTGTCTATCAACCACACTAAATAATCATCTAGCAGAACGCTTTCATCTCACGTTCCATATACATAATACAAATCAAAAACCGCAGGCGCTTATTGGTTAATGAATTCCGACTGGCAAGGTATGGGACCACCTTCCGATAGTGTATATCTAGAGAGGAATACACTAGGTTCAACAAGAACATCTTGCAACCCAGGCTAAACATGACCGGTCACTCATTTCGCTTGAATGTACCGAATTTATTATCTCCAACGGTTGGGATCAGCAACCGTTTCCCGAAAGGGACATCATCGAAATAGATTATAGAAGTAAATGGAATTTCTCTAGATCAGGTGACAATACACCCTAATTGGCAGCTAACCACTTAGCCATGTGACCTACAGATTTTATACCATTTCCGGTTGTGAGGCTAGAGGCTATAACGTATCCTTTACAAACCACATCTTCATTCACTTTGAATGTCACATCGACATACCCGCTAAATCACAAATTGATTTCTCCAAACATATCACGAGTAAACAGCTAAGAGAAACAAATTCCTCCGCTACCAAACGTAAATACGTTTGAAGAGATCAACTTACACGATCTATTAAGTATACTCCGTCAGACATTCTTCCATATAGGTCATCCTGGGATTGGACAGACCGAAGGTACTATTCTGTAAATCCATCTTGGGCAATTTCTACCTAGGATTTACTGAATATCCCTTGCATAACTCCATCTTCATTTATCTTCATCATATTTGATTCGCAACGCTAATGCCATACGGAGTGGTTTTCAGATAATATATTTGATCCTAGTCTCTCCATATTGGCGATGGAAAAATGGTCAAAAACTTTGATAGTCGGTGAGTTAACTATCAATGAAAAACATGTGTGCAAACAACAGTCATATTTCCAAATGGAAATCTTACCGAGCAAATCATCAATCAACACCGATCCCCTTTAATTTAATATGTCATTCAATTATCCATTTCCCTATTCCCGTTTCCATATATTCGTAAATTCTTATTTTCTAAATTTAGAAAATATGCATTATTAATCATTGGAAAATATTTCCATATGTACTCTCATTTCTATTTCTTTATATTAGAAAACATTATTTATTCTTATTTGGAAAACATTTCCAAAACTCCTTCATTGGATTTAAACAGATGTTTTAAATAAAACATTGCTATGCCAACTTAAACCATTACACTTATTAACTAAATTCACTAAACCAACCTTCACTATCGAACCTTATTCATTTCTTAGTTAAAAATGAAGTCAATCAAGTTGGGGTGTAACTACGTCTCAGGCCTTAACTGAACAACATTTCTAACCTCAAAAATAGACAAAGTTCACCTTTTAAATCTGTAATAAAACTTCCTTACGTAACTCTCGAATTCTATTTACGAATCCACTTCTTTTACATAAATCATTGATTATAACTATAGCGTAATAATCCCTACTTCAGAAATATCTAACTTCAAAATATAACTTTTATTGATTAATTTAACTAAATAACTAATTAGACAATTTATAACTAATAAATAAATATTGATTAAAAATCAGAAAGTAAATAGTACTTTCTCGAAATCGATATAATAGAATATCAATGTATAATTGTCTTTCGAATAAACTATATTCGATAACTCCTTTTGAATAAACTATATTCGATTAACACCTTTCGAATAAACTGTATTTGATTAACTCCTTTCGAATAAACTATATTCGATTAACTCCTTTCGAATAAACTATATTCGATTAAATCCTTTCAAATAAACTGTATTCGATAATCTCTCTTCGAATAACTATATTCGATTAACTCTTTTCGAATAAACTATATTCGATAACTCTAATTCGATTGACTCTAATCAATTAACTCTATTCAATTAACTCTAATCAATTAACTCTATTCAATTAACTCTAATCGACTAACTCTATTCAATTAACTCTATCGATTAACTTTATTCATTTAGCTCTAATCGAGTAACTCTATTTAATTAACTCTATTCAATTAGATCTAATCAGTTAACTCTAATCGATTAACTCTATTTAATTAACTCTGTTCAATTAACTCAAATCAATTAACTCTAATCAATTAACTCTAATCAATTAACTCTAATCGATTAACTCTAATCAATTAACTCTAATCGATTAACTCTATTGGATTAACTCTATTCAATTAACTCTATTTAATTAACTCTAATCAGTTAACTCTATTTAATTAACTCTAATTAATTAACTTTAATCGATTAACTTTATTTAATTAACTGTATTATATAATACATTAAGTTTGATTTCATATTTAAAACCAAATATCCAAATCCAATTGCTTTTCATACTTCTAATTACAGATTTATCCATATAAAATTTCATTTTATTCTTCTAACACTTAAATCTCATTTAAAATTCCCTTTATATAATTCTATTTATCCTATATAAATCCTTTTATATAATTCTATTTATTCTATATAAATCCTTTTATACTATATAAATATTCCATTTTCAATGTTCGCTTTGAAAATTTCCTTTTTCCAGTATTTCATATGGTATTTACAATACCAATTAACATGAGCAGTATCATCATAATCAATCACAGATTATATATCACAGCATATATCACAATATATGAAAAACAAACAGTATTATAAATATTGAGGAATCCAGTTGGATCCCTCCAACCTGTTTCCCTGCATCACAGATATTAAACAACATAATTAACATCGGTTTCATTTCAATATGAAATATTCTGATAGACAGAATCAATATTTGATTAACGATTTATATATATTTATATCGTTACCTATAATTTTAACGAATACATCAGCAATTCAACCAAACATTCAACACATAGCAATCAATCATCATTTATCAATAATATATTATATTTATAAAAATATAAACTGTACAGAGTTAGTGAGATTTACTCACATTGGTCGGTTATCGTTAAATAACGATAACTGTCGGATGATTCAGACGGACAATTTATTTTGCTATAAATTGTAACGAGCTCTAATTCACTTTCAGTCAGTTCCATGGTGTAGCCCCCGTCCATACGATCCCAACGGATCTTTTTTCGTCAATTTTGGTTAACATATGAATAAGATATTGTATACAATTTTAAGTCAAAATAAACTTGATTTATTTTAGAATTGGGCCTCACCCAATTATGTACCGGCCCAACCATTCTTTAAAAAGCCCAGACCCGCATGGAGAACATATCTCTCCATCCTCCTCGTTTACTCTTCGATGCCTGCTCCATTTACATAGCCAAGCTGCATCCTCCTTTCATCCAAACTCCTCCATTCTTCCACCGAAATCGAAATAAAAATCACCATCATTCATCTCTTCTCGATCTCTTCCATTCTATCACCGTTTTGCCAAACTTGAACTCGATTCCAGAACGCGACTTCCGCCCTGCTAAAGTACAGCATCGACATACATTTGCATTGATCTCCCTCAAATCCTACCAAAACACTCGCCTCGACCCATAATCCCAACGACTACCTTGCAATGACCCAACAATCACCCCAAAATCAATGAACTCGAACCCTAACTACAAAATACTAACGCTGATGTTTTTCCCAAATGAGAAACCCATGTCGAACTCAAAAAAAGCACATCAACTCGAAGATCTCCTCACAACAAATTCAAAAATATATGCTTTACAATTTCTAGCAATTTATTTGAATTTATTTCATTTTCTGTAAATCTCGAAGAAACTGTTTTCCTGGAGAATATGGTGGCGGAAATTTTCTGTTGACTGTGGAAGTAAATGACTTAGGGTTTAATATTTTTAAAGTCACACAACATATTTTTAAAGTCAGATTATCAAGTGTTTTTCACTTTAAAATTCCGTACGGCCACATACTGACTCCAAAAATCACGAAAATTGGAATCTAACAATAATTTAATATTTCGGATCCAACAAATTTAGTTTCGTCGAAAATGGAGGTTGTTTTCAAAACTGGCTATTTTTAAATCTTTAAATAAACCCATTTAAATATTAATATATTTAAAAATAATTAAATTAAATATTTATAAATAAATATCATCGTATATATTCACAGTGGAATACCATACAGCTTCAGAATATTCCTATCTGAATTTCTAACTCGACATTTCAAATCTAGGTTTAATCAATATTCAATTTATATTGAAAATCCTTTTATAATATAAATAAATCGTTATAAATTATGAAGGAATTCCATAGCGACTTTTCGAAATTTTGATTTGATCATAACTCAAAATTTACACAATGAAATCTCGATTTTTCTCTTTCATTAGAAAAATATCGTTCAACAGATCCGAATGTTTCTTGTTTCACAGAAATCTGATTTAAAATTGATTCTTATATTCGTTTAAAGTTCGAACCGCCAAATTACGAACTACAGCGCCATTTCGAGCTCGATTATAATTATAATATAATTATATGTTCAACTGTCGTTTGTATAATATATTCATTAATATAATTCACTCTGAAACACCCCACCTCCGTTAGGGTCACTCTCAAAGGGAATGCCCTAATTTTGGTGGAGGTTTATGGCGTATACACAAAGAGGGGAAGGTGAGCGCATGAACTTGCAATACGACGTTGGAAATACAAAATAGAAATTGGTGTACTTGCATAGTGGTAACATAGGTGACATGAATCATAGCATGTGAACTTGCATAGGTTTAACTACAACATGAACCTATATTCTTATTTAGGCATAATGTCAAACATAAGCATGTCATAAATACTTCTAGCATAAACATGGCATAATGTCAAACATAAGCATGGCATAAGTAAAGTTAAACTTGTTCACTAAATCATGGCATAAATATTTCTAACATGAAATCATGATTCTTACTTTAGTCATGTAAACTTGCAAAGAGGGATTTTTGAATCTAATCCTAACTATGTACCACATATGTCATCATATAATTCTTATAAACAAGATAGCCTTAACCATGGATTTTCAATTATGCCAAATATCATTCATAGCCTAGCCATATCCATAAGTTTGCAAATATGTTTTCTAGTACAAAAGCATGGCTTAATACATGATGCCTAATTCTCAACATAATTTCACATGAACTATAACCAAACTTGTTTTAATTACATATGAATATACATCATGATGGCCTAATAACAAAGCCCCAAACTTGCATGAATTTCAATCAACTACATGTAGCTTCAACATAGATTACAAAATTTGCGAAATATTCCAAACGTTTACTTGCATAGAACTACCGCATGTAGTTCTTTATAACATGAATAACATAATTCAAGAATATCCAAACGTATACAAATTGATAAGAACGCACAAGTATGAATTACTTTTTCTGCCACAATTCAAGCATACACATCAACACAATTGTTTATTCATACCAAAGTAATACTCTACTTACAATGGTTGCGGCGAATTCTCTAATTAAGAGATATGATTCCTTTGTTGAATTGATTGGCTTTAGGTTGCTTGAATTGCTTTAGGCTTTAGAACTTTCTTCCTAATTCCCTCTCTAGTTGGCGGCTATTCTTAGTCGTTCCTCAGCAACATGGCGGCTATGTTCTTAATTTGAATGAATAGATTAGGGTTTAGTCTAGGGTTGTTTATATAGAGGTTAGGAATTGATTAGGACCCTTGATGTTGCTTGGATTGATCATAGCCATTCATTAGATAGAGAGACCAATAAAAACCCGCCACCTAGCCCTAATGACAAAGTAGACCACAGAAATTCGACCAAACACAGACCTGGCCAGCCAGGTTGATTGGGCTCGACCAGGTCGACACCCCTGTCGACAGGGCTGTCGACAGCCCTGTCGACATGGGTAGCCCAGGTCGACAGCCCAGTCGACCTGGGTGGCCTAGGCGGGTGTTTATCCGCCCTGGCCCACTGGGCCCGATTTTTAATTATTTTATTCTGTTTGAATTTTAAATTTAATTCAAAACTTCCGAAGGCCATATCTTCTTCATACGGACTCCGTTTTTCGAAAACTCGGACTCTATTTCGCGTATTTTTCCGAGACGAACGCAATGGCGTATCCCGTTTCCCTTAGTTCTTTGATTTCAAATTAATTATACTTTAATTTGTTAATTTCACAGTTATATAATTTTCGGGGTGTTACATTCTCCCCCACTTAAAAGGATTTCGTCCCCGAAATCTTCAAGTGTAGGAAAATGTATATCCTAACATCCAATCATCCATCTACTCATCCATCAAACACGAGCATCCATTGTCCTTAAAAGATTTCTAATGCTTCATGATCATATGCGAAGTGTGTGTGTACATGTACTTATCTAATGCAAAATCAGGCGGTCTACTGATTCAGTTGACCTCCTTAATGCGAATTATGTAAGTGCCATGAATCCATTATGTATGCAAATTTTTTTTCCTATTCATGATTCTACATGAGTGCACAATCATTCAATACAAATGCAACATTCACATGACCACACATTAATGTTCAACCATATACGAATGCAAACATATATGCATATGCAATATGAAGTGACTGAGCCGATCTAAAACCTAGATTGTGTGTGTATATGCAACCACGAGCAACCACTAGCAATCACTTGCAACCACTTGCAACCATTCATACATAACATGTTTCAACTACATGTTTCCATCCAAAGGGTTTCTACCTAAAAGATACGGTCGAGGAAATATACCTAAAAAGATAGATAAAAGCGCAACTTAAGGAAAAGAAAGATCAAGGATGTACCCTCGAACAGAAAAGGGTAGGCAGTACGTATTCTAGCTTCAGTTTCCCAAGTCGCGTCTCCCTCGGCGTCGCTCCACTGAACTTTGACGAGCTTGACTTCGCGGTTGCATAGCTTCTTCACTTCCGTTCCTAAGATGCGGGTTGGAACTCTTCTTATGGTTGCTTCGCGTTCCACTTCGGCCTCTTCGAGGATATTTGGCTCAACCACTTCAGCTGACTCATGTAGACATTTTCGGAGATGTGAAACGTGAAAAACGTTGTGGACTCCAGCCAACTTCTAGGGTAGCTCTAATCTATAAGCCATTTTCCCAATTTTCTCGATAATAGGGAATGGCCCTACGAACCTTGGTGCTAGCTTTCCTGTGGTTCCAAAACGAACAACGTTCCTTAGCGGTGATACCTTGAGAAAAACTCTGTCTCCAACTTCAAATTCAAGGTCGGTCCTTCTCTTGTCGGCATAGGACTTTTGTCTGTCTTGGGCCGTCTTTATCCTTCTTCGTATTAAGTCTACTTTCTCTGAGGTCTCTCGGATCATGTCTGGTCCAAGTATGAGCTTATCCGTGGACTCCCACCAACAAGTGGGCGATCGGCACGGTCTTCCATATAAAGCTTCGAAGGGCGCCATCCCGATGGTTGCTTGATAGCTGTTGTTGTAGGCAAATTCCACCAAAGGAAGGTGGTCTTCCCATGTCCCTCCGAAGTCAAGGACGCATAGCCTTAAGAGGTCTTCCAAAACTCTATTCACTCTCTCTGTTTGGCCGTCGGTTTGGGGATGATAGGCCGTGCTCAAGCATAACTGCGTTCCTACTGCTTCTTGCAGACTCCGCCAAAACTCGCTGGTGAAGATGGGGTCTCGGTCACTAACAATGCTAGATGGTATTCCATGGAGTCGAACGATTTCCTTGAGGTAAAGTGATGCTAGGGATGAGGCAGTTCTCTTACTTTTGACAGGTAAAAAGTGGGCGCTTTTAGTAAGCCTATCCACTATTACCCAAATGCTAGTGTTGCCTCTCCTAGACCTAGGCAGCCCATCGATGAAGTCCATTGAGATGCTATCCCACTTCCACTGCGGGACCTCCAGAGGATGTAGCAGTCCGCCAGGCTTTTTCTGTTCCGCCTTAACCTGTTGGCACACCATACACTTAGAAACGAACTCTGCCACGTCCTTTTTCATGCCGTTCCAGAAGAAAGTCCTTTTTATGTCTTTGTACATTTTATCTCCGCCTGGGTGTATCGTCATCTTGGAATGATGCGCTTCCTCGAGAACCTTCTTTACTAAATCTTTCGTCTGTGGGACGCATAGTCTTCCGTCTCGTCTTAGTAAACCCTTATCGTCAATGGAGTATCTGTTGAGGTGACTTGAAGTCTCACCCCTAATTAGCCTATCAATTATTTCCACGAGCTGAGGGTCTTCGCGTTGTGATGCCCCTACTGAATCCACTAAAGTTGGGCGCACTTCGAGAGATGCAAGCAAGCCCGATACGAAATCGGAGGAGGGCCTAAAGTCGAAGCTGGCTATAAACTCTAGGCTTTGTATTTCAACAAACAACGGGCTTAGGGTCAATTTCTTTCGGCTCAACGCGTCTGCTACTACGTTGCCTTTGCCCGGAGTGTAGGAGATTTCGAAATCGTACGAGGCAAGAAACTCCATCCATCTTTGTTGCCTCAAGTTAAGATCTTTCTGCGAGAAAAGATATTTCAACGATTTATGGTCAGTGTAAAGTTCGAACTTCTCACCTAGGAGATAGTGTCGCCAAGACTTGAGTGCAAAGACGATGGCGGCTAACTCGAGATCGTGGGTTGGGTAGTTCTTTTCGTGCACCTTCAACTGCCTCCCGCCATAAGCTACTACCCTTCCTTCTTGCATTAAGACGGCGCCTAGCCCTGTCCCGCATGCATCCGTATAAACAGTGAACATCTTACTCCCATCTGGCAGCGTCAAAACTGGGGCTGTTGTGAGAGCCCTCTTCAGTCGTTGGAAAGCAAACTCGCAATCCAAATCCCAATTGAACACTAGATTCTTCTTAGTCAATTTCGTGAGCGGAGCTGAGATTTTCGCAAAATCCCTTATGAACTTTCGATAGAAACCCGCTAGTCCTAGAAAGCTTCGGACCTCAGTTGCATTCCTTGGTGTCTTCCAATCCTGTACCGCCACTACCTTCGCAGGGTCCACCGCTAACCCTTGTTTGGATACTATGTGCCCAAGGAACCTCACCTCTTCTCTCCAAAAGTGGCATTTGGAGAACTTGGCTTTTAGTTGATGGACTCGCAAAGTTTCCATGATTGCCCTTAAGTGTTGAGCATGTTCCTCTTCACTCTTTGAGAAGATAAGGATATCATCTACGAAGACCACTACGAATTTGTTGAGGAAATCTCTAAATACCCTACTCATCAGGTCCACGAAGTAAGAAGGTGCATTTGTCAAGCCGAAAGGCATGACAAGCCATTCAAAGAAGCCGTCTAGGGTTCTGAATGCCGTTTTATCGATGCTATCTTCAGCCACCCTTAGCTGATGAAAACCGGTCGCTAAATCGAGTTGGGAGAAAACAGACGCTCCTACAAGCTGGTCAAATAAATCGTCAATTCTAGGGAGAGGGTGCCTATTCTTTTTCGTTAGCTTGTTGAGCTCCCTATAGTCAACACATAGACGGAGTGAACCATCCGCCTTTGTAGCGAACACCACTGGAGCGCCCCATTCTGAAATGCTCCTCCTAATGAACCCCTTTTCTAGAAGCTCTTTAATCTGTTTACTGAGCTCTTTCCTTTCTCGTGGAGCCATATGTCTAACGGGCAACGCAACGGGCTTTGCATTATCTACAAGATATATGCGGAAGTCTATTTCCCGCTTCGGAGGCAAGCCCTTCACCTCTTCAAAGACATCCGGATATTCCCGGACCACTCTAACTGAATGCAAATTTTCAACAGAGGCATCTAGCGATTCAAGATAACTAAGCATAACCGCATGCGAGGGATTACAAGAAATTTCCAAAGTATTACCGAGCTGGGTTAGGAGCCTAACAACCCTTTTCTCACAATCAAGGATGGCCCCATTACTGGATAGCCAATCCATGCCCAAAATCAAACCATACCCCGAAAAGCCCAAAACAAAGGCACTACATTGAAATTCTACGCTTAGGATAGAAATTTTCAATTCCAAACAGATCATAGACAAATGAGCTGGGCCCCTAATTGGGTTTGAAACAATTAAGGGGTCCTCTACCATACTAGTTTTTAGGTGTAGAGATTCTACTAAAGCAGACGAGATAAAGGAGTGTGATGCGCCAGAATCAAATAAAGTGCGAACGGGGTGATCATAAAGATAAACTACACTTTCTACAGAAGTATTTATACCTCGCTGTTGCAGAGGTGGCGCTTCTAGCACATGAACCTGTGCCCCTGGGGTGGATCCAGCGCCCTGCCCCTGTCCTCGTTTCTTTGGGCAGTCCTTAGCCCTATGGCCTGTCTGACCGCATGAAAAGCACCCACCATTCTCCTTGGCCTTCTTTTTCCGGCAGTCCTTTACTAAGTGCCCCACTTTGCCACAGAAATTGCACTTCCTCTTCTCTTTGTTGCCTTTTCCGCCTTTCTTAAAGTCCGCCTTCTTAGGCTGCAAACCCTCTTTCTTCCCTTGAGAGCTTTCTGCCTTTGTCTCCTTCTTGCCCTTATCCTCCTCATTCAGCAATGCCATTTGCACCAATCTTTCATACGTGGCTCCCATGGGTATATGGGTCATGGCCAAACTGTGTAATGGCTCATTTAATCCTTTGACGAAACGGAGAGCCTTCTTGTGCGGGGTATTGACTAGGTCAAGCCCAAACCTAGCCAGCTCATCGAACTGATTCACATACTCTCTGACCGTCTTGTCCCTTGCTTAAGAAATAAGAATTTCTCCAACTGCAAACTTCTTTCCGCATCTGAGAGAAACTTGGTCTCAAACCTTGCCCTAAAGTCCTCCCATGTCTCCACTGGTCTTTCAGCATTAGTGACTTCCCACCAGTAGGAAGCCTCGCCCTTCAATAGCCATACCGCCAGTTGTATTTTCTGTCTATCCTCTACTTCAAAGATGATGAATAGGTCCTCCGTTTCTTTCAGCCAATTTCTAGCTGCCACGAAGGACTCAGTTCCATGAAAATCCCTTCCTCCCATAGCTTTAAAATCTTTACATATCTTAGCAAAATTGTTTCCCCGAGGAGGAGGAGGAAAAGGTGCCGCTGCAACTGGATGATTTCCTTCCGCTGGGGGAGGAGGAATGGTAGGACCTGGCTGAGTGGCCCTTGCTTCTAAGAACCGTCTAAACCAACCAGGTATTGGCACCCCTTCAGGCAAGTTAAGTTCTTGGGACATGCTGAAACAAAAAGGATAGATTCAAAACGAAGGATAAGAGATAGTACCTACGGCTTTGGGGAGTGGACTTTGCCTTTTTTAAAAATAAAATAATATTTTTCTTTTAAAAATGCTTCTTTAAATTTCCTTTTTGAAAATAAATTTTTCAAAACTTTTTATCTTATCTGGTAAACCTATGCTCTGATACCAAGTGAAACACCCCACCTCCGTTAGGGTCACTCTCAAAGGGAATGCCCTAATTTTGGTGGAGGTTTATGGTGTATACACAAAGAGGGGAAGGTGAGCGCATGAACTTGCAATACGACGTTGGAAATACAAAATAGAAATTGGTGTACTTGCATAGTGGTAACATAGGTGACATGAATCATAGCATGTGAACTTGCATAGGTTTAACTACAACATGAACCTATATTCTTATTTAGGCATAATGTCAAACATAAGCATGTCATAAATACTTCTAGCATAAACATGGCATAATGTCAAACATAAGCATGGCATAAGTAAAGTTAAACTTGTTCACTTAATCATGGCATAAATATTTCTAACATGAAATCATGATTCTTACTTTAGTCATGTAAACTTGCAAAGAGGGATTTTTGAATCTAATCCTAACTATGTACCACATATGTCATCATATAATTCTTATAAACAAGATAGCCTTAACCATGGATTTTCAATTATGCCAAATATCATTCATAGCCTAGCCATATCCATAAGTTTGCAAATAGGTTTTCTAGTACAAAAGCACGGCTTAATACATGATGCCTAATTCTCAACATAATTTCACATGAACTATAACCAAACTTGTTTTAATTACATACGAATATACATCATGATGGCCTAATAACAAAGCCCCAAACTTGCATGAATTTCAATCAACTACATACATGTAGCTTCAACATAGATTACAAAATTTGCGAAATATTCCAAACGTTTACTTGCATAGAACTACCGCATGTAGTTCTTTATAACATGAATAACATAATTCAAGAATATCCAAACGTATACAAATTGATAAGAACGCACAAGTATGAATTACTTTTACTGCCACAATTCAAGCATACACATCAACACAATTGTTTATTCATACCAAAGTAATACTCTACTTACAATGGTTGCGGCGAATTCTCTAATTAAGAGATATGATTCCTTTGTTGAATTGATTGGCTTTAGGTTGCTTGAATTGCTTTAGGCTTTAGAACTTTCTTCCTAATTCCCTCTCTAGTTGGCGGCTATTCTTAGTCGTTCCTCAGCAACATGGCGGCTATGTTCTTAATTTGAATGAATAGATTAGGGTTTAGTCTAGGGTTGTTTATATAGAGGTTAGGAATTGATTAGGACCCTTAATTTTGCTTGGATTGATCATAGCCATTCATTAGATAGAGAGACCAATAAAAACCCGCCACCTAGCCCTAATGACAAAGCAGACCACAGAAATTCGACCAAACACAGACCTGGCCAGCCAGGTTGACTGGGCTCGACCAGGTCGACACCCCTGTCGACAGGGCTGTCGACAGCCCTGTCGACATGGGTAGCCCAGGTCGACAGCCCAGTCGACCTGGGTGGCCTAGGCGGGTGTTTATCCGCGCTGGCCCACTGGGCCCGATTTTTAATTATTTTATTCTGTTTGAATTTTAAATTTAATTCAAAACTTCCGAAGGCCATATCTTCTTCATACGGACTCCGTTTTTCGAAAACTCGGACTCTATTTCGCGTATTTTTCCGAGACGAACGCAATGGCGTATCCCGTTTCCCTTAGTTCTTTGATTTCAAATTAATTATACTTTAATTTGTTAATTTCACAGTTATATAATTTTCGGGGTGTTACACACTCTAAACTGAATTATATATTCTAAATAATCCAATTCACACAATATTGTGAATTCTACTATTTCCGACTATTCTGGAATTTAAATATATTATTTAATTATTATATTAATTACATATTCAATATTATTAATTCTGGTCACTTTAAATTACCAAACCATCCTTTAAATAATTAAATAAATTATTTATTATCCGTTAAAAATACGGGTCATTACAGTTTGCTAGGGGCACGTCATTTAGCTCTTATTGTAGTCTTTCACTAGTTGAAGGAGGGGTCCAGGTGGGACCATAACCACTGTGAAAATGCAGACCATAGTTTGGATATTTGTACTTTAGGCCCTATGACATACACAGATATGGAAAAGTTCCTGGCCGAGTTACGTGCGTTGGATGCTGTCCTATTACGGGACTCAGGGTACAGTACACAAATATATGTGTGAGGGTCTAGGTACACGCACACTACATCGGGTGGTGTATCGTGGACGCTAGGCCATTACTCCGTGGTGAGACTTGATTTGACCAAGAGTTTGGATATGGTAGTCCTTACGCTTACATAGTATAGCGATGTTAGTTCTGTGCAGAATGTGGCGTATTAATATGAAGGTCGGTACGTCCTTTGGCGTAGGATGAGAGTTTCATACGCTTTCAAGATGTGATGTTAGAGACAGTGTGAGAAGGGTACCATGGGAAGTACCTTGATATTAGGGTTAGCTACATATATGCGCTATTAGGTTACTCTACTAGGAGGTAGATGGGTAAGACATGTGTGTGTAAAGTCTTAAGTGCTATTAACCCAAACTAACCCAATAAACAAGAAAATATAACTAAATGTTATATGCAAGGTTATTTTAGAGTGTGTAATTTAGTCCAGTCACCAGAACTTATGTTCTGACCCCCTCCTCATAATATACTCGTAGGTTAGGTTTATGACAGAGGTATGATGGCTTTGTGTAACAACCCGGAAAATCCGAGCCAATTTAAAATTTTTATTTTGGCAATTTTGATGAATTTTGAATATTTAAAATGAATTATTTTAAATAATAGCAATGAGAAATTTATTTGGAATGGAATTAGAACGTATATATTTATATAGATCGTCGTTAGAATATAAACATTTATTTTAATTATAAAAGGAATTGAAAATGGCGCGGTAGTTTGAAAATTCGATTTCAAATTTCAAATTTCAAATGAATGTACAGGATTCAAAATAAACTGGATTTTTGCAAAACCAAAAATATTAGGATCTATTTGAGAATATCCTTCCAACGAATCCGAAAAATTGAAATTTCATAGCGGGGATAAAAAGTTATGCCTAGTAGAAAATTCAGAATAATCGCTATGGAAATATAGCCCTTAAAAATGGAAATTTTGCAAACGACCTCCGTTTTCGACGAAACCACTTTTATTGGATCAGGGATGTCAAGTTATTGTTAGATTCCAAAATTCATAATTTTCTGATTCCATATGTGAGTGTGGCACAAGAAAACGTGTTTTGGCAGTTTTAGTCAATTTTAATCGACTGGAAAATGGCCTTTTTTCAAATGATCATCAAATTTGATGAAATTAATTTTGTTAGGACCGTATCATCAATACTAAGCTAGAAATAATTTTTCTGGAATTTTTAGAATTAGCATGCGGCCCCAGTAAATTAAAATGTACGTTCAAATTGAATATTAAATGAATATATATATATATATATATATTAAATTTGAATTAAAACGAATCGTAACAGCTGAGATGGCTTACAAAACATATCCCATTGTGTTCAAAATGGGGGTATTACGCTATAGATGATAGTCGTTGGGTTTGAAACGGAGTTCGAGATTAAAAGTCAACTTTTGGGTATTTTTTAATTATATATATATATATATATATATATTTATAAAGCCCCTCCCCTTTCCATCCTCACTCAGTTAAACCCCCCCCCCCCCAATTCAATAAAACCCGTTCTGCCCCCCAGCCGCCGCCTCCGTTAGTCGCGCTCCCAAGGGCGTCGCCATCACCGGAAAATCTCCCCCTCCTCCTCATCGTTGGAGCCTCCCCTGCTCCCTGTAAGTAAACCCAAGACCCCAAAATCGATGGAAATAAAAAAACGATATTTATATAGTTTACATCGAAGTAAAAATACAATCTTTATTTTGTTTACATCGAGATAAAGATATCGTTTTTATCGCATGTTTGAAATATTTTTATGAAAATAAAAATATGATATTTACCTTTATAGATTTGAAATAAAAATTCGATTTATATATATATGAAGTAGCAATAAAGTTTTGATTTTTATATATATGAAGTAGCAATAAAAATTCGATTTATATATATATGAAGTAGCGATAAAAATTACATTTTTATATATGAAGTAGCGATAAAAATTTGATTTTTATATATATGAAGTAGCGATAAAAATTCAATTTTTATATATATGAAGTAGCGACAAAAATATGAATTTTATTATATAAGGGGCGTTATAAAAATATGATTTTTAACTTATAAATCGTATGAAGCAGATTGCGTTGGAACTATGTTGAAGAACATACCGCAATGGAAAAGAATCAAATCCAAACCATTTAGAAATAAAACTGGCGGAGTGGATCCCTCAGTAAGAACTTCTCACTTTAATTTAATTTTCTAGTTAAAATATATACTAGGATGCAGACGGTGCTAAGTAGCACCCGATACCCGTTGTCCACAGACCATGGATGACTTGTTTGTTTGTTTGGTTATGTTGTGAAAATTGATTGTGTAATGGGGAATGAAATAAAATATTTTATAGTTAAAAATATAATTTCTAACGTGTATATGAATAAAATAAATATCCATAAACAAATCGAATGATTTGTTTATGTACACACATTTGACTGATATTGATTGGGACGATACATTTTACACATCGCCCAACTGCACAAATAAATCTGTGTTTGTTGTTTGAAAACCCCACATTGGTATTGGGATGATATTGGACATACACTAATCCCAATAGTTAGTGGTATGTCGATCGATTGATTGACAGGCTGTTATAAGCATTAAATATTTATATTTGATGCTTATGAAGTGTAGAATGCACTCGGGATGTTGGTTAATTGTTTATCATTGTTGTTATACACATGTATTGTATGAAAACCAAATAATCAACTCATATGGTAATTGACTGTGTTTGATTCCAGTTTAGAAGGAATGAATATTTTAAAATAACGATTATTTTAAAATAATGAATATTTTCAAATAATATTCAGTAAAAGAATCAAAATCAAAATTTGATATCCGATTTGGGGTGGACACGAATATATTTAAATATATGAAGCAGTGTTGATTAGATTGACGTCATTTTGACGTGAACGATATTTATATTGATTTTATTCATTTATGTAATGAATATCGAAAAGAAATTGATTTCAAAATCTAATGTTTTGAAAATGTTATCATTTATATATCGATGATATAGAATATTCAATTTTGATTAGAAATTGAATATGAAGCTGAAATCGTTTTGAAAATGAATTTAAAATGATTTATAAAATACATTTAGAAAGGTAATCGATGAAATATATATAATATATATATTATATATATAATGGCCTGAATAAAACGTGCCGCGCTGCGGTAGTTCGCGAATTTCGACCATTGACTTCGAATGGATATCACGGGAGATCCGATGGTCGGATTCTCCTGAAACCAGAACCGTTGGGTTCGTATCGAAAAGGGCTCTCTAACGAATATTAGAAATTAGAAATCTAACGGTTGGATTTGGAATTATGTCCAAATCAAGTTTGGAAAAGGTCGATGTAAGTGCAGTTTGATGGCCGTTTATGGAAATCGACTGTACGGGCCTTGATAAAATTATTAAAAATATCAATAATTAGTGTAAAATCATAAGAAGTGATTTGGAAAGAATTAGGAAGAAAAATTCCATATTTGAAAAGATAAAAATAGATTTTTATCGAAATGAACCAGTTTTGAACTATAATTATAATACAATTATTTTTTAAAATAAATAAATTGGTTTTGAAATGGCTTTAAAAATAACCTGAATTTCCAATATATAAATTGGAAATGGATTTGAATCGAAATCGTCTTTGGAATATTTCGATGTTGAATTTCGCGATTATACAGATATTATTATGGAAATATGAAAGATATATATATATATATATATATATCGTTATTTCCAATACGATATTTTGTTGATTGCAGAATTTGATATTGAATATAAGCTGATATATTTTTTATTCATAGCCTTGTATTTAATATCAAATTGGATTTTGGGTTTGTCGTGAATGGTATCTTTAACAATACTGTTCTTGAACCCAATGGAGTTAAGAAAATTAGAAACTGGCTGGAGATTAGTTAAGTTGAATGGTTTCTTGGGTATTGATCCGATGTTGGTTTCGGCCTTCAGGGTTAACACTTAAGTAATTGTTCTCTTACTAATTTACGGTTAGAGACTGATGGAATGTGAATTTGGTTTATCGTGAACGGTGTTTTAGCAACATTTGTTCTTTAACCCGATTTACAGTGAAATGGGATTTGGAATTTATAAATCTTTTGTTAAGATTTAAAGGAGATTTTCCAAAGTAAAGTTTTCCAATTTAACATATTAAATTGGAATTGAATGGAATTCGATTTGATAATAATCGAAGTGAACCTCTGTGGAGGAAGACTGTTAATACATATGGAATTTAAGAGGCGTTGTCGTTATTCCATTTATATTATTGGTCGGATATGGAAATTGATATCGATTATATATTGATTTGTTTTTCCGTGAAGATTCCATAATTAATGGAATGTGATTTTGGATGTCATGAATGGTATCTTTAGTAATACTATTCTAAGACCCAATGGAGTTAAGAAAATCAGAAACTAACTGGAGATTAGTTATGTTGAATGGTTTCCTGGGTATTGATCTGATGTTGGTTTCGGCCTTCGGGGTTAATACTTAGGGGATTGTTCACTTGCTACTTTATGGTTAGAGGCTAAAGAAATGGAATGTGATTTTGGGTTTGTCGTGAACCGTGTTTTAAATGACATTGGTTCTTTAACCCAGTTAAAGACAGGATATGATTTCCCAAGTTAAATAATCATTAATATTGATTTTTGGGAAGATTAAAACCAAGTGGAGTTTTAATGCATCTTTAATTATACTGAAATGATATCCAAAGGAAGATTAAAGAATAAATTTAAAGAATTTATCTTTAATAAAATTAATGGGAACCATTCCCAAAGTATAAGAATATTTGAATAAAGGAATATTCTGGATTAGAATGAGGCGTATGTTGTGTTTTTATAGCACTTATTTATTATGCATGCGAGTTATTCAGAAAGACCGGGTTTATCCCATTCTAAATAACTGATTCGATGGTATGTCGAGGATGAAGACGGTGGTTGAAGACCGGAGTTCTTCACATCGTTTGGATGATTATTGATGTCTTGATTGGGCTGTACACCCAAGGTGAGGTAACAAGTGGTGATCGTCCAGACGTACTTGGAGATCGATGGATATGCAAGGGCCTCTCCCCTGTATTGGACATATGGGGGAGGAATAAGGTGCCTCCGGTTTCGTTCAGACCCAGAACGAACTTGTAAATGGATGTGTGTATGACATCGGATTTCATTCTGTGTAATTGATAGACATCGATTGCATAGCGTGGATGGCCTATGTGGAATGGTGAGATGCAAATGATCAAATCTTCTGTTGAAAAGTAGGGTCTTGTGGTTGATGATCAAAGCACGGCCTTTATGGCGTAGCTTTGTGTAGCGTTAATTCGCGAGACTCACACCCAACCGTGGACCAGAAACGGGAGAGGACATCTGGGAGGGCATGCATTTCCTTCTAGCTAGGAGTGGTTTCAGCGTTTTTCACGCCCTGGCATTTTACTTATGTGGATGATGGATAGGAGGCGCCTCAATTATATCGGTCGATCCGGGGCCGATGGAGTCATTTGGCTCATTTATGCCCCATAGGGCGAGGAAACGCAGTGTTCGGGGTTTTAATCCACATCGAGTGGACCGGCCCTGACGATCCAAGGGTCGCTCGAGCTCTGATCCTGAGGCTTGGGCTAGACGGTCTCGAAGCGATAAGGATGATCCCTTGCCTTGGTTCACAGATGGAAATCCAACTTCCAGTACGACATTTTGCGGTTTTAATTGTAAACCTATATATGGCGACATAGTGGTATGGGGAACTTATGCCGTCTATGATTGATACTTATGATTGAAATTGTTTTGACACTATACACTTATAGTAATAATAAAAGATGAAATTTCACCTACCAAGCATTTTTGGCTATTATAAGGTAAAAACTCTATCCTCCGGCTTGCGTTGCATTATGTGATAGGACCTGAGTCTTATAATAGCTTCATTGTTCTTTATTTAGAATTTCGTTGTTGTTTAATGCACTGGTATTCTGGGGAGGAAACACATTCCGTGTTATACGGCGTGGTCCCTGGATTTACCTAACTTTAAAATAAAGATTAATAACTGTTTTAGTTCTCACACCAGTCACATGACTGACCAGGAGTTTATTGTTTTAATCTAAACTCTGGGTGCCTCTATTTTCTGCACGAGCAGCTAGTAGTTTTGGTTTTGCAGATTTATATTCACAGGATTCTAATTTACAACTGAAGCGGTATCCGGAAAGCTCTGTATCCGTGTATTACTTTCAGTTGTGTTTTGTATTATTTTTCCACTGCTTTGTATTTAAATGTAATTTAAATCTCTGATATTTAGTAAATGTGTATTATGTAATTCATACTCTATTCTTGTATTCTGATGAAATTATTGCAATAAGCAATGAAATGTTCTTCTGTTTTTGTTCTGATTTGTCGTGTTCTCAACTCAATCCGTGCCTTCCTTCACAGGGAAGTTCGGGTCCTCTCAGTTTGGTATTAGATCTTTGGTTTACAGAGTTTGGAGAATAAGACACATTAGAACCATACGAAAGAATTTATCAGAGATTGGACTAGTAATATCCAATGAGAGTGACTCGTTAGAGATAGGATCAGTAGTATCCTAGAACGAGTGTGAAGGGTATTATTTTAAACCAGTTATACGTATTTAAATATTTATTTGTATTGAATTTGGATAATCCAATATATAAAGATTTTGCATATACGCCTTGCAAATGTATATTTGAAGTTTTAATATACTGGATAGATATAAAATCACACTCTAGTCGCCCGGAGATGATTCTGATAATTGAAGCTTTATCATTAGAATTTGTGTTCGAGTTTCGAAAGTGGGATTTTTATATATTTCCAATTGACTAGTGTGAGAACCAAAACTAGATAGGGCTTATTGTTGTGATTTGGCATCAAAAATCCGATTTTTGGAATATGTATTAAAGTTATGAGTTTGAAACATTAATTCATTAATTGATTGATGGTTGTGTTGTATGATTATTCCTTTAAACCATTATGTGAATGTAGGGTAAATTTAGGCCAAATTGTACCAAATATTGAACTGTATTGAAAAATGGTTGCAATTGCATGCATGTACATATATATATGTGTGTGAATAGATTATTGCAAGGAGGCTAGAGCAGAGGAATAAAATTGTTTGCCCAACAAATAGGTACATGTTTATTGTATTTCTTTGGGTTTGGATGATTTTATGAGCCAATTAGCTAGCCGCTTGGCTGTTTATTTTTCTTTTTGGATTGGAAAGGCCTGTATGGCAATTTCGGGATTTTCCCGGTGCTCCTGTGCAGGGGAGGTTATGGCAAAAAATTTCGAAAATTTAGGGTGCTAGCCAAATTTTTGAAAATTTGAAAAAGTTCTTAGAAACTGAAAATTTGAAGAACTTAAGCCATAATGAAAATAATGGAAGTTAAAGTTGGTTTGTAAAACAACTTTCAGCTTCATTCCTTTTCGGGGATGAAAAGATTTTAAGTGGGGGAGATTGTAACAACCCGGAAAATCCGAGCCAATTTAAAATTTTTATTTTGGCAATTTTGATTAATTTTGAATATTTAAAATGAATTATTTTAAATAATAGTGGTGAGAAATTTATTTGGAATAGAATTAGAACGTATATATTTATATAGATCATCGTTAGAATATAAACATTTATTTTAATTATAAAAGAAATTGAAAATGGCGCGGTAGTTTGAAAATTCGATTTCAAATTTCAAATGAGTGTATAGGATTCAAAATAAACCATATTTTGGCGAAACAAAAAATATTAGAATCTATTTGAGAATATCTTTCCAACGAATCCGAAAAATTGAAATTTCATAGCGGGGATAAAAAGTTATGCCCATTAGAAAATTCAGAATAGTCACTATGGAAATATAGCCCTTAAAAATGGAAATTTTGCAAATGACCTCTGATTTTGACGAAACCACTTTTGTTGGATCTGGGATGTTAAGTTATTGCTAGATTCCAAAATTCATAATTTTATGAGTCAATATGTGAGCGTGGCACAAGAAAACGTGTTTTGGCAGTTTTAGTCAATTTTAATCGACTGGAAAATGGCCGTTTTTCAAATGGTCTTCAAATTTGACGAAATTAGTTTTGTTAGGACCATATCGTCAATACGAAGTTAGAAATAATTTTTCTGGAATTTTTAGAATCAATATGTGGCCCCGGTAAATTAAAATGCACATTCAAATTGAATATTAAATGAATATATATATTTAATTTGAATTAAAACTGATCATAACAGCCGAGATGGCTTACAAAACATATTCCATTGTGTTCGGAATGGGGGTATTACGCTAGGGACGATAGTCGTTGGGTTTGAAATGAAGTTTGAGATTAAAATTCAACTTTTGGGTATTATTTAATTAAACATATATATTTATTTATAAAGCCCCTCCCCTTCCCATCCTCACTCAGTTAAACCCGCACCTCCCCCCCAATTCAATAAAACCCGTCGTGCCCCAAGCCCTAGCCGCCGCCTCCATCAGTCGCGCCCCCAAGGGCATCGCCATCGCCGGAAAATCTCCCCCTCCTCCTCATCGTCAGAGCCTCCCCGCTCCCTGTAATTAAACCCAAGACCCCCAAAATCGATTGAAACCACCGCGCCTGTAACGACCCAGAGATTTTCGGCCTCGAAAATCAACATAAATACCCTTACCATAACTCATGTCGATCCTCCAAGCACCGAAAACACATGACATTATTAGAGAGAATTTAGAGGGTGAGATAAGAAAGAAAGAAATATTAGAATAGAAGAAGAAGAACCAACACAGAGTCTCACATCGCAGCGGAACAAAATATAATACAGAAAATAATCTTTATTGAGAGCTTTCGAAAATACTTACAATATCAGAGTACACACACATCTGGACAGTTTTGATAATCTGTCCCCATCTATATATAATCACACAGCGGAATATCATTCATCTGAACATCTTCAGCTCGTCTCTGGACTTCTCAGTACCTGATAACCTGAACCTGCACACCTCGGTCTAACCCGAGCATTTACAAAACACCGGGTCAGTCTGGTGGACCAGAGTGAGAAAAACTCGCACAGCATTTAGGGTATCACACAACTTGATTTTAAAGTTAAAATCCTTTCGAAAGAAAAAGATAATCGTAAGACTGATCCACACATAAACACGGATGGTTTTTATATTACGATAACCCAAAACAGTTTTCGAAATCAATATCTTTTCTGATATTATACTAGTGTCTAAATACAAGTTAATATCAATCTAGCGGAACGCTTGCATCTCACGCTCCACGTATATATATACAAACAAAACCATAGGCACTTATTGGAAATTGGATTCCGACCTTGACAAGGTATGGGACCACCTGCCGCTCGTGTATCTCTAGAGGCGAATACACTGGGTTCAACAAGAACGTCTTGCAACCCGGCCCTCACATAACCGACCACTCATTTCGCTTGAGTGTATCGAATGTATATCACCAACGGTTGGACTCAAACCACCGTTCCCGAATGGGCAGAATCGATAGAATAAGAAACAAAAGGAGTTTCTCTAGATAGTTGATTATACACCCTAATGGGAGCGACCCACATAGCCACGTTGCCTGCCCGATTTTTGTCATTTCCCGGCTGTGAGGCTTGAGGTTAAAATACTTTGAACACCTGGCCACCATTCACTTTTAATGCTACATCGTCAGATCCGCCAGGTATCACTAAATACTGATTTCCACAAAAATACTCTGAGTGTTAAGCTAAAGAAGGTGTCCAGTCTTCTCTGCCACCAACAGAGATACGTTTGTATAAAATCAATATACGTAATCCCTTTAGAAATACTTTGTCAGACACTCGTCCATGCAAGTCACCCAGGAACGGGATGAACCGAAGGTACTCTCCTACTACATCCAATATAGGAATCACCCCATGGATCAGTAGCGATTGTCCTTGCAATCCACAGTTTCAACCACGACAGAACCCCAGTATATCTCCGGGTCGAATCAGAGATTGTAAGTGGTTCTTCCGCTTCATGAAGGTTAATGGTCTTCGCATGCTCCATCTCGATCGTCGCTTGATCTCTTCTTTATATTCGAATTTGTTGGTTGGGATGGTTTTCGAATATATATTCGATCCCGGTCTTTCCATACCAACAATCGTAAAGGTCAAACTTGATAGTCGGTTATTTAACTATCAAGTAAACATCCATGAAATCATAAAAATAGATTTACTGGTTTGGTTCTCAACATCACTTGGCTTTTAAAATTAGTCGCCCAAATTCCCTTTTTAATTCTGTTACTAGGGAAAATATAATTTCATATCATTTCCTTTACCTTGGAAATCTTATCCCACATTCTTGACATTACCAACTAGTATCGTTCTTAGATAGTCCCGAAGTCGTTCAAGTTGGGGTATTTTAATTACCTCTTAGACCTTGATCAACAACGTTCTTATCTTTAGATAAATACGAGTTATAATTCAAGAACCGATATTCAATTTAATATCAAAACACATCCCACTATTTAAAATATCGCTTTGCAGTACTCTTTATCTTTTGGGAATTTCTCTTTAAATATCATTAATATCACTTAAGATGTTACTTGAATAATTCCTTACTAAACATTACTTTATTTACTCTCGACTTTCCAAATGCTCCGTTTCTCAAAATTGAATTATAAATCCTATTTCCAACTTTGTTTACCAAGCTCAAATCAGATCCCTTTTACCAATTCCCTTTTCTTTCAGGTAATTCCCTCTTAAATCCATTGGTTTAACTTAAATACCATTTTTAGTATTTCCAATTTAAAAACAACACTTTAATCTCAACTTTCCCCTTTAAAACTACGTTTCAAAATCTCAGGTTTCATAACTCCCTTATATCTCCATCTCTCAAACAGTTACTTACTTAAATATATTTTATTTAAGAAGAAATTAATTAAACTAACCAAATAATTTACTTTTACATTTATTATTGTAAAATCATCTAGATGTTTTATTTAAAAATAAATAAAAAAATCTTTTTTGTCAAATCTTCTTAAACTTAACTAACTATTCGTTAAGTGATTATATTTTTGGTCACTAACGATAAACTAATCAAAAGTCAACTTAGTTAAGACGATCAACTTGGTCAATTCAAAACACGATAAATTCTTTAATCAACTCTAGTTATTTAATTAAAAATATAATTAATTTAAATAACTTTATTTAACTGTTCATTTTGACCTGATTAATCAAGTGCTTAATCACTAGGTTATTTCTTGCTCATTCGTTAATAACTCCATCAACATAAGAAATTTATTTTATAAACCATTTCATAATTTTCTTATAAACTTTAATTACTAAATAATTAATATTTTCCTTTTTAAATAACCTTTCAATGTAATAATTCTCAAAACCTCTTTCCGTTATAAAATATATTTATAACTTAAATATTATCGATCCACTGTCGATAACCCATATTTTAATAAATCGACTGATTTATAGACCAAGTGATGCCAATTACTCAACCTATACCACCCATCAGCATAAATGTTGAGATATATTTCAACGGTCACCAATGACCGATCATTTCTCTTTATTTGATTGATAGTTTCTATAATGATCATCAACCAATCAACAACCAATTCAAACAATTTCAAACACGTTTATAAACGTGGCCAATCAGGGGAATTTACTTCATTCGGGTCAAATCATAACGATTAGTGTTTTACTGAAATTAAACGACCATTTAATTTCAGAATTTGAATCAACAATAAATATATTTAACTAGCAAACAGTCAATCACTAACAATCAGAACACGCAAAATGAAAACCCAATTTATATAAAATATAAATGGGAAGGGCTGAGTGAGTTTAACTCACCTCGATTTGAATCTGTCGATCAGCAGTCTGTTTTAATCAAATTAAACTAACGTTTAATTTGAATAAAAATTCCAGTTACTTCAGATCCGGATTAGACCTGCTCCATCTCGAAGTATTTGTCTCCACGGTCCCAACGCAACCGACTGTGCGTAAATCTGGTAACGTGTGTTTGAGAAATCATTTAAACAAGCTTTATAAATAATTAAATTTTAAAACATGGTTTGTTTAAATGGGTTTTACCTTAAATTATCGGCCCATCAAGAAGAACCCAACCCGTCCCTTAAAAACCCTATCCCACCGATCCTTTGCTCATTAATCAACCGCCACAGATTCCGTTGTTCATGACCAAATTTTGAAACCCTAAGCCCCTTTTCACCTTCGACCGTAAATCATGGCGTCGCATCCTCCTTCTCGCACCCCTCCACTTCCATCGATCGGTCAGCCACCATCCTCAAATCCTTCGACTCCCTACCCAGACCACGACGAACCCCCAAACACCCAGATCCATTTCGGATTCAAGACGAGGCCTCCATTGCAAACAAAAATTATGCCAACACCAAAAGCTAAGTTTCCTTTACTTGATTTTAATTGTTGTAATGTATTTGATTTTCTTTTTTTCTCTAGTTTCGAATTTTGGATGAAAATTGGTTGAGTGAATCGGTGTATTTATAGTTGCGGTTTTGATCCTAGATGAGAACACTGTCCTGTATTGGCTATGAATTGTTATGTCAATCATTATTCGAATCTATAAAATTAGAATTTGGTTCGGATTATAGGAATTCAGATTGGTTTGAAATGGATTTGATCGAACTGGTTAGGTGATAGCTGTGAGCTATGTCTAGTTAACTTTCATCGGAGATTTTTAAGATGAACCATAGGTTTTATAGTGGATTTTTGTATCAGAAATTCACTGTTCATATATGTGATCCTACTATTCGATAAAGATTTGAAAAATATGTATGTCAAGCCTTCTTAGCTGTTCATTGAATTGTGGGATTGATGTATGACTATACCTGTTTTCAAATTAGCAATGCATTGTCTTGTTATTATTCTTAGCTGCTCCTACCCCCTAACTCTTTAGCTGTTGTTAGACAATACATAGGATCTGCTGTATAGATTTACACAGATTTTGTTGTTCTTGGGTATTTATAGCTATTATAGCTATGAATTGTCTATTTTTCTTTAGCTATTTATTGGCTGTTATATGCTGATTTTCCTTCCTTTTCTTAGCTATTCATTTAGATTATCTTTGATGTATGAATGCACATACATACCTACTTTTACCAGCTACACATACGTACTGCCTACTTAGCTGTTAATATTTACTTTCTTTGTATTGAACTTGACAGTACAGATTTGATGATATCATCTATATTTGTTTCTTTTGCTTAGCTGTTCCCTTGTACTTTTCATTTTTCTTGCTGTTTTTTTTTCTTTTGCCGTGAAGATTTTATTATGAATTAGCTTTTAGTGCATTTTATGACACTTGAATGCCTAGTTCTAGAAATCAAAATGTGGTACATCCACTGTACATTGAACTTCTATGTTGAACCATTTCTAGTAAAGAAATAAGGTTCACAATGTCGAACCATTTCTTAACTTTTTGTTTTAAATAATTTTTCTCTTACTTTCATTTATTACTGTTCATTACTTATTATGAAATTACCCTTTTTAATGGGGTTCTTTTTGTTTTGCGGATCAAATCTGACAGATCCTCTAGTACTGGAAAGGGGAGACATAGCAGAAGTTGATTTCCAATATTGATTTTTTTTTCCTTTTTGTTTTTGTATTCGAGCATTTGTAAATGTATATATTTTTTCCTTCTTTGTAAAAATAATAATGTGCCTGATTCTTTTTGTACTTGGATTTGAATTTGATGTATGTATTTATGGCAGCATGGCCTTCTGCCCCCTTTCTTCTTTGTGTTTTGTATACAAAAATATGAATAAATTTATTCCTACAAGTCTGACCTTTAGTATGGTTTGAAGTCCATTTGAACCCGTATTTCAAACATGGCCAATTCCATTTAATCCACTAAATTTAATATTGATTCCTATATTCCTTTTTTTTATTTGGTTGTTAAGGAATCAATTTGTATCTGATGTGTGGTTATATATTATGTTAAGGTATCAACCCGTAAGTTGGTATCAACCACAGTCCATTCTATATTCCCCTTTTAAAATCTAAATAAATTTTAAACAGTTGAGTTAACGATAATTAATATCATCGTCTTTATTTAACCCAACCTCTTTAATTCCAAACAGTATAGAATTCTAAAACCCCAATATTCAAATTTTGGTGTTAAGTAAATATATATATATATATATTCGAACTCTATTATAATTAAATAAATTCGATTAAAAATCCATTATATTGCAAATATAATATATAAACAAATTTTAAATATTCGAATTTAAATGGCCAAAAATCTAGGACGTTACAGCGCCAGTCCTCCCCAGGCCCACCATCGATTGTCAAGTAGCACCCCCTCGACCTACCGCGTCTCCACGACCTCAGACCGCCCTCCTCCGACCATCCCTCCAACGGTGAAACCCCCCTCCCCCGAAAATGCAAAAGTGAGTATTTTATTATTTATTTAATTTTCTTTTCAGTTTTTACATAGATTAAAATTCGATTTTACGTATGTAGATTTAAAATAAAGGATGGATTTTTTGATTAGAAAAAGATTAGATTTTTGATATGATAAAGTTACGACTTTTATGGAAGTAAAAATACGATCTTTATATAGTTTACATCGAAGTAAAAATACGATCTTTATATTGTTAACATCGAGACAAAGTTATGGTTTTTATCGCACGTTTGAAATATTTTTATGAAAATAAAAATATGATTTTTATCTGTATAGATTTGAAATAAAAATTCGATTTTTATATATATGAAGTAGCGATAAAAATTCGATTTTTATATATATGAAGTAGCGATAAAAAATCGATTTTTATATATTTGAAGTAGCGATAAAAATTCGATTTTTATATATATATGAAGTAGCGATAAAAATTTGGTTTATATATATATGAATTAGCGATAAAAATATGAATTTTATTATATAAGGGGCGTTATAAAAATATGGTTTTTAACTTATAAATCGTATGAAGCAGATTGCGCTGGAACTATGTTAAAGAACACAACGCGATGGAAAAGTATCAAATCCAAACCATTCAGAAATAAAACTGGTGAAGTGGATCCCTCGGTGAGAACTTCTCAGTTTAATTTAATTTTCTCGTTAAAATACATACTAGGATGCAGACGGTGCTTAGTAACACCCAATACCCGTTGTCCACAGATCATGGGCGACTTGTTTGTTTGGTTATGTTGTGAAAATTGATTGTGTAATATGGAATGGAATAAAATATTTTATAGTTAAAAATATAATTTATAACGTGTATATGAATAAAATAAATATCCATAAAAAAATCAGTTGATTTGTTTATGTACACACATTTGATTGATATTGATTGGGACGATAAATTTTACAAATCGCCCAACTGCATAAATAAATCTATGTTTGTTGTTTGAAAACTCCACACGGGTATTAGGATGATATTGGACATACACTAATCCCAATAATTAGTTGTATGTCGATCGATTGATTGACAGGCTGTTATAAGCATTAACTATTTATATTTGATGCTTATGCAGTGTAGAATGCACATTGGATGTTGGTTGATTGTTTATCATTATTGTTATACATATGTATTGTATGAAAACCATATAATCAAATCTTATGGTAATTGACTGTGTCTGATTCCAGTTCAGAAGGAATGAATATTTTCAAATAATATTTAGTAAAAGAATCAAAATTTGATTTTGATATCCGATTTGGGATGGACACGAATATATTTAAATATATGAAGCCGTGTTGATTAGATTGACGCCATTTTGACATGAACGATATTTGTATCGATTTTATTCATTTATATAATGAATATCGAAAAGAAATTGATTTCAAAATTTAATGTTTTGAAAATATTATCATTTATATATCGATGATATGGAATATTCAATTTTGATTAGAAATTGAATATGAAGCTGAAATCATTTTGAAAATGAATTTATAACGATTTATAAAATACGTTTAGAAAAGTAATCGACGAAATATATAATATATATATATATATATATATTATATAATATATATATATATATTATATAATGGCATGAATAGAACGCGCCGCGCTGCGGTAGTTCGCGAATTTCGACCATTGACTTCGAATGGATATTACGGGAGATCCGACCGTCGGATTCTCCTGAAACCAGAACCATTGGGTTCGTATCGAAAAGAGATTTCTAAAAAATATTAGAAATTAGAAATCTAACGGTTGGATTTGGAATTATGTCCAAATCAAATTTGGAAAAGGTCGATGTAAGTGCAGTTCGATGGACATTTATGGAAATCGACTATACGAGCCTTGATAAAATTATTAAAAATATCAATAATTAGTGTAAAATCATAAGAAGTGATTTGGAAAGAATTGGGATGAAAAAATCCATATTTGAAAAGATAAAAATAGATTTTTATCGAAATGAACCAGTTTTGAACTATAATTATAATACAATTATTTTTTAAAATAAATAAATTGGTTTTGAAATGGTTATAAAAATAACCTGAATTTCCAATATATAAATTGGAAATGGATTTGAATCGAAATCGTCTTCGGAATATTTCGATGTTGAGTTTCGTGATTATACAGATATTATTACGGAAATTTGAAAGATATATATATCGTTATTTCCAATACGATATTTGTTGATTGCAGAATTTGATATTGAATATAAGGTGATATATTTTCTATTCAGAGCCTTGTATTTAATATCAAATTGGATTTTGGGTTTGTCGTGAATGGTATCTTTAACAATAGTGTTCTTGAACCCAATGGAGTTAAGAAAATTAGAAACTGACTGGAGATTAAGTTGAATGGTTTCTTGGGTATTGATCCGATGTTGGTTTCGGCCTTCGGGGTTAACACTTAGGTAATTGTTCTCTTACTAATTTACGGTTAGAGACTGATGGAACGTGAATTGGGTTTATCTTGAACTTTGTTTTAGCGACATTTGTTCTTTAACTCGATTTACAATGAAACGAGATTTGGAATTTATAAATCTTTTGTTAAGATTTAAAGGAGATTTTCCAAAGTAAAGTTTTCCAATTTAACATATTAAATTGGAATGGAATGGAATTCGATTTGATAATAATCGAAGTGAACTTCTGTGGAGGAAGACTGTTAATACATATGGAATTTAAGAGGCGTTGCCGTTATTCCATTTATATTATTGGTCGGATATGGAAATTGATATCGATTATATATTGATTTGTTTTTCTGTGATGATTCCATAATTAATGGGATGTGATTTGGGATGTCATGAATGGTATCTTTAATAATACTATTCTTAGACCCAATGGAGTTAAGAATATCAGAAACTAACTGGAGATTAGTTAAGTTGAATGGTTTCCTGTGTATTGATTTGATGTTGGTTTCGGCCTTCGGGGTTAATACTTAGGGGATTGTTCACTTTCTACTTTATGGTTAGAGGCTGAAGAAATGGAATGTGATTTTGGGTTTATCGTGAACCGTGTTTTAAATGACATTGGTTCTTTAACCCAGTTAAAGACAGAATATGATTTCCCAAGTTAAACAATCATTAATATTGGTTTATGGGAAGATTAAAACCAAATGGAGTTTTAATGCACCTTTAATTAGATTGAAATGATATCCAAAGGAAGATTAAAGAATAAATTTAAAGAATTTATCTTTGATAAAATTAATGGGAACCTTTCCCAAAGTATAAGAATATTTGAATAAAGGAATATTCTGGATTGGAATGAGGCGTATGTTGTGTTTTTATAGCACTTGTTTATTATATACACGAGTTGTTCAGAAAGACCGGGTTTATCCCATTCTGAATAACTGATTCGACGGTATGTCGAGGATGAAGACGGTGGTTGAAGACCGGAGGTCTTCACATCATTTGGATGATTACTGATGTCTTGATTGGGCTGTACACCCAAGGCGAGGTAATAAGTGGTGATCGTCCAGATGTACTTGGAGATCGACGGATATGCGAGAGCCTCTCCCCTGTATTGGACATATGGGGGAGGAATAAGATGCCTCCGGTTTTGTTTAGACCCAGAACAAACTTGTGAATGGATGTGTGTCTGACATCGGATTTCATTCTGTGTAATTGATAGACATCGGTTGCATAGCATGGATGGCCTATGTGGAATGGTGAGATGCAAATGAACAAGGCTTCTGTTGAAAAGCAGGGTCTTGTGGTTGATGATCAAAGCACGGCCTTTGTGTCATAGCTTTGTGTAGCGTTAATTCGCGAGCCTCACACCCCGGCGTGGACCAGAAACGGGAGAGGACATCAGGGAGGGCATGCGTTTCCTTCTAGCTAGGAGTGGTGTCAGCGTTTTGCACGCCCTGGAATTTTACTTATGTGGATGATGGATAAGAGGTGCCTCAGTTATATCGGTCTGTCCGGGGCCGATGGAGTCATTTGGCTCATTTAGGCCCCATAGGGCGGGGAAACGCAGTGTTCAGGGATTTTAATCCACATCGAGTGGACCAGCCCTGACGATCCAAGGGTCACTCGAGCTCTGATCCTGAGGCTCGGGCTAGACAGTCTCGAAGCGGTAAGGATGATCCCTTGCCTTGGTTCACAGATGGAAATCCAACTTCCAATACGACATTTTGCGGTTTTAATTGTAAACCTATATATGGCAACATAGTGGTATGGGTAACTTATGTCGTCTATGATTGATACTTATGATTGAAATTGTTTTGACACTATACACTTATAGTAATAGTAAAAGATGAAATTTCACCTACCAAGCATTTTGGCTATTATAAGGTAAAAACTCTATCCTCCGGCTTGCGTTGCATTGTGTGATGGGACCTGAGTCTTATAATAGCTTCATTGTTCTTTATTTAGCATTGCGTTGTTGATTTATGCACTGGTATTATGGGGAGGAAACCCGTTCCGTGTTATACGGCATAGTCCCTGTATTTACCTAACTTTAAAATAAAAATTAATAACTGTTTTAGTTCTCACACCATTCACATGACTGACCTGGAGTTTATTGTTTTAACCTAAACTCTGGGTGCCCCTATTTTCCGCATGGGCAACTAGTAGTTTTGGTTTTGCGGATTTATATTCACAGGATCCTGATTTATAGCTGAATCAATATCCGGAAAGCTCTGTATCCATGTTTTACTTTCAGTTGTGTTTTTTATCATTTTTCCGCTCCTATGTATTTAAACGTAATTTAAATCTATGATATTTAGTAAATGTGTATTATGCAATTCATACTCTGTATATTCTTGTATTCTAATGAAATTATTGCAATAAGCAATGAAATGTTCTTCTGTTTGTGTTCTGATTTGTCGTGTTCTCAACTCAATCCGTGCCTTCCTTCATGGGGAAGTTCGGGTCCTCTCACTTTGGATACTGGTTAGCAGTACTATTACATTGGTAAGGCTATATTTGATTATATTATATTTTATTTCATTCCGCTGTTAGATGTTTTCTGAGCTGTGATGTATTTTATATTTCTATCTTTTCTATAGGATACCAAAAAAGTCCGCTCGGGTTTCGGTAGATTGGGATTTAAAAAAAAAAATTGGTCTATTGGAATTCTGGTTGTTACATTGCCAGTGATGAATCAGTTAGAATATATAGGGTTAATTGTAACGACCCGCCCCGCACCAGCCTGCATTTCCTCCGAAAGTGCGCTGTACACATGCCCGACTAGCACGGGATGGTCGTCAGAAGAAAGGAAAGAAGAGAATTAACTAACAAGAAACCTGTAGAATGTCTCACAGCGCATGGAGTAAAATATAATAATAATAACATACTTGACATAAAACAGGGGAGACAGTGTATAAGCTGATAACTAAAACCAACATCAACATCAGAGCAGCGGAAATCCAAATACAGCTTATTACAACTTTTCAAATTTACTGTCTCTAAACAAAAGAAAGCTAAAGTAGAAGATGCACCACTAATGCCCAAGCAGTGATCTTCAACAACACAGGGAGAATACTATATATATATTACGTGGAAGCCTCCTGCTCGTCTCCGGATCATCTACCCGTGCATCACCAGCTAACCTGTCTCTAGTCTGCTCGTGTGAGCACCCAGAGTAGTAAGAGGAGACATAAACCTCTGGGTCAGACATAAAGCCTGGTATGAGCGGTAAGCATCTAAACAGAACAATAACAGGTATACTAAACCATACCTGAACCTGGACGTGCAACCAAAGAGTTAGTACCACATACCGTACAATACTCTAAGGTGCCATAATAAGTAGTGTAAGAATACGGGGGTGGGGTGTGCATGTCATAATGATAGCAAACAAATCATCCATAGCAACCATCCTCACATCTCTCACTCAGTGCGTAAAGCGTACGATGTCCACCACTGTCAATCACTAGACCCATCGAAGTAGTGACGGAGTTCAACTTGTACAACTACTGCTACTACCAAGCTTACCACATGGAGTCATGACCAAATCTTTACAAATGACCCCACTTCATTGGTCTATAACTCTTTAGTCATACCTAGGCCACTGCAGCCCTGAATCCGTTCACGTACCTCCCATACATAGTGATCCAAAGTCATAGACATCGACTGCCCCTTGGCACACGTCCCGCAGCAAAGCCCAATCATGAAGTGAACTCATCGGTTCCCAACTAGATCCTGAGCTCTAACTTCCCATATTGGAATACCTTTGCATCTCGGGTTATTGGTCAATACTGGGTCGGGTCGGGTTTCCCTCCTAGCCATCGGTTCGGGTCGGGTGTCCATTCTGAGTCGGGTCGGTGTGTTGTCCTCCCCTGTAGCGGTTCGGTTCGGGTTTCCAGCATTATGTCGGTTCGGGTCGGGTGTCCTCCTCCGGGTCGGGTCGGGTGCCATCTCCCTTCCAGTTCGTGCTTCCGCTCCGATCCACTCCCTCGTTCTTCATGTGCTCCGATCCGATCCCTCATTCTTCATCCGATCCCAGTTCAATTAGCGTGACCTTCCTTCTTGCCAGTTCTCCCAAGTGTCAAGTTCCGATCCGAGCCCTTCGTCCCTAAGTCGATCTGATCCCCAGCTTAACCAACATGGCCTTCCTTTTTGCCAAGCCTCGTTTGTGCCAAACTCCAGTTCGGGTCGGGTTCCTTGCCCAGGTCTCCAATCCGATCCGAGCCCATATCCGATCCGATCCGAAACCCTGCACAACTTTCTGCAACGTTTTCTAGCAACTTGTTTACGCCATTCGACGACGTTTTCGACAAATCTAACTATACTAATCAATCACAAATCATGTCAAATAGTCATAGCAACATAGAAAACTAACCACAAACACCAAAACAATGAATTTACATGTCAAAATGGATCAAATATACCCCAAAACCCCATAATTTCCCTTAAGCATGTTTAAGAAAAACTAATCATAGGGTTAACAAAACTTAATCAAATTAAACCAAATTTCTACCAGAGGCATAAAATATTATTTTCGAATTTATGGATATTTTCCAGAATTTATTAGTGTATAAATTCGCTAATCTTCACTAATTACCCTTAATTAACTGCAATTAGTGTCAAAACGATGCTAATCACTCACCTTGGCCACAAACGAAATTCTCAGAACTGAAACCTTGCTGATTTGGGCGAATACTGATGTCTAACAGCAGCTCTAACCTTGCTTTCGTGTCTCCTCTCCTTAATTTGATGTAGACTAAGCTAAAACTTGATTAGAAAGTGATTAGAAGGTGATTTGGGTGTTGGAGGCCATTGTTAGGGTTGCAAGAAAGAAAGTGGCGGCTGAAAGAAATGTTTTCTAACCCTAATCAGCCCCTATACATCTCCAATCCCGAAATCCCCTTTGGGCCTAGCTGCTAATTACCCGGTTAAGCCCAATTAAGCTGTTTTTCACCATCTAAAACTTGTTTCAGCCATATCTCCCAAACGGTGAGTCCGTTTGGCTAATGTGACCAATCTACGGAATTGTAAACCATCATCCGGAGCCAATGGAAGTGGTTTCAGGTCAAAATTCCTTTCCAGTCAAAAGTTATGGCCAAAACAGTACCAACTAGGGGTAAAATGGTCATTTAAAAATTGGGAAAAATCATGAACATGGGAAATGACCCCAATAGTCGTCTCCCAAAGTTACATGACCATACAACTTTGTATGTGAAAGAAATAAATACTCTACGATCCTATGATGCGTAGAATACGGGTCGTTACACTCTCCCCCCTTAAGAAATTTCGTCCCCGAAATTCCTTAACCCAAAACATACAAAAGATCCCGCATGCCTAACAGCCACATACAACAATCAAACATGCAAAACAAGCAAACAAGCCTATCCTAGCATGCGGAAAACTAAATCGAAGTCAAAATCTTACCAGGCAAAGAGTTCTGGATATGTCTTCCTAATGTTCTCCTCTGTCTCCCAAGTACAGTCATTCTCGTCCTCGCTCCACTGAACCTTGACTAGCTTCACCGCCTTCCTTCGAAGTTGCTTCATGTCATGCTCGATAATACGGGCCGGCTTGCGGTTCCCAACCGCCTCGGGTTCTACTTCGAAGTCCTCTAACTGATCAGGTGAAATAGTCATATCTGAGTCGTGAATGAACTTCCTTAGTTGGGAAACATGAAATACGTTGTGAACTCCCGCCATCTTCTCTGGTAAGTCAACTCTATATGCCAAATTCCCGACTGGTTCAGGAACAGGGAATGGGCCAACAAATCTTGGTGCCAACTTGCCTCTCCTGCCAAATCGTATCACGCTCTTCAACGGAGAAATCTTGACAAACACCAAGTCACCAATGGAGAATTTTAGGTCTCTTCTCCTCTTACCAGCATAACTCTTTTGCCTATCTTGGGCAGCCTTCATTCGTTGTTGAATGATCTTGATCTTATCTGATGTTTCCCTCACCACATCTGGTCCAAGCATAAACTTCTCGCCAGTCTCTATCCAACATGATGGTGAGTTGCACAGTCTTCCGTACAAAGCTTCAAACAGAGCCATACCGATACTGGATTGGTGGCTATTATTATATGCAAACTCTACTAGATGCAAATGGTCATCCCATGATCCACCAAAATCCAATATACATGCTCTCAAGAGATCTTCCAAAATACGATTCACCCTCTCCGTCTGACCGTCGGTCTGAGGATGATATGCGGTACTGAGATGTAACTCTGACCTTAGAGCCTCTTGTAAGCTCTTCCAAAATCCACTAGTGAACAACGGGTCTCGGTCACTCACAATGCTTTTAGGTACTCCATGAAATCTCACTACCCACTTCATATACAATTCTGCCAACTTGGCTGCCGTTTTAGTCGATTTGACTGGTATAAATCTTGCACTTTTAGTCAATCGGTCTACAATCACCCAAATGCTATCATGTCCCGATCTAGTCCTTGGTAAACCATCGATGAAATCCATCGAGACTTGCTCCCATTTCCATTCGTGAATTTCTAATGGCTGTAACAACCCACTAGGCTTCTTTTGCTCAGCTTTAACTAGCTGGCAATTCATGCATTTGGATATAAACCTCCCAATGTCTCTTTTCATCCCTTCCCAGTAGTGGGGCTGCTTCATGTCTCGATACATCTTGTTACCACCGGGGTGTATAGTCAGTTTTGAGTGATGACATTCTAAGCACTTCATCTCTCAATCCATTGACATTGGGTACAACAAGCTTTCCATTCTTTCTAAGCCATCCATCTCGATCAAGTCCATACTTGTTCATCTCCTCATCGATACCCATCTCTAACTTGGAGATGATTTCCAATAGGTTAGGATCGTCCCTCTGACTAGAGCCGATCCGCTCAATCAAAGTGGGTCTGATCATCAAACTTGCTAGCACTCCTGGATCCAATTCGCACTTTGGTCTGAAATCATACCCAGCGATGTACTCCAGTTGCTTCCATTCTAGAAACATAGCCCCTAAGCTGGCATGTCTCCTACTCAATGCATCAGCCACCGCATTGCCCTTTACCGGTGTATATGTGATGTCAAAATCATAGGAAGCCAAGAATTCTAACCACCTTTGTTGCTGGAGATTTAAATCCTTCTGGGAGAAGAGATACTTCAACGACTTATGATCTGTAAACAGCTCAAATCTTTCTCCCAAGAGATAGTGTCTCCACATCTTTTACGCGAACATGATCGCAGCCAATTCCAAATCATGGGTAGGGTATCTTCTCTCGTGCGGTTTCAATTGCCGACTTGCATAAGCTACAACCCTACTGCCTTGCATCAATACAGCACCCAGTCCGGTACCATAGGCATCCGTGTATACCGTCATCTCTTCATTCCCCTTAGGAATGACTAACACTGGTGCGCTTGTCAACTTGTCCTTTAGACTCTTGAATGCATTCTCGCACCTTTCATCCCAGACAAAAGCTTGATTCTTCTTGGTCAACTGGGTCAATGGTGCTGCTATCTTGGAGAAACCTTGGATAAACTTACGATAATATCCAGCTAACCCCAAGAAACTTCTTACATCTGTTGCATTCTTGGGCGTGGGCCAATCCTGTACCGTAGCCACCTTCGCCGGGTCCACGGCAATACCATTATCGGAAACAACATGACCCAAGAACCTCACTTCCCTCCTCCAGAAGTGACACTTAGAAAACTTTGCTTTCAATTGGTATTTTCTCAACACCTCCATCACTATTTTTAAATGTTCCTTGTGTTCTTCCTCTATCCTCGAATAGACCAAAATATCATCAACGAACACAAGGACAAACCTGTTCAACTGATCCCTGAATACCCTATTCATAAGATCCACAAAATATGCTGGGGCATTGGTCAGCCCAAATGGCATGACCAAGCACTCATAAAATCCAGACGGCGTTCGAAATGCCGTTTTAGCTATACTCTTAGCTTCCACTCTAAGCTGATGAAAACCTGTCGCGAGATCCAACTGAGAAAATACTCTCGTGCCACTCAACTGATCGAACGAATCATCTATTCGCGGTAGAGGATACTTGTTCTTCCTTGTCACTTTATTCAACTCGCGGTAGTCTGCACACAAACGAAGGGAACCATCCGCCTTGGTAGCAAACACAACTGGTGCTCCCCATTCAGAAACACTCCTTCTGATAAATCCCTTCTTCAAAAGATCGATGACTTGCACCTCGAGCTCTCGCTGCTCCCTTGGTGCCATACGACGAAGTGGCATCACTATAGGTCTGGCATCTTTCACCAAATCAATACAGAACTCAATCTCTCGATGTGGTGGAAGCCCGGTCACTCCTTCGAAAACATCCGGATACTGGCCAACCACGGGCAAACCTGACAACTCACTATGCGGAATGTCGAGGGAGTTTAGAAAACTAGCCAATACCCCCTCACTGGGTAGACCACCAAACACTATCCTCCGCCCATCATCCGCTCTAGCTGTCACCAAAAAGCCCTCACAGTCTACCACCACCCCGTATCTTCGGAGCCAATCTACTCCCAAAATAAGGCCAAACCCAGTAAAGCCCAAAACAAAGCAATCACAAACAAACATACATCCATGACTCGATAAGACTACATTACGACAAATCATGCTAAGGCTAGTCGAAACACCAATCGGGTTCATCACTACTAAAGGTCTATCGACAATCTCAGGCTCCAATCCAAACCTATCTACCAGGTCACTAGATATGAAAGAACTGGAAGCTCCGGTATCAAACAAAACTCTAACAGGAACATCATAAACAGAAAGCATACCTTGAATGACGACATTCTTTCCCTTCTCCGCCGCAGTTGGGGCATTCGACGAAGAAGGAATAACATTAAGGGCATAGGCTTTCACCAATTGCTTTTCTTTAGGGGGCTGTCGACACTTGTCCTTGTGATGTCCCATTTGGCCACAGTTGAAGCATTTCCTGTCCGCTGGCTTGGCCCGACAATTACTAGCATAATGGCCCTTCTTACCACAGCTGAAGCACTCAACATCTTCCTTATTCTTTTTCTTCTGGTCATCCTTAGTTTGATTCTGCTTCCTCTTATTCTGGGAACCACCCTTGCCTCCACCACTTGCTTGTGGTTTTGGCTCTTCTGCAGATGCAACCTCAGTCTTCAGCTTAGGGTAGAGACTTTCTGATCTCAATGATTTCCCCACAATCGATTCAAACGTCTCATCGATGCGGTTAATAAGCCTTTCCCCCAAGTACTGATCCAAACCAGTTATGAATTTCTCATTCCTCTTCTCGGCAGTATCAATAAGAGATAACCCATATTTTGACAAAGTGTCGAATTCAGCAATATACTCCGAGACAGCTCTGCCATTCTGCTTGAGCTCCAAGAATTTCTTAAACAGCACTGACTTCTGAGCAGCTGGAATGAACTTCCCGCTAAAGCGAGCCTTAAACTGCTCCCAAGTAACCTGATCTTCGGGAGTAGCTGCCATTATAGCATTCCACCAATTCATTGCCCACCCTTGAAGTTGACGGGACGCTAGCTTTCTCTTCATCGCATCCTCGATACCCAAATCCTCGAAGATACGTTCGCAACTATCCAACCAATCTTGAACATCTGTGGCCGACTCCGTTCCGTGAAACGGCTTCCCACCAAGACTAGTATAATCCTTGTTCAGCTTGGCAAAGTCGACCCTTGGTGCCTGCACTATTGGACCACCACCATTTCCACCATTGGGAGCTGCCCTCTGCACGTCTCTAAGCATCTCTCTCATGAGGTCAGTAAACATCATCCTCATGTCAGCAGCATTCCCATTATTGACCCCTCTACCAGTACCTCAAACATATCGGCTCATCGTCAATCTGAAAAAGGAAACGATTAACGACCCCATAGTGGTGCTAGTGCAGCATGACTTCATTCTTATACTACTAATAGTATATATATATAGATTTTAAAAACCAAAAAAATCACAAATACGCTCTCTCGTATACGTATATTATCTCTCCCTGATAACTTCCCTAGGTTAACTACGCAACCTAGAGCTCTGATACCAAGTGTAACGACCCGCCCCGCACCAGCCTGCATTTCCTCCGAAAGTGAGCTGTACACATGCCCGACTAGCACGGGACGGTCGTCAGAAGAAAGGAAAGAAGAGAATTAACTAACAAGAAACCTGTAGAATGTCTCACAGCGCATGGAGTAAAATATAATAATAATAACATACTTGACATAAAACAGGCGAGACAGTGTATAAGCTGATAACTAAAACCAACATCAACATCAGAGCAGCGGAAATCCAAATACAGCTTATTACAACTTTTCAAATTTACTGTCTATAAACAAAAGAAAGCTAAAGTAGAAGATGCACCACTAATGCCCAAGCAGTGATCTTCAACAACACAGGGAGAATACTATATATATATATATTACGTGGAAGCCTCCTGCTCATCTCCGGATCATCTACCCGTGCATCACCAGCTAACCTGTCTCTAGTCTGCTCGTGTGAGCACCCAGAGTAATAAGAGGAGACATAAACCTCTGGGTCAGACATAAAGCCTGGTATGAGCGGTAAGCATCTAAACAGAACAATAACAGGTATACTAAACCATACCTGAACCTGGACCTGCAACCAAAGAGTTAGTACCACATACCGTACAATACTCTAAGGTGCCATAATAAGTAGTGTAAGAATACGGGGGTGGGGTGTGCATGTCATAATGATAGCAAACAAATCATCCATAGCAACCATCCTCACATCTCTCACTCAGTGCGTAAAGCGTACGATGTCCACCACTGTCAATCACTAGACCCATCGAAGTAGTGACGGAGTTCAACTTGTACAACTACTGCTACTACCAAGCTTACCACATGGAGTCATGACCAAATCTTTACAAATGACCCCACTTCATTGGTCTATAACTCTTTAGTCATACCTAGGCCACTGCAGCCCTGAATCCGTTCACGTACCTCCCATACATAGTGATCCAAAGTCATAGACATCGACTGCCCCTTGGCACACGTCCCGCAGCAAAGCCCAATCATGAAGTGAACTCATCGGTTCCCAACTAGATCCTGAGCTCTAACTTCCCATATTGGAATACCTTTGCATCTCGGGTTATTGGTTTATACTGGGTCGGGTCGGGTTTCCCTCCTGGCCATCGGTTCGGGTCGGGTGTCCATTCTGAGTCGGGTCGGTGTGTTGTCCTCCCCTGTAGCGGTTCGGTTCGGGTTTCCAGCATTATGTCGGTTCGGGTCGGGTGTCCTCCTCCGGGTCGGGTCGGGTGCCATCTCCCTTCCAGTTCGTGCTTCCGCTCCGATCCACTCCCTCGTTCTTCGTGTGCTCCGATCCGATCCCTCATTCTTCATCCGATCCCAGTTCAATTAGCGTGACCTTCCTTCTTGCCAGTTCTCCCAAGTGTCAAGTTCCGATCCGAGCCCTTCGTCCCTAAGTCGATCTGATCCCCAGCTTAACCAACATGGCCTTCCTTTTTGCCAAGCCTCGTTTGTGCCAAACTCCAGTTCGGGTCGGGTTCCTTGCCCAGGTCTCCAATCCGATCCGAGCCCATATCCGATCCGATCCGAAACCCTGCACAACTTTCTGCAACTTTTTCCAGCAACTTGTTTACGCCATTCGACGACGTTTTCGACAAATCTAACTATACTAATCAATCACAAATCATGTCAAATAGTCATAGCAACATAGAAAACTAACCACAAACACCAAAACAATGAATATACATGTCAAAATGGATCAAATATACCCCAAAACCCCATAATTTCCCTTAAGCATGTTTAAGAAAAACTAATCATAGGGTTAACAAAACTTAATCAAATTAAACCAAATTTCTACCAGAGGCATAAAATATTATTTTCGAATTTATGGATATTTTCCAGAATTTATTAGTGTATAAATTCGCTAATCTTCACTAATTACCCTTAATTAACTACAATTAGTGTCAAAACGATGCTAATCACTCACCTTGGCCACAAACGAAATTCTCAGAACTGAAACCTTGCTGATTTGGGCGAATACTGATGTCTAACAGCAGCTCTAACCTTGCTTTCGTGTCTCCTCTCCTTAATTTGATGTAGATTAAGCTAAAACTTGATTAGAAAGTGATTAGAAGGTGATTTGGGTGTTGGAGGCCATTGTTAGGGTTGCAAGAAAGAAAGTGGCGGCTGAAAGAAATGTTTTCTAACCCTAATCAGCCCCTATACATCTCCAATCCCGAAATCCCCTTTGGGCCTAGCTGCTAATTACCCGGTTAAGCCCAATTAAGCTGTTTTTCACCATCTAAAACTTGTTTCAGCCATATCTCCCAAACGGTGAGTCCGTTTGGCTAATGTGACCAATCTACGGAATTGTAAACCATCATCCGGAGCCAATGGAAGTGGTTTCAGGTCAAAATTCCTTTCCAGTCAAAAGTTATGGCCAAAACAGTACCAAATAGGGGTAAAATGGTCATTTAAAAATTGGGAAAAATCATGAACATGGGAAATGACCCCAATAGTCGTCTCCCAAAGTTACATGACCATACAACTTCGTATGTGAAAGAAATAAATATTCTACGATCCTATGATGCGTAGAATACGGGTCGTTACATTAATCGTACCATTTCTCTGATTTCCTCAATTAATTTGGATTGATTTGTTGAATGATTGCGTGATTAAATTTTCATGATTCCCCAAGTAATTTCTAGAAATATTTGATGATTTTCTTGGCTAAATTGGTCGACCCTGGTTATAATGATTCACGCGAGATTTTCTTGCTTGATTTGTTGTCGTCGATACATACTTGTTTTTTGGAAACTTGATTGAAATTCTTTCCCATGAAGATTGCATGTCGAATTATTACATATCAATTATGGAAATTAATTTCTTGCACATGCCAAACATTGCCTCTTCGATTCTGTCGATAGAATCATTTGTGATTTTCCAGATTTGAAACTTTCCTTAATGATCAAGCAAATTTCTAGAAGATTATGTTTCCGATTATATAATTCCTAAATATGCAGGAAATGATTTCTAGTGACGTGCATTTGCTTTGAAATATATTGGCAAAATAAACTTGCTAGATGTCACATTGTCGGATATATGTACTCTTGCCTGCTTTAGCACCTTCCATTGATACAGTTGTATGTTTTGATCTCCCTAAAGCAAGTACACTTGAGTACTTCTTTTGACCTTTACGTTTGAACAAGTTTTTTAGCTGCAACATGTTTTGAGTCTGGCTTTGTTGATTTGCATGGCCATTGTCTTTGTCCATGTCTACATTTGAACTGTGTCTCTTCCTCGAATTTGTGTACTTGTGTTTAACTGCTCTGCCTTGTTGTAATTTGTGTCTGCTTGGACATTTTCAAATGCTGCTGAAGCATTTGTATTTTACCTTATATATATATATATATATATATATATATATATATATATATATGTATGTATGTATGTGTGTATGTATGTATGCATGCATGTATGTTTAGGCCATACTGCATGTAATTTGTTACACTTGCTAGTTTGTATTTGTCCCTTTTTTTGCAGTTGCACCTATGCATAGGTACACATGAGTTATCTTAGCTTGTTAACACAATATAAAACATTTTTTTATCAACTAACAAATAAGTGCTTATATATACACTCAAACTCAATCTAGGGTATTACTAACCCATCTCTATTGAGTCGCACCACAGAGCCAAGGTTACCACTCAACCTTAAGCTCTGATACCACTGTAACGGCCTTAGAAATTCATAATCTTGATGCGGATTAACTAAGCACCAAAAATTTATTGCATCATTAACAGAAAGAAGTTAAAGGGGAAGAAATATAAAGAAAAGTTAGAATAGAAGAAAAGAAGACACAAATCTCACAAAATCAGAGTAAACATGAATCTCACAGCGGAACGAATAAAATATATTATATAACGTCTTTTGAAATACAAATCTATAATTGTATACACATACCATGATCAGAGTACAACACAACACATCACAACGGAAATAAACAGTAGCTATCTAATTCTGAAGCCTCCTTCTCCAAGCTCTTCCAAGTGTATTTGTAAATCCCGACCACTTGACTGTCCGTACAAATTTGGATACCCAAGAGTTAGGGTAAAACATAACAAAATAAACCTTAGGTCAGTATGGGACTGGTATGAGTAAACTCCAACCACTTGGTTAAACTTCTAAAAATCCTTTTAAAGGAAAGGACAATCGTAAGACCGATTCACACATAAATACAGATGGTTTTTACCTTACGATAACATAAAACGTTATTTGTATCAACATTATTATGATATTATAGCAGTGTCTAATCAAATAAATAGCAATCTAGGGAAGGGCTTAGATCTCTCGCTCCACATACATAGTATATAATCTAAAACCGCAGGGTTCTTATTGGAGAATGGATTTCCAACAATGACAAGTTTTGGAGCCACCTTCCGATGGTGTATCTCTAGAGAGGAATACACTAGGTTCAACAAGAACATCTTACAACCTAACATCACATGACCTGAAAAGACTATGAGAGTAGGATCGAGTAATATGGAATTGAGTGTATAAGTGGAAGTCTTGATAGTGTAATATATTTTACTTGATATAGTTATGCAAGTAAAAATTTAATGTGAAAATCAATATAAACTAATATCATAGATAAGTAGAGTACAAGACACAAATAAAAGTAAATCACAGCAGGAACTTCTATACTGGTTCGGAGCATTGTTGCTAGTCACAGACTCCTTTTGGAATTTCAACTAAACAGTTACCCTCTCTTAACCCATAGGAATAGGTGTTTACAACACCTGAGCAGTGAAATAGGGACCTGAGCAAAGAACAAGATTTCGCCTCAGCAGTCGAAGTGGACTTAATGCGCTTGAGCACCAGAACAGGACTTCTCAAAATAAAACAAAACTTGTAGACTATATGTGTTCTTTGATAATACTGATTGATTTTTTTTATAGTACACCCTTCCTATATTCTTCTCCTCGAGTATGTGTGTATATAGTTTAAGTGTATGAGGATAAGGACGAATGAAATTGCTTGAATATTGAGTATGAAAGTGCATTCAAGCAATTTTCAGAATGTAGAAATATATAGATAGATTAGACAAGAAGAGAGAAATGTGAATTTATTTGATGTTAGGTCATATATATATACATATATGTTGATTTAATAGTTATAACTTTTGGCGAAGAGATTCAATGATAAGTTGTGTCTAAATCTTTTGATATAAGGTCGTATCTCTTCACGAAAAATAGTGACTGTTCAAAAACTATAGTCGTTATAAAAATTCAATCGACTAGAGTTCTAAGTTAGTAAGCAAAAAATTCAAACGTATATATATTGTGCAATTGTGCATAGTGCACGAAATTGTGCAGATCAGTCGACTAACTTGATGAATTTTGTGTAGTATACACAATTTCTAGTATATACATACATACATACATATATATATATATATATATTCTTGAAGCACAGTTATATATATACATATTTCTTGAGGAGAGATTTTAACAAGTTAACCTATAACTCAAGACTTAATATTCATCTTGTGCACTTGCTTGAGATCTTTTTGTCATATATTCTCTTTTTGTCACCTTACTGTCGTTCTTTGTGTCATGAATCAAACCAGTGACTTAACATTCTCCCTCTTTTTGATTTGTGACAACCGATAAACAAATATGCGATCTGACAGTATATAATAATAAATATTTATATTTACTCCCCCTGAATATGTGATGATATATATCCTGCATTCGTAGATAATTATAAAATTTTCCACTCTCTCCCTTTTTGATTGATGATAACATGTAAATAAAGATGTTATTCAACAATATATAATAATAAATATTTATACTTATTCCTTCTGAATATGTGATGATATATATCTTGCATTCATAGATAATTATAAAATTTTCTCCTCCTTTGTCATCGAAAAAAGGAACATAGTTAGAGATACACTAGATGAAACATAATGTACAATACATAGCAACAACATAGCATATCCATAGTACAAGCCAAAATATTAAAACAAAGCATACGAACAAGGCTATTTAGTACAAGCCTTGTATATAAGTCATACATTGATAAACTTAGCAAAATGAAAACAAACTAAATTCTTACTCCATCACTTGTCTTCCCTTTTCTATATGAGAATTTTGGTAAAGTCTCTTTGGCCACCTCCATTTGTGTTATCACCGCTTTCATGTTCCTCCGATGTAGACCAAGCAAAGGTTGGTTGTTTTCCTGGATCTCCTTGAGTTGCTATAATAGGTTGAGAGGTGCAATAAATATCTTCACAAAGAGTGTTGAAGAAGTCTTTAATTTTATCCATTTTCTTGTCAACCTTCTTGATGCGAGAATCGAAGATTTGTTGATTACGACACATGATGGGTATTGATTTGTGTGCTTCAAGGGATGGGTTTACAATGACTATCTCATCATGTTCGTGAATTGTAGATTGTGTATGTTGAGTCGGATGGGAAGTTCTTTGGCCGGGTTGTAGTGAAGTTTATTGTCTTTAAACCCATTCTTCGTAAGAAATTATTCGAGGAGGCATTGTTTTTGGTAGCCCATTAAAGATAAGGTTTTTATATCATTGTTTGTACTAGAGTTGTTAGAGAATCGAGTTCGAGAATTTCTTGTTCTTTAAGCATACACATGATATATTCGCCTTAGTAAATAATATTCATGCACCAATTTTTGAAGCTTAAGAATTCTTCAAGAATAAGAGGAAGCCAATTATTCTTTATATTACCGTGGATTGCGTTGAGAGCCTTGAAATTGTGTTAGTAAACAAGTTCATAGCTTCTGATTCTTGGCGTTATTGATTCCATTAAAGCTTTGTGAAGAACTCCAGCCATTGGTCATAGATATTTTGATTTATGTTCATGCATATCTTCGTCTATAAACCTGTGACTAACTTGATCGCAAAAAATCATATCACAATCAACATCATTAAGATGTATGCCTTCATTTAGTGCGTGAAGAAGAAATGCCATTCAGTCAAGTGATATGAAAATTGGTACTCCATACACTAAGCTCCAAATACAATCTTGTTGATAGACAACTTGTTAATGATCCAAATTAAGATTAGCATAGAATAACTTAAACTTGATGTCATTTATCTTCAAATTGTTATCATTAATTTTAAGTAATGTTTCAAGATTACTTCAATGAGCAATATTTTGAGTTAAGCGGAGAAATCTACGAACTTCATAAAGGAACCTACAAAGATCGTAGAGTTTTGCATCCTCTTCAGCCTTTTGATAGCAGTTTAATTATGGAGCCATTGACGAATTTAAGCATCCGATGTAGGATGAGTGGAAGTAGTGGCTACTCTTTGTCTTTTTGGTGGCATTTTGAGTGACTTTGAGATGGAAAGATTAAGTTTTTGAGAAGCTAGGGTTTTTAGAAATTTGAGAATTTGGTAATGAAGGAGTAGAAGTGAAGAAATGAGGGTATAAAGGGTTGGAAAAGTGGTAGATGGGGTAGTTATTAGCTAAAAACCCACGAATTTAATATATTTTTGTTTTGGTCGAAGGTGAACCACCAAACAAAACATATTTGGGTTTCTTTTTCTCCGGTGTGTATGTGGTATGATGTATGCTAACACGGGTACAAGTATGGAAAGGTGTTTTTTGAGTTGACTCGGGTGAGGTGATGATGTTAATGGATGAGCTAGTTGAGTGTGAGGGTGATGACACTTTTAAGGTAAGTGAAGGAAATCGTAAAAGTAGGGTGATTTAAACTAAAGCTGGTTGTTTGTATGTTATAGAAGTAAATTAAGAAAAAATAGGAAAAGAACAATGGTTCTTATTAATTGTAGTTTTGAGATTTTTTTTTAGTGGATATGAATACATACATCGGAGAAATTATTGTTTTATCAAAATGAATATGTTGACATTTTCATAAATATATATATATATAATATTTATAAATAAGTAGTTAACTTTTTATTTAAAATAAGAAATATTAAAATTGACTTGAACATGAAACGCTAGTAGCTCAAATGTTTAAGACATTTGGTTATCAATAAATAGGTCTTGAGTTCGAGTCATGGCATGTTAAAAAACTAAGTTTTAATATATTTTTATTAATTTGTAACAACCCGCATTTTACGTATTGTAGGATCGTAAAATATTTTTATTTTATTCCCTGAGGGTTAGATTATTCTCATATTTTAATATGTTGTTTATGGGGATGTGAGACATGTCCATAATTTTTACCAATTTTATTTGTGACATTTTTTCTTGTTTGTTTTGTACAGGGCATAACTTTTGGCTCAGGTCGAATCAGGTGTTGAGAACTATGCCATTTGAAAGGAAATGATGATTGCATTTCCATAGAGTGGTTACACTAAAGATTTGGCTCAGTGGTTTGGGAGAAATCATTGTTTTAAGGTTTAATAGTTATTTGTTCAGGTTTGTGAAGTCTTGATGGGCTGATTTGGAAAGGCCCATTAGTGGGCTAGTGGAAGGGTATAAATAGGGGGTGGGAAGTATGAGAAATGGTTTAGTTTCTCTATTCTCTCATTTGGTGTCCTATGTTCCTCCTTCCTCTAATACCTTTCCACCATTAAAAATCAAAATCTAAGGAAGGAAATCGAAGATCTACACCATTGGAGGCTAGATCTACATCATTCGAAGTAGGAATTCATCGGAGCAAGAGGTTTGGTTCGAATTGCTTGTTGTCCAGAATCTTAGTTCATTGTTTTTACTTTGATTTGGAGAATTAGTGAATGATTTACATATCTCACATGGATTCAATAAAGTATATGAATGTTTGATCATGTTTTTCATCAAATTCAAGCATTTTCTTATAGATCTATACCTTGGCAAGTCCATTTTCATATGAATCACCCTAGGATCTAATTTAGCATGTTTAAACCGAAATTCCTATGCTATTTCATATGTTATGCAAGTTAGATCCGCAATTTAGATCATATGTTCATTTAAAATTATATAATTTTAGTGATAATCATCATTTTCATGTTACTAGTTATTTCATATCATGTTTGTGGTAATATTTGATGAGTTAGACGAGTTGGTTTCGTCGAATTTATCGTTTGGAGAAGTTTTGGTTGGAATTGGAGCTACATAGGGGTGCTGCAAGAAACGGGCCGGTTCTACTAAGGTCGGTCATCCTCAAATCGTGTCTTGGGGAACAAGTCAAGAGGTTGGGTCGGGTCGTTCTCCTGTTGGGTCGGGTCGGTCCTTTCTTGGTCGATCAGTTCAACCAGAGGTTGAGCAAAGGTGGTAGGTCTGGATTTGGGTCAGTCGTGCTCCAAACATAGGCTCGGTCGGTCTAGTAGCTTCTGGTCGGTCCTAATGGGAGAAAGCGAGTCGGTCAGGTTCCATATAAAGGCGGGTCGGTCGGATCAGTTGGTAAAGCCTGGTCGGCCGGAGTAGGGGTGAAGACTGGTGATTAGGTCGGTCGTATTTTGGTGTAAAGCATATCGGGTCGGTCGGTCTAGTGATGGACGGGTCGGTCGGAATGGTGAGGAATGGGTCGGTCGGTAACAGGGTCATTTTTGAAAATTTTATTTTTCAGGTACGATCTAGATTTGAGCCAAAAGAGCCTAACCATAGCGCAGTGATGTAATTTGGCTTAGTGAGGGTGTAACTTCGAAGTAAATTCAAGTAGGAAGGTTTGAAGTGTTGAAAGGTGTTTGTTGATCGATGTAGAACAACGAATGAGGTGACAACTCCAAGGTCATGAGCTGGTGGATAATGGCTGCTTGAGCTATGAAAAGTCATCCGGATTGGATGACTAGAGATGCGAAGGCCGAGATATTATCCTTGTCGTAAGTTCTACCAGGCTCAAAGCAGAAGTATGATAGGGGCACCTAAAAGACCGGTCGTAGGTTGAGTACCCTGGGTATCGTTGAATGGCCTAGTTATCAAGGTTGGACATGCATACGTATCATTGAAAGACGTATGGAGTTTATGCAAGAACTAAGATACCATTAGCCCTTGACATATGGTAAGGTCGGCCATTATACGATTAACGATGGTTTCGAAGCAGTATTGGCGGTGATAGCCAGAGTCTATCATGAATGATTGGTCATTTTGTTTGAACCGTCTCATGTAGATTGTCCAACGTCAAAGGAGATGTTCCTTAGGTTCTTGTCTGATATCGGTTTAGGCCTTTGGGGCTTGTACTTGAGGGATGTTGTGTTCGATTAGGATGGTTTACATAAGATATATAATTTGGATGTCATGAGTGCTTTTCCGTGATTGAATGGGTGTTCTGGTTTCCATGGATGTATGGTTAAAATGTTGTTGTAAAGGCTATCACTGTCCGATGTGGGGAAGATCGGGTTGAATTCTTCTCTGGAGTTGTGGGTAGATTAGTATGTTTATCTATCCATTCTCGTGTACTTTATTGTTGATGTTGTTAGCTGTTTTATCGCTCACTAAGACTGCTGTCTGACTCAAGGTTTTATGTTTCCCTCTTATTACCTTGGGTTGTTCATTCGGTTGTGGATGGGCAGGCTAGGTGACAAGTGATAGCTTAGTGGGGATGATGTGGCAGTTCAAAGGTGAGCAAGAGGTTGGCGTACTATCTTTCTACTATATAGTATTTGGATTTCCGCTGTTTGTTATTCTCTGAGTGTTGTAGTGAGGCAATTTGTATAAACACTATTTCCAAGTGTATGGATATTACTTTCCAGTTGTTATGAAAGTCTAGTTTTTTCTGCTTCACTATTACTACTTGTTGTATATGTTCTATTATATTTTATTCTTGCATTGCGAATTATGGCAAGTTCCGATGTTGTTGTTTACCTACGATGATCATCCACAGCTACCTGGCACACCTTTCAGTGCATAATTCCTCTTGGATAGTGCAGGGGTTATGGGCGGTCGTCACATATTTTTTTTTTTAATTCTAGTTATCTTTAGCAGACATAATACCAAGTTCCCTGCATAAATCTATAAATGTGTTTTCAAGTAATGGTTTTGGTAAATATATCAGTTATTTGATTTTCTAATGAAACAAATTCTAAATTTATTAAAATTTTCACAATATTAACACGTAAGAAATGATGTCGAATGTCTATGTGTTTAGTTCATAAATGACTAACTGGATTTTTTGATAAATTAATTGCACTGGAATTATCACAATAAACTGTTGATTTATTTACATTGATTCCAAAATCTTTTATTGTTTGTTGCATGTAAATAAATTGAGCACAAGGCAAGGCGACAGAAATATATTCTGCTTCACACATTGATAGTGAGATGCAATTTCGTTTCTTACTAAACCAATAAATTAACGATCTACCAATAAAGTGACATGTACCACTGGTACTTTTTCTATTCGTCCGTGATCCTCTAAAATCAGCATCATTATAGTATACTAATTCAAAGGAGCAATCTTTTGGATAAAAGAGTCCAAAATCTTTAGTATTGCTGAGATAACGCAATATACGTTTCATTGCTCGTAAGTGTGATTCCTTTGGATTGGCTTGAAATCGTGCACATAAACAAACACTCATCATTATATTTGGTCTACTTACTTTTAAATATAATAAAGATCCTATCATGCTACGATATAGTCTTTGATCAATATTTTTGCCATTTGCATCTTTATCGAGATATGTTGTTGTACCCATAGGGGTTGGTTTACAAGAATTATTTTCCATTTCAAATCGTTTGATTAAATTATTACAATATTTTTCTTGATTTATAAAAATGCCATTTTGAAATTGTTTGATTTGAAGACCAAGAAAATATGATAATTCTCCCAAGTGTGATATCTCAAATTCTTTAGTCATTATTTCAGAAGATTCTTGACATAGTTTTTCATTAACTGAACCAAAAATAATATCTACATATATTTTAATTAATATCACTATTATGATGTTTTATAAAAAGAGTTTGGTTAACTTTTCTAATTTCAAAACCAGATTTAATTAAATAGCTTTTGCTTTGTTTATACCAAGCTGGTGGTGCTTTTTTAGTCATATAACGCTTTCTTAAGTTTATAAAAATGATCTGGAAACTTTTCATAAACAAATATATGTGGTTTTTCAACATTAACATTTCTTTGATATATCCATTTAAAAATGCACTTTTAACGTCCATTTGATAGAGTTTGAAATTATTAAAACATGCATAAGCCAATAAAATTCGTATTATTTATAGCCTAGCTACCGAAGTAAATGTTTCTTTATAATTAATTCCTTCTTCTTAGTTATAACCTTGTGCTACTAATCTAGCTTTATTTCTAGTTATATTACTTAATTCGTCCGTTTTGTTTTTGAAAACCCATTTTGTTCCAATAACAGCTTGATCACTTGGTCTGGAAACTAATTCTCATACTTCATTGCGTTCAAACTGATTTAATTCTTCTTACGTAGAAATAATCTAATTTTCCCAGAATATGCTTCTTTAGAATTTTTTGGTTCTATATTAGATAAGAAAGCTACATGACTTACTAAATTTAGTTTATTTCTAGTTCGAACGTTAGAATCAATTTCACCAATAATATTTCGAATCAGATGATCTAGTAATACTTTTAGCGGTGATCTTAATTCATTATTATTATGAATAATGTTTTCATCTTCCAGAATTTGAGCTAGTGTTATCTTCTTATATATTGTCATTAATATTCTGGTTAGTTTCTTCTATATTTATAAATATAATTTTCATCATCTCTAGAATTATGAACAAGGTTTTCATTTCTGTAGAATTTTTATATTTCAAAGATTCGTTATTTGAAATTTGATTAAAATTCTCATTGAATGATACCTGAAGGGAATAATTAACTTTATTTGTTTTGTTATTAAAAATATGATATGCTTTGCTTCGATCCGAATATCCTAGAAATATACCTTCATCGAATTTTGAATCGAATTTCCTAAGCTGGTCATTTATATTTAAAACAAAACATTTTGATCCAAAAATTCTGAAATATGAAATATTTGGTCTTCCTATGGTCACTTCTTATATTTTTTTACTTTAAATTTTAAATTCTGAATTTATTCAACAAAGGTTTTTAAATGATCAATAGTGTCACTTTTATTTTTCAAAAATATCATCTAGGTACGTCTAGAAAAATCACCAACTATTACAAAGACGTATCTACTATGATTTATAGACTGAATTTGAGTCATCCCAAATTGATCCATATGCAGTAATTCTAATGGTTGTAACGTTGAAATGACTTTTTTAGATTAAAATGAAGATTTCATTAGTTTTCCTAATTGACGTACATCACATAGGCTTTTAACTTTAAATTTCATTTTAGGTAAACCTTTTATTTGTTCATTTTTCGAAATCTTATTTATTAATTTTAAATTTATGTGACAAAATCTTTTGTGCCATAACCAAGGTCATTTTCTTTGCTAATAAACACATGTTAGAATAGTTATTTACTTTCATATTTAAAATATAAATATTTCTGTCTCCGTTACCTTCGAAAATAAGATTGTTATTTTGATCGAGAATGTTATATTTATTTTATGAAGATGTTATTTTAAATCCTTTATCGCATACTTGACTTATACTTAATAAATTATGTTTTAGATTCTCAACTAACAAAACATTTGAAATAAAAGGTAAATTAGATGTACCGTAATTGCTCATATCGCCTTTGCCAATTGTAACATCCTAAATTTTTGACAATTGAATAATTTATTTAATTATTTGAATATTGATTTGCCAATTTAATTACTTAAATTAAATAATTTTGATTATTTGATTAGTATAAATAGTGGAATAACAGATTTAATTTTGGAAATAATTAGAAACAGTTGATTTGCAATATTGTGTGAATTGGATAGTTTAAGAGATTGAATTGAGTTTAGATTCAATTAATTGAGTTTAGATTTGAGTTATAATAATGAATTTATTTATTTAACGACATTAGAAATATAAATTATAATTAAATTAGAAACGAACTCGCTGCGATGTGGTAGTTCGTAATTTGACGGTTTGAACTTCAATTGAATAAACAGAAACCATTATAAGTCGGATTTTTTTGAAACAAGAAATGTTCAGATCTATTTGAATATAGTTTTCTAATGAAAGTGAAAAATCGAGATTTTATACTGTAGATTGTGAGTTATGTTCAAATAAAATTTCCAGAAAGTCGCCATGGAATCATTTATAAACCATAATGAATTATTTATATAAATAAAAGGATTTTTTATATAAATTGAATATCGATTTAATGATGAAATTTTATAATGTTGTCGTCAAAATCTAAACTTGTTTATTTTGGAGCTATATGATATTCTATTTGGATATATACGATAATATTAATTTGTTGTTATTAAATTGAATTGTTTTTGAATTTATTATTATTTTATTGGTCTTATTTAAGCCTTAAAAATAGCCATTTTGCAAACGACATCCGTTTTCGAAGAAACGAACTTTATAAAATCCGTAATGCCTAAATACTTCTAGATTTCAAGTTTCGTGCTTATGGGAGTTATTTTGTGATCGTGCGAAATTAAAATGTAAATCGATGAATAATTTGACTTTAAAACAGTGTTGTGTGAGCATATCAACTTTAAATCTCGACTGTATACTTTCATTAGAAAACTATAGTCAAATAGATATGGACATTTCTTGTTTCAAAGAAATCCGGCTTATAATGGATTTTGTATATCCAATTGAAGATCAAATCATCAAATTACGAACTACCACACCATAGCGAGTAGTTTTTTAATTTAATTATAACGTATAGTTCAAACGTTGTTAAATAAATAATTTTTTTATTATAACTCAATTCTAAATGCAATTAAATCTCTTAAATTATCCAATTCACACAATATTGCAAATTCAACTATTTTCGACTATTTTCGGAATTAACTTTGTTATTCCACTATTTATTTTAATTAAATAATCAATATTTAATTCAAGTCATTTAAATTGCCAAATCAGTATTCAAATAATTAAATAAATAAATTATTCAAACGTCAAAATCCGGGACGTTACATTTGTTGGAGAATGGAGTTTTGATGACAACAACCTTATTTCAAATATATACTTACACATTTTTCTGGAATATATATATATATGTGTGTACATATGCAGGATTCATATATAGGAATTGTTACTGAAGACTGTATAGTTTAAAGATATTAGAGATTCAGAATTCAAAGATGATCCAAGAGTTATGAATATTCAAGATTTCAAGAGTTCAAAAATTCAAGATAAATATAGTAATAGAGTCTAGATTATGTAAGACTCTGAATAGCACTCCAGATTCAAATTCAAATTTAAATTCAAATTCTGTTTTTCAATTTCCGATTTCAAATTCTACTTTCAAATTTTATCTTTAATTTCTATTTTATTTTCTTTACTTTTGATTTCAAACTCAAGTTTTATATATTTATACTTATATACTTTATATTTATATAGTTTCAACTCTATAATTTTATAAATATGTTTATGTAGTTTTTATATATGTTTTCATATGATTTCCTACTTTATAATATTCATTTATAACACTATGTTTTAATTCAAGAATTTCCAGAATTATATACATATCAAAACACTTGAAAAATGCTGTAACGGCCCGGATTATCGAACAATTTATTTTTAATATTTAATATGGTTTTAAATATTTAGTTGATAACATAAATGGATTTTTATATTAAGTTATCAATTTAATAATCGATTTCGATTTAGTACCGAATATATTAAATTACCATAATACGAAAAGTAATTTAATTCGAGATTTAAACCGAGTAAAAACAATTCAAATAACAAATATAATTTCTATGTGAATATAATTGATAATAATAATAATTTATTTTCCAGAAATTGATTAGTTTCTGAATTTAAATTATTTTATGTTGATTTAATATGGTCATTTATATTTACATTCAAATTAAATATCAAAATATATTCAGTTCAGAATAGTGTTATAATGTTGAAATGATAGTTGTTACGATAAAATAGCAGTTCATGTGTGAACCTTAAGATATTTTAATGGATAAGATCAAAATGAAATCGAAGATCAAATCAGAATCTGTTTAAAAGAAATAAAAATCTGTTCAAATCAAATCGAGCTAAATCTAAAATCAAATCACATTAACATATTGTACCACATTTCCTTAGTGCTTAAGTATACTTCTTCCGTAAATAACACAACATAGGCTTCTCATTCCTTTCCATTTTTTTCATTTGCTAAAATCAATTCGAAGCTTCATTCAGTTGAAAAAATGGAACTGCCAAAATTCAAATCATTTGAAGACCGACCGTTTTTCTTTTCATTTCGTTCTTTTATTGAGAGAGGAGATACAAAATAAAAAAAAAAGTCCGACCCTTTTTCTTTACAAATCGCATCACTCCTTTCAGAAACAAATTAGGAACTGTGATGTGAACCGCGAGGTCAATGGAGTTCGAGTCCAAATGGAGACGCTCGAGATTCAGTAATGGAGAGGGTTCAAATTGTTTGCATTGTTTTCCCTGTAGTTCGTTTCCTTCACATTGGAGTTAGTAAATATCGCAATTTCTCTTTCGTGGCATGGGCGTAGTCTGGATTGTGAATGCCATGGGTAATGGACGATTGGAAGAGGAGGCCTGGGCTTAGTTCGGTGGTCACACGGTGTCGATTGGTGGCCTGGGAAAGTAGCGTGGTTCGTCATCAGATTAGCAGAAGTCGCGGATTTGTTTTGGGACTTGCGAACGTGAGTTGGATCCGGTTAGTTGACAGGCCAGCAGCTCGAACTTAGATGAAGGTTGAAGTGAAGAATAGGGGTGAAGGCTTACAATGGTGTTTGGGTGGAGGCTATTGCAAAGAAGTGGAAAGTAATGATGTACGTTGTAGAACGATGGAAGGTGGTAGGGCAGTGCACGAAATTGTATTGAGATGACAGGGTTTGTTTTCCTAGAGTTGATACTGGGACAACGAGTTGACCATGAGTTCAAAGGTAGAGTGCGTGGGAAATTGAGGAGGAAAAGGGATGGGAAGTGAGCCATTTTGAGTTTCGAATAGCTGTAGGAAGTGTATGTTTGTTAACAGCAAGAAGGAAAAGAAGAATGGGATATTGGCATTGTTCATTGAATTAGGAATATGGAAGCAGGCTTTGAACACTTGTCCCGGGGAAGAAGAGATATCAAATATTTTAATTTTGATTAAGCGTGACTAAATTTTTGTTAATAAAGTGATTAATAAACTAGTGAAGTTGTTAGTTTAGTTAATACAAAATTTTAAACTTCCATTAAATATTTTAACCTTTTATTTTATTTTACGTATGTGATCAGAATTAAAATAAACGAAGTATGTTGGAATCGTGGCTTTGAAGTTAACGGGCAGAGAACTAAATTGGAATAGATCACAATAAAAATCACGGTGGGTAAATCTCACTTATATTTTTACTTAGAATTATTTTATTCGTTCAAATAATTTAAAATAATTGTTCATTGGTTGTTTGCATGCACTGAAATATTATTGTGGCTATTAATTATATACTAGTATTTAGGATTGGTGTTTGTGGTTATTATATATATATAGTTGGATTCCCGCAGTACCGTTAGCGGATGCCCATAGTATCATTAGCGGATGACCCTATGCGCCCCACAATATGATAGTGGATTACCTTCTATACCGCGATATCCTACCTCGAAGCGTGATGGGTATTATTTATGTTGGCTAACGTCAGTGGATGCAGGGAAATAGGTTGGAGGGATCCAACTGGATTCCTCAAAAATTTATTATTGTTTGTTTTCATATATATATATATATATATATATATATAATCATATATGATGTGTTGATTGAAAATTGGGTGGTTTTATTGTTTAAATATCTCCGGGACCAAAATGTTGATTTATAAAGAATACCATGAAAATGATATTTCATTATTTGAAATGGAAAATCTATTTTTCAAAAATAAAATTTGAATTTCGAGTGGGCTATAACGATATTACTTGTTCTGAATAAATAAAACAAGTATTGAATTTATAAATGATGTTTATAAATTAAATAATACAGTAAATTGAAGTATTGAATTTATAAACAATGTTTATAAATTAAATAATACAGGAAATTGATGTAAAATTTAAAAATGATGCTTATAAATAAAATGGAATGATTTTCATTGGATAATCAGGGAATTGAAATGAATTTATAAACGGTGTTTATAAATAAAGCGAAAAAATTATCATTTAATAATTTGAATATTTAAATTCAAAATGTGAATTTAAAAATAGAAATGGGGAATCATTTTAAAGAAGTAGACGATGTAGTTTATTCTGATGTTCATAATGTAAATTGAACTAAAAATAAATCCGTATGGATTTATGATTAAAATAAGATCTTGGTTTTCAAATAGATTTTGAAAAGGAACTTGTTTTATTATATAAAACAAGGAAGTTGGATTTATAAATGATATTTATAATTCTAGTGAAATAAATTATCATTAGATAATTTAGAGGTTTAAATCCAAGTGTGAATTTGAAAATAGGATTTGAAATCGTTTCAAAATGGGAACGACAAAATTTATTTCAGAATTCGGAATAGAAAAGGAATTGAAATAAATCCAAAGGATTTATAATTAGAATTCAATTTTTATTAATTTTATAAAGTAATTTTTCTCCAAAGGAAATTGGAATATTATATATAAGATTCAGTACAAATAATTATAATCGAATTATGGAAAAATCGACAATTTAGTGGAAAAAAAAGAAATGTTAAGTTAACTTTGGAAAACCGATCTAATATATATTTAAAATATACAAGAATGGAAGTGAAATCTATTTATATACAAAGTTTATAACTTTTATGTTTAAATATAATTAAAACTAACTCGCCGCAGAGCGGTAGTTCGTAAATTGGTGTTTCAAACTTCAATTGAGTATATAAAACTCAATTTAAGTCGGAATTCTTTGAAATAAGAATTGTCAGGACTGATTGAAAAATAGTTTTCTAATAAAAAGAAAAATCTGGATTTCGTCTTATAAATTTTGAGTTATGTCAAGTTTTCAAAAAAAGCAGTACCATAACTGTTTAAAAACCACAACGGTTTATTTAAATAAATATAAGGATTTAAAGTAAATAAAAATCCAAATTTCCACTAAAAAAATAATCCAGAATTGAGCTGTAAAATAAATGTGAACTCAAGTTAGGTAAATGGATTGATTTTTGAAACAAAAATTAGATTTTTAATTATTGAATAGGATCAACTAATTTGAAGAATAATTAGTTAATTGAGTTTTTGATAACAAATTGGGCTTTGGATAAGTGAATGTGATTTGTAAATTTATATCTGAAATCGAATATGAAACTTGGATTAAAAATGGAATTCGATTGGTTATAAGCAAGTTAAAAATATATTTGAACGTGATATGTTCAAATAAAAGGTGAAATAGGTAAAAGAGCTAATTAAAGAATAAATTAGCGAATTGAGTTAAAAATGATTGGATTGAGTTGGAACCAATTGGGAATGGACGTATATGGGTTAGACAGATATGGAATGAAGTGTACGAAGATTATAATTTGTGTGCCCGACAAAAAGGTACACGTTTAAATTCCATATGAGTTTTTATGCGCCGAATCGGCAAGCCACTTGGCTTTTTTATTTTATTTTGAATGGAAAGGGCCTAGAGAGGTAAGTTGAGGTTTGAGCTATTGACCAGTACAAAGGAGGTGCTGGCGAATTTTTCCAAAAATTTAAGGAGTTAGAATATTTTTAAGAAATTTTGATAAATGGAAATCAATATATCAGTATGTACAGAATTCGATAAAGAAACGACCTTAAAATAGAATATTATAAACAAAAAGGGAATCGATAATCTGGTAATAGAAAGAGAAATGTATATACATTTTAAAAATGAATAATTGGCTTTATATGATGTTGGTTATTCGGGAACAGTGGTCATGTCTAATTTGAAGTTAAGGATGTTTTCAGTCAAGGTCTGAGAGGTAATTATACCCCAACTTGATTGATTTCATTATTAACCGATAAATAGGATGATTCAGTCTCGAAGATAAATGATTAAAGAGTTTAGTTGAATGTGGTATTTTGGGTTGTTGTAACGATGTTTTACACAACATTTATTTTAACCCAATAAGTGGAATTTTGTAAATTAAATAATGAATATTTCCTAAGTCTAAGAATGAATGCTCGTGAAAGAGATAAGTGGAATGTTCTCAAATTATAAATAGAAGATATTTTCTGAGTATAGAAAATAAAAGAAGACGATATATGGAAATGTTTTCCAAATAGCGTAAGAGGCTAAGAAGATGATTATTGAAAATATCGGGTTAACAAATTTTGATAAGAAAATGGAAAAGTGATTTAATTTATGAAATATTAATTATGGGGCCCAATGATTTTTTGATGCTTTGAATGGATGTTTGATTTTCTTTCATAGTTAAATAACCGACTATAGTAGTATTTGCCAATATCGTTGTCAATATGGAGAGACTGGTTGGATTATTATCCAAGAACCACTCTGTATTGGCAGTGGCGTTGCAAATCAGAATATATGAAGACAATCGAGGACGGAGTCAAGTGCAAAGGCTTTTTCTATTAATTCTAGGTAGAAATTGTCTAAGATGGATTGATGCAAATTGTGCCTTCGGTTTCGTTCAGTCCCAGAACGAACGTATATGGACGAGTGTCTGTCAGAGTATTTCCAATGATCATATATGTTGGTCTGTATAAATATATATTGTGGCGGAGAATTTATTCTCTTAGCATAATATCTAGAATATATTTGTGCAATCCAATTGATGATTAACGGATATGACAATGTGGCATTCAAAGTGATTGTGCAATCAATGAACGGTAAGTATTCGTAGCCTCAGGCCTCGACAACCGAGAAATGACAAAAATCTTACAGACAGCATAGCTAAGTGGGTAGCTCCCAATTAGGGTGTATTATCACCTATTTAGAGAAATTCATTTCATTCTTTATTATATTCGATGTTGTCCCATTAGGGAAACGGTTGCTGATCGCAACCGTTCGTGATATACATTCGATACACTCAAGCGAAATGAGTGGTCGGTCATGTGTGGTTGGGTTACAAGATGTTCTTGTTGAACCTAGTGTATTCCTCTCTAGAGACACACTATCAGAAGGTGGTTCCGTACCTTGCCATAGTTGGAAATTATTACCCAATAAGTGCTTCCAGTTTTGATTGTATATTATATATGTGGGGCGTGAGATGCAAACGTTCCACTAGATTGTTATTTATTTGATTTAGAGCCTATTATAATATCAAAAGAGTTTTGATATAAAAATTATCATTTCTTTCAAAAGAATTTTGAAAGTTAAATTCATGTGTTTTGGATTGTTATACGGCGTGATCTTATGAGATATCGTTTATTTTCTCAAACTGCTTTAAATTGTTTACTCATACCAGTCCCATGACTGACCCAGAGTTTATTTTGTTTTACCTAAACTCTTGGGTTCCCAAATTTGTACGGGCAATCAAGTAGCTTAGGATTTTTCAGATTTATCTAAAGGAGCTTGGACTAGGAGGCCTCAGTGTTATTTAGTTATTGTTTTCCACTGTGTTGTAAGTGTTGTACTCTGATTATTCTATGTATATAGAAAAAAATTTACTCCAAAAGCTGATTATATATATATGTATTATATTTTGTTCCGCTGCGATGTTAGATTTTGTGTTGTTGTTTAATTCCTTCTTCTATCGTTTTCTTCTTTATTTCATAATGATTCATATTTTGTGATATTTGGGTTGGACGTGTAGTGTGTTTAGTGAACTCAGATAGTACGGATTTGCGGGCCACTACAGTTGGTATTAGAGCTTAGGTTGAGTGAATACCTTGGCTTTGTTGGGTTTGTGCTCATTAGAGATAGATTCAATAGTACCCTAGAATGAGTTAAGTGTATATATATATACAAGAGAGCGTATTTGTTAGCTGATATAATAGTTGTTTTATATTGTATTGGCTAGTCTGTTGAGTGGCTTATGAATTCAGATCGATTCGTGGGACGCCACGAAGTCGATAGGAATTTTTGAACACTTAAACAGAGAATTTTGACACAATATTGTTTATAAGTAGGTAAATTAACAAATTTTACTCAAAATTCTATTTTGATAGGAAAGGAATAATTTTATGAAGTTATTATATTATATGGAGAATTTGTTGTTATTATTATAATCAGATAATATTATAAAATTGAAATGTTTATATATAACCTAATAGAATTTGTACGTGAATAAATACAAATAAGATGAACCAGAATTGGATTTATAATCAGAATTGAGAATTTAAAATCCTGGGTGTTTGGAAAAATATTTTCAAAAGTATATTAGAAGAATATAGCTTTGTTTTAGAAGGATTTTTTATTTAAAATCATTTTAATGGATTTTGAAAGTGATAAAGCACTGAACTCACTTTAGTGGCTGGAACATAATTCTGATGATGATCGCGACATCATCATTGTTCATTTTCGAGTTTCTAAGTGATGGATTGCTACCTTAGAAAAGTTTTTGATGGAAAGTTGTTTGAAAGAAAACAAGTTGGTTTGAAAATTCAAATGTTTTGAATTTGAAATGGTTATAAATATATACGTATATATTTATATGATTTTTGTAGGATTTGGAATAAAAACCCGGGAATGTGAATTCTAAAATTTAAATTAACTTAAGCAAGTTAAATGTATTAAAAAGAATAAATTATTAGAATCAATTTGAATCAATTCTAATGAATATGAATTGGATTGTGTGAATGTATGGTTTTGCAAATCGTTCAAATTAAAAGAATGAAAACCAAAAGTTTTGGTGGAACTAAAGTCGTAGAAATAGGAAATGTTGAGCTTCAACATTAGTGAGTTTTCGAGAAGTAATGGGTTTGTAACATTTTTCTACCTTAGTAATTTCGGGGACCAAATTCTTTTAAGGATAGAAGAATGTAACGACCCGGATTTTCGAACAATTTATTTTTAATATTTTATATGGTTTTAAATATTGAGTTGATAATATAAATGGATTTTTATATTAAGCTATCAATTTAATAATCGATTTTGATTTAGTATCGAATATATTAAATTACTGTAATATGAAAAGTAATTCAATTCGACATTTAAATCGAGTCAAAACAAGTCAGACAATAAATATAAATTCTATGTGAATATAATCAATAATAATAATTTATTATCGAGAAATTGATTAGTTTCTAAATTTAAATTATTTTATATCGGTTTAATATGATCTTTTATATTTATGTTCAAATTAAATATCAAAATACGTTCAGTTCGGTTCAAAATAGTGCTATAATGTTGAAACGATAGTTATTACGATAAAATAGCATTTCGTGTGTGAACCCTGAGATATTTTAATGGATAAGATCAAAACTGAATCGAAGATCAAATCAGAATCTATTTAAAATTAATAAAAATCTATTTAAATCAAATCAAGTTAAATCTAAAATCAAATCACATTAAAAAATTGTACCACATTTCCTTAGTGCTTAAGTATACTTCTTCCATAAATAACGCGACATAGCCTTCCCATTCCTTTCCATTTTTTCATTTGCTAAAATCAATTCGAAGCTTCATTCAGTAGAAAAAATGGCACTGCCAAAGTTGAAATCATTTGAAGACCGACCCTTTTTATTTTCATTATGTTCTTTTACTGAGAGGGGAAAAACAAAATAATAAAAAAGTCAGACCCTTTTTCTTTACAAACTGCATCATTCCTTTCTGAAACATATTGGGAGCCGTAATGTGAACCGCGAGGTTCCAATGTAGTTCGATTCCAAATGGAGATGCTCGAGATTCAGAAATGGTGAGGGTTCAAATTGATTGCGTTGTTTTCCCTGTAGTTCGATTCCTTCACATTGGAGTTAGTAAATATCGCAATTTCTCTTTATGTGGCATGGGCGTAAGTCTGGATCGTGAGTGCCATGGGTAGTGGACAATGGGAAGAGGAGATCCGGGGTTAGTATGGTGGTCACAGGGTGTCGATTGGTGCCTGGGGAAGTAGCGTGGTTCATCATCAGATTTGCAGAAGTCACGAATTTGGTTTCAGGATTTACGAATGTGAGTTGGATCCGAATAGTTGTCAGGCCAGCAGCTCTGTAACAACCCAGAATTTCTGAACCAATTTAAATTTTTTATTTTAGCTATTTTAATGGGTTTTGAATATTTATAATGATTTATTTTAAATAATAATGACTAAAAAAATTTATTTAAATCGAAGTTATAATGTATAAATTTATTTAATTATAATACGAGTCTAAAATGGCACGGTAGTTTGAATATTCGATTTTTAATTTCAATTGAATGTATAGAATTCAATATAAATCAGATTTTAGTAAAACAAGAAACGTTGGAATATTTTGAACCGTAATTTTTTGACGAATGTAAAAAACTGAGATTTCACTTTATAAATTGTAAGATACATCCAGTTTAAAATTTAAAATAGTCGCTGTGGAATTAATATATATATATATATATATATATATTTATTTATTTATTTATTTATATTTATATAATATATAGCCTTTAAAAATAGCTGTTTTGTGAACGACCTCCATTTTCGATGAAACCACTTTTGTTGGACCGGAGTGTCAAATTATTGTTAAGTTTCAAATTTCATAATTTTTGGAATTAATATGTAAGCGCAGTAAATTTAAACGCATTTGGTCAATTCAGTTTAAATTTAATCGACTAGAAAAAGGCCATTTTGCAAACGATGTCCAAATTCGACGAAACTAATTTTGTTAGGATTGAATAGTCAAAACATAGTAAGATTTATTTTTCTGTAATTTTTTAAGTCAGTATGTGGCCCGGTAAATTAAAATGTACGTTTAAATTCAATAAAATTAATTTATATTTTTTTGATGAAAACTGATCAAAAAATTCGAATTGGCTTACTAAACATATCTCATTGTGTCCAAAATGAGGGTATTTGGCAAGAAATGACGTTCGTTGGGTTTGAAGTGGAGTTCGAAGATTAAACGAGTCATTTTCGAATTAAAAATATATAAAATAAAAAAAGGGTATAAATATATCCTTTCCCCACCCTATCCCTATCTAAATCCGCCAGCCCTAACTCAATGAAAGGCCATTATCATACGAATCTAAATCCCCTAATCACGCTCAAAATATTGGGAATCATCTTAGCATTGTAAAATGAAAATGAAAGGGGCAAGAAAGATCTTCGATTCTTTATTGATTTGAGGAATTAACATGGCGTGAGTTGTTCGAATTTGGCTCTCAAAGCCATCGAGTTCGTTGGCGTATTTCGAGGAAGGGAGGGCTTCGAGAGCAACGCTGCTCCAGGCATTGGAGGAGGGAAGGAAGGGCTTTGGCATGGTGGGTATTGATCGGAGTACGGTGGCTCGATTTGACGAGCGGTGGTGGAGATTTGAAGTGAACGATGGTTCGGCTGAACCTGGAAACAACACGGGAAGAAGATAAATTAATTAATAGATAATGGGGTTAAGTTAATTTTTAATTTATTTATTTAATTACAAGTTAAATTGTTTAACGTATAAATTTCCATAACTTGTTCATTTTAAATCAGAATGGAACGAAGCAACTTGCGTTGCGATCATGGAGACAAACACTACAATATGGAAATAACCAGAATGGAAACGTAGGCAGTTGGAATTTTTGACAAAATTAAATGGCTACTTAATTTTGTTAAAACAATCATCAAATAAAGAACGGCGGAGTGGAGCTCAAAGTGAGAGTTCTCTCACTAAAATATATGTAAAATTTATTTATTTTATAACTGGAAATATATAAATTATCATTGTTAATTTTTATATGTTATTTATTTTTAGAGTTTAACACACGAACTCGCACAAATCATTTGAATTGGAGCGATGTATGGATATTAGCGACACTCGCATTTCATACTCCGCGGATGGACATTTGTGGCTCCGTAAATGGCGTTTGGTTATTGAGTATTTATTTATATGGATGATTTAATTGACCGCATTGTGTTGTGATTGTGATGATTAACGTATTAAAAATAATGTTAATATTATTGTGGTAGTGGAAATTAAAAATTAAATATTCATTTATAATTTAAACAGTGAAAATTGGCTAATTAGAAAAAAATTCGAACCGAATTAGAATTAGTTAAATTTATTAACCAATGATTTATTTAAATAGTCTGTTGTTATTTGGAAACCCCACATGGGTATTGGGATGATATTTGACATACACTAATCCCAATATTTAGTTGTATGTCAATCGATGGTTTGACAGGCAGTGATCAATGTTATTTATTTATTTTAATGCTTATACAGTGGTAAATTGCACCCTGGATGATGTTTGAATGGTTAATGATTATTTATCATTATTGTTGAATACATGCAATGTATGAAATCCATACAACTGAAATTATATGGTAATTGATTGAGTCGCATTCTGATTCAGAAATAACAAATATTTTAAAATAATATTCAGTTCAGAATCAAAATGTGATTTTGATGTTCTATTTTGGATGGACACAAAAATATTGAAATGTGAAGCCGAGTTAAGTAGTAAAACTCGAATGGGTTTATTAATCAATTTTATTCATTTTATAATGAATATGAAAAGGAAATGGATTTCAAAATCAGATATTTTTAAAATATTATCATTTTAATATTATAAAGATATAGAATATTCAATTTTGATTAAAATTGATAATGAAATTGAAATCATTTTAAATGAATTTATAAACGATTTATAAATTACGTTTTAAATGGAAATCGACGATATATATATTATATATATTTAATGGCTTGAATAGAACGCGCAGCGACCGTTCACGAATTTCAACCATTAACTTCGAATTGGCATAAAGGGAGATTCGACCGTCGGATTCTCCTAAAACTGGGACCATTGGGTTCGTATCGAAAAGGTCTTTCCAATGAATATAAGAGATTTAAATTTGAACGGTCGGACTTTAAATTGTGTCCAAATCAATTTTAGAAAAGGTCGTTATGGATGCAGTTGGGTGGCCGTTATTGGAAACCAACTTGAAAGGCCTTAATAAAATTATTAAAAATATGGAAAACTTGTGTAAAATCCTAATAAATGATTTGGAAAGATTTTGGATGAAAAATTCTAAGTTTTGAAAAGATAAAAGATATTTTTATCTAAATGAACTAGTTATTAACTAGAATATTAATCCAATGTCTTTAAATAAATAAATTGGATTTGTAAATGGGTTTTGATATAATCGGAATTTTCCAATGAATGAATTGGAATGGATTTGAGTGGAAATAATCTTCGGAATATTTCTATATTGGATTCCATGATTATACGGATATTGTTGAGGAATTTAGAAGATACAGATATCGTCATTCCCAATACGATATCCGTTAGTTTCAGAATTTGATATTGAGTATAAGTCGATATAATTTCTATTTAGAACCTTGTATTTAATATCATATTGTATTTTGGGTTTGCCGTGAATGGTGTCTTTAATAACACTGTTCTTAAACCCAGTTGAAAATAGAATAAATCTTTTAATTAAGATTTAGATAAATTTACCAATTACTTTAATTGGAATAGAAATGGAAGTTGATTTTGGGTTTATAGTGAAAAATGTTTTAAATAACATTCGTTCTTTAACCCAATTAACAGTGAATTTATGATTTGGAATTTATAAATCTTTTTATTAAGATTTAATGGAAATTTTCCAAAGTAAAATTTTTCAATTTAAAATATTAAATTGTAATTGAATGGAATTCGATTTGGTAATAATCGAGATGAACTTCTGTGAAGGAATACCTTTACTATTTATGGAATTTAAAAGGCCTTGCCGCTATTCTGCTTATATTATCAGTTTAATACGGAAATTTATATTGATTATATACTGTTATAATTTCCATGAAGATTCCACAGTTAATGGAAGATGATTTGGGTTTATTGTGAACTTGTTTTAAAGGACATTGGTTCTTTAACCCAGTTAAAGACAAGATTAATTTCTTAAAATGGAATAATCATAAAGAAATGATTTTTGATATTAAAACCAAGTTGGAGTTTTAATAAATCTTTAAGTAGATTAAAATGAGAATGGGATGAATTTTCACATCAATCACTCTTCTTGTGGCGTCCTCTACACCATCCCCTTTCTTCCAAGACCATACTTCAACTTTCCCGCCCAATCCAATTCCCTTATCTTCGCCTGTCACATCCCCTAGAAACCCGCCTGTCCCCAACCCTAACCCGCCGTTGATACCCCATGTACCTGACCGACCACCGAACCTCTCTCCGTTTCCATCCTTTATTCTAGGCCCGATACCTTTTTCAGTAGCATCCCCTGGACATCCGCCCCTACCAAACCCTAATTCGCTTATGATACCTCCTAACCCTGAGTGACCATCGAACCTCACAACTCAGCCTCCCTCTATTCTAGGTCCCAAACCAATGTTTAACTCCCTCTTCTCCAATAAGCCCCGCAATGCTAGATCTTTTCAGCCGCCTGATCTTCCTCTTGTTTTCAACAAAGGAGCTCTTGTGCCATCTGAAGCTATTATCAAAGCAGGAGATGCAAACTGGAAGCACATAATAGTGGGTTTCTTCTTGGACCAGCCCCTGCCTTTCACTACTGTTATTAATAATCTCAAAAACAAATTGAGGCTAAAGGGTAAGATCAATGTTAACTCGAATGGCTTCTTGTTCCTGTTCAGTCTATCTTCAGATGAGGATAGAAGGAAAATCCTTGCATCTGACCCTATTGTCAAGAGGAACAAGCTGTTTATTTTGAAATCTTGGGTTCCATCGGTTGGAAACAGTGCGAGTAGAATTAAGGCATTACCGGTTTGGATTAGAATGTATAACATTCCAATGTATTATTGGTCTTTAATAGGAGTTTGTTAGCTTGCGAAAAGAGTAGGGAAGTTTATTTATATGGATGAATCAACAGAGAAATTGGAGCGATTGCAGTACGCAAAGTGTTTAGTTGAAATTACCCCTTCTTCGGAATTACCGGTAGATTTCCCTGTTGAGTTGCCTGATGGGAGTATTCAATATGTTCAAATTGAGTATGTATGGCAACCAGAAATCTGCGTGTTATGTGAATCCTTCGGCCATTTACAGAGTAACTGCAACAAACATTCGGCAGATAAGAAGCATGATGTAGGGAATTCTGTAGCTCCTGCCGTTCGTATTGACGCTGATGCTATTGTAAAGAGAGGATTTTTAAAGGCAAAAGAAAGCAAAAAACATGTATATGCGGCTCCAGTGCAAAATAAGCAATTGTGGTCGAAAGTGATGAGCAATAATAATAGAAGAAATGGTTATGCGGCTTCATCGGCTTGTAGCAAACGGTACGGCAGTGGTAAATTAAGGGGCACATACGTGCAAAACATGAATGTCCAAGTTAATAATGTGCGTATGGAAAATGGTGCTGGTGGAACTTCAAGACCAGTTTCAAAGCAGCCCATTATTGCAACTACCAACAGTTTTGAATTGCTCAACAATCATCAGTTGAATAAGCGTTCTCTGGAAGCTATTGAGGAAGGTTAAATAAATGAGGTAGAGGTTGAAGATTCTGTAAATAATGATTTTGAGATTCCCCATGTAGACCTGTCAGAGTTCAGTATCAACGTGCATGATAACGAGAATGAAGATACGCGTGTGCATGAGCAATTTGATCCATACAAATTTGTAGTAAATCCACCTACCCAGTCAAATGTATTGTTTGAAACTATGCCACATGGATTAAATATGCATGATTCAACTTCCCAAGAACAAATGTCAGTTGACAGTTTCCAAAAAGAAATTTATGAATTGTGCATGTCTGTTGCCTATCCGACTACCAATGTTTATCCTCAAGCTCCAAACAAACATAATCTTAGTGACTCTCTAAAAGTCAATCCCGTTGCTGCAACCCATGTAATTATTTCGTCTATACCATCCATTATTCCCCATGCTTCATGCAATTTGTCTTACTCTAGAGGTGACTCTCTATCCATTTCCATCCCGCCCTAATCCACCACATTCGTGGATGATGTGCCTCCAAAACCTCCTTACACGTTTCCAAGTTCCATTCTGGGGTAGCCGACATCCTCTCATCTATCCTTTCCATTTTCTTCCTCTGTCTCTTCGAATGTTATTATCCAGTCCTTCTACATCGGCTCTAATCGTTCAATCTCCTAGAACTCCTATTACTAGGAGTATGACACTGGCTGCTACTCTTTCCAAAGAGTTTAACAAATGTATCAAAACCTTGCGGTCTAGAATGTAAGGGGGGCCCATAACCCCCTGAAACTTGATCAAGTCATAAATATCATTAACCAAAGTAATCTTCAACTTTTTTCCATTCTAGAAACTAAGCTCAGCCTTCCCCTGTCTGTTTCTTCTGCTGAGTATATTAAACCTTCTTGGACTTGCTTCAACAATCATAAACAAGCTGCTTACGGTAGAATTCTAGTCATTTCCAACCCTTCTTTCCTTACCCTCCGTCTTGAATTAGCAACTTGTCAGCTCATGCATTTCCATGTTACCAATATCTCCAATCATACCACCTTTTACCTAACTATTATATATGTGGAAAGTTAGAAAAATGCTCGGCTGTCTCTCTTTAATCTACTGTTAAGTTTTTAATTCAGTTAAAAACTGTGAAAAACCCTATTCACCCCTCCTCTAGGGTTATTCTAGATCCAACAATTGGTATCAGAGCAAGGTTTTCTTTAACTCTAGAGAAATGGTGAATCTTAGTTGTCAGTCCATAGAGAGTCAGTCCAGTCATATTCCATCTATTTTCAATGGTACAGATTTTTTAAATTGGAAATCAGAAATGAAATCTTATTTAAAATCTGTTGATATGAAATGTTGGAATAGTATTAAAAATGGGTATGATATTGTAAGTAGGGTTGATATTGAATTTAATTTACATGCTACTCATATTTTATATTCGTATATTGATGATATTCAATATAGCCTTATTTCTCATTGTTTGACTGCGCAGGAAATCTGGCAGACTCTCAACGCGCTATATGGAAAAATTGACAAATGCTCAAAATCCCAGAAAGATAACTCGGCTTCAGATTTGTGCCTGACAGGTTGTACAGATGGAAATCCAGATGGAGACTCAACAGGAAATATTTCTTTGATTCATCGTTTAAATGGTTTAACTGAATCTGTTGAGAAGTTAAAATCTAAAAATAAACTTCTGAAATCTGAGAAGCTTGAGTTGATCTGCAAAAATAATGTTTTGGAATCAAAACTCAAAAACATTAAGAATTCTTCAAATTCTAATTGCAAAAATTGTTTAAAATTGAAAACCAATCTTGTTCATCTCAATAAAAATATTCAAAAGTTTGAAAAGGAAATTCTGATCTTAAAAGAAAACAAGATTGAGTTATCAAATTTGAACAATCTTCTACAAAAGGAATATGAAATTTTTAAGACTGATATATATTCCAAATTTGAAATTGCTGAAAATGAAAATTTGGAGAAAAGTGGTTTGATTTTGAAAGAACTTGAAAATGAGATTGAAAAATCCAAGAAGTTTGAGTCGGAAAAGCAAAAACAATTTGAACTTGAAATTTCCGAATCCCAAGCCAAAATTAGATCGTTAGAAAATGAGAATTTGGTTTTGAAACAGACCAATGCTGAACAGATGATCGCTATAAATAATTGCTCAAATTTATTAAAAGAAAATAGCGATCTGAAATCCAAAATTCAACGATTAGAATCAACATTGGATAAATTTTCTAATGGGGAAAAATCGTTGAATATGTTGTTACAAAACCAAGTTTATCGTGGAAATAAATCTGGACTTGGATTCGGGAAAAATGATGTTTTTAGAAATCAAAATTCTTGTGACTTTAAAAATCCCTCAAATCACTTTAGAAATGTTTGTTTTGAAAATTTTAACTCTGAAAACTTCAAAGGATTTGTAAATCACAATCGAAATGAGGATTTGTTTTATAACAAACCATTTAAACCTTCTTGGATCTCAAATGAAAATAAAACGGGCTTTGTTAAATTCAAATCGATTTGGGTTCCTAAGGGTACAAAAGTTAATTCTAATGGTTTGTTGTATAAGCAAGTCTGGGTACCAAAACAAATGAATACAACTGTGAGTGGTTTTACTAATTTTGTTCGACCACTTGATTATCTCAATCATTAGGTACCAAAGGAGGCTGAGGAACAACTGTGCTGAAAAGAGAAACGGATTCAAACTGCTTCATATCACAGAATCATTCACAGTTCCTTAGCCACATCTGTTGAGTTAGATATTCTGCTTTACATTGGAGTCTGGTATGATCTCTAAACTCACCTTTGTATATTCTCTTTGTTTGTTTTTTATTTTCTGTTTTTATTCCTTCCTCTATCTCCTTCTGTTTTTGTTTTTGATTTGACACTGCCATATTCTTCTTTGTCTGTACTTCTTAAACTTCCAGTTGCAGAATTCATGACCTTTTTGGAATTATGCTTTATTTGTATAAAATCATCGTGTGTTAATCATTTCTATTTCCTGAATTTAATTTTGTAAATATCTGCAATTGTTTTTGAGATTTTTTTTATTTCTGAATTCATAACAGTGTTGATGTATTCTTGTCATATCTTGAACATTGTTAATTTGAATTCTAAATATTTGAAGATCTGAATATCTAATGAAATGTCACACACCTTTGTTGTTCTGAGTTTATTCTAATTCATTTTAGAAAAGCTCAAAATATTATACTCATTACAACACTCTGTTATTTATCAGTTGTGTTCTGAGTTTATTCTAATTCATTTTAGAAAAGCTCAACATATTATACTCATTACAACACTCTGTTATTTATCAGTTGTGATAATTTCATTGATTTTCAGATTGGCTTGTATCAGTGATACATCTTGGAATTCATCTTTATTCATGATCATTATATTAAAATATGTTTGTTTGAAATCATCTGAAATTCTAGATATTTTGAATATCACACACCTCTTATTTTTTTTAAATTGTCAATCTTGTGTGACTAATTCATTATATCCCAAAACTTTACATTGATTCATGTGATTTCAAATAAATTATCCCGATCATGAATATTTTCAAATTTGATGTAAATGATCTGAAATTTCTCTTGGGCTTGTCAGAAATAGTTTTGAGAAATTCTTGAAAATGTTTTTTAAAATGGTCTTTGAAAATCATTGTTATTTCATGATTATTTGATTTGAATATATGTTTGTTTAAAATCATTTGAAATTATTGATTTATTGGATCTCACTCATATCTTGAATCTGAAATATAACCTGGTGTGATTGATTCATTAAATCCTAATACTTTCACATTTCTTCAAATGATTTAAAATAGAGTATATTTGCAAATCTTGGATCATGAACCACCTTATGTGACCAACATCTTGACAAGTCTGTTGTGATACTGGTTTCTCTGTGCTGCTCTGATGCTGTTTTTTTGAAAAACGTTTGTTTTGGAATCATGCTGCTCTGATTATAAGAAATTGATTTGTAAATATTTTTTTGAGGACTGCTTGTTTTGGTATTAAAGGTTTATCGTGCTTTGATAAATAAAATTTGTGTGCTTGAGTTGCTTGCTTTGTAATTAAGTATTTTCTGTTGACTGAGGTACCATTTGTTTGCCACCGGGGTGTCATTAAAATCCTCGAGAAAGCGAGAACATTTGGCATCAGAAGCACCTTATACTTGTCTCATCCATCTGTTCTGATTTTTCACTTTGTAGAGACACCATGTGGTATCAGTTTAAAAGTGATGCATATTTTTTTTGCTATATATATATATTTTTTCCCTCTTGTCATGTATAGATCAGCATATTACTCTTGTTATTGATTTTCAACTTTAAAATTATTTATTGATTATTCTTTCAGAAATTGAAATCAATATCCAAATTAAACTGTATTTATAATTCATCAAAATTATAATCAGATTTAGAAATTGTGATGAATTGTGACTGCAGTATATTTCACAACAAGAGGAGAATTTTATTTAGATGGTTAAATATTTATTATAATATCTTTGAACTGGAAATTATTTCACGACAATCTTCATTACTTATCATCCTTCTGCCATCCGTTATGATTTTATATAAATGTGGAGAGTTTATTTTTTCTTAAAATCATTTTAAATAAACAGTGAAAATATTTGTGATGGAATTGTGGTTATATTATTATTCAGAATTAGTGATAATTGAAAATTTTCAATAATCCAGGTACAGTTGGTCATATCTCATAATATAATTAATTTAGAAATTTATTTCACAGTCCATTTCTGTACCTACCACATTTCCTATCATCCATATATTGGTTTTATACCAAGGAGTGTTTTCTTTTTAAAAGGTGAAATGATAAATATATATATAATAAATATATAAGTGTGTCTCTAACCTCATTTAAAAATCCAAGCTCTGGTCATGCATGGTTAAGAGACAACTTATAATTTAAGCTGCGACTGACCTCATTTAAAAATCCAAGCTCTGGTTATGCGTGGTCAGTGTGCTCTTAAATAAATAAATAAAAAAATAAAAAAAAATGTGCGCTAAAAACTGAAATAAAATTGAAATTCTCCTTGGTGTGTAAAAATCAACCTATCAATCCATCTCTCTAATCTGTGAAATGTGTTGAAAATATTATGACGTATTATGATTTGTTGATTAATAGATATTGAGATTTGAGATTATTCGATTTTCTCACTTAAATTGAATTTTTAATTATAATCCAAACCCATCACCGTTTTTGGTGCTTTAATCTTATAAAATTCTTTTGAAAATAATTGGGAAATATTCATATTTTTTATAACTCTCCTCATTTTTTATAAAATTCATCGTATATCCGTCATTTTCTACAATGTGAAATATGCTACCTGTTCTTAGAATATTATGATTTTTGTTTGACTGATTGAATTTTATGATGACTGTTCTTCCTCTTAAGCTGATATAGTATTTGTTAGTCATTTTTCATCTATATTTTAAATTCTGTATCCTTTTGATGATAACAAAAGGGGGAGAATGGGTTTAGATTTTGATTTATGAATGAATATTTGATAAATATTTTTAATTTTGAAAATTCACTAATATTCATACATTTCATTCATGCATAGTTATAGGGGGAGTTTCTGTTGTAGGGGGAGCATTTAAATAGGGGGAGTTCAAATATCCACGAACAAACACATTTATTATATTCAAAATCCTTTATTTGTTTGTCATCATCAAAAGGGGGAGATTGTTGTATATAACGGTGTTGTATACACAATTATATGATTTTTGTTTGATGATAACAACCAAATATATTTCTATTATAAATGTGTTTGGTACTGTACTGTTATATATATACATCACAGCAATGAATATAATATTTATATTTAAATATTATATTCATTGCTGTGATGTATATATATAACAGTACAGTACCAAACACATTTATAATAGAAATATATTTGGTTGTTATCATCAAACAAAAATCATATAATTGTGTATACAACACCGTTATATACAACATCTACTTCCTGCTTTCAGGCAAGACACCCATCCTTGGGTTGTTCTAGGTGATTTCAACTGCTATCTATCTCTGCATGGCAAGCATGGGGGCATTCCATTGCTGTCTAGGGACATTGAGCCGTTGAACACTGCGATTATAGATTCTGATCTCATTGACATAAACAGAACTGGTGCTCAGTACTCGTTGAATGACAGAAGCAGGAGTGGCGTGAGAACTTTTACGAACATTGATCACGCATTTTGCAACTTCAATGCTCTACTTTCCTGGCCTACCATGCATGCTAATCTACCAAATCCCATCCTATCAGAACATTCCCCGATTATCCTATCCTTTGGATTGCCTATGAGAAGAGTCTTAAGAAGTTTCAAATTTTTTCTTCCAATATTTTCTCTTCTTGGTCTCCTCTTTTCTACGGTAACCCTATGCTAATTTTGTGTAGGAAGCTTAGAAATACAAAAAATAGGTTGTGTTTATGGGCGAGGCTGAAATTTGGTACTGGGTCCAAGTTATCTGAAAATCTTAAAATTTCTCTGAATCAGGCTCAGATCAACTTGCTACATCATCCGATGATCCTGCAGCATCCCTTGAAGAAAGTAGGCTTTTCTCGGAACTAAATAGTGCACTTGTACTAGAAGTGAGTATGAAGAAACAGAAGCTGAATCTGAAGTGGAGGACTGAAGGTGACAGGAATACAAGTTCTTTCCATGCGGCGATTAAGGTAAAGCAATCTCTGGAGCACATTCATGTAATTGCAGATGAATGTGGCAATACTTTTCAAACACCGGAGTTTGTTGATGCGGCTTTTCTTAAGTATTTCTCTGAACCGCTGGGAAATAAAGGTAACTTCACCCCTGAATTGAATCTTATTGATAATGTGTGCCTGCCCTATATTACATCGCTCCAATCTGACTGTCTCATTGATAAAGTTACTAACTTTGAAATAAAGGAAGCTCTTTTTTCTAAGAATAAGAATTCTTGTGGCAGTCCAGATGGATTTAATGTTAATTTCTTCCGGTCATCTTGGGATATTGTAGGTGCTGATTTTTTTAGGGGTATTCATAACCTTTTTGACAAGTTTAAGCTTCTATCTGAAGTCAATGCTACCAATTTAGTTCTTGTTCCCAAAATGAAGCTTGCTACTTGCGTGACGTCCTTCCGTCCCATCTCCTGTTGCAATGTAACTTACAAGTGCATCTCTAAAATTCTATATAACAGACTGATAAAGGTTCTTCCATCCTTGATATCCGATAACTAATCGGCTTTCCTTCCAGATAGAAGCATCCTAGATAATGTGTTGTTAATGCATGAACTAATCAGGGGATATGGTAGTGCTAACGCTAGTCCATCTGTTATGCTGAAACTGGATCTGAGTAAAGCGTATGATACTCTCCACTGGACTTCAATTGTTCGTATCCTTGCTAGAATGAATTTTCCAAAAGTGTTTTTGGCATGGGTATATGCTTGCATATCGATGCTGACTTTTTCGCTTATCTACAATGGGAATAGCTCAGGTTTTTTTAAAAGCAAACAGGGAATACGCCAAGGAGACCCCATTTCGTCCTATCTTTTTATACTTATAATGGAGTTGTTGACTTCGATATTTAAATACAAGTTTGATCATGGGATAATTGATTATCATCCAAAGTGCAAGCATAACGCTATTTCTACTTTGCTTTTTGCCGATGATATTATGGTTTTTACAAAACCAACGGAGACCTCTTTGCTGGCCATCCTTGACACTCTAAATATTTTTTACTTGATGATTGGTCTTAGGATTAGTCCCTCTAAATCTCAAGTTACGTTCGCTGACATTGTTGCTAACCGTGCGACTCAACTACGCACTTTGCTGGACATGCAACAATTAGAAAGGGGATCTATTTATCTTGGGTTACCGCTGTGTACTTCAAGAATTACTAAAGCCGATTGCATGCCGTTGTTTAATAAAATTACGGCTTCACTTAACAGCTGGACCAACAAGTTTCTATCATAGGCTGGAAGGCTAATTCTAGTGCAAAGTATTGGGTTTTCCTTAACTGTTTATTGGGCTAGAGCTTTCATTCTACCCAACAAACTTGTTTCAACGATTAAATCGGCTCTGCTGCGTTTCCTATGGACTGGTAGCACATACGGCAGGAAGACGATTCCTTGTTCCTTTTCGAAAATGCTGCTACCGAAATGCAAGGGTGGCATGGGGTTGATATCTCTTGGCGAATGGAACCATGCGGCTATAAGCTTGCATTTTAATGACTTTATTTCATATAAGGATTGTCAATAGGTGAGATGGTGTTGGAAATACAACGTTAAGAACTGGAAGTTTTGGACTATGTAATCCCCTTCTGTTTGCAGCTGGGCGTGGCGTAGTATTCTTGCATTACGCGCAAAATTCTTACCTTTTATCCAATACAGTATATCGGCGAGATGCAAAGTTTCTTTTTGAGATGATCCATGGATCTCCAAGGGTGTTATTCTCTCCAAAGTGTTGAGTTATAATTGCATTGCTCAATCTGGCATCAACCGAAATGCGGTTGTTACTGCGTTCCTTGCTTCAGGGAAAGTGGTTCTGCCGTATCTATCTAACTCTCATGCTCGCGGTATTTGTCATAATCTTATTCAAAGTGTTTCCTATTCTATAATGCACAATGTTTACTGGAATGGTGAGATTCATAGTGTAAAATGTGCATACACTTTGCTGATGAAGCTTAGCCTATTGCCAGACTGTCACTGGAACAATATTGTATGGCGTAGACTTGCTGTGCCGAAGGATAATCTCATGATGTGGAAGGTAATACATAATGCTCTACCTAAAACACAAACTAAGGCTTATGGGTATGCTTGTACATCCGACATGCGTGCTTTATGAGGTTTGTGACGAGACTTTGGAGAATTTATTTTTCGATTGTGCTATCTCCTATGCTTTGTCGACCAGACTATCACTTCTATTTGGAGTGAGGATTCCCACTGGCCTTTCCGCAGTGCAATGGCATTTCATAAGAGTGTCGACAAAATGGCGAAAAGATGATCATGTCCTATTCATTCTCTTCATTAAAAAACTGTTGAGATTGATCTGCGACGAAAGAAACTCGCGGGTGTTCTTGTCTAAGAGGAAAAACACGGATGAAATGTGGGCAATATTGAAGCTAGAAATAAGGAGGGAATTATCTTCTATGATCTATAATTTGATAGTACCTTCTCTGACTGTTGGTTTCTTCGCTTGATGTAATTCTTCTTTTTGCTTTTGTGTGTGTGTTGTTACTCTACAGTATGTTGTCCTTTGCATTCTTTTGCTTAGTGCTTTTGTATGGTTTTTCTTTTAATAAATGTGGTAGGGGTTCACTTAACCCCGCTTGCCTTGCAAAAAAAAAGATAATGGGATAATTAAATTTATCCAATTCATGAAATGATCGAGAATGGAGTACCACCAGTTTTACTCTAGACGATAGTTAAATCTTTAATTAGATTTGAATGTGAAATGGTAATTAAATTTACCGATAACACCGTTGGTGTTAAATATGGAGTACAACTAGTTTCGCTCCAAAGGATGAATAGGTTGGGATTGGGATGATAAAATAATAAATGATTACTTCGGTAAGGCTCGATAATCCTAACTAGTTAATAAAATCTTTTGAAAATGATATACAAAGGAAGACTAAAGAATAAATTTAAAAGAATTTATCTTTGATAAAATTAACGGGAACATTTCCCTAAAGATGTAAATATTTGAATAAAAGAATATTCTTAATTGGAATGAGGCATATGATATGTTTTTATAGCACTTGATTATAAAATACGTGGCTTATTCGGAAAGACTGGGTTTAACCCATTATGAATAATTGATGCGATGATTAAAAGTCGACGATGAAAACGGTGGTTGAAGACCAAAGATCTTCACATCATTGGATGATTACTGATGTCGTGATTGGTATGTACACCCAAGACAAGGTAATAAGTGTTAATCGTCCAGATGTACTTGGAGATCGACCGGACATGCGAGGGCCTCTCTCTTGTATTGGACATATGGGACGAGGAATAAGGTGCCTCCGGTTTCGTTCAGACCTAGAATGGACTTGCAAATGGATTGTATTTCTGACATTGTATTTCTTTATACTGTATTCATTGATCTCTGCTAAATATATATAAACATCTGTTTGGTGGCAGAGAATTTGTTCTCTTGCTTAACACCCTTCTCTGAGACGTACGAGCTTAGAGGTTATATATTGGTGGAAATCAGTGGTACGGTATGGATCGACAATGTGGCATGCAGAGTTGCATGGATCAAAGCTTTTGTTAAAAAGCAGAGCCTTGTGGTTGATGATCAAAGCACAGCTTTAAATAGAATAGCTTTGTGTAGCGTTAATTTGCGAGCTTCACTCCCCGATATGAACCTAAAATGGGATTAGGGACACAGGGAAATGGACATATATTAGTTTCTAGCTACGAGTAACATCATGGTATGGAGCCCAAACTGTTTACTTATGTGGATGTTGGAAAACTTTATTGATGGAAAGTGAGGTACCTCATAATTGATAGAACCGACTAAAAGGTTCTAGATGGTCGACTTGACTGACCATTTTGGAGGTTCGATAGAACCGGCTAACATATAGTTTATGATATAATTAATCATCGACGGATGACCGGCTCTACAAGATCCAAGGGATCGCCAGTGTCCGAGTCTTGAGGCATTGCTAATGTGTCTCGAATCAGACGAAACATCCTTTGCCTTGGTTCGTAGATGGAAACTCATTTTCCAATACGTGATTTTATGGTTTTAGTTGTAAACCTATATGGCGACGTAATATAATGGTGCCTACGCCGCCTATGATTGATACATTTATATTTGAAGTTGATTTCTTCACTTATAGTAATAATAAAAGATGAAATTTTGCGTATCAAGCATGTTTAGCTATTATAAGGTAAAACTCTATCCTCGGCTGCGTTCATTGTGTGATGGGACCTGAGTCTTATAATAGCTTCATTTTTCTGTTTAGCATTGTGTTGTTTGTTTTATGCACTAGTATTCATGAGGGGATAAACCCATTCCGTGTTATACGGCATGGTCCCATGATTTATCTAACTTTAAAATCAAGTTAATAACTGTTTTAGTTCTCACACCAGTCCCATGACTGACTCGGAGTTTATTGTTTCTACCTAAACGCTGGGTGCCCATATTTTCCACACGGGCAGCTTGTAGTTGGGTTTTGCAGATATTTCTTTACCCAGGATCCTGGATTACAGATGGAGCTATATTCGAAAAGCTTTGTATCCGTATATCTCTTTCAGTTGTGTCAGTGATGATTTTCCGCTGCATTATATTTATGTATTGTATTTTCCGCTATACCTTGTATTTATACATTTTAAATGTATAAATTTGAATCTCTGATATTGTATTTCCAAAGTGAAATATTTATTCATACTCTGGAATATTCTTGTGCTCTGATGTAAATTGCTGTAATATCAATGAAATGTTCTACTGTTTGTGTTCTGATGCATCGTATTCTCAAAGCAATCCGGGCTCGTCCGTCTCTTCGGGGATCGGGGAAGTCTGGGTCGTCTCAAGCTCGAACTCAGATTAAGGGTGAAGTGAAGAATAGGGGTGAAGTTTTACAATGGTGTTTGGGTGGAGGCTATCGCAAAGAATTGGAGAGTAATGATGTACGTTGTTGAACAATGGAGGGTGGTAGGGTAGTGCACGAAATTGTATTGAGATGACAGGGTTTGTTTTCCTAGAATTGGTACTGGGACAACGAGTTGACCATGAGTTCAAAGGTAGAGGGCATGGGAAATTGAAGAGGAAAAGGAATGGGAAGTGAGCTATTTTGGGTTTCGAATAGCTGTAGGAAGGGCATGTTTGTTAACAACAAGAAAAAAAGAAGATTGGGATATTGGCATTGTTCACTGAAATAGGAATATGGAAGAAGGCTTCGACACTTGTTCCGGGGAAGAAGTGGTATAAAATATTTTAATTTTGATTAAGCATGACTAAATTTTTGTTAATAAAGTGATTAATAAAATAGTGAAGTTGTTAGTCTAATTAACTTAAAATTTTAAACTTCCATTAAATATTGTAACCTTTTATTTTATTTTACGTATGTGATCAGAATTAAAAGAAATGAAGTATGTTGGAATTGCGGCTTCGAAGTTAGCGGGCATAGTGTTAAATTGGAACAAATCACGATAAAAATCAAGGTGAGTAAATCTCACTCATATTTTTATTTAGAATTATTTTTGTGGCGACCCAAACTTCCCCGTGAAGGAAAGCTCGGATTCCTTTGAGAACACGACAAATCAGAACAAAAACAGAAGAACATTTCACTGCTTATTATAACAATTCCATCAGAATACACGAATATAACAGAGTATGAATAAATATTATACAGAAAATATTAGAGATTTAAATTACATTTAAATACATAGCAGCGGAAAAACAATATAAAGCACAACTAAAACCAGATACACGGATATAGAGCTTTCTGAATATCGCTTCAGCTGTAAACCAGGATCCTGTGAATATGAATCTGCAAACCAAAACTACAAGCTTCCCGTGTGGAAAATAGGGGCACCCAGAGTTTAGGTTAAAACAATAAACTCCAGGTTAGTCATGTGACTGGTGTGAGAACTAAAACAATTATTAATCTTTATTTTTAAAGTTAGGTAAATCGAGGGACCACGCCGTATAACACGGAACGGGTTTCCTCCCAAGAATACCAGTGCATAAAACAAACAGCGCAATGCTAAATAAAGAACAATGAAGCTATTATAAGACCCAGGTCCCATCACACAATGCAATGCAAGCCAGAGGATAGGGTTTTCCCTTATAATAGCCAAATATGCTTGATACGTGAAATTTCATCTTTTATTATTACTATAAGTGAAGAAAACAACTTCAAATATAAATGTATCAATCTTAGGCGGCATGAGTGCCCCATCCCACTATGTCGCCATATATAGTATACAATCAAAACCAAAAAGTGTCGTATTTGGAAATTGGATTTCCATACTGGTGGTTACTGATTCGAAAGATCGATTACGTAGTGCAATTCACTACGGTTTACGTCGCAGGCATGCGAAAACACTGTAATGCACATCCGCACTATCCAGGAAAAAAAAGTTACCGTGGTTTACATCGCAGGCATGCGAAAACACCGCTAACTCTATCCATCACGGAAATCAGGGGGTGTGCCCTATCCCTTACCTCCGTCGACCGAATCCATGACAACGCATAGGGTGTCTATCCTCATCTCAAAAGCATACTGATCTAACCATCGGTTTCCCTCTATACCAGTGTGTGAGGCTCGCGAATTAACGCTACATAAATTCATGCTATATTAAAGCTGCGCCTTGATCATCATCCACCAAACTTTTCTTTTCAACAAAAGTTTGGATCACTACATCTCAGCATGCCACACTATCAATCCATACCGTACCACTAATTTCTACCGATATATAACCTCTAAGCTCGTATGTCTCAGAGAAGGGCGTTAAGCAAGAGAATAAATTCTTTGCCGCCAAACAAATATATATTTAGCAGAGATCAACGAATACAGTATAAAGGAATACAATGTCAGACACCATTCATTTACAAGTCCGTTCTGGGTCTGAACGAAATTGGAGGCACCTTATTCCTCGCATATCCATACAATCAACAAGTACGTCCGGACGGCTACCACTGTAGCCCCTTCAAGGTAGCTACTCCTATCATGAGCATTAGTAGCACCCATCCATTCGATGTGAAGATCGACGGTCTTGCACCATCTTCAATCTCTTCGATTTATTGTCGAATCAGTTATTCAGAATGGGTTAAACCCGGCCTTTCTGAATAACTCGCGTATCTTATAATCAAGTGCTATAACAACACATCATACGCCTCATTCCAATCCAGAATATTCTTTTATTCAAATAGTCTTTTCCTTTGGGAAAGGTTCTCATTAATTTTATCAAAGATAAATTCTTTAAATTTATTCTTTAATCATCCTTTGGATATCAAACCATATTAAGGTTTTCCAAACTAGTCAGGATTAGCAAACCACACCGAAGTAATCATTTGTTTTATTTCCTAATCTCAACCTATTTATCCTATGGAGCAAAACTGGTAATACTGCATATCTAACACCACAGGGTTATCGGTAAATTTAATTACCATTTCACGTTCAAATCTAATTAAAGATTTAACTATCGCTAGAAGTAAAACTGGTGATACTCCACTCTCGATCATTTCCAAATCTGATAATTTAAATTATCATTTCAAATTTCAATCTAATTAAAGATTCATTAAAACTCCACTTAGTTTTAATCTTCCCAAAAATTAATATTAATGATTATTTAACTTTGGAAACACAAACATGTCGCATCAACAATCTACACCGTACTATTGATTTCTACCGATATATAACCTCTGAGCTTGTACGTCTCAGAGAAGGGCGTTAAGCAAGAGAATAAATTCTCCGCCGCCAGACAAATATATATTTAACAGAGATCAACCATACAGTTCGAAATACAACAACATACATGCAATCCTGTCTTTTACTGGGTTAAAGAACTAATGTCATTTAAAACACAGTTCACGACAAACCCAAATCACATTCCATTTCATGGAATCTTCGCGAAAAACAAATCAATATATATAATCGATATCAATTTCTGTATCTGACTAATAATATAAATGGAATAGCGGCAAAGCCTTTTAGATTCCATATGTATTAACAGTCTTCCTCCACAGAAGTTCACTTCGATTATTATCAAATCGAATTCCATTCAATTCCAATTTAATATATTAAATTGGAAAACGTTACTTTGGAGAATCCCATAAATCTTAATTAAAAGATTATAAATTCCAAATCATATTCTTCACTGTTAATTGGGTTAAAGAACAGGTGTTATTTAAAACACCGATCACGATAAACCCAAAAAATCCAATTCTTTTATTCCATTCCAATTAAATATTAATTAATTGGTAAATTCCATTAAACCTAAATAAAAAGATTTAATCTTTTCTCAACTGGGTTTAAGAACAGTGTTAGTGAAGACACTATTCATGGCAAACCCAAAATCCAATTTGATATCAAATACAAGGCTCTGAATAGAAAATATATCGGCTTATATTCAATATCAACAAATATCGTATTGAAATAACGATATATGTATCTTCCAAATTCCTCCACAACGTCCGTATAATCACGAAATCCAATATCGAAATATTCCGAAGATAATTTCGATTCAAACCCATTCCAATTCATATATTGGAAATTCTAGTTATTTTTAAAAACCATTTCAAATCCAATTTATTTATTAAAAAAAACAAATAAATTATTATTCTAGTTCAAAACTAGTTCATTTCGATAAAAATCTATTTTTATCTTTACAAATATGGGATTTTTAATCCCAACCCTTTCCAAATCATTTATTATGATTTTACACTAATTATTGATATTTTTAATAATTTTATCAAGGCTCGTACAGTCGATTTCCTATAACGGCCATCGAACTACACTTACAACGACCTTTTCAAAATTTGATTTAGAGATAATTCCAAATCCAACTGTTAGATTTCAAATCTCTCATATTCATTAGAAAGCTCTTTTCGATACGAACCCAACGGTTCCGGTTTTAGGAGAATCCGACGGTCGGATCTCCCGTAATGTCCGTTCGAAGTCAATCGTCGAATTTCGCAAACTACCGCAGCGCGGCGCATTCTATTCAGGCCATTATAATATAATAAATATATATATATATATATATATATATTTCGTCGATTTCCATTTAAAACAAATTTTATAAATTGTTTTAAATTCGTTTCAAAAACGATTTCAACTTCTGTTTCAAATTCAAATCAAAATTGAATATTCTAATGTAAATTCGTTTTAAATTCATTTCTAATCGATTTCAATTCAATTCGATTTCAACTTCAATTTCAATCTGTTTTAAATTCGATTCAAAACAATTTCAATTCTATTTAAATTCATTTCAATTTAATTCGAATTTCAAATTCCATTTCAATTTAATTCGAATTTCAAATTCAATTTAATTCGAATTTCAAATTCAATTTAATTCGAATTTCAAATTCCATTTCAATTTAATTCGAATTTCAAATTCAATATCAATTTAATTCGAATTTCAATTCTATTTCAATTTAATTAGAATTTCAAATCTATTTCAATTTAATTCAAAATTAAATTTTCCATATAATTTCAATATTAAAACGATAATATTTTCAAAATATTCGATTTTGAAATCACTCTTCGATATTCATTATAAAACAAAAAAAAACTACAAAATTCCCATTCGTGTTAAAATGGCATTTAATTACTTAACACGGCTTCACATTTCAATATTCACTGAATATTATTTTAAAATATTCGATAATTTTGAACTGGAATCAGACATAGTCAATTAGCATATAATTTGATTATATGGATTTCATACGATACATGTACATAACAACAACCAAACACAGTCGGCCATCATCCAAAGTGCATTCTACACTGTATAAGCATCAAATAATAATATTTAACGCTTACAACAGCCTGTCAATCGATCGATAGACATACAGCTAATTATTGGGTTTAGTGTATGTCTAATATCATCCCAAAACCCGTGTGGGGTTTTCAAACAACAAACACAGATTTATTTGTGCAGTTGGGCGATGTGTAAAATTTATCGTCCCAATCAATATCAGTCAAATGTGTGTACATAAACAAATCGTCCGATTTGTTTATAAACATTTATTTAATTCATATATACGTTAAAAATTATATTTTTAATCATAAAATATTTTTAACTATAAAATATTTTTATTCCATTCTACATCACACAATCAACTTTCACAACAAAATCAACCAAACAAACAAGTCGTCCATGGTATGTGGACAACGGGTGTCAGGTGCTGCTAAACACCATCTGCATCCTAGTATATATTTCAACTAGAAAATAAAATAAAAGTGAGGAGTTCTCACCTTTGGGTTCCACTCCGCCATTTTATTTCTGAAATTCAAAACAGTCTAGATTTGCACTAAATTCCAATGCAGCCTTCTCTACATTGTTCATATTAAAAATCACATTTTTAATACGGTGCTATTTATTTAAAAATCACATTTTTATTTTGCTACGTTATATATAAAAATCATATTTTGACATCGATGTTCATACAATCAAAATCATATTTTTATCGATTCTCTTTCTATATAAAAATCGTATTTTTATTTCGCTACACATATAAAAATCATATTTTTATATTAAGAAAAATCATATCTTTATACCCTTTTATATATATAAAAGATCACATTTTTATATCGATTCATATATATATAAAAGATTATATTTTTATAATGTTAATATATATATATATATATATATATAAATCTCAACTTTCCTTATATAAAAATCTCGACTTCATGTAATAAAAATATTAGCTTTATTTATATAAAAATCTTAGCTCTATATCGTTAAAAATCTAGTTTTTATATCTTTTAAAAATCTTGTCCTTACCTAATTAAAAATCACACCTTTTTCTAATTAAAAATCTTAGCTTTATATAAATAAAATTCACATCCTTATATAAAATAAATTTCATATAATAAAATTAATTTCCTCTCCTTTTAAATATCATTACTTTAAACCAATAAAAATGAACATATAAAGTAAAGGAAAAATAATTAAAAAAAAGAAACTTACAGGGTTTGGAGGTGGATATGGCCGCGGTGGGGCCTACAGAGGCGGTAAGGGGTGCTGGAGGCGCAATGGGGGTCGACGGCTGTCAGATGGCTGCTGGGGGTATGGTGTGATTTTGGGTTCACAAAGGGGGCGAGGGGAGAGAGAGAGCAGAGAGGAGAGAGAAGGGGAAAGGGGGTGGCGGCCAAGGGAGGCTCAACGGCCAGAGGGGAGGGGAGGGACATCGACGGCGGCGCGATTTGAAACAGGGGGGGCGATTTCTCGTGTTGACCACGAGATTGAATAATGAGGGGTTTGACCCCGTCAAACCCCTTATTTATATATATTTTTCCTTAAAAGGTACCTTTTTATTTTGAACTCGAAATCCAACCCACCGACTGTCGTCCGTAGCGTGTTACCCCATTCCGAAAATAATGGGATATGTATCGTAAGCCAGTTTGGTTATTTCGATCGGTTTCCGTCAAAATCAAAATATAACTCTATATATTGAATTTGAACGCACATTTCAATTTACCGGGGCCGCATACGGACTCTAAAAATTCCCGAAAAATATTTTCTAGCTTCATATTTGTAACAACCCCGAAAATCCGAGCCAATTTAAAATTTTTATTTCGGCAATTTCAGTGAATTTTGAATATTTAAAATGAACTATTTTAAATAATAGCGACGACAAATTTATTTTGAATAGAATTCCAACGTATATATTTATATAGAACATCGTTGGAATATAAATATTTTATTTTAATTATAAAAGGAACTGAAAATGGCGCGGTAGTTTGAAAATTCGATTTCAAAGTTTAAATGAAATATACAGAATTCGTTTTAAGTCGGAATTGGACGAAACAAGAAATATTTGAATCTGTTGAACTATATCTTTCTAACGGAGGTAAGAAACTAAGATTTCGATGTATGAGTTGAGAGATATGTCCAGTTTAAAATCCAGAAAAGTCGCTGTGGAATTTATATATATATTAATGTATATAAAGGCCTTGAAAATGGAAATTTTGCAAATGACCTTCATTTCGACGAAACCACTTTTGTTGGATCCGGGATGTCAAATTATTGCTAGATTCCAAAATTCGTAATTTTTCGAATCAATATGTGAGCGTGGCAATGGAAAACGCGTTTGACCAGTTTTAGTTGATTTTAATCGATTGGAAAATGGCCATTTTTCAAACGGTCTCAGAATTTGACGAAATCAGTTTTGTTAGGACCATATCGTCAATATGAAGCTAGAAAATATTTTTCGGGAATTTTTAGAGTCCGTATGTGGCCCCGGTAAATTGAAATGCGCATTTAAAATTGAATATATAGATTTATATTTTAATTTAAATGAAAACTGATCGAAACAGCTGAATCAGCTGATGAAACATATCCCATTATGTTCAGAATGGGGGTATTTAGCTAGGGGCGACAGTCGTTGGGTTTGATTTCGAGTTTGAATGGATAAACGAATAATTTTTTTTATTTTATTAAATATTTATATAATTTTATAGAAAATCCCTCATTGGCTAAACCCTAAGTCAAATCCCGTTCATTGGTCAAACCCCCATCCCCCCCTCCCCCCCCCCCCCCCCCGCCCCCAAGAAAATCGCGCCGCTGTGATAAGGAACGGCGGAAACCCGTTCATTTCTTTCATCCCAATTTCTGATCGATCCGCTCAATGAAAATTAACACTTCTGAAGGGAAAATCATAGAGAATTTAATCGGCTTCAAATCCATACCAAGTTGGTTAAATTTCGTTGTGTATTTCATTTGATCTCCCTGCTCAAACATGCTTCGTTTGTGGCCTATTACTGGCCATCGGAGGCGCGCGAGTTCACCAGAACGGGGGAGCGGTGGAGCGGCTCTCGTAGCTGGAGTTCGTGGCGGAGTCTGATCAACTTCTGGTGGACGGTGGCTTGCGCGGGGCGCAACCCTAGTTTTGAACATGGCTGTGAACACGTCGGCCTGTAGAAGAGAGGAAGAAGGGGTGATGATTTTTATAATTAATTAATTTAATTACCTCATTTAATTTTCAAATGTAAATAATAACATATCTCCTTCATACAAGGTCGGAATGACAAGCGGTCAGAAGCGTTGGACTCATCTCAACGAGAGCTTCACAATAAGACTGACTGGGTCCAATATGGGGCACGACAGAATTTTAGGCAAATTCGAATCAAAACCCGAAATGTATCAGGAATTCAGAAATAAAACCAACCTAAGTGAGAATTCTCTCACTTTAAATTTTTCTGTTCAGTTATTTAATTCATAACTGCATATATGAACTGTTCCCCGTCGTCCACAGACCATGGACGACTTGTTTGTTTGGTTGTATTCTGTGTGAAAATTAATCGTGATGTGAAATGAATTATGTATATTAGAAGTGTATGAAATATATATACGATGTGAAATAATATATATATATGTATGAGATGAATATATATATATATATGTGTGTGTGTGTGTTGAATAAAATATATATACGATGTGAAATGAAAATATTATATATACGAAAAGTGAAAATATTATATATAAGAAAAGTGAAAATATTATATATATGAAAAGTGAAAACATTGTATATAGAAAAGTGAAAACATTGTATATAGAAAAGTGAAAACATTGTATATAGAAAAATGAAAACATTATATATATGAAAGTGAAAATATTATATATATGAAAAGTGAAAATATTATATATATGAAAAGTGAAAACGATGTATATATGAAATGAAAACGATATATATATATATATATATGAAATGTGAAAATGATTTGATTGTTAAAAATATAATTTTTAACATATATATACACTGTATAAAATTGTCGTGTATATGGAATATTCAATTTTGATTAGAAATTGAATATGAAGTTGAAATCGTTTCGAAAACGAATTTAAAACGATTTATAAAATATGTTTTAAAAGGAAATCGACGAAATATATATATAATATATATATATATATATATATATTATATATAATGGCCTGAATAGAACGCGCCGCGCCGCGGTAGTTTGCGAATTTCGACCATTAACTTCGAACAGACATTACGGGAGATTCGACCGTCGGATTCTCCCAAAACGGGAACCATTGGGTTCGTATCGAAAAGAGTTTCTAATAAATATTAGAAATTAGAAATCTAACGGTTGGATTTGGAATTATGTCCAAATCAAATTTGGAAAAGGTCGTTGTAAGTGCAGTTCAATGGCCTTTGATGGAAATCGACTGTACGGGCCTTGATAAAATTATTAAAAATATCAATAATTTGTGTAAAATCATAATAAATGATTTGGAAAGAATTAGGCTAAAAAATTCCATATTTGAAAAGTTAAAAATAGATTTTTATCGAAATGAACCAGTTATTAACTAAAATAATAATTTATTTATTTTTAAATAAATAAATTGGATTTGAAATGGTTTTTAAAATAACCAGAATTTCCAATATATGAATTGGAATGGATTTGAATCAAAATTATCTTCGAAATATTTCGATGTTGGATTTCGTGATTATACAGATATGACAGTGGAAATTTGAAAGATATATTAATATCGTTATTTCCAATACGATATTTGTTGGTTTCAGAATTTGATGTTGAATATAAGCCGATACTGTTTTCTATTCAAAGCCTTGTGTTGAATATCAAATTGGATTTGGGGTTTGTCGTGAACTGTGTTTAAATGACATTAGTTCTTTAACCCGCGTAAAAGCAGGATTAATTTCCAAAAAAAAGTAGAACAATCAATATGAAATGATTTTAGAGATGAAACCAATTGTGGTTTGAATAAATCTTTAATTAGATTTGGATGAATGAATGGTGATTAAATTTACCAAAACATGTGATGTGATTAAACCAAATTTACTTAGTTGTTGATATTGATTGTGGTTGATTGATGGTTTGGATGGTGCTCGACCAGTTTATAAGCAGAATATGCCTTTACATTTAGCATTGGGTTGGGTAAAGATATCTGTGTACTAACACCTTGTGAAACACTTCACGATTTGACGATAAGGTGTTTAGCGATGTTGTGTTCATTTTCAATTTAATGAATGATTGTGAAATGATATATTTTTCTTAAGTGAAAAGAAATGTATTCCCGATTTTGGATAGGGAATGTTTATAAAAATGTTTTATAAAACAGAAAGGATTTCGAGGCCCAAAACCCGATGATTTCGAAATGATTTGGAAATATATTATGGTTTTATATTGTGGTTCATCATATATTCGATTAGTTGCTATTAATGATGTATCTGTTTGGTGGCGGATAATTTATTCTCTTGCTTAACACCCTTCTTTGAGATGTATGAGCTCAAAGGTTATGTGATTAATAGTGACTGACCATATGTGTGAATTACTATGTTGTGAAATGATTTTCCCTACTTCGGGGTATGAAATTATTTAGTATGTAGCTAAAGATTCGGGTAACCCTAAGACTTAAAGTATGGGTGAGAGGGCGGTGTATGCTCCCTATGTGTGGGAGGTGCATCGTCGGTGTAGCCTGCTCCTATGTGGGGTAGGTGCACATTTATATATCGAGTTGCTAGGTGCGCACCCTTTGCCTTGTCGATGGGGAGCACGATATTTAGTTGCATACTTGTCTGTATGCATTGTTATGTTTTGGAATTCATATTTCCAAACTATTTGATTTGAGATCCGAAGTGAAATCTACTTTGATATAGAAAGTTAGATATGTATTTCAAATGATTTGAAATAAGAAATCGGGAATAAAGTCTAAAGGAATAATTTTTGTAAATTGAATTGGATTTGGAAAAATCTAAGTGTGGTGATTAATCTAAATGGGTAGATTTGGATACTGCATGTTGATTGATGCATAGTAGATCCATATATATTACTGATTGTTGTTTATACACCGACATTCATGGGGGTAAACCCATTCCGCGTTAGCGGCGTGGTCCTGTGATTTGTCTTATGATTAAATAAGTTGATTTTAACTGTAGAGTTTCTCACACCAGTCCCATGACTGACCTGTAGTTTGCTTTTCCCTTGCAAACTCGGGTGCCCCTATTTTCCACACGAGCAGTCGAGTAGTTTTATTTTGCAGTTGTATTGAGCAGGATTCTGGATTGACGCTTTAAGCTGTGTCCAGGCATTTACAGTCTTCCGCTGTGTAGTTTATATTTCCGTTGTGCATTGTATTACATTTATTGTAAAATTAATCTTTTGCTATATTATATTTCGATATACTCTGATATATTCTGTACTCTGATGTAACATTATTATGAAGTTTATAAAAGTCTTCTGTTATTTGTTCTGATGTGTTGTATGCCCAGAGTTAGTGTATGCGGGATTCGAACGATCTTGGTCGATTTAGCGATCGATTAGGACCAGGCGAAATCTGTGTTGTTCAGTATTGACGATACAGTCCTAAAAAAACTAATTTCATCAAATTCTGAGACCATTTGAAAAATGGCCATTTTCTGGTCGATCGAAATTGACTGAAACTGTCAAAACACGTTTTCTTTTGCCACGCTCACATATTGATTCCAAAAATTATGAATTTTGCAATCTAGCAATAACTCGACACCCCGGATCCAACAAAAATGGTTTTGTCGAAAACAGAGGTCATTTGCAAAACTTCCATTTTTAAGGGCCAAAATTCCATAGCGACTATTCTGAATTTTCAACTGGACATAACTTTTTATTCCCGCTATGAAATTTCAATTTTTCGGATTTGTACGAAAGATATTCTCAAATAGATTCAAATATTTTTGGTTTCGCTAAAATCTGGTTTATTTTGAATCCTGTACGTTCATTTGAAATTTGAAATCGAATTTTTGAACTACCGCGCCATTTCCAATTCCTTTTATATTTAAAAATAAATATATTTATTCTAACATCTATTCAAATAAATATATACATTCTAATTCTATTCAAAATAAATTTCTCGTTGTTATTATTTAAAATAAATCATTTTAAATATTCAAAATTCATCAAAATTGCCAAAATAAAAATTTAAAATTGGTTCGGATTACCAGGTTATTACAATCTCCCCCACTTAAAATCTTTTCGTCCTCGAAAAGGAACGAAGCTGAAAGTTGTTTTACAAACCAACTCAACTTTCATTATTTTCATTATGGCTTAAGTTCTTCAACTTTTCAGTCTTTAAGAAATTTTCAAAATTTTAAAAAAATGGCTAATACCCTAAATTTTCGAAAAATTTCGCCATAACCTCCCCTGCACGGGAGCACCGGGAAAATCCCGAAATTGCCACACAGGCCTCTCCAATCCAAAAAGAAAAAGAAAAAGAAACAGCAATCGGCTCATAAAATCATCCAAAACCCAAGAAATTTGTAAACATGTACCTATTTGTCGGGCATAAAATTTTATTCCTCTGCTCTAGCCTCCTTGCAATGACCTGTTCAATGTATAGACATGTATATGCATGCAAATGCGATAAATTTTCAAATGACAGTTCGATGTTTGATGCTAAATTCAACTTGATTCAACATTTTTCTTACATTAGTTATATTCTACAATACCAATACATTTTTAAAACAAAAAGCGTCCATACGTTCATACAAGCATCATACATATATCCCAAAATACTAATTCATTACATTAAAACCCCACTTCCTAGGAAGTTGTGCCTTCTTCTTGAATAATTTCCAAAGTTGATAGCTCCTTTCCCTTGGATTTCTTATCACCCTTCTTTAACGGGCAATTTTGGGCTAGATGCCCTACTTCTTTGCATCGAAAGCATTTCTCTTCTTTTCCTAGTTTTCTAGATTTTTTTCTTTATGTTTGGACTCTTATCCACAAAATGTCCCATCTCCTTGCATTTGAAATAAACTATGTCCATTCTTATTTGTTTCTCTTTCTTCTTTTTCTCAGGACATACAATTGCATAATGGCCTTCTTTTCGGCATTTACGACAATAAACAACCGCGTGCGATCCTAGGTTTAATTTTCGTTCTTTTTCTGCTTTCTGGTGAGCTCTCCTTGCTTGTTTCGGGGTCATACAGAATTCAGTATGAGATAAGCCATAGTCGTCCATATCCTATATAATATTTTTAGGATTTTGTCAAGAGAGTTTGCATTATTTTTCACTTAACCATTATCTTGTTTTATACTTTATTTATCATTCCAGTATTTTTATTAGTTGAATCAATAATCAAACATCACAGCCAGCAATCAATTTGTTGATTAGATTTTCAAATATATGTAAAAAAAAATATATACTCCAAAATCATATTTTAGTGTCAAGTCCCAAACAGTAAATTTTAGTTAAGTTTTTGTTCTCACACCAATCGATTGGAAATTATATAGATATTCACTTTCGAAACTCGAACACAAACACTGATGATGGGATCCCAATCATCAGTATCATCTCTGGGCAACTAGAGTGTGATTCTATATCCGTCTAGTATCCGAGGCTCCGAATATACGCCCCGTCAGGCCTATACTCAAAATCTCCCTATACTAGATGGTCCAAATTCAGTATAAATAAATAATAAAATATGTATAATTTGATATAAATTTCAAAACAAAATATGTTTCATTTTTATTTTAAAAATAACTCTCTTCACACTCGTTCTAGGATACTACTGATCCCAGGATATTACTAATCCAATTTCTGATGAATTCTTTCATTCGGTTCTAATGTGTCATGTTCTCTAGCTCTGTAAACCAAAGCTCTGATACCAAATGTGGTGACCCAAACTTCCCCGTGAAGGAAAGCCCAGATTTCTTTTGAGAATACGACAAATCTGAACACAAATAGAAGAATATTTCATTTCTTATTACAACAATTCCATCAGAATACATGAATATAACAGAGTATGAATAAATATTACACAGAAAATATCAGAGATTTAAATTACATTTAAATACATAGAAGCGGAAAAATAATATAAAGGACAACTAAAATAGATACACGGATACAGAGCTTTCCGAATATCGCTTCAGCTGTAATCCAGGATCCTACGAATATGAATCTGCAAAACCAAAACTACTAGCTGCCAGTGTGGAAAATAGGGGCACCCAGAGTTTAGGTTAAAACAATAAACTCCAGCTCAGTCATATAACTGGTGTGAGAACTAAAACAGTTTAATTGATCTTTATTTTTAAAGTTAGGTAAATCGAGGGATCATGCCGTATAACACGGAACGGGTTTCCTCCCAAGAATACCAGTGCATAAATCAAACAGCGCAATGCTAAACAAAGAACAACGAAGCTATTATAAGACTCAGGTCCCATCACACAATGCAACGCAAGCCGTAGGATAAGGTTTTCCCTTATAATAGCCAAATATGTTTGATATGTGAAATTTCATATTTTATTATTACTATAAGTGAAGAAAACAACTTCAAATATAAATGTATCAATCCTAGGCGGCATGAGCGCCCCATCCCACTATGTCGCCATATATAGTATACAATCAAAACCGAAAAGTATCGTATTTGGAAATTGGATTTCCATACTAGTGGTTACTGATTCGAAAGATCGATCGCGTAGTGCAATTCACCATGGTTTACGTCGCAGGCATGCGAAAACACCGTAATGCACATCCGCACTATCCAGGAAAACAAGTTACCACGGTTTACGTCGCAGGCATGCGAAAACACCGCTAACTCTATCCATCAGGGAAATCGGGGGGTGTGCCCTATCCCTTACCTCGGTCGACTGAATCAATGACAACCCACAGGGTGTCTGTCCTCATCTCAAAAGCATACTGATCTAACCATCAGTTTCCCACCATACCGTTGTGTGAGCCTCGCGAATTAACGCTACACAAAGCCGTGCTATATTAAAGCTGCGCTTTGATCATCATCCACCAAACTTTGCTTTTCAACAAAAGTTTGGATCACTGATCTCATCATGCCACACTATCAATCCATACCGTACCACTAATTTCTACCGATATATAACCTCTGAGCTCGTACGTCTCAGAGAAGGGCGTTAAGCAAGAGAATAAATTCTCCGCCGCCAAACAGATATATATTTAGCAGAGATCAATGAATAGATTATAAAGGAATACAATGCCAGACACACCATCCGTTTACAAGTTCGTTCTGGGTCTGGACGAAACCGGGGGCACCTTATTCCTTGCATATCCGTACTATCAATAAGTACATCCGGACGGCTACCACTATAGCCCCTTCAAGGTAGCTACTCCTATCATGAGCATTAGTAGCACCCATCCATTCGATGTGAAGATCGTCGGTCTTGCACCGTCTTCAATCTCTTCGACTTATCATCGAATCAGTTATTCAGATTGGGTTAAACCCGGCCTTTCTGAATAACTCGTGTATCTTATAATCAAGTGCTATAACAACACATCATACGCCTCATTCCAATCCAGAATATTCTTTTATTCAAATATTCTTTTCCTTTGGGAAAGGTTCTCATTAATTTTATCAAAGATAAATTCTTTAAATTTATTCTTTAATCATCCTTTGGATATCAAACCGTATTAAGGTTTTCCAAACTAGTCGGGATTAGCGAACCACACCGAAGTAATCATTTATTTTATTTACCAATCTCAACCTATTCATCTCATGGAACAAAATTGGTAATACTCCATATCTAACACCACGGTGTTATCGGTAAATTTAATTACCATTTCACGTTCAAATCTAATTAAAGATTTAACTATCTCTAGGAGTAAAACTGGTGATACTCCACTCTCGATCATTTCCAAATTTGATAATTTAAATTATCAATTCAAATTTCAATCTAATTAAAGATTCATTAAAACTCCACTTAGTTTTAATCTTCCTATAAATCAATATTAATGATTATTTAACTTTGGAAATGCAAACATGTCGCATCGACAATCTACACCGTACTATTGATTTCTGCTGATATATATATAACCTCTGAGCTCGTACGTCTCAGAGAAGGGCGTTAAGCAAGAGAATAAATTCTCCGCCGCCGAACAGATATATATTTAACAGAGATCAACCATACAGTTCGAAATACAACGACAGACATGTAATCCTATTTTTACCGGGTTAAAGAACTAATGTCATTTAAAACCCAAATCACATTCCATTTCATGGAATCTTCGCGTAATAACAAATCAATATATATAATCGATATCAATTTCCGTATCCGACTAATAATATAAATGGAATAGCGGCAAAGCCTTTTAAATTCCATATGTATTAACACCATAGAAGTTCAATTTCGATTATTATCCAATCGAATTCCATTCAATTCCAATTTAATATATTAAATTGGAAAACGCTACATTGGAAAATCCCATAAATCTTAATTAAAAGATTATAAATTCCAAATCATATTCTTCACTGTTAATTGGGTTAAAGAACAGGTGTTATTTAAAACACCGTTCACGATAAACCCAAAAAATCCAATTCTTTTATTCCATTCCAATTAAATATTAATTAATTGGTAAATTCCATTAAACCTAAATAAAAAGATTTAATCTTTTCTCAACTGGGTTTAAGAACAGTGTTAATGAAGACACTATTCACGGCAAACCCAAAATCCAATTTGATATCAAATACAAGGCTCTGAATAGAAAATATATCGGCTTATATTCAATATCAAATTCTGAAATCAACAAATATCGTATTGGAATAACGATATATGTATCTTCCAAATTCCTCCACAACGTCCGTATAATCACGGAATCCAATATCGAAATATTCCGAAGATAATTTCGATTCAAACCCATTCCAATTCGTATATTGGAAATTCTAGTTATTTTTAAAAACCATTTCAAATCCAATTTATTTATTAAAAAAAACAAATAAATTATTATTCTAGTTCAAAACTAGTTCATTTCGATAAAAATATATTTTTATCTTTACAAATATGGGATTTTTAATCCCAACCCTTTCCAAATCATTTATTATGATTTTACACTAATTATTGATATTTTTAATAATTTTATCAAGGCTCATACAGTCGATTTCCTATAACGGCCATCGAACTGCACTTACAACGACCTTTTCCAAATTTGATTTAGACATAATTCCAAATCCAACTGTTAGATTTCAAATCTCTCATATTCGTTAGAAAGCTCTTTTCGATACGAACCCAACGGTTCCGGTTTTAGGAGAATCCGACGGTCGGATCTCCCGTAATGTCCGTTCGAAGTCAATGGTCGAAATTCACAAACAGCCGCAGCGCGGCGCGTTCTATTCAGGCCAATGTATATATTATATATTTCGTCAATTTCCATTTAAAACAAATTTTATAAATCATTTTAAATTTGTTTCAAAAACAATGTCAACTTCCATTTCAAATTCAAATCAAAATTGAATATTCCAATGTAAATTCATTTTAAATTCATTTCAAATCGATATCAATTCAATTCGATTTCAACTTCAATTTCAATCCGTTTTAAATTCGATTCAAAACGATTTCAATTCTATTCAAATTCATTTCAATTTAATTCGAATTTCAAATTCCATTTCAATTTAATTCGAATTTCAAATTCAATTTAATTCGAATTTCAAATTCCATTTCAATTTAATTCGAATTTCAAATTCAATATCAATTTAATTCGAATTTCAATTCTATTTCAATTTAATTTGAATTTCAAATCTATTTCAATTTAATTCAAAATTAAATTTTCCATATCATTTCAATATTAAAACAATAATATTTTCAAAATATTCGATTTTGAAATCACTTTTTGATATTTATTATAAAACGAATAAAATAAACAAAATTCTCGTTCGTGTTAAAATGGCGTTTAACAACTTAACACGGCTTCACATTTCAATATTCACTGAATATTATTTTAAAATATTCGATAATTTTGAACTGGAATTAGACAAATTAGACACGGTCAATTACCATATAATTTGATTATATGGATTTCATACAATACATGTACACAAAAACAATCAAACACAGTCGACCATCATCCTAAGTGCATTCTACACTTCATAAGCATCAAACATTAATATTTAACGCTAACAAGAGCCTGTCAGTTGATAAATCAACATACAACTAATTATTGGGATTAGTGTATGTCTAATATCATCCCAACACCCATGTGGGGTTTTCAAACAACAAACACAGATTTATTTATGCAATTGGGCGATGTGTAAAATTTATCGTCCCAATCAATATCAGTCAAATGTGTGTACATAAATAAATCGTCCGATTTGTTTATAAATATTTATTTAACTCATATACACGTTAAAAATTATATTTTTAACCATAAAATATTTTTAACTATAAAATATTTTTATTCCATTCCACATCACACAATCAACTTTCACAACAAAATCAACCAAACAAACAAGTCGTCCATGGTCTGTGGACGACGGGTGTCAGGTGCTGCTAAACACCGTCTGCATCCTAGTATATATTTCAACTAGAAAATAAAATAAAAGTCAGGAGTTCTCACCTTTGGGTTCCACTCTGCCATTTTATTTCTGAAATTCAGAACAATCTGGATTTGTACTAAATTCCAACGCAGCCTTCTCTACGCTGTTCATATTAAAAATCACATTTTTAATACGGTGCTATTTATTTAAAAATCACATTTTTATTTTGCTATATTATATATAAAAATCATATTTTGACATCGATGTTCATACAATCAAAATCATGTTTTTATCGATTCTCTTTCTATATAAAAATCGTATTTTTATTTCACTACACATATAAAAATCATATTTTTATATTAAGAAAAATCATATCTTTATACCCTTTTATATATATAAAAGATCACATTTTTATATCGATTCATATATATAAAAGATTAAATTTTTATAGTGTTAATATATATATAAATCTCAATTTTCCTTATATAAATATCTCTACTTCATGTAATAAAAATCTCAGCTTTATTTATATAAAAATCTTAACTCTATATCGTTAAAAATCTAGTTTTTATATCTTTTAAAAATCTTGTCCTTACCTAATTAAAAATCACACCTTCTTCTAATTAAAAATCTTAGCTTTATATAAATAAAATTCATATCCTTATATAAAATAAATTTCATATAATAAAACTAATTTCCTCTCCTTTTAAATATAATTACGTTAAACCAATAAAAATGAACATATAAAGTAAAGGAAAAATAATTAAAAAAAAGAAACTTACAGGGTTTGAGGTGGATATGGCCACGGTGGGGCCTGCAGTGGCGGCAGGGGGTGCTGGAGGCGCAATGGGGGTCGGCGGTTGTCAGATGGCGGCTGGGGGTATGGTGTGGTTTTGGGTTCACAAAGGGGGCGAGGGGAGAGAGAGCAGAGAGGAGAGAGAAGGGGAAAGAGGGTGGTGGCCTAGGGAGGCGCGACGGCCAGAGGGAGGGGGAGGGACTTTGACGGCGGCGCGATTTGAAATGGGGGGCGATTTCTCGTGTTGACCACGAGATTGAATAATGAGGGGTTTGACCTCGTCAAACCCCTTATATTATTTTTTTCTCAAAAAAGGTACCTTTTTATTTTGAACTCGAAATCCAACCCAATGACTGTCGTCCATAGAGTATTACCCCTATTCCGAAAACAATGGGATATGTGTTGTAAGAATGTTTGACTGTTTTGATCGGTTTCCGTCAAAATCAAAATATAACTCTATATATTGATTTCGATGCACATTTCAATTAACCAGGGCCGCATACGGACTCTAAAAATTCCCGAAAAATATTTTCTAGCTTTGTATTGACGATACGGTCCTAACAAAACTAATTTCATCAAATTCTGAGACCGTTTGAAAATTGGCCATTTTCTGGTCGATCGAAATTGACTGAAACTGTCAAAACACGTTTTCTTTTGCCATGCTCACATATTGATTCCAAAAATTATGAATTTTGCAATCTAGCAATAACTCGACACCCTGGATCCAACAAAAGTGGTTTCGTCAAAAATAGAGGTCGTTTGCAAAACTTCCATTTTTAAGGGCCAAAATTCCATAGCGACTATTCTGAATTTTTGAAACAAAAAATGTGTAATCTTTTGAAAAGAAGAGAAAATATATATATATATATATATATATATATATATATATATATATAGCCAAAAAACTACAAAATCCAACTACATAGTTACAGACTCAGCTATATAGATGTATATGAGGTAGATATATGAGCTCCGGATAAACCACCGCCCGTCATACTTCAATATCGAATTCTGGCAAGGCCACCACCCGATATTAAAGTATATCTACTCCAATACAAACAAAACACATCAAAATAGCCAATGAGAATCAAAACAACCAAATACAACACTCCAAATCTAACTATAAAAAACAACCCCCACAATATCTGCTACCAATCCATCTAGCTATCCGCTAAGTACTTCCTCTTAATCAACAACCTGAATCTGCGATAAGCTCAACAAACTATTAGTAATTTGTCACACATATATATATGGAAATATATGTGTATATATATATATATATATATATATATATATATTATATAAGCATATATATATTCATACATATTTATCTACCATAAATATATGGTAGAAGAAAAATACAATGAAAAAACTAATAAAAGAAATTAACAACCAATGCGATATCTATTATGAAAAAAAACTACTGATTCTAATAAATAGATACAAATTAAATCTAACCTTAAACAATAAACTCTCAAAGCCCAATTTCCGGAATAGCTTGTAATGTGAATTAGACATCCATTCCAAACAAAAATAAACTATTTTAATAATTAAATTATCCGTAGAAACAGAATTGGAATGAAAACATCTCTGATTTCTCATAGACCAAATGAACCAACTTATGATAGTGACTAAAGAATCTAAAATGTATCTTTTACTACCATTATAAACGAATCTCCCAATATTCGACACAACTATTGTAAGAATTAGGACAATCAAAAACAAATATCCTTAAAACCATATTAAATATAAAATTTATGATATTGCATGGGAAAAAAATGATCAACACCCTCGTTCAAAAGATTACAAAAATAACACTTAATATCAAAAATGATATTCTTCCTCTTTAGAAGCTCAACCGTATTAAGTTTCTTATGAATGATTAACCACATTAGAAATTTAGCTTTAGGAGGAGAATTAGACTTCCAAATATACTTAAAAGGCCGAAATGAGATTCCCGAAAAATTTATAAAGTTATACATAGAATTAACCGAATAAACTTGACTCTTATCCATACCCCAACTAATAAAGTCCCTATACTCATCAATGTGATATAATGATAACTTAGCATATAATAAAGCTAATTGTCTTAACATTTCCCCTTCTAAGATATTATCCAAAGAAAACTCCCATGGGGGATCCAAATCTCTTCTAAAAACATCTTTAATCAACGCATTTTTAAAACTACAATTATTAAAGAGTTCCCTAAATTCAATTTTAAGTGGTAAACGAGAAATCCACATATCATGCCAAAAGTAAGTCATATCACCCAAATTGACAATCACCTTATAACCTAAGTTAAAAAAATCAAAGCTCTTTAATACTGACTTCCAAAAGTAAGATAATATATTATACCAATTATCCATAGATCCCACAATAAACTCTCCTCCTGAATAGTAAAATTTAGATACAATAACCTTCCACGTAGTCGACACTATAGGACACCTAAATTTCCACAGCCATTTGGCTAATAAGGAAGAGTTAAAATTAACTAAATTAATGATCCCCAATCCCCCATCTTTCTTAAACTTACAACACACCTCCCAGTTTACTAAACATTTAAAACCCCTACAAATAGGATCACCACCCCCACTCCATAGGTAATTACGTCTTATTCTATCAATCTTTTCAATAACCCATTGAGGAAATCTATGTACAGACATCCAATAAGCAGGGATAGCAGATAGTACCGAATTAACCAAAACTAATCTACCTGCTCTAGACAAAAATCTATTGTTCCAACTTGATAGTCTACTATTAAACTTATCGATTATGACTAACCAATCCTCCTTATTTAGTTACGAAGGCCTAATCTTAAAACCCAAATAATCAAAAGGAAATTTCATGACAGAACAGTTTAAGGTGCTAACAACCATAGCCTCTACATTACCAAAATCATTAATGACCATGACAGAACTCTTGTCAAAATTAATCCTAAGACCTGATAACATCTCAAAACAATAAAGAATAAACTTGAGAGCAATAGTATGCTTAGGAAGGTGAGAAGAAAATAACAAAGTATCATCCGCGAATTGAAGTATAGATAACTCATTGTTAACTTCCTCATTACCAACATTGCCCAAAACACCTAATCTCCCAGCTCTCTTAATAATTCTAGAAAAAACGTCAGTCGCTAAATTAAATAATAGAGGTGATAGGGGATCTCCCTGTCTAAGACCCCTCTTAGAATGGATCTTCTTTCCCATAACCCCATTGACAACAACATTAGAACTACCAGACCTAAGTAAAAGCATTATTTAGTTAATCCATCTGACACTAAAACCTCTAGCAAGACATACTTCACATATGTAATCCCAGTCAATAGAATCAAACGCCTTCTCAAAATCTAATTTCAAAATAGCACATGAAAAATTATTTTTAACACATACATTAATGTACTCTTGTACAGCTGCCACTCCATCCACTATTTGTCTACCTTTAATAAAAGCATTTTGTGAATGATCTATAAGTTCATTCATCTTCCTACTAAGCCTATTCGCTAGAACTTTAGAAATAATATTAACAGATACATTTATCAAAGAGACAGGTCTAAAATCATTTAAAAGTTTTGCATCCTCTCTCTTCTTAATAAGGATAACATTAGCAAAATTAAAGTTACCTAGACACAAATCCCCGCTATAAAAATCATTAAATAATTTAATAACATCATATTTCAAGACCTCCCAAAACTGTTTGTAAAATAGAACAGAAAAACCATCAGGCCCCGGAGCTTTGTCACTAGGCATATCATAAATAGCCTTCCAAATCTCCTGCTCAGAAAAAGGTTTATCTAAATCTAATAACTCTCCCTTAACATCATTAGGGTAGATGTCCTTCCAATTAACGTTAATTCTTCTTTTGATCCTAGTCCCAAAAATTTGTTTGTAATAATTGGTGAAAGCTTCATTTAAATCACGCTGAACTGTCAATTCCTCATTATTTAAGAAAATAGAATGAATCAAATTATCACGTCTCCTCTTATTAGCCATACTATGAAAAAATTTCGTGTTATTATCTCCTTCCTTAATCCATTGAACACGTGATCTTTACTTTGTAACAACCCGAAAATCTGGGCCAGTTTAAAATTTTTATTTTGGCAATTTTAGCGAATTTTGATTATTTAAAATGAATTATTTTAAATAATATCGACGAAAATTTATTTTGAATATAATAGAACGTATATATTATATACGTCGTCGTTAGAATATATATAATAATTATATATAATTATAAAAGGAATTGAAAATGGCGCGGTAGTTCGAAAATTCGATTTCTAATTTCAAATGAATATACAGAATTCAATATAAGTCAGAATTGAACGAAACAAGAAATATTTGAATCTGTATAACTATATCTTTGTAACGAAGTTAACAAACTGAGATTTCATCTTAGAAATGATAAGATATGTCCAGTTGAAAATTCTGAATAGTCGCTATGGAATTCAGGCCCTTAAAAATGGACATTTTGCAAACGACCTCGGATTTCGACGAAACCAGTTTTGTTGGGTCCGTGATGTCAGGTTATTACTAGATTTCAAATTTCATAATTTTTCGATTCAATATGTGAGCGTGGCAAAGGAAAACGCGTTTGACCAGTTTCAGTTGATTTTAATCGACTGGAAAATGGCCATTTTTCTAACGGTCTCAGAATTCGATGAAACTAGTTTCGTTAGGACCGTATCGTCAATACGAAGCTAGAAAATATTTTTCTAGAATTTTTAGAGTTCGTATGTGGCCCCGGTAATTTGAAATGTACGTTTAAAATTCAATATAGTGATTTAAATGTAAATTCAAAGGAAACTGATTGTAACGATCGAATCAGCTGGCGATACATATCCCATTGTGTTCAGAATGGGGGTAAAACGCTATGGACGACAGTCGGCGGGTTCGATTTTGAGTTCGAATGAAACGATAACTTTTTGGGAGGTTAAATCAATTAAATAAATAATTAAATTAGAAAGTCAACCCTTTCCCTCTTATCTCTCCTCCTCCCCTCAGATATTCCAAATCGACAAAGTAAAAAAAAAATGGCGACATCGGTGGACGCGGCCCCCCATCGATCACCGCCTTCCCCACCTCGTCGAACCCCCACCCTCTTCCCCTTTGACCGCGTGACCCCCCCAGCATCCGAACCCCTTGAAACCTAAACAGCGCCGCCGCGCCTGTGGGGCCACCGACCGCACCATCCTCCGACCCCCAGCCTCCGCCTTCTGAAGCTCCTCCGCAGCTCCGAACCCCCCCCCCTTTCCACTGACGAACAAGCACAGACCCCCCCTTTTTTTCTCTGTAAGTATTTCTTTTTTTTATTATTTTTATTTTATTATTTTATTTTTATTTTGTATAAGCAGAATTTAAAACTGGGTTTCTTTTTTTTTTACTTTAATTAGGTTTAAACTGTTTTTCTTTTAAAAGCATTTTAAAACTGATTTTGAAAAGAAATTAAAACTGATTTGAAAAGCATATGAAACTGATTTTAAAAATGATAAATACTGATTTTAAATAAAAAAAAAGGGTATAAGAAAACTGATTTCTTCTAAAAAGTTTAAAACCGATTTTAATTTTAAGATTTAAAATAGGAAAAAGAAGAAAGGCGAAATCTATATTTTTAAAAATATGATTTTTATATATCGAAAAGCACAATAAAAATTTGATTTTTATATATTGAACTTTGAAATAAAAATTCGATTTTATATATGGAATAGCGAAGTAAAAATTCGATTTTTACATATGTAGTGAAAGCGGACAACGAAGGTGACTAAAAGGCGGGAACGACGAAGATCTCTACAATGAAGTGCCGTGGAGCTAGGATAGCTATATGTGAGAATTTCTCACCTTTCTATTTCTTTTCTAGTTATATATATATACTAGGATGCAGACGGTGCTTAGTAGCACCCGACACAATCGTCCACAGACCATGGACTTGTTTGTTTGGCTGTGTTGTTAGTTAGATTGTTTGGGTTGATTTGAATAGTTTGGTGAAATGAAATTGATATGATTGATGTGTGAATGGCGTGGGCCTTCACTAGACCGGGGATAAGGCTAGGCCTTGTCCCGTTTCTAGTATCGTGCCGTTATGCCGCCGAAATTTTCTAAAATAAGTTAGAAAAATAAAAATATCATTTTATTTAAAGAATGAACTGAATAGAAATTCATATGTTGGAATAAAATCTTTTGTCGTTAAAAATATAATTTTTAACGTGAAGTGAATAAAATAAATATTCATTTACAAACCAGACGGTTTGTTTATGTACACCTATTTGAAGGACATTGATTGGGACGATAAATTTTACACATCGCCCAACTGCACAAATAAAATCTGTGTTTGATTGTTTGAAACCCTACACGGGTGTTGGGATGATATTTGACGTACACTAATCCCGATTGTTTAGTTGTGTGTCGATCGATTGATTGACAGACTGTTATAAGCGTTGAATATTTATATTTGATGCTTATACAGTGTAGAATGCACTTTGAATGATGGTTGATTATTCATCGTTGTTGATATATACATGTGTTGTAGAAAATCCATATAATTAACATTATATGGTAATTGATTGGGCCTCATTCCAGTTTCGAAAAAGAAATATTTGAAATGAAAATATTTGAAATAGAAATATTTGAAATAGAATATTTGAAAATAGAAATATGTGAAGCCGTGATGATTAGATTGACGCCATTTTGACGTGAACGATATTTATATCGATTTTAAACGATTTCGAAATGAATCAAATTGAAAACGATTTCGAAATGAATCAAATTGAAAACGATTTCGAAATGAATCGAATTGAAAACGATTTCGAAATGAATCGAATTGAAAACGATTTCGAAATGAATCGAATTGAAAACGATTTCGAAATGAATCGAATTGAAAACGATTTCGAAATGAATCGAATTGAAAACGATTTCGAAATGAATCGAATTGAAAACGATTTCGAAATGAATCGAATTGAAAACGATTTCGAAATGAATCGAATTGAAAACGATTTCGAAATGAATTGAATTGAAAACGATTTCGAAATGAATTGAATTGAAAACGAATTCAAATTGAATTGAAAGCGAATTGAATTGAATTCAAATTGAATTGAAATTTGAATTGAATAGAAATGAACTTTGAAACGAATTTATAAAGAAGAATTCAATTTTGCTTTGAATTGAAATGGAAGTTGAGATTGTTTTTGAAACGAATTTAAAACTATTTATATAATTCGTTTTAAATAGAAATCGACGAAGTATATATTATATATATTATATATATAATATAATGGCCTGAATAGAACGCGCCGCGCCGCGGCAGTTCGTGAATTTCGACCATTTATTTCAAACGGACATTGCGAGAGATCCGACCGTCGGATTCTCCTAAAACCGGAACCATTGGGTTCGTATCAAAAAGAACTTTCTAATGAATATTAGAAATTTGAAATCTAACGGTTGGATTTGGAATTATGTCCAAATCAAATTTGAAAAAGGTCGCTGTAAGTGCAGTTCGATGGCCATTGATGGAAATCGACTGTACGGGCCTTGATAAAATTATTAAAAATAGTAATAATTTGTGTAAAATCATAAGAAATGATTTGTGAAGATTTGGGATGAAAAACTCCATATTTGAAAAGATAAAAATAGATTTTTATCGAAATGAACTAGTTTTGAACTAGAAATATAATTCTATTTATTTTTAAATAAATAAATTGAATTTGAGATGGTTTTGAAAATAACCAAAATTTCCAATGATCGCATTGGAGTGGATTTGAATCGAAATTGTCTTCGGAATATTTCGATGTTGGAATTCGGGATTATACGGATGTTGTTATGGAAATTTGAAAGATATATTTATATCGTTATTTCCAATACGGCATTTGTTAGTCGTAGAATTCGATATTGAATATAAGCCGGTATATTTTCTATTCAGAGCCTTGTATTGAATATCGAATGTGATTTGGGTTTGTCGTGAATGGTGTCTTCACTAACACTGTTCTTCAACCCAGTTGAGAAAAGATTAAATCTTTTTATTTAGATTTAATGAAGTGTACCAATTAAATAATATTTAATTGGAATTGAATTGATATTGATTTTTGGGTTTATCGTGGACAGTGTTTTAAATAACACTCGTTCTTTAACCCGATAATTAATGAATGTGATTTTGGGTTTATCGTGAACCGTGTTTTTAAATGACACTGATTCTTTGACCCAGTTGAAGATTAAAACTAAGTGGAGTTTTAATGAATCTTTAATTAAGATTGAAATGATCGAGAATGGAGTATCACCAGTTTTACTCCAGGCGATAATTAAATCTTTAATTAGATTTGAACGTGAAATGGTAATTGAATTACCGATAACACTGTGGTGTTAGATATGAAGTACTACCAGTTTTACTTCATGGGATGAATAGGTTGGGATTGGGAAATAAAATAAATGATTACTTCGGTGTGGTTCGCTAATCCCGACTAGTTTGAATTGATATTCAAAGGTGATTAAAGAATAAATTTAAAGAATTTATCTTGGATAAAATTAATGGGAACTTTTCCCAAAGTATAGGAATATTTGAATAAAAGAATATTCTGAATTGGAATGAGGCGTATGTTGTGTTTGTGTAACACTTTTATAATATATACGCAAGTTATTCAGAAAGACCGGGTTTATCTCATTCTGAATAACTGATTCGACGTGGTGTCGAAGATGAAGACGGTGGTCGAAGACCGGAAGTCTTCACGTCGTTTGGGTGATTACTGATGATCTTGATTGGGCTGTACACCCAAGAAGATGGAAATAGTTAGTGATCGTCCAGACGTGCTTGGAGGTCGATGGATATGCGGGGTACTAGGTGCCTCCGGTTTCGTTCAGACCCAGAACGGACTTGTAAATGGACTGTGTGTCTGACATTGGATTTTAGTCTGTGTGTTTGATTTCTATTAAATATATATCTGTTTGGCGGCGGAGAATTTATTCTCTTGCTTAACGCCCTTCTCTGAGACGTACGAGCTCAGGGGTTATATACTGATGGATATCAAACACATAGAGTGAATTGCCTGTGTGGCATGCCTAAGTGGCAATAGATCGAGGCTTCTGTTGAAAAGCAAAGTCTTGTGGTGATGATCAAAGCACAGCCTGTGTGGCACAGCTTTGTGTAACGTGAATTCGCGAGTTTCACACCCGGTATGAACCAAAAACGGGAGAGGACGTCAGGGAGGGCATGCGTTTCTTTCTAGCTAGAAGTGGCGTCAGTGGTTTTACACGCCCTGACGAGTTTGACTTATGTGGTTGTTGTTGTTGCGAGGCGCCTCGGTTATATCGGTTTCGGCCGATGCATTCTGGTTGGCAGACGGACCAGACTTACACCCCATAGGGTGGGGAAACGTAGTGTTCAGGCATTTTAATCCACATCGGTGGATCGGCCCTGAGGATCCAAGGGCCCACCTGTGTCTGGGTCCTGAGACACGGGCTAGAGCGTCTCAAATCGGTCGAGGACTATCTTTTGCCTCGGTTCATAGATGGAAACCCAATTTCCAAATACGTGACTTTGCGGTTTTATTTGTAAACCTATATATGGCGACATGATATATGGTACCCATGCCGCCTATGATTGATACTTATGATTTGAAGTTGTTTTATACACTATGCACTTATTATAGTATCAAATGATTTGTTTTAAAACTTATCAAGCATTTTTGGCTGTTATAAGGGAAAACCCTATCCCCCGGCTTGCGTTGCATTGTGTGATAGGACCTGGGTCTTATAACAGCTTCATTTTTCTTTACTTAGCATTGCACTGTTTGTTTTATGCACTGATATTCTTGGGAGGAAACCCGTTCCGTGTTATACGGCGTGGTCCCTTGATTTACCTAGCTTTAAAAATAAAGATGAACTGTTTTAGTTCTCACACCAGTCACATGACTGACCTGGAGTTTATTGTTTTAACCTAAACTCTGGGTGCCCTTATTTTGACACGGGCAGCTAGTAGTTTTGGTTTTGCAGATTTTTATTCACAGGATCCTGGTTTACAGCTGGAACGATATCCGGAAAGCTTTGTATCCGTATATCTCTTCTAGTTGTGTATTGTATTATTTTCCGCTGCGATGTATTTAAATGTAATTTAAATCTCTGATATTTCTGTGTATTATTCATTTATACTCTGTATATTCATGTAATCTGATGCATTGTTGTAATATACAATGAAATGTTCTTTTATATGCGTTCTGTTGTGGCTTGTTCTCGAACTATCCGACGCTTTCCTTTATGGGGAAGTTACGGGTTTTCACATGCTTCCACATTATTTCTTCCTTTTCCAAAATCAGTTTGAAGTCATTTCTAAGATTACTAAGTCTATCTCTCTCAACTAGATTAAGAGTTCTAGATTCACCCAACTTATCTAAATCAAACATCTCACATAAAATGTTATCTTTCTTAATTCAAACACTTCCAAAAATATATTTATTCCACCTCTTAAGAAAAAATCTTAATTTACCAAGTTTTGCGACAAAAATCTTTGCAGAATTTCCCTTGTACAAATTATTAAAATAGAATAACGAATTCCATTTGACAGTGACTAGTTTAATAAAACTGGTATCCAAAAGCCACATCTTTTAAAATTTAAAATTATTACCAATTAAAATATTTGAATCGCACGAGAGAATTAAAGGACAATGATCCGAATATAAAAAAGGTAAACCCTTTAATTTACAAATAGGAAATATATCATCAACCTCGGTACTTATAAAAAATCTATTTAATATGGCAAAAGACGAACTATCCCTATCATTAGACCAGGTGAATGATCTATTGTTAAGCGGAATCTCAATCAAATTATTATCAAGAATGAAAGCATTAAATTCCTCCATGTCAGAGAAATCACCTTCTCTAGGAGATCTCTCTCCTAAAAACCTAGTAACATTAAAATACCCCATACAATACAAAGATTTAGGGCAAGATTCCTAAATTTGGAACATTCATTTCACAAACGTCTCTCTCAATCTTAGTGTGAGGGCCATACACATTCGTAATACCCAATAAAGAATTATCACTAAGTGAAGTTAATAAAATGTGTAGTGAATGTAACTTAGAAAATTCCTGCACAAGTCTATATTGGTTATCTTTCCAACCAATCATAAGCCCTCCTGCACTACCAATTGACTGTAGACAGGCCCAACTATGAAAATGGGATCCACCTAATCTAGCATAAAAACTAAAGTCAGGACTTTCAATTTTAGTCTCTTGAAGCAAAGCAATATCAATATGATAATCTACAAAGAAAGTCCTAACTTTAGCACATTTTTTAGGTTCATTTAAACCCCTAATATTCCAGCTAACAATCCTAATCTACTCAAGGAAGAAACTCTCTCTAATTCCCTACTCCTAATGAAGTCAGAATCTAACTCAATATCCATAAAAATAAAAGCTGTTTCATTGGCAAGCTGAAATAACTGACTAGTCGAAAGGCTACCCAAGGCATAAGGAGAATAATCAGTACCATAAATAGAAGTCATACCTGAGCCCAACTCCGAAATGTTACTACTCGCATTCGGACTCGGGGACCTACCTCGAAAAGGAGAGGAGCTAGGTATGATCCTAGCACGACGACGAATCAAACCAGTATTTGGAACAACTCTCTTGCGCCTCCCCCTCCTAGCCGAAGAAGAGGGAACATCCCTGCTCTGAAAATTAACCCCACTAGGCTCCAAAAATCGATCATTACTCAAGCAGCTAGAATCAATATCAATACTAAACTCTGCATGTGGTATTCTCCCACCCAGCTAAATAAACCATGACTCGGTCTCAAATACAATGAGAGAAGCTTCATAACCTTCCCACAAATTACCACAGAGCATGAACCATTGTCCCATATAAATGTAAAACCGCTCGAATAACAGCCCACCCCAGAATCGAAAACAGCTAAAACCTTGTCCACTAATACCATATCATCTCTGGTAGACCCACTGTTAACCAAACCTGCCTTGCTATTTAGCTTTACAGCCACCTTACCCTGATCTGCCCCCCTGCACTCATCCACCACCTCCTTGAGATCACTACCCGTAACCCTTACCACCTGTTCTACTTCCACCAAATCAACCTTGGCATTACAAACTAAATCATTGACCTTATTTTCATGATTCAACTCCACATCATTGTCTCGCTCCCACTTAACATTTTTCAAAGCCTTCATATGAACCCCCTTGCCACATTTGATCTTCCCTACTCTAAAACCTTTCCTCACCATCGAGCCATATCTTGAAACTGCCACCATGTTTGAGCCACCTATCCCCTCCTCCCTCGAGTCCAACCTATCATCACCTTCAACCAACATAACAAAGCTGTTTGATAACTCCACATCATTAGCCACCACCCAATCAATCCCCTCACCCACGCCTGAATCATTACCAGACTCAATCACAGTGCCACAGTCGGAAATATAGCCATCCATATCCACCTCGTCCACTCCTGTCATCACTTCTCTAGCCACAACAGTCTTACCACCATTTAACCCACCATTAAGCCAAGCCTCGCCAAAGAGTCCCAAACAATTCAGTACATGCGGATCGAGAAACATAGGATCACACCATGAAGACCAAACCCCTCTCACATCATCGATTATATCACCTTCCAGAAAAGCCCCTCCAGCAGCCACCACATCCGATTTGACACCCAAATCATCCACAGTTTGAAACTTATTTTCCAACTCCACATTAACTGGTAAAACTCTTCCTGACTGATACTTGAGATCCACATCACTATTTTCACAATTAGTAACAGTATTTAGTGCATCGAAGTGTTCGAGAATCTTGTCCAACAGTCATAATGCAACCCTTATATTACTGACGTTCGACTCAGCGTATATCCTTCCCAATTTAACAAAATTCAAACTGAAAGAAAATACATGTTCTTTCCTTGTCATCGGCCAAGGTAATGGAGGGTATATATTCATGATATCAACATTCTTACTCCACAAAATCCCATCGACCATACGTTCCAGATTCCACCCTATCATCAACATCATATACACCCCTTCATTCCCGCTAACAGGTAAATCCAGTGCATAAGACTCCAGTAGCTCAATCAATTTTCGGCAAATCATCAAACAATTGAAGTGCAAAAGCTCCACAATTGTTTTGCTAACAAACCTCTCTGGACAATTATTCTTACGATGCCCCCACACCACCGCAATTAAAACATCGAATACCATTTCTACAGTCCTTTGCTATGTAGGAGGAATCACCACAACGATAGCAAAGACGAACACCCATATTTTTCCTTTGGTGAACATTTTTGATCGAATTCCATATGGGCATACTAGGCAAAGATTTCCTTACCACATCCACAAATGAACTACTAAACCTTGAATTAATCTGATGTGAATGACTATCTATGTTTGAAGTAATATTGATCCTCTTCTCATTATTTGACAAACCGTACTGCCTGAAAGTTAGATTAAGTCTACCCACCTTCATGTTGGTCCTCTCTCTAAACATGATCAGAGCCGAATCTTTATAAATGCCTGAAATACCATGAAAAATTCCTCTTGATTTTCCTCCAAATATCAATACATCCCCAGACTCAAGAATAATTTTCCTGTCTATATCTTTGAAACTCTCATCCCTGTACACGAACTCGGTTGAATCACCTAAAGAAAACGATACTACAAGCAGTCCAAGTGAAAGGCTTTCAATACTTTCATCCTTATCTTGATGTAAACCCAGTTTCCCTTCGAGATTATAGTAATTGACAATACAAACATCAGGAGACATAAATGGTAATTCATCAGTTTTTCCTCCATTATCCACTATACCTTTATGCGCGCAACCCATAGAATCACTGACCAACTTTTTAAATTCTAATGGAATTTTTGGAGGAATTGAACCATCATATTTCCTCCTGTCTTCGTATAATCTCATTTGTGGATTCCAATTTTTACCCAAAGACATCATAAAGAGGTTAAACATAGCGCCATTTTCATAACCTGGTTTTATAGAAACCTCCTACCCCGATTCCCAATTCTTGGGATTTTTTAACAATTTGAATCTGATCATTAAGACTAATAAAATTCTTTAATAAAATCATACCCGAACCCAGAATTTGCACATCTTTGAACTTTGCCTGTTTTTGACAGGAAAAAACTCCTCTTGAAGGAACCGAACAATCGCCACTTCGATGATCCAATTGACCACAGTTAAAACACCTGATTTGATTTCTACAATTTCTTGCAAAATGATTGCCGTCTCCACAACGAAAACACCCGCCATACCAAATCCGAGAACTTGCCGATATCGGATCTGATCGAGTAACAACGATCGGTTTATACCTCTTCACAAATGAATTTGATTTATCCCAAAAGGATTGTGAAAGCAGTGAATTAGAACGAGAATTTTTCAACGAGAAAGAAGAAGAATTAGAGCGAGAATTTACAGCCACCATTTTTTCCCTGAATGTCAAGATAAAAAGAATGATTATTCTGAATTTTCAACTGGACATAATTTTTTATTCCCGCTATGAAATTTCAATTTTTCGGATTCGTTAGAAAGATATTCTCAAATAGATTCAAATATTTTTGGTTTCGCTAAAATCCGGTTTATTTTGAATCATGTACATTCATTTGAAATTTGAAATCGAATTTTTGAACTACCGCGCCATCTCCAATTCCTTTTATATTTAAAAATAAATATTTATATTCTAACGTAGATTCAAATAAATATATACGTTCTTATTCTATTCAAAATAAATTTCTCGTCATTATTATTTAAAATAAATCATTTTAAATATTCAAAATTCATCAAAATTGCCAAAATAAAATTTTTAAATTGGTTCGGATTTTTTGGGTTATTACAATTTTATTCTTTAAAATAATTGTTCATTGGTTGTTTGCATGCACTGAAATATTATTATGGCTATTAAATATATATTAGTATTTAGGATTGGTGTTTACGGCTATTACATATATATTGGTGGTTGGATTCCCGTAGTACCATTAGAGGATGCCCATAGTATCATTAGCGGATGACCTTATGCACCCCACAATATGATAGTGGATGACCTTCTATACCGCAATATACTGCCTTGAAGCAGGATGGTTATTATTTATGTTGGCTAACATCTGTTGATGTGGGGAAACATGTTGGAGGGATCATACTGGATTCCTCAAATTTTATTATTGTTTGTTTTCATATATATATATATATATATATATATATATGATGTGTTGATTGAAAATTGGGTGGTTAGATTGTTTAAATATCTCTAGGCCCAAAATGCTGATTTATAAAAAATACCGTGAAAACGATATTTCAAGATTTGAAATGGAAAATCTATTTTTCAAAAATAAAATTTGAATTTCGAGTGGGCTATAAAGATGTTAACTTGATTTGAATAAATAAAACAAGTATTGAATTTATAAACGATATTTATAAATTAAATAATACATGAAATTGAAGTATTGAATTTATAAACAATGTTTATAAATTAAATAATATAGGAAATTGAAGTAAAATTTATAGACGGTGCTTATAAATAAAATGGAATGATTTTCATTGGATAATCTAGAAATTGAAATGAATTTATAAACGGTGTTTATAAATAAAGTGGAAAAATTATCATTGGTAATTTGATGTAATAACCCGGAAATCTGAGCCAATTTAAAATTTTTATTTTGGCAATTTTAGTGAATTTTAAATATTTGAAATGAATTATTTTAAATAATAACGACGAGAAATTTATTTTGAATAGAATTAGAACGTATATATTTATTCGAATCGTCGTTAGAATATAAATATTTATTTTAAATTATAAAAGGAATTGGAAATGGCGCGGTAGTTCGAAAATTCGATTTCAAAGTTCAAATGAATGTACAGGATTCAAAATAAACCGGATTTTAGAGAAACCAAAAGTATTTGAATCTAATTGATAATATCTTTCCAACGAATCCGAAAAATTGAAATTTCATAGCGGGGATAAAAAGTTATGCCCAGTTGAAATTTCAGAATAGTCGCTATGGAATTCTGGCCCTTAAAAATGAAAATTTTGCAAATGACCTTAGTTTTCGATGAAACCACTTTTGTTGGATCCGGGATGTCAAGTTATTGCTAGGTTTCAAAATTCATAATTTTCTGAATTAATATGTGAGCGTGGAACAAGAAAACGTGTTTTGATAGTTTCAGTCAATTTGGATCGACCAGAAAATGGCCATTTTTCAAACGGTCTCAGAATTTGACGAAATTAGTTTTGTTAGGACCGTATCGTCAATACGAAGCTAGAAATAATTTTTCTGGAATTTTCAGAGTCAGTATGTGGCCCTGGTAAATTAAAATGTGTGTTTAAATTGAATATATATTGATTTATATTTTAAATTTGACAAAAGCTGATTGTAATAGCCGAATTGGGTTACGAAACATGTCCCATTGTGTTCAGAATGGGGGTAATTAGCTAGCAGCGACAGTCGTTGGGTTAGATTTGGAATTCGAATGAAAGAGAACCAATTATTTGAATTAAATTAAAAAAAAGCATTTGTATATAATCCTCAAAGGGGTCAAAACCCTATTTAAATGTTCATATTGGTCAACCCTCAAACACTCCCCCTTTTAAAAATCGATGGACCCTCCTGCTCGAGTCTTCCTCCAAAAAAATCCCCAAATATAATTCGAATTGGATGGTGAATTATAAACGAAAATCAAAGGATAGTTTGAGGGCTACCAATCCATATAAATTTGGTGATTTAATGTTGCGTGTGTTGTTCGTATTTCAAGCACAAAGTTGTGATGTTCGCACGCAGATCGAGATGGCTGGAGGCCACCGAACGGGGCAGATTCATGGGCGGAGGAAGCTGGCGCTCCGTCGCTCCTCGTGGCGACATCCGACCATCCTCAGGCGCAGCATGGTGGTCGCAATCTCAAACCCTACCTGGGAACAACGGTTCGAACAGTGAAGGTATTAACAACAGTGAACCTTAGTTTTTATTTTATTTTATATAAAATCAGCATTTGTTTTTAAATCAGTTTTTTTTTTGCATTGATGAAAATAAAACAACATGATCTTCGAAAATAAAATAGCATAACCTTTGAAAATAAAACAACATGATCTTTGAAAATAAAATAGCATAATCTTTGAAAATAAAACAACATAATCTTTGAAAATAAAACAGCATGAACTTTGAAAATTAAAATAGCATGTTGTTTGAAAAATAAAATTGGCATTGTTTTGTTTTATAAAAATATGATTTTTATATATAACGATATAAAAATATGATTTTTAATATATATATATATATATATATATGACGGTGTAGAAATATGATTTTTATACAATAGCGAAATATAATTTTTATATATACAGTGAGGTAAAAAATGTGATTTTTATTTTATATGAAGCGATAAAAATATGATTTTTATCTAATTGAATGAAGCGATAAAAACGTGATTTTTAATATGAGCAACATAGAGAAGACTGTGTTGGAATGTCAGGCTAATCCCGACTGTTCTGAAGTTCAGAAATATAATATGACGGAGTGGAACCCCAAGGTGAGAAATTCTCACTTTAAATTTTCTTTTCTAGTTAAAAATATATACTAGGATGCAGACGGTGCTTAGCAGCACCCGACACTGTCGTCCACAGACCATGGATGACTTGTATGTTTGATTGCTGTGTTGTGAAATTTTATTGTGTAATGTGGAATGAAATAAAATATTTTATAGTGGAAAATATTTTATAGTTAAAAATATTTTTAACGTGTATACAAAATAAATATTTCTAAACAAATCAGATGATTTGTTTATATACACTGATTTGACTGATATGGATTGAGACGATAAATTTTACACATCACCCAACCGCACAAATAAAATATGTGTTTGTTGATTTGAAACCCCACACGGGTATTGGGACGATATTTGACGTACACTAATCCCGATTGTTTAGTTGTATGTCAATCGATGGGTTGAAAGACTGTGTAAGCATTAATTATTTATATTTAATGCTTATGCAGTTGTGCGGTGCACTTTGGATGATGGTTAATTATTTATCGTTGCTATTATATACATGTGTTGTAGAAAATCCTTATAATTAACATTATATGGTAATTGATTGGGCCTCATTCCAATATAGAAAATAAATATTCATATGTTGAATAGAAAAATAAATATTCATTTGTTGAATAGAAAATTAAATATTCATTTGTTGAATAGAAAAATAAATATTCATGTGTTGAATAGAAAATAAATATTCATGAGTTGAATAGAAAATATATTCATGTGTTTAATAAAAAATATATATTCATGTGTTGAATAAAAATATATATTCATGTGTTGAATAAAATATATATTCATGTGTTGAAGAAAATATTCATTTGTTGAATAGAATAACGAAGTTATTGAAATATATAAAGTCGTGTTGGTTAGATATGAACCATTTTGACGCGAACGATATTTATATCGATTATATTCGTTTTTATAATGATTACAGAAAAAGAAGTGATTTCAAAATATAATATTTTGAAAATATTATCATTTATATATCAATGACATGGAATATTCAATTTTGATTAGAAATTGAATAGGAAGTATAAATCGTTTTGAAAACGAATTTAAAACAATTTATAAAATACATTTTAAAAAGAAATCGACAAAATATATATAATATATTTATATTACATATATAGTGGCTTGAATAGAACTCGCCGCATCGCGGCAGTTCGCGAATTTCAACCATTGACTTCGAATGGACATTGCGGGAGATCCGACCGTCGGATTCTCCTAAGACCAGAACCATTGGGTTTGTATCAAAAAGAGCTTTCTAACGAATATTAGAAATTAGAAATCTAACGGTTGGATTTGGAATTATGTCCAAATCAAAATTGGAAAAGGTCGTTGTAAGTGCAGTTCGGTGGTCGTTGATGGAAATCGACTGTACGAGCCTTGATAAAATTATTAAAAATAGTAATAATTTGTGTAAAATCATAAGAAATGATTTGTGAAGAATTGGGATGAAAAATTCCATATTTGAAAAGATAAAAGTAGATTTTTATCAAAATGAACTAGTTTTGAACTAGAATAATAATTTATTTATTTTTAAAATAAATAAATTGGATTTGAAATGGTTTTGAAAATTACCAGAGTTTCCAATATATGGTTTGGAATGGATTTGAATCGAAATCATCTTCGGAATAGTTCGATGTTGGATTTTGTAATTATACAGATGTGGTTATGGAAATTTGAAAGATATTTTTATATCATTATTTCCAATACGATATTTGTTGGTTTCAGAATTTGATATTGAATATAAGCCGATATATTTTCTATTCAGAGCCTTTTGTTTAATATCAAATGGGATTTTGGGTTGTCGTGAACGGTATCTTTAATAATATTGTTCTTAAACCCAAATGGAGTTAAGAAAATTAGGAACTAACTGGGGATCAGTTAAGTTGGAGGGTTTCTTGGATATTGATCTGATGTTGGTTTCGGCCTTCGGGGTTAATATTTTAGGGAACTGTTCTCTTACTAATTTACGGTTAGGGACTGATTGAAATGTGATGTGATTTTGGGGTTTATCGTGAACCGTGTTTTAAATGACATCGGTGCTTTAACCCAGTTAAAGATTCAAACTAAGTGGAGTTTTAATGAATCTTTAATTAGATTGAAAAGATCGAGAATGGAGTATCACCAGTTTTGCTCCAGGCGATAGTTAAATCTTTAATTAGATTTGAACATGAAATGGTAATTGAATTTACCGATAACACTTTGGTGTTAGATATGAAGTATTACCAGTTTTACTTCATGGGATGAATAGGTTGGGATTGGGAAATTAAAACAAATGATTACTTCGGTAAGGTTCGTTAATCCCTGCTAGTTTGAATAAACCATAATTTGGTTTGAATTTATATTCAAAAGAAGATTAAAGAATAAATTTGAGGAATTTATCTTTGATAAAATTAATGGGAATTTATCCCTGAGAATGTGAAATTTAGCAACTAACTGAAGATTAGATAAGATGAATGGTTTCCTAGGTATTGATCTGATGTTGGTTTCGGCCTTCGAGGTTATTATTTGGGGAATTGTTCCCTTACTAATTTACGGTTAGTGACTGATGAATTGGAATGAGGCGTATGTTGTATTTGTGTAACACTTGTTTATTATATACGCGAGTTATTCGGAAAGACCGGGTTTATCCCATTCTGAATAACTGATATGACGATAAGTCGAAGGTAAAGACGGTGGTTGAAGACCGGAGGTCTTCACATCATTTGGGTGATTACTGATGATCTTGATTGGGTCGTACACCCAAAAGGAGGGAATCAGTTAGTGGTCGTCTAGACGTACTTGGAGATCGTGGATATGCGAGGTACAAGGTGCCTCCGGTTTCATTCAGACCCAGAACGGACTTGTATAGACTGTGTGTCTGACATTGGATATCATTCTGTGTGATTGATGGATATCAGTTGCATGGAGTGGTTTTCCTGTGTGGCATGCTAAGATGCAAATGATCAAGGCTTCTATTGAAAACAAAGTCTTGTGGTTGATGATCAAAGCACCGCCTGTGTGGCATAGCTTTGTGTAACGTGAATTCGCGAGCCTCACACCCCGGTTGTGAACCAGAAACGGGAGAGGACCTCAGGGAGGGCATGCGTTTCCTTCTAGCTAGGGTGGTGTCAGTGACCTACCAACCCTGACATTTATATTATTTTCACCTGTGTGGTTGTTGCTGTTGCGAGGCGCCTCGGATATATCGGTGACTATGTGAAGCCGATGGAGTCATTCGTTGGCTCATTTACGCCCCAAAGGGCGGGGAAACGCAGTGTTCAGGATTTAAGTTTAATCCACATCGGTGGACCGGCCATGTCGCTCCAAGGGCCCACCTGAGTCTAGGTCATGAGGCTCGGGCTAGACAGTCTCGAATCGGTAGAGGACGATCCCTGGCCTCGGTTCACAGATGGAAATCCAATTTCCAAATACGTGATTTTGCGGTTTTAATTGTAGAACTAGTATGGCGACATGATATATGGTACCCATGCCGCCTATGATTGATACATTTATATTTGAAGTTGTTTTCTTCACTTATAGTAATAATAAAAGATGAAATTAGTGTATCAAGCATTCTTTGGCTATTATAAGGTAAAACCCTATCCTCCGGCTTATGTTGCATTGTGTGATGGGACCTGGGTCTTATAATAGCTTCATTGTTCTTTATTTAGCATTACGCTGTTGTCTTTATGCACTGGTATTCTTGGGAGGAAACCCGTTCCGTGTTATACGGCGTGGTCCCTTGATTTACCTAACTTTAAAATGAAGATTAATAGCTTTTTTAGTTCTCACACCAATCCCATGACTGACTTGGAGTTTATTGTTTTAACCTAAACTCTGGGTGCCCTTATTTTGACACGGGCAACTAGTAGTTTTGGTTTTGCAGATTTATATTCACATGAACCTGGTTTACAGCTGGAACGATACTCGGAAAGCTCTGTATCCGTGTATTACTTTCAGTTGTGTTTTGTATTATTTTTCCGCTGCTATGTAATTTATTGTAATCTATGATATTTATCGAATGTATTTTATTCATTCATACTCTGTATACTCTAGTATTCTGATGAATTGTTGTAATAAGTAATGAAATGTTCTTCTGTCTGCGATCTTTTGTGTGTTGTTCTTAAAGTATCCGCTCTTTCTTTCACAGGGAAGTTACGGGTTCCTACAATTGGTATCAGAGCTTTGGTTTACAGAGCTTGGAGAATAAGACATGTTAGAACCAAACGAAAGAATTCATCAGAGATTGGATTAGTAATATCCAACGAGAATGACTCGTTAGAGATAGGATCAGTAGTATCCTAGAACGAGTGTGAAGAGTAGTGTTTTTGAAATAAAAGTGAAAACAAATTTTGTTTTGAAAAATTTAATTCAATTATTCGTATTTGAATATTTATTTGTATTAAATTTGGACAATCCAATATATAAAGATTTTGCATATACGTCTGATCCACGTGTATTCGAAGTTTTAATATACTGGATAGATATAGAATAACACTCTAGTCGCTCGGACATGATTCTGATGATTGACGCGTCATCATCAGAATTTATTTTCGTGTTTCGAAAGTGGGATTTCTATATACTTCCAATTGACTGGTGTGAGAACCAAAATTAGATAGGGTTTATTGTTGTGATTTGGCACCAAAAACGTGATTTTTGACTATGTGTCAAAGTTATGAATTTGAAAAGATAATCAACTAATTGATTGCTGATTGTGTTGTTTGATTGTTGTTTGATTAATTAAAATTTGGACCATTTAGCCAAATTGTATCAAAAAGTGAATTGTATTGAAAATTAGTCGCATTTGCATGCATATACATGTATTTACATTGAACAGGTCATAGCAAGGAGGCTAGAGCAGAAGAATAAAATTGTTTGCCCAATAAATAAGTACATGTTTATTGTATTTCCTTGGGTTTTGGATGATTTTATGAGCCGATTGGCTAGCCACTTGGCTTTTTCTTTTTCTTTTGGATTGAATAAGGCCATGGAAGGCTATATGAAATATCCCGAAGTCCCCAGTACAGGGGAGATTATGGCGAAATTTTTCGAAAATTTAGGGTGTTAGCCAAATTTTTGAAAAAATTGAAAAGTTCTTAGAAACTGAAAAGTTGAAGGACTTAAGCCGTAATGAAAATAATGAAAGTTGAGTTGATTAGTTAAACAACTTTCGGCTTCGTTCCTTTTCGGGGACGAAAAGTTTTAAGTGGGGGAGATTGTAATAACCCGGAAATCTGAGCCAATTTAAAAAATTTATTTTGGCAATTTTAGTTAATTTTAAATATTTGAAATGAATTATTTTAAATAATAACGACGAGAAATTTATTTCGAATAAAATTAGAACGTATATATTTATTCGAATCATCGTTAGAATATAAATATTTATTTATATTATAAAAGGAATTGGAAATTGCACAGTAGTTCGAAAATTCGATTTCAAAGTTCAAATGAATGTACAAGATTCAAAATAAACCGTATTTTAGCGAAACCAAAAATATTTGAATCTAATTGATAATATCTTTCCAACGAATCCGAAAAATTGAAATTTCATAGCGGGAATAAAAAGTTATGCCCAGTTGAAATTTCAGAATAGTCGCTATGGAATTCTGGACCTTAAAAATGGGAATTTTGCAAACGACCTCGGTTTTCGGCGAAACCACTTTTGTTGGATCCGGGATGTCAAGTTGTTGCTAGGTTTCAAAATTCATAATTTTCTGAATTAATATGTGAGCGTGGAACAAGAAAACGTGTTTTGACGGTTTCAAACAATTTGGATCGACCAGAAAATGGCCATTTTTCAGACGGTCTCAGAATTTGACGAAATTAGTTTTGTTAGGACCGTATCGTCAATACGAAGCTAGAAATAATTTTTCTGGAATTTTCAGAGTCAGTATGTGGCCTTGGTAAATTAAAATGTGTGTTTAAATTGAATATATATTGATTTATATTTTAAATTTGACGAAAGCTGATCGCAACAGCCGAATTGGGTTACGAAACATGTCCCATTGTGTTCAGAATGGGGGTAATTAGCTAGGGACGATAGTCGTTAGGTTAGATTTGGAATTCGAATGAAAGAGAACCAATTATTTGAATTAAATAAAAAAAGCATTTGTATATAATCCTCAAAGGGGTCAAAACCCTAGTCAAACGTTCATATCGGTCAACCCTCAAACACGCCTCCTTTTAAAAATCGATGGACCCTCCTGCTCGATTCTTCCTCCAAAAAAATCCCCAAATATAATTCGAATTGGATGGTGAATTATAAACGAAAATCAAAGGACAATTTGAGGGCTACCAATCCATATAAATTTGGTGATTTAATGTTGCGTGTGTTGTTCGTATTTCAAGCACAAAGTTGTGTCGTTCGCACGCAGATCGAGATGGCAGGAGGCCACCGAACGGGGCGGATTCATGGGCGGAGGAAGCTGGCGCTCCGGCGCTCCTCGTTGCGACATCTGACCATCCTCAGGCGCAGCATGGTGGTCGCAATCTCAAACCCTACCTGGGAACGACGGTTCGAACAGTGAAGGTATTAATAACAGTGAACCTTAGTTTTTATTTTATTTTATTTTTAATTTATTTTATTTTATATAAAATCAGCATTTGTTTTTAAATCATTTTTTTTTTGCATTGATGAAAATAAAACAACATGATCTTTGAAAATAAAATAGCATAATCTTTGAAAATAAAACAACACGATCTTTGAAAATAAAATAGCATAATCTTTGAAAATAAAACAACATAATCTTTGAAAATAAAATAGCATGAACTTTGAAAATTAAAATAGCATGTTGTTTGAAAAATAAAATTGGCATTGTTTTGTTTTATAAAAATATGATTTTTATATATAACGATATAAAAATATGATTTTTAATATATATATATATATATATATATATATATATATATATATATATATATATGACGGTGTAGAAATATGATTTTTATACAATAGCGAAATATAATTTTTATATATATAGTGAAGTAAAAATGTGATTTTTATTTTAGATGAAGCGATAAAAATATAATTTTTATCTATTTGAATGAAGCGATAAAAACGGGATTTTTAATATGAGCAGCGTAGAGAAGACTGCGTTGGAATGTCAGGCTAATCCTGACTGTTCTGAAGTTCAGAAATATAATATGCGGAGTGGAACCCTAAGGTGAGAACTTCTCACTTTAAATTTTCTTTTCTAGTTAAAAATATATACTAGGATGCAGACGGTGCTTAGCAGCACCCGACATCTGTCGTCCACAGACCATGGATGATTTGTTTGTTTGATTGCCGTGTTGTGAAATTTTATTGTGTAATGAGGAATGAAATAAAATATTTTATAGTGGAAAATATTTTATAGTTAAAAATATTTTTAACGTGTATATAAAATAAATATTTCTAAAAAAATCGGACGATTTGTTTATATACACTGATTTGACTGATATGGATTGGGACGATAAATTTTACACATCGCCCAACCGCACAAATAAAATATGTGTTTGTTGATTTGAAACCCCACACGGGTATTGGGATGATATTTGACGTACGCTAATCCCGATTGTTTAGTTGTATGTCAATCGATGGGTTGACAGACTGTGTAAGCATTAATTATTTATATTTAATGCTTATGCAGTTGTGTGGTGCACTCTGGATGGTGGTTGATTATTTATCTTTGCTATTATATAATGTATTGTAGAAAATCCATATAATTAACATTATATGGTAATTGATTGGGCCTCATTCCAATATAGAAAATAAATATTCATATGTTGAATAGAAAAATAAATATTCATTTGTTGAATAGAAAAATAAATATTCTTTTGTTGAATAGAAAAATAAATATTCATGTGTTGAATAGAAAATAAATATTCATGTGTTGAATAGAAAATATATTCATGTGTTGAATAAAAATATATATTCATGTGTTGAATAAAAATATATATTCATGTGATGAATAAAATATATATTCATGTGTTGAAGAAAATATTCATTTGTTGAATAGAATAACGAAGTTATTGAAATATATAAAGCCGTGTTGGCTAAATATGCGCCATTTTGATGCGAACGATATTTATATCGATTATATTCATTTTTATAATGATTATAGAGAAAGAAGTGATTTCAAAATATAATATTTTGTAAATATTATCATTTATATATCAATGATATGGAATATTCAATTTTGATTAGAAATTGAATAGGAAGTTGAAATCGTTTTGAAAACGAATTTGAAACGATTTATAAAATATGTTTTAAAAGGAAATCGACGAAATATATATAATATATTTATATTGTATATAATGGCCTGAATAGAATGCGCCGCGGTAGTTCGCATTGCGGGAGATCCGATCGTCGGATTCTCCTAAAACAGGAACCGTTGGGTTCGTATCGAAAAGAGCTTTCTAACGAATATTAGAAATTAGAAATCTAACGGTTGGATTTGGAATTATGTCCAAATCAAATTTTGAAAAGGTCACTGTAAATGCAGTTCGATGGCCGTTGATGGAAATCGACTGTACGAGCCTTGATAAAATTATTAAAAATAGTAATAATTTGTGTAAAATCATAAGAAATGATTTGTGAAGAATTAGGATGAAAAATTCCATATTTGAAAAGATAAAAGTAGATTTTTATCGAAATGAACTAGTTTTGAGCTAGAATAATAATTTATTTATTTTTAAAATAAATAAATTGGATTTGAAATGGTTTTGAAAATAACCAGAGTTTCCAATATATGAATTGGAATGGATTTGAATCGAAATCATCTTCGGAATTGTTCGATGTTGGATTTCGTAATTATACAGATGTGGTTATGGAATTTTGAAAGATATATTTATATCGTTATTTCCAATACGATATTTGTTGGTTTCAGAACTTGATATTGATAATAGGCCGATATATTTTCTATTCAGAGCCATGTGTTTAATATCAAATGGGATTTTGGGTTGTCGTGAACGGTATCTTTAATAATACTGTTCTTAAACCCAAATGGAGTTAAGAAAATTAGGAACTAACTGGGGATCAGTTAAGTTGGAGGGTTTCTTGGATACTGATCTGATGTTGGTTTCGGCTTTCAGGGTTAATATTTTAGGGAACTGTCCTCTTACTAATTTACGGTTAGGGACTGACTGAAATGTGATGTGATTTTGGGGTTTATCGTGAACCGTGTTTTAAATGACATTGGTTCTTTAACCCAGTTAAAGATTAAAACTAAGTGGAGTACTTTTAATGAATCTTTAATTAGATTGAAAAGATCGAGAATGGAGTATCACCAGTTTTGCTCCAGGCGATAGTTAAATCTTTAATTAGATTTGAACGTGAAATGGTAACTAAATTTACCGATAACACTGTGTTGTTAGATATGACGTATCACCAGTTTTACTTCATAGGATGAATAGGTTGGGATTGGGAAATTAAAACAAATGATTACTTCGGTAAGGTTCGTTAATCCCGGCTAGTTTGGATAAACCATAATTTTGTATGAATTGATATTCAAAAGAAGATTAAAGAATAAATTTGAGGAATTTATCTTTGATAAAATTAATGGGAACCTATCCCTAAGAATGTGAAATTTAGCAACTAACTGAAGATTAGTTAAGATGAATGGTTTCCTACGTATTGATCTGATGTAGGTTTCGGCCTTCGGGGTTAATATTTAGGGAATTGTTCCCTTACTAATTTACGGTTAGTGACTGAATAATTGGAATGAGGCGTATGTTGTGTTTGTGTAACACTTGTTTATAATATATGCGAGTTATTCAGAAAGACCGGGTTTACCCCATTCTGAATAACTGATACGACGATAAGTCGAAGGTAAAGACGGTGGTTGAAGACCGGAGGTCTTCACGTCGTTTGGGTGATTACTGATGATCTTGATTGGGCCGTACACCCAAAAGGAGGGAATCAGTTAGTGGTCGTCAAGACGTACTTGGAGATCGATGGATATACGAGGTACAAGATGCCTCCGGTTTCGTTCAGACCCAGAACGGACTTGTATGGACTGTGTGTCTGACATTGGATTTCATTCTGTGTGATTTATGGATATCGGTTGCATGGAGTGGTTTGCCTGTGTGGCATGCTAAGATGCAAATGATCAAGGCTTTTGTTGAAAAGCAAAGTCTTGTGGTTGATGATCAAAGCACCGCCGGTGTGGCATCGCTTTGTGTAACATGAATTCGCGAGCCTCACACCCCGGTTGTGAACCAGAAACGTGAGAGGACCTCAGGGAGGGCATGCGTTTCCTTCTAGCTAGGGTGGTGTTAGTGACCTACCAGCCCTGACATTTATATTATTTTCACCTGTGTGGTTGTTGCTGTTGCGAGGCGCCTCAGATATATCGATGACTATGTGAAGCCGATGGAGTCATTCGTTGGCTCATTTACGCCCCAAAGGGCGAGGAAACGCAGTGTTCAGGGTTTAAGTTTAATCCACATCGGTGGACCGGCCCTGTCGCTCCAAGGGCCCACCTGAGTCTGTATCCTGAGGCTCGGGCTAGACAGTCTCGAATCGGTAGAGGACGATCCCTGGCCTTGGTTAACAGATGGAAATCCAATTTCCAAATACGTGATTTTGCGGTTTTAATTGTATAACTAGTATGGCGACATGATATATGGTACCCATGCCGCCTATGATTGATACATTTATATTTGAAGTTGTTTTCTTCACTTATAGTAATAATAAAAGATGAAATTTAGCGTGTCAAGCATTCTTTGGCTATTATAAGGTAAAACCCTATCCTCCGGCTTGTATTGCATTGTGGGATGGGACCTGGGTCTTATAATAGCTTCATTGTTCTTTATTTAGCATTGCGTTGTTGTTTTTATGCACTGGTATTCTAGGGAGGAAACCCATTCCGTGTTATACGGCGTGGTCCCTTGATTTACCTAACTTTAAAATGAAGATTAATAGCTGTTTTAGTTCTCACACCAGTCCCATGACTGACCTGGAGTTTATTGTTTTAACCTAAACTCTGGGTGCCCTTATTTTGACACGGGCAGCTAGTAGTTTTGGTTTAGCAGATTTATATTCATAGGAACCTGGTTTACAGTAGGAATGATACTCGGAAAGCTCTGTATCCGTGTATTACTTTCAGTTGTGTTTTGTATTATTTTTCCGCTGTTATGTAATTTATTGTAATCTCTGATATTTATCGAATGTATTTTATTCATTCATACTCTGTATAATCTTATATTCTGATGAATTGTTGTAATAAGCAATGAAATGTTCTTCTGTCTGCATTCTTTTGTGAGTTGTCCTCAAAGTATCCGCTCTTTCCTTCACGGGGAAGTTACGGGTTCCTACATTTGAATACTTAAATTCAAATGTTAATTTAAAAATAGAAATGGGGAATCGTTTTAAAGAAGTAAACGATGAAATTTATTCTGATGTTCAGAATGTATATTGAACTAAAAATAAATCTGTATGGAGTTATGATTCAAATTCGATTAGATCAAATTAATTTAAATAAAATATTTTTTAGAAAAGATTTTGGAATCGTATTAGATAGAACTAAAATTGAATATGAAAATAAATTCTGTGTTACATATATAAGTCGTAATAAATAGAATATTCCAAAATAATTTTTTGGTTCCCAAATAGGTTTTGAAAAGGAATTTGTTTTATTATATAAAACAAAGAAGTTGGATTTATAGACGATATTTATAAATCTAGTGAAATAAATTATCATTAGATAATTTAGAGGTTTAAATTCAAGTGTGAATTTGAAAATAGGATTTGAAATCATTTCAAAATGGGAACGACAAAATTTATTTCAGAATTCGGATTAGAAACGGAATTGAAATAAATCCAAAGGATTTATAATTAAAATTCGATTTTTATTAATTTTATAAAGTAATTTATATCCAAAGGAAATTGGAATATTATAATAAGATTGAGTGCAAATAATTATAATCGAATTATTAAAAAATCGACAATTTAGGAGAAAACGAAATGTTAAGTTAAATTTGGAAAGCCAATCAAATATATATTTAAAATATACAAGAATGGAAGTGAAATTTATTTATAAACCAAGTTTATAACGTTTATGTTTAAATATAATTAATACGAACTTGCCGCAGCGCGGCAGTTCGTAAATTGGCGTTTCGAACTTCAATTGAGTATATAGAACTCATTTTAAGTCGGCATTCTTTGAAATAAGAATCTCAGGACCGGTTGAAAAATAGTTTTCTAATGGAAGAGAAAAATCTGGATTTCGTCTTATAGATTTTGAGTTATGTCAAAATCAAATTTTCAGAAAAACAGCGCCATAATTGTTAAAAAACCGTAATGGTTTATTTAAATAAATATAAGGATTTTAAGTAAATAAAAATCCGAATTTCCATTAAAAAAAAATAATCCAGACTTGAATTGTAAAATAAATACGAACTCAAGTTGGGTAAATGGATTCATTTTTGAAACAAAAAACAGATTTTTAATTATTGAATAGGATTAACTAATTTGAAGAATAATTAGTTAATCAAGTTTTTGATACCAAATTGGGCTTTGGATAAGTGAATGTGATTTATAAATTTGTTTAAAATTGAATATGAAACTTAGATTAAAAATGGAATTCGATTGGTTATAAGCAAGTTAAAAATATATTTGAACGTGATATGTTCAAATAAAAAGTGAAATAGGCAAAAGAGCTAATTAAAGAATAAATTAGCGAATTGAGTTAAAAATGATTGGATTGAGTTGGAACCAATTGGGAATAGACGTATATGGGTTAGACGAATATGGAATGAAGTGTACGAAGATTATAATTTGTGTGCCCGACAAAAAGGTACACGTTTAAATTCCATATGAGTTTTTATGCGCCAAATCGGCAAGCCACTTGGCTTTTTGATTTTTTTTTGAATGGAAAGGGCCTAGAGAGGTAAGTTGAGGTTTGAGCTATTGACCAGTACAAAGGAGGTGCTGGCGAATTTTTCCAAAAAATTAAGGAGTTAGAATATTTTTAAGAAATTTTGATAAATGAAATCAATATATCAGTATATATAGAATTCAATAAGGAAACGACCTTAAAATAGAATATTATAAATAAAAAGGGAATCGATAATCTGGTAATAGAAAGAGAAATGTATATACATTTTAAAAATGAATAATTGGCTTTATATGATGTTGGTTATTCGAGAACAGTGGCCATATCTAATTTGAAGTTAAGGATGTTTTCAGTCAAGGTCTGAGATGTGATTATACCCCAACTTGATTGATTTCATTATTAACCAATAAATAGGATGATTCGGTCTTGAAGATAAATTATTAAAGAGTTTAGTTGAATGCGGTATTTTGGGTTGTTGTAATGATGTTTTACACAACATTTGTTTTAACCCAATAAGTGGAATTTTGGAAATTAAATAATCATTATTTCCTAAGTCTAAGAATTAATGCTTGTGAAAGAGATAAGTGGAATATTCTCCAATTATAAATAGAAGTTATTTTCTGAGTATAGAAAATAAAAGAAGATGATGTATGGAAATATTTTCAAAATAGCATAAGAGGCCAAGAAGATGATTATTGAAAATATCGGGTTAACAGATTTTGATAAGAAAATGGAAAAGTGATTTATTTAATGAAATATTAATTAAGAGGCCCAGTGATTGTTTAATGCATTGAATGGATGTTTGATTTTCTTTCATAGTCAAATAACCAACTATCGAAGTATTTGCCAATATCGTTGTCAATATGGAGAGACTGGTTGGATTATTATCCAAGAACCACTCTGTATTGGCAGTGGCGTTGCAAATCAGAATATATGAAGACAATTGAGGACGGAGTCTAGTGCAAGGGCTTTTCCTATTAATTCTAGGTAGAAATTTCCTAAGATGGATTGATGGAAAGTGTGCCTTCGGTTTCGTTCGGTCCCAGAACGAACGTATATGGACGAGTGTCTGACAGTGTATTTCCAATGATCACATATGTTGGTCTGTATAAATATATATTGTGGCGGAGAATTTATTCTCTTAGTAGAATATCTAGAATATATTTGTGCAATCCAATTTATGATTAACGGATATGACAATGTGGCATTCAAAGTGATTGCGCAATCAATGAACGGTAAGTAATCGTAGCCTCAGGCCTCGACAACCGAGAAATGACAAAAACCTTACAAGCAGCATAGCTAAGTGGGTAGCTCCCAATTAGGGTGTATTATCACCTATCTAGAGAAATTCATTTCATTCTTTATTCTATTCGATGTTGTCCCATTAGGGAAACGGTTGCTGATCGCATACACTTCGTACACTTCGTTCCATATTTGACCAATATGGAAAAGGTACACATTTAAATTCCATGTGAGTTTTTATTCGCCGAATCGGCAAGCCACTTAGCTTTTTGATTCCTTTTTGAATGGAAATGGCCTAGAGAGGCGAGTTAAAGTTTGAGCTATTAACAGGTACAAAGGAGGTGCTGGTGAATTTTTCCGAAAATTTAAGGAGTTAGAATATTTTTAAGAAATTTTGATAACTAGAAATCAATATATCAATATATATAGAATTCGATAAGGAAACGAACTTAAAATAAAATATTATAAACAAAAAGGAAATCGATAATCTGGTAATAGAAAGAGAAATGTATATACATTTTAAAAATGAATAATTGGCTTTATATGATGTTGGTTATTCGGGAATAGTGATCTTGTTTAATTTGAAGTTAAGGATGTTTTCAGTCAAGGTCTGAGAGGTAATTATACCCCAACTTGATTGATTTCATTATTAACTAATAAATAGGATGATTCAGTCTCGAAGATAAATATTTAAAGAGTTTAGTTGAATGCAGTATTTTGGGTTGTTGTAATGATGTTTTACACAAAATTCATTTTAACCTAATAAGTGGAATTTTGGAAGTAAAATAATGAATATTTCCTAAGCCTAAAAATGAATGGTCGTGAAAGAGATAAGTAAGTGGAATGTTCTCCAATTATAAATAGAAGATATTTTCTGAGTATAGAAAATAAAAGAACACGATATATGGAAATGTTTTCCAAATAGCATAAGAGGCTAAGAAGATGATCATTGGAAATATCGGGTTAACAGATATTGAAAAGAAAATGGAAAAGTGATTTAATTAATGAAATATTATTTAAGGGGCCCAATGATTGTTTGATGCTTTGAATGGATGTTTGATTTTCTTTCATAGTTAAATAACCGAGTATCAAAGTATTTACCAATATCGTTGTCAATATGGAAAGACCGGTTAGATTATTATCTGAGAACCACTCTGTATTGGAAATTGCATTGTGAATCAGATTATACGAAGATAATCAAGGACGGAGTAAAGTGCAAGGGCGTTTTCTATTAATCCTAGGTAGAAGTTTCCTAAGACGGATTAATGGAAATTGTGCCTTCGGTTTCGTTCAGTCCCGGAACGAACGTATATGGACGAATGTCTGACGGAGTATTTCCAATGATCACATATGTTGGTTTGTATAAATATATATGGTGGTGGAGAATTTATTCTCTTAGCATAATATCCAGAATATATTTGTGCAATCTAATTAATGATTAACGGATCTGACAGTGTGGCATTCAAAGTGATTGTGCTATCAATGAATGGTAAGTAATTGTAGCCTCAGGCCTTGATAATCAAGAAATGACAAAAATTGGGCAAGCAGCATGGCTAAGTGGGTAGCTCCCAATTAGGGTGTATTATCACCTATATAGAGAAATTCATTTCATTCTTTATTCTATTCGATGCTATCCCATTCGGGAAATGGTTGCTGATCCCAACTGTTGGTGATATACATTCGATAAACTCAAGCGAAATGAGTGGTCGGACATGTGTGATCGTGTTACAAGATGTTCTTGTTGAACCCAGTGTATTCCTCTCTAGAGATACTCTATCAGAAGGTGGTTTCATGCCTTGTCATAGTTGGAAATTCATTACCCAATAAGTGCTCGCAGTTTTGATTGTATAATATATGTGGAGCGTGAGATGCAAACGTTCCACTAGATTGTTATTTATTTGATTTAGACACTATTATAATATCAAAAGAGTTTTGATATAAAACTTATTGTTTCTTTCAAAAGGATTTTGAAAGTCAAATTCAAGTGTTTTGGATTCTCATAAGGAAAAACCCGTTCCGTGATATACGGCGTGGTCTTATGAGATATCGTTTATTTTTTCAAACTGTTTTAAATTGTTTACTCATACCAGTCCCATGATTGACCCATAGTTTATTTTGTTTTACCTAAACTCTTGGGTGCCCAAATTTGTATGGGCAGTCAAGTAGTTCAGGATTTTTCAGATTTATCTAAAGGAGCATGAAGCAGGAGGCCTCAGCGTTATTTAGCTATTGTTTTCCCGTTGTGTTGTAAGTGTTGTACTCTGATTATGCTATATATATAGAAAAAAAATTGTACTCCAAATGTTGATATATATATATATACATATATATTTTATATTTTGTTCCGCTGTGATGTGAGATTTTTTTGTTGTTGTTTATGTTCTTCTTCTATCTTTTTCTTCTTTATTTCATAACGATTTGTATTTCTATGATATTTGGGTTGGACGTGTAGTGCGTTTAGTCAACTTAGGTAGTACGGATTTGCGAGCCACTACAAATGCTCAAACATCAATTTTGAACAAGGGTATGTCGACATACATTTTGCCCTATGTCGACATATAATTGTCATTTTTTCAAAATTGAAAGGAAGTGTTTTTTCACTATTTGTGACGGTTCAGAAACGTTACAACCTTTCGAATGTTATAAATAGGGGCTGATTTCGAATTTTTTTTATCAATCTTCTTCTCCATCTTCATCTCCTTTATTTACACCATTATAACTTCTCAGTTTTAAGATTTCTACGCTTATTCTCTACCGAATTCAATTCTATTTTCATTAAACTTCTCTTCTCACTCTCTACTCATTACTCTCTAAATCAAGTGCTATTAAAGTGTTATAGGGCTGCTTGTAATTGTTTGTGTTGTGTAAGTAATCGGTTGTATCCCTTGTAGCTGTAAAATCAAGGATGGGTAATCGTGGTATCCCTTGTACCCGTGAAATCAAGGAGGTTGTAATTGGATATTGATAAAGTAATAAAACTCTGCACAATCCAGCATTGTGTGGGACTGGGCGTAGGAGCAATTCCGAACCAGTATAAAATCTAGTGTGTTCTTTCCTTTTTTTCCACTTTATTTTTGTTTGTCTTTGTGATTATGTTTGATTCTATGTCTGTGATTGTTTTTGTGGTGTCTGATTCATATAATAGTTCACATAAGTTTTAGATTTTGTTTAAATTCTCAAAAACACTGTTCAAGCCCTCCTCCCCCTCCCTCTAGTGTTTATTTTACCTTAACGATCCATTCCACAATCCCTAACAATTAGTGTCATAGAAAAAGTATTTCAAAAAGTTCATAATCTGATTTTTGAAAATTTTTAAATGACAAATTTTGAAATAATTATTAACACTAGTTTTAATTCATGTATTCTATTAGTATTAGATGAGTCTGCATTCAATTTTACTGAAAAATCAAGTTATAATGATATGATTTCTTGAAAAGTTTAAATGGATAGATCACAGAATCTTCGTGATGTTATTATTTCAAATTATAGTTAGTTATTTTGAAAAATCACTTGATTCTTTGAAAAGTTGTGTTGTTTTGCAGGAAATGATGTGTTATATGGCTTTTGAAAATTCAAAAGTTGAAAAGATAGGTAAAGTGGCTGTTGCAGATTCAAATTCCAAAATGGTGGCTATTGAAAGTTCAAATTATTAAAAGGTGGCTGTTGGAAATTCAAGAATTGGTGTACATGGGTATTGAGAATTCAAATTCTGAAGGACAATTGAAGAAGTGAAATGACGGTTGGTGAAATGACATCAAGAGGAAGAAACGTAAATATAAAATGCAATCAACAAAGAAATGGTACCAGATAAGTAGAAACTTTTGATTCTCATCTACAAGTAGATTCAATACTATACTTCTCTTCATTTTCTTCTGAATGCCACTGGTTTCATGTAAATCCGTCAAGAATTGATCAACTAATGAACAAATGAAGTTTTGGTGAACAAATAAAGAAGGAAACCAAAACTTTCAACGATTATCTTCAAATTGCATCCACAGTTAGACTATTTTATCTCAAATCCTTTTCCATACTTTACTTCTTGTTCTCGCGGTCGATTTGATGGGTAGATCGTCAAATTCTGATCAAAATTGAGTGAGATATGACTATTTGAAGTTGGCTATGCAAAACAGAAAATTATTACGGGATTTCATACATTTCTCTTAGTGTTTCAACTTTCTGCACCCCAATACAATCCAAATTCATCTCCAAACTATCACAAGATTATAGTCCTTGAATTTCTCTTCGATTTGCCGTTGATTTCATCCAATTCTGTTAAGAAACGAAGAAGTTAAGCCTGGTGAAAGTTTGATTGAAAGTGAAAAAAGAGGAGAAGAAGAAGAGATTTTGTGGAGACATGACTTTTGGGCCTGTATATAGTATTTGAAGTATCCGTTCATTCTAAATTCAAATTCAAATTTTGGCGCCAAATCGGTTGAACTACTAAATCTACAAGATCACTCTCATATGGTCTCCAAATTTAGCAAATGAGTACATTATCCTAATCAGAAAAACGAGCCCGTCGCAATAAAGTAGATCTCATCGTCAAATTCTGAAAGATGTGAACACATGGTTCATAAAAATAGAAGGACAAAAAAATGGAATATTGCAAAAAGAGGTATGCCTTAATTAATTTTTAAATTTTTTGGTTGAATGGATGTTTTGTTTGCTTTTCTTTATTTTGAATTTGAAATTTAAAACTTTAAAATTCAAACTTGAAATTTGAATTTTGAATTTTGAAATTCATTATAATAATTAAACAATAATTAGTAAAATAATAAAATAAATTTTTGATGATTGTTATGATTAATATTAATTCAGGAAATAATAAAACTGAAATATTAATCGATAATCTAATCAAAACAACATGTCTTTTGAATTTCTGCATGTATGTTGACATACATAGAACGGCATGTCGACATATGTACCAATAAATTCAAATTTTGAACTTTCAAACTTTCCTCTATCTTTTCAATAAAAAAAGGCCAATTCAAACTCTAGTTATAAACTTTTTTTGTCTACTTATTTTCTTATATCTTGTTTCAATATATATATATACGTATATGTATATATATGATTTAATATCTTAAATATGTAATTTAAATATATGAAGTTATAGTTTTATAAGTTAATTTATATCCATCTTTCATAATTTTTTATGACTATAGACTTCTTTATAAAAGTTTTAACATATAAATGGTTCCTTAATAAGTTAATGTATTTTCAATTCTAAAGTTTAAATTTAAAACTGAATTGTATCAAAAGATTAATTTATATTTCATAATAACTTAAATTTTAAGTCCATTTTAAAATTAGTTTTTTTATATATATACAATTATTAATATATGTTTATAATTTACTTCATATGATAAAATATATATTCTCTTTAAAGATCTTCAATATTTACTATATTATTTTTAAAGAAGCACTCTACTAAAATTACATAACTCTATATTTCTCAAAAAATTATTTTGAAATTTTTACCGCTTATCATGAATATATTTTTAATAATCATCTACACTGTTAATTCAATCTCTTTCATGAGTCTAGAAATTAATATATACTACCTTTGTTTGATTTGAATAATTTGTAATATATATGTATATGCATAATAGTTAGATAGTACTTTGAATATATTTTACCTAAACAGATATAATTACAAATCATTTTGCATACAATCATTACACATCTTATTTCATATCATACATCATTATCATAAATTATAGTACATCTCAAATTAAAATCATTCACATCACAAGTTGCATTTCATTCAATATATCACTTCATATAGATTTGCATATCACATACTACACTATAACCAACACACTTCTTTACATGTTAACTTTAGCTCCACACATAACAAGTGTATAGTATGAAAAGTTTTATCCAGTTAGAAATTTAGGATTATTAATCAAATGCATAACATATTTACTTTGTCTTGATTAACTTGATTGATTTGTTTGGCTTGGTTGAATAGATTGGCTTGATTGAATTGATTGAATTATTTGGTTTGTTTGACTTAAATAACTTGATTGACTTACTTGACATGGTTAAATTTCATTAGTGGTTGATAGGATTGTTAAAAATATACTTATGCATTTATAGTTTTTAGGATAAATAAATGTTACAAGAAATGTTTGTTTTCATGTATGAATTGATGTTTTGTGACAACAAAATTTAAACTGGTTGATTGATTGGATTGAATTGCTTTGCCTATATCATAATTTTAAGGATATCTTATCAGAGTCTAGATTAAGGTCTTATTATAGTTTTAAGGGAATTACAGTTTAGGTTAGGTTTAGTCTTGTATTAGATTAAGGGAGAGTTTTAGAGTTCCTAAGGATTAGTTGAAGGTTCAAAAGTGCTTTGGTTGATTTAATTGTTTATATTGTTTGTTTGATTTGCGTGTTTGATTGATTTGCTTGTAAATATTGAGTTGTTTTCTTAGTTTATTATCTTTTTATTTAGTTTATTAGACTAGCATAGTCATAATTTTAGGGGGGCGTTATAATATTTTAGGTTTAGAATCATAGATTTAGAAGGAGATATATGGATATTATAGAATTAGGGATAGTTATATTAGAAACATTTATAGCTTAAATTTAGCGGGAGTTATTTATACTAGTTCTTTGGAATAGAATCAAATATTATAAGATAAGTATAGATAGATATAGGATTTATGGGGAGTAGTTTTAAAATTTCTTTTTGATAATGCCAAAGGGGGAGAAATTATAAGATATAGATATAGTTTATAGACAGGGGGAGTATTTGAAAGACCATCATCAACAGGTATACACAGGCATGATATTTTATAAACTAAGGTTGTCATCATCAAAAAGGGGGAGATTGTTGGAGAATGAAGTTTTGACGACAACAGCCTTATTTCAATATTAATTGATTATAAAATATATACTAACACCTTTGTCTAGAATATATATACACACACACACATATGCAAGATTCATATATAAGAATTATTACTAAAGACTGTACGGTTTAAATATATTAGAGATTCAGAATTCAGAGATGATTCAAGACCCATGAGTAACCAAGATTTCAAGAGTTCGAGAATTCAAGATAAATATAGTGATAGAGTCTAGATTATGTAAGACTCTGAATAGCACTCCAGGTTCAAATTCATATTTAAATTAAAATCCTGTTTTTTGATTTCAAATTTCAAATTTTATTTTCAAATTCTATCTTTAATCTCTATTTTATTTTCTTTACTTTTGATTTCAAACTCGAGTTTTATATAATTATACTTTTATATACTTTATATTTATATAGTTTTAACTCTATAATTTATAAATATGTTTATATAGTTTATATTTATGTTTTCATATGATTTCCTACTTTATAATATTCATTTATAACACTATGTTTTAATTCAAGAATTTCCAGAATTTTATGTATATGTGTGTATATATATATATCAATACAATTGAAAAATGCTCAAAAATCAATTTTGAACAATGGTATGTCGACATATACTGTAATTTTTGCAAAATTGAAAGGAAGTGTCTTTTCATTATTTGTGATGGTTCAGAAACGTTGCAACCTTTCAAATGTTATAAATAGGGGCTGATTTCGAATTTTATTATCATTCTTCTTCTCCATCTTCTTCTCCTTTCTTTACACCATTATAACTTCTCGTTTTTATGATTTTTACACTTATACTCTGCCAAATTCAATTTTATTTTCATTGAACTTCTTCTCTTTTCACTCTCTACTCATTACTTTCTGAATCAAGTGTTATTGAAGAGTAATAGGGATGTTTGTAATTGTTTGGGTTGTGTAAGTAATCACTGGTATCCCTTGTAGTTGTAAAATCAAGGACGGGTAATCGGTGGTATCCCTTGTAGCCGTAAAACCAAGGACGGGTAATCGGTGGTACCTTTGTAGCCGTGAAATCAAGGAGGTTGGAATCGGTGGTATCCCTTGTAGCCATAAAATCAAGGAGGTTGTAATTGGATATTGATATAGTAATAAAACTATTCACAATCTAGCGTTGTGTGGGACTGGACGTAGGATCAATTCCCAACCAGTATAAAATCCGATGTGTTCTTTCCTTTTATGCACTTCATTTTTGTTTATCTTTGTGTTTATATTTGATTCTGTGTCTATGATTGTTTCTGTGGTTTTGATTCATATAGTAGTTCTGATAAGTTTTATATTTTGTTTAAATTCTCAAAAACACTATTAACCCTATAGTGTTTGTTTTGCCTTAACCATCCATTCCGCAATCCCTAACAACATTCCTTTTCCATCAAAAGAATTTTCACCTCAAAATTACTAACCAGTAAATATGTTATAACTCTTCTAACTTCTCTCAATTCACTTGGTTGAAACCCTACACTTCATATCTCCACAACTTAGTTCTTATACAGAACCTTCAATTCTCATGCCAATACCTGACCTTTCATTATCCATTCCAAACGATATGTCCACCATTTTTGGACAATCCATCATCACATTCTTATCTTCAATCCATATGCTCTCCTGCATATTTCCACATCTATTCAAATTGATTTTAAATCAGTTTATCAACTTCATTATTTACTTGAAATTTTATAATCCATTCTGGTTTTCTAATCTCTTATACAATCGATAAGTCGATTTCTAATTATTAAAATTTTCGTACAAATTTTCCAACTCTTCAAATTTTCGGAGAATTTCCCCAGCGTCTCCTTTGTACGACTCCATCGGTACAACTACAACTTGCCTCTCTAGGCCCTTTCCAATCCAAAAGAAAATCTAAAAGCCAAGATGCTTGCCAAATAGGCTCATAAAGATCTCATACTAAACTAAATATGTAACCTTTGTCGAGCATACCATTTATTTTCTTCCATTCACTTCCAATTCAGCATATACCCATGCATTCCCAATTGATCTCCAATAAATTTATCCTCAAGCCCAATCATTCGCTTATACGCAGGTCGAATTCCATTTCAAACTCAAGTTCTATTCTCAATGTCAAAACTCTTAACTCACCAATCTAATATATTTAAGCAAGTTAAGTTCCATTCCCACATTTCATTAACTAATTAAATTCTAAAATCATTTATCTTTATCTCAAAAATCAATCCATTTTAACTCACCAGATTTTATATTTAGTTAATAGCTTAAGATCCATATTTTAATTTCATTTAGGATTATCTCTAATCCAATCCAATTTAATTTAACTTAGCTTAAGTTAAATTTCTATCGATTTGATTCACTTTTACCATCTCAATCTATTTAACTTCATAAGTTAAATTTAAATTTCAGAATTTAAATTCTCGGATTTTATTTCAAATCAGTTTGAAACTATATATATACATATATATATATATATATATATATATATATATATATATTTAAACATGTACATAATCATAGCAATTCAAAACTTTTGAATTCACAAAGCAACTTGTTTTCTCAACAAATTTTCATTAGAAATCTTACTATGGTAGCAGTTCATCACTTAGAAACTCGAAAATGAATACTGATTATGCTACAGTCATTATCAGAATTATTTTCCAGCGAATGAAGTGAGTTCGGTGCTTTATCACTTTCAAACTCCATTCAAAATGATTTTTTTATTCAAATCCTTTCTAAAATACTTCGATAAGATTTTCCCAAAATACTTCAGAAAATATTTTACCATTAGGGTTGTAAACGGATGCATTCAGGTACGGATAGTGTTTTATCCATATCTGTATCCCAAAATAAAAATCTATATCTGTATCCGATATCCGTGAATACCAGTGTAAAAATATCTGTATCCATATGCGCGAATATTTTCGGATATCCGAAAATATCTATATCTGCCTTAGTGAATACAGATATCTGAAATTATCTGAAAATATCTGCATCTGAAACTTAAAGATGCACATCTTATGCATTTATCTGAAAATATCCGTATTTGAAACTTAAAAATGCACATTCGATGAGGTTATCCAAAAATACTCGAAAAATATCTGAAAAAGTATCCAAAAAAATATTTTAATAAAATATCTGAAAATAAACAATTTTTTTTTACAAATACATCATTCACATGGAAATTTGACTCATAAAATATTTTTTTAAAAAAAATTGATTACATCTAATTAAAAACTATAACGAGGACGTCAATTATATAAATTTCATACAACAAATATTTTAAGAGTTAAAGTGTCAAAAATATGAAAAATACAATCTTAAAGCTAAAGTAAAACAAAAATCATAGAATAATATAGATAATCATGTCCTAATTGTAACCATACCACAAAATAAAATGAGCACATGACTTAAAATGTTGCATAATACCAAATGCAAATACAACATTCGTTTTTTGCGGTATGGGTATGTAATCCAATAGTTGAGATTAGTTTAGCTATTTTAAACAAATTATATATTAACTTTGGCATAAGTAAATTAAATATTATACACACATAATAAATCAAAATATCAGACAGATATTTTTTGAATATGGATATTCATAAAACAATATTATGTCGATTTGCCTTGTTCGAAATATAATTTATACAACATTCGTTAAACATTGTAATAATATTTTATACAATATTCGTTTAAATCCAAGTAAATGGGTTTCAGAAATTTTTTCCAAATATAATCAGTGATGTTTTCTAAACATAGAAATTGAAATGATTTAGAATTTGTGAATACATGGAAATGTTTTCCGATGTTAATGACATATATTTTCTAAATATAGAAAATAAGAAATGTGAATAGAGATGGAAATGTTTTCAGATGTTAATAATGTATTTTCTGGAATATGGAAATTAAACACTTTATGATATATCCAAATGTTTTCCAAGAATAAGGAGGACAAATGAGTTTTTTTTTTTTAAATATCTGGGGTAAGATATAAAAAACGAAAAACAAGAAATTGTGAAATGAGAAATTAATTTGAAGGACTTAGTGTTGCTTGATGGTTGATCAGTAGAATTTCCATTTGGAAATAGAAGCGTTGGTTGTATGGATGCTTTCCTTTGATAGCCAAATAACCAACTATCAAAGTTTTGGCCCATTTTATATTTCCATTGTCAATACGAAGAGAATTGGATCAGGTTTATTATCTGTAAACCACTTCATATGGGAATAAGCGTTGCAAATAAAATAAGTTGAAGATAATTGAAGACGGAGTAAAGTGCAAGGGCTGTTTCATTAATCCTAGGTAGAAATTGCCTTAGGTGGATTGATGAGATGGTGCCTTCGATTTGTCCCATCCCAGGACAACTTGAATGGACGAATGTTTGAAAGAGTATGCCTAATAGGTCATGTACATTGATCTCTTCAAACGTATTTACGTTGGTGGTGGAGGAATATGTTTCTCTTAGCTTTATTTTTTGGGGAAGTCGATTTGTGATTTGGTGGGTCTGACGATGTGGCATTCAAAGTGAATGATTCTATGGTGTTAAAAAGATAAGTATTAGGGCTGTCAATGAGTCGTGTCGGATCGGGTTCGAGTTGACAAAAAATGGGTCGAGTTAACATGTTTATTAAACGGGTCATTTTTTCCCAACCCGAACCCGACCCGTGTAATCCGTTTAACTAAACGGGTCATGTCAGGTTTACATGTTCAACCCATTGGCAAATACTGCCTACTAATATAAACAACAAAAGAAACAAATCACCAACAGGCAACACCATTATATAATCACTAATAGGCGGCAAGTTACAAAATCACCAATAGGAAACAAGTTACAAAAGCACCAATAGGCAGCGCATATATAAAGCATCAAATCCCCATATCCAAAAATCATTCTCTATATATAAGAATATACGAGCATACTGAATACACAAAAGACTAACAGCAAGGAATAGATACAGTTGTTATAAGTAAAATAAAACTAACAACATACAAGAATAAGGTAGTAAAATATAACAGTGTACACAAGTATATATGAGCATAATGATTACAATCGGGTTTGGCGGGTCAAAATCGGGTTAGCGGGTCAACCCTAAACGCACCTGTTTATAAATGGGTCAAACTCGGGTTGACTCGAAAATGACCATCCAACTAAACGGGTCGGGTTGACTTGCTAATTTTCGTGCGGGTTTCGGGTTGTGTAAGAAATTGATAGCCCTAGTAAGTATACCTCAAGCCTCACAACCGGAAAATGACAAAAATCCGGCAGGCAACATGGCTATGTGCTTCGCTCCCGTTAGGGTGTATTATAACCTAATCTAGAAAAAAATCTATTTGCTTCTTTATTTTATAGTTGTTCTATGCTATGGTAACGGTTGTTGATCCCAACCATTGGTGATAACACATTAAGTACACTCAAACGAAATGAGTGGTCGGTCATGTATGGCCCGGGTTACAAGATGTTCATGTTAAACCCTATGTACTCCTCTCTAGAGATACACCATTCGAAGGTGGTTCCATACCTTGTCATAGTTGGAAATCCATTACCCAATAAGCGCCCGTGGTTTTGACTGTATATTATGTACGTAGAGCGTGAGATGCAAGCATTCCGCTAGATTGGTTTTGATTTGATTAGACACTTTTATAATATCAGAATAGCATTGATACAAAGAATATTTTGGGTTATCATAAGGTAAAAACCATTGTGTTTATGTGTGGATCGGTCTTACATTTATCCTTTCTGTTAAAAGGATTTTTAAAAGCTAAACCAAGTGGATGGAGTTTACTCACACCAGTCCCATGACTGACCCAGAGTTTGTTTTGTTTTGCCCTAAACTCTTGGGTGTCCAAAATTTGTAAAGGCAGTCAAGTAGTCAGGATTTTACATATATACTTGGAGGAGCTTGGAGCAGGAGGCTTCAGCATTAGATAGCTATTGTTTATTTCCGCTGTGTTGTATGAGTAGTACTCTGATGATGGTATGTATGTACAGTTACATATTTGTATTTCAAAAGTTATGTTATATAATATATTTTATTCGTTCCGCTATGAGATTCGCATTTACTCTTTTTTTTTGGCATTTATGTTCTTCTTCTCTTCTATTCTACTCTTTTCTTTCTTTTTTTACTTCTCATCCTCTAACTTCTTTTTATTAATGATCCAGTTAATTTATGGTGCTTGATTAGTTGATATGGTATTTGTGTCGACAATTAGGATCGGGAATTGGTCGGACCGTTACACGATGATGTATCCCTTGGAATTATCTCCAAAAGTGACAGATCCTCCATCTAAGTAAATAATGTTTGTCAGCATATCTTTGTCTCATGTCATGTGTTTTGAGAAACCACTGTTAAGTATCCATTTTCCTCTCTTCTTAAGTGGGATCTGCAAAAAATATGCAATGACGTTGGTACCCACTTCCTTCGTTAGGGTCCTAAGAGTTAGGCCTTAGGAAACCAAAACCAAGAGAGTTCAATGTCCCTTGTATAAGCATAATTCTTATTTTTATGAACAATTTCTAAAAATGATTTTATATATTTATTTCTAATCAAAAAATTGTCCGTTTTAGGAACACATATATTAACAGTTTTAGAAACCTCTTTCTTTGTCGAAGATATTATTGGTTTGCTAGACTTAGACATCTTTTCGTTAGATTTCTTTGAGATATCAGTCTTTGGTTTATATTCTAGTCCATTTTTGCTAGATGCAGGTTGAGATTTTTCTATAATTTTAGATAAATTCTCCCTTCCTTTATTAAAATTAGTAACATTTTCTGTGATATCATCTAACTTGATTTTAAGACTAGAATTATCAAATTCTACTATTTTATTCCTAGTTTTTAACTCATGATTTTCAGAAATAAGCATGTTATTCTTTTCTTTTTGAGTTTCGATTTCTTGACTTAATAAAGAAAGTTGAGAATTTGCATCACAAAGAGATTCTTGAAGTTTTCTAATTTCATCTTTTGATATCTCTTTTTCGTCTTTTAGAAATTCTCTTTCCAATTCTGCTTTTTTCTGATCTTCATTAGCTTGTTTATACTTTCTTTTGAAATTATTTCCAAATTCTAATAATTTTGTGTTTATTTCTACCATATCTTCAAAACTAAAATCACTAACCTCGTTCTCTTTGGACATGAAGCAGACATTGGCTTGTTCATTCTCACTGTCGCTATCACTTTTCAAAGAGGAAGAACCTGAATCATCCCAATAACTGAAAATGCCTTCTTTTTAAATCTATCCTTCTTGTGTTTATTGTGATGTTCCTTCTTTTGTTCTGGGCAATCTTTGGAGATGTGCCCCTTCATATAATAGTTATAACATTCCAAAACTAATGACGATGGCCTATTTGAGTTGGTATTTCGCTTGCCATTATTTCTGTTGCTTTTTTTAAATTTCAAAATCTTTTTGAAATTTTTGGCAAGGAATGCTAGGTCATCATTGTCTGAGTCTGGTTCTTCTTATTCTTTATTAGATAATACATTCTTTTTATCTTGTGCATGTACTCGTTTTTCCTACAAGTTAACTTCATAAGACATTAAGTTTCTTATTAACTCTTTTAGTTTCATGGTTGAAAGATCGTTATCTTCTTCGATTACCAAGACCTTTCTTTCCAATTCTTCCGCTAAAGAGTTTAGGATTTTTGATAATATGTCAAAATAAAAATATTTCTCTCCTAATTCTAGTAATGAATAATAAATGTTTTGAAATCTAGAGTACATATCATTAATAGATTCATTTTCATTCATCCTAAAATTTTGAAATTAACTCTTAAGCAAGGATTTCTTGCTTTGTTTAACCTTGTTAATTCCTTTGTGAGTTAATTTAAGTGTTCTCCATATTTCATATGCAGTATTGCACATGCAGATACATTTAAACTTACTTCTATCCAATGCACAATGCAATATATTCATTGCTTTTGCATTTGAAATAACATCAGTTTTTTGTGAATTTGACCACTCAGAATAGTTAGTAGTAGGAATAATATATTCATTTTGAGTAATATTCCAAGTTTCAAATCCATTGGATTGCATATAAATTCTCATTCGTGTAGCCTAGTAATTACAGTTTATGCCATTATAAAGTGGAGGTTGTGTAGTGGATTGACCTTCTGTGAAGCTTGTGTTTGGGCTGGTGTTGTGTTATTTTCCATATTATCGAGATATCAAATGACTGTTATACGGTTATGAGATGTCCTGTTAATAAGAAATGAAAATACTACGAGAATAAGATCGAGTAATATGGAACCAAGCGTATAAGCCGAAGTCTTGATAATGTGGTATATTTTACTTGATATAGTTATGCAAGTAAAAAAATTAATGAGAAAATATTTATAAACAAATATCACAAATAAATAGAGTAAAAGTAGTAAATAACAGTAAATGACACCAGGAAATTTTATATTGGTTCGGCGCACCGTCCTACGTCCAATCCCAGACTCCTTCTGGAATTTCAACTAAACAATAACCTTATCTTAACCCGGAGGAATAGGTCTTTACAGCACCTGAGCAGCGGAACAGGGGCCTAAGCGGCAGAATAGGACTTTTCACAATAAAAAGAAATTTGTAGACTATGTGTAGTTTGACAACAAAGATTGTCTTTGTATAGCACACCCTTCCTATATTCTTCTCCTCGAGTATATGTGTATATAATTTAAGTGTGTGAAGATAAGGAAGAAATATATTGCTTGAATATTGAGTATGAATGTGCGTTCAAGCAGTTTTCAGAATGCAGAAATATAGATTATTAGAAATATATAGATAGATAAGATCAGAAGAGGGAAAGGTGAATTTGTTTGATGTTAGATCATCTATATATATTGATTCAATAGATGTAACTTTTGTGAAGAGATTCAATGAAAAGTAGCGCCTAATTTTTTGATATAAGGTCGTATCTTTTCACGAAAAATAGTGACTTTTAAAAAAAATAGCCATTATAAAAATTCAGTCGACCGAAGTTCTAAGTCAATCAACTAAAAGTTCAAACGTATATATATTGTGCAATTGTGCATAATGCACGAAATTGTGCAAATCAGTCGACTGACCTACCAGGTAGTCGACCGACCTGGGGAATTTTGTGAAGTATGCACAATTTCCAGTATATACGTGCATATAAATAAAATATTCTTGAAGCATAGTTTTATATATACACACACATATTTCTATGGAGAGATTTTAAAAAGTTAACTAATGACTCAAGACTTGATATTTATCTTGTGCACTAACTTGAGATCTTGTTGTTGTATATTCTCTTTTTATTGCCTTACTTATTGTTCTTTGTGTCATGAATCAAAACTATGACTTAGCATGACCGTCCATGTAACACCCCACCTCCGCTAGGGTCACTCACAAAGGGAATGCACTAGTTTTGGTGGAGTATTATCTAGGTAAACATGCACAGAGATATCACAAGGCAGAACATAAATAAAGCAGTGGTAGAAATTAAAAACCAACTTTTTATTATTTTCCAGAAAAGAGTCAAAAGCTCATACATCCAAGATACAAATTATTCCATTACATCAAATTCATAATAAAGAAGCATAAACTTAAAACAAAAGTAAATTATTCCCCATAAATAGCAGAAGCAGCCATAGCATAGCCGAAGACCAAACCGTACATGAGCTGTCAGAAAGCAAGCTAAATCCAAGCTAAGAGCTAGTGTTTCCTCCCTGAGAACCTGGGGGGAACGAAAGAAAAAGGGGCGAAAGAAAAAGGGTCGGTCATAAAGACTGGTAAGCTCTAGTGACTTTCAGTATGAAAACTAGTAAAGGTAACATGATATGTGAAAACTGGAATTAAACATAAGGGTAATAACAGAACTGGTAGGATAATTAATATAACAAGATAAGTCAAGTCTGGCATCGCATATTCAAGGTTCGCTGCACCAACTGTACTAGTATTCTAACCCATGTCAAGTATTAACCATGAAATGATCCCTTGGCCCAGTATCATGAAGTGACCCATTACGGGGTCCTACGGTACGATCTACTAGTCGATCGGCTCCCTATAAGTCCTAGCTCGTCATGTGTCTGTGTCATACGGCCCTATCCAGAAATGTAGTTACCTGTGCTAGGTCCACCATAGGGTGTATCAACTCCTATGGTGCCAACCACCGACACGAATCAAGCACGCACAGTGTAAATCTACGGGTGCCCAATGCCTGCTTTTTCAACTCCGGACTACGTGCACGACCATAGCCTGCCTGAACCTACAATGGCGCACCTACTCAGCCGTTGTTCTGGTCGCTTACAATCAGCCCAGTAATCGTGCCCCACCCTGCCTAGTCCCAGGGTATCGTGATACATCCAAGTGGGTTACTGCTGAAAAGGACCGCTTAACTAGGGTTTCTAATGGGTTGAGTGTTGTCGTTCAAATTCGTGACTTAACCCTATCCAGATCGTGTATCAAGTTGGTTAAGTGTAATGACCCGGGATTTTCGGACAACGACTAAAATACGTCAGAACTAAAAATTTTGCAATACATTAATAATTTAGTTATTAATGTTGATATTCACTTAAATGACCCGGAAATTGTGATAAGTTTATTTATAACATCAGTGAGCGTCGCTAAAACTTGACAACTTTTAGTGTAACTAAATTCTGTAGTAAACAGCAGTAGTAGAACCCTATAGCAGCGTTAGTAAAGCGCTATAGAAAAGCGTTACTAAAGGAACTGTAACTAAAGCATCGCGAATCTTTAACTTGAGAAATCAATCGATCTGAGAGATAATTTCAACTGCAACTTAAATAGAAATTAATCAGATGATAACTAGACTACTGTAGGACCTTAGTGCAACCTATTTTAGACATGTCTTAGCAGAGAAATTGTTGAGAATAACATGAACTAAATTAAGTACGTAAGCTAGTATAAACACCATAGTTCGTACAACTAGGAGGCCTTAGTTCAAGACTATCTATAACCAATCAAAGGAAAAGTTCTGCTGTAACTTTTAGCCAGTCATACGTACTAAATAATGCAAACACATATGGCATGACCTTGCAGAAAATATTAGAGAATTAGAGGATCCAAACCGAGAAGACAAGATAGTTTAAACACCATAAACCAGCCGAGCATCTCAAACAAGACCAATGTCATTTAACTTAAAACCATGCCATGTCTAGCCCAGTAAGGCTTGCGCAAGGACCAGCTAACACAAGAGTTTAGTGGGCTTATAAGCACATGAGAACAATCAGCTTTTAGCTAGCAAACAATGGTGATAACATCACAACTTAAAAGGCTTAACAGCCCATATACTTACGCAACCATTTGAACCCGAGACAAGCTGGAAAACAAAGCCACTTCAACACATGAAAGCCAGCCCATCTTTTTGCATCAAAATCCCATGAACCAACACAAAGCTTCATAGCTAAGATTGTAGTACAAGGGGGAAAGGGACAAGTGATTAGAGGGGTTAACACTTAAGTATTTTGCTGTGACTCACCATCTATTTTGCGCAGAGCATTAAATGGAAATTGTGTACTTAGTTAATAGGTATTTTCTAATTTAGTTAAAACATTAATGTGTTGTAATGTTGTGAGCCTAGCATCCACCATCGAATGATCTAAGAAGAACATAGTTTACATTATATTTTTAAGTCATCTAGAAGGAGGACAGCTTCATTTAAAGCTTTTGTCAAGCTAGAAAACCTATTCAATGGCCAAGATGAATCCACATTGCCTGCGCAAATAAGAACCAAAGCAAACTGAGCTTTCAACCAAGACATTCTCTGATTTATAACCTGCGCCAATATTATGTTCAGGGTAATTAAGATTATATGAATTAAAGAATTTAACAATGCAATATTTTATACATTATCATTGCCTATAAATACACAGCCATACTGATCATTATTTCGCATCTGAGATCTCAAAAATAAGCAAGGAAGAAACACTATTTCACGCACCATTATCAGCTGCAAAACAGTGAGTAAACCTCACACCTTACTGCTACATTAATCTGCGAAATTTAGATAATGTTAGATAAGTATGTATGCATTCCTTTTACTGCTGTAAAACCCGAGAATTTATGAGATCTGGCAAACCATAAAACACCATCAACCTGACATTTATTTGTATGTAAACACCACCTGCTAGTTCATGTTTTAAGTGCATGTGTTGTGCCTTGAACTATTACTGCTTGCTATAACATATGAATGCTAACTGTTTATATATGTTACTGCTGAGATTTCTTATATACTGATGTATATATGACCTGTACCTATTTCATGTTTGATCACAAATGTTTTCAAGTTTATATATATGTTTGAATGCAACTGGTTGATGAAGATACCTTACATTTGCATAGAAAACTGGAAAATCAAGCTACTGTCAAAACCAAACCCGAAAACATGAAAATCAAAACTGCTCGAAATTGAAATACAGGGCGATAGGGGGGTGCGGCCTCCTATATAATGAATTTACAAACAAGTTTCATAGTTTTTAACTGTGTGGATCAAAAGAAAAATCAGTTTTTGCCAAATGATGGGTTTTGGTCAAGTCTGGATAATCCATGGAATTATAAATCAAACGAATTTGTATACGGTTGCGCAACGATCCCTAGAACACTAGAAAAATATGAAATAATTTATATAGCGTGTTGTTTTTGAGTTTGGAGTGATGTTTGGATTGTTCGCTCGTTTCGGACGTGAGCAGTTCAAGTGCGAACTGCACTTTGTCGGCGCCACCAGGAGCCACCGCACCGGTGGTGAAGCAAGCGTCTGGTCGTGGCGCACATATGGTCAGAAGCTCCGGCGGCCATTCGGCCTGAGGTGGGCGCCGGGAGAACTTTCCCCGGTGGAGCTGCTGTACAGGGACGGGTTGGCAAAAGTGGTAGTACCACTTGGAGTTGGCTGAGATGAAATCGTGGTGACTGGCAAGGAAAATGGGGCTGGAGCATGATGACTGAGGCTTGGTACTTTGCAACGTGGGAGTACCACCTAGTACTTTGGTACCATGGGCAGAACGTGTGATCTGGAGGGGATTTTGCCTGCGCACACCAGTGATTTGAAATCGGTACTTGGTAGTTCAGCCAAGAATCTTTCCAAAGTGATTTTGAACAAAAGTTTTGAAATAAAATTGTTTAATTTTAAAATAAAAGAAAAAGGGAAATTTATATTTCCGGAAATTATTAAATTTAATTATTTTTAAATAATAAAAAATTAAATAATTTGACTTTAAATAAAATATGAATAAAGGAAAATTCATATACATCTTTCGTTAACATTTCTATGAAATAAAAGGTTAGGAAATTTTTTATATGGGATTTATTTTAATTTGTTATTAAATAATTAAATAAATAAGACTTAAATTAATTATATAAATTAGAGGAAAATTTATATAACTTATTTGCGGATAGATTGCGTGACTCCGATGATCCGAGGAGACGACGTTTTAAGAAACAAGAAGTTGGAATTATTATTATTTTAAAGTGATTAGTTATTTAATTTATTAAATAATTAAATTAGCAAGACTTAAATAAATTATGTAAATCAGGGATAATTTACATAACGTAGTGACAAACACTGTTAGCATATACAGATGAGAAATCAGAATTATAAATTATAAATGTGGAGTTTTAAATAAATAAATAAAGGATTTATTTTATTTCATCAAGTCAAGTGATAAATAAAATAAGATTAGATCAAGAGAAGGTATTAACTGTCAATATTAGATCCAAACCATGTCGACTCAGATTGTATAGAAAGAGGATTGTTATATTAGTAAAGTTTAGCCCGTGCTCCGCACACGAATATAAAATGAAGTAAATTAAAAGAAGATTTTTCATTAGAAAGGATTAAAGCCCGTGCTCCGCACACGGTATAACATGATATGAAATAAAGAGGTTAAGTTAATATTTTTCGAAATAAAAATATTAAAGGAACATGAATTCTTGAAAATAAGAATTTCAAATGAAGTTACTGAAATTAGAAACTGACTTGAATTAATAAGTTGAATGATTTTCTGAGTATTTATCTGATGTTGGTTTCGGCCTTCGGGGTTTATACTTAGGAAGTTGTTCTCTTAATGATTACAGTCAACGACTGATTGATGTGAAGGGATAGTGATACGTAAACACAGAAATATCAATATATATATACATATATGATGATTGATCAAATAGGAATTTCAATTCGAAATAAGATTGTTGTGTGCACACGTATTTTCATTTGATAGTTAAGTCATCGACTATCAAAGTTTGACCATTTTAACGTTGTTAATATGGAGAGACCGGTTGGATTATTATCCGAAGAACCACTCCGTATTGGCATAAGCGTTGCGAGTCAAGAAATGCTGAATATTGAAGACGGAGTAAAATGCAAGGGCTATTGTATAAATCTTAGATAACAGTGCCTAAGATGGTTGTACGGAATAGTACCTTCGGTTTGTCCAGTCCCAGGACAACTAGTATGGACGAACGTCTGACAGAGTACTCCTAACTGATCACGTACGTTGATCTTTTCAAACGTAGTTATAAGTGGTAGAGAAATTCGTTTCTCTTACTTTATACTTGTAATATATTTTTGGAGAAATCAATTAGTGGATTAGCGGGTTTGACGATGTGACGTTCAAAGCAAACAAAAAGCATGTGTCAGGGTACGTTTAGCTTCAAGCTTCACAACCGGAAATGACAAAAATCGGGCAGGCAACATGACTATGTGGGTAGCTCCCATTAGGATGTATCATCATCTGATCTAGAGTTTCATTTACTTCTTAAAAATCTATTGTCGATTCTGACCCATTTCAGGAAACGGTTGGCTTGCTACCACCGTTGGTGATATACATTCGATACACTCAAGAGAAATGAGTGGTCGGTCATGTGTGGCTGGGTTAATAAGATGTTCTTGTTGAACCCGTGTATTCGTATCTAGAGATACACCTCCGGAAGGTGATTCCATACCTTGTCATAGTTGGGAACCCAATATCCATAAGCACTTAACGGTTTTTGTTTGTATACTATAAGTAGAATGTGAGATGAAAGCATTCTACTAGATGGTAATTATTTGTGGACACCTAGACATTATCATAATATCTGTTTTAAATATGTAAACTGTTTTGATCTCATAAGGTAAAAACCCGTTCCGTATTCACGGCGTGGTCTTATGAATCATTGTGATTTATTTAAACTTGTTTATAAATCGTTTACTCATACCAGTCCCATGACTGACCCGGAGTTTATTTTCTGTGTTTTCCCTTAAACTCTTGGGTACTCATAATATTTATTATGAGTAGACAAGTGATCCAGGTTTTAAGGTAACTTGGAGTAGCTGGATGGCAGGATCTGAAGTGTTGGCTTATCGATCATATGTTATGTAGAATTATCTGCAAGTTAGTATCACAAGTGTTAAGTAAGTAATTGTGATGATATGTATCCCTATGTATGAAGTATTCCAATGTACTTGAATTATGTTATGTAATATTTTGGGTTATTAATATATTGAACCAAGTTCCGCTGTGAGATTCTGATGTCTTGTCTTTGTTCTATCTTCTATCTATTTCTTTTCTTTCATAATTATCTGGATTTTGTCGACTCTTGGACGCTCGATATGTGAGATATATCGGATATCCAAGGTCTCTGAAATCCGGGTCGTTACATTAAGTGTGTTCAAGCAGTTCATGACTTAACCCTATCAATTCATCGTGTCAAGTTGGTTAAGTATATTCAAGTGGTTCATGACTTAACCCTATCATGTGGCATTGATTCATTAACCTCTCTCATTAGACTAACTGTTGTGGTTACTGGATTTGCCGGGCAGTTTCGGGCAGATTTACACCACAACCCAGTCTAACCTCGGGTTTTACGTGCGATATGACCAACTACCCACATTGGATCCTATTGTTTGTAGCCACTGGATTTACCGGGTGGTTCCAGGCAGATTTACACTACAAACTCAACCCATCCTCGAGTTGGCCATTTTCAAGTTATCTAATTGTCATGCCCACGTTCAAATTTTCATGTCAAGTTTCTTGGTCATGTTTCATGTCAAATCGTGTCAAGTTCATGTCCATATTCAGGTTCAAGTCATAACAACGTTCATGTTCAAGTTTAAAGCTAAATTATGTTTTACCTAGTCTACCCAAATTGTATTCCCATTGCATGTAAGTTCGAATCGATACAAATAAATCTAATAGGGAATAACATAAAAAGGAACGGGTATAATGTGGCAAAAGTGATTACTAGCATAGCATGATATGACCTGAAATAAAAGATTAAAACATTACTGGCATATGAAATATTGGCCTCAAACATAAAGATTCCAAATCTAGCAAAATAAGGTACTGGTCAAAATAACAGTTGTCACAAGGTGATAGTATAGTCATGGTAACGACTGTCATAAGGTGATAGTATAGTCATGATACGACTATCATAAGGTGAGAGTATAGTCATGGTAACGATTCACATAAGGTGATAGTCATAAACTTGTGACTAATAGCAGGTTCAACATGATAATATGAGGGGTTTCTCTTTGGTTTACAACATGAATAGGCCCCAAATCAATGTCATAGTAATATTCAAGAGTCAAGATCCAAGATCCAAGATGAACAAGAATGAATGTAAACAGTCATCATATATAGGTCCAATTTCAATTTACATCATATTCTTATTACATTTACAGTTTAAATCTGAAAATAACTGGGGCTTACAGATCGTGGTTCAAGAATTAGAAAAAGAGAGTCGATGTTGAATATGCTTAGTCAAGTCCTAATAGAAGTCCCCAAATCAGCAATTCCCTTAACGCAGTCTCAACGTTGAAGAAGCAGTCCCTCTCTCAAGCTTTTCAACCAGAATTAAAGCAACATAAAGTCAGAAAGAATTTTGTGTAGAGAGACTAGTGTTAGGGGCTGTATTTATAGGGTCAGGTCAACGAATGTGGACAGAAACGAGGCCAAATACATCAAAGTGAATCTAGCTTCAGAAATGGGCTCGGGCACCAGGTCGACCCCCAGGTCGACACTATGGTCGACCTGGTCCTGGGTAGGTCGACTACATAGTCGACCCCCAGGTCGACCTCGTCCTGGGTGGGAAATTTCCCGCCCAGTCCATTTGGAGGTTTGAAATTCGAATTGAGTCTGTTTTGAAGTTGAAAACTTCGAAAGGTCATAACTTGATCATACGGACCCCGATTTTCGAAAACTCGGACTCGTTTCCAAGCAGAATTTCGATACAAACGCAATGGCGTAACCTGTTTCCCTTGATTCTTATTTAAAAATTAATTTTGCCTTGATTTATGGTTATTACACGTTATAAAAACATGGGTTGTTACATTCTCCCCCCCCCCCCCCTTAAAGGATTTCGTCCCCGAAATCTCTAAGTTAGGGAGGATGTGTCCTACCATTCAATCATCCATCTACTCAAAGCATCATCCACAGGCAACCATTGTCCTTAAGAGATTTCAAGTGCTGTATGAACATATGCAGTAAGTGTGTGAATATGTACTTATCTAATGCAAAAGATCAGGCGGTTACTGATTCAGTAAACCTCCTTAATGCAAAATATGTTAGTGTCATGAATCCAACATGTATGCAAATTCCTAGCATAGTTCATAATCTCTACATGACTGCACAACCGTTCATCCATATGCAACATCCAAGTGATAGCATAACAAGTTCCATCCATGAACAAGTATAAGCACTCATGCATATGCAACATGAAAATGTGCCTGAGCCGATCTAGTGCTTAATGTGTGTCATGCATCCACTAGCAACCACTTGCGACCACTTGCAACCATTTGCAAACATCAACCATAACATGTTTCAATCACATGTTTACATCCATATGGTTCTACCTAAGGTTCTCAAGATAAGATCGAGAAGATAACAAGACAAACATAGATATTAAAAGCATGATATGAATAGGTTTTCAAGTTTATAGGAAAAAGAGATCGAGAATGTACCCTCAAAAAGAAATGGGTAAAGTGCGCGTATCTTCTCTTCGGTTTCCCAAGTTGCGTCCTCTTGGGCTTCACTCCACTGCACTTTAACTAGCTTGACTTCTCGATTCCTTAGCTTCTTAATCTCCATTCCTAAGATACGAATCGAAACTCGGCTCAATGTCGCTTCTTTTTCCACTTCTACGTCTTCAAGGATGCTTGGATCAACCACTTCGGCTGACTCATGCAAGCACTTCCGGAGATGCGAGACGTGAAAGACATCGTGTACTCCAGATAACTTCTCGGGTAAGTCTACCTTATAGGCCATTCGTCCAATCCTCTCAATGATAGGGAACGGTCCTACAAACCTTGGCGCTAGCTTTCCAACTGCCCCAAAATGAACTACATTGCATAACGGAGAAACCTTTATAAAGACCATATCTCCGACTTCGAACTCTAGGTCTGTCCTTCTCTGGTCCGCATAAGATTTCTGTCTATCTTGGGCCGTTTTCATCTGTCTTCGTATCAACTCAATCTTCTCAGAAGTGTCCCTTATCATATCAGGGCCAAGTATAAGCCTGTCTGTCGTCTCCCACCAACAAGTTGGTGATTTGCACGGTCTTCCATACAAGGCTTTGAACGGTGCCATTCCAATGCTAGCTTGGTAACTATTGTTATATGCAAACTCCACGAGAGGAAGGTGGTCTTCCCAAGTACCACCAAAGTCAAGAATACATAGCCTCAGGAGATATTCTAGTACCCTATTTACCCTTTCGGTTTGTCCATCCGTCTGTGGGTGATAGGTCGTGCTCAAGTTCAGTCGTGTTCCCATTGCTTCTTGCAGACTATTCCAGAACTGGCTAGTGAAAATCGGGTCACTATCACTAACTATACTAGAAGGAACTCCATGCAATCGTACTATCTCTCGAAGGTAAATAGACGCTAGCCCTGATGCGGTCCTCTTGCTCTTCACCGGAATGAAGTGAGCACTTTTCGTGAGTCTATCAACTATGACCCATATGCTAGTATTTCCCTTCCTAGACCTAGGTAGTCCATCCACGAAATCCATCGAGATACTCTCCCATTTCCATTGCGGAACCTCCAAAGGATGTAATAGCCCACCAGGCTTCTTCGACTCGGCCTTTACTTGTTAGCACACCATGCACTTCGAAACGAACTCTGCCACATCCTTTTTCATTCCAACCCAAAAGAAAATGCGTTTCATATCCCTGTACATCTTATCCCCTCCGGGATGTATAGTCATCTTCGAGTGATGCTCCTCTTCGAGAACTCTCCTTACTAAGTCTACCACTTGTGGGACACATAGTCTCCCATCGCGCCTTAGCCATCCCTTGTCATCTATGGCATACCTACTAAGGTGACTTGACGTCTCACCCCTAATCAGCTTGTCCATGATTTCGACTATCCGTGGGTCTTCCTTCTGTGAAGTCCCTACTTGATCTAGAAGTGTAGGTCTTAGCTCAAGAGATGCTAACGTAGCAGTCAATGACTCAACAACAGGTGTAAAATCAAAGGTTGCTATAAACACAAGGCTTTTCATTTCAACAAACAAGGGGCTCAAAGTCAACCTTTTTCTACTTAGCGCGTCCGCCACCACATTACCATAGCCAGGGGTATAAGCTATATCGAAGTCATATGATGCCAAGAACTCCATCCACCGCTGTTGTCTCAGATTCAAGTCTTTCTGTGAGAAGAGGTACTTAAGCGATTTGTGGTCGGTATACAGCTCGAACCTCTCCCCTAGAAGATAATGGCGCCAAGATTTAAGTGCAAAAACAATCGCGGCCAACTCCAAGTCATGCGTGGGATAGTTTTTCTCATGAACTTTAAGTTGTCTGCCCCCGTAGCATATTACTCTTCCTTCCTGCATTAGGACAGTGCCAAATCCTGTGCCGCACGCATCTATATACACGGTAAACATCTTACCTCCATCGGGTAATGCCAAAACTGGAGCTGTGGTGAGGGCTCTCTTGAGTCTCTGAAAGGCAACGTCACACTCTATGTCCCATACAAAAGCTAGGTTCTTCTTTGTTAACTTGGTAAGAGGGGTTGAAATCTTAGCGAAGTCCTTAATGAACTTCCTGTAGTAGCCCGCCAGACCGAGAAAGCTCCTCACCTCCATTGCATTTTTAGGAATTTTCCAGTCCTGTACCGCAACTACCTTTGTGGGGTCCACGGCTATGCCTTTCTTAGAAACTACATGTCCAAGGAACCGGACTTCCTTCCTGCAAAAATGGCATTTGGAGAACATATCCTTTAACTGGTGTGCTCTAAGTGTTTCCATGACTTCCTTGAGATGCCTAGCATGCTCTTCTTCATATTTTGAGAAGATCAAAATATCATCCACGAAAACTATCACAAACTTGTTAAGGAGCTCCCGAAACACCTTACTCATCAAATCTACAAAGTATGCGGGTGCATTTGTCAGCCCAAACGGCATGACGAGCCATTCAAAGAATCCGTCTGGAGTCCTAAACGCAGTTTTGTCAATGCTATCCTCAGCCACTCTGAGCTGATGGAATCCTGTAGCTAGATCGAGTTAAGAGAAAACAGATGCTCCCACAAGCTGGTCAAACAAATCGTCGATTCTTGGTAGCGGGTGCCTATTTTTCTTTGTCAGCTTGTTTAACTCGTGATAATGTACGCACAGACGAAGCGATCCATCCGCCTTAGTAGCGAATACCACTGAAGCACCCCATTCAGAAATGCTTCGTCTTATGAAATTTTTCTCAAGAAACTCGTTGATTTGTTTACTAAGCTCTCTTCTTTCTCGCGGGGCCATGTGCCTAACGGGCAATGAAACTGGCTTGGCGTTATCAATAAGATAAATTCGGAACGATATCTCGCGTTTAGGAGGTAATCCCCTCACTTCATCAAAGACATCTGGATATTCTCGGACCACTCTTTACAGATTGCAAATTATCGTCGGACGAGTCAAGAGATTCAAGATAACATAACATGACCGGACTCTTAGGGTTACAAGAAATTTCAAGGGTATTACCAAGGCGAGTCATGAGCCTCACTAGCCTTCATTCACAATTAAGAATGGCTCCATAATCGGACAACCAATCCATACCTAGGATCAAACTGTATCCCATGAATCCGAGAACATAAGCATTACACGTGAATTCTACGCTTAAGATAGAGATCCTCAAATCCACACACATCACAGATAAATGGGCGGAGCCCCCAATTGGATTTGAAACTATAACGGGGTCCTCAATCAGACTAGTACTTAGGTGCAGATTTTCAACAATATTAGAAGAAATAAAAGTATGCGATGCGCCAGAGTCAAATAAGGTTCGAACAGGAAAGTCAGAAATGTAAACAAGGCTTTCTATGGAAATATTACTACCTCGGTCAAGAGCTGGAGTGCTGTTGAGAGCATGCAACTGCCCTCCAGAAGGTCCTGCTCGCTGGGTCTGCCCCTGCCCTTGCTTCTTAGGGCAATCCTTGCTGATGTGTCCAGTATCTCCACAATGAAAGCATTCACCCAACTTCCTCTTCTTCTTTCTACAGTCTTTAGCTAGATGTCCAGTAATACCACAGAAGTTGCACTTCCTCATCTCACGTGATTTGTTGTTGCTCTTGTTATTATTATTATTCTTGTTGTTCCCCTTCTTGAAATCAGCTTTCTTATTCTGAGTCTCGTTAGGCTTAACCTCCTTCTTGCCATTCTTGTCTTCCTCATGACGTAGAGCCATATCCATCAAGCTTTCAAAGGTCGCCCCCATGGGTATATGAATTAGGGCCAAGCTGTGTAGTGGCTCATTCAATCCTCGAGCAAAGCGTACAGCCTTTTTCTGGGCTGTGTAGACCAAATCCAAATCGAACCGAGCAAGCTGATTAAACTTATTCACGTACTCCCTCACAGACATATCCCCTTGCTTGAGTGCTAGGAACCTCTCCATATGAAGGTTCTCCTCTGCTGACGATAGGAATTTAAGACCAAACCTCTCTCTAAAGTCTGCCCAAGTCTCAACTAGCCTGGTAGCGTTGGTGACTTCCCACCAAAATGCAGCTTCCTCTTTCAACAACCATGCTGCTAACTGAACTTTCCTATGGTCCTCCATATCAAAGATAATGAACAAGTCTTCTGTCTCCTTTAGCCAGTTTCGTGCCTCAACAAAGGTTTCATTTCCAACAAAGTTTTTGCCGCCCATTGCTTTAAAGTCTTTGCATATTTTGGCAAAGGCGGTACCAGGAGGAGGAGGAACCGTAGCTACTGGGGGAGGAGGAGGAGGGATGTCTGTCGTGCCCGCGTCGTTGGCCCTTGCTTCTAAGTACCTTGGGAACCATCCAGGCACGGGTATTCCCTCAGGAAGATTAAGATCGGCCATGCTGAAAAACGAAAAGAAAAGATTCAAACGGGGAGCAAAGGAAAGTGCTAATGGCTTCTTGGGGAATAGCCTTTTTAAACATTAAACTTTTCTTGAAAAATGCTTCTTTATAAATGGTTTTGAAAATAGTTTCAGAAGGTTTTTAAAACTTTTTGCCCAGCCTGGTAACCTTCTGCTCTGATACCAAATGTAACACCCCACCTCCGCTAGGGTCACTCACAAAGGGAATGCACTAGTTTTGGTGGAGTATTATCTAGGTAAACATGCACAGAGATATCACAAGGCAGAACATAAATAAAGCAGCGGTAGAAATTAAAACCAACTTTTTATTATTTTCCAGAAAAGAGTCAAAAGCTCATATATCCAAGATACAAATTATTCCATTACATCAAGTTCATAATAAAGAAGCATAAACTTAAAACAAAAGTAAATTATTCCCCATAAATAGCAGAAGCAGCCATAGCATAGCCCAAGACCAAACCGTACATGAGCTGTTAGAAAGCAAGCTAAGAGCTAGTGTTTCCTCCCTGAGAACCTGGGGGGAAACGAAAGAAAAAGGGGCGAAAGAAAAAGGGTCAGTCATAAATAATGGTAAGCCCTAGTGACTTTCAGTACGAAAACTAGTAAAGGTAACATGATATGTGAAAACTGGAATTAAACATAAGGGTAGTAACAGAACTGGTAGGATAATTAATATAACAAGATAAGTCAAGTCTGGCATCGCATATTCAAGGTTCGCAGCACCAACTGTACTAGTATTCTAACCCATGTCAAGTATTAACCATGAAATGATCCCTTGGCCCAGTATCATGAAGTGACCCATTACGGGGTCCTATAGTACGATCTACTAGTCGATCGGCTCCCTATAAGTCCTACCTCGTCATGTGTCTGTGTCATACGGCCTTATCCAGAAATGCAGTTACCTGTGCTAGGTCCACCATAGGGTGTATCAAGTCCTATGGTGCCAACCACCGACACAAATCAAGCATGCACAGTGTAAATCTATGGGTGCCCAATGCCTGCTTTTTCAACTCCGGACTACGTGCACGACCATAGCCCGCCTGAACCTACAATGGCGCTTCTACTCAGCCGTCGTTCTGGTCGCTTACAATCAGCCTAGTAATCATGCCCCACCCTGCCTAGTCCCAGGGTATCGTGATACATCCAAGTGGGTTACTGCTGAAAAGGACCACGTAACTAGGGTTTCTAATGGGTTGGGGTGTTGTCGTTCAAATTTGTGACTTAACCCTATCTAGATCGTGTATCAAGGTGGTTAAGTGTGTTCAAGCAGTTCATGACTTAACCCTATCAATTCATCGTGTCAAGTTGGTTAAGTATATTCAAGTGGTTCATGACTTAACCCTATCATGTGGCATTGATTCATTAGTGCACGCTAACCTCTCACATTAGACTAACTGTTGTGGTTACTGGATTTGTCGGGCGGTTCCGGGCAGATTTACACCACAACCCAGTCTAACCTCGGGTTTTACTTGCGATATGACCAACTACCCACATTGTATCCTATTGTTTGTAGCCACTGGATTTGCCGGGTGGTTCCGGGAAGATTTACACTACAAACTCAACCCAACCTCGAGTTGGCCATTTTCAAGTTATCTAATTGTCTTGCCCATGTTCAAATTTTCATGTCAAGTTTCCTGGTCATGTTTCATGTCAAATCGTGTCAAGTTCATGTCCATATTCAGGTTCAAGTCATAACAACGTTCATGTTCAAGTTTAAAGCTAAATTATGTTTTACCTAGTCTACCCAAATCGTATTCCCATCGCACGTAGGTTCGAATCGATACAAATAAATCTAATAGGGAATAACATAAAAAGGAACGGGTATAATGTGGCAAAAGTGATTACTAGCATAGCATGATATGACTTGAAATAAAAGATTAAAACATTACTGGCATATGAAATATTGGCCTCAAACATAAAGATTCCAAATCTAGCAAGATAAGGTACTGGTCAAAATAACAGTTGTCACAAGGTGATAGTATAGTCATGGTAACGACTGTCATAAGGTGATAGTATAGTCATGATACGACCGTCATAAGGTGATAGTATAGTCATGGTAACGATTGACATATGGTGATAGTCATAAACTTGTGACTAATAGCAGGTTAAACATGATAATATGAGGGGTTTCTCTTTGGTTTACAACATGAATATGCCCCAAATCAATTTCATAGTAATATTCAAGAGTCAAGATCCAAGATGAACAAGAATGAATGTAAACAGTCATCATACATAGGTCCAATTTCAATTTACATCATATTCATATTACATTTACAGTTTAAATCTGAAAATAACTGGGGCTTACAGATCGTGGTTCGAGAATTAGAAAAAGAGAGTCGATGTTGAATATGCTTAGTCAAGTCCTAATAGAAGTCCCCAAATCAGCAATTCCCTTAACGCAGTCTCAACATAGAAGAAGCAGTCCCTCTCTCAAGCTTTTCAACCAAAATTAGAGCAGCACAGAAAGAATTTTGTGTAGAGAGACTGGTGTTAGGGGCTGTATTTATAGGGTCAGGTCAATGAATGTGGACAGAAACGAGGCCAAATACATCAAAGTGAATCCAGCTTCAGAAATGGGCTCGGGCACCAGGTCGACCCCCAGGTCGACACTATGGTCGACCTGGTCCTGGGTAGGTCGACTACATAGTCGACCCCCAGGTCGACCTGGTCCTGGGCGGGAAATTTCTCGCCCAGTCCATTTGGAGGTTTGAAATTCGGATTTTTGATATCGAATTGAGTCTGTTTTGAACTTGAAAATTTCTGAAAACTTCGAAAGGTCATAACTTGGTCATACGGACTCCGATTTTCGAAAACTCGTACTCATTTCCAAGCAGAATTTCGAGACGAACGCAATGGCGTAACCCGTTTCCCTTGATTCTTATTTAAAAATTAATTATGCCTTGATTTATGGTTATTACACGTTATAAAAACACGGGTTATTACAGTCCACTCATTTCGCTTGAGTGCACCGAATGTATTATCACCAACGGTTATGATCAGCAACCATTCTCCAAAGCATACAACGGTATTAAAATAAGAAACAAATGATTTTTTTTCTAGATCAGGTGATAATACACCATAATGGGTGCGACCCACATATTCATGTTGCCTACTCGATTTTTGTCATCTTTCCGATTGATGAGGCATGAGGTTATGTCTTACCTTTATAACACCACAGAATCATTCACTTTGAAATCCATATCGTCAGATCCATCAAAATCACTAATTGACGTCCTCGAAAATGCATTAGCTATTAAGCTAAGAGAATTTTCCTTCTCCACCACCAACTAGTGTACGTTTGAAGAAATCAATGTATGTGACCATCTGGAAATACAATGTCAAACATCGGTCTATACATTGTCCTGGGACTGGATAAACCGAAGGCACCATCCCATCAATCCATCTTGGAAATTACTACCTAGGATTAATTGAACAAGCTTTGCATAACTCCGTCTTCAATTATCTTCAGCATAATTTGATTAGCAATGCTTATTCCCATACAGAGTGGTTTTCAGGTAATAAACTTGATCCTAGTCTCTCTGTATTAACAACGGAAATATAAAATTAAAACTATGATAGCCAGTTATTTAACAATCAAAGGAAACAACCATACAACAAACAATCCTATTTCCAACTGGAAATTCTACTAATCAAGCATCAAGCAACGCTGAGTCCCTTTAAATTAATTTCTTATTAATTTATTAATTTCCCAACTTTCTTTCAATATCTTTACCTAGATAATCTTCAAAATCCATTTAGCCTCTCACAATTCTTGAAAAACATTTCAAAATATCATAAATACTTATTTCTATATTCCATAAAATATCACTTATCACAATTGGAAAACATTTCCATATATTCACAAATTCTTATTTTCTATATTTAGAAAATATACGTTATTAACATCGAAAAACATTTCCAATTTCCATTTCTTAACTTCTCATTAACAAAATCATTTCATTTTCTAAGCTTAGAAAACATCTTTGGTTTTATTTGGAAAACGTTTCCAAAATCCATCTATATGGATTTAAATGAATGTTGTATAAAATATTGTTACGACAACTCGACCCATTGATCACTCATTAACTAACTGTATCTCTAACCAATCTTCGTCATCGAACCTTAACCATTCCTTAGTCAACAATGAAGTCAATCAAGTTGGAGTAGAATAACCTCTCAGACCTTAACTGAACAATATTCTTAACTTCGAAATGGACAAAGCTCACAACTTCAATCTTTAACAAACATTGCTTAGGTAACTCTTGGATTCAGTTTAAGAATCCACTTCTTTTACGGAAATCATCGATTATAACAATAGCGCTATAACCCATGCTCCGAAATATTAACTTTGAAATATATTTTTATTCACTAATTTGAATAAATAATAATTAAATAAATGAATAATTAATTAATCTTTATTAAAACGAAAAGTAAATAGTACTTTCCTGAATTCAACATAGCTGAACTCAATGTATAATCCTCTTTAAAAAAAATTCTATTCGATTAATGTTCCAAACTTCAGAATAAATTTACCGTTTCAGGTCAACTCAAATTCCACTTTCATTCTAATTTACTTTTGAATTTATCACTTCCAAACCCTTATCAATTTCCTTTATAACCATTCCAATCTGCAAAACTTATTCATCTTTAAATGTGAATATCATTCTTTTACACAATCAAATCAATTCTATTTCATACTTGTAAATAATATCTCAAATCCAAATTCTATTTATAACTTCTATTTAAAATTATTCATACAAAAACTCATTTTTATTCCAACCATTTATTATCTCGCTTATAATTTCCTTTGTAACTGCTAAGTTCAAATTTCATTTTAAATATAGGTTTCTAAACCGATTTCCACTTTTTTATATAAATTCAAACTTGAAGAATTTATATTTCAGTTTATCTAATGATTAATATTTTACTTAATTTATTACAACATTTATAAATTAATTCTCTCAATTTATCTATTAAAAATTGATTCTGGTCCACTATCAACCTCCTTACGATCCACTCTCCGATAATCCTCGGCCATTCCCCACCACCCTCGCCACCCACACATTCGCTTCAGCTCATTCATTAGATTTTGGTAACCCAGATCCGATGGTTACTAAAGTGTTCATCTCCTCTCAGCCACCTTCACCAGCAAATAAGATAACACCTGAAGCACCAGTGCCAACGCCTCCACCACCGGAAACAACACGACTACCACCCCTCCTTCCCGCGCTACTTGAATCCCACCGTCTCTCCTACGCCACGGTGTCGAAATCTCATCCATATCATGGCCAGTCACGGTATCACCGAAGTTGTCATCGTCATCAGCTTTTAAAATGGGTCTTCTTCCCACTTTCACTTCCATCGCACACACAATTGAATTTTTGAAATCAAATCGCCGTTGCTATCACAGTGCTTCCACAGGATACACGGTGAAGAACTGTAGGAATGTCAGTATTTGCTATAGATGTGGATTTTTTGGGCGTTCAAATAAAAGCTGCACACATTGGGGTAAACAACAAAAGGCACTCTCTTCTTTGTTTACCATGAAAGACTCTGCCCATTCCGCTGCAGGAGATAATTCGACTATCAAATCAGCTTCTCTCTCTAAACATGTGCCAACCATCTACGCTACTTCTTCTTTTCCCCATCAAATCTTCTTCCACTGATAAATCTTCCCATTCGTTCTAAAAAAAATCACTTCTTTTTATGATAAACTTACTTCTTCCTCCTCAAAAACTGAAATGGCACTCCCGATCAACACCGCCAATTTCATATGCGCCTCTATCATCGCCGGTTACTATAATTTCCATACCATGCGCTCGACGCTCTCTGGCTTCCTCCATCACTTTGATTAGAATATCTATATAATCTCTGACCACCAATTCCTCATTTAATTCCCATCAACAAATCTCTACCACGCAGCCCTTAACTGCCAGTTCACCTCATAACCAGGTGGCTCTCTCGCTCAAAATGCCTAGACGTCGGCAATAGAGAACATCGTCAGGGAATTTTGGCCCACTACCTGGGTTAGAATTAGAGGCTTCCCAGTTCACCTCCGTTACATCCTCGACTGCTTAACCATAACCATTTACCTAGTAGGTCTTTACCTTAGGGAAGACGACTACGGATGGGCCCAATGGGACTTCTGCTTTATTTTTGCGAGAGTTAGACTCATTAAGGTGGTTAACTTCCCCTGTACCTATTCTGTTTACCTGAACAACGCTCACTACATCATCACCATTGAGAACTTGGACCACTTCCATCCAACCCTAGACCCAAACGACCTCCTTTTGGGCAACCAATGGGTAAACAATCGTGAATTTCTTACGGAACACTTCCACCTCCCATTCCCGGACCCAGAATACCGCTTTGATGCAAGGCTGTTAGAATCCACCATCCCCTAACCCCCTCTACCGATTCCATTGGACCCAGCACCCAACCCTATCTACGACAACTCTGTGGAGGTCATAGGTCTGCTAGGATGGGACCCTTGGTCATCGCCTGAACTTATATGGGACCCCCTTTCTCACATCGACTTATCAGACTCACCTCTGCCACTAGCTTTTTCCAACCCTTCGGAGACCCAAAACCATCCCATTTCCGAAACATCACCACCACCTCCTTCACCCACACTGGATGGCCAGTCTCTGTTGCTAGCTCCTGCTCTTTCTACTTCAGTTGTTCGCCGCAGTGTCAGATCAGTGGTCAACCTCTGGTAATCCCTCTCCCGCTAAAGGCAGTTTCTTTCAACCTATTGTTTTTTCTGATGAAAATTATTCGTTAAATAAAAAACTAGTACGTTGCATGAGGATAAATATATCTCAAGAACGCTATTCTTCTATGCAATCGTTGGAAAAAGAAGAGATCCTCCTTTTCTCAATGAAGATTCTTTCTTGGAACATTCAAGGGTTAGGGGACCCCAGCAAACGGTTTGCAGTTAATTTCATTATGTCCCCTTTGCATATTGATATCCTTTTGATCCAAGAATCCAAGCTTAACGACCCTACCTTCATTAATTCATGTTTGTCTTCATCTTTTACTAATTGGGAATGCATTAGTGCTTAGTGTTCAAGTGGTGGCTTAATCACTGCTTAGAAGAATATTTTGTGGTCGCCCCTACATGTTTTCAAATCCACGTCAGCCCTACATGTCACCCTCCATCATTTTTCCTCCAACATCAACTTCCTCTTCTCCAATATTTACGAACCACCATGTAGCTGCAACAAACACCAACTTTGGCAGGACTGCATGGATGTCAGTCTCAATCATGACGGTCCCTAGCTTATCGGTTGCGATTTCAATGTCACACGTGGACCATCTGAGCGTAATAACGCCACTTATACCACTAAATTAGCCGACTTCAATGATTTTATCAATGCATGTGCTCTGATAGACCCATCCATTACCAACAGGCGTTTCACCTGGTCAAACCATGGAGAGTATTCTACCTTAGTAGAACTTGATCGCTTCATTTTTAATTCACTTTTGGATGATCCTTTCCCTCTTTCCACCATATCTGGTCTTGCTTCACCGATTTCTGACCACTGCCCATTATTACTGGACACTAACAACCGCCTTCCCTCAAAACGTTCTTTCCGCTTCGAGCGGTTGTGGCTGTTTGAACCAGGTTTCACTGACTTTGTAAATAATGCATGGTGTTCTTTCCCATAACAACACAATCCTTTCGCCAACTTTGTTTACAAACTTTGTTTCCCTTGGAAACTCATTGAACCTTGGACATGTAATGTATGGGATTCCATAATATCCATCCAGAATGACATCCACCTTAATATCAAGGGAGAATCATCCCCCCTCAATGTTGAAGATTCTAAACTGTTAGAACTTGAAAGTGAATTGCAACGGCTTCTTAAACAAGAAGAAATTGGTTGGAAGCAACGTGCCAAAGCTAGATAGCTTTCTGAAGGCGATCAGAACACAGCTTTTTCCTACAGATTTGCTAATGGAAGGAAACGTTTCACGACACTCACTGATATTTATGATGATAATGACTTCCATACCTCTGACCTCATCGCTATAAACTCGAACTTAACTAACTTCTTCAAAAACCTACTTGGTCACCGTCCACCGCCCACTCCACATATTGACTGGTCACTTCACTACCCCAACCAAACTCCCGTCCCCATTGACGACCCCTTCACCGAGAGTGAGATCTTTACTGCTCTTAAGGGCATAGACGTCAATAAAGCATGTGGACCTGATGGCTTCGGTCCTGCTTTCTACGTTTACATATGGGATTCAATCAAACATGACGTCTTTAACATGTTCAATGCTTTCCACTCTAATCCATCTTCTATCAACCATTTGAATTACGCCAAAATCATTCTCTTACCTAAACATGAATGTGCAAACCACCCCCAACAACTTCAGACCCACTAAAGTTCTAGCTAACAGCCTTCGAACTTTCATCCCATCCTTGATTAAAATTGAACAATCAGCCTTTATCTCTGGTAGAAACATTCATGACTATGTCGTAATGGTACAAGAGATCATTTCTTATTGCCATCGTACCAACACTAAAGGACTTCTACTCAAACTTGACTTCCGCAAAGCTTTTGACACAATTAACTGAGTCTTCCTCCTCCAAATCCTCTCTATTTATGGCTTCCTTGAACACTGCTCCTTGTGCATCACCGCCATTCTTAACTCCAGCATGTCCTCCGTTCATACCAATGGCATTGACGGCGGTCTCATCAAATCCAGAAGGGGACTTCGTCAAGGCGATCCTCTTTTCCCCCTCCTATTCATACTAGCAGTTGATATCCTTAATCAAATGATTAGACTTGCCATTGATAACAATATTTTATCCAATATCCATACCAACCCCCCTTGCCTTATATGTTCTAACATTCAATTCGCCGATGATACAATTCTCTTCACTACACCCTCTCATCACAACATTCATTACCTCAAAGTGCTCTTACACTCCTTCGAACTTATTTCAGGTCTTTCCATAAACTTCACCAAAAGCTCCATCTATATGATGGGGAACACTAACAACCTTGGTCCACAATTGCTCATGTCCTCAATTGGAAACTCCAACACTTCCCTATTTCCTACTTAGGTATCCCCGTTTGTCCCACTAAAATTTGCCGCAATGATTGGATCCCCCTACTCTCTAAGAGTGACTTGAGATTATCTCATTGGAAAGCCACTTCCCTTTCCTCCCTTGGTTATTTGATTCTGGTAAAGTCTATTCTATTAGCGCTACCACTATATTGGCTTTCTATTCATAGGGAACCTGAAACACCCCACCTCCGTTAGGGTCACTCTCAAAGGGAATGCCCTAATTTTGGTGGAGGTTTATAAGTATAAGTCACAGATATACAAGACAGATATAAGAACACATATTTGTAAACAGCGGAAAAACAACAACTTTTATTTCATAAAAGCAAATACGTGCTACAACAACATCACCATAATTGTCTTACATCTTTTCCAAAAACATAACATAACACTTTCATAATCTGTCTTGATTACATTATTTAAAGAAGCATAAAGAAAACATAGATAAACTGCAAAAGCCCCATAGTGGTTGTCTAAAGCCATAGTTCAAAACGAAAAGGTCCAAGCAATACATTTCTCCTCTTCAAGCTGGATGTTAAGGCCGGTCAAGCTGCAGTGTTCCCTCCCTGTGGACCTAGGGGGGAAACGGAAGAAAAGAAGACGAAAGAAAAGTAGAGTCAGACATAAAGCCTGAGTAAGTCTAGGACTATTCTGTCTATGAATAAAGAACTGGGTATGACAAGTATAAACAAAAAGTGGGAAAGCAAAATGAACTTAGTTAAGTTGTCTAGGGTCGAATATACTATCGTACCCCATATAAAACTCGGAACCCATATAAACTAGTTCCCAACTGGCACCCCATAATCAGGGTGATGTGATCCATTCTATGATGATCGGCTCCTACTCGCATAGTTACATGTGTCTTACGGCCCCCGATGTTGTAGTTACCTATGCTGGTCCCACCATGGGGTGTATCAAGTCCCATGGTGGCGGCCCGACACAATCCTAGAATGCACAGGTATGCTACTGGTGTCCAGTGCCTTATTTTTCTGCGCCGGAGTGTGTGCACGCCTGCACCCCGTTAGAACCTACACTGCTACACCACCACCGTCGATTTGACCTCTTACAATCAGCCCAGTAATCGTGCCCCACCCTGCCTAGTTTCAAGGTATCCTGATACACCTTCTAGGGTTACTGCTGAAAAGGGTCCCCCGTTACTAGGTTTTCTATCTCTAGCCAACATGCTAAGTTGGTTAAGTGTTTTCTAACCTAACCCCCACCAGTCCATTTAGTTTAGCATGTTCCATTTTGATTAAGTCTTTAGTCCACTTAATCCTAACAATCCTGACTCAGCTTTAATTGTCTTATTAAAGCCTTGACCTCTCACATTAGACAGGTATTGTTGTGGCTGCCTGTTGCCGGTTGGTTCCGGGCAGTCTTACGCCACAACTCAGTCTAACCTCGGGTCCTTATTGGGCTCCATGTTTAACCACCCACATTGGATAGGTATTGTTGTGACTACTGGACAGCCGGGCGGTTCCGGGCAGGTTTACATCACAACTCAATCCAACCTCGGGTTAAACACATCGTATTTTCTACATTTACATATTTTGTCTTTCTTCTTTATTTTTCTTATATGTAAATATTTGCGGCCCATTAAAAATCAATGGTGTGAAGGTTACACCAATCATGGGCCCAACCCATACTTGAATTTGGGCCCCTTTTCTTCATATTTTCATTTATTAATAAATTTAACCCAACGTTATTTTCCCCCGTTTAATACGTTCGTTTATCATAATATATGTTGGGCTTAGGCTTTTAAGCCCAACTTAGCCATGAGAAAAAGGGGAGGCTTAAAGCTTGATTACATACACAAAAAGGGGAATGTGAACGCATGAACTTGCAATGTGACGTTGGAACTACAAAATAGAAACTGGTGTACTTGCATAGTAGTAACATATACTTTGGTCATAAAGCATAAGTGACATGAATCAAACCATGTAAACTTGTAGTTAAGTTAAGAATATCACTATTGACACATAGGCTTAACTACAACATAAACCTATATTTTTATTTAGGCATAATGTCAAACATAAGCAAATCATGTTCATAAGATTTCTACATGTTTACAAAAGTGCTTACTTTTGTTACTAACACAAAAGTATAGTTCAACTTAATCATGATTTTAAATCTATTCACATAACCATGGCATAAATATTTCTAACATGAAATCATGATTTTTACTTTAGTCATGATAACTTGCAAAAGGGTTTTTGAATCTAACCTAGCTATGTACCACATATGTCATCATATAATTCTTGTTAACAATATAGACCTAACATGGATTTCAATTATGCAAAATATCAATCATAGCCTAGTCATATTCATAAGTTTGCAAATAGGTTTTCTAGTACAAAAGCATGGCTTAATACATAGATCATGGTGCCAAAATTTCAACATAGTTTCATATGAACTATAATAACCCAAATTTGTTCCAATTACGTACAAAATGATTTTTGTACAGAAATATACATTATGATGGCATAGTAGCGAAACCTCAAACTTGCATGAATTCAATTAAACAACTATATACATGTAGCTTCAACATGAATTACATATTTTGAGAATATCCAAACGTACACTTGCATAAAACTACCGCAAACATGTAGTTTTTTATAATGAATAACATACTTTGCGAATATCCAATCGTTATACAATATTCTAAATCGATAAGAATCATAGTAACGCACAAATATGAATTATTTATCACCACAATCAAGTATACAAACCAACACAGTTATTTGTTCATACCAAAATAATACTCTACTTACAATTGTGTGGCGAATTCTCCAATTTAGGAATTTGGAGATGCGATCCCTTGATGATTTGATTTGATTAAGTTGCTTTAGAATTTGCCTCCTAATCCTCTCTCCAATTGGTGGCTACTCTTAGTCGTTCCTCAGCAACATGATGGCCTTGTTCTTATTTTTGAATGAATAGACTAGGTTGAGTCTAGGGTCATTTTTATAGGGTTTATGAACTGATTAGGGCCATCGATGTTGCTTGGATTGATCGTAGCCATTCATTCGAAAGAGAGACCAATTAGAGCCTGCCACCTAGCCCTAATGACAAAGCAGACTTCTGAAAATCGACCAACATAGAATAGGCCAGCCAGGTTGGGCTGGGTTCGACCTGGCTCTGGACCAGGTCGACAGCCCTGTCGACAGCCCTGTCGACCTGGCTAGGCCAGGTCGACAGCCCAGTCGACCTGGGTGCATTAGGCGGGAGTTTTCCCGCCCTGGCCAATTGGGCCCGATTTTGGAATTTAAACTTGTTTTTCTGAGCTGTTTTATTCTGTTCGAATTTTAAACTTAATTCAGAAACTTCCGAAGGCCATATCTTCTTCATACGGACTCCGTTTTTCGAAAACTCGGACTCTATTTCGCGTATTTTTCCGAGACGAATGCAATGGCGTATCCCGTTTCCCTTAGTTCTTTGATTTCAAATTAATTATACTTTAATTTGTGAATTTCACAGTTATAGAATTCGCGGGGTGTTACATTCTCCCCCACTTAAAAGGATTTCGTCCCCGAAATCTTCAAGTTAGGAGGAATGTATATCCTAACATCCAATCATCCATCTACTCATCCGTCAAACACGAGCATCCATTGTCCTTAAAAGACTTCTAATGCTTCATGATCATATGCGAAGTGTGTGTGTACATGTACTTATCAAATGCAAAATCAGGCGGTCTACTGATTCAGTTGACCTCCTTAATGCGAATTATGTAGGTGCCATGAATCCATCATGTATGAAAATTTTCCTATTTATGATTTTACATGGGTGCACAATCATTAAATACAAATGCAACATCCATATGACAACATATTAGAGTTCAACCATATACGAATGCAAACATATATTCATATGCAATATGAAGTGACTGAGCCGATCTAAAACCTAGATTGTGTGTGTATATGCAACCACGAGCAACCACTAGCAATCACTTGCAACCATCATCCATAACATGTTTCAATTACATGTTTCCATCCAAAGGGTTTCTACCTAAAAGATAAGGTCGAGGAAATATACCTAAAAAGATAGATAAAAGCGCAACTTAAGGAAAAGGAAAGATCAAGGAGGTACCCTCGAACAGAAAAGGGTAGGCAGTGCGTATTCTAGCTTCAGTTTCCCAAGTCGCGTCTCCCTCGGCGTCGCTCCACTGAACTTTGACGAGCTTGACTTCGCGGTTGCGTAGCTTCTTCACTTCCGTTCCTAAGATGCGGGTTGGAACTTTTCTTATCGTTGCTTCGCGTTCCACTTCGGCCTCTTCGAGGATATTTGGCTCTACCACTTCAGCAGACTCATGTAGACATTTTCGGAGATGTGAAACGTGAAAAACGTTGTGGACTCCGGCCAACTTCTCGGGTAGCTCTAATCTATAGGACATTTTCCCAATTTTCTCGATGATAGGGAATGGCCCTACGAACCTTGGTGCCAGTTTTCCTGTGGTTCCAAAATGAACAACGTTTCTTAGCGGAGATACCTTGAGAAAAACTCTATCTCCAACCTCAAATTCAAGGTCGGTCCTTCTCTTGTCGGCATAGGACTTTTGTCTGTCTTGGGCCGTCTTCATCCTTCTTCGTATTAAATCTACTTTCTCTGAAGTCTCTCGGATCATATCTGGTCCAAGTATGAGCTTATCAGTAGACTCCCACCAACAAGTGGGCGATCGGCACGGTCTTCCATATAAAGCTTCGAAGGGCGCCATTCCGATGGTTGCTTGATAGCTGTTGTTGTAGGAAAATTCCACCAAAGGAAGGTGGTCTTCCCATGTCCCTCCGAAGTCAAGGACGCATAGCCTTAAAAGGTCTTCCAAAACTCTGTTCACTCTCTCTGTTTGGCCGTCGGTTTGGGGATGATAGGCTGTGCTCAAGCATAACTGCGTTCCTACTGCTTCTTGCAGACTCCGCCAAAACTCACTGGTGAAGATGGGGTCTCTGTCACTAACAATGCTAGATGGTATTCCATGGAGTCGAACGATTTCCTTGAGGTAAAGTGATGCTAGAGATGAGGCAGTTCTTTTACTTTTGACAGGTAAAAAGTGGGCGCTTTTAGTAAGCCTATCCACTATTACCCAAATGCTAGTGTTGCCTCTCCTAGACCTAGGCAGCCCATCGATGAAGTCCATTGAGATGCTATCCCACTTCCACTGGGGGACCTCCAGAGGATGTAGTAGTCCGTCAGGCTTTTTCTGTTCCGCCTTAACCTGTTGGCACACCATACACTTAGAAACGAACTCTGCCACGTCCTTTTTCATGTCGTTCCAGAAGAAAGTCCTTTTTATATCTTTGTACATTTTATCTCCGCCTGGATGTATCGTCATCTTGGAGTGATGTGCTTCCTCGAGAACCTTCTTTATTAAATCTTTTGTCTGTGGGACGCATAGTCTTCCGTCTCGCCTTAGCAAACCCTTATCATCGATGGAGTATCTGTTGAGGTGACTTGAAGTCTCACCCCTAATTAGCCTATCAATTGTTTCCACAAGCTGAGGGTCTTCGCGTTGTGTTGTCCTTACTGAATCCACTAAAATTGGGCGCACTTCGAGAGATGCTAGCAAGCCTGGTACGAAATCGGAGGAAGGCCTAAAGTCGAAGCTGGCTATAAACTCTAGGCTTTGTCTTTCAACAAACAACGGGCTTAGGGTCAATTTCTTTCGGCTCAACGCGTCTGCCACTACGTTGCCTTTGCCCGGAGTGTAGGAGATTTCGAAATCGTACGAGGCAAGAAACTCCATCCATCTCTGTTGCCTCAAGTTAAGATCCTTCTGCGAGAAAAGATATTTCAACGATTTATGGTCAGTGTGAAGTTCGAACTTCTCACCTAGGAGATAGTGTCGCCAAGACTTGAGTGCAAAGACGATGGCGGCTAACTCAAGATCGTGGGTTGGGTAGTTCTTTTCGTGCACTTTCAACTGCCTCCCGCCATAAGCTACTACCCTTCCTTCTTGCATTAAGACGGCGCCTAGCCCTGTCCCACATGCATCCGTATAAACAGTGAACATCTTGCTCCCATCTGGCAGCGTCAAAACTGGGGCTGTTGTGAGAGCCCTTTTCAGTCGTTGGAAAGCAAACTCGCAATCCAAATCCCAATTGAACACTAGATTCTTCTTAGTCAATTTCGTGAGCGGAGCTGAGATTTTCGCAAAATCCCTTATAAACTTTCGATAGAAACCTGCTAGTCCTAGAAAGCTTCGGACCTCAGTTGCATTCCTTGGTGTCTTCCAATCCTGTACCGCCACTACCTTAGCAGGGTCCACTGCTAACCCTTGCTTGGATACTATGTGCCCAAGGAACCTCACCTCTTCTCTCCAAAAGTGGCATTTGGAGAATTTGGCTTTTAGTTGATGGACTCGCAAAGTTTCCATGATTGCCCTTAAGTGTTGAGCATGTTCCTCTTCACTCTTTGAGAAGATAAGGATATCATCTACGAAGACCACTACGAATTTGTTGAGGAAATCTCTAAATACCCTACTCATTAGGTCCATGAAGTAAGCAGGTGCATTTGTCAAGCCGAAAGGCATGACAAGCCATTCAAAGAAGCCGTCTGGGGTTCTGAACGCCGTTTTATCGATGCTATCTTCAGCCACCCTTAGCTGATGAAAACCGGTTGCTAAATCGAGTTGGGAGAAAACAGACGCTCCTACAAGCTGGTCAAACAAATCGTCAATTCTAGGGAGAGGGTGCCTATTCTTTTTCGTTAGCTTGTTGAGCTCCCTATAGTCAACACATAGACGGAGTGAACCATCCGCCTTTGTAGCGAACACCACTGGAGTGCCCCATTCTGAAATGCTCCTCCTAATGAACCCCTTTTCTAGAAGCTCTTTAATCTGTTTACTGAGCTCTTTCCTTTCTCGTGGAGCCATGTGTCTAACGGGCAACGCAACGGGCTTTGCATTATCTACAAGATATATGCGGAAGTCTATTTCCCGCTTCGGAGGCAAGCCCTTCACCTCTTCGAAGACATCCGGATATTCCCGGACCACTCTAACTGATTGCAAATTTTCAACAGAGGCATCTAGCGATTCAAGATAACTAAGCATAACCGCATACGAGGGATTACAAGAAATTTCCAAGGTATTACCGAGCTGGGTTAGGAGTCTAACAACCCTTTTCTCACAATCAAGGATGGCCCCATTACTGGATAGCCAATCCATACCCAAAATCAAACCATAACCCGAAAAGCATAAAACAAAGGCACTACATTGAAATTCTACACTTAGAATAGCGATTTTCAATCCCAAACAGATCATAGACAAATGAGCTGGGCCCCCAATTGGGTTTGAAACAATTAAGGGGTCCTCTACCATACTAGTTTTTAGGTGCAGAGATTCTACTAAAGCAGACGAGATAAAGGAGTGTGATGCGCCAGAATCAAATAAAGTGCGAACGGGGTGATCATAAAGATAAACTACACTTTCTACAGAAGTATTTATACCTCGCTGTTGCAGAGGTGGCGCTTCCAGCACATGAACCTGTGCCCCTGGGGTGGATCCAGCCCTCTGCCCCTGTCCTCGTTTCTTTGGGCAGTCCTTAGCCCTGTGGCCTGTCTCACCGCAAGAAAAGCACCCACCATTCTCCTTGGCCTTCTTTTTCCGGCAGTCCTTAACTAAGTGCCCCACTTTGCCACAGAAATTGCACTTCCTCTTCTCTTTGTTGCCTTTCCCGCCCTTCTTAAAGTCTGTCTTCTTAGGCTGCAAATCCTCCTTCTTCCCTTGAGAGCTTTCTGCCTTTGTCTCCTTCTTGCCCTTATCCTCTTCATTCAGCAATGCCATTTGCACTAATCTTTCATACGTGGCTCCCATGGGTATATGGGTCATGGCCAAACTGTGTAATGGCTCATTCAACCCTTTGACGAAACGGAGAGCCTTCTTGTGCGGGGTGTTGACTAGGTCAAGCCCAAACCTAGCCAGCTCATCGAACTGATTCACATACTCTCTGACTGTCTTGTCCCCTTGCTTAAGAAATAAGAATTTTTCCAACTGCAAACTTCTTTCCGCATCTGAGAGAAATTTAGTCTCAAACCTTGCCCTAAAGTCCTCCCATGTCTCCACTGGTCTTTCAGCATGAGTGACTTCCCACTAGTAGGATGCCTCGCCCTTCAATAGCCACACTGCCAATTGTACTTTTTGTCTATCCTCTACCTCAAAGATGATGAATAGGTCCTCAGTTTCTTTCAGAAAATTCCTAGCTGCCATGAAGGACTCAGTTCCATGGAAATCCTTTCCTCCCATAGCTTTAAAATCTTTACATATCTTAGCAAATGTGTTTCCCCGTGGAGGAGGTGGAGGAAAAGGTGCCGCTGCAGCTGGATGATTTCCTGCAGCTGGGGGAGGAGGAATGGTAGGACCTGGCTGAGTGGCTCTTGCTTCTAAGAACCGTCTAAACCAACCAGGTATTGGCACCCCTTCTGGCAAGTTAAGTTCTTCGGACATGCTGAAACAAAAAGGATAGATTCAAAACGAAGGATAAGAGATAGTACCTATGGCTTTGGGGAGTGGACTTTGCCTTTTTAAAATAAAATAATATTTCTCTTCTAAAATTGCTTCTTTAAATTTCCTTTTTGAAAATAAATTTTCAAAACTTTTTATCTTATCTGGTAAACCTATGCTCTGATACCAAGTGAAACACCCCACCTCCGTTAGGGTCACTCTCAAAGGGAATGCCCTAATTTTGGTGGAGGTTTATAAGTATAAGTCACAGATATACAAGACAGATATAAGAACACATATTTGTAAACAGCGGAAAAACAACAACTTTTATTTCATAAAAGCAAATACGTGCTACAACAACATCACCATAATTGTCTTACATCTTTTCCAAAAAACATAACATAACACTTTCATAATCTGTCTTGATTACATTATTTAAAGAAGCATAAAGAAAACATAGATAAACTGCAAAAGCCCCATAGTGGTTGTCTAAAGCATAGTTCAAAACGAAAAGGTCCAAGCAATACATTTCTCCTCTTCAAGCTGGATGTTAAGGCCGGTCAAGCTGCAGTGTTCCCTCCCTATGGACCTAGGGGGGGAAACGGAAGAAAAGAAGACGAAAGAAAAGTAGAGTCAGACATAAAGCCTGAGTAAGTCTAGGACTATTCTGTCTATGAATAAAGAACTGGGTATGATAAGTATAAACAAAAAGTGGGAAAGCAAAATGAACTAAGTTAAGTTGTCTAGGGTCGAATATACTATCGTACCCCATATAAAACTCTGAACCCATATAAACTAGTTCCCAACTGGCACCCCATAATCAGGGTGATGTGATCCATTCTATGATGATCGGCTCCTACTCGCATAGTTACATGTGTCTTACGGCCCCCGATGTTGTAGTTACCTATGCTGGTCCCACCATGGGGTGTATCAAGTCCCATGGTGGCGGCCCGACACAATCCTAGAATGCACAGGTATGCTACTGGTGTCCAGTGCCTTATTTTTCTGCGCCGGAGTGTGTGCACGCCCGCACCCCGTTAGAACCTACACTGCTACACCACCACCGTCGATTTGACCTCTTACAATCAGCCCAGTAATCGTGCCCCACCCTGCCTAGTTTCAGGGTATCCTGATACACCTTCTAGGGTTACTGCTGAAAAGGGTCCCCCGTTACTAGGTTTTCTATCTCTAGCCAACATGCTAAGTTGGTTAAGTGTTTTCTAACCTAACCCCCACCAGTCCATTTAGTTTAGCATGTTCCATTTTGATTAAGTCTTTAGTCCACTTAATCCTAACAATCCTGACTCAGCTTTAATTGTCTTATTAAAGCCTTGACCTCTCACATTAGACAGGTATTGTTGTGGCTGCCTGTTGCCGGTTGGTTCCGAGCAGTCTTACGCCACAACTCAGTCTAACCTCGGGTCCTTATTGGGCTCCATGTTTAACCACCCACATTGGATAGGTATTGTTGTGACTACTGGACAGCCGGGCGGTTCCGGGCAGGTTTACATCACAACTCAATCCAACCTCGGGTTAAACACATCGTATTTTCTACATTTACATATTTTGTCTTTCTTCTTTATTTTTCTTATATGTAAATATTTGCGGCCCATTAAAAATCAATGGTGTGAAGGTTACACCAATCATGGGCCCAACCCATACTTGAATTTGGGCCCCTTTTCTTTATATTTTCATTTATTAATAAATTTAACCCAACGTTATTTTCCCCCGTTTAATACGTTCGTTTATCATAATATATGTTGGGCTTAGGCTTTTAAGCCCAACTTAGCCATGAGAAAAAGGGGAGGCTTAAAGCGTGATTACATACACAAAAAGGGGAATGTGAACGCATGAACTTGCAATGTGACGTTGGAACTACAAAATAGAAACTGGTGTACTTGCATAGTAGTAACATATACTTTGGTCATAAAGCATAAGTGACATGAATCAAACCATGTAAACTTGTAGTTAAGTTAAGAATATCACTATTGACACATAGGCTTAACTACAACATAAACCTATATTTTTATTTAGGCATAATGTCAAACATAAGCAAATCATGTTCATAAGATTTCTACATGTTTACAAAGGTGCTTACTTTTGTTACTAACACAAAAGTATAGTTCAACTTAATCATGATTTTAAATATATTCACATAACCATGGCATAAATATTTCTAACATGAAATCATGATTTTTACTTTAGTCATGCAAACTTGCAAAAGGGATTTTGAATCTAACCTAGCTATGTACCACATATGTCATCATATAATTCTTGTTAACAATATAGACCTAACATGGATTTCAATTATGCAAAATATCAATCATAGCCTAGTCATATTCATAAGTTTGCAAATAGGTTTTCTAGTACAAAAGCATGGCTTAATACATAGATTATGGTGCCAAAATTTCAACATAGTTTCATATGAACTATATAACCCAAATTTGTTCCAATTACGTACAAAATGATTTTTGTACAGAAATATACATTATGATGGCATAGTAGCGAAACCTCAAACTTGCATGAATTCAATTAAACAACTATATACATGTAGCTTCAACATGAATTACATATTTTGAGAATATCCAAACGTATACTTGCATAAAACTACCGCAAACATGTAGTTTTTTATAATGAATAGCATACTTTGCGAATATCCAATCGTTATACAATATTCCAAATCGATAAGAATCATAGTAACGCACAAATATGAATTATTTATCACCACAATCAAGTATACAAACCAACACAGTTATTTGTTCATACCAAAATAATACTCTACTTACAATTGTGTGGCGAATTCTCCAATTTAGGAATTTGGAGATGCGATCCCTTGATGATTTGATTTGATTAAGTTGCTTTATGCTTTAGAATTTGCCTCCTAATCCTCTCTCCAATTGGTGGCTACTCTTAGTCGTTCCTCAGCAACATGATGGCCTTGTTCTTATTTTTGAATGAATAGATTAGGTTGAGTCTAGGGTCATTTTTATAGGGTTTATGAACTGATTAGGGCCATCGATGTTGCTTGGATTGATCGTAGCCATTCATTCGAAAGAGAGACCAATTAGAGCCTGCCACCTAGCCCTAATGACAAAGCAGACTTCTGAAAATCGACCAACATAGAATAGGCCAGCCAGGTTGGGCTGGGTTCGACCTGGCTCTGGACCAGGTCGACAGCCCTGTCGACAGCCCTGTCGACCTGGCTAGACCAGGTCGACAGCCCAGTCGACCTGGGTGCATTAGGCGGGAGTTTTCCCGCCCTGGCCAATTGGGCCCGATATTGGAATTTAAACTTGTTTTTCTGAGCTGTTTTATTCTGTTCGAATTTTAAACTTAATTCAGAAACTTCCGAAGGCCATATCTTCTTCATACGGACTCCGTTTTTCGAAAACTCGGACTCTATTTCGCGTATTTTTCCGAGACAAATGCAATGGCGTATCCCGTTTCCCTTAGTTCTTTGATTTCAAATTAATTATACTTTAATTTGTGAATTTCACAGTTATAGAATTCGCGGGGTGTTACAGAACCATGTTGGATCAACAAGCACATTGATCATGCGCGACGTTCCTTTCTTTGGCATGGCGGTCCATTTCGATCGCTTGTCAACTGGAAGTTGGTCTGCATGAGTATCAACGCTGGCGGGATGGGAATCCCCGATGTTTGCTTACTCAATTATGCACTGCTTGCTAAATGGATTTTGTGTTGCTTAACTCTTGTCGTTTTCACATGGAAGTCCATTATTCTTTCTCTCTATTACAACAACCAACCAAGCTCCATGATACATTTGCGACCGCGTTCCCCCCCATCTCAGTTCTGAGGGGTGGTATACTCAGATCCTTACCACACATTAAACATCTCTTTGCCATCAACGTTGGCGATGGTTTCTCGATTTACTTTTGTCTTGACACGTGGTTCTTTGAATGCCCTCTTGCACATCTATTCCCTCTACTTTACTCCATATGTTATAACCCTACCATTACCATAAACGGTGTTATTCAACAAGGCATTTCTGCTTTGTTACCAACCACTAACTTCACCCTTCCATTCTGCATGACATCCAAGAAGTGCTCAAAATAATTCATTCAACCACCATAACGGCCAACTCTGATTCTGTTTACTGGATCCCTTCGATTAAACGCACTTTCACCATCAAATCCTGTTATAGCTACATCTCTCACTATGGAAGGCTTTTTACCTACCCTAGGCTTTGGAGAATCAATGTGCCGCCGAGAGTTTGCTTCTTTCTTTGGTATCTTGCCCGAGAATAAATCAATACCAAAGATAGCTTGATCCACAAAGGAATTTCGGTGCGTCCAACTTGTGTTTTATGCCATCGAGACAATGAATCTATCCCCCATCTCCTCTACGACTATGACCTCAGCTTTTATCTTTAGGTCATGGTAGCTACGCATATCTACGACTACCTACCGCCTCAACTCCATCACTACAAATACTGGAAATATTCCCCCCATCAACTAGTCTTTATTCACTTTTTGTTGCTTTTGTTTGGACTATATGGCTTGAACGCAACAACAGATGCTTCAACAGAGGCTATGCCTCAAACTTACACCTATGTCAGAAATTTTCTTACCTATACTATCTTTGGACAGGTACTCAAGCTTCTCCCTTCATCCTGACCATCATGGATACAACTATCATATAGGAGGAATCTGTGGGAAGGTCTACGGCTGAGGCGCTACGCCTGCGTCGCTTCTACCCACGTCCACGGTAACCACATCCTGTACGCCTTGTGATTTTGCGTTTGGTACCCTAATTGCAGTCTTTTGGTTAACTGTAAATTGTTATATGTTGGAGCACTATACTTCACCTCATAGGTTGTTTTACTTGCTACTAACTATTGTTTTATATGATCCACTGTGTATGTATACATATGTGTCTCGATCCTGAAACTTTGTTTGCATGAATGCTTGCATGCATTCCTCGTATCACTTACGCGAACGATCAAGCCTGTTGATTGTTATATTATCTTATTTCAATATATAACTATGAACCGACTGTGTAGATCCGCTATACACAACCGTTCTACTCTAAAAAAGCATATTCTATTTTAATCTACTTTTAAAACCAATCTTCCCATAATCCTTCTATATCTCATATCCTCCTTTTATAACTCTATTAATTTTCCAAAAATTATATTTATTCATATAATCCTTTATTTGCTTCTCATTACACACATTCAGAATTTCACAAAACCGCCTTTTTAAAACTTCCACACAAACTATTAATAATTTTGTACAGAAGTTTCTTAGTTACTTTCCAAATATTCCTTTTATAATCCACTGATTTTTTAAAATCCTTTAAATTAAAACTCATTTTAGAACTTCTTTTATTCAAAAATCTTTTCGCGGTATTTTAAAAACCAAAATCCAGGCCTAACTCCATCCAAATACAACATAATCAGTCTCAGATTATATATAACTTCATATATTACAATAAATGAAAAACAATAATATAAATGTTGAAGAACCTAGTTGGATCCCTCCAACTTGTTTCCCTGCATCCACAAATGTTAATCAACATAAATAACATCAATTTCACTCTAATATGAGATATCATGGTTAGTAGAATCTATAAACCAACGATTCATGTATATATAACTATATCTATAATTTCAACCAGTTTAACAACAATTCATCCAAACAACCATCACACAACATTTAATCATTATCTATCAATTCAAAAATATGTTTATAAAATTATAAACTGGACAGAGTTAGTGAGTTTACTCACTTTGTTTTGCAGTAGACGATTCTACTTTTGTTTCGTTTAAAATTGAACAAGCAATTTATTTTTGCATGAAATTCCAGGAGCTCCATTGTCAGCCACATTAGTTCCACAACATAGATCTCGTCGGAACAATTCTAACGTGACTGGTTTCATGCGATTCTGACATCATATACATAAATTATACATTTTATACTGATCAGGTATGTATATATGAATAAATTAATTAACCAAATCCTTAATTACCTATTTATTTCAATAATTGCATGATTAGGGTTATTAAATCCTTCGGATAAACACTTACTACCAGATACGAACTCCACCTCAATAACCCCATTATTGTCACCTCTATTGATCAGACTCCGATGAAACCACGACCGAGACTAACGCCAGCGACCTGCCCTTCTCCTTCGACCTATGGCAAACCGAGCAGCACCTTGAGGGCCCTGCAAAAACCCAAAAGATGTAATAACCCAAAGGAAATAAAACCATCCGACCACCGAAAGTTGATCCACTACCACCACTACCTTCCTTGTTCCAAGCACCACCAAACCCCTCAGGTCCGGCCTCCCCACAACAACTATTGCTCCCACAATATCCCAAAACCCGCGCTCGCTTCGTGAGGCCTCAGCCGCTAACCCAGGTCACCAGAACTCCCTCTACTCCGACCAAGCTGAGCTCGTTGAGGCTAGCACTTCTTCTTTAGGAGCCAAGTCAAAAAGTGGTGGGATGAAGGAGATCGGGGAGGTTTTGCTTACGGAGACGTTGTTCATTTGTTTGGTGCAGGCGAAAGTAATTGACCATGGAATTTTGTTTTGACCTAGGGTTAAGTGTTAGGGAGTTATATGTATAGGGTAGTAAATAATATTTCATATATTTATGAAACTTACGCCTGAAGTTACAAGCTTAAACGACCACATACGAGCTACAATCATAATGTAATTTATAATCTTAAAATAACTTAATATTTCAGATATAGAGGAACTAGTTTCATCAAATTCCGAGATGTTTGTAAAACTTCATTTTAATTTCGCAACGTGAATCAATACGCGTTTAAATTGCGCACGATCACAAAATAAATCCAATTGACGTGAAACTGGAAATCTTACAATAGTTAATCACTATAGATTTAATAAAATTAGTTTCGTTAAAAATTTGACATTGTTTGAAAATTGGTTATTCTTAAATTCCATATTAAATCGATATAATATAAATTGATTCCAAAGTAAACAAATCTATGAATAATAAAATATTGTTATCTTATATATCAAATAGAATTTATATAGCTTCATAATAATCCAACTTGAATTTAAAATTCGATATTTCCATTTTCAAGTAAAATCGATATTAAATTTATCTAAAGTCCTTTTATTTTATTAAATAGACCGTTATGGTTTATAAACGACTACATTGCGACTTTCTAAAAATTTGATTTGGACATAACTCACAATCTATAAGACGAAATCTCAAATTTTCACTTTCGTTAGGAAACTATAGTTAAATAGATTCAAACATTTCTTATTCTAAAGAATTCTGATTTATAACGAATCCTATATACTCAATTGAAGTTCAAACCGTCAAACTATGAACTACTGTGCTGTTGCGAGCTTGTTTTTAATTAATATAAATTTATATGTTCATACTTAATTTAATTAATAAATTCTATATAAAAATCAATTTATATAACTAATTCAAAATTTAAAGCTAATTTAAATGCTCGAAATTTAACGCTTAAAAATCCAGGTCGTTACATTCGTTCCCCTTTAAAAAACATTTGTCCCCGAAATTGCTAAGCAGTAAAGATGTTATAACTCTTTCAACTTCTCTCAACCCACTTGGTTGAGATCTTACACTTCATATTTCCTCAACCCTGGTTCTTACATAGAACCTTTAGTTCTCATGCCCATACTCAAATTTCCATGATTCATCTCAATTGACCTGTCCATTATATTTGGCCAATCCATCATCACATTCTTATCTTCAATCGAAATGCTCTCCTACATATTTCCACATCCATTCAAGTTGATTTCGAATCAATTTATCAACTTCATTATTTACTCTAAATTTTATTAGTCACATCTGGTTTTCTAGTCTTATATATAATCGACAAGTTTGTTTCTAATTATCAAAATTTTCTAACTCGTTAAATTTTCAAAAAAAATCGTCAGTGTTTCCTTTATAGGGCTCGATCAGTACAACTAGCATCTCTAGGCCTTCTCCAATACTAAAGAAAATCAAAAGGCTAAACGGCTTGCCAAATATGCTCATAAAATTCTTATACTGAATTAAATATATACTTTTTGATGAGAATAAATTTTATTTCTCGCATTTGCTTCCCTTTAATACTTGCTCAGCATATATTCATCCATTCCAGTCGATTTCAAATCAATCTAACTTTTAGTTTATAAATCACTAATCAACTTTTTGATTAGTTCACTTTCATTTTATAATTCAAATTTGATTTCTATTTCAAACCACTTATTTTGCTTGAGTTTAAATTTTATTCCAATAAATAACAACATCTAATATATACTCAACTTGCTTATGCATAAGTCGAATTCATTTTAATAATTCGAATAACAAACAATTCTTTTTTTTTTCACTATATTCAATTTCATTCGGCATTATCTCTAATCCAATCCAATTTTATTTAACTTAGCTTAAGTTAAATATCAATCCATTTGATTCACTTTCACCATTTTAATTTATTTAACTTCACAAGTTAAATTTAGATTCAGAATTCAAATTCCCAGATTTTATTTCAAATCAGATTGAATCATATATTTATACATATACATGACCATAGTAATTCAAAACTTTTGAATTCTCAATGCAACTTGTTTTCTCAAACAATCATTAGCAATCTTACTATGATAGCACTCCGTCACTTAGAAACTTGAAAATAAATAAAAATAATGTGGCCATTATCATACTAATTATTTTCCAGCGACTGAAGTGATTTCAGAGCTTCTTCTCTTTCAAGATCCATTAAAAAAGGGGTTTTATTCAAATTATTTCTAAAATACTTCTACATCATTTTCACAAAACTTTAGAAAAATATTTTCCAAACATTCAGGATTTATATCCCATATTCTGGTTCGAATTCAATTTTAGTTCATCTCATTTATATATATTATCCATATAAAAATCATAATTGGTTATATATAACCAAATTGAATTCATTTGACTATAATAACAATCAACACATCCATATACTATAATAATTTCAGAAAATGATTTCTTTTGATATCAAATACGATTTTAGGTAAAATTGTTTTATTTACCCACCTTAAAACAATAATGTGTCGAATTGCTTTGTTTAAAATTTAGGAACACCTATCAATAAAGTTGTACACCCTATGTCGACCAGAATTCATACACCACCCAACAAATCAACTAACACAATATAAAACATGTTTATATCAACTAACAAATAAGTGCTTATATATACATTCAAACCCAATCTAGGGTATTACTAACCCCATCTCAATTGAGTCGCACCATAGAGCCAAGGTTACCACTCAACTTTAAGCTCTGATGTAACGGCCTTAGAAATTCCTGATCATCGACACAAATACCATGTCAACCAACCAAGCACCGGAAAATTTACCGGATCACTAACAGAAAGAAGTTAGAGGGTGAGAAATAAAAAGAAAGAAAGTTAGAATAGAAGAAAAGAAGATACAAATCTCACAAAATCAAAGTAAATACGAATCTCATAGTGAAACGAATAAAATATATTTTATAACATCTTTTGAAATACAAATCTGTAATTGTATACACATACCATCATTAAAGTACAACACAACATATCACAGCGGAAATAAACAGTAGTTATCTAAATCTGAAGCCTCCTACTCCAATCTTCCAAGTGTATTTGTAAATCCCAACTACTTGATTGTCCATACAAATTTGAACACCCAAGAGTTATGGTAAAACAAAATAAACTCAGGGTCAATATGGGACTGGTATGAGTAAACTCCAACCACTTGGTTTAACTTCTAAAAATCCTTTTAAAAGAATGGATAATCGTAAAGCCAATTCACACATAAATACAGATGGTTTTTACCTTACGATAACCTAAAATATTCTTGTATCAACATTATTCTGATCTTATAATAGTGTGTAATCATATAAATAGCAATCTAGTGAAACGGTTGCATCATATGCACCATATACATAGTATATAATCAAAAACCGCAGGGTGCTTATTGGAGAATGGATTTTTAACTATGACAAGATATGAAACCACCTCCCGATGAGAGGAATACACAGGGTTCAATAAGAACATCTTGCAACCCGACCATAGAAGACTGACCAATCATTTCGCTTGAGTGTACCAAATCTATTATCACCAACGGTTGTGATCAGCAACCATTTCTGAAAGCATACGACAACGATACAATGAGAAACAAATGAAAATTTTCTAGATCAGGTGTTAATCCACCCTAATGGGTGTGACCCACATAGCCATGTAGCCTACCCGATTTTTGTCATCTTTCCGGTTAGTGAGGCTTGAGTCTACGTCCTACCTTTATAACACCACATAATCATTCACTTTGAATGCCACATCGTCAGATCCGTCAAAATCACTAATTGACATCCTCAAAAATACAATGGGTGTTGAGCTAAGAGAATTTTCCTTCTCCGCCACCAACTATGGTTGAAACGATAAGGAATTTCGCTCGATCCGAATCGATCGCTATACCGACCAAGACCGTTTGATACCCCTGATTGTTTTGAGAACACAACAATATCAGAACGCAAACCGAAGAACATTTCATTGCTTATTACAACAATTCCATCAAAATACAAGAATATACAGAGTATGAATAAATATTATACATCAGAGAAATATCAGAGATTTAAATACATTACTGCAGCGGAAAAATAATACAATACACAATTGAAGGAGATATACAGATATAGAGCTTTCCGGATATCGTTCCAGCTGTAAATCAGGATCCTGTGAATATAAATCTGCAAAACCAAAACTACTAGCTGCCCGTGTCAAAATAAGGGCACCCAGAGTTTAGGCTAAAACAATAAACTCCAAGTCAGTCATGTGACTGGTGTGAGAACTAAAACAGTTATTAATCTTTATTTTAAAGTTAGGTAAATCAAGGGACCACGCCGTATAACATGGAACGGGTTTCCTCCCAAGAATACCAGTGCATATAACAAAACAGCGCAATGCTTTTTGGAAAAATGAAGCTATTATAAGACCCAGGTCCCATCACACAACGCAACACAAGCCGGAGGATAGGGTTTTCCCTTATAATAGTCAAACATGCTTGGTACGTTAAAAACATATCATTTGATACTATTATAAGTGCATAGTGTATAAAACCACTTCAAATATAAATGTATCAATCCTAGGCAGCATGGGTCATGTCGCCAATACTAGGCTCTGCAATCAAAACCGCAAATGTCACGTATTGGAAGTTGGGTTTCCATCTGTGAACCGAGGCAAAAGATAGTCCTCTACCGATTCGAGACGCTCTAGCCCTCCCCTCAGGACCTAGACTCAGGTGGGCCCTTGGATCGTCAGGATCGGTCCATCGATGTGGATTAAAATGCCTGAACACTACGTTTCCCAGCCCTTTGGGGGCGTTAATGAGCCAAATGACTCCATCGGCTCCACATAGTCACCGATATTTCCGAGGCGCCTCGCAATCCAACAACCACACAGGTGAAAATAATATAAATGTCAGGGCTGGTAAGTCACTAACACCACCCTAGCTAGAAGGAAACACATGCCCTCCCTGATGTCCTCTCCCGTTTCTGGTTCACAACCAGGGTGTGAGGCTCGCGAATCAACGTTACACAAAGCTATGCCACACAGGCGGTGCTTTGATCATCAACCACAAGACATTGCTTTTCAACAGAAGCCTTGATCAATTGCCACTTAGGCATGCCACACAGGCAATTCACACCATGCGACTGATGTCTATTTATATACAACCTCTGATCCCGTACGTCTCAGAGAAGGGTGAAGTAAGGGAATGAATTCTCCTTCACCAGACAGATGTATATTTAATAGAGATCAATCAACACAGAGCAAAATCCAATGTCAGACACACAGTCCATACAAGTTCGTTCTGGGTCTAAACTAAACCGGAGGAACGTTATTCCTCGCATATCCATCGATCTCCAAGTACGTCTGGACGATCACCAACTGATTCCCTCCTCTTGGGTGTACAGCCCAATCAAGATCATCAATAATCACCCAAACGATGTGAAGACCTCCGGTCTTCGACCACCGTCTTCATTCTCGATACATCGTCGAATCAGTTATTCAGAATGGGATAAACCCAGTCTTTCTGAATAACTCGCTTATATAATAAACAAGTGTTACACAAACACAACATACGCCTCATTCCAATTCAGAATATTCTTATACTTCGGGAAAGGTTCCCACTAATTTTATCAAAGATAAATTTTTTAAATTTATTCTTTAATCTTCTTTTGAATATCAATTCAAATTAGTCGGGATTAGCGAACCACACCGAAGTAATCATTTATTTTATTTCCCAATCCCAACCTATTCATCCCATGAAGTAAATCCGGTCATACTTCATATCTAACACCACGGTGTTATCGGTAAATTCAATTACCATTTCACGTTCAAATCTAATTAAAGATTTAACTATCGCCTGGAGCAAAACTAGTGATACTCCATTCTCGATTATTTCAATCTAATTAAAGATTCATTAAAACTCCACTTGGTTTTAATCCTCCCTATAATCACTATCAATGATTATTTAACTTGGGAAATCATATCCTGTCGTTAACTGGATTAAAGAACCAATGTCATTTAAAACACGGTTCACGATAAACCCAAAAAATCAATTCAAATTCAATTCCAATTAAATACCATTTAATTGGTATACTTCATTAAATAATCATTCACTTTGAATGCCACATCGTCAGATCCGTCAAAATCACTAATTGACATTCTCAAAAATACAATGGGTGTTGAGCTAAGAGAATTTTCCTTCTCCGCCACCAACTATGGTTGAAACGATAAGGAATTTCGCTCGATCCGAATCGATCGCTAAACCGACCAACACCGTTCGAACCCCTGATTATTTTGAGAACACGACACTATCAGAACGCAAACCGAAGAACATTTCATTGCTTATTACAACAATTCCATCAGAATACAAGAATATACAAAGTATGAATAAATATTATACATCAGAGAAATATCAGAGATTTAAATACATTACTGCAGCGGAAAAATAATACAATACACAACTGAAGGTGATATACGGATACAGAGCTTTCCGGATATCGTTCCAGCTGTAAATCAAGATCCTGTAAATATAAATCTGCAAAACCAAAACTACTAGTTGCCCGTGTCAAAATAAGGGCACCCAGAGTTTAGGTTAAAACAATAAACTCCAGGTCAGTCATGTGACTGGTGTGAGAACTAAAACAGTTATTAATCTTTATTTTAAAGTTAGGTAAATCAAGGGACCACGCCGTATAAAACGGAATGGGTTTCCTCCCAAGAATACCAGTGCATATAACAAAACAGCGCAATGCTTTTTGGAAAAATGAAGCTATTATAAGACCCACGTCCCATCATACAATGCAACACAAGCCGGAGAATAGGGTTTTCCCTTATAATAGCCAAACATGCTTGGAACGTTAAAAACAAATCATTTGATACTATTATAAGTGCATAGTGTATAAAACAACTTCAAATATAAATGTATCAATCCTAGGCAGCATGGGTACCATATATCATGTTTCCAATACTAGGCTCTACAATCAAAACCGCAAATGTCACGTATTGGAAGTTGGGTTTCCATCTATGAACCGAAGCAAAAGATAGTCCTCTACTGATTTGAGACGCTCTAGCTCGCTCCTCAGGACCCAGACTCAGGTGGGCCTTGGATCGTCAGGGTCGGTCCATCGATGTGGATTAAAATGCCTGAACACTGCGTTTCCCCGCCCTTTGGGGCGTCAATGAGCCAAATGACTCCATCGGCTCCACATAGTCACCGATATATCTGAGGTGTCTCGCAATCCAACAACCACACAGGTGAAAATGATATAAATGTCAGGGCTGGTAAGTCACTGACACCACCCTAGCTAGAAGGAAACACATGCACCCATGATGTCCTCTCCCGTTTCTGGTTCACAACCGGGATGTGAGGCTCGTGAATCAACGTTACACAAAGCTATGCCACACAGGCGATGCTTTGATCATCAACCACAAGAATTTGCTTTTCAACAGAAGTCTTGATCAATTGCCACTTAGACATGCCACACAGGCAATTCACACCATGCGACTGATGTCTATCGATATAAAACCTCTGATCCCGTACGTCTCAGAGAAGGGTGAAGTAAGGGAATGAATTCTCCTTCACCAGATAGATGTATATTTAATAGAGATCTATCTACACTGAGCAAAATCCAATGTCAGACACACAGTCCATACAAGTTCGTTCTGGGTCTGAACAAAACCGGAGAAACGTTATTCCTCGCATATCCATCGATCTCCAAGTACGTCTGGACGATCACCAATTGATTCCCTCCTCTTGGGTGTACAGCCCAATCACGATCATCAGTAATCACCCAAACGATGTGAAGACCTCTGGTCTTCGACCACCGTCTTCATCCTCGACACATCGTCGAATCAGTTATTCAAAATGGGATAAACCCGGTCTTTCTGAATAACTCGCTTATATAATAAACAAGTGTTACACAAACACAACATACGCCTCATTCCAATTCAGAATATTCTTATACTTTGGGAAAGGTTCCCACTAATTTTATCGAAGATAAATTCTTTAAATTTATTCTTTAATCTTCTTTTGAATATCAATTCAAATTAGTCGGGATTAGCGAACCACACCGAAGTAATCATTTATTTTATTTCCCAATCCCAACCTATTCATCCCATGAAGTAAAACTGGTCATACTTCACATCTAACACCATGATGTTATCGGTAAATTCAATTACCATTTCACGTTTAAATCTAATTAAACATTTAACTATCGCCTGGAGCAAAACTGGTGATACTCCATTCTCGATTATTTCAATCTAATTAAAGATTCATTAAAACTCCACTTGGTTTTAATCCTCCCTATAATCATTATCAATGATTATTTAACTTGGGAAATCATATCATGTCGTTAACTGGGTTAAAGAACCAATGTCATTTAAAACACGGTTCACGATAAACCCAAAAATCAATTCAAATTCAGTTCCAATTAAATATCATTTAATTGGTATACTTCATTAAATCTAAATAAAAAGATTTAATCTTTTTCTCAACTGGGTTTAAGAACAGTGTAAATGAAGACACCATTCACGACAAACCCAAATCCCATTTGATATTAAATACAAGGCTCGGAATAGAAAATATATCGGCTTATATTCAATATCAAATTCTACGACCAACAAATATCGTATTAGAAATAACGATATAAATATATCTTTCAATTTTCCATAATAATATCTGTATAATCATGAAATCCAACATCGAAATAATCCAAAGACAATTTCGATTCAAATCCATTTCCACTTTATATATTGGAAATTTTGGTTATTTTCAAAACCATTTCAAATCCACTTTATTTATTTTAAAAATAAATGGGATTATAATTCTAGTTCAAAACTAGTTCATTTCGATAAAAATCTATTTTTATCTTTTCAAATTTGGAATTTTTTTCATCTCAATTCTTCACAAATCATTTCTTATGATTTTACACAAATTATTACTATTTTTAATAATTTTATCAAGGCCCGTATAGTCGAATTCCATCAATGGCCATCGAACTACACTCACAACGACCTTTTCCAAATTTGATTTGGCCATAATTCCAAATCCAACCGTTAGATTTCAAATATCTAATATTCGTTAGAAATCTCTTTTCGATACGAACCCAATGGTTCCGGTTTTAGGAGAATCCAACGGTCGGATCTCCCGTAATATCCATTCGAAGTCAATGGTTGAAATTCGCGAACTGCCGCAATGCGGCGCGTTCTACTCAGGCCATTATATATAATACATACATATATATATATATATATATATACAGATTATATATTTCATCGATTTCCTTTCAAAACGTGTTTTATAAATCATTTTAAATTCGTTTTCAAAACGATTTCAACTTCACATTCAATTTCAAATCAAAGTTGAATATTCCATATCATTAATCTATAAATGATAATATTTTCAAAACGTTTTATTTTGAAATCAATTCCTATTCGATATTCATTATAAAAATGAATAAAATCGATATAAATATCGTTCGCGTCAAAATGGCGTATATCTAACCAACACGGCTTTATATATTTCAATAACTTCGTTATTCTATTCAACAAATGAATATTTCTTCAAGACATGAATATATATTTTTATTCAACACATGAGTATATATTTTATTCAACACATGAATATTTATTTTATTCAACACATGAATTTATTTTATTCAACACATGAATTTTTTTTTATTCACCACATGAATATATATTCTATTCAACACATGAATTTTCTTTCTATTCAGCACAGGAATTTTTATTCTATTCAACACATGAATATATATTCTATTCAACACATGAATTTTCTTTTATAATATTCCTTATTTTCCAAACTGGAATGAGGCCCAATCAATTACCATATAATGTTAATTATATGGATTTTCTACAACACATGTATATAACAGCAACAATAAATCATCAACCATCATTCAGAGTGCACCACACAACTGCATAAGCATTAAATATAAATAATTAACGCTTACACAGTCTGTCAACTCATCGATTGACATACAACTAAATAATCGGGATTAGTGTACGTCAAATATCATCCCAATACTCGTGTGGGGTTTCAAATCAACAAACACGGATTTTTATTCGTGTAGTTGGGCGTTGTGTAAGATTTATCGTCCCAATCCATATCGGTCAAATAAGTGTACATGAACAAATCGTCCGATTTATAAATAAATATTTATTTTATATACACGTTAAAAATTATATTTTTAACTATAAAATATTTAATTTCATTCTGTATCACACAATCACTTTTCACAACACATCAATCAAACAAACAAGCCGTCCATGGTCTGTGGACGACGGGTGTCAGGTGCTGCTAAGCACCGTCTACATCCTAGTATATATTTCAACTAGAAACTAAAATAAAAGTGAGGAGTTCTCACCTTTGGGTTCCACTCCGCCATTCTCTATTTCTGAACGGTTTGGATTGGCCCGACATTCCAACTTCATTTTCTTGCTGTTCACATATAAAATCACATTTTTATCTCACTATATATATTAAAAATCAGATTTTTATTTCGCCACATATATAAAAATTATATTTTTATATTCTCTATTATATAAAAATTCTATTTTCAATTCGCTACTCGTATAAAAATCGAATTTTTGTTTCGCTACAAGATATATAAAAATTGTATTCTTATATTCTCTATTATATAAAAATCGTATTTTTATTATCTCTATAATATAAAAAATCATATTTTTATTTTTTCTATAAAATAAAAATCATATTTTTATTCTTTCTATAATATAAAAATCATATTTTTATTCTTTCTATAATATAATAATCATATTTTTATTCTCTAAAAATATATAAAACTGAAAATAAAATTCAAATTCAAGTCTACTTACATCGAATCAAAGAAAAGGGGGTTTTGCTCGTTGTTCGGCGGGAGGTGTGGCTGCCGTTCGTCAAAGGGTGGAGGAGCTAGGGGAAACGTGGTCGATGTCTCGTCGAAGAGGGAGGGTGGTGCTATGGTGGTTGCGAGTTGGTGAATCTCGCGATGGCGGTCTAGGGTTTCACGACGGGGCGCGGTTTTTCTGGAAGGGGAGAGGAAGAGGGGGTGTGCCAGCGTTCGTCGGGGGGAGGGGGGATCGCCGTTGGCCGGGGGGTGCGGTGCCTCCAGGACCGACGGTGGCGCGGTGCAATTTTTTTCTTTATTCTTTCCTGAGTTCGATCGAGATATAAGTGAGGGAGAGGCAGCGGGGAGAGAGAGTTAAGGGGGGCATTGACCAGAATATTTAATTTAATTTTTAAATTCCCAAAAAGGTACCTTTTATTTCGAACTCAAAATCGAACCCACCGACTGTTGTTTATAACTAATTACCCATATTCCGAACACAATGGGATATGTATGGTAAGTCGATTCGATCGTTTTGATTAGTTTCCATTAAAATCAAAATATAAATCTATATATTGGATTTGAACGCACATTTCAATTTACTGGGGCCACATACAGACTCTAAAAATTCCCGAAAAATATTTTTCTAGCTTCGTATTGACGATACGGTTCTAACAAAACAAATTTCGTCAAATTCTGAGACCGTTTGAAAAATGGCCATTTTCTGGTCGATTAAATTTGACTGAAACTGACAAAACACGTTTTACTTCACCACGCTCACATATTAATTCAGAAAATTATGAACTTTGAAGCCTAGCAATAATTTGACGTCCCGGATCCAATAAAAGTGGCTTCGTCGAAAACAGAGATCGTTTGCAAAATTTCCGTTTTTAAGGGCTCAAAATTCCATAACGACTATTCTGAATTTTCAATTGGACATATCTTTTTATTCCCGCAATGAAATTTCAATTTTTCGGATTCCTTGGAAAGATATTCTCAGTTAGATTCTAATATTTTTGGTTTCGCTAAAATCCGTGTTATTTGAATCCTGTACATTCAACTGAAATTTGAAATCGAATTTTCAAACTACCGCGCCATTTTCAATTCCCTTTATAATTAAAATAAAATATTTATATTCAAACGTCGATTCAAATAAAGATATACATTCTAATTCTATTCAAAATAAATTTCTCGTCGTCGTTATTTAAAATAATTCATTTTAAATATTCAAAATTCACTAAAATTGGCAAAATAAAAATTTTAAATTGGCTTAGATTTCCGGGTTATTACAATGGTACGTTTTAAGAAATCAATGTACGTGACCATCTGGAAATACTCTGTCAGGCATTCATCCTTATATGTTGTCTTGGGACTGGACAAACCGAATGCACCATCCCATCAATCCATCTTAGGAAATTTCTACATAGGATTAACAGAACAAGCCTTGCACTTTACTTCGTCCTCAATTATCTTAACATAATTTGATTCACAATGTTTATGTCATACTGAGTGGTTTTCAGGTTACACATGATCCCGGTTTCTATGTATTGACAATAGAAATATAAAATGGGCCAAAACTTTGATAGTTGGTTATTTAACTATCAAAGGAAACTTCCATACAACTAACGATCTTATTTCCAAATGGAAATTCTATTGATCAAGCATCAACCAACATTGATCCCTTTTAAATTGATTTCTTATTAATTTATTCATTTCGCAACTTCCTTTCAATATTTTTAACTAGATATTAATAAAAACCCGTTCAGCCTCTCATGATTTTTGGAAAACATTTCCAAATATCATAAACTCTTTATTTTATATATTCCATAAAATATCTCTTATCACAGTTGGAAAACATTTCCATAAATTCACAAATTCTTATTTTCTGTATTAAGAAAATATATGTTATTAACATCGAAAAACATTCCCAATTTCCATTTCGTAACTTCTCATTAACCAAAAAGTTTCATTTTCTATGCTTAGAAAATTTCTCTAATTTTATTTGGAAAATGTTTCCAAAATCCATTTATATGGATTTAAATGAACGTTGCATAAAACATCATTACTACAACTCAACCCATTGATCACTCATTAACTAATCGTATCTCTAACCAATCTTTGCCATGAACCTTGACAATTCCTTAGTCAACAATGAAGTCAATCAAGTTGGGGTAGAATTACCTCTCGGACCTTAACTGGACAACATTCTTAACTTCAGAACGGACAAAACTCACAACTTTAATCTCTAACAAACATTGCTTATGCAACCTGGATTAAGTTTAATAATCCACTTCTTTTACGGAAATCATCGATTATAACAATAACGTTATAATCCATGCTCCGAAATATTAATTTTGAAATATACTTTTATTCATTAATTTGAATAAATAATAATTAAATGAATGAATAATTAACTAATCTTTATTATAACAGAAAGCAAATAGTACTTTCCTGAATTCAACATAGCTGAATTCAATGTATAATCCTCTTTCGAATAATTTCTGTTCGATTAACATTCTAAACTTCGGAATAAATTTACCATTCGACTCAAGTCCCACTTTCATTCTAAATTCACTTTTGAATTTATCACTTCCTAACTCTTACCAATTTCCTTTATAACCATTCCAATCTGCAAAATGTTTGCTTTCAAACTGTTGTTCACCTTTAAATGTGAATATCATTTCTTTTATACAATCAAATCATTTTGATTTTGTACTTGTAAATAATATCTCAAATCCAAATTCTATTTATAACATCTATTTAGAATTATTCATATATAGTCTCAATTTTAATCCAACCATTGATAATCTCGTTTATAATTTCCTTTATAACTACTAAGTTCAAACCCCATTTCAGATATCGATTTCAAAACTGATTTCCACTTTTCTATTTAAATTCAATCTTGAATTTATATTTCAATTTACCTAATGATAAATATTTTTAATTAATTTATAATGTAGTTTATAAATTAATTCTCTCAGTTTATTTGTTAAAAACATATTTCTATTTAAAATCTACTTTTAAAACCAATTTACCCATATTCCTTTTATAAAATCCACTAATTTGATAAAATCCTTTAAATAAAAACTCATTTTTAGAACTTCTTCTTTTATTCAAAAATCTTTTTACAATATTTTAAAATACCAAATTCCTGGCCCAGTGCCATCAAAACACAACATAATCAATCATAGGTTATATATCACTTCATATATCACAATAAATGAAAAGTAGTAATATAAATGTTGAGGAATCCAGCTGGATCCATCCAACCATTTCCCTAAATCCATATATGTTAATCAATGTAATAACATCAATTTCACTCTAATATGACATATCAGGGTTAATAGAATCAATATTCAACGACGATTTATATATATCACTATAACTATAATTTCAATCAATTTATAAACAATTTATCCAAACAATCATCACGCAACATTCAATCATCATTTATCAATTCTAAAATACATTTATAAAATTATAAGATGGACAAAGTTACTCTCTTTGTTTTGCAGTTGACGATTCTACTTTTATTTCGTTTAAAATCAAACAAGCATTTGATTTTCCCATGAAATTTCAGTAACTCTATTTTCAGCCACATTAGTTCCACAACATAGATCTCGTTGTTACAATTCTAGTGTAACCGGTTTTGTCCGATTCTAACATCATACATAGAAATCATACATTTTAGAGTTATCGGATATATATATATATGTATATGAATAAATTAATTAACCAATTCCTTAATTACCCTATTTACTTCAATAATTATGTGATTAGGGTTATTAAATCCTTTGGCTAAACTTTTACTGCCAAGTGCGAACTCCACCTTGACAACCCCATCATCGTCACCTCCGTTGATCAGACTCTGACCAAACCACGACCGAGACGACCACCATCAACCTACCCCTCTCCTCCGACCCATGGAAAACTGAGCAACGCCCTGAGGGCCCTGCAAAAACCCAAAACACATAAGCATCCAAAAGAAATCAAACCCTTTGTTCTTCCTATTCCGACCACCAGAAGTTGATCCACTACCACCACTACCTTCCCTGTTCCAAGCACCACCGACCCCCTCAAGTCCAGCCTCCCCACATCAACTACGTCTACAACTCTCATAATATCCCAAAACCCACGCTTGCTTTGTGAGGCCACTACCGCTAACCCAGGTCACCGGAATTCCATCCACTTCAGCCGAGCCAAGAGCTAGCTAAGGTCAACATTTCTTCTTCAGGAGCCAAGTCGAAAAGTGGTGAGATAGAGGAGATCGGGGAGGTTTTATTTGGGGATAGTAGTTTGTTAATTTGGTAGAGGCGAAAGTAAATGACCACAAATTTTTTTTTGACCTTGGTTTAAGTGTTAGGGTGGTGTGTATATATATAGGGTAGTAAATAAAATTTTATTTATTTACGAAACTTACGCCTGAAGTAACACGCTTAAACGACCGCATACGAGCTCCAATCGCGATGAAACTTGCAATCTCCAAATAACTTAATATTTCAGACAAGATGGAACTAGTTTCGTAAAATTTCGAGATTGTTTGTAAAAGTTCCTTTTAATTTCACAACATGAATCGATACGCATTTAAATTGCGCACGATCACAGAATAAATCCAATTGACATGAAGTTGGAAATCTTACAATAATTAATCACTATCGATTTAATAAAATTAGTTTCGTTAAAATCCGACATCGTTTGGAAATTTTTATTCTTAAATTCCATATTAAATCGATATAATATAAATTGATTCCAAAATAAACAAATATATTAATAATCACATATAACTATCTTACATACACAAACAGAATTCATATGGCTTCATAATAATCTAACTTGAATTTAAAATTTGATATTTCCATTTTTAAGTTAAATCGATATTCAATTTATTTAAAATCCTTTTATTTAATTAAATAAATCATTATGGTTTATAAATGGCTCCATAGCGACTTTCTGAAAATTTGATTTGGACATAACTTACAATCTACAAGACGAAATCTCGATTTTTCACTTTCATTAGAAAACTATAGTTCAATAGAATCGAATGTTTCTAGTTTCAAAGAATTGCGACTTTAATGAATCCTATATACTCAGTTGAAGTTCAAATCGTCAAACTATGAACTACTGCGCCATTGCGAGCTCATTTTTAATTAATATAAATTTATACGTTCAAACTTCGTTTAATTAATAAATTATATATAAAAATCCATTTATATTACTAATTCAACATTTAAAACTAATTTAAATGCTCAAAATTAAACGCTTAAAAATTCGGGTCGTTACTAACACAGGAGAAAATCATCTGAGAGGTCGTTATGCAAATGATCGGCATGAATCCATGCTCTGGAATGGTATAACTACGCGCCGTACCAGCTTTAAGTTCAAATTCAACCAACATCACTTTGTATCTCTCCAACAACAAGGCAAGATGACAATCCACCATAGGATAAGGCCAGAAATGACCAAAGGAGGCCATACAAGGGTTCGTATTCCCATATCCCTTATCACTAGAGGTCGGTACTGCTCCTTATCATAAGGGTCGCCATTGATCCCTAACTTAGGGAGATATTAGGTTGGGATTCCCTATTTTGACTCTTTTACGGTCCTCCGACTTTTCTAAGATATTTATAGTTGCATACATCTATAAATAGTACCTACCTTGGAGAGAAATAAATCTTTTGACCAATTGTTTACTTTATTTCTATATGATCTGAATCCGTACTTATCCGAGACATGTAATCCTCAAACCAGCAACAAAGTATTCAAAACCTTCAAAGAGGATATAGGCCAAACAATGTTGAACCATTGTAAACCTTAATTGCATTTTTATTGTTATAATTATTGTTTTTTTTTCTTCAGTTTAGTTCTTCTCAAAACGCTTGAGTGTTATATAAGATTTTAGTGCAAACATTTTAGTGCTTTCACTGAGAATGACTCACTTTCTGTATCTTCTATTTCTATAAGTTTCCATCCTTCTTGAGATTTTCAATAGTCAACACAGGAAACTTGAATTTATAGCTAGTAAGAAGACCTCTACTTCTCATGTTGCTCCCTCTGCTCATGATGATCATGGAGGTGCCTTTATTCAACATCAACCTCCTTCTAACAATCAAAACCCTACTACACTCGATGTAGCAATTACCTCCGATCCCAATGCTCCATTTACTAATGTTTAACTAGAAAATATGATGAAAAAATCGGTAGAGGCTCAATAGAAGCTTAATACTTATATCATACGAAATGTCCATTCTATGCAGTAGGAGCTGCAATATGCTGCTCAAGTTGATATTGATCAACTTGAGGGAAACATGGGAACTATGAATCTTGTAAACTACATAACATAGAGCTCCTCGTCTTCATCACAACAAAGCAATCGTAATCAATAAAGGAAAATTACTAAAGATGGTGTGGTCGTCACCACCATAAAGTGAGAGAACCAACTTAGTCATCCTCAGATTGGTATCGAACCCTCCCAAGGGTCGGGGTCGACCCTCTTCATAGGGGCACCCAAGATGCCATTTGTAACACCCCACCTCCGCCAGGGTGACTCTTGCAAGCACTCTGACTTTGGAGGGGTGTTTGAATCAGGTAAACATGCATAATGATATATCAAGGCAGAACAAGAACATATATATATATATATGTAAACAGAGTAAATAAGATAAGTAAAACAGCGGAAGATTTCAAACTATTTCAAAAACAAGTCTAGTACAACATAATGTCAACTTTCCAAATACACAAGTCTAGATAAAAACAACATCACCGGAAAACTGAAATACATAAGTACTATCCCCAAAATAAGTAATAACCATAGCTAGCTTCATGTCAAGACCGTACATGAGCTAAAATCCCACAAGCAAGCGATCAGAAAGCCAAGCTAAGCTCCAATATTCCCACCCTGAGAACCTGGGGGGGAACGGAAGAAAAGAGGCGAAAGAAAACAGGTCAGTCAAAAAGACTGAGTAAGCCCTACTACAATCAATGTAAACTGATAAAGTTAACTGGCATGAGAAGCAGGGATGAACATAAGGATAATTACATACTAGCATGGTGAATATCTAACAGATAGTTCAAAGGGGTCATCACATAATCAAGGTGAAGTAGCCTAAACTTGGCCCAATATCAGGTGTTGGCCTAAGTCAAGATCCAACTTCTTAGTACCAATACTAATATAACAGGATTAGGTGTTACCCTAATGTCTACGTCGAAACAGGACGGAACAGAATGGTCCATAGATAAAGTTCGGGAAAAATGGGCTTTTACCACCCTAACAGAACAGAGTACAGAAACAGGATACTACAATTAGGTGTACACTAGTAGTGGGCCTAACAAAACAGACGGTACCACGCAGACACAGACGGGTGTTACTGTAACACCCCGCAAATTCTCTAACTGTGAAATTTACAAATTAAAGTATAATTAATTTTAAATCAAAGAATTAAGGGAAACGGGATACGCCATTGCGTTCGTCTCGGAATTCTACTTGAGATAGAGTCTGAGTTTGCGTGAAACGGATATCGTATGAAGAAGTTATGGACGAACGAAGTTGGGCGAAAAACCGGAGAAGGGTCAGAATGCACTGGCGCACTTGGGAAGTGCGCCAGAACAAAAATGAACTGGCGCACCTGTGAAGTGCGCCAGTACATTTTTGACCTGGCGCACCTGCCAAGTGCGCCCAGGTCAAAAATGACCTGCTGGCTAGGTCTGGTCTAGCCCTGGCTGGCTAGGTCTGTGTTTGGCCGATTTTCAGAAGCTTGCTTTGTCATTAGGGCTAGGTGGCTGGCTCTAATTGGTCTCTCTTTCGAATGAATGGCTACGATCAATCCAAGCAACATCAATGGTCCTAATCAGTTCATAACCTCTATAAAAATGACCCTAGACTCAACCCTAATCTATTCATTCAAAAATAAAAACAAAGCCGTCATGTTGCTGAGGAACGACTAAGAGTAGCCGCCAATTGGAGAGAGAGGATTAGGAGGAAAATTCTAAAGCATAAAGCAACCTAAATCAAATCAATTCAACAAGGAATCGCGTCTCCAAATCCCTAAATTGGAGAATTCGCCACACCATTGTAAGTAGAGTATTATTTTGGTATGAACAAATAATTGTGTTGGTTTGTATACTTGAATTGTGGCGATAAAGTAATTCATATTTGTGCGTTACTATGATTCATATCGATTTGGAACGTTGTATACGTTTGGATATTCTCGAATTATGTTATTCAATTATGAAAAACTACATGCGGTAGTTTTATGCAAGTATACGTTTGGAATATTCGCAAATTATGTAATCCATGTTGAAGCTACATGTATGTAGTTGTTTAATTGAAACTCATTCAAGTTTGGGGTTTTGCTACTATGCCATCATGATGTATATTTTTGTACATAAATCATTTTGTACGTAATTGGAACAAATTTGGGTTATTATAGTTCATATGAAACTATGTTGAAATTTTGGCACCATAATCTATGTATTAAGCCATGCTTTTGTACTAGAAAACTTATTTGCAAACTTATGAATATGACTAGGCTATGATTGATATTTTGCATAATTAAAATTCATATTGTTAACAAGAATTATATGTTGACATATGTGGTACATAGCTAGGTTAGATTCAAAAATCCCTTTTGCAAGTCTAAAGTAAAAATCATGATTTCATGTTAGAAATATTTATGCCATGTGAATAGATTTAAAATCATGATTAGGTTGAATTATACTTTTGGGTTAGTAACAAAAGTAAACACCTTTGTAAGCATGTAGTAATCTTATGAACATGATTTGCTCATGTTTGACATTATGCCTGAATAAAAATATAGGTTTATGTTGTAGTTAAGCCTATGTGTCAATAGTGATATTCTTATCTCAACTACGAGTTTACATGCTTTGATTCATGTCACCTATGCTTTATGACCAAAGTATATGTTACCACTATGCAAGTACACCAGTTTCTATTTTGTAGTTCCAACGTTATGTTGCAAGTTCATGTGCTCACATTCCCTTTTTTGTGTATGAATCACGCTTTAAGCCTCCCCTTCTTCTCATGGCTAAGTTGGGCTTAAAAGCCTAAGCCCAACATATATTATGATAAACGAACGTATTAAACGGGGGAAAACAACGTTGGGTTAAATTAATTAATAAATGGAAATATAAAGTAGAAGGGCCCAAATTCAAGTATGGGTTGGGCCCATGATTGGTGTAACCTTTACACCATTAACTTAATAATGGGCCGCAAATATTTACATATAAGAAAATAAAGAAGAAAGACAAAATATGTAAATGTAGAACATACGAGGTGTTTAACCCGAGGTTGGATTGAGTTGTGATGTAAACCTGCCCGGAACCGCCCGACTGTCCAGTGGTCACAACAATACCTATCCAATGTGGGAGGTTAAACATGGAGCCCAATAAGGACCCGAGGTTAGACTGAGTTGTGGCGTAAGACTGCCCGGAACCAACCGGCAACAGGCAGCCACAACAATACCTGTCTAATGTGAGAGGTCAAGGCTTTAATAAGACAATTAAGGCTGAGTCAGGATTGTTAGGATTAAGTGAACTAAAGACTTAATCAAAAATGGAACATGCTAAACTAAACGGACTGGTGGGGGTTAGGTTAGGAAAACACTTAACCAACTTAGCATGTTGGCTAGAGATAGAAAACCTAGTAACGGGGGACCCTTTTCAGCAGTAACCCTAGAAGGTGTATCAGGATACCCTGAAACTAGGCAGGGTGGGGCACGATTACTGGGCTGATTGTAAGAGGTCAAATCGACGGCGGTGGTGTAGCAGTGTAGGTTCTAACGGGGTGCGGGCGTGCACACACTCCGGCGCAGAAAAATAAGGCACTGGACACCAGTAGCATACCTGTGCATTCTAGGATTGTGTCGGGCCGCCACCACGGGACTTGATACACCCCATGGTGGGACCAGCATAGGTAACTACAACATCGGGGGCCGTAAGACACATGTAACTATGCGAGTAGGAGCCGATCGTCATAGAATGGATCACATCACCCTGATTATGGGGTGCCAGTTGGGAACTAGTTTATATGGGTTCAGAGATTAACATGGGGTACGATAGTATATTCGACCCTAGACAACTTAACCAAGTTTATAGTGCTTGCCCGCTTCTTGTTTATACTTATCGCACCCAGTTCTTTATTCATAGACAGAATAGTACTAGACTTACTCAGGCTTTATGTCTGACTCTACTTTTCTTTCGTCTTCTTTTCTTCCGTTCCCCCCCCCCAAGGTCCACAGGGAGGGAACACAGCAGCTTGACCAACCTTAACATCCAGCTTGAAGAGGAGAAATGTATTGCTTGGACCTTTTCATTTTGAACTATGGCTTTGGACAACCACTATGGGGGCTTTTGCAGTTTATCTATGTTTTATTTATGCTTCTTTAATAATGTAATCAAGACAGATTATGAAGGAGTTATGTTATGTTTTTGGAAAAGATGTAAGACAATCCGGGTGATGTTTTGTAGCACGTATTTGCTTTTATAAAATAAAAGTTGTTGATTTTCCGCTGTTTACAAATATGTGTTCTTATATCTGTCTTGTATATCTGTGACTTATACTTATAAACCTCCACCAAAATTAGGGCATTCCCTTTGAGAGTGACCCTAACGGAGGTGGGGTGTTTCACTTGGTATCAGAGCCTAGGTTTACCAGATAAGATAAAAAGGTTTGAAAAATTATTTTCAAAAAGGAAATTTAAAGAAGCATTTTTAAAGAAAAAAAATATTATTTTTATTTTAAAAAGGCAAAGTCCACTCCCCAAAGCCATAGGTACTATCTCTTATCCTTCGTTTTGAATCTATCCTTTTTGTTTCAGCATGTCCGAAGATCTTGACTTGCCAGAAGGGGTGCCCATACCTGGTTGGTTTAGACGGTTCTTAGAAGCAAGAGCCACTCAGCCAGGTCCTACCATTCCTCCTCCCCCAGCTGCCGGAAATCATCCAGCTGCAGCGGCACCTTTTCCTCCACCTCCTCCTCGGGGAAACACGTTTGCTAAGATATGTAAAGATTTTAAAGCTATGGGAGGAAAGGATTTCCATGGAACTGAGTCCTTCGTGGCAGCTAGAAATTGGCTGAAAGAGACGGAGGACCTATTCATCATCTTTGAGGTAGAGGATAGACAAAAAGTACAATTGGCAGTATGGCTATTGAAGGGTGAGGCTTCCTACTGGTGGGAAGTCACTAATGCTGAAAGACCAGTGGAGACGTGGGAGGACTTTAGGGCAAGGTTTGAGACTAAATTTCTCTCAGATGCACAAAGAAGTTTGCAGTTGGAAAAATTCTTATTTCTTAAGCAAGGGGACAAGACAGTCAGAGAGTATGTGAATCAGTTCGATGAGCTGGCTAGGTTTGGGCTTGACCTAGTCAACACCCCGCACAAGAAGGCTCTCCGTTTCGTCAAAGGGTTGAATGAGCCATTACACAGTTTGGCCATGACCCATATACCCATGGGAGCCACGTATGAAAGATTGGTGCAAATGGCATTGCTGAATGAAGAGGATAAGGGCAAGAAGGAGACAAAGGCAGAAAGCTCTCAAGGGAAGAAAGAAGGTTTGCAGCCTAAGAAGACAGACTTTAAGAAAGGCGGGAAAGGCAACAAAGAGAAGAGGAAGTGTAATTTCTGTGGCAAAGTGGGGCACTTAGTAAAGGACTGCCGGAAAAAGAAGGCCAAGGAGAATGGTGGGTGCTTTTCTTGCGGTGAGACAGGCCACAGGGCTAAGGACTGCCCAAAGAAACGAGGACAGGGGCAGAGGGCTGGACCCACCCCAGGGGCACAGGTCCATGTGCTGGAAGCACCACCTCTGCAACAGCGAGGTATAAATACTTCTGTAGAAAGTGTTGTTTATCTTTATGATCACCCCGTTCGCACTTTATTTGATTCTGGCGCATCACACTCCTTTATCTCGTCTGCTTTAGTAGAATCTCTGCACCTAAAAACTAGTATGGTAGAGGACCCCTTAATTGTTTCAAACCCAATTGGGGGCCCAACTCATTTGTCTATGATCTGTGTGGGATTGAAAATTTATATTCTAAGCGTAGAATTTCTATGTAGTGCCTTTGTTTTGGGCTTTTCGGGGTATGGTTTGATTTTGGGTATGGATTGGCTATCCCGTAATGGGGCCATCCTTGATTGTGAGAAAAGGGTTGTTAGGCTCCTAACCCAGCTCGGTAATACTTTGGAAATTTCTTGTAATCCCTCGTATGCGGTTATGCTTAGTTATCTTGAATCGCTAGATGCCTCTGTTGAAAATTTACAATCAGTGAGAGTGGTCCGGGAATATCCGGATGTCTTCGAAGAGGTGAAGGGCTTGCCTCCGAAGCGGGAAATAGACTTCCGCATATATCTTGTAGAAAATGCAAAGCCCGTTGCGTTGCCCGTTAGACACATGGCTCCACGAGAAAGGAAAGAGCTCAGTAAACAGATTAAAGAGCTTCTAGAAAAGGGGTTCATTAGGAGGAGCATTTCAGAATGGGGCGCTCCAGTGGTGTTCGCTACAAAGGCGGATGGTTCACTCCGTCTATGTGTTGACTATAGGGAGCTCAACAAGCTAACGAAAAAGAATAGGCACCCGCTCCCTAGAATTGACGATTTATTTGATCAGCTTGTAGGAGCGTCTGTTTTCTCCCAACTCGATTTAGCAACCGGTTTTCATCAGCTAAGGGTGGCTGAGGATAGCATCGATAAAACGGCATTCAGAACCCCAGACGGCTTCTTTGAATGGCTTGTCATGCCTTTCGGCTTGACAAATGCACCTGCTTACTTCGTGGACCTGATGAGTAGGGTATTTAGAGATTTCCTCAACAAAGATGGATGGAGTTTCTTGCCTCGTACGATTTCGAAATCTCCTACACTCTGGGCAAAGGCAACGTAGTAGCAGACGCGTTGAGCCGAAAGAAATTGACCCTAAGCCCGTTGTTTGTTGAAAGACAAAGCCTAGAGTTTATAGCCAGTTTCGACTTTAGGCCCTCCTCCAATTTCGTACCAGGCTTGCTAGCATCTCTCGAAGTGCGCCCAACTTTAATGGATTCAGTAGGGACAGCACAACGCGAAGACCCTCAGCTTGTGGAAATAATTGATAGGCTAATTAGGGGTGAGACTTCAAGTCACCTCAACAGATACTCCATCGACGATAAGGGATTGCTAAGGAGAGACGGAAGACTATGCGTCCCACAGACAAAAGATTTAATAAAGAAGGTTCTCGAGGAAGCACATCACTCCAAGATGACGATACACCCAGGCGGAGATAAAATGTACAAAGACATAAAAAGGACTTTCTTCTGGAACGGCATGAAAAAGGACGTGGCAGAGTTCGTTTCTAAGTGTACGGTGTGCCAACAGGTTAAGGCGGAACAGAAAAAGCCTGGCGGACTGCTACATCCCCTAGAGGTCCTGCAGTGGAAGTGGGATAGCATCTCAATGGACTTCATCGATGGGCTGCCTAGGTCTAGGAGAGGCAACACTAGCATTTGGGTAATAGTGGATAGGCTTACTAAAAGCGCCCACTTTTTACCAGTCAAAAGTAAAAGAACTGCCTCATCCCTAGCATCACTTTACCTCAAGGAAATCGTTCGACTCCATGGAATACCATCTAGCATTGTTAGTGACCGAGACCCCATCTTCACCAGTGAGTTTTGGCGGAGTCTGCAAGAAGCAGTAGGAACGCAGTTATGCTTGAGCACAGCCTATCATCCCCAAACCGACGGCCAAACAGAGAGAGTGAACAGAGTTTTGGAAGACCTTTTAAGGCTATGCGTCCTCGACTTCGGAGGGACATGGGAAGACCACCTTCCTTTGGTGGAATTTGCCTACAACAACAGCTATCAAGCAACCATCGGAATGGCGCCCTTCGAAGCTTTATATGGAAGACCGTGCCGGTCGCCCACTTGTTGGTGGGAGTCTACTGATAAGCTCATACTTGGACCAGATATGATCCGAGAGACTTCAGAGAAAGTAGACTTAATACGAAGAAGGATGAAGACGGCCCAAGACAGACAAAAGTCCTACGCCGACAAGAGAAGGACCGACCTTGAATTTGAGGTTGGAGACAGAGTTTTTCTCAAGGTATCACCACTAAGAAACGTTGTTCGTTTTGGAACCACAGGAAAACTGGCACCAAGGTTCGTAGGGCCATTCCCTATCATCGAGAAAATTGGGAAAATGGCCTATAGATTAGAGCTACCCGAGAAGTTGGCTGGAGTCCACAACGTTTTTCACGTTTCACATCTCCGAAAATGTCTACATGAGTCTGCTGAAGTGGTAGAGCCAAATATCCTCGAAGAGGCCGAAGTGGAGCGCGAAGCAACCATAAGAAAAGTTCCAACCCGCATATTAGGAACGGAAGTGAAGAAGCTACGCAACCGTGAAGTCAAGCTCGTCAAAGTTCAGTGGAGCGACGCCGAGGGAGACGCGACTTGGGAAACTGAAGCTAGAATCCGTACAGCCTACCCTTTTCTGTTCGAGGGTACATCCTTGATCTTTCCTTTTCCTTAAGTTGCGCTTTTATCTATCTTTTTAGGTATATTTCCTCGACCTTATCTTATAGGTAGAAACCCTTTGGATGGAAACATGTAGTTGAAACATGTTATGGATGATGGTTGCAAGTGGTTGCAAGTGATTGCTAGTGGTTGCTCGTGGTTGCATATACACACACAATCTAGGTTTTAGATCGGCTCAGTCATTTCATATTGCATATGCATATATGTTTGCATTCGTATATGGTTGAACTTTAATGTGTTGTCATGTGGATGTTGCATTTGTATTGAATGATTGTGCACTCATGTAGAATCATGAATAGGAAAATTTGCATACATAATGGATTCATGGCACTTACATAATTCGCATTAAGGAGGCCAACTGAATCAGTAGACCGCCTGATTTTGCATTAGATAAGTACATGTACACACACACTTCGCATATGATCATGAAGCATTAGAAGTCTTTTAAGGACAATGGATGCTCGTGTTTGATGGATGAGTAGATGGATGATTGGATGTTAGGATATACATTCCTCCTAGCTTGAAGATTTCGGGGACGAAATCCTTTTAAGTGGGGGAGAATGTAACACCCCGCAAATTCTCTAACTGTGAAATTTACAAATTAAAGTATAATTAATTTTAAATCAAAGAATTAAGGGAAACGGGATATGCCATTGCGTTCGTCTCGGAATTCTACTTGAGATAGAGTCTGAGTTTGCGTGAAACGGATATCGTATGAAGAAGTTATGGACGAACGAAGTTGGGCGAAAAACCGGAGAAGGGTCAGAATGCACTGGCGCACTTGGGAAGTGCGCCAGAACAAAAATGAACTGGCGCACCTGTGAAGTGCGCCAGTACATTTTTGACCTGGCGCACCTGCCAAGTGCGCCCAGGTCAAAAATGACCTGCTGGCTAGGTCTGGTCTAGCCCTGGCTGGCCAGGTCTGTGTTTGGCCGATTTTCAGAAGCTTGCTTTGTCATTAGGGCTAGGTGGCTGGCTCTAATTGGTCTCTCTTTCGAATGAATGGCTACGATCAATCCAAGCAACATCAATGGTCCTAATCAGTTCATAACCTCTATAAAAATGACCCTAGACTCAACCCTAATCTATTCATTCAAAAATAAAAACAAAGCCGTCATGTTGCTGAGGAACGACTAAGAGTAGCCGCCAATTGGAGAGAGAGGATTAGGAGGAAAATTCTAAAGCATAAAGCAACCTAAATCAAATCAATTCAACAAGGAATCGCGTCTCCAAATCCCTAAATTGGAGAATTCGCCACACCATTGTAAGTAGAGTATTATTTTGGTATGAACAAATAATTGTGTTGGTTTGTATACTTGAATTGTGGCGATAAAGTAATTCATATTTGTGCGTTACTATGATTCATATCGATTTGGAACGTTGTATACGTTTGGATATTCTCGAATTATGTTATTCAATTATGAAAAACTACATGCGGTAGTTTTATGCAAGTATACGTTTGGAATATTCGCAAATTATGTAATCCATGTTGAAGCTACATGTATGTAGTTGTTTAATTGAAACTCATTCAAGTTTGGGGTTTTGCTACTATGCCATCATGATGTATATTTTTGTATATAAATCATTTTGTACGTAATTGGAACAAATTTGGGTTATTATAGTTCATATGAAACTATGTTGAAATTTTGGCACCATAATCTATGTATTAAGCCATGCTTTTGTACTAGAAAACTTATTTGCAAACTTATGAATATGACTAGGCTATGATTGATATTTTGCATAATTAAAATTCATATTGTTAACAAGAATTATATGATGACATATGTGGTACATAGCTAGGTTAGATTCAAAAATCCCTTTTGCAAGTCTAAAGTAAAAATCATGATTTCATGTTAGAAATATTTATGCCATGTGAATAGATTTAAAATCATGATTAGGTTGAATTATACTTTTGGGTTAGTAACAAAAGTAAACACCTTTGTAAGCATGTAGTAATCTTATGAACATGATTTGCTCATGTTTGACATTATGCCTGAATAAAAATATAGGTTTATGTTGTAGTTAAGCCTATGTGTCAATAGTGATATTCTTATCTCAACTACGAGTTTACATGCTTTGATTCATGTCACCTATGCTTTATGACCAAAGTATATGTTACCACTATGCAAGTACACCAGTTTCTATTTTGTAGTTCCAACGTTATGTTGCAAGTTCATGCGCTCACATTCCCCTTTTTGTGTATGAATCACGCTTTAAGCCTCCCCTTCTTCTCATGGCTAAGTTGGGCTTAAAAGCCTAAGCCCAACATATATTATGATAAACGAACGTATTAAACGGGGGAAAACAACGTTGGGTTAAATTAATTAATAAATGGAAATATAAAGTAGAAGGGCCCAAATTCAAGTATGGGTTGGGCCCATGATTGGTGTAACCTTTACACCATTAACTTAATAATGGGCCGCAAATATTTACATATAAGAAAATAAAGAAGAAAGACAAAATATGTAAATGTAGAACATACGAGGTGTTTAACCCGAGGTTGGATTGAGTTGTGATGTAAACCTGCCCGGAACCGCCCGGCTGTCCAGTGGTCACAACAATACCTATCCAATGTGGGAGGTTAAACATGGAGCCCAATAAGGACCCGAGGTTAGACTGAGTTGTGGCGTAAGACTGCCCGGAACCAACCGGCAACAGGCAGCCACAACAATACCTGTCTAATGTGAGAGGTCAAGGCTTTAATAAGACAATTAAGGCTGAGTCAGGATTGTTAGGATTAAGTGAACTAAAGACTTAATCAAAAATGGAACATGCTAAACTAAACGGACTGGTGGGGGTTAGGTTAGGAAAACACTTAACCAACTTAGCATGTTGGCTAGAGATAGAAAACCTAGTAACGGGGGACCCTTTTCAGCAGTAACCCTAGAAGGTGTATCAGGATACCCTGAAACTAGGCAGGGTGGGGCACGATTACTGGGCTGATTGTAAGAGGTCAAATCGACGGCGGTGGTGTAGCAGTGTAGGTTCTAACGGGGTGCGGGCGTGCACACACTCCGGCGCAGAAAAATAAGGCACTGGACACCAGTAGCATACCTGTGCATTCTAGGATTGTGTCGGGCCGCCACCACGGGACTTGATACACCCCATGGTGGGACCAGCATAGGTAACTACAACATCGGGGGCCGTAAGACACATGTAACTATGCGAGTAGGAGCCGATCGTCATAGAATGGATCACATCACCCTGATTATGGGGTGCCAGTTGGGAACTAGTTTATATGGGTTCAGAGATTAACATGGGGTACGATAGTATATTCGACCCTAGACAACTTAACCAAGTTTATAGTGCTTGCCCGCTTCTTGTTTATACTTATCGCACCCAGTTCTTTATTCATAGACAAAATAGTACTAGACTTACTCAGGCTTTATGTCTGACTCTACTTTTCTTTCGTCTTTTTTTCTTCCGTTCCCCCCCCCCCCCCGGTCCATAGGGAGGGAACACAGCAGCTTGACCAACCTTAACATCCAGCTTGAAGAGGAGAAATGTATTGCTTGGACCTTTTCATTTTGAACTATGGCTTTGGACAACCACTATGGGGGCTTTTGCAGTTTATCTATGTTTTATTTATGCTTCTTTAATAATGTAATCAAGACAGATTATGAAGGAGTTATGTTATGTTTTTGGAAAAGATGTAAGACAATCATGGTGATGTTTTGTAGCACGTATTTGCTTTTATAAAATAAAAGTTGTTGATTTTCCGCTGTTTACAAATATGTGTTCTTATATCTGTCTTGTATATCTATGACTTATACTTATAAACCTCCACCAAAATTAGGGCATTCCCTTTGAGAGTGACCCTAACGGAGGTGGGGTGTTTCAGTTACCACCCAACAAAACAGACGGTACCAACAGAATCAGGCAGAGCTAAGTGTGCCCTAAATCCTACCCAAGCGATCGGCTCCCTAATACATAAACACCCTGTGTCGGCCCCACGATAGGGTGTATCACTCCCTAAAGTGGTAACCAATTGGCACAGGCATATTTACAGATGTCACGGCGTCTTACATCCTCAGAGGCAGACCGGGATCCATGCACGCACATGACCCGGTTGGAACGCACCATCAACACCCATCGCCATTATCAGAATGAACCACTTATAATTAGTTCGGTAAGCGTGCCCGGACCCTACCTACCGTTGGGTCAAAGTTTTGATACCAGAAAGGGTTACTGACTAATATGGGTCTCAAACAACAGATGACACAAGTATTCCCCCTTGTGTCCCCAGACTATCAGATTCAGATTAACTTATTAACAGAGTTCAGACATACAAAGTTCAGACAATCAGTTTTCAAACTAACGGATCAGATAACAGATTTACAAACTTGCCTAACTTGGTGTGGGTCCTACAAATCCGCAAAACAGGTTCGTTTAATTTATCAATCAAGTTAGTTTATCCAGACCAGGTATCAAATCGGTTCTCAGCCTTATCAAATTACTGAGTTGGATTGGTTAAGTATAGTTCAACTTAACCCCGTTAAATTACCGAGTTCAGATTGGTTAAGTGTAGATTAACTTAACCCTAACCACTAGTCGTATTTTACGGTTAAGTGTCATTAAGAAATCTGTAACACCCCGCGAATTCTATAACTGTGAAATTCACAAATTAAAGTATAATTAATTTGAAATCAAAGAACTAAGGGAAACGGGATACGCCATTGCGTTCGTCTCGGAAAAATACGCGAAATAGAGTCCGAGTTTTCGAAAAACGGAGTCCGTATAAAGAAGATATGGCCTTCGGAAGTTTCTGAATTAAGTTTAAAATTCCAAAATGGGGCCCAATGGGCCAGGGTGGAAAAACACCCGCCTAACGCACCCAGGTCGACTGGGCTGTCGACCTGGCCTAACCAGGTCGATAGGGCTGTCGACAGGGCTGTCGACCTGGTCCAGAGCCAGGTCGAACCCAGTCCAACCTGGCTGGCCTATTTTATGTTGGTCGATTTTCTATGGTCTGCTTTGTCATTAGGGCTAGGTGGCAAGCTCTAATTGGTCTCTCCTTAGGATGAATGGCTACGATCAATCCAAGCAACATCAATGGCCCTAATCAGTTCATTACCTCTATAAAAACAACCCTAGACTAACCCTAATCTATTCATTCAAAAATAAGAACAAAGCCGCCATGTTGCTGAGGAACGACTAGGGGTAGCCACCAAATTGGAGAGAGGATTAGGAGGCAAATTCTAAAGCATAAAGCAACTCAATCAAATCAAATCAAATCGCATCTTCAAATCCCTAAATTCGAGAATTCGCCACACCATTGTAAGTAGAGTATTACTTTGGTATGAACAAATAACTGTGTTAGTTTGTATACTTGATTGTGGTGATAAATAATTCATAATTTGTGCGTTACTATGATTATTATTGATTTGAAATATTGTATACGTTTGGATATTCTTGAATTATGTTATTCATTATAAAGAACTACATGTGGTAGTTCTATGCAAGTCTACGTTTGGAATATTCGCAAATTATGCAATCCATGTTGAAGTTACATGTATGTAGTTGATTGAAATTCATGCAAGTTTGGAGCTTTGCTATTATGCCATCATAATGTGTATTTTTATACAAACATCATTTTTGAAGTAATTGGAATAAGTTTGGAATTATGTTGAAAATTTGGCATCATGTATTAAGCCATGCTTTTGTACTGGAAAAACCTATTTGCAAACTTATGAATATGACTAGGCTATGATTGATATGTTGCATAATTGAAATCCATGATTATATTGTTTACAAGAATTATATGATGACATATGTGGTACATAGCTAGGTTAGATTCAAAAATCCCTTTTTGCAAGTTTGCATGACTAAAGTAAAAATCATGATTTCATGTTAGAAATATTTATGCCATGGTTATGTGAACAAATTTAACTATACTTTTGTATTAGTCACAAAAGTAGACACCTTTGTAAACATGTAGTAGTCTTATGAACATGCTTTGCTTATGTTTGACATTATGCCTGAATAAAAATATAGGTTTATGTTGTAGTTAAAGCCTATGTGTCGATAGTGATGTTCTTAACTTAACTACAAGTTTACATGGTTTGATTCATGTCACTTATGCTTTATGACCAAAGTATATGTTACCACTATGCAAGTACACCAGTTTCTATTTTGTATTTCCAACGTCATATTGCAAGTTCATGCGCTCACCTTCCCCTTTTTGTGTATGTAATCTCGCTTTAAGCCTCCCCTTTTCGCATGGCTAAGTTGGGCTTAAAAAGGCTAAGCCCAACATATACATAATAAACGGACGTGTTAAACGGGGGAAAATAACGTTGGGTTAAAATTACTAATGAATGAAAATATAAAATAGAAGGGCCCAAATTCAAGTATGGGTTGGGACCATGATTGGTGTAACCTTTACACCATTAACTTAATAATGGGCCGCAAATATTTACATATAAGAAAATAAAGAAGAAAGACAAAAATATGTAAATGTAGAACATACGATGTGTTTAACCCGAGGTTGGATTGAGTTGTGATGTAAACCTGCCCGGAACCGCCCGGCTGTCCAGTAGTCACAACAATACCTATCCAATGTGGGAGGTTAAACATGGAGCCCAATAAGGACCCGAGGTTAGACTGAGTTGTGGCGTAAGACTGCCCGGAACCAACCGGCAACAGGCAGCCACAACAATACCTGTCTAATGTGAGAGGTCAGGGCCTTAATAAGACAATTAAGGCTGATTCAGGATTGTTAGGATTAAGTGAACTAAAGACTTAATCAAAATAGAACATGCTAAACTAAACGGACTGGTGGGGGTTAGGTTAGAAAACACTTAACCAACTTAGCATGTTGGCTAGAGATAGAAAACCTAGTAACGGGGGACCCTTTTCAGCAGTAACCCTAGAAGGTGTATCAGGATACCCTGAAACTAGGCAGGGTGGGGCACGATTACTGGGCTGATTGTAAGAGGTCAAATCGACGGCGGTGGTGTAGCAGTGTAGGTTCTAACGGGGTGCGGGCGTGCACACACTCCGGCGCAGAAAAATAAGGCACTGGACACCAGTAGCATACCTGTGCACTCTAGGATTGTGTCGGGCCGCCACCATGGGACTTGATACACCCCATGGCGGGACCAGCATAGGTAACTACATCATCGGGGGCCGTAAGACACATGTAACTATGCGAGTAGGAGCCGATCATCATAGAATGGATCACATCACCCTGATTTATGGGGTGCCAGTTGGAAACTAGTTTATATGGGTTCAGAGATTAACATGGGGTACGATAGTATATTCGACCCTAGACAACTTAACCAAGTTATAGTGCTTTCCCACTTCTTGTTTATACTTATCATGCCCAGTTCTTTATTCATAGACAAAATAGTACTAGACTTACTCAGGCTTTATGTCTGACTCTACTTTTCTTTCGTCTTCTTTTCTTCCGTCCCCCCCCCCCCCAGGTCCACGGGGAGGGAACACTGCAGCTTGATCAGCCTTAACATCCAGCTTGAAGAAGAGAAATGTATTGCTTGGACCTTTTCGTTTGAAACTATGGCTTTGGACAAACTCTATGGGGCTTTTGCAGTTTATCTATGTTTTATTTATGCTTCTTTAAAAGATGTAATCAAGACAGATTATGAAAGTGTTATGTTATGTTTTTGGGAAAAGATGTAAGACAATTATGGTGATATTGTTGTAGCACGTATTTGCTTTTATGAAATAAAAGTTTGCTGTTTTTTTTTTTCCGCTGTTTACAAATATGTGTTCTTATATCTGTCTTGTATATCTGTGACTTATACTTATAAACCTCCACCAAAATTAGGGCATTCCCTTTGAGAGTGACCCTAACGGAGGTGGGGTGTTTCAAAATCAAGCCCGGTTTCACTTAACCTACCCATTCATGTCAAATTGGTTAAGTGTCATAAATCAAATTTACTTAACCTTATCATGTAACATTAATTAATTTAATGCACCTTAACCTCTCACATTAGACCTCGTTGTGGTCACTAGTTAAGCCGAGCGGGTCCGGGTAGCTTTACACCACAACTTGGTCTAACCTCGGGTTCAAGGTACAACATGGCCAACTTCTCACATTGGGTCCTATTGTTTGTAGCAACTAGTTAAGCCGGTCGGTTCCGGGTAGGTTTACGCTACAAACTCAACCCAACCTCGAGTTGGTCACACTTATCTTTTCTAAGTGTTATGTCCATCATGTTTCCAAAACATGTTACAAGTTTTCAAGCATTTGGGTAGACCTAACTTAATAGGTAAATTTCCAAAGGGTAGACCTAACTTAATAGGTAAATTCCCAACCTTATGTTTTTACGTCTTTTAAGTTTACTCAACCCCAAACGCAATCCCATCGCTTACATATTGCAATAGCGCATAAAGGATAGAAAGAGGGAACTTGGCATAATCATGACATAAAGGTGTTGAAGCCACAAGTTCAACATGGTGGCATATGAAGTGTATATGTGTTCATATACTTGCATATTACCTTTTATGCCTCAAAAGCATGCATAAAACCAAACTTAGCATATTGGTGATACATGGTGATAAATGACATGTAGAAATGGCCATAAGTTCGCATTTAGCCTCACATGCAAGTTATCATAAGAGATATGATAACTTACATGTTGCCAAAATGCAACCTTTAGCATAAAGCTTGAAGCTTTAAGCTCATAAACCCAAGATAAGCTTGCATAACATGATAACATGAACAAAAGGATCAACCCAAACTTGCATAACATAACTTGCATATCATATGACAAACTTGCATATCAAACTTGCATAACATAACTTGATGAACTTGCATAACACATCATAGTAAACTTGCATAACACATCATAGTAAACTTGCATAACACATCATAGTAAACTTGCATAACACATCATAGTAAACTTGCATATCATAATGATCAAACACAACTTGCATCATTCATTAACTTTAGAGTTTAAGTATGAAAGTAGAAAAGGGCTTACAATGCTTATGAAGACACAAAAATATGACAAAGCCCTTATGCAATCATAAAACCCAAATATGAAGCTCCAAATCAATAAAAACCCTTGCTTTATGATGTAAAGATTGTAACTTGACTTGAATGCAAGCTAATAATGCTCATTTAAACTTGAAATCACTAGAATGAACATGAATCTCTCATAGGAATAAGCTTAGAGATTTTTAAGAGAGAGTGGAGACCATGAGAGGAATAATTTTGCCATAGTTTAGTTGCATGAATGAATATTAATGATTTAGGGGTAGGTTAGGGGCTTATTTATAGAGATTAGGATTAGTTTTAGACCCTTAGATTAACCCTAGGTTAGTTTAGGTCCGTCAGATTTCGTCCCAAGCCCTCCAACCCAGCCCAAAACTCAACCAGGTGCACCCAGGCCAGAATCAGCCGACAGGGCAAGTCGACAGGCAAGTCGACAGCCCTGTCGACAGCCAAGTCGACTTGGCTGGGCGGGAGTTTTCCCGCCTGGCCCCATTTCTGCATGTTTCGAAATTCAAATTTCCCGAAAACTTCTTTGGGCCTTAACCGGGTCATACAGACTCCGATTTACAAAATTTCGGACTCTATTTCGCGTATTTTTCCGAGACGAACGCAATGGCATAGCCCGTTTCCCTTGATTCAGATTTATAAATTAAATTCTGCCTCGATTTACGTTATACCAGGTTATTAGAAACACGGTTTGTTACATTCTCCCCTCCTTAAAGGATTTCGTCCTCGAAATCTTCAAGTTAGGAAGAACGCATCCTACCATCCATCATCCATCTACTCAAATCATCATTCACGAGCAATCATTGTCCTTAAAGATTCTAATGCGGTATGAACATATGCAAAAGGTGTGTGTATATGTTCTTATCTAATGCAAAGATCCTCAATGCAAAGTATGTTAGTGAAATGAATCCATTATGTATGTAAATAGTCTTAATCATATAATACTATATGTGTGCACAAACATTCATCCATATGCAACATCCATGTGCCGAATTAACCATCTTGCAACCATAAGAATTGAAAATGTACACACGTCCATATGCAATATGAGAGTGTATTTCAAGCCGATCTAGTGCCTAGTGTGTGTTTATGCATCCACGAGCAACCACTTGCATCCACTTGCAACCATCAAACATAACATGTCTCAAACACATGTTTACATCCACAGAATTCCTATCTCAACAAGATACAGTCGAGTGATGGAAGCGAGTATAGATAAAACAAAAACTTGGTACATATACTTACAAACTACTAGTACAGATCAGATTTTTCCCAAATGATTCTTAGGAAACTAAGCATGGTAGAAACCCAGAATGTATTCGTCATAGTCACCCTCATGCCCAACACAGATACTCTCAAACCCCAATTTATCACAAACAGATGAGTTATAACTCTTAGGGAGTTTGAGACTATTACCAGATCAGAAGCAAGACTAGCATTAAAGTACCGAGTTTCCATTACAGAATCAAAATACCAGAAAAAGAGTTTCAAACTGAAAATCAGACAAGGAAAATTAAACATCCTACAGACAAATTATTCTAGCCCTAATTTATTCACTCGCCATGCGAGTATTCACCGTTCCTTCCGATGTAGTCCCTTTCTTCTTCGGGCAGTCCCTAGTGAAGTGTCCCATCTCTCCACAGTTAAAGCAAGTGCCCTTCCTCTTTCTGCAATCCTTGTTTAGATGAGTTGAGCTTCCACAAGTAAAGCACTTCTTTTCCTTCTTATCTTCAGACTTCTCCTCCTTCTTTTGCATTTCCTTTTTGGGCCCCGTTTTCTTGTTTTGAGACTCATTCACCTTGACCTCCTTCTTTGCACTCTTGTTCTCTTCATTGAGTAGGGCCATATCTACCAAACTCTCAAACGTGGCCCCCATGGGCACATGAGACATAGCTAACTCCTATAACGGCTCATTCAATCCTCTAGCAAAACGAAGAGCCTTCTTCTGAGTAGTACTCACCATATCCAAGCCAAAACGAGCTAACTGATTGAACTTGTTCACATATTCTTTGACAGACATGTCTCCTTGCTTCAAAGCAATAAACCTCTCCATTTGCAAATTCTCTTCAGCAGAAGACAAAAACTTAAGCCCGAATCTTGTCCTGAAATCGGCCCAAGTCTCAACGGGCCTAGTCGCGGTGGTGATCTCCCACCAATAAGCGGCTTCATCCTTCATAAGCCAAACTGCCAACAAGATCTTTCTCTGATCATCTAATCCAAAGATAGCGAATAAATCCTCGGTCTCTTTCAACCAATTCCGGGTCTCTACAAAAGTCTCGGTACCTAGAAAGTTCTTGCCACCCATTGCTTTGAAGTCCTTGCAAATCTTCGTGAACTCTACTGGAGGGTATTGAGGGGGAGGAGGAGGAGGAACCTCAGCGACAGGAGGAGGAGGAACATTAACCACCGGAAGAGGAGTAACATTTGCGGGGCCGGCTTCGGTCGCCCTAGCCTCCATAAGTCTCCTATACCAAACAGGAACTTGCACTCCCTCTGGGATAACAAAGTTATCTGTCATATTGAAACGAAGGAAAAGATAGATTCAAAACGAGGAAACTAAGAATAGATCACTAAGGATTGTGCTAATGGCTTTTTGGGGAATAGCCTTTTAAAATAAACTAGACTTTTCTTTGGAAAATACTTTATACTTGGTTTTGAAAATAGTTTTCCAAAAGTTTTCTAAAATCCTTTTTGTTCCTTCTCGTAAACCATATGCTCTGATACCAAATGTAACACCCCACCTCCGCCAGGGTGACTCTTGCAAGCACTCTGACTTTGGAGGGGTGTTTGAATCAGGTAAACATGCATAATGATATATCAAGGCAGAACAAGAACATATATATATATATATATATATATATATATATGTAAACAGAGTAAATAAGATAAGTAAAACAGCGGAAGATTTCAAACTATTTCAAAAACAAGTCTGGTACAACATAATGTCAACTTTCCAAATACACAAGTCTAGATAAAAACAACATCACCGGAAAACTGAAATACATAAGTACTATCCCCAAAATAAGTGATAACCATAGCTAGCTTCATGTCAAGACCGTACATGAGCTAAAATCCCACAAGCAAGCGATCAGAAAGCCAAGCTAAGCTCCAATATTCCCACCCTGAGAACCTGGGGGGGGGGGAACAGAAGAAAAGAGGCGAAAGAAAACAGGTCAGTCAAAAAGACTGAGTAAGCCCTACTACAATCAATGTAAACTGATAAAGTTAACTGGCATGAGAAGCAGGGATGAACATAAGGATAATTACATACTAGCATGGTGAATATCTAACAGATAGTTCAAAGGGGTCATCACATAATCAAGGTGAAGTAGCCTAAACTTGGCCCAATATCAGGTGTTGGCCTAAGTCAAGATCCAACTTCTTAGTACCAATACTAGTATAACAGGATTAGGTGTTACCCTAATGTCTACGTCGAAACAGGACGGAACAGAATGGTCCATAGATAAAGTTCGGGAAAAATGGGCTTTTACCACCCTAACAGAACAGAGTACAGAAACGGAATACTACAATTAGGTGTACACTAGTAGTGGGCCTAACAAAACAGACGGTACCACGCAGACACAGACGGGTGTTACCACCCAACAAAACAGACGGTACCAACAGAATCAGACAGAGTTAAGTGTGCCCTAAATCCTACCTAAGCGATCGGCTCCCTAATACATAAACACCCTGTGTCGGCCCCACGATAGGGTGTATCACTCCCTAAAGTGGTAACCAATTGGCACAGGCATATTTACAGATGTCACGGCGTCTTACATCCTCAGAGGCAGACCGGGATCCATTCACGCACATGACCCGGTTGGAACGCACCATCAACACCCATCGCCATTATCAGAATGAACCACTTATAATTAGTTCAGTAAGCGTGCCCGGACTCTACCTACTGTTGGGTCAAAGTTTTGATACCAGAAAGGGTTACTGACTAATATGGGTCCCAAACAACAGATGACACAAGTATTCCCCCTTGTGTCCCCAGACTATCAGATTCAGATTAACTTATTAACAGAGTTCAGACATACAAAGTTCAGACAATCAGTTTTCAGACTAACGGATCAGATAACAGATTTACAAACTTGCCTAACTTGGTGTGGGTCCTACAGATCCGCAAAACAGGTTCGTTTAATTTATCAATCAAGTTAGTTTATCCAGACCAGGTATCAAATCGGTTCTCAGCCTTATCAAATTACTGAGTTGGATTGGTTAAGTATAGTTCAACTTAACCCCGTTAAATTACCGAGTTCAGATTGGTTAAGTGTAGATTAACTTAACCCTAACCACTAGTTGTATTTTACGGTTAAGTGTCATTAAGAAATCAAGCCCGGTTTCACTTAACCTACCCATTCATGTCAAATTGGTTAAGTGTCATAAATCAAATTTACTTAACCTTATCATGTAACATTTATTAATTTAATGCACCTTAACCTCTCACATTCGACCTCGTTGTGGTCACTAGTTAAGCCGGGCGGGTCCGGGTAGCTTTACACCACAACTTGGTCTAACCTCGGGTTCAAGGTACAACATGGCCAACTTCTCACATTGGGTCCTATTGTTTGTAGCAACTAGTTAAGCCGGTCGGTTCCGGGTAGGTTTATGCTACAAACTCAACCCAACCTCGAGTTGGTCACACTTATCTTTTCTAAGTGTCATGTCCATCATGTTTCCAAAACATGTTACAAGTTTTCAAGCATTTGGGTAGACCTAACTTAATAGGTAAATTCCCAAAGGGTAGACCTAACTTAATAGGTAAATTCCCAAGCTTATGTTTTTACGTCTTTTAAGTTTACTCAACCCCAAACGCAATCCCATCGCTTACATATCGCAATAGCGCATAAAGGATAGAAAGAGGGAACTTGGCATAATCATGACATAAAGGTGTTGAAGCCACAAGTTCAACATGGTGGCATATGAAGTGTACATGTGTTCATATACTTGCATATTACCTTTTTAGGCCTCAAAAGCATGCATAAAACCAAACTTAGCATATTGGTGATACATGGTGATAAATGACATGTAGAAATGGCCATAAGTTCGCATTTAGCCTCACATGCAAGTTATCATAAGAGATATGATAACTTACATGTTGCCAAAATGCAACCTTTAGCATAAAGCTTGAAGCTTTAAGCTCATAAACCCAAGATAAGCTTGCATAACATGATAACATGAACAAAAGGATCAACCCAAACTTGCATAACATAACTTGCATATCATATGACAAACTTGCATAACATAACTTGATGAACTTGCATAACACATCATAGTAAACTTGCATAACACATCATAGTAAACTTGCATAACACATCATAGTAAACTTGCATATCATAATGATCAAACACAACTTGCATCATTCATTAACTTTAGAGTTTAAGTATGAAAGTAGAAAAGGGCTTACAATGCTTATGAAGACACAAAAATATGACAAAGCCCTTATGCAATCATAAAACCCAAATATGAAGCTCCAAATCAATAAAAACCCTTGCTTTATGATGTAAAGATTGTAACTTGACTTGAATGCAAGTTATAATGCTCATTTAAACTTGAAATCACTAGAATGAACATGAATCTCTCATAGGAATAAGCTTAGAGATTTTTAAGAGAGAGTGGAGGCCATGAGAGGAATAATTTTGCCATAGTTTAGTTGCATGAATGAATATTAATGATTTAGGGGTAGGTTAGGGGCTTATTTATAGAGATTAGGATTAGTTTTAGACCCTTAGATTAACCCTAGGTTAGTTTAGGTCCGTCAGATTTCGTCCCAAGCCCTCCAACCCAGCCCAAAACTCAACCAGGTGCACCCAGGCCAGAATCAGCCGATAGGGCAAGTCGACAGCCCTGTCGACTGCCATGTCGACAAGCATGTCGACAGGCAAGTCGACAGCCCTGTCGACAGCCAAGTCGACTTGGCTGGGCGGGAGTTTTCCCGCCTGGCCCCATTTCTGCATGTTTCGAAATTCAAATTTCCCGAAAACTTCTTTGGGCCTTAACCGGGTCATACGGACTCCGATTTACAAAATTTCGGACTCTATTTCGCGTATTTTTCCGAGACGAACGCAATGGCATAGCCCGTTTCCCTTGATTCAGATTTATAAATTAAATTCTGCCTCGATTTACGTTATACCAGGTTATTAGAAATACGGGTTGTTACACCATTATCAAGAACTTGGTTCTATGAATTTCTGGTGCCAACCAATACCAAACTTCTCCTGCTTAGCCTCCATAAATCAGCATGATGATGTCGTAACCGAGGAAGCCAAATCGCAAAACAATATAGAGTTAGACCATGGCCATCGTCAATCGTTGAAGATCGCAACATCCAACCTCATGGCTATGATCTGACAGATCATGAGAGAGTCATAAAGGAAAACTAACAACGATTGGGAAAACAGTTCAAGGCAAAACCCTTTCATTAGTGATGTTGTTAAAGAGAATGGAAAAGGCGACTTAATATGCTAACCATCCCTACATATTCATGAAAAATCGATCCTCGATAATTCCTAAATAAACATGAATGATATATGGTTTTAGCTCGCATCACCGGCGCAATGAAGTGAATGCGCTTCTCGGTATTCCTTGAACGAACAGCCTTGTTATGGTTCTCTCGACTTCCATTTAGAACCATATCTCCTTTCTATTAGCTTACTAGAAAGCTAGTGGAATAGTTCTGCATGCACACCACCAGGCTGAAGGATATCATGTCTTCCAACATCTTCCAAAGAGTTAGAGAACCTTTGATAAACTTTTTGAAATGCTTTAATAATGCCTAGTGGAGGTTGGAAACCCTCAAATAGAACATTATCTTTGTGGAACTCATTCGATGTTTCCACCCAGAGACTAACTTCAGTGAATGTCTTGAACAAAAACCTCTAAAGACCTTGGAATGCTTTTATGAAAAGGTCAACCGATACCAATGCTAGGAAGTGGGCAAGAACATAGAAAACCAAGAATATCCTCACAAATAGCAACATGATACTGTTCAGAGAAATGTTGCTATCAAGAAAACCGAAGAAAGATCCTAAATTTTGAATGTCAAGGTTAAGAATAAATCGAAAAGTGGCAATAATGTTAATGGTTGTGACAAGAAGAGCAGTTGAAGAAGCATCCTCGATTCCCCTCCTACAATAAATATACTCCCCTGAGCTCTCAGCTGAAGGCCATTTACTTGGAGATATGCAATACTATCTGGTACAAGAAGCCCAACCCAAGGGAATCCACAGAGAGGGAGAATCAGACAGGGAAGCACTATAGGTTTCATAAGATGTTAAATTACAATACGAATGATATTCGGCATCTTTGAGATACAATAAAGAAGCTCATTCGTTACATATAAGGAAATATGTTTAGTTCCCATAAGTGGGGGCATCAGGTCATTTAGAACCTAACCAAGGCCAGTGAACTAGGTATCTAATCAAAGAAACCCTTAATGAGGGATTGTGGTTAACACCATTTGTGGTGGTCCCCATCCAGCTGACAAAAGCTATAGATGAATAGAGGAACACATCAACTGTAACAACCCAAAATTTTAGTGGGCCCAAATTTTTCATAAAATACTAAAAATCCAAGTCCATTGAAACCTAAGTTGGTTTGTCTGATATCCTGCAGAATAGCAAAGATAAATATATCAGAGCTCATAATAAATATCTCACTGTGGACCGAACAAAATATGAAATAAGTAAATACTTTCCATAACAATGACACTGACTAGAAAGTGTCTTTGAGCTATGGAATCTCAACCACCTATCCAACTTGTGGGTTTGTTAAGAGGAGGGGTTAGAAAAAAGCTCCGATGAATGGAAAATTTATACTTTGTAAGAATAATACTATATATACCGTTCTATCACTAATTTACTTTTATTAGATTATTAGGGTTTACCATACTCTCCCCTCTGTGCAAATCATACATATCTACTTTCCAGTAGATCAAACCTAATAATCCGTATATATGTAGCTACATGCCTAATAAGTCTAGGTACTACCCATAGTACCCTCCTCGAAACGTCTCCATGCCAAGATACGAAGGCGTAATAAATCTCCATCATCACGCTATGAAAGCGTACTCCAACTATATTTGTAAAAGATAGCTTCGTGAGACATACACTACTGACGTTCCGTTGTTTGGTAAGAAAATGTGAGAGCGCGTCCTCATCAGCTTTCCGTGGTCTAATGCTTGGACATCCACGATAGACCACCCAATGCGTGCACCATGGACCTAATGTAATCGTATCGTCTACCATCTGAGCTCCACTCACAAGGCCTACCCCTGTACAAAACTCAATTGGGAGATTTCCATATCTGTGAATAAAGGCCTCGTTAGCCTATAGTACAGGTATCTACTAGATTGGTATGTCCCTTTTCCTGTGGCTATGGCCCCCCTCCCGTCAACTAAATAAAGACTATTTCAAGAGCTAAGTGATCATGCCCTAAGCAAACAATCTAAACATTCAATTGGCGTTGTCCCTTATCAAACGTCTTGATAGTGAAAGATCATTATCTTGTTGGTTTAGCTCTAGTCTTTCCCATACTTGCTCTGATGATAGGCATCTGAATGATCTACTATCCTTATTGGGTCCTGACTAAAAAGCCCACTTTCGGAGCTGAGGCAACCGCCAAATACCAAAGTCATCCCATCAATCTTCTAGCTTCCATCAACACAAATGCAGCCAAGGCATACCTATGGATGGAACCGTACATACCTGCTACTGGGCTAGCTTGCCACAGGCATCCCACAAAGGGTCATCTTAGAGTATCCTCACATACCGTAGAAGTCTCGAACTTCCTTCCTCTGGGGACCAGCTTTCCATAGGCTTTCCCCAGAGAGCCATCTCACGTCCCATAAAAGTCTCTAACTTCCTGTCAGTCCATTATTGCTGGACTTAAAATCACAAATGGAATTTGGGATAAAAGCCATACAAATTTTCTCATATTCCCAACTCGTCATTTTCCAAGTACGAAGCTAGTTTTAAGCTAAAGAAGCATGGTTGGCTCCTTATCTTGCTTAGGTACATGGACTTATTGATAACTTTGAACATTAAACTATCACTCACATTCCTTCGGACCAAAATGCAGACTAGCTAGTTCTAGGGATGGAAAACTTATGTAAATTGTCTCGGTAGGAATAATTGAATCTCTGAGTATCAATCAAATGGAAACTAATTGGATATTGACAACGAAGCCTGAGCAGGAGCCATGGATGAATCCAATCATAAGCTACTTGCAACGGGAAATCCTTTATGAAAGTTGAAATGAGAAACAATCGCTCCTTTGAAAAGCATCACACTACATCATTCAAGAAGTGGTGATATACCAAAGAGTCTTCTCCATTCCATTACTCCGGTGTATAGCCCACAATGACGTCAAATAACCGTTATGTGAAGTACATGAAGGTGAGTGTGGTGACCACACCAAAGGGGGAAACTCTAGCGAAAAAGCTACTTCGCTACGTCTATTTTTGGTCAAGTGTTAATCGCGATGTAGCTGATTACATCTATCACTGTAAAAATTACGAGAGGCTTGCTAAGATTCCAGGAGCCCTACTAACAAAACTCACTTAAAAAGTCAGTCCGTGGCCATTTGCAATTTGGAAAAATTGATGTCACCAGTACATTGCCTTTGTCTAAAGGTGGTGCCAGATATGTCATTGTTGTTTTTGATTACTTCACCAAATAAGCTAAAGCTGATCCCCTGACTATACTCTCAACCAAGAAAGTGACCAACTTTGTTGTTTGCAACATCGTATGTTGCCTTCGTGTTCTCAAAACCATCATTTCTGACAACAATATTCAATTCGATAGCTTTGACTTCGACGACTTCTATCGACGACATCATATTGAAAATGGTTTGTGGCAATTTCTCATCCATAAGCCACTGGAAAAGTTGCAATAGTTAAAAAATCATAAACTCCATCTTGAAAAAGCATTTGGATAAGGCCGAAGGCATGTGGGTAGATGAACTTCCATTAGCCATATGACATACCGAACTACCCATAAGTCAATGACTGGTCATACTTCATTCATCATTGCCTACGACTCCGAGGTCGTCAATCCTATTGAAATGGAAGTCCATTCTCATTGAGTTACTTACCATGATCCTACAACCAACAGAGATATCCTTTTGGAATCTCTAAACATGATATATGAGAAACATGAAGAGGCTAAACTCATAGCTACCGCCTTTCAACATTGAGTCGCTCGATACTACAGTGCCAAAGTCTATCCAAGGCAATCCTAAATCAACTATCCCATCTTGATTTTTTTTCCCCATACAGGCCAATCTGATCCCTCGCTTGACAGGTCCTTACATCATCAATTGGGGGGTTGGAGATGTAACCTTTAGAGCAACAACCGTTGATGGCACCGAGCTACATAGAGCATGGAATAACGAACATTTACGATGCTACTTTACTTGTACACTTTCATTTCAGCTGGAATTTTATCTTCAAGCTATGTAATAAGACAGATGATCCCCTCTTTTGATTAATTTTTGAACAAAGGCTGTTGATATCTCATGCTCTTGATGTCTCTCTATTATGCGTCGTATGTTGCTTCTGATATGACTGACTTGCATATATGAGCGCAAAACACAAAAACAATGATGTCACAAGCTCGATATCGACATACTCATCCAAGTCCACTATTGAACTCTAGAAATACGGCTATAAATCAACAACCCACTAACTCTGGCCTTGAACAAATGATAAGGCCAAGTATAAACAATCCAATCGCTCATGACTTGAGTGTCTGACTATTAATTATATGTCTCAGGACATGAGGGAAACACATCCATACTTAAGTGAATGTAGAACTGATTGTTCACTTAGCCAACTCTAATCCTCAGAGCACGGATTAGAGTACAAATCCAATAGATGAACAAATGATGCCCAAAACTCTAATCCCAATGAAACGACAGGAGCATATAAAGGAAAAATCAAATACACCCACCACTCGACCCTAAACCAGTGATGGATGAGTATAAATCCAAAGGGTCGACTATGATACTCGAGTCAAAGTTCCATATGATTTGAGACCAACAACTGAAAGGTGGTCTCTAGAGTGGAACCCACAACCTCAAGCTCCACAAGACCTGGGATCACGTCTGAAAGAAGGTATCAAGAGTGTAGCTCCAAACTCTAAGTTATACATGACTTAAGGCCTTGATCACAAGGAGACCATGAGAGCCAGATTTCCCAATAGCGAACCTCATGACCTGAAGCTACAACCAAAAGGAGGCTTCAAAAGTGGCCCATTAAACCAACGCTCAAACTCTCGAGCGACCAACAAAAGGTTGAGTGTAACTTCAATTAACTAAGAACACGTACATTAAATGGAAACTATACAAACTTGAATACTTAAACAATTCAACACATAATAAAAGAAAATCAAACTTTTATACAAAATTATTACTTGCGAAAGTACAAATGTTATCTTTAGCCAAAAGGGAGGGCCGCACTGGTACAAACTCGACCAACAAAATAGAAAATCATATCTACAGAACCAAAAATCATCTGTGGTTGCCTCATTTCCATCCTCATGTTTCTTCTTTGGCTACTTGCTTTTGGCGGTTATCCTCGTTCTCTTGTTGCAGCAACCACCATTCGCCTTCTTTCCCTTCCTTAGTGTGGCTTTGAGAGTAACATCAATTTCAAATCCATTGCATGAGTCATGTTCATTTTTTTTCAAATCGCCTGGCTTGCTCGGAGTAATCATAGCTAAAGATCAGAGGATCAAGCTTGGCTTTCTCTACCTTTTCGTTGGCCTTCTTTGCCACCTCTCTGTCTTTAAGCCGTGCTTGTGGTCTTTCGAGTACCTGGTCCAAGCTATCCTCCACCTCTTGAGAAACCCTAAGTGCCTCTACTTTTTCGAGTATACGTTCTTAGCTGTATTTTCAGATAAAGTCACCCCCTCCAAGCTCGATGATCTGTCTTGGCTCATTCTTAATCACTGAACCCCCAATACCATACTGCATTAAGGCTTCAAATGTTGCATCATCCTATGTAACATTTGTCATTAGAGCCTTAGCTTGGGACATCAAGGGTTCAATAGCCACAGTGATTTGAGTAGTAGAAGGCGTCTTCGTCGTTTGTGTACCTCGCGCACGAAGAACAAGCAATATTAGACTCTCCTTGTATAATCTAAGGAGAGCCTTATTACTTCTACACAAGCGTATAATCACTCATTCAAAAGTCTAAGAGAGCTAAAATACATTTTGTGTCTTGTTCCTCGCCTTTGGTTGGAGTCTCACCTTTTGGAATTGGAGTCAGTGTAGCTTTGGTGATGAGGCCGGGCTTCTCAAGATCATATCCCAGATCAACGGTGGTTGGTTGAAATGAGGAATTCCTAATGGTAGTAGTTGGTACAACTGGAGTTTGAGCGGAGACAACTTGACTCGATGACTGGTCCGCCGAACCAGCATCTGGGAAATAACAATGCTCTCACTTAAATGGATTCTCCATTTTCCAAAGCCGACTCATTCGCCCTCTTTTCTTTCTGCTCTTCTCTTATAAGATGCTGACCCTCGATGATTTTCGGCTCATCCCCTTCAAATATACGCCTACCAACTCCTCCTCGTTAACTTCATCGGAGTTGGTATAATACATTTCATAATCGATGAATCACTCCCAAGCCATAACGAGCCTTCTTGGATAGTTTTTCAACCAAGTTAAATCACTATGGCGGAAGACTTAGGCATAAAAACCCATAATTGCTGATCAAGCTCTTTCTTATCCTCCTTTTCCTTGTTTTCTTTTACCCTTTAGCTCTTTTATCTCCCCTTCAGACTTCCGCTTAACTTTCGAGGCCTCATCCAGAACAGTCTGGCTCACATCCTCAATCGCGTCCTTAGTTTTTCTAGCTGCCTCCACCTCAACCTAAACAACATCTCTCTCCTTCCTAGGCTCCTCATTATCCGTTAACATTCTTTCATTTTTTCCAGTGGTGAGTAGCCTGTTGTTATCTACTAAGGAAGCGGATCTGAGGGAAGCATGGTCCAACTCATAAAACTGATTCTAGTCTTTCTCAACCTTCGGTTTCATTCCAATAATCGTTTTCTAAGCTCATCCAATCGGAGCTTGTAGTCAGAAATTTCCTCGTCCATGTGCTTTATCTTATCCTGATTAATGCCAGCTTCAAGCCTTATTTTCTTTACCTCAACTTCATGTCCTCTTACAATTGCAGGCAATTTCTCCGTATATTCTCTTATATTGAGAGTGCATATCAAATGCGAGGTTCATTGTTTCCTTATCAACTTTCAGCAAAATGGGTGCATTGCGGTACAAATACTATTTTATTAAAGTAAAGCTTGGAAACCGATGCCTTAAGCTCTCGAATTTGTTTTTGTGGAGTAGAAGTTGGGTCGGGAGCTGCTATCTCCTCACTCTTCTTTTTCAATCTCTCAAAATGACATGATTTTTTAGAAGACCATGAACCTTCCCTTGAGCGACTAAGACCGGTTTAAATTGACGATGGTGGTAAGGGAAGTTTCAGAGGAGGTGATAGGGTGTAGTAGGCTTCTCAGTTCCCCTTGAATCTTCATGCTGGCTTGGCAGCTTATCTTGCCTATCTGGGGTAGAGACTTTGAATGAAGGCGACGATCAGAATCCCGATGCTCCTCACCTCTGCGATCTTGGCTACCATCCTTCTCATAATATGAACTATGGCGGCGTGCAGTGTAGCAAGGGACGCTACCCCTCTAAACTCTTGCTTATATCAACTTTGTCTTTCCTTATTGCATTTGCTCAAAAGAAAGCTTAAGTCTGAATCAATTCAATCACACACGAGAAAGTGTGGTGTCGTGCAACGTTTGTTTTGTGTGCATCCCAGTGTTCTCCCAACGAACCAATTTTCTGTTTGTTCGAAGGAGTAACCTCCACGACGCATGTTGGTATCGATGTTTCCTCCTAGTCTGGATTTTTTTTCTTCATATTAACATCACTGAAGTCGAATATAGATGTTTTGAGGGAAATATCTTCAAGTCCTTTAAACTGTCCCTCGACCTCTTATGACTTCACCTTCTTCACAGCTGAGGTAGGGGATGCAGGCTTCGAAGCTTTCCCTTTCTTAAGTTTCACGACAGTGGAAGGACGAGGAGTGCACGACTCTTCGGAGACTTGTAAACTTTACAAAATAATTCAAGACTTCAGGTCTGAGATTTTGAGTTATATAACTTATGGTTAAAAAAAATTATTTGTACAGCTTCAGACCATTTTTCCAGTTAATCTTTTCCATTAAGCCGAACGTTGTTTGCCAAAATAGATACAACAAATAGTAAACCAAATATATTCCATAAATACATAATATCATTTAATTTGTTATAGCCAATGCATTTACATTATTTATGATAAAGTATTTCCATAACGATCACATTTAATACATTTATAATAAAAACGAATGCAATTAATTGTTATGTGATCTAGATGTATAAACTATTGTCACTACAGAATGATTTTTTTTGCAAATATTACTTAAATATAAAGCAATAAAACTTCAGGCATATCTAACCACAATATTACTCAATAATAAAATCAAAACGGAACCTTTAAAAATGTACTATATTTCTCAATCATCAAAATTTCCCCAATACTTATATATGTAAAATGCTCAATCAAAAATAATATAAACATAGAAACAAAATTTTATACCATCTAACATCAATGATTTTATGTTACATAGATCTATCCAAGAAATAGATGTAGAATTGTGAATCAAGAACACTCAAATCAAAATTAGTTACAGAACAAATCTAAAATTTAGGAGATTTCAAACGAAGTAGTAGAAAAAGTTGATATCTGATTTCAGTGATCGATTGAAAAAAAAAAAGACGAATTTACATTAAAATTGGATATGATCACTACTTTAGATTTATATAATTTTTAATCTGCGATCTTGCTGATAACATATTATAAAATATTATAAATAATAAGGGAACAATAAGTCATTGAAGAAGAAAAAATTGATGCACTTTATTTAAATCGGACGGGAAACATACTTCCAATGCAGCCATGTTCGTATGTATATCACAAAAAGCAAAATTTACAATACTGCCCTTGATACTCCTTTACACATTGACAAACCTGATTCCAGGCTTCAGTACCTTCCAGACACACCTCTTCGTACCCTGTTAAACTCCGTTAAACAGATAGCACTGGTTGATTCAGAAACAGTAATAGTAATTTAAGTAGGAACTCGTTCCGTTCCACTGATCGGAGAACACCGTCTGATTATCATACAACAATGCCTAGGTATGAATTTGTACTTTCGTTGTGTGTGTGTGTGTGTGTTTTTTTTTTCCGTGTGCAATTTTATTTATTTATTTGTGTAATTTGCAGATATTACTGCGACTACTGCGACACATATTTGACTCATGATTCGGTGAGTTTTCGCCCTTTTATTTATTATTACATATTTATTTTCATAAGTATATGTTATTTGGTTAGTTATTTGTCCTGATTGAATTATTGGGGCATTAGGGTTTGATATATGTTTGAGTCCTAGGATTAATTAGATTTTTCCGCCCTATGGTCTACATGTTTCATGTGATGATTTAGTTTCTGCGATTAAAGTCTTGTGAATTGGTGATTTTAGGTGAAGATATTTACCTTGCTTTTCTAGCTTGTGAAAAAGAAAAATGTATGGCTGCCTTTTCTCTCTCTCTAAATAGATTAAAAGGGACAAATAAAGTAAAAAAAATCCTGTATCCGTCGAGTTTGAGGTCTACTATTTTCTTGTTAATAACAAGCATTAGAATGTCAACAATCAGTTGAAGTTTGTTACATAATGTTTATTTTATTTGATAAAATGACCCGCCGATTGCTTTGCATTCACCGGTTATATAATTAGTCACTTGTTTAACTTGCATATAACTCATTGTAATGATTTCGAGTTGTTAACTGTTGTTTATTCATTGCAGCCTTCTGTAAGAAAACAGCACAATGCTGGATACAAACACAAGGTAAATAACTACTAAAAGAATGTCTAGTTTGTGTAGCCCTCTTCTTATATTTACATTTTGCTCAAAATATGCATGTTTATAGGCAAATGTGCGTACCTACTACCAACAATTTGAGCAGCAACAAACTCAGAGTTTTATAGATCAAAAAATAAAGGAACATCTTGGGCAGACTGCATTTCAAGTAGGTGCAACTTTCAATCAGTTTCTTCAGGCAAATCCTCAAGCACCACGAATTCCCATGCTTCGTCCTCCTATAATGCCAATGGGAGCGCCTCCATTTGGAGTCCGACCTCCAGTTTTTCCTCCTCCAGTTAGTGGAGCTCCAGGTTTGGATATCTGAATCCAAAGTGCATTTTTTAATCTGAGGTTAAGCGAAAAATAGTGCTATTTTACGGCTTCTACTATATATGATTATATTTTATCGACACAGAATCTGATATGCATGGAATACAGTTATCTGGTATCTGCTACCAGACCATATTTCCATGCATTGATAGGTAGATCAAAATATGTTTCTTTGAATCCGACCGTTACAAGATAGTAGCTGCACAAATCAGAATTTAAAAATATTAACTTCATTGCTTCAAAGGGAAATAACATTCTAGATAGATGGTTTGATTTGCAAAGATAATTGTTTCGTGGTCAGTTGACACTTTTGGTTTGCTACAATTTGTCGACCCTTTCACCTGAGTGCCTAAATCAATTGCTTCTGATAATTTGTCAAAATCTTAGGAAGTAATGAAACAGAATTTAACAGTTACGTGCAGAAATAGCTGTTTGCTACTGTACCACATAAGCGAGTATGAAATCTTTGCATCCGAAAATGCATAAACGGACATTCAATATGCCTATCGTCCAGTGCTTACAGCTCTTTCATACGTGACTTGATTCTATCGACCACTTGCATTCTTTGCCTGCATAAGTGATTCAGTGACCTTCTAGCCAGTCCATCAAAATAAATGAGTTTTGGTTTATCAATACATAGGTATTTTACATTAATTACCCAACATCTAATATATTTTTAACATCGTAATTTAGTTTGACTTAAATATAGCAATAATAGCTTGGTATCGTTTGTGCAATTTATTGTTTTTCTCCTTCATATGAATTTAGGCATATATTGGTTTTCAGGTTATGGACAAGCTCCAACTACAATGGGGCCTCCTGGTGCACCTCCCATGAATATATCTATGCCACCTGGTGTGAATTCTATGCCAAATGGCATCACAACAGCCACAACCGGAGCTCCTAATAACTTTGTTAATCCTGGTATGTATCAAACCAATCCGTCATACGTGCCTGCTTCATCATCTGTGCCCACTACATCTGCACCAGCAGTTAATTCACAGGAAATGTCTGCATATGCTCAGACATCAGAGAACAATCGCTAGCATGCCATAAAACTATGATGAAAGGTACCTCTTTGTATATGCGCTATTTCAGGATGGTAATCTGGATTATCTAAGTATCACTCATGCATATTATTGAAATCCTTGAATTTTGGGATTTACCTCCCCTAACAGATGAACTCTGTTTATACAACTTTAACACTCATCGAATATCTTAGGTGCCAACAGCATTTTTAAGTTTTAATTTTAAAAACAGTATGTTTTTTCCTATAATAACCAAATATAGTAATGCATTTATGAAATAAAAAAGTTTTTCGGATTTTTCTTTATCTAATATACTGGCGCAAAGAGGATTCATGGAGTTTTCTTAACTGGTTATCTGGTTTCAGAAAAATAAAATAAAAATGGTGCAAACTTTTAAAGGAATCTTTGGAGAGGTAGTTTGATGAATATCCTATACTGGTTATTATCTGAAATGATTTCATAAGGACCACTGCACAAAGAAATTGAGAAAAAAAAAATGTAGAATAATGAAAGTAAATTTCCTTTAACCTTTTCCTTTTGCTAAGTTCACTGAAAGCTTTACAAAATAACCAAAATAGTATGTCAAAACATAATTTGATTCCTCTAACAATGGCGTACTCTACAAAATAATATACATTCGTCAGTATTTGGCAATAACTATAAGATTCATTGTCTTGAAATTTTTGATTAATTTTAGTCACTTAACAAATATATATTTTACTGTATCTTTAGGTGACCTGTAAATAATAATTCTGCTAATCAAAATTGTCGGAATGCGGATCAAGAATCTTAAGGCTAAATTATACACGTTCAAATGACGCATGCCTTTTTTAATTTACTACCCACATTTTTTTAATCATAAATTTAATATATATAAACGATGGATATGAAATTCAATATTTTTGCTAAACAAATACAACAAAGGTTCTTTTGAGAATTTTGCCAAAAAAATGATCAAATATAGTATCATAAAAACACAATTTTAAACGTAATAGTTTCTATGACCCAAATCCAATATGATTATAAATATTACTGACAAACTAAAAATTTGAGTATGATTCAGCAATTATATTTTCAAATCAGTGTACGCATCATCAGATTCATAAGCTTCAGTATCTTCCTCCTCTATCTTATTTAGATTTGTTTCTTCATGAAGAGGTAAAAGAGCTGAACGGGTGCTTAAAAAACGAGGATGTTCTAATACTCGAATATCTAGCTTTCTTCACGCTTTTGCTCTGGCAACAACATCACAAGTCAAGTCATCATTACCATCATCAAATACAAATACATCTTCACCATCAAATGCAACGTCCATATTCCTCATTATTCATTTATTATAATCACCAACATTTGAATGGTGTCAAAAATAATGTATTTTCTTTAAATGCTTCATAATACAATTAATACTAATTTTTATATTGTCTAGATTATAAAAATTGAAAAACAAATTAAAAAAGAAATAATACAATGAAAAGGAGTGTCATTTTGTGCCATGTGCCATTTTTGTGCCGTGTTCCCTTTTTATGTCATGCAACATTTGTAGTGCCTTTTCACGTGCGTCGCGCACAAAAATGAAAGGGGCAAACGTCGCGCTGTGCACTATGATCATAGAAACAAATCATAGATGAAAGTAAATGCAGTAAAGTAAAAGAAAAAACACAACATGATGTTATAGTAGTTTTGAGTTACCTTACATCCAGTATTGCACAAACTCTGTATGGATCTTTTTATGTATTGTCAATATACAATTTCGACTCTGAGGCTGCGAGACACACCCTCTAGAATATCCCTTTGGTTAGAGTCACTTATATTTCCAAGGTCAAGCACAGCTTAACAATTTTAATTCAAATGCTATGAGACACACCATTCAGAGTACCAGTCCTTTGGATAGAGTCACTTAGATTTCCGAGGCTACTAAGCACACCCAATTGATTTTAGGGCTCAACCGCATTCACAGTTATAACAGTATGATTTGATAGAGTATTACAAACATAAATCTTTTGAGCTTTATTCTTTGGTTACAATTGATCATATAACTCCCGAATGGCACTTCAATCTTGATTTGAGTGAGAGAGTGGAGATATCAAAGAGTAAATGATAGAAAATTGAATCAATAGTAATGGAGTTTGATTCTGGTTGAATTTCGTCAGAGTTTAAATATATTTGATTTAGAAATAAAGGGAGTAAAAAGATAAGAGATGAATGAGAAAATAGTTAATAAAATTTCATTTGATAGTTTGCTATTTATAGAGAAACAACGATCATGTCCATTTATGAAGAGAAATGACGAAAAGACACTTCCGTTCAAATTTGGTTCTTGAAATTATTGCCTAGTACGTCAGCGTATGTATGCGGTCTATGTCAACATATCTCTTTAAATTTTGAAAAATACTTGGTTTTAAATTGTTTTGAAAATATGTTGCTGTATGAACTAAGTTGAAGCTTTGTAAAATTACTTAAACATAATTTATGCATATTTTAATCATAATAAGATTTTACAAAATAATTTTGGAAGATTTTAATGTAAAACATTGTATATAATGTATATATCTACAAACCAATATAATTGTAAAGTATAAGCAAATATTTAAAATCAAAATATAAATAAATACCAAACATAAAATTATATCGAAGCATACGTGGATGTATATTAAACTCAAATCTATAATAAAATTATATCAAATTACAAAAAGTTAAAATCTTAATATACTAAAATATAAGGAAATTTAAAACTTAAATAATTTTGTGTAAAAATCAAGTTTTTTTTTAAAAATGACAACTTATGAAAAATCATTTTGAAAACATGAATATTTGGAAGCTTTTAGAAAATGGATGGAGAGATTAGAGAAGTGTTATTATAGTTTAAACATATAATCTAAAACTCGATAACCTATCTTGAGATATATCATATGTTATTCTTTTTGTACTCTTCAATACTTGTCTTCATTCTTTAATCCTTAAGTCTTTATATCGACATCTTTGATTTTATCTTCATCTTGTATCTACAACCGATATGGTAGAGTGTTCTTAATCAACACCTGTCATATATATCTTGATTTTAGTATTTATATTTTATATTATTTCTTAAAGTTGTCGTCATCTAACCAATACTTATGATACTAACAACCTCTCCTTTTTTATGATGACAAATTTTTTGTATATAAAATATAATATAACTCTTACTATGTTACATTACACCCCCATAACGTATACCTAGTAATTTATGTATTTCTCCCCTTTAGTCATCAATCAAAAGATAACCAACTATAATCCTAGTTTTAACCATGGTATGAGGTTCCGGTCGGAACCACGAGATTCCGACCAACTCGGATTGGTTCCGGCCGGTGGCGAGACAAGATTAGGGCAGAATCTCGTCCCGGTCAAAACAACATAAAAATATATATCACAACAACGAGAAGAAGAGATCGACATACAAAAACGCAAAGCATCGACTGATGAAAAAAAAGCAAACCCTAATTCAAGAATAGCAAATTCGAGCACAGAAATGACCCCAATTTGAGCAAAGCAAGCTTCGATGTTCGATTTTCGTCTTCGAAGAAAAGCAACGCATTTTTTTGGGTTCTCTTCTCCCTTTCCCGCTTCGTGTTTTCATTTTATTCTTTTTCTCAGTTCGTTTTGTGGTTCCGTGAAAGACATGCTAATTGCTGTTAAATATGGGTATGGGTTACGCTGCTAAGAATTAGGGGTATATTCTTGTAATGGGCTTGAATTGGTATGGGCTTTGGCTTTCAATTTATATATTGAAACTAATATAAATACAGATGCCGAGAATGTATATTTCAATTTATTCTTATCCAACAGTAACTTAAATATTTTTGTAGACTGTACTTCTATGTGGATTTGCAACATTTATCATTAACTTCTGCATAAAAATATAAAGTTTGATTTTTGGACCGAAACCGGAATTAAAAAAACGAAACCGTCAAAACCACCGAAAGTGGCCGAAACTAGTAAATTTTCAAATGACCGAAACTGAGTTTTCAGACCTTGGTTTTAACTAATGAGGAAAATTAACTCCCCTTAAGTAAAATACTATATGTTTATATCCACACGAAAAAAATAATACTATATGTTTATGAATAAAATATTCATGACATAAAGACAACATAAATGAAAAATACATATTCAAACAAATATAATTAATCAAATCCTAACAATTAATACATTCACATCATATAATAATCAAACAAAATTAAATGTTGCACAAAATCAATCAAATCAAATATTTATATATAACCAAACTATTAAACTAGACATTTTGGGGGACTTCAATCCATCCATCAGCACTAAAGATTGGATCTGCTTTAATAGTTTTTCAATCGTCGTTGTCTTTATTAATGATGCATTCTGGATTAGCAGTTGATTCTTGTATAATTAGGGATGAGATCATCCATTGAATTGCGTCAAAATCCATTTCTTGCTCTTTGATTATCTGCTTTTGACTTGGTCCAAGTGTCTAGATGAAATAGAGTATTCTTGAATGTTTCAAGGGTTGTTTAAGGTTTTCAGTTAAATTTTGGATAAGGGAAGGTGTTTATATGATTTTGAGTTTAGGAATGGAAAGGAAGATTAAAAAAAATTAAAAGGCATGGATTGATTCTTTGGTCTAAAAAGGTACTTAAAGGGGTAAAAAGTCGTTTGAAACCAAAACTTTTCTGTTAATTTCAAATAATTGAAAATTGAAAATTGAAAATTTGAGTTTATGGTCGTTGTATGTCGACGTACGTACCTTGCGTATGTCGACATATGTTAATTTTCAAAGCATATTTTGTTTTGAAATTCTATTGTATTTAGTTTATAATTTTTATGCACATTATGTTTTACAGAGCCGATGAACTATATGTATAACAAGAAAGCATGAATTTCATTATTATCTAGGTAGACATTGCATTGAACGTAAGAAAATGAAGAAGATACAAAGTTCTTACTAACTCTAAACTAGAACAATTAAATACAACACACTCAAGAAAAATTGGATAATAACTAGAAAGTAGATGATGATGGTGATGAAGAGATTTTAAGCTTGCGTTTTACTTTTTTAAAGAACTTGTCTATTTTGTTGGAAATGACGTTTAACTTTTTACTAATGGAACGCTTGAAAATCTTTTGATTGTCAACTATCTTTTTTTGATTTTGAGGATGTCTTTGTTGGTTGGACGTTGTAAAAAATTAATGTTTTCTAAAGTGGTTTCCTCTTCTTCTTCAATTTCCACACCTTCTCCTCCTTTCTCATATTCATTCATGCCTTTCTCCTCACGAGCCACCCTTTCTTCTTTCTCCACGAGAGATTCATAAGGTTCGAAAAAATGTGGAATTTTCATAGCAGCAATGTTGGTTTGATTGAATTTTTTTCGAATGACAAATTCTTCTCCTTTAAAGTCAGTGCCAAAATAATTGAAAATTCGAGCAAGGTACACAATGAAATAGTGTGTTTTTAAGGTTCAAAAGATTTATAGGATAAAATTCATTTAAAATTGTTTGCGTCCAATTTATTTCATATTGATCATAAGTGGCAAAAAGTGTTTTTCAAACTTTCAAAGTTGGATTGTTGAAATTTACCGACCGAGGAGTAATGCTTTGTTATAAAAGAAGATTCAAGATTCTAGCATTTGGACAAAAAATTTAAATTTCAAATTTGAAATCATTACCATCGTAAAAATATCATGAAATACTTCACGATTATGCTCATCAATTTGAAAAAGGAAGGATTCATTTTGATGAATCTACATTCAAGAATGTTTCCCAAAAGTTAACAATTTGAAACAATAAAAGTTCCTTTAATACTTCTTAATATTTCTCCTTCTCTTCATGAAATTTTCCATTCAAGTTTGCATAAAACATTATGATTAAAATTTGATAACAAAATCATTTTGAAAAGCATCAATCAAACTAAGAATTCTATTTTGCAAACAAAAACGGTCAAGTTCATAAGTTGAAAAATCATTGAAAATATCAAGTCTTATCGCAGAAACTTTTCCATAAATCATACTACTTACATATGCTTGTATAGCCTCTTTATCATTGAAAATAATGTTTGTAATAGATTTAGAAAGTCTCATAATTGTAGGAGTGCTTAAGGATGTCATTGATGAATAGTTTTGAGGATAAGAAAGTTAATGTAAGTTTGAATTTTGTATGAAAGATGAAGTGAACAGATAGAGATAGGTAAAATAAATAAAGAATCAAATGACATGCTCTCTAGTCAGGAGACACCTTTTTAGAACATAGGGGTCGATGAAAAGGTAGAGGGAAATTCAAATTTTGAATTTGAAATTAACTTTGTAGATCTATGAAAGTATGTTGGTACATGCATGTCATGTCAACATACATGTTATATTTGACATACATGTTTATTCCTGTATATATCTGTCTTCTATTATACATACATATATATATATATATACACATGTATTTACAATTTAGTTTATTTTCAATTTTTTTAGAAGTTTGCTTTATTATTAAATAATTTTTTAAATATATTTTATATTCTTATTTATATTTTAAAATGTACCATATTAAAATTTAAAATATATTTTCTTGATTTTATTTTTATAAATCTATATGATAATCCTTCACAATAAATAAAGCATTTAATCATGCATCCTAAAATAAAAAATTTATTGTATTAAACGCGTACCTTTTCATGATCCATTTTGATATGTGGTGTGAAACACATATCTGCATTCTTAGTATCTGAATTGTTCACTTAAGGATGAGTCAGAATCGTCTATTGTTGCAGTATAGACTCTTCTTTCTGGATGAATTAGTGTTAGGTGTGATTTTCAATTTTCAGTTTCTTTTGAAGTGATTCAGTTTTCGATATTTCATAAGTTTTCTGAAGCTTATTGTCATGAATACAATCTTTTCGTCTTCTTCACTCTTTGAATTCGGTTCATTTGTTGTTATTGCATTGAATGTGATTGATTTCTTTTCTATCATCTTGCATTCCTTCCTGCCCTGTATTTGTGCTTAAAAAGAAATTAAATTTCCAATTAACTCTTCAATTTAAAAAAGTACTAATATTGTTAGCTTCTTCAATGACAAGAGTCTTTTGGTCTCATTTAGAATTAGGCGAATTGAGGATTTATGTTACTTGATCTTCTTTAAAAAAAATCTTTCATAGTGCAACAAGTGAGTGTGCTCTATCTTGGAATCCACTATACATATCAGACATTGACTCATATGGATTCATTTTAAATAATTGAAACCGATTCGTTAATATATTAATCTTAGTCTGTTTGACTTTAATGGTACGTTCACATATAATTTGTAATGTTCTTCAAATTTCATATACAGACTTACAAGTGGATACTTTACTAAATTCATTTATCTAGTAAATAAAATATGATATTCATGGCTTTTGAATTATTTTGTGCAACTGTTTTTTGGTCAGAAGTACATTGTAAAATTTGTCTTGGGTTCAGTGTACTCAGTTTGTGTGATATTCTAGATATTCAATCCTATTTATTGTAAATAAAATTTCATTGTACAAAACTAGTAAGCATAATTACTGCCATTAAGACGTGAGAGTTTGGCAGTTGATTGACCTACAACAAATGAATTATTAACAAGTATATTATCAAAATTATTACTAGTGGTGGTAATAAGGTGGTGTCTGGCGCAGCGGTAAGGTTACCCTGCTGGTAATTTGGAGTGCGTAGGTTCGAGTCCCGGTCACTTCACATATGTGAGGGAAAGACCGTGCACACTAATCGACCACCGCCAGAGCTCGGAAAGCCGTGAGAATAGTACTAGGACTGGAGACTTCCTGGAAGTCCTCTCGCGCTTGAGTACGGGAGCCTTTGGCACTGGGTATCCACCTTTATTACTAGTGTTGGTAGTCATTATAAATTTTCAGAAATCAAATTATAAATGCTTTGAAAACCAATGCTCTGGTACTAAATGTTGAAATGCAGATTAAAGATCTTAAGACTAAATTAACAATAGATGGGGGTGAATAGCGTTTTCGTATATATATGAATTTCTCAAAGCCTTTTAAGATTATGTTTAAAATTATGCAATTAACAATCACATATAAAAGTAAATAAAGTAAAGTGAAGTGAAAAAACACGCCAGGATTTTATAATGGTTGAGAGTTACTCTACATCAAGTTCCGCACAAACTTTGTATGGATTTTTTATATAGTCAGTTTACAAGCTCGATTCCGAGATTACGAGATACGCCCTTCAAAATGCTAGACTCTAATTTGAGTCACTTAGATTTCCAAGGCCACTGAGCACCCTTTAATAATCTCGATTCAAAAGCTACGAGACATACCATTCAAAATACTAGACCTCTGAGCAGAGTCATAGATTTTCAGAGCTAATAAGCACACCTAATTGATTATAGGGTTCAACTGCATCCACAGTTATAACAACATGATTCAGTAGAGTATTACAGATACAGATCTTTCGATCTTTGATTACAGTTGATCCTATTAACTCTTGAATAACACTTTGATCTTGATTTGAGTGCGAGGGAGTGGAGAAATCAAAGAGTAAATGACAGATAATCAAATCAGTTATGATGGAATTTGTTTCTTATTGGATTTCGGTAGAGTTTATGTAATGACCCGGGATTTTGACGACTTTGGTTATCGCCATAAACTCAATGATGACTAACCAAACATCGAAAAATACGGTCATAAATGAAAGAATTGAGAGGGTGAGAATAGATAAGATAGAAACTTAGAATAGAAAAAGAAGAACACAATATTAGAGTAACACGAATCTCACAGCGGAACGAATAAATATATTTCATAACATAACTTTGAAATACAAATCTGTACTTGAATATACACATCATTATCAAAGTACAACACTTACAACACAGCGGAAATAACTATAACTATATGATCCTGAAGCCTCCTGCTCCAGCTCTTCCAGTATATCTGTAAATCCCGACTACTTGACTGCCCATACAAATTTAGGCACCCAAGAGTTTAGGGAAAACAAAACAAAATAAACTCCGGGTCAGTCATGGGACTGGTGTGAGTAAAACAGTTTAAAACAGTTCAAGCAGGTAAATGATATCTCATAAGACCACGCCGTATAACGGAACGGGTTTTTCCCTTATGAGAATCCAAATTATCTTTATATCAAAAACCTTTTGATATTATAATAATGTCTATCAACCACAATATAATAATCATCTAGCAGAAACGCTTTCATCTCATGTTCTACATATATAGTATACAATCAAAACCGCAAGCACGTATTGGGTAATGGATTTCCAACTATGACAAGGTATGGAACCACCTTTCGCTAATGTACCTCTAGAGAGGAATACACTGGGTTCAATAAGAACATCTTGCAACCCGACCACACATGACCGACCACTCATTTCGCTTGAGTGTATCAAATGTATATCACTAACGGTTGAGATCAGCAACCGTTTCCCGAATGGGACAGTATCGACAATAGATTTTAGAAGTAAATGAAACTCTAGATCAGGTGATTATACACCCTACTTCGGTGCGACCGACTTAGCCATGCTGCCTGCTCGATTTCTGTCATTTACCGGATGTGAGGCTAGAAGCTACGCTTTATCATCACACCAGATTCACTTTGAATGCCACATCGTCAAATCCATCGAATCACCGATTGACGTCCTCAATCATACATTATGTGTTAGCTAAAAGAAGTTTCCTTCTCCGCTTCCGCTCCTGGTACGGTTGGAGAAATCAATATACGTGATCGTCTGGAAATACTCTGTCAGACATCCGTCCATACAAGTCATCCAGGAACAGGATGAACCGAAGGCACTATTCTGTAAACATGATAGCCCTTGCATAACTCCGTCTTCAATTTCCTTTGGCATATATGATTCGCAGCGCTTATGCCAATACAGAGTGGTTCTTTGGATAATAATCCAATCGGTCTCTCCATATTAACAACGTTAAAATGGTTAAAACTTCGATAGTCTGTGATTTAACTATCGAAGAAAAACAGGTGTGCAAACAACGATATTATTTCCAAATGCAAACATCATTCAACATTTATCTCTTTATTTCATTAATTTACTTATCTCCTGTTTCCCTATATTCAATATTTCTTATTTTCTAAATTTGGAAAATAGACGTTATTAACAATGGAAAACATTTCCATTTCTTGTTTTCTTTATTTGAAAACATTTCTGGTTTCTTATTTGGAAAACATTTCCAAAGCTTCTTGATTGGACTTAGACAGATGTTTAAACAAACCATCGCGATGCCAACTCAAACCATTTCCTTTAATTACTAAATTCACTTAACCATCCTTTACTATCGAACCTTAACCATTCCTTAGTTAAAAATGAAGTCAATCAAGTTGGGGTAATACTACCTCTCAGACCTTAACTGAACAACGTTTCTAACCTTAAAATAGACAAAGTTCACCCTTCTAATTCTTTAACAAACTTCCTTACGCAACTCTCTTTCAAATCTTTTCTATTCGATAATTCTTTCCTTCGATAAGGTATATTCGATAACTCTATTCAATTTATTCTATTCACTTAACTCTTTTGATTTAACTCTAACTCTATTCACTTAACTCCTATCGAATAAACTATATTCGATAACTCTTTTAATTCTATTTGAATAAACTATATATTCGATTAACTCCTTTTACTCTATTCGAATAAACTATATTCGATTAACTCCTTTATTCTATTTGAATAAACTATATATTCGATTAACTATTTTATTCTATTCGAATAAACTATATTCGATTAACTCCTTTATTCTATTCGAATAAACTATATTCGATTAACTCCTTTTACTTTCTATTCGAATAAACTATATTCGATTAACTCCTTTTACTTTCTATTCGAATAAACTATATTCGATTAACTCCTTTTACTCTATTCGAATAAACTATATTCGATTAACTCCTTTTTCTCTATTCGAATAAACTATATTCGATTAACTCCTTTTATAATCCTATTTATTTCCTAAATAAATATTCCTTTATTCTATTCTATTCGTTTTATCAACATTTTTCCCTTTTATAAAACTCTATTCGTTTTATAAACAATTTTCTTTTATTTACTTTCGAAATATTTCCTTTTTATAAAATCTATTGATTTTATAAAATCCCTTTTTTTCAATATACATTGAAATAATTCTTTTTACATCCTAGGGTCTTTCATGATATTTAAAATATCGAATAACAATAATCAACATCATTCTAACACACATAACCCATAACAGATATACATCACATTATATATCACAATATATGAAAACAGTAAATAAATGTTGAGGAATCCAGTCGGATTCCACCATTCTGTTTCCCTGCATCACAGATGTTAAACAATATAGATAACATCACTTTCAGTTCCATATGATATATTCTGTTAAATAGAATCAATATAGAAATTCAACTAACTGACTAACAGTTCAATCAAACAGTCAGCACACAGTCAATCAGCCAATAATTAACAGTTCTAAAAATACAACATGAAATTATAAACTGTTCAGAGTTAGTGAGATTTACTCACATTTGCAGTTCATCGTTAAAGAACGATAAACTGTTATTTGATTTGAATCAAACAATTTATTCCGCCATAAATTCATACGAGCTCGAATCCACTCCCAGTCAGTTCCAGTGCGTAGCCACCGTCCATACGATCCCAACGCAACTTACGGTTCGTCAATCTGATATCGAACGTAGAAGATACGGCGTTACGAAGTTCGTACACTATTTAAATAAAAATAAAACTTAATTATTTAATAACCGGGCCTCACCCCTTTAACACATCAGGCCCAACTACGCCCGTTAAAAGCCCACACCGCAAATCTTTTCTTCCCCGATACCTCAACTTGTGGCTCATCACACAAATCAACAGACATCGAGAGCTCTTCCTCCCATACCCCCACTTCTGATTCATGATACTTCAAACCGAAGATTCCATTCATCTCCTCTTTTGCTCCTCTACGGTCCCATCCTCAAAACGTTGCTCGCATTCACTATTTCCTCCGCGACCTCATCAGCAGGACCGACCAAAAGCACCACCGAAGACCCCAAAATCACCAAAAATCAAAGCTCCTCAACACCACAAACATACGTACGCACTCGAACTCGTGAATCGATACCCCAAAATCGAGTAAACCCAAACCCTAGGAAGAACGATCGTTCGCTGCAATTCCACAGCGCGAAAATATTTGCGTCGAACACCTCACAGAGTATACCAGACTGAAGAGGAACTGATGAGCATCTCACAGATGATTGTTTCATATTTTTATTTGATTTTATTTGCATTTGTTTTGATTTCTTTGAGATTGAACTTTTACTGGAGGAAGAAAAACATTGTGGCGGCTCACATTTGGTTAACTGTGAAATGAAAATTAGGTTTTGGAAGTTAAGAGGTGTATTTATAGTGTAAACAAATATCTAGATATTTTGTAGAATGGAATATTCCTGGTATATTCTCCATCGTTAATTCGTCTTCTAAAATTCCTGTGATCACATACGATACCTAAAAATCACGAAACTGGATATGCAGCTACAGTTCGATATTACGGATCCAACAAAATTAGTTTCGTCGAATTCCGACTTCGTTTGCAAAAGTGGCTTATTTTCACAGCTCTGAATAGCCCATTTAAATATATAAATATAATTAAATTTAATATTTAAAAATAAATATTATTGTATATATCCATAGTGGAATACCATACAGCTCTACTGGGATTTATAACTTGATATTTCAAATCCCGATTAAATCGATATTCGATTTAAAATGAAATTCCTTTTTAAAATATAAATAATTCCTTTATAAATTATAAAGGAATTCCATAGCGACTTTTCTAAAATTTGATTTGGAAGTAAATCAAAATCTACACGACGAAATCCCGATTTTTCTCTTCCACTAGAAAGATATACTCCACCAGCTCCACACGTTTCTTGTTTCACAGAAATTCGGCTTAAAATGAATCATGTACATTCAGTTGAAGTTCGAATCGCCAATTTACGAACTGCAGCCCCATTTCGAGCTCGATTTTAATTATAATATAATTATACGTTTAAACTGTCGTTCAAATAATATATTCGTTCTTCTAATTCAATTCTAAATTGAATTTAATATCACAAATGATTCAGTTCACACCATATCGCCATTTCAGCCAATTCTGATTATTTCAGAATTAAATATATTATTTTAATTAAATATTCACTACTATTTAATTCAACGACTATTAAATTCACTATATCACTATTTATATAATTAAATAAATTAATTATAATACCTCTGCCAATGCGGGTCATTACAATCTTCCCCACTTAAAATAATTTCGTCCTCGAAATTGCTAAAAGGTAGAGGACGACCCTATCGATTGGTTATAACATATTTGTTCACTTCTTAACTTCAGTTTCAATTGAACCAATTTAATTTCAATTAAATTATTAATTAATTCTTATCAATGAAAATTTTCAAAAATTCTGAAAATTTTCTAACGTCTTAACTCTTCGAAAAATTTCGCCAGCACCTCCTTTGTACTGGTCAATCGGTCAACTCCAACTCGCCTCTCTGGGCCATCTCCAACCCAAAAGAAAATCAAACAGCCAAGCGGCTTGCCAATTCGGCTCATAAATCTTATATCCAATAGAAATATAAACTTGTACCTTTTGTCGGCATATCAGCTCTATCACTTCCATATGCTATCAACTCAGCATATACCAATGTTATCCCAATCAAATTCTGATCAATTTATACTCAACACGGCTATTCGCTTATATCCAAAGCAAATCCCATTTCAACTCAAGTTCAATTCTCGATTCCAATCTTGATTTACCAAACCAATTCTATTTCAACCTAACCGATTTTAATTAAATTCCATCTTACTTTCACAAATTTCTGTTAAATTTGTTTTTAATTCAAACAGTCTTTCCCTGAGAGTTTTTAAACAGTTTGCTTTTTTCAAAAATCAAATTCTCCTTTTGAACATGTCACTGAGCCCTTAATATTCCATTAGTTAAATCACTTCTCTATTTCTTTATCAATATTTGTTAACCAAATATTTTCAATAACCATATTGGCCTTTTATGTTATTTGGAAAACATTTCCGAATATCGCCTTCCTTTATTTTCTAAACTTCAGGAAATATATGCTATTTATAATTGGAAAATATTCCAATTACTTATCTCTTTTCCGATCTCGTTTATTTCTATACTTAGGAAATATTCTTTATTATATTTCCAAGCTTACACTTATTTGGGTTAAAACGGATGTTGTGTAAAACATCGTTACGGCAACCCAAATACTATATTCAACTAACTCTTATTCAACATTGATCTTCAAGCCTGAAATCTTACTATTTATTTGTTAATAATGAAATCAATCAAATTGGGGTATAACTATCTTTCAAACCTTGACTGAATAACATTTATAACGTCAAAACAGATATGACTACTTACTCGAATAATCAATACAATACAACTACTTATTCACTTTTAAACACGTATACGCTTCCTCTTTTTATTCTTACTAGATTTTATTCTTAGTCTTCCTTTTTGATTTTACTATTCTATTTCTAAGTTCGTTTCCTTATCGACTTCTATATATATATCGATACGTTGATTTCTAACTATCAAATTATCTTAAAAATATTCTAACTCCTTAAATTCCCGGAAAAATTCGCCTTTGTACCAGGAGCATCGGGATATTTCAAATAACCTCCCATGGCCCTCACCAATCCAAAAGAAAAAGAAAAAGCCAAGCGGCTAGCCGATACGACGCATAAAATCTCATATATGAATTAAATACATACCTTTTCGTCGAGCATTCTATTTATATACCTTCATACCTTATCCATACCTATCTCATGTATATTTATACCTGCCCAATCTATTTTAATTATACCTGATCGTTTTAACTCAATTAATTAATTAATTTGTTAATTAACTCTTTAGTCTATTTCACTTTTATATTTGAACATGACATGTTCAAATATATTTTAACTTGCTTATTAACTAATTTGAATTCAAATTTAAGTTCTATATTCGATTTCGAATATCCATTTACAAATCCAATTCACCTTTCAAAGTTCAACTTCAAATTCAAAACTCGATTAACTAATTCCTCTTCGACTTAGTTAATTCTATTCAATTTCTATTCGAATTTTATTCAAATTCTATATATTCAAATTCTATATATCAAATTCTATTCAAATTCTATAGTTTAAATTCCATTTGAATTCTATATTCAAATTCTATATTTGAATTTCTATATTCAATTTTATTTGAATTCTCTTTATTCAAATTCTATATTTAAATCTATTTGAATTCTCTTTATATTTTCTATATTCAAATTCTACATTTGAATTCCATTTGAATTTCTATATTCAAACCCCATTTGAATTTCTATATTCAAATTCTATATCACTTCCATTGAATTTCATATATTCAAACTCCCTTTGAATTTCTATATTCAATTTCTACTTCAATTCCATTGAATTTCATATATTCAGACTCCCTTTGAATTTCTATATTCAATTTCTATTTCAATCTTTCTTTATTCATTCTTTATTATAAATCCCATTTTGAAATTCAACACAACTTGTCTTTCCCAAAACAAATTCAAAACAGTATCTCTGGTAGTAATTCATCACTTACAACTCGAAAATGAATACTGATGATGCAACTGTCATTATCAGAATCTATTTTCCAGCGATCGAAGTGAGTTCAATACTATAAAACCATTTCTAAACATTTCCACCTTGAAATTCATTTCAAAATATAATTCACACTGCTTGTAAAACAATTTAAAATCTCTCAGGATTTTAAATTTTCCTTATTTTTAATTCAAATCCAATTACAAACACTTGTCCAATTTTCCAGAATTTTAATTCAATTTCTGGTTTAAATTTCAGATTCAGCTCATCTGATTTCATATATTTCACTTATATGAATTCTGATTGGTTATTTACATAACCCTTTAATTTATAATCTTACTCGATTATAATAACAACCAATATATCTACTATATTAAAATTTTGATATATATATCTTCTCTATATCAAGATATACCTTGGGTAAACTTATTTTAATTTACCCTCTTTTCAAAACATATCGTGTCGACCCATCGTATTCGAGTGTTTATAAACTCCTACCGATACAGTGGATCAAACTGATCGACCAAAACCCATAAACAACTCAACCAATAAATCTCCACAATATAAAACAAATTTTTATATCAATAACAAATACGTTCACTCGTATATATACACTCAAACTCAATGTAGGGTATTACTAACCCTATCTCTACCGAGTCACGCCACAGAGCCAAGGTAAATCACTTAACTTAAGCTCTGATACCAACTGTAATGACCCGGGATTTTGACGACTTTGGTTATCGCCATAAACTCAATAATGACTAACCAAACATCGAAAAATACCGGTCATAAATGAAAGAATTGAGAGGGTGAGAATAGATAAGATAGAAACTTAGAATAGAAGAAGAAGAAGAACACAATATCAGAGTAACACGAATCTCACAGCGGAACGAATAAATATATTTCATAATATAACTTTGAAATACAAATCTGTACTTGAATATACAGATCATTATCAAAGTACAACACTTACAACACAGCGGAAATAACTATAACTATATGATCCTGAAGCCTTCTGCTCCAGCTCTTCCAGTATATCTGTAAATCCCGACTACTTGACCGCCCATACAAATTTAGGCATCCAAGAGTTTAGGGAAAACAAAACAAAATAAACTCCGGGTCAGTCATGGGACTAGTGTGAGTAAAACAGTTTAAAACAGTTCAAGCAGGTAAATGATATCTCATAAGACCACGCCGTATAACGGAACGAGTTTTTCCCTTATGAGAATCCAAATTATCTTTATATCAAAATCATTTTGATATTATAATAATGTCTATAAACCACAATATAATAATCATTTAGCAGAAACGCTTTCATCTCACGTTCTACATATATAGTATACAATCAAAACCGCAAGCACGTATTGGGTAATGGATTTCCAACTATGACAAGGTATGGAACCACCTTTCGCTAGTGTACCTCTAGAGAGGAATACACTGGGTTCAACAAGAACATCTTGCAACCCGGCCACACATGACCGACCACTCATTTCGCTTGAGTGTATCGAATGTATATCACCAACGGTTGGGATCAGCAACCGTTTCCCGAATGGGACAGTATCGACAATAGATTTTAGAAGTAAATGAAACTCTAGATCAGGTGATTATACACCCTACTTCGGTGCGACCGACTTAGCCATGCTGCCTGCTCGATTTCTGTCATTTACCGGATGTGAGGCTAGAAGCTACGCTTTATCATCACACCAGATTCACTTTGAATGCCACATCGTCAAATCCATCAAATCACCGATTGACGTCCTCAACCATACATTATGTGTTAGCTAAAAGAAGTTTCCTTCTCCGCTTCCACTCTTGGTACGGTTGAAGAAATCAATATACGTGATCGTCTGGAAATACTCTGTCCGACATCCGTCCATACAAGTCATCCAAGAACAGGATGAACCGAAGGCACTATTCTGTAAACAGGACAACCCTTGCATAACTCCGTCTTCAATTTCCTTTGGCATATATGATTCGCAACGCTTATGCCAATACAGAGTGGTTCTTTGGATAATAATCCAACCGGTCTCTCCATATTAACAACGTTAAAATGGTTAAAACTTCGATAGTCTGTGATTTAACTATCGAAGAAAAACAGGTGTGCAAACAACGATATTATTTCCAAATGGAAATTTATATCGATCAAACATCATTCAACATTTATCTCTTTATTTCATTAATTTACTTATCTCCTGTTTCCCTGTATTCAATATTTCTTATTTTCTAAATTTGGAAAATATACGTTATTAATAATGGAAAACATTTCCATTTATTGTTTTCTTTATTTGAAAACATTTCTGGTTTCTTATTTGGAAAACATTTCCAAAGCTTCTTGATTGGACTTAGACAGATGTTTAAACAAACCATCGCGATGCCAACTCAAACCATTTCCTTTAATTACTAAATTCACTTAACCATCCTTTACTATCGAACCTTAACCATTCCTTAGTTAAAAATGAAGTCAATCAAGTTGGGGTAATACTATCTCTGAGACCTTAACTGAACAACGTTTCTAACCTTGAAATAGACAAAGTTCACCCTTCTAATTCTTTAACAAACTTCCTTACGTAACTCTCTTTCAAATCTTTTCTATTCGATAATTCTTTCCTTCGATAAGGTATATTCGATAACTCTATTCAATTTATTCTATTCACTTAACTCTTTTGATTTAACTCTAACTCTATTCACTTAACTCCTATCGAATAAACTATATTCGATAACTCTTTTAATTCTATTTGAATAAACTATATATTCGATTAACTCCTTTTACTCTATTCGAATAAACTATATTCGATTAACTCCTTTATTCTATTTGAATAAACTATATATTCGATGAACTCTTTTATTCTATTCGAATAAACTATATTCGATTAACTCCTTTATTCTATTCGAATAAACTATATTCGATTAACTCCTTTTACTTTCTATTCAAATAAACTATATTCGATTAACTCCTTTTACTCTATTCGAATAAACTATATTCGATTAACTCCTTTTACTTTCTATTCGAATAAACTATATTCGATTAACTCCTTTTACTCTATTCGAATAAGCTATATTCGATTAACTCCTTTTTCTCTATTCGAATAAACTATATTCGATTAACTCCTTTTATAATCCTATTTATTTCCTAAATAAATATTCCTTTATTCTATTCTATTCGTTTTATCAACATTTTTTCCTTTTATAAAACTCTATTCGTTTTATAAACAATTTCCTTTTATTTACTTTTGAAATATTTCCTTTTTATAAAATCTATTGATTTTATAAAATCCCTTTTTTTCAATATACATTGAAATAATTCTTTTTACATCCCAGGGTCTTTTATGATATTTAAAATATCGAATAACAATGATCAACATCATTCTAACACACATAACCCATAACAGATATACATCACATCATATATCACAATATAAGAAAACAGTAAATAAATGTGGAGGAATCCAGTCGGATTCCTCCAACCTGTTTCCCTGCATCACAGATGTTAAACAATATAGATAACATCACTTTCAGTTCCATATGTTATATTCTGTTAAACAGAATCAATATAGAAATTCAACTAACTGACTAGCAGTTCAATCAAACAGTCAACACACAGTCAATCAGCCAATAATTAACAGTTCTAAAAATGCAACATGAAATTATAAACTGTTCAGAGTTGGTGAGATTTACTCACATTTGCAGTTCATCGTTAAAGAACGATAAACTGTTATTTGATTTGAATCAAACAATTTATTCCGCCATAAATTCATACGAGCTCGAATCCACTCCCAGTCAGTTTCAGTGCGTAGCCACCGTCCATACGATCCCAACGCAACTTACGGTTCGTCAATCTGATATCGAACGTAGAAGATACGACGTTACGAAGTTCATACACTATTTAAATAAAAATAAAGCTTAATTATTTAATAACCGGGCCTCACCCCTTTAACACATCAGGCCCAACTACGCCCGTTAAAAGCCCACACCGCAAATCTTTTCTTCCCCGATACCTCAACTTGCGGCTCATCACACAAATCAACAGACATCGAGAGCTCTTCCTCCTCCCATACCCCCACTTCTGATTCATGATACTTCAAACCGAAGATTCCATTCATCTCCTCTTTTGCTCCTCTACGGTCCCATCCCCAAAACGTTGCTCGCGTTCACTATTTCCGCCGCGATCTCATCAGCAGGACCGACCAAAAGCACCACCGAAGACCCCAAAATCACCAAAAATCAAAGCTCCTCAACACCACAAACATACGTACGCACTCGAACTCGTGAATCGATACCCCAAAATCGAGTAAACCCAAACCCTAGGAAGAACCATCGTTCGCTGCAATTCCACAACGCGAAAATATTTGCGTCGAACACCTCACAGAGTATATCAGACTGAAGAGGAACTGATGAGCATCTCACAGATGATTGTTTCATATTTTTATTTGATTTTATTTGCATTTGTTTTGATTTCTTTGAGATTGAACTTTTACTGGAGGAAGAAAAACATTGTGGCGGCTCACATTTGGTTAACTGTGAAATGAAAATTAGGTTTTGGAAGTTAAGTGGTGTATTTATAGTGTAAACAAATATCTAGATATTTTGTAGAATGGAATATTCCCGGTATATTCTCCATCGTTAATTCGTCTTCTAAAATTCCTGTGATCACATACGATACCTAAAAATCACGAATCTGGACATGCAGCTACAGTCCGACATTACGGATCCAACAAAATTAGTTTCGTCAAATTCCGACTTCGTTTGCAAAAGTGACTTATTTTCACAGCTCTGAATAGCCCATTTAATATAAATATATTTAAATATAATTAGATTTAATATTTAAAAATAAATATTATTGTATATATCCACAGTGGAATACCATACAGCTCTACTGGGATTTATAACTTGATATTTCAAATCCCGATTAAATCGATATTCGATTTAAAATGAAATTCCTTTTTAAAATATAAATAATTCCTTTATAAATTATAAAGGAATTCCACAGCGACTTTTCTAAAATTTGATTTGGAAGTAAATCAAAATCTACACGACGAAATCCCGATTTTTCTTTTCCACTAGAAAGATATACTCCACCAGCTCCACACGTTTCTTGTTTCACAGAAATACGGCTTAAAACGAATCCTGTACATTCAGTTGAAGTTCAAATCGCCAATTTACGAACTGCAGCGCCATTTCGAGCTCGATTTTAATTATAATATAATTATACGTTCAAACTGTCATTCAAATAATATATTCGTTCTTCTAATTCAATTCTAAATTGAATTTAATATCACATATGATCCAGTTCACACCATATTGCCATTTCAACCAATTCTGATTATTTCAGAATTAAATATATTATTTAATTTATTATTTTAATTAAATATTCACTATTATTTAATTCAACAACTATTAAATTCACTATATCACTATTTATATAATTAAATTAATTAATTATAATACCTCTGCCAATGCGGGTCATTACAGTTTAAGTATATTTTGATGTAGAAATGAAGAGAGTATAACGATGAGAGATGAATGAGAAAGTAGTTAATAAAATTTCATTTGAAAATCTGTTATTTATAAGAAATTAGTAGTTATGTTCATTTGCGAGAAAGAAACAACGAAAATACGTTTTCGTTTAAATTTAATTTTTGAAATTACCGGTCAATATGTCGACATGTGTCTTTGAATTTTGAAAAATACTCGATTTTAAATTGTTTTAAACGTTGCTTTATAAAATAAATTGAAATTTTGTAAAATTATTTAAACATATTTTATGCATATATTAATCATAATAAAATTTATAAAATAATTTTAAAAGATTTTAATATAAAACATTGGGTATAATTTAAATATATACAAAACCATATATTATTGTAAAGTATATGTAAATATTTAAAATCAACGTTTAAATACCAAAACATATTATCAAAGTGTACATGAATATACATACATACATACATATATATATATATATCATTGTTATCACATCGACGACTAGTCGTCGACAAGTCGACATGTCGCTCTCTGAGTTTCGACGATGATCGACTTATTGATTTCGACGGTAATTTGCCTGGGGAGGAACCCTAATTTCTTCGACATCGATGTTTTACTAATCAATGTTTTACCTCGACATCGATAATTTGCCTGGAGAGAAACCATAATTTCTTCGATCGACAGCTGCTCCTCCGTCGATACTCCTCGCGACGCCTGCTTGCGGCAGCTATCGATATTTTAATAGTGGGTTGGTCCTTCTTACCTGAGGGAATAAATAGTTAGAAAGACTTAAGTAAACAACAATCAAACGTTTTTGCTGTATTTAATATTTATCGTTAGATTAACTGGAACTAAATTATACATATGAATTTTATTCTTGTGACAGCTGGACAATCAAATGGATATTTGTTGAATTTGAACATATTATTATGTTATCTTTGTTGAATTTGAACTTATTATAAATTTATAATTATATCTAATTGTATTATATATTTAAGTCTAATAAATATATGTATATAAAAGACTTGTCGACTAGTCACGACTAGGCAGACGACTTGTCGACTAGTCTTCTAGACGGTAGTGGCTCGACTTGGCGTCATGATAACCTTGATAAATATAAATCTCGAATCTACAATAAAAATCATATCATATTAAAATAGTCAAAAAGTTGCGTGCATACCTCATTCGCTGAAGGCTACTTAGCGACCATGGACCCAAAGGCCTTTGAGGTCACTGGTTCAAGGCCTAGTTCTTTGAGCTTTGTATCCCTCAAGGCAGAAGTTGTTATCCCCTTTTATACTTGCAAGTCAGGGGCGAGATTGATACTTTCGCTAGGCTAGCTAAAAAGGGGGGCCGGTGTGGCGGACAGTTGAGTTCTCGGACTCTGTATTCTATTTAATCAGATAGAGTTTTTTTTGTTATATATATATATATATATATATATATATATATATATATATATATAGGAGGGTTCCGCTACACCTCTTATATTGCACGTGAACTTTCCCCCTTAATCTCCATCACCCATTTCCCCACTCATTCTCTTTCTTTCCATTTCAATATTATTTCTTAGTGGGAAGAAAGAGAATGAGTGGTGGAGACTAAGGGGGAGAGTTCACGTGCAATATAAGACGTGTAGCAGAACCCTATATATATATATATATATATATATATATATATGTGAAAATTTAAATAATCTTGTGTAGAAATCATGACTCTTTTGAAAAAGACTAACTTTTGGAAAAATCATGCTGAAAGTAGGATATTCGGAAACTTGTAAGAAATGGATCGTGAGAGATCAACAAAGTGCTATTAGAGTTTTAGCATATGATTTAAGGCTCATAACTTATCCTTGGATATCTTGTTTTCTTGAACTCTTCAATACTCATGACTCCTCATTCTTTAATTCTCGAGTTTTTATATCAATATCTTTGACTTTATCAGCATTTGGAATCTGCACTTGACACTGTACAGTCTTCTTAACCAGCGTCTGTCTAATATTCTGTATTACTATACCATATGTATCTTGATAAAACGTTAGTATTTATATTTTATATTATTTCCTAAAGTAGTTGTCATCAAAACAAATACATTAGATACTAACAAAAATATCTTCAACGAATGAAAGAATAGGTTATTAAGTCAAGATTAACCATGATTGATCAACTGATGCCTACGCTTGAACTTAATTAAAAGAATAAGTAACTAGTTTGTGCATTTGTATCAGAGATTGATGCAGATATCATCAATAACTTCATTGTACTCTAAAGTGCTGCACTGATATCTAAATCATCTCAATATGCATGCTGATTTAACTTGCATCCAAAACTTGTTAAAATTGTTAATAGTAGCACAAATGCTTTCATATAGACTTTTTATATCTTCTCTTTTCACTCGCTTGCTTCACCTCGTTTGAATATCCATTTGAAATTAAGTATCCATTCTTACCTTTATTTATGTCAATGTAAAGCGCTGGTATGTTTCTTCAATGTCTATGTTTATTTCTTCATCACCGTCTTTATTGTGTTTATTTTTTTCCCATCGTCTAACTTTTCTGATTTTTTTCCTGTATGTGTTACCCCAGAAAAAAGGTATATAATAGTAATAATAAAATATTGCATTGCAAAATTTTTGCGGATAGTAGCATGTAGTCTTCAATCTTTCATGGTGTGTCTATTTTCTTTCTTTTAGGGTGTTTTCCATTTTTTCCATCTTAACACTCTTCTGTGATTTTTTTTTTGCTTTCCTCACAAAGTTAACCTCTTCAGAGTAGTTGTGATTTTACTCTTCATCCTTGAGATTCTTTCTTATCCCCTCATTGAGTTGACGGTTAACAGTTGAATTTGTTGAAACAAAACACATCCGATTTTAGGTTGTTCAATGAAATCATGAGCACCTATTAACTTTTAGACAAAACGAACTCGTCAGTATTTAAATTTGTGTCTCGCCGCTTTGTAGTTGATGCTTGCCAATCGATTTTCAATAGCTTGATATTCGATGACGTGTTCACCAATTAATGCACCTTCTTTAGCTTCAAATTTACCAATTTTCTCACTGCCAACGTTATATTTGTCAAATCCTCTCAAATTTCTACCATTTAACATAAGCTAGTGTTTCATTTGCAAACAGCATGGAAACACCGAATTTGAAAAATAAATGTTTCATTTGCTAACAGCATGGAAACTGGAAACACCAAATTTTAAAAGTAAATGTTTCATTTGCTAACCGCATGGAAACACCGAATTTAAAAAATAAATAAATTCTACGAATTGTTCTGGCAACTTTTTTTAAATCCATTGTCCACCATTTTTCTCCATGAGATCGTATGGTTTCTTGCATTTATTTCCCAATTTCGTGAAAGATCACTAAGCTGCAAATACTCCTCTGCATCTGCATTTCATACTTTTTATATTTTTTGTTTACTTTCTCCATATTTGTCTTCTTCATGTGATTTTTCAAGATGATTTTATTTAGGAGACTGATATAAAATGTAAATGACATTTCGAGGATCCTTCACATAATGAGATTATGAGCAAAAACCAAAAATCGGTAAAATCAACACAAACATTTTCTTTCAACGTTTTAAAAGTAAACCCATTTGAACTTTTTTTTAAATAATCAAAGTAGAGTTTTAAATTTTGATTCAACTTATTTCAGCGAGTCGAGACTCTGTGTCAATTTGTAGTCAGTCACCATTAGAGATATTATCATGTATTTTTAAATTAATCGTAACCACTATACATTTGGGTTTGTAATTATTTACTATAATAAACTTTGACAATACAAATCCATACTCAAATTATTAGCCCTAGACTACAACAATCGCAGGGTTAAAACAATTATAAGGAGAAAATCAAGAGAAATTAAAAGGGGTTAAAGTTACTACTTAACCTCAACCTTTGAATTAATTTATGTAAGATTTTGAGCAAATAAAAAATAAATCTTTAAATTAAGATGAACCATGTTCGACCACTTGTTAAATATGTCAAAGCTTAACCTTGTCTTTTTTAGGAAAAATCATAGCAATTTGTATATTTGGATAATGGATTATAACATTGTCAAGGTTAATCCATACTTTGCATTCTGTTCGAAATATCATTATAAAAGGAGACATCCCGTGATGACATGATAAAAACAGTAGCTGAATTTGTTTTGTTTATTAGCGAAGTCAAGGCTATGGTTTCTTGTCCAGTAATACATTTCCTTTTTGTGCTCTAATCTGTGCTGTAGTAGAAGTATATGGGGAGCTCTGGTGACACATTCTTCGAGTTTCAAAATACACTCATCTATCCTCAAAAACAGGCTATAAAAAGATCAGTATTTGTAACCTTTGGGATATTTGTGGAAAATTTTGCAATTTTTAACAGTAAACTCTGGACTATGCAAATATTGTATTTTATTTTATTTTTTAAAAAAGAAAAAGAAAGATTTAATGGTAGGAACGTGCAATTAATGTTCCTATTTATTCCAAAAACAAAGGGATTTTTTTTTTAACCAAATCAAAAATAGAGATGTGATTTAAATAGGTTTTTAGGAAGAGTTTTTTAATGCACAAAATTTGAAAATAGGGGGTGTAATCAAATTTTCACAATATAGTCCTTAGCAATTATTATTGATGAACCATTTGATGTAGTTATTAGTTGGTCTTGCTTAAGCCTTGTCATGTTCCGTTAAAACGCTTAGCGCACTTCAATGCATTTTCAATTTAGCGTTGTTAAATAGGAAATCCTCTTAAAATTCCGTTATTTTCAGGAACTTTAAGATCGGAATGTTAATTTGACAAATTCTCTTATAAGCTAAATCAGCTAACTTAGGATATACGTGTAAGTTCAATTCGTAACGTTCAACATAAAATTATATTCTATTCTCTAGATATGAACTGCATGGATTATGATGTTATTTGGTTTTGGTGTACATGAGTGGTTTTTTTAATTATCCGGTTCACAAATGATACGAGAATAGGGGTTTATCAGCTTTGGAGATTTGATTTTATCTTCAATAAATATTTTTACACTTCCATTATTTTTCGATGTATATCAAATATAGCTTTTTGTATTTCCACCGCTTAAAACCGTTAAACCCTCTAACTGTATGTGGAGCTATTGTCATGAGAATATTTGTGCATCACCGATCAACATATAATCATGCATCTTTGTTTAAAGTAACTACTCCTGCGCCAGTTGTTTTTCGTATGTTTTCGTTACTGGATATTCATAATTGCTTTGTTACCGGATATTCATAATTGCTTGACATGTATTGTTGTATTTTTTATAGGTAGGATACCAAAACAAAGAGTAGAAATGGATCAGAGTGAAGAAACCTGGCTGCAACTACAATAAAATGCTTGATTTTTCATTGTTGTTTGTATGATCGTTTATATATCTATGTACTAACTGAGTCATATTTTATTATCTAATGATGGTAATTTCTTTAAAATTTACCTGTTATCATGGATAATGTGTTCAGTTCGAAACAGTTTTATGTGTAGTACCGTGTTATATGGTGTGCTCGTTAGATCAAGAAACCAACGGGATAAGAGTGGAACAAGAACAACAGCGACTAATGAATTGAGGTGGCCGTTAAACTGAAAAAGGGGTGTGTGTGTGTGTTTTTTTTTCTCCAAATTTTGACTGATTTTTGAACTTATTATGCGAGTAGTCTTATTTGAAAATTATTTATATAGCCTTGTTTTGTTCAATTCAGTTTTAGATTTGAAGCGTATCAACGTTATTTCAAATTGCGATCATGTATTTTTTTTTTCTATTTTGTTTTGTGTGTACGCTGATGCTATCTTAAAAACATCGGTGTATGTATACACATGTGCACATATGTACATATGTACACACGAATGGATAGTTCGATCCAATGTTCTATTCTATCATAGTTGATCCTGATTCGACATTAGAAGCATACTAGTTGTTTTTCAATCCTAATAACCAAATACTTTTTCTGTAAGTACGATATATTTGTTTTCATCTATAACTCCATTTTCTTTTCTGTGAGTTCTAGCGTCGATAAGAATTCTAGTTCTTATTGTTTATATGATATGGTATGAATATATTATACCAATTTGTTATGTGTAGATGATGAGATTCTATTGATACAGAGCATTCCAATGGACTTATTGAAAGTTCCCAATGTAGAATGTGAACAAATTATTGTTGAGATTCGTACTGGCACAATTACTTTTCATTTTAAAGAGAAGATCCGAAAACATTTATTTTGAGTTAGAGGAAGAAATGCTCTGGAGTACCATGCCTATATCGTATTTTTTTTATCCATTTCATCCACTTTCATTGATTTCAAATAGGTTAAGGCGTTGTTAAACCAACATGAACTCTTTTTCTGTGTCAATCATTTTAGACACGCTGTTCTTTGGAGCTTCGGTCATCGATTACCTTCTCATCAGGTCACCAACTTCTTTAACTTTTTGGCACTGGGCAAGCATCAGCTTCCATACATGGTCTTACGACTTTGCAGGGACCCGTATTTTTGGTAAACAGTCTTCCGGGCCTGGTCACTGCGACCCCTTAATGACGAGATATCCCTTATGTATTTAAAATGACATTGGCGACATTTAAAATGACATCAATAAAAGGTTTTTCAAATGTTGTACACTTTTGTGAATTAAGTGGTAGTAAGCTCCTCTCGTCTTTTGTTTTGAGCTTCATCAAATTCTAAACAAAAAAATACTAAACCCTTTCCATTGTCTTTTTTTTCAAAATCTTTTATCTTTTGCATTAAATTCAATAAAAAGAAGAGCGTCTTTAGATATTTATTTCAAAAAGAAAAAAGAAAAAACAAAACATTTTCCTATTTTGGGTCAATAAACGTAGGAATTTTCACACCTTAATTTTTGGTAAATGAAAATTGATTATTGTTGCATCAATTATTACCGTAGAATGCTTCTTAATTTTATTTCAAATATATGCTGCTATGATTGCGAATTAACTGTCCATGATCAAAATGTGGGAAAATATGTTGGTCATTCTTACAAACCATCGAAGGTGTAAGGGGTTAAACTTATAACAATTAAAAGAGTTGGTCTACAAAGCAATCAAGATAAAATTAGATGAGTTTGATATTGATCTAGTTTGTAATTGACCAATCGATTGTGAATCTAAGCAATTAAAATTGTGATAATGACGACATTGAACAAATGTTCTTAATTCTTTAAGTTGTTTATTAAAAATACATAAGACCTTGTCGTAAAACTACATCCTGCGGTACATGTAGCTATATATATTTCACAAGCAATTTCATCTCTTTAGCACAATAATTAGCTATATATATTTCACAAGCAATTCCATCTCCTAAGCACAATAATCGTCTTCTAAATGCAGTGTAGTACGAGCACCAACGAACGTTCTCCATATATCTTTCTTTCATGAGTTTTCAATAGAAGATACAGTTTAGCTGCCTATATCCGATGTATGACAGTTTCATATGCAAGAGCCAAAATGTAATGCATAATTGCTAATTTTTTGAAATAGCATGTTGTTCATACTGGTGGATATGATACCAAATTTTATTTTAATGTGCAGCTATATTCTGCAGCATCACCCGATGCAAAATAGTATTAAATGATCAAATAGTTGCAAGTCTTGTGCAATGGAGCCCACACCATCCGAATTACAACACACGAGCGAAAATCACGTTATGTTTGGTTATGTTAATGGATTATGTCGCACTTTATAGCTATACTAAAAATGTCGTATATCCATTTTATAGCTTTCTGGCTCAAGAAATTAATATACAAACAAACATCCAACCAACAATTTGAATTGGGATTTCAAATGTATTTGATGACGATACGAATATAAATGCTGAGGTAGATGTATATATACATGACGTTCTTGCTTCTGATACTTCTGATAACATGACTGCTATAACCACACTAGAAAATGACAATGTGGATTGATAACATGCAAGTAAACATTGGTCCATTGAACTAAGATTTGAAGACGAATCTAAAATAGGGGAACCTTTGAATGGTGACTTGTGTGATGCACATCCATTATCACAAACCTACAATTTAGTGGTGAAATCTTTGCATCATCTTGTGTTAAAAAAGGTTTCAAAGTTGGCGTGATGATTCAAAGCAGTGTTAAATTTCTACAAAAATTAAGTTAATGGTCAATTTTACTTGCAAGTTCTTTTATGTCTATTAGGTCAAACAAAGGAAAATACATAGCCATTTGCAACATTGATTCAAGTTATTCGTGAAGAATATATATATTTCAGACAATCACTATCTAGATGATGAGTTATTAAAAAATATATGAGCGATTTTTTTTCCATCGTGCTAGTAATTAACTCAAATAAGAAGAAAATAACATCTATCTTTTTTAATTTAAAATTTATGCTTTTAGTGAAAGTGAATTTGAGCATACAACTGAGTTGGTGCAAGTTTTAATGGAGGATCAATTTTTTTAATTAAAATTGGTTATATGAAAGCATGAGTGACATTGAGTAAGGCAATTAAACGGATTAATGGTGATTGAGCCAAATCATATTTCAACCTACGTAAATATTTTGCTGAAATTGCTGGAACGAATTCAGGTAGTGTTGACACTTAATAACCAATGAGGTTGGAGTGTTCAAACACACTTTTTTTGGGCTTTTGGACCTTGTACCATAGGTTTTATACATTATCGGCATTTGCTTTGGATTAATGGCATACATTTGTTGACAAATGCAAAGATCTCTTGTAGCAACCGTAGTGGATGCAAATGGTCAACTATATTGTTTGCTAATGCTATGATCGAGTCAGAATCATGTGATACTTGGGTTGGTATTTTGTTTACATACAAAGGTTCATTCCTAGTGTTAACAGTCAATGTATTACTTTCATTTCTAATAAAATAAAAGAAATACCAAGCTTTTAGTTGTAATTAATATAAAACAGAGAGTCAAAAAAAGCTTCCGTCCTCTGACAAAAGAATGGAAATGGCGACATTCATCGCTCCTCTCCATCTCTTTTCCTGCACCCTCCTCTCTGATTTCGCTTTTCTTCAATTTCCTTTTCACCTACGAAATTATTAAATGTTTTCGTCATGCTTGTTTTTTTGTAGAGGACAACCACACAATCGTTGCTACTTTTTCTCAGATCTGAATCCCTTAGTCCCTTCTGATCCCTAACCCTTGTGTGATGATCCTCTAGCTTAAGCTTGTGCGCAGTGTCTCTGATTTTGCATCTTAATCATCTTGCCCCTTTATTGTGTTGCCGAACCTCGCAAGTGACCGATTTCAGCAATTGAGGGTAGGTAAATTCTGGTGTTGCTTTTGGTGCTTCTTCATTTTCTACTGTGAATCTTCTGTCTGGGGGCTTGCATCTTGTTGGGATTGAGTTCTGAGTTGTGTTTTGGTGTATTTTCTAGGATCTTTTCTTGCTAGATTGTGTGGGTCAGGGTGTTGTTTGGGCTATCTATCTCTGTTCGCCAATCTTAACAATATTCGAGAAGCTTTGCTCTGGCCATTGTTGATATTGGTAAATCTTTTCCTTGGTTGCAATTCCCACCTTGCCATTTTTAAGCTTTGATATCTGGTATGTGATTAGTCTTGGCTTGCTTTCCCCCTTCTTTAGATCTTAATCATTTCACCTAGCACATCTTGCACTTATTCACCTTTTAGCTTTCATCATCTTCTGTTGTGATATGCGATACTATATATGTGTTGGATTGAAGAGGACGAAGACAGCTTCGAGTCAGAGGTGACCATTCGCAAATCGGAGCTCGTATGAAGGAGATATGAGCAGGAAGCTGTTTACTGTTAGCTGGGTATAGGGACAGACGTCTGTCATAGGGGATGACAGACGTCTGACTGCAGGGAATTGGTTTCCCGAGAGCTCAGACAGACGTCTGACACTTCCCTGGCAAACGTCTGTGCTGAGTGAATTTGTCCAAGTAATCTCTGGAAGATGAAAGACGTCTGTCAGGAGGTACGACAGACGTCTGTGCGAGTTTTGGGTTATTTTCGGGGTAAAGTTTAAGCAAGCTAATTTGTGACTAATTCGGGGGCAATTTGGGTAATTGGCCAACCTCTATATAAACTATTTTCTGAAGTTAATTAGTAAGAGCTTGAAGACTTGATTTGGGATCAAGGGTTTATTCTTAAGGGAGAATTAGGGTTTATAGCCTAATTCCAATTCTTCAATTCTATTCTCCTCAAACTCTTTTCTATATTGAAATATAGTGATTATTGGATCAATCTCTTGTATTCCTTTCATCGTGGTAATAAAATACTCTCTCCAAAGTGGATGTACACTGACAAGATGTTAGTGGAACCACTATAAATCCTTGTGTGATTTGTTTTTGCTACTTTGTCATTAGTTTCTTGCTTGTGATTGAGATTTAGATTGTTCGTGATTGGTTGATATTGGTTTTGTGATTAGAGTTATTGCTTTGGTTTTTTTTGCAAGTCTAACAACGATCTAGTCTTCCGCTAGCGCATTGTGGTTTAGATATCGGATTCGAGTGGTCTTGAATCAGATTAATCACAACGGTTTCAATAGTTGGTATTGGAGCTGTTTTGGTGCTTGTTAGGTGTTTGTGAAAATGCCGGAGACAGATAGTAGCTCGGTAAGTCCTTCAACTGGAAGTCCGAATAGTGTGGCGCCATATGTACGGGGTTCGTATGCGGCGTCGGGTTCTCAATTGGTTATTGACAAGTGGAATGGTGATAATGACTTTGCGAAGTGGCAATGAAAAATGAAAGCGGTTCTTAGGCGGAATCGGGTGCACTGAGTAGTATTTGATACTCACTTATTGCCAAGTGATATCTCGGATGTTGAGAGAGAGGAGATGGAGGAATGGGCTTACGCTACTCTTCAACTTGCCCTGGGGGAGAATGTGATCTCCGAAATTAGTGGTGAGACTACCGCTAAAGGTATTTGGGACAAGTTGGAAGAACTTTATATGAAGAAGTCGCTCACTAATCATTTGATCTTGTTGCGAACGTTTTTCACCTTCAAGATGAAGGAGGGTAATTCGCTTAAGGCACATTTGAATGCCTTTGATGACTTGCACATGAAGATGAAGGCCGTTGATTTGAAGATTGAGGAAGAGCAAAAGGCGATGATATTATTGTGTTCATTGCCGGATCGCTATACGGGTTTCTCAAATAGTTTGATCTATGGCCGGGATACCTTGACTATAGATGATGTCAAGAAGGGTCTTCTTAGTGAGGATTTGAGATATCAAATAAAGGAGATGAGTGAGGGTAGTAGTGGAGCTAGTAGTAGTCATGGGTTGTTTGTGGAGAAATAAAAGAATGTGAAGAAAGGAAACCGGGGGCGTTCTAAATCATGAAAACCCGGTGGAAGAGGTAAATCGAAAGAGAGAAATGGCAAGTGCTTTATATGTAAGAAACCAGGATATTGGAAAAATGAATGTCCGGACAAAGATAAGAAGGAAGTAGCATCTTCATCCGTGGTGGTGGAGAGTGGAGACGGTGAAGTAGATGAGAATGTGTTGACGGCGGTAGCAACGGGTGTTTCGGGTAACGAATGGGTACTCGATTCGGGTGCGTCATATCATATGATGCCAAATAGAGATTGTTTTTAATCCTTTGAGGTCAAAGAGGGAAATGCAATTGCTATGGGAAATGGTGCTATTTGCAAGTCAATGGGTAGTGGCTCCGTGCAAATAAGGATGTTTGATGGAGTTGTTCGCACGCTCACCAATGTTCGCTATGTTCCAAGACTTAGGAAGTCGCTTATATCTTTGGGGCAATTGGATTCTCTAGGATGCAAGATCACTATCGAGAAGGATTGCTTGAGGGTTTTGAAGGGAGCGCTTGTGGTTATGAAGGGTGTTAGGACTCATGGTATATATTTGCTTCAAGGAGTGACCATAGGAGGTGAGACTTGTATGGGTGTTGATAGTTCTCGTGACTTGGATGCGACACAGTTGTGGCATTTGAGATTGGGTCATGTCTCGGAGAGGAGTTTGGATATTCTTCGGAAGCGGGAGATGATCGAGGGTGAAAGTTTCAACAAACTAGAGTTTTGCGAGGAATGTGTCCTGGGGAAGCAAACAAGGGTATCATTCGATGAAGGCAAGCATGACTCAAAGGAGATTCTTGAGTATGTTCATTCAGATGTTTGGGGACCGACACCGGTTGCTTCTTTGGGAGAAGCAAGTTATTATATCTCTTTCATTGATGATTTGTCTCGCAAGGTATGGGTGTATGTAATGGGGGCCAAGTCGGCGGCATTTGCTAAGTTCAAAGTGTGGAAGGCTCTTGTTGAGAATGAGAGTGGTAAGACTTTGAAGGTATTAAGGACCGACAATGGCGGCGAATATGTCTCACGTGAATTCTTGGAGTATTGTCAGCATCACGGGATGTGGAGACATTTTACTACACCGGGAGATCCGCAATCTAATGGAGTAGCGGAGAGAATGAACCGAACTCTACTTGAGAAAGCTTGATGCTTGAGATTGACATCAGGTTTGTCTAAGGGATTTTGGACCGAAGCTTTGTCAACCATGGTGCATATTGTAAATCGAATTCCGTGCTCGGCCATTGGTAACAAAATTCTGGAGGAAGTGTGGAAAGGGAAGAGTGTGGACTTGAGATATCTTCGTGTGTTTGGTAGCCCGGTTTATGTGCATGATCCGGGGAATGATAAGCTTGGAGCTAGAGCATTCAAAGGGGTCTTGCTTGGTTTTACAGATGGCGTGAAAGGCTATCGGATTTGGAATCCGGAAACGAAGAAGATTGTTAATTCTCGTCATGTCACTTTTGATGAGTCGGCTTTATTCAAGGTGAATGATAGCTCATCGGATGTTCCAGATTTGGTTCATAGTGAATCAAAGGAGAAGGAAGTCATTCCCACATTCCGTCCAAGTGGTAGTAGAGTTGAACAAGCTCGTGGGGTTGAAGCGGTTGATGGAACATCACATAGTCCACATGGTTCCTCTAGTAATGATGTTGGTGATGTACATGATACTAGAGAAGTTTCGACTCAAGGTGGAGCCGAAAGGGGTCTGGGTGATAGTATTGCTACTCGGGTTGGTCGATGTGCAATAAGGCGTCCCGAAAGATATGGTGATTGGAACTACCTTAGCTTTAGTGATCATTTGGACTATGCTCTCAATGTAGTCCAAGATGAGCCGATGGACCTTGATGACGTCATGGAGTCGAGAGAGAGCTCGAAGTGGATTTGCGCCATGGAGGAAGAGATGCAATCGCTTATGAAGAACCGAACTTGGGAGTTGGTTCCACTTCCTCAAGGAAACCGTGCTATAAGGTGCAAATGGATTTACAAGGTGAAGGATGATGGAAAGCACAAAGCAAGGTTAGTGGCAAAGGGGTTCTCACAAAGGAAAGGAGTATGATGAAATTTTTGCACCGGTGGTTCGTCATACATCTATCCAAGTTTTACTAGCGATAGTTGCTATCCATGACTTGGAGTTGGAGAAACTTGATGTGAAAACCGTTTTCTTGCATGGAGACTTGGATGAAGACATCTACATGGAGCATCCGGAAGAGTTTGTTGTAGATGGTAAGTCTAATATGGTTTGCAAGTTGAAGAAATCACTATATGGGTTAAAGCAATCGCCTTGACAATGGTACAAGAGATTCGATCATTTCATGCTTGAAAGTGGCTTCCATCGAAGCATCAAGGATGCTTGCGTATATTTCAAGAGGTTGGGAAATGATTGTTAGGTGTATTTACTCTTGTATGTGGATGATATGCTCATTGCTTCCAAGGATCGAAATGAAATCAACAAGTTAAAGATGCTTTTGAAATCGGAAATTCGAGATGAAGGATCTTGGAGAAGCAAGAAAAATCTTGGGCATGGAAATAGGAAGGGACCGGAAGCGTTTTGAGTTAAGATTGACTCAAAAGGAATACATTAAGAAAGTGCTTTGCCGGTTTAGCATGGAGGATGCAAAGGCGTTAAATACACCTTTACCTTTGCATATGAAGCTTTCGGAGAAGGAATCACCTATCGGGGATAAAGACAAGGCTTATATGGCAAAGGTGCCATATGAAAGTGCGGTTGGTAGTTTGATGTACGCAATGGTGTGTACAAGGCCCGATATTGCAAATGCCGTCGGAGTGGTTAGTCGGTATATGGCTAATCTGGGGAAATCGCATTGGGAAGCCGTGAAGGCTATTATGAGATACTTGAAAGGCACAACATCTCATGGACTTGTCTTTGGCGGTAGTGATGATAGGAGTTGCAAGTTGGTTGGTTATTGTGACTCGGACTACACCGGTGATAGGGATCGGAGGAAATCGACTTCCGGGTATGTCTTCACACTTGGCGGGACAACCATTAGTTGGAGATCGCAATTGCAAACCGTAGTTGTTTTATCCACTACAGAGGTGGAGTTGATTGCCGCTGTGGAAGCGGCCAAGGAGGCACTCTACTTGAAGCGATTGTTGTGTGACTTGGGTTTCGAACATGAAAGTGTTGATGTTCGATGTGATAGCCAAAGTGCTATCCATTTGGTGGATAATTTGGCGTTTAGCTCACGGACCAAGCATATTGAGGTGAGGGAGTCATTTCTTGTAGCCATGGATGAGGGTAAGCTAGTATACCTTCGGAAAGTGCACACAAAGGATAATGCGGCGGATATGTTTACGAAGGCATTGCCATATCGGAAGTTCGAGCATTGCTCGAACTTAATTCACTTGTTGAGTTGCTAGGTGCCACGGGGTGGCACGAGGTGGAGAGAGTGATTTTGTGTTTGATGGAAAAGGAATAGTGGTGAAAGATTGGAAATGTATCTTCATGGTAAGTACTCATTACACTCCCGAGTACATTGTCTTTTGGTGAGATGGTTTGTGGTTTGAATGTTTTCAACACTACATTGACGGGTGGGGGCTTTGCCTGAACTCGTTGGTGTAGTGCAATGGGCGGTGGCCATACCGGAGCTCATTGGGAAAACATTCAAGTTTGCTTGGTCGAAGGTAGAAGGAAGTGCATGGTGCATTGGAGTTTGGAGTTGAGATGGTTATAGTATCAAGGTGGAGTGTTGTGATATGCGTTACTATATATGTGTTGGATTGAAGAGGACGAAGACAGCTTCGAGTCAGAGGTGACCGTTCGCAAATCGGAGCTCGTATGAAGGAGATATGAGCAGGAAGGTGTTTACTGTCAGGTGGGTATAGGGACAGACGTCTGTCATAGGGGATGACAGACGTCTGACTGCAGGGAATTGGTTTCCCGAGAGCTCAGACAGACGTCTGACACTTCCCTGGCAGACGTCTGTGCTGAGTGAATTTTCCCAAGTAATCTCTGGAAGATGACAGACGTCTGTCAGGAGGTACGACAGACGTCTGTGCGAGTATTGGGCTATTTTTGGGCTGAAGTTTAAGCAAGCTGATTTGTGACTAATTCGGGGGCAATTTGGGTAATTGGCCAACCTCCATATAAGCTATTTTCTAAAGTGAATTAGGAAGAGCTTGAAGACTTGATTTGGGATCAAGGGTTTATTCTCAAGGGAGAATTAGGGTTTATAGACTAATTCCAATTCTTCAATTCTGTTCTCCTCAAACTCTTTTCTATATTGAAATATAGTGATTATTGGATCAATCTCTTGTATTCCTTTCATCGTGGTAATAAAATACTCTCTCCAAAGTGGATGTACACTAACAAGATGTTAGTGGAACCGCTATAAATCCTTGTGTGATTTGTTTTTGCTACTTTGTCATTAGTTTCTTGCTTGTGATTGAGATTTGGATTGTTCGTGATTGGTTGATATTGGTTTTGTGATTAGAGTTATTGCTTTGGTTGTCTTTGCAAGTCTAACAACGGTCTAGTCTTCCGCTAACGCATTGTGGTTTAGATATCGGATTCAAGTGGTCTTGAATTGGATTAATCACAACTGTTTCAACATCTTCCTCTATGTTCGTCGTGGCATGATTTGTCCCACTTCTTTTCACCTTTCAAATACTTAATTGGTGGTTTTCGCAACTTGCCAATTCTGAACGTGCTTAGGGTCCTACTGTTATCTATTCTTCTTTCACTCCAACTCAAGTCCAGACACCCTCAAGTGCATAAAACTGCAAGAGTGGTTGGTTTATCTTCAATGAGCGATTTGGGTTTTGCATGAGTTCGTCTCCATTCTTTAGGTTAGTTGCACTAAGTTGTATTGGTTTGTCTCTTTGAGCATGGTTGGCATTGGTATACGTTGGGGTTTCCCTTTTCTTTGTTTCGTTTGCATGTTCTGACTTGTCCATGGATTGTGTTTCGACTTGATGTAGTTGTTGCTGCTTAGAAGTTAGTATATTTTTGGGTGTGGATCTCGTGCTCTCTAATGATCTAAGTTGGTTGGGTTGGCCGTTACTAACAGTTTTTGTGCTACTATGTGTTTGTGTCATACTAGGTGTTATGTCAAACCGAGTCCTCTGACTGTGTGGTGGTAGGTTGGGTTACATATCACTGTATGGTGTGTGGCTCCATGTAATGTTCAGGCTAGGTGATGATTTGCTGCAGTATGGACCGTATGGTAGCAGTGCTATGCTATTGGTACTTTGTTATCCATGCTTGTTGTTCTTTGTCTTCATGATATGTCCTTTGTATGCAATTTGTATTGTATTCCCCATGCATGGTGTGCAAAGTCAATGAGTGGTGTAACTGAAATCTAAACATTTTAGTTTAGCTTCAGTAACGTTAGCTTGTTTAACATGAAGTGGACGATCCACTATAAAACCAAAATAGTAGGTTAATAAACTGGAACCTCTTGTATAACTTGTAATTATTATTTGTTATAATAATAAGTGTTTGCGGTCACTTTTAAAATTGGTCGGCTCTACAAAAAAAATAAAAAAAAATACAGACAAAATTGGAAGCTATTGGAGATTGCTTTATAAGCATAGATTCTGCACTGAACAGTTGAAAGAAATTTTTCGTGCTGTTGGATTTATAAACAAACATTTGATAGGTTCATTTTGTGTTATGGCTAATGATTTGGAGTGAGTGCAAAATAAAATAAATAAATAAATAAAATGCTAAGAGGAAATAAAGACTACAAATATCAAAGCACACAATTGGATATAAAGAAGTTTAGAAGGGTATTGGGAAAACTATGTCTAATGTAAGGATGCTAGTACGTTATGTCAACTTATGTGTTAGAAAGTTTTAAGAGTGTACTTAGATTTGCATGATCACTATCTATTAAAGCCTCATTTCCTCGTACCTTCTTTTGATCGGTGGATTGTTTTCGTTAAAGAAAAGAATAAGCTAAAACTTCAACATCTTGTTTAACCCAATATGGGAAGAAAAAAATAGTTGATATGGTAAGTGAAGGGAGACATTCGATGATTTCTCGATTTCATCAAGTTGAATGGAAAATAATTCTCCATTTTAACAATAAATTTAAAGTAACAATCGATGGTAACACTTGTTTTGTACATGCAATAACTCGTTTCTTCAACAACTGCCTTGTGCATATGTCACGGTCGCTTGTTCAACATACTTCATCATGACTTCGCCTCTACTTGGTACTTAGTTCAGAACTACCTTGCAACTTACATGCTAGAATTTCATCTTATTCATGATAAACAATAGTGGAGCGCACACATAGGATTGCTAGCTTTGCCTCCAGCAACACCTAGAGCGCCCGAAAGGTCTAAGTCAATAAGAATTAAAGGCACTATAAATGAGATGTAAACTATAATTGCAAATACGTGTAATAGTCGTGGATTGTACGACTATAATAGGAGTAGTCGTACTTCAACAACTTAGCATTTGTTAGTGTAGGTTTGAGAAATTGTTGTATCTTACACGTTTGTAATTTTATTAGATGTGTTTGTACCACTTTTGCAGTACTAATAGTTTATACCGCTTTTTAGTAGATGTATTTGTCTTTGCTTGGAAGTTGTTTTACATTTGAAAGCATTCAAGATATAATTATTGAAACGAGAATAATCCAACATAACATAATCCACTAATCCTCAATACAAACATTTAATTCAACATACGTTATACATCAAATTACAATACGACATAATTCATTATCATACGACATACACCAAATTACCAAACAATATAGGTTATCCTTTGAGATATCCAGATCGTATTCTTTGCAACTCTCTTCCAAAACGTGAAATTTTGGCCTGCAACTTAAGATTGTACTCAAATTATCTACGAACACTAGATGGTTCGTCCAGTAACGAAATTACAAGTGCCAAGATAGTGTGGCATAGTGGTAAGGTGTGTACCTACCGAGTAAGAAGTCGTGAGTTTGAGACTCCCCTAGACCTATGGTGATGTATTAACCAAATTAAATAAATTACAAGTTCCGAACGGTTTAGGCATTTCTCTACTCAACATATAACGCACACATGCTCATAATCTACCACATGTATTCATTTTATTTGTTTTCACGATCATGTCACATTTATCTATGTAAAGACATATTTTCTGTGGATATGTCTCACAAATAGCTAAACCAATACTGTGATTCTCCCATTTACCACATCTACGTTGGATAATATCATGTTCCACTGCAATATTCTCCAACACGTACTTCTGATTCGAAGCAAATTTCTTTACCCGACCAACACCGAAATGTATCAACATGTTGTATTATTGGGAATTTGATGATAATGAGTTTTTGACATATATTCAACGTTAATAGTAGAATCAAATTCCAAATTGTCATAATATTGCATTGATGTCTCATCATTAATTTCTCATCGATCTATTATTACTACAGATAAAGATGAATATTTATGAAGAATGTTAAAAAAGTGAAAAAACAACTGGAACTATTAAAAATGACCTTAGTTTTAATTTATGATGTAACTTCGCATAAATTACACAAATTAGATGAAAGATGGCAAAAAATTATGGAAAAGAAGGGCAGTTGAGGTTTTGCGGGTTGTTATGTTTAAAGTAGGGAATAAGGTGAGAGAGAGATGGAGAGTTCTATTTTGTAGATGGAAGGAAATACTAGGGTATATTTTGAAACTTACAATGGGAACATTTTCAAAATGTATCCCAAATTTCCAGGATCTGAACATAAATCTAAAGTATTGCTCAACTACATGGAATCCATAATAAACTTGGTAGCAAGCTCATCATCTCTAAATAAACCAAATTGCAACAAAATAAGCATATGGTGGACATTAAATAAAATCCATAACATTCAATAAAACATTCTAATACGATAAAAATCCATAACATCTGATAAGGCAATAAGTCGATTGTTAACCCGCCATTTTACAAGCCATTACACATTAGATCTGGACACATGAACTGCTTAATCATCATGAAGAATGACCCGAAATGATGACCAAATAGCTTCGGAGTTGAGCTCGGATGGTAAGGTAGAGCTATAGATGAGTGAAATTACCCGAGTGAAATATTAGAATTGGCTAAGTGGGAAAATTCATTGGGATGAATTTGAATCTGCAAAAATCCGAAGTATTCAACTTTAAAAGCTCTAGAATATTGGCCGCCACAACTTGGGTAGGTACACATTCAAAGCGATAGAAACTCACAACTTAACTTGTACTACAGATCAGTGCAAGGAAGATCAACATGGAGCTCAATCCGACTGGAATCGATGCTTGAAACTTGCCAAGTACCGATGTACGTTAGATCGGGGGACTAATCCAAGGCAGTGGAGGAAAAGATGAACCAAATTTTTAATAGAAGGAGGACATGAACCAGATTTCTCTACTTTTATTTGACCAGACCCAGATCTATACCTGTAACACCCCACCTCTGCTAGGGTCACTCACAAAGGGAATGCGCTAGTTTTGGTGGAGTATTATCTAGGTAAACATATACAGAGATATCACAAGGCAGAACATAAATAAAGCAGCGGTAGGAATTAAAAACCAAACTTTTATTACTTTCAAGTAAAGAGTCAAAACCCCATATATCCAAGGTACAAATTATTCCATTACATCAAGTTCCAAAATAAAGAAGCCTAAAGATAACAAAAGTAAATTATTCCCCCATAAATAGCAAAAGCAGCCATAACATAGCCCAAGACCAAATCGTACATGAGCTGTCAGAAAGCAAGCTAAGAGCTAGTGTTTCCTCCCTGAGAACCTGGGGGGGGGGGAAACGAAAGAAAAAGGGGCGAAAGAAAAAGGGTCAGTCATAAAGACTGGTAAGCCCTAGTGACTTTCAGTATGAAAATTATAAAGGTAACATGATATGTGGAAACTGGAATTAAACATAAGGATGATAACAGAACTGGTAGGATAATTAAGATAACAGATAAGTCATGTCTAGCATCGCATATTCAAGATTCGCTGCACCAACTGTACTAGTGTTCTAACCCATGTCAAGTATTAATCATGAAATGATCCCTTGGCCTAATATCATGAAGTGACCCATTACAGGGTCCTACGGTACGATCTACTAATCGATCGGCTCCCTACAAGTTCTAGCTCGTCATGTGTCTATGTCATACGGCCCTATCCTGAAATGTAGTTACCTGTGCTAGGTCCAACATAGGGTGTATCAAGTCCTATGGTGCCAACCACCGACACGAATCAAGCACGCACAGTGTAAATCTACGGGTGCCCAATGCCTGCTTTTTCAACTCCGGACTACGTGCACGACCATAGTCCGCCTGAACCTACAATGGCGCACCTACTCAGCCATCGTCCTGGTAACTTACAATCAGCCCAGTAATCGTGCCCCACCCTGGCTAGTCCCAGGGTATCGTGATACTTCTAAGTGGGTTACTGCTGAAAAGGACCGCGTAACTATCTAATGGGTTAAGTGTTGTCATTCAAATTCGTGACTTAACCCTATCCAAATCATGTATCAAGTTGGTTAAGTGTATTCAAGCGGTTCATGACTTAACCCTATCAAATCATCGTGTCAAGTTGGTTAAGTATATTCAAGTGGTTCACGACTTAACCCTACCATGTGGCATTAATTCATTAGTGCACTCAACCTCTCACATTAGACTAACTGTTGTGGTCACTGGATTTGTCGGGCGGTTCCGGGCAGATTTACACCACAACATAGTCTAACCTTGGGTTTTTCGTGCGATATGACCAACTACCCACATTGGATCCTATTGCTTGCAGTCACTGGATTTGCCGGGCGGTTCCGGACAGATTTACACTGCAAATTCAACCCAACCTCGAGTTGGCCATTTTCAAGTTTATCTAATTGTCATGCCCACGTTCAAGTTTTCATGTCAAAATTCATGTCAAGTTTTCATGTCATGTTTCATGTCAAATCGTGTCAAGTTCATGTCGATATCCAGGTTCAAGTTATAATAACGTTCATGTTTAAAGCCAATTTATGATTTACCTAATATACCCAAATCGTATTCCCATCGCACATAAGCTCGAATCGATATAAATAAGTCTAATTAGGGAATAACATAAAAAGGGATGAGTATAAGGTGGCAAAAGTGATTACTAGCATAGCATGGTATAACTTGAGATAAATGATATAACATTACTGGCACGTGGAATATTGGCTTCAAACATAAAGATTTCAAATCTAACGAAATAAGGTACTAGTCAAGATAACAGTTGTCATAAGGTGATAGTATAGTCATGGTAACGATTGACATAAGGTGATAGTATAGTCATGGTAACGATTGACATAAGGTGATAGTCATAAACTTGTGACTAATAGCAGATTCAACATGATAATATGAGGGGTTTTTCTTTTTGATTTACAACATGAATAGGCCCCAAATCAATGTCATAGTAATATATCCAAAAGTCAAGATCCAAGATGAACAAGAACGGATGTAAAACAGTCATCATACATAGGTCCAATTTCAATTCACATCGTATTCAGATTACATTTACAGTTTAAATCTAAAAATAACTGGGGCTTACAGATCGTGGTTCGAGAATTAGAAAAAGAGAGTCAACGTTGAATCTTTATATGCTTAGTCAAGTCCTAACAGAAATCCCCAAAATCAGCAACGTAGCTTCGCCGTAGAAGAAGTAGTCTCTCTAACTTTTCAACCAGAATTAGAGCAGCATGAGGTCAGAAAGAATCGTGTGTAGAGAGACTAGTGTTAGGGGCTGTATTTATAGGGTCAGGTTAACGAATATAGACAGAAACGAGGCCAGATACATCAAAGTGAATCTAGCTTCAAAAGTGGACTCGGCCACCAGGTCGACCCCAAGGTCGACACTATGGTCGACCTGGTCCTGGGTAGGTCGACTACATAGTCGACCCCCAGGTCGACCTGGTCCTGGGCGGGAAATTTCCCGCCCAGTCCATTCTGAGGTTTGAATTTCGAATTTTGAATTCGAATTGAGCTGTTTTGAACTTGAAAACTTCTGGAAACTTCGAAATGTCATAACTTGGTCATACGGGCTCCGATTTTCGAAAACTCGGACTCGTTTCCAAGCAGAATTTCGAGACGAACGCAATGACATAACCCGTTTCCCTTGATTCTCATTTTAAAAATTAATTCTGCCTTGATTTATGGTTATTACACCTTATAAAAACACGGGTTGTTACATTCTCCCCCCTTAAAGGATTTCGTCCCCGAAATCTCTAAGTTAGGGAGAATATATCCTACCATCCAATCATCCATCTACTCAAAGCATCATCCACAGGCAACTATTGTCCTTAAAAGATTTGTAGTGCTGTATGAACATTTGCAGAAAGTGTGTGTATATGTACTTATCTAATGCAAAAGATCAGGCGGTTACTGATTTAGTAAACCTCCTTAATGCAAAATATGTTAATGTAATGAATCCAATATGTATGCAAATTCCTAACATAGTTTATAATCTCTACATGAGTGCACAAACATTCATTCATATGCAACATCCAAGTGATAACACGACAAGTTCCATCCATGTACAAGTATAAGCACTCATGCATATGCAACATGAAAATGTGTCTGAGCCGATCTAGTGCCTAATGTGTGTCATGCATCCACTAGCAACCACTTGCAACCATTTGCAAACATCAACCATAACATGTTTCAATCACATGTTTACATCCATATGATTCTACCTAAGGTTCTCAAGATAAGATCGAGAAGATAACGAGGCAAACGTAGGTAGTAGAAGCATGATACGAAAAGGTTCTCAAGTTTATAGGAAAAAGAGATCGAGAATGTACCCTCAAGAAGAAATGGGTAAAGCGCGCGTATCTTCTCTTCGGTTTCCCAAGTTGCGTCTTCTTGGGCTTCACTCCACTGCACTTTAACCAGCTTGACTTCTCGATTCCTTAGCTTCTTAATCTCCGTTCCTAGGATACGAATCGGGACTCGCCTCAATGTTGATTCTTTTTCCACTTCTACGTCTTCAAGGATGCTTGGCTCAACCACTTCGGCTGACTCATGCAAGCACTTCCGGAGATGCGAGACGTGAAAGACATTGTGCACCCCAGCCAGCTTCTCGGGTAAGTCTACCTTATAGGCCATCCGTCCAATCCTCTCAGTGATGGGGAACGGTCCTACGAACCTTGGTGCTAGCTTTCCAACTGCTCCAAAACGAACTACATCGCGTAACGGGGAAACTTTTATAAAGACCATATCTCTGACTTCGAACTCTAGGTCTGTCCTTCTCTGATCCGCATAAAATTTCTGTCTATCTTGGGTCGTTTTCATCCGTCTTCGTATCAACTCAATCTTCTCAGAAGTATCCCTTATCATGTCAGGCCCAAGCATAAGTCTGTCTGTCGTCTCCCACCAACAAGTTGGCGATTTTCACGGTCTTCCATACAGGGCTTCGAACAGTGCCATTCCGATGCTAGCTTGGTAACTGTTATTATAAGCAAACTCCACGAGAGGAAGATGGTCTTCCCAAGTGCCACCAAAGTCAAGAATGCATAGCCTCAGGAGATTTTCTAGTACCCTATTTACCCTTTCGGTTTGTCCATCCATCTGTGGGTGATAGGCCGTGCTCAAGTTCAGTCGTGTACCCATTGCTTCTTGCAGACTGTTCCAGAACTGGCTGGTGAAAATCGGGTCACGATCACTAATTATACTAGAAGGAACTCCATGCAACCGTACTATCTCTCGAAGGTAAATAGACGCTAGCCATGATGCGGTCCTTTTGATTTTCACTGGAATAAAGTGAGAACTTTTCGTGAGTCTATCAACCATGAACCATATGCCAGTATTTCCCTTCCTTGACCTAGGCAGTCCATCCACGAAATCCATCGAGATACTCTCCCATTTCCATTGCGGAACCTCTAAAGGATGTAATAGCCCACCGGGCTTCTTCGACTCGGCCTTTACTTGTTGGCACACCATGCACTTCGAAACGAATTCTGCCACGTCCTTTTTCATTCCAGCCCAAAAGAAAATGCGCTTCATATCTCTGTACATCTTATCCCCTTCAGGATGTATGGTCATCTTCGAGTGATGCGCCTCTTCGAGAACTCTCCTTACTAAGTCTCCCACTTGTGGGACACATAACCTTCTATCACGTCTTAGCCATCCCTTGTCATCTATAGTGTACCTACTGAGGTGACTTGACATCTCACCCCTAATCAGCTTGTCCATGATTTCAACTATCTGTGAGTCTTCCTTTTGTGAAGTCCCTACTTGATCTGGAAGTGTAGGTCTTAACTCAAGAGATGCTAATGTAGCAGTCAATGACTCAACAGCAGGTGTAAAATCAAAGGTTGCTATAAACTCAAGGCTTTTCATTTCAACAAACAAGGGGCTCAAAGTCAACCTTTTTCTGCTTAGCGTGTCTGCCACCACATTACCCTTGCCAGGGGTATAAGCTATATCGAAGTCATATGATGCCAAGAACTCCATCCACCGCTGTTGTCTCAGATTTAAATCTTTCTGTGAGAAGAGGTACTTAAGCGATTTGTGGTCCGTATACAGCTCGAACCTCTCCCCTAGAAGATAATGGCGCCAAGCTTTAAGTGCAAAAATAATCGCGGCCAACTCCAAGTCATGCGTGGGATAGTTTTTCTCATGAACTTTAAGTTGTCTGCCCTCGTAGCATATTACTCTTCCTTCTTGCATTAGGACAGCGCCTAATCCCATGCCACACGCATCTGTATACACCGTAAACATCTTACCTCCATCGGGTAATGCCAGAACTGGAGCTGTGGTGAGGGCTCTCTTAAGTCTTTGAAAAGCAGCGTCACATTCTATGTCCCATGTAAAAGCTAGGTTCTTCTTTGTTAACTTAGTAAGAGGGGCTAAAATCTTAGCGGAGTCCTTAATGAACTTCCTGTAGTAGCCCGCCAAACCGAGAAAGCTCCTCACCTCCGTTGCATTCTTAGGAATTTTCCAGTCTTGCACCGCAACTACCTTTGCGGGGTCCACGGCTATGCCTTGCTTAGAAACTACATGTCCAAGGAACCGAACTTCCTTCCTCCAAAAATGGCATTTGAGAACTTAGCCTTTAACCGGTGTGCTCTAAGCGTTTCCATGACTTCCTTGAGATGTCTAGCATGGTCTTCTTCATCTTTTGAGAAGATCAACATATCATCCACGAAAACTACCACAAACTTGTTAAGGAACTCCCGAAACACCCTACTCATTAAATCTACAAAGTACGCAGGTGCATTTGTTAACCCAAATGGCATGACGAGCCATTCGAAGAACCCATCTGGAGTCCTAAACGCAGTTTTGTCAAAGCTATCCTCAGCTCTGAGCTGATGGAATCATGTGGCTAGATCGAGTTGAGAGAAAACAGATGCTCCCACAAGCTGGTCAAATAAATCGTCGATTCTTAGTAGTGGGTGCCTATTTTTCTTTGTCAGCTTGTTTAACTCACGATAATCTACGCACAGACGAAGCGATCCATCTGCCTTAGTAGCGAATACCACTGGAGCACCCCATTCAGAAATGCTTCGCCTTATGAAATTTTTCTCAAGCAACTCGTTAACTTATTTACTGAGCTCCCTTCTTTCTCGTGGGGCCATGTGCCTAACGGGCAATGAAACTGGCTTGGCATTATCAACAAGATAAATTCGGAAGTCTATCTCGCGTTTAGGAGGTAACCCCTCACTTCATCAAAGACTTCTGAATATTCTCGGATCACTCTTATAGATTGCAAATTATCGTCGGACGAGTCAAGGGATTCAAGATAACACAACATGACCGGACCCTTAGGGTTACAAGGAATTTCAAGGGTATTACCAAGGCGAGTCATGAGCCTCACTACCCTTTGTTCACAATCAAGAATGGCTCCATAATTGGACAACCAATCCATACCTAGGATCAAACCGTATCCCATAAATCCAAGAACATAAGCATTACACGTGAATTCTACGCTTAAGATAGAGATCCTCAAATCCACACACAACATAGATAAATGGGCGGAGCCCCCAATTGGATTTGAAACTATAACGGGATCCTCAACCAGACTAGTACTTAGGTGCAGATTTTCAACAATATCAGAATAAATAAAAGTATGCGATGCGCCAGAGTCAAATAATGTTCGAACAGGAAAGTCAGAAATGTAAACAAGGCTTTCTACGGAAATATTACTACCTCGGTCAGGAACTGGAGTGGTGTTGAGAGCATGCAACTGCCCTCCAAAAGGTCCTGCTTGCTGGGTCTGCCCTTGCCCTTGTCCTTGCTTCTTAGGCCAATCCTTGCTGATGTGTCCAGTATCTCCACAATGAAAGCATTCACCCAACTTCCTCTCCTTCTTTCTACAGTCTTTAGCTAGATGTCCAGTAATACCACAGAAGTTGCACTTCCTCGTCTCACGTGTTTTGTTGTTGCTCTTGTTATTCTTGTTATTCTTGTTACCCCCCTTCTTGAAGTCAACTTTCTTATTCTGAGTCTCATTAGGCTTAACCTCCTTCTTGCTATTCTTGTCTTCCTCATGAAGTAGAGCCATATCTACCAAGCTTTCAAAGGTCGCCCCCATGGGTATATGAGTTATGGCCAAACTGTGTAGTGGCTCGTTCAATCCTCGAGCAAAGCGTACAACCTTTTTCTGAGCTGTGTTGACCAAATCCAAACCGAACCGAGCAAGCTGATTAAACTTATTCACGTACTTCCTAATAGACATGTCCCCTTGCTTAAGTGCTAGGAACCTCTCCATCTGAAGGTTCTCTTATGCTGACGATAAGAATTTAAGCCCAAACCTCTCTCTAAAGTCTGCTCAAGTCTCAACTGGCCTGGTAGCGTTGGTGACTTCCCACCAAAATGCAGCTTCCTCTTTCAACAACCATGCTTCCAACTGAACTTTCCTATGGTCCTCCACATCATAGATAGTGAACAAGTCTTCAGTTTCCTTTAGCCAGTTTCGTGCCTCAACAAAGGTTTCAGTTCCAATGAAGTTCTTGCCGCCCATTGCGTTAAAGTCTTTGCATATTTTGGCAAAGGCGGTACCAGGAGGAGGAGGAAACGCGACCACTGGGGGAGGAGGAGGGATGTCTGCCGGGCCCGCACCGTTGGCCCTGGCTTCTAAGTACCTTCGGAACCATCCAGGCACGGGTATTCCCTCAGGAAGTGTAATGACCCGCATTTGTCAGAGGTATTATAATTTATTTATTTAATTATATAAATAGTGATTTAGGGAATTAAATCGTCGTTAATTAAATAATGGTGAATATTTAATTAAAATAATAATTAAATAATATATTTAATTCAGAAATAATCAAAAATATTGGAAATCACAATATTCTGTGAACGGGGTCATCCCCAAGATTTGACTCAGCCTAGAGTTGAATTATATTGACGAATATATTCAATCGACGACAGTTTGAACGTATAATTATAATATAATTAAAATAGAGCTTGAAATGGCGCTGCAGTTCGCGATTTGGCGATTTGAACTTCAACTGGATGTACAAGATTCGTTTTAAGTCGGATTTCTATGAAACAAGAAACGTGTGGAGCTGGTGGAGTATATCTTTCTAGTGGAAGAGAAAAATCGGGATTTCGTCGTATATGTTTTGAGTTACGTCCAAATCAAATTTCAGAAAAGTCACTGTGAAATTCCTTTATAATTCGTAACGTTTTATATACGTTATAAAAGGGTTTTTCAATGTAAATTGAATATCAATTCAACATGTACTTGAAATATCGAATATATAATTACCCTGGAGCTGTACGATATCATATGTGAAGATATACGATAATATAAATTTATTTATATTTAATTTTATAATATTTAAATATATTTATATATTTAAATGGGTCATCCAGAGCTTTAAAAATAGTCGGTTTTGCAAACGAAGTCAGAATTCGACGAAACTAATTTTGTTGGATCCGCAATATCAAATAGTTGTTAGATTTCCAGTTTGGTGATTTTTAGAGTCAGTGTGTGGCCGTACGGATTTTTAAAGTGAAAAACAGTCAGTATTTTGATGGTTAAAAATACGCTGTGTGAGCATACAGAGTCGGAATTCGACAAAACCAGTTTTGTTGGGACCGTAATGTCGAACTTTAGCTACATGTCCAGTTTCGTGATTTTTGGGTATTGTGTGTGATCACACGGATTTTTAGAAGGCGAAAACTAATTTAAAAAAAAGGAATATACTGGGAATATTCCTTCTACAAAATATCTAGATATTTGTTTACCCTATAAATACATCACATACCTCTCCTAACCTAATTTCATTTTCTCCTTTGGTCAATATTTCCGCCGTAAGGCTTTTGGTTCTTCCAGTAAAGTATTCGACATTTCTAAATTCAATCAAAAACCAAGTAAAATTCTAAAATTCTTGAAACTTGTATTGTTGAGTCCCTTAGATCATTCGCTACATCCTGTGTGAGTTTGAAAGGGTTCGAACCACAAGTTTTTCCGCTGGTTTTAGCACAGCGTTAGTTAGGGTTTGGAGAATCATCGGATTTAGGGAAAAATTCGCGAAATGAGTATCTTCTTTGTGTTTGTGGGATCGAATGGCTATAATTGCCAGAATTTGGTAGGATTTGACGCAAAATGATGTTGATACTGGCACTGTGGCTGTTTCAACGGAATCAGGGGGAGTAGTTCGAGCGTGATGTGGTAGGGAGGAGGTCGACGAGCTCAAGAAGGGAAGTTTAAAGGTGGGAGTTTTGGTGATTTCGGTGGTTGGTATTTGGAGAACGAGTGGTGAGGAAAACTCGGTGATTGTCAACGAAGGAGGAGCAGCTTCGTGGTATTTTGGAGAAGGAAGTATACGCGGATCATTTTGGTGAGTGGGCCGACAATTATAAAGGGGTCAAGGCCCATTAGAAATTTTAATTACAAGTTTTATTTAAATTTAATGTTTATAAACTTGTTATCGTTATAATTTGAGCATACATTATCAGAATTTCACGAAACGAGATCCGACAGGATCGTATGGACGGACACTACCCAATGGAACTGACGGGGAGTGGATTGGGGCTCGTATAAATTTATGGCGAAATAAATTGTCCGTCTAAATCAAAGACAGTTAATCGTTTTTGATGATAATAGTCCAATGTGAGTAAAACTCACCAACTCTGAACAGTTATATTTTTATAATGTATTTTTAGAACTGTTAATCATCTGTTGATTGTTGTGTGTTGGTTGATTGATTGAACTGCTAGTCAGTTAGTGAAAATCATATATATATATATATATATATGTAATTATATATATATATATAAACCATTAAATATTTATATATTGATTCTGCTATCAGAATAATTTATATTGAACTGAAAGTGATGATAATCATATTGTGTAACATCTGTGGATGCAGGGAGACAGGTTGGAGGAATCCGACTGGATTCCTCAACAGTTATTTTATTGTTTTTCATATATTGTTATATGATGTGATATAAAATCTGTGGGCGATTATATGTGCTTGGACGATATTGAACATCGTGATTTGATATGATTGAATACCATAACATACCGAAATGTTGATAAGGGGATTTTCCAAGTGATATTGAAAATAGAATATTTATAAAATGGGATATTTATAAATAAGAGATATTTATAAAGTGGAATATTTATAAATAAGAAATGTTTATAAATTGGAATATTTATAAATAGGAGATATTCAAAAAGGAAATAATTACAAACCATTTTCTTTTTGAATGGAAAGGCCTGTGTGGCGGGTTTGGGGATTTTCCCGATGCTCCCGTTACAAAGGAGGTTATGGCGAATTTTTCAGAGAATTTAAGGAGTTAGAATATTTCAAGAATAAATTTGAAAAGGAAATATTTGTAAACCATTTACAAATAGAATTGAAAAGGAAACGTTATTAAAAGGGAATCATTTTTAAAGTGTAGAACCGTTATTTAAAAGTAAATCTTTTCAAATGAATAAAACGTTGTTAAAAGGAAAACTTTATAAAGTGAATAAAGTAAATCGAATTTGGTATTCGAAAGGAGTTAAATCGAATATGGTATTCGAAGGGAGTAAATCAAATATGGTATTCGAAAGTTAGTAAAACGATTATGTTATTCGAAAGGGGTTAGTCGAGTCAAGTTAGTTGAATAGAGTTAACCAGTTCAGTAGAGTTAACCAGTTCAATATAGTTAACCAGTGAGTTAAGTAAGTCAAGTTAACCAATGAGTTAAGTAGGTCAAGTTAATCAGTTGGAGTTAATCGATTCGAGTTAAGATTTTCGAGTTGATAATCGAGTTAAGTTATCGAATACCACTTATTCGAAGTAGAAGTTATCAAATATAGTTATTTGAGATAGAATTAGTCAAACAGAATTATTCAGGATAAGCTGCCATCTCGTACGACTGCTAGCGTAATTCGCAGGGCTGTAAATAGCCTACGGCGGTCGGATGTTTCCTGAGGGAGTCAGGCGTAACCATTGTGATCGCTGCGATCTAGAGTCAAGCGAATGAAGTTAAATCGAATATTAGTTATTCGATAGGAGTTAAGTTTTTGAGTTAGATTATCAAGCTAAGTTAATCGAGTTAAGTTCTTGAGTTAGATTATCGAGATAAGCGAGTCGAGTTAAGTTCGTCGAGTTAAATTAATCGATGTTAGTTTCATCGAAAGGAGTTAATCGATGTTAATTTCATCGAAGGAGTATCGATGTTAGTTTCATCGAAGGGAGTTATCGATTAGTTAAATCGAAAGGAGTTATCGATTAGTTAAATCGAAAGGAGTTATCGAATTTAGTTATTCGAAAAGGAGTTATCGATTTGTTAAATCGAAAGGAAAGATTATCGAATATCGTTTATTCGAGAGGAGATTTTCGAATGTAGTTTATTCGAAGGAGTTATCGATTATTAGTTAATCGAAGTGAGTTATAGAATATTAGTTAAATCGAAGGAGTTATCGAATATAGTTTATTCGATGGAGTTAATCGATTAGAGTTAAATCAAATGAGTTGATCGAATGTAGTTTATTCGAATAGAGAAAAGGAGTTAATCGAATATAGTTTATTCGAATAGAGTAAATGAGTTAATCAAATATAGTTTATTCGAATAGAGTTAGAGGAGTTATCGAATATAGTTTATTCGATAGGAGTTAAGTGAATTAGTTAAGTTAAACTAAGTGAATTAGTTAAGTGAATTGGTTAAGTTAACCAAAGTGAATTAGTTGAGTTAATCAAAGTGATTAGTTCAATTAATCGAGATAAGTAAATCAAGTTAGGTTAATCGAGTTGAATTAGTCAGTCGAGTTAATAAATTGAGTTTGTCAAACCAAGTAAAACCAGTTAGAGTTAATTAATTAAGGTTGACCAGTTAGAGTTGATCGGTTAGAATTAACCAGTTAGAGTTAATCAATCAGAGTTAATCAAATAGAGTTAAGTAAAATTAGAACTGACTAGAGATTCGTAAATTGAATGGTTTTCTAAGTGTCTATCTGATGTTGGTTTCGGCCTTCGGGATTTATACTTAGGGAATTGTTCTCATACTAGTTCACAGTCAGGGACTGATAGTTGGGGAAGAGTAGTGATTTGTAAATAAGCAGATGGAAACGTTTTCCAGTGTTAATAACATATATTTTCTAACCATAGAAAATAAGGCAATGTGAATATATATAGATATATGTTGATGATTGATCGATATAATTTCCATTTGGGAATGATATCGTTGTTTGCACACTTGTTTTCTTTGATAGTTAAATCACAGACTATCGAAGTTTTGACCATTTTAACGTTGTTAATATGGAGAGACCAGTTGGATTATTATCCAAAGAACCACTTTGTATTGGCACAAGCGTTGTGAATCATTTATGCCAAAGATAATTGAAGACGGAGTAAAGTGCAAGGGATGTTGTATAAGTCTTAGTTAACAGTGACAAAGATGGATATACTAAATAGTGCCTTCAGTTCGTCCAGTCCCAGGACAACTTGTATGGACGAAGGTCTGACAAAGTATATCCAATGGATCGCGTGAGTTGATCTCTTCAAACGTATATACGTTGGTGGCGGAGGAATTCGTTTCTCTTAGCTGTATACCCGTTGTATCTTTGAGGAAATCAATTTGTGATTTTGCGGGTATGACGATGTGACATTTCTAAGTGAATGAAGATGGATGTCTGACAGAGTATTTCCAGACGATCACGTACATTGATTTCTTCAACCGTACCAAGAGTGAAAGCGGAGAAGGAAACTTCTTTTATCTAACACATAATGTATTGTTGAGGACGTCAATCGGTGATTGGATGGATTTGATGATGTGGCATTTAAAGTGAATCCGATGTGAAGATAAGCGTAGCTTCTAGCCTCACATCCGGTAAATGACAGAAATCGGGCAGGTAGCATGGCTATGTAGGTCGCACCTATTAGAGTGTATAATCACCTGATCTAGAGTTTCATTTATTTCTAAAAATCTATTGTTGATGCTGTCCCATTCGGGAAACGGTTGCTGATCCCAACCGTTGGTGATATACATTCGATACACTCAAGCAAAATGAGTGGTCGGTCATGTGTGGCCTGGTTGCAAGATGTTCTTGTTGAACCCAGTGTATTCCTCTCTAGAGGTACACTAGCAGAAGGTGGTTCCATACCTTGTCATAGTTGGAAATCCATTATCCAATACGTGCTTGCGATTTTGATTGTATACTATATATGTAGAACGTGAGATGAAAGCGTTTCTGCAAGATTGATATATATTTGTACTTAGACATTATTATAATATCAGAATGATATTGCTTGTCAAAGATGTTGGATTCTCATAAGGGAAAAACCCGTTCCGTATTCACGGCGTGGTCTTATGAGATATCATATATATGTTAAACTGTGTTAAACTATTTTACTCACACCAGTCCCATGACTGACCCAGAGTTTACTTTGTTGTTTTCCCTAAACTCTTGGGTGCCTAAATTTGTACGGGCAGTCAAGTAGTCGGGATTTACATATATACTTGTAGAGCTGGAGCAGGGGGCTTCTGGATCATATAGCTATAGTTTATTTCCGCTGTGTTGTAAGTGTTGTACTCTGATAAGTGCTATTGTATACATAACTGTTATATTTCAAAGTTATGTTATATATTATATGTTATTCGTTCCGCTGTGAGGTTCGTGTTACTCTAATGTTGTCTTCTTCTTCTTCTTCTATTCTAAGTTTCTATCTTATCTATCCTCACCCTCTAATTTCTTTAACTATTTATCAGGATTTTTCGATGTTTTGGTTATCGACATCGTGCTTATGTCGATAACCAAAGTCTCTCAAAATCCGGGTCGTTACAGTTGGTATCAGAGCTTAAGTTAAGAATTACCTTGGCTCTGTGGCGTGACTCGGTAGAGATAGGGTTAGTAATACCCTAGATTGAGTTTGAGTGTATATATACGAGTGCGTATTTGTATTTGATATAAAAAAATGGTTTTATATTGTGGAGATTCATTGGCTGAGTTGTTTATGAGTTCTGGTCGATCAGTTTGATCCACTGTATCGGTAGGAGTAAATAAAATCTTGAATACGATGGACCAACACAGTATGGATATGTGATATATTATCATATATAGGATGTGTTAGTAGTAATTATAATCAGATAAGATTATAAAAAATGAAATGGATATATATAACCAATCAGAATTTATACAAGTGGATTATATGAAATTGAAATAAATTAAATCTGAAATTTAAATCAGAATTGGAATTAAAATCCCAGAGATTGGAAAAGTGTTTGTAAATAAATCTGGATTAAGTATAAGAGAAATTTAAAATCCTGGGAAATTTTAAATTGTTACAAACATTGAAAGGATATTTTGAAATGAGTTTCAAAATGGAAATGATTTAGAAATGGTTTTAGAAGTGATATAGTATTGAACTCACTTCGATAGCTGGAAAATAATTCTGATGATGACTGCAGCATCATCAGTGTTCATTTTCGAGTTGATAAGTGACGGATTACTACCGAGGATTTTGTTTTTGAATTGTTTGAGAAAAACAAATTGTTTTGGTACTTTGAAATAAACACTTTGATTTTTGATATGATAAAGTGATTTAAAATTCCTAAGAAAAGATTGTTGAATTAAAACCAATTTGAATTGAAGGTTGGAAAAGCAATTGAAATTAAAATCGAAATCAATTAGGTGAAAATTGAATTAAATTGGGTTGAATGATATCAAGACAAATTGGATTGATGAGTTAAGAATTTGAAATCAAGAATTGGACTTTGATTTGAAATGAAATTCGACTTAGGTATAAGCAAATGGTTGAATTTGTGGATAAGATTTGATTGGAGTTTGATTGGAAATACATTGGTATATGTTGGATTGATAACAGGTGAAAGTGATAGAGTTGATATACCGATAAAAAGGTACAAGTTTATATTTGATATAAGCATGAGATTTATGAGCCGAATTGGCAAGCCGCTTGGTTGTTTGATTTTCTTTTGGGTTGGAGATGGCCTAGAGAGGCGAGTTGTGGTTTTACCGATAGGGCTGTACAAAGGAGGTTATGGCAAAATTTTCCGAAAATTTAAAGTGTTAGAAAATTTTCAGAATTTTTGAAAATTTTAGTTAGTCGGAATGAATAAATATTTTAATCGATATTAATTGGTTCAGTTGAAATCAGAAATAAGGGGTAAACACATCTTAGAAGTTCCAATAGATAGGGTCGTCCACTACCTTAGCAATTTCGAGGGCGAAATTATTTTAAGTGGGGAAGAATGTAATGACCCGCATTTGTCAGAGGTATTATAATTAATTTATTTAATTATATAAATAGTGATTTAGGGAATTAAATCGTCGTTAATTAAATAATGGTGAATATTTAATTAAAATAATAATTAAATAATATATTTAATTTAGAAATAATCAAAAATATTGGAAATCACAATATTCTGTGAACGGGGTCATCCCCAAGATTTAACTCAGCCTAGAGTTGAATAATATTGACGAATATATTCAATCGACGACAGTTTGAACGTATAATTATAATATAATTAAAATAAAGCTTGAAATGGCGCTGCAGTTCGCGATTTGAACTTCAACTGGATGTACAGGATTCGTTTTAAGCCGGATTTCTGTGAAACAAGAAACGTGTGGAGCTGGTGGAGTATATCTTTCTAGTGGAAGAGAAAAATCGGGATTTCGTCGTATAGATTTTGAGTTACGTCCAAATCAAATTTCAGAAAAGTCGCTGTGAAATTCCTTTATAATTCGTAATGCTTTATATACGTTATAAAAGGGTTTTTCAATGTAAATTGAATATCAATTCAACCTGTACTTGAAATATCGAATATATAATTACCCTGGAGCTGTACGATATCATATGTGAAGATATACGATAATATAAATTTATTTATATTTAATTTTATAATATTTAAATATATTTATGTATATAAATGGGTCATCCAGAGCTTTAAAAATAGCCGGTTTTGCAAACGAAGTCGAAATTCGACGAAACTAATTTTGTTGGATCCGTAATATCAAATAGTTGTTAGATTTCCAGTTTGGTGATTTTTTAGAGTCAGTGTGTGGCCGTACGGATTTTTAAAGTGAAAAACAGTCAGTATTTTGATGGTTAAAAATTCGTTGTGTGAGCATACAGAGTCGGAATTCGACGAAACCAGTTTTGTTGGGACCGTAATGTCGAACTTTAGCTACATGTCCAGTTTCGTGATTTTTGGGTATCGTGTGTGATCACACAGATTTTTAGAAGGCGAAAACTAATTTTAAAAAAAAGAAATATACCGGGAATATTCCTTCTACAAAATATCTAGATATTTGTTTACCCTATAAATACATCACATACCTCTCCTAACCTAATTTCATTTTCTCCTTTGGTCAATATTTCCGCCGCAAGGCTTTTGGTTCTTCCAGTAAAGTATTCGACATTTCTAAATTCAATCAGAAACCAAGTAAAATTCTAAAATTCTTGAAACTTGTATTGTTGAGTCCCTTAGATCATTCGCTACATCCTGTGTGAGTTTGAAAGGGTTCGAACCACAAGTTTTTCCGCTGGTTTTAGCACAACGTTAGTTAGGGTTTGGAGAATCATCGGATTTAGGGAAAAATTCGCGAAATGAGTATCTTCTTTGCTTTTGTGGGATCGAATGGCTTCAATTGCCAGAATTTGGTAGGATTCGACGCAAAATGATGTCGATACTGGCACTGTGGCTGCTTCAACGGAATCAGGGGGAGTAGTTCGAGCGTGATGTGGTAGGGAGGAGGTCGACGAGCTCAAGAAGGGAAGTTTAAAGGTGGGAGTTTTGGTGATTTCGGTGGTTGGTATTTGGAGAACGAGTGGTGAGGAAAACTCGGTGATTGTCAACGAAGGAGGAGCAGCTTCGTGGTATTTTGGAGAAGGAAGTATACGCGGATCATTTTGGTGAGTGGGCCGACAATTATAAAGGGGTCAAGTCCCATTAGAAATTTTAATTACAAGTTTTATTTAAATTTAATGTTTATAAACTTGTTATCGTTATAATTTGAGCATACATTATCAGAATTTCACGAAACAAGATCCGACAGGATCGTATGGACGGACACTACCTAATGGAACTGACGGGGAGTGGATTGGGGCCCGTATAAATTTATGGCAAAATAAATTGTCCGTCTAAATCAAAGATAGTTAATCGTTTTTAACGATAACAGTCCAATGTGAGTAAAACTCACCAACTCTGAACAGTTATATTTTTATAATGTATTTTTAGAACTGTTAATCATCTGTTGATTGTTGTGTGTTGGTTGATTGATTGAACTGCTAGTCAGTTAGTGAAAATCACATATATATATATATGTAATTATATATATATAAACCGTTAAATATTTATATATTGATTCTGCTATCAGAATAATTTATATTGGACTGAAAGTGATGATAATCATATTGTGTAACATCTGTGGATGCAGGGAGACAGGTTGGAGGAATCCGACCGGATTCCTCAACAGTTATTTTATTGTTTTTCATATACTGTTATATGATGTGATATAAAATCTGTGGGCGATTATATGTGCTTGGACGATATTGAACATCGTGATTTGATATGATTGAATACCATAACATACCGAAATGTTGATAAGGGGATTTTCCAAGTGATATTGAAAATAGAATATTTATAAAATGGGATATTTATAAATAAGAGATATTTATAAAGTGGAATATTTATAAATAAGAAATGTTTATAAATTGGAATATTTATAAATAGGAGATATTCAAAAAGGAAATAATTACAAACCATTTTCTTTTTAAATGGAAAGGCCTGTGTGGCAGGTTTGGGGATTTTCCCGATGCTCCCGTTACAAAGGAGGTTATGGCGAATTTTTTAGAGAATTTAAGGAGTTAGAATATTTCAAGAATAAATTTGAAAAGGAAATATTTGTAAACCATTTACAAATAGAATTGAAAAGGAAACGTTATTAAAAGGGAATCATTTTTAAAGCGTAGAACCGTTATTTAAAAGTAAATCTTTTCAAATGAATAAAACGTTGTTAAAAGGAAATCTTTATAAAGTGAATAAAGTAAATCGAATTTGGTATTCGAAAGGAGTTAAATCGAATATGGTATTCAAAGGGAGTAAATCAAATATGGTATTCGAAAGTTAGTAAAACGATTATGCTATTCGAAAGGGGTTAGTCGAGTCGAGTTAGTTGAATAGAGTTAACCAGTTCAACAGAGTTAACCAGTTCAGTAGAGTTAACCAGTTCAATAGAGTTAACCAGTGAGTTAAGTAAGTCAAGTTAACTAGTGAGTTAAGTAAGTCAAGTTAATCAGTTTGAGTTAATCGATTCGAGTTAAGATTTTCGAGTTGATAATCGAGTTAAGTTATCGAATACCACTTATTCGAAGTAGAAGTTATCAAATATAGTTATTTGAGATAGAGTTAGTCAAACAGAGTTATTCAGGATAAGTTGCCATCTCGTACGACTGCTAGCGTAATTCGCAGGGCTGTAAATAGCCTACGGCGGTCGGATGTTTCCTGAGGGAGTCAGGCGTAACCATTGTGATCGCTGCGATCTAGAGTCAAGCGAATGAAGTTAAATCGAATATTAGTTATTCGATAGGAGTTAAGTTTTTGAGTTAGATTATCGAGCTAAGTTAATCGAGTTAAGTTCTTGAGTTAGATTATCGAGATAAGTTCGTCGAGTTAAGTTCGTCGAGTTAAATCAATCGATGTAAGTTTCATCGAAAGGAGTTAATCGATGTTAATTTCATCGAAAGGAGTATCGATGTTAGTTTCATCGAAGGGAGTTATCGATTAGTTAAATCGAAAGGAGTTATCGATTAGTTAAATCGAAAGGAGTTATCGAATTTAGTTATTCGAAAAGGAGTTATCGATTTGTTAAATCGAAAGGGAAGATTATCGAATATCGTTTATTCGAGAGGAGATTTTCGAATGTAGTTTATTCGAAGGAGTTATCGATTATTAGTTAATCGAAGTGAGTTATAGAATATTAGTTAAATCGAAGGAGTTATCGAATATAGTTTATTCGATGGAGTTAATCGATTAGAGTTAAATCAAATGAGTTGATCGAATATAGTTTATTCGAATAGAGAAAAGGAGTTAATCGAATATAGTTTATTCGAATAGAGTTAGAGGAGTTATCGAATATAGTTTATTCGACAGGAGTTAAGTGAATTAGTTAAGTTAAACTAAGTGAATTAGTTAAGTGAATTGGTTAAGTTAACCAAAGTGAATTAGTCGAGTTAATCAAAGTGATTAGTTCAGTTAATCGAGATAAGTAAATCAAGTTAGGTTAATCGAGTTGAATTAGTCAGTCGATTTAATAAATTGAGTTAGTCAAACCAAGTAAAACCAGTTAGAGTTAATTAATTAAGGTTGACCAGTTAGAGTTGATCGGTTAGAATTAACCAGTTAGAGTTAATCAAATAGAGTTAAGTAAAATTAGAACTGACTAGAGATTAGTAAATTGAATGGTTTTCTAAGTGTCCATCTGATGTTGGTTTCGGCCTTCGGGATTTATATTTAGGGAATTGTTCTCATACTAGTTCACAGTCAGAGACTGATAGTTGGGGAAGAGTAGTGATTTGTAAATAAGCAGATGGAAACATTTTCCAGTGTTAATAACATATATTTTCTAAATATAGAAAATAAGGCAATGTGAATATATATAGATATATGTTGATGATTGATCGATATAATTTCCATTTGGGAATGATATCGTTGTTTGCACACTTGTTTTCTTTGATAGTTAAATCACAGACTATCGAAGTTTTGACCATTTTAACGTTGTTAATATGGAGAGACCGGTTGGATTATTATCCAAAGAACCACTCTGTATTGGCACAAGTGTTGTGAATCATTTATGCCAAAGATAATTGAAGACGGAGTAAAGTGCAAGGGCTGTTGTATAAGTCTTAGTTAACAGTGACTAAGATGGATATACTAAATAGTGCCTTCGGTTCGTCCAGTCCCAGGACAACTTGTATGGACGAAGGTCTGACAAAGTATATCCAATGGATCGCGTGAGTTGATCTCTTCAAATGTATATGCGTTGGTGTCGGAGTAATTCGTTTCTCTTAGTTGTATATCCGTTGTATCTTTGAGGAAATCAATTTGTGATTTTGCGGGTATGACGATGTGACATTTCTAAGTGAATGAAGATGGATGTCTGACAGAGTATTTCCAGACGATCACGTACATTGATTTCTTCAACCGTACCAAGAGTGAAAGCGGAGAAGGAAACTTCTTTTAGCTAACACATAATGTATTGTTGAGGACGTCAATTGGTGATTGGATGGATTTGATGATGTGGCATTTAAAGTGAATTTGATGTGAAGATAAGCGTAGCTTCTAGCCTCACATCCGGTAAATGACAGAAATCGGGCAGGTAGCATGGCTATGTAGGTCGCACCTATTAGAGTGTATAATCACCTAATCTAGAGTTTCATTTATTTCTAAAAATCTATTATTGATGCTCTCCCATTCGGGAAACGGTTGCTGATCCCAACCGTTGGTGATATACATTCGATACACTCAAGCGAAATGAGTGGTCGGTCATGTGTGGCCGGGTTGCAAGATGTTCTTGTTGAACCCAGTGTATTCCTCTCTAGAGGTACACTAGCGGAAGGTGGTTCCATACCTTGTCATAGTTGGAAATCCATTATCCAATACGTACTTGCGATTTTGATTGTATACTATATATGTAGAACGTGAGATGAAAGTGTTTCTGCTAGATTGATATATATTTGTACTTAGACATTATTATAATATCAGAATGATAATGCTTGTCAAAGATGTTGGATTCTCATAAGGTAAAAACCCGTTCCGTATTCACGGCGTGGTCTTATGAGATATCATATATATGTTAAACTGTGTTAAACTATTTTACTCACACCAGTCCCATGACTGACCCGGAGTTTACTTTGTTGTTTTCCCTAAACTCTTGGGTTCCTAAATTTGTACGGGCAGTCAAGTAGTCGGGATTTACAGATATACTTGAAGAGCTGGAGCAGGAGGCTTCTGGATCATATAGCTATAGTTTATTTCCGCTGTGTTGTAAGTGATGTACTCTGATAAGTGCTATTGTATACATAACTGTTATATTTCAAAGTTATGTTATATATTATATGTTATTCGTTCCGCTGTGAGGTTCGTGTTACTCTAATGTTGTGTTCTTCTTCTTCTTCTTCTTCTATTCTTAGTTTCTATCTTATCTATCCTCACCCTCTAATTTCTTTCACTAATTACCGGGATTTTTCGATGTTTTGATTATCGACATCGTGCTTATGTCGATAACCAAAGTCTCTCAAAATCAGGGTCGTTACAGGAAGGTTAAGATCATCCATGCTGAAAAACGAAAAGAAAAAGATTCAAACGAGGAAACAAAGGAAAGTGCTAATGGCTTGGGGAATAGCCTTTTTAAACATAAAACTTTTCTTGAAAAATGCTTCTTTATAAATGGTTTTGAAAATAGTTTCAGAAGGTTTTTAAAACTTTTTCCCAGCCTGGTAACGTTCTGCTCTGATACCAAGTGTAACACCCCACCTCCGCTAGGGTCACTCACAAAGGGAATGCACTAGTTTTGGTGGAGTATTATCTAGGTAAACATACACAGAGATATCACAAGGCAGAACATAAATAAAGCAGCGGTAGGAATTAAAAACCAAACTTTAATTACTTTCAAGTAAAGAGTCAAAACCCCATATATCCAAGGTACAAATTATTCCATTACATCAAGTTCCAAAATTAAGAAGCATAAAGATAACAAAAGTAAATTATTCACCCATAAATCGCAGAAGCAGCCATAGCATAGCCCAAGACCAAACTGTACATGAGCTGTCAGAAAGCAAGCTAAGTCCAAGCTAAGAGCTAGTGTTTCCTCCCTGAGAACCATGGGGACGAAAGAAAAAGGGTCAGTCATAAAGACTGGTAAGCCCTAGTGACTTTCAGTATGAAAACTGGTAAAGGTAACATGATATGTGGAAACTGGAATTAAACATAAGGATGATAACAGAACTGGTAGGATAATTAAGATAACAGGATGAGTCATGTCTAGCATCGCATATTCAAGATTCGCTGCACCAACTGTACTAGTGTTCTAATCCATGTCAAGTATTAATCATGAAATGATCCCTTGGCCCAATATCATGAAGTGACCCATTACGGGGTCCTACGGTACGATCTACTAATCGATCGGCTCCCTACAAGTTCTAGCTCGTCATGTGTATGTGTCATACGACCCTATCCTGAAATGTAGTTACCTGTGCTAGGTCCACAATAGGGTGTATCAAGTCCTATGGTGCCAACCACCGACACGAATCAAGCACGCACAGTGTAAATCTACGAGTGCCCAATGCCTGCTTTTTCAACTCCAGACTACGTGCACGACCATAGTCCGCCTGAACCTACAATGGCGCACCTACTCAGCCGTCGTTCTGGTCGCTTACAATCAGCCCAGTAATCGTGCCCCACCCTGCCTAGTCCCAGGGTATCGTGATACATCTAAGTGGGTTACTGCTGAAAAGGACCACGTAACTAGGGTTTCTATTGGGTTAAGTGTTGTCATTCAAATTCGTGACTTAACCATATCCAAATCATGTATCAAGTTGGTTAAGTGTATTCAAGCGGTTCATGACTTAACCCTATCAAATCATCATGTCAAGTTGGTTAAGTATATTCAAGTGGTTCATGACTTAACCCTATCATGTGGCATTAATTCATTAGTGCACTCAACCTCTCACATTAGACTAACTGTTGTGGTCACTGGATTTGCCGGGCGGTTCCGGGCAGATTTACACCACAACATAGTCTAACCTCGGGTTTTTCGTGTGATATGACCAACTACCCACATTGGATTCTATTGCTTGCAGTCACTGGATTTGCCGGGCGGTTCCGGGAAGATTTACACTGCAAACTCAACCCAACCTCGAGTTGGCCATTTTCAAGTTTATCTAATTGTCATGCCCACGTTCAAGTTTTCATGTCAAAATTCATGTCGATTTTTCATGTCATGTTTCATGTCAAATCGTGTCAAGTTCATGTCCATATCCAGGTTCAAGTTATAATAACGTTCATGTTCAAAGCCAATTTATGATTTATCTAATATACCCAAATCGTATTCCCATCGCACATAAGCTCGAATCGATACAAATAAGTCTAATTAGGGAATAACATAAAAAGGGACGAGTATAAGGTGGCAAAAGTGATTACTAGCATAGCATGGTATAACTTGAGATAAATGATATAACATTACTGGCATGTGGAATATTGGCTTCAAACATAAAGATTTCAAATCTAACGAAATAAGGTACTAGTCAAGATAACAGTTGTCATAAGGTGATAATATAGTCATGGTAACGATTGACATAAGGTGATAGTATAGTCATGGTAACGATTGACATAAGGTGATAGTCATAAAATTGTGACTAATAGCAGATTCAACATGATAATATGAGGGGTTTTTCTTTTTGATTCACAACATGAATAGGCCCCAAATCAATGTCATAGTAATATATCCAAAAGTCAAGATCCAAGATGAACAAGAACGGATGTAAAACAGTCATCATACATAGGTCCAATTTCAATTTACATCATATTCAGATTACATTTACAGTTTAAATCTAAAAATAACTGGGGCTTACAGATTGTGGTTCGAGAATTAGAAAAAGAGAGTCGACGTTGAATCTTTATATGCTTAGTCAAGTCCTAACAGAAATCCCCAAATCAGCAACGTAGCTTCGCCGTAGAAGAAATAGTCTCTCTAACTTTTTAACCAGAATTAGAGTAGCATAAGGTCATAAAGAATTGTGTGTAGAGAGACTAGTGTTAGGGGCTATATTTATAGGGTCAGGTCAACGAATGTAGACAGAAACGAGGCCACATACATCAAAGTGAATCCAGCTTCAAAAGTGGACTCGGCCACCAGGTCGACCCCCAGGTCAACACTATGGTCGACCTGGTCCTGGGCAGGTCGACTACATAGTCGACCCCCAGGTCGACCTGGTCCTGGATAGGAAATTTCCCGCCCAGTCCATTATGAGGTTTGAATTTCGAATTTTGAATTCGAATTGAACTGTTTTGAACTTGAAAAGTTCTGAAAACTTCGAAAGGTCATAACTTGGTCATACGGGCTCCGATTTTCTAAAACTCGGACTCGTTTCCAAGCAGAATTTCGAGATGAACACAATGGCGTAAACCGTTTCCCTTGATTCTCATTTTAAAAATTAATTCTGCCTTGATTTATGGTTATTACACGTTATATAAACACGGGTTGTTACAATACCTATTCAGGTTTCCCCGTATCAATACTGATTCAAGATCCATAGTTGAATGATCCTTCTCTTACTCTATGGACTTGATCACCTTAGCCTCTCTAATTCTCTGTTGATTTTCAGCTAATCTAGAATGAACTCCTGCTATAAATAGACCACCTATAACACTTAAAATATGACCTTCTCCTCAGGCAAAAAATGTAGAAGATCTGCCATTTTCCAAACAAATTTCTTATTTTACTTTCTTCATTCTTAGTTAAAACAATTGCACTTGTTATTGAGCAATATAAGTAGAAAATTACTATAAGAGGACGTAGGCCGAAGTTCGTCCAACCACTAAAAAACCAGATGTTCATTTTCTGTTTTCTGCATTACAATGATTTGATCTGTGACTTTGATTTTATATTAAACCGTTTGAGTGTTGGTATCATTTTTGATATCAACATTTTGGCGCATCTAGAAGGAGGGAAATTTAACTAAAGATTTAGGATTTGGAAAGCTTGAAGGGATTACCAAAGGTCGAGAGTGTAACACCCCACACTTTTTCGGACCCAAATTTAAACAAAAAATAGAAAGTCAAACTCATCCAAGCACGGAGAGTATAAATTTGGTACCTTCAATTAATGAGCATGAGCATAATCAGAGTAAAATAAAACTAACTCACAGCTGAAACGAAATAAACTAAAAAATACCGACTAAGGCGACTACCTTAAGGCATGCCACCACATTGATATCAAGCATGAGAGAAAGAAAATTGAAAGCAAACTCGAACACTTGCTAAGGTCTGTTTTCCTATAATAAACCTGAGAGTTGTTATGCGGAGGGGGTTAGAACAACAAGTCCTAGTGGGTAGAAATTGTATAATACTGTCTACAATACGCAGATGTATTCCGTATGGTTAAAACCAAAACATATGTCTAAAAGGGCTAATAATTCCAATTTAACCCATTTAGAATTGGGTGTGTTTTTTACAGGTCCCTATTAAGTTTCTAAATGTTAAAAAAACCCGGTGATAAAAATATTGTAAAAAACATCCCTATTTTTGAAACCGCTCTAAAATAATACCAGTTTTACCCTTACGTTCAATTTAAACACAAACGAAAACGAGTTGAGGTCATTTAATAAGTCAAGCCGCTCCATTAATTTTGCTTAACCCTAAATCCTCGGTTCTCCAAAACCCTAGAAATATTTCTGTTAAAATCAAGAGGCGACCATCATCAATTTGATCGAGATCTTACAGTTTTTTGCTCCAATTCTCTATCATCTTCTTCAATCTATTCGATATGGCGAGGAAAAAGGTATAAATATTCTTGTGTTATTTCGCATTCCAATCTTTTGTTCGCATTGTGTAAATATTTCTGTACTTTTTAAAGGATAAGGTATGAGGTTGAAATAAAGAGCTGTAGTATGAATGGATTGTAAATAACGTCGTATTTGGGTCCAAATAGTTTAAATATGTGCAGTTTTACAAGAACATAAGTTGAAAAGTTGCATATGTAGATGTAGTATTATACGCAGATTCTTGATTTACGTATTGTGGAAAAATTATCTGCAGGGTTCGTATAATGTAATTGTGGACAAATTATCTGCAGTCCTTGTGAATCAGTGCATGCAACTGTGCATTTTGTTCATGCTTGATATTAGTTATATTTTTTCTTGATGTTTGGTTATTTTCTACGGAAAGATGCATAATTGTACGAAAGATTTAAAAATATTTCGTGATTGTATATAGCTAATAAGATTTATTGAAGGAGTGCAAGATATTGTTTGTATAATCTGGAAACATATTTGCAGTAGTTAAGAATGCATGAATTGTTGTCGGAGTCAAGGCGAGAATTAACTGATTTTTGAAAAATGTGAAAAATTAGTTAACACCTCATCAGTTGAATAAATGAGAAAAAAATTCATAGAACTATGCACGTTTTTGAAATTATTTTAAAATTATATGCATGTAAGAAGTTCATATACAATTATACGTGCATATTTTTTAGTCATATGTATTTCGTAATGTTTGTTTGTAGAAAAGTTAAATGAGTCCGTTAGATATATTAGAAAGGTGTAGTATTCAAATTAATTGAAATGGTAGGTAATCAAAATCTTGCATTTTTGGATGAAATTAGATAGAATTATTGTATTCTTTTGTGCAGCTGTAATATATAAAGGACATTAATGAATGAACTATAGCCAGGTTTTTTAAGATAGTTGTACGATGGTCGAAGTTTTATGACAAAATTGTATGCACTTATTTCTTAATGTTGCATAAAAGTGTGCATATACAAGTAGAATGTTATATATATTTTTGTAACTAAACATATTATGTTTGATTGCATGTGCACATTTTAGAATGTGTTTTTGTGTTGATATTAAAATTATAGTTGTGTTTTGTTGAGTTATTTGGAATTAAATATATTTGAAATACTTTTTTTTGCAGAAATGTTTGATTAGTGAATGAAAATAATTAGAAATATTGCGTACAACTTTGGAGATTTAAAATAGATTGTTGCAGTAAGATATGTAGTAAATTTTTAAATATTTCATTCAAATGTGCAACTATCAACATATAGTTGCATCATTGTATGCAGTGTAACATAACTTTTTCAGTAAAGTATGCAAATATTAGCATGTTAATAAGCGCATGCAGTCAAATTTAATTGTTTCATTCTTGTGTGTGGTTAATATGAATAGGTTCATATAAGTGTGCAACTGTGTGCATTTAGTTCCTTCAATGTTTGTAGTTAAATTTTATTGTTTTATTTGTGCATGCAGGTTTAAAATTGGTTTTCTTACATTTGTGCAACAATCAATGTATTGTTGCATCAATATGTGCAATTAAATATGAGATAAGTAGTATTGTTGCATTAGACTCTACAATTATGTACTGGATGTTTATAATTAATATTTATTTAAACGGAATTGCTGTAGAAATTGTGTAGTCATCAACTATTTTGTTATAACTGAGTGACTTTATTTAATGTTACAACAAATTGTTTTTATTTTTTATTACAGAAACAAAATGTTGAAGAAAATAAAGATGGTGTTGGGATTGCAGAAATTGCGTTAGTAACAACTGAACAAGCAAGATCATCTGTACAGGTAACGAAGAAAAGAAAAATTGCTGAAGAAGCTAGAGGAGTAAAAAAGGAAGAAGTTTACATGAATAATTTGAAATCGTTCATAGATTTGGTCGAAAGAATTAAGGAAGAAGGATTATTTACTGGTCAGCACAGCTTCTTACTAGCAAAAACTCCTCTAGGAAAATTTATAGATATGATATTCGATGGTGTAATTTCTTCATCGGAGACGACTAAAAATTCTATCACTTTGGATATTATAATCAAAAGTTATAAGAAGCATTTGAAATATTTTCAGTTTGGAGACTTAATAGTAACATTCAAAGAGGAAGATATTAAAAAGTTGTTAAATGCTCCAGTTGAAGGTGAGATGATAAAAACAAGTGGTCATTTGAAGGAGGATAAGGAGGATGAGGAGTTTAAGTCACTTGTAGAAAGACACTTTAAGAATGAAGCGGCTATTAACAAAAGGAATATTGAGAGAGAAATTTTCAGTACAATAAATGGAAGGTCTGAAGAAGAATGTTTTGATACTGTAAAGCTTGTGTTTCTATATCTTGCAACCACATTCCTTGTGTCCAATGCAAACTACACATTACCTTGGACGATAGTACCGTATTGTGTATGCAGCAAGAAGTTGATGACAATATCATGGCCTAAAACCCTTCATAACCATATATTACACCAAATTGATAAGTATCATGAAACCCCACGAAAGATTAATGCTTGCGTGACGCTACTCTTGGTTAGTTTTATTAATTTAGTATTTAATTATGAGTTTTTTTTTATTGTTTTTTAAAATAATTTTTTTATGTAGTGGTGGATATGTGAAGAAACATATGTACTAAAAACATCAAAGGAAGTGTACAACAGCTCGTTATACCCATTGGCTGGTAAATGGGATATCACATTGTTAAAGCCAACAATGCTGTTGAATGTCACTTTCAACATTGTAAGATCCTTACTCTCTTTTTGAGTTATTAATGAGTACTATAAGTGCAAGAATAGTTTTAGTTATGTATGATGTTAAAAAGTATTTATGTTTGTATATATATACATATAATTGGTATATTTTCTTACTGTAGGCATGTTTAAAAAACAACCGTATAGGGGTGAAAGTTTTTAGAAGAAGTCAGTAGTTATGTGAAATTACTCACAAATATTTTTTAGTTAATTTTTTAAAAGTGTGTGAAATAGTAACATAATTACATGATGATATTTCATCTATTTGTAAAACAATATGCATATATTGGGAAATTTTAATGAACTTGATGTAGAATAATTTCATGATTTTAGTAAATTTTTTAACATTGTTGTAACCATGTATGCAAATATTCAAGTGTTGGATTAAATGTTACTTGTTGATTTGGTTTTGTAGGATAAAGAAGAAAAAGATGTGAAGTTGCTTAAACAATCTGTTGAGAAGGATGCTGAGTATCAAGCAGTGTTTAATAAAACAGAAAAAAGTACAAAAAAATGATTGCTCAGTTAAAGTTGGAGAATAGGAAGTTGAAAGAGGAGATTTTGAGGTTGAAAAAAAGAGTTGACAAAATTGAGGCTGAAACGTCATCAGCTGATACTGAGGAGCAGCAACAACCATTAGAAGATGATGAAGACGAGATGGATGTAGATGATGAGGAAAAGGACGATAGTGCAAAAGATGATGCACAAGATCATGATGAAATGAACGTATGTGACGATAGTGAGAAGACTGACAGTGGGAGTGAAGAACATGAGGAGCAGGAAAAAGATAATGAAGATAAGTGTTTCAAAAAAAATGAACCACAAAAAGGGAAGAAAGAGATGGTCAAGGAGAAATTTGTTTTAAAGTTGTAAGTAGATCCTGAGAAGAAACAAACTAAGTTAGGTGGACAACCAAAGGAGCAGACCACAAAGGTACACGAGCCGGAAAAAGAGCAGATGGTCAATGTAGAGGTACCAGAAGGTGTAAATTCAGAGTTGGAGAAAGGTAATAGTGTAATAATAATTACTGCATGTAAGACTGAATATTATAATATTTATTGCATGGATATATGAATAAAATACCAGAAATTGATTAAAGTAGTAAATTGTTTGACAAGAGAAAAATTAGCAGAATATTATGCAATTAATTTAAAATATAGTATGCATGTATGCACATATTTAGACTTGTGTGGTGCCCATTGTTACTAGACTGTGAATAATTGCATGATAGTGTTCAAATAAGTGAAATTATTTAAGTATTGCATGCATATATTTAAAATTATAAATGACAGTAAATTTTTATGAACAGATGAGAGAATAGTGCATGATGAAAACTTGGGGATAGTGAATGGAGAAGATCAGGACAAAGTTCAGGATAAAGACAACAAATTTGATGATAATGATGGAGGTAATAAAGAAAATACATCAGAGGTTGAGAAAGAAGAAGAAGTTAAAAATGCAGAAGACAATATAGTGGTAGATGAGGTAGCATGGGAAAAGGGGAAAGAAATGAGAAGGGAAGAACTTATAAAAGGTAATTTATGAAATTATAAATTTATACAAATTATCACCAAAATAAATTAAAAATATATTCAAAATATGTATGAGTTTATTTTATGTTCTTTTTAAAAATTAAAAATTTCTGATGCTAATATTACTTACATGAAAAAGTATGAAAAACAATAATTGGTTACAAAGTAAATGCACTCGTTTGTTTATGTATTTTCTGGTGAGGTGTTAACTGGTTTTTCCAAATACATGTATCTGCTGGGTTGTTAACTTGAAATGAATGTTTTTGTGTAGATATTAAAATATTTGGGCTTGGTTTTATTATTCTACGTAGAATATTATCTCATGTATGACCAATTATTCAGATAGTCACATGATTATTTGAATCTACTCACGTGTAATTGAGACTGATCTGAATAAATTCATGCTTGTTTGTAGTTATTTATTATTTATGCGTCTTTAATAACACATATTTATATACTAATGGTGCTAAGTTTGTTTAAATAGATAACAATAAGATAAAGGATGATGATATTGTTGCTGTAGGTGTTGAAGATAAAAAAGAGGTGAGGACAGAACAACAACAGGATAATGTACGTGGCAAAGACGAAAAACGTATTACGCGTCACAAGAAGATAGAGGGAAAGAAGTGGGAACTTCGGTCTTTAAAAAGAAAGAATGGTTAAAAATAATATTTATTTATGAGTTTAAAAATGTTTCAAATTTATATGTTAGTTAAGTATAGTTTGTGTAAATTTGTTATTAATTTCAGATGAAGGAGAACTGAAACTGAAAGAAATGGAGACTGTGGTGGTGGAGGACGTTGAAAATGTTCCAAAAAGTGAAGAAACTCAAATGGGTACCAAGCTGAATATTAGAAAGTTGAATAATGTCAGGCAGTTGGAGGAGCATCAGATTAAGCAAATGGAAGAGTTCGTTTTAGTGACTGGACTAAGGTAAGTTTATTATGCAGTTGTAATTAGGTAGTAATATTTTGCAATGAAATATTATTTTGGTGCAGTAGAAAATTTCAGTATTTGTAATACTTGGACAATGAATTTAGAAAACATGTATACTTAAAATCAAGCTTGTAGCTTCAGTGGGGACGTTATTTAGATTAATATGTATAATTGCATAAATATATGCAAGTTTTGTACATAGTTGCATATATATATATATATATATATATATATATATATATATACACACACACACACACATATACACATACATATTCAAGTAAGCAGTAGTACTTTGACACAGAAGTAGAACAACATGCAATGTTTGTTAATTTTATTAAATTTGTTAAATAACAGCAAAAGCGCTTACCTAAATGGGAATGAAGACATTATCATAGTTGGAACTGTTTGGGCAGATTTGATACGTGGCTATTTTATTGACTCATAGGTATAATAGGAAACAAATAGTGTTATAGTTTGACTAATTACAGAAGAAAGTAGTAAATAATACTTGTTTTAATAGATTATCGACTGGTTTGCATATGAACTGCGGAAGGAACACCCAGAAATTCTATGCTTGAAAACTATAGCTTCTGTAAGTTTTTTTTTGCAATATAAATTCAGTGAGACCAATTTTTATTTTTTCACTGAATTTGATCATTTACAGCATTTTCTTAATATGAAGTCAATGCGACAAGTTAAAAAATTAGTGGATATTCCAGTGAAGCAAGAGTACAAGTCTTGTAAAAAAATATTCATCCCTATACACCATGGAAATCATTTTTCGCTGTTAGAGTTTGAAAAAGAAGAGAGAAGATGGATACATTATGATTCAAATAAACCAAGACGTAGCGGATAAAATGGTATGTGTGTAGATAAGCATATTAAATATTTCAGCAATAATATTAACTAATTGCTTGATGTGTTGAACAGAGAAAGTACGTACATGCATTTGTGAAAAAAATGCTGGGGAAAATTATGTGGAACACAAGGATATTGAATTTGCTAATTGCCCTAAGCAAGGACAGACGTAAGTAAAAAGATTTAGATATACGTCATACTACAGTGTGTTTCTTTAAAGTTAATTCAGTTATATGTGCATATAGTAGAAAATAGTTCCTTTAAAAATAAAAAATAATTATAAATAACTTTTTATGTTTTTATGTTTTTGCAGTGTTGAATGCGCAATGTTTGTGATGAATTTTATCAAGCAGAGATCTGAGAACATGGAACTAGATGCTGGGGATGAAATTTACAAACCACAAGCAATGTATCTTCAAAGAGCTAGTCTTGCATACAAGATTCTAAATTGTAAAACGCACAGTTGGGGTCCAGTCGAAAACTTGACACATAAATTTTTTCTGTCATCAGCGAACAAGATAGTATAAATTTGATAATTGATGATATATATATATATTATCAGCGGTTTTATGTAGTGGAACTACGGTGACATTGTTTTGTTCTGTGTTAGATGGAATGGTGGAAGATTTTATGTTTCGAATGAAGTATTTTGAAGTTTGTGAATGAAATGTAGTTGTATTGTAATAACCCGGAAATTCTGAGCCAGTTTAAAATTTTTATTTTGGCAATTTTAGCGAATTTTGAATATTTAAAATGGAATATTTTAAATAATATCGACGAGAAATTTATTTTGAATATAATTAGAACGTATATATTATATACGTCGTCGTTAGAATATATATAATTATATATAATTATAAAAGGAATTGAAAATGGCGCGTTAGTTCGATAATTCGATTTCAAACTTCAATTGAATGTACCGGGTGCAAAATAAACCGGATTTTAGTGAAACCAAAAACAATGGGATCTAATTGAGAATATCTTTCCAACGAATCCGAAAAATCAAAATTTCATAACGGGAATCAAAAGATATGTCCAGTTGAAAATTCTGAATAGTCGCTATGGAATTCAGACCCTTAAAAATAACCATTTTGCAAACGACCTCGGATTTCGACGAAACACTTTTGTTGGATCCACAATGTCAAATTATTGCTAGATTCCAAATTTCATAATTTTTCGAATCAATATGTGAGCGTGGCAAAGGAAAACGCGTTTAACCAGTTTCAGTTGATTTTAATCGACTGGAAAATGGCCATTTTTCCAACGGTCTCAGAATTCGACGAAACTAGTTTTGTTAGGACTGTATCGTCGATACGAAGGTAGAAAATATTTTTCAGGGATTTATAGAGTTCGTATGTGCCCCCGGTAAATTGAAATGCGCGTTCAAAATCAATATATAGAGTTATATGTTGATTTTGACGAAAACTGATCAAAACAATCGAATCAGCCTACGATACATATCCCATTGTGTTCGAAATGGGGGTAATTAGCTATGTAAAAGTCAACATTTTGGGATTAAATAATTAAAATAAAATAAAAACACTTCCTCTCTCTCTTCCCCCTTAATTCCCTCTGGCCCCCTTTTTATTTCAAAACCGATTTCAGAAATGAAAAAAAAAGAGAAGCGATCGAGAGGGAGACACCCCCCCAGGCGGCGCCGACCACCGCGAGACCACCCCCCCACCCCCCCAGAGGCGCCTACCACCGCGAGGCCCCCCCTGCTGGCGTGCGACGCGACACCCCCCTCCTCCTGACATCCGCCTCAACGCCCAAACCCTCCACCGACCGCCGCCTTAGGCCCTGACCACTCCTTCGTCGACCACCAGAGGAAGCCCCGACCTCTCAGCCAACCACCGCCCACAGTGGACCCCCTCCACCAAAGAAAAGTAAGTAAATTCAATTTTAATTTAATTTTCAGTTTATAGTACGATAAAAAATATGATCTTTGAATATAAGAGGTTGTGTTTTTAAAGACAAAAATTAGTTTTTTAAAGTAGGAAAAATTAGATTTTTAAATTAGATTTTTAAAGTAGGAAAAATTAGATTTTTAAATTAGATTTTTAAAGTAGGAAAAATTAGATTTTTAAATTAGATTTTTAAAGTAGAAAAGATTAGATTTTTATACTTGAAAAGGCGGAATTTTTATAATTGAAAAGGCGAAATTTTTATAATTGAAAAGGCGAAATCTTTATAATTGAAAAGGCGAAATCTTTATAATTGAAAAGGCGAAATCTTTATATTTAAAAAGGCGAAATCTTTATGTAGTGGATAGCGTGTAAAAATGGAATTTTTATCTACATAATAGCGAAGTAAAAATTCGATTTTTATATATTGAATAGCGAAGTAAAAATTCGATTTTTATATATTGAATAGCGAAGTAAAAATTCGATTTTTATATATTGAATAGCGAAGTAAAAATTCGATTTTTACATATGTAGTGGCTACGGGCGACGAAAGTGATAAGAGACGAGAACAGTGAAGATTTCCTACATTAGAAAAGTCGTGGAGTTGGAATAGCTATTGGTGATAACTTCTCACTCTTCAATTTCTTTTTCTAGTTATATATATATATATACTAGGATGCATACGGTGTTTAGTAGCACCCAACACAATCGTCCACAGACCATGGACTTGTTTGTTTGGCTGTGTAGTTGGTTAGATTATTTGGGTTGAATTGAATTGTTTGGTGAAATGAAATTGATTTGATTGATGTGTGAATGGCGTGGGCCTTCACTAGACCGGGGATAAGGCTAGGCCTCGTCCCGTTTCTAGTATCGTGCCGTTATTCCGCCGAAATTTTCTAAAATAAGTTATAAAAATAAAAATATCATTTTTATTTTGTAAATGAACTGAATAAAAATTCATGTGTTAAAATAAAATATTTTATCGTTAAAAATATAATTTTTAATGGGATTGTGAAAAATAAATAAATATTCATTTACAAACAAGACGGTTTGTTTATGTACACCTATTTGAATGACATTGATTGGGACGATAAATTTTACGCATCGCCCAACTACAAAAAAAAAATCTGTGTTTGTTGATTTGAAACTCCACACGGGTATTGGGATAATATACGACATACACTAATCCCAATAATTAGTTGTTTGTCGATCGATTGATTGACAGGCTGTTATAAGCGTTAGATATCTATATTTGATGCTTATACAATGTAGTGCACTTTGGATGATGGTTGATTATGTGTCGTTGCTATTATATACATGTGTTGTATGGAATCCATATAATTCACTTTATATGGTGATTGATTGGGCCTCATTCCAATTTAGAAGATAAAGAATATTATAAAATAAAGGTTCATGTGTTGACTGTACTCATCCGTTGAGATTAGTCATGTGTTGAACGAAATATTTTAACAATAAAATTTACATCTTTATCATTATAAAATAAAGGTTCATGTGTTGACTGTACTCATCCGTTGAGATTAGTCATGTGTTGAACGAAATATTTTAACAATAAAATTTACATCTTTATCATTATAAAATAAAGGTTCATGTGTTGACAGTACTCATCCGTTGAGATTAGTCATGTGTTGAACGAAAATATAGATTCATTTGTCGAATAGAATAATGGAATTATTGAAATATATAAAGCCGTATTGGTTAGAGATGCGCTATTTTGACGCGAACGTTATTTATATCGATTATATTCGTTTTTATAATTGAATCGAATAGAAAACCAATTTGAATTGAATCGAATAGAAAACCAATTTGAATTGAATCGAATAGAAAACCAATTTGATTTGAATCGAATAGAAAACGAATTTGATTTGATTTGAATAGATAACGAATTTGATTTGATTTGAATAGAAAACGAATTTGATTTAAATTGAATAGAAAACGAATTTGATCTGAATTGAATAGAAAACGAATTTGATTTGATTTGAATAGAAAACGAATTTGATTTGATTTGAATAGAAAACGAATTTGATTTGAATTGAATAGAAAACGAATTTGAATTGAATTGAAAAGAAAACGAATTCGAATCGAATTGAATTGAAAAGGAAATGAATTCGAATCGAATTAAAATCGATTTGAATTGCAATCAAATAGAAATGAAAGTAAAAAGAATTTATAATAGAAAATTCAATTTTGATTTGAATTTGAAATAAAGGTTGAAATTGTTTTTGAAACGAATTCAAAACTATTTATAAAATTCTTTTCAAATAGAAATCGACGAAATATATATTATATATATAATATAATGGCCTGAATAGAACGCGCCGCGCCGCGGCAGTTCGCGAATTTCGACCATTGGTTTCGAACGGACATTACGGGAGATCCAACCGTCGGATTCTCCTAAAACCGGAACCGTTGGGTTCGTATCGAAAAAGATTTCTAACGAATATTAGAAATTTGAAATCTAACGGTTGGATTTGGAGATACGTCCAAATCAAATTTGAAAAAGGTTGCTATAAGTGCAGTTCGATGGTCGTTGTTGAAAATCGACTGTACGGGCCTTGATAAAATTATTAAAAATAGTAATAATTTGTGTAAAATCATAAGAAATGATTTGGGAAAAATTGGGGTGAAAAACTCCATATTTGAAAAGATAAAAATAGATTTTTATCAAAATGAACTAGTTTTGAATTAAAATTAAAACCCATTTATTTTCAAATAAATAAATTGGATTTGAAATGAATTTTAAATAGAATTGATTTGTGGGTTTATCGTGAACAGTGTTTTTAAATAACACTTGTTCTTTAACCCGATAATAAATAGAATGTGATTTGGGTTTATCGGGAACTGTGTTTTAAACAACATTAGTTCTTTAACCCAGTAAAAGGAGTTTTAATGAATCTGTAATTAGATTGAAATGTGAATTGATAATCTACATTATCAAATTTGGAAAATGAGCGAGAATGGAGTATCACCAGTTCTGCTCCAAAAGGATAGTCAAATCTTTAATTAGATTTGAACGTGAAATGGTAATTAATTTTACCGATAACACCGTGGTATTAGATATGGAGTATTACCAGTTTTGCTTCATGGGATGAATAAGTTGGGATTGGGAAATAAAATAAATAATTACTTCGGTGTGGTTCGCTAATCTCGACTAGTTTGGGAAAACCATAATTTGGTTTGATATGACATCCAATGGAAGATTCAAGAATAAATTTTAAAGAATTTATCTTGGATAAAATTAATGGGAACCTTTCCCTAAGAATATGAAATTTAGAAACTAGCTGTAGGTTAGTTAAGAAGAATGGTTTCCTGGGTATTGATCTGATGTTGGTTTCGGCCTTCGGGGTTAATATTTGGGGAATTGTTCTCTTGCTAATTTACGGTCAGTGACTAATGAATTGGAATGAGGCGTATGTTGTGTTTGTGTAACATTTGTTTTTAATATACGCGGGTTGTTCAGAAAGGCCGGGTTTATACCCATTCTGAATAACCGATTCGACGATATGTCGAAGATGAAGACGGTGGTCGAAGACCGGAAGTCTTCACATCGTTTGGGTGATTACTGATGATCTTGATTGGGCTGTACACCCAAGATGAGGGAATCAGTTGGTTGTCGTCCAGACGTACTTGGAGATGGATGGATATGCGAGGAAAGTGCCTCCGGTTTTGTTCAGACCCAGAACGAACTTGTAAATGGATTGTGTGTCTGACATTGGATTTTATTCTGTGTTGATTGATTTTTGTTAAATATATATCTGTTTGACGGCGGAGAATTTATTCTCTTGCTTAACGCCCTTCTCTGAGACGTACGAGCTTAGAGGTTATATATCGATAGATATCAATCGCATGGCATGAATTGCCTGTGTGGCACGCTGAGTTGCATGGATCAAGGCTTCTGTTGAAAAGCAAAGTCTTGTGGTTGATGATCAAAGCACGACCTACGTGGCAACTTTGTGTATAACGTGAATTCGCGAGCCTCACACCTCGGTATGAGTTAAAAACGGGATACAGACTGTAGGGAGAGCACGACGTTTCTTTCTAGCTTTGGTGGTGTCAGTGACTTACCAGCCCTGACATTTATATACTTTTCACCTATGTGGTTGTTGGATGAGGCACCTCGATTTTAGGTCTGTAAGGACCGGTAAACGTGTGTTCAGGAATTGCCAATCCTCAAACGTAAGAGAGGACCGGCCCTGAAGCATCCAGGGTTACCCAGAGTGTGTAGTCCTGAGGCATTTGCTAGAGTGTCTCGAAGCGGAGAGGAGCTTGCCCCTTGCCTCGACTCATGACGGAAATCCAATTTCCAATACGAGATATTTCGGTTTTATTTGTAGAGCCTAGTATGGCGACATGATAGATGGTACCCATGCCGCCTAGGATTGATATTTATGATTGAAATTGTTTTGATACTATACACTTATTATAGTATCAAATGATTTTTTAAACGTACCAAGCATGTTTGGCTATTATAAGGGAAAACCCTATCCTCCGGCTTGCGTTGCATTATGTGATGGGACCTGGGTCTTATAATAGCTTCATTTTTCGAAAAAGCATTGCGTTGTTTATTCTATGCACTAGTATTCTTGGGAGGAAACCCGTTCCGTGTTATATGGCGTGGTCCCTTGAATTACTCTCTTTTAAAGTAAAGTTTAAATGACTGTTTTAGTTCTCACACCAGTCACATGACTGGCTTGGAGTTTATTGTTTGAACCTAAACTCTGGGTGCCCCTATTTTCCGCATGGGCAGCTAGTAGTTTTGGTTTTGCAGATTTATATTCATAGGATCCTGATTTACAGCTGGAATGATATCCGGAAAGCTCTGTATCCGTATATCACCTTCAGTTGTGTTTTGTATTATTTTCCGCTGCTATGTAATTTATTGTAATCTCTGATATTTATCGAATGTAATTTATTCATTTATACTCTGTATATTCTTATATCTGAGGGAATTGTTGTAATAACAATGAAATGTTCTTCCGTCTGCGTTCTGATTTGTCCTGTTCTCAAAACGATCAGGGGTTTCGAACGGTCTAGATCGGTTTAACGACTGATTCGGATCGAGCGAAATTCCGGGCCGTCACATTTTGGTATCAGAGCTTTGGTTTACAGAGCTCGAGAACAAGACACATTAGAACCATACAAAAGAATTCATCAGATATTGGATTAGTAACATCCAATTAGAATGACTCGTTAGAGATAGGATCAGTAGTATCCTAGAACGAGTGTGAAGAGTATATTTTTCAATTGAAAACAATTTTGTTTTGAAAATTTAAATCGTTTTAAACGTATTTGAATATTTTATTTGTATTGAACTTGGACAATCCAATATATAAAGGTTTTGCATATACGCGTCATGAACGTATATTCGAAGTTTTAATATACTGGATAGATATAGAATCACATTCTAGACTCCCGGAGATGGTTATGATGATTAATCGATCATTATCAGAACTTATGTTCGTGTTTCGAAGGTGTGATATCTATATATTTCCATTAGACTTGTGTGAGAACCAAAACTAATATAGATAGGTTTATTGTTGTGATTTGGCATCAAAAATGGGATTTTCTGTATATATATCAAATTATGAATTTGAAACTCTAATTCACTAATTGATTGATGTTTGTGTTGTTTGTTTATTTGTTTGATAATTTTAAACCATTATGCCTAATTGAATCAAATATTGATCTGTATTGAAAATTGGTTGCATTTGCTTGCATATACATATACTTACATTGAACAGGTCATAGCAAGGAGGCTAGAGCAGAGAATAAAATTTGTTTGCCCGACAAATAGGTACATGTTTACTATAATTTACTGTTTTGTTTAGGTGATGATGATTTTATGAGCCGATTGGCTAGCCGCTTGGCTTTTTCTTTTTCTTTTTGAGATTAGAGGGCCTATATGGCAATTTCGGGATTTTCCCGTGGCTCCCGGTGCAGGGGAGGTTATGGCAAAAAATTTCGAAAATTTAGGGTGTTAGCCAAATTTTTGAAAATTTGAAAATTCTTAGAAACTGAAAAGTTGGAGAATGGAAGCCAAATCGAACGTAGAGTTGATTAATCAAACCACTTTCGACTTTGTTCCTTTTCAGGGACGAAAAGTTTTAAGTGGGGGATATTGTAATAACCCGGAAATTATGAGCCAGTTTAAAATTTTTATTTTGGCAATTTTATCGAATTTTGAATATTTAAAATGGAATATTTTAAATAATATCGACGAGAAATTTATTTTGAATATAATTAGAATGTATATATTATATACGTCGTCGTTAGAATATATATAATTATATATAATTATAAAAGGAATTGAAAATGGCGCGGTAGTTCGATAATTCGATTTCAAACTTCAATTGAATGTACCGGGTGCAAAATAAACCAGATTTTAGTGAAACCAAAAACAATGGGATCTAATTGAGAATATCTTTCCAACGAATCCGAAAAATCAAAATTTCATAGCGGGAATCAAAAGATATGTCCAGTTGAAAATTTTGAATAGTCGCTATGGAATTCAGGCCCTTAAAAATAGCCATTTTGCAAACGACTTCGGATTTCGACGAAACCACTTTTGTTGGATCCGCAGTGTCAAATTATTGCTAGATTCCAAATTTCATAATTTTTCGAATCAATATGTGAGCGTGGCAAAGGAAAACGCGTTTGACCAGTTTCGGTTGATTTTAATCGACTGGAAAATGGCCATTTTTCCAACGGTCTCAGAATTCAACGAAACTAGTTTTGTTAGGACCGTATCGTCAATACGAAGCTAGAAAATATTTTTCAGGGATTTATAGAGTTCGTATGTGCCCCCGGTAAATTGAAATGCACGTTCAAAATCAATATATAGAGTTATATGTTGATTTTGACGAAAACTGATCAAAACAATCGAATCAGCCTACGATACATATCCCATTGTGGTCGGAATGGGGGTAATTAGCTATGGACGACGGACGGTGGGCCTCGATTAGAGGTCGTATGTAAAAGTCAACTTTTTGGGATTAAATAATTAAAATAAAATAAAATAAAAACACTTCCTCTCTCTCTTTCCCCTTAATTCCCTCTGGCCCCCTTTTTATTTCAAAACCGATTTCAGAAATGAAAAAAAAAGAAGCGATCGAGAGGGAGACACCCCCCAGGCGGCGCCGACCACCGCGAGACCCCCCCAGCGGCGCCGACCAACGCGAGGCCCCCCCTGCTGGCGTGCGACGCGACACGCCCCCCTCCTCCTGACAGCCGCCTCCATGCCCAAACCCTCCACCGACCGCCGCCTTTGGCCCTGACCGCCCCTTCGTCGACCACCAGAGGAAGCCCCGACCTCTCAGCCAACCACCGCCCACAGTGGACCCCCTCTACCAAAGAAAAGTAAGTAAATTCAATTTTAATTTAATTTTAAGTTTATAGTATGATAAAAAAATCTGATCTTTGAATATAAGAGGTTGTGTTTTTAAAGACAAAAATTAGATTTTTAAAGTAGGAAAAATTAGATTTTTAAATTAGATTTTTAAAGTAGGAAAAATTAGATTTTTAAAGTAGGAAAAATTAGATTTTTAAAGTAGAAAAGATTAGATTTTTATAATTGAAAAGGCGAAATCTTTATAATTGAAAAGGCGAAATTTTTATAATTGAAAAGGCGAAATCTTTATAATTGAAATGAAAAGGCGAAATCTTTATAATTGAAAAGGCGAAATCTTTATATTTAAAAAGGCGAAATCTTTATGTAGTGGATAGCGTGTAAAAATGGAATTTTTATCTACATAATAGTGAAGTAAAAATTCGATTTTTATATATTGAATAGCGAAGTAAAAATTCGATTTTTATATATTGAATAGCGAAGTAAAAATTCGATTTTTATATATTGAATAGCGAAGTAAAAATTCGATTTTTACATATGTAGTGGCTATGGGCCTTCACTAGACCGGGGATAAGGCTAGGCCTCGTCCCGTTTCTAGTATCGTGCCGTTATGCCGCCGAAATTTTCTAAAATAAGTTAGAAAAATAAAAATATCATTTTTATTTTGTAAATGAACTGAATAAAAATTCATGTGTTAAAATAAAATATTTTATCGTTAAAAATATAATTTTTAACGGGAATGTGAAAAATAAATAAATATTCATTTACAAACCAGACGGTTTGTTTATGTACACCTATTTGAATGACATTGATTGGGACGATAAATTTTACACATCGCCCAACTGCAAAAAAAAAAATCTGTGTTTGTTGATTTGAAACCCCACACGGGTATTGGGATAATATACGACATACACTAATCCCAATAATTAGTTGTTTGTCGATCGATTGATTGACAGGCTGTTATAAGCGTTAGATATCTATATTTGATGCTTATACAGTGTAGTGCACTTTGGATGATGGTTGATTATGTGTCGTTGCTATTGTATACATGTGTTGTATGGAATCCATATAATTCACTTTATATGGTGATTGATTGGGCCTCATTCCAATTTAGAAGATAAAGAATATTATAAAATAAAGGTTCATGTGTTGACTGTACTCATCCGTTGAGATTAGTCATGTGTTGAACGAAATATTTTAACAATAAAATTTACATCTTTATCATTATAAAATAAAGGTTCATGTGTTGACTGTACTCATCCGTTGAGATTAGTCATGTGTTGAACGAAATATTTTAACAATAAAATTTACATCTTTATCATTATAAAATAAAGGTTCATGTGTTGACAGTACTCATCCGTTGAGATTAGTCATGTGTTGAACGAAAATATAGATTCATTTGTCAAATAGAATAATGGAATTATTGAAATATATAAAGCCGTATTGGTTAGAGATGCGCTATTTTGACGCGAAGGATATTTATATCGATTATATTCGTTTTTATAATTGAATCGAATAGAAAACCAATTTGAATTGAATCGAATAGAAAACCAATTTGAATTGATTCGAATAGAAAACGAATTTGATTTGATTTGAATAGAAAACGAATTTGATTTGATTTGAATAGAAAACGAATTTGATTTGAATTGAATAGAAAACGAATTTGATCTGAATTGAATAGAAAACGAATTTGATTTGATTTGAATAGAAAACGAATTTGATTTGATTTGAATAGAAAACGAATTTGATTTCAATTGAATTGAAAAGAAAACGAATTCGAATCGAATTGAATTGAAAAGGAAATGAATTCGAATCGAATTAAAATCGATTTGAATTGCAATCAAATAGAAATGAAAGTAAAAAGAATTTATAATAGAAAATTCAATTTTGATTTGAATTTGAAATAAAGGTTGAAATTGTTTTTGAAACGAATTCAAAACTATTTATAAAATTCGTTTCAAATAGAAATCGACGAAATATATATTATATATATAATATAATGGCCTGAATAGAACGCGCCGCGCCGCGGCAGTTCGCGAATTTCGACCATTGGTTTCGAATGGACATTACGGGAGATCCGACCGTCGGATTCTCCTAAAACCGGAACCGTTGGGTTCGTATCGAAAAGAGATTTCTAACGAATATTAGAAATTTGAAATCTAACGGTTGGATTTGGAGATACGTCCAAATCAAATTTGAAAAAGGTCGCTATAAGTGCAGTTCGATGGCCGTTGTTGAAAATCGACTGTACGGGCCTTGATAAAATTATTAAAAATAGTAATAATTTGTGTAAAATCATAAGAAATGATTTGGGAAAAATTGGGGTGCAAAACTCCATATTTGAAAAGATAAAAATAGATTTTTATCAAAATGAACTAGTTTTGAATTAAAATTAAAACCCATTTATTTTCAAATAAATAAATTGGATTTGAAATGAATTTTAAATAGAATTGATTTGTGGGTTTATCGTGAACGGTTTTTTTAAATAACACTTGTTCTTTAACCCGATAATAAATAGAATGTGATTTGGGTTTATCGGGAACTGTGTTTTAAACAACATTAGTTCTTTAACCCAGTAAAAGGAGTTTTAATGAATCTGTAATTAGATTGAAATGTGAATTGATAATCTACATTATCAAATTTGGAAAATGAGCGAGAATGGAGTATCACCAGTTTTGCTCCAAAACGATAGTCAAATCTTTAATTAGATTTGAACGTGAAATGGTAATTAATTTTACCGATAACACCGTGGTATTAGATATGGAGTATTACCAGTTTTGCTTCATGGGATGAATAAGTTGGGATTGGGAAATAAAATAAATAATTACTTCGGTGTGGTTCGCTAATCTCGACTAGTTTGGGAAAACCATAATTTGGTTTGATATGACATCCAATGGAAGATTCAAGAATAAATTTTAAAGAATTTATCTTGGATAAAATTAATGGGAACCTTTCCCTAAGAATATGAAATTTAGAAACTAGCTGTAGGTTAGTTAAGAAGAATGGTTTCCTGGGTATTGATCTGATGTTGGTTTCGGCCTTCGGGGTTAATATTTGGGGAATTGTTCTCTTGCTAATTTACGGTTAGTGACTAATGAATTGGAATGAGGCGTATGTTGTGTTTGTGTAACATTTGTTTTTAATATACGCGGGTTGTTCGGAAAGGCCGGGTTTATACCCATTCTGAATAACCGATTCGACGATATGTCGAAGATGAAGACGGTGGTCGAAGACCGGAAGTCTTCACATCGTTTGGGTGATTACTGATGATCCTGATTGAGCTGTACACCCAAGATGAGGGAATCAGTTGGTTGTCGTCCAGACATACTTGGAGATGGATGGATATGCGAGGAAAGTGCCTCCGGTTTCGTTCAGACCCAGAATGAACTTGTAAATGGATTGTGTGTCTGACATTGGATTTTATTCTGTGTTGATTGATTTCTGTTAAATATATATCTGTTTGGCGACGGAAAATTTATTCTCTTGCTTAACGCCCTTCTCTAAGACGTATGAGCTTAGAGGTTATATATCGATAGATATCAATCGCATGGCATGAATTGCCTGTGTGGCACGCTGAGTTGCATGGATCAAGGCTTCTGTTGAAAAGCAAAGTCTTGTGGTTGATGATCAAAGCACGGCCTACGTGGCAGCTTTGTGTATAACGTGAATTCGCGAGCCTCATACCTCGGTATGAGTTAAAAACGGGATACGGACTGCAGGGAGAGCATGACGTTTCTTTCTAGCTTTGGTGGTGTCAGTGACTTACCAGCCCTAACATTTATATACTTTTCACCTATGTGGTTGTTGGATGAGGCACCTCGATTTTAGGTCAGTAAGGACCGGGAAACGTGTGTTCGGGAATTGCCAATTCTCAAACGTAAGAGAGGACCGGCCCTGAAGCATCCAGGGTTACCCAGAGTGTGTAGTCCTGAGGCATTTGCTAGAGTGTCTCGAAGCGGAGAGGAGCTTGCCCCTTGCCTCGACTCATGATGGAAATCCAATTTCCATTACGAGATATTTCGGTTTTATTTGTAGAGCCTAGTATGGCGACATGATAGATGGTACCCATGCCGCCTAGGATTGATATTTATGATTGAAATTGTTTTGACACTATACACTTATTATAGTATCAAATGATTTGTTTTAAACGTACCAAGCATGTTTGGCTATTATAAGGGAAAACCCTATCCTCCGGCTTGCGTTGCATTGTGTGATGGGACCTGGGTCTTATAATAGCTTCATTTTTCGAAAAAGCATTGCGTTGTTTATTCTATGCACTAGTATTCTTGGGAGGAAACCCGTTCCGTGTTATACGGCGTGGTCCCTTGAATTACTCTCTTTTAAAGTAAAGTTTAAATGACTGTTTTAGTTCTCACACCAGTCACATGACTGACCTGGAGTTTATTGTTTTAACCTAAACTCTGGGTGCCCCTATTTTCCGCACGGGCAGCTAGTAGTTTTGGTTTTGCAGATTTATATTGACAGGATCCTGATTTACAGCTGGAATGATATCCGGAAAGCTCTGTATCCGTATATCACCTTCAGTTGTGTTTTGTATTATTTTCCGCTGCTATGTAATTTATTGTAATCTCTGATATTTATCAATGTAATTTATTCATTTATACTCTGTATATTCTTGTATTTGATGGAATTGTTGTAATAACAATGAAATGTTCTTCCGTCTGCGTTTTGATTTGTCCTGTTCTCAAAACGATCAGGGGTTTTGAACGGTCTAGATCGGTTTAACGACTGATTCGGATCGAGCGAAATTCCGGGCTGTCACATTTTGGTATCAGAGCTTTGGTTTACAGAGCTCGAGAACAAGACACATTAGAACCATACGAAAGAATTCATCAGATATTGGATTAGTAACATCCAATTAGAATAACTCGTTAGAGATAGGATCAGTAGTATCATAGAACGAGTGTGAAGAGTATATTTTTCAATTGAAAACAATTTTGTTTTGAAAATTTAAATCGTTTTAAACGTATTTGAATATTTTATTTGTATTGAACTTGGACAATCCAATATATAAAGGTTTTGCATATACGCGTCATGAGCGTATATTCAAAGTTTTAATATACTGGATAGATATAGAATCACATTCTAGACTCCCGGAGATGGTTATGATGATTAATCGATCATTATCAGAACTTATGTTCGTGTTTCGAAGGTGTGATATCTATATATTTCCATTAGACTGGTGTGAGAACCAAAACTAATATAGATAGGTTTATTGTTGTGGTTTGGCATCAAAAATGGGATTTTCTGTATATATATCAAATTATGAATTTGAAACTCTAATTCACTAATTGATTGATGTTTGAGTTGTTTGTTTATTTGTTTGATAATTTTAAACCATTATGCCTAATTGAATCAAATATTGAACTGTATTGAAAATTGGTTGCATTTGCTTGCATATACATATACATATACTTACATTGAACATGTCATAGCAAGGAGGCTAGAGCAGAGAATAAAATTTGTTTGCCCGACAAATAGGTACATGTTTACTATAATTTACTGTTTTGTTTGGGTGATGATGATTTTATGAGCCGATTGGCTAGCCGCTTGGCTTTTTCTTTTTCTTTTTGAGATCAGAGGGCCTATATGGCAATTTCGGGATTTTCCCGTGGCTCCTGGTGCAGGGGAGGTTATGGCGAAATTTTTCGAAAATTTAGGGTGTTAGCCAAATTTTTGAAAATTTGAAAATTCTTAGAAACTGAAAAGTTGGAGAATGGAAGCCAGATCGAACGTAGAGTTGATGAATCAAACCACTTTCGACTTTGTTCCTTTTCGGGGATGAAAAGTTTTAAGTGGGGGAGATTGTAATAACCCGGAAATTCTGAGCCAGTTTAAATTTTTTATTTTGGCAATTTTAGCGAATTTTGAATATTTAAAATGGAATATTTTAAATAATATCGACGAGAAATTTATTTTGAATATAATTAGAATGTATATATTATATACGTCGTCGTTAGAATATATATATAATTATATATAATTATAAAAGGAATTGAAAATGGCGCGGTAGTTCGATAATTCGATTTCAAACTTCAATTAAACGTACCGGGTGCAAAATAAACCGGATTTTAGTGAAACCAAAAACAATGGGATCTAATTGAGAATATCTTTCCAATGAATCCGAAAAATCAAAATTTCATAGCGGGAATCAAAAGATATGTCCAGTTGAAAATTCTGAATAGTCGCTATGGAATTCAGGCCCTTAAAAATAGCCATTTTGCAAACGACCTCGGATTTCGACGAAACCACTTTTGTTGGATCCGCAGGGTCAAATTATTACTAGATTCCAAATATCATAATTTTTCGAATCAATATGTGAGCGTGGCAAAGGAAAACGCGTTTGACCAGTTTCAGTTGATTTTAATCGACTGGAAAATGGCCATTTTTCCAACGGTCTCAGAATTCGACGAAACTAGTTTTGTTAGGACCGTATCGTCGATACGAAGCTAGAAAATATTTTTTAGGGATTTACAGAGTTCGTATGTGCCCCCGGTAAATTGAAATGCGCGTTCAAAATCAATATATAGAGTTATATGTTGATTTTGACGAAAACTGATCAAAACAATCGAATCAGCCTATGATACATATCCCATTGTGTTCGGAATGGGGGTAATTAGCTATGGACGACGGACGGTGGGCCTCGATTAGAGGTCGTATGTAAAAGTCAACTTTTTGGGATTAAATAATTAAAATAAAATAAAATAAAAACACTTCCTCTCTCTCTTCCCCCTTATTTCCCTCTGGCCCCCTTTTTATTTCAAAACCGATTTCAGAAATGAACAAAAAAAAAGAGAAGCGATCGAGAGGGAGACACCCTCCCAGGCGGCGCCGACCACCGCGAGACCCCCCCCAAGCGGCGCCGACCACCGCGAGGCCCCTCTGCTGGCGTACGCCGCGACACCCCCTCCTCCTGACAGCCGCCTCAACGCCCAAACCCTCCACCGACCGCCGCCTTATTCCCTGACCGCTCCTTCGTCGACCACCAGAGGAAGCCCCGACCTCTCAGCCAACCACCGCCCACAGTGGACCCCCTCCACCAAAGAAAAGTTAGTAAATTCAATTTTAATTTTCAGTTTATAGTACGATAAAAAATCTGATCTTTGAATATAAGAGGTTGTGTTTTTAAAGACAAAAATTAGATTTTTAAAGTAGGAAAAATTAGATTTTTAAAGTAGGAAAAATTAGATTTTTAAAGTAGAAAAGATTAGATTTTTATAATTGAAAAGACGAAATCTTTATAATTGAAAAGGCGAAATTTTTATAATTGAAAAGGCGAAATATTTATAATTGAAAAGGCGAAATCTTTATAATTGAAAAGGCGAAATCTTTATATTTAAAAAGGCGAAATCTTTATGTAGTGGATAGCGTGTAAAAATGGAATTTTTATCTACATAATAGCGAAGTAAAAATTCGATTTTTATATATTGAATAGCGAAGTAAAAATTCGATTTTTATATGTTGAATACCGAAGTAAAAATTCGATTTTTATATATTGAATAGCGAAGTAAAAATTCGATTTTTACATATGTAGTGGCTACGGGCGACGAAAGTGATAAGAGACGAGAACAGTGGAGATTTCCTACATTAGAAAAGTCGTGGAGTTGGAATAGCTATTGGTGATAACTTCTCACTCTTCAATTTCTTTTTCTAGTTATATATATATACTAGGATGCATACGGTGTTTAGTAGCACCCGACACAATCGTCCACAGACCATGGACTTGTTTGTTTGGCTGTGTAGTTGGTTAGATTATTTGGGTTGAATTGAATTGTTTGGTGAAATGAAATTGATTTGATTGATGTGTGAATGGCGTGGGCCTTCACTAGACCAGGGATAAGGCTAGGCCTCGTCCCGTTTCTAGTATCGTGCCGTTATTCCGCCGAAATTTTCTAAAATAAGTTATAAAAATAAAAATATCATTTTTATTTTGTAAATGAACTGAATAAAAATTCATGTGTTAAAATAAAATATTTTATCGTTAAAAATATAATTTTTAACGGGAATGTGAAAAATAAATAAATATTCATTTACAAACCAGACGGTTTGTTTATGTACACCTATTTGAATGGCATTGATTGGGATGATAAATTTTACACATCGCCCAACTGCAAAAAAAAAAAAAAAAATTGTGTTTGTTGATTTGAAACCCCATACGGGTATTGGGATAATATACGACATACACTAATCCCAATAATTAGTTGTTTGTCGATCGATTGATTGACAGGCTGTTATAAGCGTTAGATATCTATATTTGATGCTTATACAGTGTAGTGCACTTTGGATGATGGTTGATTATGTGTCGTTGCTATTATATACATGTGTTGTATGGAATCCATATAATTCACTTTATATGGTGATTGATTGGGCCTCATTCCAATTTAGAAGATAAAGAATATTATAAAATAAAGGTTCATGTGTTGACTGTACTCATCCGTTGAGATTAGTCATGTGTTGAACGAAATATTTTAACAATAAAATTTACATCTTTATCATTATAAAATAAAGGTTCATGTGTTGACTGTACTCATCCGTTGAGATTAGTCATGTGTTGAACGAAATATTTTAACAATAAAATTTACATCTTTATCATTATAAAATAAAGGTTCATGTGTTGACAGTACTCATCCGTTGAGATTAGTCATGTGTTGAACGAAAATATAGATTCATTTGTCGAATAGAATAATGGAATTATTGAAATATATAAAGCCGTATTGGTTAGAGATGCGCTATTTTGACGCGAAGGATATTTATATCGATTATATTCGTTTTTATAATTGAATCGAATAGAAAACCAATTTGAATTGAATCGAATAGAAAACCAATTTGAATTGAATCGAATAGAAAACCAATTTGAATTGAATCGAATAGAAAACGAATTTGATTTGAATAGAAAACGAATTTGATTTGATTTGAATAGAAAAAGAATTTGATTTGAATTGAATAGAAAACGAATTTGATCTGAATTGAAAAGAAAACGAATTTGATTTGATTTGAATAGAAAACGAATTTGATTTGATTTGAATAGAAAACAAATTTGATTTGAATTGAATAGAAAACGAATTTGAATTGAATTGAAAAGAAAACGAATTCGAATCGAATTGAATTGAAAAGGAAATGAATTCGAATCGAATTAAAATCGATTTGAATTGCAATAAAAAAGAAATGAAAGTAAAAAGAATTTATAATAGAAAATTCAATTTTGATTTGAATTTGAAATAAAGGTTGAAATTGTTTTTGAAACGAATTCAAAACTATTTATAAAATTCGTTTCAAATAGTAATCGACGAAATATATATTATATATATATAATATAATGGCCTGAATAGAACGCGCCGCGCCCGGCAGTTCGCGAATTTCGACCATTGGTTTCGAACGGACATTACGGGAGATCCGACCGTCGGATTCTCCTAAAACGGAACCGTTGGGTTTGTATCGAAAAGAGCTTTCTAACGAATATTAGAAATTTGAAATCTAACGGTTGGATTTGGAGATACGTCCAAATCAAATTTGAAAAAGGTCGCTATAATTGCAGTTCGATGGCCGGTGTTGAAAATCGACTGTACGGGCCTTGATAAAATTATTAAAAATAGTAATAATTTGTGTAAAATCATAAGAAATGATTTGGGAAAAATTGGGGTGAAAAACTCCATATTTGAAAAGATAAAAATAGATTTTTATCAAAATGAACTAGTTTTGAATTAAAATTAAAACCCATTTATTTTCAAATAAATAAATTGGATTTGAAATGAATTTTAAATAGAATTGATTTGTGGGTTTATCGTGAATGGTGTTTTTAAATAACACTTGTTCTTTAACCCGATAATAAATAGAATGTGATTTGGGTTTATCGGGAACTGTGTTTTAAACAACATTAGTTCTTTAACCCAGTAAAAGGAGTTTTAATGAATCTGTAATTAGATTGAAATGTGAATTGATAATCTACATTATCAAATTTGGAAAATGAGCGAGAATGGAGTATCACCAGTTTTGCTCCAAAACGATAGTCAAATCTTTAATTAGATTTGAACGTGAAATGGTAATTAATTTTACCGATAACACCGTGGTATTAGATATGGAGTATTACCAGTTTTGCTTCATGGGATGAATAAGTTGGGATTGGGAAATAAAATAAATAATTACTTCGGTGTGGTTCGCTAATCTCGACTAGTTTGGGAAAACCATAATTTGGTTTGATATGACATCCAATGGAAGATTCAAGAATAAATTTTAAAGAATTTATCTTGGATAAAATTAATGGGAACCTTTCCCTAAGAATATGAAATTTAGAAACTAGCTGTAGGTTAGTTAAGAAGAATGGTTTCCTGGGTATTGATCTGATGTTGGTTTCGGCCTTCGGGGTTAATATTTGGGGAATTGTTCTCTTGCAAATTTACGGTTAGTGACTAATGAATTGGAATGAGGCATATGTTGTGTTTGTGTAACATTTGTTTTTAATATACGCGGGTTGTTCGGAAAGGCCGAGTTTATACCCATTCTGAATAACCGATTCGACGATATGTCGAAGATGAAGACGGTGATCGAAGACCGGAAGTCTTCACATCGTTTGGGTGATTACTGATGATCTTGATTGGGCTGTACACCCAAGATGAGGGAATCAGTTGGTTGTCGTCCAGACGTACTTGGAGATGGATGGCTATGCGAGGAAAGTGCCTCCGGTTTCGTTCAGACCCAGAACGAACTTGTAAATGGATTGTGTGTCTGACATTGGATTTTATTCTGTGTTGATTGATTTCTGTTAAATATATATCTGTTTAGCGGCGGTGAATTTATTCTCTTGCTTAACACCCTTCTCTGAGACGTACGAGCTTAGAGGTTATATATCGATAGATATCAATCGCATGGCATGAATTGCCTGTGTGGCACGCTGAGTTGCATGGATCAAGGCTTCTGTAGAAAAGCAAAGTCTTGTGGTTGATGATCAAAGCACGGCCTACGTGGCAGCTTTGTGTATAACGTGAATTCGCGAGCCTCACACCTCGGTATGAGTTAAAAACGGGATACGAACTGCAGGGAGAGCACGACGTTTCTTTCTAGCTTTGGTGGTGTCAGTGACTTACCAGCCCTGACATTTATATACTTTTCACCTATGTGGTTGTTGGATGAGGCGCCTTGATTTTAGGTCTGTAAGGACCGGGAAACATGTGTTCAGGAATTGCCAATCCTCAAACGTAAGAGAGGACCGGCCCTGAAGCATCCAGGGTTACCCAGAGTGTGTAGTCCTGAGGCATTTAATAGAGTGTCTCGAAGCGGAGAGCAGCTTGCCCCTTGCCTCGACTCATGACGGGAATCCAATTTCTAATACGAGATATTTCGGTTTTATTTGTAGAGCCTAGTATGGCGACATGATAGATGGTACCCATGCCGCCTAGGATTGATATTTATGATTGAAATTGTTTGGACACTATACACTTATTATAGTATCAAATGATTTGTTTTAAACGTACCAAGCATGTTTGGCTATTATAAGGGAAAACCCTATCCTCCGGCTTGCGTTGCATTGTGTGATGGGACCTGGGTCTTATAATAGCTTCATTTTTCGAAAAAGCATTGCGTTGTTTATTCTATGCACTAGTATTCTTGAGAGGAAACCCGTTCCGTGTTATACGGCGTGGTCCCTTGAATTACTCTCTTTTAAAGTAAAGTTTAAATGAATGTTTTAGTTCTCACACCAGTCACATGACTGACCTGGAGTTTATTGTTTGAACCTAAACTCTGGGTGCCCCTATTTTCCGCATGGGCAGCTAGTAGTTTTGGTTTTGCAGATTTATATTCACAGGATCCTGATTTACAGCTGGAATGATATCCGGAAAGCTCTGTATCCGTATATCACCTTCAGTTGTGTTTTGTATTATTTTCCGCTGCTATGTAATTTATTGTAATCTCTGATATTTATCGAATGTAATTTATTCATTTATACTCTGTATATTCTTGTATCTGATGGAATTGTTGTAATAACAATGAAATGTTCTTCCGTCTGCGTTCTGATTTGTCCTGTTCTCAAACGATCAGGGGTTTCGAACGGTCTAGATCGGTTTAACGACTGATTCAGATCGAGAGAAATTCCGGGCCGTCGCATGTTTATAATTTGTTATTTTCCTGTATGGAATTATTCGTAATACTTGCATACTTTAGTGCAACTGTTGTTCAATTATGCACATTATTGTTTAAGAAAATGAAATATGAAAATCTATGCACTTGTAAGATAGTTTTTTTTATGTACGAACGTATAGAGGAATGAGGTAAATAATATGTTCATTGAACATATATTACATACAAGCATTGAAATATGTATGCTTTTTAAAACAGTTGAAATATGTAGTGCAAATAATTGTAAAATCAGTACAACAATTGATGTTACCAATATAAAGCAAATGTTGATTAGTGTAACACATGATTTAAAAAAGCGTACGTTAATATAGTCCATGTTTGTAAAATGAAACAAGAATAAAAAGATATAAAAGAATATATCTACGGATTGAACAATTGCATATGTATAACCAATTAATAAGAATATTTGCATATATTTATGCAACAGAATATAATAGTGGAATACATTATGCTGTGATGTACATGCTGTCATACGTAGATGCAACAAATCAGAATTGCTTAGTACATTTATGCATAAGTGAAAAAATACGCATGGTTATCTAAATAATCAATATAAGTTCGTACATGTATGCAAGTATAATAAATAATTGCATAGAAATAAGCTATTTAAACAATAGCTGTATGGGTCAGATACAGCGGTAGTAAATTATTGAAATAAAGTGAATAAGTGCATATTTATATGCAGATAAATGAAATAATTGCATATTTATATTCATATAAATTGAATAACAATATAAACAGAAGTAATGTAATGAAATAAACGAAAATACACCAGAATAAACATCAAATATAATGAAATAAAGCAAAGTTGAACATAATTGTTCAGAACATTATTCAGTTGAACAAAGATTACATTTATTTGTTCAAAATGGAAAAAAAATTAGTTTGCTATTGAAGAACAAGTCCTTTTGTTATGACCAAGCTTCTTGCACACACCACATCTTGTAGTCTTTGTAAATTCACTGGCTGATTTTAACCTTTTAGAAGAGGATGGACGACCAGACATTCTTCTACCTTTTGGAGGAGCTATATGTAATGACCCGCATTTTCCAGGGGTACAATTAATTTGTTTAATTATATAAATAGTGATTTAGGGAATTAAATCGTCGTTAATTAAATAATATGGAATATTTAATTAAATTAAATAATATATTTAATTCAGAAATAATCAAAAATATTGGGAATCACAATATTCTGTGAACGGGGTCGTCCCTTAGATTTAATTCAGCTTAGAGTTGAATTATATTGACGAATATAATCAATCGACGACAATTTGAACGTATAATTATATTGTAATTAAAATCGAGCTTGAAATGGCGCTGCAGTTCGTAAATTGGCGATTTGAACTTCAACTGAATGTACAGGATTCGTTTTAAGCCGGATTTCTGTGAAACAAGAAACGTATGGAGCTGGTGGAGTATATCTTTCTAGTGGAAGAGAAAAACCAGGATTTCGTCGTGTAGATTTTGATGTATGTCCAAATCAAATTTTAGAAAAGTCGCTGTAGAATTCCTTTATAATTTATAAAGGAATTATTTATATTTTAAAAAGAAATTTCAATATAAATCGAATATCGGGTTGACCCAGATTGAAATATCAATTTAGAAATCAATATAGGATTTTATCTGAGCTGTGTGATATTCCTCTGTGAAGATATACGATAATATAAATTTATTTATATTTAATTTAATAATATTTAAATATATTTATATATTTAAAAGGGTCATCCAGAGCTTTAAAAATAGCCACTTTTGCAAACGAAGTCGGAATTCAACGAAACTAATTTTGTTGGATCCGCAATGTCAGATAGTTGTTAGATTTCCAATTTCGTGATTTTTAGAGTCACTGTGTGGTCGTACGGATATTTAGAGTGAGAAACAGTTAGTATTTTGACAGTTAAAAATACGCTGTGTGAGCATACGGAGTCGGAATTCGACGAAACCAGTTTCGTTGGGACCGTAATGTCAAACTGAAGCTGCATGTCCAGTTTCGTGATTTTTGGGTATCGTGTGTGATCACACGAATTTCTAGAAGTCAAAAAAATTGAATATATAAATGAGAATATACCGGGAATATTCCATTTTATAAAATATCTAAAATTACTATAAATATCCCTTAACAACCCTTAACCTAATTTTCTAACATCCCGAACTCAACAGACAAAGGAGCCGCCACAATTTTTCTATCTTCAGTAAACGATTCCGCTTGGAAAAATTCAAATGAAAATCAAATAAAATCTATAAATTCCTATACTCATATAGATGAGTTTCTGGAAGCTTTATGTACATTGTGGTGTAGTTTTGATGAGTGCGACCCCTGTTTAGTCGATGTCGGGTTTGTACAGTAATGCTAGGGTTGGGTGTGGCGTTTGATTGGTGGTTCGATTTGTGGAATGGAGGTGGTATTAGTGATCGGGAAGGAGCGTCGCAACTTTTGTGGAACTTTTGGTGATTTCCGAAATAAAAAATGTCGCACCAATTTCTTGAGGACCTCGACGGAAAGCAGGGTCTGGGTGCGAGATTGGAGAAAACTGGTGTGAGGTGAATGAGGATGCGAAGTGGAGTAGCGTGGTGGTATTCTCGTTCGATTCGGTGGTGTGTTAAGAGAGATGTTGGAAATTGAAAATCGGTAATAGCTGTGAAAGTGCCTGTAGTGGAGACCGAGAGTTTGGGGAAGAAAAGCAACGGTGTGTCTGGGCTTGGGTATATGGGTTTGGGCCGGGAAATTGAAGTCTGAGGCCCGAAAGTTAATAGTTAGTGTTTTATTTAATTTTAAAAGTGTATTAACTTCTATAATGTGTAACTTGACCATACGATATCAGAATCACAAACGGTCGGATCCATTGGGACCGTATGGACGGACACTTCGCAATGAAACTGACGGGAAGTGGATTGGAGCTCATTTGAATTTACGGCAAATTAAATTGTTTGATTCAAATCATACGAACAGTTTATCGTTCTTTAACGATGAACTGCCAATGTGAGTAAAACTCACCAACTCCGAACAGTTATATTTTTATAATGTATTCTTAGAACTGTTAATCATCTGTTGATTGCTGTGTGTTGGTTGATTGATTGAACAGCTAGTCAGTTAGTGGAAATTATATATATATAAATATAAATATAAATATGAATATATATATATATATAAACCGTTAAATATTTATATGTCGATTTTGTTGATCAGAATAATTCATATTGTACTGAAAGTGATGACAATTATATTGTCTAACATCTGTGATGCAGGGAAACAGGTTGGAGGAATCCAACTGGATTCCTCAACAGTTATTTTACTGTGATTTATATATTGTGATATATAATCTGTTGGCGATTATATGTGTTTGGACGATATTGAACATCGTGATTTGATATGATTGAATACCATAACATACCGGAATGTTGATTAGGAATAATTTCAAAGTGATATTGAAATAAAAATATTTATATATGGAATATTTATAAATAAGGAATATTTATAAATTTTGAATATTTATAAATAGGAGATATTCAAAAAGGAAATGATTTCAAAACATTTTCTTTTTGAATGGAAAGGCCTGTGTGGCGGGTTTGGGGATTTTCCCGACGCTCCCGTTACAAAGGAGGTTATAGCGAATTTTTCAGAGAATTTAAGGAGTTAGAATATTTCAAGAATAAATTTGAAAAGGAAATATTTATAAACCATTTACAAATTGAATTGAAAAGGAAACGTTATAAAAAGGAAATCATTTTTAAAGTGTAGAACTGTTATTTAAAAGTAAATCTTTTCAAATGAATAAAACGTTGTTAAAAAGGAAATCTTTATAAAGTGAATAAAGAAAATCGAATATGGTATTCGAAAGGAGTTAAATCGAATATGGTATTCGAAGGGAGTAAATCGAATATGGTATTCGAAAGTTAGTAAAACGAATATGCTATTCGAAAGGGGCTAGTTGAGTCGAGTTAGTTGAATAGAGTTAACTAGTTCAGTAGAGTTAACCAGTTCAGTAGAGTTAACCAGTTCAATAGAGTTAACCAGTGAGTTAAGTAAGTCAAGTTAACCAGTTGAGTTAAGTAAGTCGAGTTAATCAAGTCGAGTTGATCGAGTTAGAGTTACTCAGTTAGAGTTAATCGATTAGAGTTAAAACGAACTAGAGTTAATCAAATATAGTTATTTGAGACAGAGTTAGTCAAACATAGTATTCGGGGTAAGTTGCCATCTCGTACGAGTGCTAGCGTAATTCGCAGGGTTGTAAATAGCCTAAGGCAGTCGGATGTTTCCTGAGGGAGTCAGGCGTAACCATTGTGATCGCTGCGATCTAGAGTCAAGCGAATGAAGTTAAATCGAATATTAGTTATTCGATAGGAGTTAAGTTCTTGAGTTAGATTATCGAGATAAGTGAGTCGAGTTAAGTTCGTCGAGTTAAATTAATCGATGTTAGTTTCATCGAAAGGAGTTAATCGATGTTAATTTCATCGAAAGGAGTTAATCGATGTTAATTTCATCGAAAGGAGTTAATCGATGTTAATTTCATCGAAAGGAGTATCGATGTTAGTTTCATCGAAGGGAGTTATCGATTAGTTAAATTGAAAGGAGTTATCGATTAGTTAAATCGAAAGGAGTTATCGAATTTAATTATTCGAAAAGGAGTTATCGATTTGTTAAATCGAAAGGGAAGATTTTCGAATATCGTTTATTCGAGAGGAGATTATCGAATATAGTTTATTCGAAGGAGATATCGATTATTAGTTAATCGAAGTGAGTTATAGAATATTAGTTAAATCGAAGGAGTTATCGAATATAGTTTATTCGATGGAGTTAATCGATTAGAGTTAAATCAAATGAGTTGATCGAATATAGTTTATTCGAATATAGAAAAGGAGTTAATCGAATATAGTTTATTCGAATAGAGTAAATGAGTTAATCGAATATAGTTTATTCGAATAGAGTTAGAGGAGTTATCGAATATAGTTTATTCGACAGGAGTTAAGTGAATTAGTTAAGTTAAACTAAGTGAATTAGTTAAGTGAATTGGTTAAGTTAACTAAAGTGAATTAGTCGAGTTAATCAAAGTGATTAGTTCAGTTAATCGAGATAAGTAAATCAAGTTAGGTTAATCGAGTTGAATTAGTCAGTCGAGTTAATAAATTGAGTTAGTCAAACCAAGTAAAACCAGTTAGAGTTAATTAATTAAGGTTGACCAGTTAGAGTTGATTGGTTAGAATTAACCAGTTAGAGTTAATCAATCAGAGTTAATCAAATAGAGTTAAGTAAAATTAGAACTGACTAGAGATTAGTAAATTGAATGGTTTTCTAAGTGTCCATCTGATGTTGGTTTCGGCCTTCGGGATTTATACTTAGGGAATTGTTCTCATACTAGTTCACAGTCAGGGACTGATAGTTGGGGAAGAGTAGTGATTTGTAAATAAGAAAATGGAAACGTTTTCCAGTGTTAATAACATATATTTTCTAAACATAGAAAATAAGGCAGTGTGAATATATATATAGATATATGTTGATGATTGATCGATATAATTTCCATTTGGAAATAATATCGTTGTTTGCACACTTGTTTTTCTTTGATAGTTAACTCACGGACTATCGAAGTTTTGACCATTTTAATGTTGTTAATATGGAGAGACCGGTTGGATTATTATCCAAAGAACCACTCTGTATTGGCATAAGCGTTGCGAATCATATATGCCAAAGATAATTGAAGACGGAGTAAAGTGCAAGGGCTGTTGTATAAGTCTTAGATAACAGTGACTAAGATGGATATACTGAATAGTGCCTTTGGTTTGTCCAGTCCCAGTACAACTTGTATGGACGAAGGTCTGACAGAGTATATCCAATGGATCGCGTAAGTTGATCTGTTCAAACGTATTCACGTTTGGTGGCGGAGGAATTCGTTTCTCTAAGCTGTATACCCGTGTTACTTTTGGATAAATCAATTTGTGATTTGGCGGGTGTGACGATGTGACATTCTAAGTGAATGAGGATGACTTGTGTTGATGAATGTCTGACAAAGTATTTCCAGAAAGGTCACGTACATTGATTTCTTCAACTTTACCAAGAGTGGAAGCGGAGAAGGAAACTTCTTTAGCTAACACGTAATGTACTGTTGTAAACGTCAATTAGTGATTTTCGATGGATTTGACAATGTAGCATTCGAAGTGAATCTGATGTAATAATAAAGCGTAGCTTCTAGCCTCATCAACCGGTAAATGACAGAAATCGGGCAGGCAGCATGGCTAAGTTGGTCGCACCGAAGTAGGGTGTATAATCACCTATCTAGAGAATATTCATTTGTTTCTTAAATCTATCAATGTTGTCCAATATATATACGGGAACGGTTGCTGATCCCAACCGTTGGTGATATACATTCGATACACTCAAGCAAAATAAGTGGTCGGTCATGTGTGGCTGAGTTACAAGATGTTCTTGTTGAACTCCAGTGTATCGTTCCTAGAGTACACTGATCGGAAGGTGGTTCCATACCTTGTCATAGTTGGAAATCTATTATCCAATACGTGCTTGCGATTTTGATTGTATACTATATATGTAGAACGTGAGATGAAATCGTTTCTGCTAGTTGATATCTATTTGTACATAGACATTATTATAATATCAAAAGGTTATTGATATAAAGATATTTTGGATTCTCATAAGGGAAAAACCCATTCCGTTCTGCGGCGTGGTCTTATGAGATATCGTTTACTTGTTCATATACCTGTTTAAACTGTTTTACTCACACCAGTCCTATGACTGACCTAGAGTTTACTTTGTTGTTTTCCCTAAACTCTTGGGTGCCTAAATTTGTACGGGCCGTCAAGTAGTCGGGATTTACAGATATACTTGAAGAGCTGGAGCAGGAGGCTTCTGGATCATATAGCTATAGTTTACTTCCGCTGTGTTGTAAGTGATGTACTCTGATAAGTGCTACTGTATACATAACTGTTATATTTCAAAGTTATGTTATCTATTATATGTTATTTGTTCCGCTGTGAGGTTCGTGTTACTCTGATGTTGTGATCTTCTTCTTCTTCTTCTTCTTCTTCTATTCTCACCTTCTATCTTATCTATCCTCACCTTCTAATTTCTTTCATTAATTACCGGGATTTTTCGATGTTTTGGTTATCGACATCGAGCTTATGTCGATAACCAAAGCCGACAAAAATCCGAGTCGTTACAGTTGGTATCAGAGCTTAAGTTAAGAATTACCTTGGCTCTGTGGCGTGACTCGGTAGAGATAGGGTTAGTAATACCCTAGATTGAGTTTGGTTGTATATATACGAGTGTGTATTTGTATTTGATATAAAAATAATTTTTATATTGTGGAGATTCATTGGTTGAGTTGTTTATGAGTTCTGGTCGATCAGTTTGATCCACTGAATCGGTAGGAGTAAATAAATACTTGAATACGATGGACCGACATAGTATGGATATGTAATATATTATCATATATTAGATATATTGGTTGTAATTATAATCGAATGAGATTATAAAGTGAAATGGTTATATATAACCAATCAGAATTCATATAAGTAAAGCATATGAAATAAGATGAATTAATTATGAATTTAAATCAGATTTGGAATTAAAATAAGGAAATTTTAAGTTCCTGGGAGATTTTGAGATGTTTTCAAAATGGATGTATTTAGTAAGGGTTTTGAAATGATATAGTATTGAAATCACTTGGGTCGCTGGAAAATAATTCCGATGATGACTGCGCAGTATCATCGGTGTGATTTTCGAGTTTCTAAGTGGTGGATTACTACCAAAGATTTTAATTTGAATTGTTTTGAGGAAATAAGTTGTTTAGAAAATTCAAAGGTTTTGAATAGGTATTATGATTTCAAATTGATTTGAAATTTACCCAGGAATTTAAGTTCTGAAATTTAGATTTAACTTATGAAGTTAAATAAAATGAGATGGTAAAAATAAATTGAAATTTAACTTGAACTAAGTTAAATAGAATTGAACGGATAAGTCAAGAATTTGAAATTTAGCTGGACTTAGAATTTGGAAATCAAGAATGAAACTTGAGATTGAAAATGGAATTCGGCTTGAATAAGCGAATGGTTGTGTTAAGAATAACTTGGTTGGAGTTGATTGGGATGGCATTTGTATATGCCGAATTGATAACAAATGGTAGGGATATAATGATATGCCCGACAAAAAGGTACAAGTTTATATTTCATATGAGTTTGGTGATTTATGAGCCGAATTGGCAAGCTGCTTGGCTGTTTGATTTTCTTTTGGGTTGAAGAAGGCCCAGAGAGGCGAGTTGGAGTTTGAGCTATTGACCAGTACAAAGGAGGTGCTGGCGAAATTTTACGGAAATTTAAAGTGTTAGAAAATTTTCAGAATTTTTGAAAATTTTAGTTAGTCGGAATGAATAAATATTTTAGTCGATATTAATTGGTTCCGTTAAAATCAGAAATAAGGGGTAAACAAATCTTAGGAATTCCAATAGGTAGGGTCGTCCTCTAACTTAGCAATTTCGAGGACGAAATTATTTTAAGTGGGGAAGAATGTAATGACCCGCATTTTCCAGGGGTATAATTAATTTATTTAATTATATAAATAATGATTTAGGGAATTAAATCGTCGTTAATTAAATAATATGGAATATTTAATTAAATTAAATAATTAAATAATATATTTAATTCAGAAATAATCAAAAATATTGGGAATCACAATATTCTGTGAACGGGGTCGTCCCTTAGATTTAATTCAGCTTAGAGTTGAATTATATTGACGAATATATTCAATCGATGACAGTTTGAACGTATAATTATATTATAATTAAAATCGAGCTTGAAATGGCGCTGTAGTTCGTAAATTGGCGATTTGAGCTTCAACTGAATGTACATGATTCGTTTTAACCTGGATTTCTGTGAAACAAGAAACGTATGGAGCTGGTGGAGTATATCTTTCTAGTGGAATAGAAAAATCGGGATTTCGTCGTGTAGATTTTGATGTATGTCCAAATCAAATTTTAGAAAAGTCGCTGTAGAATTCCTTTATAATTTATAAAGGAATTATTTATATTTTAAAAAGAAATTTCAATATAAAGCGAATATCGGGTTGATCCAGATTGAAATATCGAGTTAGAAATCAATATAGGATTTTATCTGAGCTGTATGATATTCCTTTGTGAAGATATACGATAATATAAATTTATTTATATTTAATTTAATAATATTTAAATATATTTATATATTTAAAAGGGTCATCCTGAGCTTTAAAAATAGCCACTTTTGCAAACGAAGTCGGAATTCGACGAAACTAATTTTGTTGGATCCGCAATGTCAGATAGTTGTTAGATTTCCAGTTTCGTGATTTTTAGAGTCACTGTGTGGTCGTACGGATTTTTAGAGTGAGAAACAGTCAGTATTTTGACAGTTAAAAATACGCTGTGTGAGCATATGGAGTCGGAATTCGATGAAACCAGTTTCGTTGGGACCGTATTGTCAAACTGAAGCTGCATGTCCAGTTTCGTGATTTTTGGGTATCGTGTGTGATCACACGAATTTTTAGAAGTCAAAAAAATTGAATATATAAATGAGAATATACCGGGAATATTCCATTTTATAAAATATCTAAAATATCTAAACTTACTATAAATATCCCTTAACAACCCTTAACCTAATTTTCTAACATCCCGAACTCAACAGACAAAGGAGCCGCCACAAATTTTCTATCTTCAGTAAACGATTCCGCTTGGAAAAATTCAAATGAAAATCAAATAAAATCTATAAATTCCTATACTCATATAGATGAGTTTCTAGAAGATTTATGTACATTGTGGTGTAGTTTTGATGAGTGCGACCCCTGTTTAGTCGATATCGGGTTTGTACAGTAATGCCAGGGTTGGGTGTGGCGTTGGATTGGTGGTTTGATTTGTGGAATGGAGGTGGTATTAGTGATCGGGAAGGAGCGTCGCAACTTTTGTGGAACTTTTGGTGATTTCCGAAATCAAAAATGTCGCACCAATTTCTCGAGGACCTCGACGGAAAGCAGGGTCTGGGTGCGAGATTGGAGAAAACTAGTGTGAGGTGAATGAGGATGCGAAGTGGAGTAGCGTGGTGGTATTCTCGTTCGATTCGGTGGTGTGTTAAGAGAGATGTTGGAAATTGAAAATCGGTAATGGCTGTGAAAGTGCCTGTAGTGGAGACCGAGAGTTTGGGGAAGAAAAGCAACGGTGGGTATGGGCTTGGGTATATGGGTTTGGGCCGGGAAATTGAAGTGTAAGGCCCGAAGTTAATAGTTAGCGTTTTATTTAATTTTAAAAGTGTATTAACTTCTATAATGTGTAACTTGACCATACGATATCAGAATCACGAACGGTCGGATCCGTTGGGACCGTATGGACGGACACTTCGCAATGAAACTGACGGGAAGTGGATTGGAGCTCGTTTGAATTTACGGCGAATTAAATTGTTTGATTCAAATCAAACGAACAGTTTATCGTTCTTTAATGATGAACTGCCAATGTGAGTAAAACTCACCAACTCTGAACAGTTATATTTTTATAATGTATTCTTAGAACTGTTAATCATCTATTGATTGCTGTGTGTTGGTTGATTGATTGAACTGCTAGTCAGTTAGTGGAAATTTTATATATATATATATATATACATATATATATATAAAGCGTTAAATATTTATATGTCGATTTTGTTGATCAGAATAATTCATATTGAACTAAAAGTGATGATAATTATATTGTCTAACATCTGTGATGCAGGGAGACAGGTTGGAGGAATCCAACTGGATTCCTCAACAGTTATTTTACTGTGATTTATATATTGTGATATATAATGTGATATATAATCTGTTGGCGATTATATGTGTTCGGACGATATTGGACACCGTGATTTGATATGATTGAATACCATAACATACCGAAATGTTGATAAGGAATAATTTCAAAGTGATATTGGAATAAAAATATTTATAAATGGAATATTTATAAATAAGGAATATTTATAAATAGGAGATATTCAAAAAGGAAATAATTTCAAAACATTTTCTTTTTGAATGGAAAGGCCTGTGTGGCGGGTTTGGGGATTTTCCCGATGCTCCCGTTACAAAGGAGGTTATGGCGAATTTTTCAGAGAATTTAAGGAGTTAGAATATTTCAAGAATAAATTTGAAAAGGAAATATTTGTAAACCATTTACAAATAGAATTGAAAAGGAAACGTTATAAAAAGGAAATCATTTTTAAAGTGTAGAACCGTTATTTAAAAGTAAATCTTTTCAAATGAATAAAACGTTGTTAAAAAGGAAATCTTTATAAAGTGAATAAAGTAAATAGAATATGGTATTCGAAAGGAGTTAAATCGAATATGGTATTCGAAGGGAGTAAATCGAATATGGTATTCGAAAGTTAGTAAAACGAATATGCTATTCGAAAGGGGTTAGTCGAGTCGAGTTAGTTGAATAGAGTTAACTAGTTCAGTAGAGTTAACCAGTTCAGTAGAGTTAACCAGTTCAACAGAGTTAACCAGTGAGTTAAGTAATTCAAGTTAACCAGTTAAGTTAAGTAAGTCGAGTTAATCAAGTCGAGTTGATCGAGTTAGAGTTACTCAGTTAGAGTTAATCGATTAGAGTTAAAACGAACTAGAGTTAATCAAATATAGTTATTTGAGACAGAGTTAGTCAAACACAGTATTCAGGGTAAGTTGCCATCTCGTACGACTGCTAGCGTAATTCATAGGGCTGTAAATAGCCTAAGGCGATCGGATGTTTCCTGAGGGAGTCAGGCGTAACCATTGTGATCGCTGCGATCTAGAGTCAAGCGAATGAAGTTAAATCGAATATTAGTTATTCGATAGGAGTTAAGTTCTTGAGTTAGATTATCGAGATAAGTGAGTCGAGTTAAGTTCGTCGAGTTAAATTAATCGATGTTAGTTTCATCGAAAGGAGTTAATCGATGTTAATTTCATCAAAAGGAGTTAATCGATGTTAATTTCATCGAAAGGAGTTAATCGATGTTAATTTCATCGAAAGGAGTATTGATGTTAGTTTCATCGAAGGGAGTTATCGATTAGTTAAATTGAAAGGAGTTATCGATTAGTTAAATCGAAAGGAGTTATCGAATTTAGTTATTCGAAAAGGAGTTATCGATTTGTTAAATCGAAAGGGAAGATTTTCGAATATCGTTTATTCGAGAGGAGATTATCGAATATAGTTTATTCGAAGGAGTTATCGATTATTAGTTAATCGAAGTGAGTTATAGAATATTAGTTAAATCGAAGGAGTTATCGAATATAGTTTATTCGATGGAGTTAATCGATTAGAGTTAAATCAAATGAGTTGATCGAATATAGTTTATTCGAAAAGAGAAAAGGAGTTAATCGAATATAGTTTATTCGAATAGAGTAAATGAGTTAATCGAATATAGTTTATTCGAATAGAGTTAGAGGAGTTATCGAATATAGTTTATTCTACAGGAGTTAAGTGAATCAGTTAAGTTAAACTAAGTGAATTAGTTAAGTGAATTGGTTAAGTTAACCAAAGTGAATTAGTGGAGTTAATCAAAGTGATTAGTTCAGTTAATCGAGATAAGTAAATCAAGTTAGGTTAATCGAGTTGAATTAGTCAGTCGAGTTAATAAATTGAGTTAGTCAAACCAAGTAAAACCAGTTAGAGTTAATTAATTAAGGTTGACCAGTTAGAGTTGATTGGTTAGAATTAACCAGTTAGAGTTAATCAATCAGAGTTAATCAAATAGAGTTAAGTAAAATTAGAACTGACTAGAGATTAGTAAATTGAATGGTTTTCTAAGTGTCCATCTGATGTTGGTTTCGGCCTTCGGGATTTATACTTAGGGAATTGTTCTCATACTAGTTCACAGTCAGGGACTGACAGTTGGGGAAGAGTAGTGATTTGTAAATAAGCAAATGGAAACGTTTTCCAGTGTTAATAACATATATTTTCTAAACATAGAAAATAAGGCAGTGTGAATATATATATAGATATATGTTGATGATTGATCGATATAATTTCCATCTGGAAATAATATCGTTGTTTGCACACTTGTTTTTCTTTGATAGTTAACTCACAGACTATCGAAGTTTTGACCATTTTAACGTTGTTAATATGGAGAGACCGGTTGGATTATTATCAAAAGAACCACTCTGTATTGGCATAAGCGTTGCGAATCATATATGCCAAAGATAATTGAAGACGGAGTAAAGTGCAAGGGCTATTGTATAAGTCTTAGATAACAGTGACTAAGATGGATATACTGAATAGTGCCTTCGGCTTGTCCAGTCCCAGGACAACTTGTATGGACGAAGGTCTGACAGAGTATATCCAATGGATCGCGTAAGTTGATATGTTCAAACGTATTCACGTTTGGTGGCGGAGGAATTCGTTTCTCTAAGCTGTATACCCGTGTTACTTTTGGATAAATCAATTTGTGATTTGGCGGGTATGACGATGTGACATTCTAAGTGAATGAGGATGACTTGTGTTGATGAATGTCTGACAGAGTATTTCCAGAAAGGTCACGTACATTGATTTCTTCAACTTTACCAAGAGTGGAAGCGGAGAAGGAAACTTCTTTAGCTAACACGTAATGTACTGTTGTAAACGTCAATTAGTGATTTTTGATGGATTTGACAATGTAGCATTCGAAGTGAATCTGATGTAATGATAGAGCGTAGCTTCTAGCCTCATCAACCGGTAAATGACAGAAATCGGGCATGCAACATGGCTAAGTCGGTCGCACCGAAGTAGGGTGTATAATCACCTATCTAGAGAATATTCATTTGTTACTTAAATCTATCAATGCTGTCCCATATATATACGGGAACGGTTGCTGATCCCAACCGTTGGTGATATACATTCGATACACTCAAGCAAAATGAGTGGTCGGTCATGTGTGGCTGAGTTACAAGATGTTCTTGTTGAACTCCAGTGTATCGTTCCTAGAGTACACTGATCGGAAGGTGGTTCCATACCTTGTCATAGTTGGAAATCCATTATCCAATACGTGCTTGCGATTTTGACTGTATACTATATATGTAGAACGTGAGATGAAAGCGTTTCTGCTAGTTGATATCTATTTGTACATAGACATTATTATAATATCAAAAGGTTTTTGATATAAAGATATTTTGGATTCTCATAAGGGAAAAACCCGTTCCGTTCTGCGGCGTGGTCTTATGAGATATCGTTTACTTGTTCATATACCTGTTTAAACTGTTTTACTCACACCAGTCCCATGACTGACCCGGAGTTTACTTTGTTGTTTTCCCTAAACTCTTGGGTGCCTAAATTTGTATGGGCAGTCAAGTAGTTGGGATTTACAGATATACTTGAAGAGCTGGAGGAGGAGGCTTCTGGATCATATAGCTATAGTTTATTTCCGCTGTGTTGTAAGTGATGTACTCTGATAAGTGCTATTGTATACATAACTGTTATATTTCAAAGTTATGTTATCTATTATATGTTATTCGTTCCGCTGTGAGGTTCGTGTTACTCTGATGTTGTGATCTTCTTCTTCTTCTATTCTCACCTTCTATCTTATCTATCCTCACCTTCTAATTTCTTTCATTAATTACCAGGATTTTTCGATGTTTTGGTTATCGACATCGAGCTTATGTCGATAACCAAAGCCGCCAAAAATCCGGGTCGTTACACTATAATTGCATCTTCAACAACCACGTCTTCACCCATATAATTTACGATAGGATTAATAGGATGTGAATAGGTGAGTTGAAAATGTCCAACTTTGAAATAAGATTCAATGTAGTCGTACACATACAAGGTTTCACAGCTTAAAATACTTCTGACGGCATGAGCGCAAGGAAAACCGCTAATTTGCCACACATTACATGTACAAACTCGATTGTATAAATCAACAAATTGATGTACAGGAGAACGAACTTCAAATTTATACTCACTTGATTTGATAACAAACCAAGACGCACCTTCCAAATGTAGACCTCTTAATCTAGTTTCAATAGCAGGACATAAAACGCTATTCCAAGTAGAAGCTACTTCACGACGATCAGACATGAGTTTCATTAACTTCATTCTAATTTTATCTAAACAAGCAGTGATGGGTAAATGTCATTCTTCCAGAATCCACTTATTAAAACTTTCTGAACAATTTGAAGACATTTCACCTTAACGACAACCAGGGAAGAATACGTTAGTAAATTTCTCAAATGGAATTCCATTCAAAAAGTTTGTTGCAGTCGATCCACCTACATCTCTAAAATTCTTCAAAGCAGCATTGAAATCAGACAAATTATATGCATAAGCAATTCTTGAGAACGAATCCAGCAACATCCTTTTATTTGTTTTTGAAAAATGCGATTTTAAAGCAACTTTTAAATTGTTGGTTAAATGATAAAAGCAGGATCCATGGAATGAATTTGGAAACACCTGTGGAATAGCAAGAAGGATACCTGGATGACGATCAGATATGAAAACATAGCTTCTAGAATCTTCTTTAAGAAACTCTCTTAGTTGTTCACAAAACCAAATCCAATTAGCTTCATCTTCGCCAGATACAATTGCAATTGCTATAGGGAAAAAACCTGTTTTTTTTTTAAAATTGTTTAATACTGTAATAAGGAACAGGAATATTTATTTTTAAAAAAGGATGAATGTGGGAAATTGATTAGAAATAATATAGTAGATGTTATATGTGACATTACATTTTGTTTGACAAAATGCATAAATTTTGTTTTCCAATGGTACATAATTAATAAAAAATTCACAATTTGATGCAGGTTTTAAAAATAATTTCATTTCTATTTAATAATAAAAATAACATTAGCTTGAACAGCGTACAGACAGAATAATTGCATGACATAATGCATATATTTATATAAGTTGCATATGAATGTGAAAGATTTTCGACTATTTGTATGAGTAGTCAAAAAAACTGAAAAAATTGTACTCTTATGTTAATTAATTTTATGGTATTTTACACATTTATGAAACTGAAGAAGCATAGTACTATTCGTATGTTCAGAATAATATCATAAATGGATGCAACTATTATAAATAATGGCATATGTAGATGTACAGTTTCAAACAAACATTAATTAAAATTGTTACAATTTAAGATTATTGACAGAAGAACAAGGAAAAATAAACTAAAAAAAATACCTTCATTTCCATTTTTACCAGTAGCAACCATTAAACACCCTTGAGCTCTTCCCTTCATAAACGTAGCATCAACAAAAATTAGTGGTCGACAAAATTGAAATCCAAACGCACAGGCCTCAAATCCAATAAATACCCTCTCGAATTGACGGGTAGAATCATTGCACTCCAAAACAACTGTACTTCCAGGATTAGTAGAAAGAACTGCATCACAAAAAGACAACAAATGATGGTAGGACATTACGTCGCTACCATGTAAATCATCTAATGCCAATCTCTTTCCACTATAAGCATAATAATACTTCAATATGACATTGTACTCAGTTTGAAACAAGTTAATAATGTCCTTTGTTTTCATTAAAGGATTTGCATGAATATGGTCACAAACCAAAAGTTTAATCAATTTACTGGATATAACGGCGTTGTTTATATCATGAATTCCAGCACCACAATTATGTTCCGGTTGTAACCTCTTTACAACAAAATATCCTGGCAGATTAAACTTGAGCGAAGCATGAATCCTGAAAGAACGATTTTTTTGGAGCTAACAGCAGTAACTCTTTCTTTATCATTCTTAAGCAAATTAAGCTTATATCCAGTTTTCATGCTATACATCATCAAATAAAGTCTAAACTCAGTGACACCTCCTTTAAATTGTTGACCAACACCGGAGAAAACTGATTGATTCAAATCAGTTTTCAACAATTGCTTAAACTGGTTGTTTGACTCACTACTACTACCAAAAGATGAATCACAAACTAAAGATGATTTGCTATCAGGAGCAACAGAAGAATTACTTCGATTAACGTCGACAAAAAAAACCAAGTAATCTTCACGATAATGTGCAGCCAATAAAAGAATGGAATGAAGATCAGAATTATTTTCTATATTTCTTCTCAAACCATCTCTAATGTGATACAAGCCCAATGACAACGGACTTAATACAATCCATTTACCACAAATAGCATCTATAACGGTATCAACTGTACTGTCCAAATAGAGACGAATAGAAAAACTATCATTCCCATACTTGAGCAGCACCAACACACCAATGTTTGAAGGACAACTGGAGGATAAAATAAAAAAATAAAAATTAATCAGTAAAATCATCAATAGCCAAATAAAATCAGTAGCAAAAAACGTAGGAATACAGTTAAATGCAGACTAAGATGCAATAAACAGTAATAAGTGTATATATATCTGCAAAAGATACATATATTTTGAAAATTTTGAAATTTAAAGAAAACCTAAACACATATATTATGCATAAATTAACCCAATAGTAATAGAATCATTGAACTAATAAACAGGCAGGCCGAGGAAAAAAATTAATTTCAGTAATTTGCATAATTATAAACATAAAATTTACATACTTGCACACAAATTTGCCGAGTACATCCAAACAGACTTAATATACCAATATTTGCATTTATATATGCTCATATATACTATATATGCATTCTTTTATACATGTATGTACAACATATGAACTACAAATTTGCAAGATTAATTTATAATACTGTAAATTCATCAAAAAAAATGAAACTTTATAAATTATTTAAATTACACATCAATAACACTAGACAATTCCGTCAATAAAATCTACTGAATCAACCAATACAGATCGAAGAATGAAAACCAGAAAAAAAAAACCTGCATATTTTACCTGAAGGAAGACGAAGCCATTTCAAGCACAATCGTTCAATGTAAAAGATCAGTTGAAAAATTGCAAACCAATTTCAATATGTACTGGACGTGAATGGAACCTCAAAAAAAAAATGCAGCCGCCATTAGCAGGATTATATTTTGGATGAAAACTAAATCACGAAATATCCTCAGAATTAATCGCAAGATCTGCTAATTTGCCATTAATTAAGGAGTAATTTAAAAATAATTAAAGAAAAAAAACCTGGCTGTAGTGAAATCCGTGTGTTCAGCCGAAATATTGAATTTGGGTAAATTAGTCACAAATACACGGTTAGTTTAAAAATAAGGATGTAATTTAAACTTTTTTACAAGGGAGGATGTGAGCTTAATTAGGATTAATTATAAGGATGTGACCCTAATTTTCACTTTAGAATTTATGCACGACGACTAACCACTAAACCTACTAATGATATCGCAATACCGAGATAGAATGTTAACGCATAAGTATGAAGCCTTTAAACCACCATTAACTAATTAAGAGGCGGTCAACTAACTTCTTGCTATCACATAAGGAGGGTACTTATTTTATATATGTAGCCACTTAAGACCTTGCTACCAATGTAATGTAAGGGCAGATACTTTCGATCACTTAATACCGAAGGCGGACCAATTGGTCACTTAATACCTTATACGGTGGTTTATCTTACCCTAATACAAATTAGAGGACATTAGCTACTAAGTCCTACTAATTTAAGTCTTCCATCATTCACGCATATAACCAAGCCCCGCATAAGACAAGAGGTAGTAAGCAATCACTTATTACCTACATATAAGTAGACGACATCTCTCCAATTATGAGCTTTCCCCGGTGGAACCCCAGGTTACTATCTAGATAGCCTTATTAGATAATCCCCTTAGTCACTTAATATTCTCCGCAGGATAGGTTGACCTTTGGAACCTCTAGAGCAGTCATTTAATACCTAATCCCAAGGAAGACCTTCGACCCAGTCACTTACCGCTGAGAGGAAGCAGACTAGCATGGGGATTACCAAGCTCATACCCAACGACCATTTAATGCTTCTTGGTTATGGGGAGGTAAGCTATGTGATCTCTTAATACCCTTTAAAGGGTGGATCTAACTACTTTGATACCTTTACCACGAAGCAGGCTATGCTATGAATTATTTCCTTTTTAAGGTTTCCTCTTTTGGGATGGGAGGCAAGAACCTCACCTTTAAGATAAACATTATTTTAAGAAATAGCCCTCGTTTCGCAATTAACTATCATCACGGGTTCCTATGGTTAATGAAATCTTACGTCAGTTAAACATATCTCTGACTCCTAGAAAGTGCAAACTTCTGTTGAATAAGGCAACTGACCTCACATCATTAACCTACTAAGTCCAATTCCTATTTTAAATTATAATAATTCTAGATTAACTAGGAATTTATAACTTCCTATCTTAGGATATTTATTTATTGATTTACCTATTTAACTTTGTAACACCCCTCTCGAAAAGCTAACACAAAGATCTTTTAGCATAGTGGTTAGTGCGTGGTGTTGCTTTATGGGAGGTCGGGGGTTCGATACCCGCGGTTGTCAGATTTGGTATCAGAGCCTATACCCAGCCGGAATTGTGTGTATAATGCTACAGACGTCGGTCGGTGGGGGTACTGATGCGGGTTACATGCACAACGCCTAGGTGGTGAGTGATATGAGCCAACGAGGACATTGGGCTCTTCAAGCGGGGTAGTTTGTAACACCCCTCTCGAAAAGCTAACACAAAGATCTTTTAGCACAGTGGTTAGTGCGTGGTGTTGCTTTACGGGAGGTCGGGGGTTCGATACCCATGGTTGTCACAAAATTAGTATTTACTACACTAATTAATCCCCATTAATTTCCCTTTATCTGTTCCTTTTATTATTATTAATTAAGTTACTTGGCACTAATGACCTTAACAGTCATATTTCATATAACACCAGTTAAGCTATTAAATGTCATTTATGACACTAACAATCACATTTTTCCTAAGGCAATTATTATCGTATTTATATCAATCCTATTTAATTCTAGTCTATATATTGTAACTCCATTTATTACTATATTTTAAATTGTACTTATTTATTGTTTGTGTACTTATATATATTATTGATTGAATTCCCTAATTGGAGTCAATTCCTATTCCTAATACAATTCAAATTGTATCCATTTGGCATCTTTACCCTATTTGATATATTTTCCCCAATCAAGGATGGTTACAACATTCCTTGTTTTGTTTATAACCATGTTTATAGGAATTAAAATCCATTTATTGCTGTAATGGTCATAATACTTATTTCCCTTTTTATGGGTTATATTCCTATATACATTTCCATACAAATGTAAACTATTCAAACACTCAACAATATCAACCAACATTCATTTTAATAATATCTTTGCATTATTTACGCGTGGACAGATATGAATACACACACACACACATATATATATATACATACATACATACATACATATAAGCGCTGTTAACATAGTTACTGTATTTTTCTTTATTTTTACTAACTATTCATGTTTTGGTCTAAATTAACGACCAAAACAAACCATTTTATGTTTAATATTGTTTAAGATTCAAAATCTTATAAAAAGGTTAATATCTTTAGTTATTGTAAATTTGCTCAAAATAATTAAAAAGAGAATATAGGCATATTTCAAATCACAAGAAACAAGAAATATAAGTTTTTGGAACGGGTTGTTGTAAACTATTTACAAATATACGTGAATTTACACATTCCTTCCTAATTATTTTACACTAATTTATAGTTGATTTGAAACAATGTCCTTTTATTTAAAAAGAACAAAAAGGGCATTCCAACAATAACCAAGTAAATCGCCAACAACATCAAGTATAAACTGACATAATCTTTTAATCTAAATTTACATAAACCTTAAATCAACACCTAAACTAAGGATCTGGAATAAAACTACAATTTTGACAATGGTTTTGGGACTGATTTCCAGATCTAAGGTGTATACAATAACCACAACAAAACTAAATACAGTAGTAAGCAATAATATAATTAACTAAATATGCCTGCAGATTCTGATGTTCAAACCAGAACCTATTATTTCCGATTTGAAAAAAACAATAAACAAATTTGATAAACTTTTAGGCATATATTTTAGATCTATTTCAAACGAACTAATCAGTTTATTATAAACGATGTATATAAATTTCTCACTCACATGAAAGTTATCCAAATCTGAATAAACCTTTAGACCTATAATTCCCAAAATCTTACAGTTCTACAATTATTCCAAAATGGAGATTCCTTTAGATTTGTAGATCTACAAGAAAATAGGAGAGAGGGAGGAAATTTGAATAAAAGAAAGCCTATTCGCAGTACCATCTCATTTGCACATGATTCTAATTCTAATCTTATTCAATCTATGTTTGTTTAGTTTTGTACATATTTAGATTTGATTTAGAAGAGATTTAGAAAAAGAGGGAAATGGCCAAGCTTTGCTACTGCCTTTTGAATTATGTGCAAAAGAATGGGGTTTAACCCTTTATTTATAGAGGTTAGAATGGCCATAGATCGTTAGATTAGTTTTAATAAAGATCCGTCCATTATAAAAAACTTTATATAATAAAATACCCTAAAAAACCTAACTGTCACTAGGCTTTTTTGACCAGAGGGGTCGACCCCCTCGACCGCCCGGTCGACCGCTAGGGTCGACTTGTCCAGCGGGGCTGGGTTACAAATGGTATAATATTTATTATATATTCCGTTGGTTTATTTTTCGTCCGTTTTTGTATTTCGTCCGTAATTTTTTCATATGGACTCCATTCGTAAAGTTTCAAACATGAAAGTTGACTAGAATTCCATCACGAACACAATGGTGCAAGTTTTGTGGTTGAATTCCATCGTTTATGTAACGACCCTGAAATTTTGATGTTCAGATATTCAAATTAATTAAAGATTTAACGTTGATAATCAAGATTAATATTTGAAATTTGCTTAGAATTTTAAAACTAATCTATTTTAACTTGGTTTGAATTAGTTTGGTAAATGTAAGTTTAATCTCGATTTTTGAATCTAAATAGCTTTGTTAAAATTAAGCATTGTTAATATTCTAACTAATGGGAATTTATTTGTTGAATGATTGGAATTTGATTTGAAATATAATTTGAGATTTAACTTGAAATCTAATTTGTGTATTTATTTAATTTTAACTTTGTTTTAATTTAATTAAACTAGTATTGTATTTGAAATATAAGTTACAAGTTACACTTGTATGTTTAGGTTAAAATAATTTTTGATTTAAACATGAAGACGATTCTCTAAATAAATTCAAACACTTGTGCAAGCTTTGTTGTTAAAAATAAAAATAAAATAAGCTGAGTCTACACTTGGTAAAATTTAACGCAACTTGAAAACCACGTGTAGCTTGCTTCAGGAATTCACTTCCATTTGTCATCCTCTTCTACACGAACAAAACCCTACCTCCAATCATTTTTCCACATCCAAACGAAATCATTTCTTCCCCAATTTTTTTTTCTCCAAATTTCAAAAATGGCTTCAGCCAGAAATCTATTCCTACAAACAAAAGAATAACTCACTTCCTCCATAATCAACAAATCAGCCTTCACCATCGATTGGGTTTCTGCTGGCCATTGTCACCGCCCTCGATATTTCCTCCAACATCCTCGGCCACATCGAAGCTGAACCCAACGTCCTGCGCCACCATCAAAATCGCCACCGCGTCTACACTCATACCACTCCGGCCCTCCGGAACCAGTGCATGCAATTAGGCCCAAGCCGTTTGAGGTTCCTTCTCGCTGTTGTCGCCGCTTCCTTCTCGCCACTTCTGCATGTGAGTTTATGCTCACGATTAATCTTTATTACAAATAATTTAACTTCTTAGGAATTAAAATATAACGGTTTGATTGATTTTCGTTGTGGGTTGTTGAAATTCATTCTAGTTATGTTTACATGTTAGCCTATTTGAATCCATTAAATTATTACTTGCTGGTATGCATGTAATAATTAATGTGGTTGAATATCACTTGCTGCCTTGTATATTTGGTCTTACCCTTCCTTATGCACAGTGTTGAGCTGCCTACTGCTGTGCATTTTTTATAAAATGTAGGGGTATTATGGTTGTTTTATTTAGCATGGACATGTTATGACCTGTGGCCTGTCACCCTGACTTGATCAAGTATGTGCATGTATAGACTTATGCGCGGGATATAAATGTATACTATGTTGCATCTTTCTTTTGCTAACTCTTTTGTACTATGAACATGGCACTTCTACATTTGCACTAGTTTTGAATTGTATTGTTGCAAGTTCAGTTTGTCATTTTGATTTCTTGTCGTTGTTAAACTGATTTGCTACACCTTTATATGACCATGAATATGCGTTAGTTTACACTGGATTTTTTTCAATATATATGCATTACCTATATGTTTATATATGCGGTTTCCATGACAGTGTGTGTACGTATATATATTTGCATATATGCATACATATAAATATATACCTGTTTTTGGCACACTAATATATACATATATATGTATATGGTCGGTGCATCATGAAGTATCTAGTGCATATACTTGAACAATTACATGCCATGATTCATAACATCACTGTCTTATCCTCTATTGGTTCGTTGTCGCTTTTTGTATTGTTGTGCACTGTTTGTTGCCTAGAAATGTTGACTGTGTGTACATATGTGGAGGCTGATGCACGAATATGTGTATATACATACATTCTTGTACACCTATACACGTATCTTCAGCATATGTATGTACATACACTGATCAGTTGAGACAAACCGTGGACATCCTAGTTATTGTCTTCTGGCAGTTTTGAATGGTACCCTCTTGCCTTGCTTTATAAATTTTGGTTATAAAAATTTGAAAAAAAAATTGGATGTTGTTTGCTTATCCCCTTAGTAAACCTGAAATATATGCCCTGGTACAATATTCACACTCGGTTGAACCTGCATATGTGTGTGTATAACCTTTGTTAACCTGAAAATATATATATATATATATATATATATATATATCAATTGTTCGTCCCCTTGCCTTGTTGTCAACCTGAGAGTTATGCACCTTGATTTTTATTTTGAAACCCATGCTGAACCATTCATTTTGACCATGCATATATCTTGTTATATGCATGTTTCCTCCATGTAACTGCTTAGAAACTCGTGCTGAACCATTCATTTTGACCGTGCATATATCTTGTTATATGTTTATATGCCTGTATGTAATTGCTTTAAAACCCATGTTGAACGCCTTATTTCGACTGCGAATGTGTGACTTATATTCAAGATTTTGTAACTACAAAAACTAGTCTGGATTGACTTCTATAATTTTAGTATTTTACTGAAGTTAATTTACTTGAATAAATGATTAATCCTGACTCGAGTGTTTTATGTTTTTGCATGGAATGCTCAGGTCAGATACGAGTGTTGCAAATCTTAAGATTCTTGCTATCGAAGCTAGAAGCACGTGAAGACGCGCTCGTTTTCGTTTGTCCTTTTATATATTAATTTTATTTTAATTGTACGCGTATTGTAAAATCTTCCGTTGTAAAATATAATTTTGTATAACTTTGATATCCTTGTAAATAAAAATTCCGTTGAGAGATATTATTTTCTATTTTTATTGTGATTCTGTGTGTTTGTTCTATTTAAACTCGATATGCTAAAATAACTATATGTTTTTTTAACGTTCCGAGTTGGTTTAATTACCGACATAGAGCGGTCAAAAGAGTGGATTGTCACATTTGGTATTAAAGCTTTGGTTTAACAAAGCTTAGCTTATCGGGTTTAAAAACTCATTAGAGATAGGGTAGCAATACCCTAGAATGAGTGGAGCTAACACTAGAGAGAGCGTATTTTGAAAGATAAAATTAATTTTGAAAATATAGTTTATTTTGGAACTTGAATTTTCATTTTTGAATCCCCACTCTTTGAATTCGTTCCTTCGATAGCTCTTTTTGGTAAGTTGAGTGAATTAAAAAAAATAGTTATTCACTAATTGAATTGAGACTAGGTATTTCGGGAATACATAGTGTAAAAGACATAGAAGAGTACGATGATTCATTGAAAAAATTAAGAAATACGAATTTGGATTATAACAGTTGGCTATCAAAACGAACAAAGAAAATGTAAGTGAATTAACAAAATGGTTATTCAACCAAGTGTTTTGGGAATCTTTTAAGTGATATTATAGTAGGTTTCTGTTGTAAATCAGTGGATTAATAAGCCCAAAAATTTCCAAATTAATGTAATCTTCAAATTTAATAGGGAATTTGGATAAAACTGTCTCATTAATTAAAAATGGCAAAAAATGAAGCGCAAAAGGCTGCACACTGAGAACGAAGAGCGATAGAGTGAAAAAGAAAGGAGGAAGTGATTGTGGAATACAAAAAGAGAATTAGGGAAAAAACATGATCCTGGCCCCAATGATAATGTCGTTTGTTATAGATGTCAGGAAAAGGGACATTACGCAGCTATGTGCGGAGAGAGAGATAAGGGAAAGGAAAAAGAAAGAAAAATTTACCGGTCTAAGATTTTATGTTTTAACTGTAAAGAGAAGGGCCATTTTCCTAGTCGTTGTCTTAAAATGAAAAAGAAGAAGTCCGCCATTGTTGTGAAATCTGAAAAACCAATTATGTGCTACCATTGTAAGCAAGTTGGGAATATAGCTCGGAATTGTTCTGAGAGGCAACGAGGAAAACAAGTAGTGTTGCGCCCCGCTTGGGCGGAAACCGTGAAGTGTGTAAATCAAGATGGAACTATCTCATATTATTGTAAGAACATCAAGAATTTGAGTCATGTCGATAAAGAATGCACTAATCCTTTCATGGAGATTCCAGGATGGTGAATACCGTGGAGTCAATTATGCAAAGATGGGGTACCAATCAAGAAGCCAACAATCATCAATAATTCTGGATCCTAATCAAGTAACTTCATTTTGTAATACTATCTTTTGTAACCATAAATCTCCTATCCATATTTTAAATGTATCAAGACTATCTATGATTAAGTATCTAAATGATCATGTGAAGGTTTGGAAAATTTTGAACTTTGTGAAAGTTAAATGGTGTTTAAATAAATTTTTAAGGTTTTTACATGATAAATTGCTACTGACTTCGGAAATTTTTGAAATTGATTTCAAATATTTTGAAATACAATACCAGTAATATATACACGTATTATCGAATAGAAATATTACAAAGTGATTTTTCGTAATATTTTCGAATAAGAATGTTTTCGAAAAGAAAAATATATGAATTAAGACTATTATGGTGGCTTTGCTGCTCATTTGTTTTGATATACAAAATATATTTTGTATGGGTAAAAGAAAATCCAGAGTTGAATCTCGAGTGGGTTAGATGATAATCTTATATATTAGGATAATGTAATTGTACAACTTAAAGAGATGTCTTGAGGAAATGATTGAATTCTAGATTCCTAATTATTGAATTGAAAGTTAATTTTACCGACTATTGAATTGTTCAGTCTTTGCCAATAAGATTTGAATTTTAACTTGATTTTAATCCAAATAAGTTCAAAGCAAGTAAAAATATCATAAGTAGAAATGACTTTTTTTTATTAAAATGAAAAGTTTTGAAATGTTTTGGATAAGATTTTAATATAAAAAAAAATTAGGAAGGAAAATTTATTTTGTCAAGCTTAACCTTATGAATCAAACTAGTTTTGATATTAATTTGATATTTCAAGCTTGGACTAATGATACCTTATGAATCAAACTAGTTTTGATATTAATTTGATATTTCAAGCCTGGACTAATGATTTAAAATATTTCATTTGGAAGTGAAATTTAATTTGACTAATTTGATGAATGGTTTTATTAGAGAACTAGTTGATTATTTTGAAAGTTGAAGATAAACACAAGGTTTAAATGATGTTTAAATTTATGTTTAAGTTCCAATGATAAATTTAAAATTGTGAAGAATCGATTTAATTGATAAGCTTAATACTTGGAAGGGTCGAAAGTTGATTTAAAATCAATGTTATGGAGTAAATGTATGATTCAAACTTTGCAATAAGTCGAAGTTGAGACTCTAAAAAGAGAACTCGAGTTATTGCCTAACTTGAACCATTGGTTCAACTTGAAATATTACAGAATTGAGTCTTAAGTAAAATTGAGTTTAACTTCAAAATTGGTAATGTAAGTCGAGTTTTGAATTTTGGACTTTGGTTTGGATTGTACATTTGACATTGTGATTTATGATATAGCAATTGATCTCTATTAATATATATCTGTTTGGTGGCAGAGAATTTATTCTCTTAGCTTAATACCCTTCTGTGAGACGTATGAGCTTAGAGGTTATGTATTGATAGACATCAGTTCCATGTTATGGATTATGAATGTGACATGTATTCCAAACCAAGTTTGAGGATTGATAATTGACTTACAAATATGAATTTGAAATAACATCAAATATCTAAATCAATGCAGAAATAAGGTTGAATTAGCATTGAATGGGAATTTCAGGGATCCCCAATTTTATGGATATTGATATAGAAGTTTTCGAAACATATACATGAAAGATTTATCGACTTCGAAAACAATTGATTTGGAAGGTAATCGATTTGAAATCTTATATAATGGAATTTATATAAGAATGATTTGTTTGAAAAAGTGATTTGGAAAGAAAATTTTACGCAACTTGACATAAGTGTGATATATGCGAAATGCGAAATGAAGTACTATAAGTATACAGTATTATATATTTTCAAACCAAGATAATTAAAATACCTTCCTTCTCCTTTAAAATAATGAGCTTAGTTGATAGGTGCTACAAGTGACAGTTGGTTGTGCGAACATAAAACTCATGAGTTTCCTTTGAATTCGACTGCTTAGCGAAATTCGCAGGACTGTGAAGGCCTATGGCGACGGATGTTTCCTAAGGGAACCAGGCGTAACCATTGTGTCTGCTGGGTCGATGGCAAAATCCGCAGAGCAGAGAAGGCTTACAGGTACATATGTTTACTGGGGGAACCAAGCGCAATCATTGTGTATCTACGGTCCACACGGCATGTCTACAAGTGAAAGAGATGTAACCATTAGAGTTACTAAAGGTAGAACGGTGAGCCATGTGATTGGTTGGTGATAGTGCATGATAGTGATTTTTGAGTCACTTGTGGTTGCAACACCTTGTCCCTTCGACTTGATGATAGAGTAACCTTAGAGACTACACCTTGTAGTGATCTAGGGTATTGTAGATGTCTCCTATTGATTTGTTCAAGATGAAATTCATAGGGAATAGAATTCCTACGGGTATAATGTTTTCTAGGGGACCTAGACGAAACCATTGTGTATCTGTGATTCATGAATGGTTCAACGGTCGGCATCGGTAGGTACTTACCTTATCTACGTTTTCAAAGGGTTTAAAGTATTTTCACTGGAAGTTGAAACAATTATATTTCAGTACTTGAAGATTTTAGTCATTCGCTTGGCCAACATATGTCTAACGTCGTAAGAATGACAATAACTTGTCAAACTTCGAGTTATCAAGTATTTTCGAACTTTAAATAACAAATCAATAATCTGAAATTAAAAATTGTCTGACTTCATCAAATAAATTAAGGAAGAGGATTTTAAATGTTTTTCAAACCCATAGCTTTGAAATGATATAGATACAGATATTTCCAACATGATTTTATATTTAAATTTAGGGTTTAAAAATAAAAAATGAAAAGTTCTATCAAAGAATTCACATTTTTGGATATTTTCAAATTTTGAACGTAAAATGGGTTTCCTAACAAATCTTAAACCAAAGAAGACTTTATGTCAATGTTCAAACTCTTCAATGAGTATTTGAAGATATTAAATAGATTAAATGAATTGAGATTTGGTTGAATATGAATTGTACGTGATGGGCGCAAACCAAATTAAGTTGCCAAAAGCTAAAAGGGGATATTTTGGCAGGCAAATTTAATCTTATTTAAAGAATTTGGAAATGGATTTGGAAGGAAGTATTTACTTGAGAATTTACTTTCGGAAACTTTTGAAATTTCTAATGATTGGAATATACATATTTGGGAAGCAATACTGGTTTCAAATATGATCAGAGTAACGCGACGAAAGTATGATGGTATTTTTAGGGTGTAATGAATTTTTTTGACTAATGAAATAATGAAACCTTTTCAAATGGAACTTGATATTTTGAGACAAGAACACATAAAATCCAATATATCACTTGTGTGAAGGATTTTTGAAATAAGAGATATCTTGAATTGGAAGAATATTTGATTGTATGAATCGCAGATGATTTCTAAGATATTGATTCAGACTTTTGAAAGATTATATCTTATGAGATACGAAATTGTTTGGAAGCCTTGAGATATTTCGAAGGAAGTCGATATGATTTTATCATAGCATGTTTATGATTTTGGTAAATAATTTTTTGTTTTGGAAATCCCAAAGAAAAGTATTCGTTTACATAAGTACAATTTTAACGATCTCCCCTTTTCGAGGACGAAAAGTTTTAAGGGGGAAGATTGTAACGACCTTGAAATTTTGACATTTAAATATTTGAATTAATTAAGGATTTAACGTTGATAATCAATATGTATATTTGAAATTCGTTTAGAAATTTAAAACTAATATATTTTAACTTGGTTTGAATTAGTTTTGTAAATATAAGTTTAATCTCAATTTTTAAATCTAAATAGTTTTGTTAAAATTAAGCGCTGTTAATATTCTAACTAATGGGAATTTATTAATTGAATAGTTGGAATTTGATTTGAAATACAATTTGAGATTTAACTTGAAATCTAATTTATTTATTTATTTAGTTTGGACTTGGTTTTAATTTAACAAAAATAGTATCATATTTGAAATATAAGTTACAAATTACACTTGTATTGTTTGTATACTTAGGTTAAAATACTTTATGATGTAAATATGAAGACAATTCTCTAAATAAATTTAAACACTTGTGCACGCTTTGCTGTTAAAAATAAAAATAAAATAAGCTAAGTCTACACTTGGCAAAATTTAACGCAACTTGAAAACCACGTGTAGCTTGCTTCAGGAATTCACTTCCACATGTCCTACCCTTCTACACGAACAAAACCCTACCTTCCTTCATTTTTTCACAACTAAACAAAATCATTTCTTCCCCCAAAAGTTTTCCCTAAATATCGAAAATGGCTTCAGCCAAAACTCTTTTCCCATAAATTAAAGAACAAACTCGCTCCTCCTTAATCAACAAATCAGCCTTCACCATCGATTCAGTTTCTGTTGGCCATCATCACTGCCTTCGATATTTCCTCCATCCTCCTTGGCCTAATCGAAGCCGAACCCAACGACCTGCACCACCTGCGTAATCATTGAGCCACCGCGTCTGCACTCATACCACTTATGACCCTCTAGAACCAATGCATGCAACGAGGCCTAAGCCGTGAGCGTTGCCTTCCCGCTGTTGCCGCCGCTTCCTTCTTGTCACTTCTATAGGTGAGTTTATGCTCAAGATTAATCTTTATTTCAAGTTATTTAACTTCCTAGGAATTAGAATATAATAGTTCAACTGATTTTTGTTGTACGTTGTTGAAATTCGTTCAAGCCATGCTTACATGTTAGCCAATTTGAATCCATTAAATTGTTACTTGCTGCTACGCATGTAATAATTATTGTGGTTCACTATCACCTGCTGGCCTTGTATATTTGGTCTTACCCTTCCTTATGCACAGTGTTGAGCTACCTGCTACCGTGCATTTTCTAAATTGTAGGGGTGTTATGGTTGTTTTATTTAGCATGGCCATGTTATGACCTATGGCCTGTCACCCTGACTTGATCACGTATGTGCATGTATAGACTTATGTGCAGGTTGTAAATGTATACTATGTTGCATTTTCTTTTGCTAACCCTTTTGTACTATGAACATGGCGCTGCTAAATTTGCACTTGTTTTGAATTGTATTGTTGCAAGATCAGTTTGCCATTTTGATTTCTCACCGCTGTTAAATTGATATGCTATACCTTTATATGACTATGAATTCACATTAGTTTACACTGGATTTTTTTCCTATATATATATGCCTTACCTGTATGTATATATATATATATATATGTATGGTTCCCATGACAGTGTGTGTATGTGTATATATATCTGCATATATATCTCTATGTTTGGCACATCACTATATATATATATATATATATATATATATATATATATGTATGTATGTACATGGTCGGTGCATCATGAAGTATCGAGTGCATGTATTGAACTTGAGACGACCCAAACTCACCCTTATGAGAAAGCTCGGATTGAATAGAGAACACGACAAATCAGAACACAAACAGAAGAACATTTCATTACTTATTACAACAATTTATATCAGAGTACAAGAATATATCAGAGTATGATTAAATATTACATAGAAAATTATCAGAGAATAAAATACATAGCAGCGGAAATAAAATGTATAAATACAATGCGTAGCGGAAATACATTAACAAATACAACCGAAAGAAATACACGGATATAGAGCATTTCGATTATAGCTCCAACTGTAAATTCAAGATCCTGTATAAATAAATCTACGAAACCAAACTACTAGCTGCCCATATGGAAAATATGGGCACCCAGAGTATAGGTTAAAACAATAAACTCCAGATCAGTCATGGGACTGGTGTGAGAACTAAAACAATTATTTAAAACTTTACTTTTATAAGGTAAATCAAGGGACAACGCCGTATAACATGGAACGGGTTTACCCCCAAGAGTACTAGTGCCTAAAACAAACAACGCAATGCTAAATAAAGAAAAATGAAGCTATTATAAGACTCATGTCCCATCACACAATAAACGCAGTCGAGGATAGAGTTTTACCTTATAATAGCCAAATATGCTTGGTACGTTTTAAAACAAATATTTTATTATTACTATAAGTGAAGAAATCAACTTCAAATATAAATGTATCAATCATAGATAGCATGAGCGCCCCATCCCACTATGTCTCCATATATAGTATACAACTAAAACCGCAAAATGTCATATTGGATGTTTGGATTTCCATACTAGTGGCTCCTGATTCGAAAGATGTATCGCGTAGTGCAATTCCGAACAGCTTACGTCGCAGGAATACGAAAACGCCGTAATGCACATCCGCACTATCTAGGAATTAAGTTGCAACAGCTTACATCCATGCATTGGAAAACACCACTAACTCTATCCATCTGGGAATCAGGGGGTGTGCCCTATCCCTACTGGTGTGGGGCGACCACACCCAGTATCTCCTCGGTCGACAGAATCCATGACAACGCGTAGGATGTCTATCCTCATCTCTAAAGCATACTAATCTAACCATCAGTTTGCCACCATACTGGTGTGTGAGGCTCGCGAATTAACGCTACAAAAAGCTGTGCTATATAAAGTTGTACTTTGATCATCATCCACCAAGCTCTGCTTTTCAACAAAAGCCTGGATCACTGCAACTCAGCATGTCACACTGTCAATCCATACCATACCACTGATTTCTACCGATATATAACCTATGAGGTTGTACATCTCAGAGAAGGGAGTTAAGCAAGAGAATAAATTCTCCGCCACCAAACAGATATATATATATTTAGCAGAGGTCAATGAATATAGTATAAATGAATACAATGTCAGACATACCATCCATTTACAAGTCCGTTCTGGGTCTGAATGAAACCGAAGGCACCTTATTCCTCATCCCGTATGTCCAATACAAGAGAGAGGCCCACGCATCTCCGTACAATCTATAAGTACGTCCGGATGGCTTCCACTGTAGCCCCTTTAAGGTAGCTACTCCAATCATGGGCATCATTAGCAACCCATCCATTTGATGTGAAGATCGTCGGTCTTGCACCGTCTTCAATCTCTTCAACTTTTTGTTGTATCAGTTATTCAAAATGGGTTAAACCCGATCTTTCCGAATAACTCGCGTATCTTATAATCAAGTGCTATAACAACACATCATATGCCTCATTCCAATCCAGAATATTCTTTTATTCAAATATTCTTTTCACAATTTAAACCAAGTTAAGGTTTTCTAAACTAGTCAGGATTAGCGCACCTTACCGAAGTCATCATTTGTTTTATTTCCCAATCCCAACCTATTCATCCCATGGAGCAAAACTGGTAATACTCCATATCTAACACCACGGTGTTGTCGGTAAAATTAATTACCATTTCACGTCCAAATCTATTTAAAGATTTAACTATCGCTTGGAGCAAAACTGGTGATACTCTATTCTCGATCATTTTCTTGAATTGATAATTTTAATTATCACATTCAATTTTCAATCTAATTAAAGATTCATTAAAACTCCACTTAGTTTTAATCTTCCCAAAAATCAATATTAATGATTACTTAACTTTGGGAAATCAAACATGCCGCATCGACAATCTACACCATACCATTGATTTCTGCCGATATATAACCTCTGAGCTCGTACGTCTTAGAGAAGGGTGTTAAGCAAGAGAATAAATTCTCCACCACCAAACAGATATATATTTAGCAGAGATCAACGAATGCAGTATCGAAATACAATGTTAGACAAGTAATCCTATCTTTAACTGGGTTAAAGAACTAATGTCATTTAAAACACAGTTCACAATAAACCCAAAGTCACATTCCATTAATTATGGAATCTTCATGGAAAACATATCAATATATATAGTCGATATAAATTTCCTTATCCGACTAATAATATAAATGGAATAATGACAATGCCTTTTTAAATTCCATATACATATTAACAGTCTTCCTCTATAGAAACTCACTTCGATTATTACCAAATCGAATTCCATTCAATTCCAATTTAATATGTTAAATTGGAAATCTTTACTTTGGAAAATTCCATTAATCTTAATTAAAAAATTATAAATTCCAAATCATATTCTTCACTGTTAATTAGGTTAAAGAATAAGTGTTATTTAGAACACCATTCACGATAAACCCAAAAATCCAATTCTTTTATTCAATTCCAATTAAATATTAATTAATTGGAAAACTTGACTAAATCTTAATTTAAAGATTTATTCTTTTATCAACTGGGTTTAAGAACAGTATTAATGAAGACACCATTCACGACAAACCCAAAATCCAATTTGATATCAAATGCAAGGCTCTGAATAGAAATTATATCGGCTTAAATTCAATATCAAATTCTGAAACCAACAAATATCGTATTGGGAATAATGATATATATATATATATATGTATATGTATCTTCCAAATTCCTCAACAATATATGTATAACCACGGAATCCAATACCGAAATATTCCGAAGATTATTATCATTCCAATTTAATCATTGGAAAATTCTGGTTATTTTAAAACCATTTTCAAATCCAATTTATTCATTTAAAAATTATTGGATTATTAATCTAGCTAGTAACTAGTTCATTTTGATAAAAATATATTTTCATCTTCACCAATGTGGAATTTTTCGTCACATTTCTTTCCAAATCATTTATCATGATTTTACACAAATTATTAATATTTTTAATAATTTTTTCAAGGCCCGTACAGTCGATTTCCAATAACGGGCACCGAACCGCATTCATAATGACCTTTTCTAAATTTGATTTGGACATAATTCCAAATCCATCCATTGGATTTAAAATGTATTACATTCATTCGAAAGTTCTTTTCGATACGAACCCAACGGTTCCAGTTTTAGGAGAATCCGACGGTCGAATCTCCCGTAATGTCAATTCGAAGTCAATGGTCAAAATTCGCGAACGGTCGCGGCGCGACGTGTTCTATTCAGGCCATTAAATATATATAATATATATATTATATATATTTCGACGATTTCCATTTAAAATGTATTTTACAAATCATTTTAAATTTGTTTTAAAAACGATTCCAACTTCCATTTCAATTTTTAGTCAAAACTGAATATTCCATTACATGAAAATTTTATACATCTCATATATAAGCTAAAAATATATTTTTAGCTAACCAATATTTATTTCATTCACGCTTCATATATATATTATTCACATCGAATATATATTTCATATATATATATATATATTTGAAATATGAAAAATATACATATGAAGTGTGAAAATAATATGTATATGAAATGTGAAAAATATATATATGAAGTGTGAATAAAATACATTTCATACATTTATATATATATTTCGTTTCATATATATATATATATATTTCATTTCAAATATATATTATTCACATTTCATATATATTTAATTTTCATTTCAAATATATATTATTCACATTTCATATATATTTAATTTTCATTTCAAGTATATATTATTCACATTTCATATATGTTTAATTTTCATTTCATATATATATTTTATTCATTTCATATTTTTTTTCATTTCAAATATATATTATTCACATTTCAATTATATTTTATTTTCATTTTAATTATATATTATTCACATTTCATATATATTTAATTTTCATTTCAAATATATATTATTCACATTTCATATATATTAAATTTCATTTCAAATATATATTATTCACATTTCATATATATTTTATTTTCATTTCAAATATATTTTATTTTCTCATCGCATATATATATATATATATATATATATACACGTATGTACATCACAATCAGAATCACAACACAATCAGATAAATCGTCCATGGTCTGTGGACGATGGGGAGGTGATCTAACAGAAAATAAATAAGTGTACAAAAATTTATAGTGAGAGAAATTCTCACTTTGATTGGATAGAAAATCATTACTGAAGCGATTGTTTTAATATAATTAAACTGGCGTTTAATTATATCAGAAATCTCCACTGCTTCTGTTTCTATTCTGGTATGCTCTAAGCTCATCTTCACGGTTTCAACGATTCCAATTTTGTTGAATTCTGATATCGCAGTAAAAAGTTACAAGTGTTTGAATATTATTAACATAAAATAACAAATTAATTATATAATTAATATTATTTACATTTTAATCCCTCAGATAATCGCCTTCCCCGTTCTTCCTGTAGATACACGAACCCACGCTCATGAGAAGGGATCCACTGCCGCACACAAACCCATGCGCTGGCCCACCATCCACCGCCACCGCCCTGTAGCCCTAGCCGCCCCCTCCAACGCCGATCATCTAGTGAAACTCGGTCTTCTCTCCAGTAATGACCCGAATTTTCGTACTTTTAGAGTTGACTGATAACACCACACGTCCAATCCAAATTGCACAAAAATACGAATCATTAGTAGAAAGAAGGAAGAGGATGAGAAATAGAAGGAAAGAAGAATTATAATAGAAGAAAACGAAGAACATAAATCACACAGAGGAATGAATAAAATATATTATATAACATAACTTTTGAAATATAAATCAGTAATTGTATAGGCATACCATCATCAGAGTACAACCGTTATTGTCGGAACAGTTATAAACTCTTGTTTCCAGATACAACATAGTACACAGCAGAAAACATGATAGTCTATAGCTAATAGGTGAGGCCTCCAGCTTTAAACTCCTCCAAGTGAATCTGTAAAATCCCGACTACTTGAGTGCCTGTACAAATTTGGGCACCCAAAAGTTTAGGGAAAACAAAAAAAATAACTCTGGGTCAGTCATGGGACTGGTGTGAGTAAACTCCAACCATTTGTTTAACTTTCAAAAATCCTTTCGAAAGAAATGATAATCGTAAGACCGATCCACACATAAACACTGATGGTTTTTACCTTACGATAACCAAAAATATTCTTGATATCAAATCCGGTGATATTACAATAGTGTCTAAATCAAATAAATAACAATATAGCAGAACGCTTGCATCTCACGCTCCATATATAATATAAAATCAAAAATCGCAGGGCTCTTATTGGAAATTGAATTTCCAACATGACAAGGTAATGGAACCACCTTCCGATCAGTGTACTCTAGAGGGGATACACTGGGGCTCAACAAGAACGTCTTGCAACGCATCCCACACATGACCGACCACTCATTTCGCTTGAGTGTATCGAATGTATATCACCAACGGTTGGGATCAGCAATCGTTTCCCGAAAGGGACAGCATCGATAGATTAAAGGACAAATGGAATTTCTCTAGATAGGTGATTATACATCCTAATGGGAGTGACCCACTTAGCCATGTTGCCTGCCCGATTTTTGTCAATTTCCGGTTGTGAGGCTTGAGGCTTAAATTATCTTTCAGAATATCTGGCCACCATTCACTTTGAATGCCACATCGTCATACCCGCCAAATCACAAATTGATTTCCCCAAAATACCACAGGTATAAAGCTAAGAGAAACGAGTTCCTTCGCCACCAAACATAAGTACGTTTGAAGAGATTAACTTACACGATACGTTAGATATACTCTGCCAGACATTCGTCCATTCATGTTGTCCTGGGACTGGAAAAACCGAAGGCACTATCTCGTAAATAGGATAGCCCTTGCATAACTTCGTCTTCAATTATTTTCATCATATTTGATCGCAACGCTAAGGCCCATACAGAGTGGTTTCCAGATAATGAATCTGATCCCTGTCTCTCGGTATTGACGACGAAAAAATGGTCAAAAACTTCGATAGTCGGTGATTTAACTATCGAAGAAAAATAGGTGTACAACCAACAATCTTATTCCCAGGTAGGAATTCGATCGATCAATCATCAATCAACATTGGCCCCATTAAATCAATTCCTTATTATCATTTACAATTCTCATTTCCCATCTTTCGTATTCTTTTGAAGCTCGATTTCCCCTCTCGATTCTTTGAAAAACATTTTCAATATTATAATTCCTTTATTCGAGAAAATATCTCTTATTCCAGTAAGAAAACATTTCAAAATCCTTTAAATTAGCGCTATGTTATGAAACATCTATAACACCCCGAATTTTAGTTAATACTAAAATTCACTAATTGTAGAATAAATAATCTCAGATGTGGGAATTGGGGGTAACGGGCTGTGTCATTGCGTTCGTCTCGGAAAAATACGCGAAATAGAGTCCGAGTTTTCGAGAATCGGAGTCCGTATGGCCCGGTTATGGCCCAATGAAGTTTACAGAAAATTCAAAGTTTAAAAACAGATTTAAAAATTCAGGTTCAAATTTCGAAACATGCAGAAATGGGGCCAGGCGGGAAAACTCCCGCCCAGCTTGGTCGACATGGCTGTCGACAGGGCTGTCGACTTGCCTGTCGACATGCCTGTCGACTTGGCTGTCGACAGGGCTGTCGACTTGCCCTGTCGGCTGATGCTGGCCTGGTGCACCTAGTTGAGTTTGGGTTAGGCTTTGGGGCTGGTTTCTGGAAACTTCCTAAAATCTGACGGACCTAATCTAACCTAGGGTTAATCCTATGGTCTAAAACACACCCTAATCCTATAAATACACCCTAATACAAGCCTAATCCCTACTAAAAATAGAAATGATGCCATCATGCCACCAAAATCAAACTTGAGAGGAGCCTCCACTAGTTTATGAAGAAAGTTGCAAGCTAATCAACCTCTAATCATCATCTCCTTCTTGTATAGCAACTAGTTCTACTTCATAAGTTTGCTAATCTTGGTTTTGGTGAGTTTCTATCACTTTAATAACCAATTTCTAAATTAAGTAGATGAGATATGATGAGATCATGCGGTTTTGTATGCGGATTTGTGGGTTTTAAATCATATGATATGATGTTAGTTTGCTAATCTATGTTTAATGTTAACCCTATGTTTATGCAAGTTAAGTATGTGGGTTTATGCAAGTTAAGTATGTGGGTTTATGCAAGTTAAGTATGTGGGTTTATGCAAGATGAGTATGTGGGTTTATGCAAGTTAAATATATGGGTTTATGCAAGTTAAGTGGTGAGTTTTATGCATGTTAAGTGTTTGATTTTATGCATTCTAAGTATTTGATTTTATGCATGCTAAGTGTTTGGTTTTATGCATGCTAAGTACTTGATTTTATGCATGCTAAGTGTTTGATTCTAGGCATGCTAAGTATTTGATTTTATGCATGCTAAGTATTTGATTTTAGGCATGCTAAGTGTTTGGTTTTATGCATACATTATGACATGCAAGTCTACCCTTTTTAAATAAGATGCATACATATGCAAGATGACACCTTTGTATGCTATGCATACATATGCATGTTTACTCTATTATGATGCAAGTTCATATGCAAGTTTGCCTCTTTTTATGATATGCATAACATATGCGAGTTTGCCTCTATGTATGACATGTTATGCAAGTTCACATGCAAGTTTATGTGCAAGTTCATATGCAAGTTTATGTGCAATTTTATATGCAAGTTTATGTGCAAGTTCATATGCAAGTTGTCTCTTTTTATGATATGCATAATGCAAGTTTGGGTTAAATGCTAGTTGGGTTTAATGTATGCTCATATATGCAAGTTGACACCTTTTGAACCCATGATAAAGTTATATGCTATGTTGGTTAAACCCATGACATTTGTGATGAATCTTCCCTTTTATTATGTCACGTTATGAGAACGAATTACGTGGGGAACGATGGGGTTAATATGCATATTAATAAAATGATGTGAATTGGGTATGATTAAGCATACCACAAATTAAATGGACATAATTGGGAATTTACCTATTGAGTTAGGTCTACCCATATTATGGAGTTGGGAGTTTACCTATTAAGTTAGGTCTACCCATACCATGGAATTGGGAATTTACCTATTTAGTTAGGTCTACCCATATTCTTAAAAATGTGTAATTAATTAGGGATAATTAATATAAATATGAGGGTGATTAATTAGGTGTAATTAATCGACTAAGACACGAGGTTGGACTCAGTTGTAGCGTAAAACTGTCCGGACCCAACCGGCTTAACCAGTTGCTACAAATGTTAGCCCAATGTGAGAGGTCTTAAGCACAAACTAAATACGTGATTAATGTAAAGACACGAGGTTAGACTCGGTTATGACATAAGGCTGCCCGGACCCAACCGGCTTAACCAGCAGTCATAAAAGATAGTCTAATGTGAGAGGTCTTTATGAAGATCACGGTCTTAATTAATTAAGAAACACTTGACCATATTAGCATGTAGATGGACATGAGGGGTTAAGTGGGTGCCTTGGGTGGCATGAGGAGACTAGTGGGTTGCCTTGGGTGGCAATAGAAAATACGATTAGAATACTTAACCAAAGTGAAACATGTAATTAAAACATGGTTAAAGGGTTAAGTAAGTGCTTTGGGTGGCATGTGGAAATCTAGTGGGTACCTTGTATGACAACTAGAATATGATTAAATGACTTAGCCAAAATGTATAACATGTAAGTGGACATGGTTAAAGGGTTAAGTGGGATTCACTAGAAATAACAAGCTTAGGTGGTAGCTTGTGGGGGCCCATTTCAACCAATATCCCAAACGTATCTTAGTAGGCTCGACTCTAGTCGAGTGACGGGACACGCATATTGGGCTTGACTATAAGAGGCCAAACCGGGTTAGCGGTTGCAACGCAGGACCAACGGGTTTCATATGCGTGTGTGGACCCGGGCTGGTTGGTAAGTCGTTGTTGCATCGTGTAGATATAAAGCCGTGCACCGTTGATATTATCAGGTTGCCACTTTGGGTAATGATACACCCCATCGTGGGACCAGCACGGGTGTCTACGTAAGGGAGCTGATCGCTTAGGGAGTAGTGGGTACACCTATGTAGTTAGATAGGGGTACACGAAACTACTAAATTACTAAGTACACTTAGTGGGATCAACTTTTAAAATTGGGAATGACTGGTGTGGTGCAGTATAGTAATTATCCTTGGGTGGGTAGATGCGTCTTTACGGTTATCTTAGTTTATCCTAAGTCTACCAAGCTGCTTAGTGTAGCCATTCATCCCCAGACGTTACCGTATATCAAGCTTATGTCTTCTCTGGTTACTTTAATGATTGTATTGTTAAAGTTATAGGACTCGCTCAGACTTATGTCTGACCCCGTTGTTTTTATCTTTTTCCCAACCCTCAGGTTATCAGAGTGGGCTTAGTACGAGTAGGCTTTGATCAGGCGGCATTATTCTCTTTTGGAGCTTGGACCATAGGTGTAGAGCTCAGCTTACCCTTTCTTTTATGGCTATCAGTTCATGTATTGGGATTATGTACTTTTATTTATCAGGATGGATATTTTGTACTTGACTCTTATTATGGTTTTGTGATGTAACCAAACATGTTTTACTTTCCGCTGCAATGAAATGATGTTTTGAAATTTTCAAGTATTACTTATATCTGTCTTGTTGAAAATTTTCTGTTCTATATTCACTTAAAATACTCCACCGATGTTATGGCATTCCCTTAGAGAGTGACCATAGCGGGTGTGGGGTGTTACACGTGGTATCAGAGCAAAGGTTACCGGAACAGATAAAACTTTTAGAAAACTATTTTCTAAGAATATTTTTGAAAGGAGTATTTTCAAAAACATGTCTTTTAAGAGAAAAGTTTTTTTTAAAGAAAAGCATAATCCCCGATAGCCATATCTTTATCTTTTGAATTCTCCGTTTGAATCTTTCCTTTTTCGTCTCAGCATGGCTGAAGATCTTTATCTTCCGGACGATATAGCGGTACCAGTATGGTATAGGAGGTTGTTAGAGGCTAGGGCCGCCGCTGTAGGTCCAACAAATGTTCCTCCTCCACCCGTTGCACTCGTTCCTCCTCGCGCGGATACTTTTGCTATGACTTGTAGGAAGTTTAAGGCTATGGGAGGAAAACCTTTTGTGGGAGCTAGGGATTGGCTTAATGAGACGGAAGAATTGATGGAAATCTTGGAAGTGGAAGAGGGAAAGAAAGTCAGGTTAGCCGCTTGGTTAATGGAAGGAGAGGCCTCGTTCTGGTGGGAGGTCACTAATGGAGAACGCCCTGTTGACTCTTGGATGGATTTCAGGCAAAGATTTGAGGCAAAGTTTCTCTCAAAAGCGGAAGAAAATATGCACGTGGAAAGGTTCTTGAACTTAAAGCAAGGGAACTTGTCGGTGAAAGAATATGTTAACAAGTTTAAGCAGTTAGCGAGAATCAGCATAGACTTGGTAAACACACCGGAAGAGAAAGCTCTGAGGTTCGTTAAAGGCTTAAACGAACCGATGCACGGATTGGCTATGTCTCACATCCCTATTGGGGCCACTTTTGAGAAGCTAGTGGACATGGCACTTATGCATGAGGAAGAGAAGGGTCCCAATGCTAATAAAGCACCTGAGAAGAAAGGAGATCAGAAGAGACCTCAACAGCAACAGCAAAACAAGGGTGGGAAAGGCAACGGTGGCAAGGGAAAGAAGAAGTGCTTCAGTTGTGGGACACTAGGCCACCTAAGCAAGGATTGTCGCAAGAAGAGGAAGGCTGGCTGCTTCCACTGTGACGAAGCAGGACATCTAGTGAAAGACTTCCCTAAGAAAGGGCAAAGGACGGGATCTACCTCAGGAGGACAGGTGCAAGTTCTTTTGGCACCAACTCAGGAAAGGGGGCAAGCTCAGGCTCTCGCGGTTCCACCGATTCAGGAAAGAGGTAGAACTATTTCCATTGAAAGTCTAGTTTTTCTGTTTGATTATCCGGGTCAAACTTTATTTGATTTTGACGCATCGAGTTCGTTTATTTCATTATTGTTAGTTGAGTCACTGCACTTAGACACCAGTTAGTAGATGATCCCTTAGTTGTTTCAAACCCAATTGGGGCTCCATGATGTGTTTGGGTTTGAAAGTTGCTATACTTAGCGTTGAGTTTAGATGTGATGCTTTTTGGGCTTCACGGGCTATGGGTTAGTTTTGGGCATGGACTGGTTATCTAGTAATGGTGCCGTTCTTATTGTGGAAGGAGAGTTGTTAGGCTTATGACGCGCTAGGGTAACACTCTCGAGATCTCTTGTAATCCCATGGAATCTGTTATGCTAAGTTATCTAGAATCGCTTGACACGTCGGTCAAGAGTTTGCGATCTGTTAGAGTGGTCCGGGAATACTCGGATGTGTTTGAGGAGGTGAAGGGCTTACCTCCGGAGCGGGAGGTTGACTTCCGAATATATCTGGTAGACAATACCAAACCAGTGTCTTGGCCAGTGTGCCACGTGGCTCCTCGTGAGAGGAGGGAACTCCATAAGCAAGTAGGCAATTTGCTTGAGAAGGGGTTTAGAAGACGAAGTATATCGGAGTGGGGTGCTCCGGTAGTTTTTGCTATGAAGGCGGATGGGTCCCTCAGACTTTGTGTAGGCTAAAGAGAGCTAAATAAACTCACAAAGAAGAATAGACACCCATTGCCGAGGATTGATGATCTTTTTCCAATTAGTTGGCGCCTCAGTAGTTTCATAAGCTGGACTTAGCCACGGGGTTTCGTCAGTTGAGAGTGGCTGAGGATAGTATAGAGAAGGCTGCTTTTAGGACTCCGGATGGCTTTAATAGGTTGAGCCGAGCCAGTTATGGAATAAACGGTGGTGTTGGAGTGAGACTGGAAAGGACATCCAGAGTTGGACAAGGGCTTAATTATTTAGCCGTTTTTACTAGTATCATCTCACGTAGGTCGTCTGAATTCGAAGGAGGTATCCCTTGGTTGTTTGTCTGATATTGGTTTAGGCCTTTGGGGCTTGCATTTGGGAGATGTCGAGTTCGACTAGGGTGGTCTGCGTGAGAGATGGACAGTTTTGATGATTTTGGTATTATCCCGGTTTTCTCTAGAAGTGGAGAAAAGCATGCCCTACATCTTAGGGAAGTGTTGGAGACTCTTCGAGCGCATAGTCTTAGGGCAACAAAAGTGGATGGGATTCTCGGCATCCTATGAGTTTGAGATAGCGTATACCCATGGCAAGGGTAACGTGGTGACGAATGCCTTAAGAAGAAAAAGGTTGTCCTTGAGTTCATTGTTCGTTGAACGACGAAGTTTAGAGTTTATTACTATGTTTGACTTTAGACCTTCCGTTGACTTTGTACCCGGTTTGCTAGCCTCCTTGGAGGTTAGGCCTACTCTTTTGGGACGTATTGGTGGAGCAGCGGGACGACCCACAGTTAGTTAAGTTGGTAGAGACGGTAGACTTTGCGTACCGCAAGACATGGGTTTGAGGAAGGCTATATTTGATGATGCACATCGGTCGAAGATGACCATTCATCCCGGTAGGGACAAGATGTACCAAGACATGAAGCGAGTTTTCTTTTGGGCCGGTATGAAGAAAGACATGGCCGAGTATGTCGCTAGATGCTTGGTGAAAGCGGAGCAAAAGAAACCAAGTGGGTTGCTTCACCCATTGGAAGTTCCGCTAAGGAAGTGGGATAGTGTCTCGAAGGATTACCGAAATCAAGGAAGGGTAATACGGGGATTTGGGTTGTGGTAGATAGACTTACTAAGTGTGCCCATTTCATACCCGTGAAGAGCAAGAGGACTATTCCATGTCTAGCTTCAGTTTACATTCGAGAGATTATTAGATTGCATGGTGTACCTTCCAGTATAGTGAGCGATCGAGGTCCTATCTTCACTAGAGAGTTTTGGAAGAGTTTGCAAGAGGCGGTAGGGACTCAGTTGTGTTTGAGTACCGCATATCATCCTCAGACGGACGGTCAGACCGAGAGGGTGAATTGTATTTTAGAAAACCTTCTGAGGCAATGTATCTTGAATTTTGAAGGTACAAGGGAAGAGCATCTTCCATTGGTGGAGTTGCCCGACAGACTTAGTGGTGTACGTGATGTATTCCATGTGAGGAAGTGCCTACATGAGACCGCAGAGGCGGTAGAGCCGAGCTTGCTTAGAGAAGTAAAGCGTGATGTGATTATTCGACGAGCTCCTACCCGCATCCTTGGGTCAGAGATTGGGAAGTTGAGAAATAGAGAGGTTCGACTAGTCCAAAATGAAAAGGGGAGAAGGTGAGAGCAGTACTACTGGGGAGACAGAAGCGAAGATGCGTTCGTTATACCCATTCTTTTTTTTAGGGTATGTCCTTTAAACATCTCCTTTATCGTTTGTCTAGTGCTTATCTTATCTTTAGTATGTCCTCTCATTAGTACCTTTGACCGTTAGATAGGGTAAACCTATGGTTGAAACATGTGTTTGAGACATGTTATGTTTGATGGATGCATGTGGATGCAAGTGGTTGCTCGTGGATGCATATATACACACTCTAGGCACTAGATCGGCTCAATCACTTCATATTGCATATTGCATAAAATTGTGTGTAGGAAGCTATATTTATGGATGTATAATGATTGTGTTATCATATGGATGATGCATTTTGGTGAATGATTGTGCACTCATGTAGATATTGTATGTGTCGATAGGGTTCTTTCGCATACATAATGGATGCATGGCACTATCATGGTTTGCATATGTTCATACATTAGATAGGGAACATATACACACACTTTTTGCATATGCTCATACATCATTAGAAATTTTGATTTAAGGACAATGGATGCTCGTGATTGATGGATTGAGTAGATGGTTGTTTGGATGGTAGGATATGCATTCTCCTTAAACTTAGAGATTTCGGGGACGAAATCCTTTAAGGAGGGGAGAATGTAACACCCCGAATTTTAGTTAATACTAAAATTCACTAATTGCAGAATAAATAATCTCAGATGTGGGAATTGGGGGTAACGGGCTGCGTCATTGCGTTCGTCTCGGAAAAATACGCGAAATAGAGTCCGAGTTTTCGAGAATCGGAGTCCGTATGGCCCGGATATGGCCCAATGAAGTTTACAGAAAATTCAAAGTTTAAAAACAGATTTAAAAATTCAGGTTCAAATTTCGAAACATGCAGAAATGGGGCCAGGCGGGAAAACTCCCGCCCAGCCTGGTCGACAGGGTTGTCGACTTGCCTGTCGACATGCCTGTCGACTTGGCTGTCGACAGGGCTGTCGACTTGCCCTGTCGGCTGATGCTGGCCTGGTGCACCTAGTTGAGTTTGGGTTAGGCTTTGGGGCTGGTTTCTGGAAACTTCCTAAAATCTGACGGACCTAATCTAACCTAGGGTTAATCCTATGGTCTAAAACACACCCTAATCCTATAAATACACCCTAATACAAGCCTAATCCCTACTAAAAATAGAAATGATGCCATCATGCCGCCAAAATCAAACTTGAGAGGAGCCTCCACTAGTTTATGAAGAAAGTTGCAAGCTAATCAACCTCTAATCATCATCTCCTTCTTGTATAGCAACTAGTTCTACTTCATAAGTTTGCTAATCTTGGTTTTGGTGAGTTTCTATCACTTTAATAACCAATTGCTAAATTAAGTAGATGAGATATGATGAGATCATGCGGTTTTGTATGCGGATTTGTGGGTTTTAAATCATATGATATGATGTTAGTTTGCTAATCTATGTTTAATGTTAACCCTATGTTTATGCAAGTTAAGTATGTGGGTTTATGCAAGTTAAGTATGTGGGTTTATGCAAGTTAAGTATGTGGGTTTATGCAAGATGAGTATGTGGGTTTATGCAAGTTAAAATATGGGTTTATGCAAGTTAAGTGGTGAGTTTTATGCATGTTAAGTGTTTGATTTTATGCATGCTAAGTATTTGATTTTATGCATGCTAAGTGTTTGGTTTTATGCATGCTAAGTACTTGATTTTATGCATGCTAAGTGTTTGATTCTAGGCATGCTAAGTATTTGATTTTATGCATGCTAAGTATTTGATTTTAGGCATGCTAAGTGTTTGGTTTTATGCATACATTATGACATGCAAGTCTACCCTTTTTAAATAAGATGCATACATATGCAAGATGACACCTTTGTATGCTATGCATACATATGCATGTTTACTCTATTATGATGCAAGTTCATATGCATGTTTGCCTCTTTTTATGATATGCATAACATATGCAAGTTTGCCTCTATGTATGACATGTTATGCAAGTTCACATGCAAGTTTATGTGCAAGTTCATATGCAAGTTTATGTGCAATTTTATATGCAAGTTTATGTGCAAGTTCATATGCAAGTTGTCTCTTTTTATGATATGCATAATGCAAGTTTGGGTTAAATGCTAGTTGGGTTTAATGTATGCTCATATATGCAAGTTGACACCTTTTGAACCCATGATAAAGTTATATGCTATGTTGGTTAAACCCATGACATTTGTGATGAATCTTCCCTTTTATTATGTCACATTATGAGAACGAATTACGTGGGGAACGATGGGGTTAATATGCATATTAATAAAATGATGTGAATTGGGTATGATTAAGCATACCACAAATTAAATGGACATAATTGGGAATTTACCTATTGAGTTAGGTCTACCCATATTATGGAGTTGGGAATTTACCTATTAAGTTAGGTCTACCCATACTATGGAATTGGGAATTTACCTATTTAGTTAGGTCTACCCATATTCTTATAAATGTGTAATTAATTAGGGATAATTAATATAAATATGAGGGTGATTAATTAGGTGTAATTAATCGACTAAGACACGAGGTTGGACTCAGTTGTAGCGTAAAACTGCCCGGACCCAACCGGCTTAACCAGTTGCTACAAATGTTAGCCCAATGTGAGAGGTCTTAGGCACAAACTAAATACGTGATTAATGTAAAGACACGAGGTTAGACTCGGTTATGACATAAGGCTGCCCGGACCCAACCGGCTTAACCAGCAGTCATAAAAGATAGTCTAATGTGAGAGGTCTTTATGAAGATCACGGTCTTAATTAATTAAGAAACACTTGACCATATTAGCATGTAGATGGACATGAGGGGTTAAGTGGGTGCCTTGGGTGGCATGAGGAGACCAGTGGGTTGCCTTGGGTGGCAATAGAAAATACGATTAGAATACTTAACCAAAGTGAAACATGTAATTAAAACATGGTTAAAGGGTTAAGTAAGTGCTTTGGGTGGCATGTGGAAATCTAGTGGGTACCTTGTATGACAACTAGAATATGATTAAATGACTTAGCCAAAATGTATAACATGTAAGTGGACATGGTTAAAGGGTTAAGTGGGATTCACTAGAAATAACAAGCTTAGGTGGTAGCTTGTGGGGGCCCATTTCAACCAATATCCCAAACGTATCTTAGTAGGCTCGACTCTAGTCGAGTGACGGGACACGCATATTGGGCTTGACTATAAGAGGCCAAACCGGGTTAGCGGTGGCAACGCAGGACCAACGGGTTTCATATGCGTGTGTGGACCCGGGCTGGTTGGTAAGTCGTTGTTGCATCGTGTAGATATAAAGCCGTGCACCGTTGATATTATCAGGTTGCCACTTTGGGTAATGATACACCCCATCGTGGGACCAGCACGGGTGTTTACGTAAGGGAGCCGATCACTTAGGGAGTAGTGGGTACACCTATGTAGTTAGATAGGGGTACACGAAACTACTAAATTACTAAGTACACTTAGTGGGATCAACTTTTAAAATTGGGAATGACTGGTGTGGTGCAGTATAGTAATTATCCTTGGGTGGGTAGATGCGTCTTTACGGTTATCTTAGTTTATCCTAAGTCTACCAAGCTGCTTAGTGTAGCCATTCACCCCCAGACGTTACCGTATATCAAGCTTATGTCTTCTCTGGTTACTTTAATGATTGTATTGTTAAAGTTATAGGACTCGCTCAGACTTATGTCTGACCCCGTTGTTTTTATCTTTTTCCCAACCCTCAGGTTATCAGAGTGGGCTCAGTACGAGTAGGCTTTGATCAGGCGGCATTATTCTCTTTTGGAGCTTGGACCATAGGTGTAGAGCTCAGCTTACCCTTTCTTTTATGGCTATCAGTCCATGTATTGGGATTATGTACTTTTATTTATCAGGATGGATATTTTGTACTTGACTCTTATTATGGTTTTGTGATGTAACCAAACATGTTTTACTTTCCGCTGCAATGAAATGATGTTTTGAAATTTTCAAGTATTACTTATATCTGTCTTGTTGAAATTTTTCTGTTCTATATTCACTTAAAATACTCCACCAATGTTATGGCATTCCCTTAGAGAGTGACCATAGCGGGTGTGGGGTGTTACAACATCGATATTATAACTCAAACCATTAATCATTTATTAACTAACCATGTTGCTAACCAATCTTCACTATCGAACCTTGACTATTTCTCCAACAATCATGAAATCTATCAAGTTGGGGCATAATTACCTCTCAGACCTAAATTGAACAACATTCTTAACATTGAAATAGTCGAAGCTCATAACTTCGAACAAAATATCGCTTACGCGACTTTCAGATTCAATCTAAGAATCCACTTCCTTTACGGAAAAACTTCGATTATAATGGTAGCCTTATAATCGTTGTTTCTAAATATTTGATTTATAAAACATTGCTTTTAACAACAGCGTTACAATCGCCGTGTAGTATTATAGAACATTTATTATAACAATAGAATTAAGGTCGCTGTTTAGATTTACAAACATTTCTTATAATGGCAACGTTAAAAATCGCTGTTTAAATAAAACCCATCGTTTTCAATTCTCTCTTTCTCATTTAAACTTCCATTTGCAAACTATCAACTTTAATCCATCGTTCACTTGAATCATGAATAACACTTTTTTTTATATATATCAATTCATTTGACTTCCTTCCTTTGAATAATATTTTAAAATCCAAATTTTCCTTTATTAACTTCTAATGACAGAATCATTTACAATTTTTTTTATTATATCCATTTATAATCTCGTTTAGAATTTCATTTATAATTGCTAAGTGTTAAACAATTTACAAATATCAGTTTCAAACCCATTTCGACATTATATAAATTCAAACTTGACTTTATATTTTCAATTTATCCCAAGATAAATAATTTACTAGATTTATAAATGTCGTTATAATCATTTCTTGTTTTATTCATTTGAAACAAGTTTCTATTCCAAATCCAGTCGTAGTTACAATTTACATTGGAAATAAATTGAATTTTTAAATCCCAATTTCTTTTTCCACATTCGAAAATGTTTATGGTATCTAAAATACCAAAATTCCTAGGCCCAGGGTAATTCAAACATCACGGATCCTATAACACATCATATAGTACAATAGATAAAACAGTAATATAAATGTTGAGGAATCTAGTTGGACCCCTCCAACCTGTTTCCCCGTAACCACAGATGTTAATCAAGATTAATTAATAACAGAAATAATTATCGATCAACTATATAACCATATCAACCATTCAACCAATTTTATCAACCATTCATTCAAACAACTATCTCACAGTATAAAATTACTAGAAATAAATTAAAACTCGTTTATATAAAAATATAAACGAGTCAGAGTTTGTGAGTTTAATCACCTTGGTTTGCGGTTGATGATTCTGCATTGTTTCATTTAAAATGAAACAAGTGTTTAATTTTTCCATGAAATTCCAATAACTTCATTCCCAGCCACATTAGCTCCCCGATATAGGTCTCGTCGTTATGATTCCATCATAACCATTTTCGTCCGATTCAAAAACAAATGTTGTCACCACCATTGAATACTTTTTTTTTCAAGTGTAATAGTACGACAACTCCTAGCTCAAACTTGTAGCTGCTTACCAATCCGTGATCACCATTGTTGACCACATCTACATTAAGCAATACAGCCACCATTAAACGCCGATTCCCCAATCCTGACCCCCTTTTTCTTATCACGTCCCCTTAAACAAGGTTGTCTGCAAATACTTTTCTAATCAAAACCATACTTCTTCTTCCAAGTTTATAAACCGACCCTTACTCCAGCATCACTCCAAATCACGTCCTCTTCTCTAACCAGTGTCCTTCCCTAATTCAACGAAAATCTAAGTACAAAACTACACCGTCTGCTTCCGCCCTATCTCCACTATTGCAAACTGGAACTCACCATCCATTAAAATATATTTATATTCCTAATCTCATTATTAACTAATACCACCAATAGGGCTTTAATGAAACTATGATTAGCTCAAATAATCGGAGTCTAACCCCATACCTTTTCAAGCAAACAACGCGATCCAATTTCCAGTCCCGTGCGTTCTACACTCATTTCTCTTTCCAGTTAAATACCTTCTTCCTGTGTAAACACCGAAGCAATAAAACCAAACCCATGGCCATGGTTTTCTTCATCAAACCGCACCCTCACTCCTTCTACCAAAATCAGCACCAATCCCACCAAACAGCTCACTGTTGTACTCAGCGAGACAACCCCTTTCTTCTATTCACCCTTACCGCTATCACCTCTCTACACCTCGCCTCCTTGATGACCACGAAGAAGTTAAAGGTTAGCCCTAGATTTTCTGGTTCGAATGGGAACCAGAAACCAACATGCCGCACCGGATTTTTGACAGTACATGCATAAAGCCATGGCGGAAATAGGATCGAGATATTTATTCAATTTCATTATATATTCGATTTATTTTCTTTTATGGAAGAATTAAAATGATCGGTACCTTTTGGTTTTAACAGAATGATGGAATAGAAAAGGGGCGATGAAATAGAAAGAGGGATTTGGGCTTACGACGATAAAGGATGTTGGGTTAATTTATAATGAAGAATGCCTTGGTATCCACGGTTTTAACACCTTGGAGAGCACGATTTCAGAAAGTTTGCAAACACGGTCCTTTATTAGCTTGGCAATCACGGCTCTTTATTATATTGGCAGTCACGCACTTAAGTAGCTTGAAGGGAACGAAACCAAATTTACTTTTGGATAAAGGGATAAAATACCCCAACGTTCACGGTTTTGTTTTTATTTAGTCCATCAACAAGTGTAGGGCATATGGTATTTTACCTTTTCTAGAATTTGATGCCGAAATATTTTACCAACTAACACTATATGCTGAGATTTTAAAATGATGCGACAGGATTTTGTTATAAAAATATTGTTCACAGTCTTGATACTAAGGCATAATGATGTATCCTCTTTTCCTTTAATGTAAAATATTCATGTATATTCAGGTACAGGTTGATTGTTATGCTGGGTACATAAGGTTTTCGTTCGTGTCCGAACTGCTACGGACAGAAATAAGAGTATGGTCATGTTCAGCGAGGTACCACAATCCCGAAAATATAATAATATCGGTAGTTTAACTTATATTGTGAAACCCCAAAATATTGATATTGGGTGCAAAATACTCCAAATAAAAGTAGCTTATTTTGGGAATTAAAAATTTCAGTAGAATTCTAAAAATTAAATTATATCTACATCTCAAAGGGCTTGTCCAAAATCGAAATCAATGTTTAATTATATTAAATTAATCGTTATGGCGTATACATGATTCCATAGCGACTATTTTTAAATTTGATTTGGATGTAAAACAAAATCTACAATATGAAAACTCGATTTTTCTCTTCCATTAGAAAAATATAATCAAATAGATCCGAACGTTTCTTGTTTCAAAGAAATCGACTTATTTTGGATCCTGCATATTCAGTTGAAGTTTAAATCGTAAATTATGAACTACCGCGACTATTTCGAGCTCGTTTTAAATTATATTATAAATTATACGTTTAAATATCGTTTTATTAAATAAATTCCTATATATAATTCAAATAAAATATTTAAAACAAATTTAAAATTCAGAATTCAATGGCTAGAAATCCGGGTCATTACATTCCTTCCCCCTTAAAATAATTTCGTCTTCGAAATTGCTAAGCAGTAAAAATGCTATAACTCTAACTCTTGATAATCTACTTAGTTGAAATCTTATATTTCATATCTTCATAACCAAGTTATTACTCGACCTTCGAATTCTCATACCAATACTCGACCATTCATAATTCTTTTCAAATGATCTATCCATCATTTCTGGACAATCATCATCACTCTCTTGTCTTCAATCCATATGCTCTTCTGCATACCCACACCCATTCCAATTGATTTAAAATCCATTTACCAGTTTCATTATTCCACTTGAAATTTTATTAACCAATTCTGGTTTTCTTATTTCAATTACAATAAGCAACTCGATTTTAAATTATCAAAAATTTCATGAAAATTTCTAACTCTTTAAAATTTGAAAAATTTCGCCAGCATCTCCCCTGCACGGCTCAATCGGTACAACCACAACTCGCCTTTTTAGGCCTTCTCCAATCCAAAAGAAAATCCAAAGGCCATGCGGCTTGCCCATAGGCTCATAAAACCAAAGTAGTATTGTAAACATGTACCTTTTGTCAGGCATAATTCTATCTCTGGCATTTGCTTCCATTCAATATCTGCTCAGCATACTTATATCCCTTTCCAATTGGTTTCAAATCAATCCAGCTTCCAGTGTTTAACACTCTAATCAACTTCTGATTAGTTCATTTCCATTTTATCAATTCATCCGATTTTTGTTTAAGTCAATCCATTTATTATACTTGAATCCAAATTTATCACAATTTAATTTCAATTAACAACATCCAATATATATTCAACTTGCTAATTCATAAGTCGAATTCATATTAGTATTTTGAATCTCAACATTTTCCTTTATTTAATTTTATTTGGAATTATTTCTAATCCAATCCAATTTTGTTTAAGTTAAATTCCAATTCATTTGATACATTTTTACCATTTCAATCTATCCAACTTATACAAGTTAAATTTCAATTCCAGAATTCAAATTCCCAGCTTTTATTTCCAAACTGGTATAAAATCATATATTTTTATAAACATATATTTATAATCAACTCAATTCAAAACATTTGAATTTCCAAAACATCTTGTCCGTTCCAAACAAATTTTTCATTCCTAAATTATTACGGTAGCAATACATTACCCAGAAACTTGAAAATGAATACCGCTAATGTCGCGATCCATTATCAGAATTAATTTCTCGTCACTGGAGTAACTTCAGTGCCTAATCCCTTTAAAAATCCATTTAAACCATTCTTATTCAAAAATACTTTAAAGTAATGTTATATTACTTTATAACATTTCAGAAAATATTTTCTAAACATTCGGAATTTAAATTCCAATTCTGGTTTGAACTTAATCTTGGTTTATCTCATTTGTATACATTATCTGTATACAAATTATATAACCATTTCATAATTTGATAATTTCATTTGGTTGTAATAACAATCAACACATTCATATACTATAATAATTAAGAAATTATTCTTTTTATATCAAAATAATTTTTGGGCAAAATTGTTTCATTTACCCATTTTAAAACAATACTGCGTCGAATTGTTCTGTTTGAGAGTTTAGAAACACCTATCGATACAGTTGTATATCCTGTATCGACCAGAATTCTTAAACCACTCAACAAACCAACCAAAACAATATAAAACCATTTTGTACCAAATCTACAAATACACGCTCATACATATACACTCAAACTCAATCTAGGTATTACTATCCCCATCTCTATTGAGTCACGCCACAGAGCCAAGGTTATCACTCAACCTTCAGCTCTGATACCAAATGTAATGGCCCGAATTTTCGTACTCTTTGAGTCGACTGGTAACACCACACGTCCAACCCTAATTGCACAAAAATACGAATCATTAGTAGAAAGAAGTTAGAGGATGAGAAATAGAAGGGAAGAAGAATTAGAATAGAAGAAAACGAAGAACATAAATCACACAGCAGAACGAATAAAATATATTATATAACATAACTTTTGAAATACAAATCATTAACTGTATATACATACCATTATCAAAGCACAAATGTTATTCTCGGAACAGTTATAAACTCCTGTTTCCAGATACAACATAGTACACAATGGAAAATATGATAGTCTATAGCTAACAGGTGAGGCCTCCTGCTTTAAAATCCTCCAAGTGAATCTGTAAAATCCCGACTACTTGACTGCCCGTACAAATTTGGGCACCCAAGAGTTTAGGGAAAACAAACAAAATAAACTCTGGGTCAATCATGGGACTGGTGTGAGTAAACTCCAACCATTTGTTTAACTTTCAAAAATCCTTTCGAAAGAAATGATAATCGTAAGACCGATCCACACATAAACACGGATGGTTTTTACCTTACGACAACCAAAAATATTTTTGATATCAAATCCAGTGATATTACAATAGTGTCTAAATCAAATAAATAACAGTATAGCGTAATGCTTGCATCTCATGCTCAATATATAATCTAAAATCAAAAATCGCAGGGCTCTTATTGGAGATTGGATTTCCAACATGACAAGGTATGGAACCACCTTCCGATCAGTGTACTCTAGAGGGGATACACTGGGGTTCAACAAGAACGTCTTGCAACCCAGCCCATACATGACCGACCACTCATTTTGCTTGAGTGTATCGAATGTATATCACCAACGGTTGGGATCAGCAACCGTTTCCCGAAAGGGACATCATCGATAAATTAAAGAACAAATGGAATTTCTCTAGATAGGTGATTATACATTCTAATGGGAGCGACCCACTTAGCCATGTTGCCTGCCCGATTTTTGTCAATTTCCGGTTGTGAGGCTTGAGGTTTAAATTATCTTTCAGAATATCTGGCCACCATTCACTTTGAATGTCACATCGTCATACCCATCAAATCACAAATTGATTTCCCAAAAATACCACAGTTATAAAGCTAAGAGAAACGAGTTCCTCCGCCACCAAACTTAAGTACGTTTGAAGAGATCAACATACATGATCCGTTAGATATACTCTGTCAGACATTCGTCCATTCACGTTGTCCTGGGACTGGACAAACCGAAGGCACTATCCTGTAAACAGGATAGCCCTTGCATAACTCCGTCTACAATTATTTTCATCATATTTGATCGCAACACTAACGCCCATACAGAGTGGTTTCCAGATAATGAATCTAATCCCGTTCTCTCCGTATTGACAACGGAAAAATGGTCAAAAACTTCGATAGTCGATGATTTAACTATCAAAGAAAAATAAGTGTACAACCAACGATCTTATTCCCAGGTAGGAATCCGATCGATCAATCAACATTGGCCCCTTTAAATCAATTCCTTATTATCATTTACAATTCTCATTTCCCATCTTTCGTATTCTTTTGAAGCTCGATTTCCTCTCTCGATTCTTTGAAAACATTTTCAATATTATAATTCCTTTATTCGAGAAAATATCTCTCATTCCAGTAAGAAAACAATTCAAAATCCTTTAAATTAGCACGATGTTATGAAACATCGTTATTATAACTCAAACCATTAATTACTAAACATATTGCTAACCAATCTTCACTATCGAGCCTTAACTATTTCTCCATCAATCGTGAAATCAATCAAGTTGGGGTATAATTACCTCTTAGACCTTAATTGAACAACATTCTTGACTTTGAAATAGTCGAAGCTCATAACTTCGAACAAAATATCGCTTACACGACTTTCATATTCAATCTAAGAATCCACTTCCTTTACGGAAAAACTTCGATTATAACGGTAGCGTTATAATCGTTGTTTCCAAATATTTGATTTATAAAACATTGCTTTTAACAACAGCATTACAATCGTTGTGCAGTATTATAGAACATTTATTATAACAATAGCATTAAGCTCGCTGTTTAGATTTACAAACATTTATTATAACAGCAGCGTTAAAAATCGCTGTTTAAATAAAACCCATCGTTTTCAATTCTCCCTTTCTCATTTAAACTTCCATTTGCAAAATATCGACTTTATTCCATCGTTCACTTGAATCGTGAATAACACTTCTTTCATATATATCAATTCATTTGACTTCCTTCCTTTGAATAATATTTTAAAATCCAATTTTTCCTTTATTAACTTCTAATGATAGAATCATTTACAAAATTGTTTTTATTATATCCATTTATAATCTCGTTTAAAATTTCATTTATAATTGCTAAGTGTTAAACAGTTTACAAATATCAGTTTCAAACCCATTTCCACATTATATAAATTAAACTTGATTTTATATTTTCAATTTATCCCAAGACAAATAATTTACTAGAATTATAAACGCCGTTATAATCACTTCTTGTTTTATTCATTTAAAACAAGTTTCCATTCCAAGTCCAGTCGTAGTTAAATTTTATACTGGAAATAAATTTACTTTTTAAATACCAATTTCTTTTTCCACATTCAAAAATGTTTATGGTATCTAAAATATCAAAATTCCTAGGGCAAGGGTAATTCAAACATCACGGATACTATAACACATCATATAGTACAATGGATAAAACAGTAATATAAATGTTGAGGAATCCAGTTGGATCCTTCCAACCTGTTTCCCTGCAACCACAGATGTTAATCAAGATTAATTAATAACAGAAATAATTATCGATCAACTATATAACCATATCAACCATTCAACCAATTTTATCAACCATTCATTCAAACAACTATCACACAGTATAAAATTACTAGAAATAAATTAAAACTCGTTTACATAAAAATATAAACGAGTCAGAGTTAGTGAGTTTATTCACCATGGTTCGCGGTTGATGATTCTGCGTTGTTTCATTTAAAATGAAACAAGTGTTTAATTTTTCGACGAAATTCCAATAACTTCATTCCCAGCCACATTAGTTCCCCAACATAGGTCTCGTCGTTATGATTCCGTCGTAACTGTATTTGTCCGATTCAAAAACAAATGTTGTCACCACCATTGAATACTTTTTTTTTCAAGTGTAACAGTACGACAACTCCTAGCTCAAACTTGTAGCTTCTTACCGATCCGCGATCACCATTGTTGACCCCATCTACATTGAGCAATACTGCCACTATTAAACGCCGATTCCCCAATCCTGGCCCCCTTTTTCTTATCATGTCCCCTTAAACAAGGTTGTCTGCAAATACTTTTCTAATCAAAACCATACTTTTTCTTCCAGGTTTATAAACCGACCTTTACTCCAGCATCACTCAAAATCACGTCCTCTTCTCCAACCAATGTCCTTCCCTAGTTCAATGAAAATCTAAGTTCAAAACTACACCGTCTGCTTCCGCCCTATCTCCACTATTGAAAACTGGAACTCACCATCCATTAAAATATATTTATATTCCTAATCTCATTATTAACTAATACCACCATTAGGGCTTTAATGAAACTATGATTAGCTCAAATAATCGACGTCTAACCCCATACCTTTTAAAGCAAACATCGCGATCCAATTTCCAGTCCCCTGCGTTCTACACTCATTTCTCTTTCCAGTTTACCTTCTTCCTGTGTAAACACCGAAGCAATAAAACTAAACCCATGGCCGTGGTTTTCTTCATCAAACCGCACCCTCACTCCTTCTACCAAAGTCAGGACCAATCCCACCAAACAGCTCACTGTTGTACTCAGCGTGACAACCCATTTCTTCCAGTCACCCTTACCGCTATCACCTCCTACACCTCGCCTCCTTGATGACCACGAAGAAGTCAAAGCTCAAACCTAGATTTTCTGGTTCGAACGGGAACCAGAAACCAACATGCCGCATCGGATTTTTGACAGTACAAGCATAAAGCCATGGCGGAAATAGGATCGAGATATTTATTCAATTTCATTCTATATTTGATTTATTTTCATTTATGGAAGAATTAAAATGATCGGTACCTTTTGGTTTTAACAGAATGATGGAATAGAAAAGGGGCGATGAAATAGAAAGAGGGATTTGGGCTTACGGCGAGAATGGATGTTGGGTTAATTTATAACGAAGAATGCCTTGGTATCCACGGTTTTAACACCTTGGAGAGCACGGTTTCAGAAACTTGGCAAACATGATCCTTTATTAGCTTGGCAATCATGGCTCTTTTTTATATTGGCAGTCATGCACTTAAGTAGCTTAAAGGGAACAAAACCAAATTTACTTTTGGATCAAGGGATAAAATACCTCAGCGTTCACGGTTTTGTTTTTATTTGTTTAATCCGTCAACAACTGTAGGGCATATAGTATTTTACCTTTTCTGGAATTTGATGCCGAAATGTTTTACCAACTAACACTATTTGCTGAGATTTTATAATGATGCGATGGGATTTTGTTATAAAAATATTGTGCACAGTCTTGATACTAAGCCATAACGATGTATCCTCTTTTCCTTTAATGTAAAATATTCATATATGTTCAGGTACAGGTTGATTGTTATGTTGGGTACATAAGGTTTTCGTTCATGTCCGAACTGCTATAGACAGAAATAAGAGTACGGTCGTGTTCAGCGAGGTACCACGATCCCAAAAATATAATAATATCGGTAGTTTAACTTATATTGTGAAACCCCAAAATATTGATATAGGGTGCAAAATACTCCAAATAAAAGTAGCTTATTTTGCGAATTAAAAATTTCAGTAAATTTCTAAAAATTAAATTATATCTACGTCTCAAAGGGCTTGTCTGAAATCGAAATCAATATTTAATTATATTAAATAAACCGTTATGGCGTATACATGATTCCATAGCGACTATTTCTAAATTTGATTTGGACGAAAACAAAATCTACAATATGAAAACTTGATTTTTCTCTTCCATTAGAAAAATATAATCAAATAGATCCGAGTGTTTCTTGTTTCAAAGAAATCCGACTTATTTTGATCCTGTATATTCAGTTGAAGTTTAAATCGTAAATTACGAACTACCGGGACTATTTCGGGCTCGTTTAAATTATATTATATATTATATGTTTAAATATCATTTTATTAAATAAATTCCTATATATAATTCAAATAAAATATTTAAAACAAATTTAAATATTCAGAATTCAACGGCTAAAAATCCGGGTCGTTACATCTCTTGACCTTGTACGACATGAAACCGCAGCAGGTTTGAGCCCCTAATTCGAGAAACCCATAGCACTAATTTCGATCAACTTCATATGAAATGGAAGAGCTCATAATCTTCTACACTTTTTGTTCTGAAACGATCATCTAATTCTTAGCGGTTTTGAATTGATTAAAGAAATAAATCTCGAAAATTTTCACCGTTCTTTTTTTTCAAGCAACGACACATTCTTTTGGAGGGTTGACCACGTGAAGAACCCAATTAGGGTTTGACCCTGTTGAATTGTATACTTATACATGTTATATAATTTTATTTTAATTCGGAAAAAAAGGAGACATTGCGTTCGAACTCCAAATCAAACCCAACGACTGTCGCCCTAACTAAATACCCAATTCCGAACACAATGGGATATGTTTCGCAATCCAATTCTATTGTTTTGATCAGTTTTTATCTAAATTAAAATATAAATCAATATATATTAAATTTAAACGTACATTTTAATTTACCAGGGCCACATGCTGACTCCAAAAATTCCTGAAAAATAAATCTAGCTAGATTTTGATGATACGGTCCTAACAAAACTAATTTCGTCGAATTTGGAGACCGTTTGAAAAATGACCATTTTTGTAACAACCCGAAAATCTGGGCCAGTTTAAAATTTTTATTTTGGCAATTTTAGCGAATTAAAATTATTTAAAATGAATTATTTTTAATAATAAAGACGAGAAATTTATTTTGAATAGAATTCGAACGAATATATTATATACGTCGTCGTTAGAATATAAATATTTATTTATATTTATAAAAGGAATTGAAAATGGCGCGGTAGTTCGATAATTCGATTTCAAACTTCAATTGAATGTACCGGGTGCAAAATAATCCGGATTTTAGTGAAACCAAAAATATTAGAATCTATTCGGGAATATCTTTCCAACGAATCCGAAAAATTAAAATTTCATAGCGGGAATCAAAAGATATGTCCAGTTGAAAATTCTGAATAGTCGCTATGGAATTCAGGCCCTTAAAAATGGAAATTTTGCAATCCACCTCGGATTTCGACGAAACCACTTTTGTTGGATCCGCAGTGTTAAGTTATTGCTAGGTTTCAAATTTTATAATTTTTCGAATCAATATGTGAGCATGGCAAAGGAAAACGCGTTTGACCAGTTTCAGTTGGTTTTAATCGACTGGAAAATGGCCATTTTTCCAACGGTCTCAGAATTCGACGAAAATAGTTTTGTTAGGACTGTATCGTCAATACGAAGCTAGAAAATATTTTTCTACAATTTATAGAGTTCGTATGTGACCCCGGTAAATAGAAATGCGCGTTCAAATTCAATATATAGAGTTATATGTTGATTTTGACGAAAACTGATCGAAACAATCAAATCAGCTTGCGATACGTATCCCATTGTGTTCGGAATGGGGGTGAAACGCTATGGACGACAGGCGGTGGGCCTCGTTTCGAGGTCGAAATAAAAAGTCAACATTTTTGTAAATAAAACAATTAAATAATAAAAAAAGAAAAAACCTTTCCTTCCTTTAACCGGTCAACCATACCCCCCCCCCCATGTTCAAATCGATTCAGTCAAAGGAAAAAAAATATATATATACAGAGCGACGGAGGGAGCCGCCGCTCCTGGCACCGCTGGCCACCGTTCGCCGCCGGCGCGAGGCGCCTCCCCTCTCGATCAGTCTCCCCGTCCCCCTCCATCAGCCGACCTCGAGATTGAACCCACGAAGACCGCGAGCATCCCTAGCCCTCGATCCCACCGCGCCGCCGATCACCTCAGCCTCGCTGACCTCCTCCTCCTCCCCACAGACGCCCCCTTCTTCCCTTCCACATCTCGAACGTTGTGCCTAAAATCGAGCCCCATCGCGTTGACCACCGTACCGAACATCGTGCCCAAAATCCGTCCCCTCCCCCCTGTATCGAATACTGTAAGTTTTCAACTTTAATTTTGTTTTTATTTATTTACTTTATTATTTATTTTTCAGATTAGGGTTTTGTTTCTTTTAGGATAATAAAATTGGATTTTTAGAATCATAAAAATGCAGTTTTTATGATGATAAAAAAATAGGATTTTCTTAATGTTTAACTACTTTGAATTTGCTTTAATAGCACTGTAAAATCAGTTTTTAAAATATTAATATACATTGTTTTTAAAATTAGCATTCTTTTTATATTATACATGGCTTTAATATAAACATATAATTTTTATATAGGGATGATAGATAAAAATATGATTTTTATATTATAGAGATAGTAAAAATATGATTTTTATATTATAGAGATAGTAAAAATATGATTTTTATATTTTTAAACAATTAAAAATATGATTTTTATATTTTTAAAGTATTAAAAATATAGTCTTTACTATATAAATGGAGTAAAAATATGATTTTTGTTTATGTAGAGAATTAAAAATATAATTTTTACATGATAGGAATATTAAAAATATCATCTTTATATAGGTAGCAAAATAAAAATGTGGATTTTTAAATATGAAAAGACGATATTTTTAAATATGAAAAGACGATATTTTTAAAAGTGAAAAGACGATATTTTTAAATATGAAAAGACGATATTTTTAAAAGTGAAAAGAGTAGATTTTTAAAAGGCAAAAGATTAGATTTTTAAAAATGAAAAGGCGAAATCTTTATAGTTAAAAAAATGTGATTTTTGTATATTGAACATCGAAGTAAAAATGTGATTTTTGTATATTAAACATCGAAGTAAAAATATGATTTTTATATATTGAACATCGAAGTAAAAATTTGATTTTTATATATTGAATAGCGAAGTAAAAATTTGATTTTTACATATGTAGAGAATACGGGCAACGAAGATGACGAAAAGGTGAGAACGACGAAGGTTTCTGCAAAAGAAGAGCCGTGGAGTTAGGATAGCTATTGGTGAGAATTTCTCACCTTTCAATTTCCTTTTCTAGTTATATATATATACTAGGATGCAGACGGTGCTTAGTAGTACCCGACACAATCGTCCACAGACCATGGACTTGTTTGTTTGATTGCATAAATTAGTTAGATTATTTGATTGAATTGAATTGTTTGGTGAAATGAAATTGATTTGATTGATGTGTGAATGGCGTGGGCCTTCACTAGACTGGGGATAAGGCTAGGCCTTGTCCCGTTTCTAGTATCGTGCCGTTATGCCGCCGAAATTTTCTAAAAATAAGTTAGAAAAATTAAGATAACATTTTATTTAATGAATGAACCGAATAGAATATTCATAGGTTGAATAAAATAGTTTGATCGTTAAAAATATAATTTTTAACGTGAATGTGAATAAATAAATATTCATTTACAAACCAGACGGTTTGTTTATGTACACCTATTTGAAGGAAATTGATTGGGACGATAAATTTTACACATCGCCCAACTGCACAAATAAAATCCGTGTTTGATTGTTTGAAACCCCACACGGGTATTGGGATAATATTTGACGTACACTAATCCCGATTGTTTAGTTGTATGTCGATCGATTGATTGACAGGCTGTTATAAGCGTTGAATATTTATATTTGATGCTTATATAGTGTAGAATGCACTTTGGATGATGGTTGATTATTCATCGTTGTTGATATATACATGTGTTGTAGAAAATCCATATAATTAACATTATATGGTAATTGATTGGGCCTCATTCCAGTTTTGAAAAAGAAATATTTAGAAATATTTGAAAAAGAAATATTTAGAAATATTTGAAAAAGAAATATTTGAAATAGAAATATTTGAAATAGAATATTTGAAAATAGAAATATATGAAGCCGTGTTGATTAGATTGACGCCATTTTGACGTGAACGATATTTATATCGATTTTATTCATATTTCAACGAATATTGAAATAGATTTGAAATTCGAATTAAGTTGAATAGATTTGAAATTCGAATTAAGTTGAATAGATTTGAAATTCGAATTAAGTTGAATAGATTTGAAATTGAAATCACATTGAAATGAATTCGAACTGAAATTGAATATAAATTGAATTGAATTGAATTGAAATTGAATATAAATGAATTCGAATTGAAATTGAATATAAATGAATTTGAATTTAAATTGAATTGAATTGAATTAGAACGGAAATTGAATTAGAAATCAATTTGAATTAAAATCGATTTGAAATGAATTTAAAACGAATTTATATTGGAATATTCAATTTTGATTTGAAATTGAATATGAAGTTGAAACCGCTTTGAAAATGAATTTAAAAACGATTTATAAAGCATGTTTTGAATTGAAATCGACGAAATATATATTATATATATAATATAATGGCCTGAATAGAACGCGCCGCGCCGCGGCAGTTCGTGAATTTCGACAATTGACTTCGAACGGATATTACGGGAGATCCGACCGTCGGATTCTCCTGAAACCGGAACCGTTGGGTTCGTATCGAAAAGAGCTTTCTAACGATTATTAGAAATTAGAAATTAGAAATCTAACGGTTGGATTTGGAATTATGTCCAAATCAAATTTGGAAAAGGTCGCTATAAGTGCAGTTCGATGGCCGTTGATGAAAATCGACTGTACGGGCCTTGATAAAATTATTAAAAATATCAATAATCTGTGTAAAATCATAAGAAATGATTTAGAAAGAATTGGGATGAAAAACTCCATATTTGAAAAGATAAAAATAGTTTTTTTATCGAAATGAACTAGTTTTGAACTAGAATTATAATTCTATTTATTTTTAAATAAACAAATTGAATTAGAAAATGGTTTTGAAAATAACCAGAATTTCGAATAATTATATTGGAGTGGATTTGAATCGAAATTGTCTTCGGAATATTTCGATGTTGGAATTCGTGATTATACAGATGTTGTTATGGAAATTTGAAAGATATATATTTATATCGTTATTTCCAATACGACATTTGTTAATCGTAGAATTTGATATTGAATATAAGCCGATATATTTTCTATTCAGAGCCTTGTATTGAATATCAAATGTGATTTGGGTTTGTCGTGAATGGTGTCTTCACTAACACTGTTCTTGAACCCAGCTGAGAAAAGATTAAATCTTTTTATTTAGATTTAATGAAGTGTACCAATTAAATAATATTTAATTGGAATTTAATTGATATTGATTTTTGGGTTTATCGTGGACAGTGTTTTAAAGAACACTCGTTCTTTAACCCGAGAATTAATGGAATGTGATTTTGGGTTTATCGTGAACCGTGTTTTAAATGACACTGATTCTTTAACCCAGTTAACGATTAAAACTAAGTGGAGTTTTAATGAATCTTTAATTAGATTGAAATAATCGAGGATGGAGTATCACCAGTTTTACTCCAGGCGATAGTTAAATCTTTAATTAGATTTGAACGTGAAATGGTAATTGAATTTACCGATAACACTGTGGTGTTAGATATGAAGTATTACCAGTTTTACTTCATGGGATGAATAGGTTGGGATTGGGAAACTAAAACAAATGATTACTTCGGTAAGGTTCGTTAATCCCGACTAGTTGAATCAAAATTCAAAAGAAGATTAAAGAATAAATCTAAAGAATTTATCTTTGATAAAATTAATGGGAACCTTTCCATATGAATGTGAAATTTAGAAACTAACTGTCGGTTAGCTAAGTAGAATGGTTTCCTGTGTATTGATCTGATGTTGGTTTCGGCCTTCGGGGTTAATATTTGGGTAATTATTCTCTTGATTAATTTACGGTTAGTGAGTGATGAATTGGAATGAGGCGTATGTTGTGTTTGTGTAACACTTATTTAAAATATACGCGAGTTATTCGGAAAGACCGGGTTTACCCCATTCTGAGTAACTGATACGACGATAAGTCGAAGATGAAGACGGTGGTCGAAGACCAGAGGTCTTCACGTCGTTTGGATAATTACTGATGATCTTGATTGGGCTGTACACCCAAGAAGATGGAAACAGTTGGTGATCGTCCAGACGTATTTGGAGATCGATGGATATGCGGGGTACTAGATGCCTCCGGTTTCGTTCAGACCCAGAACGGACTTGTAAATGGACTGTGTGTCTGACATTGGATTTTATTCTGTGTGATTGATTTCTATTAAATATATATCTGTTTGGCGGCGGAGAATTTATTCTCTTGCTTAACGCCCTTCTCTGAGACGTACGAGCTCAGGGGTTATATACTGATGGATATCAAACGCATAGAGTGATTTGCCTGTGTGGCATGCCTAAGTGGCAAATGATCAAGGCTTCTGTTGAAAAGCAAAGTCTTGTGGTTGATGATCAAAGCACCGCCTGTGTGGCATAGCTTTGTGTAACGTGAATTCGCGAGCCTCGCACCCCGGTTGTGAACCAAAAACGGGAGAGGACCTCAGGGAGGGCATGCGTTTCTTTCTAGCTAGGGTGGTGACAGTGACCTACCAGCCCTGACATTTATACACTTTTCACCTGTGTGGTTGTTGCTGTTGCGAGGCGCCTCGGTTAAATCGGACGATCCGGGTCTGATGGAGCCATTCGTTGGCTCATTTACGCCCCAAAGGGCGGGGAAACGTAGTGTTCAAGCATAATAATCCACATCGGTGGACCGGCCCTGTCGCTCCAAGGCTTGCCTGCGCGCTTGCTTGAGACATGGGCTAGATTGTCTCGAATCGGTAGAGGACGATCCCTAGCCTCGGTTCATAGATGGAAATCCAATTTCCAAATACGTGACATTTGCGGTTTTATTTGTAAACCTATATATGGCGACATAGTGGCATGGGACGCTCATGTCGCCTATGATTGATACTTATGATTTGAAGTTGTTTTATACACTATGCACTTATAATAGTATCAAATGATTTGTTTTAAACGTATCAAGCATTCTTTGGCTGTTATAAGGAAAAACCCTATCCCCCGGCTTGCGTTGCATTGTGTGATAGGACCTGGGTCTTATAACAGCTTCATTTTTCTTTATTTAGCATTGCGCTGTTTGTTTTATGCACCGGTATTCTTGGGAGGAAACCCGTTCCGTGTTATACGGTGTGGTCCCTTGATTTACCTAACTTTAAAAATAAAGATTAATAACTGTTTTAGTTCTCACGCCAGTCACATGACTGACCTGGAGTTTATTGTTTTAACCTAAACTCTGGGTGCCCTTATTTTGACACGGGCAGCTAGTAGTTTTGGTTTTGCAGATTTATATTCACAGGATCCTGGTTTACAGCTGGAACGATATCCGGAAAGCTTTGTATCCGTATATCTTCTTCTAGTTGTGTATTGTATTATTTTCCGCTGCTATGTATTTAAATGTAATTTAAATCTCTGATATTTCTGTGTAATATTCGTTTATACTCTGTATATTCTTGTAATCTGATGCATTGTTGTAATATACAATGAAAAGTTCTTTTGTATGCGTTCTGTTTTGTCGTGTTCTCAAAACAATCCGCGCTTTCCTCTTCTCTTCGGAGACCGGGGGAGTTTGGGTCGTTTCAACGTGGTATCAGAGCTTTGGTTTACAAAGCTCAGAGAACAAGGCACATTAGAACCATGCGAAAGAATTCATCAGATATTGGATTAGTAATATCCAATGGGAATGACTCGTTAGAGATGGGATCAGTATTATCCTAGAACGAGTGTGAAGAGTATATTTTTAAAGTAAAAACAAGTTTTGTTTTGAAATTTAAATCAACTATTCGTATTTGATTATTTATTCTATATTGATCGAGACAATCCGATATATAAAGATTTTGCATATATGTCTTGCAAACGTGTATTCGAAGTTTTAATATACTGGATAGTTATAGAATCATACTCTAGTTGCCCGGGGATAATTCTAGTGATGGGGCACCATCGCCAGTATTTATTTTCGAGTAACGAAAGTGAGATTTCTATATATCTCCTATTGACTGGTGTGAGAACCAAAATTAGATAGGGCCTATTGTTGTGATTTGGCATCAAAAACATGATTTTTGTATATGTATCAAAATTATGAATTTGAAAACTCTAATTCACTAATTGATTGATGTTTGTGTTGTTTGTTTATTTGTTTGCTAATTTTTAGCCATTTAGCCTAATTGAATCACATATTGAATTATATTGAAAATTGGTCACATTTGCTTGCATATACATGTGCTTACATTGAACAGGTCATAGCAAGGAGGCTAGAGCAGAGAATAAAATTTGTTTGCCCGACAAATAGGTACATGTTTATTACATAATTTACTGTTTTGTTTGGGTGATGATAATTTTATGAGCCTATTGGCTAGCCGCTTGGCTTTTTCTTTTTCTTTTTGAGATCAGAAGGCCTGTATGGCAATTTCGGGATTTTCTCGTGGCTCCCGGTGCAGGGGAGGTTATGGCGAAATTTTTCGAAAATTCCGGGTGTTAGCCAAATTTTTCAAAATTTGAAAATTCTCAGAAACTGAAAAGTTGGAGAATGAAAGCCAGATCGAACGTAGAGTTGATTAATCAAACCGCTTTCGACTTTGTTCCTTTTCGGGGACGAAAAGTTTTAAGTGAGGGAGATTGTAACAACCCGAAAATCTGGGCCAGTTTAAAATTTTTATTTTGGCAATTTTAGCGAATTTAAATTATTTAAAATGAATTATTTTTAATAATAACGACAAGAAATTTATTTTGAATAGAATTCGAACGAATATATTATATACGTCGTCGTTAGAATATAAATATTTATTTATATTTATAAAAGGAATTGAAAATGGCGCGGTAGTTCGATAATTCGATTTCAAACTTCAATTGAATGTACTGGGTGCAAAATAATCCGGATTTTTGTGAAACCAAAAATATTAGAATCTATTCGGGAATATCTTTCCAACGAATCCGAAAAATCAAAATTTCATAGCGGGAATCAAAAGATATGTCCAGTTGAAAATTCTAAATAGTCGCTATGGAATTCAGGCCCTTAAAAATGGAAATTTTGCAATCCACCTCGGATTTCAACGAAACCACTTTTGTTGGATCCGCAGTGTTAAGTTATTGCTAGGTTTCCAATTTCATAAATTTTCGAATCAATATGTGAGCGTGGCAGAGGAAAACGCGTTTGACCAGTTTCAGTTGGTTTTAATCGACTGGAAAATGGCCATTTTTCCAACGGTCTCAGAATTCGACGAAAATAGTTTTGTTAGGACCGTATCGTCAATACGAAGCTAGAAAATATTTTTCTACAATTTATAGAGTTTGTATGTGACCCCGGTAAATAGAAATGCGCGTTCAAATTCAATATATAGAGTTATTTGTTGATTTTGACGAAAACTGATCGAAACAATCAAATCAGCTTGCGATACGTATCCCATTGTATTTGGAATGGGGGTGAAACGCTATGGACGACAGGCGGTGGGCCTCGTTTCGAGGTCGAAATAAAAAGTCAACATTTTTGTAAATAAAACAATTAAATAATATAAAAAGAAAAAACCTTTCCTTCCTTTAACCGGTCAACCATACCCCCCCATGTTCAAATCGATTCAGTCAAAGGAAAAAAAAATAGTATATACAGAGCGACGGAGGGAGTCGCCGCTCCTGGCACCGCTGGCCACCGTTCGCCGCCGGCGCGAGGCGCCTCCCCTCTCGATCAATCTCCCCGTCCCCCTCCATCAGCCGACCTCAAGATTGAACCCACGAAGACCGCGAGCATCCCTAGCCCTCGATCCCACCGCGCCGCCGATCACCTCAGCCTCGCCGACCTCCTCCTCCTCCCCACAGACGCCCCCTTCTTCCCTTCCCCATCTCGAACGTTGTGCCCAAAATCGAGCCCCATCGCGTTGACCACCGTACCGAACATCGTGCCCAAAATCCGTCCCCTCCCCCCCTGTATCGAATACTGTAAGTTTTCTATTTTAATTTTGTTTTTATTTATTTACTTTATTATTTATTTTTCAGATTAGGGTTTTGTTTCTTTTAGGATAATAAAATTGGGTTTTTAGAATCATAAAAATGCAGTTTTTATGATGATAAAAAAATAGGATTTTCTTAAGGTTTAACTACTTTGAATTTGCTTTAATAGCACTGTAAAATCAGTTTTTAAAATATTAATATACATTGTTTTTAAAATTAGCATTCTTTTTAAATTATATATGGCTTTAATATAAAAATATAATTTTTATATAGGGATGATAGATAAAAATATGATTTTTATATTATAGAGATAGTAAAAATATGATTTTTATATTATAGAGATAGTAAAAATATGATTTTTATATTTTTAAAGAATTAAAAATATGATTTTTATATTTTTAAAGTATTAAAAATATAGTCTTTTCTATATAAATGGCGTAAAAATATGATTTTTGTTTATGTAGAAAATTAAAAATATAATTTTTACATGATAGGAATATTAAAAATATCATCTTTATATAGGTAGAAAAATAAAAATGTGGATTTTTAAATATGAAAAGATGATATTTTTAAATATGAAAAGACAATATTTTTAAAAGTGAAAAGACGATATTTTTAAATATGAAAAGACGATATTTTTAAAAGTGAAAAGAGTAGATTTTTAAAAGGCAAAAGAATAGATTTTTAAGAATGAAAAGGCGAAATCTTTATAGTTAAAAAAATGTGATTTTTGTATATTGAACATCGAAGTAAAAATGTGATTTTTGTATATTGAACATCGAAGTAAAAATGTGATTTTTATATATTGAACATCGAAGTAAAAATTTGATTTTTATATATTGAATAGCGAAGTAAAAATTTGATTTTTACATATGTAGAGAATACGGGCAACGAAGATGACGAAAAGGCGAGAACGACGAAGGTTTCTGCAAAAGAAGAGCCGTGGAGTTAGGATAGCTATTGGTGAGAATTTTTCACCTTTCAATTTCCTTTTCTAGTTATATATATATACTAGGATGCAGACGGTGCTTAGTAGCACCCGACACAATCGTCCACAGACCATGGACTTGTTTGTTTGATTGCATAAATTAGTTAGATTATTTGATTGAATTGAATTGTTTGGTGAAATGAAATTGATTTGATTGATGTGTGAATGGCGTGGGCCTTCACTAGATCGGGGATAAGGCTAGGCCTTGTCCCGTTTCTAGTATCGTGCCGTTATGCCGCCGAAATTTTCTAAAAATAAGTTAGAAAAATAAAGATAACATTTTATTTAATGAATGAACCGAATAGAATATTCATAGGTTGAATAAAATAGTTTGATTGTTAAAAATATAATTTTTAACGTGAATGTGAATAAATAAATATTCATTTACAAACCAGACGGTTTGTTTATGTACACCTATTTGAAGGACATTGATTGGGACGATAAATTTTACACATCGCCCAACTGCACAAATAAAATCTGTGTTTGATTGTTTGAAACCCCACATGGGTATTGGGATAATATTTGACGTACACTAATCCCGATTGTTTAGTTGTATGTCGATCGACTGATTGACAGGCTGTTATAAGCGTTGAATATTTATATTTGATGCTTATACAGTGTAGAATGCACTTTGGATGATGGTTGATTATTCATCGTTGTTGATATATACATGTGTTGTAGAAAATCCATATAATTAACATTATATGGTAATTGATTGGGCCTCATTCCAGTTTTGAAAAAGAAATATTTGAAAAAGAAATATTTAGAAATATTTGAAAAAGAAATATTTAGAAATATTTGAAAAAGAAATATTTGAAATAGAATATTTGAAAATAGAAATATATGAAGCCGTGTTGATTAGATTGACGCCATTTTGACGTGAACGATATTTATATCGATTTTATTCATATTTCAACGAATATTGAAATAGATTTGAAATTCGAATTAAGTTGAATAGATTTGAAATTCGAATTAAGTTGAATAGATTTGAAATTCGAATTAAGTTGAATAGATTTGAAATTGAAATCACATTGAAATGAATTCGAACTGAAATTGAATATAAATTGAATTGAATTGAAATTGAATATAAATGAATTCGAATTGAAATTGAATATAAATGAATTCGAATTGAAATTGAATTGAATTGAATTAGAACGGAAATTGAATTAGAAATCAATTTGAATTAAAATCGATTTGAAATGAATTTAAAACGAATTTATATTGGAATATTCAATTTTGATTTGAAATTGAATATGAAGTTGAAACCGCTTTGAAAATGAATTTAAAAACGATTTATAAAGCACGTTTTGAATTGAAATCGACGAAATATATATTATATATATAATATAATGGCCTGAATAGAATGCGCCGCGCCGCGGCAGTTCGTGAATTTCGACCATTGACTTCGAATGGATATTACGGGAGATCCGTCCGTCGGATTCTCCTGAAACCGGAACCGTTGGGTTCGTATCGAAAAGAGCTTTCTAACGATTATTAGAAATTAGAAATCTAACGGTTGGATTTGGAATTATGTCCAAATCAAATTTGGAAAAGGTCGCTGTAAGTGCAGTTCGATGGCCGTTGATGAAAATCGACTGTACGGGCCTTGATAAAATTATTAAAAATATCAATAATCTATGTAAAATCATAAGAAATGATTTAGAAAGAATTGGGATGAAAAACTCCATATTTGAAAAGATAAAAATAGTTTTTTTATCGAAATGAACTAGTTTTGAACTAGAATTATAATTCTATTTATTTTTAAATAAACAAATTGAATTAGAAAATGGTTTTGAAAATAACCAGAATTTCGAATAATTATATTGGAGTGGATTTGAATCGAAATTGTCTTCGGAATATTTCGATGTTGGAATTCGTGATTATACAGATGTTGTTATGGAAATTTGAAAGATATATATTTATATCGTTATTTCCAATACGACATTTGTTAATCGTAGAATTTGATATTGAATATAAGCCGATATATTTTCTATTCAGAGCCTTGTATTGAATATCAAATGTGATTTGGGTTTGTCGTGAATGGTGTCTTCACTAACACTGTTCTTGAACCCAGCTGAGAAAAGATTAAATCTTTTTATTTAGATTTAATGAAGTGTACCAATTAAATAATATTTAATTGGAATTGAATTGATATTGATTTTTGGGTTTATCGTGGACAGTGTTTTAAATGACACTCGTTCTTTAACTCGAGAATTAATGGAATGTGATTTTGGGTTTATCGTGAACCGTGTTTTAAATGACACTGATTCTTTAACCCAGTTAACGATTAAAACTAAGTGGAGTTTTAATGAATCTTTAATTAGATTGAAATAATCGAGGATGGAGTATCACCATTTTTACTCCAGGCGATAGTTAAATCTTTAATTAGATTTGAACGTGAAATGGTAATTGAATTTACCGATAATACCGTGGTGTTAGATATGAAGTATTACCAGTTTTACTTCATGGGATGAATAGGTTGGGATTGGGAAATTAAAACAAATGATTACTTCGGTAAGGTTCGTTAATCCCGACTAGTTGAATCAAAATTCAAAAGAAGATTAAAGAATAAATCTAAAGAATTTATCTTTGATAAAATTAATGGGAACCTTTCCATATGAATGTGAAATTTAGAAACTAACTGTCGGTTAGCTAAGTAGAATGGTTTCCTGTGTATTGATCTGATGTTGGTTTCGGCCTTCGGGGTTAATATTTGGGTAATTATTCTCTTGATTAATTTACGGTTAGTGAGTGATGAATTGGAATGAGGCGTATGTTGTGTTTGTGTAACACTTATTTAAAATATACGCGAGTTATTCGGAAAGACCGGGTTTACCCCATTCTGAGTAACTGATACGACGATAAGTCGAAGATGAAGACGGTGGTCGAAGACCGGAGGTCTTCACGTCGTTTGGATAATTACCGATGATCTTGATTGGGCTGTACACCCAAGAAGATGGAAACAGTCGGTGATCGTCCAGACGTATTTGGAGATCGATGGATATGCGGGGTACTAGATGCCTCCGGTTTCGTTCAGACCCAGAACGGACTTGTAAATGGACTGTGTGTCTAACATTGGATTTTAGTCTGTGTGATTGATTTCTATTAAATATATATCTGTTTGGCGGCGGAGAATTTATTCTCTTGCTTAACGCCCTTCTCTTAGACGTACGAGCTCAGGGGTTATATACTGATGGATATCAAACGCATAGAGTGATTTGCCTGTGTGGCATGCCTATGTGGCAAATGATCAAGGCTTCTGTTGAAAAGCAAAGTCTTGTGGTTGATGATCAAAGCACCGCCTGTGTGGCATAGCTTTGTGTAACGTGAATTCGCGAGCCTCGCACCCCGGTTGTGAACCAAAAACGGGAGAGGACCTCAGGGAGGGCATGCGTTTCTTTCTAGCTAGGGTGGTGTCAGTGACCTACCAGCCCTGACATTTATACACTTTTCACCTGTGTGGTTGTTGCTGTTGCGAGGCGCCTCGGTTAGATCAGACGATCCGGGTCCGATGGAGCCATTCGTTGGCTCATTTACGCCCCAAAGGGCGGGGAAACGTAGTGTTCAAGCATAATAATCCACATCGGTGGACCGGCCCTGTCGCTCCAAGGCTTGCCTGCGCGCTTGCCTGAGACATGGGCTAGATTGTCTCGAATCGGTAGAGGACGATCCCTAGCCTCGGTTCATAGATGGAAATCCAATTTCCAAATACGTGACATTTGCGGTTTTATTTGTAAACCTATATATGGCGACATAGTGGCATGGGACGCTCATGTCGCCTATGATTGATACTTATGATTTGAAGTTGTTTTATACACTATGCACTTATAATAGTATCAAATGATTTGTTTTAAACGTATCAAGCATTCTTTGGCTGTTATAAGGAAAACCCTATCCCCCGGCTTGCGTTGCATTGTGTGATAGGACCTGGGTCTTATAACAGCTTCATTTTTCTTTATTTAGCATTGCGCTGTTTGTTTTATGCACCGGTATTCTTGGGAGGAAACCCGTTCCGTGTTATACGGCGTGGTCCCTTGATTTACCTAACTTTAAAAATAAAGATTAATAACTGTTTTAGTTCTCACACCAGTCACATGACTGACCTGGAGTTTATTGTTTTAACCTAAACTCTGGGTGCCCTTATTTTGACACGGGCAGCTAGTAGTTTTGGTTTTGCAGATTTATATTCACAGGATCCTGGTTTACAGCTGGAACGATATCTGGAAAGCTTTGTATCCGTATATCTTCTTCTAGTTGTGTATTGTATTATTTTCCGCTGCTATGTATTTAAATGTAATTTAAATCTCTGATATTTCTGTGTAATATTCGTTTATACTCTGTATATTCTTGTAATCTGATGCATTGTTGTAATATACAATGAAAAGTTCTTTTGTATGCGTTCTGTTTTGTCGTGTTCTCAAAACAATCCGCGCTTTCCTCTTCTCTTCGGAGACCGGGGGAGTTCGGGTCGTTTCAATTTTCTGGTCGATCCAATACAAATTTAAATTACCAAACACATTTAAATTTACTGCGCTCACATATTTATTCCAAAAATTATGAAATTTGAAACCTAGCAATAATTTGACACTCGGGATCCAACAAATGTGGTTTCGTCGAAAGCAGAGGTCATTTGCAAAATGGCTATTTATTATATTATATTAAATTCCATGGCGACTATTCTGAATTTTAAACTGGGCATAACTTTCTATTCCCATTATGAAATCTGGATTTTTCACATTCTTTGGAAATATATTTTCAAACAGATTCAAATATTTCTTGTTTCACTAAAATCCGATTTATTTTGAATCCTGTACATTCATTTGAAATTTGAAATCAAATTTTCAAACTACCGTGCCATTTTAACCTCTATTTATTATTATATTAAAATTATTCATTCTAACTTCGATTAAAATAATTTTTTAGTCATTACTATTAAAAATAAATCATTTTAAATATTCAAAATTCATTAAAATTGCTAAAATAAAAAATTTAAATTGGTTTTGAAAATCCGTGTTGTTACGATCTCCCCCACTCAAAATCTTTTCGTCCTCGAAAAGGAACGGAGCTGGAAGTTGTTTAACCAACCAACTCAACTTTCATTCTGGCTTTCATTCTTCAACTTTTCAAGTTCATCAAACATTTGGCTAACACCCTAAATTTTTGAAAAATTTCGCCATAACCTCCTTTGTATGGGGAGATATTTAAAACTGCAACTTGCCTCACAAGGCCCTCACCGATCCAAAAGAAAAAGAAAAAGCCAAGCAGCTAGCCAATCGTCTCATAAAATCACCAAAACCTAAGAAATACAGTAAATATGCACCTATTTGTCGGACATACAATTTTATTCCTCTTCTTAGCTTCCTTACTATGACCTGTTCATTATATACACATGTACATACATGCAATTCTAATAAATTTTCAATTCAGTTCAATATTTGACTTGATTTGGCTAAATTTACTTTTCGTTCTCATATTGATTTAATTATTCTAACATTTTAATTAGTTAATTAATAATCACACAACACAATCAGCAATCAATTTGTGAATTAAATTTCCAAAACATATAACTTTTGTATGTATATATATATATATATATATATATATATTCAAAAATCATATTTTTAGTGTCAAACTCCAAACAATAAATTCAAAATAAGGTTTTGGTTCTCACACCAGTCAAATGGAAATATATAGATATCCCACTTTTGAAACTCGAACACAAATAGTGATGATACTGTGACGGCCAGCCCCGCACCAGTCGACATTCCCTCCGATAGTGCGCTGTACACATGCCCTTCTAACACAGAACGGTCGCCAAAGAAAGGAAAGAAGATGAAGGAACTAACAAAGAAACCTGTAGAATGTCTCAAAGCGCATGGAATAAAATATAATCATAACATATACTTGACATAAAACTGGTGAGACAGTGCATAAGCTGAAAACAAACTATCATAGCAGCGGAAAATCCAAATACAACTTATGTTCCACATCATCATTATTACAACTTTTCAAACTGTCTCTAAAGTTAAAAGCAAGATAAGGGTGGTACACTACTAATGCCCAAGTAGTGACCACCAATGACACAGGGAGAATATCTATATATGTCATACGTAAAAGCCTCCTGCTCGCCTCCAAATCAGTTATTCGTACATCACCAGCTAGCCTGTCTCTAGTCTGCTCGTGAGAGCACCTAGAGTAATAAGAAGAGATAAAACTCTGGGTCAGACAAAAAGTCTGGTATGAGCGGTAAGCAGCTAAACAGAACAATAACAGGTATACTAAACCATACCTGAACCTGGACCTGCAACAAAAGAGTGAGCACTACATACCGTACAATACTCTAAGGTGCCATAACAAATGGTGTAAAGAATACGGGGGTGGGTGTGTGCATGTCATAACGATGGCAAACAAATCAACATAACAACCATCCTCACATCTCTCATTCAGTGCGTAAAGCATACGATGTCCACTACTGTCAATCACTAAACCCATCGAAGTAGTAACGGAGTTCAACTTGTACGACTACTGCCACTACAAAGCTTACCACATGGAGTCATGACCAAACCTTTTCAAATGACCCCACTTCATTGTTCTGTAGACCTTTTAGTCGTACCTAGGCCACTGTGGCCCTGAGTCCATTCACATACCCCCTATACATAGTGATTCAAAGTTACAGACATCGACAACCCCTTTGCACACGTCCCGCAGCGAAGCCCAATCATGAAGCTCACTCATTGGTTCCCAATTGGATCCTGAGTCACAGCTCCTCGTTTGGACTTCCTTTGCATCTCGGGTTATTAGTCTTCTCCGGATCGGTTCTTCACTTTAGTCTATACTTCAAATTCGGATCGTGATTCATGCCTCATGTCCAAGCATCTCGATTCAGATCGGTCGAGCTACCCCCCATCGGATTGGGTCGGGGTCCTCATCTTGTTGCGGATCGGATCGGTCATCATCACCTCCTGGCGGATCGGGTCGGGTTCTTCAAGTCCAATCGCCATGCATTGGTTTGGTTCGGAGGTAGCCATGCAGGTCGGGTTGGAGAAGATGTTCCCCAAATTTTCAGATCATCTCGTGGATATGCAGCTTTGGAGGGGCGGTTCGGTTCGGGGCTCCTTCCTCCGATCCGATCCAAATCGGCCTGATTCCTGCACTTCTTCTAGCGATTGTTTACGCCATTCGACGGCGTTTTCGACTAATCTAACACTTCTAGACAATCACAAAGCATACCATACAGTCGTAGCAACATGTACAATCAATCATTAACACCAAAACAACAACTATAGCATGTAAAATGGACCAAACGTACCCAAAATCCTATATTTTCCCTTAAGCATATTTAGGGAAAACTAATAATATGATTAGTAAAACTTAACCAAACCAAACCAAATTTCTAACAGAGGTCTAAAAAATTATTTAAGAATTTACAAATATTTTCCAGAATTTATTAATGTATAAATTCGCTAATCTTCACTAATTACCCTTAATTAACCGTAATTAGTGCAAAACTATGCAAATCACTCACCTTGGCCACCAATAATATTTTCAAAACTGAAACCTCGCTGATTTGAGCGAATACTGATGTCTAACAGCAGCTCTAATACTAATTTGGTGAAGATCTTCTTTGATTTGATGTTGATTAAGCCAAAACTCGATTAGAAAGTGATTAAAAGTTGATTTGAGTGTTGGCGGCCATTGTTAGGGTTTCAAGAATGAAAGTGGCGGCTGAAAAATGAAAATAAGATCCTTCTCTAACTGATTTCAGCCTCCTCATAACGCTAATCCCGAAATTCCCCATTGGGCCTAGCTGCTAACCACCCGGTTAAGCCCAATTAAGCTGTTTTTCATTATCTGAAACTTGTTTTAGCCATATCTCCCAAATGGTGAGTCCGTTTGGCTAATGTGACTACTCTACGGAATTGTAAACCATCAAACAAATCTAGTGGAAGTGGTTTAAGGTCAAAATTCATTTCCAGTCAAAAGTTATGGCCAAAACAGTATTAGCTAGGGAAAAACGGCCATTTAAAAACCGGGAAAAATCATGAACATAGGAAATGACCCCAGTAGTCGTCTCCCAAAGTTACATGACCATACGACTTCGTGTGTTAAAGAAATAAATATTCTACGATCCTGCGATGCGTAGAATATGGGTCGTTACATTCTTTCCCCCTTAAGAAATTTCGTCCCCGAAATTCCTTAACCCAAAACGTACAAAGGATTCCGCATGCCTACCAATCATATATATAACAATCAAACATGCAAAACAAACAAAACAACCTATCCTAGCATGCGGAAAGACTAAATCAAAACTGAAATCTTACCAGACGAAGAGTTCTGGATATGTCTTCCTAATGCTCTCCTCTGTCTCCCAAGTACAGTCATTCTTGTTCTCGCCCCACTGAACTTTGACTAACTTCACCGCCTTCCTTCAAAGCTGCTTCGTATCGTTCCCAACAATACGCATAGGCCTGCGGTTCCCAACCGCCTCAGGTTCAACTTCGATATCATCCAACTGATCAGGTGAAATAGTCACATCTGGGTCGTGTACGAACTTCCTTAACTGGGAAACATGAAATACGTTGTGAACTCCTGCCATCTTCTCTGGTAAGTCAACTTTATATGCCAAATTCCCAATTTGCTCTAGAACTGGGAACGGACCAACAAATCTTGGTGCTAACTTGCCTCTCCTGCCAAATCGTATTACGCTCTTCAACGGAGAAATCTTGATAAACACCAAGTCGCCAATGGAGATCTTTAATTCTCTTCTCCGCTTATCAGCATAGCTCTTCTGCCTATCTTGGGCAGCCTTCATTCGCTGTTGGATAACCTTAATCTTAGCTGAAGTTTCTCTTATCACATCGGGTACAAGTACGAACTTCTCACCAGTTTCTACCTAACATGACGGTGAGTTGCACGGTCTTCCGTACAAAGCTTCAAATGGAGCCATACCGATACTGGATTGATAGCTATTATTATATGCGAACTCTACTAGATGCAAATAGTCATCCCATGACCCACCAAAATCCAATACACAGGCTCTCAAGATGTCTTCTAATATATGATTCACCCTCTCTGTTTGACCATCGGTTTGAGGATGATACGCGGTACTGAGATGTAGTTCTGATCCTAATGCCTCTTGTAAGCTCTTCCAAAACCCACTAGTGAACAACGGATCTCGGTCACTCACAATACCTTTGGGTATTCTATGAAATCTCACTACCCACTTTATATATAGTTCCGCTAACTTAGCTGCCGTCCTGTTCGACTTGACGGGTATAAACCTTGCACTCTTAGTCAGTCGGTCCGCAATCACCCAAATGCTATCATGGCCCGATCTAGTCCTTGGTAACTCATCAATGAAATCCATTGACACTTGTTCCCATTTCCATTCTGGAATTTCTAATGGTTGTAGCAAACCACTAGGCTTCTTTTGCTCAGCTTTAACTAGCTGGCAGTTCATGCATTTGGATATAAACTTCCCAATGTCTCTTTTCATCCCTTCCCAGTAGTAGGTCTGCTTCATGTCTCGATACATTTTGTTACCACTGGGATGTATAGTCAATTTTGAGTGATGACATTGTCTAAGCACTTCATCTCTCAATCCATTGACATTGGGTACAACTAGTCTTCCATTCTTTCTAAGCCATCCATCTCGATCAAGTCCATACTTGTTTATCTCTTCGTCGATTCCCATCTCCAACTTTGTGATGATTTCCAATAGGTTAGGATCGTCCCTCTGACTGGAACCAATCCGCTCAATCAAAGTGGGTCTGATCGTCAAACTTGCTAATATTTCTGGATCCAATTCGCACTTTGGTCTGAAATCATACCCAGCGATGTACTCTAGTTGCTTCTATTCTAGAAACATAGCCCCTAAACTGGCATGTCTTCTACTCAATGCATCGGCTACCGCATTACCCTTTCCTGGTGTGTATGCGATATCGAAATCATAGGAAGCTAAGAATTCCAACCATCTTTGCTGTCGGAGATTTAGATCCTTTTGAGAGAAGAGATACTTTAACGATTTATGATCGGTAAACAACTCGAATCTTTCTCCCAAGAGATAATGTTTCCACATATTCAATGCGAATACGATCGCTGCTAATTCCAAATCATGGGTAGGGTATCTTCTCTCGTGCGGTTTCAATTGCCGACTTGCATAAGCTACAACCCTACCTCCCTGCATTAATACAGCACCTAGTCCGGTACCACATGCATCCGTATATACCGTCATCTCTTCATTCCCTTTAGGAATGACTAATACTGGCGCACGCGTCAACTTTTCTTTTAGACTCTTGAATGCATTCTCACACACTCCGACCCAGACGAAGGCTTGATTCTTCTTAGTCAATTGAGTTAACGGTGCCACTATCTTGGAGAAGTCTTGGATAAACTTACGATAATACCCAGCTAATCCCAAGAAACTTCTTATGTCTGTTGCATTCTTGGGCGTAGGCCAATCTTGTACCGTAGCCACCTTCGCAGGATCCACAGCAATACCATTCTCTGAAACAACATGGCCCAAGAATCTCACTTCCCTCCTCCAGAAGTGGCACTTAGAAAACTTTGCCTTCAATTGGTGTTTTCTCAACACCCCCATCGCTATTCTTAAATGTTCCTTGTGTTCTTCCTCTGTCCTCGAATAGACCAAAATATCATCCACGAACACAAGGACAAACTTATTCAACTGAACTCTGAATACTCTATTTATAAGATCCACAAAATATGCTAGGGCATTGGCCAGTCCGAATGGCATGACCAACCACTCATAAAATCCAGACGGCGTCCGAAATGCCGTTTTAGCTATACTCTCAGCTTCCACTCTAAGCTGATGAAAATCTATCGCGAGATCCAACTGAGAGAACACTCTCGCGCCACTCAACTGATCAAACAAATCATCTATCCGCGGTAGAGGATACTTGTTCTTCCTCGTCACTTTATTCAACTCGCGGTAGTCTACACGCAAACGAAGGGAACCATCCGCCTTGGTAGCAAACACAACTGGTGCTCCCCATTCAGAAACACTCCTTTTGATAAATCCCTTCTTCAAAAGATCGCTGACTTGCACCCCGAGATCTCGCTGCTCCCTTGGTGCCATACGACGTAGTGGCATTACTATAGGTCTGGCATCTTTCACTAAATCAATACGGAATTCAATCTCTCGGTGTGGTGGAAGCCCGGTCACTTCCTTGAAAACGTCCAGATACTGGCCAACCACGGGTAAACCTGACAACTCACTATGCGGGATGTCGAGGGAATTTAGAAAACTAGCCATTACCCAATCACCGGGTAGACCACCAAACACTACCCTCCGCCCATCGTCCGCTCTAGCTGTCACCAAAAAGCCCTCACAATCTACCACCACCCATATCTTTGGAGCCAATCGACTCCCAAAATAATGCCAAACCCAGTAAAGCCCAAAACAAAGCAATCACAAACAAACATGCATCCATGACTCGATAAGACCACGTTACGACAAATCATGCTAAGGTTAGTTGAACCACCAATCGGGTTTGTCACTACTAAAGGTCTATCGACAATCTCGGGTTCCAATCCCAACCTATCTACCAGGTCACTAGATATGAAAGAACTGGAAGCCCCGGTATCAAACAAAACTCTAACAGGAACATCATAAACAGAAAGAAAGCATACCTTGAATGACGGCATTCTTTCCCTTCTCCGCCGCGGTTGGGGCATTCGACGAAGAAGGAATAGCATTAAGGGCATATGCTTTCACCATCTTCTTTTCTTTAGGAGGTTGCGGACACTTGTCCTTGTGATGTCCCACTTGGCCACTGTTGAAGCACTTCCTATCCGCTGGCTTGGCCCGACAATTACTAGCATAATGGCCCTTCTTACCACAGCTGAAGCACTTAACCTCTTTCTTATTCTTTTTCTGGCCATCCTTATTCTGGTTCTGCTTCCTCTTATTCTGAGAACCACTCTTGCCTCCAGCACTTTCTTGTGGTTTTGGCTCCTTTGCAGATGCAACCTCAGTCTTTGACTTAGGGTAAAGACTTTCTGACTTCAAGGTTTTCCCCACAATCGATTCAAGCGTCTCATTAATGTTGTTAATGAGCCTTTCCCCCAAGTACTGATCCAAGCCAGTTATGAACTTCTCGTTCTTCTTCTCGGCAGTATCAATAAGAGATAACCCATATTTCGACAAAGTGTCGAATTCGGCAACATACTCCGAGACAGCTCTGCCATTCTGCTTGAGCTCCAAAAATTTCTTAAACAACACTGACTTCTGAGTAGCTGGAATGAACTTCTCACTAAAGCGAACCTTAAACTGCTCCCAAGTAATCTGATCCTCGGGATAGCTGCCTTTATAGCATTCCACCAATTCATTGCCCATCCTTGCAGCTGACGGGATGCTAGCTTTCTCTTCATCATCCTCGATACCCAAATCTTCGAAGATACGCTCGCAGCTATCCAACCAATCCTGAACATCCGTGGCCGACTCCATTCCGTGGAACGGCTTCCCACCAAGACTAGTATAATCCTTGTTCATCTTGGCGAAATCGGCCCTAGGTGCCTGCACTATTGGACCACCATCATTAGCACCATTGGGAGCTGCCCTCTGCACATCCCTAAGCATTTCCCTCATGAGATCAGTAAACATCGTCCTCATGTCAGCGACATTCCCATTATTGGCTCCTCTACCGGCACCTCTTGCATATCGGCTCATCGTTCAATCTGTAAAGAGAAAACGATTAACCATCTCCATGGTGGTGCTAGTGCAGTACGACTTCATCCTTAGCTATACTAATAATAATATATATAGTTTTGAAAACCAAAATAATTACAAATACGCGCTCTCATATACGTATACTACCTCTCCCTGATGACTTCCCTAGGTTAACTACGCAACCTAGAGCTCTGATACCAAATGTGACGGCCCGCCCCGCACCAGTCGACATTTCCTCCGATAGTGCGCTGTACACATGCCCGAATAGCATTGAACGGTCGCCAAAGAAAGGAAAGAAGATGAAGGAACTAACAAAGAAATCTGTAGAATGTCTCACAGCGCATGGAATAAAATATAATCATAACATATACTTGACATAAAAAGGTGAGACAGTGCGTAAGCTGAAAACAAACTATCATAGCAGCGGAAAATCCAAATACAACTTATGTTCCACATCATCATTATTACAACTTTTCAAACTGTCTCTAAAGTTAAAAGAAAGATAAGGGTGGTACACTACTAATGCCTAAGTAGTGACCACTAACGACACAGGAAGAATATCTATATATGTCATACGTGGAAGCCTCCTGCTCGCCTCCGGATCAGCTACTCGTACATCACCAGCTAACCTGTCTCTAGTCTGCTCGTGAGAGCACCCAGAGTAATAAGAAGAGACATAAAACTCTGGGTCAGACAAAAAGTCTGGTATGAGCGATAAGCAGCTAAATAGAACAATAACAGGTATACTAAACCATACCTGAACCTGGACCTGCAACCAAAGAGTTAGCACTACATACCGTACAATACTCTAAGGTGCCATAACGAATGGTGTAAAGAATACGAGGGTGGGGGTGTGCATGTCATAACGATGGCAAACAAATCCACATAACAACCATCCTCACATCTCTCATTCAGTGCGTAATGCATACGATGTCCACCACTGTCAATCATTATACCCATCGAAGTAGTGACGGAGTTCAACTTGTACGACTACTGCCACTACCAAGCTTACCACATGGAGTCATGACCAAACCTTTTCAAATGACCCCACTTCATTAGTCTATAGCCCTTTTAGTCATACCTAGGCCATTGTGGCCCTGAGTCCGTTCACCTACCCCCTACACATAGTGATTCAAAGTTACAGACATCGACAACCCCTTTGCATACGTCCCGCAGTGAAGCCCAATCATGAAGCTCACTCATTGGTTCCCAACTGGATCCTGAGTCACAGCTCCTCGTTTGGACTTCCTTTGCATCTCGGGTTATTAGTCTTCTCCGGATCGGTTCTTCACTTCAGTCTATACTTCAAATTCAGATCGTGATTCACGCCTGATGTCCAAGCATCTCGGTTCGGATCGGTCGAGCTACCCCCCATCGGATCGGGTCAGGGTCCTCATCTTGTGGCGGTTCAGATCGGTCATCATCACCTCCGGGCGGATCGGGTCGGGTTCCTCAAGTCCAATCGCCATGCATCGGTTCGGTTCGGAGGTAGCCATGCGGGTCGGGTCGGAGAAGATGTTCCCCAATTTTTCAGATGGATATGCAGCTTGGAGGGGCGGTTCGGTTCGGGGCTCCTTCCTCTGATCCGATCCGGATCGGCCAGATTCTTGCACTTCTTCCAGCGACTGTTTATGCCATTCGACGGCGTTTTCGACTAATCTAACACTTCTAGACAATCACAAAGCATACCATACAGTCGTAGCAACATGTACAATCAATCATGGATACCAAAACAACAACTATAACATGTAAAATGGACCAAACGTACCCAAAATCCTATATTTTCCCTTAAGCATATTTAGGGAAAACTAATAATATGATTAGTAAAACTTAACCAAATCAAACCAAATTTCTAACAGAGGTCTAAAACATTATTTAAGAATTTACAAATATTTTTCCAGAACTTATTAATGTATAAATTCGCTAATCTTCACTAATTATCCTTAATTAACCGCAATTAGTGCAAAACTATGCAAATGACTCACCTTGGCCACCAATAAAATTTTCAGAACTGAAACCTCACTGATTTGAGTGAATACTGATGTCTAACAGCAGCTCTAATATTGATTTGGTGAAGATCTTCTTTGATTTGATGTTGATTAAGCCAAAACTCGATTAGAAAGTGATTAGAAGTTGATTTGAGTGTTGGAGGCCATTGTTAGGGTTTCAAGAATGAAAGTGGCGGCTGAAAAATGAAAATAAGATCATTCTCTTACTGATTTCAGCCTCCTCATAACCCTAATCCCGAAATTCCCCATTGGGCCTAGTTGTTAACAACCCGGTTAAGCCCAATTAAGCTGTTTTCCATTATCTGAAACTTGTTTCAGCCATATCTCCCAAACGGTGAGTCCGTTTGGCTAATGTGACCACTCTACGGAATTGTAAACAATTAAACAAATCTAATGGAAGTGGTTTCAGGTCAAAATTCCTTTCCAATCAAAAGTTATGGCCAAAAAAGTATTAGCTAGGGACAAAACGGTCATTTAAAAAAGGGGAAAAATCATGAACATGGGAAATGACCCCAATAGTCGTCTCCCAAAGTTACATGACCATACGACTTCGTGTGTGAAAGAAATAAATATTCTACGATCCTGCGATGCGTAGAATGTGGGTCGTTACAGATACTATAGTAATCATCAGGATTATCTCTGGGTGACTAGAGTGTGACTCTATATCCATCCAGTATATTTTAGACTTCAAATACGTGTGGATCAAACATATACGAAAAATCTCCTGTATACCTGATAGTCCAAAATCAATTTAAAATAATGTAATCAAATACGTATAATAAGTTATAAATTTTCAAAACAAAGTTTGTTTTCATTTTTATTTTGAAAATAACACTTTTCTCACTCGTTTTAGGATACTACTGATCCTATCTCTAACGAGTCATTCTGATTGGATATTACTAATCCAATCTCTAATGAATTCTTTCGTTCTGTTCCAATATGTCTTGTTATCGAGCTCTATAAAACAAAGCTCTGATACCACGCTGAGACGACCCAAACTCACCCTTACGGGAAAGCCCAGATTGAATTGAGAACATGACAAATCAGAACACAAACAGAAGAACATTTCATTGTTTATTACAACAATTTATATCAGAGTACAAGAATATATCAGAGTATGATTAAAATTACATAGAAAAATATCAGAGATTAAAATACATAGCAGTGGAAATGAAATGTATAAGTACAGTGCGTAGCGGAAATACATTAACGAATACAACCGAAAGAAATACACAGATACAGAGCTTTCCGAATATAGCTCCAGCTGTAAATCCAGGATCCTGTATAAATAAATATACAAAACCAAAACTACTAGCTGCCCGTGTGGAAAATATGGGCACCCAAAGTTTAGGTTAAAACAATAAACTCCAGGTCAGTCATGGGATTGGTGTGAGAACTAAAACAGTTATCTAAAACTTTACTTTTAAAATAAGGTAAATCAAGGGACCATGTCGTATAACACGGAACGGGTTTACCCCCAAGAGTACTAGTGCCTAAAACAAACAGCGCAATGCTAAATAAAGAAAAATGAAGCTATTATAAGACTCAGGTCCCATCACACAATGAACGCAGTCGAGGATAGAGTTTTACCTTATAATAGCCAAATATGCTTGGTACGTTTTAAAACAAATCTTTTATTATTACTATAAGTGAAGAAATCAACTTCAAATATAAATGTGTCAATCATAGACGTCATGAGCGCCCCATCCCACTCTGTCGCGATATATAGTATACAACTAAAACCACAAAATGTCATATTGGAATTTTGGATTTCCATACTGGTGGCTCCTAATACGAAAGATCTATCGCGTGGTGCAATTTCCAACGACTTACATCGCAGGCATGTGAAAACGCTGTAATGCACATCCGCATTATCCAGGAAACAAGTTACAGCGGCTTACGTCCAAGCATTGGAAAACACCGCTAACTCTATCCATCTGGGAATCGGAGGGTGTGCCCTATGCCTACTGGTGTGGGGCGACCACAACCAGTATCACCTCGATCGACTGAATCCATGACAACCCGTAGGATGTCTATCCTCATCTCTAAAGCATACTGATCTAACCATCAGTTTGCCACCATACCGGTATATGAGGCTCGCGAATTAACGCTACAAAAGGCTGTGCTATTTAAAGCTGTGCTTTAGTCATCATCCACCAAGCTCTGCTTTTCAACAAAAGCTTGGATCACTGCAACTCAGCATGTCACACTGCCAATCCATACCGTACCACTGATTTCTGCCGATATATAACCTCTGAGCTCGTATGTCTTAGAGAAGGATGTTAATCAAGAGAATAAATTCTCCACCACCAAGCAGATATATATTTAGCAGGGATCAACGAATACAGTATAAAGGAATACAATGTCAGACACACCATCCATTTACAAGTCCGTTCTAGGTCTGAATGAAACCGGAGGCACCTTATTCCTCGTCCCGTATGTCCAATACAAGAGAGAGGCACTCGCATATCCGTACAATCAACAAGTATGTCCGGATGGCTACCACTGTAGCCCCTTCAAGGTAGTTACTCCAATCATGGGCATCAGTAGCAACCCATCCATTCGATGTGAAGATCGTCGGTCTTGTACCGTCTTCAAACTCTTCGACTTTTCATCGTATCAGTTATTCATAATGGGTTAAACTCGGTCTTTCCGAATAATTCGCGTATCTTATAATCAAGTGCTATAAAAACACATCATACGCCTCATTCCAATCCAGAATATTCTTTTATTCAAATATTCTTTTCACAATTTAAACAAAATTAAGGTTTTCCAAACTAGTCGGTATTAGCGCACCTTACCGAAGTAATCATTTGTTTTATTTCCAAACCCCAACCTATTCATCCCATGAAGCAAAACTAGTAATACTCCATATCTAACACCATGGTGTTATCGGTAAAATTAATTACCATTTCACATCCAATCTATTTAAAGATTTAACCATCGTTTGGAGCAAAACTGGTGATACTCCATTCTCGATCATTTTCTTGAATTGATAATTTTAATTATCACATTCACTTTTCAATCTAATTAAAGATTCATTAAAACTCCACTTAGTTTTAATATTCCCAAAAATCAATTTTAATGATTACTTAACTGTGGGAAATCAAACATGCTGCATCGACAATCTACACCGTATCATTGATTTCTGCTGATATATAACCTCTGAGCTCGTACATCTTAGAGAAGGGTGTTAAGCAGGAGAATAAATTCTCCACCACCAAACATATATATTTAGCAGAGATCAATGAATACAGTAAGAAATACAATGTTAGGCATGTAATCCTGTCTTTAACTGGATTAAAGAACCAATGTCATTTGAAACACAATTCACAATAAACCCAAAATCACATTCCATTAATTATGGAATCTTCATGGAAAACAGATCAATATATATAATTGATATACATTTCCATATCCGACTAATAATATAAATGGAATAATGACAAAGCCTTTTTAAATTCCATATATATTAACAGTCTTCCTCCACAGAAACTCACTTCGATTATTACCATATCGAATTCCATTCAATTCCAATTTACTATATTAAATTGGAAATCTTTACTTTGGAAAATTTTATTAATCTTAATTAAAAGATTATAAATTCCAAATCATATTCTTCACTGTTAATTGGGTTAAGGAACAAGTGTTATTTAAAACACCATTCACGGTAAATCCAAAAATCCAATTCTTTTATTCAATTCCAATTAAATATTAATTAATTGGAAAACTTCACAATCTTAATTTAAACATTTATTCTTTTCTCAACTAGGTTTAAGAACAGTGTTAATGAAGACACCATTCACGACAAACCCAAAATCCATTTTGATATCAAATACAAGGCTCTGAATAGAAATTATACTGGCTTATATTCAATATCAAATTCTGAAACCAACAAATATCGTATTGGGAATAACGATATATATATCTTCCAAATTCCTAAACAATATCCGTATAATCACGGAATCCAATATCAAAATATTACGAAGATTATTTCCATTCCAAACCCATTCCAATTTAATTATTGAAAAATTCTGGTTATTTTAAAACCATTTTCAAATCCAATTTATTTAAAAATTATTGATTTACTAATCTAGTTAATAACTAGTTCATTTTGATAAAAATATATTTTATCTTCACCAATGTGGAATTTTTCGTGCTAGTTCTTTCTAATCATTTATCATGATTTTACACAAATTATTAATATTTTTATAATTTTATCAAGGCCCGTACAGTCAATTTCCAATAACGGCCACTGAACCGCATTCATAGCGACCTTTTCAAAATTTGATTTGGACATAATTCCAAATCGAACCATTGGATTTCAAATCTCTTGCATTCTTTGGAAAGCTCTTTTCGGTATGAACCCAACGATTCCGGTTTTAGGAGAATCTAACGGTCGGATCTCTCGTAATGTCAGTTTGAAGCCAATGGTCAAAATTCGCGAATGGCCGCGGCGTGGCGCGTTCTATTCAGGCCATTAAATATATATAATATATATATATATATTATATATTTCGTCGATTTCCATTTAAAACTTATTTTATAAATTGTTTTAAATTCGTTTTAAAAATGATTCCAACTTCCATTTCAATTTTTAATCAAAATTGAATATTCCATTACATGAAAATTTTATACATCTCATATATAAGCTAAAAATATTTTTTTAGCCAACCAAATATTTATTTCATTCACGCTTCATATATATATATATATATTATTCACATCGAATATATATTTCATATACATATATATATATATATATATATAATTCACATTCTATATATATATTTTATTCACACTTCATATATATATTTTTCACATATCATATATGTAGTGGCTGGAAAATCCGTGCCAATTTGAGCTGACTAATATTCTATGCATTCAACTCGAAGTTCATGAAAATTTAGGTCATTAATAGAAGAATTTAGTGGGTGAGAAAGATAAGATAGAACTAATAGAATAGAAGAAGGAGAATACAACAAATGAACAGAATCAGAGTAAACACGAAACTCACAGCGGAATGAATAAAATGTATTAGATAACATAACTTTGAGTTGCAAAACTGTATTGTATATACATACCATATATCAGAGTACAATACATCATATCACAGCGGAAATAATCTCTAAATACTAAGGGTAAAGCCTTCTGCGTTGAGCTCCTCCAAGTGTATCTGTAAAAGCCTGAAACACTTGACTGCCCGTACAAATTTGGGCACCCAAGAGTTTAGGGAAAACAAACAAAATAAACTGTGGGTCTGTCATGGGACTGGTGTGAGTAAATTCCAACCATACTGTTTCACTTTGAAAATCCTTTTGAAAACAAAGGATAATAGTAAGACAAGCCCACACATAAACATGGACGGCTTTTACCTTACTATAACCCAAAATATCTTTGATATCAAATCCAGTGATATTATGATAATATCTAAGCAAATAAATATTCAAGTAGCAGAATGCTTGCATCTCACGCTCCACATATATATAGTATAAAATCATAAACCTCAGGGTGCTTATTGGAGTTTGGATTCCAACAGACAAGGTATGGGAGCACCTACCGATCAGTGTACTCTAGAGGGGATACACCTGGGTTTAACAAGAACGTCTTGCAACCCGGCCACACATGACCGCTCACTCATTTAGCTTGAGTGTCGCGAATATATTGCCACCCACGGTTGTTGGCCATCCAACCGAAATCCGAAGATACAGAATCGAAAGAAATATAAATATGAATTTTCTCTAGATCGGTGACAATACACCCTGCTTGGGGATGACCCAACAAGCCATGCTGCCTAGCCCAACTTTTGTTACTTTCTGGTTGTGAGGCTAGAGGTTACGTCTATCTTCAGAACATTTGATCACCATTCACTTTGAATGCCACATCGTCAAATCTATAATCACATATTGATAACACAAATGCACACTGGGTGTAGAATAAAGAGAAGTTACCTTCTCCCCACCAACTTGGTATATTCGTAAAAATCAATGGCGTGACCGTTCGAAATACTCAGTCAGACACTCGTCCATACAAGTTGTCCTGGGACTGGACAAACAGAAAGCACCATTCTGGAACTGGACGACCCTTGCATTTCACTCCATCTTCAATTGTCTTCAATATAATTCGCAACGCTTATGCCTATACGGAGTGGTTTCTGGATAATATATCCAACCGGTCTCTCCATATCGACAACGATGGTCAAAATACTTCGATAGTCGGTTATTTAACTATCGAAGTAAAACAACATTCATTCAAATGTATAACTAGACATCACACAAACACAGGTACTTTGTATTTAACATTTGTTTTTATTATTCGAATTTCCATATCTTACCAGATATTTTTCAAATCCCATTTTAGCCTTTTTACACTTCTTGGAAAACATTTCCAGTTATTATAAGCTCTTATTCTCCCATATTTCAGATGTATGCATTATAAATGTTTGAAACATTTCCATTCTTTTCACATTCTTTATTTTCTACACTTGGATAATATACACTGTCTACATTGGAAAAATATTCCAATTTCATTATAAACATTTTAATATGTCCAACGTTCATTTTTAAAACACTATTCACTTTAAAAGGTGAATATCATACTATTATAGAAATCTGAACACCTTTATCAAATAACTCTTTATTTAGAAAATCAATACCATTATCTCGTTTACCGAAATCTCTTTCATACTTTATATCCACTTTATAAACTCTGTTCTCTAAGACAACTTCTTATCAAGTTTAACTAAACACTGATTACATATCCTATTATAATTTATTGTTTTAAGCTAAGTATTAATGACCCTATCAGATTATAATTCCTAAAATAATTTACTTTAATACATTCGACTTCGTCGAATTATAGTTCCAAATCCTAATGGTTTAATTCTAATTACATTTCGACTATCGAAAAGATGTCATCGTTTTCGAACACGATTCTCCAATTTCCCTTTCTAAACTAATTCTGATATTCCTTTGGACAAACACCGTTACTTATTTCTTTAAACTAAGTAGATTTCAAACCCAACTAATTTCATCCCCTAGGAAGTGCTGCTATATATAAAAATCACGCTTAAGTTTGCTTAGCAGCGTTAATTTATCGTTACAGTTCAAAGCCGGTCATACGCTGTAATATTCTCCTTTATAACTAATTTTGACATAACAGTCATGCTTAAGCCTAATCAACAGCGTTATTCTATCGCTATAGTTTTAAGACTTGCAATACGCTGCCATATTCCCTTTATCTAATCTTGACATCTCTTTCCGTCACAAACTGATATCGTCCCTCGATAATAGTGAATCCATTCAAGTTGGGGTATTTTATTTACCTCTCAGACCTTGATCGACAACATTCTTACCTTAGAACAGATATAAGTCTATACTCTAATCCCTTATTACTTATAATATCTATCAGACCGTATTTTCTTGTTTTAATTTGAACTATGGTTTTATAATACCATATCCTTACTTTGAAACTCGGTTGTTTATGACTAGCTATATTAAACATTAGCTCTTCACTTTAACTTCATTCCACAGTTCTATTTATAACTTCTTTATCAAGATCTATTGACGTTCCTTGTCTTCTGACGGTTTACTTTTATTTGAAACATTATTCTTAATTCAAGTAACATTTTGTTATAAATTCAATATCCTCTTAAATGAAATCCATTTAAGAAACAATTATTTAATTAAAAATAATTAAATAATATTTACTTTATCATTTCTGAAGTAAACAATTTACTTTATCATTAATCTAAAATAGATTGGTTGTTTAATTTGTATAAACAATAACTAATTATATTAGTTAAATAATTATTTAATATCTCATTAATCTAAAAAGGTAATTAATAAGGATTCTTATTAAATTTTGATCAGTTTACCGCTAGGTAATTTCCATTAGATTAATTTAAGACCAATTAATCTAATAGTTATTCCTTAACTGTTTTCTTTAAATTAATTATCCAAATTATTAACTCACAGGGTAATCACAGCTTAATAACTTATTAAATGCCAAATAATTGTTTATATTTTCTCTACACAACGAACTATAAAATATCAGTTTAAAACAGAACTTCTATTATAATTCAGGACTTCGCTTTAAATATAAAAATATAATTTTTATAATTATCTTCGTTGATTTGCCTGACGACCAATCAATTCCTTGACAACAGACGGGTTTATGGTCGACTGTTTCCATTTTCTTAATTAATAACGTCTATTTATTAAATCAACATATCGTTGAATTTTCATTCAACATGGTTCAAACAGTGCATATATATAAAACAAACAGTATATATAAATATTGAGGAATCCAGCTGGATTCCTCCAACCGGTTTCTGCATCTACAGATCTTAGTCAAACAATTTACACTGATTCCTACTAGGGAATCTTATGATCGATGGAATCAGTATCCAACTGATGATGTGTACATATGCAACAATATAATATTCAACCATTTTAATTGTAATCTACCTAATCGACATCACACAGCATTCAAACAACATTGAAATATAATTATAATACTTTAAAATAGATCAAAGTGAGTGAATTTACTCACATTTGCGCGTTAACCTTTAAATAACGATTTGCGTTCCGTTGATCCCATCGAACGTTGTTGCTCCCAGACCAAACCGACGCTGCTCCTTATTATCTGTGTACCACCGTATTTGAAATGACCGATACCTTTGATCGACTGCAGCTTCACCGTTCTGAGTTCCCTTGCACTCATCTTTCATCCAACCGCGTCAAACACACAGCAACCTCACCTTATTACTGGGCTTCACCTTACTACCATCTGCCCAATCCCACAACGACCCACTTCCCTTCTTTATAGAAATCATGACAAACACCATGTTAACCGCACCATTAACTTGTTATTCCTCCTCTTTCTTTATACAAGAGTATGCACCCAACTTCCACCATAACCGTTCGTCGAATTCTTACTACATAAGCTGCTCATCATCGTGCACATTCCTTTTATGATATGGAGCATCAGTGCATTACTCACGAGTGGACATGCCATTGAACTTCCCAAACCAACTGTTTGCAATTTTCAGCACCTTTCCTCGCCCGGGGATCCTCACCTCCGCCAACTTCACTACATTCGCCACACCACGTCAGGTCATACCTGATTACCACCAGCTCCGACCCGTGACTGCCACCGTACCTCCGACGATCAGCAGCACCCGCCTCCTGCCTTGCAAACGTCAACATCCTCACGCCCGTACCCATCACTCAAACCGCACTTTCCATGCACTTCAGCTCGCCACCTTACCTCTCTCGCATCCCCCACTAATGCACGCATCAAACAACAGGTAAACTTCCTCTTTCAACTGTTGCTCCCGTCCAAGAACTCATGCTAGTGCGACCAACCTTAAAGACTTCTCTTGTATACATACAAGAGTGGGTATAGTTTGCTTTTAATTTCATTAATTAAGAATAGGAGGCAAATTCGTATTTTATGTTTGCTGAAAGCAAGAGTAATTGGTGATGTATTTATATATTGAGAAGTCTTCATGGGTAAGAAATAGGTTGGTACATATGTTGGCTAGGGTAGCTTTAACTTGGGTATGGCGTATCATTACTACTGCTTAACAGTTTAAGCTAAAGGTAAGCTAAGGAATAGGGTATGGCTTTGTTTGCCTTGCGAACAAACAACGCATGTAGTTTTCCAAGGCATCGTACTGTGCGAACGTGGGTACCATACTTGATATAGAGACATTGGGTTTTGAGAAATAAATCTTTAAACTATTGAAGCTTCGGCTTTAAGCTTTAGACCGAAGTGGGTTTTGACTAATATGCACACTATCCATACATACACGTGAGCGTTAAATATATGTTATTGCTTTATTTTTTGTTTGAGTTATAAAATTATGTTCACGTACGGACAGAAGTAAGAGTACAGTCGTGCTCAACGAGGTGTCACGATCCCAAAAATATAATAATATCGGTAGTTTAACTCATATTTTGTAACCCCAAAATACTGATATAGGGTGCACAATACTTCAAATAAAAAGTTTCGTATTTAATTAATTAAAAATTACAGTAAAATTCTAAAATTTAAATTATCACTATGTCTCAAAGAACCCTGTCCAAATTCGAATCCGATATCTAGTTATTTCAAATAAACCGTTATGGCGAAAAACGAATACACCGCTGTTTTTTCTGAATATTTAATTTGGACATAACTTACAATCTGTAACGCGAAATCTTTGTTTTTCACTTCTGTTAGAAAGATACAGTTCAACAGATTCCAACGCTTCTTGTTTCGAAGAAATCCGACTAATAATGGGTCCTGTACACTCAGTTGAACTTCAGAACGTTAAATTACGAACTGCAGCGTCGTTGTGAGCTCGATTATAATTAATATATATTTTTATACGTTCAACTTTGTTTTAATTAATATATAAATCCACTTTTACTAGAATTCAGTATTTAAACTGATTTAAATATTCAAATTCTAACCGATACAAATGCGGGACGTTATATTCCTTCCTCCTTAAAAGAATTTCGTCCCCGAAATTACTAAGGTAGGAAAGCGCTATGAACTCTATTATAACCAGATTAAAAATCCTCTTTTTGATATCTTAATTTCAGTTTCAATTAAACCAATTAATTTATTTTTATTAACAAAAAAATTCAAAAATTCTGAAAATTTTCTAACACTCTAAGTTTCCGAAAAATTTCGCCAGCGTCTCCTTCGCACGGCTCAATCGATACAGCTACAATTCGCCACCCTGGGCCTTCTCCAATTCAAAAGTAAATCAAACGGCCAAACGCCTTGCTTAATTGACTCATAGAAATCTCATGTTCGAATATAATATAAACTCGTACCCTTTTGTCGGGTCATTCATCATCTTTATCTCTTCAATTTGATACCCTTCAACACATATAAGTGCATTTCCAATTTATCTCCAATCAACTTATCTTCAAATCCTGTCGTTTGCTTATATCCTAATCGAATTCCATTTCAACTTCCCATTCTAAACTCAATTTCACATTCTAACTTAATAATCCAATTCCATTCCGGATTATCCCTTAGCTAATCCAATTTTTATTCAACTCAGATTAAGTTAAACTCTAATTTATTTATTCATTTTTACTATTTAATTCATTTAACTTCATAGGTTAAATTTCTATTTCAGAATTAAAATTCCTTGGATTTTTATTTCAAATCAGTTTGAAATCATATATATTACATATAATAATAGCAATTCAAAACATTTGAATTTTTTTTTGAACAACTTGTTCCTCAAAACAATCCAAAACAAAATCTTTGGTAGTAATCTGTCACTTCAGGACTCGAAAATGAACACCGATAATGCCGCGGTTCATCATCGGAATTATTTTCTAACCATCAAAGTGAGTTCAATACTATATTACTTTTCAAATTTATTTTTAAACACTTCCATTTCAAAATATCTTTCAGAATGCTTGGAAAACAATTTCAAATCTCCCCAGGATTTTAAATCTCTATATATTTAATCCAGCATTCAATTTCAAACACTTTTCCAAGTTCCTAGAGTTTTATTTCAATTCGGGTTTAAATCCAGATTTAGTTCATCTGATTTTGCATATTATACTTATATAATATTTCGATTGTTATTTATATAACCAACTTCCTTATAAATCTTATTCGATCATAATAACGATCAATACTATAATAATCTCAATGTATATACTTTTTTTATATCAAAATATATTTTGGGTAAAATTATTTTATTTACCTAGCTTTCAAAACAATATCATGTCGAATTACTCTGTTCAAGAGTTTAGAAACACCTATCGACGCAATTTGCATTACTGTTTCGACTAGAATTCATAAACCACTCGACTGACCAGTCAACACAATATAAAACAGTTTTTATATTAATTTACAAATACGCGCTCATATATATACACTCATACTCAATCTAGAGTATTACTAACTCCATATCTATTGAGTTACGCCACAGAGCCAAGATAATCACTTAACTTTCAACTCTGATACCAACTGTAGTGGCCAGAAAATCCATGCTAATTTGAGCTGACTAATATTCTACGCATTTAACTCAAAGTGCATGATAATTTAGGTCATTAATAGAAGAATTTAGAGGGTGAGAAAGATAAGATAGAACTAATAGAATAGAAGAAGGAGAATACAACAAATGAACAGAATTAGAGTAAGCATGAAACTCACAGCGGAATGAATAAAATGTATTAGATAACATAACTTTGAGTTACAAAACTGTATTGTATATACATACCATATATCAGAGTACAATACATCATATCACAGCGGAAATAATCTCTAAATACTAAGGGTAAAGCCTTCTTCGTTGAGCTCCTCCAAGTGTATTTGTAAAAGCCTGAAACACTTAATTGCCCATACAAATTTGGGCACCCAAGAGTTTAGGGAAAACAAATAAAATAAACTCTGGGTCAGTCATGGGATTGGTGTGAGTAAATTCCAATCCTACTGTTTCACTTTGAAAATCCTTTTGAAAACAAAGGATAATAGTAAGACCAGCCCACACATAAACATGGACTGCTTTTACCGTACTATAACCCAAAATATCTTTGATATCAAATCCAGTGATATTATGATAATGTCTAAGCAAATAAATATTCAAGTAGCAGAAAACTTGCATCTCACGCTCCATATATATATAGTATAAAATCATAAACCGCAGGGTGCTTATTGGAGTTTGGATTCCAACAGACAAGGTATGGGAGCACCTACCGATCAGTGTACTCTAGAGGGGATACACCTGGGTTTAACAAGAACGTCTTGCAACCCGGCCACACATGACCGCTCACTCATTTAGCTTGAGTGTCGTGAATATATTGCCACCCACGGTTGTTGGCCATCCAACCGAAATCCGAAGATACAGAATCGAAAGAAATATAAATATGAATTTTCTCTAGATCGGTGACAATACACCCTGCTTGGGGATGACCCAACTAGCCATGCTGCATAGCCCAACTTTTGTTACTTTCTGGTTGTGAGGCTAGAGGTTACGTCTATCTACAGAACATCTGATCACCATTCACTTTGAATGCCACATCGTCAAATCTGTAATCACATATTGATTACACAAATGCACACTGGGTGTTGAATAAAGAGAAGTTACCTTCTCCCCACCAACTTGGTATATTCGTAAAAATCAATGGCGTGACCGTTGGAAATACTCAGTCAGACACTCGTCCATACAAGTTGTCCTGGGACTGGACAAACAGAAAGCACCATTCTGGAACTGGACGACCCTTGCATTTCACTCCATCTTCAATTGTCTTCAATATAATTCGCAGCGCTTATGCCTATACGGAGTGGTTTCCGGATAATATATCCAACCGGTCTCTCCATATCGACAACGATGGTCAAAATACTTCGATAGTCGGTTATTTAACTATCGAAGTAAAACAACATTCATTCAAATGTATAACTAGACATCACACAAAAATGGGTAATTTTTATTTAACATTCGTTTTTATTATTCGAATTTCCATATCTTACCAGATATTTTTCAAATCCCGTTTTAGTCTTTTTACACTTCTTGGAAAACATTTCCAGTTATTATCAGCTCTTATTCTCCCATATTTCAGATGTATGCATTATAAATGTTTGAAACATTTCCATTCTTTTCACGTTCTTTATTTTCTACACTTGGATAATATACACTATCTACATTGGAAAAATATTCCAATTTCATTATAAACATTTTAATATGTCCAACGTTCAATTTTAAAACGCCTATTCACTTTAAAAGGTGAATATCATACTATTTTAGAAATCTGAACACCTTTATCAAATAACTCTTTATTTAGAAAATCAATACCATTATCTCGTTTACCGAAATCTCTTTCATACTTTATATCCACTTTATAAACTCTGTTCTCTAAAACAACTTCTTATCTAGTTTAACTAAACACTGATTACATATCCTATTATAATTTATTGTTTTAAGCTAAGTATTAAAGACCCTATAAGATTATAATTCCTAAAATAATTTACTTTAATACATTCGACTTCGTCGAATTATAGTTCCAAATCCTAATGATTTAATTCTAATTACATTTTGACTATCGAAAAGATGTCATCGTTTTCTAACACGATTCTCCAATTTCCCTTTCTAACTAAATTTGATATTCCTTTGGACAAACACCGTTACTTATTTCTTTAAACTAAGTGGATTTCAAACCCAACTAATTTCATCCCCTAGGAAGTGCTGCTATATATAAAAATCACGCTTAAGTTTGCTTAGCAGCGTTAATTTATCGTTACAGTTCAAAGCTGGTCATACGCTGTAATATTCTCCTTTATAACTAATTTTGACATAACAGTCACGCTTAAGCCTAATCAACAACGTTATTCTATCGCTATAGTTTTAAGACTTGCAATACGCTGCCATATTCCCTTTATCTAATCTTGACATCTCTTTCCGTCACAAACTGATATCGTCCCTCGATAATAGTGAAGCCATTAAAGTTGGGGTATTTTATTTACCTCTCAGACCTTGATTGACAACATTCTTACCTTAGAACAGATATAAGTCTATACTCTAATCCCTTATTACTTATAATATCTATCAGACCGTATTTTCTTGTTTTAATTTGAACTATGGTTTTATAATACCATATCCTTACTTTGAAACTCGGTTGTTTATGACTAGCTATATTAAACATTAACTCTTCACTTTAACTTCATTCCACAGTTCTATTTATAACTTCTTTACCAAGATCTATTGACGTTCCTTATCTTCTGACGGTTTACTTTTATTTGAAACATTATTCTTAATTCAAGTAACATTTTATTATAAATTCAATATCCTCTTAAATGAAATCCATTAAGAAACAATTATTTAATTAAAAATAATTAAATAATATTTACTTTATCATTTCTGAAGTAAACAGTTTACTTTATCATTAATCTAAAATAGATTGGTTGTTTAATTTGTATAAACAATAACTAATTATATTAGTTAAATAATTACTTAATATCTCATTAATCTAAAAAGGTAATTAATAAGGATTCTTATTAATTTTTGGTCAGTTTACCGCTAGGTAATTTCCATTAGATTAATTTAAGACCAATTAATCTAATAGTTATTCCTTAACTGTTTGCTTTAAATTGATTATCCAAATTATTAACTCATAGGGTAATTACAGCTTAATAACCTATTAAATGCCAAAAAATCGTTTATATTTTCTCTATACAATGAACTATAAAATATCAGTTTATAACAGAACTTCTATTATAATTCAGGACTTCGCTTTAAATATAAAAATATAATTTTTATAATTATCTTCGCTGATTTGCCTGACGGCCAATCAATTCCTTGACAACAGATGGGTTTATGGTCGACTGTTTCCATTTTCTTAATTGATAACGTCTATTTATTAAATCAACATATCGTTAAATTTTCATTCAACATGGTTCAAACAGTGCATATATATAAAACAAACCGTATATATAAATATTGAAGAATCCAGCTGGATTCCTCCAACCGGTTTCTGCATCTACAGATGTTAGTCAAACAATTTACACTGATTCCTACTAGGGAATCTTAAGATCGATGGAATCAGTATCCAACCGATGATGTGTACATATGCAACGTTATAATATTCAACCATTTTAATTGTAATTTACCTAATCACCATCACACAGCGTTCAAACAACATTAAAATATAATTATAATATTTTAAAATAGATCAGAGTGAGTGAATTTACTCACATTTGCGCGTTAACCGTTAAATAACGATTTGCGTTCCGTTGATCCCATCGAACGTTGTTGCTCCCAAACCAAACCGACACTGCTCCTTATTATCTGTGTACCACCGTATTTGAAATGACCGATACCCTTAATCGACTACAGCTTCACCGTTCTGAGTTCCCTTGCACTCATCTTTCATCCAACCGCGTCAAACACACAACAACCTCACCTTATTACTGGGCTTCACCTTACTACCATCGACCCAATCCCACAACGGCCCACTTCCCTTCTTTATAGAAATCACAACAAACACCATGTTAACCGCACCATTAACTTGCTATTCCTCCTCTTTCTTTATACAAGAGTATGCACCCAACTTCCACCATAACCGTTCGTCGAATTCTTACTACATAAGCTGCTCATCACCGTGCACGTTCCTTTTATGATATGGAGCATCAGTGCATTACTCACGAGTGGACACGCCATTGAACTTCCCAAACCAACTTTTTGCAATTTTCAGCACCGTTCCTCGCCCGGGGATCCTCACCTCCGCCGACTTAACTACATTCGCCACACCACGTCGGGACATACCCGGTTACCACCAGCTCCGACCCGTGACTGCCACCGTACCTCCGACGATCAGCAGCACCCGCCTCCTTCCTTGCAAACGTCAACAGCCTCACGCCCGTACCCATCACCCAAACCGCACTTTCCATGCACTTCAGCTCGCCACCTTACCTCTCTCGCATCCCCCACTAATGCACGCATCAAAAAACAGGTAAACTTCCTCTTTCGACTGTTGCTCCCATCCAAGCACTCATGCTAGTGCGACCGTCCTTAAAGACTTCTCTTGTATACATTCAAGAGTGGGTATAGTTTGCTTTTAATTTCATGAATTAAGAATATGAGGCAAATTCGTATTTTATGTTTGCTGAAAGCAAGAGTAATTGGTGATGTATTTATATATTGAGAAGTCTTCATGGGTAAGAAATAGGTTGGTATGTATGTTGGCTAGGGTAGCTTTAACTTGGGTATGGCGTATCATTACTATTGCTTAACAGTTTAAGCTAAAGGTAGGCTAAGGAATAGGGTATGGCTTTGTTTGCCTTGCGTACAAACAACGCATGTAGTTTTCCAAGGCATCGTACTGTGTGAACGTGGGTACCATACTTGATATAGAGACATTGGGTTTTGAGAAATAAATCTTTAAACTATTGAAGCTCCGGCTTTAAGCTTTAGACCGAAGTAGGTTTTGACTAATTTGCACACTATCCATACATACACGTGAGCGTTAAATATATGTTATTGCTTTATGTTTTGTTTGAGTTATAAAATTCTGTTCATGTACGGACAGAAGTAAGAGTACAGTCATGCTCAACGAGGTGTCACGATCCCAAAAATACAATAATATCGGTAGTTTAACTCATATTTTAGAACCCCAAAATACTGATATAGGGCGCACAATACTTCAAATAAAAAGATTCGTATTTAATTAATTAAAAATTACAGTAAAATTCTAAAATTTAAATTATCACTATGTCTCAAAGAACCCTGTCCAAATTCGAATCTGATATCTAGTTATTTCAAATAAACCGTTATGGCGAAAAATGAATACACCGTTGTTTTTTCTGAATATTTAATTTGGACGTAACTTACAATCTGTAACGCGAAATCTTAGTTTTTCACTTCTGTTAGAAAGATACAGTTCAACAGATTCCAACGCTTCTTGTTTCGAAGAAATCCGACTAATAATGGGTCCTGTACACTCAGTTGAACTTCAGAATGTTAAATTACGAACTGTAGCGTCGTTGTGAGCTCGATTATAATTAATATATATTTTTATACGTTCAACTTTGTTTTAATTAATATATAAATCCACTTTTACTAGAATTCAATATTTAAACTGATTTAAATATTCAAATTCTAACCGATATAAATGCGGGACGTTACAATATATATATATATATATTATTTTCATTTCATATATATATATTTTATTCATTTCATATGTATATATATATTTTATTTCAAACTTCATATATATTTATTTTCATACTTTATATATATATTTTTCACATTTCATAGGTATATATATAATTTTCATTTCATATATATATTTTATTCATTTTTTATATATATATTACTCAAACTTCATATATATATTTTATTCATTTCATATATATATAATTTTCATTTCAAATATATATTATTCAAATTTCATATATATATATATTTAATTTTAATTTCAAATTTATATTATTCACATTTCATATATATTTAATTTTCATTTCAAATGTATATTATTCACATTTCATATATATTTAATTTTCATTTCATATATATATTTTATTCATTTCATATATATATATATATATTATCCATACTTCATATATATATATATATTATTCATTTCAAATATATATTATTCACATTTCAAAATATTTTATATTCATTTCAAATATATATTATTCACAATTCATATATATTTAATTTTCATTTCAAATATATATTATTTATATTTAATTTTCATTTCAAATATATATTATTCACATTTCATATATATTTTATTTTCATTTCAAATATATTTTATTTTCACATCGCGCACACACACACACACACACACACACACACACATATATATATATATATATGTACATCACAATCACAATCACAACACAATCAAATAAATCGTCCATGGTCTGTGAACGACAGGGAGGTGATCTAACAGAAAATAAATAACTATACAAAAATTTATAGTGAGAGAAGTTCTCACTTTGATTGGATAGAAAATCGTTACTGAAATGTTTGTTTTAATATAATTAAACTGGAGTTTAATTATATCAAAAACCCCACCGCTTCCATTTCTATTCTGGTCTGCTCCATTGTGATGACCCGGAAATCCCCACCCTTTGAATCGACCATAAACCTCACAGGTCTGACCCAAAAGTTGGAAATCTTCGAATGCATCAACTCTGGGCATGCAACTCATCAGAACAACAACACAGACTTTTATAACATCAATAATAAATGTTACATCAGAGTACATAATATATCAGAGTACATTGTTACAAATTACAGCAGAAGATAAATTACAACAAAAGTAATACAATGCAGCGGAACTAAACTCAGCGGAAGGCCCTCAATATTCTTGACCCAGCTTCAAACTTCAATCCAAGATCCTGCTTTCGAGATAAATATCTGCAAAAAGCTACTCGACTGCCCGTGTGGAAAGAGGGCACCCGAGTTTGCAAAGTGAAACAAACTACAGGTCAGTCGTGGGACTGGTGTGAGAAATCTAACCTAACTTATCTAATAAGAAGGCTAATCACAGGACCACACCGCTCACGCGGAACGGGTTTACTCCATTGGATTGCCAGTGCATAAAATAAGTAAATCGTCAAATAACGAAATGCTTTTTAGAAAAATGAAACCATTATAAGACCCAAGTCCCATCACACAATGCAACGCAAACCGGAGGATAGGGTTTTACCTTATAATGGTCAAAAGATGCTTGATACGTAAAAACGATATTAATATTAGTGTGTATATATTTTAATAAAAACATTTCAAAATAAATGTATTAATCCTAGACGGCATAACTACCATCTACTATGTCGCCATACTAGTTATACAATCAAAACCACAAAAGGCGTATTGGAAATTGGGTTTCCATCATGAGTCAAGGCTAGGGAGGAGATCCTTACCAATTCGAGACACTCTAGCAATGTCTCAGGATTCGGACGCTGGCGAACCCTTGGATCCTGTAGGGCCGGTCCACAAATACTTTAGTGGATTAGTTATGCCTGAACACAAGCTTCCCGATCCTATTGGACCTACAAATCGGCAATGGGCGACCGATAAGAATAAACCGAGGCCTCGCAAAAATTCCATCATCCACATAAGTAAATGTCAGCCAGTTTAAGCACTGACACCACTTCTAGCTAGAAAGAAACGTGTGCACTCCCTGCGTTCCCTTCTCCCGTTTTAGACTCAACCGGTGTGTGAGGTTCGCGAAGTCACGATATACACATAGTTATGCCTAAATAGGCTATGCTTTGATCATCAACCACAAGGCCTGCTTTTCAACAAGAGCCTTGATCATTTGCATCTTAGCATGCCACATTGTCAGACCCTACCATATCACTGATCATCTACCAATATATATATATATATATAACCTCTAAGCTCATACGTCTTAGAGAAAGGTGATAAGTAAAGAATAAATTCTTTACCACCAAGCAGAAATATATAATTAGTAGCGTTCAACAAATACAGTAGAAAGGAATACAATGTCAGACACACAATCCATTTACAAGTCCGTTCTGGGTCTGAACGAAACCGGAGGCATTATACCTCGCATATCCGAACAATCAACTATACGTCCGGACAACTACCACTTTATCCCAGTCCTGGGAGCGACCCAGTCCAGAGCATCAGTAGTCCTCATCCATTCGATGTGAAGATCATCGGTCTTCAACCATCGTCTTCATCTTCGACTCTTCATCGTCGTGATAAATATTCGGAATGGGTTAAACCCGGTCTTTCCGAATAATTCGCGTATTTTATAATTAAAAGTCAAATGCTATAAAAACACATCCAACGTCTCATTCCAATTCAGGATATTCTTTTAAATAGAATATTCATATTATTAGGGAAAAATTCCCATTAATTTTATCAAAGATAAATTCATTTAAAATTTACCTTTTATCACCTTTTTAAAGATTCATTAAACTCCAATGTGGGTTTAATATCAAAATCTTTATTAAATGATTATTACAACTTAAGAAATAAGTCTTGTCTTTAATTTGGGTTAAAGAATCAATGTCACTTAAAAACGTTGTTCACGATAAACCCAAAATCGTCTTCCATTAATTATGGAATTTTCACAGAAATCAAATCAATGAATAATTGATATAAATTTCGGTATCAGACCAATAATATAAATGGAATAATGGCAAGGCCTTTTAAATTCCATATGTATTATCAGTCTTCTTTTACAGAAGCCTATCTCGAATATTATCAAATCGAATTCCCATTCAATTCCAATTTAATTTATATTAAATCGGAAAACTAAACTTTGGAGTATTCTTTTTAAATCTTGATAAAAAGATTTATAAATTCTAAATCACATTTCAATGTTAATTGGGTTAAAGAACAAATGTCGTTTAAAAATATTTCACGATAAACTCAATTCACATATCATTTTATTTCAATTACTAAATACGATGGAAACTCTAAAATCTTAATTAAAAGATTTTATTCTTTAATATGGGGTTTAAGAACAGCGTTATTTAAGACACCATTCACGACAACCCAAATCTAATTCATTTATTTACTTCCAATGAAATATTATTCAATTTAGAAGACTTCATTAAATCTTAACTTAAAGAATTATCCTAGTTAATGACTAGTTTATTTCTATAAAATATATTTATCTTTTGTCCATCCAAGGACGGACATAGAATTATTCTTTGTTAAATATCATTTAAAATATTTACTATTAAAAATAATCTTTATATAAAAAGATTCTTAATATAAAATATTCTTTGTAATACAATACTCTTTATTTTAAAATATCTTTACATTACAATGTTTTTATTTTAAAAGATATTCTTTATTTAAAGGAAATCCTGAAATGGAATGCGACTCAGACATTTACCCTATAACTTTGGTTATAAGGATTTCATACATTGAATGTACATAACAGTAATGATGAATATTATCCAACCATCCATTTTAACATCCAGTGTGCAATCTATAACTGTGTGAGCATTGAAATGAAATAATAACGCTCATCGCAGCCTGTTAATCTATCGATCGACATAAAAATAAACTTTGGGATTAGTTTATGTCAATTTCTATCCCAACACCCGTGTGGGGTTTCAACCAACAAACAAATAATAAATTATTTGTGCACTTGGGCGATGTGTGAAAATTATCGACCCAATCACATAAACAAGTCGGGTAACTTATAAATGGAGGTGTAACATTTCAACATCAAAAACATATATAATGATGGATCATTTCATTTATAATAACAACGTAAATTTATAATTTATCAAAACAATGAATCCTTCTTACTGATTCATTTATACCAAAAATGTAAATTCTAATGTTGACTCACTTACAATGAAATGTAATCTTTTTATATTACATAAAAATGATATTCTTTTTACGTTGTATATAATGCAATCTTTATATTACATTGTTCACAAACAACCCATAATTAATTTCCTTTTTATTTCAAATAAATAAAAAAAAAGATTTGGAAATCTCATTTAAATCTTAATAAAAAAGATTATTCTTTACTCACATGGATTTAAGAATAATGTTATTTAAGACATTATTCATGACAAACCCAAAATCTAACTTGATATTAAATATAAGGCTTTGAATAGGAATTATATCGACTTATATTTAATGTCAAATTCTAAAACCAACGGATATCATATCAGAAATAACGATACTAAATATCTTCCAAATTCCTAAAATAATATCCGTATAATCATATAATCCAATATTAAAATAATCCATAGATAATTTCCATTTAAATCCAATTTAAATATTCTAAATGTTTCGCATATTAAAATAATATAATTTTCAAAATATTCATTTTGAAATTATTCCTCTTTTAATATTCATTATAACATGGATAAAATAAATTGATAAACTCGTTCGGGTTAAAAAATGGCATCGCTATTTTAAAACAGATTGAATAGCCCAATTCATTATCTTACCCATATTTTTTTATAATGGGTTAGACCCCTCACATTAAGCCTACGACTTGTGGATGTTGGATGTGCCGGTCGGTTTCGGGTAGACTTATCCCACAAATTGGGCTTAACCTCGTGTCATGGATCGTTTTGTATTTGTGCACTTGGACCTCTCACATTAGGTTCAACATTTGTGGCTGCTGGATATGCCGGTCGGGTCCGGGCAGACTTCCACCACAAATATAACCTAACCTCGTGTCCAGGTACAATTATAATTAATAATTGATTATTTTACTAAAGTATATTATTTCAAAATATTCTTTATATTATAAATGATCTTCATATTAAATTGTTTCTCATCCATTTATGTTTTATAATGGGTCAGACCTCTCACATTAGGCCTACAACTTGTGGATGCTGGATATGCCGGTTGGTTTCGGGCAAACTTATTCCACTTGTTGGGCTTAACCTCGTGTCTTGGCCCAATTCGTATTCGTAACCAATTTTTCTATGTTATTCATGTGACAAATAAATGGTCATTTATTTGAAATCAAATGTCTATGTTATATAAATGACAAATAAATAGTCATTTATTTGAAATCAAATTTCTATGTGTATTCATGATACATAAATGTATATTTCATTTACAACAATTTCCTATGTATGTTAATGACACATAAATGCTTATTTTATTTATAAACAATTTTCTATGTATGTTAATGAAAATAAATGCTTATTTTATTTATAAACAATTTTCTATGTATGTTAATGACAATAAATGCTTATTTTATTTATAAACAATTTTCTATGTATGTTAATGACAATAGATGCTTATTTTATTTATAAACAATTTTCTATGTATGCTAATGACAATAAATGCTTATTTTATTTTATAAAAAAATTTCTATGTATGTTAACGACAATAAATGCTTATTTTATTTAATAACAATTTTCTATGTATGTTAATGACAATAAATGCTTATTTTATTTATAAACAATTTCTATGTATGTTAATGACAATAAATGCTTATTTTAATTATAAACAATTTTCAATGTATGTTAATGACAATAAATGCTTATTTTATTTTATAAACAATTTTCTATGTATGTTAATGACAATAAATGCTTATTTTATTTATAAACAATTTTCTATGTATGTTAATGACAATAAATGCTTATCCTTACTCGTACACAAATTTCAATGTTTAACTTGACGAATAAAGAATGAATATCTATATTGTTTACAAATTCAATGCTTAATGTTAACATTTCACTACAGCTAAAATGAAAAAAAAATGTAACTTTTAAATACTATCTTTTATTTACATCTAAATGCAAATAAAAGGGTAACTTTTTAATTCATGTTTTTATTTAAAACATGCTTCTTTTTAGTGAATCAAACATGCAATGAAAATGTAACATTTCAGGTTTTAATGCTTTATTTTAAACACGATCCTTTTATGAATCAATCAAACAATAAATATATGATTTTTATTGTAATAACATATTATATGACAAATGCACATTTTTAATGAAGTGAACATGCAATAAAAATGTGAATTTTCATGTTTAAATATTTTTAATAACTTACGAACATTTTTCATAACATAAACATATGATAAAAATGTGAATGGCTTATGAACATTTTTAATGGCATAAACTATGATAAAAATGTGAATTCTTATCATACAACAATTTTAGTAACTAGTGAATTTTTTTATAAAACAAACATATAATAAAAATATGATTTTTCTTGCACTAGTAATATATTACATGACATATCAACATTTTAATGACATAAACATAGAAAAAATATGATTTTTGTTGCGTTAATAATATACTAACATGTGAATCATTTTTGTGACATAAAGACACAATAAAAATATGATTTTTATTGCGTTAATAATCTACTTAACATTTAAATCATTTTCATGACATGAATACACAAAAAAAATTATGATTTTTATTGTTCAACAAATTCTAACATATACATATTACAATAAAAATATTATTATTATTGTAAAACAATTCCTATCATTGGCATGATTATTTCAACTACATATATACAATAAAAAGCATGGTTTTTATTCTATAAGCAAGTTTAAATGAATAAGCAAATTCTAGATCTACACAATTCAATCCATTTTCACAACATGTGAATTCACCACAAATGCAATCGATTTCGTCGCAACCAATATCAACCATTCATAACCACAATAATTCAATCAAGTCGTCGCGATCACAATGATTTTTTTTACCACAAATATATTTTCTAACTTTAAAATTGAATTTTAGAGATCCCACCTCGTTTTAGAACGCACCACCAACGCCACCATCGGACCGCCATTGTCCACCACTACGACGCGCGCCTCAGCGAGCTTCACCACCACCCCAAAAAGCCTGCAACTTGCACCCCCATCGGACTAGAAAAGCGTGTAAACGCAGCGCCTTTGAGTGTTGAGAACTCCCCAAACTTTGAACGAGAAACGATCATAGTGGTATAAAATCGAAGAGTGGAAGAATCTCTTCGATTCCCTTTTTATATTTTAATTCGCAGTGGATAAAAAGAAATTGATGAATTTGAATCGGAGGTTCATGGCCATTGAGGAATAAGAGTGGCGACTGTGCAATTAGAATTAGGTTTAGAGTGTATAGGATATTTTATAGTGGAGAGGAAATTTCCCCCTTGTATGTTTAATTTTTCTCAAATTAAATTTCCGTTTACTTTCCTTTAAATTTGAAAACAATTATTATGTTTAAATTAACTGTAACCTTTTGAATTTCAAATCACGTTCACATTTGCTATAGTTATAATCACATATTACCATTTACTACATTCAATTTAATTGCAAAAAAAAAAAAAAAACTTTTTATTTATGTTTATAAAATGACACTAAATATATAGCATGGATGCATGCGCTTGAAATAAGGAAGGGAAAACGCATTGAAAACTTGTTGCAACTTTCCACATTAATGACCATTATAGTTAAAACAACTAGGGAAAGTATTATATTTAAGAAATATTCTTATCATTAAAGAATTCTGATATTGAATATTCAAACTTGTTAATGATGTAAATTATGCTAGAACATACCATTAGAAAAATAAATTTTCAAAAGTATTTTCAATTCCAGAGTAAATACTATGTTAAAAATAGATGTTTCTAATATAAAACCAGTAAATACAATGGTTTACAACACAAATAGATTTGAGTTGAAATAGATAAATATGTTAAGTAAGACAGCAAAATTAAAATACTAAAATTTGTCAAATACAAGTAATGTAATCGAAGGGCAGAATGTTAGGCATAAATACAAAGGAGCATGAACAAACAAAGAATAAAATTATATAAAGCTAAACACACTAATTCCATACTAATTTATTAGTACATTTACTTCTCTCAAATCTACATGGTTATAATTGTTAATATTCCTTTTATTATATGTAGTAGTAATAAATGAGGGACATTTCAAATTCCAACCTAACCTAAACCTTTACCTATTTAGTAATGATAACTAGATTTTATTATACATGTTTTGGATGAATAAAGTATGTATGTTTGTGAGTTAATGCACTTATTACCCATATTTATCTCTTATCATTCTATATATATTAATTTTAACCATTTTATATTATAGCGCAAATAAATGACTAGAACTATCTCTTTGTGATTTGCGTTTGAAATAAATGTCAATTCCTACATTTCTTCTGACCCCAATACTAATATTCCTTTCCATATTATTAGGTAATTTATATGCATTGTGTTTTAATTGCATCATACCTTTACATTTTTATTACATTTTAATTTCATGTAACCTCATTACATTACTGGCAAAATTATATCTTTATTATTTCATAATTACTTTTTTTTAACTCCTTTTATAATTAAATTTAAATTTATTCGTTTTAACTTTGATTAAAATAAATTTTTAGCCATTACTATTTAAATAAATTATTTTATATTCTCCAAATTCATTTAAATTTTCTAAAATAAATTTTTTAAATTGGTTCAGAATTTGTGGGTTGTTACATCCATGTTGTAGAGCTCATCTTCACGGTTCCTACGGTTCCAATTTTGTTGAATTCTGATATCGCAGTAAAAAGTTACAAGTGTTTGAATATTATTAACATAAAATAACTAAATTATATAATTAATATTATTTACATTTTAATCCCTCAGATAATCATCTTCCCCGTTCTTTTTGCAGATACACGAACCCACGCTCACGAGAAGGGATCCACCGCCGCACGCAAACCCATGCGTCGGCCCACCATCCAACGCCACCGCCCTGTAGCCCTAGCCGCCCCCTCCAACGCCGACCATCTAGTGAAACTCGATCTTCTCTCTTGACCAGGAACGACATGAAACCGCAGCAGGTTTGAGCCCCTAATTCGAGAAACCCATAGCACCAATTTCGATTAACTTCATATGAAATGGAAGAGCTCACAATCCTCTACACTTTTTGTTCTGACGCGATCATCTAATTCTTCGCGGTTTTGAATTGATTAGGGAAATAAATCTCGAAAATTTTCACTGTTCGTTTTCAAGAAGCGGCACATTCTTTTGGAGGGTTGACCACGTGAAGAACCCAATTAGGGTTTGACCCTATTGAATTGTATACTTATAAATATTATATAATATTATTTTAATTCAAAAAAAAGAGACTTTGCGTTTGACTCCAAATTAAACCCAACAACTGTCGCCCCTAACTAAATTCCCTCATTCTGAACACAATGGGATATGTTTCGCAAGCCAATTCTATTGTTTTGATCAGTTTTTATCTAAATTAAAATATAAATCAATATATATTAAAATTAGACGTACATTTTAATTTACCGGGGCCACATACCGACTCAAAAAATTCCCGAAAAATAAATCTAGCTATGTTTTAATGATACGGTCCTAACAAAACTAATTTCGTTAAATTTGGAGACCGTTTGAAAATTGGCCATTTTCTGGTCGATCCAATTCAAATTTAAATTACCAAACATATTTAAATTTACTGCGCTCACATATTAATTCCAAAACTTATGAAATTTGAAACCTAGCAATAATTTGACATTCTGGATCCAAAAAAAGTGGTTTTGTCGAAAACGGAGGTCATTTGCAAAATGGCTATTTATTATATTACATTAAATTCCATAGTGACTATTCTGAATTTTAAACTGGACATAACTTTCAATTCCCGTCATGAAATCTAGATTTTTCACATTCGTTGGAAAGATATTTTCAAACAGATTCAAATATTTCTTGTTTCACTAAAATCCGATTTATTTTGAATCCTGTACATCCATTTGAAATTTGAAATCAAAATTTCAAACTACGACGCCATTTTAAACTCTATTCATAATTATATTAAAATTATTCATTCTAACATCGATTAAATAAATTTTTAGTCATTATTATTAAAAATAAATCATTTTAAATATTCAAAATCCATTAAAATAGCTAAAATAAAATTTTTGAATTGGTTCTAAAAATCCGGGTTGTTACAGAACTATTGCATGCCATGATTCATAACACCACTGTCCTATCCTCTATTGGTTCGCTGTCACTTTTTGTAATGCTGTACACTGTTTGTTGCCTAGAAATGTTGACTGTGTGTACATATGTGGAGGCTGACGCACATATACGTGCATATGTATGCATTCTTGTACATTTATATACGTATTGTCGGCATATATATATACACACACACACACATACATACACTGATCAGTCGATACAAACTGTGGACATCCTGGTTATTGTCTTCCGTCAGTTTTGAATGGTACCCTCTTGTCTTGCTTTATAAATTTTGGCTAGAAAAAATTGAAAAGAATGGATGTTGTTTACTTATCCCCTTATTAAACCTGAAATAGATACCCTGGTACAATATTCTCACTAAGTTGAACCTGCATATGTGTGTATACCCTTGTTTACCTTATATATATATATATTGTACGTCCCCTTGACATATTATATATATATATATCAATTGTGCATCCCCTTGCCTTATTGTCAACCTGAGAGTTATGCTCCTTGATTTTTATTTTGAAACCCATGTTGAACCATTCATTTTGACCGTGCATATATCTTGTTATATGTGTTTTGCCTTTATGTACCTGCTTTGAAACCCATGCTGAACGCCTTATTTCGACCATGAATATGTGACTTATATTTAGGATTTTATAACTACAAAAATTAGGATGGATTGACTTATATAATTTTAGTATTTTACTGAAGTTAATTTACTTGAACCAATAATTAATCCTGACTCGAGTGTTTTATGCTTTTGCATGGAACGCTCGGGTTAGATATGTGTGTTGCAGATCTTAAGGTTCCAGCTATCAAAGTTAGAAGCATGCGATGACGCGCTCATTTTTGGTTCATCCTTTTGCATATTTATTTTATTCTAAATGTACATGTATTGTAAAATCTTCCGCTGTAAAATATAATTTTGTATAACTCTGATATCTTTGAAAATAAAAATTCCGTTGTGAGATATTATTGTCTATTATGTGTTGTGATTCTGTGTGTTTATTCTATTTAAACTCGGTAAGCTAAATAACTATCTGTTGTTTGAACGTTCTGAGTTGGTTTAATTACCGAGTTGGAGCGACCAAAAGGGCGGATCGTTTCAATTTGCGAAAATTTCATTTTCGGAGCCTAATAAATTAACTAAATTTACTATCGCCAAAATTCCAAGTTGTTACATTCTTCCCTCCTTAAAAGAAATTTCGTCTTGAAATTGTACCAATGACTAAGTCATAGCATTGGCGCCTAATTATCCTAAGCTACACAACCAATTATTGTTCATCCAATTTTGCAACCAAGTGCGAATCTGCATGGTGTACATAATGCATCGCAACCATAAAACATGTATCCATAATGATTCCAAATTGGATCCTCCTATATGTATGCACTTTATTTTTTAAAATGCTTTTGAAAATATGATGTAAAACATCCTGAATACACTTGCAGTTCTATATGAATGCAAAATTTTAAAAACATTTTCATCCATAACCCTCACAAAACTACGAATAAAAGTGTGAAGAAACATTTTTTGCATTCAAATCCTACCATCCAATTCGTTAACGCATCTAAATCGTTTCTTATTTATTTCTCTTAAGCCGAAAAAAGAAAATAAGGTGGAGAAATTCAATGTCCTTCCCGCTTGTATATATTACAGTCCCCGTCCTATAGTGGAATTTTACCTCAATAGCCCCAAAATACTTTGGAAATTTCCATCTATAGACTACAAATGAGGCTTGACATGAGCTCTAAAATATAAAATGAGGTGATTAACAACTCGCACTTATCGTCAGTAAGGTATTGAAACAACGTTACCTTGGCTAAAACAGTCTTTTACTTGTTACCGTTAACATTTTTAACGCATCGTCATTCTTAATGCATCGCTAAAAAATGCATAAATCATTCAGAAACTTTCCTTATGCTTTTCATGTGATCATTAGAGATACATTTACTAATCATCCCCCAAAAATGGCAACGTTTCTGCTGACATCCTTGAGCCCAACATTTCTCCTTTCCCCAATACCACCTAGATTCCTCTCCACTCCAGATCCGCCCCTTGCCATAGATCCTTTGCCGCCTGACCCTCATCCTATGGTCAACCTGACACCACTGCAACCGCCACTTCCGACGGTTAGATGGTCATCTCTCTTTGTTTCGAAACCATGTAGTACTGGATTGTTCACACCTCCGACGTTCACCCACGAATACTCAGGTAAAAGCATTATTCCCACTGAAGACATAGTCTCAACTAATAATGAAGTTTGGCATGAGTACATAGCTGGTTTCTTCCTTAATGCACCACTATCATACACTGCTGTGATGTCGCATTTGAATAAACTATGGAAACCACGTGGTCATATCAAAGTGAAGTCGAACGGATCAATGTTCTTCTTCCTCATTGAAAATGCTGAGGACCGAAAAAAATTAGAGGCTGACCCAATCATTTTAAGAAAAAAAGTATTCATTGTCCTGAATTGGGATATCAACTTAGGCAACTCTGGAAAGGGAATCAATAGTGTGCTAGTTTGGATCAGAATGTCAAATTTGCCGATGGTAGCATGGTCCAAAACTAGAATAGCTTGGCTCACATCCCTCATTGGTAGATCTTTATGTATGGACAAAGCGAATGAGAGTCTCGAAAGGCTTAGATATGCAAAAGTAATGTTGGAGATCTACCCATCCAGCGAGTTGCCTGAAACATTGTATGTGCTTCTCGAAGATGGTACTGAGCACGCTTTAAATCAACTATGTATGGAAACCGAACATTTGCCAAGCTTGTGTGACATTTGGACATACGACACGAAACTACCCATTAAGTTTTTGTAATAAATTTGCAACTGAGAAAGATACGGAGATAGATGGTAAAGGAATGGGTAACATTTTGAGTGGACGCAAGAACATTCAAGTGTTAGGAGAAGTACATCAGCACATAGAAGCACCTGAAAGACAAATGTAGATCATACAATGAGGAGTGGTTAAAGGATTATGTTTCTCACCTCTTTTTCTCATAAGAAATGGAAGAAAGTGGATCATGTGTCTGTGAATCAAGGAAAAACTACTATCTTATGTAAGCCAGCTGTTGTTACTGGCAATAAGTTAAAAGCATTGTATAATGAATGTGAAACAGTGAAAACTTTGCTGCTACCCAAAATGTAGAAGTTATGGAGAGAAATAAATTGTCTAAAGTGATTGAAGAAAGGGAAATAGAAGCAGAATACAGTGAACATGGGGATGTCTTGGCATACTGCTGCCAGTTTTCAGTGAGCCTCTGGCAGAGCCTGTTTCTATTCAAACAGGTATTGTAGTGCATGCTCTCTTGGGAAATGATGGGGATACTGAAATGGTGAACAAAACAAAAGTCATGGAGGTAGTGAATGAATAGGTGAGTAAACAGGAAGTGGTAGAAAGGAAAGAAGATAATTTGGATAAAATGAAAGAGATGATTGAAGACGTGCACAACTATGGTAGAGAACTGAGTAATGAGATAGGGAAACGTGATAGCAGTTTTAATTGTAACAATGGTTATAGAAATCAGAATGTTGATGAGTCTACCCTGAATGGCGAGGTTAACCTTGTTGTTGACTTGTATGGCACTTCGGTTTCCAAGGACATTAATTTGCATAAGCCACTGGATGAATTTATGCAGAAAAATCACAATCAAAACGTTTGGAAGGAAAGTTGCATTGACATTACTGAAATTGCTGTCGAATACGAAGATCTGGATACTCCTGTATCTCAATTTACTGATATGCTTAATAAATAGATTTCTGATGGTGGTGACATTCCAGGTAGGACTGTATCGATACAACAAAAGCTTGGTGGATGTTCTAAAATTCTGCCTGGACTGAAGAATGGAGATCTGAAGAAAGAACGAGATAAAGATATTATAAGGTTGATTTAAAAGAACATCAGAGTAAGTCTTCTCCCTCTTCCGGACAAGACAAAGGCAGTATCTCACCAACTGTAGTATCCCCATATGCGAATATGGCTCCGCCTCTGAGGCACAAGATAAGACCACTCGATATACTCTTTGATCAAGAGCCAACGAACTCGGGTGAGAAAACGCAGCCGAAGACACCAATCACCTGGAGTATGAAGAAAGAAATGATGAAGAATCAATAAGAGAATGGATGGAAGTTGTGCCTATAACACAAGGTATTCATAATGTGTCTACATTATGGGTTAGGATGAAATCTGTGCCATAAAATTTAGCAATGAAATAATCAATGTATTTATTATGAGTTATGCACTCTCTTCCCTACGTGGAAGCTCCTAGTTGATATATGCTCTGTATATCATCTATCTCCTTACTTTATATTAATAAAAAACGCTATAAAAACCAGTTGTCTTTGCCAAAAGAAAATTGAAAATTTTCCATAAAGATATTTTTTCGCTTGAAAAAATCTTTATGCAAATTTGAAATTCCTTTTTGGTATTGTTTACTTTCCACATCGGATTTATATACAAACAAAATTTTGGAAATGTGTGCTTTACCATATTTATACAATCTATTTTTTTACACATAACAAATGTTTAAACATACGTAAACTACCGTACCCAAATCTATGTTTATACATAAACCAGATTTCATGGGAAAGTAAAATTAACAAAAGCATGAAAATTTTTTAAAAAGGAAAAAAGGTTTATTCAAGTTTATTTAAAATAGCATTTGCAAAAAATAAAAAATATATTGCGCGGAAACTTAAATAAGCCAAATTACAAGTTGGCATTGAAGGAAGTCGATTGCGCAAAAGTTGCTGAAATCGAAACCACACATACAAATTTAATAAATTTTAGCTTAAAAAGAAACGGGCGATAAGCACTAAATATCCTCATGACGAACTTAACGCAGAAACCCGTCCTTCAGTAAAACTTATCTACTACAGATTTTTATACTTTCCATCTCTAAAACAACTATTAATTAGATAAGAAAATGAGATTCCATTCAAATAGATATGCGTGGATGACACATCATATTTCAAAGATAGAATCTCATTAATCGTCATGTGATTTCAAAGATGACACTAACAGTTATGAGCATGAACTACCAATATGCCAAGAAACAATTGTTGGAAAGAGAAAACAAAAAAAGACAACAACAAAAAAACAACACCATAACTTCAAAACATTTCGTATAAACAACAAGAGGCTTGCTCCGTCTCTGGAGCTCAATCTCATGTTGAAGACATTGCTGGTGTTATTGGAGGTTCCCACATCACCATCTCTTCTAAGAGAGAATTTGCGATGACAAAAGTGACCTACCACAAAATGGGCTTTTATGGAGATTCACTTAACATTGCTTAAAGAAAAGGGTGGATAGGTGAAAATATAGAAAGCAACTCAGCAAAACAACACATAAGGAAAACAAGCTGAAATAAAGATGATATGTACTAGATGATGGTTATGCCATCAATCATAGAAAAAACAGATTCCTGCATCATAAGAAAAATATAGTTGTAACTTCCCATCCTTGGATTAATATGCCAAATGAATCACACATCTAAATGGGTAGTCCGAATCATAAATTTCTGAACTCAAAAACTGACATTTAGGAAGAGCGGATTTGTTGCAAAATCTCCGAAGCTGGTCAACCCAAAGACCATTTAAGTCCATGTAAAACTAAGATGCCTCTAGATATCTCATCGAAATTCTCCTTAGAAAGGCCATCCAAAGATAGCTCAACCTTTACCTTTGAAATGATGATTGCCTTCATAAAAAATCTTTTCCAACAAGATACAGCAAAGGCAGAAGCAACACAAACAACAACTCTACTCAAAACTTTGAAGCTAAGGATCGGTGCAAGTCAAACTGCTACGAACTATTCTCTTAGTCCAGTAGTGATAAAACCTTGTACTCAATCTGATCCAACCAAATGGTCTCTCTCCCAAAAAGGAGACTTACGTAGCATGAGAAAGATCAGATAGTGCAAATAGGCATTATGGGTTAAGAAATGACCGGAAAGAAGAAATTGGGTTTAGATCTTGGAGTCATAGTGAGGTGATATCCAATGTGCAAACTAGCACAAAAAAGGAGACAAGGCGACAACAATGAAATAGAGGAAGAATACGGTTCATTTAGATGAGGAAGGAAGGACGAAAGAAAGAAGTTTATGGAGGGAAATTTGGACGTAACTTTTACAGTTGAGTGCTAGGTTCAAGTTGTACCAAAACTCATCAACTAGTTAACCACTCTAAGTATAACACTAAACTATTAACTACTAGATGGATTTGAACAAATGTTGAACTTTAACCCTATGGGGATCATATTAAAATATTGATTGTCCTGCGTCATCTCTTAAGATTTGACGTGAATCCAAAAAACACTTATCCTTATTATGACGGTATCATATACCGCAGTCAAACTCCGAACACACTCCAAATATTCAAAGTGGTCCTAACAAAAGGCTACGACCACACAACATCGAATTCTCGAAAAGAAAACTCTGCTAGAAAGCCGAAATAAATAAAATGGATTTTCCTCTTATCAAGCTGACAAACAACGCGAATGATATACGAAATCAAATACCCCAATCTAAATGGAATTTCCCCTTAGTCTTTTTCTTGAGAGAAAATTTTAAATACTTTTCGAAATAAATTTCTATACTTATAAACTAAGGGTTTCATAATATAAATCTATTTATTAATTTATAATGCTAATTGGAGAAACCCTTCAATGTTCTAAATTGAAAAGAATTTAATTCTCGAAAAGGTTGTTTATGTTAATTTCCATAAACCATCCGAGAAGAGGAATATTAAAAATCACAAGTAATGGATAATGATAGTTTAAATTCCGAGGCGTATTCCTTATTATTTCCAACTTCCATCTTTCTACCAATATGAATCGTTTATTAAAATTACACAGAACCAATAATCCAGAACATGGTTAGATTTGTAGATCTAAAAATTATTTATTAAACAATTACTCGGAAACCATAGTTTAAAATATCTGAATCACCCTTTTATTTCAAAAATATTTTCAGAAACTAAAATTTCTCTGCATATAAGACCAAGAATCCAAAAGAATAATTCTATCAAATGATTATCCTAATTCATTCAACAAAATATTCAATAATTATATCTCATAATTATACTTTCGTATTATGACGACACGTTTGCGTGAATCTTTCGGTTAAGACCAAGAAAAGGTCATTGACTATAACTTCCAACGAAACTAGCACAAGAAATCACGACTATCTCAGTTGAAGCTGGCTTTTTGTCCAGTCACCAAGATTGAATCCGCGGAACCTACCACATGTCACCCTCATGCTCTTCAAAACAAGATCGCCAAGTGCACCATGAGGTAAATAAGGGTTGGCTGAATACTCGGACTTGAAATATTTTAGTCATTTTAAACTCTATAATTAGTTCTACGACTAACTCATCATTGAAATAATTTAAAATCAAGTTAAGAAAGACGAAAGAAAAATAGAAAAAAATCAAACACGTTCTCTACTAATCCTAATTTATTTATTCCTTTGATCGTCCAAACCTAAGATATAATACCAAATGTAACACCCTACACTCTTTCGAGGCCAAATTTCGATAAAAAATCAAAACTCAAACTCATCCAAGCATGAAGAGTATAAATTTGGTACTTGCAATTAATAAGCATGAGCATAATCAGAGTAAAATAAAACTAACTCACAGCGAAGCTGAAATAAGATAACAAATACCGACTAAGGCGACTACCTTAAGGCATGCCACCACATCGATATTGAGAATAAGAGAATGAGAGCTGAACCCAAATTTGAATACTTGCAAAGGCCTATTTTTTCGAAGATAAACCTGAGAGTTGTTATGAGGAGGGGGAGGGGTCAAAACAACAGTCTTGTTAAGTAAAAAATGTATAACACTGTCCACAATACACAAATGCATTCCATTTGGTTAAAACCAAAACATAAGCCCAAAAATCTAGTAATTTTAACTTAATCCATTTAGAATTTATGCACAATGACTAACCACTAAACCTAAGGTAAATATAACGATATCACAATACTGAGATAGAACGTTTACGAATAAGTATGAAGCCTCTAAACAACCATTAACTAATTAAGAGGCGGGCAACTAACTTCTTGCTATCATATAAGGATGGTACTTATATATATATATATATACATATATATATATATGGCCACTTAAGGCCTCATTACTAATTTAAGGTAAAGGCGAATACTTTCGATTACTTAATACCCATGGCGGACCTATTGGTCACTTAATACCTCATACGGTGGTTTATCCTACTCTAATACAAGTTAGAGGACACTAGCTACTAAGTCCTACTAATTCAAGGCTTTCATCATTCACGCATGTAACTATTCCCTACGTAAGACAAGAGATAGTAAGCAGACACTTATTACTTATAGGATAGATAGATGACATCTTGCCATTTATGACCTTCCCTCGATGGACCCCCTCGTTACTATCTAGCTAGCCTTATTAGATAATCCCATTAGTCACTCAATACTTCCCGCAGGATAGGAAGAACTTTGGTACCTCTGGAGCAGTCATTTAATACATAATTCCAAGGCGGACCCTCTACCAATCACTTACTACCTAGAGGAAGTGGACTAATGTGGGGATTTTTAAGCTCGTACCCAACAGCCATTTAATGCTTCTTGGTTATAGGGAGGTGAGCTACGCAATCGCTTAATACCCTTTAAAGGGTGGATCTAACTATTTTAATACCTTTACCCCAAAGCAGGCTATGCTATAAATTATTTCCTTTTTAAGGTTTCCTCTTTTGGGATGTAAGGCAAGAACCTCACTCCATGGATAAATCTTGTTTTTAGAAATATCCCTCATTACGCAATTAATTACCGTTATGGGTTCCTATGGTTAATGATATCTCACATAAGTTGAACATATATCCGACTGTTGGAAAGTGTAGACTTCTGTCGAATAAGGCAACTAATCTCACATCATTAACCTACTAATTCTTATTCCTATTTCAAATTATAATAATTCTAGATTAACTAGGAATTTATAACTTCCAATCTTACAATGTTTATTTATTGATTTACCTATTGGACTTAGCATTTACTATGCTCATTAATCCCCATTAATTCCCCTTTTTCTATTCCTTTTATTATTACTAATTAAGTTACCTGGCACTAATGACCTTGATGGTCATATTTCTTATGACATCAATTAACCTAGTAAATGTCATTTATGACATTAACGGTCATATTTTTTCTAAGGCATTTATTATCTTATTTATATCGGTCCCATTTTAATACTACTCTATATATTGTAACTCCATTTATAACTATATTTTAAATTCCACTTTTTTTTGTAAGGCCGACCGATTTTTAGAGTGTTCTGTAACACTTATATTATATCAAAATAATAAGAACATAAGTTCAGGTGTTACACAAAGTGCGCAACAACTACAAAATCTCCACGTAGGGAGATTAGCCAAGTCACTTTAGTATTGTCACACCTTACAATATAACATAAAATATTACATTATACAACATACAAATCACCAAAGACTATTTCATGTGTCCATAGCTGACTCCAACTAACACAAGGCTTCAGTCACCAATGAACTGAAGACCACAATGAATGTTATTTGTAACAGGCGCTTTGATGTCTCTGGTCACTGGTGATTGCTGCTGTTCAGGGCCAGTGTAAGGTGGCAGTAGTCTGTATGCCGCTGGTGGAAGTATATGATCGTAAGGGTTAGATTTCCCTTTTTCTTTATCGAATTTGACGTTGAAGCAGTGTAGTGTTCAACTGTTGCATTAGCCATTCCCATATTCTTTGCAATGGCATTTAGGAAGCCCGGTTTGAAGCTGAAATTGCTAGATATGTTGTTCGTCGATGGCGTAGTGATAAAGGTGAAAATATCACCATCATCACCTTGTTGCATAGAGGATTCAAAGTTCCTAACGTCATCAATTATCCGTTGCCTCATTGTTACCAGCATATGTTGCTTTACTCGTATTAGCATTCTAATTCTGGATACCAATAACTTGCTTATCTTTGTTCATCTTTCCAGTTTCTAATCCTAAGTTAACACACTTATTCTTTTCTTCAACATTTCTTCCAGTTTTTCCTTCTTCTAGTTCAAGACCATTCTTATCCACTAGACCATACTCTTTTCCACTTATTTATTGTTTGTGTATTTATACATACATATATATTATTTATCAAACTTCCTAGTTGGAGTCACAATTCTTATTCCTAAAATAATTCAAATTGTAACCATTTTACATGTTTATCCTATTCAGTTTATTTTCCCCAAACAAGGATGGTTACAACATTCTTTGTTTTGTTTATGACCTTATTTATAGCAATTAAAATCCATTTATTGTTATAACGATCATAATACTTATTTCTGTTTGTTATGTGTTATATTCCCATATACATTTCCATACAAATGAAAACTATTCAAACACACAACAATATCAACCAACACTCATTATAATAATATATTTGCGTTATTTATTGTAGATTCGAACAGATATGAATATGTTTATTTTTATTTAAGAGTAGTTTATATACTTACTGTATTTTACCTTATTTTTATTAACTATTTATGTTTTGGTCTAAACTAACAACCAAAACAAACCTTTTTATGTTTAATATTGTTTAAGATTCAAAATCTTATAAAATGATTAATAACTGTAGTTATTGTAAATTTGCCCAAAATAATTAAAAAGAGAATATATACATATTTCAAATAACAAGAAATAAGAAATATATATTTCTGGAATGGTTATTGTAAACTATGTACAAATATGCATGAATTTACACATCCCTTCCTAATTATTTTATAGTTATTGCTTGCTAATTTGAAACAATGTCCTTTTTATTTAAAAAGAACAAAAAGGGCATTTCAATAATAACCAAGTAAAACCTTAACAACATCAAACATAAATAGGAATAAACTTTTAATCTAAATTTACGTAAACCTCAAATCAACACCAAAACTAAGAATCTGGAATAAAACTATAATTTTGACAATGGATTTGGGACTGATTTCTAGATCTAAGGTGTATATAAAATCCACAACAAATCCAAATAAAATAGTAAGAAATAATATAATAAACTAAATAGGCCTACAAATTCTGATGTTCAAACCATAACCTATTATTTTAGATATTACAAAAAACAATAAATAAATCTAATAAATTTTTAGGCATACAATATAGATCTATTTCAAATGAACTAATTAGGTTATTATAAATGATGTATACAAATTTCTCACTCACTCAAGAGCTATCCAAATCTGAATAAACCTTTAGGCCTATAATTCCCAGAATGTTACACATCTACAATTATTCCAAAAAGGGGATTCTTTTAGATTTATAGATCTACAAGACAATAGGAAAGAGGAAGGAAATCTGAATGGAAAAGAGATATTTGCAGCACCATCTCTTTTGCACACAAATCTGATTCTAATCTTCTTCAATCTATGTTTGTTTAGTTTTGTATATATTTTCATTTGATTTAGAAGAGATTTGGAAGAAAATGGAAATGACAAAGCTTCCCTACTACCTTCAGACTTATGTGCAAAAGAATTGGGTCTAACCCTTTATTTATAGGGGTGAAAGATCTTAGGCCATTATATTTGTTTTAATAAAGATATATCCATTATTACAAAAATTATGTAATAAAACACCCTCAAAAACCTAGCTGTCACTGGGCGTTCTTTACTAGAGGGGTTGGCCGCTAGGGTCGACGACCCGATCGACCCTATCGACCATTAGGATCGACCGCTTAAGGTCGATTCGCCCAGTGAGGTTTGGTAATAAATGGTATAATATTTATTATATATTCTATTTATGTTTTTCCATTCGTTTTCATATTTCATCCGTAACTTTTTCATACAACAAGCCCGTATTTTTAGTGTAAGATAATAAAATAAGAATAACTTAATTAAATATTCAGAATTTAGTAAAACGGACTGTGCCATTGCGTCCGTTTTGAAATTCTGGTCAAAATCGACACCTCGTTTGCGTAAATTGGACACCGTATGAAGAAGTTATTAAGGTTCGAAGTTTGTATATGATCAAGAATATATATATATATATTAGGTCCAGAAATTCAAAAAATGGGTCCAGAAATTCGAAAATTGGTTCAAAATTCAAAATTTCAGAAGGCGGCAAATTTCCCACCCAGGTGGGTCGATCCCCGCAAGGGTAGGTCGACATCAGGGTCGACCCACCTACGGCAGATTTTGGTAGATTAGGGTTTTTGATATTTTGATGATTTGGATGGCTTTTGGGCCAATCTGAGGGTCCTGGTTTCTCCATACACCTATAAATAAGACCCTAGACCTAACCCTAAGCCTCATAATTCGATGGCTATGCCGGAACGCTACCATTACTCTCTCTCCCCCTTCTCAAGTCTATTCTGAAATATAAAATGTTAGCCTAGTAGAATTATGAATTCAGATCTGGAAGAGGGAATCAACGTTAATAAAAAGATTATTGATTCATAGATGCAAGGTAAACTTCTAAGAACCAATCTATTTCAATTCTTTCTCTTTCCCTTCTCTTTTCATGAAATAATAAATCCATGGTTGTTAGGTTGTGAATCAAATTAAAAGGAAAAGGGGAAACCATGGATCATAGAACGGATCGGATCCAAGATTTGGGGAAAGCATGAAAGGTGAGTGGGTTTAAAATATACTTTTTGAATAATAGTACCTCTGTTGTTTGGCATTCCCCATAATGAACATATTGGAAGGTTTAATTTGACGAAATGCATTACTGTGCTAAAATGGATAATATGTTCAATTATTTAATATGTTTAGATGAACATTTACTTGAATTTTTAAGAAAAATGAATACCGTTGTATAGATCCATTTTATGAACCTATGAATTAGGTAAATGATACAGTATTGGAGAACTACATGTTATTTTAAATAAAGTTAAATACATGTAGAAAGACACGCAACATATATTGGGATTTGGGGCATAATTTGAAATGGGATTTTGGAACATAACATATATTATGTTTTGAGACTTTAATTTGGAGGCGCAATCTAATATGAACATAAATGGTTGAAAATTCATACATAAGATTAGTTGAAATGTTGGAAATGTTTGTATGTTATAGACTTGTCAAAAATATTGGCAGTAACTACCACTGTTCATATCACATATTGATTTGTTCCATTTATATACCAGAGCCCTTATCCATGTGAATTAGAATGATTGTATAATTATATACATAGAATTGAATAAATGAAGATGAATATGCCTTGAATTAAAATTAGAAATTGTAACTGCACTTATGGCACGAGGCCACATGCATTAGTCGCAAAAGTCTGCCCGGCCCCGACCGACATATCCAACAGCCACTAATGTTGAACGTAATGCGAGAGGCTTAGGTGAAAATTTGAAAACATGTAATGGTGCTAAGACACGAGGTTAAGCCCATTTGTGTAGAAGTCTGCCCGGACCCGCCTAGCAAATCTAGCATCCACAATTGTAGGCTTAATGTGAGAGGTCTGGAGCTTAAATATATAAATATATGTATATAACAAGATACGAATAAATGGCAATGGTGGTAATTAAATTTCTAACTCAGAAAATAAGAAAGGATGGGATGAAATGAACTGAGTTAGTATGATAAGAAGGAAAAGTGATGTATTTCCCTAAATGACTTATTTATAAACACGTTGTTGCAAGTAAGACACAGTAATTAAAGAAGAGTAAAGAAATTACTTGCTACCACGGATTTAGATGGGAATACGTTATGAAAATAAATCATTGATTCCTTCTATCAAACTGATAAGGTGCATGAAGTATTTTCCTTAATATAATAAGGAACATATATTACAGTGAATGAAGAATAATGGTTTACAACGGTAAATGGTTTAAGAGGGGAATGATAATAACCTATTATAAATAAATAACATGTTGTATAATAGGTAGACTTGTCCTAGGGACAAGTGAGTATTATAGCTTAGGTTATAATAAACTAGTAAGGGAATGGGATAACCGGTGAATTGAGTTAAGGGATATTTAATTATAAATTAAGTAATCAGTAAAGAAAAAACTTGAAACTAGCTAAGAAAAGGGGGAAATATACTGTACCTAATTACGAATTAAGTAATATGTAAGCTTGGGAGTCTAAAACCCATTGATAAGAACGTTCAGGCTTATACTAGGGATAAGAGAAAATTATAACTTAGGTTATAATAAACGGGTAGAGAAACTTATTAATGGGCCTTAGTTAATAGAACTAAGTTAATAAGTAAACAACGATAAGTTGTATTGATAATGTAAAATGGAAATATGATTAAATGAGAAAGAATAAGGAAAACTTATGAAATGAAAAGTTATATTTAATCGTAAATGGTAAGTGACATGTTAATTAGAAAACATGTGAATTGGATATACTTAATTAAATATTAAGTAAAACATGTTATTGTAATGATGAATCAACAAGAAGATAAAAAGGGGTTGTGGATTAAAGACCTTGGGCCACAATCTAGAGAATAACATGTTGTGGGCTTATTAATAAACTTAAATGGATTAAGTGGTTTGACTGATATTAATAAGCAGGAGATCTTGGTAATTTGAATAAGAATTCAATATAAATTGGAATAACCAAGTTAACTGGAAACCTGATGAGGTGACACAAGCGCGTAAAAGAATGTTTAGACAGAGGGTCTAACAATATGCTAAATAAGGCGTTTTGACCAGTCCTTACGGTTGAGGGTGAATAACCCAACGGCGTAGAACATCGAGGTGTTATAAGGCACGAGGGGAGCACACATTCATCTGATTGTTCTGACGGATCCGAAGGACTGGAAGGGGAAGCACGTGACTTCCTGAGGTACGTAAGGTACTCCTGGTAGTCCTCTGTGCGGTGACAGATGTCTTAGGCTGTGCTCGCAAAGGTTGGGTTTGCGCGTAACTACTAGGTGAGTAGGCCTTGACTGTAGATGTAGCTATGCAGTCAGAATGCTATGACGTGGTGACACCAGGGTGGTTCGGCGGTTGCCTTATGAGGAGGCAGAGGGTCACGACCAAAAAGGATAGTAGACCGTCGGACACCCGTCATCGGCAGCCAGTGGGATGCAGAAAGACTCGAGCTAAACCCAAGATACCATTTCACCCTTCACTATCGAGGTAAGGGGTTGAAGGAAGACGCCACATGGATGTTTAGATTGTTTGCGCAAGGGCAGTCGCTTAGCTTTGGTAGTCTTTACTAGTTGAGGGAGGGGCCGAGGTGGGGCCATAGCCACCACGAAAACAGACCCTATGTGTATATGTATATAGAGGTTGTTTAAAGATGGTCCTGTACAGATATGGAAAAGCTCCCGATTGAGTTCCGTGCTTCTTGTATCGCCCTGCCACGGAACTCGGTGGATAATAGAGGACGTGCGATTGAGGCATCAAGCTACAATGGAAGATACGTATGGTAGATAGTCTAGATACATGCATGTCGGCTCTGGGTGGTGTATCGTAGACTTGAGGGAATTACTCTGGTATGGAGTCTGATTCGAACAAAGGTGGCAGTTGGTACGTTTACATATCATAGTAATGATAGATATATGCGGAACGTAATACTGTTATCCGTACGTCACTATGACGTAGGATGAGGGACTGCGTATATTCCGATGGTGTTACATTGGAGACCATGCGAGTGGGGTACCATGGGATGTACCTCAATATTGGGGGTAGCTACATATATATGGTATTAGGTTAATCCACTGGGAAATAATTGGGTGCGACGTATATGTAAGCCTTGAGTGTTGTTAACCCAAATAACCTAACAAATAAGAAAATATGATTGAACAGTATACGTAGGAATATCCAAAGCGTATAAGTTTAAATCCAGTCACCAGAATTTGTGTTCTGACCCCCTCCTCGTAACAAACTCGCAAGTTAGATTTGTGGCAGAAACATGATAGCTTTTAGGCAGTATTAATAATATGGTAAGGTTATGTTTTGATTATACTATATTTTATCCATTCCGCTGTGAGATATTTTCTGAGCTCTGACATGTATTATGCTACTGTCTTTTCAGTACGATACTAGAGCAAACCAATCTGAGTTTCTATGGATTGGAATTTTGAAGAAAAAAAACCGGTCTGTCGGAATTCGGTTATCACATCTTGTATTAGAGCTTGGTTTAGGATTCCTATATAAATAGTGAGTGAACATATTTGTATTTTTAAAAACATAAATATATTATATATATACCTAGATCCATAGAGGAACACACTAAATAGAAAGAGTATAACGTGGTAAGAAATGGGATGTTTGTTTTGTACCCTAAAGGGATGAATATCAGACGCTTAGGTGATTTGGGTGGAAAGTGTGTTACAATGTATTTTTATGGAAGGAAAGTGAATCCTATATGATTAGTATTTCGGGTTGGTGGGTTTGGCAGTAAAACCTTATAGATTGGAAATGGTTAAAAAGAAAAAAAATGGATTAGGAATATATATATATAGTTGGGAGAAGTGACCTTGGGGAGTGTCTAGGAAAGCCTAGAAAATTGGAAACCTGCTTTGAGTCTAACCCCATTGTTAACTTTTTGAGATTATAAAAGTTTTGCGAAAATGGTTTATTGTGTTTTCAAGTTTTAATCTCAAAAGTTATAGTTTTAAATATGTAAAGTATACATATTAGGTCTTGAAGTAAAATGGGGTATATTTTGCAAATAGTGATTTCTTGCGAAAATTTTGTCTACTGTAAAATTCTCTCAATCAATATGTGCATAATATAGAGCATGTATAGCTCGCTAGTTTTCTTGTTATATTTCATACAAGAATCTTTAATAAAAAAAGATTTTAAATCTCTATTCTTATGACAACCCTTTTTGATAAATTATTTTAAGATAATTTTGTTGGGTGGACAAAATAAGTGCAGGAATTAAGAATAGAGTGGATGTTTGCACCTTGCAGTAAGAGACTAAACCGACTTTATAGGTAATAACAAGTCATAAACCCGATGGAGAAAACAGTTCTCTGTATCTACTCCAGTTTTGTGATTTGAAAAAAAAATGATGATTTTACATTTTTAAGATGACATGTTTTTATGATTTGGCAAAAGAAAGTTTTCATGAGGAAAATAAAGTTTTGAAACTTATATTTTTTGGAAGAAAAAGGGCCAAACCATGTTTTAAAAAGTATGTAGTAGGTAAGGGTTAGTGCCTAGGAAAGGCGGGAAAAGTTTTTAGGCTATAAAGTAAGTAGCGATAATTATTTTGGAATAATAGTGAGTTCCCGTAGAATTCGTAAGCATTGGAAATCCTAGGATGTTGCTTGAAATAATTGTTGGAACACGGCTAGGACTAGTAGTGACTACTAGATAGAAAACGGTTAGTAAGTGTTTAGATCCCGTTGCTAATTTTCATGTTAGGGGTAAAATCCGTTATCGCATTTCTGTTGGGATTGTTCCGTTATTTTGTTGGATAGTTAGGGTAACACCTAAACCTATCGTAGATCCCATAGTTTGGACTTTTTTTGTCTTAGGGGAGGACATAGTCCCAAGATTCTTGGCCCTTAGTAGTAGCTGTGTAGGGTGTTTGTTTTCCTGTTTTAGTTGGAAGACCAGAGGCTTATTTAAATTTAAACTAAGATCAGATAATTAAATAAGCTAAGAAAAGAGAAAAGGTACAACTGAAAAGGAAACCAAAAATTCAATAAAGCAAAAAAATGGAAAATTATGAGAAAAGATGGATAAGAATAAAAATTTCCAAGATAAGATAATCAGTAACAAAGAAAATTTTCTTATGTGGACTGTGCTTGGATAGGAAAATAGGGAATCTTTATAAATAGTCACATAAAAATCCAAGTATGGTTAGAAAAAGGTTGGAAAAAGAAAAGCGGGAGATGCGGAGTCTTCCGTTTTCCACCTTTTTGTAACATAAGAAATAGAATGTAGAAAGTTAAATTTTCTTGAAATTAGAAAAAGAAAGTTGGTTGGTAGGATTATGGATGCAACAATTGGATGAACTATCCTCTTACTCAGTAAGAGTGTGGGAAAATTTGGATGAAAAAGCATTTTGATTTTCAAAATATTGCATTCATGTAGAGCTGCCAGTATATTTAGGATGTAAGCATCATATTTTAAAAGGATTTTTTAAAAGCCTGCATACACATAGGAGGTACCAATTAGACATGCATGCATTATTATGTTGTACTTCACTTTGCACAAGTGCACAATGCTTACAAAAATTGGATGCACACATGCTGGATGTATTTTATGCGAGGGGTTAATTTATTTTACCCTTATCAAATTTTGGGGACGAAATTTCCTAAGGGTGGGAGAATGTAACACCCCGTATTTTTAGTGTAAGATAATAAAATAAGAATAACTTAATTAAATATTCAGAATTTAGTAAAAGGGACTGTGCCATTGCGTCTGTCTCTAAATTCTAGTCAAAATCGACACCTGGTTTGTGTAAATTGGACACCGTATGAAGAAGTTACTAAGGTTAGAAGTTTGTATATGCGCAAGAAGAATATATATATATATATATATATATATATATATATATATATATATATATTAGGTTCAGAAATTCAAAAATGGGTCCAGAAATTCGAAAATCGGTTCAAAATTCAAAATTTCAGAAGGCGATAGATTTCCCACCCAGGTGGGTCGACCCCATCAAGGGTGGGTCGACACCAGGGTCGACCCCCTCAAGGGTAGGTCGACACTAGGGTCGACCCACTTAAAGGTGGGTCTACCCACCTGCGCCAGATTTTGGCAGATTAGGGTTTTGTGATATTTTGACAATTCGGATGGCTTTTGAGCAAATCTGAGGGTCCTGGTTGCTCATACACCTATAAATAAGAACCTAGACCTAATCTTAAGCCTCAAAATTTGACAGCTATGCCATAACGCTGCCATTACTCTCTCTCCCCCCTTCTCAATTCTATTCTGAAAATTAAAATGTTAGCCTAGGAGAATTATGAATTCGGATCTGGAAGAGGGAATCAACGTTAATAAAAAGATTATTGAATCATAGAAGAAAGGTAAACTTCTAAGAACTAATCTATTTAAATTCTTTCTCTTTCCCTTATCTTTTCATGAAATAACAAATCCATGGTCATTAGGTTGAGAATCAATTTAAAAGGAAAAGGGGAAACCATGGATGATAGAACAGATTGGATCCAAGATTTGGGGAAAGCATGAAAGGTGAGTGGTATAAAATATACTTTTTGAATAATAGTACCTCTATTGTTTGGCATTCCCCATAATGAACATATTGGAAGGTTTAATTTGATGAAAGTCATTACTATGCTAAAATGGATAATATGTTCAATTAGTTAATATGTTGAGATGAACATTTACTTGAATGCTCAAGAAAAATGAATACCGTTGTACAGATCCATTTTATGAACCTATGAATTGGGTAAATGATGCACTATTAGAGAACTTCATGTTATTTTAAATAAAGTTAATTACATGTAGAAAGATACGTGACATATATTGGGATTTGGGGCATAATTTGAAATGGGATTTTGGAACATAACATATATTATGTTTTGAGACTTTAATTTGGAGGCGCAATCTGATATGAACATAAATGGTTGAAAATTCATACATAAGATTAGTTGAAATGTTGGAAATATTTATATGTTATAGACTTGTTAAAAATATTAGCAGTAACTACCACTGTTTATATCACATATTGATTTGTTCCATTTATATAACAGAGCCCTTACCCGTGTGAATTAGAATGATTGTATAATTATATACATAGAATTGAATAAATGAAGATGAATATGCCTAGGATTACAATTAGAAATTGTAACAACACTTATGGCACGAGGTTAGGTTGCATTAGTGGCGGAAGTCTACCTAGACCCGACTGGCATATCTAGCAGCCACTGATGTTGAACCTAATGTGACAGGCCTAGGTGAAAAATAAAAAACATGTAATGGTGCTAAGACACGAGGTTAAGTCAACTTGTGGTAGAAGTTTGCCCGGACCTGACAAATCCAACATCCACAAGTGTAGGCTTAATGTGAGAGGTCTAGTGCTTATATATATGTGTATATAACAAGATATGAATACACGACAATGGTGGTAATTAAATTTCAAACTCAGAAAATAAGAAAGGAAGGGATGAAATGAACGGAGTTAGTATGATAAGAAGGAAAAGTGATGTATTTCCCTAAATGACTTATTTCTGAAAACGTTGTTGCAAGTAAGACACAGTAAATAAAGAAAAGTAAAGAAATTACTTGCTACCAAAGATTTAGATGGGAATATGTTATGAAAATAAATCATTGATTCCTTCTATCAAACTAATAAGGTGCATGAAGTGTTTTCCTTAATATAATAAGGAACATATATTACAGTGAATGAAGAATAATGGTTTACAATGGTAAATGGTTTAAGAGGGGAATGATAATAACCTATTATAAATAAATAACATGTTGTATAATTGGTAGACTTGTCTTAGGGACAAGTGAATATTATAACTTAGGTTATATTAAACTAGTAAGGGAGTGGGATAACTGGTGAATTGAGTTAAGGGACACTTAATTATAAATTAAGTAATCAGTAAAGGGGAAAACTTGAAACCAGTTAAGAAATGGGGGAAATATATTGTACCTAATTATAAATAAATAATCTTTAAGCTTAGGAGTCTGAAACCCGTTGATAAGAATGTTCAGGCTTGTCTTTGGGACAAGAGGAAATTATAACATAGGTTATAATAAACGGGTAGAGAAACTTATTAATGGGCCGTAGTTAATAGAACTAAGTTAATAAGTAAACAATGATAAGTTGTATTGACAATGTAAAATGGTATTATGATTAAATGAGAAAGAATGAGGAAAACTTATGAAATGAAATAAGTTATATTTAATCATAAATGTTAAGTGACATGTTAATTAGAAAACATGTGAATTGGATATACTTAATTACATATTAAGTAAAACATGTTATTGTAATGATGAAATCAACAAGAAGAGAAAAAGGGGTTGTGGATTACAGACCTTGGGCCACAATCTAGAGAATAACATGTTGTGGGCTTATTAATAAACTTAAATGGATTAAGTTGTATGACTGAGATTAATAAGCAAGAGAACTTAGTAATTTGAATAAGAATTTAATATAAATTGGAATAACCAAGTTAACTGGAAACCTAATGAGGTGAGACAAGAACGTAAAAGAATGTTAAGACATAGCATCTAACAATATGCTAAAGTAAGGCACTTAGACTAGTCTGTATGGTTGAGGATGAATAAGCCAACGGGGTAGATCATCGAGGTGTTATAAGGCATGAGGGGAGCGCACATTCATCTGATTGTTCTAATGGCTCCAAAGGACTGGAAGGGGAAGCACGTGGCTTGCTGAGGTACGTAAGGTGCTCCTAATAGTACTTTGTACGGTGACAGATGTCTTAGATTGTGCTTGCAGAGGTTGGGTCTGCATGTAACTACTAGGTGGATGGGCTTGACTGCAGATGTAGGTATGCAGTAAGAATGTTGTGACGTGGTGACACCAGGATGGTTCAGCGGTTGCCTCACGAGGAGGCAGAGGGTCACGACCAACAAGGATAGTAGGCCATCGGACACCCATCATTGGCAGCCAGTGGGGTGTGGAAAGACTCGAGCTAAACCGAAGATATCATTTCACCCTTCACTATCGGGGTAGGGGGTTAAGGGGAGACGCCACATGGATGTTTAGATTGTTTGCATAAGGGCAGTCGCTTAGCTCTAGTAGTCTTTACTAGTTGAGGGAGGGGTCGAGGTGGGGCTATAGCCATCACAAAAACAAACCCTATGTATATCTGTATATAGAGGATCTTTAAAGACGGGCCTCTACAGATATGGAAAAGTTCCCGACCAAGTTCCGTGCTTCTTGTATCGCCCTGCCACGGAACTCGGTACACATTAGAGGACGCGCAGTTGAGGCAATGAGCTACAATAGAAGATACGTATGGTGGACAGTTTAGATACATGCATGTCGGCTCTGGGTGGTGTCTCATAGACTTGAGGGCATTACTCTATTATGGAGTCTGATTCGAACAAAGGTGGCAGTCAGTACGTTTACGTTGCATAGTAATGATAGATATATGCAGAACGTAATACTGTTTTCCGTACGTCACTACGACATAGGATGAGGGACTGCGTATATTCCGATAGTATTACGTTGGAGACCGTGCGAGTGGGGTACCATGGGGTGTACCTCAATATTGGGGGTAGCTACATATATATGGTATTAGGTTAATCCACTGGGAAGTAAATGGGTGCGACGTATGTGTAAGCCTTGAGTGCTACTAACCTAAATAACCTAACAAATAAGAAAATATGATTGAACGGTATATGTAGGATTATCCAAAGTGTATAAGTTTAAATCTCATCACCAGAACTTGTGTTCTAACCCCCTCCTCATAACATACTCGCAGGTTAGATTTGTGGCAGAGACATGATAGCTTCAGATACTAGTTAGGCAGTATTAGTAATACGGTAAGGCTATGTTTTGATTATACTATATTTTATCCATTCCACTGTTAGATATTTTCTGAGTTCTGACATGTTTTATGCCTCTGTCTTTTCTGCAGGATACCAGAGCAAATCAATCTGAGTCTCAATAGATTGGAATTTAAAAAAAAAATCCGGTTTGTCGGAATTCGGGTTGTCACACATACGGACTCCGTTCACGAAGGTCCAAATATGAACGTTAACTAGAATTCCATCACAAAAGAAAAGGTTCAAGCTTTGTAGTCAAATTCCATTGTTTGGAAAAAATCCATTTTTAGAGCCTCATTAAATAATTAAATTATCTATCACCAAAATTCCGGGGTATTACAAAGAGGAAGAGAATTGGAACTCAACCTAAAGGAACTAGACATGAGAGAAGTCAAGTGGCTTCCTTGGATCGAGACCCTTCTATATACCTTATCAGAGAAGATACGAATGATGTGGTAAATCAACATCAATTTAGGATAGTTGGGAAAAATGGTATGCTGAAGATGCAAGATGAGATGATTGAAAAATTTATTTAATAGATTTAACAAGCAACGCAAGCTGGAAATCAAAACCAAGGCGCTTGAGTTGGACTTAACAGGTAGGAAATAATGACGCACAACACTGGGGGAGACATTGGTCAATCGATCTGGACTGGTACAAACTTGAATTCTATGATAGGAACCGATCCAACTCACACAAGAGCACAAACCCGAGACCTTTGGAGATGACCGGTGGCACTGACAGAGGTCAGGATTTCAAATCTGAAGTAGGAAACAACGGGTTCAGGGTTAGATTGGAATGACCTGGAAAAGCCTCCATTTAGGATTTTATGTCGGTACCAAACTAAACCCTTGGGTTGGTACTGATCCAGATGCAACCACTAGAGTAAGGTATCTCAACTTGCAGAATCTTAATACTCATGCTGCACTAGGTTGTCGCGATGATCGGAAGATGCTATTAGACAATGATGGCCTGTTAGCGGACATCATTTGACAAGCTATGAGAGGTGGTTTAGCAAATTAGGATATAGAAAACGTGGAAAAGGTCCTTTCACCACAAATATGAAGAGTGGGAGGAATCTACGAACTTAAAACTTCTAGTGCTAGAAGCATAAAATAGAAGAATAGACCCAATCGTTCATTTGACCAGATACGTAGGTCGTATGGTAGTGCTCTAAGCATCCCAGGAAGTCATAACAAAGTGTTTTTCACTCTTTTTGTTGGATATCGTAGTTTTATGGTTCGAGCAATTGGAAAATGGATCTATCGAGGCTTGAGTAGAGGTAATAGATCAATTCATGAAGCATTTAGGTTCACACAACGCGAAGCCAGATGTAATGACCATTACAACAATTAAGAAAATGACATTCTTGACTCTATGGGCATTCTTATCTAGATTTAATATAGCGGTGGCATCGGCGAGTTGACTGGATTGTCGAATGTCTTAATGGCAGTAGGGCCTAGTTGGTTTGGAAAATTTTGAATTCAAAGCATCATTAGAGCATGATCCACCAAGGGATCTCAGAGATTTCCATTATGAGGCAGATAGGTTATGCAAGAGTGGAACGAGAAGCATTAGAGATTAATGATGATAAGGATTAAGAACTGTATGGGAAATGATCTAGAAAAGGCAAAAGAAAGTGAAAGGCCAAGATGAACATAGTTGATCAAATTAAATGATAAGATGATGAAGTACAATTCTTTTGTTGATATAAGCACAAGGTCGCCTTCAAATCAAAAGGCCGACAAGGGGGGATCCCATGGAGAGAAAATGGCTTCAAGAAATCAATTTATATTTCACGAAATCGATAGGCATGATATAAACAATTATAAACACTTGAAATATGTAATCGTGGAGCAATATAGGAACATAAAATTGGCACAATACTTTTGGAATAGAGCAGCAGTAACAAAACAAGTGCAACCGTCGATTTCCCATGATTAGAGCAAGCTTGGTTCGCGAGGGTGAATAATCATCAATTGATAAGTCAGAATTGGATAATATATAGCTAAGTTGTTTACATTTGTATGGGGATCAGAGAGATCCTTAAGCATGCTTTGAGAAGACGAAAACCCATCAACATTTGTATTTTCCCTTTTAATGTGAAAATAAACTTGTATAAAGATGGCTAAGCCATTTACACTTGTATGGAAATCGATGAGATCCCTTGGAAAGCTTTAAGATGGTCATAAACTATTATCTTTTTTTCGATGTAGTAAAACTTCATTTTAATACTTTAATAAAAATTCTTGGAAAATATGGACTATGCTCGCTAAGTATTAAATTGTCAACTTGATTTTTAATAAGTTATTGATTGTTATGTATGGCTTAGGCATGAGAAGGGATTTTCCATCCCAAAAATTGGCCATTTATCTAAGATGGCCATGTGTGGCTTATGCATGACAATTTGTAGGTCATCTTGTCAAGTAGTTGTTAAGGCCACATACTTAGGATTGTCAAGTATGGCTTATGCTTGACAAGGGTCAGGCCATTTTAGATATAGGCTCGTTCAATCATCATCATTGAGTAAGGTTTATGCTCGAGAAGAACTTGGTTAAGATAAGATCGTCTAGTATGACTTATGTTTGGGAATAGTCGAGCCATTCTGGGTACGGGATCGCTCGATCAGGATTGTCGAGTATGGTTTATGTTTTACAAAAGTCTAAAGAGGATATGAATTGTCGATTACGGTTCATGCCTGGAAGAGCTTGACCAGGCTATAGGATGTCGAGTTGGTTTGTGCTTGGAAAGAACTAGGAAAGATTGGTCTGTCGAGCATGGGTTGCACATGTTGAAAACACAGTTTCAGTATTTTGATGATAACAACATTACGACAATGCTACTAATTTTGTTCATTAAGTTATTTTAGGCCAACTATGGTTGAAATGAAAATTGATGCGAATTACATTAAAAGAAAAGAAAGGAAAAGAAAATAAAGAGAGAAGAAAAGAGAATAAGCTTGTATATAGAATGCATAGAAGCATGGAGAGATGGAAGTTGCAAGCACTATTCAAAAATATGACAAAGATGCGACTTGAACTTGAACCACTCGCATGGGAGAGACATGCCTCAGCCAACTGGACTACACAAGAACTTGAAATACAAATCAGATGTTTATACGTTTGAAATAAATGACAGGCGTCTGAACCCAAGCTCTGGAATTTTTATTGTACCAGGTTAGACTCTGGCCTGGTTCAACAGATGTCTGATTTTGCGAAACCCAGAAATATAACATTTCCAGGACTCAAACCCAACACCTATTGCAACCATGGGATATGTCCTTATTAGATGAGCTATGCAACCATTTGGAAACAAACTTAATGACCTCTTTACATCAACATCAGCAAACGAATGGCCATACACTAATTTATGCATTTATTCACCAATTGTCAACTTCCAATGGATGCATCTTTTCAAAGGGAAATTTCTGCATGATCACTTATGTATAATGACATATAATCATGACTATATAATCCTTCTAACATCTCATAAATAATTACAACAATTCTCTTCTCTAAATCATTCTAGTATTGCTTCTAAAATTTCAAATTATACGTTCATTTAAAAAGTTTTATATCTATCTTTTTATACATCAAGTACTTCAAATAAAATACTACTTCAAGAAGATTAGAGAAGAAATTGTATTGTTCAGTCAAAATTATTATTGTCAAGAACGCACAATTGTCAAAGAAAGTTCTAGTCTTGTAAGCTTATTTCTTTGGGAAAAGTGAGGGTTGGTTTGGTAGTAGAAAGGCCGAAGGGGAGCTTTAGGACTGGAAGTAAGACAGAAGGTTTGAATCAGTATAAAAACTCTGGTGTTATTTATATTTTCCGCTTCTATTATATCTATATTGTTGTTATTGTGATTATTACACTTTAGTTTTGCTGGCCATCATTGATCTTATACATAGCAAATATTCATTTGATGCGTAATAATTGGTATCATAGTCTGGTTTTCTATTGATCGTAACAACATCTTAGAACAATAGCCAGAAGGAGAACATCCACTCAAAATTCAAATATTGAGAAAGAGGGAAATTTGAAAAGAAAGAAACAAGATATGGAATCTTAGTACAAGTGCAACATGGGTACACTCAGATCTGATCGGTTGATTCTATTTACAATGATATTTTAACATCACATAACGACTTACTTAATGATTTCAAATTATTACAAAAGATCAATCATGCTACTTTAAAGGAATTTAAAAAACTGTGAACTAGAATATGATAAATGAAAGTAGGAAGATGATTTTTTAGTAAAACAAATACAGATTTTTGAAACTTAGAACTTGTTTTGAAAAATAGTTTCCTTATAAAAGAAAATGAATCTTTGCAAAGTAAAATTATATCTTTAGAAAATTCTTTAAATAATTCTAATTCTAATCTCTTGTCTTTTGAAAAAGAGAATAGCTCTTTAAATGATAGAAATTTAGATTTAATTAAAGAATGTAAGCTTTTAAAAGAAAATAATGTTATTATGCAAAATGAAATTTGTAGCTCGAAATAGTATTTTGACAAATTAATTAAAAAAATGTTACAAAATTCAATACAGAAAACAATGACTTACTTTCCTTGCAAAATGTTAAAGTTTACAGTAGTAAAAGTGATTTAGGGTATAATTTCAATAAACATAAAAATAATACTACATATGCATACATGTATACATATTTCAAAACTAGTACTAAAAATAGAGATAGCCCCAAATCCACTTTAAATCAAAATGTTAGTGTACTTAGAAATGGAAAACATTTCTTAAATTCTAATTATTGACAAAAATTACGAATTGTATAAGTATTTGGGTTCCTACTAGATGGAAAAATAGAGAAAAATATATTGATGATTATTTTTGATAATATGGTTAATAATAAAAACAATATTTATAAAGGTTCAACCACATGAAAATGGGTATGGTGTCCTAAAATTTAGGGAATTATAAGAACCTTGGGTATTGTATGCTTTCAATATTATTTTTTTAGATACCCTAGCTTGTAAGTATGTTGTTTGCTTGACTTATGTTTATAAACGGTTAATAGTACCATAAATCCTTACCTATGAAAACTTATATAAGATATGTTCTCCCTTTTATAATATTTATAAGTTTAACACATATATCATATATATGTTGGTCAAGCACATGTCATTTGTAATAAATAAAGATATCTATTTCTTTTTTATAATGACAAAGGGGGAGGTCATATAATATTATATATTTAAAGTTTTATAGTTGTCATCATCAAAAAGGGGGAGAATGTTGAAAACTAGGTTTTAGTATGTTGATGGTAACAAGTGTATGAAAATGCTACTAATATGTTTATTAAGTTATTTCAGGTCAACTACGGTTGAAAAGAAAATTGACGTGAATTAGTTAAAAAGAAAAGAAGGGAAAAGACAATAAAAGGAGAAGAAAAGAGAATAAGTAGGTATATAGAATGCATACGATCATGGAGAGGTGGAAGTAGCAAGCACTATTCAAAAATATGACAAAGATGGGACTTGAACTTACACCACTCACATGGAAGAGACATGCCTAAACCAATTGGACTACATAAGCACTTAAAATACAAGTTAGACATCTGGTTACATAAGCCAGACATCTGACCTGGGAATCTAGAAAAAATTTCAACACTCATTTTGGACATCAAAAAGAAATGACGACGTTTGGACCCAGGCTCTGTAATTTTTACTGCACTAGGTCAAACGTTTGACCTGCTTCAGTAGAAGTCTGATTCTACGAAATTCAAAATATAACGTTGCCAAGACTCGAACCCATCACCTATTGAATCCAAGGCACATGTCCTTACCAGATGATCTATGAAACCATTTGGAGACAAACCTAATGTCCTTTTTACATCTACATCAGCAAACAAATGGTCATACACCAATTTATGCATCCATTCACCAATTTTCAACGTCCAACGGATGCATCTTTTCAAAGGGAAATTTTTGAAGGATTGCTTCTGTTTAATGGTATCAAATCACAGCTATATAATCCTTCCAACATCTAACAAATAATCACAACAATTCTCTTCTCTAAATCATTCTAGTATTGCTTTCAAACGCTCAAAATTCTATATTCATTCAAAAATCATTCTATCTATCTCTTCTATACATCAAGCACTTCAAATAAAATACTACTTCAAGAAGATTAAAGGGGAAGTTGTATTGTTCAGTCAAAAGCAGTGTTGTCAAGAACATTCAATTGTCAAAGAAAGTTCTTTTCTTGTAAGCCTATTCCTCCAGGAAAAGCGAGCATTGTTTTGATAGTAGAAAGGTTGAAGGGGAGCTTCGGGACTAGACGTAGGACGGAAGGTTCGAACCAGTATAGAAACTCTGGTATTATATATATTTTCCAATGCTATTATATTTATGTTGTTGCTGCTGTGATTATTACACTTCAATTCTACTTTGGCCACCATCGATCCTATACGTTGCGACTATTCATTCGATGCCTCCTCGACTTAACAACACTCGGCGAGAGTTCGTAGAGGCTAAAGATTCACTCGAAGAGGCTATAGACCCAGATATCAGCCCAAAAAAGGTATACACTTGGATTTGATTATGTAACTACGTACTAACAGTCTGGAGAGATTGTTAACTTGAACTTAGCAAAATAATCCATCATGTATTTGGATTTACACTTAAGCTAACAGATTTGGTAAGAAATCCAATGAAATTATGGACTTGGTTTGGATTTGGTTGTCGGCTTGGAACATGTGCAGGACTTATGGGTGGTAAAAAGTGATTGCGGTGGCTTAGCTTCACATCTCTGTTAGGATTGACTAATTGGAATACTTACGGATTATGGACTTTAGAACTGTGGCAATACAAAACAAGTCTTTCGCAGGCGATTACAGGAACATTACACATAGTATTTAGACATATGAGTTGCTTAATCATCATAGTGGATAGTCGAACAATGATCAAATAGCTTAGGACTCAGGCACAAATGGTAAAATGTAGCAATGGATTATTCGATTTACCAACCAGAATACTGGAATTAGCTAAGTGTGGAGATACACCAGGATGAATCAGATCGGAAAAGGTCTGAAGAACTTAAACTTAAAAACTCAAGAATCTGAATCAGCATAACTCAGGTCGGTACAATTTAGATCGATCGATATGAACTCAAAACTGCACTTCAACTCTAGATTGGTGCTAGGAAGAATGACAAGAAGCTCAATTAAGCTTCAAATCAGCGAATGCAATTCAGGAACCAAGTATTCAATGGACACTGCATCGAGGGATAGTCTAGGAAAATGAAAGAGAAGACGAATCCAATTTTAGATGGAAGGAGGCACATAAATAGGATCGCTCAACTTTTGGTTGAGCTGATCTAAATAGTTACCAATTTGAATTACTCCGCATCGGTACAGATTTGAGATATGGCTAGTACTTTATGGACTCGATCGCCTTGGCCTCCCCTACTTCTTTAGATTCAGATTAAACTACAACTATAAATAATCAATTATGACACTTGAAAAAGGATCTACTCCTCGAAGAAAACACATGGAAGCTCTTCCATTTTCCGGACAAATTTCATCTTCTACTCTCTGAATTTTAAATCAAAACAACTATACTTTGTAACACCTCCTATTTTTAACAACACTAAAAGAGAATAAATTGACTAATAATTAAATTTATATTCGGAATTAAGTTAAACGGACTGCGCATTTTTGTCCGTCCCGAAATTCTGGTTAAGATAGACATTTGGTCTGCGTAAAACTGACACTGTATGAAGAAGTTATGAGGATTTTAAGTTTGTATATGTGGAGATTTATATATATACATATGAGTCAGATATGAATCAGAACCATATCCACAAAGGGTTCAAAAATCAAAATCTCGTAAGGTGGCAAATTTCCCTCTCTAAAGGGTCGATCCCCCTTAAGGGGTGTCGACACCAAGGTCGCCCCCCCTACAAGGGTGTCGACTCCCTTAGCGCTGACGTGGCAGTCGGTTTCAAAGGTGCTGGCAGCTATAAATATGTGTCTATTTCTCCTGTTTTCTTCACTGGAAATCATGGAGGCCAAATGCTGTCGGTTTCTAAACTAAGACGGATCCTATCTTCTACAACAATCAACTTAAGCAAATCAGTTGGAGATTCAAGATCCATTCTTTTTCTATTTTCTAATCCAAACTCTATGAGTTCCCAGTTGCTTTTAGATTTGAATATTTAAAAGTAAACGTGATATGACAATAGTTTGGATTTATTCATGTGCTTATATTATACTGGATCCATTGTAAATTGTGAACATATGACATTTTATGATGTGGATCTTGACGTTATTTGTGTTAGATCTATTTTTAACTATTGGATCTAAATCTCTATATTGTTGGATCTATTGTAACTTCTATGGTATACTATGATGTGGATCTTGACCTTATTCGTGTTAGATCTATTTTTAACTATTGGATCTGAATTGTGTGGACATCTAAATTATTAATCAATCTAGTTTATCACCTTATGCCTATCATATTAGATCTAAACCAGTTGGACATCTAAATTGTTAATTTAGATCTTATTATGCTTATTATGACATTATAGTTATGTTAAAATTAGTTATTTGCCAGAAGTTCATCAGATTTATGCTCATATGTCCACCTTATCACCGTGCTATTTTATGTTTATGCAAGAACAATCACTATTATCATTTTTCCCATCACCTTTCCCTTTTATTGTTTATGGCTAGGCTACTTTTTGGCCTAGATGCCGCCAAACATATTCAAAATGAGGAAAAAGGAGCATATTGACCTATAAAGACATAGATAAGACTTGGATAAGAGTGAAATGTCCAATAATTACAATTAGAAATTGTAATTGCACTTATGATACGAGGTTAGGTTGCAATAGTGGTGGAAGTCTGCCCGACCCGACCGGCATATCCAGCAACCACTAATGTTGAACCTAATGTGAGAGGTCTAAGTGCGCAAATACGAGACGGGCTATGACACAAGGTTAGGCCCAACTTGTGGAAGAAGTCTGCCTGAACCCGACCAGCATATCCAGCATCCACAAGTTGTAGGCTTAATGTAGGAGGTCTAGCCCATTATAAACCATAAATGGACATCGTAATAAATTGGACTACTTAACCTAATCTAATCCATAAGGGATTGTATGAATATGAACCAAAGTTAGGGTTAAGTAAAATTGATTGGACAGTGGATGGGTTAAGCAAATCTCGAGGGGTTGGTTAATATTTACATATAGGCCCACAAACTTAACCCGATAAGGTTATGTAATTAAAGACACCTAGTGGTATACATAACCGATGGAAATTATAAAGATATGTAATTAAAGATACCTAGTAGTATACATAATCAAATGGAAAACCTAGTGGGGGATACAAGACAATGGGGATAGCTTGTATCTTATTGTATGGGACCCGTTTCATCCAGTAACCTGGAGTACGTATCAAAACATGTACTCTGTACTAGGTCGGAGAAGGGGCACGCTTACAAGACTGATTGTAAGAGATCCAAACGTGGAGGACGGTGTGGGCGGCGCAAACCGACCGGGCCATGTGCGTGCATGAGCCGGGAATAAGGAGATAAGACGACCATGATACCTGTAGATATGGGGCTGTGCATATCAGCGAGGGGTTGCCACTTTAGGACATGATACATCCTACAGTGGGGCCGGCACAGAGTGTCTACGTGGATTAGAGAACCGATCGATTAGGGTAGTAGTTAGGGTACACTTGGACGTATGCCTAATTCTACCACCTTATAGTGGAAGGGATCATCTCATTCTGGATATACTAACACTAGTGAAGAGTAATCATTTTAGGGAAGCGTATACACCTTATCATGTCTACCTTGTCACACCTGTCTTTTATATAGTAATCTCTCTTATCCACTTTATATGCATGTCATGCTACTTTTATTTATTTAATTGCTAAAAGTAACTAGACTCGCCAGGCTATATGTCTGACCCTTTTTGTTTCTCCTTCTTTCTTCCATCCCCCCTCCCCCAAGGTTCTCAGGGAGGAAACACTCAGGCTTGACTGTGATTTGGCTTACTTTTGCTGGACCTGCTGATATGCATGGCTCAAGCTCCTATCCTTGTTGTTATGGCTAAATTTTGTTTTTGGGGTATTTTATTTCTTTTACATACTTTGATATTTTTGAAGTACAAGACAAAAGCTTTTATGTTGTAATGGGTTTTTGTGTTTCAGACATGTGATGTTTTTTTGACCACGGTATCTTATGATAAATAATTTTTTTATTCCGCTGTTATTATATATATCTGTCTTGTAATATTTCCGTTGTGTTTACTATAACGCTCCATGAAACTTAATGCATTCCCTTTGTTAGTGACATTAACGGACGTGGAGTGTCACACTTGGTGTCAGAGCTGAAGGTTACTGTGACGGCCCGCCACGCACCAGCGACATTTCTAATGAAACGCGCTGTACCGATGTCCAACCAGCACGAGATGGTTGTCAAATGAAAGGAAAAAGGAAGGAATTTAAAACTATGAATCATCAAAGAACCTGTAGTATATCTCATGGCGCATGGAACATAATATAATAATAACATAACTTGATATAAAACAGGCGAGACAGTGCATAAGCTGAAAACTAAACCATCATAGCAGCGGAAACATTCAAAATACAGCTTATGATTTAAACCACCATTATTACAACTTTAAAATAAACTGTCTCTAAAGCAAAATAGGAAGGTACACCACTAATGCCCAAAGTAGTGATCAATAACAACACACAAGGAGAATATATGGGAACAATACGTGTAAGCCTCCTGCTCGTCTCCGGACAGCTATTCGTGCATAACCAGCTAACCTGTCTCTAGTCTACTTGTTTAATAGCACCTAGAGTAATAAGAAGAGACATAAAACTCTGGGCCAGACAAAAAGTCTGGTATGAGCGATAAGCAGCAAAACAAAACAATAACTGGTATACATAACCATACCTGAACTTGAACCTGCATCCAAAGAGTTAGCACAATAGGATGTGCAATACTCTAAGTTGACACTAACACATGGTGTGAAAATAATGGGGAGGGGGTGTGCATGTCATGGTGATAACAAACATCAAACATAGCAATCATCCTCACATCTCTCACTCAGTGCGTAAAGCATACGATATCCACCACATTGATCACCCAATCCTTTGTTACTATCACTCTTCCCCATGGAGTCATGATGGCTCCACTGCACTGATCCATAACCACTAACACTTTGCTATGTCCACTCTGCTTCATGGAGTCATGACAACCCCACTGCACTGGCTCATAGCCCTGCTACGATCACTTTGCCCTCATGGAGTTATGACAACTCCAATGCACTAATTTATAGCCAATATCCGTCTCTCAGTAATGAGTCAAATCTATAGACATCGATAACCCCTTTGCACACGTCCCGCAACAAAGTCCAATTCATGAAGCTAACTCGTTGGTTTCCATTTGGATCCTAAGTTATGACCTCCTATTTGGACTACCTTTGCATCTCGGGTTTGGTCTCCTCCGGATCGGTTCGGAATACAACTCCATTCGATTCGGTTCGATCCTCCTGAAGTAGTACGGTTCGTGATCATCACTGTCAGGTCGGGTTGGCTTCCCCATCTAGGTCAGTTCGTGATTCCTGCTCCAGATCATCGGATCGGTTCGGTGGTGCAACCATGGTTCGTGGTCCACTAAGCGGTTCGTGTCGTGCTCCCTAGAGTGGTTCAAATCGGTTCTCGCTCCTTCCACCGGGTCGGGTCGTGCCACCATGCCAAGTTCGTAGCTCCAATTCAACTCGGTTCGGAGGAGGTGGTTCGGGTCGGGGACTTCTGGTGTGAGCGGTTTGTAATACATAAGGCACGAGCGGGTCGGTTCGTGCTTCCTTCCCCCCGATCTGATCCGATTCCTGCACCATTTCCTGCAACTTTTCCAACGACTGTTTTACACCACACGATGGCGTTTTCGACCATTCTAACTTCGCTAAACAATCATGAATCATACCAAACATTAATAGCAACATGTATGATCAATCATAGCACCAAAACAAAAATTTAACCTGTCAATATGGATCAAACATACCCCAAAAAGCATGTTTTCCCCTTAATCCTCTTAAGCATGATTTAACAATACGATTAGCAAAACATGTCCAAATTAACCAAAACTACTAAAGGAGGCATAGAATGGTATTTTAGAATTTTACAAATTTTTCCGAAATTTTCTGAGCTATAATTTCGCTAATCATCACTAATCTCCCTTAATTAGCCGTAATTAGTGAAAAATAGTGCAAATCACTCACCTTAGCCAAAAATAATACTTTAGATATGAAATTCTACTATTTTAGGGGCGTTTTCCAATGCAACACAGCAGCTCCAACTCTAATTTGGTGTTGATTTGCCTTGATTTGATGTTGATTAGGCTGATATATGCTTAAACGGTGATTTGAGAGTGATTTAGAAGGTGGAGGTCATGGCTAGGGTTAGAGAAATGTTTTAGGCGGCTGAGAAATTGAAATAAAATCGTTTCCTAACAGATTTCAACCTCCCCAGAGCCCTAATCCCGAAATGGGTTATGGGCCTAGCTGCTAATCACCCTAATTAGGTCCGGTTATGCTGTTTTTCACCTTCCAAACCTTATTTCAGCCATATCATCCAAACGATAAGTCCGTTTGGCTAATGTGACCACTCTACGGAAAGATAAACCATTGTTCAAATCTAATGGGAATGATTTCAGGTCAAAACTCCTTACCAACCAAAAGTTATGGGCAAAACAAGATTCGATAGGGGCAAAATGGTCATTTAAAAATCGGCAAAAATCGTGAACATGGGAAATGACCCCAATAGTCGTTCCCCAAAGTTACATGACCATACGACTTCGTATGTAAATGAAATAAATATTCTACGATCTTCCGATGCATAGAATGTGGGTCATTACATTCTCCCCCTTAAGAAATTTCGCCCTCAAAATTCCCTAATTAAAGCATACAATGGGTCCCGCATGCCTAACATCCATTTACAAACAATCAACAATACATTACTAACACATCAAGTCTATCCTAGCATGCGGAATAACTAAATCGCAATTTAAAATCTTACCAGGCAAAGAGTTCTGGATACGACTCCCTTATGCTCTCCTCTATTTCCCAAGTACAGTCATTCTCATTCTCGCACCACTGAACCTTGACCAGTTTCACTGCCTTCCTTCAAAGTCGCTTCGTATCGTACTCAACAATACGAATCGGCCTACGGTTCCCAACCGCCTTGGGTTCTACTTCGATGTCATCCAACTGATCCGGTGAAATAGTCATATCAGGGTCGTGCACGAACTTCCTTAACTGGGAAACATGAAATACGATGTGAACTCCTGCCATCTTGTCAGGCAACTCAATTTTATATGCCAAATTCCCAACTTGCTCGAGAACTGGGAATGGACCAACAAATTTTTGTGCTAACTAGCCTCTCCTACCAAATCGAATCACGCTCTTTAATGGAGAAATCTTGACAAACACCAATTCTCCAATGGAGAATTTCAATTCTCTTCGTCTCTTATCAGCATAACTCTTCTGCCTATCTTGGGCAGCCTTCATTCGTTGTTGGATAATCTTGATCTTATCTGAGTTTTCTCTTATCACATCTGGCCCAAGCACAAATTTGTCACCGGTTTCTAACCAACATGATGGTGAGTTGCATGGTCTTCCGTATAAAGCCTCAAATGGAGACATACCAATACTGGACTGATAACTATTATTATATCGAACTTGACCAGATGCAAACGGTCATCCCATGACCCTCTAAAATCCAATATACAAGCTCGTAAGAGATCTTCTAATACACGATTCACCCTCTCTGTCTGACTGTTGGTTTGAGGATGGTACGCGGTACTTAGATGTAATTCTGATCCTAAAGCCTCTTGTAAGCTCTTCCAAAATCCACTAGTAAACAACGGATCTCGATAACTTGCAATGCATTTGGGTATTCCATGAAATCTCACTACCCACTTCATATACAGTTCCGCTAACTTAGCTGCCGTTCTATTCGACTTGATAAGTATAAACCTTGCACTCTTGGTCAATCGGTCCACAATACCCAAATACTATCATGGCCCGATCTAGTCCTTGGCAACTCATGAATGAAATCCATTGAGACTTGTTCCCATTTCCATTTTGGAATTTCTAATGGTTGTAACAAACCACTAAGCTTCTTTTGCTCGATTTTAACTAGCTGACAATTCATGCATTTGGATATAAACTTCCCAACGTCTCTTTTAATCCCTTCCCAGTAGTAGGTCTGCTTCATGTCTCGATACATCTTGTTACCACTAGGATGTATAGTCAGTTTTGAGTGATGACATTCTCTAAGCACTTCATCTCTCAATCCATTAACATTGGGCACAACTAGTCTCGCATTCTTTCTAAACCATCCATCTCGATCAAGCCCATACTAGTTCATCTCTTCGTCGATTCCCGTTTCTAACTTGGAGATGATTTCTAATAGATTAGGATCGTCCCTATACCTAGAACCAATCCGCTCAATCAAAGTGGGTCTGATCGTCAAACTTGCTAGCATTTCTGGATCCAATTCACACTTTGGTCTGAAATCATACCCAGCGATATACTCTAGTTGCTTCCATTCTAGAAACATGGCCTCTAAACTAGCATGTCTCCTACTCAATGCATTAGCTACCGCATTGCCCTTCCGGGCGTATATGCGATGTCAAAATCATAGGAAGCCAAGAATTCTAATCATCTTTGCTGTCGGAGATTTAGATCCTTCTGAGAGAAGAGATACTTTAATGACTTATGATCAGTAAGCAACTCAAATCCTTCTCCCAAGAGATAATGTCTCCACATATTCAACGCGAATACGGTCGCTGCCAATTCCAAATCATGGGTAAGATATCTTTTCTCATGCGGTTTCAGTTGCCGACTATCGTAAGCTACGACTCTTCCTACTTGCATCAATACAGCACCTAGTCTGGTACCACAGGCATCCGTGTATACTGTCATGTCTTCATTCCCTTTAGGAATGACTAACACTGGTGCACGCGTCAACTTTTCCTTTAGACACTTGAATGCATTTTCACACCTTTCGTCCCAGACAAAGGCTTGATTCTTCTTGGTCAACTGAGTTAACGGTGTCGCTGTCTTGGAGAAGTCTTGGATAAACTTACGATAATATCCAGCTAATCCCAAGAAAATTCTTACATCTGTTGCATTCTTGGGCGTAGACCAATCTTGTACTGTATCCACCTTCGTGGGGTCCACGGCAATACCATTCTCTGAAACAACATGTCCCAAGAATCTCACTTCCCTCCTCCAGAAGTGACACTTAGAAAACTTCCCTTTCAATTGGTGTTTTCTCAACACCTCCATCACTACTCTCAAATGTTCCTTGTGTTCTTCATATGTCCTCGAATAAACAAGTATATCGTCCAGGAACACATGAACAAACTTATTCAATTGATCTCGGAATACTCTATTCATAATATCCACAAAATATGTTGGTGCATTGGTCAACCCAAATGGCATGACCAACCACTCATAGAATCCAGACAGTGTCGGAAATGACGTTTTAGGAATACTCTCAGCTCCTACTTGGAGCTGATGAAATCCTGTCGCGAGGTCCAATTGGGAGAACACTCTTGCTCCCTCCAGTTGATCAAACAAATCATCTATCCGTGGAAGAGGACACTAATTCTTCCTAGTCACTTTATTCAACTCGCGATAGTCCACACATAAACAAAGTGAACCATCTGCCTTTGTGGCAAACACAACTGGTGCTCCCCACTCGGAAAGACTTCTTCGGATAAATCCCTTCTTCAAAAGATCGCTTACTTGCACCTCGAGCTCTTGCTGCTCCTTGGCTCCATACGACGAAGTGGCATTACTATAGCTCTGGCATCTTCCACTGAATCAATATGGAACTCAATATCTCGGTGTGGTGGAAGTCCGGTCACTTCCCCGAAGATATCCAGATACTAGCTAGCAACAGGAACCCCTGATAACTCGTCCTGCGGGATGTCGAGGGATTTTAGAAAACTAGACATCACCTCATCATTAGGTTGGCCACCAAACACTACCCTCCGCCCATTATCTGCACTAATAGTCACAGAAAATCCCTCACAATCTACCACCCTCCCATATCTTTGGAGCCAATAGACTCCCAAAATAATGCCAAACCCAGTAAAGCCCGAAACAAAGCATTCACAAGCAAACATACATCCATGACTTGATAAGACCAAATTTCGACAAATCATACTAAGGCTAGTCGAACCACCAATCGGGTTCGTCACCACTAAAGGTTTGTCAACAATCTCGGGTTCCAATCCCAACCTATCTACCAGGTCACTAGATATGAAGGAACGGGAAGCCCCAGTATCGAACAATACTCGAACAAGAACATCATAAACAGAAAACATACCTTGAATGACAACATTCTTTCCTTTCTCCATCGCAGTTGGGGCATTCGAAGAAGAAGGAACAACATTAATAACATATGCTTTCACAATCTGCTACTCTTTAGGGGGCTGTGGACATTTATCCTTGTGATGTCCCACTTGGCCGCAGTTGAAGCACTTCCTGTCCGCTGGCTTTGCTCGACATTCCTTAGCACAGTGGCCTTTCTTTCCACAACTAAAGCACTCAACATCTTTCTTTTTCTGACCATCCTTGGTATGACTCTGCTTCCTTTTATTCTGAGAATTATTCTTGCCTTCACCACTTGCCTGCAGCTTTGGTCCCTCTACAGATGCAACAACGACTTCAGCCTTGGGCTTAGGATAAAGGCTCTCTGATCTCAATGCTTTCCCAACAATCGATTCAAAATTCTTATCAATATGGTTTATAAGCCTTTCTCCCAAGTACTGATCTAAGCCTGTTATGAATTTCTCATCTTCTTCTCGAGAGTGTCGATAAGGGATAGTCCATATTTCGATAAATATCGAATTCAGCAATATATTCCGAGACTGCCCTACCATTCTATTTAACCGCCAAGAACTTCCTAAACAACTCTGAATTCTGGGCAGCTAGGATAAACTTGTCACTGAATCGGGCCTTGAACTGATCCCAAGTAACTTGATCCTTATGAGTAGCTGCCTTATTAGCGTTCCACCAATTCATAGCCCATCCTTGTAGTTGACGGGATGCCGGCTTCCTCTTCATTGCGTCTTTGATTCTCAGATCCTCGAAGACATGCTCACAACTATCAAGTAAATCCCGAACTTCTGTAGCTGATTCCGTTCCGTGGAACGGCTTCCCACCAAGACTAGTGTAGTCCTTACAGAGCTTGGCGAAATCGGCCCTAGGTGCCTGCACCGCTGCACCGCCACCATTTGCTGCAGCATTAGGAGCTGCCCTTTGAACATCCCTAAGCATCTCTCTCATGAAGTCAGTGAACATTGTCTTCATATCAAGAGCATTCCTATTATAGGCTCCTGAGCCAGTATTCCTCGTATATCAGCTCATCGTTCAATCTGTAAGGAGAAAACGATTAACCATCTCCTCAGTGGTGCCAGTGCAGTGCGACTCAATCCTTAGATATACTAATAGTGTATATATATAGCTTTTGGAAACCAAAATATCACAAATACGCACTCTCATATATGTACTATCTCTCTCTGGTGTCTTTCCCTAGGTTAACTACGCAACCTCGAGCTCTGACACCAAGTGTGACGGCCCGCCCCACACCAGCCGACATTTCTAATGAAATGCACTGTACCGATGTCCAACCAGCACGGAACGGTTGTCAAATGAAAGGAAAACGAAAGGAATTTGAAACTATGAATCATCAAAGAACCTGTAGTATATCCCATAGCGCATGGAACAAAATATAATAATAACATAACTTGATATAAAACAGGTGAGACAGTGCATAAGCTGAAAAGTAAACCATCATAACAGTGGGAAGATTCAAAATACAGCTTATGATCTAAACCACCATTATTACAACTTAAAAAAACCGTCTCTAAAGCAAAATAGGAAGGTACACTACTAGTGCCCAAAGTAGTGACCAGCAGCAACACACAGGGAGAATATATGGGAACAATACGTGTAAGCCTCTTGCTCGTCCCTGGACAGCTACGCATGTATAACCAGCTAACCTGTCTCTAGTCTGTTCGTTTAAGAGCACCCAAAGTAATAAGAAGAGACATAAAACTCTGGGTCAGACAAAAGTCTGGTATGAGTGATAAGCAGCAAAATAGAACAATAACAGGTATACATAACCATACTTGAACCTGGACCTGCAACCAAAGAGTTTGCACAACATGATGTATAATACTCTAAGGTGACACTAACACATGGTGTGAAAATAATAGTGAGGGGATGTGCATGTCATGGTGATAGAAAACATCAAACATTGCAATCATCCTCACATCTGTTACTCAGTGCATAAAGCATATGATATCCACCACTTTGATTACCAAATCCTTTGTTACGATCACTCTTCCCCATGGAGTCATGATGGCTCCACTACACTGATCCGTAACCACTAATACTTTGCTATATCCACTCTGCCCCCATAGAGTCATGACAACCCCACTGCACTGGCTCATAGCCCTGCTATGATCACTTTGCCCCCATGGAGTTATGACAACTCCACTGCACTAATCCATAGCCAATATCCGTCTCTCAGTGGTGAGTCAAAGCTATATACATTGATAACCCCTTTGCACACGTCCCGCAGCAAAGTCCAATTCATGAAGTTGACTTGTTGGTTCCCATCTGGATCCTGAGTTACAACCTCCTATTTGGACTACCTTTGCATCTCGGGTTTGGTCTCCTCCGGATCAGGTCGGAATACAGCTCCATTCAGTTCGGTCCTATCCTCCTGAAGTAGTATGGTTCGTGATCATCAATGTCAGGTCGGGTTGGCTTCCCCATCCAGGTCGGTTCATGAATCCTGTGCAACCATGGTTCGTGATCCACTAAGCGGCTCGGGTCGTGCTCCTTGATTGGTTCGGATCGGTTCTTGCTCCTTCCACCGGGTCGGGTCATGTCACCATGCCAAGGTCGTAGCTCCAATTCAACTCGGTTCGGAGGAGGTGGTTCGGGTCGGGGACTTCTGGTGTGAATGATTCGTAATACATGAGGCACGAGCTGGTCGGTTCGTGCTTCCTTCACCCCGATCCGATCCGGTTCCTACACCATTTCCTGCAACTTTTCCAACGACTTTTTTATGCCACAGGACGATGTTTTCGACCATCCTAACTTCGCTAAACAATCATGAATCATATCAAACGGTAATAGCAACATGTATAATCAACCATAACACCAAAACAACTATTTAACATGTCAATATAGATCAAAAATACCCCAAAAAACCATGTTTTCCCCTTAATCCCCTTAATCATGATTTAACCATACGATTAGCAAAACATGTCCAAATTAACCCAAACTTCTAACAGAGGCATAAAATAACATTTTAGAATTTTACAAATTTTTACAGAATTTTCTGAGCCATAATTTCGCTAATTATCACTAATCACCCCTAATTAGCCGTAATTAGTGAAAAACAATGCAAATCACTCACCTTGGCCACAAAAAATACTTTAGAACTAAAAATCTACCGTTTTGGGGCATTTTCCAATGCAACAAAGTAGCTCCAAACTGATTTGGTGTTGATTTGCCTTGATTTGTTGTTGATTAGGCTAATATATGCTTAAACGGTGATTTGGGAGTGATTTAGAAGGTGGAGGCCATGGCTAGGGTTAGATAAATGTTTCAGGTAGCTGAGAAAGTGAAATAAAATCGTTTCCTAACTGATTTCAACCTCCCCATAACCCTAATTCCGAAATGGGTTATGGGCCTAGCTGCTAATCATCCTAATTAGGCCCGATTAAGCTGTTTTTCACATTCCAAACCTTATTTCAGCCATATCTCCCAAATGGTAAGTCCGTTTGGCTAATGTGACCACTCTACGGAAACTAAACCATCATCCGAATCCAATAGAAGTGGTTTTTGGTCAAAACTCCTTACCAATTGTAAGCACCAAGAACTTTCCCGGTCTCCGAGGAGAAGAGGAAGAACGGATTGAGTTGAGAACACGACGAATTAGAACACAAATAAAAGAACATTTCATTGCTTATTATAACAATTTCATCAGAATACAAGAATATATAGAGTATGAATAAATATTATACATTCGACAAATATCAGAGATTACAATACATTACATAGCAACGGAAAAATAATACAAAACACAACTGAAAGTAATACACGGATACAGAGCTTTCCGAGTATCGTTCTAGCTATAAATCAGGATCCTGTGAATGTAAATCTGCAAAACCAAAACTACTAGCTGCCCGTGTGGAAAATACGGGCATCCAGAGTTTAGGTTAAAACAATAAACTCCAGGTCAGTCATGTGACTGGTGTGAGAACTAAAATGGTTATTTAAAACTTTACTTTAAATCAGATATATCAAGGGACCACGCTGTATAACATGGAACGGGTTTCCTCTCAAGAATACCAGTGCATATAACAAAAGAACACAATGCTTTTTGAAAAAATGAAGCTATTATAAGACCCAGGTCCTATCACACAATGCAACGCAAGCCGGGGGATAGGGTTTTCTCTTATAATAGCCAAACATGCTTGATACATTAAAACAAATCATTTGATACTATTATAAGTGCATAGTGTATAAAACAACTTCAAATATAAATGTATCAATCCTAGACGGCATGGGTACCATATATCATGTCGACAATACTAGGCTCTACAATCAAAACCGCAAATGTCACGTATTGGAAGTTGGATTTCCATCTGTGAACCAAGCCAAGGTATCGTCCTTACCGCTTCGAGACAATCTAGCCCATGTCTCAGGCAAGCGCGCAGACAAGCCTTGGATCGTCAGGGCAGGTCCACCCGATGTGGATTAAAATGCCTGAACACTACGTTTCCCCGCCTTATGGGGTGTAAATGATCCAAATGACTCCATCGGCCCCGGGTCGACCAATATAACTGAGACGCCTCTTATCCATCATCCACATAAGTAAAATGCCAGGGCGTGCAAAATGCTAACACCACTCCTAGCTAGAAGTAAACGCATGTCCTCCCTGAAGTCCTCTCCCATTTCTGGTCCACACCGGGGTGTGAGGCTCACGAATTAACGCTACACGAAGCTACGCTATATCAAAGCCATGCTTTGATCATCAACCACAAGACTCTGCTTTTCAACAGAAGCCCTGATCATTTGCATCTCAGCATGCCACACAGGCATTCACGCTATGCAACCGATGTATATCAATCCCATAGAATGAAATCCGATGTCAGACACACATCCATTTACAAGTTCGTTCTGGGTCTGAATGAAACCAGAGGCACCTTATTCCTCCCCTATATGTCCAATATAGGGGAGAGGCCCTCGCAAATCCAGTCGATCTCCATGTACGTCTGGATGATCACCACTTATTACCTCGTCTTGGGTGTACAGCCCAATCAAGACATCAGTAATCACCCAAACGATGTGAAGACCTCCGGTCTTCAACCACCGTCTTCATCCTTGAAACATCGTCGAATCAGTTATTCAGAATGGGATAAACCCGGTCTTTTTGAATAACTCGCGTATATTATAAACAAGTGCAATAAAAACACGACATACGCCTCATTCCAATCCAGAATATTTCTTTATCCAAATATTCATATACTTTGGGAAAGGTTCCATTAATTTTATCAAAGATAAATTATTTAAATTTATTCTTTAATCTTCCTTTGGATATCATTTCAATCTAATTAAAGACGCATTAAAACTCCACTTGGTGTTAATCTTCCCAAAAATCAATATTAACGATTGTTTAACTTGGGAAATCATATCCTGACTTTAACTGGGTTAAAGAACCAATGTCATTTAAAACACGGTTCACGATAAACCCAAAATCACATTCCATTCCATCGGCCTTTAACCGTAAATTAGCAAGTGAACAATTCCATAAGTATTAACCCCGAAGGCCGAAACCAACATCAGATCAATACCCAGGAAACCATTCAACTTAACTAGTCTCCAGTTAGTTACTGATTTTCTTAACTCTATTAGGTTTGAGATTAGTACTATTAAAGATACCATTCACGACAACCCAAATCACATTCCATTAATTATGGAATCTTCACGGAAAAATAAATCAATATATAATCGTTATCAATTTCCGCATCCGACTAACAATATAAAAGGAATAACGGCTAGGCCCTTTAAATTCCATATGTATTAACAGTCTTCCTCCAAAGAAATTCACTTCGATTATTATCAAATCGAATTCCATTCAACTCCAATTTTATATATTAAATTGGAAAACTTTACTTTGGAAAATTCTCGTTAAATCTAAATAAAAAGATTTATAAATTCCAAATCCCATTTCACTGTAAATCGGGTTAAAGAACGAATGTCGTTATAAACACAGTTCACAATAAACCCAATTCACATTAGCCTCTAACCGTAAATTAGTAAGAGAACAATCCCCTAAGTTTTAACCCCGAAGGCCGAAACCAACATCAGATCAATACCCAGGAAACCATTCAACTTAACTAATCTCCAGTCAGCTTCTAATTTTCTTAACTCCATTCGATTCAAGAACAATATTATTAAAGATACCATTCACGACGAACCCAAAATCCAATTTAACATTAAATACAAGGCTTTGAATAGAAAATATATCGACTTATATTCAATATCAAATTCTGAAATCAACAAATATCATATTGGAAATAACGATATATATATATCTTTCAAATTTCCATAACAATATCTGTATAATCACGAAATCCAACATCGAAATATTCCGAAGACAATTTTGATTCAAATCCATTTCCAATTTATATATTGGGAATCCTGGTTATTTTTAAAACCATTTCAAATCCAATTTATTTATTTTAAAAAATATTTGGATTATAATTCTAGTTCATTTTGAAAAAAATCTATTCTTATCTTTTCAAATATGGTATTTTTCACCCCAATTCTTCCTAAATTATTTCTTATGATTTTACACTAATTATTGATATTTTTAATAATTTTATCAAGGCCTGTACAGTCGATTTCCATAAACGGCCATCGAACTGCACTTACAACGACCTTTTCCAAATTTGATTTGGACATAATTCCAAATCTGACCATTAGATTTATAATTTCTAATATTCTTAGAAAGATCTTTTCGATATGAACCCAACGGTTCCGGTTTTAGGAGAATCCGACGGTCGGATCTCCCGTAATGTCCGTTCGAAGTCAATGGTCGAAATTCGCGAACTGCCGTAGCGCGGCGCATTCTATTCAGGCCATTATATATAATATATATATATATTTCGTCGATTTCTGTTTAAAACATATTTTATAAATCGTTTTAAATCCGTTTTCAAAGCGATTTCTACTTCACATTCAATTTCAAATCAAAATTGATGTAATGACCCGCATATTTAACTATTGAATAATTAATTTATTTAATTATTAAATATCGATTTAGTGATATCGAGAACCAGAATTAAATAATATTGAATATTTAATGTATATTTATAATGAATAATAAATTATGAATATCGAAACAGTCTGAAATAGTAAAACTCACAATAGTGTATGACGTGAATAGTATACGAGATTTGGTTGAGTTTCGATTCGAAATATAATAATTAATATATTGAATCGACGACGCTATAACATCTGGTTTATAATATATTATAAACGAGCATGTAACGACGTGGCAGTTCGCTATTTGGCGATTCGAACTTCAACCGAATATACAGAAGCCTCTGTGAAACAAGAAACGTTAGGAGCTAGTGAAGTATATTTTTCTAATGGAAGAGAAAAATCGGGATATCGTTGTGTAGATTTTGATTTAAGTCCAAATCAAATTTTAGAAAAAGTCGTTGTGGAATTCCTTTATAATTTATATCAATTTATTTATATTTAAAAGGGTTTTTATATATAAATCGAATATCGATATAACTGAGAATTTTGAAATATCAAGTTATAAATCCAATGAGAGCTGTATGGTATTCCACTGTGAATATATACGATAATATTTATTTATAAATATTTAATTTAATTATATTTAAATATATTTATAGATTTAAATTGGCTATTTAGAACTTTAAAAATAGCCAGTTTTGCAAACGACCATAGAATTCGACGAAACTAATTTTGTTGGATTCGCAATGTTAAATTATTGCTAGATTTCAATATTCGTGATTTTTGAAGTCAGTATGTGGACGTACGGGATTTTAATGTGAAAAACAAATGATAATTTGACCTTTAAAAATACGCTGTGTGAGCAAACGGAGTCGGAATTCGACGAAACCAATTTCGTTGGGACCGTAATGCCGAACTGTGACTGCATGTCCATTTTCGTGATTTTTGGGTATTGTATGTGATCATAGGAATTTTTAGAAGAGAAATATATATAACGATTGCTTAAAATTGAATATAATAATAAATATTAAAATATTATAATTTGCCTATAAATTGTCCTTAAGTTTTTCTAACCCTAATAAAAATCATTCCAGGTCAAACCATATTTCTGCCGTAAGTCCTTCTTCAGGAAAAAGGTTTTGATCAAAAGAAAAAAAAATCAATGGAAATAGAAATAAAATTCTATAAATCCTAACACATACATTTCTGAACTCCTGAGATGGGAAACTACAATCCTATGTGTGTTTCATGAAGATCGAATCTCGTTCGTGTCGCTGGAATAAAACGACGTCAGTTGCAGGAGTGACCTAGGGCTTGGGATCGCAAGTAAGGGAGGGCGCGGGAAGGGGATTCGAAGTCGGATTTGGACTCAGGGAGGAAGAGAGTGCAAACCGTGAATTTTTGGAGAAGTTCTGGACATTTTAATGTTGCAACTTGTATTGTAGTTTGCGACGAGTACCTGAAAACCGCGATAAGCAGTTAGACTTTGAGTTCACTGTTTTTGGGATGGAATCGAAGAGATTTCAAAGGAAAAGGTAATGGTGCGATTGGTTGGTGAATCGGTGGAGTGATTGAGGAGTAGTGGTCGATTGAAAGGTCGGAAATGGTGGAGTATTATTGGAGGAAGTCACGTATGTGTTCTGGAGGAAGAAGAGTACTGTGCGGTTGGGTTTAAGGACACGGTGGACTTTTTGTTTCAAGCGTTGGAGTAATATAGGGTATTTGGGCCGACATTTATATGGTAAAAGCCCAAGTCAAAATATATATTCAAGTTTTAATTTAATTTAATTGTGTTCAACTTGTAATAACGATAACTTGGTCATACATGATCAGAATTTCGAACGGTTGGATCCGTTAGGATCGTATGGACGGACACTACACAATGGAACTGACTAGGAGTGGATTGGTGCTTGTTACAATTTATTGCAAAATAAATTGTCCGTCAAAATCAAGCGATGGTTATTGTTATTAACGATGATCGTCCAATGTGAGTAAAATTCACCAACTTTGAACAGTTGTATTTTTATAACGTATTTTTAGAACTGTTAATCATCTGTTGATTTCTGTGTGTTAACTGTTTGGTAGAATTGCTTGTGTATCAGTTGAAATTATAGATAACGATATATGTATAAATCGTTAATCAAATATTGATTCTGTTTGGCAAAATATTTCATACTGAAATGAAATCGATGTTAATGATATTGTTTAACATCTGTGGATGCAGGGAAACAGGTCGGAGGAATCCAACTGGATTCCTCAACATTTATTTTACTGTTTTCATATATGGTGATATATGATGTGATATATAATATGTTGTTGATTATGTGTGTTTGAATGATATCGATTGGTTAATTAGTATTTTAAATACCATAAGAAATACTGGGATGTAGAAAAGGGGATTTTCAAAGTATATTTTGAAAATAAATTATTATATAAAATCAATGGATTTTATATATAAAAGGAAAGTGATTTTTTTTAAAAGGAGATGATTATAAAATCAAAACAAATATAAAGGAAATATATTTTTAAAACAAATATAAAGGAAATTATTTGTAAAACAAATATAAAGGAAATATATTTGTAAACCAAATATAAAGGAAATTATTTGTAAAACAAATATAAAGGAAATATATTTGTAAAAAACTAAAGGAAGTTATTTGTAAAACAAATATAAAGGAAATATATTTGTAAAACAAATATAAAGGAAATATATTTTGTAAAACAAATATAAAGGGAATTACTTGTAAAACAAATATAAAGGGAATATATTTGTAAAACAAATACAAAGGAAGATATTTGCAAAACAAATAGAAAGAGAAATATTTGTAAAACATTTACTAATAGAATTTAAAAGGATATATTTGTAAAACATTTACAAATAGATTAAATGGAAATATTTATCTATAGGAACAAATAGAATGTTATAAATGAGATATTTATTTGTTAAATAAATAGGAAAGATAAATGAGATATTTATTTGTTAAATAAATAGGAAAGATAAATGAGATATTTATTTGTTTAATAAATAGGAAAGATAAATGAGATATTTATTTGTTAAATAAATAGAAAAGATAAAAGAAATATTTATTTGTAAAATAAATAAAATTGAAAAGGGAATAGTTATTTGTTAGGTAAACAAATATAAAAGGAGATAATCCAAAGGAGATAATTCAAAAGGAAATAATTCAAAAGAGTAAATCGAAGAGGAGTTATCGAATATTACTTATTCGGTTAGAGTTAATCAGTTAGAGTTAACTAGTTAGAGTTAACCAGTTAGAGTTAATCAGTTAGAGTTAACCAGTTAGAGTTAACCAGTTAGAGTTAATCAGTTAGAGTTAACCAGTTAGAGTTATTCAAATGGAGTAAATCGAGTAGAGTTATCGAATATAGTTTATTCAAGAATAGTAATCGAATATAGTTCATTCGAAAAGAGTTATCGAATGTAATGTATTCGAAGAGGAGTTATCGAATATTGGTTATTCGAAGTGAGTTAATCGAATATTGGTTATTCGAAAGGAGTAAATCGAATATAGTTTATTCAAATAGAATTAAAGGAGTAAATCGAAAATAGTTTATTTGAATAGAATTAAAGGAGTAAATCGAATATAGTTTATTTGAATAGAATTAAAGGAGTAAATCAAATATAGTTTATTCGAATAGAATTAAAGGAGTAAATCGAATATAGTTTATTTGAATAGAATTAAATGAGTTAATCGAATATAGTTTATTCGAATAGAAGTAACGGAGTTATCGAATATAGTTTATTTGAAAGGAGTTAAGTGAAAAGAGTTAATCCAATAGAGTTAATTGATAAGAGTTAATTGAGTAGAGTTATCGAATATAGTTTATTTGAAGAAATGTTTTCGAATCTAGTTATTCGTAAGAGAGATTATCGAATATAGTTATTCGAAGGGAGGAGTTATCGAATAGAGATTATTCGAAAGAGAGTTACGTAAGGAAGTTTGTTAAAGGTTTAAAAGATAAACTTTGACTATTTCGAAGTTAAAACGTTGTTCAGTTAAGGTCTGAGAGGTAATTATACCCCAACTTGATTGACTTCCTTCTTAACTAAGGAATGGTAAGGTTTGATCGTGAATGATGGTTAAGTGAATTTAGTTAATGAGTATAATGTTTTAAGTTGGCAAAAATGTTGTTTTATTTAAACATCTATTTAGCCCAAATGTAGGAGTTTTGGAAATGTTTTCCAAATGAGAATCAGAAATGTTTTCTAATATAGAAAACAGGAAATGGAAATGTTTTCCATTGTTAATAACATATATTTTCTAAAATTAGAAAATAAGAAATGTTGAATATAAGGTAACAAGAGATAAGTAAATTAAGGAACTAAAGAGATAAATGTTAAATGATGATTGATCGATATAATTTCCATCTGGAAATAATATCGTTATTTGCACATGTGTTTTTCTTTGATAGTTAAATCGTCGACTATCAAAGTTTCGACCATTTTAACATTGTTAATATGGAGAGACTGATTGGATTATTATCCAAAGAATCACTCTGTATTGGCATAAGCATTGTGAATCATATATGCCAAAGAAAATTGAAGACAGAGTAAAGTGAAATGGTTGTTGTATAAATCTTAGATACCAATTGCCTAAAATGGTTGTACTGAATAGTCCTTCGGTTTGTCCAGTCCCAGGACAACTTGTTTGGACGAATGTCTGACAGAGTATATATAATAGATCGCGTAAGTTGATCTCTTCAAACGTATTTATGTTTGGTGGCGGAGGAATTCATTTCTCTTAGCTATATACCCATTGTATTTTTAGGGAAATCAATTTGTGATTTGGCGGATATGAATGTGACATTCAAACTGAATAGATGTGTGACCTGTCAGAGATAAGCGTGGCCTCTAGCCTCACAACCGGGAAATGATAGAAATCAGGCAGGCAGCATGGCTATGTAGGTCGCACCTATTAGGGTGTATAATCACTTGACCTAGAGTTTCATTTACTTCTAAAAATCTATTGTCGATGTTGTCCCATTCAGGAAACGGCTGCTGATCCCAACCGTTGGTGATATACATTCGATACACTCAAGCGAAATGAGTGGTCGGTCATGTGTGGCCGGGTTGCAAGATGTTCTTGTTGAACCTAGTGTATTCCTCTCTAGAGGTACACTAGCGAAAGGTGGTTCCATACCTTGTCATAGTTGGAAATCCATTACCCAATACGTGCTTGCGGTTTTGATTGTATTCTATATATGTAGAACGTGAGATGAAAGCGTTTCGGCTAGATGATTATTATATTGTAGTTGATAGACATTATTATAATATCAAAAGGTTTTTGATATAAAGATATTTGGATTCTCATAAGGGAAAAACCCGTTCCGTTATACGGCGTGGTCTTATGAGATATCATTTACCTTCTTGAACTGTTTTAAATTGTTTTACTCACACTAGTCCCATGACTGACCCGGAGTTTATTTTTTTTGTTTTCCCTAAACTCTTGGGTGCCCAATTTTATACGGGTAGTCAAGTAGTCAGGATTTACAGATATACTGGAAGAGCTTGGAGCAGGAGGCTTCAGGATTATACAGCTATAGTTATTTCCGCCGTGTTGTAAGTGTTGTACTCCGATAATGTTAATGTATACATATACTGATTTTATTTCAAGGACATGTTATCTATTATATGTTGTTAGTTCCGTTGTGAGATTCATGTTACTCTGATGTTGGGTACTTCTTCTTCTTCTTCTTCTTCTTCTATTCTAAGTTTCTATCTTATCTTTCCTCACCCTCTAATTTCTTTCATTAACTACCGGTATTTTTCGATGTTTGGTTAGTCGTCATCGAGTTTATTGCGATAACCAAAGTCAACAAAAACCGGGTCGTTATAGTTGGTATAAGAGCAAAGGTTAAGTAATTACATTGGCTCTGTGGCGTGACTCAGTATAGATGGGGCTAGTAATACCCTAGATTGAGTTGAGTGTATATATACGAGTGAACGTATTTGTTATTGATATAAAAATTTGTTTTATATTGTGGAGATTTATTGGTTGAGTTGTTTATGGGTTCTGGTTGATCAGTTTGATCCACTGTATCGGTAGGATTTTATAAACACTTGAATATGATGAACCGTCTTTGTATGTTTTGAAAAGAGGATAAATGAAATAATTTTATCCAAATTATATTTGACATAAACAAAGTATGGATATGTGATATATTATCACATATAGGTTGTGTTGGTTGTGATTATAATCAGACAAGATTATAAAATGTGAAATGGTTATATATAACCAATCAGAATTCATATAAGTGAAATATATGAAATTGAAATGAATTAAATCTGAATTTAAAATCAGAATTGAAAGTAAAACCCTGGAAATTTGAGTATGTATTGATAAATGATTTGGATTAAGTATATGAGAATTTTAAAATCCTGGGCAATTTAATTTGCTTTGCAGCATTGTAAATGGTATTTTTGAAATGTATTTCAAAATGGAAGTGTTTAGAAATGGTTTTGAAAGTGATATAGTATTGAACTCACTTCGATAACTGGAAAATAATTCTGATAACGACTGCAGCATCATCATTGTTCATTTTCGAGTTGTGAGTGACGGATTACTACCAAAGAGATTTTTTTCAAAATGGTTAAACAAGTTGTTTGAATCCTACAAAGGAAAGTTTGGTTTTTGAGAAAAACAAAGCTGTTTAAAACTCCCAGGAAAAGACTGTTTGAATTAAAAACAAAATTAAATAGAAATTTGTGAAACCAACCTGGAACTGAATTGAAACCAATTAGCTAGAAATTGAATTGGATACGATATATCAAGTAGAATCAGATTTTGAATTGTGAGATAAAATCTAAAATGGTATTGGACTCATGAGTTAAGAATTTAAAAATCGAAAATGGAACTTTGATTTGAAAGTTAATTCGACTTAGGTATGAGCGAATGGTTGGATTTGTGGATAAAAACAGATTGGAGTTTGATTGGGATGACCCTTGTATCTACTGAATTGATAACAGGTGGAAAGGATATAATGATATGCCGACAAAAAAGGTACAAGTTTATATATCTATTGGATATAAGATTTATGAGCCGAATTGGAAAGCCGCTTGGCTGTTTTATTTTCTTTTGGGTTGGAGATGGCCCAGAGAGGCGAGCTGGAGTTTGACCTATTGACCAATACAAAGGAGGTGCTGGCGAAATTTTTCGAAAAGTAAAGGTATTAGAAAATTTCCAGGATTTTTGAAAATTTTCATTGATAAGGATTAATTAATATTTTAATTAAAATTAAATTGGTTCAGTTGAGATTGAAGTTAAAAAAGTAAACAAATAATTTTAACCCAGTTGGTGGAGTTTGTTTCCTGCCTTAGCAATTTCGAGGACGAAATTATTTTAAGGGGGAAAGATTGTAATGATCCGCATATTTAACTATTGAATAATTAATTTATTTAATTATTAAATATCGATTTAGCGATATCGAGAACCAGAATTAAATAATATTGAATATTTAATTTATATTTATAATGAATAATAAATTATAAATATCGAAATAGTCTGAAATAGTAGAATTCACAATACTTTGTGACATGAATAGTATACGAGATTTGGTTGAGTTTCGATTCGAAATATAATAATGAATATATTGAATCGACAATGCTATAACGTATGGTTTACAATTATTATAAACGAGCGCGTAACGACGCGGCAGTTCGCTATTTGGTGATTTGAACTTCAGCCTAATATACAGAAGCCGTTTTAAATAGGATTTCTGTGAAACAAGAAACGTTAGGAGCTGGTGAAGTATATTTTTCTAATGGAAGAGAAGAATCGGGATATCGTTGTGTAGATTTTGATTTATGTCCAAATCAAATTTTAGAAAAGTCGTTGTGGAATTCCTTTATAATTTATATCGATTTATTTATATTTAAAAGGGTTTTTATATATAAATCGAATATCGATATAACTGAGAATTTTGAAGTATCAAGTTATAAAACCAATGAGCGCTGTACGGTATTCCACTGTGAATATATACGATAATATTTATTTATAAATATTTAATTTAATTATATATAAATATATTTATAGATTTAAATGGGCTATTTAGAGCTTTAAAAATAGCCAGTTTTGCAAACGACCTTAGAATTCGACGAAACTAATTTTGTTGGATCTGCAATGTTAAATTATTGCTAGATTTCAAAAATTCGTGATTTTTGAAGTCAGTATGTGGCCGTACGGGATTCTAATGTGAAAAACAAACGATAATTTGACATTTAAAAATATGTTGTGTGAGCAAACGGAGTCGGAATTCGACGAAACCAGTTTCGTTGGGACCGTAATGCCGAACTGTGGCTGCATGTCCATTTTCGTGATTTTTGGGTGTTGTATGTGATCATAGGAATTTTTAGAATAGAAATAGATATAACGATTTCTTAAAATTGAATATAATAATAAATATTAAAATATTATAATTTTCCTATAAATTATCCTTAAGTTTTCTAACCCTAGTAAAAATCATTCCAGGTCAAACCATATTTCCGTCGTAAGTCCTTCTTCAGGAAAAAGGTTTTGATCAAAAGAAAAAAATCAATGGAAATAGAAATAAAATTCTATAAATCCTAACACATATATTTCTAAACTCCTGAGATGGGAAACTACAATCCTATGTATGTTTCATGAAGATCGAATCTCGTTCTTGTCGCTGGAATAAAACGACGTCAGTTGCAGGCATGACCTAGGGCTTGGGCTCGCAAGTAAGGGAAGGCGTGCGAAGGGGATTCGAAGTCGGATTTGGACTCAGGGAGGAAGAGAGTGCAAACCATGAATTTTTGGAGAAGTTCTGGACATTTTAATGTCGCAACTTGTACTGTAGTTTGCGATGAGTACCTGAAAACCGCGATGAGCAGTTAGACTTCGAGTTCACTGTTTTTGGGATGGAATCGAAGAGATTTCGAAGGAGAAGGTAATGGTGCGATTGGTTGGTGAATCGGTGGAGTGATTGAGGAGTAGTGGCCGATTGAAAGGTCGGAAATGGTGGAGTATTATTGGAGGAACTCGCGTATGTGTTCTGGAGGAAGAAGAGTACTGTGCGTTTGGGTTTAAGGACATGGTGGGCTTTTTGTTTTAGGCGCAGGAGTAATATAGGGTATTTGGGCCGACATTTATATGGTAAAAGCCCAAGTCAAAATATATATTCAAGTTTTAATTTAATTTAATTGTGTTCAACTTGTAATAATGATAACTTGGTCATACATGATCAGAATTTCGAACGGTTAGATCCGTTAGGATCGTATGGATGGACACTATACCATGGAACTGACCGGGAGTAGATTGGTGCTTGTTACAATTTATTGCAAAATAAATTGTCTGTCTAAATCAAGTGATGGTTATCGTTATTAACGATCGTCCAATGTGAGTAAAATTCACCAACTCTGAACAGTTATATTTTTATAACATATTTTTAGAACTGCTAATCATCTGTTGATTGTTGTGTGTTAACTGTTTGGTAGAATTGCTTGCGTATCGGTTGAAATTATAGATAATGATATATATATAAATCGTTAATCAAATATTGATTCTGTTTGGTAGAATATTTCATATTGAAATGAAATTGATGTTAATGATATTGTTTAACATCTATGGATGCAGGGAAATAGGTCGGAGGAATCCAACTGGATTCCTCAACATTTATTTTACTGTTTTCATATATGGTGATATATGATGTGATATATAATCTTTTGTTGATTATGTGTGTTTGAATGATATCGATCGGTTAATTAGTATTTTAAATACCGTAAGAAATACTGGGATGTAGAAAAGGGGATTTTCAAAGTATATTTTGAAAATAAATTATTATATAAAATCAATGGATTTTTTATATAAAAGGATAATAATATTTTTTTTTAAAAGGAGATGATTATAAAATCAAAACAAATATAAAGGAAATATATTTGTAAAACAAATATAAAGGAAATTATTTGTAAAATAAATATAAAGGAAATATATTTGTAAAACAAATATAAAGGAAATATATTTGTAAAACAAATATAAAGGGAATTATTTTTAAAACAAATATAAAGGGAATATATTTGTAAAACAAATACAAAGGAAGATATTTGCAAAATAAATAGAAAGAGAAATATTTGTGAAACATTTACAAATAGAATTTAAAAGGAATTATTTGTAAAACATTTACAAATAGATTAAATGGAAATATTTATTTATAGGAATAAATAGAATGTTATAAATGAGATATTTATTTGTTAAATAAATAGGAAAGATAAAAGAGATATTTATTTGTTAAATAAATAGAAAAGATAAAGAAATATTTATTTGTTAAATAAACAAAATTGAAAAGGGAATAGTTATTTGTTAGGTAAACAAATAGAAAAGGAGATAATCCAAAGGAGATAATTCAAAGGAGATAATTCAAAAGGAAATAATTCAAAAGAGTAAATCGAAGAGGAGTTATCGAATATTAGTTATTCGGTTAGAGTTAATCAGTTAGAGTTAATCATTTCGAGTTAACCAGTTAGATTTAACCAGTTAGAGTTAATCAGTTAGAGTTAACCAGTTAGAGTCAACCAGTTAGAGTTAATCAACTAGAGTTAACCGTTAGTGTTAACCAGTTAGAGTTATTCAAATGGAGTAAATCGAGTAGAGTTATCGAATATAGTTCATTCGAGAAGAGTAATCAAATATAGTTCATTCGAGAAGAGTTATCGAATATAATGTATTCGAAGAGAAGTTATTGAATATTGGTTACTCGAAGTGAGTTAATTAAATATTGGTTATTCGAAAGGACTAAATCGAATATAGTTTATTCGAATAGAATTAAAGGAGTAAATCGAATATAGTTTATTTGAATAGAATTAAAGGAGTAAATCGAATATAGTTTATTCGAATAGAATTAAAGGAGTAAATCGAATATAGTTTATTTGAATAGAATTAAATGAGTTAATCAAATACAGTTTATTCAAATAGAAGTAAAGGAGTTATCGAATATAATTTATTTGAAAGGAGTTAAGTGAAAAGAGTTAATCCAATAGAGTTAATTGATAAGAGTTAATTGAGTAGAGTTATCGAATATAGTTTATTTGAAGAAAGGTTTTCGAATCTAGTTATTCGTAAGAAAGATTATCGAATATAGTTATTCGAAGGGAGGAGTTAGAGAATAGAGATTATTCGAAAGAGAGTTACGTAAGGAAGTTTGTTAAAGGTTTAAAAGATAAACTTTGACTATTTCGAAGTTAAAACGTTGTTCAGTTAAGGCCTGAGAGGTAATTATACCCCAACTTGATTGACTTCCTTCTTAACTAAGGAATGGTAAGGATTGATCGTGAATGATGGTTAAGTGAATTTAGTTAATGAGTATAATGTTTTAAGTTGGCAAAAATGATGTTTTATTTAAACATCTATTTAGCCCAAATGTAGGAGTCTTGGAAATGTTTTCCAAATGAGAATCAGAAATGTTTTCTAATATAGAAAACAGGAAATGGAAATGTTTTCAATTGTTAATAACGTATATTTTCTAAAATTTGAAAATAAGAAATGTTGAATATACGGAAACAGGAGATAAGTAAATTAAGGAACTAAAGAGATAAATGTTAAATGATGATTGATCGATATAATTTCCATCTGGAAATAATATCATTGTTTACAGATTTGTTTTTCTTTGATAGTTAAATCATCGACTATCAAAGTTTCGACCATTTTAACGTTGTTAATATGGAGAGACTGGTTGGATTATAATCCAAAGAACCACTCTGTATTGGCATAAGCATTGTGAATCATATATGCCAAAGAAAATTGAAGACAGAGTAAAGTGAAATGGCTATTGTATAAAGCTTAGATAACAATTTCCTAAAATGGTTGTACTGAATACTGCCTTCGGTTTGTCCAGTCCCAGGACAACTTGTATGGACAAATGTCTAACAGAGTATATTTAATAGATCGCGTAAGTTGATCTCTTCAAACGTATTTACGTTTGGTGGTGGAGGAATTCGTTTCTCTTAACTATATACCCGTTGTATTTTTGGGGAAATCAATTTGTGATTTAGCGGATATGACGATGTGACATTCAAACTGAATAGATGTGTGATCTGTCAGAGATAAGCATGGCCTCTAGCCTCACAACCGTGAAATGACAGAAATTGGGCAGGCAACATGGCTATGTAGGTCGCACCTATTAGGGTGTATAATCACCTGATCTAGAGTTTCATTTACTTCTAAAAATCTATTGTCGATGCTATCCCATTCAGGAAACGGTTGCTGATCCCAACCGTTGGTAATATACGTTCGATAGACTCAAACGAAATGAGTGGTCGGTCATGTGTGGCCGGGTTGCAAGATGTTCGTGATGAACCCAGTGTATTCCTATCTAGAGGTACACTAGCGAAAGGTGGTTCCATACCTTGTCATAGTTGGAAATCCATTACCCAATACGTGCTTGCGGTTTTGATTGTATACTATATATGTAGAACGTGAGATGAAAGCGTTTCTGCTAGATGATTATTATATTGTAGTTGATAGACATTATTATAATATCAAAAGGTTTTTGATATAATTCTCATAAGGGAAAAACCCGTTCCTTTATAGGTGTGGTCCTATGAGATATCATTTACCTGCTTGAACTGTTTTAAATTGTTTTACTCACACCAGTCCCATGACTGACCCGAAGTTTATTTTGTTTTGTTTTCCCTAAACTCTTGGGTGCCCAATTTTATACGGGTAGTCAAGTAGTCAGGATTTATAGATATACTGGAAGAGCTTGGAGCAGGAGGCTTCAGGATTATATAGCTATAGTTATTTCCGATGTGTTGTAAGTGTTGTACTCCGATAATGCTAATGTATACATATACTGATTTTATTTCAAGGATATGTTATCTATTATATGTTTTTCGTTCCGCTATGAGATTCGTGTTACTCTGATGTTGGGTTCTTCTTCTATTCTAAGTTTCTATCTTATCTTTCCTCACCCTCTAATTTCTTTCATTAACTACCGGTATTTTTCGATGTTTGGTTAGTCGTCATTGAGTTTATTGTGATAACCAAAGTCGACAAAAACCGGGTCGTTACAATTGATATCATCGATATATAAATGATAATATTTTCAAAACATTGTATTTCAAAATCATTTCCTTTTCGATATTCATTATAAAAATAAATAAAATCGATATAAATATTGTTTACGTCAAAATGGCGTTAATCTAGTCAACATGGCTATATATATTTAAATATATTCATATCCATCCCAAATCGAACATCAAAATCATATTTTGATTCTTTTCTGAATATTATTTTAAAATAGTTGTTTTTTTTAAATAATCGTTATTTTAAAATATTCATTCTATCTGAACTGGAATCAGACACAGTCAATTACCATATAATGTGATCTATATGGATTTCATACAATATATGTGTATAACAATAATGATAAACAATCAACCAACATCCAGAGTGCATTCTACACTGCATAAGCATCAAATATAAATATTTTACGCTTACACAGCTTGTCAACCAATCGACTGACATACAGCTGGTTATTGGGATTAGTGTATGTCCAATATCATCCCAATACCCATGTGGGGTTTCAAATAATCAAACACAAGTTTTATTTTTGCAGTTGGGCGATGTGTAAAATTTATTATCCCAATCAATATCAGTCAAATGTGTGTACATAAACAAATCGTCCAATTTGTTTATAAATATTTACTTTATTCATATACACTTTAAAAATTATATTCTTAACTATAAAATATTTATTCCATTCCACATCACACAATCAATTTTCACAGCACAAACAAACAAGCATACAAGTCGTCCATGGTCTGTGGACAACGAGTGTCGGGTGCGGCTAAGCACTATCTGCATCCTAGTATATATTTTAACAAGAAATAAAATTAAAGTGAGAAGTTCTCACCTTTGGGTTCCACTCCGCCGTGCTTTGATTGTCAATCTATGTAGTATACCTACGTTAAAATTATATTTTTAACCAATCAATAATTATTTCTTTGTATGATTATTCTATAAATGACATACATAGGCTGAAAATTATATTTTTACTTCTCTATTTATATGATAAAAATTATATTTTTATATCGCTATTGAATATATAAAAATCATATCTTTATCTTCTAAAAATTATATTTTTACATAGCTAAAAGTCGTATATTTTCTTAACCAAAAACAGGATTTTTCTAAATTAAAAATATTATCTTTATATGATTACAAATCATATCTTTTCCTTTCTAAAAATTATATCTTTTCACGTTTAAAATTCTCATCTTTTCTAAATTAAAAAAAACGAATCTTTACCATAAAAAAATCAAATCCTTTCTCTAATTAAAAATTAGTTTTTCTATAGTAAAAAATCAAATTTTCTATAATTAAAACCTATATTCAAAACTGAAAATAAAATAAAAAATAATAAAAATAAAACACACCTTTTCTTTTTCATTGAGGTAGTTGGCGGGGCTTGGGGAGGAGCTGGAAGCGGTGCCGGGAAACTGAAGGAGGCGGAGGCGACTAGGGCGTGCTGCGGCAGGCGCTGGCTCGGTTTTGGGGGGGATTTAGGGTGTATGGTTTTGGGCGATGGAGAATTCAACGGTGGGAGGGAGGAGATGCTGGGGAGGAGAGAGGGTGGCGCCTGTCGAGGGGGCATAGGAAGTGGGCGGCGCAGTGGATGGAGGGGAGGCGGTGATGGTCTCAGGCAATGAGGAGGCGCGATTTTTTTGTTTCCCCCCTTTTTTATTTTGTTACGATCTGAATGAAGGAGGAAGGGAGAGAGAAAGTCAACGTATATATATTAATTTAATTAATTTATTTTCAGAAGGTAACTTTTTCTTATGAACTGCAAATCGGACCCACCGATTATCGCCCTTAGCCAATTGCCCCCATTCCGAACACAATGGGATATGCATCGTAAGCCAGTTTGGCTGTTTCAATTGGTTTCCATCAAAATCAAAATATAAATCTATATATTGAATTTGAATGCCCATTTCAATTTACCAGGGCCACATACGAGATCTAAAAATTCCCGAAAAATATTTTCTAGCTTCGTATTGACGATACGGTTCTAACAAAACTAGTTTCGTCAAATTTGGAGACCATTTGAAAAATGGCCCTTTTCTGGTCGATCCAAATTGAATTAAACTGCCACAACACGTTTTCTAGCGCTACACTCACATATTGTTTCAGAAAATTATGAATTTTGGAATCTATCAATAACTGACATCCTGGACCAACAAAAGTGGTTTCGTCGAAAATGGAGGTCATTTGCAAAATTTCCATTTTTAAGGGCCAAAATTCCATAGCGACTATTCTGAATTTTCATCTAGGCATAACTTTTTATTCCCGCTATGAAATTTCAATTTTTCGGATTCGTTGGAAAGATATTTTCAAATAGACACAAATATTTTTGGTTTCACTAAAATCCAGTTTATTTTGAATCCTGTACATTCATTTGAAATTTGAAATCGAATTTTCAAATTACCGCGCCATTTTCAATTCCTTTTATAATTAAAAATAATTATTTATACTCTAACATCGATTCAAATAAATATATACGTTCCAATTCTATTCAAAAAAAAATTCCCCTCGTTACTATTTGAAATAATCCATTTTAAATATCCAAAATTCATTAAAATAGCCAAAATAATTTTTTTAAATTGGCTCAGATTTTCCGGGTTGTTACACCAATCAAAAGTTATGGGCAAAACAATATTCGCTAGGGGTGAAATGGTCATTTAAAAATCGGCAAAAATCGTGAACATGGGAAATGACCCTAATAGTCGTTCCCTAAAGTTACACGACTATACAACTTCGTATGTAAATGAAATAAATATTCTATGATCCTCCGATGCATAGAATGCGGGTCGTTACAGTTACCAGATTAGATAAAAGTTTTTGAAAGCTATTTTCAAAAAGGTTTTAAAAAGAAAGCATTTTCAAAAAGAAATGTCTTCTTTGAAAAACATTCCCCAAAAAGCCAAAAGTAATATCTTTCAATCCCTTGTCTGAATCTCTTTCCTTTTCTTTTTCAGCATGTCTGGGGAACCCAACATTCCAGAGGGCGTTACGATACTAGGATGGTTCCGTAGGTATCTGGAGGCCACGGCGCCTGCCGAAGGCCGAGGAAACGTTCCTCCCTCAGCTGCTGAAACACCCCACCTCCGTTAGGGTCACTCTCAAAGGGAATGCCCTAATTTTGGTGGAGGTTTATAAGTATAAGTCACAGATATACAAGACAGATATAAGAACACATATTTTTGAACAGCGGAAAACAACAACTTTTATTTCATTAAAATACGTGTTACACCAACCATACCATAATTGTCTTACAATACTTCCATAAACATAACATCTTCATAACTGTCTTGATTACATTATTTAAAGAAGCATAAAGAAAACATAAATAAACTGCAAAAGTCCCATAGTTGCTGTCCAAAGCCATAGTCCAAAACGAAAAGATCCAAGCAATACATTCTTTCTCTTCAAGCTGGATATGAAGGCTGGTCAAGCTGCGGTATTCCCTCCCTGTGGACCTGGGGGGAATGGAAGAAAAGAAGACGAAAGAAAAGTAGAGTCAGACATAAAGCCTGAGTAAGTCTAGGACTATTCAGTCTATGAATAAAGAACTGGGTATGATAAGTATAAACTAGAAATGGGAAAGCACCATAAACTTAGTTAAGTTGTCTAGGGTCGAATATACTATCGTACCCCATATTAATCTCTATACCCATATAAACTAGTTCCCAACGGGCACCCCATAATCAGGATGAAGTGATCCATTTTATGATGATCGGCTCCTACTCGCATAGTTACATGTGTCTTACGGCCCCCGATGTTGTAGTTACCTATGATGCTCCCACCATGGGGTGTATCAAGTCCCATGGTGGCGGCCCGACACAATCCTAGAATGCACAGGTATGCTACTGGTGCCCAGCGCCTTATTTTTCTGCGCCGGAGTGCGTGCACGCCCGCACCCCGTTAGAACCTACACTGCTGCACCACCGCCGTCGATTTGACCACTTACAATCAGCCCAGTAATCGTGCCCCACCCTGCCTAGTTTCAGGGTATCATGATACCTTATAGGGTTACTGCTGAAAAGGGTCCCCCGCTACTAGGTTTTCTATTTCTAGCCAACTTGCTAAGTTGGTTAAGTGTTTTATAAACCTAACCCCCCAATCAGTCTGTTTAGTTTAGCATGTTCCATTCTGATTAAGTATTAATTTAGTTTACTTAATCCTATCAATCCAGACTCAGCCTTAATTGTCTTATTAAAGCCTTGATCTCTCACATTAGATAGGTATTGTTGTGGCTGCCTGTTGCCGGTTGGGTCCGGGCAGTCTTACGCCACAGCTCAGTCTAACCTCGGGTCCTTATTGGGCTCCGTGTTTAACCACCCACATTGGATAGGTATTGTTGTGACTACTGGACAGCCGGGCGGTTCCGGGCAGGTTTACATCACAACTCAATCCAACCTCGGGTTAAACACATTGTATTTTTCTACATTTACATATTTTGTCTCTTTTCTTTTTATATGTAAATATTTGCGGCCCCTTATTCAAATTCATCTTTATTGATTAAAATTTATTTATGCCACTTAATTGCTTTTCAAGGTTGTTGGCATGCGTCAAACATGCCAACACATATGTTCTATATTTTAGCCCAAACGTCGTTGCCCCCGTTTTACACGTTCGCTCCAATGTAAGGTGTGTTGGGTTTAATACTTAAACCCAATTTAGCCAAATGAAAAGGGGAGGCTTATAACATGGTGTTTATAAGATAACATGAAAATGGGGAGTGTGAACGCATGAACTTGCAACGAACGATTCAATTAACATAAAATAGGCACATGTGAACTTGCAATTGTAATATCATATAATCATGGCATAACATGAATCATTTTATCCATATAATCATAGCATAAACAATACTTAAACATAAATCATTCTATTCATCTAGTTATGGCATAGAAAATACTTAAACATGAATCATTCTATTCATATGGTTAATGCATAGACAATACTTAAACATGAATCATAGGTTCAACTAACCATGTAAACTTGAAATTAAGAATCTAACTTAATTAGATATCACTATTATTATTGGCACATGGTCTTGACTAAAAATATAAGTCTATATTTTTATTTAGGCATAATATAAACTAATCATGTTCATAAAACTACTACATGTTAACAAAAAGGTACTTACTTTTGTCACTAATACAAAAGTATGGTTCAACTAGAATTATCCCAACCTAATTCTTATATGAATCATGGTTTTTAACCCATTTATAGAATTATAGCATAAACATACCTAAACTTAAATCATGGTTTTTATTATATCTATGTAACTTGCAAGTGGAATGTAATTCTAATGTAACTTATGTGTCACATATATTATCATATGATTATGATAACAACATAAGCCTAAAAACATGTTTTCAACTAGGCATAATAACAAACATAGTTTAGTCATGTTCATAAAGGTGCTTACTTTTGTTTCTAACACAAAAGAATGATTTGCCAATTTCAACATAGATTCATATAAATCATAGTACTTAGTCGATTCAATTACACACTAAAAGTGGTCATAAAAATATGTACATCATATTAGCATAATAACGAATCATATACTTGCATGAATTCCAATTAAAATATCATAACATATAGTTGTTAGCATGAATCATATACTTGCATGAATCTTAAATAAACTATTACAACATATAGTTGTTACTTTCAACATGAATCATATACTTGCAATTATCAAATGGGTGTTGTAAATAACTACCACAAACATGTAGTTTTCAATATGAATCATATGCTTGCGTGAATCCTAATTAAAAATTCCACTACATGTGGTTGTCAACATAAATCATATACTTGTATGAATGCAATCGTACACCATAGTATTTCCAAATCGTTTAGAATCAAAATAACATACAAATATAGATTATTATCGCCACAATTCCATTTCGCAAATCACGTACTTGCAAATATCCAATCGTATACCACAATATTCCCAAATCGTTTAGCATCAAAGCAACATACAAATATAGATTATTATCGCCACAATTCCATTTCTTTCTTTACACAAATCAACACAATTATTTAATTCATATCGGAATAGCACTCTACTTACAACGTATGACGAATCTTCAATTCAGGAATCTGAATTCTGAATTTGGAGATGCTATCCTTTGTTGTAGGCGTTGCTTTGATTTGATTAACGTTGCTTTAAGATTTGAATTATCTCCTAGTTGTTTCTCTATTTCTGACGGCTATCCTCAGTCTCTCCTCAACAACATGACGGTCTCATCTCCATTTTAGTTTATGTGAATTAGGGTTAGTCTTAGGTCCTTTTTATAGAGTTTGTGAGTTGATTTAGACCGTCGATGAAGCTTGGTTCAATAATAGCCGTTCGTTTGAAGGGGAGACCAACCAGGAGCTGACACCTAGCCCTAGTGACAAGGCAAGGCTCAGAAAATCGACCAAACATAGACCTGGCCAGCCAGGACTTGACCAGACCTGACCAGCAGGTCATTTTTGACCTGGGCGCACTTGACAGGTGCACCAGGTCAAAAATGTACTGGCGCACTTCCCAAGTGCGCCAGTTCATTTTTGTTCTGGCGCACTTCCCAAGTGCGCCAGTGCATTCTGACCCGTTTTCTGGTTTTTCGCCCAACTTCGTTCGTCCATATCTTCTTCATACGATATCCGTTTTACGCAAACTCAGACTCTATCTCAAGCAGAATTCCGAGACGAACGCAATGGCGTATCCCGTTTCCCTTAATTCTCTGATTTGAAATTAGTTATACTTTAATTTATGAATTTCACAGTTATAGAATACACGGGGTGTTACATTCTCCCCCACTTAAAAAGGATTTCGTCCCCGAAATCTTCAAGTTCAGGAAGAATGTACATCCTAACATCAAGCATCCATCTACTCATCGATCAAACACGAGCATCCATTGTCCTTAAAAGACTTCTAATGCTTCATGATCATATGCGAAGTGTGTGTGTATATGTACTTATCTAATGCAAAATCAGGCGGTCTACTGATTCAGTTGACCTCCTTAATGCGAATTATGTAAGTGCTATGAATCCATTATGTATGCAAATCCTCCTATTCATGATTCTACATGAGTGCACAATTATTCATACAAATGCAACATCCATATGACAACATATTAAACTTCAACCATATACGAATGCAAACATATATGCATATGCAATATGAAGTGACTGAGCCGATCTAAAACCTAAATTGTGTGTGTATATGCAACCACGAGCAACCACTAGCAATCACTTGCAACCACTTGCAACCATCAATCATAACATGTCTCAAACACATGTTTACACCCAATTGTTCCTATCTAAAGGTATAGTCGAATGATAGAAGCAAGTAAAAACTTTGTGCCCATTAGGCAATGTCAAAACTGGAAATCTATGCCACATATATATTGACTAGGAGAAGAATTCTCTAAGCATCAGCCCCAAAGACCGAAATCAACATCAGACTGACACCCAAAGAATTACTCAACCCAACCACTATATATGATTCTAGGAAACTAAGCATGATGGACTCCTTTTAGGTCACAAGGAAGTCCCTCCCTAAGACCAACCCGTATCCTATAAAACCCAAAAAGCTTAGTCAAACCAACGAACACCCCCCAGCCCCAACATGTGTTACTAACAGATGAGTCATACACCCTATGGGGTTTGCAACAGAAAGTGGATTGAGAATGGGACCGAGAGGATATACACAAAAGATAGCACGCAAGTAAGCTCTACAGGAAGAGAGGGATCAAAGATATACTCTTAAGAAGAGATATGATGCACGAATCTAATCTTCAATCTTCTAAGTCGCATTTCCTTGAGCTTAACTCCATTATGCTTTGTCCGTCTTTAACTTCACAATTTCGTAGCTTCTTAATTCTTGTTTCCAAAATATGAGTTGGAACCTATTTCACTGTTGCCTCTCGTTCCACTTTCACTTACTCTACTTCTAATATACTCAGCTCAAACATGACGGCGTACTCATGGTTTCATGCAAGCTCTCCAAAATTCACTAGTGAATCTTAGATCTCGTCCACTTACTATCAGGTATTCCACGTAGAAGAACAATCTCTTGGAAATAAATGCCAACCATGTTGCCAAATGTACTTACTAAGGTGATTCTATACAACTCATGCATAAGCGAAATGAACCTTCTGCCTTAGTGGCGAACACTACTCGATCGGATTACAAGCTACCAATAAATGTGTCAAGAGATTCTAGGAAACAAATCATGATAGAACCCTAAAGGTTACCTGCGACTTCGAGGGTATTACCGAGGCAAGTCAAGAGTCTAACTACCCTCTTTTCGAAACCGAGAGGGTCATCCTTACTGGATAACCACTCCCTCGCTAGAATCAACCAATGGCCCAAAACAAAGGCACTACATTTAAACTCTACGCTTAGAATACAAATTTTCAATCCTACACAGATCATAAACAAATGAGCCGGGTGTAACACCCCACCTCCACTAGGATCACTCCTTAGAATGTACTAGCTTTGGAGGGGCGTTATTGTGAAGGTAAACTTGCACAGAGATATCACAAGACAGAATATATAAAAATAACTATAAGTAAAGCAGCGGTAGCAGATAAAAACCCATCATCATCATCTCAGAAAAACCAACATAGTCAAGTACATACTATCAAAATGTCATAATCCAAAATACAACATAAGTCTAGATACGTGATAACAAAATACATGGTAAAACATCAGTACTAATCCCCAGAAATAAAAGATAAGCCATAGCTAGCTCAGATCCATACATGAGCTATCCAACAAGCAAGTCAAAGATCCACTAAGCAGAAGTAGTCCCTCCCTGAGAACCTGTGGGGGGGGGGGGAGAAACGGAAGAAAAGAAGCGAAAGAAAAATAGGTCAGTCAAAAAGACTGGTAAGCCCTACTACGATCAATCTATAAACTAATAAAGTTAACAGTATGATGGAAACTGAGATGAACATACTGGCAATAGATAAAGGTGACATCACATAGACGAGGTTAAACTTTGCACCACAGTGTACTAGCAAACCCACAAAACAGATCTTGATCCCTTAGCCCAACCTTTGGCCCAATAACATGAAGTGACCTTAGTATAAGGCCCAGCCCAACGGTCTAGTCGATCGGCTCCCTATAAACCTAACACGTCAAGTGTTGGTGTCCATACGGCCCACATGGATGTAGTCGGACTGTGCTGGGTCCACCTTCGGGTGTATCAAGCCCTAAGATGTCAACCCCAGACACCTAAGCAATAATGCACAGTCTAAGCCTACTGGTACCCGTGCCTCGAGTTTGTCCAACATCGGACTACGTGCACGTCCGTAGCCCGCCGGACCCGCACCGCTGTACCACTCAGCCGTCGCTTTGGTCGCTTACATCAGTCCAGTAATCGTGCCCCGCCCTAGCCTAGCCTCTAGGGTTGTGAATGATACCAAACTGGGATTACTGCTGGAACAGACCACGTTGCTAGGGTTTCTAAGAGGGTTAAGTGTGGTTTTAACCCCTCACTAAACCTGGATTAAATTAGCTAAGTGTAACCACTTAACCCCATCTAATCCTCGCATCCCCATTATTGGTTAAGTATTAGTGGGCCATGACTTAACCCTAATCATGAGGCATTAATTACTCAATGCACCCAACCTCTCACATTAGACATCCGTGGTTACCTGGGAAGATTTACACCACGTCTAGGTCTAACCTCGGGTCTTATGGTGCAACATGACCAACTACCCACATTAGACCCCACGTTGTGGTTACCTGGGAAGATTTACACCACAACTAGGTCTAACCTCGAGTTGGCCATATCATGTTATCTAATGTCATGTCCACTTTAGAACATATTTACAAGTTAACATATACTTGGGTAGACCTAACTTAATAGGTAAATTCCCAAGGGGTAGACCTAACTTAATAGGTAAATTCCCAATCTTTTAGTTTCATGTATTTTTAAGTTTACCCAAACCCTCCCAACGTCATTATCTCGCTTATATATTCGTCATAACGCATAAGGGTAAAAAGGTAACTTGGCAAAACATACATGATGAACTTCACACATCATAATAAGGATGCATACATGTTAAACTTGCAAATCATGTCATGGTGAACTCGCATAAACATGCATAGCTTATTAAATATGCATAACATGGTAAAGTGAACTTGCATAGTCATGCATAACCTACTAAACTTGCATAACATGGTAAGGTGAACTTGCATAACCCATAAAACTTGCATAGCATGGTATAATAAACTCGCATAAGCATGCATAACTTGTGAAACATGTAAAACATGGCATAGTAATCTCGCATATGCATGCATAACTTGTGAAACATGTAAAACATGGTATAATGAGTTCGCATAAGCATGCATGACTTGTGAATCATATAAAACATGACATAGTGAGTTCGCATAAGCATGCATAATCAACTAAACTCACATAAATCTCAACTTTCACCAAACATTAACTTTAAAGTTTGTAAAGTGAAGGTAAGAGGGCTTACAAATATAAACAAGCCACAAATCCACCAAATAAGATGAAGAAGCCCTTTTAAAAACTCAAAGCAAAGCCTCAAATAAGAAAACCCTTTTTGCAAAATCCCAAAACGCAAACTTTAGCAAATCAAACTTGCTACTTAATGAAGTATGCAAGTTATTAAGCATTCATACAACATAGAAAAAGTTGTATGATCATCATATCTTCATAGGATTAAACTTTGAGGAAGGTGGAGGCTAGGTTTTAGGTGGAGGCCATTTGAGGATTCAAATTGACATAGTTTAGTTGCTAGATTGATTAATGAGGCTTTAGGGTAGGATTAGGGGTATATTTATAGAGGATTAGAGTGTTTTTAGCCCTAGGATTAACCCTAGATTAGGTTTGGCCCGTCAGATCTCGGATTTCTCTAGAACCAAGCCACATGACCCAACCCAAATCAGAAATGGTGCACCAGGCTGAGCTGCCTGGGCACCCCCTGTCGACAGGGCTGTCGACTCCCTGGGTGCCCTGTCGACATGCCTGTCGACATGGGCCCCCTGGCGGGAATTTTCCCGCCTAACCCAGATTAGCCCTAATCCCTGTTTTTAATTTGAAATTTAAATCTGTCTTTAGCATAGAAGTTTCTGAAAACTTCAATGGGCCTTAACTGGGTCATACGGACTCCGATTTTCGAAAACTCGGACTCTATTTCGCGTATTTTTCCGAGACGAACGCAATGGCATAGCCCGTTTCCCCTGATTATGATTTTTGAATTAAATTCTGCCTCGATTTATGTTATAACAGTTTATTGAAAATACGGGTTGTTACATTCTTCCCTCCTTAAAGGATTTCGTCCCCGAAATCTTCAAGTTAGGAAGAACATATCCTACCATCCAACATCCATCTACTCAAAACATCATCCACGAGCAACCATTGTCCTTAAAGGATTCTAAATGCTGTATGAACATATGCAAAAGTGTGTGTATATGTACCTATCTAATGCAATGATCAATGCAAAATATGTTAGTGAAATGTATCCATATGTATGCAAATCCCTATCATAATGTATAATATCTATATGCGTGCTCAACCATACACCCATATGCAACATCCATGTGATTGCATACAAAGTTCATCCAAGAATAAGCATAAACACTCATGCACATGCAATATGAGGAGTGTGTGAGCCGATCTAGTGCCTAATGTGTATCATGCATCCACGAGTAACTACTTGCAAACACTTGCAACCACTTGCAACCATCAAACATAACATGTCTCAAGCACATGTTTCATCCAAAAGGGTTTCTACCTAAGGTTCTCATGACAAGCTTAGCACGATAACTAGATAAATATGGATAGCAAAGAGAAAGTTACACTAAATAAAGGAAAGAGATTGAGAGTGTACCCTCAAAAAGAAATGGATAAAGCCCACGCATCTTCTCCTCGGTTTCCCAAGTTGCGTCTTCTTCGGCTTCACCCCATTGAACTTTCACCAGTCTGACCTCACGATTCCTTAGCTTCTTGGTCTCTGTCCCCAAGATACGAATCGGAGCTCTTCTTAAAGTTGCTTCTTTCTCTACTTCCACGTCTTCAAGCATGCTAGGTTCAACCACCTCAGCGGACTCATGCAGGCATTTTCGGAGATGCGAGACATGAAAGACATTATGCACTCCGGACAACTTCTCGGGCAATTGCACTCTGTAAGCCATCTTCCCAATTCTCTCAATGATGGGGAAGGGTCCAACAAATTTCGGTGCTAGCTTCCCAACAGCTCCAAATCGGACCACATTCCGCAAAGGAGAAACCTTCACGAAAACTTTGTCCCCAACCTCAAACTCCAATTCGGACCTTCGCTTGTCAGCATAGGATTTCTGCCGGTCTTGGGCCACTTTCATCCGTCTTCTAATCAACTCAACCTTCTCGGATGTATCCCTAATCATGTCGGGTCCAAGTATAAGCTTATCCGTGGATTCCCACCAACATGTAGGTGACTTGCACGGCCTCCCATATAAAGCCTCAAACGGCGCCATCCCTATGCTCGCCTGATAACTGTTGTTATACGCAAACTCGACAAGAGGAAGATGGTCTTCCCAAGCACCACCAAAATCCAGGATGCAAAGCCTCAACAAGTCCTCAAGTACCCTATTCACCCTTTCTGTTTGGCCGTCTGTTTGTGGGTGATAGGCTGTACTCAGGTTCAATCTCGTGCCCATAGCCTCCTGCAAGCTGTTCCAGAACTGACTAGTAAAGATGGGGTCGCGGTCACTAACTATGCTGGAAGGGACTCCATGTAGTCGCACTATCTCACGAAGATATACTGATGCTAGTCCAGATGCTGTCCTTTTGCTCTTTACTGGGATAAAATGAGCACTCTTCGTGAGTCTATCCACAATGACCCATATGCTCGTATTCCCCTTCCTGGACCTTGGAAGCCCATCAATAAAGTCCATAGAAATGCTCTCCCACTTCCATAGCGGGACCTCTAGCGGATGTAATAGTCCACCAGGCTTCTTCGACTCAGCTTTTACTCTTTGACAAATAACACATCTCGAGACAAACTCCGCCACATCCTTTTTCATTCCCGGCCAGAAGAAAACGCGCTTCATGTCCTTATACATCTTATCACCCCCTGGATGTATGGTCATCTTGGAGCGATGTGCTTCCTCGAGAACTTTCCTCACCAAGTCTTCTACCATTGGGACACAAAGCCTTCCATCTCTCCTCAGCCAACCCTTATCGTCTATAGAATATCGAGCAAGGTGACTAGATGTCTCCCCTCGAACCAGCTTATCCAAGATCTCAATTATCTGAGGGTCTTCCTTTTGCGAAGCCCCAACTTGATCTAGGAGGGTAGGCCTGAGCTCTAAAGATGCCCAAGAACCGGTCACCGACCCCATTGCCAAAGAGAAATCAAAGGTCGCTAAGAACTCTAAATTCTTCATCTCAACAAATAGAGGACTTAGTGTCAACCTTTTCCTACTCAACGCATCCGCTACAACATTCCCCTTGCCAGGGGTATAGGATATCTCAAAATCATAGGAAGCCAAAAATTCCATCCATCTCTGCTGTCTTAAGTTCAGGTCTTTCTGCGAAAAGAGATACTTCAAGGACTTATGATCAGTATATAACTCAAATCTCTCTCCCAGAAGATAATGACGCCATGCTTTGAGCGCATATACAATCGCTGCCAGCTCTAGATCATGAGTGGGATAATTCCGCTCATGCACCTTAAGTTGCCTCCCACCAAAACATATAACTCTGCCCTCTTGCATTAGAACGGCACCCAATCCCGTGCCACAAGCATCGGTGTACACGGTAAATATCTTACCACCATCGGGTAAGGCTAGAACTGGTGCGGAGGTAAGGGCTCTCTTGAGCTTCTGAAAAGCAAGCTCACAATCCATATCCCAAGCAAAGACTAAGTTCTTCTTCGTCAACTTAGTAAGAGGAGCGGATATCTTCGCGAAGTCCTTGATGAACTTCCGATAAAAACCCGCAAGACCCAGAAAGCTTCTCACCTCGGTTGCATTCTTTGGAGTCTTCCAATCCTGAACGGCAACCACCTTAGCGGGATCCACCGCTAAGCCTTGCTTGGATACGATATGCCCAAGAAATCTGACTTCCCTTCTCCAAAAGTGGCATTTGGAGAACTTGGCTTTTAACTGGTGTGCTCTGAGTGTATCCATCACCTCTACTAGGTGCCTCGCATGCTCTTCCTCATCCTTGGAGAAGACTAGAATATCATCAACAAAGACCACGACAAACTTATTCAAGAACTTCCGAAACACCCTACTCATCAAATCCACAAAATACGCGGGTGCATTCGTCAAACCGAACGGCATAACAAGCCATTCAAAGAATCCGTCTGGAGTTCTGAATGCAGTCTTGTCTATACTGTCTTCAGCCACTCTGAGCTGATGAAAACCCGTAGCAAGATCAAGCTGAGAGAAAACAGAAGCACCAACAAGTTGATCAAAGAGATCGTCGATCCTCGGTAACGGGTGTCTGTTCTTCTTAGTCAGCTTATTCAATTCTCTATAATCCACACAGAGTCGAAGAGAGCCATCTGCCTTAGTTGCAAACACCACAGGAGCTCCCCATTCGGATATACTCCTTCTGATGAAGCCCTTCTCAAGCAATTCTTTCACTTGCTTGCTCAGCTCCCGTCTCTCACGCGGAGCCATATGCCGAACGGGCAAAGAAACAGGTTTAGCATTATCTACCAGATAGATGCGAAAGTCAATCTCTCATTTAGGGGGAAACCCCTTAACTTCTTCAAACACATATGGATAATCCCGGACCACCCTTACAGACTGAAGGGCCTCCTCTGATGAGTCGAGAGATTCTAGATAGCATAACATGACGGGATTCTTTGGATTGCATGAAATCTCTAAGGTGTTGCCCAGGCGAGTCACAAGCCTTACAACCCTATGCTCACAATCCAGGATGGCTCCATATCTAGACAGCCAATCCATGCCCAAGATCAATCCGTATCCCCTGAAACCTAGAACATACGCACTACACAAGAATTCAACGCTGAGTATAGAGATCTTCAGATCCTCGCATATCATAGATAGATGAGCAGAACCCCCAATGGGATTCGAGACACAAACGGGATCCTCCACTAAGCTAGTACTGAGGTGCAAGCTATCAACAAGATTAGATGAAATAAAGCTATGTGATGCACCAGAGTCAAACAAGGTACGTACTGGAAGATCAGAGATATAAACAAGGTTCTCAACAGAAACACTACCTCGCTCGGGAACTGAAGCGGCATTGAGAGCATGAACTTGCCCTCCTGAGGATCCAGCCTGTCCTTTCTTCTTTGGGCATTCTTTGCTGAAGTGCCCAGCCTCTCCACAAGAAAAGCATCCACCACTGAGCTTCCTTTTCTTCTTCCTGCAATCCTTAGCAAAATGCCCAGCTATGCCACAGTAATTGCACTTCCCCTTGCCTTTGTTGTTGCCCTTCTTGTTCTTATTCTGATTTCCTTGACTGCTTTGACCTTGGTTGCCTTTGCCCTGAGAATCAGCCTTCTTTGCTTGAGTATCGCCCGACTTGACTTCCTTCTTTCCCTCCCCCTGAAGCAGAGCCATATTAACCAAACTCTCGAAAGTGGCTCCATGCGGAATATGTGACATAGCCAAGCCCTGTAGCGGCTCATTCAATCCTCTGGCAAATCGAAGAGCCTTCTTCTCCGGGGTGTTCACTATATCCAAACCAAAGCGGGCCAGCTGATTAAACTTGTTCACATACTCCTTGACCGACATATCCCCTTGCTTTAATGCAATGAACTTCTCCATCTGCAAATTCGCCTCAGCTGAAGATAGAAACTTGGTCACAAATCTAGCCCTCAAGTCGGCCCAAGTCTCAACGGGCCTCGTCCCATTGGTGACCTCCCACCAATAGGCCGCCTCATCCTTCAAAAGCCATACGGTCAATAAGATTTTCCTCTCATCATCTATCCCAAAGATAGCAAACAAGTCCTCCGTATCCTTTAGCCAATTCCTAGCTTCCACGAAAGATTCCGTGCCTAGGAAATTCTTGCCTCCCATTGCCTTGAAGTCTTTACAAACTTTTGTAAACTCAATCTGAGGATGCTGAGGGGAAGGAGGAGGAAGAGGAGCCTCAGCAACGGGAGGGGGAGGAACATTAGCAACGGGAGGGGGAATATTAGCTGCTGGAGGAGGGGGAGCAGGAACCACCGGAGGAGGGATATTAGGGATAGGATTCTCAACTACGGGAGGAGGAGTGGGAGTAGGGTTGGCGGGACCGGCTGCCGCCCTAGCTTCTTGGAGTCTCCTATACCAGAGTGGTACGTTCACTCCATCTGGGACGTCAAGATTCTCAGCCATACTGAAACAAAAGATAAGATAAGATCAGGTCAAGGGAACGAATGATAATGCTGATGGCTTTTGGGGATTAGCCTTAAAATAATCTAGACTTTATTTTGGAAAATACTTAGTAGGTTTTTGAAAATAGTTTTTCAAAAGGGTTTTTTTTTCAAAAGTTCTGTTCAATCTTGTTAACCTCGTGCTCTGATACCAAATGTAACACCCCACCTCCACTAGGATCACTCCTTAGAATGTACTAGCTTTGGAGGGGCGTTATTGTGAAGGTAAACTTGCACAGAGATATCACAAGACAGAATATATAAAAATAACTATAAGTAAAGCAGCGGTAGCAGATAAAAACCCATCATCATCATCTCAGAAAAACCAACATAGTCAAGTACATACTATCAAAATGTCATAATCCAAAATACAACATAAGTCTAGATACGTGATAACAAAATACATGGTAAAACATCAGTACTAATCCCCAGAAATAAAAGATAAGCCATAGCTAGCTCAGATCCATACATGAGCTATCCAACAAGCAAGTCAAAGATCCACTAAGCAGAAGTAGTCCCTCCCTGAGAACCTGTGGGGGGGGGGGAGAAACGGAAGAAAAGAAGCGAAAGAAAAACAGGTCAGTCAAAAAGACTGGTAAGCCCTGCTACGATCAATCTATAAACTAATAAAGTTAACAGTATGATGGAAACTGAGATGAACATACTGGCAATAGATAAAGGTGACATCACATAGACGAGGTTAAACTTTGCACCACAGTGTACTAGCAAACCCACAAAACAGATCTTGATCCCTTAGCCCAACCTTTGGCCCAATAACATGAAGTGACCTTAGTATAAGGCCCAGCCCAACGGTCTAGTCGATCGGCTCCCTATAAACCTAACACGTCAAGTGTTGGTGTCCATACGGCCCACATGGATGTAGTCGGACTGTGCTGGGTCCACCTTCGGGTGTATCAAGCCCTAAGATGTCAACCCCAGACACCTAAGCAATAATGCACAGTCTAAGCCTACTGGTACCCGTGCCTCGAGTTTGTCCAACATCGGACTACGTGCACGTCCGTAGCCCGCCGGACCCGCACCGCTGTACCACTCAGCCGTCGCTTTGGTCGCTTACATCAGTCCAGTAATCGTGCCCCGCCCTAGCCTAGCCTCTAGGGTTGTGAATGATACCAAACTGGGATTACTGCTGGAACAGACCACGTTGCTAGGGTTTCTAAGAGGGTTAAGTGTGGTTTTAACCCCTCACTAAGCCTGGATTAAATTAGCTAAGTGTAACCACTTAACCCCATCTAATCCTCGCATCCCCATTATTGGTTAAGTATTAGTGGGCCATGACTTAACCCTAATCATGAGGCATTAATTACTCAATGCACCCAACCTCTCACATTAGACATCCGTGGTTACCTGGGAAGATTTACACCACGTCTAGGTCTAACCTCGGGTCTTATGGTGCAACATGACCAACTACCCACATTAGACCCCACGTTGTGGTTACCTGGGAAGATTTACACCACAACTAGGTCTAACCTCGAGTTGGCCATATCATGTTATCTAATGTCATGTCCACTTTAGAACATATTTACAAGTTAACATATACTTGGGTAGACCTAACTTAATAGGTAAATTCCCAAGGGGTAGACCTAACTTAATAGGTAAATTCCCAATCTTTTAGTTTCATGTATTTTTAAGTTTACCCAAACCCTCCCAACGTCATTATCTCGCTTATATATTCGTCATAACGCATAAGGGTAAAAAGGTAACTTGGCAAAACATACATGATGAACTTCACACATCATAATAAGGATGCATACATGTTAAACTTGCAAATCATGTCATGGTGAACTCGCATAAACATGCATAGCTTATTAAATATGCATAACATGGTAAAGTGAACTTGCATAGTCATGCATAACCTACTAAACTTGCATAACATGGTAAGGTGAACTTGCATAACCCATAAAACTTGCATAGCATGGTATAATAAACTCGCATAAGCATGCATAACTTGTGAAACATGTAAAACATGGCATAGTAATCTCGCATATGCATGCATAACTTGTGAAACATGTAAAACATGGTATAATGAGTTCGCCTAAGCATGCATGACTTGTGAATCATATAAAACATGACATAGTGAGTTCGCATAAGCATGCATAATCAACTAAACTCACATAAATCTCAACTTTCACCAAACATTAACTTTAAAGTTTGTAAAGTGAAGGTAAGAGGGCTTACAAATATAAACAAGCCACAAATCCACCAAATAAGATGAAGAAGCCCTTTTAAAAACTCAAAGCAAAGCCTCAAATAAGAAAACCCTTTTTGCAAAATCCCAAAACGCAAACTTTAGCAAATCAAACTTGCTACTTAATGAAGTATGCAAGTTATTAAGCATTCATACAACATAGAAAAAGTTGTATGATCATCATATCTTCATAGGATTAAACTTTGAGGAAGGTGGAGGCTAGGTTTTAGGTGGAGGCCATTTGAGGATTCAAATTGACATAGTTTAGTTGCTAGATTGATTAATGAGGCTTTAGGGTAGGATTAGGGGTATATTTATAGAGGATTAGAGTGTTTTTAGCCCTAGGATTAACCCTAGATTAGGTTTGGCCCGTCAGATCTCGGATTTCTCTAGAACCAAGCCACATGACCCAACCCAAATCAGAAATGGTGCACCAGGCTGAGCTGCCTGGGCACCCCCTGTCGACAGGGCTGTCGACTCCCTGGGTGCCCTGTCGACATGCCTGTCGACATGGGCCCCCTGGCGGGAATTTTCCCGCCTAACCCAGATTAGCCCTAATCCCTGTTTTTAATTTGAAATTTAAATCTGTCTTTAGCATAGAAGTTTCTGAAAACTTCAATGGGCCTTAACTGGGTCATACGGACTCCGATTTTCGAAAACTCGGACTCTATTTCGCGTATTTTTCCGAGACGAACGCAATGGCATAGCCCGTTTCCCCTGATTATGATTTTTGAATTAAATTCTGCCTCGATTTATGTTATAACAGTTTATTGAAAATACGGGTTGTTACACCGGGCCCCCAATTGGGTTTGAAACAATTAAGGGGTCCTCAACCATACTAGTTCTTAGGTGCAGAGATTCTACTAAAGCAGACGAGATAAAGGAGTGTGATGCGCCGGAATCAAATAAAGTGCGAACGGGGTGATCATAAAGATAAACTACACTTTCTACAGAAGTATTTATACCTCGCTGTTGCAGAGGTGGCGCCTCCAGCACATGAACCTGCGCCCCCGAGGTGGATCCAGCCCTCTGCCCATGTCCTCGTTTCTTTGGGTAGTCCTTAGCCATGTGGCCTGTCTCACCGCAAGAAAAGCACCCACCATTCATCTTGGCCTTCTTTTTCCGGCAATCTTTCACTAAGTGCCCCACTTTGCCACAGAATTTACACTTCCTCTTCTCTTGGGACTTGTTGTCTTTCCCTCCCTTCTTAAAGTCTGTCTTCTCAGGGCAGTCTTTGCTGATGTGTCCAGTCTCCCCACAATGAAAACATTCTCCTTGCCTTCTTTTCCACTTTCTACAATCCTTGGCTATGTGCCCTTCCGTACCACAAAAATTGCATTTCCTTTTTTCCCGTTTCTTGTTATTACTATTACGATCCTTTCTTGTTTGACTATTATTCGTCTTCCTACTCTGGGACTCTTCCGCTTGTTGGTTCACGTGGAGGAGGAGGAGTGAAAGCGTCAGCAGCTGGGGAGTAAGGTCTCCAGACATGCTGAAACAGAAAGGATAGATTCAAAACGGAGGATAAGAGATAGTACCTATGGCTTTGGGGGGGGCTTTGCCTTTTAAAATAATATTTTATCTTTTAAAAATGCTTCTTTAAATTTCTTTTTGAAAAATAAATTTTCAAAACTTTTTATCTTTTCTGGTAAACCTATGCTCTGATATCAAGTGAAACACCCCACCTCCGTTAGGGTCACTCTCAAAGGGAATGCCCTAATTTTGGTGGAGGTTTATAAGTATAAGTCACAGATATATAAGATAGATATAAGAACACATATTTTTGAACAGCGGAAAACAACAACTTTTATTTCATTAAAATACGTGTTACACCAACCATACCATAATTGTCTTACAATACTTCCAAAAACATAACATCTTCATAACTGTCTTGATTACATTATTTAAAGAAGCATAAAGAAAACATAAATAAACTGCAAAAGTCCCATAGTTGCTGTCCAAAGCCATAGTCCAAAACGAAAAGATCCAAGCAATACATTCTTTCTCTTCAAGCTGGATATGAAGGCTGGTCAAGCTGCGATATTCCCTCCCTGTGGACCTGGGAGGAATGGAAGAAAAGAAGACGAAAGAAAAGTAGAGTCAGACATAAAGCCTGAGTAAGTCTAGGACTATTCAGTCTATGAATAAAGAACTGGGTATGATAAGTATAAACTAGAAATGGGAAAGCACCATAAACTTAGTTAAGTTGTCTAGGGTCGAATATACTATCGTACCCCATATTAATCTCTGTACCCATATAAACTAGTTCCCAATGGGCACCCCATAATCAGGGTGAAGTAATCCATTTTATGATGATCGGCTCCTACTCGCATATTTACATGTGTCTTACGGCCCCCGATGTTGTAGTTACCTATGCTGGTCCCACCATGGGGTGTATCAAGTCCCATGGTGGCGGCCCGACACAATCCTAGAATGCACAGGTATGCTACTGGTGCCCAGCGCCTTATTTTTCTACGCCGGAGTGCGTGCACGCCCGCACCCCGTTAGAACCTACACTGCTGCACCACCGCCGTCGATTTGACCACTTACAATCAGCCCAGTAATCGTGCCCCACCCTGCCTAGTTTCAGGGTATCATGATACCTTATAGGGTTACTGCTGAAAAGGGTCCCCCGCTACTAGGTTTTCTATTTCTAGCCAACATGCTAAGTTGGTTAAGTGTTTTATAAACCTAACCCCCCAATCAGTCTGTTTAGTTTAGCATGTTCCATTCTGATTAAGTATTAATTTAGTTTACTTAATCCTATCAATCCAGACTCAGCCTTAATTGTCTTATTAAAGCCTTGATCTCTCACATTAGATAGGTATTGTTGTGGCTGCCTGTTGCCGGTTGGGTCCGGGCAGTCTTACGCCACAGCTCAGTCTAACCTCGGGTCCTTATTGGGCTCCGTGTTTAACCACCCACATTGGATAGGTATTGTTGTGACTACTGGACAGCCGGGCGGTTCCGGGCAGGTTTACATCACAACTCAATCCAACCTCGGGTTAAACACATCGTATTTTTCTACATTTACATATTTTGTCTCTTTTCTTTTTATATGTAAATATTTGCGGCCCCTTATTCAAATTCATCTTTATTGATTAAAATTTATTTATGCCACTTAATTGCTTTTCAAGGTTGTTGGCATGCGTCAAACATGCCAACACATATGTTCTATATTTTAGCCCAAACGTCGTTGCCCCCGTTTTACACGTTCGCTCCAATGTAAGGTGTGTTGGGTTTAATACTTAAACCCAATTTAGCCAAATGAAAAGGGGAGGCTTATAACATGGTGTTTATAAGATAACATGAAAAAGGGGAGTGTGAACGCATGAACTTGCAACGAACGATTCAATTAACATAAAATAGGCACATGTGAACTTGCAATTGTAATATCATATAATCATGGCATAACATGAATCATTTTATCCATATAATCATAGCATAAACAATACTTAAACATAAATCATTCTATTCATCTAGTTATGGCATAGAAAATACTTAAACATGAATCATTCTATTCATATGGTTAATGCATAGACAATACTTAAACATGAATCATAGGTTCAACTAACCATGTAAACTTGAAATTAAGAATCTAACTAAATTAGATATCATTATTATTATTGGCACATGGTCTTGACTAAAAATATAAGTCTACATTTTTATTTAGGCATAATATAAACTAATCATGTTCATAAAACCACTACATGTTAACAAAAAGGTACTTACTTTTGTCACTAATACAAAAGTATGGTTCAACTAGAATTATCCCAACCTAATTCTTATATGAATCATGGTTTTTAACCCATTTATAGAATTATAGCATAAACATACCTAAACTTAAATCATGGTTTTTATTCTATCTATGTAACTTGCAAGTGGAATGTAATTCTAATGTAACTTATGTGTCACATATATTATCATATGATTATGATAACAACATAAGCCTAAAAACATGTTTTCAACTAGGCATAATAACAAACATAGTTAATTCATGTTCATAAAGGTGCTTACTTTTGTTTCTAACACAAAAGTATGATTTGCCAATTTCAACATAGATTCATATAAATCATAGTACTTAGTCGATTCAATTACACACTAAAAGTGGTCATAAAAGTATGTACATCATATTAGCATAATAACGAATCATATACTTGCATGAATTCCAATTAAAATATCATAACATATAGTTGTTAGCATGAATCATATACTTGCATGAATCTTAAATAAACTATTACAACATATAGTTGTTACTTTCAACATGAATCATATACTTGCAATTATCAAATGGGTGTTGTAAATAACTACCACAAACATGTAGTTTTCAATATGAATCATATGCTTGCGTGAATCCCAATTAAAAATTCCACTACATGTGGTTGTCAACATAAATCATATACTTGTATGAATCCAATCGTACACCATAGTATTTCCAAATCGTTTAGAATCAAAATAACATACAAATATAGATTATTATCGCCACAATTCCATTTCGCAAATCACGTACTTGCAAATATCCAATCGTATACCACAATATTCCCAAATCGTTTAGCATCAAAGCAACATACAAATATAGTTTATTATCGCCACAATTCCATTTCTTTCTTTACACAAATCAACACAATTATTTAATTCATATCGGAATAGCACTCTACTTACAACGTATGACGAATCTTCAATTCAGGAATCTGAATTCTGAATTTGGAGATGCTATCCTTTGTTGTAGGCGTTGCTTTGATTTGATTAACGTTGCTTTAAGCTTTGAATTTTATCCTAGTTGTTTCTCTATTTCTGACGGCTATCCTCAGTCTCTCCTCAGCAACATGACGGTCTCATCTCCATTTTAGTTTATGTGAATTAGGGTTAGTCTTAGGTCCTTTTTATAGAGTTTGTGAGTTGATTTAGACCGTCGATGAAGCTTGGTTCAATAATAGCCGTTCGTTTGAAGGGGAGACCAACTAGGAGCTGACACCTAGTCCTAGTGACAAGGCAAGGCTCAGAAAATCGACCAAACACAGACCTGGCCAGGCAGGACTTGACCAGACCTGACCAGCAGGTCATTTTTGACCTGGGCGCACTTGGCAGGTGCACCAGGTCAAAAATGTACTGGCGCACTTCCCAAGTGCGCCAGTTCATTTTTGTTCTGGCGCACTTCCCAAGTGCGCCAGTGCATTCTGACCCGTTTTCTGGTTTTTTGCCCAACTTCGTTCGTCCATATCTTCTTCATACGATATCCGTTTTACGCAAACTCAGACTCTATCTCAAGCAGAATTCCGAGACGAACGCAATGGCGTATCCCGTTTCCCTTAATTCTCTGATTTGAAATTAGTTATACTTTAATTTATGAATTTCACAGTTATAGAATACACGGGGTGTTACAGCTGCACACATTGTTCCTCCTCCGCATGTGGACAACTTCTCAAAGATCTGCAAAGATTTCCGTGCTAAGGGAGGGAAGCCGTTTCATGGAACCGAGACGTTTGTGGAAGCCATGAACTGGCTCAAGGAGACCGAGGACTTGTTTGTAATCTTTGAAGTAGAGGATCGAAGAAAGATTCAGTTAGCTGCTTGACTATTGAAGGATGAAGCTTCATTTTGGTGGGAGGTAACCCAAGCAGGTCATTCGGTGGAAATTTGGGATGACTTTAGACAGAGGTTTGATATGAAATTCCTTTTCCAAGCTGATAAGAGCATGCATATGGAGAGGTTCTTAGCACTCAAACAAGGGAACTTGACGGTTAAAGAGTATGTGAATAAATTTAACCTGCTGGTAAGATTTGGAATGGAACTGGTAAACACTCTATATAAGAAGGCTTTGGGGTTTGCTAAAAGGCTAAATGAACCCCTTCATGGGTTAGCCATGTCCCACATCCCAATGGGATCCACCTTTGAAAGACTTGTTGATATGGCCTTGATGTACGAGGAAAAGAAAGGGGGAAAAGAAAGAGGTTAAAGCTGAGGAAACAATGGAAAAAAAGACATGGCCCAAGAAAGGAGAACAACAACAGCAACAAAATAAAGGTGGAAAGAACGACAAGGGTAAGGAGAAAAGGAAGTGTGATAGTTGTGGGAAAGAAGGTCACTTGATCAAAGACTGTAAAAGAAGGAAGAACACTTGCTTCAACTGTGGAGAGGTCAGACACTTTTCTAGGGAGTGCCCGAAGAAATAGGGACAAGGTCAAAGGGCAGGAACTTCTAGATGCTCTCGTGATAAGTGCTCCTGATAGAGGTAGAAAAATTTCTGTGGAAGTTTTAATTTCTCTTTCAAACCATCCTATAAGAACCCTTTTTGATTTCAGCGCTTCACATTCATTTATATCTAGTTCTATTGTTGAATCTCTGCACTTAATTACTAGTATGGTTGTGGATCCCATAGTGGTTTCAAACCCCATTAGTGGTATGACTCTTTTATCCATGATTTGTCGGGGTTTGAAAATAACTGTGTTAGGCGTCGAGTTTGAGTGCGATACGTATGTGCTTAGGTTTATGGGCTATGGGTTGATTCTAGGAATGGATTGGCTTACCATGTATGGTGCCATTCTGGATTGTGAGAAGAGGATTGTTAGGCTTCTGACTTGTCATGGGAGGACCCTCGAGATTTCTTGTGACCCCCAATGGTCTGTTATGCTTAGCTTCCTAGAGTCTCTTGATGCATCGATAGATGATTTGCAATCTGTTCAGGTAGTCCGAGATTATTCTGATGCTTTTGAGGAGGTTCGGGGCTTACCTCCAAGCGCGAGATCAACTTTCGTATATATCTGGTGGACAATGCAAAGCTAGTTGCATTACCAGTGCGCCATATGGGTCCAAGAAAAAGGAGGGAGCTGAGTAAGCAAGTAGGGGAGCTACTTGAGAAAGGATATATTAGAAGAAGCATATTTGAATGGGGTGCTCTAGTTGTATTAGTAACTAAGGCGAATGGTTTGCTTCGTTTGTGTGTGGACTATAGAGAATTGAACAAACTCACAAAGAAGAATAAGCACCCAATTTCGAGGATAGACGACTTATTTGACCAGCTTGTCGGGGCCTTAGTATTTTCTCAGTTAGACTTGGCCATGGGGTTTCATCAGTTGAGGATAGCTGAGGATAGTATAGACAAGACTGCTTTTAGGACTCTGGATGGTTTCTTTGAATGGCTAGTTATGCCTCTTGGGCTAACGAATGCACCCGCCTATTTTGTTGATATGATGAGTAGGGTGTTTTGGGAGTTCCTAAATAAAATTTTCATAGTCTTTTTTGATGACATTTTGATCTTCTCCAAGAGCGAAGAAGAGCATGCCCAACATTTGGGAGAAGTTTTGAAACTCTCCGTGACCGTCAGCTTAAGGCAAAGTTCTCCAAATGCCATTTTTGGAGAAAAGAGGTGAGATTCTTAAGGCATGTAGTCTCCAAAGAAGGGATAGCCGTGGATCCCGCAAAAGTAGTTATGGAGCAAGATTTGCAGATTCCTAAAAATGCAACAGAGGTGAGAAACTTTCTTGGATTGTCAAGTCATTATAGGAAGTTCATTAAGGACTTCACAAAGATATCAGCCCCCCTCACTAGGATGACGAAGAAGAATTTGGCATTTTCATGGGATATAGATTGTGATGTTGCCTTCCAACGTTTGAAGAGGGCTCTTACAACGGCCACGGTCTTGACTTTGCCCAATGGGAACAAAGTGTTTACAATTTACACTGATGCATGTGGTACAGGGCTTGGTGTGGTTCTGATGCAAGAAGGAAAGTTAGTGTATTATGGGGGTAGACAGTTGAGAGTTCATGAGAAAAACTACCCCACCCATGATATAGAGCTAGCTGCCATAGTATTCACGCTAAAGATGTGGTGTCATAATTTACTTGGAGAGAAGTTCGAGTTGTATACCGATCATAAATCTCTCAAGTATTTGTTCTCACAGAAGGATCTTAATTTAAGGAAACAAAGGTGGATGGATTTCTTAGCTACTTATGATTTTGAAATCGCTTATACCCCTGGAAAGGGTAATGTAGTGGCTGATGCACTAAGTAGGCAAAGAATGGCCTTATGTCCTCTGTTTGTGGAGAGGAAAAGCTTGGAGTTCATATCAACCTTTGATTTTAAACTCTCCATCGAGATTTTTCCTGACATGTTTGCGTCATTAGAGATACAACCAACTCTTATGGATCAGATAGGAGCTTCACAGCAAAGTGACCCACAAATTTTAGACATCATGGATAAGCTCCGAAAAGGGGAGACTTCTAGTCACCTCAGTCGATATACCATAGATGTAAAGGGGTGGTTGCGATGGGATGGAAGGCTTTGTGTTCCTCAAACTGGAAGCTCGATAAAGGCAGTCCTAGAAGAAGCCCACCATTCTAAGATGACTATTCATCCAGGCGGTGATAAGATGTTCAAAGACATGAAGATGGTTTTCTTTTGGGCTGGGATAAAGAAAGATGTGGCCGAATTTGTTTCTTAATGTTAGTCTGCCAGTAAGTCATAGCTCAGCAAAAGAAACCCAGTGGTTTACTTCATCCTTTGGATGTTCCATAGTGGAAATGGGAGAGCGTCTCTATGGATTTCATAGATGGTTTGCCTAGATCAAAGAAAGGCAACACTAGTATCTGAGTTATGGTAGATAGACTCACTAAGAGTGCTTACTTTATTCCAGTTAAGAGTAAGAGGACGACATCATGGTTGGCAGCAATCTATGTTCGAGAGATAGTTCATCTTCATGGGGTACCTTCCCGCATCGTGAGCAATCATGACCCCATTCTTACCAGTGAATTTTGGAGGAGCTTGCAAGAAGCACTAGGTATACAGTTGTGTTTGAGCACCGCTTATCATCCTCAGATCGATGGGAAGATGGAGAGGGTAAACAGAATTCTTGAAGATCTTTTAAGGCTGTGTATCCTAGACTTCGGAGGGACTTGGGAAGAGCAACTTCCTTTAGTAGAGTTTTCCTATAACAACATCAATCAAGCCAGTATCGGCATGGCACCCTTCCAAGCATTGTAGAACGACCCTGTAGATCACCAACTTGTTGGTGGGAATCTACAGAAATATTGTTACTTGGACCAGATATGGTTAGGGAAACGTCCAAGAAGATTGACCTTATTCGACGGCGGATGAAGACAGCCTAGGATAGGCAGAAATCCTATACAGCCAAGAGAAGGACTGATATCAAATTCGAAGTGGGAGATTTAGTTTTTATCAAAGTGTCACCTCTAAGGAATGTGGTTCGCTTCGGATCGGTAGGGAAGTTGGCACCTAGGTTTGTGGGACCATTCCCCATAACCAAGAGGATTGGCCAAATGGCCTATAGAGTAAAGTTTCCAGAAAATTTATTCGGTGTTCATGCTGTTTTCCACGTTTCTCATCTGCTGAAGTGTTTGCATGACACCGCGGGAGTTGTTGAGCCAAGCATATTGGAAGAAGTGGAAGTAGAGTGGGAGGCGACAGTCAGACGAGTCCCTGCCCGTATTCTTGGATCTGAGGTTAAGAAGCTACGTAACAAAGAGATTAAACTGATAAAGGTTCAATGGGAGATAACCCAAAGGATGCGACTTGAGAGACCGAAGACAAGATTTAGGCTTCGTACCCTTTTTTTCAAGGGTATGTTCTTAACTCCTTTTCCAAAATTTTATCTGTGCTTGTTTCCATCGTTTGAATATATCCTATCCATAGTATCTTCGACCTTTAGATAGGAGTCCTATGGATGTAAACATGTGTTTGAGACATGTTATGTTTGATGGATGCAATTGGATGCCAGTGTTTACTAGTGGCTGTATGTGGATGCATATACACATGCATTAGGCACTAGATCGGCTCAATCACTCTCATACTGCATATGGATGTGTGTGCATCTTATTTTCTTTTATGGATGGAAATGGATGTATTAGCATATGGATGTTGCATTTGGACGAATGGGTGTGCACACATATAGAACACACATGTTATAATGGGATTATTCACATACATAATGGATACATGGCACTAACATACATTGCATTAAGGAGGTCAACTAAATCAGTAGACCGCCTGATCTTTGCATTAGTATTGGGACATATACACACACCTTTGCATATATTCATATAAGCATTAGAAATCTTTAAGGACAGTGGATACCAGTGACTGATGGATGAGTAGATGGATGATGGATGGTAGGAAATGCATTCTTCTCAATTTAGAGATTTCGGGGATGAAATCCTTTGAGTAGGGGGAATGTAGCACCGCATATTTTTAACAACACTAAAAGAGGATAAATTAAATAATAATTAATTAATATTCAGAATTAAGGGAAACGGACTGGGTCATTGCATCCATATTGAAATTCTGGTCAAGGTAGACATTTGGTTTGTTTAAAACGGACACAGTATGAAGAAGTTATGAGGATTCTAAGTTTGTATACGCGCAGAAGAATTATACGTATACATATGACTCAAATATGAGTCATAACCTTATCCACAAAGGGTACAAAAATCAAAATCTCGTAAGGTGACAAATTTCCCGCTCTAGGGAGTCGACCCCCTGGAGGGGTGTCAACACCGGGGTTACCCCCCCTAAGGGGTGTCGACACCAGGGTCGACCCCCCTACAGGGGTATTGACACCCCTAGGGCTGACGTGGCAGTCGGTTTCAGAGGTGCTGGCAGCTATAAATGTGTGTCCATTTATCCTGTTTTCTTCATTGGAAATCATGGAAGCCAAATGCTGTCGGTGTCTGAACTGAGACGGATCCTATCTTCTACAACAATCAACTTAAGCAAATTAGTTAGAGATTCAAGATCCATTCTTTTTCTATTTTCTAATCCAAACTCTATGAGTTCCTAGTTGATTTTAGATTTAAATATTTAAAAAGCAAACGTGAATGACTATAGTTTGGATTTGTTCATGTGCCTATATTATACTGGATCCATTGTAAATTGTGAACATATGACATTCTATGATGTGGATCTTGACCTTATTTGTACTAGATCTATTTTTAACTATTGAATCAAAATCTCTATCTTGTTGGATCTATTATAACTTCTACGACATGCTATGATGTGGATTTTGACCTTATTCGTGTTAGATCTATTTTTAACTATTGGATCTGAATTATGTGGACATCTAAATTATTAATCAGATCTAGTTTATCACCTTATACCTATCATATTAAATCTAAAGTAGTTGGACATCTAAATTATTAATTTAGATCTTATTATGCTTATTATGACATCATAGTTATGTTAGAATTAGCTAACTGCCACAAGTTCATCAGATTTATGCTCATATGTCCACCTTATCACTGTGCTAGTTCATGTTTATGCCAGAACAATCACTATTGTCATTTTTCCCATCACCTTTCCCTTTAATTGTTTATGGCTAGGCTACTTTCTAGCGTAGATGCCGCCAAATATATGTGAATGCGTTAGTTAGGAAACAGGGGAAAAAGGTCAGAAGTGGCATAATTTAAATAATGTTTAAATGAATTGGACATAGAATTCAAAATGAGGAAAAAGGGGCATAATTACCTATATAGACGTAGGTAAGAATTGAATAAGAATGAAATGTCTAATAATTAATATTAGAAATTGTAATTGCACTTATGACACGAGGTTAGGTTGCATTAGTGGTGGAAGTCTGCCCGGACCTGACCGACATATCCAACAACCACTAATGTTGAACCTAATGCGAGAGGTCTAAGTGCACAAATATGAGATGGGAAATGACACGAGGTTAGGCCCAACTTGTGGAAGAAGTCTGCCCGAACTCGACCGGCATATCCAACATCCACAAGTTGTGGGCCTAATGTGGGAGGTCTAGCCCATTATAAACCATAAATGGACATGGTAATAAATTGGGCTACATAACCTAATCTAATACATAAGGGATTATATGAATATGAAGTAAAGTTAGGGTTAAGTAAAATTGATTGGACAGTGGATGGGTTAAGAAAATCTGGAGGGGGTGGGTAATATTTACATATAGGCGCACAAACTTAACCCGATAAGGTTATGTAATTAAAGACACCTAGTGGTATACATAACCGATGGAAATAATAAAGATATGTAATTAAAGACACCTAGTGGTATACATAATCAAATGGAAAACCTAGTGGGAGATACAAGACAAAGGGGAGTGCTTGTATCATATTATGTAGGACCCGTTTCATCCAGTAACCCGGAGTAGGTATCAAAACATGTACTCCATACTAGGTCGGAGAAGGGGCATGCTTACCGGACTTACTGTAATAGATCAAAACGTGGAGGACGGTGTGGGCGGTGCAAATCAACCGAGCCATGTGTGTGCATGAGTCGGGCAGAAGGGGATAAGACAGCCGTGACACCTGTAGATATGGGGCTGTGCATATCGGCGAGGGGTTGCCACTTTAGGACGTGATACATCCTATGGTGGGGCTGGCAATGAGTATCTATGCGATTAGGGAGCCGATCGATTAGGGTAGTAGTTAGGGTACACTTGGACGTATGCCTAAGTCTACCACCTTATAGTGGAAGGGATCATCTCATTCTGGATATACTAGTAATAGTGCAGAGTAATCATTTTAGGGAAGCGTATACACCTTTTCCTGTCTACCTTGTCACACCTATCTTTTATGTAGTAATCTCTCTTAACCACTTTATATGCCTGTCATGCTACTTTTATTTATCTAATTGCTAAAAGTAAAAAAAAAAACTATCCAGGCTTTATGTCTGACCCTTTTTGTTTCTCCTTCTTTCTTCCGTTTCCCCCCTCCCCCCTTAGGTTCTCAGGGAGGAAACACTCAGGCTTGACCATGATTCTGCTTACTTTTGTTGGAGCTGCTGATATGCATGGCTCAATCTCTTATCCTTGTTGCTATGGCTATATTTTGTTTTTGGGGAATTTTATTTCTTTTATGTACTTTGATATTTTTGAAGTACAAGAGAGTAGCTTCTATGTTGTAATGGGCTTTTGTGTTTCAGACATGTGATTTTTTTTTGGACCACGGTATCTTATGATAAATAAAGTTTTTATTCCGTTGTTTTTATATATGTCTGTCTTGTAATATTTCCATTCTGTTTACTATAATGCTCCACGAACCTTAATGCATTCCCTTTGTAAGTGACATTAACGGACATGGGGTGTCACGTACTTATAATCTAGTTGTATAAATAAAAAATTACAATACATGGACGTAGGCTATAATTTCCTGAACAGTTGTAAAATATAGTGTTCATTTTCTATTTTGTGCATTTCTTTGATTTGATCTATGATTGTGTTTCTATGAGCGTAAAAAGTGAAGGAGGTGACAATGTTGGTCTGGATAGCTTATTCTTCTTTAAGATTGATTCTAATATATGCTTCACACTAACCCTTTGAACACTTTGACACCCATTCTGATAACTCATCAACTGACTCTGTTGCATGTTAAGCGCCATCTACTTGCAAAAAAAAGTAACTAGAGGGTATATAAAATAGTTAGGCCTTGTTTATCAATGGTTATACTTAACACATTCCTCTTGAGAAGTGCTTTAGGAGTATATGGGTCCATCTTAATGTGATATTCGTACTACTATAACTCCACCTTTGGTCGGAAACTTCAAGAGCAAGCACCAAGGAGCTAGGCATGCTCTAAATTCAGCATGGGCTAGTCGGCCTAAAAAGGCATTATAAGGAGAGTTTATGCACATCACAAGGAATGAGAGGATTCACACTCTCTTATAGTCCCCATCACCTATCTTCACTGGTAATTCAACAATTCCAATTAGTTTATTAGTTGAGCCATTAAAAACATGTATCCTGCCTTTACATGGCTTTAGATCTCTTTCTTCGAGATCTTCTGATCATAGGCTCTCTTAAATAATATGTTTACGAAACACCCACAGTCAATAAGGACTTTTCGCATGGTGGCTAGGCCAATGTTTCCCGTAATCATCAGTGGATCAATACTCAGGGTTTCCACCCCCTCAGACTCTCTATCATGGAAGACGATGTCATCAGTCATTGTCTTCTGCTACATCACAGGCACGTTCTCTCTGAGAGCACTGCACACTCCAACTTTTAAGTGTTTTGTAGCATTCACATATTGCTCCGTAGTCTTTGCACTGAAGCTCGCCGAATGTGGTCCTCCTTCTATGGTGTTAATAACTATACCTTACCTTTATCACAATTTCCGGGATGGGCGGCAACTCTAGGAGCTGCCTGATCTTGTTTGGGAGCCGAAGCACCCTGCCCCTATCCCTTGGGTAACCTTGTACTCATCTAACTTTCCTTCTCTCAGCAACTTTTCAATAATATCCCTGAGATGATAACACCCATTAGACATGTGGCCGTAGATCTCATGAAATAAACAAAACTTTCCGGTTTGCACCACCTTCTCAGTCGACTCACATGGAGATGGCTTCTTAAATTGCATGATGTTGTACAAATAGAGATAAGTGTTTTCTAATGTACATTTAGCTTAGTATTGGTGTCAAATGTTTGAAATTAGGTCAGTTCTTAGCATCCCCCTTCTTATTCATGTTTATTTCATTGTCAATACTTTGCTGGTTACCACTTTGCTTGTTACAGTTTCCAACGTCCACCTCTACCTTATTGGAATTATCGTTGGACTGCTTCCCTGCCACATTACTCTGTATTCCTTCATCATTGACTACGTCATCTGCTATCCTTTTTCGATTACTCCTCGCCTCTTAAATGCGCAAGTGTACGCTTTCCTTCTCATAAAACGTCAAGGCTCACGAGAGGCTTTCCAGTTAAATATTTTCTGAACTCAGTCCCAGCATCAATTCTGTCCACCAACGCCATCAAAAATGACTCTAAATTGGGGTTGGTGGCTTCCATAACAGCCGTATCAGAAAGGTCGAGATAACTTCTAAGTATTTCTCCTCATGTCAGAGTTATTCAAAAGTGGGACTTCACATTTTTGGACTCAGCAGCATGTGAACAGAACTGGTTTAAAAACTTCCTATCCAAATCTTCTAAATTTGGTACCGACCTTGGAGTCAGCCTAGTAAACCACATAAGAGAAACCCCATCTAGGTATATTACATAAGGCCTTACATTCGATGGAGTTTGGGGATACCGTCACGTTCATATACGAGGTACACCTTACCAAATGCTGGCTTGGGTAGGTCCTGCCAAAGTAATTATTCATTTGAAGTAGGTCAACCATTCTCGAGTTTTCATCTTCCAAGATGTCAACAGTGAATGCGATATGACTACGTTCCATCCCTCAATCATTGTTGGTATATCCTTTATTATCGTTCATGATTTGCCGCACCATTGCACCTACCTCGACATTGGTAAGGACATACTCAAGTTCTATGCTTTCAAGTAACAACCCGAATTTTAATAACATGTTGAGACTAGAAATCAGGGTACAATTAAATTTTAAAGTGAGAATCATGGGAAACGAGTTGCGCCATTGCGTTCGTCTCGAAATTCTGCTTGGAAACGAGTCCAAGTTTGCGAGAATCGGAGTCCGTATGAGGGAGATATGACCCTCCGAAGTTTTAGGAATTTTCAGAATCAAAAACAGCTCGAAATTCGAATTCTAAATTCGAATTCAAACCCCAGAACAGGCTGGGCGGGAAAATTCCCGCCTATGGAGCTGGTCGACCTGGGGGTCGACCTCCCAGGGACCAGGTCGACCATAGTGTCGACCTGGGGGTCGACCTGCCTCCCGAACCCACTTTTTGAACCAGATGCATTCTGATGTATTTAGACTCGTTTTCAGTCCAGATTCGTCTGCCTAATCCTATATAAACAGCCTCCTAGCCTCATTTTCTTTACACCGTTCTTCTCTAACCTTATGCTGCTTAAATTCTTGATGGACATGGCTTCTCCTTCTTCCTCTAAATTAAATTAAAATAAATCGCGAAGACTATTTCTTGAAGACTACGGCTAGGAATTACATATTTGAGGATTTGCTTCTACAATCAAATCAAGATTCAACGATTCAACAATTCGACGACTAGTTTATAGATTCGACTTTTGCATCTCAATTTGTTAGACCACGATCTGTAAGTTCCAGTTACTTTTAGATAAAAACTATAAATCTAATATGGGCATGTTAAATTGGAATTGATTTATGTATGATTCATATCTATTCTTGTTTTCTTCTTGGATCTTGACTATTAGGAATATTGTCTACGACGTTGAAACTGTTGTTAATGGCATAAGACTATGCCTGTGCCTATGACTATGACGGTGAACATAAGACTATGCCTATGACTATGACGGTGAACATAAGACTATGCCTATGCCTATGACTATGACGGTGAACATAAGACTATGCCTATGCCTATGACTGTGAATATAAGACTATTGCCTTTAATTATGACAAGGACAATTGTGGCTAATCACCTATGAGGTTATTGCCTAGGATTATAACTATGAAATCAGATCTAAAGCTTGATTTTCTATTCAGACCTATTTTCATTATTTGTCTTGATTTTGGGGATTTTTCTATTTAAGTTAGATCTATCCATATTCTTGAAACTAGATTACTATTCAAACCTTTTCATGTTCATAATATTATCAGATCTATATGCCTGCGATGTTTTAGTCAATTTAGTTATGTCATACCTTGGAATTAAATTAATAATATAACGATGTCTATTATGTTATATGTGGAATTGAATGATATTGATCTATGTCTGTGGTTCTATTTTATTATCATGTTGAATTGAGAATTAATGAATAAGTCTATTCATATGTATATGAACTTGGAATATAACCTGTTATGACAAGTTGTGTAGTTTATCATGTTATGCAAGATTTAGGTTGTAAAATCATATCACATATGTGACCAAATGTTAGATCTACATATTTATGTGTATGTGTTAAACCTATGTCATATTTCAAGTTCACACTTAGTCATATGTTCGTGATTGATTTGCAAGTTCACATATATGTAAGTTGATTTAGTCTATGTTGCAAATTCACATATATGTATGTTGGTTTAGTCTACGTTTCAAGTTCACACCTATGATATTCATGTTAATTATTTTGCAAGTACACACCTATGATGTTCATATTGACTATGCCAAAAAGATGCCAAGTTTACCCCTATGTCGTGTTTATGTTAATGAATTGCTTTATGCCAATTTTGCGTACGTTAAATTAGGCTAAGTTTTTAGCCTAATATTATATGCCAAAAATCATGCGGACAGAAAATTAGGCTAAGATTGTTAGCCTAATATTTAGATGGGGTAACGTTGGGAAAAATTGGTAATTATGGGAAACTTGGTATGAAACTCGCCATGAAACTTGACATGAACAGTGTTATAACTTGAATCTGGATGTGGGCATGAAACTTATCCTTGAAACTTGACACGAACTTGACATAAATCTTGAACATGGACATGACATTAGAATGAACTTGAAAATGGCCAACTTGAGGTTGGGTTGAGTTCGCAGTGTAATTCTGCCCGGAACCGCTCGGCAAATCCAGTGACTGCAAACAATAGGATCCAATGTAGGTAGTTGGTCATATCGCTCTTGAAACCCGAGGTCAGACTGAGTTGTGGTGTAAATCTGCCCGGAACCGCCCGACATATCCAGTGACCACAACAACAGGTCTGATGTGAGAGGTTGGGGTGCATTGATGAATTGATGCCACATGATAGGGTTAAGTCATGAACATGAAAGACAACACTTAACCAACTTGAAACATGATTGGTAGGGTTAGGTCATGAACTTGAACGACAATACCTAACCAACTTGACACGTGAATTGTAGGGCTAAGTCACGAACTTAAATGACAACATTTAGCCAATTTAACATGCTAGACTGATAAGGGCTAAGTCACGAACTTAAATGACAATACTTAGCCAATTTGACATGCTATACTGATATAGTCTCTAATTTAAATGACAACACTTAACCTGCTGGACGGAGACGCTAGTTACGCGGTCCATTTCAGCAGCAACCCACTAGATGTATCACGGTACCCTGGAACTAGGAAGGGTGGGCACGATTCCTGGGCTGATTATAAGCGACCAGAACGACGGCTGTGTTGGTGCACCAGTGTAGGTTCAGGCGGGCTATGGTCGTGCACGTGGTCCGGAGTTGAAAATGCAGGCATTGGGCATCAGTAGGTTTATCTGTGCATGCTTGATTCGTGTCGGTGGTTGGCATCATAGGGATTGATACACCCTATGGTGGACCAAACACAGGTGACTACATTTGTGATAGGGTCGTATGACACAGACACATGACGAGCTGAGCTTGTAGGGAGCCGATCAACTAGTGGATCGTTTCGTTGGACCTAGAAATGGGTCATTTCATGATATTGGGCAGAGAAATCATTTCATGATTAATATAAGACATTGGTTTGGGATCCTAGTACAGTTGATGCAGCGAACCTTGAATATGTGATGCTATACTTGATTTATACTTGATTTATCCTGTTATCTTAGTCTATCTTTCCAATATTGACAGCATCCTTATGGTTACTTTCAGTTTATATATGTCATGTTACCTTTACCTGTTTTTATGCTGAAAGTCACTAGGACTTACCAGTCTTTATGACTGACCCGTTTTCTTTTGCATCTTTTTCTTCCATTTCCTCCCCCCCCCCCTCAGGTTCGCATGGTGGGAATACAGCTTAGTTCGGATCTTACCAAGCTCCAAGGCTCTTTCATGTATGGCTTGGATTTCCCTTGGCTATGGCTTGCTTTGTTTTATTGGGGAATATCACAATTTATTTTTATGCTTCTTCGTTTTTGATCAAGACAGATATTTTAGCTATGTAATTAGGTATTGGAAGTTGATGGGCTTTTATTGTAAACAATTATATTTAATAAATGATTTGAAGTACTTCCACTTTACTTTCCGTTGTTTTATATATGTCTGTCTTGTAATATTTCTGTTCCGGTACCCATAATGCTCCACTGAAGTTAAAGCATTCCCTTTGTGAGTGACCTTAACGGATGTGGGGTGTTACATTTGGTATCAAAGCAGAAGGTTACCAGACTGGGCAAAAGCTTTTAAAGACCTTCTGAAATTATTTTCAAAATGTTTACAACGAAGCATTTTTCAAGAAAAGTCTTGTTTTATTTGAAAGGCATATTCCCCAAAGCCATATGCACTATCTTTTGAGTTTCTTCTCTCTTTCTTTTTCACCATAGTTTTGTAGGTGTACGACACATGTAGGAGGTCAAAGAAGTGCCCAACTTCCATTTGTAGCCGTAGTAGTTTTACTTGCGACTAATCTTATTTCAAGCTTTGTAGGGTTGTCATGCGATGGACGTAGCTTTCGAGAAACTTTTCTACAAGCTATACAAGGATAGTAGGAATGAGGATAAAGAACACAAGTCTAAGGATGAGAAACTTGTTGATATGGCTTAATCCACGAAGAGGAAAAAGGTGAAAGGAAAGAGGCCAAGTGAAAGAATAATAAAAACCCATGACAAGAGAGAATATCTTTAGTATGGTAAAAAGGGACATGTAATTAAGTATTATAGGACAAGGACAAGGGCAAAGGACAAGATCATAGAGAGGGCAATCGTATGCTCTCACTACTAGCGTACCTAAGAAGAGGTGGTATCGTTTCTGTTAAAAGTTTAGCTTTTATTTTCTATCATACCATGGGAACTTAGTTTTTGTACATCGCATCCTTTTTAATTCTGCTTCGATAGTTGAGTCTCTGCACCTTAGTACTAGCGTAGTAGAGGGTCCCATTTTTGTCTCAAATCCTGTTGGGGAATCGGCTCATTTATTCATAACTTGTTTGGATTTGAGAATATTTATGCTAAGTGTTGAGTTTAGAAGTAATGCTTATGTTTTTGGGCTATGGGTTGATTCTAGGGATGGAGTCGTTATCCAGTAATGGTACCATTCTTGAGTATGAAAAGAGGGTAGTTAGATTTTTGACTTGCCTTGGTAATGCCCTCGAAGTCTAGTGTAACCCTTAGGGTTCTGCCATGCTTAGTTACCTAGAATCTCTTGATACATTTATTGATCTGCTCGAGTAGTGTTCGCCGCTAAGGCGAATGGTTCATTTCGCTTATGCATGAGTCATAGAAAATCACCTTAGTAAGTACATTTGGCAACATGGTTGGCATTTGTTTGTTTTCAAGAGATAGTTCTTCTGCGTGGAATACCTTATAATAAGTAAACGAGATCTAGGATTCACTAGTGAATTTTGGAGAGCTTGCATGAAACCATGAGTATGCAGTTATGTTTGAGCTGAGTATACTACAAAAAGAATAAATGAAAGTGGAATGAGAGGCGACAGTGAAATGAGTTCCAACTCATATTTTGGAAACAAGAATTAAGAAGCTACGAAATTGTGAAGTTAAAAACGGCCAAAGAACAATGGAGTTAAGCTCAAGGAAATGCGGCTTAGAAGATTGAAGGCTAGATACGCACATTATATCTATTTATAAGAGTATATCCTTGATCCCTCTTTTCCTGTAGAGCTTACTTGCATGCTATCTTTTAAGTATATCCTCTCGATCCTATTCTCAATCCTATTTCTGTTGCAAACCCCATAGGGAGTATGACTTATCTGTTAGTAATACATGTTGGGGCTTGAGGGTGTCCGTTGGGTTGGCGAAACTTTTTGGGTTTTATAGGATACGAGTTGGTTTTAGGAAGGGATTTACTTGTGGCCTCAAAGGAGTCCATCAAGCTTAGTTTCCTAGAATCATATATATTGGTAGGGATGAGTAATTCTTTGAGAGTCAGCCTGATGTTGATTTCAGTCTTCGGGGCTGGTGCTTAGGGAGTTCTTCTCCTATTTAGTATATATGTGACGTAGATTTCCAGCTTTGACATTGCCTAATGGCACAAAGTTTTTACTTGCTTCTATCATTCGGCTATATCTTTAGGTAGGAACAATTGGGTGTAAACATGTGTTTGAGACATGTTATGATTGATGGTTGCAAGTGGTTGCAAGCGGTTGCTAGTGGTTGCTCGTGGATGCATATACACGCACATTAGACACTAGATCGGCTCCGTCACCTTTCATATTGCATATGCATGAGTGTTTATACTTGTTTATGGATGAATTTGAATATGTTATCATGTGGATGTTGCATATGGATGGATGTTTGTGCACACATATAGTGTTAGTGTGACTAGGACTATTTGCATACATGTTGGACTCATGGCACTAAACATATTTTGCATTAAGAAGATCAATCAGGCTTGATCATTTGCATTAGATAAGGAACATATACACACACTTTCTGCATATGTTCATACAGCATTAGAAATCTCTTAAGGACAATAGATGCCTGTGATTGATGATTGAGTAGATGGATGATTGGATGGTAGGACACATTCTTCTTAACTTGAAGATTTCGGGGACGGAATCCTTTAAGGAGGGGAGAATGTAACAACCCGAATTTTAATAACATGTTGAAACTAGAAATCAGGGTATAATTAAATTTTAAATGAGAATCATGGGAAACAGGTTGCGCCATTGCGTTCGTCTCGAAATTCTGCTTGGAAACGAGTCCGAGTTTGCGAGAATCGGAGTCTGTATAAGGGAGATATGACCCTTCGAAGTTTCAGGAATTTTCAGAATAAAAAACAGCTCGAAATTCGAATTCGAAATTTGAATTCATATCCCAGAACAGGCTGGGCGGGAAAATTCCCGCCCATGGACCAGGTCGACCTGGGGGTCGACCATAGTGTCAACTTCCCAGGGACCAGGTCGACCATAATGTCGACCTGGGGGTCGACCTGCCTCCCGAACCCACTTTTTGAACCAGAAGCATTCTGATGTATTTAGACTCGTTTTCTGTCCAGATTCGTCTGCCTAATCCTATATAAACAGCCTCCTAGCCTCATTTTCTTTACACCATTCTTCTCTAACCTTATGCTACTTAAATTCTTGATGGACATGGCTTCTCCTTCTTCCTCTAAATTAAATTAAATTAAATTAAATCGCGAAGACTATTTCTTGAAGACTACGGTTAGGAATTGCATATTTGAGGATTTGCTTCTACAATCAAATCAAGATTCAACGATTCAACAATTCGACGACTAGTTTATAGATTCGACTTCTGCATCTCAATTTCTTAGACCACGATCTGTATGTTCCAGTTACTTTTAGATAAAAACTGTAAATCTAATATGGGCATGTTAAATTGGAATTGATTTATGTATGATTCATATCTATTCTTGTTTTCTTCTTGGATCTTGACTATTGGGGATATTGTCTACGACGTTGAAACTATTGTTAATGGCATAAGACTATGTTGTGCCTATGACTATGACGGTGAACATAAGACTTGACTATGACGGTGAACATAAGACTATGCATATGCCTATGACTGTGAATATAAGACTATTGCCTTTAATTATGACAAGGACAATTGTGGCTAATCACCTATGAGGTTATTGCCTAGGATTATAACTATGAAATCGGATCTAAAGCTTGATTTTATATTCAGACCTATTTTCTTTATTTGTCTTGATTTTGGGGATTTTTCTATTTAAGTTAGATCTATCCATATTCTTGAAACTAGATTACTATTCAAACCTTTTCATGTTCATAATATTATCAGATCTATATGCCTGCGATGTTTTAGTCAATTTAGTTATGTCATACCTTGGAATTAAATTAATAATAGAACGATGTCTATTATGTTATATGTGGAATTGAATGATATTGATCTATGTTTGTGGTTCTATTTTATTATCATGTTGAATTGAGAATTAATGAATAAGTCTATTCATATGTATATGAACTTGGAATATAACCTGTTATGACAAGTTGTGTAGTTTATCATGTTATGCAAGATTTAGGTTGTAAAATCATATCACATATGTGACCAAATGTTAGATCTACATGTTTATGTGTATGTGTTAAACCTATGTCATATTTCAAGTTCACACTTATTCATATGTTCGTGATTGATTTGCAAGTTCACATATATGTAAGTTGATTTAGTCCATGTTGCAAATTCACATATATGTATGTTGGTTTAGTCTACATTGCAAGTTCACACCTATGATATTTATGTTGATTATTTTGCAAGTACACACCTATGATGTTCATATTGACTATGCCAAAAAGATGCCAAGTTTACCCCTATGTCGTTTTATGTTAATGAATTGCTTTATGCCAATTTTGCGTACGTTAAATTAGGCTAAGTTTTTAGCCTAATATTATATGCTAAAAATCATGCGGACGGAAAATTAGGCTAAGATTGTTAGCCTAATATTTAGACGGTGTAACATTGGGAAAAACTGGTAATTATGGGAAACTTGGTATGAAACTCGCCATGAAACTTGACATGAACAGTGTTATAACTTGAATCTGGATGTGGGCATGAAACTTATCCTTGAAACTTGACACGAACTTAACATGAATCTTGAATATGGACATGACACTAGAATGAACTTGAAAATGGCCAACTCGAGGTTGGGTTGAGTTTGCAGTGTAATTCTGCCCGGAATCGCCCGGCAAATCCAGTGACTACAAACAATAGGATCCAATGTGGGTAGTTGGTCATATCGCGCTCGAAACCCGAGGTCAGACTGAGTTGTGGTGTAAATCTGCCCGGAACTGCCCGGCATATCCAGTGACCACAACAACAGGTCTGATGTGAGAGGTTGTGGTGCATTAATGAATTGATGCCACATGATATGGTTAATTCATGAACATGAAAGACAACACTTAACCAACTTGAAACATGATTGGTAGGGTTAGGTCATGAACTTGAACGACAACACCTAACCAACTTGACACATGAATCGTAGGGCTAAGCCACGAACATAAATGACAACACTTAGCCAATTTGACATGCTAGACTGATAAGGGCTAAGTCACGAACTTAAATGACAACACTTAGCCAATTTGACATGCTAGACTGATAAGGGTTAAGTCTCGAATTTAAATGACAACACTTAACCTGCTGGATGGAAACCCTAGTTACGCGGTCCATTTCAGCAGTAACCGACTAGATGTATCACGGTACCCTAGAACTAGGCAGGGTGGGGAATGATTACTGGGCTGATTGTAAGCGACCAGAACGACGGCTGTGTTGGTGCGCCAGTGTAGGTTCAGGCGGGCTATGGTCATGCACGTGGTCCGGAGTTGAAAAAGAAGGCATTGGGCATTAGTGGGTTTATCTGTGCATGCTTGATTCGTGTCGGTGTTTGGCACCATAGGGCTTGATACACCCTATGGTGGACCTAGCACAGGTGACTACATTCGTGATTGGGTCGTATGACACAAACACATGACGAGCTAGAACTTGTAGGTAGTCGATCGACCAGTGGATCGTTTCGTTGGACCTAGAAATGGGTCATTTCATGATATTGGGCCAAGAAATCATTTCATGATTAATATAAGACATTGGTTTGGGATCCTAGTACAGTTGATGTAGCGAACCTTGAATATGTGATGCTATACTTGATTTATCATGTTATCTTAGTCTATCTTTCCAATCTTGACAGCATCCTTATGGTTACTTTCAGTTTATATATGTCATGTTACCTTTACCTGTTTTTATGCTGAAAGTCACTAGGACTTACCAGTCTTTATGACTGACCCATTTTCTTTCGCCTCTTTTTCTTCCGTTTCCCCCCAAGGTTCGCAGGGTGGGAATACAGCTTAGTTCGGATCTTACCAAGCTCCAAGGCTCTTTCATGTACGACTTGGATTTCCCTTGGTTATGGCTTGCTTTGCTTTATTGGGGAATATCACAATTTATTTTTATGCTTCTTTGTTTTTTAGCAAGACAGATATTTTAGCTTTGTAATTGGGTATTGGAAGTTGATGGGCTTTTATTGTAAACAATTATATTTAATAAATGATTTGAAGTACTTCCACTTTACTTTCCGTTGTTTTATATATGTCTGTCTTGTAATATTTCTGTTCCAGTACCCATAATGCTCCACTGAAGTTAAGGCATTCCCTTTGTGAGTGACCTTAACGGATGTGGGGTGTTACATTTCAGCTCGCTGAGTCACTCTTTCCCCTACATCAGGCAACATCGTATGGGCCGCCGTCCAGGCGGTACTTACTTGGCCCTTGTTATCCCAATCGTTCACAAGACGAAAAAGAGGAAGTGCGGGGGCGCGAGTGGCCCTGGAAGTGTCTTCATTTCTTGGAGGGGGAGAATGCCAGTTCGGCCTGGGATTGGATTCGACACTTCTCGGATCGAACAACCTCGAGTCATTATCCCTTGGCTCGACCTGATCGACCTGAGTATACTCAGCTCCCTGAGGTGGCATCCCACCAAACCTAAGCTCCAGAATTTTTTCTGATCTCTCATATGGGTCGTCGCTGCCTTGGCCTCTCCTGACTCCTTCCAGATGAAGACGATCCTTAAGTGACTTATCGATTTAGTGGGGAATGTAACAGCCTGCATTTTACGTTTCGGAAGATCGTAAAATATTTTTATTTTATTCCCTGAAGATTGGACCATTCTCATCTTTTAATATGTTGCTTATGGAGATGTGAGATATGTCCACAATTTTTACTGATTTTATTTGTGACCATTTTCCCCTATCAGTGTTGTACAAGGCATAACGTTTGACTCAGGTCAAATCAGAGGGTGAGACCTGTGCCATTGGAAAGGAATTGATATTTGCCTTTCCGTAAAGTGGTTACATTAAAGATTTGGCCCAGCGGTTTAGGAGGAATCGTTGTTTTAAGGTTTTTCAGTTGGCTGTCCAGGTTTTGAGAGCCTATTGGGATGATTTAGGAGAGGTCCATTAGTGGGCTGGTGGAAACTATAAATAGAGGGTAAGAGGCATGGGAATAGTTTACTTCCTCATTTTCTTATTTGGTGCCTTATGCTCCTCCTTCCTCTAAACACCTTTCCACCATTAAAAATCAAAATCCAAGGAGGGAAATCATATATCTGCACTATTAAAGGCTAGATCTACATCAATTGAAGCAAGAATTTGTTGGATCAAGGGGTTTGGTGCGAGGTTCTTGCTGGCCGGACTCATATTTCTATCATTTTAGCTTGTTTTGAAAAATCGTGAGTGGTTTACATCTCTTACATGGATGCAATGAAGTATATGAATGTTTGATCATGTTTTTCATCATATTTAAGTGTTTTATCATAGATCTAAGCCATTTTATGTTCATTTTCACATGAATCACCCTATGATCTATTTTAGCAAGTTTAATTTAACGATTTCAATGCTATTTCATGTGCATATGCAAGTTAGATCTATTGTTTATTCATATTCACATTTATGATGCTTTTGAAGGATTTCACATAATTATTGATGAAACAACCAAATTGGAGTCGCATTTGGGAAGTGCAGGTTTTGGATCGCGCATCCATGGTCGATCGCACACCGTAGGATGGTTTTCTTGGAAAGAAAGATAGGAAAAGTGAGATCGGTCGAGCAAGCCAAAAGGGAGATTGGTCGAGTGAGCCAAAAAGGGAGATCGTTCTAGGGAGATCGGTTTAGGGAGATCGGTCCAGGGAGATCAGTCCAGGGAGGTCGATCCAGGGAGGCCTGTAACACCCCGTAAATTTAAATGTTAAAGTTAACAAATTAAAGAATACTTAATTTTAAACACAAGAATCAAGGGAAACGGGTTACGCCATTGTGTTCATCTCAGAATTCTGGTTGAGATAGAGTCCGAGTTTGCGTAAATTGGACTTTATATGAAGAAGTTATGGCTGTCGGAAGTTTACAGAAATTCAAATTTAAATTCAAAAACGAATTCAGACATGGAACTGGGCAGGGCGGGAAATTTCCCGCCCAAGGCCAGGTCGACCCGGGGGTCGACCTTAGTGTCGACCTCCCTATAGACAGGTCGACCTTAGTGTCGACCTGGGGGTCGACCTGCCCCCCAGGCAGATCTGAAAGATGACGATTTTGTGACTCAGTGCTGAGTCAATTAGGGTTGAGGTGTCACCCTATCTTAGCTGAATGGTTTTGATTGGTTCTAAGTTGATCGGATGGCCTAAATTCTATATAAACACATGTAGACTCAAACCCTAAAACAAAATAAAATTAGAACCATGGTCGTCATGCTATCACCTTGCAACCTAGAGTAGCTGCCACCAACTAGAGAGAAAGTGGAGCTAATCAACTCAGTTCAACTCAAATTTATAAACAACAACAATGAATTTGTCTACTCCAAAGGCGAGCTTAATCAATTTCAGAATTTAGATTCCAGAACTCAAGACCTTCTTTGAGTTGTGAGTTCAATATCTTTAATAAGATAATTAATAAGTTAATTGGGTTAAGTTATAAATTGGGTTATATGGTTATTTTTGTGAGACATTGGAAAAATGTAATGTTCTGTGAATTTATGCTAGTTGTTCATAATGATAGTTTTATTGAGGATCCCTTTTCATATGCCAAATCACCTATATTCAACTTGATTCACGTTTGACATCATTCTATATGCAAGTTTGGGTGTAGATTATATGCTAGTTTCTATATGAACTGTACACATGTTTGGTGTAGATTATATGTTAGTTTCTATATGAATTGTACATAAGTTTACATGTGAATCAAATTAAGTGACTATATGCAAGTTTAGGTAGAAATTGGGTTCACATATATGCAAGTTTACACCTTTAGATTTAGATCTACAAGGTACATAGTTTATGCAAGTTTGTGACTATGGCCTATGCAAGTTTTGGATGAAGAACTACATTTATATATGCAAGTTTAGGTGAAAAACTATATTATATATATATATATATATATGAAAGTTCACACCCTTAGGCCTATGTTTAGATTCATGACAATAAGAAGTTTATGCAAGTTATGTTGTGATCCTTATTTGCAAGATTAGATCCATTTTGTGTGTTATGCAAATTTGCGATGTTTCTTCCCTTTTATGTGTTAGACTAATTGCTAGTCTAATATTCATATATGTCATGATTAACGAACGAACAACGTGGGGACGATGAGGGTAATATTGAATATACACATATTGAGAATTGGCAAATGGCCTTGAAAAAGGCATATAATTAAATTAAGACATTAATTGGAAAAATTGGCATTTATGGACATAATTGAGTCAATTATGGACATAAGTATGTTTGGAATTTATTTACAAATTTTGAATAGAGATATTAATCCACTTTTGGGTTAAATAAAGATGTGTAATAATAAACTGCCTAAGACATGAGGTTAGACTCGTTTGTGGTGTAAGACTGCCCAGACCCGCCCGACAAATCCAGCAGCCACAAATGCCAGTCTAATGTGAGAGGTCGAAGGCATGAATTAAATGCGTAACAGTTGTAAAGACATGACGTTAGGCTCTTTGTGGTGTAAGACTGCCCGGACCCGCCCAGCAAATCCAGCTGCCACAAATGCTAGTCTAATGTGGGAGGTCTTTACAAGGTTACGGTGTTAATGAATTAAGAAACAATTAACCAGATAAACATGTGGTGGGACATGAGGGGGTTAAGTGGGTGCCTTGGGTGGCATGTGGAATTAAGTGGGTGCCTTAAGTGGCATATGAAATACGATTAGATGCACTTAACCAAGATTGAAACATGTAAGAAGACATGAATAAGAATGGGGTTAAGTGGGGAAAAACCTTAGAGGGGACCAAGCATAGGTGTAAAGCTTGTGTCATACATGGGGGCCCTTATCAAACTTGTAACCCATTAAGTATCTTTGTGGGCTCAACCCAAGTCGAGGACGAGACAAGCGTACTGGGGTTGATTTTAAGAGGTCACAACGGGTTAGCGGTGGCAACGCAAGTCCAACAGGGTCATATGCGTGTGTGGGCCCGGGCTGGTAGGTAAGACGTTGTTGCATCGTGTTGATATAAGCTGTGCATTTTGGTGGTATCGGGTTGCTACTTGGGGAGTGATACACCCCACTGTGGGGCCAGCACGGGTATCTACGAGTTAGGGAGCCGATCGAATTGGAGTAGCGGGTACACCTAGTGGAGATAGGAGCAGGCGGCACCTATGAAGGCAGCTAGGGGTACACAAAACTACCATTATCATTATTAAGTTCTGTAGGCGGGATCAACTTTAGGGTGTTTGGTGTGGTGCAGTGTAGTAATTATCCTGTAGTGACTAGGTACGCCCTTGACGTTATCTTTGTTCATCCGATTTCCTTTGTTTGCTTTGTCATACCCAATTGTTCACAGTCATTTCCTTATTTTCCAGCTAATGCCTTATCCTAATTACTTAATGATTATATTGTTAAAGTTATTGTAACACCTCGAAAATTCTATAACTGTGAAATTAACAAATTAGAAAATTCTATTTCTGTGGCAAAGTGGGGCACTTAGTAAAGGACTGCCGGAAAAAGAAGGCCAAGGAGAATGGTGGGTGCTTTTCTTGTGGTGAGACAGGCCACAGGGCTAAGGACTGCCCAAAGAAACGAGGACAGGGGCAGAGGGCTGGATCCACCCCAGGGGCACAGGTTCATGTGCTAGAAGCGCCACCTCTGCAACAGCGAGGTATAAATACTTCTGTAGAAAGTGTAGTTTATCTTTATGATCACCCCGTTCGCACTTTATTTGATTCTGGCGCATCACACTCCTTTATCTCGTCTGCTTTAGTAGAATCTCTGCACCTAAAAACTAGTATGGTAGAGGACCCCTTAATTGTTTCAAACCCAATTGGGGGCCCAGCTCATTTGTCTATGATCTGTTTGGGATTGAAAATTTCCATTCTAAGCGTAGAATTTCAATGTAATGCCTTTGTTTTGGGCTTTTCGGGGTATGGTTTGATTTTGGGTATGGATTGGCTATCCAGTAATGGGGCCATCCTTGATTGTGAAAAAAAGGGTTGTTAGGCTCCTAACCCAGCTCGGTAATACTTTGGAAATTTCTTGTAATCCCTCGTATGCGGTTATGCTTAGTTATCTTGAATCGCTAGATGCCTCTGTTGAAAATTTGCAATCAGTTAGAGTGGTCCGGGAATATCCGGATGTCTTTGAAGAGGTGAAGGGCTTGCCTCCGAAGCGGGAAATAGATTTCCGCATATATCTTGTAGATAATGCAAAACCCGTTGCGTTGCCCGTTAGACATATGGCTCCACGAGAAAGGAAAGAGCTCAGTAAACAGATTAAAGAGCTTCTAGAAAAGGGGTTCATTAGGAGGAGCATTTCAGAATGGGGCGCTCCAGTGGTGTTCGCTACAAAGGCGGATGGTTCACTCCGTCTATGTGTTGACTATAGGGAGCTCAACAAGCTAACGAAAAAGAATAGGCACCCTCTCCCTAGAATTGACGATTTAATTGACCAGCTTGTAGGAGCGTCTGTCTTCTCCCAACTTGATTTAGCAACCGGTTTTCATCAGCTTAGGGTGGCTGAAGATAGCATCGATAAAACGGCATTCAGAACCCTAGACGGTTTCTTTGAATGGCTTGTCATGCCTTTCGGCTTGACAAATGCACCTGCTTACTTCGTGGACCTGATGAGTAGGGTATTTAGAGATTTCCTCAACAAATTCGTAGTGGTCTTCGTAGATGATATCCTTATCTTCTCAAAGAGTGAAGAGGAACATGCTCAGCACTTAAGGGCAATCATGGAAACTTTGCGAGTCCATCAACTAAAAGCCAAATTCTCCAAATGCCACTTTTGGAGGGAAGAGGTGAGGTTCCTTGGGCACATAGTATCCAAACAAGGGTTAGCGGTGGACCCTGCTAAGGTAGTGGCAGTACAGGATTGGAAGACACCAAGGAATGCGACTGAGGTCCGAAGTTTTCTAGGACTAGCGGGTTTCTATCGAAAGTTCATAAGGGATTTTGCGAAATTCTCAGCTCCGCTCACGAAGTTGACTAAGAAGAATCTAATGTTCAATTGGGACTTGGATTGCGAGTTTGCTTTCCAACGACTGAAAAGGGCTCTTACAACGGCCCCAGTTTTGACGCTGCCAGATGGGAGCAAGATGTTCACTGTTTATACGGATGCATGTGGGACAGGGCTAGGCGCCGTCTTAATGCAAGAAGGAAGGGTAGTAGCTTATGGCGGGAGGCAGTTGAAGGTGCACGAAAAGAACTACCCAACCCACGATCTTGAGTTAGCCGCCATCGTCTTTGCACTCAAGTCTTGGCGACACTATCTCCTAGGTGAGAAGTTCGAACTTTACACTGACCATAAATCGTTGAAATATCTTTTCTCGCAGAAGGATCTTAACTTGAGGCAACAAAGATGGATGGAGTTTCTTGCCTCGTACGATTTCGAAATCTCCTACACTCCGGGCAAAGGCAACGTAGTAGCAGACGCGTTGAGCCGAAAGAAATTGACCCTAAGCCCGTTGTTTGTTGAAAGACAAAGCCTAGAGTTTATAGCCAGCTTCGACTTTAGGCCTTCCTCCGATTTCGTACCAGGCTTGCTAGCATCTCTCGAAGTGCGCCCAACTTTAGTGGATTTAGTAGGGACAGCGCAACGCGAAGACCCTCAGCTTGTGGAAATAATTGATAGGCTAATTAGGGGTGAGACTTCAAGTCACCTCAACAGATACTCCATCGACGATAAAGGATTGCTAAGACGAGACGGAAGACTGTGCGTCCCACAGACAAAAGATTTAATAAAGAAGGTTCTCGAGGAAGCACATCACTCGAAGATGACGATACACCCAGGCGGAGATAAAATGTACAAAGATATAAAAAGGACTTTCTGCTGGAACGACATGAAAAAGGACGTGGCAGAATTCGTTTCTAAGTGTATGGTGTGCCAACAGGTTAAGGCGGAACAGAAAAAGCCTGGCGGACTACTACATCCTCTGGAGGTCCCGCAGTGGAAGTGGGATAGCATCTCAATGGACTTCATCGATGGGCTGCCTAGGTCTAGGAGAGGCAACACTAGCATTTGGGTAATAGTGGATAGGCTTACTAAAAGCGCCCACTTTTTACCTGTCAAAAGTAAAAGAACTGCCTCATCCCTAGCATCACTTTACCTCAAGGAAATCGTTCGACTCCATGGAATACAATCTAGCATTGTTAGTGACCGAGACCCCATCTTCACCAGTGAGTTTTGGCGGAGTCTGCAAGAAGCAGTAGGAACGCAGTTATGCTTGAGCACAGCCTATCACCCCCAAACCGACGGCCAAACAGAGAGAGTGAACAGAGTTTTGGAAGACCTTCTAAGACTATGCGTCCTTGACTTCGGAGGGACATGGGAAGACCACCTTCCTTTGGTGGAATTTGGTTACAACAACAGCTATCAAGCAACCATCGGAATGGCGCCCTTCGAAGCTTTATATGGAAGACCGTGTCGATCGCCCACTTGTTGGTGGGAGTCCACGGATAAGCTCATACTTGGACCAGATATGATCCGAGAGACTTCAGCGAAAGTAGACTTAATACGAAGAAGGATGAAGACGGCCCAAGACAGACAAAAGTCCAATGCCGACAAGAGGAGAACCGACCTTGAATTCGAAGTTGGAGACAGAGTTTTTCTTAAGGTATCTCCGCTAAGGAACGTTGTTCGTTTTGGAACCACAGGAAAGCTAGCGCCAAGGTTCGTAGGGCCATTCCCTATTATAGAGAAAATTGGGAAAATGGCCTATAGATTAGAGCTACCCGAGAAGTTGGCTGGAGTCCACAACGTTTTTCACGTTTCACATCTTCGAAAATGTCTACATGAGTCTGCTGAAGTGGTAGAGCCAAATATACTCGAAGAGGCCGAAGTGGAATGCGAAGCAACCATAAGAAGAGTTCCAACCCGCATCTTAGGAACGGAAGTGAAGAAGCTACGCAACCGTGAAGTCAAGCTCGTCAAAGTTCAGTGGAGCGATGCCGAAGGAGACGCGACTTGGGAAACTGAAGCTAGAATACGTACTGCCTACCCTTTTCTGTTCGAGGGTACATCCTTGATCTTTCTTTTTCTTAAGTTGCGCTTTTATCTATCTTTTTAGGTATATTTCCTCGACCGTATCTTTTAGGTAGAAACCCTTTGGATGGAAACATGTAGTTGAAACATGTTATGGATGATGGTTGCAAGTGGTTGCAAGTGATTGCTAGTGGTTGCTCGTGGTTGCATATGCACACACAATCTAGGTTTTAGATCGGCTCAGTCACTTCATATTGCATATGCATATATGTTTGCATTCGTATATGGTTGAACTTTAATGTGTTGTCATGTGGATGTTGCATTTGTATTGAATGATTGTGCACTCATGTAGAATCAAGAATAGGAAAATTTGCATACATAATGGATTCATGGCACTTACATAATTCGCATTAAGGAGGTCAACTGAATCAGTAGACCGCCTGATTTTGCATTAGATAAGTTCATGTACGCACACACTTCGCATATGATCATGAAGCATTAGAAGTCTTTTAAGGACAATGGATGCTCGTGTTTGATGGATGAGTAGATGGATGATTGGATGTTAGGATATACATTCCTCCTAACTTGAAGATTTCGGGGACGAAATCCTTTTAAGTGGGGGAGAATGTAACACCCCGAAAATTCTATAACTGTGAAATTAACAAATTAAAGTATAATTAATTTCAAATCAAAGAACTAAGGGAAACGGGATACGCCATTTCGTTCGTCTCGGAAAAATACGCGAAATAGAGTCCGAGTTTTCGAAAAACGGAGTCCGTATGAAGAAGATATGGCCTTCGGAAGTTTGAGAATTAAGTTTAAAATTCAAACAGAATAAAATAAGCTCAGAAAATCAAATTTAAATTCGAAAGTGGGGCCCAATGGGCCAGGGCGGGGAAACACCCGCCTGACGCCCCAAGTCGACTGGGCTGTCGACCTGGTCTAACCAGGTCGACAGGGCTGTCGACAGGGCTGTGGACAGGCATGTCGACCTGGTCCAGAGCCAGGTCGAGCCCAGTCTAACCTGGCTGGCCTAGTCTATGTTGGTCGATTTTCTGTGGTCTGCTTTGTCATTAGGGCTAGGTGGCAGGCTCTAATTGGTCTCTCTATCAAATGAATGGCTACGATCAATCCAGGCAACATCAATGGTCCTAATCAGTTCCTAACCTCTATAAAAACAACCCTAGACTAAACCCTAATCTATTCATTCAAAAATAAGAACATAGCCGCCATGTTGCTGAGGAACGACTTAAGAATAGCCGCCAACTAGAGAGAGGATTAGGAGGCAATTTCTAAAGCTTAAAGCGACCTAAATCAAATCAATTCAACAAAGGAATCATATTTCTTAATTGGAGAGTTCGTCACACCATTGTAAGTAGAGTATTACTTTGGTATGAACAAATAATTGTGTTGGTTTGTATGCTTGAATTGTGGCAATAAAGTAATTCATATTTGTGCGTTCTTATCAATTTATATACGTTTGGATTATGTTATTCAATTATAAAGAACTACATGCGGTAGTTCTATGCAAGTATACGTTTGGAATATTCGCAAATTATGTAATCCATGTTGAAGCTACATGTATGTAGTTGATTGATTTAAATACATGCAAGTTTGGGGCTTTGCTACTGTGCCATCATGATGTATATTTTTGTGCATAAATCATTTTGTAAGTAATTGGAATAAGTTTGGGTTATTATAATCCATATGAAATTATGTTGAGAATTTGGCATCATGTATTAAGCCATGCTTTTGTACTAGAAAACCTATTTGCAAACTTATGAATATGGCTAGGCTATGAATGACATATGTGGTACATAGTTAGGATTAGATTCAAAATCCCTTTTTGCAAGTTTACATGACTAAAGTAAGAATCATGATTTCATGTTAGAAATATTTATGCCATGCTTATGTTTGACATTATGCCATGCTTATGTTAGAAATATTTATTCCATGCTTATGTTTGACATTATGCCATGCTTATGTTAGAAATATTTATGCCATGCTTATGTTTGACATTATGCATAAATAAAAGTATAGGTTCATGTTGTAGTTATGACTATGTGTCAATAATGATACCCAATTTAGACTCTTATCTCAACTACAAGTTCACATGCTTTGATTCATGTCACCTATGCTTTATGACCAAAGTATATGTCATTACTATGCAAGTACATCAGTTTCTATTTTGTATTTCCAACGTCATATTGCAAGTTCATGCGCTCACATTCCCCTCTTTGTGTATCACGCTTTAAGCCTCCCCTTTTCGCATGGCTAAATTGGGGTTTAAAAGGCTAAGCCCAATATATACATAATAAACGGACGTGTAAAACGGGGGAAATAACGTTGGGTTAAAATTACTAATGAATGAAAATATAAAATAGAAGGGCCCAAGTTCAAGTATGGGTTGGGCCCATGATTGGTGTAACCTTTACACCATTAACTTAATAATGGGCCGCAAATATTTACATATAAGAAATAAAGAAGAATGACAAAATATTTAAATGTAGAAAATACGATGTGTTTAACCCGAGGTTGGATTGAGTTGTGACGTAAACCTGCCCGGAACCGCCCGGCTGTCCAGTAGTCACAACAATACCTATCCAATGTGAGAGGTTAAACATGGAGCCCAATAAGGACCCGAGGTTAGACTGAGTTGTGGCGTAAGACTGCCCGGAACCAACCGGCAACAGGCAGCCACAACAATACCCGTCTAATGTGAGAGGTCAGGGCCTTAATAAGACAATTAAGGCTGAGTCAGGATTGTTAGGATTAAGTGAACTAAAGACTTAATCAAAATGGAACATGCTAAACTAAACGGATTGGTGGGGGTTAGGTTAGGAAACACTTAACCAACTTAGCATGTTGGCTAGAGATAGAAAACCTAGTAACGGGGGACCCTTTTCAGCAGTAACCCTAGAAGGTGTATCAGGATACCCTGAAACTAGGCAGGGTGGGGCACGATTACTGGGCTGATTGTAAGAGGTCAAAGCGACGGCGGTGGTGTAGCAGTGTAGGTTCTAACGGGGTGCGGGCGTGCACACACTCCGGCGCAGAAAAATAAGGCACTGGACACCAGTAGCATACCTGTGCACTCTAAGGTTGTGTCGGGCCGCCACTATGGGACTTGATACACCCCATGGTGGGACCAGCATAGGTAACTACAACATCGGGGGCCGTAAGACACATGTAACTATGCGAGTAGGAGCCGATCATCATTGAATGGATCACATCACCCTGATATGGGGTGCCAGTTGGGAACTAGTTTATATGGGTTCAGAGATTATCATGGGGTACGATAGTATATTCGACCCTAGACAACTTAACCAAGTTATAATGCTTGCCCAATACTTGTTTATACTTACCATACCCAGTTCTTTATTCATAGACAAAATAGTACTGGACTTACTCAGGCTTTATGTCTGACTCTACTTTTCTTTCGTCTTCTTTTCTTCCGTCCCCCCCCCCCCCGGTCAACAGGGAGGGAACACAGCAGCTTGACCAACCTTAACATCCAGCTTGAAGAAGAGAAATGTATTGCTTGGACTTTCCTGTTTTGAACTATGGCTTTGGACAATCCACTATGGGGCTTTTGCAGTTTATCTATGTTTTATTTATGCTTCTTTAAATAATGTACTCAAGACAGATTATGAAAGTGTTATGTTATGTTTTCTGGAAAAAGATGTAAGACAATCATGGTGATGTTGTTGTAACACGTATTTGACTTTATGAAATAAAGTTTGTTGTTTTTCCGCTGTTTACAAATATGTGTTCCTATATCTGTCTTGTATATCTGTGACTTATACTTATAAACCTCCACCAAAATTAGGGCATTCCCTTTGAGAGTGACCCTAACGGAGGTGGGGTGTTTCATTTGGTATCAGAGCATAGGTTTACCAGATAAGATAAAAAGTTTTGAAAATTATTTTCAAAAAGGAAATTTAAAGAAGCATTTTTAAAAGAAAATATTATTTTATTTTAAAAAGGCAAAGTCCACTCCCCAAAGCCATAGGTACTATCTCTTATCCTTCGTTTTGAATCTATCCTTTTTTTCAGCATGTCCGAAGATCTTAACTTGCTGGAAGGGGTGCCAATACCTGGTTGGTTTAGACGGTTCTTAGAAGCAAGAGCCACTCAGCCAGGTCCTACCGTTCCTCCTCCCCCAGCTGCAGGAAATCATCCAGCTGCAGCAGCACCTTTTCCTCCACCTCCTCCTCGGGGAAACACTTTCGCTAAGATATGTAAAGATTTTAAAGCTATGGGAGGAAAGGATTTCCATGGAACTGAGTCCTTCGTGGCAGCTAGAAATTGGCTGAAAGAAACGGAGGACCTATTCATCATCTTTGAGGTAGAAGATAGACAAAAAGTACAACTGGTAGTATGGCTATTGAAGGGCGAGGCTTCCTACTGGTGGGAAGTCACTAATGCTGAAAGACCAGTGGAGACATGGGAGGACTTTAGGGCAAGGTTTGAGACCAAATTTCTCTCAGATGCGGAAAGAAGTTTGCAGTTGGAAAAATTCTTATTTCTTAAGCAAGGGGACAAGACAGTCAGAGAGTATGTGAATCAGTTCGATGAGCTGGCTAGGTTTGGGCTTGACCTAGTCAATACCCCGCACAAGAAGGCTCTCCGTTTCGTCAAAGGGTTGAATGAGCCATTACACAGTTTGGCCATGACCCATATACCCATGGGAGCCACGTACGAAAGATTGGTGCAAATGGCATTGCTGAATGAAGAGGATAAGGGCAAGAAGGAGACAAAGGCAGAAAGCTCTCAAGGGAAGAAACAGGGTTTGCAGCCTAAGAAGACAGACTTTAAGAAAGGCGGAAAAGGCAACAAAGAGAAGAGGAAGTGCAATTTCTGTGGCAAAGTGGGGCACTTAGTAAAGGACTGCCGGAAAAAGAAGGCCAAGGAGAATGGTGGGTGCTTTTCTTGCGGTAAGACAGGCCACAGGGCTAAGGACTGCCCAAAGAAACGAGGACAGGGGCAGAGGGCTGGATCCACCCCAGGGGCACAGGTTCATGTGCTAGAAGCGCCACCTCTGCAACAGCGAGGTATAAATACTTCTGTAGAAAGTGTAGTTTATCTTTATGATCACCCCGTTCGCACTTTATTTGATTCTGGCGCATCACACTCCTTTATCTCGTCTGCTTTAGTAGAATCTCTGCACCTAAAAACTAGTATGGTAGAGGACCCCTTAATTGTTTCAAACCCAATTGGGGGCCCAGCTCATTTTTCTATGATCTGTTTGGGATTGAAAATTTCCATTCTAAGCGTAGAATTTCAATGTAGTGCCTTTGTTTTGGGCTTTTCGGGGTATGGTTTGATTTTGGGTATGGATTGGCTATCCAGTAATGGGGCCATCCTTGATTGTGAAAAAAAGGGTTGTTAGGCTCCTAACCCAGCTCGGTAATACTTTGGAAATTTCTTGTAATCCCTCGTATGCGGTTATGCTTAGTTATCTTGAATCGCTAGATGCCTCTGTTGAAAATTTGCAATCAGTTAGAGTGGTCCGGGAATATCCGGATGTCTTTGAAGAGGTGAAGGGCTTGCCTCCGAAGCGGGAAATAGATTTCCGCATATATCTTGTAGATAATGCAAAACCCGTTGCGTTGCCCGTTAGAAATATGGCTCCACGAGAAAGGAAAGAGCTCAGTAAACAGATTAAAGAGCTTCTAGAAAAGGAGTTCATTAGGAGGAGCATTTCAGAATGGGGCGCTCCAGTGGTGTTCGCTACAAAGGCGGATGGTTCACTCCGTCTATGTGTTGACTATAGGGAGCTCAACAAGCTAACGAAAAAGAATAGGCACCCTCTCCCTAGAATTGACGATTTATTTGACCAGCTTGTAGGAGCATCTGTCTTCTCCCAACTTGATTTAGCAACCGGTTTTCATCAGCTTAGGGTGGCTGAAGATAGCATCGATAAAACGGCATTCAGAACCCCAGACGGTTTCTTTGAATGGCTTGTCATGCCTTTCGGCTTGACAAATGCACCTGCTTACTTCGTGGACCTGATGAGTAGGGTATTTAGAGATTTCCTCAACAAATTCGTAGTGGTCTTCGTAGATGATATCCTTATCTTCTCAAAGAGTGAAGAGGAACATGCTCAGCACTTAAGGGCAATCATGGAAACTTTGCGAGTCCATCAACTAAAAGCCAAATTCTCCAAATGCCACTTTTGGAGGGAAGAGGCGAGGTTCCTTGGGCACATAGTATCCAAACAAGGGTTAGCGGTGGACCCTGCTAAGGTAGTGGCAGTACAGGATTGGAAGACACCAAGGAATGCGACTGAGGTCCGAAGTTTTCTAGGACTAGCGGGTTTCTTTCGAAAGTTCATAAGGGATTTTGCGAAAATCTCAGCTCCGCTCACGAAGTTGACTAAGAAGAATCTAGTGTTCAATTGGGACTTGGATTGCGAGTTTGCTTTCCAACGACTGAAAAGGGCTCTTACAACGGCCCCAGTTTTGACGCTGCCAGATGGGGGCAAGATGTTCACTGTTTATACGGATGCATGTGGGATAGGGCTAGGCGCCGTCTTAATGCAAGAAGGAAGGGTAGTAGCTTATGGCGGGAGGCAGTTGAAGGTGCACGAAAAGAACTACCCAACCCACGATCTTGAGTTAGCCGCCATCGTCTTTGCACTCAAGTCTTGGCGACACTATCTCCTAGGTGAGAAGTTCGAACTTTACACTGACCATAAATCGTTGAAATATCTTTTCTCGCAGAAGGATCTTAACTTGAGGCAACAAAGATGGTTAGAGTTTCTTGCCTCGTACGATTTCGAAATCTCCTACACTCCGGGCAAAGGCAACGTAATAGCAGACGCGTTGAGCCGAAAGAAATTGACCCTAAGCCCGTTGTTTGTTGAAAGACAAAGCCTAGAGTTTATAGCCAGCTTCGACTTTAGGCCTTCCTCCGATTTCGTACCAGGCTTGCTAGCATCTCTCGAAGTGCGCCCAACTTTAGTGGATTTAGTAGGGACAGCGCAACGCGAAGACCCTCAGCTTGTGGAAATAATTGATAGGCTAATTAGGGGTGAGACTTCAAGTCACCTCAACAGATACTCCATCGACGATAAAGGATTGCTAAGACGAGACGGAAGACTGTGCGTCCCACAGACAAAAGATTTAATAAAGAAGGTTCTCGAGGAAGCACATCACTCGAAGATGACGATACACCCAGGCGGAGATAAAATGTACAAAGATATAAAAAGGACTTTCTGCTGGAACGGCATGAAAAAGGACGTGGCAGAATTCGTTTCTAAGTGTATGGTGTGCCAACAGGTTAAGGCGGAACAGAAAAAGCCTGGCGGACTACTACATCCTCTGGAGGTCCCGCAGTGGAAGTGGGATAGCATCTCAATGGACTTCATCGATGGGCTGCCTAGGTCTAGGAGAGGCAACACTAGCATTTGGGTAATAGTGGATAGGCTTACTAAAAGCGCCCACTTTTTACCTGTCAAAAGTAAAAGAACTGCCTCATCCCTAGCATCACTTTACCTCAAGGAAATCGTTCGACTCCATGGAATACCATCTAGCATTGTTAGTGACCGAGACCCCATCTTCACCAGTGAGTTTTGGCGGAGTCTGCAAGAAGCAGTAGGAACGCAGTTATGCTTGAGCACAGCCTATCACCCCCAAACCGACGGCCAAACAGAGAGAGTGAACAGAGTTTTGGAAGACCTTCTAAGACTATGCGTCCTTGACTTCGGAGGGACATGGGAAGACCACCTTCCTTTGGTGGAATTTGCTTACAACAACAGCTATCAAGCAACCATCGGAATGGCGCCCTTCGAAGCTTTATATGGAAGACCGTGTCGATCGCCCACTTGTTGGTGGGAGTCCACGGATAAGCTCATACTTGGACCAGATATGATCCGAGAGACTTCAAAGAAAGTAGACTTAATACGAAGAAGGATGAAGACGGCCCAAGACAGACAAAAGTCCTATGCCGACAAGAGGAGAACCGACCTTGAATTCGAAGTTGGAGACAGAGTTTTTCTTAAGGTATCTCCGCTAAGGAACGTTGTTCGTTTTGGAACCACAGGAAAGCTAGCGCCAAGGTTCGTAGGGCCATTCCCTATTATAGAGAAAATTGGGAAAATGGCCTATAGATTAGAGCTACCCGAGAAGTTGGCTGGAGTCCACAACGTTTTTCACGTTTCACATCTTCGAAAATGTCTACATGAGTCTGCTGAAGTGGTAGAGCCAAATATACTCGAAGAGGCCGAAGTGGAACGCGAAGCAACCATAAGAAGAGTTCCAACCCGCATCTTAGGAACGGAAGTGAAGAAGCTACGCAACCGTGAAGTCAAGCTCGTCAAAGTTCAGTGGAGCGACGCCGAAGGAGACGCGACTTGGGAAACTGAAGCTAGAATACGTACTGCCTACCCTTTTCTGTTCGAGGGTACATCCTTGATCTTTCTTTTTCTTAAGTTGCGCTTTTATCTATCTTTTTAGGTATATTTCCTCGACCGTATCTTTTAGGTAGAAACCCTTTGGATGGAAACATGTAGTTGAAACATGTTATGGATGATGGTTGCAAGTGGTTGCAAGTGATTGCTAGTGGTTGCTCGTGGTTGCATATACACACACAATCTAGGTTTTAGATCGGCTCAGTCACTTCATATTGCATATGCATATATGTTTGCATTCGTATATGGTTGAACTTTAATGTGTTGTCATGTGGATGTTGCATTTGTATTGAATGATTGTGCACTCATGTAGAATCAAGAATAGGAAAATTTGCATACATAATGGATTCATGGCACTTACATAATTCGCATTAAGGAGGTCAACTGAATCAGTAGACCGCCTGATTTTGCATTAGATAAGTTCATGTACACACACACTTTGCATATGATCATGAAGCATTAGAAGTCTTTTAAGGACAATGGATGCTCGTGTTTGATGGATGAGTAGATGGATGATTGGATGTTAGGATATACATTCCTCCTAACTTGAATATTTCGGGGACGAAATCCTTTTAAGTGGGGGAGAATGTAACACCCCAAAAATTCTATAACTGTGAAATTAACAAATTAAAGTATAATTAATTTCAAATCAAAGAACTAAGGGAAATGGGATACGCCATTTCGTTCGTCTCGGAAAAATACGCGAAATAGAGTCCGAGTTTTCGAAAAACGGAGTCCGTATGAAGAAGATATGGCCTTCGGAAGTTTGAGAATTAAGTTTAAAATTCAAACAGAATAAAATAAGCTCAGAAAATCAAATTTAAATTCGAAAGTGGGGCCCAATGGGCCAGGGCGGGGAAACACCCGCCTGACGCCCCAAGTCGACTGGGCTGTCGACCTGGTCTAACCAGGTCGACAGGGCTGTCGACAGGGCTGTGGACAGGCATGTCGACCTGGTCCAGAGCCAGGTCGAGCCCAGTCTAACCTGGCTGGCCTAGTCTATGTTGGTCGATTTTCTGTGGTCTGCTTTGTCATTAGGGCTAGGTGGCAGGCTCTAATTGGTCTCTCTATCAAATGAATGGCTACGATCAATCCAGGCAACATCAATGGTCCTAATCAGTTCCTAACCTCTATAAAAACAACCCTAGACTAAACCCTAATCTATTCATTCAAAAATAAGAACATAGCCGCCATGTTGCTGAGGAACGACTTAAGAATAGCCGCCAACTAGAGAGAGGATTAGGAGGCAATTTCTAAAGCTTAAAGCGACCTAAATCAAATCAATTCAACAAAGGAATCATATTTCTTAATTGGAGAGTTCGTCACACCATTGTAAGTAGAGTATTACTTTGGTATGAACAAATAATTGTGTTGGTTTGTATGCTTGAATTGTGGCAATAAAGTAATTCATATTTGTGCGTTCTTATCAATTTATATACGTTTGGATTATGTTATTCAATTATAAAGAACTACATGCGGTAGTTCTATGCAAGTATACGTTTGGAATATTCGCAAATTATGTAATCCATGTTGAAGCTACATGTATGTAGTTGATTGATTTAAATACATGCAAGTTTGGGGCTTTGCTACTGTGCCATCATGATGTATATTTTTGTGCATAAATCATTTTGTAAGTAATTGGAATAAGTTTGGGTTATTATAATCCATATGAAATTATGTTGAGAATTTGGCATCATGTATTAAGCCATGCTTTTGTACTAGAAAACCTATTTGCAAACTTATGAATATGGCTAGGCTATGAATGACATATGTGGTACATAGTTAGGATTAGATTCAAAATCCCTTTTTGCAAGTTTACATGACTAAAGTAAGAATCATGATTTCATGTTAGAAATATTTATGCCATGCTTATGTTTGACATTATGCCATGCTTATGTTAGAAATATTTATGCCATGCTTATGTTTGACATTATGCAATGCTTATGTTAGAAATATTTATGCCATGCTTATGTTTGACATTATGCATAAATAAAAGTATAGGTTCATGTTGTAGTTATGACTATGTGTCAATAATGATACCCAATTTAGACTCTTATCTCAACTACAAGTTCACATGCTTTGATTCATGTCACCTATGCTTTATGACCAAAGTATATGTCATTACTATGCAAGTACACCAGTTTCTATTTTGTATTTCCAACGTCATATTGCAAGTTCATGCGCTCACATTCCCCTCTTTGTGTATCACGCTTTAAGCCTCCCCTTTTCGCATGGCTAAATTGGGCTTTAAAAGGCTAAGCCCAATATATACATAATAAACGGACGTGTAAAACGGGGGAAATAACGTTGGGTTAAAATTACTAATGAATGAAAATATAAAATAGAAGGGCCCAAGTTCAAGTATGGGTTGGGCCCATGATTGGTGTAACCTTTACACCATTAACTTAATAATGGGCCGCAAATATTTACATATAAGAAATAAAGAAGAATGACAAAATATGTAAATGTAGAAAATACGATGTGTTTAACCCGAGGTTGGATTGAGTTGTGACGTAAACCTGCCCGGAACCGCCCGGCTGTCCAGTAGTCACAACAATACCTATCCAATGTGAGAGGTTAAACATGGAGCCCAATAAGGACCCGAGGTTAGACTGAGTTGTGGCGTAAGACTGCCCGGAACCAACCGGCAACAGGCAGCCACAAAAATACCCGTCTAATGTGAGAGGTCAGGGCCTTAATAAGACAATTAAGGCTGAGTCAGGATTGTTAGGATTAAGTGAACTAAAGACTTAATCAAAATGGAACATGCTAAACTAAACGGATTGGTGGGGGTTAGGTTAGGAAACACTTAACCAACTTAGCATGTTGGCTAGAGATAGAAAACCTAGTAACGGGGGACCCTTTTCAGCAGTAACCCTAGAAGGTGTATCAGGATACCCTGAAACTAGGCAGGGTGGGGCACGATTACTGGGCTGATTGTAAGAGGTCAAAGCGACGGCGGTGGTGTAGCAGTGTAGGTTCTAACGGGGTGCGGGCGTGCACACACTCCGGCGCAGAAAAATAAGGCACTGGACACCAGTAGCATACCTGTGCACTCTAAGGTTGTGTCGGGCCGCCACTATGGGACTTGATACACCCCATGGTGGGACCAGCATAAGTAACTACAACATCGGGGGCCGTAAGACACATGTAACTATGCGAGTAGGAGCCGATCATCATTGAATGGATCACATCACCCTGATATGGGGTGCCAGTTGGGAACTAGTTTATATGGGTTCAGAGATTATCATGGGGTACGATAGTATATTCGACCCTAGACAACTTAACCAAGTTATAATGCTTGCCCAATACTTGTTTATACTTACCATACCCAGTTCTTTATTCATAGACAAAATAGTACTAGACTTACTCAGGCTTTATGTCTGACTCTACTTTTCTTTCGTCTTCTTTTCTTCCGTTCCCCCCCCCCCCAGGTCAACAGGGAGGGAACACAGCAGCTTGACCAACCTTAACATCCAGCTTGAAGAAGAGAAATGTATTGCTTGGACTTTCCTGTTTTGAACTATGGCTTTGGACAATCCACTATGGGGCTTTTGCAGTTTATCTATGTTTTATTTATGCTTCTTTAAATAATGTACTCAAGACAGATTATGAAAGTGTTATGTTATGTTTTTGGAAAAAGATGTAAGACAATCATGGTGATGTTGTTGTAACACGTATTTGACTTTATGAAATAAAGTTTGTTGTTTTTCCGCTGTTTACAAATATGTGTTCCTATATCTGTCTTGTATATCTGTGACTTATACTTATAAACCTCCACCAAAATTAGGGCATACCCTTTGAGAGTGACCCTAACGGAGGTGGGGTGTTTCAGTTATTGCACTCGCCAGACTTTATGTCTGACCCCCTTTGTTTCCACCTTTTTTCTTCCTTCCCCCCCCCCCATGGTGCTCAGGGTGGGACTAGTACTAGTGGAGCATGATTTGGACAACTTTATCTCCTTCTTTGGAAGTCGCTTGGATTGCTGAAGTAAAAGTTCAGCCTATCTTATTTATGGCTATTTTATGTGGGGTTATGTCTTTCATTTTATGTACTCTGATTTAGTCAAGATGGATATTATGTACTTGACTCTAGTCTTTGGTTTTTGATGATGTAATCAAAATTATTTGTTTACTGCTGCAATGAATGAAGTTTAATTTTTTTTAAGTACTGTTTTATATCTATCTTGTTGTTAAGTCTCTGTTCTATACACACTTAAAACGCTCCATAGAAGTTAATGCATTCCTTTTGTGAGTGATATTAATGGACATGGGGTGTCACACGTGGTATCAGAGCTGAAGGTTACCAGAACAGATAAGATATTTTGAAAAATTATTTTTCAAAAAGCATTTTATAAAGAAATACTTTCAAAAGTATGTTTTAAGGAGAGTATTTTCAAGAGAAAAAATTATTTTGGAAACATAACCCCAAGAGCCATATATCTTTCTTTTGAATTCTTCGTTTGAATCTCTTCATTTTCTTTTCAGCATGTCTGGAATTCCAGAGATACCCGAGGGGATACCGATACCAGGATGGTTTAAAAGGTATCTGGAAGCTAGAGTCCATGTCGCAGGCCCAGAAAATGCTCCTCCTCCCCGTGTTGACACTTTCGCAAAGATATGGAAGGACTTTCGGGCAATGGGCGGAAAACCTTTTCACGGGTCGGAAATGTTTGTTGAAGCTCGAAATTGGCTAAAGGAGGTGGAAGAATTGTTTGGAAACTTTCAGGTAGAAGATGGAAGAAAGTTCCACTTAGCTGCCTGGTTAATGAAGAATGAAGCCTCGTTTTGGTGGGAGGTCACTAATGGGGAGCGTCCAGTTGATACATGGCTAGATTTCAGACGTAAGTTTGAGGCGAAGTTTCTCTCATAGGCTGAAGAGAATCTATACATGGAAAGGTTTATGGCATTGAAGCAGGGGAATCTATCAGTGAAAGAATACGTCAACAAGTTCAATCAGTTGGCAAGATTTGGCATGGACTTGGTGAATACACCCGAAAAGAAGGCCCTGAGATTTGTTAAGGGTTTGAACGAGCCGCTACATGGGTTAGCTATGACCCACATCCCTATGGGAGCCACCTTTGAGAGACTAGTTGACATGGCGCTTATGCATGAAGAGGAGAAAGGCGCCAATGCTAATAAGGCACCTGATAAGAAAGGGGATCAAAAGAAACAGCAGCAGCAGAATAAGAATGGTGGTAAAGACAACAATGGCAAGGGAAAGAAAAGATGCTTTAACTATGGGACACCAGGCCATCTAAGCAAAGACTGTAGGAAGAAAAAGAAGACTGGTTGTTTCCACTATGGCGAAGCATAACATTTGATTAAGGACTTCCCAAAGAAAGGGCAGAGGGGAGGGCTTACCTCTGGAGGCAGATTCAGGCTCTCATGGCACCAGGGAAGGCAAGGGGGCAGGTCCAGGCTCTCGTGGTCCCACCGCTGCAAGAACGAGGTAGAACGATTTCCGTTGAAAGTTTAGTTTATCTTTTCGATCATCCTGTTCACACACTCTTTGATTCTGGCGCATCACACTCTTTTATATCTACTGATTTAGTTGAGTCACTACACCTAAACACCAGTATAGTAGAGGATCCCTTAGTTGTTTCAAATCTAATTGGGGGCTCAACCTATTTGTCGATGGTTTGTTTGGATTTGGAGACTTCTATACTTAATGTTGGGTTTAGATGTGATGCTTATTTTTTGGGCTTCACGGGCTATGGGATAATTTTGGGCATAGATTGGCTATCCAGTAATGGAGCCGTCCTAGATTGTGAAAAGAGAGAGGTTAGGCTTATGACTCACTTGGGCAACACTATCGAAATCTCTTGTAATCCCGTAAATTCGGTTATGCTAAGTTATCTAGAATCGCATGACGCATCTGTTGAGAATTCACAGTCTGTTAGAGTAGTATGTGAATACTCGGATTTCTTCGATGAAGTTCGAGGTCTATCCCCAGGGCGTGAGATAGACTTTCGAATATACTTAGTAGATAATGCAAAGCTAGTTACATTACTAGTGCGCCACATGGCTCCGAGAGAGAGAAGAGAACTCAGTAAGAAAGTGAAAGAACTGCTTGAGAAGGGTTTCATAAGAAGAAGTATTTCGGAGTGGGGTGCTCCAGTCGTTTTTGCTACAAAAGCTGATGGTTCACTTAGATTGTGCATGGACTATAGAGAGCTGAATAAGATAACAAAGAAGAACAGGCACCCATTGCCGAGGATAGACGATTTATTCGATCAGTTGGTGGGTGCTTCAGTTTTCTTGCAACTGGATTTAGCTACAGGGTTTCATCAGCTAAGGGTGGCTGAAGATAGCATCGATAAGACACCATTTAGAACTCCTGACGGTTTCTTCGAGTGGCTCGTCATGCCTTTTGGTTTGACGAATGCACCCGCATACTTTGTTGACTTAATGAGTAGGGTGTTTACAGAGTTTATGAACAAATTTGTGGTAGTCTTTGTAGACGATATTTTGGTTTTCTCTAAAAATGAAGAAGAGCATGCCCTACATCTTAGGGAAGTCTTAGAGACCCTACGAGCACATCAACTAAAAGCTAAGTTCTCCAAGTGCCATTTATGGAGAAAAGAAGTGAGGTTCTTAGGACACATGATCTCTAAGGGAGGGATAGCTGTGGATCCCGCTAAGGTAGTGGCAATCCAAGATTGGAAAATGCTTAAGAATGCAACCGAAGTAAGAAGCTTTTTAGGGCTGGCTGGCTATTATAGGAAGTTTATTAAGGACTTCGCGAAGATATCAGCCCCTCTCACTCGATTAACAAAGAAGAATTTGACTATTACTTGGGACGTTGACTGTGACGATGCTTTCCAACGTCTGAAGAAAGCTTTGACGACCGCTCCAGTTTTAGTTTTACCAGACAGAGTAAGACATTCACTATATATACCAATGCTTGCGGGACAGGGCTTGGCGCAGTTTTAATGCAAGAGGGAAGGGTGATATGCTATGGTGGAAGACAGTTGAAAGCCCACGAGAAAAATTACCCTACCCACGACTTAGAGTTGGTAGCTATAGTTTTTGCGCTTAAGTCGTGGCATCATTATTTGCTTGGCGAAAGGTTTGAGTTGTATACATACCATAAGTCGCTAAAGTATTTATTCTCTCAGAAGGACCTACACTTGAGGCAACAGAGATGGATGGAGTTTTTGGCATCCTACGATTTTGAGATCGCATATACCCCTGGCAAGGGTTCCGTTGTAGCTGACGCCTTAAGCAGAAAGAAGTTAACCTTAAGTCCTCTGTTCGTAGAGCGGCAGAGCTTGGAGTATATATGTTCCTTTGACTTCAGACCCTCTGTCGATTTTGTGTCCGGATTGTTGGCATCATTAGAGGTGCAACCTACACTTTTGGGTCGGGTTGGAGAGGCATAGCGAAATGAGCCACAGTTGGTTGATATAGTAGGCAAGCTTATAGGAGGGAAGTCTTCAAGACATCTTGATAGATATGCTATAGATGAAAGAGGTTGGCTACGTAGAGATGGAAGACTTTGCGTAACATAAGACAAAAGTTTGAAGAAGGCAATTCTTGAAGACTCACATCGCTCGAAGATGACCATACATCCCGGTGGTGATAAGATGTACAGGGATATGAAGCGAGTTTTCTTTTAGGCCGGAATGAAAAAGGACGTAGCCGAGTTCGTTGCTAGATGCTTAGTGTGCCAGCAAGTCAAGGCAGAGCAAAAGAAGCCCGGAGGTTTGCTCCATCCCTTAGAGATTCCGCTTTGGAAATGGGAAAGCGTTTCCATGGATTTTGTAGATGGCTTACCAAGATCGAGGAAGGGTAGTACGGGAATTTGGGTAATTGTAGACCGACTTACTAAAAGTGCCCAATTTTATTCCCGTCAAAAGAAAAAGGACCGCCGTGTGGCTAGCATCTATTTACCTTCAAGAGATAGTTCGTTTGCACGGCATACCCTCCAGCATTGTGAGCAATAGAGATCCTATTTTCACAAGAGAATTTTGGAAGAGCTTACAAGAGGCGGTTGGAATGCAATTATGCTTAAGTACCGCTTATCATCCTCAGACGGATGGCCAGACCGAGAGGGTGAATCGGATTCTAGAAGACCTTCTGAGGCTATGCATTCTAGACTTTGGAGGAACATGGGAAGAACACCTTCCACTAGTAGAGTTCGCCTATAACAATAGTTTTCAAGCTAGCATTGGCATGGCACCTTTTGAGGCTCTTTATGGACGACCATGCTGATCACCTACATGTTGGTGGGAATCCACGGATAAGGTTTTTCTTGGACCCGACATGATTAGGGAGACTTCGGAGAAGATAGACCTGATTCAAAGGCGAATGAAGACGGCGCAGGACCGACAGAAGTCATATGCTGATAAGAGACGAATCGATCTTGAGTTCTGTGTTGGGGACATGGTTTTTATTAAGGTGTCACCATTAAGAAACGTAGTCCATTTTGGATCAGTAGGGAAGTTGGCACCAAGGTTCGTAGGACCCTTTCCAATTACAGAGAGGATCGGGCAGATGGCGTACAGAGTAAAATTACCAGAGAAGCTCAGTGGAGTTCATGACGTGTTTCACGTTTCACATTTGCGTAAATGTTTACAGATATAGTGGAAGTGGTAGAGTCGAGCATGCTCGAAGAAGTGGAAGTAGAGCGCAATGCCACGATCAGACGAGCTCCTACACGCATTCTTGGATCGGAGGTCAAAAAGCTTCGCAACAAAGAGGTCAAGATGGTCAAAGTGCAGTGGGGAGATGATCAAAGAGACGTGACTTGGAAGAAAGAAGATAAAATGCGTATATTGTACCCTTTCCTTTTCGAGGGTTTGTTTTAATTTCTCCTTTTTCTACCGCTTTGTTGATACTTGTCCTATCTTTTAGTATTATCTTTGCGATGACATCTTCGATCTTTAGTTAGGAAGAACCCTATGGTTGAAACATGTGTTTGAGACATGTTATGTTTGATGAATGCAAATGGATGCAAGTGGTTGCTCGTGGATGCATATACACACACCTTAGGCACTAGATCGGCTCAATCACCTTTATGTTGCATATAAATGTGTGTGCATATTTAAGTTAATGGTTGTATAGTGGTTGTGTTATCATATGGATGCTGCATTTTGATGAATGGTTGCGCACACATGTAGAAATAATATGTATCGATAGGATTCTTTCGCATACATAATGGATGCATGGCACTATCATGATTTGCATTAAGGAGGTCAACTGAATCAGTAGACCGCCTGATTTAGCATTAGATAAGGAACATATACACACACTTCTTGCATATGTTCATACAACATTAGAAATTTTGTAAGGAAAATGGACGCCTATGCTTGATGGTTGAGTAGATGGATGATTGGATGATAGGATATGCATTCTCCTTAATTTGGAGATTTCGGGGGCGAAATCCTTTAAGAAGGGGAGAATGTAACACCCTGTAAATTTAAATGTTAAAGTTAACAAATTAAAGAATACTTAATTTTAAACGCAAGAATCAAGGGAAACGGGTTACGCCATTGTGTTCGTCTCGGAATTCTGGTTGAGATAGAGTCCGAGTTTGCGTAAATTGGACTTCGTATGAAGAAGTTATGATTGTCAGAAGTTTCCAGAAATTCAAATTTAAATTCAAAAACGAATTCAGACATAGAACCGGGCAGGGCGGGAAATTTCCCGCCCAAGGCCAGGTCGTCCTGGGGGTTGACCTTAGTGTCGACCTGGAGGTCGACCTGGGGATCGACTTGGCCCTCCCCCCCGGGTAGATCTGAAAGATGACGATTTTATGACTCAGTGTTGAGTCAATTAGGGATGAGGTGTCACCCTATCTTGGCTGGATGGTTTTGATCGATTCTTGGTTGATCAGATGGCCTAAATTAATCCTAAATTCTATATAAACACATGTAGACTCAAACCCTAAAACAAAATAAAAATTAGAACCATGGTCGTTATGCTATCACCTTGCAACCTAGAGTAGCTGCCACCAACTAGAGAGAAAGTGAAACTAATCAACTCAATTCAACTCAAATTTATAAACAACAACAACGAATTTGTCTACTCCAAAGGCGAGCTTAATCAATTTCACAACTCAGATTCCAGAACTCAAGACCTTCTTTGAGTTGTGAGTTTAATATCTTTAATAAGATAATTAATAAGTTAATTGGGTTAAGTTATAGATTGGATTATATGGCTATGTTTGTGAGACATTGGAAAAATGTAAAATTCTATGAATTTATGCTAGTTTTTCATAATGATAGTTTTATTGTGGATCCCTTTTCATATGCCAAATCACCTATGTTCAACTTGATTCACGTTTGACATCATTCTATATGCAAGTTTGGGTGTAGGTTATATGCTAGTTTCTATATGAACTGTACACATGTTTGGTGTAGATTATACGTTAGTTTTTATATGAATTGTACACAAGTTTACATGTGAATCAAATAAAGTGACTATATGCAAGTTTAGGTAGAAATTGGGTTCACATATATGCAAGTTTACACCTTTAGATTTAGATCTATAATGTACATAGTTTATGCAAGTTTGTGACTATGGCCTATGCAAGTTTTGGATGAAGAACTACATTCATATTTGCAAGTTTAGGTGAAAAACTATATTATATATATATATATATATATATATATATATGCAAGTTCACACCCTTAGGCCTATGTTTAGATTCATGACAATAACAAGTTTATGCAAGTTATCTTGTAATCCTTATTTGCAAGATTAGATCCATTTTGTATGTTATGCAAATTTGCGATGTTTCTTCTCTTTTATGTGCTAGACTAATTGCTAGTCTAATATACATATATGTCATGATTAACGAACGAACAACGTGGGGACGATGGGGGTAATATTGAATATACACATATTGAGAATTGGCAAATGGCCTGGAAAAAGGCATATAATTAAATTAAGACATTAATTGGAAAAATTGGCATTTATGGGCATAATTGAGTCAATTATGGACATAAGTATATTTGAAATTTATTTACAAATTTTGAATAGGGATACTAATCCACTTTGGGGTTAAATAGAGATGTGTAATAATAAACTGCCTAATACACGAGGCTAGACTCGTTTGTGGTGTAAGACTGCCTGGACCCGCCCGGCAAATCCAGCAGCCACAAATGCCAGTCTAATGTGAGAGGTCGAAGGCATGAATTAAATGCGTAACAGTTGTAAAGACACAAGATTAGGCTCGTTTATGTTGTAAGACTACCCGGACCCGCCCGGCAAATCCAGCTGCCACAAATGCCAGTCTAATGTGGGAGGTCTTTACAAGGTTACGGTGTTAATGAATTAAGAAACAATTAACCAGATAAACATGTGGTGGGACATGAGGGGGTTAAGTGGGTGCCTTGGGTGGCATGTGGAATTAAGTGGGTGCCTTAAGTGGCATATGAAATACGATTAGATGCACTTAACCAAGATTGAAACATGTAAGAAGACATGAATAAGAATGGGGTTAAGTGGGGAAAACCCTTAGAAAGGACCAAGCATAGGTGGAAAGCTTGTGTCATGCATGGGGGCCCTTATCAAACCAGTAACCCATTAAGTATCTTTGTGGGCTCGACCCAAGTCGAGGACGGGACACGCGTACTGGGGTTGATTGTAAGAGGTCACAACGGGTTAGCGGTGGCAACGCAAGTCCAACGTGGTCATATGCGTGTGTGGGCCCGGGCTGGTAGGTAAGACGTTGTTGCATCGTGTAGATATAAGCCGTACATTTTGGTGGTATCGAGTTGCTACTTTGGGGAGTGATACACCCCACTGTGGGGCCAGCACGAGTATCTATGAGTTATGAAGCCGATCAAATGGGGGTAGTGGGTACACCTAGTGGAGATAGGAGAAGGCGGCACCTATGAATGCAGCTAGGGGTACACGAAACTACCATTATCATATTAAGTTCTATAGGCGGGATCAACTTTAGGGTGTTTGGTGTGCTGCAGTGTAGTAATTATCCTATAGTGACTAGGTATGCCCTTGACGTTATCTTTGTTCATCCGATTTCCTTTGTTTGCTTTGTCATACCCAATTGTTCACAGTCATTTCCTTATTTTCTAGCTTATGCCTTATCCTAGTTACTTAATGATTATATTGTTAAAGTTATTGCACTTGCCAGACTTTATGTCTGACCCCCTTTGTTTCCACCTCTTTTCTTCCTCCCCCCCAGGTGCTCAGGGTTGGACTAGTACTTGTGGAGCTTGATTTGGACGGCTTTATCTCTTTCTTTGGAAGTTGCTTGGATCGCTGAAGTAAAAGTTCAGCCTATCTTATTTATGGCTATTTTATGTGGGGTTATGTCTTTCATTTTATGTACTCTGATTTAGTCAAGATGGATATTATGTACTTGACTCTAGTCTTTGGTTTTTGATGATGTAATCAAACTTATTTGTTTACCACTGCAATGAATGAAGTTTAAGTTTTTTAAGTACTGTTTTATATCTGTCTTGTTGTTAAGTTTCTGTTATATACACACTTAAAACGCTCCATAGAAGTTAATGCATTCCCTTTGTGAGTGACATAAATGGACATGGGGTGTCACAAGGCCAGTCTAGGGAGATCGTTCTAGGGAGATCGTTCTAGGAGATCGGTTTAGGGGATCGGTCTAGGTAGATCGGTTTAGGGAGATCGGTCTAGGGATATCGGTCCGAAAGGATCGGTTGAACGGGAGGATTGGTCGGACGTGACTTCGAAGTGAATTCAATTAGGAAGGTTCGAAGTGTTGAGATGTGTTCGTTGATCGGTGTAGAACAACGAATGAAGTGACAACTCAAAGGTCGTGAGTTGGTGGATAATGGTTGCTCGAGAAGGTTGCTTGAACTATGAAAAGTCATTAGGTTGGATGACTAGAGGTGAGAAGGCCGAGAGATTATCATTGTCGTAAGTTCTAGCAGGCTCAAAGAAGGGATACAATAGGGGCACCTAAAAGGCCGAAAGGTTGCTGGTCGAGTACCCTGGGTCTTGTAGAAAGGTCTTGTAGAATGCTATGCAAAGCTGTAGAATCTTGACAACTTGGCCTTTCAACAAGACCCAGGGTACACGACTTACAACCAGTCTTTTAGACGTCTCTAGTGTACCCCTGCTTCGAGCCTAGTAGAACTTACGACAACGATAATCTCTCGGCCTTCGCATCTCTAGTCATCTAACCCGATGACTTTTCACAGTTTAAGCAACCATTATGCACCAACTCACGACCTTTGAGTTGTCATCTCATTAGTTGTTCTACAATGATCAATGAACACCTTTCAACACTTCAAACCTTCCTACTTGAATTTACTTCGAAGTCACACCATCACCGAGCCAATTACATCACTGCGCTGCAACTAGGGTTCGGGGGGTTTCTCTCAAAAAATATTTTTTCAGGCTCTTTTCTTCAAATCTGAGTCATACCTGAAAATAAAATTTTCAGAAATAATCATGTGCGAACGACCGACGCCCCTTGAGTATACGACCGACCGACCCCATACTGGACACACGACCTACCCAACATCTCGTCCGGCCGACCCCTCCATGCACGACCCCATACTTGACTGACCAGCTACCGAGGAAAAATCAAACCGATCCTACTCGACTAGCCCGACCGACCCTACTCGACCAGCCCAACCGACCCTTTCCTTTTCCTCCAAGAAAACCTCTTTATGGTTTGATCGACCCACCATGTTTGACCCACCATGTTCGACCCGAAACCTGCATTCTCTAATTCAACTCCTATTTCAACCAAAAATTTACCAGAACGATCCGTTCGACGAAAGCAACTCTCATCCAGTATAACCAAAAAAGTGATATGAAGTCAACAATAATACCAATATGGAAATTCCATCAGTAATCATGTAAAATTCACCAAAATCACCATAAGTGTACATATGAATAAAAACATGGATTTTACTTGCACATTCACATGAAATATCATAGAAATTTCTTATCTAAACTTGCTAAATCAGATCACAAGGTGATTTACATGAAAATGGACTTACCAATGCATAGATTTATGGAAAAACACTTGCACTTGATGAAAAACATGAACACACACTCATATGCTTTATTGAATCCATGTGAGAGATTGATATCACTCACCGATTCCCCAAAACAATCTAAAATTGATGAATTAAGAATCTGGACAGCAAGCATCTCACACAAAACCTCTTGATCCGATGAACTCTTGCTTCAATTGATGTAGATCTAGCCTCCATTGGCATAGATCTATGATTTCCCTACAATGGCGGAAAGGTGTTAGAGGAAGGAGGAGCACAAGGCACCAAATGAGAGGGTGGAAAACTAAAACCATTTCTCATATCCCTCATCCCTTATTTATACCCTTCCAATAGCCTACCAATGGGCCTTCCCAAATCAGCCCATTGTGGCTCTCCAAACCCGAATAACCAACTTAGAAACCTTAAAACAACGATTCGTCCCAAATCGCTCATCCAAATTTTTAATGTAACCACTTTACGGGAAGCAATTATTAATTCCATTCCAATGGCACAGGTCTCACCCTCTGATTCGACCTAAGTCAAAAGTTATTCCCTGTGCAAGACAGACAGGGGCAAAATGCTCACAACCAAAATCAGTAAAAATTATGGACATGTCTCACATCCCCATAAACAACATATTAAAAGATGAGAATGATCCAACCCTCCGGGAATGAAATAAAAATATTTTACGATCCTCCGATACGTAAAATGCTGGCTGTTACAAAGAGTTCGAAGTCGATCAAGAAGGTTGTCTTCGAAAGCAAGGGCGATTAGTTGATTCTGATATCGATGGATTAAGAGATGTGGTTCTAAGAGAATGTCATCACTCGAAGTTGATGATTCATCCCGGTGGTAATAAGATGTATCAGGACATGAAGCGAATCTACTACTGGTAAGGGATGAAGTGGGATATTGGAAAGTTCATTTCCAAGTGTGTGAACTGTCATTTGGTGAAAGTTGAACAGAAGAAGCAAAGTGGTTTGTTTCATTCATCGGAAGTTCCTACGTGGAAATGAGAGCAAGTATCGATGGATTTTATCAGTGGACTACTTAGAACCAAGGCAAGAGACGAAGGATTTGGGTCATCGTGTATCGTTTGACCAAAAGTACGAGATTCACTCCTGTCAAGTCGACGAGGACGGCATCGAAACTGGCTGAACTTTATGTGAAATGGATAGTTAGATTCCATGGTGTCCCAAAGAATATAGTGAGTGACCGAGACCCATTATTCATGAGTGGATTTTGGAAGAGTCGACAAGAAGCTTTGGGAATCGAGCTGTTTTTAAGTACGGCTTATCATCCCCAAACGGATTATCAAATCGAGAGGGTTAACCGAGTTTTGGTAGATCACCTGAGAGCTTGTGCATTGGATTTTGGGGGATCATGGGAAGACCATCTACATCTAGTTGAGTTTGCATATAGTAATAGCTACCAGTATAGCATTGGGATGGCACCATACGAGGCACTGTATGGGAGACCGTGCAATTCTCCGGCATGCTGGTTAGAAACTGGAGATAAGTTGGTAGTTAGGCCAGAGATGATTAGAGAGACCTCAGATTGTATCGAGATCATTCTGCAACGAATGAAGGCGGCCCAAGGTCGTCAGAAAAGTTATGCTAATAAATGTTGAAAAGATTTGGAATTCGATGTTGGCGATATGGTTTTTGTAAAGATTTTGCCATTAAAGCATGTGGTTCGATTCAGAAGTAAACGAAAGTTAGCTCCAAGGTTTGTTGGGCCATTTCCTATAGTCGAGCGAATTTGAAAGCTCGCATATAGATTGGAGTTACCCAAGAAGAGGTCGAGTGTGCATAATGTTTTCCATGTGTCGTTTCTACGGAAGTTTGTGCATGATTCGAATTTGGTGGTATTTCCAGAGAAGTATGAAGACTTAGAAGTAGAAACTGCAGTTACAAAACCTTGTAAGTCGCTTCATGTTGTGGGGAATGACACGAAATAGCTTAGGAGAAAGACGGTTAAGCTAGTCAAGGTACAATGGAATGAACATGGTGACGATTGTACATAGGAGATGGAAGAGAGCATGAGGGCGGCTCATCCAGAACTCTTCGTCGGTAAAAACTTTTGATATAGTATCATCGTTATATTGTTGTATCTTGTTATTGGTTGATAGAATTCCGCATGCCAGGATAAAGCTATGGATGCATGGCTTGATGGTTGCTAGTTTGGGTAATAGAATTGGCTTCTCATGGATGATAGGCATGCAGAATTGTTTTAGTTGCTTGTGTTTGCTTGGAATTTCAGGGGCGAAATTCTTAAGGGGAGGAGAGAATGTAATAGCCCGCATTTTACGTACCGGAAGATCGTGAAATATTTTTATTTTTTATTCCCTTAGGATTGGATCATTCTCATCTTTTAATATGTTGCTTATGGGGATGTGAGACATGTCCATAATTTTTACCGATTTTATTTATGACCATTTTGCCCCTGTCAGTCTTGCACAGGGCATAATCTTTGACTTAGGTCGAATCATAGGGTAAGACCTGTGCCATTGGAAAGGAATTGATGTTTGCCTTTCCGTAAAGTGGTTAAATTAAAGTTTTGGCTCGGAGATTTGGGAGGAATCGTTGTTTTAAGGTTTTCAGTTGGCTGTCCAGGTTTTGGGAGCCTAATGGGCTGATTTGGGAGAGGCCCATTAGTGGCCTGGTGGAAAGTATAAATAGAGGGTGAGAGGTATGGGAAATAGTTTACTTCCTCATTCTCTCATTTGGTGCCTTGTGCTCCTCCTTGCTCTAAACACCTTTCCACCATAAAAAATCAAAATCCAAGGAGGGAAATCATAGATCTACACCATTAAAGGCTAGATCAACATCAATTGAAGCAAGGATTCATCGGATCAAGGGTTTGGTGTGAGGTTGTAATGACCCGCATTCTACGCACCGGAGGATCGTAGAATATTTATTTCATTCACATGCGAACCCATATGGTCGTGTAACTTTGGGAGGCGACTATTGGGGTCATTTCCCATGTTCACGATTTTTACCGATTTTTAAATGACCGTTTTGCCCCTAGTGAATCTTGTTTCGCCTATAACTTTTGATTGGTAATGAGTTTTGACCTGAAACCACTTCCATTAGATTCGGATGATGGTTTACCTTTCCATAGAGTGAACATAGAAAAGGATTAGTGGCTATGAATCAGTGTAGTGGAGTTATTATAACTCCATGGGGCAAAGTGATCGTAGCAAGGCTATGAGCCAGTGTAGTGGAGTTGTCATGAATCCATGGGACAAAGTGGACATAGCAAAGTGTTAGAGGTTACGGATCAGTGTAGTGGAGCCGTCATGACTCCATGGGGCAGAGTGATCATAACAAAGAATTGGGTGATCAAATTGGTAGTTATTGTATGCTTTACGCACTGAGTGAGAGATGTGAGGATGATTGCTATGTTTGATGTTTGCTATCAGCATGACATGCACACCCATTCCCGTTATTTTCACACCATGTGTTAGTTTCACCTTAGAGTATTGTACATCTTGGTGTGCTAACTCTTTGGTTGCAGGTCCAGGTTCAGGTATGGTTATGTATACCTGTTATTGTTCTATTTTGCTGCTTATCGCTCATAATAGACTTTTGTCTGACCCAGAGTTTTATGTCTCTTCTTATTTTTCTGGGTGCTCCTAAATGAGCAGAATAGAGACAGATTAGCTGGCTATGGACAAGTAGCCATCCGGAGACGAGCAGGAGACTTATATGTATCACTCCCATATATTCTCCCTGTGTTGTTGTTGGTCACTACTTTGGGGATTAGTAGCGTACCTTCCTATTTTGCTTTAGAGACATTTTTAAAAGTTATAATAATGGTGGTTTGTTTCATAAGCTGTATTTTGAATTTTCCACTGCTGTGATGGTTTAGTTTTCAGCTTATGCATTGTTTCGCCTATTTATATCAAGTTATGTTGTTATTATTATATTTTGTTCCATGCACTTTGAGATATACTACAGGTTCTTTATTAGTTCATAGTTTCAAATTCCTTTTCATTTGCGACCGTCCTGTGCTGGTTGGACATCAGCACAACGCATTTCATTGGAAATGTCGGCTGGTGCAGGGCAGACTGTCACAGAGGTGCTTGCTGTACGGACTCATATTTCTATCATTTTAGCTTGTTTTGGCAATTCGATGAGTGATTTACATATCTCACATGGATGCAATGAAGCATATGAATGTTTGATCATGTTTTTCGTCACATTTAAGTGTTTTATCATAGATCTAAGCCATTTTAAGTTCATTTTCACTTGAATCACACTATGATCTGTTTTAGCAAGTTTAATTTAATTATTTCAATGCTATTTCATGTGTATATGCAAGTTAGATCTATTGTTTTGTTCATATTTACATTTATGATGCTTTTGGAGGATTTCACATAATTATTGATGAAACGTTCAAATTGGTGGTGTTAGTGGTTTCATAACATGTTTATGATGAATGAATTGGATGAATTGTTTTGTCGATTGTGTCGATTGGCGAAGTTTTGTTCGAAATTGGAGTTGCATTTGGGAAGTGCAGGTTTTGGGTCGCGTGATCCAAAAGGGGGATCGGCCGAGCGATCCAAAAGGGATCGGTCGAGCGAGCCAAAAAGGGAGGTCGTTCTAGGGAGATCTATCTAGGGAGATTGGACCATGGAGATCGGTCAAGGGAGATCGGCCTAGCGAGATCGGTTTAGGGAGGTCATTCCAGGGAGGTCGGTCTAGGGAGATCGGTCGAGGGAGATTGGTCCAGGGAGATCGGTCCAAGGAGATCGGTCTAGGGAGATCGATCTAGGGAGATCGATCCGGGGAGATCGGTCCGGAAGCATCGGTCAAACGGGAGGATGGGTCGGACATGACTTCGAAGTGAATTCAAGTAGGAAGGTTCGAAGTGTTGAGATGTGTTCATTGATCGGTGTATAATAGCGAATGAAGTGGCAACTCAAAGGTCGTGAGTTGGTGGATAATGGTTGCTCGAGAAGGTTGCTTGAGCTATGAAAAGTTATTGGGTTGGATGACTAGAGGTGAGAAGGCCAAGAGATTATCGTTGTCATAAGTTCTAGTAGGCTCAAAGCAGGGATACAATAGGGGGGACCTAAAAGGATGGAAGGTTGCTGGTCGAGTACCCTGGGTCTTGTAGAAAGGCCTAGTTGTCAAGGTTGGACATATGGAGTTTATGCTAAGACTGGGGTTACCATTAGCTCTTGACATATGGCAAGGTTGGACATCATACGATTAACGATGGTTTCAAAGCAAGATTGGCGGTGATAGCCAGGGTCAGTCATGGATGTTTGATTGTTTGGTTTCTTTGTTTTACCGTCTCATGCAGATTGTCCAACGTCGAAGGAGATGTTCCTTGGGTGCTTGTCTGATATTGGTTTAGGCCTCTGGGGCTTGTGCTTGAGGGATGTTGAATTCAATTAGGATGATTTACTGAGATATATAATTTGGATGTCATGAGTGCTTTTCCATGATTGAATGAGTGTTCTGGTTTTCATGGATGTATGGTTGAATTGTTATCGTAAAGGCTATCACTGTCTGATGTAGGGGAAGATATGGTTGAGTTCTTTCTGGTGTTGTGGTTAGATTAGTATGTTTATCTATCCATGCTCATATACTTTATTGTTGAAGTTTTGATAGCTGGTTTATCGCTCATTAAGACTATTGTCTAACTCAAGGTTTTATGTTTCCTCTTATTACCTTGGGCTGTTCATCTGGTTATGGATGGCAGACTGAGTAGTAGGTGACTAGTAGGGACGATGTTGCTGTGTGAAGGCGACCAGAAGGCTAGCATATTACTTTTCTACTACCTAGTATTTCTTTTTCCACTGTTTGAGTTACTTCATCAGTGTTGTAGTGAGGCTTTATGTACAGACTTTGAAATTTCCTATGATGTTTGGGTAATCTTTCAGGATGTTGTGTAAGTTTCAAAAAATTTCTATATGATGCTTCACTACTATTACCTGTTGTATATGTTCTATTATATTTTATCCTTGTGCTGTGAGTTCTACGATAGGTTCCGATGTGTTTACCTGCTCTGATGATCTTCCATAGCTGCAGTGCACACATTTCAGCGCATTATTCCTCTTGTATAGTGCGGGGGTTGTGGGTGGTCTCCACAGGGAACGTGTTCTTTGCCTCCTGAGCTCCTCCCATTCTGTCTTCGTTCGTTCTGTTTCTAGTCTCATTATGGCGTTTTCACGTGATGAAGCGTTCAAGGCCGCTGTAGTATCCCTAAGCTGGTTATCAGCAACCTGAGATCGATTTGAGTGGCGAAGGCTGAAGCTAGAGCTTGGCCTACTGGCACGATGGAGGTGGTAGGAGCATTCTGGGCTAGGTTCTTATTCAACCTGGGTCAGTTCGAGTTCGTACCGAGTGGTGTATAGCCTGTTGGTCGTGATTAGAGGAAGGCCTTGAGGCAGTTCAGATTTCTTCAGCTCTTGTAGATGCCATTGTTGTTGAGATCGGTGGAAATGCTTGGAAATGCAAGGAACATGGGAAAATAAGGAACTTATGATTTAGAAAGTAGATATAAAAACCCTTAGCTACCGAGAAACCTTCAAATTCTTAGTGAAACCACCAAAGCGTGGATGTCAAAAAGTGGAACAATAGCCAAATAGAAATTTTGTAAAAATAAAATAAAGAAATATAAATTAAAACGAGAATAATGCAATGCACACATGAATTTATAATAATCGACATTAACGAGTCTATGTCCACTTTATTATTTCTTATATAACTTGAGAAATTCGAGTATAATGACGGAACAAGTGTAAAACCCAAGTACAATACAATTGCAATAAGCAGAATGATAGAGTAATGGCCAAAAGTCCTTTTCTCATAGCTATAGGGGCTATTTATAGCTGCTTCAAGTCCTAGGTCAGCTAAGACACGTGACAACCTAGCCGAGAATGTAGAAAGTATAGAGATATTTGAAGCAGTCATAACGGAGTTATACCAAGTCCTTAGGAAGAAACTCGTGAGCTGGAGCAATCTCGAGTCGACCTAGTTGAGCCGGGAATGATTCGACCCGAGGCTTGTTCATTTGTTTGTCTTCGCACTCGTCTTATAGGTTAACCTTCATCGAACTAAGCTCGGGTAGAGCTGGGATTTATTCGACTCGAGGCTTCCTCAAGCCGGTACATGCTTTGTATTTGTGATAGAACCTTCATATGTGGTAGGACCCACATCGAGTTGACCCCGGAACACACTTTGAATCGACGGGGTATTCGATGCTATAAGGTTTGGCCGAGCCTAAATGTGATTGAATCAAGGTGATATGAGGTTGGTGTTACCCCACTTAGTCGAACCGAGAATTGATCGAGTCGGGGCCATCCATATTATGCTTAGTCGAATAGGCATACAAATGCTTGTTGATGACCTTGACGGCCTTGCCAAAAGGTAGACCAACAGTTTCAACTCCTAAATCATATAATGGTTGGGTTATATATCATTTGAACCCACGGTCATTTTACAAATCTCTAGGGAACTTGCAGTATGAGAACAAAATAAATATAACACAACATTTATCACACATGCATTAAAATATGTCACAATAATCAAATATCACTTAAAAATAATTCGTGTCATATATGTCAAAAGTGTATGTGTCATATGTGCACAAATTTACAACAGACAAATCAAGTATTCTTGAGCAATCATAAAATTTCATATGTCATTTAAATAGGTGTTAATTTACAAAAATGAAAATGTTAATTGTGAGTGAGGGTCCTTACCATGCATGAAAATTAGAAAAGATATGTTATTTAATGGAGAAACTGATATGGGTACTGATAGCGAGATATGACACAAGCATGATGAATATAAATCAATCCACAATCTAGAACATAAGCTCGACTCGAATCAACATGGCGAATGAACTGAACCAATCACAAGATTAAAATCAACAAATCAACCCAAAATTTCCTTTTCCTAATTTAACACATGTTTTCTCTTTATTTTTATAGAAAATATGCAAATAAATTTAACAAAAAAAATCGAGCAAGAACAAGATATTTCACTTAAAACCTCTCAGTTAATATATATGGACACCACTACGGCAACACTACTGCAAGACAATGTGTCATGACCTAGATTTTTAGTCAAGTACGAGAATAATTACTTATAAATCTTTATAATATAATTCATTATAAAACAATATTTATTTCAATAACTAGGAGTGAATTATAAAATAGGAAAATATTAAAATTCCAAAGATTCTTTTTGGCAAGATAAGCCATATTATATTGGCTGTACCACTTTTTATATAACAAGTTAAAAAAGATGCTCTACACATGCGCAGTGCAACTATCTGGTTTGAAGTGTCCCGTAATTATCAGCATATAAAAAATCATGCACCATAACATATATCATAGAAAAGACACTACCTAGTCAGTAGTAATAGAATAAAAAGGCCCTGTAAAAGGAGGCATATACAGATATGAATGGAGAAACGCCGTACTAAATTTTCCATATAACATGAAAAATCAGGGGAGTAGATACAACCCCTATCCCAAGAAGGATCCTGCAAAACAGTCTAATTATCCTCACTAATTTCACCCTTATCCCATAACTTCAAATCATCTCCAACTGTGTAATGTCCCGTATTTTTGGCAGTTGATATTTAATTTAATTTAATTTATTATTTTAAATATTACATTTGGAATATTAATGGATTATAATATTGAATTCATTTATTTAAAATGAAGTTTTAAGGTTAATTTATATTTAATATAAAACGAGCTCGAAATAGCGTGGCAGTTCGTAATATTGAGTTTTAAACTTTAATTGAATATACATGATTCGATATAAGTTGGATTTATGTGAAACAAGAAACTTTGGAATCTTGTTGATTATGATTTTCATATGGAAGAGAAAAATCCAGATTTCATGTTATAGATTGTCAGTTATTTTCAAATTGAATTTTACAATAGTCGCTATGGAAATCGTTATTAAAATATAACATTTATAAATTAATTTAATAGGGTTTTAATATAATTTGAATATCGTTTTAACTCGGAATGTTGATATTGAGTTGTATAAATTATATTTGAAGCTATATGATAATTTTATTTGGATATTCACGATAATAATAATTTTTTATTATTTTATTTGATTATTTTGGATTTTTATATAATATTTTAATCGATGTTATATATAGGCATTTAAAATAGCAGTTTTGCAAATGGCCTCGGTTTTCGATGAAGTTAGTTTCATTGGAACGGTAACGTTAAATTATTGTAAGGTATTAAATTTCATAGCAAACCGATGTCGTATGTGACAACGGCAGCCGAAAACGCCTAGACATTTTCCATAGCACGTAATTAAATTATTAATTTAATAGAGAGAGATTTTTGTGTATAACTTGAGCAAACGATCGAATTAAGCCACAAAACCAATTCTGTTGAGTTCGTATCGACGATTAGAGTCAGAATTGGTAGATAGTTTGTTATTTTTGGACATCGGTATTTTGACGTCCAAAATAGCGGTGTTTGGCGTATAAAAATAGCGTATCGGGAAACAATCTCGAAATGCGACAAAACTTGTGCCATTCGATTTGTATTAATTAATTATTATTATAAGATTTCAATTTTCGTGTCAATCGGACTTACCGTTTGATCAAGGCAGCGTTAAATGCCTTAATCATTTATATTATTTTGGTCAATTTAGACATGGGTAAATTTAAAGGAATAAACAACTGACCAAATGAACACCGATATTAGCGAAACAAATTTCATTGGATCCTTAAGGAAAATATCTAGTAGAATTTCAAAGTTTCAAGTTGATTGGATTTATTTTGTGATCGTGGGAAATTTAAACGCGTGATTTTTAGCCTGTAATTTATAAAGGATTTTTACAAACGACCTCGGAATTTGAAGAAACCTGTCTCATCGGGTCCGGAATATTTTTCTATGCTAGGATTAGGAGGTTCATTTCGATTGGAGGTTGTTTTTGGTTATTTTTACTAGTTGCTTCAACGTGAAGTTTCATTATAATAAATATTAATATTTTAAACCCTACATCTATATATACCCGTTTAACAATCAGTTAAACCCTATTCTGAAAAAAGCCGTGGTCAATATATTATCTGCCGCCACCATATATAATCAACGAACGGAAACAGTTCGAATTTCTCCCTATATTCCTCCAAATCAACGCATCTTCACCCAAACTGTCTAACGCTGAAAAATTTCCGCTCGAAGAGAGCTTTCATTCAACCGGTGGCGATTCGATTCCTGGCAGCGAAGTAGCTAGAATTGTTTTGGAAAGTGCGCGCGATCTTGGTGGAAGAGAAGGTCACGTATAGAGTTTGGGAAGACGTGGGTCATGGCAAAGGGGAAGGAAGATCAGCCGCTTGTTCTAGCAGTCTCCGATGAAGTTATGATCAACGGTGGAAGGTGGTGGGACAGCTTGATGGATGAAGAAGGCGGACGTCTTTGAAAGAGCAGTTGAAAATGCAAAGAGAGTAGGGTTAGGATGTGAAGAAAGTAAGCTTGGCCCTTAATCTTTAACAAACGTAATTGGTGAATCAAATGTATAATTACAAATGAATAATTATAACTAAAAGTATTAACTAAAAGTGTGATTTTGATGGAGGCGCCAACATGAAGTTTGGGAGGCAGAAACAAAAATGAGCCGGCTATTCCTTTTAAGTACAATGTAATTAATATAAACTAATTAAGTGATTAGTTATGTTAAACCATGATTAGGAAAAATAATTTAATAATTATGTATTTAAACATGACAGCTCTACAGAGCATGGTAAAGTTCAAAAGTGTGAACGTAGTAACGTACAGTGCAGAAGATATAAAACAATGGGCCACTTTTATCTAATCCTAAGTAATAGTTATTAGTGTATTTTAGTATTTGGTTATTTAAAATATTAACTAAAAAGTTAATTAACTTATATAAATCGTGAAACTTTAATTATTAATAACTTATTCATTTATGACCAGAATTGGATAGAACGAGAAACGTTGGTATGGTCTTGACAAGCACAACGTTATGGAATAAATCTAGACGCAATTGGAATCAACTGAGATTTTTAATTAAACTAAACAATTTTTAATTTAATTAAAATCAACCGTTTAAACAACGGTATCAACTCAAGGTGAGTTAAACTCACTCAGTTCTTCCCACTTGTATTTTATATAAGTCTGGCTTTATAATTATGTGCAATGGTTGATTGTTTGTTTGTTTGTTAATTATATATTCATATATTGATTGAACCAATGAGATTAAACGTTGTTTAATTTCAGTGAAACACCAAATCGTTATTTTAATGATTGGTCCCAATTAAGATAACTTACCTTATTAGTCATTTTTATAAATAAACGTGTTTAATTTAATGAATTGTTTGAATTGTTATGCTTGTGTGAAATAAACTGGTTGATATTGAATTATCGTTATTTATTGTTACGAAACCATTATTTATTTGAATTGAATGATTATATTTGAGATAAAGTATTGGGATGCAGGGAAGAACATGTTGGAGGGATCCACCGGGATTCCTGAAATATATTATTTATTATTTATTCCCATACTATCATTATATTGACTATTCTGATTGGATGATTGATTTGGTTCTCGACCGTTGAACTTTAATTCAACGTTTGTTTTGTTTTAACCGATGGGTAATATTGGTTAAGTAATTGGCAGTATATGGCCTATAAATCAATCGTTTTCTACATATCGATTTATCGTCAGGTAAATCGATAAAAGTGAAGTTTTAAAATTTATTTTATAACTGGGGATAGATTTTCAAATATATTATTTCGAATAAAAGATATTAAAAGAAATAAATGGTTATTAATTATTGTTTAAATATATAAGTGATTATTAAATTATTTTATGGAGTAAATTCTGGTATTAATCAGATTTATAAGCAAGAGAGTATAAAGTTAACCTAACGGTTAAGAATTTGATAATTGTTTTTAAGAAACAATTAAATGGAATTATTTAAATTAATTATATTATTAATTAATTTAAAGGAAGGACCAATTGAATTTTGTTAACGAAATAACGTTGTTTTGGCTTGATTAAGTCATCCATTTTTAACTGACAATTTTTTTTTTGTGAATTAATCTAATGAAATGGTCTAATTATTATTTGTGTTAATTTTAATTAAATTTTAAAAAGGAATTTACTATTCATTTTAGTTAATAAAAGAAATTAACTATTACTACAATAGTTAATGATCGAAGTGAATTATTATTTTAAATAATAATAATTTAAAAGATTTCTTTTAATAGAAATGCATATTAAAAGAAATCAAACTTGGAATGAAATCTAATTGAATTGTGAAAGGAGATTATGAATGGGTTTTATATCAATGAATTGTGAAAGAAGTTTATGAATGGGTTTTATAATGAAGTTATAAAAGGAATTTTTAAGTGAATACATAGCTTAAATAAATGTTTACTTAATGTTTGAGTTAAGAAAAAGGAAACTGAGAATAAAAGGATTTATCTTAAACTAGAATTTTATAAACGATGTTTATACAGAAAGATGAGGTGTTAAAGCGTTAATATTAAATTAACTTACTTAATAATGGAATCAAATAAAACGTAGGGAATTGAAATAAGATTTTCAAGTGGGAAATGGTTGAATGGATTAGGAAAAGAAATGGTTAAAAGTGAATTTGGTATAGAAGTGAGTAATAGGATTTTGTAATAAAAATCCGAGTTATAAAACAAATTGTTTAAAGAAAGTTAAAACGGGATATTTTCGTAAGCAATTACTTAATCAAGGAATTAAGTAAGAGATATTTACAAAAGTCAGAAGGTTGTATAAAACCGTATTTTAAATAAAATAGTTTAATGAGATTTGTTTGATACAGAATGAATATGGGTTTTGAATTACAACTCATATCTATCTTAAGGTAAGAACGTTATTGATCAAGGTCTAAGAGGTAAATAAATACCCTAACTTGAACGACTTCGGTATTATCTTAGGATGATATTAGTTTGTAATGAGAAAGAGATTAAGAACAATTTATTATTTCCATATGTGAAATAATAATGCAATGTTATTCGCAAGATTTGAGAATTTATACCGAGATTTCCAAAATAATGGAAATGTGAAGATTTAAGAATTTATATATATAATGATATTTCCAAAAGTAAAAGGAAATCAAAAAGTTAAGTTTTGAAATGAGTTTATTTCAAAAGATTAGAAATTGGATATTGTCTAAGTACCAATGTTTTATGTGAAATTTCCCAAACCAATGTTAGGAATAGATATATGATTTAATTCTAATGTATTTGAAATAGTTTGGAAAATAAATCTTATGTTAAATAAAAGTAAATAATGTGTTAAAAATATAGACATATTTAGAAGTTTAATTAACTACTCATTAATTATTTTTAATTTAAAAGGCCATGTAATGCTGGTACTGAACTAGTAAATCCATTTTATTCCCATGATTATTTATTTGATAGTTAAATAACCAACTATCAAGTCTGGTCCATATGATTGTTGGTACGGAAAGACCGAGATCAAACTTCAATTCGAAAACCATTCCGAACCAGCAAATATGTGATGGTGATGATTGAAGATAGAGCAATTGAAGGCCGTTGATCTTCCTGACAGAAAGAACTACCTATTTAATTTCTATGGTTTGGCCGCCAGAGATATTTTGACAGAATTTTTGTCGTGATTGGCATCTACGGATTGCAAGGACTACTTGCTAATGATCCTTGGGGTGATACCTATGTAGGATGTGGTAGGATAGTGCCTTCGATTCATCCTGTCTTCGATGACTTATATGGACGAATGTCTGACAGAGTATGCCTTACCAAAAATTACGTACGGTTGACCTCTTAAAGGTATTATGTTGGTGGCAGAGGAATTCATTTCTCTTAGCTCTTTATACCTATAATATTTTTAGGAATCTATTAGTGGTTTGACGGGTTTGAGATGTGGCATTCAAAGTGAATGGTGACCAGATATTCCAAAAGAAGATTATAACCTTAAACCTCATCAACTGGGAAATGGAACAAAATCAGGTAGCTCGCATGACTATGTGGGTCGCATCCATCAAATGGGTATATCATTACCTGATCTAGAGAAATCAAATGCCTTTAGTTGTTCCTTTTAATTTTTTTATATATCTTATTGGTTCGGTTGGCTGGCCCCCAACCGTGGTAATGATATATTCGATATTCTCAAGAGAAGTGAGTGGCCAGTCATGTTTAGTTCGTGTTGCAAGATGTTCTTGTTGAACCCCAATGTATTCATCTCCGGAGGTACATTGTCGGGAAGGTGGTCCAATACCTTGCCAAGAAATCCATTCTCCAATAAGAGATCGCGGTTTTGATTGTATACTATATATTTAGAGCACGAGATGCAAGTGTTCTACTAAATTGATATTTATTTGTATTTAGACACTATTATAATATCAGGAAAGATATTGATTTCAAAAAATGTTTCGGGTTATCGTAAGGTAATAACCACCTGTATTTATGTGTGGATTTGGTCTTACGATTATCCTTTTCTTTCTAAAAGATTTTGGACTTTAAAAATAAAGATGCGTGATACCTTTAATCTTAGTGTTGTTTTTCTCACTCTAGTTCACCAGACCGATCCGGCGTTTGTAACACTCGAGTTAGACCGGGTTGTACATGTTTAGATTTTCGAATGCTGCGAAGTCCAAAGACGACCAGGAGGTGTTCAGACATATGATATCTAGTATTTATTCCGCTGTGTGTTGTATATAAGGACAGGTTAATATAACTATCCGGATGTGTAATGTACTATGATGATTATAAGTTTTTATTTAAAGCTCTCTATAAAGATTTATTTTATATTATATTTTGTTCCGCTGCGATGTGAGACTCTGTATTGTGTATGGTTCTTCTTCTCCTTATTCTTATATTTTGATATTTCTTTCTTTCTTGTCTCACCATCTAATCTCTTCCTAATAATTATATGCTTTTCTGTGCAATTTGGGTTGGACGTGAGTTGTGATTTTTGACTCAAAGGGTACAGGAAAGTCAGTATGTTATAGTAGTATCACAGCCATTGGTTTAGTAATAACCTTGGCTATGTGGCGTAACTCGATAGAGATGGGGTTAGTAATACCTTAGATTGAGTTGAGTGTACATATATGAGAGCGTATTTGTAAATTTTATATACAAATATTTTGTATTGTGTTATTTGATCGGTTCAAGTGTTGAGAAGCATTGAACTGGTTATGGATACAATATTGTTTTGTAAAGAGGGTAAATGAAATAATTTTTCCTAAATAATATTTTATATAGAAAAGAAATAACTTTATCAAATTATTAAGATATTGGTTTATTTGATGTGGTTGGTAGACTTGAATAAAATTCAGACTGAATTATGAATTGAAATGGTTTAATATAACCAGAATAAATTTCATGAATAGAGTTTATGAATAAGAATTTTTATATGAGGTTGAATAATCAAAACTTATTAAGAAAATTCAATTAGTTAATTGGATTTGAATTGGAACCTAACTTGGTTAAGTGAAAATGGAATTAAGAATGATTTTAAAATTAATTAAAATTTATTTAGGAGTTGGTAATTGAATAAATAATAATTAAATGGAAATCGATCGGATATTAACCGATTGATGTTCAAATATGTTAAATCAAAGTAAATATTAATATTGAATGAAAATTCAATTAGTTTGTTAGTGTATTGGTTGTGGATTGTGAATTATTTGTCATTGGATGGTAGAATGTTTGAATAGAAATAAACAACAATTTAATGGAGCTGAATGAATTATAAACTAAAGAATGAATTTCGGTATAATTAAATTGGAATGAAAATGCATATGAATTGAAATTTATGATTTAACCTTGTATATAAAAATGAATTGATGCTACCTTTTTGATTTTTGAATTCGTGTCGTTATACTTGTTGATTAATGAAATATTATTTAAGAATTTTAGGTATTTATTACTCATGTGTTAAACCGAGTTAAGTACAGGTATCAGACGGCTTGAGGATTAATTTTGATTGCATAGATTGCACATAAATTGAGCACGTGTGACATCCCACGTCCGTTAATGTCACTCACTAAGGGAATGCATTAAGTTTCGTAAAGCATTATAGGTAAACAGAAACAGAATTATTACAAGACAGATATAAGAGCAACATCGGAATTTAAATTTTATTCCAAACATAAGTCATAACATCGTGGTATAAAAGTACCATAAGTCTTAAACTACATAAAACCCATTACAATAATGTAAAACTTCTGTCTTGTACCATTAGAGTACAGAAAATACATAAAAAGCATAATTCCCCAAAAGAGACAAAGCCATAGTAGCAAAGATAGAAACTGAGAAATACTTCAAAAGCTGCTCCAAGCAAGATGATAACCGAGTCCTGACTAAGCCTGACAATTCCCACCCTGTGAACCGAGGGGAATGAAAGAAAGAAGAGGAAACAAAAGGGGTCAGACATAAAGTCTGGCGAGTCCAATTATTTTTAGCATATAAATAAGTAAAAGTATCATGATAGGCATATAAATTGGAAGGATAGATAATAGTAATAAGGCATGTATAAAAGACTGAGCAAGATAAGCAGAATGAACATAACAGAGTAGGTTACACTTCTGTAATACTTTTCTCTGCACCAATACTAGTATAAAAGATACGTAATAGAATTACATAGTCCCCAATTACTCAATAGAAACAGGATGATCCCAACAGAAACATAATGGTAGTTTTAGGTGTACTCTAGTAACGGGATTTACCCCAAATAGAATTAACCGGTACCTAAACAGAAATAACATGTGTTAAACCAACAGAAATACAAGTACCCCACAGAAACAGATAGGACTAGATGTACCCTAATTACTACCCCCCAATCGATCGGCTCCCTGTTTCGTAAATACCCTATGTCCGCCCCACAGTAGGGTGTATCACTTCCTAAAGTGGTAACCTACAGAAGGACATAGACCTATTTACTGGTGCTACAATGGATTTTTCCCCCAGAAGCAGGCCGTACTCATGCAGCACATGAGTTCGTTGGAACGCGCCAGTACACACCTCCTCCCCAAATGAATCTCTTACAATCAGTTCAGTAAGCGTGCACTGACCCCTACCTAGTGCGGGGTCCCTCTTTTAATACCAGAATGGGTTACTGACTAATATGGGTCCTATGCAATAGATGACACAAGCCAACCTCCACATATCTTGTGTCCCCAATTAACTTGGATTTTGATAGGTTATGCCTAACAGACTTTAACAAATTCGCATAACCCCCTACAGATTTATGGGTTAAACTTTACAAGTTAACGGGTCCCTATAACCCTAACAGATGTAATAGGTTAAGTCTTTTAGATTAACAGGTTCGTATAAACCCCCCACCCACAGATTTAACAGGTTTACTTAACCCTATAGACTTAACAGGTTTATTTAACCCCACAAATTTAACAGGTTTACTTAACCCCACAGAAACTTAACAAGTTTAATTAACCCCACGAATTTCATATTTATTTAACCCCAACAATTCATACAAATTTACTTAACCCTTTATTCCAATTGTTGGGTTCATATATAACTCCTTTTTTTACATTCAGACCGGTTAAGTATTTCAATTTAACATGTTGTCGTTATCTTTTCATTTATACATGCTAACATACCAGACCTCTCACATTAAGTCAATCATTTATGGCTGCAGGATATGTCGGGCGGCTCCGGGTAGACTTAAACCACAAGTTTAGACTTAACCTCGTGTCGTGGTGCTGTTTCACATTAGACCCTCACATTAGATTAGCTACTTGTGGTTGCTGGATATGCCCGGCAGCTCTGCGCAGACTTATACCACAAGCGCAATTTAACCTCGTGTCTAAGCATTATTACCATTCTAATTTTTTTAGGCATATTCATATTAGAAATTATCTTATTTCAATTATAGGTTTTCCCATGCCCCTTTTCAGTTCACATATCATTATGCCTAATATGCCGTTTTTCCTATGTCGTAAATGAGTATACAGTTTATGCCCAGTTTCAATATTCACATATGTTCCAATTTATGCCTAGATTCAATATTCACATATGTTCCAATTTATGCCCCAATTCAATATTCACATATGTTCCAATTTATGCCCCAATTCAATATTCACATATGTTCCAATTTATGCCCCAATTCAATATTCACCTATGTTCCAATTTATGCCCCAATTCATGTTATTCCCAACGATTCCCAATTTCACGTGTTCGCATATTTCAGCATTAGCCAAGGCTCGAAGGTAGCCTGGCTATAAGAAAATAAAAAGGGAAAAGAGGGAGAGAAGAGAGTCAAAAGTAGGCATAATAACGAATCAATAATTGACTGACAGAAACAGGCATAAAAACCGAATAAGCATATTATGAAAAGATTTGGCATGGTGGCGATATAAACATATAAGAACAGATCTGGTGAATATGTCATAATAGAACTGATTTAGGCGATGATTCAAGATCCAATTTTTATATACATATCAAGATTTCCAATTAAATATTTAGATCTAAAAATAACATAAACTCACAATGAATAGATCTAAAAAAATGGATCCAAATAACTGAGAAGGACACGTTGATTTTGATGTAGCAATCTTTGAATATGTATAATCTTCTTTGAATTTATTTTGGAGAAGAATAGGCAACTTAATTGAAGTTGCAGCAGATCCTCGCCATCACCATTATTTTTCATATGAATAAAACTAGGTTTTGAGGTCCTTTTTATAGCCGCTGCACTCCGAATCTGGATACTACGTGCGTCTAGAAACGTTCAACCAATTTGACCCAGGGGTCGACCCCATACTCCCTGAGTCGCCCCCATACTCCCTGAGTCGACCCCATACACCCTATATTCCTTCATTCAAATTTTCTCATTTTGAATTTGTTTGAATTTATATATATATATATATTCTCCTTATATGCATACAAACTTCAAAGCTTAATAATTTCTTCATACGATGTCCGTTTTATGCAAGCCAAATGTCAGTCTTGACCAAAATTTAGAGACGGACGCAATGGCACAGTCTATTTCCATTAATTCTGAATATTAAACTAAATTAAATATTCTTTAATTTGTCCTCTTTACTTTTGTAGAAATTAATTTTTTTAGAAATTACGGGGTGTTACATTCTACCCTACTCAAAGGATTTCGTCCGTGAAATCTCCAAGTTAAGAAGAACGTATATCCTACCATCCACATCCATCTACTCATCCACCAATCACAGGCAACCATTGTCCTTAAAAGATTTCTATTGCTTATATGATCGTATGCAAAGGTTTGTATACATGTCCCTATGCTAATGCGGAAGATCAGACGGTCTACTGATTCAGTCGACCTCCTTAATGCAATGTATGTTAGTGCCATAGATCCAAAATGTATGCAACAATCCTATTATAACATGTAAGTTCTATATGTGTGCACAATCATCCGTCCAAATGAAACGTCCATATGATGATACATTCAATTTCATCCATAAAGAAAAAGAAAAGTGCACACACATCCATATGCAGTATGAGAGTGATTGAGCCGATCTAATGCCTAATGTGTGTGTATATGCATCCATGAGCAACCACTAGCAACCACTTGCATTCATCAAAAATAACATGTCTCAAACACATGTTTACATTTATGGGATTCCTACCTAAAGGTCATAGCTTCGATCGATAGGGTACACACAAATGATAGAAGCAAGTACGAATAAAAGATTTGGAAAAGAAGTTAAGAACATTCCCTTGAAAAGAAAAGGGTACAAAGCGCAAATATTGTCTTCAGTCTCCCAAGTTCCATCCTCTTAGCCATCTTCCCATTAAACTTTCATCAACTTGACCCCTTGGTTTCGTAGCTTCTTAACCTCTTATCCAAGAATATGGGTAGGAACTCATCTATCTGTCGCCTCCCATTCCACCTCTACTTCCTGAAGCATACTCGGCTCAACAACTTCTGATGCATCGTGCAGACACTTCCATAAACAAGAAATGTGGAAAAACATCATGATTATCCACACATAGGCAAAGAGAGTTGTACGCCTTAGTTTCAAAGACGATCAAAGCACCCTATTCTGATATGCTTCACCTAACTAACACCTTTTCAAGTAGCTCCCCTACTTGTTTGCTGAGCTCCCTCCTTTCCCTTGGAGCCATATGGCACACAGGTAATGCAACTGGGTTTGCATTATCCACCAGGTATATCCAGAAGTCAATCTTGTGCCTCAGAGGTAAGTCCCTAACCTCCTCAAACATCTGAATACTCACGGACTACTGATACAGATTGCAGATCATAAATAGTTGCTCAAGAGATTCTAGGAAACTAAGCAAAACAGCACCTTAAGGTCATAAGAAACCTCGAGGGTCTTCCCATGGCAAGTCAGAAATTTAACGACCCTCCTCTGACAATCTAGAATGGCACCATACATGACTAGCCAATCCATCCCTAGAATGAGACAGTATCCTATAAAACCAAGTACATATGTGTCGTATTTAAATTCGATGCCTAACATAGATATTTTCAAACCGCGACAAATCATAGGCAGATGAGCCGTACCCCCAATGGGTTTGAGACGACAACGGGATCCAAAACCATACTAGTACTAAGGTGCAGAGACTAAATCCCTTAATCAGATATAAAAGAAATGCGAAGATCCTGAATTAAAAAGTTCTAACAGGATGATTGGAAAGAGAAAACCAAACCTTCAACAAAAACTTTCCTACCTCTATCCGGTACACCATCCACGAGAGCATTCACCTACCCTCTAGAAGATCCTGCCCTTTGGTCCTGCCATTGCTTTTTCGGGCACTCCCTAGTACAGTGTCCGACTTCACCACAGTTGAAGCAAGCATTCTTCCTTTTTCTATAGTCTTTGACCAAATGACCCACATTCCCGCAACCATGGCATTTCTTTTTTCCTTGAGCTTTGTCATGCTTTCCGCCCCCTTGTTGTTGTTCTTTCTGGGGCCACACTTTCTTGTTTTGTGTTTCCTCAACCTCAACTTCCTTCTTTTCAACTTTATCTTCCTCATGCATTAAAGCCATATCAACAAGCCTCTCAAAAGTTTCTCCCATTGGAATATGGGACATAGGTAACCCATGAAGGGGTTCATTCAGTCCTTTAACAAACCGCAAGGCCTTCTTGTGCGGAGTGTCTACTAGTTCCAAACCGAATCTAGCTAGTTGGTTGAATTTGTTCACATATTCTTTAACAGTCATGTCTCCTTGTTTGAGCGCCAAGAACCTCTCCATTTGCATGCTTTTCTCAGCTTGGGAAAGAAACTTCATTTCAAATCTCATTCAAAAATCATTCCATGTCTCCACCAGACGTCCAGCTTGGGTAACTTCCCACCAGAATGAAACTTCATCTTTCAGTAGCCAGGCAGCTAACTGAATCTTCCTTTGGTCTTATACTTCAAAGATTACAAACAAGTCCTTGGTCTCCTTGAGCTAACTCCTTGCCTCTACGAATGTCTTGGTTCCACGGAATGACTTCCCACATGTGGCACAGAAATCCTTGCAGATCTTAGCAAAATTATCTGCCCTTGGAGGAGGAGGGGGAACGATGGGTACAACTAGGGGAGGAAAGTCAGCTTGACCACCGGCAGTAGCCGTGGCCTCTAGATACCTACGGAACCAGCCTTGTATTGTAATGCCCTCTGGGATATTAGGATCCCCAGACATGCTGAAAAAGAAAAGGAAAATGATTTAGACAAAGATCGAAGGATATTACATACAGCTTTGGGGGGAATATGTTTCTCAAAATAGACTTTTCTTTTTGAAAAAAAATTCTTTCTTAAAACCTTTTTGAAAATAATTTTAAAAAACCTTTATCCAATCTAGTAACCTTCAGCTCTGATACCAAGCATGCCCCCCCCCCACGTCCGTTAATGTCACTCACTAAGGAAATGCATTAAGTTTCGTGAAGCGTTATAGGTAAAAAGAAACAGAATTATTACAAGACAGATATAAAAGCAACAATGGAATTTAAATTTTGTTTCAAACATAAGTCATAACATCGTGGTCTAAAAATACCATAAGTCTAAAACTATATAAAACCCATTACAATAATGTAAAACTTCTATCTTGTACCATCAAAGTACAGAAAATACATAAAAATCATAATTATCCAAAAGAGACAAAGCCATAGTAGCAAAGATAGAAACTGAGCAACACTTCAAAAGCTGCTCCAAGCAAGATGATAACCGAGTCCTGACTAAGGCTGAGAATTCCTATCTTGTGAACCTGGGGGGGAAGGGGAATGGAAGAAAGAAGAGGAAACAAAAAGGGTCATATATAATGTCTGGAGAGTCCAGTTAATTTTAGCATATAAATAAGTAAAGTATCGTGAAAAGCATATAAATTAAAGGGATAGATAACAGTAATAAGACAAGTATAACAGACTGAGCAAGATAAGCAGAATGAACATAACAGAATAGGTTACACTTCTCTAGTACTTTTCTCTGCACTAATACTAGTATAACAGATACGTAACAGGATTACATACTCCCTAATTACAAAACAGAAACAGGATGATCCTAATATAAACATAATGGTAGTTTTAGGTGTACTCCTGTAACGGGTTTCACCCCAAACAGAATTAACCGTTACCTAAACATAAATAATGGGCGTTAAACCCAATAGAAATACAGGTGCCCCACAGAAATAGACAGGACTAGATGTACCCTAATTACTACCCTCCCAATTGATCGACTCCCAATTCCATAAATACCTTGTGTCGGCCCCATAGTAGGGTGTATTACTTCCTAAAGTGGCAACCTACAGAAGGACACATATCTATTTACTAGTGCTACAATAACTTATTTTCCCGAAAGCAGGTCGTACTCATGCACACACACAAGTTCGTTGGAACGCGCCAGTACACACCTCCTCCTAGATGAACCTCTTACAATCAGTTCAGTAAGCGTGCCCTGACCCCTACCTAGTGTGGGGTCCCCCTTTTAATACCAGAATGGGTTACTGACTAATATAGGTCCCACAAAACATATGACACAAGCCAACCCCCACAAATCTTGTGTCCCCAATTAACTAGGATTTTGACAGGTTATGCCTAACAGACTTAACATATTCGCATAACCCCTTACAGATTTATGGGTTAAACTTTACAAGTTAACGGGTCCCTATTACCCCAACAGATGTAACAGGTTAAGTCTTTTAGATTAACAGGTTCGTATAACCCTCACGGATTTAACAGGTTTACTTAACCCTACAGAAACTTAACAGGTTTACTTAACCCCACAGATTTCATATTTACTTAACCCCATCAATTCGTATAAATTTATTTCACCCTTTATTCCATTTGTTGGGTTTGTATATAAGTCCTTTTTTTACATTCAAACCAGTTAAATATTTCAATTTAACATGTTGTCATTATCTTTTCATTTATACATGTTAACACACCAGACCTCTTACATTAACTCAATCACTTATGGCTGCTGGATATGCTGGGCGGCTCCGGGCAGACTTAAACCACAAGTTTAGACTTAACCTCGTGTTGTGGTGTCGTTTCGCATTAGACCTCTCACATTAGATTAGCCACTTGTGGTTGTTGGATATGCCGGGCGGCTCCGGGCAGACTTATACCACAATCGCAAACTAATCTCGTGTCTAAGTGTTATTACCGTTCTATTTTTTTAGGCATATTCATATTAGCAATTATCCTATTTCAATTATAGGTTTTCCCATGCCCCTTTTCAATTCACATATCATTATGCCTAATATGTCATTTTTCCTAAGTCATAAATCAATATATAATTTATGCCCAATTTCAGTATTCACATATGTTCCAATTTATTCCCCGATTCAATATTCACATATGTTACAATTTATGCCCCAATTCGATATTCACATATGTTCCAATTTATGCCCCAATTCAATATTCACATATGTTCCAATTTATGCCATAATTCATGTTTTTCCCAACGATTCCCAATTTCGCACGTTCACATATTTCAACGTTAGCCATGGCTCGACGGTAGCCTAGCTATAAAAAAATTAAAAAGGGAAAAGAAGGAGAAAATAGAGTAAAAAGTAGGCATAATAATGAATCAATAATTGACTGACAGAAACAGGCATAAAAACTGAATAAGCATACTACGACAAGATTTGGCATGGTGGCGATATAAACATATAAGAACAGATCTAGTGAATATGTCATAATAGAACTAATTTAGGCGATGATTCAAGATCCAATTTTTATATACATATCAAGATTGCCAACTAAACATTTAGATCTAAAAATAACATAAACTCACAGTGAATAGATCTAAGAAAATGGATCCAAATAACTTAGAAGTACACGTTGATTTTGTTGTAGCAATCTTTGAATATGTGTAATCTTCTTTGAATTGATTTTTGAGAAGAATAGGCAATTTAATTGAAGTTGCAGCAGAGTCTCGCCGTCATCGTTTATTTTCAGATAAATAAAACTAGGTTTTGAGGTCCTTTTTATAGCCGCTGCACCCCAAATCTGGACACTGCGTGCAACCAGAAACGTTCAGCAAATTTGACCTAGGGGTCGACCCATAGGTCGACCCCATACTCCCTGAGTTGACCCCGGGGTCGACCCAACAGGGTCTTGGGTCGACCCCAAACGATCGGCTTTCCCCCAAAAACACGCGTCTTAATTCGAATTTTCTGATTTTGAATTTGTTTGAATATCTATTATCTATATTAGAAAGCAAAATGAATGCATTGCTGACGTGGAACTGCTGCTTTTCCTACATATCCAACGTGTCAGCTATTTATGGCCGGACTTTGGTTTCTCCTGCGTAGAAAAGAACCGCTTTCGGAATAATTAAATTCCAATCCTCGCATTTGCGGTTATTAAAACTACTGTTATCTCTTCTACTTCCCCAAAATAAAACCAACTTCAACCCTAAATCCCACGGCTGATCAATTACAATAGAATTCTCCGGTCAATTACAATAGAATTCCCATCATCCCAGATGCAATTGACTTTAATAAACATGCAGAAAGATTTGGAAATTCATTGAGGCGGTGGTGGTTGTTTCATTGCAGGTGCCGCTTCTTCTCCGCTGATGCCTTCGTTCCTTATCAACCAACCACAAAGAACTAGAACACCTTCCTTTCAAAGGTATCCAAAATTTCAATTTGTCCTTTTACGTATTTCATATGAATTACAATTTTAGCTGTCTTAATTCGAACGTAGTTATAATATTGTTTGATGGTTGACAATTTTTATTTCATTCGACATACCAGACATGAAACCACTGACATCTTTTGCTTTTTTATATTTACTTTTTCACTGCTTATTTTTTGGACGGCGACCAGAATGCTCTCAATTTCTAGCATTTACGATTTGTAAGATTTAAAACAAAACTCAGCTATCAATCCTATTTTACGAATGGCTTGATGTTCATGTGTACATATATATACACAACCTGCTCTAATTATTTTTAGTAATTTTTGTCATAATAGGTTTAAATTTAACAAGGTTACCCATTTGGAAGAAAATATACAATTTTAGTTAATTTTCTTTCAGTCTTTTTTGTGTGTGATATTTTGTAGATGAATTTATCATGTCATATTTCCACTGAAATTAAACACTTATTTGTCATCCTTGCTTCTTCTGAGTTGTGTCTTTTATCCCATCAAATCTGAATGATTGGCTCCCAATTATGTGATTTAGTTTTGTTGATTCCCTAACGTTTAACGTTGAAACTGTGTTCTCTCTTATGCAGAGATTATCTACCAATTATACATAAACTAATAAAGTCTTGTCTATTGTGCTTGAATTTTTGGAATGTTGTTGGATTTTTAGTGGTGGGAGTATATATCGGACTGCATGTTATGAATTATATATTGTTTGCCTAGAAAACTACATTGATGTTGAGAAATTGTAGACAGGTAAATTTGGAAAAAGCAGAAAGGAATGAAAAGAAAATATACGTTAATAGGATGGTTGGATGAGAAAAGCCAACTTAGATGAAGTCTATATGTCCACCAAAGACTGGCTTTTCGCTGGTGACATGGAAAGTATGATTAGGGTTATATAATTTAAACATTCCATTTATATTATAAATACCGTTGTTGCCAAAGATGATTTTCACTTAAAGTTAGCTTAATTTTCAGCATTCCCAGTCTTGAACAGAGTAAGAAGCTAAACATACAGCTAGGATTGCATGAATTGTGGATACAAGGCGATTGCAAAAATCAATTAATGTATTATGTAGTATCTTTCTTGAGTAATATAAACGTAATTCCCAGCCAACTGTTGCGCAAATAATCAATTTTAAGGTATAATCTTCCATCCTATGCCTTCTTTTCTATTCTAAGTAAGAATATATTTATTTTATCCGATATGTTGGGATTTAGGAGGAGAAAGGATGCTTCTGAAACTTGCGTTAAATATCGTCTCTTAATAAAAGTTTGCAACTGGTGGTAGTAATGAGAATTTATATATGTAGAGCTAATAAGTATATGTTTATATCCCTTAAATTGAATCTGAACCAGAAAAATAGCCATTAGAGAATTTCACAAACGGCTTGATATGTTCATGTTTACATATGTATATACAACCTGCTCTAATTATTTTTCATAATTTTTCGCTATTTTTGAAAGGCCAAAAAAATAGCAGTAGTAATAATAATAATAACAATACCAGCAATTTCATGTTACATGCAAACGTTATTGTTAACAATTATCACGAGGTACAAGATTTGTCTACTTTGAAAGTACATGGTCATAAAAGAATTTAACTCTTCATGATGCTACAGTCATTGAATATAAGCTACAAAATGGGGTTGGTGAATGTATAGATAGTCTAGCAGAAGCTGGACTCAAGATTTGGGTTCCTGTGGGCAGCAATATGGAAACTGCCATGAATATTGGGTATGTATATAACAAGGGCAATTAATATATATTTTCTTCAACTTCAACCATGAATTCAAGTAAAAAATGTTAACTAAAGAAATTTCAAGAAGTAACTATAAGGAAAAAAGATGCTAAGTTAGCTGAGTACGCTACATAATCATTTTCTATGACTATAGATGGCAACTCACTCACTTATGCTTACAGGATTATGTTAAGAACATATTTTTGTGCCACCGACGCCCATTTGTGCTTTCGTCATATTTTGCCACTTTTCCTCTAAACAAAAAGCTCACTTTTGTTATCCTGCTATTTTTTCATGTCATGATTTGCTTCTTTCTTTCTTTATTTTTTGAGTTTCCTTTTTATTTTTCCTTATGTGTATGGTTATCTTATTTCTTTGTTTTATAATTGTTAAGTCATAGGATTAGTTAGGGAGGGAACATGCAAAGTGATACTAGCAATTAGAGAAGGCGCCAATTATGCGGTATGCTTCAACAAGCAGATATGGGTATTGGGGTAAGTGTAGTTGAAGAAATGCATATAAGCATTCTTTTATTTATAAACTATAAACATTTCCAACTAGGATAATTTTTAGAATCTAACCGTACAAGAGATTGAAATATGCCTTGCGTGCATGATTTTATAAATTAACTGTGAAAGTCGTGAAATAGGCACAACTTTGTAATTTTTTACTTAAGGTAGGATTATGAAATTTTAAAAGGCGATCTTACATTTGTGACAAATTTGTTTTGCATTCAACAAATTATTTCAGGCTGAATATAAACATTCAACGGTTAACATGACCAACAAGTATTAAGCATTATGTATGTTTACTGAAACCTTATAATGAATCATGTTTTGAAAATTAGTACAAATGTGAACTTCTAACTGTAAATAAGAATCCTTTAAATATAATCGGCAATCAAGAATCAAAATTCATTACTCTCTTAAATGTCACTGTAAAATGAATGATTTATAGTTCTTTGAAATTCAATAATTGCATTTTGTCTGAGAACTTCACTTTGAAAGTTTCATTACCGATCAGCTGCTATCGTTAAAAACTTTGTGATAAAGTTATATGATAACATGTATTAGTACTTTGTTTCGGAACATGCTTGCACTACTACTGGCTGAAAATTTGGGCTTTATAACGATTACTATTCTTTAGACTTTTTATTACATTAAATTTGCTACTTTTTAATCATATTGTACTATTTTCTTAAAATTCTACCCTGTTACTAACTTCCACAGCAACAATGTTCAACTTAGAATTGTCGTTTTCCTGAGGTACTCAATTTCTTTGCCTTTTCTCTTGTATTATTTCTTGCGATATGGTTAGTGTGAAATATGAGTTTATGATCATCCCACATCGATTATGGTTGTTAACTGGCTTTCATTACAAACTACGGCCTGTCCGATCTTAATTTGTTCATATTTCTCATATAAAAAGGTTCATAACTCTTTTGATTGTACTGGCATTTTGTTTATTACTGTAACAACTATGTTTTCTTGTCGCCACTGCATTTTCAGTGACGTGCATTATAGTTGTGATACAGTGGTTTAAGCAGTGTACGAGATATTTGTTATGTTAGCACATAGTGGGTGTTTGTTAACTTCTCCTTTACCATTATTTGCAGTAACTGTATAGAAATGTGATGAGAATTGGTTCAAAACCTTGGGTTTTTGGCGTTCATTTTCAAATTTTGCACCATTATTTACTGTCATAACTATTACAACCTTATTTAAATCATTTTTCAACACTAGGCCTTTCAGTTGTTTTTAATTTGATTCATGTAAACAGAGTGCTTCCTTCAAATTATAAAAATAGCAACATGACTTACCCACTGTGTGAAAAACAGTTCCATGCTCTATTTGTGCGCTATAACAATTACTCATATAGTGGAATTTTAGATTATCATGAAATTATAGATGTTACTGAGTCGTTGATAGAAGCAGCTTAAAGTTATAGGTAACAAACAATGAAAGCCCTTTTTATTAAAAATAATAATCACATAAGTCCAGTCAACATTCCTCTATACTACGCTTTCCATCATATGTTTAACCAGTTAATACTATTTGTGCATTACATTAGAGAGACCAAAAGAGAAGTTACTATTCAATACATTGTCCTCATCAACATATGAGCAAGAACTTTCAAGGTATTATTTTAATAACGAAATATCATACTAGCCCAAAATTATAACTATTATCAGAGGATGTCGATGAAACTGTACTTAACTGGGTCTCTATTGGGACAGAGGAACAATGCTTGGTCGGGCACTATTTTAGTCTTCCAAATTCTATGCTGAATATATTAGGTTTTCATACCAACAACAACAACAACAAAGCCATATATCCCAAACAAGTTGAGGTTGGCTAGATATGGAACCCAAAATTAAAATGAAATAAAATTAATAATGATGATTATATATATATATATATATATATATATATATATATATATATATATATATAAAGGGTTTAAAATAACCAATCAAATAAAAAGTCGTCCGATAAAGGTTTTTTTAATAATAATAATAATAATAATAAATAAAAATGTTCAATAAAAGTGAAATAAAATCTAAAATAGTAAATAAAAAGTAAAAAGGTTAAGTAAACGTGAAATAAAATATATATATATATATATATATATATAATAAAAATAAAAAAAAACAAAAAATAAAAAAACCTATGGTTCTGGTACATGGATTGTCAATTTCATGCACTCCTATCGACTACCAGCTCTTCCGATAAACTCCAGTTTTAAATCTCTCTTTATTATCTCCTCCCATGTCATTTTAGGTTTTCCTACCAGTTCACAGTAAATCAACCCGGATAAACGGTATGTTATTTAATGATACTTATTTAATCCTCTATAGTTATCCATGTGTCCATACAATGATGGATTTTATTCAAGTCTATATAGGCTAACCCATAGAAATGTTGGAAGTAAATGATATGAATATGCTTTAGGAGGATCTATTTTTTCCATAAACCAAAATTCGGCCTAGCCTTACGATACTATTTTTCATCCAAAATTTTCTATTTGACCTATTGTTGTGATTTAAGAAATTGAACTTGAAATGCCCTTCATGTATACTCATGCGTTGACCTTGACCGAAAGCAACCTAACTGGCTACCATTGCCCTCCAAATATCAGTGTTCTTAGTGGCCTCTAAATTTCTCTATCTTTTAGGTTAAGGGCACCCATTTTGAACTGACTTTTATTCAATAATAGTCATAGACAACTTAATACTCACTGATGTATATGATGAATTGGCATACGTGTATGTTGTTTTTTGCTGTCACAGTTTGATGCTGCTCAAAAGGAAAATCAAGTAAGTATGATTTTTTTTAATATAAATCGGTCTACAATTTTTTCTGAAGAATGTAGGACTTTAGTGCAACCCGTAGGGCAAAAGCAATTGACAAACGTAGCAATCATAAGGTTGATGAAGCATGGCATGCGATTCGAGATCACCTGTTACAATAGAACAAGGTTCTTTCATGGCGATCTGGAGTTGAGAAAGATCTGGATGAAGTGCTGCAATCCCAGATATTTTATGCTAATGTTTCTAAAGTATTTCTAGCAAAATCAAAAGATTTGAAAGTTGGGTTTGGAAGTGATGATCAATCAAGAATATGCTTGGAGATTTTGGACAGAGGGGAGCTTCAAGTTGCTGGAAAGGGGAGAGAATTTCAAGTCAGTTACGTGATATTGCGGCTATTGTGATGGATAAGACTATCAATCCAGAAACTCAATGCCCTTATACCATTAGTATGATTGAAAGGCTTCTGCATGAAATCCATTTTGATGCGGATCCTCATAACAGTTCAAAGAAACAGGCTTTGGAAGTGATACATGAGCTCCAAAAGCACTACCCAATAAAAAGATTATCATTGAGATTCCGGCTAACTCTACCAGCAGAAAATATTTTGTGTTTATTGGAGAAGCTTCAGAGATGGAATGCAAACATAATTTCAACCGATGCACTTGCTGACAACCATCTGTCCATTGTGTGTGAAATTGAGCCAGGCTATTTTCGCGACTGTGATGCTGTATTAAAGAGTTTACGAGGAAGATTGGATATGCTCTCTGCTGTAGCTTAAAATGATGACAACTATCATGTACTCAAACATAACAATGATAATGACTTACCTATGCTAACCAAGGAACCCGGTTCTGGCAAATGCTCGGATTCAACTGTCCAACTAGCTGAGAAATTAAACTACAGAGAGGACTAATGGTGAACTGGTCAAGCAACGCAGGTGCAGCACATGTAATGCTATCATAGGAAATGCGAAGGAATACAGAGAACATTTCAAGTCTGACTAGCGCAAGCAAAATCTCAAAAGAAAGACGAGGGAACTTCCTCCTGTAACTGGAGAGTGTGCAGCTGACGTTGAATTGAGCAGGGAGACTTAAGGAATACTCATTTTGAGGTGACTAGCTTTTGTGAAACCAACTTCCTATAAAGATTGTATGTATCACGTAGTTCCGTAATTGTATGTGAATCAGTTGGAAAGTGATTTGTTGTTCTGTGTTTTTAGGTTGCTTTTCTTTCGTGTGTAAAATGCCTTCAGTTGTATCTTTTGTCTCTTTGAGAAATACCAGCTGAAAATGAAAGTGTTGGCATTCATTTAAAAAAAATAGTATATATGGTTTTTGTTGATGTTGGGTATATTTTGTACACCTTTATTTTTCACGGTACTTGTGCTTGGTTTTCCTAGTGCTGTGAACTTAATTTTTCCCTATTATCGTGTTTTTCTTCAGTTATTGGTTTAAGAATCTTTAACAATTTTACTTATATTTACAAAGTCTATTTTTGTAAATTAAACTAAAAAGTTATGATCTCATTGTTTGTACCAACCTTATAACAGTAGTATTTATAAAATACTATAATCTAAATTCATCGTTTTACAACTTACTTCCAGTGTCAACCATGCATATGTTAGGTACTCATACTGTGGACGAAGGTGTGGCAAACTCAAAGGAAAACATGGCCTATACGATCAGGGGAAAAAAAGCAAGACATGGAGGCTTAAATACTTCGTGGTCCCACCATAAATTTATATTTGTGTGCTTCTATTGTAACTATGGTTGTTATGGTAACGGTAAATTAACCATTATCATACCATTACAACTCGATCAGTAACAATTTTTTAATAAAATCGGTATACCAGTTAAAACGGTATGCTAACAGTATTTTAATGGTAATTTATCAGTAACAATTCTTCAATACCAGCAGTACGGGTAATTTTATCAGTCAATTTAAAACATATGTATATTCATCTAATATGCTTTATTACATGCATTTAGTACCAAATAAATAATTATAGTTAGTTCTACAATCCAGTGAAAAAAATTCTAGATACACTTATTTTCTTTTTCATTTATGTTTTTTTATAAATTAACACAACATATAGTATAATAAATATGCGTTATGTATAAAAAAACATGTCATGATATAAACTTTAATGGACAAATGATAATTTATCATTACCAGTGCAATAGTTACCGGATTATCGGTATACCAGTCGACCGGTAACGATAACGATAAGCAATTCTGACTTATCAATAAAAACGGTGCGGTAACGATATTTGCCAAATGATAACGGGAACCATTACCATAGCAGTCCTAATTATAACCAATGTTTAATCGTTTTCTATTCTGAGCGGCTATACTGTTCTCCTATTATAACCAATGTTTAACTGTTTTCTATTCTCAACAGCTATATTATTTCTTTATTCCGATCATTTTTTTCTACCTGTGAACTTATACAATATGTGACGACGGCATCAGTTTGTACTATTAACTTACATTACAACTTGTATAATTATACGTTATTTCAATACATATTGGTCCTATTGGCATTTCAGTTCAGCTTAGATATTAATATTTACATTACAACTTAGATATCAATATTTAGCATTTCAGTTATGTGGAAGAAGCTACTTGCCACTTAGACGAACATATTGCAAAATCAAATTTTCCCGTAATGAATTACATTAAGCAACTCAATTGGGATTGTTTTATACAAAACTGAAGTACTTACCAAATTATATATTGATAGTCTACATCTATGCAAGATATTACAAATCCTCATTAATTCTTCATGTACTACATGCTAAATTCTGATGTTATGTGCTGCCTTCAAATTACCAAATGTTATGTACTTTCTATTCACGCTAAACTGAATAATTTTTGGTTCCTTTACATCATGTAACTAACACAAATGATTAACTAGATATAGAATTTTAAAGCAATTGATTATATGCCTATTTGGCAGTAGTGTAATATAAATTACATTCTGACTGTGATTGATTTCCTAAGGTTGTGCTCAACGGATTATATCATGACTATATTCCTCAAATTGGACACATTTCTCTCTCTGTTGGATTTTAGTGTGTTACATTCATCTGATCAGGTGATTGTGCTTATTTAATTGGTTGGCAGTATGTACTACTTCCTCTTTTGTTGTGTCACTATAAATTTGCTATAATTTAGGTTTAAAATTTTAATTTTTAATATAATAGCAATTCCTGTTTGAAGTCTTAATCTTTAATTTGTAGATGCTAAGTAGAAAATTACAGCTGGGATTGTTGTCAAAAATCTTAAAATCCTATGATTTGAATTCCTTTTCAAATCGACTCTACCGCTTTACGATTCGTTTTATATTCTGATTCAAACTCAGCTAATATCACATATTAGAAAAATCACTCAATCAAAATTGATGTAATCGGTGTACTTATTTGAATCTACAATCATAAGTCCAATCATTTTCAAATAAAGTAAAATTGGAACAAGAGAGAAAATGGAATTTTAAGTTTAGACATAAAAGTTCAAACATCTAAACAAATTTAAGATCATGTGCAGACTTTAAAATATATGTTTTTTGACTCTATGATTTACGATTTAAATCTCTTTTGGATTAAAAATTTGAATTTTATGATTTACGATTTGAATCTCATTTTGAAAACCTTAGCTGAGACTCTTTTTCAACTGGAAGAAGTTATATTTTTTGATATCATATTTTTGTTGGTTCATCAGACGTGGGTAAACAAGTTCCACAAAAACAAAGTTGAACATTAAGAAACTTTCAAGTTATAATAAAATATAGTGACATGCAATAATTTTAAGTTTAGTTCAACTAAAATTTTCAGATTAGATATTTGATTTTGTCCTGATATGACTAATTTTGCGGCAACATTATTCAAAATCATATTTTAATAGTAAACAGATCATATTTACATGCAATGTCGTGTTAGCTAGAAATTCGTAATTTATAATACATGTTTATAAATTTATATACACACATTGGTCGCTACTTTTCTGTTTCCCTGTTAGTGTATATCCAACCAGTATCAATTATTTTTCTGTTTTCCTTTTCTTATGTGTGGAATTGCCGATATAAATTAGACTTTTATCTTAACTTAGCATCTCTGACATTTATTAGTATGATTTCATATATGATATTTTATTTTCTTAAATTTACATCCGGGTTGATTATATCCGTATTCTTGGTTATGTCACCTTCTTCTTCTTTTGCTTAATGTATTTGCCTTTCTACAGTTGTGATTTGTCTGTATAAATTTTTTTAGCAACTATTAAGGAACCGATATTCGAATCTAATTGTCAGTCAATCCTAATCTAGCAAATCGAGAAAGAAAAACAAAATCATGTTCTGAATTTTTGCTTTGGTTGCCAATTAATAATTATTATTGAACTATTATTTTTCAAAACCATGCAAAAGAAAATAATTTCGGGAGCTTAAAATAAATTATCTTATCCATTGTAGGATTTTGAATTAAATTGTATTTGAAAAAACAGAAGCAAGATATATACAATGAGACTTATCATTTTTTCCAAATGAAGATGTTGGAGAACGAGAATTGATTTTATGTGCCATTTTCATAAGCGGCAAAGCCATGTTAACAACTTGATATGTAATCATAGGTTGATAACTATTCCATAATCAAACTCTTTGTAATAGATAAAACATTAGTATGTCATTCTAAAAAAAACAAAGATAACATGATAAACTAATTAAGGCACTGTTACATTTATAACAAATATGAACTATCAAAAAAAATCAAAATATTAATATATTTTTTGATAAGACACTTTCACTTTTTTTAAGAAACATGATGGAAAGCCTTCCCAATTAGTAAACATAATTATCCACATTAGTAATACATCATACATATTTTTCAGATAGAGAAGATACAAGGTTTCTAGATTCCATGCTACAAGAAGTGTCATTTTTTTTGTGTTTATTGCATTTCTCAAGGTATTAATTTTATATCGATTACTTTGTTTGCTTTATTTTATTATCACTTAAAATAACGGACTCTCATTCATATCTCAACAAACGGACTCTCATTCATACCAGGATAACACTACGTGTTTTAACCTATAAGTGACACGACATCACACAATCGTAAGTTTATTGTTGATGAAAGTAATTCTCTTATTTCATATTTAATACGGATTCAAACCAGATCGAACGAAAACTAGATCATATTACACCAAAAACGAACCGAAACCGAACTGTTTGAATGAATAGTATAATGATTTATATTTTTTATCAACCATTTAATGCGGTGCAGAAGCAGTTTGGACTTCAAACCGTGCCAGACCGTGTCCACCCTTACTTAAATTCACTCACTTTGCTACGTAAGCAACTTTACGTCACAACATGTCCGAACGAATAATTTTTGTCATCATAAAGGCTGCTATTCTTGCACCATCATATTTTAATTTAACTTAACCCTACTTAATATCTATCTTATGTTATATGATTATTCAAAGTACAACCATTACTCTTTCGCAACATTATTCCTACCCTACAACACCATACTCTTACCTAGCCAACTCATACTACGTCAGCTGAACTTTCTATTACTCTCTACCGATACACTACTTTTACACAAATGCTTTTGATCTTCTGCGTGGCCATCACAACACAATTTCCTTACCTACCCGTGTGCGTAGCACGGGTTCCAACCTAGTGTGTTTGTGTGTATATATATATATATATATATATATATATATATTCTTATATGGATACAAATTTCAAAGCTTAATAACTTCTTTATACGATGTCCGTTTTATGCAAACCAAATGTCTGTCTTGACCAGAATTTCGAGATGGATGCAATGGCACAGTCCGTTGCCCTTAACTCTGAATAATAAATTAAATATTTTTTAATTTGTCCTCTTTAGTGTTGTTAAAATTATGGGGTGTTACAGCAAGTGTGCTCAATAGAGCTCGTAAAAGGTATGCCTACGGGTAAATAAAAATTTTGGGTTTTGAATTTTGTTTTCCGACTGTGTAGGTCGATGTATATATATTATTTGTTCCTATGATATGGAAGATGTCAATCCGTACAGGGGAGACTCTGCGGAATTTTTCTAGGAATTTTAATTGTTAGAATTTTTTTTGATATTTTTTAAATTTTATTTAATCATATTAAATTAATTTTCCATTTGGAATAAATTGGATTTAGAAGATTAATGGGTTTGTAACATTTTTCTTACCTTGGTAATTTCGGGGACGAAATTGTTTTAAGGGGGGAAGAATGTAATGTCCCGTATTTTTGGTAGTTAATATTTAATTTAATTTATTATTTCAATATTATATTGGGAACATTAATGGATTTTAATATTGAATTCATTTATTTAAAATGAAGTTTAACGTTAATTGATATTTAATATAAAATGAGCTCGAAATGGCACAGCAGTTCGTAATATTGAGTTTTGAACTTTAATTGAATATACATGATTCGATATAAGCCGGATTTCTGTGAAACAAGAAACGTTGGAATCTTGTTGACTATAATTTTCATATGGAAGAGGAAAATCCAAATTTCTTGTTACAAATTGTTAGTTATGTCCAAATCAAATTTTAAAATAGTCACCGTGGAAATCGTTATTAAAATATAACATTCGTAAATTAATTTATTAGAGTTTTATTATATTTTGAATATCGTTTTAACTCAGAATGTTGATATTGAGTTGTATAAGTTATATTCGAAGCTATATGATAATTTTATTTGGATATTCATGAAAATAATAATTTATTGTTATTTTACTTGATTATTTTGGATTTTTAAATAATATTTTAATCGATATTATATATAGGCGTTTAAAATAGTAGTTTTGCAAATGACCTCGGTTTTCGATGAAATTAGTTTCAATGAACTGTAACGTTAAATTATTATGCAGTATTAAATTTCATAACAACCAATGTCGTATGTGACAATGGCACCCATAAATGCCTAGTTATTTTCTATAGCGCGTAATTAAATTAATTTAATTTAGGTGAGAGATTTATGTGTATAACTTGAGCAGACGATCAAATTAAGCCACGAAACTAATTCCGTTGAGTTTGTATCGACGATTAGAGTCAGAGTAAGAGGATAGTTTGCTATTTTTTGACATCTAGTATTTTGATGTCCAAAATAGCAGTGTTTGGCGTACACAAACAGCGTACTGGGAAATAGTCTCGGAATGCGACAAAACTTGTGCCGTTGGATTCATATTAATTAATTATTATAAGATTTCAATTTTCGTGTGAATTGGACTTACTGTTTGATCATGGCAGCGATAAACACATAAATCATTTATATTATTTTGGTCGATTTAGGCAGGGGTAACTTTAAAGGAATAAATGACTGGTCAAATGAACTCCGGTTTTAACTAAACAAATTACATTGGATCCATACAGAAAAGGTCTAGTAGAATTTCAAAGTTTCAAGTGGATTGGATTTATTCTGTGATTATGGGAAATTTAAACGCGTGATTTTTAACATGTAATTTATAAAGAACTTTTTACAAATGACCTTGGAATTTGACGAAACTTGTCCCATCGGGTCCGGAATATTTTTCTATGCTAGGATTAGGAGGTTCATTTTGATTGGAGGTTGTTTGTGGTTGTTTTTATCAGTTGCTTCAACATGAAGTTTCATTATAATAAATATTAATATTTTTAAACCCTCCATCTATATATACCCATTTAACAATTGGTCAAACCCTATTCTGAACAAAGCCGTGGTCAATATATTGCATGCCTCCACCATCATATAATCAACAAACAGAAACAATTCAAATTTCTCCCTATATTCCTACAAATCAATGCATCACCCAAACTATCTAACATTGAAAAGCTTCAGCTCGAAGAGAGCTTCATTCAACCGGTGGCTATCTGATTCCTAGCAGCGAAGTTGTCAGAATTGTATTGGAAAGGGTGCGCGATCTTGGTGGAAGAGCAGGTCACGTATAGTGTTTGGGAAGGCGTGGGTCATGGCGAAGGGGAAGGAAGATCCGCCGCCTGCACTGGCAGTCTCCGATGAAGTTACGATAAACGGTGGAAGGTGGTGTGCAGCTTGATGGATGAAGAATGTGGACGTCTTTGAAAGAGCAGTTAAAAATGCTAAGGCAGCAGGGTTGGGGTATGAAGAAAATAAGCCTGGACCTTAATCTTTAACAAATCTAATCGGTGAATCAAATGTATAATTACAAATGAATTATTATAACTAATAGTATTAACTAAAACCATGATTTTTGATGCAGGCGCCAACGTGAAGTTTGGGCAGGGAGAAACAAAATGAGTCGGCCATTCCTTTCAAGTACATCGTAATTAATTTAAACTAATTAAGTGATTAGTTATGTTAAACCATGATTAGGAAAAATAATTGAATAATTATGTATTTAAACATGACAGGTCTATAGAGCATGGTAAAGTTTAAAAGTGGGAACGTAGTAACGTATAGTGCAGAAGATATAAAATAATGAGCCCCTTTTATCTAATCCTAAGTAATAGTTATTAGTGTATTTAAGTATTTGGTTAGTCAAAATAATAATTAAAAATTTAACTAACTTATTTAAATCGTGAAACTTTAGTTATTAATAACTTATTCATTTATGATCAGATTTGGACAGAACGAGAAACATTAGAATGGTCTTGATAAGAACAACGTTATGGAATAAATCCAAACGCAATTGGAATCAACCGGGATTTTTAATTAAACTAAATACTCGTTTAGTTCAATTAAAATCAACTGTTTAAACAACAATATCAACTCAAGATGATTTATATTCACTCAGTTCTTCCCACTTATATTTGATATAAATCGGGTTTTATAATTGTGTGCAATGGTTGCTAATGGTTGACAATTTGTTTGTTTGTTAATTATGTATTCATATATTGATTGAACCAATGAGATTAAACGTTGTTTAATTTCAGTGAAACACCAAATCGTTTCTTTAACGATTGGTCCCAATTAAGGTAACTTACCTTATTGGTCATGTTTATAAATAAGCGTGTTTAAATTAATGAATTGTTTGAATTGTTATGCTTGTGTGAAATAAATTGGTTGATACTGAATCGTCGTTATTTACTGCTATGAAACCATTATTTATTTGAATTGAATGAATATATTTTAGATAATGTATTGGGATGCAGGGAAGAACATGTTGGATGGATCTAATGGGATTCCTCAAATATATTATTTATTATTTATTCCCATATTATCATTATATGAACTATTCTGATTGGATGATTGATTTGGTTGTCGGCCATTGAACTGTAATTCAACATTTGTTTTGTTTTAACCAATGGGTAATATTGGTTGAGTAATTGGCAGTATATGGCCTATAAATCAATCATTTTCTACATATTGATTTACCATTAGGTAAATTGATAGAAGTGAAGTTTTAAAATTTATTTTATAATTGGGGATAGTTTTTGAAATATATTATTTCGAACAAAAGTTATTAAAAGAAATAAGTGTTTATTAATTATTATTTAAATTTATAAGTGATTATTAAATGATTTTATGGAGTAAATTCTAGTATTAATCAGATTTATAAGCAAGAGAGTATAAAGTTAACCTAACGGTTAAGAATTTGATAATTATTTTTAAGAAACAATTAAATGGAATTATTTAAATTAATTATATTATTAATTAATTTAAAGGAAGGACCAATTGAATTTGGTTAACGAAATAACTATGTTTTGGGTTGACTAAGTCAACTGTTTTTAACTGAGAATAATTATTAAATTAGTTGTTTCGAATTAATCTAATGAAATGGTCTAACTAATATTTGTGTTAATTTTAATAAAATTTTAAAAAGGAATTTACTATTCATTTTAGTTAATAAAAGAAATTGACTACTGCTACAGTAGTTAATGATCGAAGTGAATTATTATTTTAATTAATAATAATTTAAAAGATTTCTTTTAATGGAAATGCATATAAAAAGAAATCAAAGTTGGAATGAAATCTAATTGAATTGTGAAAGGAGATTATGAATGGGTTTTACATCAAAACCCAAACTTTTATAATGAAGGTATAAAAGGAATTTTTAAGTGAATACGATAGCTTAAATAAATGTTTACTTAATGTTTGAGTTAAGAAAAAGGAAACTGAGAATAAAACGGTTTATCTTAAACTAGAATTTTATAAACGATGTTTGTATAGAGAGATGAGGTGTTAAAGCATTAATTTTAAATTAACGTTACTTAATAATGGAATTAAGTAAAACATAGGGAATTGAAATAAGATTTTCAAGCGGGAAATGGTTGAATAGATCAGGAAAAGAAATGGTTAAAAGTGAATTTGGTATATAAGTGAGTAATAGGATTTTGTAACAATAATCCGAGTTTTAAAATGAATTTTTTAAAGAAAATTAAATGGGGATATTTTCGTAAGCAATTACATAATCAATGAATTAAGTAATAATAAGTTATATTTAAAAAGAGATATTTACAAAAGTCAGAAGGTTGTATAAAATTGTATTTTAAATAAAGTAGTTTAATGAGATTTGTTTGATATTAAAATGAATATGGCTTTTGAATTACTACTCATATCTATCTTAAGGTAAGAACGTTATTGATCAAGGTCTGAAAGGTAAATAAATACCCCAACTTGAATGACTTCGGGATTATCTGAGGATGATATTAGTTTGTAATGGGAAAGAATTAAGAATAATTTATTATTTCCATATGTGAAATAATAACGCAATGTTAATCGCAAGATTTGAGAATCTATACCGAGATTTCCAAAATAACGGAAATGTGAAGACTTGAGAATATATATATGTATATATGCGTATATATAATGATATTTCCAAAAGTAAAAGGAAATAAAAAAGTTAATTTTTAAAATGAGTTTATTCTGAAAGAATAGAAATTGGATATTGTTTCAAGTAACAATGTTTTATGTGAAATTTGTCCAAACCATTGTTGGGAATATATATATATATATATATATATATATATACACGATTTCTAATATATTTGAAATAGTTTTTAGAAACTAAATCTTATATTAAATAAGAAATAAATACTGTGTTAAAAATATCGAGATATTTAGAAATTTAATTAACTATTCATTAGTTATTTTTAATTTAAAAGGCTATGTAATGCTGCTACTGAACTAGTAAACTCATTTTATTCTCAGGATTATTTATTTGATAGTTAAATGACCGACTATCAAATCTGGACTATACGATTGTCGGTATGGAAAGACCAGGATCGAATTTATATTCCAAAACCATTCTGAATCAGCAAATACGTGAAGGTGCTGATTGAAGATGGAGCAATTGAAGACCGTCGATCTTCCTGAGCAGAAGAACTACTTGTTAAATTTCTCTTGTTTAGCGGCTAGAGATATTTCGACAGTGATTCTATCGTGATTGGAATCTATGGATTGCAAGGACCACTCGCTACTGATCCTTGGGGTTATATCTATATACGATGTGGTAGGATTGTGCCTTCGGTTCATCCTGTTCCTGGATGACTTATATGGACGAATGTCTAACAGAGTATGCCTTACAAAAAATCACGTACGGTTGACCTCTTAAAGGTATTATGTTGGTGGCGAAGGAATTCATTTCTCTTAGATCTTTATACCAGTAATATTTTTAGGAAATCAATTAGTGGTTTGACAGGTTTGACAATGTGGCATTCAAAGTGAATGGTGACCAGATATTCCAAAAGAAGATTATAACCTCAAACCTCATCAACCGGGAAATGGCACAAAATCGGGTAGGCCGCATGGCTATGAGGGTCGCACCCATCAAAAGGGTAAATCATTACCTGATATGGAGAAATCAAATACCTTCGGTTGTCCCTTTTTATTTTTGTATATATGCTATCGGGTTCGGTTTGCTTGCCCCCAACCGTGATAATGATATATTCGGTACTCTTAGGAGAAGTGAGGGACTGGTCATGTTTAGTCTGGGTTGCAAGATGTTCTTGTTGAAACCCAATGTAATCATCTCCAAAGGTACATTGTAGGGAAGGTGGTCCCATACCTTGCTAAGAAATCCATTCTCTAATAAGAGCCAGCGGTTTTGATTGTAACACCCCATAATTCTGTAACACTAGGATTCAAAAATCAAGGCAGAATTAAATTTTAAAATCAAAATCAAGGGAAACGGGTTACGCCATTGCGTTCGTCTCGGAATTCTGCATGAAAACGAGTCCGAGTTTGCGAGAATCGGAGTCCGTATGAAGGAGTTATGACCCTCCGAAGTTTCAGGAATTTTCAGAACAGAAAACAGCTTGAAATTCGAAATCGAAATTCGAATTCAAACCCAGAAGCGGGCTGGGCGGGAAAATTCCCGCCCAGGACCCAGGTTGACTGGGGAGTCGACTGGGTAGTCAACCCCCCTGACCAGGTCGACTGCCCAGTCGACCTGGGTACAGAAACCCACTTTTGGGCCTAGGTGCATTCTGATGTACCTGGTCTCGTTTTCTGCCTAGATTCGCCCCCCCTAATCCTATATAAACAGCCTCTGACCTCATTCTCTCTACACCATTTCATTCTATCCTTATGTTTCCTCTGAGAAAATGTATAAATAAATAAAAATAAGAAAATAATACGAAAATCCAAGACAAGGTTATGCTGCTCAAGTTTGTCAAGAAGAGATTCGAATCAAGATTAAAGCTTCAAGATAAGAATCAAAGGCTAACTCAAACAGTTTCGAGCAACGTCGCATGAATCATAGCAACGCCATCTTTCTATTCTAAAAACCGATCAATGTAAGTTGGTTACTTTTTAGATTTGAACGTTTTCTCTATTCGTGACATGAAAGTAAAGGAATAAAAGAATATGCCAAATCTTTCTATCAGTGCTTATATCCTTGGACCTAATTAAGAACTGTTATGATTCGATGACCAATTAGGCCTTGCTTATGACTATGAACATTGCCTATGACTATGAACACTGCCTATGACTGTGACTCATGGCTATGAGAATTATTTCCTTGACTATGAACACAAGCCTATGCCTTTGATTAGGAAACATAAACTATTGCCTATGACATAACAAGAACAACTATGATTAAACACCTATGATTCATGACTAGGAAAGTGTTGCATAAGTTTTACGACTGTGAAATTGGGTCTAAACCTGATTATCTATTCTGTCTATTCTTAGTTTTCTTTGGTTTTTGATCTTTGGAATTTACCTATTAAGTTAGGTCTACCCATGTTCTTGAACCTACGTCGTTATTCAACCCTTTTTATGTCATAAGATTTTCAGACCTATAGGCCTTCGATGTTTTAGATCAATTTCAGTGTAATTCGTTAGGTCTATAATTAGTAAATTATCATTTTTTGCCAGTTATTATGTCTATCTTTTTCATAGTATCTTTGGTTCATTCCCTATTTTCATGAATCAAGATTTATCTATAATCTAGATTGAATCACGATTATACGAACGATGGGAATACGGTTTGGGAAAAATATGAAATTTACTAAAAACGTAGTTATAAACTTGGAAATTGGCATAAATTGGGAATATGTATTATGGCATGTTCATAAAAATGCAAATTGGATAAATTTGACATGAATTATAGGATGTGTAATTCGAATCTAGTATTGACTTGTAAATCTAGCATTTACATGAACTGTGAACTAGAATAATAAGTCTAGTTTGACATGAACTGTAATTAGAATGTTAAATCAGAATTGGATTAGCTAATTTGGCATAATAAGTATATTGGCATAAATTTGAAATTGGCCATAATTGCGAGTAATTGTCATGTTTGGCAAAAATCATGGTTAGTGACACTTAATTTGGTATAGTTTACATACCAAAAAGCATAAATATGATATAGAGGGGAAAATGGGCCATTAGAATAAATGTTGACAATTTACATTAAAAGAGTAATTAGGAAATAAGTAAATTAGGAATGATTTACTTATAGAATTTGTCCTAAATGAGAAAATGTAAATTTAGACAAATTAAAGGTTTATTAACGACATCTCTTTTAATAATACACCAGAAAGGTCTAGGGTGACAGAGAGGATAGTGTCTACGCTTGGGTTTGGAAAATACAAGTTTCCTGCTCTCCCTGGCTATCCCTAACTGATCCGACGGACGGGATGGTTACTTTCAAAACCTGATTTGAAAATTAATCAAAACCCTTTGAACTTAGAAAACACGAATATGCCTAACCCGAGGTTAGACTGAGTTGCGATGTAAACCTGCCCGGAACCAACCGGCACATCCGGTAATCGCAACAATATCTGTCTAATGTGAGTGGTCACGGCTTTAATTTATTTAGTTAAAGCTAGAACAAGAATGGTAGGGTTAAGTTAACTAAGACACATAACCAATTCAACATGATAACAAAACTGATGGGTGGGGGTTAGGTTCATACAGACACTTAACACAGTTAAGCTAGAATGGGAGGGTTAAGTCCATAGGAACACTTAACCAACTTAACACAGTTAAGCTAGAATGGGAGGGCTAAGTCCATAGGGAAACTTAACCAACTTAACATGGTAACAAGACAAGATTTTTAGGGGTTAAGTAACTAAGAAAACACTTAGCCAAATTAACATGTTAACTAGACTAGAAGGTGGGGTTAAGTAAAGTTAATACACTTAGCCAAATTAACATGTTAACTAGACTAGAGGTTGGGGTTAAGTAAAATTTAATACACTTAGCCAATTTGATATGTTAGCTGGACTAGACCGTAGGGTTAAGTAAACTTGAGCACTTAACCATCAGATTGTGATAAAGGAATAGGGTTAAGCCTAAAACATGAAGGGATAATACTTAACCATTAGTAACATGTTAGTTAAAACAGACGGGCAAGGTTAAGTTAAAAAGGAACACTTAACCAATACATGATGAATGGGTAGGGTTAAGTAATAAGAAATACTTAACCAATATAACTTGGTTTGTGGTAAGGTTAAGTGAACATGAATTACTGATAACACTTAACCAGTTTAACATGATAAATGAAGAGGGTTAAGTTAGCTTGAATTGACTAATGACACTTAACCAATCCAAATTGACGGGAAAGAGAACTAAGTAGTAAACCTTAGTTAAAAGGAGCTAAGTAGTAAACCTTAGTTAAGAAAACAACGATTTTGTAAACTAAGTGGTAAACCTTAGTTAGTAAAACTAAGTAGTAATTCTTAGTATAACACGGGAAGGAGCGAATGCCCGTCTGAGTAAAAAGAAGGCTCCAACGAATTGGGTTACGAAGCCCGAGGCTTCGAGGGGACGTGAGGGTACTCTTGATATCCCTCTGTGAGGCTGCAGATGATCCTCCTGGGATCACAGAGGTTAAGGTCTGCGTTAGAAGAACCAGGGGTATGTCTTGGTTGCAATATATGGCAACCTAAAGACTAGGATGGACCAACGTGATTCGGCGAGAAAACGGTAGCCCTGTGATAGCAACTCGTCGTCTACCATCCATCTTGAGTCAGTCGAGATACGTGAAGCGGAAAGGCGGAGAACTCCAAAAGACCATATACTTGCTATCTAGTTATGGGTGAGGATGGCCATAGGTTAGTGGGGCATAGGGGGCCTGCGTATAGTTCTCATTTTTCAAGGTGTGTCTTTCATTAGTTGAGGGAGGGGTCGAGTGGGACCATTGCCACTGGAATAAAAACAGACCTTAGCATCTGCATCGGCAGATATCTGAAAGCTCCCGACCGAGTTCTGTGTTTCTTGATTTGCCCTGCCACAGGACTCGGGCCGCACATTACAAGACATGTGCATCTAGACAAGCGATAACGATTCGCGATACATGCGTGGGGAAGTATAGGAACATATACCACTCTAGGTAGTGTGTCCTAGACTTGGGGGCATCGTTCGACAGGTAGCATAATCCCTAGTTGGACTAGGTGGCATAAACCCTGAATCCGAGAAGCGTTCAGCAGATAGCGTAAACTCTAGTTGAATCTAGAAAGCACTTGATAGAAAACCCTAGATTAGATCTAGGTAATAAATAATAAATGTATTCCTGAAGGCAATGGAACTACAGGGATTGGGATCAAGTTATCGTTACTAATTGGGACACTAGTTAGGTGGTGCAGAGATATAGAAATCAGTATAACAAGGAAATAGCGGAGCGGCGAAAGTATTAGAGCATATCCAGTTAATCTTATCTTAGCATATCTTGTGTTAATCTTGTCTAATCTTACTGATCCTATCATCATGGTGTTATCTTGTATTCAGTTAATTTATGTCGTTTTGTTTTTCCATGTTCACATGCTAGAAGTTACTAAACTTACTCAGGCTTTATGTATGACTCTGTTTTTCTTTCATCTTCTTTTCTTCCGTCCTCCCCCAGGTTGTAAAGAAGGGAATAGTATAGCTCAGGTTAAGTTGGATTGTCACTCTTTCCCAGCTTGAAGATTTGTCGAAGTTTTGCTTGGATTCTCTTTTCAGATGCTATGGATGGCTCTTGCTACATTGGGGAATATAAATGTTGTTTTGTGCTTCTTTATTTTGTAAGACAGACGATACTCTGATATTATAAAGAAATCGTTGTACAAACTATTTTATCAATAAAGCAAAGTTTTATTTTCCGCTGTTGTAATTTTTGGCTGTCTTGTAATTTATCTGCATCTTTTACCCTAAATGCTCCACAGAACTTAGTGCATTCCCTTTGTGAGTGACACTAACGGATCTGGGGTGTTACATTGATTGTATACTATGTATATAGAGCGTGAGATACAAGCGTTCTGCTAGATTGATATTTATTTGTATTTAGATACTATTATAATATTGAAAAAGATATTGATTTCAAAAATGTTTTGTGTTATTGTAAGGTAAAAACCGTCCGTATTTTATGTGTGGATTTGGTCTTACGATTATCCTTTTCTTTTGAAAAGATTTTGGACTTTAAAAATCAAGTTATGTGATACATTTAAACTTAATGTGTTTTTCTTACACTGGTTCACCAGACCGATCCGACGTTTGTAATGCTTGGATTAGACCGGGTTGTATATGTTCAGATTTTCGGATGCTGCAAAGTCCAAAGATGAGCCAGAGGTTTTCAGACGTATGATATCTAGTATTTATTCCGTTATGAGTTGTATATAAGGATAGGTTAATATAACTGTCCGGATGTGTAATGTACTCTGATGATTGTAAGTTTTTATTTAAAGCTCTCTATAAAGATTTATTTCTATATTATATTTTGTTCCGCTACAATTTGAGACTCTGTGTTGTGTATGGTTCTTCTTCTCCTTCTTCTTCTATTCTGATATTCCTCTCTTTCTTACCTCACCCTCTAATCTCTTTCTAATATCTATCTGCTTTTCTGTGCAATTTGGGTTGGATGTGAGTTGTGATTGTAGACTCAAAGGTTACGAGAAAGTCAGTATGTTACAAACTGATTGATAAAAGAGATGACTATCCTCTTTCCCAACTAACTTATAATAGTAATTTTTAAAATCCAGTCGCATCCCAAAAGGTTCGTGCACCCAGGCATGCTCCTTATCTATCCAAGAAATTACAGGATCGAGGACAGTATCACAAGTAAGAGGAGCAAAATACTGAATATTAGACAACCTAGACAAATCAACCTCAGGTTCAACATCTTGTTCCACCACTGGATCAGGAACAATCTTTTTGGCTTTTAGAACCCAAATATAGGGAATGCGGCGAGGCAAATGAGTAATTACAGGAGGCGAAGTACCACATGAAGCACATCCATTCTGCACCTCTTCCTTGATATTAACAATCCATAGAAATTAACATATAAGAAGAAATTAAATATTTCTGAAATAACTTTCTTTGTAATAGTGTATATTGTAGAATTTTGTTAATTTTTAAGGAAACATTTTCAAAATTTAAAAATCAAAATAAAAAGTCTATGGATTATAATATTTGGATTTAAATTGAATATATATATATATATATATATATATATATATATATATATGTGTGTGTGTGTGGTGTGTGCGTGGACAAGTTCATATAAGACAAGCATAAAATTTTAATTTATTTTGTATATTGGATATAGATATAAATGTAAGTAGTGAAGTATATGAATAAAAAATATATGTGTACATAAGGCAAGTATGAAAATTTAAAATATTTTGTTTGTTTCATGTAAATCCAAATGGGTATAGTATTTTATACAAATAAAATGGCAATGAAATGTAATACAACTCAACATCATATAAAACAAGGAAGCATAATATAATATGAATCAACCAACTATTTAATTTAGAATGTAACGTGAAAACAAAACTTAAAATTACTACAAAAATAAAATAAGAATCCTAAAATGAAAGCCTAGGCAATTAATTTGAAAAGAAGTTAGCAGCCAAAGAAAAATAAAATAAAGAAGTAAAGCCTGGACACTGCAAACTTGTGCAATCCTGACTCTTAGCATTAAGTAGAAAGGAAAACACAATAGTCCTAAAAGAAAACCAGCCACAAAGAAATAAGCCAGCAAAATAAGATATAAAATTTTACTAGAGCATGTTAACCATGTCCAAACATGTGCAGCCCCTGCAGATGAATAACATATGCTCAACCGAGTTTAGAAATAATAGAGCCTACAGATATATTAAGATTTATGCAGTATAACCATGACCAAATTATATAGGAATACACAACCTAGTGTAAAGAATAGGCCCAACAAACATAAGCCTTCTATCTCAGAACTTAGGCAACACGCGCAATTCCTGTTGAAGCACATCCCAGATTTAAGCATGATAGGGCTAACAAGAACTTAAGTAACAGTGACAAGATCTTAGGCTATAAATAAGTCTACAAACCCACATATCTCATTCTTATCAAAACTTATTACCCTGTACAAAACCTAACCATTCCATTCTTATCAAAATAAATACACTAAGCAAAGATTTTGTTGAACTTCATCTACAACAAGTCAGCTATACATTAAGAAAAGATTTTGTTGAACTTCATCTACAACAAGTCAGCTATATATTCATCTTGATTTAAAGAAGAAATACAAAACAAGAGATTTCGGTGATCGAACTCAAAATAGTAGCAAGGAAAAATCAAAGAAAATCAGTGATTAAGCTCCACCTATCTCCCTTTCAAAACTTAATTCATGAATGTTTATCTATTATGATGCAAACTTATATATGCATCTGGTGCAAACCACTTTGGGGGTTACCCGCCGTTCGTAGCTCGGGTGGTTTGGGAGTCAGGAGATTGGAATCAAAGCACTATGTGCGAGCAGGTTCGAATCTCACTGTAAACCACTTTAGGGGTTGGACGTTAAGCATCCATATGCGACGACTAATCAAAGTGGGGTAGACTTACAGCTTGGGGTTTACTTAAGTGAGTATCAATGTATAATGTGATCTTAAGGTTCCCCATGATATCAAAAAAACATCATGAAGTTATATTCGAATGAAAATAACTGACAGTGATTATATTACCTGAATGTTCAAACCCAGTAAAAAATATTCAACCTTTCTAATTCAGAAATCAATAACTCAAATTCTAGTTTGTTTAAGGATTTGAGTACAACATGAAAGTTGTTCATTTAAGCCTATAGTAAATTTTAAAAATTTATTTCAACTAATATAGTAACCCATGCCTCCAGGTATGTTTAAATAACAACATAGAAGTATATAATTCCGAAATTTCGAACATCACTATTTTAATGGTTGTTTACATGAGTTTGACAGTTGAGAAAAATTATGAATTTTGATGGGTATTTTATGATTTATAGTGGCCTAAGCAATGAGAATTTCTGATTTGATCGAAAATTGAATTTTGGTAAAATTCTAGTGATCGTGGGCCATGGCATCACAGCTAGAGAAGGGTGAGGAGTCAAGGAACATAGAAATAGCCAAAAGAATTTATAATGGGTTGTGTTGAGAGAAAGAGCTCAAAGTGGAGTTTTTTGATCAATTTGGACAGCCTCGGTGTAGGTGAAAACTGCATCTTTGTTGGTGAGTTCCAATTGATCGCACCTGGGGGATCCGATTAGGTTCTTGAGCTCTGACCAAAGTTCGGAGGCAAACGGTGGCTTGTGGTGGTGTAGCGAGGCGGTTTGTACGAGGGAGTTTGGTTTGAAACAGTGGATTTTGCTTTAGGAAGTTTAAGCTAGTTTTGGTGATGGAGGTAGGTTACAACATGGGAATAACATTTATGGTGTTGGTCGAAGCAAGGCCATGGTTGAGGTAGGGGCTGTGCATATGCACAGTGCACATAGTGCACTGGAATGGTGAAAGACAGAACTGTGAAAGAAAAAGAAGTAAAAGAAAAGAAAGGAGGAGAAGCTGGGACTCTATAATGAGATTAAATAGTTAAGAGCATTTGATTTTTTGATGCATCGGATCATAAAGTTGGTGCATCAGTACTCAACATATAAGATGAGTTCAAGAACCATGTTCTAGAAGCAAGAAAAGAGGAGAAATACGAGAATGGTGAAGAGGTCTTGCGAATGTTTTGTGCTGGGTTGGGCCTAAGATAAAAATAAAATAAAATCATTGTTTAGTTCTAAAGGTTTCTTTTTAAAAATCTGAAATATTTTTTCATAATCAAAGAAGAAGAGGGTCGGGGAGTCAAACACTGGAAGTAGAAAATTAGGACTGGGGTATCTTGCGCGATTTGGGCCATGATGGGAGTGAGAAGAAGAGGAGACTGCTTAAGGAATCTACAGGAAGTAGTAATTTGGGTTATGAATCATATTATATGCGGGCTTGAGCCATATTAGGCCTACAAAGTTGTTTTTTACTAAATCAATTTTAAATAAATTAATTTGAAATGAAATAACAACAACAATAATATATGTAAATAAAAGGAGGAGGTCAGAAAGTTATTATTTCGTATTGGTGGAATAATTGTTCAAGTAGAAACCATCGCATGGAATTTTTAAGTTTGAATCTCCATTATATATAGTGTTTATTGAAAACAAAATAAAAGTTTAAATAAAATAAGACAAATTTTTTGAGAAATTCAGATAAAAATAAAATGAACTTAGTGCTTAATGAAAATCAAATAATTTCAAGACCATAATTAGCTCGAAATTGAATGTGTAAAATCATTAGTGATTGATAATGTTGTGATAAATGATTGTTGATTAAAATTATCTATTATGCTATAAAGTAATCAAACGAATTTAAATTGTTAAAATAAAACATATATACATTTTATTGAAATTACATCGTCTTATATCGATTACTGTTCCAAAATCAGGAAATTTGAATTGTACAAGTAAGTTAACTTCGGTGGATAGGTCATGATTATTTTAGTATGAAATAAATTTCTATATGAAATAATTATATCCTGTTAAGTACGGCTTGACCCCAAAGGATATTAACGTTCATTGATTCAAAGAGACCGGGATCGGTTTTCAATATGAAATTTGAATACCACTTTGTTTCGACTTAGGCATTCGATTAAATTGAAGTCAAGATGAAGACATCGAAAAGCAAAGGCTACTACTACTAATCTAGAGGGTGATACCAAAATGGATGTAGTAGAGTTAGTGCCTTCTATATTGTTCTATCCCAAAATGAACTTGTATAGACGAATGTCTGACAGAGTATTTCCAAATGATCATGTATATTGATTTCCTCAAACGTACTTCTGTTTGGTAGCGGAGAGGAAACCTTCTTTTAATTTAACACCTAGAGTATTTTTGTGGACATCAATTAATGATTTTTGCGGATTTAAAAATGTGGCATTCAAAGTGAACTATGGTGTGATGTTCTAAAAGTTAAGCGTAGCCTCAAGCCTCATCAACCGAGAAATGACCGAAATTAGGCAGGCAACAAGGCTATATGGGTCATTCCCATTAGGGTATATCATAGCATGATCTAGGGAAATCGGTTGTCCCTTTTGTATGCTTTAGAATAAACACAGTTGATTCGCGACCAACCGTGGTGGTGATATATTCGGTACACTTAAGTTGAAGGAGTGGCCGGTTCCGTGTGGTCGGGTTGCAAGATGTTCTTGTTGAACCCCAGTATTTTTTCTCTAGAGAACACGGATTGGAAGGTGAACCCATACCTAGTCATGTTGGAAATCCAAACTTCAACACGAGCCATATGGTTTTAGATGTAAACTAGCTGTATCGAAAAGTGAGAAGTAAGCTTTTTGGATATATTCCTATTTTATTTGTGGATTGATAGATTTTATTATAATATTAATGGATTTGATATAAAAAGTGATTTGGCTATCGTGAGGAAAAAATTTGTTCCATGTTTTTGTGTGGTCGTATCTTACGAGAATTCCATTCTTTGGAAAGTATTTATTAAATTTAAACAAGTCATTTATATGCCGAATAGGATACTCTTGATTTCCCAAAAAAAAATTCTTTAAAATAAAATTGTTTACTCTTACTAGGCTTATGTCTGATCCAGAGTTTATTTTTATGTTGTTTTTCACAATCTTTTGGGTACTCATAATAATTATTATGAGTAGTCAAGTGATCCAGGCTCAACGTAGCAATCTTTGGAGGAACTAAAGCAAAAAGTTCTATATTGGTTACCATACTAGTATATTTATCAGATATTTATGCTATCTTTTTGTTTGTATGATGGATATGTCATGAGACCATTGTGTGTAGTATCTGTCTGCTGGTAACTCTGATGTATAATTATTAATACTTATGTATAAATTATGTGATGAATTATATTTTATCCAATTTCCCTGTGAGATTCTAATCTTTTCTTCATTCTATCTTTCAATCTCTTTCTTTTTCTTATTAATGACTCGACTTTAGAAGTGCTCGAAAGTCAGTTTGTTGCATAACATGTTTAGGTAGGGTCATGACTGGAGGAGCCAAGTGGTGGAAATCAACAACTAGGAGAAGGAAACACAAGAGGGGAGGCTGCTATTTCTGTTCGAGTATGTGAATTAGAGGGTTGCTAGGTTCATTGGAGGGGTCGTCTTAGTCGGAGGGGAGACCAGGTCGGTAGGGCTGGCGATTATGGAAGCGCAATGGACTGTGGAAGGTTGCAGACCGAGGGTTGTAACGCCAGGGTTTAGAATGGGTTCTGGTTCGTATTTTTTGGCAGTCGAAGAAGGGGCCAATTGATTGGAGGTGAGCTTGAAGGTCAGAGGTGCGATGTTGGGATGTCCCTGATGGCAATGGTGATTGGATGACTGGGAGGAGCAATAAGAATCTGGTAAGGGGCCACGTGAAAGTCTTGAGCAAAAAAAAAAAAGAGTATAGGTTTATTTTTTTTTGGTTAATGAACACTATGTAAAACGTGGAGAGGGGATAGGAATTTAAAATTCATGTTGCTTTTGTTTCAAAAAAAATTCTCTGAATTTGACTTAAGAATTATTTCTTTGAATTGAAGTGAAGAGAGAACTAAAGAAATTAGATCTGAAGATTGAAAGGCTTATGAGAAAGAAGAATGAAAGAAGAAGATATGGACATGATTTTCTGTTTATGAAAAGGTGAGTTGGCGTAAATACCAGTGAGAATGTCAAGGAACATACAAACGAGATACATATTAAATACAAGTAAATATACATATGACAAATGTCGTATGTTTTTGCGCGTTTTTACAGTTAAAACACAAATTCCAGATATATAAAGTTGAATTTTAACAAAATGAAAAATGTTGAACAACTAAGAATTTAATGTAGATTCATAAAAAATATAATTTTGAATTTTGAAACTTTTAATTTTTCAACTGGAATTTAACTTCTAATCAATTTTGAACAAAACTGAATTTTTTAAGAAAATTTTCTTTTTTAACTAATTTGATGAATTAAAATACTTAATAATTAAAATCATTTATTTAATTTTTTATGAATGAACTTAAATTCAAATAACACCAGTTAAGTCAATTCAACAATATTCTAATTTGACAGTTGTTTAATTTTAGCACTCAAATGGTACTTATTTTTGTTTATATATTAAACTCAATTTCATATATTTCTTATCATTCAAAATTAATTGAAATTAAATATTAAAAATTTAAATTTCAATCAAATCATTGATTTAAAATCTATTAAAAATGCAATTTGTTACAATCTCCCGCACCCAAACCTTTTCGTCCTCTAAAGAGACAAGGTAGGTAAAATAACGATAAAGTAATAATATCTATACGAAATCAATTTATACATATTTGTTAACTTACTTTGATTAATATATTGGAATATGTTTGAATCAATTATTTTTATAGATATTTTCATATATTTTTAAATGGTTTTGATTATCCACCCGATGTCGCAAGTAGCGCTATATATAAATATATCACTTTCTAAACCTGATTATAAACACTGATTATGTTGCAATCATCATCATAATCATTTTCAAGGAACTAGAGTGTGATTCGATATTCTATATAGTTTAGCAGGATTTAATGCATACAATGATCAGATGTATACCCAAATCACTATGTATTCGATAAATCAATTTTAACGTCAAGTAAATACTCGAATCTTTCCTTTTAAAACAAAATATATGTAAAAAATTTAAATAAAAATATATTTCAAATCATTTAATTATTATAGAATTTTGAATATGGAAAATTTATATCTCTACCACTCATTTATTTAATTACATCTTCGATTCATACTATATATTTAAATATAACAAATTTATAACTACAAGAGAGATGGTATAAAAAATTCAGTTATATATCCTATGTGGTTTCTTAATTTATATTTATATTTCACTTAAGTTATCACTTCTGATTCATACATTAATCATTTCAAATCTTGCACTTAAATTATAAATTTTTAGTAAGTCTTAATATCATAATATATTACTAAGTTTCTATCTATAAATTAACATTAATTAAGTCTATATTTAATTAAATCCTTTTACATTAGATTCATATAAATATTTTTATCAACATACTGATTTTTTTCCAGTTTAGTCCTATTAAGTTTGCTTATTCGCACTCTATTTTTCTGGTAGCATTGTAGGAAACCTTTATGTGACTACCCCAAACCCCGTACTGACGGCGGCAAGGGTAATCTTTGGAATATAACACATAAACAGATAACAGCAGAACAGAAATAAATATATACACCAAATAATAAACTGGATAGAGATAATCATCAGAGTTACACAGTATACAGGATCATACTTAGTACAAATACAGTTCAACTATACATAAATGTCTACAGCGGAAAACAAACATAATATGTACAATAGGAGCTGAACAACATAAAAAGAGATAAATGATAGAATCCATCTTCAGCTCCAGCTATCCATAAAGAGCCTGCTAAAACCTGAATACAAGGCTGCCCGTGTAGAAAAAGGGACACCCGAGTTTGCAAGTGAAACAAACTACGAGTCAGTCATGGGACTGGTATGAGAAATCTACTTAACACATTATACAATTGGCTAATCACAGGACCACGCCACTTTCGCGGAACGGGTTTACTCCATTGGATTGCTAGTGCTTTAAAACAAATAATTCTTTTAAACATCGCAATGCTTTTTATAAAAATGAAGCCATTATAAGACTCGGTTCCCATCACACAATGCAACACAAACCGAGGATAGAGTTTTACCTTATAATGGCCAAAATATGCTTGATACGAACAAAACAAAAGAATTTGATATTATTACTAGTGTTTATAGGTTTATAAACAATTTCAATCATAACTATCAATCATAGACGGCATGGGTACCATATATCATGTCGCCATATATATATATATATATATATATATATATAATCAAAACCGCACGGTGTCGTATTTGGAAATTGGATTTCTGTCATGAACCAAGGCAAAAGATAGTCCTTACTGACTTCGAGACTCTCTAGCCCGAGCCTCCGGAACAGCCGCAACCGCGCCTTGGATCGTCAGGGCCGATCCACACGGAGTGGATTATAGTGCCTGAACAATGCGTTTCCCCGCCATTTGGGGCGTAAATGAGCCAACGAATGACTCCATCGGTCCCAGATCGACCGATATAACCGAGGCGCCTTGCAACAACAACAACCACACAGGTGAAAATAATATAAATGTCAGTCAGTTTAAGCACTGACACCACCTCTAGCTAGAAAGAAACGCATGCCCTCCCTGATGACCTCTCCCGTTTCTAGCTCATTCCGGGGTGTGAGGTTCGCGAATTCACGTTATACACAAAGCTACGCCACACAGGCGGTGCTTTGATCATCAACCCCAAGACTTTGCTTTTCAACAGAAGCCTTGATCACTGCATCTTAGCACGCCACACATGCAATTCACACTATGCAACTGATGGCTATCAATCACACAGAATGAATTCCCATGTCAGACACACAGTCCATTTGCAAGTCCATTCTGGGTCTGAACGAAACCGGAGGCAATATATACCTCGCATACCCATCGATCTCCACGTACGTCTGGACGATCACCACTCATTATCCATATTTCGGGATGCCTCCCAATCAGGACATCAGTTACCATCCAACCGATGTGAAGATCTCCGGTCTTCAACCACCGTCTTCATCTTCGACTTCTTATCGTCGATTCAGTTATTCAATATAGGACAAACCCGGTATTTCTGAGCAACTCGCGTATATAGTAAAAAGTGCTACACAAACACAACATACGCTTCATTCCAATTCATTATTCACTAACCGTAAATCAGTAAGAGAACGATTTCCCAAATATTAACCCCGAAGGCCGAAACCAACATCAGATCAAAACCCAGGAAACCATCTGAATTAGCTAACCCCCAGTTAGTTTCTAAATTTCACATTTCATATCGTTTATAATATTTTATAACGATTTATCGCTATTTTTATTTATTTAGAAATAGCCAATTTATTCAAACGAGGCTTCTGGCCATAACGTGGCCGTGACACTGTTTTTCTTCAGATTTGATTTACACACATCTGAAAATCTAACCGTTGGATCTTCACAAATTTTATATCATTAGAAATTTCCTTTTAAAACGAATCCAACGGTTCCAGTTTTGGGAAAATCCGATGGTCGGTTCTCTCGGTACACTCGTTTGAAGTTTCGATTTCAAAATATGAACTGCAGCGTCGTTATTCGATTTAATTTAATTATATTTATATTTATATATATAAATATAATCGATTCTGGCGCTGTTTTTCTTCAGATTTGAATTAAACATTCCAGACAATCCAACCGTTGGATCTTCACAAAGTGGGTATCGTTGGAAAGATATTTCCAAGGCGAACCTAACGGTTTCGGTTTCGGGAAAATCCGATGGTCGGATCTCCCGCACAAAACACGAACTGCAGCTTCGTTATTCGATATATTTCAATTCCATTTTTATATATATATATATAAATATAATTGATTCATCGATTTCAAAACTATATTCTTTTCATACATTTGATAAAAAGGATATTTTTATCCATCCGACATTTATTTCAGCACTTCACTATGTTTAACAATTCATGTATATAATCAAAATGTGATTTTTATTGCAAAACAATTTATTTCAAAACACGACTATTTTATATAGTTCATATAGATGATAAAAATATGATTTTTATTATAAAACAGTTTATTTCAAAACACGACTATTTTATATAGTTCATATAGGTGATAAAAATATGATTTTTATTATAAAATAGTTTATTTCAAAACACGACTATTTTATTTAGTTCATATAGATGATAAAAATAGGATTTTTTATTATAAAACAATTTATTTAAAACATGAATACCATTCAACACATGAATTTCTATTCAACGAATGAATTTCTATTCAACACATGAAGGTTTTCTATTCAACACACGAATATAGTTTCGACACATGAAAATAATTCTAATACATGAATATTATTCAAAATTTCTGCAGCATAACGACAGGGTAGTTAAAACCGGGGCCGTTCCTAGTACGGCTCCTCGCTCTACCTTAAAGCCTCGCAGCTTTTGACAATGGGGATTTCATGCATCTAGTTCGCACGCAGGCGGCATGTATATATTTTTCTTTCTTTTCCACAAACTAATCCTATGTGGTTTCAACCAAATAATTCTCAACCACAAACGGGTATTTTTCAACCACAATCAATCAATTTCAACCACAAACAATTCTAATCAACCATTCGCTATTAATCAATTTTCACACCAATCACAACCAATAAATATCGTCCATGGTTTGTGGACGAGGGGCGTTTATATATATATATATATATATATAAGTATATTTCACTTCCATTCAACACATATATAATTTTTACAACACATATATAACTTATACATCGAACGTACAACTTATACAACGCTTATACATGAGGTGTACAACGCTTATATAACTCATATATCGACTATATAATTTATACATCGTCGTTTTCCATATCGTTTATAGTTTAGAAATCTCACATTGGGTTCCACTCCACTAAAAATAGCAAAAGGCTCAGAAAAATATGCGGTCTCTTCTAGAATGTAGAAGACGTCCACACGAGTCCACTGTCTCTTGTTTCACTGAATTTCGTCAACATAACAAAAAGATATTATTTTACAATGAAATCACAAACCGTAGCGCTTTAAACTGCTATAATATAGTTTAAAATAAAACAGCCGTATACCTTTCAGTGTGGTTCGAAACTAGGTTTCAGTTTTTCTCGTTATCCGTAGCACGAGGTGACGATCGGGCGGTGCCACCTTGGAGTGCTTGGAGAGGCGCCCCAATCAATTGTGGTGGTGGCTGACTCGACGCACGGTGGAGGGAGAAACCAGGGCGCGAACGATCGATGTTTGCGGAGGTGGATCTCTCAAACGACGTGATGAGGAGGGGCAAGGCTTATATGGATTTGAAGAGGGGACTTCGATCTTCAAAAAGTTCCAAAGGAGGGGGTGGTTTCATTGAGAGATGGCAGAGAAAAAGAGGATGGAAGAACGGGATGATTTCCGCCGTCGGGTTTCAGGGCATCGGGGAATAAGCGGGGAGAGAGAATATGCGTGGACCAATAGTTTTTTATTTTATTTATAAAGTTTTAAAAATCGGAAAATACCCCTTATCTCATACGAACTCCAATCCAAACCCAACGACTGTCTTCCCTAGCTAAATACCCTCATTCCGAACACAATGAGATATGTTTCGTAGGCCCATTCGACTGTTTCAGTCAGTTTTCCTTCAAATTAAAATATAAAACATTCAATATTCAATTTGAACGTACAATTCAATTTGCCGGGGCCACATACTGATTCTAAAAATTCCCGAAAAATAAATCAAGCTATGTTTTGACGATACGGTCCCAACAAAACTAGTTTCGGCGAATTACGAGACCGTTTGAAAAATGGCCCTTTTTTGGTCGATCCAATTTAATAGAAATCGACCAAACACATTTTCCTTTACCACGCTCACATACTAGCTTCAAAAATTATGAAATTTGAAACCTAGCAATAATTTGACATCCCAGATCCAACAAAAGTGGTTTCGTCGAATTCCGAGGTCGTTTGCAAAATGGCCTTTTTCACGGGCTATATAAACTCTATAGTGACCTTTCTTAAAATTCATTGGGCAATAACTTTTGCTTCCCACTATGAAACTTCGATTTTTCAGATTCGTTAGAAAGTTATTCACTAACAGATTTAAATATTTTTGGTTTCACTAAAATCCATTTTGATTTTCACCCGGTACAGTCAGTCGAAGTTTGAATTCAAATTTTGAAACTGCCGCGCCATTTCAGGCCTTGTTTATAATTAGAATTAATTATATTTATTTTCAAACGTCGATTCAAACTTACTTTTCATCGTTATTATTTAAAATATTTATTTTAAATATATAAAATCCACCAAAATAGCCATTTTAAAATTTTAAAATTGGTTCAGGTTTTCTAGGTCGTTACAATCTCCCCCACTTAATACTTTTCGTCCCCAAAAAGGAACAAAGTCGAAAGTGGTTTGATTAATCTGGCTTCCATTCTCCAACTTTTCAGTTTCGAAAAATTTTCAAATTCTTCAAAAATTTGGCTGACACCTGGAATTTTCGAAAAATTTCGCCATAACCTCCTTTGTACGGGGAGGGGTTTGGAAATTTATTGGGCCGTGTTAGGTACCCAATAAATCCTATAAAGCATACACATATTTATAGTGATATATTCTGGTATTTACAGGGGAGCGTGTATAGATAATAACTCCAGAGAATAAATTATCATCACCCTGTCTAAGCCTGAGGGGGTGTGTATTTTTAATTGCTCCAGAGAATAAATCCTCGTCACCTCGTCCCGTGTGGGAAATAAATAATCCATGTTCCATATCTAATAACTAGAGAGACGTGATTATTGTCAACTCCAGACCCGTGTGGGGTTTTTTATTAATCTGGCAATTTACCGTTACATTTTATATGGTTCATATCAGTCATCAGTTCAACCTGTTATATATAGTCATCGCCATACAAGCCTCTTGCTCGTATGGTAAATCTTCCACCTCGTCATACAAGCTCCAACTGCTTATGTGGTATATGATGAAGTATGCCTATCTTCAAGAAGTATGCCATGTAGTGTAGTTCAAAATTAATTGTTACTATCCTATGGCGACGTTTATTAGTACACACAGAACAACCAGCACTCCACATCCAATGGCATTCACAGGAGTTGATATAATAATAAAAGTGCGCATCCAACTCATTAAGGTTTACCTATTTGTCGGGCACGCAAATAAATTATTTACTCAACAGCTAATCCATTTACCTGTTCAAACATATATAATGCACATGTATATATTTCTATCTATTTTTAACTCAGTTCAATGTGTGATTTAATCGAATAAATTCTACCATTCATTCTCTTATTGATTAATTTAATTACCTTCTAATAATTTAATTAATCAAACCCACTATCACACAACACAAACAACAAGCAATTTGTTTTTAACTTTTCAAAATCATACAAATTAATCCATACACCCTTTTTAAATTAATCAGACTATAGAATTAAAAGTGCACATCCATGGAAAGAAAATAACAACAAAGTAGAGAACTAAATGGTAATGCAAAGTATGGTAAATGTACCTTGCACCGGAGTCAATCAGAGATATCCACTCGACACTTCGGATAGGCTTTCTGAATGCTCTCCTCGGTTTCCCAAGTACAATCTCGTGGATCTCCACTACATTGCACTTTGACTAAGTGAACCTTCTTGTTCCTCAGTTCTTTGGTTTCTTTGCCGATAATCTTTTGCGGCTCTCTCCTCACAGCTAATTCTAGAGTAATTTCAATATCCTGTTGTGCAGCTTCTTCCACGATCAAGTCTGGATCATGAACGTGCTTTCAAGATTGAGATATGTGAAATACATCACGCACTCCAGGAAACCAATCTGGCAATTGAATTCTATAGGCTAGAGTTCTAATCCGTTCAAGAATAGGGAAATGGACCAATAAATCTGGGCGCCAACTTTCCAGTTTTGCCAAATCGAATCACTCCCCTCATCGGAGAAACCTTTATATACACATAATCACCAACATAAAAAGCCAAATCCCTTCTTCTCGAATCAGCATAGCTCTTCTGTCGGCTTTGGGCGGCGAGTAATCGTTTCTTAACGAAATCGACCTTGTCCACAGCTTCGCGAATCATATCTGGTCCCAATACAAGCCTATTTCCAGGTTCAACCCAACAAGCAGGGGATCGACACGGTCTACCATACCATGCTTCGAATGGTGACATCGCCAGGCTCGCTTAGTAGCTGTTGTTATATGAGAACTCAGCTAAATGCAAATGGTCTTCCCATGATCCACCAAAATCTAGAACACAAGCCCGCAATAAATCTTCTAATATACGATTCACCCTCTCAGTTTGACCATCTGTCTGAGGATGATAAGCGGTGCTTAATTTCAGCTTCATTCCCAGTTCTACCTGAAATGCCTCCCAGAATCTGCTAGTAAATATTGGATCTCTATCACTAACTATACTGAGTGGCACTCCATGTAGCCTAACAATTTCCTTGAAATATATCTACGCCAGACTCTGAGCAGTTCTGTTCAATCTGACAGGTATGAAATGGGCGGTCTTCGTGAAGCGATCTACGATCACCCAAATACTGTCATTTCCTTTCCTAGTTCTGGGCAAACCATCTATGAAGTCCATGGAAATATGTTCCCACTTCCAACCTGGAACGTCCAGCGGTTGCAAAAATCCAGCAAGTTTTTGTTGGTCGCTTTTGACTAGTTGGCAAGTAGGGCATCGGCTAACGTATAAAGAAATGTCTCTCTTCATTGACCTCCACCAGAAAGTGCGTTTGATGTCATTATACATTTTGCTTACTCCTGGATGGATACTAAGTTTTGACTTGTGGCATTCATCCAGCACTTCCTTTCGGAGCTCAGAAATGTTAGGAACACAGATTCGACCTTTTAGCCTTAGAATCCCATCATTATCAACCTGAAAACTCGAGGGCTCGCCTTTCTGAAAAATCTCTCCGATCATCTGAATGAAGTGATCATCCTTCTGAAGAGCAGATATTTTATCTATCAATGAAGTTGTAATAATAAAACTGGTGATCATTACATTTTTTCGGCTTAACGCATCGGCCACGACATTGGCTTTCCCTGGAGTGTATAGAATCTCAACATCGTATGCTGCAAGGAACTCTAGCCAACGTTGCTGCCTCAGATTCAAGTCTTTCTGGGTGAACAGATACTTTAATGACCGGTGATCTGTAAACAGTTCGAATTTCTCACCCAAAAGATAGTGTCTCCAGATTTTCAAAGCAAAAACGATAGCCAACAACTCAAGATCATGAGTGACGTACTTTTTCTCGTGCGGCTTCAGCTGACGGCTAGCATAAGCAATCACTTGACCTCTTTGCATTAATAATGCACCCAGGCCTTCTCTAGAGGCATCTGTCCAGACTTTCAAGTCATGATTGCCATCAATTATTGTTAACACCGGAGCCGTTGTTAATCTTAACTTTAGCTCCTCAAAAGCTTCCTCACATTCTGGAGTCCACTTGAATTTTGCATGCTTCTTTGTAAGCTTTGTTAAGTGACTAGATATCTTCGAAAAATCTTTAATGAACTTCCGGTAATAACTAGCCAATCCAAGAAAACTTCGGACTTCTGTGGGAGTACTAGGCTGTTTCCAGTTTTGAATAGTTGTGATTTTACTTGGATCCACAGCCATTCCCTCTTTCGAAACAACGTGGCCAAGAAACTTTACTTCATCTTGCCAGAATATACATTTGGACAGTTTGGCTTTCAATACATTCTTTCTCAGAATTTCTAGAACTTGTTCCAAATGTTTTTCATGTTCGGCCTTTGATTTAGAGAAGATTAGAATATCGTCAATAAAACCAGAACAAACTTATTCAAGACCCCTCTGAACACTCTATTCATTAAATCGACGAAGTAAGCTGGAGCGTTACACAGGCCGAACTACATTACTAACCACTCATAAAATAAGTCTGGACCTCTGAATGCTATCACTGGAACACACTCTTCGGCAATACGAAGCTGATGGAACCCTGTAGCTAGGTCCATCCTTGAAAATACTTGTGCTCCATTCAGACGATCCAATAAATCATCAATTCGCGACAATGGATATTTATTCTTTATTGTCTGCTTATTCAAGTCACGATATTCCACACATAGTCGCAGAGTACTGTCAGACTTTGGGACAAACACCACTGCTGCTCCCCAATCAGAGAAACTAGGCCTGATCAGACCCTTCCATACAAGCTGTCGAGTTTGATTATCTACTTCCTCTTTCTCTTTCAAGGTCATTCTTCGAATAGCGTGAACTACTGGCCTTGCATTCGTGATTAAAGCAATTTTGAAATCAATTTCTCTCTACGGAGGTAAGCTGACAACTTCTTCGAACACATCCGCATAATTCTTTACGACAGGAAAATCTTTGATGAGGTCCGGAATATTCTCTGTGACTACAGGGATATTTTCTATTTGAGAAGGAGAAACATCCAAAGATGTCCAGAAGTCTTTTCTATTCGAATTCTGACCTTCACAGGGAATGGTTATATAGTCACCGAATTTAATCTTTGCCCTAACAACTCTGTCGGCGCATCTAACCTCTGCCTCATATTTGGTTAACCAATCCAATCCCAAAATAAGATCAAATTCAGTAAAATTCATGATGATAGAGACGGTAGGGAACTTATAACTGGAAAAAGAGACAGGCACCGCAAAAATCCAGCAAAGATCGAGAGAACCCCCAACCGGATTATGGACAGTGATGGTTTCTTTAAGATTTCTCAGTTTCAAATCCAACTTCTTAACTGCATTCTTTGCAATAAAGCTTCGCGACACGCCTGTATCAACCAGTACTTTAACTGGAATATTTTTGACATTAAGCGTGCCTTCTAAAACATCAGACCTTCCCTGACTAGCTGAGGGTGCTGAGGTTTCTGCTACTTCATTTACCTGAGCCTCTTTGGTCGCTTTTAACAGCCGGCAATCTTGCTTTACATGGCCAAACCGATGGCAAATGCTGCATTCTCTGGTCTCTTGAAACTTCTTATTAGACTTAGATCCTTCCTTTCTTTGTTTCTTCAGAGATCTGCAACTTATTGACAAATGTCCTTGCTTATTGCAGTTAGAGCATGTGGCAGTCGTTACTGGTCCTTTCTCAGATTTAGCCCTTTTTCTCTTGGCATTGGGCTTCTTACTGACCTCAGACACCGTACTGGCCTCAGGACGATCAGTTTCAGGCTCAACTTTATTACTAGAACCGGCCTCCTCTTCGTAATGCAACATACCTTTCTTGTCGAGATCCTCATACTGGTAAGCCATGTATATCATTTCTGAAAAAGGAAGCTTCACATTCCTCATTACACTATTCTGGTATTTCCTTTGCAAGCCATGAATAAACCTCAAATTCTCCCTCTTTGGGTCTTTAATCAGATGAGGGGCGAAATGAGAGAGTTCGTTGAATTTCTTATGATATTCTGGAATGGTCATATCTCCTTATATCAAATAAGAGAATTCATCACATAACCGCTCAGTTGCTTCAGGAGGAGTAATTATTTCTAGGAAAAACACTTTAAATCTATCCCAGGTGATATCACCCTCTGGATTATTCTCAATAACTGAATCCCACCAGAACAAGGCTTCGTCTTTGAGTGCCCAGGATGCCAGTAATCTTTTCTGGTCATCCCTCAGCTTTAAACCGTAAAAGATCTTCTCAGCAGAATGAATCCAAGCTTGTGTTTTCATAATAGATTCTTCGCCCGAGAACGGTATTCCACCCATATTTCGATACTTAATCAATAGGGCCTCAATATATGGTTCTGCATTCCTTCTGATTCTGACACTCATCTTCTAGTACTTCTGCAAATAGCAGATCAAGTGTCAGGTCAACAGAAAAGATATTTCAAAACATAGAGACAAATACTTGAATGTAAATGTGTCTATCGGGGTGTATTCCATTTTGCTTTACTTATACTAGGATATTACTTATCCTATCTGTAATGAGTTACTAGTCCTAGAACACTACTGGTTCTATTCCCGACGAGTTTGTTAACATGTTATATTCCAGCACTAAGCTTAATCAAAGCTCTGATACCACGTTGTGACTACCCCAAACCCCGTACTGACGGTGGCAAGGGTAATCTTTGGAATATAGCACACAAAAAGATAACAGCAGAACAGAAATAAATATATACACCAAATAATGTACAAATAATACACTGGATAGAGATAATCATCAGAGTTACACAGTATACAGGATCATACTTAGTACAAATACAGTTCAACTATACATAAATGTCTACAGCAGAAAACAAACATAATATGTACAATAGGAGCTGAACAACACAAAAAGAGATAAATGATAGAATCCATCTTCAGCTCCAGCTAATCAGAAAGAGCCTACTAAAACCTGAATACAAGGCTGCCCGTGTAGAAAAAGGGGCACCCGAGTTTGCAAGTGAAACAAACTACGAGTCAGTCATGGGACTGGTATGAGAAATCTAATTAACACATTATACAATTGGCTAATCACAGGACCACGCCACTTTCGCGAAACGGGTTTACTCCATTGGATTGCTAGTGCTTTAAAACAAATAATTCTTTTAAACATCGTAATGCTTTTTATAAAAATGAAGCCATTATAAGACTCAGTTCCCATCACACAATGCAACGCAAACCGGAGGATAGAGTTTTACCTTATAATGGCCAAAATATGCTTGATACGAATATAACAAAAGAATTTGATATTATTACTAGTGTTTATAGGTTTCAAAACAATTTCAATCATAACTATCAATCATAGACGGCATGGGTACCATATATCATGTCGCCATATATATATATATACACACACACAATCAAAACTGCACGGTGTCGTATTTGGAAATTGGATTTTCATCATGAACTAAGGCAAAAGATAGTCCTTACCGACTTCGAGACTCTCTAGCCCGAGCCTTCGGAACAGCCGCAACCGCCCCTTGGATTGTTTGGGCCGGTACACGGAGTGGATTATAGTGCCTGAACAATGCGTTTCCCCGCCCTTTGGGGCATAAATGAGCCAACGAATGACTCCATCGGTCCCGGATCGACCGATATAACCGAGGCGCCTCGCAACAGCAACAACCACACAGGTGAAAATAATATAAATGTCAGCCAGTTTAAGCACTGACACCACCTCTAGCTAGAAAGAAACACATGCCCTCCCTGATGTCCTATCCCATTTCTGGTTCATTCCGGGGTGTGAGGTTTGCGAATTCACGTTATACACAAAGCTACGCCACACAGGCGGTGCTTTGATCATCAACCACAAGACTTTTCTTTTCAACAGAAGCCTTGATCACTGCATCTTAGCATGCCACACAGGCAATTCACACCATGCAACAGATGACTATCAATCACACAGAATGAATTCCCATGTCAGACACACAATCCATTTGCAAGTCCATTCTGGGTCTGAATGAAACCGGAGGCACTATATACCTCGCATACCCATCGATCTCCACGTACGTCTGGACGATTACCACTCATTATCCATATTTCGGGATGCCTCCCAATCAGGACATCAGTTACCATCCAACCGAGGTGAAGATCTCTAGTCTTCAACCACCGTCTTCATCTTCGACTTCTTACCGTCGATTCAGTTATTCATAATGGGACAAACCCGGTCTTTATGAGCAATTCGCGTATATAGTAAAAAGTGCTACACAAATACAATATACGCTTCATTCCAATTCATTATTCACTAACCGTAAATCAGTAAGAGAACGATTTCCCAAATATTAACCCCGAAGGCCGAAACCAACATCAGATCAAAACCCAGGAAACCATCCGACTTAGCTAACCTCCCGTTAGTTTCTAAATTTCACATTTCATATCGTTTATAATATTTTATAACTATTTATCGCTATTTTTATTTATTTAGAAATAGCCAATTTATTCAAACGACGCTTCAGGCCATAACGTGGTCGTGGCGCTGTTTTTCTTCAGATTTGATTTACACATATCTGAAAATCTAACCGTTGGATCTTCACAAATTTTATATCATTAGAAAGATCTTTTTAAAATGAATCCAACGGTTCCAGTTTTGGGAAAATCCGACGGTCGAATCTCCCGGTACACTCGTTTGAAGTTTCGATTTCAAAATACGAACTGCAGCGTCGTTATTCGATTTAATTTAATAATATGTATATATATAAATATAATCGATTCTGGCGCTGTTTTTCTTCAGATTTGAATTAAACATTCCAGACAATCCAACCGTTGGATCTTCACAAAGTGGGTGTCGTTGGAAAGATATTTCCAAGGCGAACCCAACGGTTTCGAGAAAATCCGATGGTCGGATCTCCCACACTAATCGTTTGAAATCACGGTTTCAAAACACGAACTGCAGCTTCGTTATTCGATATATTTCAATTCTATTTTTTTTATATATAAATATAATCGATTCATCGATTTCAAAACTATATTCTTTTCATACATTTGATAAAAAGGATATTTTTATCCACCCGACATTTATTTCAACACTTCACTATTTTTAACAATTCATGTATATAATCAAAATGTGATTTTTATTGCAAAACAATTTATTTCAAAACACGACTATTTTATATAGTTCATATAGATGATAAAAATATGATTTTTATTATAAAACAGTTTATTTAAAAACACGACTATTTTATATAGTTCATATAGGTGATAAAAATAGGATTTTTATTATAAAACAATTTATTTAAAACACGAGTATCATTCAACACATGAATTTCTATTCAACGAATGAATTTCTATTCAACACATGAAGGTTTTCTATTCAACACACGAATATAGTTTCAACACATGAAAATAATTCTAATACATGAATATTATTCAAAATTTCGGCAGCATAACGGCAGGGTAGTTAAAACCGGGGTCGTCCCTAGTACGTCTCCTCACTCTACCTTAAAGCCTTGCAACTTTTGACAATGGGGATTTCATGCATCTAGTTCGCATGCAGGCGGCATGTATATATTTTTATTTCTTTTCCACAAACTAATCCTATGTGGTTTCAACCAAATAATTCTCAACCACAAACAGGTATTTTTCAACCACAATCAATCAATTTCAACCACAAACAATTCTAATCAACCATTTGCTATCAATCAATTTTCACACCAATCACAACCAATAAATATCGTCCATGGTTTGTGGACGAGGGGCGTATATATATATAAGTATATTTCACTTCCATTCAACACATATATAATTTTTACAACGCATATATAACTTATACATCGAACGTACAACTTATACAACGCTTATATATGAGGTGAACAACGCTTATATAACTCATACATCGACTATATAATTTATACATTATTGTTTTCCATATTGTTTATAGTTTAGAAATCTCACATTGGGTTCCACTCCACCAAAAATAGCAGAAGGCTCAGAAAAATATGCGGTCTCTTCTAGAATGTAGAAGACGTCCACACGAGTCCACTGTCTCTTGTTTCACTGAATTTCGTCAACATAGCAAAAAGATATGATTTTTACAATGAAATCACAAACCGTAGCGCTTTAAACTGCTATAATATAGTTTAAAATAAAACAGCCGTATACCTTTCAGTGTGGTTCGAAACTAGGTTTCAGTATTCTCGTTATCCGTAGCACGAGGTGACGATCGGGCGGTGCCACCTTGGAGTGCTTGGAGAGGCGCGCCGATCGAATGTGGTGGTGGTTGACTCGATGCACGGTGGAGGGAGAAACCAGGGCGCGAACGATCGATGTTTGCGGAGATGGATCTCTCGAACGATGTGACGAGGAGGGTCAAGGCTTATATGGATTTGAAGAGGGGACTTCGATCTTAAAAAGTTCCAAAGGAGGTGGTGGTTTCGTTGAGAGATGGAAGAGAAAAAGAGGAGGGAAGAACGGGATGATTTCCGCCATCGGGTTTTAGGGCATCGGGGAAGAAGCGGGGAGAGAGAATATGCGTGGACCAATAGTTTTTATTTATTTATAAAGTTTTAAAAATCCGAAAATATCCCTTATCTCATACGAACTCCAATCCAAACCCAACGACTGTTTACTCTAGCTAAATACCCACATTCCGAACACAATGAGATATGTTTCATAGGCCCATTCGACTGTTTCAGCCAGTTTTCCTTCATATTAAAATATAAAACATTCAATATTCAATTTGAACGTACATTTCAATTTGCCGGGGCCACATACTGATTCTAAAAATTACCGAAAATTAATCTAGCTATGTTTTGATGATACGGTCCCAACAAAACTAGTTTCGATGAATTCTGAGACCGTTTGAAAAATGGCCCTTTTTTGGTCGATCCAATTTAATAGAAATCGACCAAACACATTTCCTTTGCCACGCTCACATACTAGCTTCAAAAATTATGAAATTTGAAACTTAGCAATAATTTGACATCCCGAATCCAACGAAAGTGGTTTCGTCGAATTCCGAGGTCGCTTGCAAAATGGCCATTTTCACGGGCTATATAAACTCTATAGCGACCTTTCTGAAAATTCATTTGGCCATAACTTTTGCTTCCCGCTATGAAACTTCGATTTTTCAGATTCGTTAGAAAGATATTCACTAACAGTTTTAAATATTTTTGGTTTCACTAAAATCCATTTTGTTTTGCACCCGGTACAGTCAGTCAAATTTTGAATTCAAATTTTGAAATTACCGCGCCATTTCAGGCCTTGTTTATAAGTAGAATTAATTATATTTATTTTCAAACGTCAATTCAAACTTACTTTTCGTCGTTATTATTTAAAATATTTATTTTAAATGCTTAAAATCCACCAAAATAGCTAATTTAAAATTTTTAAATTGGTTCAGGTTTTCTGGGTCGTTACACTTTTTGGGAATGGATGTGCTACCAGATGTTGTCCTCCGCCTTTATTTTGGGGGAGGTATTTTTAATGTTTCAAAAAAATATGATTTTCTGGGCCAAGACGTCTCTGTGCATCTTGCCTTCGACTCGCCCCGGCATTTTCCTGTGGAATGTTCGGATCCTTCTTTCCTATCTCTCTTTCTTTATTCGGCAGTTTAAACAAGATGCGATCATATCGATAATTTGGGTCAGTGGCAAGAGATAATTTCCCTCTATGACCTTAGTATTGGAGCATCGGTTGTAGGGGATTTCAATGTTGTCGCATGCCAAGCCGAGAAACCAGGTGGATTCTCTATCAACCGTGATCCAATCTGGCCCTTCTGAGGTTTCGTTTATTGGTTCAGCTTTCACTTGGTGTAACAACCAAGTAGGCACCAGTAGGATCCCTTCTTGTCTTAATCGGGTATTCGACGCAAAAGGTTGGTTTACCTTCACGTTTTCCTACTCGATTGACCATTTTCATCGTACAAACTCCGATCATTCCCGTATATTTCTGAAGTGTATTCCTTTGTCCCTTTCTATTTCGTCCACCTTTCACTTTCAGCCAACGTGGGTGACCCTCCACTCCTTCATCCCCACTATGACGGAATCTTGGTCCGTTCCTACTTCAGGCCTCCCTGCAGCTGCTTTCTCTCTTAAATTTCGTCTTCTTAAATCCCGTCTCATAGACTGGAACACTCAGGCGTTTACGAATATCTTCGACGAAGTCCGCTCGATGGAAGAGGCTCTCATTTTGGTAAGCTTCTTTTGATGTCGAACATTCGCTTACAATGAAGACGAAATGGGTTCAAGACCAACTTGCCTTCAACTCCAAGTTGAGCATTGAGAATTCCTACCTTCGAAAAAAAGATAGAATCAAGGGATTATTGATGGAGACTCCAACTCAAAAAATTTCCACTCCTCCATTAGGAAGAATAATAATATCCTCCGGATTCTTCGTCCTAACCTTTTTGTAGCTTCTTCTCCTTCGAAAGTGGAAGAGACTATCCTTCCCCCAAGCTGCTCTATCAACCAAGCGGATCATATCCTCCTTTCCTTTATGTCGCAGTTGGTGATTCCTTCTAACGCCCCTGCCTTTTTGTGATATTCCATCCTTGGAAAATATTCATTTGTCAGTTTTCTCGCTTAGTAGGGATAGTGTTGGTTGGTCGGATGGTTTCAACGGAGTTTTTCTTCCCATACTTCTTGGGAGGTTTGGCGACTTATTCCTTTTTCATAGGATGATTGCTTCCTAAAGGATGCACATCCACCAGCCTTGTGGTCATCCCTAAATGTAAGAAACTCGATTTTGCTTTGATTTCAGACCGATTAGTCTCTGTAACTTCTCGAACAAAGTCATCTCCAAGATTTCGTCTACCCTCTCTCTCCTATTCACAATCGTGTTATATCCTCATCCCAGGTGGGGTTTGTCAAAGGTCATATGATCACAGATAATGTTTTTCTTGCCCAGGAGCTTACATCTCAAATCGATCGGAAGATCTGAGGTTCCAGTGTGATGATTAAGCTTGATATAGCCAAATCTTATAATCAAATTTCTTGGTTTCTCATCATTCGTGTTCTCAGTCCTTCAATTTTTCGGAGCCTCTACTTGATTTTATTTGAGGCTCATTTTGAACTATTTGGTTTTCAGTTCTTATTAATGGGATGGCTAATGGGCTTTTTCTTTCTGGTAGTGGATTTCGCGAAAGAGATCCCCTGTTTCCCTCACTTTTTGTTATCACCGCTGAGGCACTCATCAGAGGTCCACATGCTCTTACAATATATGGGTAGATCCATTGGTTTCGCATTCCAAGTGGATTCCCGGTTATTTATTCTCATTCGTTTGTTGAACACCATTATTTTCTCTAATGGGAATCGTCGTTTTTTTTCTTCCTCTACTTGATTTTCTACATTTCTATGAATGGAGTTCGAGGCAAGTGATTAATGCCACGAAGAGCTTCTTCGTTCCGTCTAAGTCTATGGCCCAACGAGTATCTCATGAATAGAAAATTCATTAGGTTTTTGTGTCGCTTCACTTCCTATCACTTATCTGGGTATCATCCTTTATTGTAGCTGTAAAGGGAACGCGATTTTTGATCCCCTCACTGACAAAGCTAAAAGGAAGATTTTTAGATGGAACTCGAATCTCATCTCCTATGCTAGTAGACCCGTTCTTGTAAAGTCAGTTCTTGACCTTCTTAGGTCTCATATTTTCGTGGCGATGACCCTAACCTCGACCTTTTTTTGTTCTTATTGGTTTCTAGAATTATCCTTTTTTGAGGGTAAAAAGGACGATGCTAAGCACCACTATATAACTACCTGAAATTTTTGTCAATTTAAAAATAATAATTGAAAGGATTTATATATATAAATATGTGGTTAGCAAATATATCATATGAATTTCAACTTAATTAAATATTGAATTAACAAAGTATTCAGTTTTGAAAATATTTGTCAGTATTAGAATTTGAAGTAGAAAATAGCTAAGTCTTTTAATTAGTGACATTTGCATTCAAAATTAAGTAGTTAAGTTAAGATTAAGTTGAATTAAAATAAATCCTAATCTAATTAAATAAAACATCCATATGCTTACTTTTTAGGTATCACTTTTGTCTACCTCCTTCTCTTCTCTTTACACCTCACTTCCTCCCTCTTTCACTTTCACCATTTTTTGCTTTTGAGTTGTCTCCTTCTCATTCCTCTCTACTTTTAAGTTATCTAATTCCTATATCTCCTCCTTTTAAATAAAACAAGGCACCTCTCTTCTCTTCCTCTCTCTCTCATTTTACTTATCCTCCAATTTCTCTTTTCTACTGAAACTCCATTAATGGAGTCCTTTCCAAAACTCCATCAATGGCTTCCCTCTCCTCATAGTTTCGGTCGAACTCCTCGCTGCCCGTTCCTCTACTTTAAACACCACCAAACCAATTCAACTCCTCCCTTACCCCCACGCCTAAACGCTCTACCTCCGAGGTCGTTACTTCCTCTCTCCTAGGCCGAGCCTATTTTGGCCCAAAACTCCATTTCCACCTTTAAACCACTCACACACTTCTTTTCTTTAAATATCTAAGCCTATACGTAATAAAAACCCAACTTTTAAACCATTTCAAACATAAAGATGCCTCCTTTTTAATTTTTGTTTAGAGTTAGTAAAAGTAGAAATATTTTTCAGAAATCTCGAGGGAAAAATAATTCATGACGCTGAAGTTCCATCTGCATGAAGATTGAAAGTAATCAGAATCACTTTAAAAAGAGAAATCTAGGACCTTTATCCTTAGAGAATGAAGGAGAGGATCCCTCGGTTAGAAAACCGCATACTTAAGGGATAAGTAAGTGTATATTAGATAACATACGTGCTTGGGTTCGATTTGACGATGAATGGATATGATATTGGGTTGTTATTTGATGCTATGTGGTTTATGGGATGATATTTGGTTATTTTGATTTGATAATTAAGTGTTAATAATGTAAACATTTAGGTTAGTGAAGTAAAAAATGTTAAGTGTTAATGATGTAAATACTTAAGTTAACAAAGTAAAATTGTGATGTTTAAGTGTTAATGATGTAAACACTTAAGTTAGTAAATTAAAAATATGATCTTTTAGTGCTAGTGAGGGGAACCCTTAAGCTAAGGACATCTTATGTTGATTATGTGGTTATCGGATGTAGATTTTGTTGATATCGGACCTTAAATGATTATTGGATGTTATATCGAATAGTAAATGGTTATTGGATATCTACTCGTTAAGTTTATGATATCTTATTTAGTTTTTATTGGATGTTAATGGTTGTTAATGATTGTTAATGGATGTTAATGATGCATTGAACCCATATAAGTTGGATTATATTGTGATTGCTCAAGTCTCATTCCAAATCTGAATTTAATTAAATAATAAGTAAAAAAATAAAAGTTCGAATTTGATACCCTACTTTTTATAGAAATGAAATAAAAATCATTATGATTAACATTTGTAAAAGAAACAAATTGATTTGACAAAGTTAAAGAAAAGTTATAGCATACTAAAGTTTTAAAATTGAAATAAACAGATTTCAATTTAATAGAGAACTGAAGTTTGGTTTGCTATACTAATAATCTCAAAATGCCAATTTTATTTTTTGATACTTTTATATATTAATTAATTTGACTTTAGCAATGTTTGGGCTTCAAAAGATAAAGTTTGAAAAATAATATTATTTTAATGATTTAAATAATATTATAATATTCAAATAATAGAATATTTGAATTTAAAGTTAAATATTGGAAGTATTGTTTCCAAAAGTTATTATATATGTTTTATATAATTATTAAACTATTTTGAAGGCAATTCGACTTTATTTTAAATATCAGTTAAAGTTTGGTCTGAATAGGACTAGCCGCGCAACGATAGTTCGCGGATTTCGACCGTTGACTTCAAATTGATGTACCAGGAGATCCGATCATCATATTTTCCCAAAAAAATGTTTGGTTAAAAATGGCAAGAGTTCTTAAATGCAAAATAAAGTTTTATAATCCAATGGTTAGATCTTGAAACAAGTCCAAATCAATTTTGAATAAAAATTGCGCTAATGCAGTTCGAGATCCGAAATTGGATTTTTATGAAATAATCTATTTTTAATTATTAAAAATAAAGATAAATTACTATAAATCATAATAAATGGCTTAAAAGTGATTTGGATTGAATATACTAAGTTTTAAAAAAATAAAATGATATTTTATGAAAATTAGTTGTTTTAGCAAAGCTTTTTGCAACGGTTTATGGAATGGGTTAAAATAAAAAAGGTTTTGATATAGCCAATGTTATCCAAAGGTTTATCAAACATATCTAAAGGATCTATGTAACAAAGTTAAGTTTTCCAATTAATGAATTAAATTGAAGTTAAATGGGAATCAATTTGGTGGTAATTGAGATGAGTCTCTGTGAAGGCCTTTACTATTTACGGAATTTAAAAGACTTTGCCCTTATTTCACTTATATTATTAGTCCGATATGGGAATTCATATCAATTATGAGATTATATGATTTCCATGAATATTTCATTTAGAATGAAAGTATGATTTTGGTTTTATCGTGAACGATGTCATAAATAATATTGTTCTTTAACCCATTTAAAGAAAAAGATGACTTTCCGAGTTAAGTCGAAGAGAAATATTTATTAAATTTGAACATAAAGATTTAATGAAACAGTTTCCCTTAGCAAATGATATGGGAACAAAGTTTAAATATCATTTAAAAGTTAAGCGAGTTTTTCCTTAACGACAAGATTAAGAAATCACAAGTACAATTTTGCGCCAAAGATATGATTAGGGAAAGCTAAAAGTAACTTACCATAATTATGGTTAATGAATGATTTGGATTTAAGCAAGCGTGTTTTCACGTAAGATAATATTTATTCTTTAATAAGGTTTGGATTAAAGTTTGGGATTAATAAAGGTAATTAAACTAACCAAAATATGAGGGAAATTAGATATGGAGTATTGTTAGTTTTTCTCCTTGGGTTGAATAGGATGGGAATGGGATAATGTTGAGTATAAGAATATTCCAAAGTGGAATGGGACTTATGATATCCTTGTATATCTATATTGGTTTTAAAAGATGCGCTTGTTATGTCAGAAAGACCAGGTGTAACTCATTCTGAATAATTATACGATGAGCATCGAAGATATTAGGAGATTGTGTTAATATCGGATATCTTCACATCGAAAGGATTGGTTTGTTGATTTTCTCTTTGCTGGGCAGCTTCAATATTGATATATTATTGTGATGGAAAGTCTAGGCATATTTGGAGAATTTCAGATTGTAAAGACCTCTCTCCTTTATTGGACGAGGAACAAGGTGCCTTCGGATTTGTTCAAAACCTGGGACGAACTTGTAAATGGATGTATGTTTGATATTGTACATTAAGGCATAATAAATTTATTTATATTAATGATATATTAGTTGGTGGCAGAGTATGTATCCTCTTAGCTTAACACCCTCCTCTGGGACATATGTACTCAGAGGGTTATATATTAATAAACACCGATTATATGTTATGAATTGATAATGTGGCATGCTAAATGTTGATGGTTGATAGATCAGTGCTTTTGTTGAAAAAAAGTGCTCTGTGGAACGTGACTTTGGGGACTCACAACTCGAAAATGACCAAAACAAGATGTGTGCGGAAAAGTTACGTATGCAACGTTCCTTCTAGATATAAGGTGATGTTATGGTATGGAGCCCAAGCATTCTACTTAAGTGGATGGTGGATTGAGGGTCCTCAGATAAAGATTAGCCACGATCGAGAACGTTATCTTCAGGACGGGTATTCCGAACTCCACTCAATTAAGGGGTGGACCAGCTTTATGAGCACGTGGGTGGTTAGCTCTCTGGGACATCCTTCTAGAGGTGTACCCACCTGTGGAAAAGAAGACTATTTGCCTGGTCATTGTTGGAAATCCAATTCCCAATACGAGCCTCTACAGTTTTTGTTGTAATCTATGTATGTAAACGTAATATATGGTACCCACATTTGCGAAGATATATACATTTATTCTGAAAAGGTTTTCAATGATAGACATTAATGATAATATCCAAATGATTTAAGTATGAAAGAATTTTTGGCTATCATAATGTAAAACTTTCTCCTAATGGTGTGTGGTTGCATTGTGTGATGGGATGCGAGTCTTATGGTAGCTTCAATTTCTAAAAAGCATTGCGTATTTTTGTGTATTGGTACTTGTGTGGAGAAAACCCGTTCCGTGTTATATGGCGTGGTCTTGTGATATGATTTACTTAGATTAAATCTAAATGCAACCATTTTAAGTTTCTCATGCCAGTTTAACGAATGACCCGTAGTTTTGTTTTTCCTTTGCAAACTCGGGTGCCCTTATTTTCCATGCAGGCATCCTGGTATTCATGTTAGTAGTTAAGTCCATTTTGAGAGCCGTGTATGGAAGATGATTTTGGATTGGAGCAAGAGAAGAAGCTGGATGTCCCTTTTGGATTCTCTTTGAAGACTCTATCATGTTGCTATATCATTATTTCTACTATGTACTTATTTCCTATTATCGTTGTTTTGTACAATGTTGGATCATGTCGGTTGTATTAACACTGATGTATTTCTGATGTAATATGTTGTACATTATGATGTTTTAATGAAATGTTTATTTCCACTGTTATTTAATATGTTATATTCTAAAGAAAATCCATACTTTCAGCACTTGGATTGTCGATACAGGAATACCATGGATGTATTAGTGTCGAGTCCCAGGTACCGAGAGGGTGGGTCATTACATTTGGTATCAGGGTCGAGGGATAACCTTTGTTCTAGGGTATAACTCATTTAAATGATTCATCATTGATAGGATCAGTAGTATCCTAGGGTGAGTAACTCATTGTAGATAGGGTTAGTAACACCCTAGAATGAGTGCAGCCATAGAAAAACACATATTTGTTAATCACATTCCCATTCTTATATTTTTCTATTCTTGAGCACATTCCCTAATATATCTTGTTTGTTTTCCTAATTCTTTTCTTGCTATGAGTTAGTGGAAAATGAGTTGGAGAGGAGGAAGACAAGTTAAGGAAAGGGATAGCACTGTGACTAATGGTCGAAACCCCATAGAAACAGAAGTTGTTATGCAAGAGAAAACTGAGCTAGATCTGGAAGTTTTATCAAGAAGCACAAAATCTTAGAGGACACCAATTCCTTAGAAAAGAATCTGTTATTAAGGCCCAGGCATGGTTGCGTACACATGAAAGAATTTTCAAGGGATTGAAACTTAACGATGAACAGAAGAGATATTTGGCAACTTGATTATTAAAGGATGAAGCCTTAGTCTAGTAAGAGACAGTCACATTAGAAGAAACCGAAGAGGATTTCTCTTGGGAACGCTTCAAGATAGTCTTTAAAAGAAAGTTTATACCATCTGAAGGAATAGCTCGCTCATACCATGAATTCGCCAACTTGAAGTAAGGGGATGTAACTATTCAAGAATATTTGAATAATTTGAATGGACTTTCTCGTTTTGGACCGGAACTGATACTGACTCAATCCAGAAAAATGAAAGGTTTATTCAAGGGATGCAAAGGAAAAAGAAAGCACCGAACAGAATGACAACTCATGTGAAAGTATGGAGATGTAGATATGGCGTATTGCTTTGAATCTCTGGACAGACAGAATGCCTTGGAGGATAAAGATAATAAGAAGGACAGTTCACGGAAGAAGAATTATTTTGGAGACAAGAAGTCTGAACCAAACAAAAAATGAAATCCAAGGAAGAGTGATTGAGAGACCAAACTTTCTTTAATTGTCAAGAGGAGGAACATTTGGTAAACAAGTGTCCAAATCCAAAGAAGCCAAGGAGGAACGATCAAGAACCCAATAAGAAAGGTCAAGTTACCAGAAAATGTTACAACTGTCATAAGTCAGACCACATCATAAAGAACTGTCCACTAATGAAAAATACATAAATAGCACATGCTTATGCCAAACAAGATGTTCCATCAACCTCATCAGATGTGAGGGGATTCTTGAAGGTAAACTTTCTATTAAGAATATTCCAATTAAAGAATTATTTGATACTGGTGCCTCGTATAGTTTTATATAAAACAAAATGGTCGTGTAGTTAAAACTAAAAACCCAAATAGGAAGTAGTGGTGATTGACTTTGACATTTTGAAGTTATAGGTGTTGTATATTCAAGGTCTGAGAGGTAATAACACCCCAGTTTGAGTAGACTTCATTTAATGGATAAATAGTTAAAAGGTATGGGTTGAGCAGTAAATATAACCCACGATTTGGAGGAGATTCGTGGGTTCAGAGAAGTTTGGTATCAGTCAAGAAGTGGATATCTAAGTTTGGCTTACTCGTAAGGTAAACTCGTTTTCTTTGATATCATTATTTTTAGCTTTCTCTTTCATAGCAATTTCGAGGACGAATTTTTTTTTAAGTAGGGGAAATTGTAATGGCCTGAAATTTTTGTCAATTTAAAAATAAGAATTGAATGGATTTTTAAATATATATATATATATGGTTTTAATTAGGAAATATATCATACAAATTTCAATTTAATTAAATGTCGAATTAACAAAATATTCAGCTTTGAAAAAATTTGTCAATATTAAAATTTGAATTAGCAAATAGCTAAGTATTTTAATTAAGCGGTCTTTCGTAGAGCTATTTACTCGATCGCAGACATTTCTGCAACATTTCTAAGAGAGGAACAATAGTAAATTTTGAAAGAACTTATTGCTGACCTCTTTCAGATATGAATCTATCTGATTCAGAAGGGAAGAACTTGAATCAGTATCTTAGTTTCAATTCAAATATGGGTTTGGTTCACACTCCATGTTTCGAGAAATACATTTTTTTATCTGGTTTCTATTATTTTCTTTGATTTATTATATCTCAAAATATACATCAGTTAATAATTTCCTCTCTCGTTTCTTTTCTTTTGAGAGTCAAATAAACATAATCTATTGAACTCATAATTCATTAGATACTTTTTCTCAATGTCAACTAAGTATCATAAGTAAATAGATCCCGTTGTTCAATCATTTGATAACCCGAGTCATTCTTTGATAAAGGATCACTATGAGTCGGACTCAATAGAATTTGATCAATCCGTTTTTCTATCATTAAGACATTTGCATTTAAAATTAAGTACTTAAGTTATGATTGATTTAAACCCAAACAATTCCTAAGCTAATCAAATAAAATGCATCCATGTGCTTACTTTTGACGTGTCACTTTCTTCCACATCCTTCTCTTTTCACCTCACTTCCTCTTTCATCATTTTCTCCTTCTGAGTTGTCTCCCTCTCGTTCCTTGTAACACCCCCGAATTTTGAATGATTGAATTAACTAAATTTAAGAACACTAAATTTTTATAAGAGGAATAAAGGGAAATAGGTTGCACCATTGCGATCGTCTCGGAATTCTGCTTGAGATAGAGTCCGAGTTTGCGTAAATCGGACTTCGTATGAGGAAGTTATGGGCCTCGGAAGTTTGAGTAATTAAGCAGAATTAATTAAAACTAAACCCAGCCAGAAAATTCAAATTCAAATTCGAAATTGCAGGTACCCAGGCTGAGCCGAAAAATTCCCGCCCAGGACCCAGGTCGACCAGGGGGTCGACCTGATCGGATAGGTCGACCAGGGGGTCGATCTCCCTAGGTTTTCCAGACCCAAAAATTTGGCCTGGTGACGTGTTTTGACGATTTGGGCGGTTCAGGTGGGTTCTAAGGTTAAATCTAAGGCCCTAAATGGTTCTCTACACTTATATATACACCCTAAGACCCAACCCTAATTCATAGATATTATCTATAACACCATTATGTTGTCAAACTCTCTCCTAAATCCTAGCCGCCGCCTCTAATCAAATCTCAAGTGTTCATACACAATTCAAATTAAAAAATAGAGCTTCTGCAACAATTCATGAAGATAAATCAACAACACCACAACGTTTCTACACCAATTTCAGTGCATAATTCTATTCTTTAACCACGAAAGGTGAGTACAATTATTTTCACAAATTTAATGGGATTAAAGTAACATGAAAAAGTTGTAAAAAGGATTCATATATGTTTGTAATGAAAATCTCACCAATTCTTCACCTTTTTAATTCATGTCATCATATGCCTACGCTTCTATGTAAAGTTCATACCTTTTATCAGTTTATTCATGTTGAATCTGTCATTATGCCTCTATGCCAGTTTATATGCCCCTTTATTTCGTGATGTTAATTCCAATTTTCTGTGATTTGATTCTCTCTTCTTATCCCTATTCCTTTTATTTTTGGATCTAGGCTACCTTCAAGCCTATGTTAAAAATACACGCGAATGCGAACACGTGGGAACGATGGGGATATGTGAAATATGGAAAATTGGATATTATTGGATATTTTGGATAATTGGAATTGGCATATTTGGTTATGAATTACACGGAATTGATGAAATTGCCTATAATTGAAAGTTTGTAATTGAGGCTAATTAATATGTAATTAGTGAAATTAGTGACAAGTTGGAATAGGCAAAAAGTGTAAACATGATTATATGTTGAATTGGAAACACATGACATGAAAATTGGGGCTTGGGTGAAATACAATTATTAATATACCTTTGACACGAGGTTAGGCGCAATTGTGGTGTAAGACTGCCCGGAACTGCCCGGCAAATCCAGCTGCCACAATTGGACATCTAATGTGAGAGGTCAAAGGCATGAATTGTAGGCATAACGATGGGTGGCACGAGGTTAGACCCGGTTCGTGGCGTAAGACTGCACGGAACCGCCCGGCAAATCCAGCGGCCACAAAGTGTTCGGTCTGATGTAGGAGGTCATGCACCGTTCGTCATAAGGAATGAATTAGGGAATACTAACCATAATAAGACATGGGTATGGTTAGAGGGTTAAGTGGGGTGACTTGTAAATTTTGACATGTAAATATGGACTAAACCGGAATAAGATAAGGCATGTAAATTATGACATGTAAGTATGGACTTAACCGTAGCATGTGTAAGACATGGACATTTAAATTAAAATGGTTAAGTAGGGGGAAAAACCTAGTCGGGGCCAAGCATAGGTGGGAGGCTTGTGTCGGATGGGGACCCATTTCAACTAATAACCCGTTTGAGTATTTAATTAGGCTCGGTACTAGGCCGGGGTTGGGGCACGCTTACTGGGCTTGAATATAAGAGGTCAAAATGTGAATAGCGGTGGCAACGCAAGTCCAACGGGTTCATGTGCGTGCATGGGTTCAGGCTGGTAGGTAAGACGTTGTTGCATCGTGTAGGTATGGCCGTGCATTTCATGTTGGTATCGGGGTTGCCACTTTGGGGAGTGATACACCACACTGTGGGGCCAGCACGGGTGCCTATGGGGTTTAGGGAGCCAATCGAATGGGTAGAGTAAGGGTACCTTAGCGGTGGTAGGAGCAAGCCGACACCTACGATAGCAGCTAGGTACAAGTAACTACCAAGTTTGTCATGTGGGTACAGTTAGTGTGAAGGGGTCAACCTTGAGTAAAAGAGACTAGTAGACGTGCGGTGTAATTAAGTAATGTGGTGTAATTTAGCAAAAGTGCGGTGTAATGAAATACATGTTGGTCGAGTTGGATACTCCTTTGGGTGCTAGTCTGATGTTGACTTCGGTCTTCGGGGTTAGTACTTGGAGGGTTGTTCGCTTAGCCAAGGTGTAGGATTGTCTTAGTACTTAGGAACGAAATCATCTTGTCCATCCTTTTTATCTACCTTATCTATGTTACATCCATATCATGATGCCTATTTATGTCTTGATCATTTACCTTACCTATTATTTGTTAAAATTACTGAACTCGCCAGACTTTATGTCTGACCCGTTTGTTTCCACCTCTTTTCTTTTCTTTCCTTTCTCCCCCCTCAGCTTTGCAAGGAGGGAATACTACAGCTTAGTGCCGATTTCTTTCAGTTGGTTGAAAAGAGCAGATGTATCGCTTTGGACTCTCTCATCTTTATGGCTTTTCTTATGCTCAGTGGGGACTTATGCATTTATGTTATTTAAGTATTTGCTTCTTTATGTACTTTGAAGTTTTTGGAAAAGACTATTGATCCTGTTGTAATGGTTTTGGAAACTGCTTATGTAAGTTTGTTTTGAGTTATGATGCTATGAAATAACTTTTATCTTCCTGTAACACCCCACCTCCGCCAGGGTGGCTCTTGCAAGCACTCTGACTTTGGAGGGGCGTTTGTACTGGGTAAACATGCATAATGATATATCAAGGCAGAACAAGAACATATGTATATATGTAAACAGAGTAAATAAGATAAGTAAAACAGCGGAAAATTTCAAACTATTTCAAAACAAGTCTGGTACAACATAATGACAACTTTCCAAATACACAAGTCTAGATAAAACAACATCACTGAAAAACTGAAATACATAAGTACTATCCCCAAAATAAGTGATAACCATGGCTAGCTTCATGTCAAGACCGTACATGAGCTAAAATCCCACAAGCAAGTGATCAGAAATCCAAGCCAAGCTCCAATATTCCCACCCTGAGAACCTGGGGGGGGGGGGGGGAACGGAAGAAAAGAGGCGAAAGAAAAACAGGTCAGTCAAAAAGACTGAGTAAGCCCTACTACAATCAATGTAAACTGATAAAGTTAACTGGCATGAGAAGCAGGGATGAACATAAGGATAACAACATACTAGCATGATGATTAACTAACAAGGTAGATAAAGGTGTCATCGCATAATCAGGATTAAGGTTTTGCACCACAGGTGTACTAGCAAACTAACATGACTTGAATAAACAAGTATTGATCCCTTGGCCCAAGCTTTGACCCAATAACATGAAATGACCCTAATACGAGGTCCAATAACATGAAGTGACCCTAATACGAGGTCCAATAACATGAAGTGACCCTAATACGAGGTCCAATAACATGAAGTGACCCTAATACGAGGTCCAACCAAACGGTCTAGTCGATCGGCTCCCTATAAGCCTAACTCGTCACGTGTTGGTGTCAATACGGTCCAAACATAATTGTAGTCAGACTGTGCTGGGTCTCCCGTCGGGTGTATCAAGCCCTAGGGTGTCAACCCCTGGACACCATAAACATAAGTGCACAGTCTAGATCTACTGGTACCCATGCTTGACTTCTCCTAATACGGACTACGTGCACGACCATAGTCCGTCCGGAACTACATCGGCGTACCACTCTGCCGTCGTTTTTGGTCACTTACCTCAAGTCCAGTAATCGTGCCCCACCCTAGCCTAGTCCCTAGGGTTTTAATGATACAAACTTGGGATTACTGCTGGAGTGGACCCCCATTGCTAGGATTTTCTAGTGGGTTAAGTACGGTTTAACCCTTTTACTAATCATGGATTAACTTGGTTAAGTGTAACGATGAGTTCACGACTTAACCCTGATTAATCTACCAAGCCCAAATTGGTTAAGTATTAAGTGGACCATGACTTAACCCTAATCATGAGGCATTAACTAATTTAATGTGCCTTAACCTCTCACATTAGACCCTGTTGTGGTTACTAGTTAAGCCGGGCGGGTCCGGGTAGCTTTACACCACAACTTGGCCTAACCTCGGGTTCAAGGTACAACATGATCAACTTCTCACATTGGGTCCTATTATTTGTAGCAACTAGTTAAGCCGGTCGGTTCCGGGTAGTTTTACGCTACAAACTCAACCCAACCTCGAGTTGGTCACACTTATATTTTCTAAGTGTCATGTCCATCATGTTTCCAAAACATATTACAAGTTTTCAAGAATTTGGGTAGACCTAACTTAATAGGTAAATTCTCAATGGGTAGACCTAACTTAATAGGTAAATTCCCAATCTTATGTTTTCATGTCTTTTAAGTTTACCCAACCCCAAACGCAATCCCATCGCTTACATAATCGCAATAGCGCATAAAGGATAGAAAGAGGGAACTTGGCATAAAGATGACAAATGGTGTTGAAGCCACAAGTTTAACATGGTACATATGTTCATATACTTGCATATTGCATCATTAGGCCTCAAAAGTATGCATAAAACCAAACTTAGCATATAAGTGATACATGGTGATAAATGACATGTAGAAGTTGCCATAAGTTCGCATTTAGCCTCACATGCAAGTTATCATAAGGGATATGATAACTTACATGTTGCCAAAAATGCAACCTTTAGCATAAAGCTTGAAGCTTTAAGCTCATAAACCCAAGATAAGCTTGCATAACATGATAACATGAGCAAAATGATCAACCCAAACTTGCATAACATAACTTGCATATCATATGGCAAACTTGCATATCATAACATAGCACATAACATGATAAACTTGCATATCATAACATGGCAAACTTGCATAACATAACATGATAAACTTGCATATCATAACATGGCAAACTTGCATAGCATAACATGGTAAACTTGCATATCATAACATGGCAAACTTGCATAGCATAACATGATAAACTTGCATATCATAACATGGCAAACTTGCATATCATAATGATCAACCAAACTTGCATCATTCATCTAACTTTAGAGTTTAAATATGAAAGTAGAAAAGGGCTTACAATGCTTATGAAGACACAAAAATATATATAGATTGAGACAAAGCCCTTATGCAATCAAATAAACCCAAAATGCAAGCTCCAATAGAAAAACCCTTGAGCCAAAATGATCAAAACCCTTGCTTTATGATGCAAATATGGAAACTTGACTTGAATGCAAGCTAATGATGCTCATACAAGCTTGAAAACACTTGTATGCATTGAAAATCTCTCATAGAAATAACTTAGGAATTTTATGAAGAGAGTGGAGGCCATGAGAGGAATGATTTTGCCATAGTTTAGTTACTTGAATGAATAATGATGATTTAGGGTTAGGTTAGGGGCTTATTTATAGAGATTAGGATTAGTTTCAACCTTAGGATTAAACCCTAATTCCAATCTCAGCCCTTAAAACCGAATCTGGCCCCAAAACCTAACCAAAACCCCAAAATGGTGCACCAGGCAAAACTGCCCGGCTGAACCAAGTCGACAGCCAAGTCGACAGCGCCGTCGACTTGGGTCCAACCAAGTCGACTCCCAAGTCGACAGGGCTGTCGACTTGGGTGCTCTGGCGGGAATTTTCCTGCCTGGCCCAATCTGACCGTTTTTCGAATTTTGAACCCGAAATTCGAAATCTGTTTTGAACTTGAAATTTTCTGAAAACTTCATTGGGCCTTAATCGGGTCATACGGACTCCGATTTTCAAAAACTCGGACTCTATTTCGCATATTTTTCCGAGACGAACGCAATGGCACAGCCCGTTTCCCTTGTTTCAGATTTTAGAATTAAATTCTGCCTCGATTATGTTATAACAGGTTATTAAAAATACGGGTTGTTACATTCTCCCCTCCTTAAAGGATTTCGTCCCCGAAATCTTCAAGTTAGGAAGAACGTATCCTACCATCCAACATCCATATACTCAAAACATCATCCACGAGCAATCATTGTCCTTACAAGATTCTAAATGTTGTATGAACATATGCAAAGGTGTGTGTATATGTACTTATCTAATGCAAATATCATCAATGCAAATTATGTTAGTGAAATGAATCCATATGTATGCAATTCCTACCATAATGTATAACATCTATATGTGTGCACATAACATACATCCATATGCAACATCCATGTGATAACACAAAAATTTTCATCCATGAATAAGCATAAACACTCATGCATATGCAATATGAGGAGTGTGTGAGCCGATCTAGTGCCTAACGTGTATAATGCATCCACGAGTAACCACTTGCAAACACTTGCAACCACTTGCAACCATCAAGCATAACATGTTTCAAACACATGTTTCATCCAAAGGGTTTCTACCTAAGGTTCTCATGACAAGATTAACATGATAAACTAGATAATCAAGACAAACATGGATAGCAAAAGATATGCTACAAAGAGATCGGGAAGATAAGCAGGATATACCCCTTTCGGATTACAAGAAATCCCTTCCTAACCCAACCCATATTCTATAAAAGCCCAAAAGGTTTAGTCAACCTAACGGACCCCTTCAAACCTTGACATGTATTACTAACCGATGAGTCATACCCCCTTATGGAGTTTACAACCGAAATGGGATCGAGAACGGGACCGAGAGGATATATGTAAAAGATAACATGCAAGTAAGTTGCACAGGAAAACAAGGATCAAGAATATACTCTTAAAAAGAGATATGATGCGCGTATCTAGCCTTCAATCTTCTAAGTCACGTTTCCTTGAGTTTAACTCCACTGTGCTTTGACCGTCTTTTACTTCATGATTCCTTGGCTTCTTAACTCTTATTTCCAAATATGAGTTGGAACCCATTTCATTGTCGCCTCTCGTCTTCCTCTTTCACTTACTCTTCTATCATTCTTGGCTTAAACATAACTATGACCTCATGGTTTCATGCAAGCTCTCCAAAATTCACTAGTGAATCCTGGATCTCGTTTACTTACTATAAAGTATTCCACGCAGCAGAACTTTTCTTGAAAATACCAATCCACGTTGCCAATTGCTCTTACTAACGCGATTTTCTATAACTCATGCTTGAACGAAATGAACCATCCGCCTGTGAATGATAGGCCGTACTTAGATTCAGTCGCTTGCCCATGACTTCCCGTAGACTATTCCAAAACTGGCTAGTGAAAATTGAGTCATGGTTACTAACTATCCTTTAGGGAACCCCGTGCAACCGCTTTATTTCTTGAAAGTAAACTGTCGCTAGTTATGATGCAGTCCTTTCGCTCTTTACCGGAGTGAAAGGAGCACTCTTCGTGAGTCTACCTACAATGACCCTCATGCTCTTATTCCCTTTCTTGATCTAGGCAGTCCATCCACGAAATCCTTCGTGACGCTTTTCCCTCTTCCATTGCGGGGACCTCCAATGGATATAATAGCCCACCGGGCTTCTATGACTCGGCCTTTAACCTGTTGGCACAACATGCACCTTGGGACAAACTCGGCCACCTCCTCGGGTGATGTGCATCTTCAAGAACCTTCTTTCTCTCATCGCGTCTTAGCCATCCCTTGTCATCTATAGCGAGGTGACTTACCATCTCGCCTCGAATCAACTTGTCCATGATCTCGACTAACTGCGGGTCTTCTTTCTGTGAAGTCCCTACTTGATCCAGAAGGGTAGGTCTAAGCTCAAGGGACGCTAACTAACTAATTAAACTGAGAGAACTTCTTACTTCAATTGTCCTCGTCGGAGCTTTTCGGTTTTGAACCGCGACCACTTTAGCAGGATCCACCACTAAGCCTTGCTTAGAAACTATGTGCCCAAGAAATCTAACTCCTTTTTCTCCAAAATGACATTTGGAGGACTTGGCTTTCAACTGATGCGCTCTAAGCGTATCCATCACCTCCTTGAGATGTCTAGCATGTTCTTCCTCGTTCTTTAAGAAAGTCAGGATATCGTCTACAAAGACTACCACAAACTCGTTCAGAAACTCCCTAGACACCCTACTCATTAAGTCCACGAAGTAGGAGGGTACATTAGTCAAACCGAATGGCATGACCAGCCATTCTAAGAATCCATCTGGAGTTCTGAACGCAGTTTTGTCTATACTATCCTCAGCTACTCTGAGCTGAAGGGATCCAGTAGCAAGATCAAGAGAAAACAGATGTTCCTACAAGCTGATCAAACAAATCATCGATCCTTGGCAATGGTTGTCTATTCTCTTTGTTTAGCTCACGATAATCAACACAAAGTCAAAGAGAACCATCTGCCTTGGTAGTAAATACTACAGGCGCTCCACATTCAGATATACTTCGTCTAATGAAGTTCTTCTCAAGCAACTCCTTGACTTGCTTTCTTAACTCTCATCTTGCGGGGCCATGTGCCTAACCGGCCACAAAACTATCTTGGCATTATTAACCAGATAAATGCGGAAATCTATCTCTCATTTAGGGGTAACCCCCTTCACTTCACCCAAGATATCAGAATATTCTCGGACCACCCTCACCGATTGCAAACTATCGATAGACGGGTTGAGGGATTCAAGATAACACAACATGACGGGACTCATAGGGTTACTAGAAATTTTTAGGGTATTACCGAGCCGAGTCATGAGCCTCTCAACCCTATGCTCAAAAATCAAGAATGGCTCCAAAACTGGACAACCAATCCATGCCCAAAATCAACCCATAGCTCATGAAACCGATAATATAAGCATCACGCGAGAATTCTATACTCATGATAGAGATTTTCAAATCCATGTAGATAATAGACAAATGGGCGGAACCCCCAATTGGATTTGAAACACACACGGGATCATTAACTAGACTAGTACTTAGGTGCAAACTTTCAACTAAACCAGATGAAATAAACTATGCGATGCGCCAGAATCAAACAAAGTACGAACAGGAAAATCAGAAATGTAAACAAGACTTTCAACAGAAATACTACCTCGATCGGGAACTGGAGCGGCATTGAGAGCATGAACTTGCCCTCCCGAAGGTCCAGCACGCTGAGTCTGACCCTGGCCTTGCCCTTGCTTCTTCGGGCAATCCCTAGTGAAGTGTCCCATTTCTCCACAGTTAAAGCAAGTGCCCTTCCTTTTTCTGCAATCCTTATTTAGATGAGTCAAGCTTCCACAAGTAAAGCACTTCTTTTCCTCCTTATCTTCAGACTTCTCCTCCTTCTTGTCACTCCTATTCTCTTCATTGAGTAGGGCCATATTCACCAAACTCTCGAAAGTTGCCCCCAAGGGTATATGAGATATGGCCAAACCATGTAATGGCTCGTTTAATCCTAGAGCAAAGTATAGGGCCTTCTTCTGAGCTGTGTTAACCAAGTCTAAACCGACCCGAGCCAGTTGATTAAACTTATCTATGTATTCCCTAATAGTCATGTCCCCTTGCTTCAGTGATAGGAACCTTAGTCCAAACTTTCCCCGAAAGTCATCCCAAGTCTCAATTGGCCTAGTAGCGGTGGTGACCACCGACCAACGTGCAGCTTCTCCCTTTAGCAACCACACTGCCTATAAAACCTTCCTACGGTCATCTATATCAAAGAAGACAAAAAGATCTTTGGTTTCTTTCAACCAATTCCTTGCCTCTACATAAGTCTCAGTGCCTTGAAAGTTCTTGCCACCCATCGTCTTAAAGTTCTTACAAGTTTCCGCAGAATCCGCTTGTGGATGCTGAGGGGGAGGAGGAAGAGGAACCTCAGCGACAGGAGGAGGAGGAACATTAACTACCGGAGGAGGAGGAGGAACATCGGCGGGGCCGGCTTCGGTCTCCCTAGCCTCCAAAAGTCTCCTATACCAAACAGGTACGTGTACTCCCTCCGGAATGGCAAAGTTATTGGCCATACTGAAAACGAAGAAAAAGATAGATTCAGAATGGAGAAAAACGAAGGAATTTTTGCTAATGGCTTTTGGGGAATAGCCTTTAAAATAAACTAGACTTTTCTTTGGAAAATACTTTATACTTGGTTTTAAAAATAGTTTTCCAAAAGTTTTCTAAAAACCTTTTTGTTCCTTTTCGTAAACCATACGCTCTGATACCAAATGTAACACCTCACCTCCGCCAGGGTGGCTCTTGCAAGCACTCTGACTTTGGTGGGGCGTTTGTACCGGGTAAACATGCATAATGATATATCAAGGCAGAACAAGAACATATGTATATATGTAAACAGAGTAAATAAGATAAGTAAAACAGCGGAAAATTTCAAACTATTTCAAAACAAGTCTGGTACAACATAATGTCAACTTTCCAAATACACAAGTCTAGATAAAACAACATCACTGAATAACTGAAATACATAAGTACTATCCCCAAAATAAGTGATAACCATGGCTAGCTTCACGTCAAGACTGTACATGAGCTAAAATCCCACAAGCAAGTGATCAGAAATCCAAGCTAAGCTCCAATATTCCCACCCTGAGAACCTGTGGGGGGTGGGGGGGTGGGGGGGGGGGGAACGGAAGAAAAGAGGCGAAAGAAAAACAGGTCAGTCAAAAAGACTGAGTAAGCCCTACTACAATCAATGTAAACTGATAAAGTTAACTGGCATGAGAAGCAGGATGAACATAAGGATAACAACATACTAGCATGATGATTAACTAACAAGGTAGATAAAGGTGTCATCGCATAATCAGGATTAAGGTTTTGCACCACAGGTGTACTAGCAAACTAACATGACTTGAATAAACAAGTATTGATCCCTTGGCCCAAGCTTTGACCCAATAACATGAAATGACCCTAATACGTGGTCCAATAACATGAAGTGACCCTAATACGAGGTCCAATAACATGAAGTGACACTAATACGAGGTCCAATAACATGAAGTGACCCTAATACGAGGTCCAATAACATGAAGTGACCCTAATACGAGGTCCAACCAAACGGTCTAGTCGATCGGCTCCCTATAAGCCTAACTAGTCACGTGTTAGTGTCAATACGGCCCAAACATAATTGTAGTCAGACTGTGCTGGGTCTCCCGTCGGGTGTATCAAGCCCTAGGGTGTCAACCCCTGGACACCATAAACATAAGTGCACAGTCTAGATCTACTGGTACCCATACTTGACTTCTCCAAATACGGACTACGTGCACGACCATAGTCCGTCCGGAACTACATCGGCGTACCACTCTACCGTCGTTTTTGGTCACTTACCTCAAGTCCAATAATCGTGCCCCACCCTAGCCTAGTCCCTAGGGTCTTAATGATACAAACTTGGGATTACTGCTGGAGTGGACCCCCATTTCTAGGATTTTCTAGTGGGTTAAGTATGGTTTAACCCTTTTACTAATCATGGATTAACTTAGTTAAGTGTAACGATGAGTTCACGACTTAACCCTGATTAATCTACCAAGCCCAAATTGGTTAAGTATTAAGTGGACCATGACTTAACCTTAATCATGAGGCATTAACTAATTTAATGTGCCTTAACCTCTCACATTAGACCTTGTTGTGGTTACTAGTTAAGCCGGGCGGGTCCGGGTAGCTTTACACCACAACTTGGTCTAACCTCGGGTTCAAGGTACAACATGACCAACTTCTCACATTGGGTCCTATTGTTTGTAGCAACTAGTTAAGCCGGTCGGTTCTGGGTAGTTTTACGCTACAAACTCAACCCAACCTCGAGTTGGTCACACTTATATTTTCTAAGTGTCATGTCCATCATGTTTCCAAAACATATTACAAGTTTTCAAGAATTTGGGTAGACCTAACTTAGTAGGTAAATTCCCAATGGGTAGACCTAACTTAATAGGTAAATTCCCAATCTTATGTTTTCATGTCTTTTAAGTTTACCCAACCCCAAATGCAATCCCATCGCTTACATAATCGCAATAGCGCATAAAGGATAGAAAGAGGGAACTTGGCATAAAGATGACAAATGGTGTTGAAGCCACAAGTTTAACATGGTACATATGTTCATATACTTGCATATTGCATCATTAGGCCTCAAAAGTATGCATAAAACCAAACTTAGCATATAAGTGATACATGGTGATAAATGACATGTAGAAGTTGCCATAAGTTCGCATTTAGCCTCACATGCAAGTTATCATAAGGGATATGATAACTTACATGTTGCCAAAAATGCAACCTTTAGCATAAAGCTTGAAGCTTTAAGCTCATAAACCCAAGATAAGCTTGCATAACATGATAACATGAGCAAAATGATCAACCCAAACTTGCATAACATAACTTGCATATCATATGGCAAACTTGCATATCATAACATAGCACATAACATGATAAACTTGCATATCATAACATGGCAAACTTGCATAACATAACATGATAAACTTGCATATCATAACATGGCAAACTTGCATAGCATAACATGGTAAGCTTGCATATCATAACATGGCAAACTTGCATAGCATAACATGATAAACTTGCATATCATAACATGGCAAACTTGCATATCATAATGATCAACCAAACTTGCATCATTCATTTAACTTTAGAGTTTAAATATGAAAGTAGAAAAGGGCTTACAATGCTTATGAAGACACAAAAATATATATAGATTGAGACAAAGCCCTTATGCAATCATATAAACCCAAAATGCAAGCTCCAATAGAAAAACCCTTGAGCCAAAATGATCAAAACCCTTGCTTTATGATGAAAATATGGAAACTTGACTTGAATGCAAGCTAATGATGCTCATACAAGCTTGAAAACACTTGTATGCATTGAAAATCTCTCATAGAAATAACTTAGGAATTTTATGAAGAGAGTGGAGGCCATGAGAGGAATGATTTTGCCATAGTTTAGTTACTTGAATGAATAATGATGATTTAGGGTTAGGTTAGGGGCTTATTTATAGAGATTAGGATTAGTTTCAACCTTAGGATTAAACCCTAATTCCAATCTCAGCACTTAAAACCTAACCAAAACCTAACCAAAACCTAACCAAAACCCCAAAATGGTGCACCAGGCAAAACTGCCCGGCTGAACCAAGTCGACAGCCAAGTCGCAGGGCTGTCGACTTGGGTCCAACCAAGTCGACTCCCAAGTCGACAGGGCTGTCGACTTGGGTGCTCTGGCGGGAATCTTCCCGCCTGGCCCAATCTGACCGTTTTTCGAATTTTGAACCCGAAATTCGAAATCTGTTTTGAACTTGAAATTTTCTGAAAACTTCATTGGGCCTTAATCGGGTCATACGGACTCCGATTTTCAAAAACTCAGACTCTATTTCGCGTACGAACGTAATGGCACAGCCCGTTTCCCTTGTTTCAGATTTTAGAATTAAATTCTGCCTCGATTATGTTATAATAGGTTATTAAAAATACGGGTTGTTACACTTCTGCTGTGTTGTTTTATTTATTTATTCTTGTAATTTATCTGTTCTATACAACAATAACGCTTCACCGACATTGATGCATTCCCTTTGTGAGTGATATTAATGGACATGGGGTGTTACATTCCTCTCTACTTCTGAGTTGTCTAATTCCTATGTCTCATCCTCTTAAATAAAACAAAGCTCCTTCTCTTCTCTCTCTCATTTCACTTCTCCTCTGCTTTCTCTTTTCTTCCAAAACTCCATTAATGGCTTCCCACCCCTCCTAGTTTCAGCCGAATTCCTCCCTTCTCCTTCCTCCACTTAAAAAATCCCCAAACCACTTCAAAACTCCTCCCCAACCTCCCTTTACCCCACGCCTAAATCCTATCCGCCTCTACCTCCAAGGTCGTGCCTTCCTCCCCCTTGGTCGAGCCTATGTTGGCCAAAAACTCAACCGTCTCCCCTTTAAACCACTCGCACACCACTTTCCTTCGAAGATATAAGCTTATGCACCGTAAAAAACCAACCTTTAAATCATTTCAAGTATAAATATGCCTCTTTTTATTTTTTGTACAGAGTTAGTAAGCATAGAAATATTTTGTTGAAATCTTGAGTGAAAAAAAATTCGTGATGACGAAGTATTGTCCGCTTGAAGATCGAAAGTAATCGGAATCACTTTAAAGAGAGAAAGATAGGACCTATAGCCTTAGAGAACAAAGGATTGGATCCCTCAGTGAAAAAACTACACATTTAAGAGTTATGTTAATGTATATTTGCTAATATATATGCTTGGGATTGATTTGATAATGAGTGAATATGATATTGGGTTATTATTGGATGCTATTTGGTTTATGGGATGATATTAGGTTGGTTTGATGATTAAGTGTTAATGATGTAAACACTTAGTGAAGTAAAAATGTGACTTTATATGTTAATGATGTAAACACTTAAGTTAGTGAAGTAAAAAGGTGATCTTTAAGTGTTGATGATGTGAGCACTTGAGTTAGTAAAATAAAAATGTGATCTTTAAATATTAATGATGTAAACACTTAAGTTTGTAAAGTAAAAATGTAATATTTAAGTGTTAATGATGTAAACACTTAAATTAGTAAAGTAAGAATGCGACCTTTAAGGATTAATGATGTAAACACTTAATTTAGTAAAGTGAAATATGATCTTTGAGTGCTAATGAGGGGAACCCTTATGTTAAGGACATCCTATATTGATTATGTGACTAGATGTAGATTTTGTTGATATCATACCTTATATGGTTATTGGATGCTAGATCGAATAGTAAATGGTTATTGGATACTTACTCGTTAAGTTAATTACATCTTAATTGGTTGTTATTGGACGTTAATGGTTGTTAATGGATATTAATGATGTGTTAAACCCATATAAGTTGAATTATATTGTGATCGATTAAGTCTCGTTCCAAATTGGAATTTAATAAGTGAAAAATAAAAGTTCGAATTTGATATCCGGCTTTTTATAGAAATGAAATTAAGGTCATTACGATAAACATTTGAAAAAGAAACAAATTGATTTAACAAAGTTAAAGACAAGCTACAGCATGTTAAAGTTTAAAATTGAAATAAATCGATTTCAATTTAATAGAAAAGTGAAGTTTGGTTTGCTTCACTAATAAACTCAAAATGTCAATTTTATTGTTTCGATAATCTTATATATTATTTAATTTAATAGAAAAGGAAGTGTCTTTTCAGTATTTGTAACATTTCAGAAGCATTGCAACCGTTGGGAAACTATAAAAAGGGGCTAGTTTTGAATTTTTAATCATTCTTTATTCTCCTTTTTCACCCCTTTACTTACCACCATTAAAATACTTAAATTTCTTGATTTTTACACTTATACTCTGCCGATTTCGACAAGATATATATCATTCTTATTCTCTTTTCATTCTCTATCATCTACTCTCTATTTGAAGTTCTAATTGAAGAGTTCTAGGGCTATTGTAATCATTTAGGAATTGTTTAGGAAAGGATGTATTCCTTGTATCCGTGAAATCAAGGAAAGGGAGCAGTATTAACCTTGTAGCCGTGAAATCAAGGGTGGTGGGATTAGTGTTAATCTTGTAGCTGTGAAATCAACTGTGTTGTACTTGGATATTGATAATAATAAAACTCTGCGCAATCCAGCATTGTGTGGGACTGGACGTGGGAGTAATCCAAACCAATATAAAGTTCGGTGCATTTCTTCCTTTCCTGTATTTTATATTTACTTATATTTGGGTCTATGGTTGTTTCTGTGTTTGTGATCATTTTGTAACGAACCAGAATTTTTGGTATATAAAATCTTAGAGTTAATCTAATTTAATGTTGAAAAATTATACTTGTACTTGAATATTTATAATTAGCAATCTGGTCATTTTTAAACTTGGTTTTGAATAGATTTTGTATACTTTAGTTTAGATTTTAATATTTGAACGTAGATAATTTTGTTAAATTAAGCGGTACCAATATTTTAAACTATTTCAATATATTGTTTGGAAAAAAATTAAATTTGTTTTTCCAATTTAATTAGAGAATTATAGTTGAATTTAAATAAATTTGTTTGGTTGAATTTGGTTTTAAATAAAAAAATTAGTCCTGTATTTGAAAATATATCCAATAGTATTATTTCCACATGCATAGTATAACATAAATGGTATTAATATTTGAGAAATAATAATTCAAATAAATTTGGACACTTGTAATCAAATAAGAGAAGTATAGACACTTGTTTAAACCTTGTGTTAAGAAATTTACACTTGCCTTCGTTGGGAAATCACGCTTGTTCCCATTGTTTTACGTGTCCTCATTGTTTTTTCTTTTCCACCGTCCTTCCTTTTTCCCCATTCTCCCCTTGCAATTTTCAACATCAGCCGATCAAAATGGTTTTCCCCAAATCAAAAATCGATTTTCCTAAATCGATGAAAAATGGCCACCGGTTTACGTAGCTCCTCCACTCCATTTCCTCCAACGTCATCGCCTCCATCGGCTTCCACATCTCTCGCCATCAAAGATCGTTCCTCCACTCAACGCCGCGATAAGTCGTGCCAATCATCTCGAGTTGCTGCTAGCTACAACACCGGTGCACCGTAACTAGTCTTACTCCTTGTCGCCTCCTCCTCCTTATCACATCATATCTCCTCTGATTCATCCCCCCTCCCCCCGAACCGTCATCGCGAGAGACCACAAGCCTGCCATCTCACCTCCGTGACCACTGACCTATCACCAACGCGCCTTTCTTCTAGTCGCTATGTTAAATGTCATACTTTTCACCAATTCAAATTCAAGCAATTTTCTATTTTCATTTATTGCAATTCGTAACTTACGCTTATTAGTTTCATTTCATGCAAGTTGTTGATATTAAGAGAAGATTCATAATTCGCACTAACTTAGAAAAATTGTGTTTAATAATTTCCATTAGTAAATAAAGGATGGAGTCAACATCGATTTATAAAAATGATGTGAAATTAGGGCTGTGGGGGTTATATTCATAGCAGTTTATGGTTTTTTCTATTAGAGAAGAATAATGTCAAAAAAAATATCAGTTATATTTTTCTAGGATAAAACTTGTGGACGTCATTGATTTAATATCCACGAAATCAGAAAGACACGACATGCTTATTACCTAGTCCAATACCCTTATATTTGTATTATAATGAGGTTTGTTTTCCTATAAAAAGAAAATGGGTACCTTATTAAAATGTGTTTGTGTGAATTGTATGTGCATGAGTATAATTTTATTTATTTCGTATAAGAATTCATTTGTACAAACCTGTGGTACTACATGCAGTTTGCATAGTAAGTGTTTTGCTGCAGTTTACTACATAAACCATTGGTAGGTTTGATGAAACGACCCAGACTTCCCTGATCCCCGAAGAGACAGAGGTGCCCAGATTGCTTTGAGAACACAACGCATCATAACAACATTTCATTGATATTACAACAATTTACATCAGAGTACAAGAATATCAGAGAATAAATAATATACTGCAGAAAATAGTATTAGAGATTTAAAAATTACAAAGCAGTGCAAAATACAATACATTAATATAATGTGCAGGGGAAGACATCAACTACAACAATCGAAAAAAATATACGGATACAAAACTTTCCGAATATAGATCTAACCGTAAATCCAGGATCATGTTTAAAGAAATATCTGCAAAAAACAAAATTACTAGCTGCCCGTGTGGAAAATATGGGCACCCAGAGTTTAGGCTAAAACAATAAACTCTGATTCAGTCATGGGACTGGTGTGAGACCTAAAACAGTTATTAACTTTATTTTTAAAGTTAGGTAAATCACGGGACCATGCCATACAACATGGAACGCGTTTATCCCCCATGAATACCAGTAAATAAAACGAACATCGCAATGCTAAACAGAAAAAATGAAGCTATTATAAGACTCAGGTCCCATCACACAATGAATGCAGTCGAGGATAGAGTTTTACCGTATAATAGCCAAATATGCTTGATACGTGAAATTTCATCTTTTATTATTAATATAAGTGAAGAAATCAACTTCAAATATAAATGTATCAATCATAGGCAGTGTAGGTACCATTATATTACGTTGCCATATAGGTTTACAACTAAAACTGTAAAATCGGGTATTGGAAAGTGGGTTTCCATCTATGAACCGAGGCAATGGATCTTCGTCACCGCTTTCGATACACTCTAACAAATGCCTTAGGATCACACCTACGGGCAACCTTGGGAATTTGTAGGGCCGGTCATCCGTCGATGATTAGTTATACCATAAACTAGATGTTAGCCGGTTCTATCGAACCTCCAAAATGGTCAGTCCAGTCGACCATCTAGAACCTCTTAGTCAGTTCTATCAATTCCGAGGTACCTCGCTTTCCATCAATAAAGTTTCCAACATCCACATGAGTAAAATGTCTGGGCTCCATACAATGACGTTACTCATAGCTAGAATTATCATATGTCCATGGTCCCTCATCCCGTTTTTGATTCATATCAAGGTGTGAAGCTCGCGAATTAACACTACATAAAGCTATGCTATTTAAAGTCATGCTTTGATCATCAACCAAAAAACCTTGCTTTTCAACAAAATCTTTGATCCATGCATCTCAACATGCCACACTATCAATCCATACCATACCACTGATTTCCACCAATATATAACCTCTAAGCTCGTACGTCTCAGAGAAGGGTGTTAAGCAAAAGAATAAATTCTCTGCCACCAAACATATATACATATTTAGTAGAGATCAACGAATACAATATAAAGGAATATAATGTCAGACAAATGATCCATTTGCAAGTCCGTTCTGGGTTTAAACGAAACCAGAGGCACCTTATTCCTCATCCCATATGTCCAATACAGGAGAGATGCCCTCGCATATCCGGTCGATCTCCAAGTACGTCTGGACGATCACCACTTATTACCTTGTCTTGGGTATACATCCCAATCAAGACATCAGCAATCATCCATTCGATGTGAAGATCTCCGGTCTTCAACCAACATCTTCATCGTCGACTTTCAATCGTCGTATCAATTATTCAGAATGGGTTAAACCCGTTCTTTCCGAATAACTGGTGTATCTTATAATTTAGTGCTATAAAAACACATCATATGCCTCATTCCAACTCAGAATATTCTTTTATTCGAATATTCACATCCTTAGGGAAGGTTCCCATTAATTTTATCAAAGATAAATTCTTTTAAATTTTTTCTTTAATCTTCCTTTGGATATCGTTTTCAAAAGATTTTATTTTATCCTTTAACAATTCTAAACCAAATTAAGGTTTATAAAACTAGTCGGGATTATCGAGCCTTACCGAATTAATCATTTATTTTATCTTTCCAATCCCAACATATTCATCCCATGGAGTAAAACTAGTAGTACTCCATATCTAACACCCACTGTGTTATCGGTAAAATTAATTACCATTTCACGTTCAAATCTAATTAAAGATTTAACTATTGCCTGGAGTAAAACTGGTGGTACTCCATTCTCGATCATTTCATAAATTCGATAAATTTAATTATCCCATTCCCATTCCAATCAAATTAAAGATTCATTAAAACTCCATTTAGTTTTTATCTTCCAAAAATCACTACTTAATGATTGTTCAACTTTTATGAAAATTAATCATGTCATTAACTGGGTTAAAGAACCAATGTCATTTAAAACACAGTTCACAATAAACCCAAATCAGCTTCCATTAACTATGGAATCTTCATGGAAAACAGATCAATATATAATCAATATAAATTTCCGTATCAGACTAATAATATAAATGGAATAACAGCAAAGCCTTTTAAATTCCATATATAGTAGCAGTCTTCCTTTACAGAAGCTCATCTCGATTATTACCAAATCGAATTCCATTATATTCCAATTTAATGTATTAAATTTGGAAAACTTTACTTTGGAAAATTTCCATTAAATCTTAATTAAAAGATTTATAAATTCCAAATCATATATTCACTGTTAATTGGGTTAAAAAACAAATGTTATTTGAAACATTGTTCACAATAAACCCAATATCCAATCTGATTCTGAATAGAAATTATATCGACTTATATTTAATACCAAATTCTTAAACCAACGGATATCGTGTTAGGAATAACAATATATGTATCTTCTAAATTCCTCAACAATATTCGTATAATCATGGAATCCAATATCAAAATATTTCAAAGAATATTTCCACTCAAATCCATTCCAATTCATACGTTGGAAAATTTTGGTTATATTAAAACCATTTCAAATCCAATTTATTTTTTAAAAAATCATTGGATTATTATTCTAGTTAATAACTAGTTCATTTGGATAGAAATGTCTTTAATCTTTTCAAATATGGAATGTTCTCATCCAAAATCTTTCCAAATCGTTTATTATGATTTTATGCAATTTTTCCATATTTTTAATAATTTTATTAAGGCTTGTACAGTTGGTTTCCAATAACGGCCACCGAACTACAACCATAGCGACCTTTTCTAAAATTGATTTGGACATATTTTGAAATCTAACCATTCAAATTTAAATCTCTTATATTCATTGGAAAGATCTTTTCGATACGAACCCAAAGGTTCCGTTTTTAGGCGAATCCAATGGTCGGATCTCTTGTTATACCAATTCGAAGTCAATGGTCGAAATACGCGAACGGTCGCTGCGCAGTCTATTCAGGCCATTATATATATATATGTATGTATGTATGTATGTATGTATGTATGTATGTATATATAAGGGTGCGTTTTTTACAAGTCCCCATTAAGTTTCAAAATTAGGCTCACATCCGGTCATAAACTTATTATAAATTAAGTCCCTAAATTTGAATTGCGCGTTAACAAATTCCACTTTTGACCTTCTGACTCTGCAAAACCCTAAAACCACGAATCTAAACCCGTTAGCCGCTCAAACAAAAAAATATAAACTGACAGCCGATTATCATCAAAACTTATTATAGATTTGAGTCGCGTGTTAAAAAATATATCCGCTGTCCAAGCAGCTGCCTTCGTCCAAGTAATTTATACCTTTAAGTTTTTTTTTAAAATTTGTTTACTGATTTCATTTTTACAATCGACTTTTGTTGATTCTTTTTTCTGAATTTTTCTAATTATCTACTTTTGTTGTTGGATAGTTTAATTATAATTCAGATAGTTTAATTTTACAGCCGTATTTATGATTTTTTAAATATATTTATTCTTCAATTCTGAATCCATGTATAAAAGTATGGAAAAATTAGGGATATGAGCGTATTAGTATGCAACTATCGTTAGAATACATCCATATTGTCTTGTATTATTCTGGAAAGTTGCGAATAAGTATGCATATATTCTGTATATATGCATACAAATATGCACTTTTTTCAATATCTAATAGTATACATGTCTGATGAAAAGTTGCGCATATACATACATACATATATATATATATATATGCATATATTCTTACTATATGCATATTATAAGTGTATGCTTCTATTCGAAATTGTAGTACATGCAACAATTCTGAACAGTTGCATACAAGTATGCTGCTATTAACGATATATGGTTATATGTATGCATATATTTATAATAATTTAAAGATGTTTATGTAATTTCATTTGATTATTACACATCAGGCTTATTAATGTTGATTTTCTTTTGTGTATAACAATGTTCCTGCTAATATTGGTGTATTGGTGCTGTTGAAGTTTGGGAATGATAGTCTAACACCCCATGTCCATTAATGTCACTCACAAAGGGAATGCATTAACTTTCATGGAGCATTTTAAGTGTGTATAAAACAGAAACTTAACAACAAGACAGATATAAACAGTAATAAAACTTTAAAACTTTATTTCATTGCAGCTAAAATACATAAGTTTGATTACATCATCAAAACCAGAGTCAAAGTACATGAATTGAAAGACATAACCCCAGTACAAAATAGCCATAAATAAGAGAGGCTGAACTTTACTTCAGCGATCCAAGCAACTTCTAAAAGCAAGAGATACAACTGTCCAAAATCAAGCTCCACTGGTGCTAGTTCCAACCTAGGCACCTATTTGAGGGGAGAGGAAGAAAAGAGGAGGAAACAAAGGGGGTCAGACATAAAGTCCGGTGAGTGCAATAACTTTAATAATATAATTACCAAAATAACTAGGCCAAGGCATAAGTTGGAAAATAAGGAAATGACTGTGAATAATTGAGTATGGCAGAGTAAACAAGGAAATAAGGTTGAACTAAGATAACGTTACAGCGCACCTAGACCACTATAAGATAATTAATACACTGCACCACCACTACTATACTGCACCACCACTAGTTACCCTAAGGTTGATCCTGCTTACAGAACTTAATAATGATAATGGTAATTTCGTGCACCCCTAGTTGCCTTCATAGGTGCCGCCTGCCCCTATCTCCACTAGGTGTACCCACTACCCCCATGCGATCGGCTCCCTAACTTGTAGACACCCGTGATGTCCCCACAGTGGGGTGCATCACTCCCCAAAGTGGCAACCCGATACCACCAATGATGCACGGCTTATACCTACACGATGCAACAACTTCTTACCTACCAGCCCGGGTCCACACACGCATATGAACCCGTTGGACTTTGTAACGACCCAGAAAATCTGAACCAATTTAAAATTTTTAAATTGGCTAAAATAATGGATTTTAAATATTTAAAATAAATATTTTAAATAATGGTGATGAAAACTGAGTTTGAATCGACATTTGAAAACGAATATAATTAATTATAATTATATATAGAATTGAAAATGGCGTGGTAGTTCGATAATTCGATTTCTAACTTCAATTGAATATACCGGGTGCAAAACAATCCGGATTTTAGTGAAACCAAAAACATTAGGATCTAATTGATGATATCTTTCTAACGAATCCGACCAATCGAAATTTGATAGCGGGAATCAAAAGGTATGTCCAGTTGAAAATTCTGAATAGTCGCTATGGAATTCAGGCCCTCGAAAATGGACATTTTGCAAACGACCTCGGATTTGGATGAAACCACTTTTGTTAGATCCGCAGTGTCAAGTTATTGCTAGGTTTCAAATTTCATAATTTTTGGAATCAATATGTGAGCGTGGCAAAAGAAAACGCGTTTGACCAGCTTCCGTTGATTTTAATCGACTGGAAATTGGCCATTTTTCAAACGGTCTCAGAATTCGACGAAACTAGTTTTGTTAGGACCGTATCGTCAATACGAAGCTAGAAAATATTTTTCTGGAATTTTTCTAGTCAGTATGTGGCCCCGGTAATTTGAAATGTACGTTTAAAATTCAATATAGAGATTTAAATGAAAATTCAAAAGGAAACTGATTGTAACGATCAAATCAGCTTATGATACATATCCCAGTGTGTTCAGAATGGGGGTAAAACGCTATGGGCGACAGGCGGTGGGCCTCGTTTCGAGGTCGTATGTAAAAGTCAACTTTTTGCAAAATTTAATAATTAAATAAAAAAAATATATATTTTAATTCCCTTCCCTCCCCTTATTCATTCTGGCCCCCCCCCCTTCAAAAATAAAATCGGCAGAGAAAAAAAAAAGAAAAAAAAAGAGAAAACCCTAGGATTATCGATCGACGCCCCCTGGAGCATCGACGCCACCGCCGCCCATCACCGCACCCGCTCCCCCCCGTTCGTCGAACCAGTGACGAGCCCCCAGAAGCCATCGCGACACCAATTCGCGAGCCCCGTTCGAAACCCCTCCGCCTTGCCGCCTTGCCGCCGACGAACTGCAGAAACCCCCCCTATCTGTAAGTATTTTTATTTTATTTTTATTTTTATTTTTAAATTCTTAAAAACTGAATATTTTTAAAAGTATAAAACTGGAATTTTTAAAAGTATTCAAACTGGAATTTTTAAAAGTATTCAAACTGGAATTTTTAAAAGTATAAAACTGGAATTTTTAAAAGTATTCAAACTGAAATTTTTAAAAGTATAAAACTGAATTTTTAAAAGTATAAAACTGAATTTTTAAGAGTATAAAAAAAAACTGATTTTTGTTTTAAAAATAAAAACTGATTTTGTTTTAAAATTAAAAACTTTAAATAGGAAAAAGGTTTAATCTTTAAAGAGAAAAAGGATTTGAACTTTAAGAAGTAAAAATCAGATTTTTAGATATTGAAAGTCAAGGGAAAAATCATATTTTTTTTATATTGAATAGCGTGGGAAAAATCATATTTTTTTTATATTGAATAGCGTGGGAAAAATCATATTTTTATATATTGAATAGCATCGTAAAAATTCGATTTTTACATATGTAGAGAATACGGGTGAAAGCGACAAAAAGGCGAAGATTTCTCTAAAGGAAGTGTCGTGAAGTTGGATAGCTATTGGTGAGATTTCTGATTTAAAAATATTATATTTGTGTGAAAATAAAAGTGAATTGCTATATAATATATATATATATATATATATATATATATATATATATACACGCCCCCTCGTCCACAAACCATGGACGATATTTATTGATTGAAATTGGTGTGAAAATTGATTGATAGTGAATGGTTGTTTGGGAGTGTTTGTGATTGATATTGGTTGATTGTGGTTGAAAAATACCCTTTGGTGATTGTGAATAATTATTTGGTTGAAACCACTCATGCGTTGGATAAAAATCGCAAAACGATAAAAATCACATTTTTATCTATATATAGAAACCATAGAAAACATTCATGTGTTGAATTGATATTCATTCGTTGTTTAGAAATTCATGTGTTGAATGGTATTCATATTTTGAAACAAATTGTTCGATAATAAAAATCACATTTTTATCTATATATAAAAACCATAGAAAACATTCATGTGTTGAATTGATATTCATTCGTTGTTTAGAAATTCATGTGTTGAATGGTATTCATATTTTGAAACAAATTGTTCGATAATAAAAATCACATTTTTATCTATATATAAAAACCATAGAAAACATTCATGTGTTGAATTGATATTCATTCGTTGATTAGAAATTCATGTGTTGAATGGTATTCATATTTTGAAATAAATTGTTCGATAATAAAAATCACATTTTTATCTATATATAGAAACTATAGAAAACATTCATGTGTTGAATTGATATTCATTCGTTAATTAGAAATTCATGTGTTGAATGGTATTCATATTGTGAAATAAATTGTTCGATAATAAAAATCACCTTTTATCGACTATATGAACTATATAGAAAAATAGTGTTATGAAATGAATCGTTTTACAATAAAAATCGCATTTTTATTGTATGCATAAATCGTTGAAATGTGAAGTGTTAAAAATAGCCACTAGTTCAAAATAAACATATATGAGATGAAATATTCATTAATTAGCTAATGAAATGATTTGCACCTATTTATGTAACATTAGAATGAATGGAGTTTTTAAACCAAATAGAAATCAGATATGAAGTCGAATAGAAATTGATAAATGATAAGAACTGTATATATATGTGCATGCAATATTCATTGAACAGGTTATAGCAAAGGGGCTAGAGAAGAGGAATAAAATTTTGTGCCCGACAAATAGGTACACATTTACTGATTTGTTTGGGTGATGATTTTGAGCCTGTTGGCTAGCCGCTTGGCTTTTTCTTTTTCTTTTTGAGATTAGAAGGACCGGGAACGCTATTTGCGATTTCCCGATGCTCCCGGTGCAGGGGAGGTTATGGCGAAATTTTTCCAAAATTTAAGGCGTTAGAAAAATATTTGAAGTTAAAACGATATGGAAATCATTGAATGAACTATATTTATATAAATATATAAATATAAATAAAATTAAAACGAAACGAAGCCGTGCAGTTCGTGTTTTGAAACCGTGTTTTCAAACAACTAGTACGGGAAATCCGACAATTGGATTTTCCCAAAACCTCAACCGTCGGGTTCGCCTTGGAATAATCTTTCCAACGGCACCAACCTTGTAAAAATCCAACGGTTGGATTCTCTGGAATGTTTAATTCAAATCTGAAGAAAAACAGCGCCAGAAACGATTATATTTATATATAAATATAAATATAATTATATTTAATCGAATAACGACGCTGCAGTTCGTATTTTGAAATCGAAATTTCAAACGATTGTACCGGGAGATCCGACCGTCGGATTTTCCCGAAACTGGAACCGTTGGATTCGTTTTGAAAAGACCTTTCTAATGAGGTAAATTTTGTAAAGATCCAACGGTTAGATTTTCAGATATGTGTAAATCAAATCTGAAGAAAAACAGCGCCACCGCCGCCTTATGGCCCGAAGCGTCGTTTTGAATAAAATGGCTATTTTAAAATAAATAAAAATAGCGATAAATAGTTATAAAATATCATAAGCGATATAGAATGGAAATAAACTGAATTTGCTTGATTTATGTGATGTTTGATGGTTGAATGGGTTTGATGTGAAAATTACATTAAAGGACAAAATTGGTGTTGTCGGATAATTTAACCATTGAAATAAATTGAATTGAAATTCTAAATATACGTGAATTATTTGAGAAGGCCGAGTTAATTCTCATTTCAAATAATTGATCGACGATTGAAAGTCGAAGATGAAGACGATGGTCGAAGACCGGAGATCTTCACCTCGTTTGGATGGTAACCGAGGTCCTGATTGGGAGGCATCCCGAAATATGGATAATAAGTGGTGATCGTCCAGACGTACGTGGTGATCGAAGGGTTTGCGAGGTATTTAGTGCCTCCGGTTTCGTTCAGACCCAGAACGGACTTGTAAATGGACTGTGTGTCCGACATTGGAATTCGTTCTGTGTGATTGATAGCCATCAGTTGCACGGTATGAATTGCCTATGTGGCATGCTAAGATGCAGTGATCAGGGCTTCTGTTGAAAAGCAAAGTCTTGTGGAGATGATCAAAGCACCGCCTGTGTGGCGTAGCTTTGTGTATAACGTGAATTCGCGAGCCTCACACCCCGGTATGAACCTAAAACGGGAGGAAGGACCTCAGGGAGGGCATGCATTTCTTTCTAGCTAGGGCGGTGTCAGTGACCTACCAGCCCTGACATTTATATATTTTTCACCTATGTGGTTGTTGCTGTTGCGAGGCGCCTCGGTTTGATCGGACGATCCGGGTCCGATGGAGTCATTCGTTGGCTCGTTTGCGCCCCAAAGGGCGGGGAAACGTATTGCTCAGGCATTTTAATCCACATCGGTGGACCGGCCCTGTCGCTCCTAGGGTCACTCGAGCTCTGATCCTGAGACATGGTAGGCTAGATTGTCTCGAATTCGGTAAGGACTATCTTTTGCCTTGGTTCATGACGGAAATCCAATTTCCAACTACGACATCGTGCGGTTTTGATTGTATATATATATGGCGACATGATATATGGTACCCATGCCGTCTATGATTGATAGTTATGATTTGAAATTGCTTTCAAAACATATAAACACTAGCAATAATATCAAATGCCTTTGTTTTATTCGTATCAAGCATATTTTGGCCGTTATAAGGTAAAACTCTATCCTCCGGTTTGCGTTGCATTGTGTGATGGGAACTGAGTCTTATGACGGCTTCATTTTTATAAAAAGCATAGCGATGTTTAAAAGAAAGATTTGTTTTAAAGCACTGGCGATCCAATGGAGTAAACCCGTTCCACGAAAGTGGCATGGTCCTGTGATTAGCCAATTATATATGTGTTGAGTGGATTTCTCATACCAGTCTCATGACTGACTCGTAGTTTGTTTCACTTTCAAACTCGGGTGCCCCTTTTTCTACACGGGCAGCCTTGTATTCAGGTTTAGCTGGTTCTTTCTGGATAGCTGGAGCTGAAGATGGATTCTATCATTTATTTCTTTTTATGCTGTTCAGCTCCTATTGTACATATTTTGTTTATTTCCGCTGTAGACATTTATGTATAGCTGAACTGTATTTGTACTAAGTAAGATCCTGTATACTGTGTAACTCTGATGATTACTTTTATCCAGTATATTTTGTTGTTCATTCTGGTGTATTTATTTAATTCTTTTCTGCTATTATATGTTTCTGTGTTATATTCCAAAGATAACCTTGTTTTCGTGAGAACGGGAAATCGGGTCGTCTCAGACTTGCGTTGCCACCGTTAACCCGGTTTGGCCTCTTACAATCAAGCCCAGTATGCGTGTCCCGTCCTCGACTTGGGTCGAGCCCACAAAGATACGTATGGGTTACTGGTTGAAATGGGCCCCCATTACTTGACATAAGCTATCCACCTAAGCTTGGTCCCCTCTAATACATCCCACTTAACCCTCTTCTTAGTCATGTTCACTTACATGTTTCAATTTTGGTTAAGTATTTCTAATCGTATTTCAAATGCCACCCAAGGCACCCACTAGATTCCACATGCCACCCAAGGCACCCACTTAACCCCCTCATGTCCCACTACAGGTTTATCTGGTTAAGTGTTTCTTAATTCATTAAGACCGTAACCTTATAAAGACCTCTCACATTAGACTGGCATTTGTGGCAGCTGGATTTGCCGGGCGGGTCTGGGCAGTCTTACACCATAAACGAGCCTAACCTCGTGTCTTTACAATTGTTACGTATTTAATTTATGCCTAAGACCTCCCACATTAGGCTGGCATTTGTGGCAGCTGGATTTGCCGGGCGGGTCCGGGCAGTCTTACACCACAAAAGAGCCTAACCTCGTGTCTTAGACGATTAATTACCCCTAATTAATCATTCCCCAATTTGAATTACTTTCCCTATTCAAATTATCAATCAATTCCAAATTTAACTATGGCCATAATTGAATCAATTATGTCCATCCATTTATGGTATGCAAAATCATAACAATTTTCATCACAAATTTATTTTATGCCATTTAAGGCATTTATGCCAATTCTTAATATTAAATCTTTTAATATTATCCCATTACCCCACGTTGTACGTTCTTTCGTTTAACGTAAAATATACGTTAGACTCGAATAGCCTAACTCATGGAATAAAGAGAAAACATCACAACATACATATAATTAAAGATAGATCTAAACATAAAGGGTGAACTTGCATGTGTGAATGATGTTCTACATCTAAAACTTGCATAGGCCAAAGTTACAACTTGCATAAAACTACATATGTCATAGATCCAAATCTAAAGGTGTAAATTTGTTTAGATAATGGTCACAAACTTGCATAAATCATGTATGTCATAGATCTACACCTAAAGGTGTAAACTTGCATAGGCAATAACAACAAACTTGCATAACATGATTCAAATTCCAAACTCATATATTTACATAAACTTGCATATGTGATTTATGCAACATAACAATGGTGTAAACTTACATCTAAACATGTAAACTAGCATGTAGAATTTATCATAGAACTCACACATGTCATAGCCTAACTTTAGATCAAATTTTCACATAAACTAGATGTCATGGAACATGTAAGGTTACATATAATTATCCCCAACTTGCATATGATTCATGTCTTAATCAAAATCTAAACTTGCATACATACTTATGATTTATCATATGAATCAACATAACCAAACTAGCATATGAAAAACATGATGATTTGATTATACATAAGCCAATCATAGAATTACAACATAGATGATCACAACTTTACAACATAGATGATAGCATCATAGAATTTACAACATAAATGATAACATCACAATTTTACAACATAAATGATAACATGCGGTCAATAATTCACATCATATCAAAATAATCCACATCATAACTTAATCCAATTAAATTGCTAATTATTTTATTAAAGAAATCGAACTCACAACTCAAAGAAGATCTTGAGTTTTGAATTCTGAGTTCTGAAGTTGTATTAGCTTTCCTTTGAAGAAGATTCGTTGTTAGAGTTGAAAAGAATTGAATTTGATTTGCTTTCTTCCTCTCTAATTGGTGGCAGCTATTCTGAGTTGCTAGGTGACGGCATGGAGGCCATGAATCTAATTTTATTTTGATTTTAGGGTTTGAGTCTATAGGTGTTTTTATAGAGTTTAGGATTAGTTTAAGCCGTCCGATCAACCCAGAATTAATCCCAGCCAATCAGAGCAGATCATAAACCTTAATGAGTCAGCACACATTCATTAACAGGTCATCAATCAAATCTGCCCGGGGGGAGGGGGGAGGGGGGCAGGTCGACCTGGTCAGGGTAGGTCGACCCTATGGTCGACCTAGCTCTGGCGGGAATTTTCCCGCCTAGCCTGTTTGACTCTGAAATTTTGAATTTTAAAATCTATTTTGAATTTTTTGAAACTTCTGATGCTATAACTTCTTCATATGAAGTCGAATTCACGCAAACTCGGACTCTATCTCAACCAGAATTCCGAGACGAACACAATGGCACAACCCATTTCCCTTAATTCTCACATCTGATATTAGTTATTCTTTAATTTGTGAACTTTAGTGTTAAGTGAAATACAGGGTGTTATATTCTCCCCTCCTTAAAGGATTTCGCCCCCGAAATCTCCAAGTTAAGGAGAATGCATATCCTAACATCCAAACAACCATCTACTCAACCATCAAACACATGCATCCATTGTCCTTATAAAATTCCTAATGCTATATGAACATATGCAAGAAGTGTGTGTATATGTTCTCTATCAAATGCAAAATCAGGCGGTCTACTGATTCAGTTGACCTCCTTAATGCAAACCATGATAGTGCCATGCGTCCATTATGTATGCGAAAGAATCCTGTTGATACATATTATTTCTACATGTGTGCAAAACCATTCACCAAAATGCAACATCCATATGATAACACAATCATTATACACCCATTAACTTAAATATGCACACACATTTTTATGCAATATGCAATATGAAGTGACTGAGCCGATCTAGTGCCTAAAGTGTGTGTATATGCATCCATGAGCAGCCATTAGCAACCACTTGCATCCACATGCATCCATCATACATAACATGTCTCAAACACATGTTTCAACCATAGGATTACCCTATATAAAGGTCAAATATACTAGTGAGAGGACATACTAAAGATAAGATAAGTACAAGCTAAGCGATAAAGGAGAAATTAAAAGACATACCCTCGAAAAGGAAAGGGTACAATGAACGCATCTTCTCTTCCGTCTCCCAAGTAGCGTTGCTCTCGTCATCTCCCCATTGCACTTTGACTAGTCTGACCTCTCAATTTCTCAACTTCTTAATCTCCGACTCAAGAATGCACGTAGGAGCTCGTCGAATCATCGCATCACGCTCGATCTCCACCTCTCTAAGCAAGCTCGGCTCTACCACTTCCACGGTCTCATGCAAGCACTTTCTCAAATGTGATACATGGAATACATCGTGTACACCACTAAGTCTCTCGGGAAACTCCACTCTATACGCCATCTATCCAATCTTCTCCTTTATAGGAAACGACCCCACGAACCTTGGTGCTAACTTCCCAACGGACCCAAAGCGAACCGCATTCCGTAATGGAGACACCTTGACAAAGACCATGTCCCCAATATCAAACTCAAGATCTGTCCTCCTCTTGTTCGCATAAGATTTCTTCCTATCTTGCGCCATCTTCATCCTCCTTCGAATCAAATCGATCTTTTCCGAAGTCTCTCTAATCATATCAGGCCCAAGCAAGACCTTATCTGTAGATTCCCACCAACATGTAGGCGAACGACACGGCCGTCCATAAAGAGCCTCGAAAGGTGCCATGCCAATGCTAGACTGAAAGCAATTACTATATGAGAACTCTACCAACGGAAGATGTTCCTCCTATGTACCTCCAAAGTCTAAGACACACAACCTCAATAAGTCCTCTAGAATACGATTCACCCTCTCGGTCTGGCCATCCGTCTGAGGATGATATGCGGTGCTCAAACATAACTGAGTCCCTACCGCCTTTTGCAAGCTCTTCCAAAACTTGCTAGTGAAGATAGGATCTGTAACAACCCACACCTCCATTCACGCAAGATATTGTCCCCAACTTAGTCACCATATAGGTGTGGGTTTTGTTCCTCAAAAGGCCTCGGCATTAGTAAAAGATGGGCTCTACTATATAAGTACCCACTTCATACAGGCTTCCACGATGTGGGACTTAACGGTGTTACAGGATCGCGGTCGCTCACCATGCTAGAAGGAACACCGTGCAAACGAACTATCTCTCGAATGTATACGGAGGCTAACCATGGAGCAGTCCTCTTACTCTTCACGGGAATGAAATGGGCGCTCTTACTAAGTCTGTCTACCACGACCCAAATCCCTGTATTACCCTTTCTCGGTCTCGGTAACCCATCAACAAAGTCCATCGAGACACTTTCCCACTTCCATTGTGGGACCTCCAATGGGTGAAGCAATCCGTCGGGCTTCTTTTGCTCTGCTTTTACTTGTTGGCACACCAAGCATTTAGCGACAAACTCAGCCACATCCCTCTTCGTGCCTGCCCAAAAGTAAACTCGTCTCATGTCCACGTACATCTTATCCCCGTTGGGATGGATGGTCATCTTCGAACAATGTGCATCATCAAGAATGGTCTTCCTCAAATTCTCGTCCCGTGGTATACAAAGTCTACCGTCCCTACGTAACCAACCCTTATCGTCTAGGGTATACCTACTGAGATGGCTCGATGATTCCCCCCCTTTTGAGCTTCTCTACTAACTCAACCAACTGTGGGTCATCTTGCTGTGCCTCACCAATTCATCCCAAAAGCACAAGTTTGGCCTCTAAGGATGCTAGCAAACTGGGTACAAAGTCAACGGAAGGTCTAAAGTCAAACATAGAGATGAACTCTAAGCTTTGCCGCTCAACAAACAACGGACTCAAGGATAACCTTTTCCTACTTAAGGCGTCTGCCACCACGTTACCCTTTCCAGGGGTATATGCTATCTCGAAATAGTAGGACGCTAAGAATTCCATCCACCTTCGCAGCCTTAAGTTCAAGTCCTTCTGAGAGAACAAGTATTTTAGCGATTTGTGATCAGTGAACAATTCAAATTTCTCGCCAAGAAGATAATGGCGCCAAGACTTAAGCGCGAAAACAATAGCGGCCAACTCTAGGTCATGCGTAGGGTAATTTCACTCATGCACTCTCAACTGCCTTCCACCATAGGCTATTACCCTTCCCTCTTGCATTAAGACTGCGCCTAGTCCTGTCCCACAAGCATTGGTATAAACAGTAAATGGCTTACTCCCATCTGGCAACACTAAAACTGGGGTTGTGGTCAAAGATCTCTTTAAATGTTGGAACACATCATCAGTATCTACGTCCCACGTGAAAACTAGGTTCTTCTTCGTCAAGCGTGTCAATGGGGCTGATATCTTTGCAAAGTCTTTGATAAACTTCCTATAGTAGCCAGCCAACCCTAAGAAACTCCTTACCTCAGTAGCATTTTTAGGGACCTTCCAATCTTGGATGGCCACTACCTTCGCAGGATCCACAGCTATCCGTTCTTTTCAAACCATGTGCCCTAAGAATCGCACTTCCTTCCTTCAAAAGTGACATTTAGAAAATTTAGCTTTAAGGCTATGCGCTCGAAGGGTCTCCAACACTTTCCTAAGATGTAGGGCATGCTCTTCCTCGCTTTTAGAAAAGATCAAGATGTCGTCCACAAAGACTACCACAAATTTATTAAGGTACTCCCTAAACACCCTACTCATAAAGTCAACAAAGTATGCGGGGGCGTTTGTCAAACCGAAGGGAATCACAAGCCACTCAAAGAAACCGTCTTGAGTCCTAAAGGCAGTCTTGTCTATGCTATCCTCAACCACTCTCAACTGATGGAAACCCGTGGCTAAGTCCAACTGCGAAAACACTGAGGCGCCAACTAACTGATCGAAGAGATCGTCAATCCTCTGCAGTGGGTGCCTATTCTTCTTAGTGAGTTTATTAAGTTCTCTATAGTCCACAAAAAGTCTAAGGGACCCATCTGCCTTCGTGGTTAATACTACTGGAGCACCCCACTCCGATATACTACGTCTGATGAACCCCTTCTCAAGCAACTCCTTCACTTACTTACTGAGTTCTCTTCTCTCTCTTGGAGCCATGTGGCGCACTGGCAATGCAACTGGCTTTGCATTATCTACTAGATATATTCGAAAGTCTATCTCATGTTTTGGGGGTAAAACCCTCACCTCATCGAAGACATCAACGTATTCACGGACTATACGAATAGAATGTAAATCATCATCGGATGCGTCAAGGGATTCTAGGTAGCTAAGCATTACTGGACCTCTAGGGTCACAAGAAATATCAAGGGTCTTTCCACCATGAGTCAACAATCTAACTACCCTTCTTTCACAATCTAGGATGGCCCCGTATCTAGTTAGCCAATCCATACCTAGAATCAAGCCGTAGCCCATGAAACCAAGAACAAAGGCGTTGCATTCAAACTCAACACCCAAGATAAACACTCTCAAATCCCGACAAATCATAGAAAGATGAGCCGAACCACCAATAGGATTTGAGACTAATAAGGGATCTATAACTAGACTAGTATCTAGGCGCAGTGTTTCAATTAATGATGTAGAGATAAATGAATGTGATGCGCCAGAATCGAATAAAGTACGGACTGGATGATCAAACAGAAAAACTAAACTTTCAATGGAAATTGCTCTACCTCGTTCTTGCAACGGTGGGACCACGAGAGCCTGAACTTGTCCCCTTGCCTGCCCTGGTTCCATGAGAGCCTGCACCTGTCCTCCCGAGGTAGACCCTGCCCTCTAACCTTTCTTTGGGCAATCCTTAATTAGATGTCCCGCTTCGCCACAGTGGAAACAGCCAGTCTTCTTTTTCTTCCTACAATCTTTGCTTAGATGGCCTAGTGTCTCACAGTTAAAGCATCTCTTCTTTACCTTACCATTGTTGCCATTCCCACCTTTCTTGTTCTGTTGTTGCTGTTGTGGCTTCTTTTGATCCCTTTTCTTCTCGGGTGCCTTATTAGCATTGGCGCCCTTCTCCTCTTCATGCATAAGCGTCATGTCAACTAGTATCTCAAAAGTAGCCCCCATGGGGATGTGGGTCAAAGCTAACCCATGAAGCGGTTCATTCAAACCCTTAGCAACTCTCAGGGCCTTCTTTTCTGGAGTATTCACTAAGTCCAAGCTAAATCTCGCCAACTGATTGAATTTGCTGACGTATTCTTTCACCGATAGATTCTCCTGCTTCAATGCTAGAAACCTTTCTATGTAAAGATTCTCTTCAGCCCGTGAGAGAAACTTCGCCTCAAACCTCCGCCTAAAATCTGGCCATGTATAACCTGGATTCTCTCCGTTAGTGACCTCTCACCAAAACGAGGCCTCACCCTTCATTAGCCAAGCAGCTAACTGGACCTTTCTTCCATCTTCCACTTCAAAGATTCCAAACAATTCTTCCACCTCCTTTAGTCAATTACGAGCTTCAACAAATGTCTTCGTCCCGTAAAAAGGTTTTCCACCCATTGCTCGAAAGTCCTTACATATCTTAGCAAAAGTATCGACACGAGGAGGAGGAGGGGGAGGAGCATTTACTGGATCTGCGGTGGCGGCCCTAGTCTCCAAATACCTCCTAAACCATCCTGGTATTGGTATCCCCTCGGGTATCTCAGGAATTCCAGACATGTTGAAACGAAAAAGGAAAGATTCAATACAAAAGAACCGAAGGAAAGATATATGGCTCTTGGGGTTATGCTTTCTAAAATAAGCTTTTCTCTTGAAAATACTTTCCTTAAAACGTACTTTTGAAGGTACTTCTTTATAAAAGTTGTTTTTCAAAAACACTTTTCAAAATTCATATCTGTTTTGGTAACCTTCAGCTCTGATACCACGTGTAACACCCCACGTCCAATAATGTCACTCACAAAGGGAATGCATTAACTTTCATGGAGCATTTTAAGTGTGTATAGAACAGAAACTTAACAACAAGATAGATATAAACAGTACTAAAACTTTAAAACTTTATTTCATTGCAGCGGAAAATACATAAGTTTGATTACATCATCAAAACCAGAGTCAAAGTACATAATATCCATCTTGACTAAATCAAAGTACATGAATTGAAAGACATAACCCCAGTACAAAATAGCCATAAATAAGAGAGGATGAACTTTACTTCAGTGATCCAAGCAACTTCTAAAAGCAAGAGATACAGCTGTCCAAAATCAAGCTCCACTGGTGCTAGTTCCAACCTGACCACCTAGGGGGGAGGGAGGAAGAAAAGAGGAGGAAACAAAGGGGGTCAGACATAAAGTCTGGCGAGTGCGATAACTTTAACAATATAATTACCGAAATAACTAGGCTAAGGCATAAGTTGGAAAATAAGGAAATGACTGTGAACAATTGAGTATGGCAGAGTAAACAAGGAAATAAGGTTGAACTAAGATAACGTTACAATGCACCTAGAACACTATAAGATAATTACTATACTGCACCACCACTACTATACTGCACCACCACTAGTTACCCTAAGGTTGATCCCGCTTACAGAACTTAATAATGATAATGGTAGTTTCGTACACCCCTGGTTGCCTTCATAGGTGCCGCCTGCCCCTATCTCCACTAGGTGTACCCACTACCCCCATGCGATCGGCCCACTAACTCGTAGATACCCGTGCTGGCCCCACAGTGGCGTGTATCACTCGCCAAAGTGGCAACCGGATACCACCAATGATGCACGACTTATACCTACACGATGCAACAACGTCTTACCTACCAGCCCGGGTCCACACACGCATATGAACCCGTTGGACTTGCATTGCCACTGCTAACCCGGTTTGGCCACTTACAGTCAAGCCCAGTATGCGTGTCCCGTCCTCGACTTGGGTCGAGCCCACAAAGATATGTATGGGTTACTGGTTGAAACGGGCCCCCATTACTTGACACAAGCTATCCACCTAAGCTTGGTCCCCTCTAGTACATCCCACTTAACCCTCTTCTTAGTCATGTTCACTTACATGTTTCAATTTTGGTTAAGTATTTCTAATCGTATTTCAAATGCCACCAAAGGCACGCACTACATTCCACATGCCACCCAAGGCACCCACTTACCCCCTCATGTCCCACTACATGTTTATCTGGTTAAGTGTTTCTTAATTCATTAAGATCGTAACCTTATAAAGACCTCTCACATTAGACTGACATTTGTGGTAGCTGAATTTGCCGGGCGGGTCCGGGCAGTCTTACACCACAAACAAGCCTAACCTCGTGTCTTTACAATTGTTACGTGTTTAATTTATGCCTAAGACCTCCCACATTAGGCTGGCATTTGTGGCAGCTTGATTTGCCGGGCGGGTCCGTGTAGTCCTACACCACAAAAGAGCCTAACCTCGTGTCTTAGACGATTAATAACTCCTAATTAATCATTCCCCAATTTGAATTACTTTCCCTATTCAAATTATCAATCAATTCCAAATTTAACTACGGCCATAATTGACTCAATTATGTCCATCCATTTATGGTATTTAAAATCATACCAATTTTCATCACAAATTTATTTTATGCCATTTAAGGCATTTATGCCAATTCTTAATACTAAATCTTTTAATATTATCCCATTACCCCACGTTGTACGTTCGTTCATTTAGCGTAAAATATACGTTAGACTCGAATAGCCTAACTCATGGAATAAAGAGAAAACATCACAACATACATATAATTAAAGATAGATCTAAACATAAGGGGTGAACTTGCATGTGTGAATGATGTTCTACATCTAAAACTTGCATAGGCCAAAGTTACAACTTGCATAAAACTACATATGTCATAGATCCAAATCTAAAGGTGTAAGCTTGTTTAGATAATGGTCACAAACTTGCATAAATCATGTATGTCATAGATCTACATCTAAAGGTGTAAACTTGCATAGGCAATAACCATAAACTTGCATAACATGATTCATATTCCAAACTCATATATTTATATAAACTTGCATACGTGATTTATGCAACATAAAAATGGTGTAAACTTACATCTAAACATGTAAACTAGCATGTAGAATTTATCATAGAACTCACACATGTCATAGCCTAACTTTAGATCAAATTTTCATATAAACTAGATGTCATGGAACATGTAAGGTTACATATAATTTTCCCCAACTTGCATATGATTCATGTCTTAATCAAAATCTAAACTTGCATACATACTTATGATTTATCATATGAATCAACATAACCAAACTAGCATATGAACAACATGATGATTTGATTATACATAAGCCAATCATAGAATTACAACATAGATGATCACAACTTTACAACATAGATGATAGCATCATAGAATTTACAACATAAATGATAACATCACACTTTTACGACATAAATGATAACATGCGGTCAATAATTCACATCATATCCAAATAATCCACATCATAACTTAATCCAATTAAATTGCAAATTATTTTATTAAAGAAATCAAACTCACAATTCAAAGAAGGTCTTGAGTTTTGAATTCTGAGTTCTGAAGTTGTATTAGCTTTCCTTTGAAGAAGATTCGTTGTTAGAGTTGAAAAGAATTGAATTTGATTTGCTTTCTTCCTCTCTAATTGGTGGCGGCTATTCTGAGTTGCTAGGTGATGGCATGGAGGCCATGAATCTAATTTTATTTTGATTTTAGGGTTTGAGTCTATAGGTGTTTTTATAGAGTTTAGGATTAGTTTAAGCCGTCCGATCAACCCAGAATTAATCCCAGCCAATCAGAGGAGATCAGAAACCCTAATGAGTCAGCACACAGTCATTAACAGGTCATCAATCAAATCTGCCCGGGGGGGGGGGGCAGGTTGACCCTATGGTCGACCTGGTCAGGGTAGGTCGACCCTATGGTCGACCTGGCCCTAGGGGGAGTTTTCCCGCCTAGCATGTTTGACTCTGAAATTTTGGATTTTGAAATCTGTTTTGAATTTTCTGAAACTTCCGATCACCATAACTTCTTCATACGAAGTCCAATTCACGCAAACTCGGACTCTATCTCAGCCAGAATTCCGAGACGAACACAATGGCATAACCCGTTTCCCTTAGTTCTCACATATGAAATTAGTTATTCTTTAATTTGTGAACTTTAGTGTTAACAGAAATACGGGGTGTTACAGATAGTGCGTCTACTCGTCTTTATTTTGATAGTTCCGTTGATATTGTGAGTGATGCATTTGTTCATCAAAAGACGTCTAACTGCAATTTGTTTTAGCATTTTATTGTTTATTTTATGATACTTGGTTATAGTGTTTACAGTTAGTAAGCTTTATGAACATTTTTGTGATGTTTTCAATTTAGTTTTGTATTTTAATGTTAATTTCTGTGATGTTAACAGTTATTATTTTCAGCTTATATGTTTACAGTTTTTTTTGTAATGTGGTGGTTTCTGCAATTTTTTAATTTCTGTGATGTTTACAACTCTATGTTTACAGTAATTTCTGTGATTTTTACATTTACTAGCTTATATGTTCACAGTTATGTGTTTGCAGTTTTTTTGGTTACATATTCTATAATGCTTTTGAAGTTCTGTTCATACATCAAGTATTCTAAACATCAAAGAAAGCAACAGCTAGTTGATTAATACCGCAAATATTTGTTGTTATGTAAGCAATAATTTGAAAAAAATGTAGAAGCATACGCAAGTTTTCAAAAAATTTCAAACATTAAACATTTAGAGCATTTGCATATATGTATGCAACTAATAATAAAACTTTCATATAGGTATGTTGAAAAAAAACAACGTCATCTGTTGGAGTAATTCTGCAAATATTTGCATATATGTAAGCAATTATATTGAAAAAATGCATATAAGTATGCAAAATATTATGAATAACTGTACACAAGAACACAACATTTCATAATGTCATGAGAAATTAGAACAACTTAATTTAATACATAAAATACCAAATTAATTCAATTTAGACACTACATAATCATGTCCATCAGTTTGAAAACAAAATATCTGTCAACATTTTTATAAAATATATAAACATCAGTTTTTCCCCTTTTAATCACTGTGTTTGTTTTCGTAATTACAGCTGCTTCGTAATTACTAATGCTCCCTCTTTTTCAACACCTACCCCAGGATCATCTTCCAGCATAGGTCTCTGTAATAAGAGGTAAGAAGTTATTAAATGTACAAAAGTTATAAATATGTGCGCACTAGTGTGCAAGCATTCTGACTATATGCACAAAAGTGTGCAAGCATTCTGGATAAATGTACGGAAGTTTGCAACTAATGTTGACACATGCACGAACGTGTGCAAATATTCTGAACATATGCACAAAAGTGTAAAATTATTGTTGATAATAGCACAAAATTATGCAATTATTGTTAATAATAGCAATAACAGCTGTAGAATTGTGTGCAAAAATTTACAGCTGTTGCATATACTTTTATTCAGAATAAATTCAACTTTTTAAGAATATACTTACAAAATATGCATATTTTTATGCAACCTTTTTGTCAGACACACATACAAACAAAGATTCGAAAGATTTGCATATATGAATGCGTATATACAAAATATATGCACAGTCACACACAAGTTTCCAGAATAAATGCAAAACACCAGTAAGCATGTATTGTACCAAATAGTTGCATAATTGTATGCTAAAATTCAAAATGTTTTCATACTTTTATACACGAATTCGAAATATAAGAACAAATAACATTCCCAAACTTCAACTGCACCAATGCACAAATATCAGCATGAACATTGTTATACGAAGAAGAGAATAAACATTAATAAGCCTAATATGCAATAATCAAATAAAATTACACAAAAATTATCAAGTAATTATATATATTAATAATATATGCATATATTAAACACATTAATATGCATATATTAAGAATATATGCATATTTGTATGCAACTAATAACCAGACGCACACAAACAGATATTCGAAATAGCTGTATAGTCCAATGCTTTTATACATAATATATGCATACTTATACGCAAAATTCCAGAATATATGCAAAGCCTTATACACGTGTTTTAACAATATTTGCATATTTGTATGCTCATATTCACAACTTATGCATATTTTTACACACATATTCCAAATATAGAACAAATATACTGAAAATTTAATAAATGAAACTGTATGATCTATAATAACATTAAAACTTTATATAATAATTAGTAAACAGTCCATTGACAAACTATACTGTAACACCCCACCTCTGCTAGGGTCACTCACAAAGAGAATGCACTAGCTTTGGTGGAGCATTATCTAGGTAAACATACACAAAAATATTACAAGACAGAACATATAAAACAGCAGAAGAAGAACCAAATTTCATTACTTTAAAATCTAGAAAGGTCTAAGGCCTTTTACATTAAAATGCTATTAAAAATCCATTACATCGAAATCTGTCTTGCAATCGTAAAGAAGCATAAAACCATAGTTATAAATCATTCCCCAATAAAGCAGCAAAGCAAGCCATAGCCAAGAGCAATCCAAGCCTTCATGAAATAGCCTTGGAGCTTGGTAAGATCTGAACTAAGCTGTGTTCCCACCCTGTGAACCTTGGGGGGGGGGGACGGAAGAAAAAGAGGCGAAACAAACTAGGTCAGTCATAAAGACTAAGTAAGTCCTAGTGACTTTCAGCATAAAAACAGGTAAAGATAACATGGCATGAGTAAACTGAAAGTAAACATAAGCATGGTGACAAGATAAGCTACAGGCATGATAACTAAGAATAACATCATAGAATTTCTATCATGTATAACATTGCAAGGTTCCTGTTCAGGATAAACTAAGTATAGTTTCGCACGATTTCTATCAAGCATCGCAAGATTTCTCTGCTTCACCATTAAAACAATATCTATTTTCTCTGATTTCCTAAATTCTCTGCACCAACTGTACTAGTATCCCAACCCGTATCATCCTTTCCATGTATATGTACAGTCCCTTGCAGTATATCGTACGGGTTTCATCACGTATTTCTATACTACTTCAACGTAGTGCCACCATTCTTGAAATCGTTTGGACCGCCACCCTTGTTCCGGCTAGGTTTCCTTATCATGGGCTATCGCGTGTTCAACTAGGATTTATGCCTCCTAGGACCACTAGGGATTATGCTACCTATTGAACGTTTTCTAGATTCGATTAGGGTTTATGCCATCTAGGACCACTAGGGATTACGCTACCTAACGAATTCCACATAACGATCTATTAATTAATCGGCTCCCTACAAGTCCTAGCTCGTTCATGTGTCTGTACGGCCAATCACAAAGTGTAGTCACCTGTGCTAGGTCCACCATAGGGTGTATCAAGCCCTATGGTGCCAACCATCGACACGAATCAAGCACGCACAGATAAACCTACTGATGCCCAATGCCTGCTTTTTCTGCTCCGGAGTGTGTGCATGCCCGCATTCCGTTAGAACCTACACTGGCGCACCCACACAGCCGTCGTTCTGGTCGCTTACAATCAGCCCAGTAATCATGCCCCACCCTGCCTAGTTCCACGGTACCATGATACATCTAGTGGGTTACTGCTGAAACGGACCGCGTAACTAGGGTTTCCGTCTAGTAGGTTAAGTGTTGTCATTTAAATTCGAGACTTAACCCCATCGGTCTAGCATGTCAAGTTGGTTAAGTGTTGTCATTCAAGTTCGTGACTTAACCCGTCTATGTGTCATGTCAAATTGGCTAAGTGTTGTCGTTTAAGTTCATGACTTAGCCCTACGAATCATGTGTCAAGTTGGTTAAGTATATTCAAGCGGTTCATGACTTAACCCTATCAAGCCATCGTGTCAAATTGGTTAAGTATATTCAAGCGGTTCATGACTTAACCCTATCAAGTCATCGTGTCAAATTGGTTAAGTATATTCAAGCGGTTCATGACTTAACCCTATCAAGTCATCGTGTCAAATTGGTTAAGTATATTCAAGCGGTTCATGACTTAACCCTATCAAGTCATCGTGTCAAATTGGTTAAGTATATTCAAGCGGTTCATGACTTAACCCTATCAAGTCATCGTGTCAAATTGGTTAAGTATATTCAAGCGGTTCATGACTTAACCCTATCAAGTCATCGTGTCAAATTGGTTAAGTATATTCAAGCGGTTCATGACTTAACCCTATCAAGTCATCGTGTCAAATTGGTTAAGTATATTCAAGCGGTTCATGACTTAACCCTATCATGTGGCATTAATTCATTAATGCACTTCAACCTCTCACATTAGACTAACTGTTGTGGTTACTGGATTTGCCGGGCGGTTCCGTACAGATTTACACCACAACATAGTCTAACCTCGGGTTTTACGTGCGATATGACCAACTACCCACATTGGATCCTATTGTTTGCAGCCACTGGATTTGCCGGGTGGTTCCGGGCAGATTTACACTGCAAACTCAACCCAACCTCGAGTTGGCCATTTTTCAAGTTTATCTAATTGTCATGCCCACATTCAAGTTTTCATGTCAAAATTCATGTCGAATTTTCATGTCATGTTTCATGTCAAATCGTGTCAAGTCTTCAAGGCAAGTTTCATATCAAGTCGATGTCAGGTTCGTGTCCATATCCAGGTTCAAGTTATAACAGCGTTCATGTTTCAAGTTTTTCCTATTATCGAGTTCATAATTCATGTTCATAACCAATTCATGTTTTGCCTAATCTACCGAAATCGTATTCCCTTCGCACGTGAACGTGAATCGATCTCTACTACAAATAAATCCAAATCTCGAAATAGAGGGAATAGCATCAAAACTATGATAGGAAAAAGGGACTATCATAAAGCAATAAAAGGGGTTACAAGACTAGCATGACATAACTTGAGATAGTTGGTTACAACATCACTGGCATATAGGATTTCAAATCTAGCAAGATAAGGTGATAGTCATGGTAAATGCTGACATAAAAGAATAGGCATGCAAAGGCAAACCAAATACAAGAAAAATGGATCCAATGGTTTTGGTGTACATAATAGTGAATAAACTAAGCAAGTCGCACCCTTGGTATGAGATCCAACAAATTGCGAATTTGGTATATAACATGGGATTCAATCAACTATAATAGTCCCAGGTAATTAACCCCGATAGTCATAGTCATGGTCATAGGTAGAAATCTCATAATTAAGAATCCTAAGCGATTAATCACAATAGTCATGGTTAATTATCCAAAATAGTTCTAGGCAATAGTCATAGGCAATTAACAGTAATAGTTTCAAGGTCATGGTCATAGATAATGGCCTTATGTTCATAATCATAGATAATAATTCTCATAGTCAAGAGTCATAGTTGGTTAGCCACAATTGTCCTTGTCATAGTCATAGACAACAGTCTTTCTTTCACCGTCATAGGCATAGGCTTAGTCTTATTAGTCATAGGCAGTCTTATGTTCACCGTCATAATCATTGGCATAGTCATATTAGTCATAGGCAGTCTTATGTTCTCAGTCATAGCCCTTGTCCATTAACAATAGATTCAACGTCATAGGCATGTTAAGGTTATAGACACGAGAGAGTTTGATTTACATCATGAATAGGTCCAAAACAATATTCACGAAAGTCAAGATCCAAGACGAACAAGAACATATACGAATCAATTACCATACATAGATCCAATTCCAATTTACAACATGGATATTAAGTTTACAGCTTTTATCTTAAAGTAACTTGAACTTACAGTGCGTGGATCGAGAATTAGAAAGCAGAATTTGACTGCTGAATCTCTGTTTGATCGATCGTGTTCTAATTGAAATCCCCCCAATTTGCAAATCCCTAAGCGTAGTCTTGATGGAGAAGGAGCAGTCCTTTTTCTTCCTTTTTATCTTATTATTTTGATTATATTAGAAGCATCATAAGGACAGAAAGAAATGGTGTGGAGAAAATGAGGCTAGGGGGCTGTTTATATAGGGTTAGGCAGACGAATCTGGTCAGAAAACAAGCCTAAATACATCAGAATGCATCTGGTTCAGAAAAGTGGTTCGGGAGGCAGGTCGACCCCCAGGTCGTCACTGTGGTCGACCTGGTCCCTGGGAGGTCGACACTATGGTCGACCCCCAAGTCGACCTGTTCCTTGGGCGGGAATTTTCCCGCCCAGCCTTTTCTGGGGTTTGAATTTGAATTTCTAATTCGAAATTCGAGCTGTCTTTGATTCTGAAAATTCTTGAAACTTCTAGAGGTCATAACTTGGTCATACGAACTCCGATTTTCGAAAACTCGGACTCTATTTCGTGTAGAATTTCGAGACGAATGCAATGGCGTAACCCTTTTCCCTTGATTCTTGGTTTAAAAATTAATTCTGCCTTGATTTATGACTTTAACATGTTATAGAAATACGGGTTGTTACATTCTCCCCTCCTTAAAGGATTTCGTCCCCAAAATCTTCAAGTTAAGAAGAATGTGTCCTACCATCCAATCATCCATCTACTCAATCATCAATCACAGGCATCCATTGTCGTTAAGAGATTTCTAATGTTGTATGAACATATGCAGAAAGCGTGTGTATATGTTCCTTATCTAATGCAAATGATCAGGCCTGATTGATCTTCTTAATGCAAAATATGTTTAGTGCAATGAGTCCAACATGTATGCAAATAGTTCTAGTCACATAATCACTATATGTGTGCACAAACATCCATCCATATGCATCATCTATATGATAACACATCCAATTTCATCCATAAACAAGTATAAACACTCATGCATATGCAATATGAAAATGTGTTTGAGCCGATCTAGTGCCTAATGTGTGTTATGCAACCACGAGCAACCACTTGCGACCACTTGAAACCACTTACAACCATCAATCATAACATGTCTCAAACACATGTTTCACCCAATTGTTCCTACCTAAAGATATAGCCGAATGATAGAAGCAAGTAAAAACTTTGTGCCCATTAGGCAATGTCAAAGCTGGAAATCTATGTCACATATATAATGAATAGGAGAAGAACTCCCTAAGCACCAGCCCATATCCTATAAAACCCAAAAAGTTTAGTCAACCCAACGGACACCCTCAAGCCCCAACATGTATTACTAACAGATAAGTCATACTCCTTATGGGGTTTGCAACATAAACAGGATAGAGAATAGGACCGAGAGGTTATACTTAAAAGATAGCATACAAGTAAGCTCTACAGGAAAAGAGGGATCAAGGATATACTCTTAAAAAGAGATATGATGTCCGTATCTAGTCTTCAATCTTCCAAGCCACATTCCCTTGAGCTTAACTCCATTGTGCTTTGTCCGTCTTTAACTTCACAATTTCGTAGTTCCTTAATTCTTGTTCCCAAAATATGAGTTGGAACTTATTCCACTGTCGCCTCTCGTTCCACTTTCTCTTTTTCTCTTTCTAGTATACCCGATTCAAACATAACTGCGTACTCATGGTTTCATGCAAGCTCTCCAAAATTCACTAGTGAATCTCGGATCTCGTTCACTTACTAGAAGGTATTCCACACAGAAGGATTATCTCTTGCAAATAAACAGATGTCAACCATGTTGCCAATTGTACTTACTAAGGTGATTTTCTATAACTCATGCATAAGCGAAATGAACCATCCGCCTTAGTGGTGAACACTACTCAAGCGGATCGATAAATGTATCAAGAGATTCTAGGTAACTAAACATGGCAGAACCCTAAGGGTTACACTAGACTGCGAGGGCATTACCAAGGCAAGTCAAGCGTCTAACTACCCTCTTTTCATACTTGAGAATGGCACCATTACTGGACAATCACTCCATTCCTAGAATCAACCCATAGCCCAAAAACATAAGCTTTACTTCTAAATTCAACACTTAGCATAGACATTCTCAAATCCAAACAAGTCATGAATAAATGAGCCGATTCCCCAATAGGATTTGAGACAAAAATAGGATCCTCTACTACGCTAGTACTAAGGTGTAGAGACTCAACTATCGAGGTAGAAAAGGATGCGATGTATAAAAACAAAGTTCTAACGGGATGATAGAAAATAAAAGCTAAGCCTTTAACAGAAACACTACCACCTCTCTTAGGTACGCTAGTAGTGAGAGCATACAATTTGCCCTCTCGACGATCTTGTTCTTTGCCCTTGTCCTTGTCCTACGATACTTAACTACATGTCCCTTTTTACCATACCAACGATGTTCTTTCTTATTATTCTTTTACTTTGACCTCTTCCCTTTCACCTTTTCCTCCTTCGTGGATTATGCCTTATCAACAAGTTTCTCATCCTTAGGCTTGTGTTCTTTATCCTTGTTCTTACTATCCTTGCATAGCTTGTTGACAAGTTTCTCGAAAGCTACTTCCATCGCACAGAAACCCTACAAATCTTGAAATAAGATTAGTCGCAAGTAAAACTACTGTGGCTACAGATGGAAGTTGGACACTACTTTGCCCTCCGACATGTGTTGCATGCCTACAAACTATGGTGAAAAAGAAAGAGAGAAGAGACTCAAGGAGAGAATCAAAACATAGTGCATATGGCTTTGGGGAATGTGCCTTTCATAAAACAAAACTTTTCTTGAAAAATGCTTCTTTGTAAATGGTTTTGAAAATAATTTCAAATTTTTTTAAAAACTTTTGCCCAGTCTGGTAACCTTCTGCTCTAATACCAAATGTAACACCCCACCTCTGCTAGGGTCACTCACAAATGGAATGCACTAGCATTGGTGGAGCATTATCTAGGTAAACATACACAGAAATATTACAAGATAGAACATATAAAACAGCGGAAGAAAAACCAAATTTCATTGCATTAAAATCTAGATTGGTCTAAGGCCTTTTACATCAAAATGCTATTAAAAATCCATTACATCGAAATCTGTCTGGCAATTGTAAAGAAGCATAAAACCATAGTTATAAATCATTCCCCAATAAAGCAGCAAAGCAAGCCATAGCCAAGAGCAATCCAAGCCTTCATGAAATAGCCTTGGAGCTTGGTAAGATCCGAACTAAGCTGTGTTCCCACCCTGTGAACCTTGGGGGGGGGGGGGGAACGAAAGAAAACGAGGCGAAACAAACTGGGTCAGTCATAAAGACTGAGTAAGTCCTAGTGACTTTCAGCATAAAAATAGGTAAACAAAACATGGCATGAATAAACTGAAAGTAAACATAAGCATGGTGACAAGATAAGCTACAGGCATAATAACTAAGAATAACATCATAGAATTTCTGTCATGTATAACATTGCAAGGTTCCCGTTCAGGATGAACTAAGTATAGTTTCGCACGATTTCTATCAAGCATCGCTAGATTTCTCTGCTTCACCATTAAAATGATATCTATTTGCTCTGATTTCCTAAATTCTCTGCACCAACTGTACTAGTATCCCAACCCGTATCATCCTTTCCATGTATATGTACAGTCCCTTGCCGTATATCGTACGGGTTTCATCACGTATTTCTATACTACTTCAACGTAGTGCCACCATTCTTGAAATCATGTGGACCGCCACCCTTGTTCCGGCTAGGTTTCGTTATCATGGGCTATCGCGTGTTCAACTAGGATTTATGCCTCCTAGGACCACTAGGGATTATGCTACCTATTGAACGTTTTCTAGATTCGATTAGGGTTTATGCCACCTAGGACCACTAGGGATTACGCTACCTAACGAATTCCATGTAACAATCTATTAATCGATCGGCTCCCTACAAGTCCTAGCTCGTTCACGTGTCTGTGTCAAACGGCCCAATCACGAAATGTAGTCACTTGTGCTAGGTCCACCATAGGGTGTATCAAGCCCTATGGTGCCAACCATCGACACAAATCAAGCACGCACAGATAAACCTACTGATGCCCAATGCCTGTTTTTTCTGCTTTGGAGTGTGTGCATGCTCGCACTCCGTTAGAACCTACACTTGCGCACCCACACAGCCGTCGTTCTGGTCGCTTAAATTAGCCTAGTAATCGTGCCCCACCCTGTCTAGTTCCAGGGTACCATGATACATCTAGTGGGTTACTGCTGAAACGGACCACGTAACTAGGGTGTCCGTCTAGTAGGTTAAGTGTTGTCATTTAAATTCGAGACTTAACCTCATCGCTTTAGCATGTCAAGTTGGTTAAGTGTTGTCATTCAAGTTCGTGACTTAACCAGTTTATGTGTCATGTCAAATTGGCTAAGTGTTGTCGTTTAAGTTCGTGACTTAGCCCTACGAATCATGTGTCAAGTTGGTTAAGTATATTCAACCAGTTCATGACTTAACCTTATCAAGTCATCGTGTCAAATTGGTTAAGTATATTCAAGCGGTTCATGACTTAACCCTATCAAGTCATCGTGTCAAATTGGTTAAGTATATTCAAGCGGTTCATGACTTAACCCTATCAAGTCATCATGTCAAATTGGTTAAGTATATTCAAGCGGTTCATGACTTAACCCTATCAAGTCATCGTGTCAAATTGGTTAAATATATTCAAGCGGTTCATGACTTAACCCTATCAAGCCATCGTGTCAAATTGGTTAAGTATATTCAAGCGGTTCATGACTTAACCCTATCAAGTCATCGTGTCAAATTGGTTAAGTATATTCAAGCGGTTCATGATTTAACCCTATCATGTGGCATTAATTCATTAATGCACTTCAACCTCTCACATTAGACTAACTGTTGTGGTTACTGGATTTGCCGGGCGGTTCTGGGAAGAAGTACACCACAACATAGTCTAACCTCGGGTTTTATGTGTGATATGACCAACTACCCACATTGGATCCTATTGTTTGCATCCACTGGATTTGCCAGGCGGTTCCGGGCAGATTTACACTGCAAACTCAACCCAACCTCGAGTTGGCCATTTTCAAGTTTATCTAATTGTCATGTCCACATTCAAGTTTTCATGTCAAAATTCATGTCGAGTTTTCATGTCACGTTTCATGTCAAATCGTGTCAAGTCTTCAAGGCAAGTTTCATATCAAGTCGATGTCAGGTTCGTGTCCACATCCAGGTTCAAGTTATAACAGCGTTCATGTTTCAAGTTTTTCCTATTATCGAGTTCATAATTCATGTTCGTAACCAATTCATGTTTTTCCTAATCTACCCAAATCTTATTCCCTTCGCACGTGAACGTGAATCGATCTCTTATACAAATAAATCCAAATCTCGAAATAGAGGGAATAGCATCAAAACTATGATAGGAAAAAGGGACTAGCATAAAGCAATAAAAGGGGTTACAAGACTAGCATGACATAACTTGAGATAATTGGTTACAACATCACTGGCATATAGGATTTCAAAACTAGCAAGATAAGATGATAGTAATGGTAAATGCTGACATAAAAGAATAGGCATGCAAAGGCAAGCCAAATACAAGAAAAATGGATCCAATGGTTTTGGTGTACATAATAGTGAATAAACTAAGCAAGTCGCACCCTTGGTATGGGATCCAACAAACTGCGAATTCGGTATACAACATGGGTTTCAATCAACTATAATAGTCCCAGGTAATTAACCTCGATAGTCATAGTCATGGTCATAGGTAGAAATCTCATAATTAAGAATCCTAAGCGATTAATCACAATAGTCATGGTTAATTATCCAAAATAGTTCTAGGCAACAGTCATAGGAAATTAACAGTAATAGTTTCAAGGTCATGGTCATAGATAATGGCCTTATGTTCATAATCATAGATAATAATTCTCATAGTCAAGAGTCATAGTTGGTTAGCCACAATTGTCCTTGTCATAGTCATAGACAAAAGTCTTTCTTTCACCGTCATAGGCATAGGCTTAGTCTTATTAGTCATAGGCAGTCTTATGTTCACCGTCATAATCATTGGCATAGTCATATTAGTCATAGGCAGTCTTATGTTCTCAGTCATAGCCCTTGTCCATTAACAATAGATTCAATGTCATAGGCATGTTAAGGTTATAGACACGAGAGAGTTTGATTTACAACATGAATAGGTCCAAAGCAATATTCACGAAAGTCAAGATCCAAGACGAACAAGAACAGATACGAATCAATTACCATACATAGATCCAATTCCAATTTACAACATGGATATTAAGTTTATAGCTTTTATCTAAAAGTAACTTGAACTTACAGTTCGTGGATCGAGAATTAGAAAGCAGAAATTGACTGTTGAATCTCTATTTGATCGATCGTGTTTTAATTGAAATCCCCCCAATTTGCAAATCCCTAAGCGTAGTCTTGATGGAGAAGGAGCAGTCCTTTTTCTTCCTTTTTATCTTATTATTTTGATTATCTTAGAAGCAGCATAAGGACAGAAAGAAATGGTGTGGAGAAAATGAGGCTAGGGGGCTGTTTATATAGGGTTAGGCAGACGAATCTGGTCAGAAAACGAGCCTAAATACATCAGAATGCATCTAGTTCAGAAAAGTGGTTCGGGAGGCAGGTCGACCCCCAGGTCAACACTGTGGTCGACCTGGTCCCTGGGAGGTCGACACTATAGTCGACCCCCAGGTCGACTTGGTCCCTGGGCGGGAATTTTCCTGCCCAGCCTGTTCTGGGGTTTGAATTTGAATTTCGAATTTGAAATTCGAGCTGTCTTTGATTCTGAAAATTCCTGAGACTTCTAGAGGTCATAACTTGGTCATACGAACTCCGATTTTTGAAAACACAGACTCTATTTCGTGTAAAATTTCGAGAAGAATGCAATGGTGTAACCCGTTTCCCTTGATTCTTGTTTTAAAAATAAATTCTACCTTTATTTATGACTTTAACATGTTATAAAAATACGGGTTGTTACATGTACAATTAAAGAAGATCAGATTAATCAATCAACAAAGATCGAGTAAATATTGATAACCGTAAAAAAAACTTATAAATTACCTTGAAGAAGAAAGATTCATCATATAAATAAAGGATGGATCTAATTAAGTCACTGAAAAAATTCCGAGAAGCGAAAACTTTAGATCGACGGAATCAGTAGTGGAAAAAATCAAAACGATGACGGCACCACCATGATTGATAAAAATATGTTTCTGGAAAAAATAAAACCCTAACACGTGTTTCCTATGACGTTTATTACATCGGTAATTAATGAAAAAGGGCAAACCTGAAAAAACCCGCTTTTCAAAATTAGGGATGAAATTTATAAGTTTTAAAACAGGAGGATGTGAGCCTAATTAACTTTGATTATAATATTCCAAGAAGTGAAATTTTCACTATATATGATATATATCATCAATTTTAATTCAAAACGTATATTATAAATCGTTTATAAATTCGTTTTAAAACAATTTCAACTTCGTTTTCAATTATAAATCAAAATTGAATATTATCATTATAATATTAAAATGATAGTATTTTCAAAACATCTGATTTTGAAATCCATTTCCCATTCGTATCCATTTATAAAATGAATAAAATTGATATAAAACACTGTTCGAGTTAAAATGGCGCAAATCCACTTAACTCGGCTTCACTCACTTTAATATTTTCGTGTCCATCCAAAATCGGACATCAAAACCATATTTTTGATTATTCAGTGAATATTATTTTAAAATTTTCATTATTTCTGAATCGGAATGCGACTCAATCAATTACCATATAACTTCAGTTATATTGATTTCATACATCGCATGTATTCAACATTAATGATAAATAATCATCAAACATTCAAACATCATCCAGAGTGCATTCTACAACTGTATAAGCATTAAAATAAATAAATAAATAACGCTCACCACAGTCTGTCAAACAATCGATTGACATACAACTAAATATTGGGATTATAGTATGTCAAATATCATCCCAATACCCGTGCGAGGTTTTCATTCAACAAATATTGATTATTATTTTGGTGTTTGGGCGATGTGTAAAAATTATCGTCCCAGTCAAGTGTAACAACCCGGAAAATCTGGGTCAGTTTAAAATTTTTATTTTGGCGATTTTAGCGAATTTTGAATATTTAAAATAGATTATTTTAAATAATATCGACGAGAAATTTATTTTGAATATAATTCGAACGTATATATTATATACGTAGTCGTTAGAATATAAATATTTATATATAATTATAAATAGAATTGAAAATGGCGCGGTAGTTCGATAATTCGATTTCAAACTTCAATTGAATGTACCGGGTGCAAAATAATCCGGATTTTAGTGAAACCAAAAATAATGGGATCTAATTGATAATATCTTTCCAGCGAATCCGAATAATCAAAATTTCATAACGGGAATCAAAAGATATGTCCAGTTGAAAATTCTGGATAGTCGCTATGGAATTCAGGCCCTTAAAAATGGGAATTTTGCAAACGACCTCGGATTTCGACGAAACCAGTTTTGTTGGGTCCGTGATGTAAAGTTATTGCTAGGTTTCAAATTTCATAATTTTTCGAATCAATATGTGAGCGCAGCAAAGGAAAACGCGTTTGACCAGTTTCAGTTGATTTTAATCGACTGGAAAATGGCCATTTTTCCAACGGTCTCAGAATTCGATGAAACTAGTTTTGTTAGGACCGTATCGTCAATACGAAGCTAGAAAATATTTTTCAGGAATTTTTCTAGTTAGTATGTGACCCCGGTAATTTGAAATGTACGTTTAAAATTCAATATAGTGATTTAAATGTAAATTCAAAGGAAACTGATTGTAACGATCGAATCAGCTTACGATATATATCCCATTGTGTTCGGAATGGGGGTAAAACGCTATGGACGACAGGCGGTGGGCCTCGTTTAGAGGTCGTATGTAAAAGTCAACTTTTAGAATTAAATAAAAAAATATATATAATAATCCTTCTCTCCTCCCCTTATCTCCTCTGCCCCCCCCTGTCCGTTCATTTCGAATCAGATCGAAGAAAAGAAAAAGAGAAAAAAAAAAAAACAACGACGTAGCCGCCGATGGAAGCACGCCGCCCGCCGCCGCCAGGACCTCGCCCCCCTCTTCTTCCTCCGGTCGGCGCCTCCACTGACGAACCCTTCCCCTTCCTCCTTCCAGTTCGGGAGGACCCGAACCCCACCTCCCCAATCCGCCGCTCCAGCGGATGCGAGACCCGCCGGCGCCACCAATAGACCGACGCCACCCCTACTACCTCAGCGAGCCTTCTCCATCTCCATGTGAGTTTGTTACTGAATTTTATTTACTTTAAAAACTGAATTTTATTTACTTTAAAAACTGAATTTTATTTACTTTAAAAACTGATTTTTATTTACCTTAAAAACTGGTTTTTATTTATGTTGTAAAGTTATAAAAATATAATCTTTTATATTGTGGAAGTAAACATATGATATATATATTTTTAAAGTATTAAAAATATGATTTTTATATTTTTAAAGTATTAAAAATATAATCTTTACTATATAGAAGATGTAAAAATATGATTTTTGGTTAGGTAGAGAATTAAAAATATAATTTTTACATGATAGGAATATTAAAAATATCATCTTTATATGTGTAGAAAAATAAAAATGAGATTTTTATAAAGATGAAATCTTTAAATTTGAAAAGGCGAAAACTTCATATTTGAAAAGGCGGAATCTTTATGTAAGGTATAGCGAAGTAAAATTCAATTTTTAAAGGTATGAAGCAATAGTAAAAATATGATTTTTATATATTGAACATCGAAGTAAAAATATGATTTTTATATATTGAACATCAAAGTAAAAATATGATTTTTATATATTGAATAGCGAAGTAAAAATTCGATTTTTACATATGTAGTGAAAGCGGACAACGAAGGTGACAAAAAGGCGAGAACGAAGAAGATTTATATCAAAGAAGAGTCAAGATGTTTGGATAGCTTTCTGTGAGAATTTCTCACTCTTCAATTTCTTTTCTAGTTATATATATACTAGGATGCAGACGGTGCTTAGTAGCACCCGACTCAATCGTCCACAGACCATGGACTTGTTTGTTTGGTTGCATAGATTAGTTGAATTGTTTGGTGAAATTAAATTGACTTGATTGATGTGTGAATGGCGTGGGCCTTCACTAGACCGGGGATAAGGCTAGGCCTCGTCCCGTTTCTAGTATCGTGCCGTTATGCCGCCGAAATTTTCTAAAATATGTTAGAAAATTAAAAATATCAATTTTATTGAATAAATGAACTGAATAGAAATTCATATGTTAAAATAAAATATTTTATCGTTAAAAATATAATTTTTAACGTGAAAGTGAATAAATAGATATTTATAGACAAATCGGCCGATTTGTTTATATGCACTGATTTGACTAATATTGATTGGGTCGATAAATTTTACACATCGCCCAACTGCACGAATAAAAATCTGTGTTTGATTGTTTGAAACCCCACACGGGTGTTGGGATGAAATTTGAAGTTCACTCATCCTGATTGATTAAATATGTCGATCGATTGATTGACAGGCTGTTATAAGCGTTAGATATCTATATTTGATGCTTATATAGGGTAGTGCACTTTGGTTGATGGTTGATTATTTTTCAAGGCTATTATATGTGTGTAATGTATGAAAATCCATATAATTAACATTATATGGTGATTGATTGGGCCTCATTCCAATTTGAAAAATAAAGAATATATAAAATAAAGGTTCATGTGTTGACAGTACTCATCTATTGAGATTGGTCATGTGTTGAACGAAATATTTTAGTAATAAAATTTACATCTTTATCAATATAAAATAAAGGTTCATGTGTTGACAGTACTCATCCATTGAGATTGGTCATGTGTTGAACGAAATATTTTGATAATAACAACTATTTTGAAAAAGAAATATTTGAAATAGAATATTTGAAAATAGAAATTCATGAAGCCGTGTTGGTTAGATTGACGCCATTTTGACGTAAACGATTTCGAAATGAATTGAATTGAAAACGATTTCGAAATGAATTGAATTGAAAACGAATTCAAATTGAATTGAAAACGATTTCGAAATGAATTGAATTGAAAATGAATTCAAATTGAATTGAAAACAATTTCGAAATGAATTGAATTGAAAACGATTTTGAAATGAATTGAATTGAAAACGAATTCAAATTGAATTGAAAACGATTTCGAAATGAATTGAATTGAAAATGAATTCAAATTGAATTGAAAGTGAATTGAAATGAATTCAAATTGAATTGAAATTTGAATTGAATAGAAATGAATTTTAAAACGAATTTATAAAGGAGAATTCAATTTTGCTTTGAATTGAAATAGAGGTTGAAATTGTTTTTGAAACGAATTTAAAACTATTTATATAATTTGTTTTAAATAGAAATCGACGAAATATATATTATATATATTATATATATAATATATAATGGCCTGAATAGAACGCGCCGCGCCGCGGCAGTTCGTGAATTTCGACCATTTATTTCAAACGGACATTACGGGAGATCCGACCGTCGGATTCTCCTAAAATCGGAACCGTTGGGTTCGTATCGAAAAGAGCTTTCTAACGAATATTAGAAATTTGAAATCTAACGGTTGGATTTGGAGTTACGTCCAAATCAAATTTGAAAAAGGTCGTTGTAAGTGCAGTTCGATGGCCATTGATGGAAATCGACTGTACGGGCCTTGATAAAATTATTAAAAATAGTAATAATTTGTGTAAAATCATAAGAAATGATTTGGGAAAAATTGGGATGAAAAACTCCATATTTGAAAAGATAAAAATAGATTTTTTTATCGAAATGAACTGGTTTTGAACTAGAATTATAATTCTATTTATTTTTAAATAAATAAATTGAATTTTAAAATGGTTTTGAAAATAACCAGAATTTCCAATAATTATATTGGAGTGGATTTGAATCGAAATTGTCTTCGGAATATTTCGATGTTGGAATTCGAGATTATACAGATGTTGTTATGGAAATTTGAAAGATATATATTTATATCGTTATTTCCAATACGACATTTGTTAATCGTAGAATTTGATATTGAATATAAGCTGATATATTTTCTATTCAGAGCCTTGTATTGAATATCAAATGTGATTTGGGTTTGTCGTGAATGGTATCTTCATTAACGCTGTTCTTGAACCCAGTTGAGAAAAGATTAAATCTTTTTATTTAGATTTAATGAAGTGTACCAATTAAATAATATTTAATTGGAATTGAATTGATATTGATTTTTGGGTTTATCGTGAACAGTGTTTTAAATAACACTCGTTCTTTAACCCGATAATTAATGGAATGTGATTTTGGGTTTATCGTGAATCGTGTTTTAAATGACACTGATTCTTTAACCCAGTTAGCAATTAAAACTAAGTGGAGTTTTAATGAATCTTTAATTAGATTGAAATGATCGAGAATGGAGTATCACCAGTTTTGCTCCAGGCGATAGTTAAATCTTTAATTAGATTTGAACGTGAAATGGTAATTGAATTTACCGATAACACCGTGGTGTTAGATATGAAGTACTACCAGTTTTACTTCATGGGATGAATAGGTTGGGATTGGGAAATTAAAACCAATGATTACTTCGGTAAGGTTCGTTAATCCCGACTAGTTGAATCGAAATTCAAAAGATGATTAAAGAATAAATTTAAGGAATTTATCTTGGATAAAATTAATGGGAACCTTTCCCTATGAATATGAAATTTAGAAACTAACTGTCGGTTAGCTAAGCAGAATGATTTTCTGGATATTGATCTGATGTTGGTTTCGGCCTTCGGGGTTAATATTTGGGGAATTATTCTCTTGATTAATTAACGGTTAGTGACTGATGAATTGGAATGAGGCGTATGTTGTGTTTGTGTAACACTTATTTAAAATATACGTGAGTTATTCAGAAAGACCGGGTTTATCTCATTCTGAATAACTGATACGACGATAAGTCGAAGATGAAGACGGTGGTCGAAGACCAGGAGTCTTCACGTCGTTTGGGTGATTACTGATGATCTTGATTGGGCTGTACACCCAAGAAGATGGAAACAGTTAGTGATCGTCCAGACGTTCTTGGAGATCGATGGATATGCGGGGTACTAGGTGCCTCCGGTTTCGTTCAGACCCAGAGCGAACTTGTAAATGGACTGTGTGTCTGACATTGGATTTTAGTCCGTGTGATTGATCTCTATTAAATATATATCTGTTTGGCGGCGGAGAATTTATTCTCTTGCTTAACGCCCTTCTCTGAGACGTACGAGCTCAGGGGTTATATATTGATGGATATCAAACGCATGGAGTGAATTGCCTGTGCGGCATACCTAAGTGGCAAATGATCAAGGCTTCTGTTGAAAAGCAAAGTCTTGTGGTTGATGATCGAAGCATGGCCTTTGTGGCGTAGCTTTGTGTAACGTTTACTTCGCGAGTTTCACACCCGGTATGAACCAAAAACGGGAGACGGACCTCAGGGAGGACTTGCGTTTCTTTCTAGCTAGAAGTGGCGTCAGTGGTTTTACACGCCCTGACGAGTTTGACTTATGTGGTTGTTGCTGTTGCGAGGCGCCTCGGTTATATCGGTTTCGGCCGATGCATTCTGGTCGGCAGACGGACCAGACTTACACCCCATAGGGTGGGGAAACGTAGTGTTCAGGCATAATAATCCACATCGGTGGACCGGCCCTGTCGCTCCAAGGCTTGCCTGCGCGCTTGCCTGAGACATGGGCTAGATTGTCTCGAATCGGTAGAGGACGATCCCTAGCCTCGGTTCATAGAGGGAAATCCAATTTCCAAATACGTGCCATTTGCGGTTTTATTTGTAAACCTATATATGGCGACATAGTGGCATGGGACGCTCATGTCACCTATGATTGATACTTATGATTTGAAGTTGTTTTATACACTATGCACTTATAATAGTATCAAATGATTTATTTTAAACGTATCAAGCATTCTTTGGCTGTTATAAGGGAAAACCCTATCCCCCGGCTTGCGTTGCATTGTGTGATAGGACCTGGGTCTTATAACAGCTTCATTTTTCTTTATTTAGCATTGCGCTGTTTGTTTTATGCACCGGTATTCTTGGGAGGAAACCCGTTCCGTGTTATACGGCGTGGTCCCTTGATTTACCTAACATTAAAAATAAAGATTAACTGTTTTAGTTCTCACACCAGTTACATGACTGACCTGGAGTTTATTGTTTTAACCTAAACTCTGGGTGCCCCTATTTTGACACGGGCAGCTAGTAGTTTTGGTTTTGCAGATTTATATTCACAGGATCCTGGTTTACAGCTGGAACGATATCCGGAAAGCTTTGTATCCGTATATCTCTTCTAGTTGTGTATTGTATTATTTTCCGCTGCTATGTATTTAAATGTAATTTAAATCTCTGATATTTCTGTGTAATATTCATTTATACTATGTATATTCTTGTAATCTGATGCATTGTTGTAATATACAATGAAATGTTCTTTTGTATGCGTTCTGTTGTGGCTTGTTCTCGAACTATCCGGCACTTTCCTTTACGGGGAAGTTACGGGTTTTCACAGTTGGTATCAGAGCTTTGGTTTACAGAGCTCGAGAACAAGACACATTAGAACCATACGAAAGAATTCATCAGATATTGGATTAGTAATATCCAATTAGAATGACTCGTTAGAGATAGGATCAGTAGTATCCTAGAACGAGTGTGAAGAGTATATTTTTCAAATGAAAACAAATTTTGTTTTGAAAATTTAAATCAATTATTCGTATTTGATTATTTATTTATATTGATGTGGACAATCCAGAATATATAGGTTTTGCGTATACGTCTGATCCGCGTGTATTCAAAGTTTTAATATACTGGATAGATATGGAATCACATTCTAGTCGCCCGGAGATGATATTGATGATAGCGATCGCATCATCAACATTTATGTTCGAGTTTCGAAGGTGTGATTTTTTATATATTTCCATTAGACTGGTGTGAGAACCAAAACTAATATAGCTAGAATACATTGTTGTGATTTGGCATCAAAACATGATTTTCTTTATATATATAAAAATTATCAATTTAAAACGTTAGATTCACTAATTGATTGATGTTTGTGTTGTTTGTTTATTTGTTTGATAATTTTGAACCATTTAGCCTAATCGAAACAAATATTGAATTGTATTGAAAATTGGTCGCATTTGCTTGCATATACTTGTACTTTCATTGATCAGGTCATAGCAAGGAGGCTAGAGCAGAGAATAAAATTTGTTTGCCCGACAAATAGGTACATGTTTACTACATAATTTACTGTTTTGTTTGGGTGATGATGATTTTATGAGCCTATTGGCTAGCCGCTTGGCTTTTTCTTTTTGAGATCTGAAGGACCGGGGAAGCTATTTGAAATTCCCCGATGCTCCCGGTGCAGGGGAGGTTATGGCGAAATTTTTCAAAAATTTAGGGTGTTAGCCAAATTTTTGAAATTTTGAAAATTCTCAGAAACTAAAGAGTTGGAGAATGGAAGCCAGATCGAGCGTAGAGTTGATTAATCAAACCACTTTCGACTTTGTTCCTTTTCGGGGACGAAAAGTTTTAAGTGGGGGAGATTGTAACAACCCGGAAAATCTGGGCCAGTTTAAAATTTTTATTTTGGCGATTTTAGCGAATTTTGAATATTTAAAATAGATTATTTTAAATAATATCGACGAGAAATTTATTTTGAATATAATTCGAACGTATATATTATATACGTAGTCGTTAGAATATAAATATTTATATATAATTATAAATAGAATTGAAAATGGCGCGGTGGTTCGATAATTCGATTTCAAACTTCAATTGAATGTACCGGGTGCAAAATAATCCGGATTTTAGTGAAACCAACAATAATGGGATCTAATTGATAATATCTTTCCAGCGAATCTGAATAATCAAAATTTCATAACGGGAATCAAAAGATATGTCCAGTTGAAAATTCTGAATAGTCGCTATGGAATTCAGGCCCTTAAAAATGGGAATTTTGCAAACGACCTCGGATTTCGACGAAACCAGTTTTGTTGGGTCCGTGATGTAAAGTTATTGCTAGGTTTCAAATTTCATAATTTTTCGAATCAATATGCGAGCGCGGCAAAGGAAAACGCGTTTGACCAGTTTCAGTTGATTTTAATCGACTGGAAAATGGCCATTTTTCCAACGGTCTCAGAATTCGACGAAACTAGTTTTGTTAGGACCGTATCGTCAATACGAAGCTAGAAAATATTTTTCAGGAATTTTTCTAGTTAGTATGTGACCCCGGTAATTTGAAATGTACGTTTAAAATTCAATATAGTGATTTAAATGTAAATTCAAAGGAAACTGATTGTAACGATCGAATCAGCTTATGATATATATCCCATTGTGTTCGGAATGGGGGTAAAACGCTATGGACGACAGGCGGTGGGCCTCGTTTAGAGGTCGTATGTAAAAGTCAACTTTTAGAATTAAATAAAAAATATATATATAATAATCCTTCTCTCCTCCCCTTATCTCCTCTGCCCCCCCCCCCCCCCCCACGTCCGTTCATTTCGAATCAGATCGAAGAAAAGAAAAAGAAAAAAAAACAACGACCTAGCCGCCGATGGAAGCACGCCGCCCGCCGCCGCCAGGACCTCGCCCCCCTCTTCTTCCTCCGGTCGGCGCCTCCACTGACGAACCCTTCCCCTTCCTCCTTCCAGTTCGGGAGGACCCGAACCCCACCTCCCCAATCCGCCGCTCCAGCGGATGCGAGACCCCCCGGCGCCACCCCTACTACCTCAGCGAGCCTTCTCCATCTCCATGTGAGTTTGTTACTGAATTTTATTTACTTTAAAAATTGATTTTTATTTACTTTAAAAACTGAATTTTATTTACTTTAAAAACTGATTTTTATTTACCTTAAAAACTGGTTTTTATTTATGTTGTAAAGTTATAAAAATATAATCTTTTATATTGTGGAAGTAAACATATGATTTATATATTTTTAAAGTATTAAAAATATGATTTTTATATTTTTAAAGTATTAAAAATATAATCTTTACTATATAGAAGATGTAAAATTATGATTTTTGGTTAGGTAGAGAATTAAAAATATAATTTTTACATGATAGGAATATTAAAAATATCATCTTTATATGTGTAGAAAAATAAAAATGAGATTTTTTTAAAGATGAAATCTTTAAATTTGAAAAGGCGAAAACTTCATATTTGAAAAGGCGGAATCTTTATGTAAGGTATAGCGAAGTAAAATTCAATTTTTAAAGGTATGAAGCAATAGTAAAAATATGATTTTTATATATTGAACATCGAAGTAAAAATATGATTTTTATATATTGAACATCGAAGTAAAAATATGATTTTTATATATTGAATAGCGAAGTAAAAATTCGATTTTTACATATGTAGTGAAAGCGGACAACGAAGGTGACAAAAAGGCGAGAACGAAGAAGATTTATATCAAAGAAGAGTCAAGATGTTTGGATAGCTTTCTGTGAGAATTTCTCACTCTTCAATTTCTTTTCTAGTTATATATATACTAGGATGCAGACGGTGCTTAGTAGCACCCGACACAATCGTCCACAGACCATGGACTTGTTTGTTTGGTTGCATAGATTAGTTGAATTGTTTGGTGAAATTAAATTGACTTGATTGATGTGTGAATGGCGTGGGCCTTCACTAGACCGGGGATAAGGCTAGGCCTCGTCCCGTTTCTAGTATCGTGCCGTTATGCCGCCGAAATTTTCTAAAATATGTTAGAAAATTAAAAATATCAATTTTATTGAATAAATGAACTGAATAGAAATTCATATGTTAAAATAAAATATTTTATCGTTAAAAATATAATTTTTAACGTGAAAGTGAATAAATAGATATTTATAGACAAATCGGCCGATTTGTTTATATGCACTGATTTGACTGATATTGATTGGGTCGATAAATTTTACACATCGCCCAACTGCACGAATAAAAATCTGTGTTTGATTGTTTGAAACCCCACACGGGTGTTGGGATGAAATTTGAAGTTCACTCATCCTGATTGATTAAATATGTCGATCGATTGATTGACAGGCTGTTATAAGCGTTAGATATCTATATTTGATGCTTATACAGGGTAGTGCACTTTGGTTGATGGTTGATTATTTTTCAAGGCTATTATATGTGTGTAATGTATGAAAATCCATATAATTAACATTATATGGTGATTGATTGGGCCTCATTCCAATTTGAAAAATAAAGAATATATAAAATAAAGGTTCATGTGTTGACAGTACTCATCCATTGAGATTGGTCATGTGTTGAACGAAATATTTTAGTAATAAAATTTACATCTTTATCAATATAAAATAAAGGTTCATGTGTTGACAGTACTCATCCATTGAGATTGGTCATGTGTTGAACGAAATATTTTGATAATAACAACTATTTTGAAAAAGAAATATTTGAAATAGAATATTTGAAAATAGAAATTCATGAAGCCGTGTTGGTTAGATTGACGCCATTTTGACGTAAACGATTTCGAAATGAATTGAATTGAAAACGATTTCGAAATGAATTGAATTGAAAACGAATTCAAATTGAATTGAAAACGATTTCGAAATGAATTGAATTGAAAACGAATTCAAATTGAATTGAAAACGAATTCAAATTGAATTGAAAACAATTTCGAAATGAATTGAATTGAAAACGATTTCGAAATGAATTGAATTGAAAACGAATTCAAATTGAATTGAAAACGATTTCGAAATGAATTGAATTGAAAACGAATTCAAATTGAATTGAAAGCAAATTGAAATGAATTCAAATTGAATTGAAATTTGAATTGAATAGAAATGAATTTTAAAACAAATTTATAAAGGAGAATTCAATTTTGCTTTGAATTGAAATAGAGGTTGAAATTGTTTTTGAAACGAATTTAAAACTATTTATATAATTCGTTTTAAATAGAAATCGACGAAATATATATTATATATATTATATATATAATATAATGGCCTGAATAGAACGCGCCGCGCCGCGGCAGTTCGTGAATTTCGACCATTTATTTCAAACGGACATTACGGGAGATCCGACCGTCGGATTCTCCTAAAACCGGAACCGTTGGGTTCGTATCGAAAAGAGCTTTCTAACGAATATTAGAAATTTGAAATCTAACGGTTGGATTTGGAGTTACGTCCAAATCAAATTTGAAAAAGGTCGTTGTAAGTGCAGTTCGATGGCCATTGATGGAAATCGACTGTACGGGCCTTGATAAAATTATTAAAAATAGTAATAATTTGTGTAAAATCATAAGAAATGATTTGGGAAAAATTGGGATGAAAAACTCCATATTTGAAAAGATAAAAATAGATTTTTTTATCGAAATGAACTGGTTTTGAACTAGGATTATAATTCTATTTATTTTTAAATAAATAAATTGAATTTTAAAATGGTTTTGAAAATAACCAGAATTTCCAATAATTATATAGGAGTGGATTTGAATCGAAATTGTCTTCGGAATATTTCGATGTTGGAATTCGAGATTATACAGATGTTGTTATGGAAATTTGAAAGATATAAATTTATATCGTTATTTCCAATACGACATTTGTTAATCGTAGAATTTGATATTGAATATAAGCCGATATATTTTCTATTCAGAGCCTTGTATTGAATATCAAATGTGATTTGGGTTTGTCGTGAATGGTGTCTTCATTAACGCTGTTCTTGAACCCAGTTGAGAAAAGATTAAATCTTTTTATTTAGATTTAATGAAGTGTACCAATTAAATAATATTTAATTGGAATTGAATTGATATTGATTTTTGGGTTTATCGTGAACAGTGTTTTAAATAACACTCGTTCTTTAACCCGATAATTAATGGAATGTGATTTTGGGTTTATCGTGAATCGTGTTTTAAATGACACTGATTCTTTAACCCAGTTAGCGATTAAAACTAACTGGAGTTTTAATGAATCTTTAATTAGATTGAAATGATCGAGAATGGAGTATCACCAGTTTTGCTCCAGGCGATAGTTAAATCTTTAATTAGATTTGAACGTGAAATGGTAATTGAATTTACCGATAACACCGTGGTGTTAGATATGAAGTACTACCAGTTTTACTTCATGGGATGAATAGGTTGGGATTGGGAAATTAAAACCAATGATTACTTCGGTAAGGTTCGTTAATCCCGACTAGTTGAATCGAAATTCAAAAGATGATTAAAGAATAAATTCAAGGAATTTATCTTGGATAAAATTAATGGGAACCTTTCCCTATGAATATGAAATTTAGAAACTAACTGTCGGTTAGCTAAGCAGAATGATTTTCTGGATATTGATCTGATGTTGGTTTTGGCCTTCGGGGTTAATATTTGGGGAATTATTCTCTTGATTAATTAACGGTTAGTGACTGATGAATTGAAATGAGGCGTATGTTGTGTTTGTGTAACACTTATTTAAAATATACGTGAGTTATTCAGAAAGACCGGGTTTATCTCATTCTGAATAACTGATACGACGATAAGTCGAAGATGAAGACGGTGGTCGAAGACCAGGAGTCTTCACGTCGTTTGGGTGATTACTGATGATCTTGATTGGGCTGTACACCCAAGAAGATGGAAACAGTTAGTGATCATCCAGACGTACTTGGAGATCGATGGATATGCGGGGTACTAGGTGCCTCCGGTTTCGTTCAGACCCAGAGCGAACTTGTAAATGGACTGTGTGTCTGACATTGGATTTTAGTCCGTGTGATTGATCTCTATTAAATATATATCTGTTTGGCGGCGGAGAATTTATTCTCTTGCTTAACGCCCTTCTCTGAGACGTACGAGCTCAGGGGTTATATATTGATGGATATCAAACGCATGGAGTGAATTGCCTATGTGGCACGCCTAAGTGGCAAATGATCAAGGCTTCTGTTGAAAAGCAAAGTCTTGTGGTTGATGATCAAAGCACGACCTTTGTGGCGTAGCTTTGTGTAACGTTTACTTCGCGAGTTTCACACCCGGTATGAACCAAAAACGGGAGACGGACCTCAGGGAGGACTTGCGTTTCTTTCTAGCTAGAAGTGGCGTCAGTGGTTTTACACGCCCTGACGAGTTTGACTTATGTGGTTGTTGCTGTTGCGAGGCACCTCGGTTATATCGGTTTCGGCCGATGCATTCTGGTCGGCAGACGGACCAGACTTACACCCCATAGGGTGGGGAAACGTAGTGTTCAGGCATAATAATCCACATCGGTGGACCGGCCCTGTCGCTCCAAGGCTTGCCTGCGCGCTTGCCTGAGACATGGGCTAGATTGTCTCGAATCGGTAGAGGACGATCCCTAGCCTCGGTTCATAGAGGGAAATCCAATTTCCAAATACGTGCCATTTGCGGTTTTATTTGTAAACCTATATATGGCGACATAGTGGCATGGGACGCTCATGTCGCCTATGATTGATACTTATGATTTGAAGTTGTTTTATACACTATGCACTTATAATAGTATCAAATGATTTGTTTTAAACGTATCAAGCATTCTTTGGCTGTTATAAGGGAAAACCCTATCCCCCGGCTTGCGTTGCATTGTGTGATAGGACCTGGGTCTTATAACAGCTTCATTTTTCTTTATTTAGCATTGCGCTGTTTGTTTTATGCACCGGTATTCTTGGGAGGAAACCCGTTCCGTGTTATATGGCGTGGTCCCTTGATTTACCTAACATTAAAAATAAAGATTAACTGTTTTAGTTCTCACATCAGTCACATGACTGACCTGGAGTCTATTGTTTTAACCTAAACTCTGGGTGCCCCTATTTTGACACGGGCAGCTAGTAGTTTTGGGTTTGCAGATTTATATTCACAGGATCCTGGTTTACAGCTGGAACGATATCCGGAAAGCTTTGTATCCGTATATCTCTTCTAGTTGTGTATTGTATTATTTTCCGCTGCTATGTATTTAAATGTAATTTAAATCTCTGATATTTCTGTGTAATATTCATTTATACTCTGTATATTCTTGTAATCTGATGCATTGTTGTAATATACAATGAAATGTTCTTTTGTATGCGTTCTGTTGTGGCTTGTTCTCGAACTATCCGGCACTTTCCTTTACGGGGAAGTTACGGGTTTTCACATCAAGATTAGTTAAAAGGTGTACATAAACAAGTCGTCCAACTTGTAAATGAATATTTATTCCGTTTCAACTACCATAAATATATTAACATTTTTCTAATATGCTAGATACCACAAAATCAACATCACAATACACAAATCACCAAATCATCCATATAAATAAATACTCAATTACCCAATGCCATTTACGGCGCCACAAGTGGCCATCCGCGGAATACGAAATGCGAGTATCACTAATATCGATACATCGCTTTCCAATTTAAATTATTTGTGGGAGTTCGTGTGTTGAACACCAAAAATTACTACATGATAAAATATTGAGTGAGAAGGAGTTCTCACTTTGGGTTCAACTCCGTCAGTCTTTATTGGAGGATTTTATTTTCAAACTAAATTAAATGCGCGTTTAATTCAGCTGAAAATCCAATTTGCTGCGTTTTCGTTCTGTTCAGTCCCATGTTGTATTCTTTATTGTTGCAAATCCAACGCAACTGAAATCGTCGGATATCAACCTCGTATGACAAAGATATAACATTTTATACATTTATTACAAAATTAGAATAATTAATTACATAATTATCACTAATTACATTATTAGTCACCCCTTATTATCTTCCTCCATCTGCGTAATAACCTAGAGCCGCCGATCCCAACTTCAAAACCCTGGGTTCCTAAACGCACCTCTAATGATAAGCTGGACGTCAATCAACCTGGTCCACATCGTGCGCCTACGCGCCCCCCTCCACTGCCGTAAGCGGTGGTCAACTCGGTGGTCCACCCTGCTCTCGAGTCGCGTGCAAAGGTTGCTGATTTGAGCCAAAAATCCAAGTCGAATACTTATCGAAAAACCATAAAAACCATATAGATTGAAGGAGCTCAAGGAGATCTATAATTTTTGTGTGGAACTCAAGTTCTAATTTGAATTAAATTTCGAATTTTTAGGTTATTTTTGGGATTGAATCGGCCGTGGAATTCCTGGTGGGAGGGTTAGGTGCTTTTGGTTATTTATATAATTTAATTTAATTTAATTTAATTCTTTTAATTTCAAAAATATATGTTTATCGATACGAACTCCAAATCAAACCCAAAGACTGTCACCCCTAGCTAAATACCCCTTTCCGGACTCAAGGAATTTGTTTCATAAGCCAATTTGACTGTTTTGATTAGTTTTCATCAAAATTAAAATATAAATTAATATAATGGTCAATATTGAATTTCAACATACATTTTAATTTACCGGGGCCACATACTGACTCCAAAAATTATGAATATTGAAATCTAGCTATGTTTTGACGATATGGTCCTAACAAAATTAGTTTCGTCGAATTTGGAGACCGTCTGAAAAATGACCTTTGTCTGGTCGATTAAATTTAAACTGATTTTACAAAACACATTTAAATTTACTGTGCTCCCATATTATTTCCAAAAATTATGAAATTTGAAACCTAATAATAATTTAACATTCCAGATCCAAAAAAGTGGTTTCGTTTAGAACGGAGGTCAGTTGGTGAAATGGCTATTTTGAAGGGCTATATATAATTTAAAATATATATAAATTCCATAGCGACTATTTTAAATTTTAAACTAGACATAACTTATAATTCATAAAGTGAAATCTCCATTTCTTACATTCATTATAAAATTACAGTTCAAAATATTCCAGCATTTCTTGTTTTACTAAAATCCGATTTATATTGAATTTTGTATATTCAATTGAAATTTAAAATCTAATTTTCAAACTATCGCACCATTTCAAGCTCAATTTATAATAAATATAAATTTATAAGTTCAAACTTTGATTTAAATAAATTTTTAGTCATTATTATTTAAAATAAATCATTTTAAATAATCAAAATGCATTAAAATAGCTTGGATTAAAATTTTAAATTGGTTCTGAAATATGTTACAATCTCCCTCACTTAAAATCTTTTCATCCTCGAAAAGGAACGGAGCTGATAGTTGTTTGACTAACCAACTTAACTTTCATTCTGTCTTAAGTTCTTCAACATTTCAGTTTCTAAGAACTTTCTAATTTCTCAAAAATTTGGCTAACACGGTAAGTTTCTGAAAAATTTCGCCATAACCTCCTTTGTACGGGGAGGGTTTGAAACTTTTATTGGGTCGTATTAGGCACCCTATAAATCAAATAAAAGCATACAAAATTTTTGTGACTTATCTATGCCTAAGGAGACGTGTAAAAAGTTGAAATCTCATACCTTGCCCCAGTGTTGGAAAAATAAAGTAATCCATGTGACTTAATTTAAAACAAGAGAGAGGTGAATTTTTGTCATCTTCAGACCTATATAGGGTTTTTATTAAATCCTGCCCCGAGCACCTTTACATGTATTTTATTAAGTTCATAATCTGTCTTCTGTTCAACATGTAATTCACTCATCGCCATATAAGCATCAAATGCTTATATGGAATATGATATGCGTCTTCATGTAGTATGCCATGTGGTGTAGTTCATAATCTATTTGTTGCTACCCTATGGCATGGGTTTAAATTTCACACAGAACAACCATCACAACGCATACAAAATCATTCACAATAGTTGATATAAGAATAAAATTGTGAAACCAACTCATTACGGTGCACCTGTTTGTCAGGCACGCAATTTATTTCTTTACTCAACGCGAAGCCATTAACCTGCTCAATACACACACACACATGTCTATGTATGCAGTTACAATCAATTTTCAAATTCAATTCAATATTTGACTCAATTTGGATTAATTTTACCTTTCATTTTCATATTGATTTATTGTTCCAATATTTTTATTAATCAAACTAATAATCACAAATCACAACCAACAATCAATTAATTCATTAGCTTTTCAAATTTGTAACTTTTATATACCCAACAATCATATTTTTAGTGCCAAATCACAAATAATAAACTCGAATTGTAACACCCCGCATTTTTAAGATAATAAATTAAGAATAATTTAATTTAAATATTCAGAATTGAGTGAAATGAACTGCGCCATTTGCGTTCGTCTCGAAATTTTTGTCAAGATAGACACCTAGTTTGCATAAAACGGACAACGTATGAAGAAGTTATGAGCAGTAGATGTTTATATACATATAAGGAGCGTATATGTATGTTTTTTTCACTTTATAACTTAAAACCAATAAAAACCGCCTTTATGAGCCTCGTTAAAACCCCATAACCCCCGTAGTGGGTACCTTATAGGGAAAAAGAGTACTCATAAGATTGGTATACAACATAGAAATGACTACAGTCATAAACAAAGGAAAATACAACAAAGAGCTTCAAAAATAAAACTAAAGTAAAGGTCACACTTCACAACCCAATAAATTGACCCACGGCTCAAACCATATCAGTTCAACCAAGGCTTCACTTCAACCTGTATCCATTAACTCAATACCCCACCTCTGTAAAAGACATTCATTCCTCGAAGTACGTTTAGATCTGGATCCATTGTTTTGAACCATAAAAACAATCTCTCGTTCAATTCTGAAGAGAGTAGATGATGAATGATTCTTCCATCCCTTGAATATCCTCAGATACCTCTCTCGCCATATGTAATAGATAGTACTTACTAGAGATCCACAAGCTAAATCCCTCAATTGATCCTTTGTTGTGAAATTCCTATGTAATTGTTTTGCTTCTTCTTTCAAATCTGAACAAATAGATAACGAAAGTTCCAATTTTTGCTTCAGGGGTAACCAAATAAAGGCTGCAAAATCACACTGAAAGAAGAGATGCTTTATGGATTCTGTATGGTTCTCGCAGAGTGGACATAGATGATTAACTTCAGAATTATAGCGCAAGACTCTATCTTTTGTATTCAACCTTCCCATGATAGTAAGGTATGATATAAAAGACATTCTTTTGCTGTTCTTTTTATGCCAAATTACCGAATATAATGGATCTGGAAGTTCATGAGCTCGAATAAAGTCCCAACCTTTAAGAAAAGTAAAATCACCCCCTTCACACCATTCATATTTGTATTGGTTTAAATTAGGATGGGTATGGGGTGAACTAATTTCATCTAGTAATTCTCTTGTTGCAGGATGAATTTCTGGATAAAAATCTTCATTTCTGATAATTTCAGTAACCATTTCACTAGATTGGCCAGTAATATACAGTCTGTCAAAGCCAAGTAAATCAACCATGCATTTACAATTAATCCAAGGCTCTATCCAAAGATAAGTATTTTGACCTTTAGAAATTATTTTATTGAAATATTGTTTAGATCTAAATCTAAGCCTTAGAATTGATTTCCAAGTACTTGATGCATTTACATCCACTGCCATAGTCCAGAAAAAAATTCTGTTTACAATATTTATTTTGGAACCATTTACTCCATAAGGAATTATTTGATAGGAAATTCCACATCAGTTTTATACAGGCAACTTTCTTAAGGTCACTGAAATTCTTCAATCCAATTCCCCCTTCACCTTTAGGTTTACATAAAGTTGCCCATGCAACTTTATGAGATGACCCACCCAGAAAAAATCTGCGCACAAAGTCTGTAATTTACTTATAGTAAATTCTGGGATCTGATAGTTAAATAACCAGTATAGAATAATGGGGGTTATTACTCAATTTATAAGTTCTGCATGACCAGCAAAACTAAGAAGCTTTGATTCCCATCCTTGAATTTTACTTTGCACTCTATGAATCAAAGAGTTACATTCTGAATAATGCAAGTAATTTGATGACAAAGGAACTCCAAGATATTTAATTGGGAGGGTACCTTTCTCATACTTTAAGATATTCAAAATATCATCTGCATTACTTACTGAATTACTAAAGAATATCTTTGTTTTCGATGCATTCACATTTAAATCCGCATATTTTCTTGGACTCTGAAATATTTCTTTGAGTGCCATTGCATTTTGAATTGAAGATTTTCCAAAAATATTAGATCATCTGCATATAGAAGATGAGAAATAATAGGCTGCACTTGACTGCTAGGTTGAAATTCTTTTGAATATGTTGCTTCATCCATCTTGAAAGTAAAAAACTTCATTGCAATAGCAAACAAATACGGAGATAAAGGATCACCCTGCCTCAAACCCCTTGTAGATGATATAAAGCCTTTAGGGACACCCTGAATAATCACAGAGAAAGTAGCAGTATCCATACACTAAAAAATCAAGTTTATAAAATGAGTAGGGAAGTTCATCTTTGACATTTAGAAACAGATAAATTTCCTGTTAACTTTGTCATAGGCTTTTTGTAAATCAACTTTCACACATATTTTAGGCATTTCTACTTTTCTGAAATCTCTTAATAGTTCATGACCCAAAAGAATATTGTCCCGAATATACCTCTCCGGTATAAAAGCACTCTGATTTGAAGATATCAATGATGGTAGGAATAACTTTAATCTATTACATAAAATTTTAGAATTTTTTTTATAATAGACATTACAACATGAGATAGGTCTGTAGTGAGCAATTTCTGATGGTCTTTACTTCTTTGAAATTAATGTAATAAAAGTATTATTCAAAGCTTTTGGAAGTTTTCCAGACTGAAATATATCAGAGATAGCTGCATACAGATCATCTTTTAACATCTCCCAATGAAATTTAAATTTTTTTGCACTCATACCATCTGGACCAGGAATAGAATCATCATGAATGGAAAAAACTGCTTCTCTAATTTTAGACATTTCAACATTTCTGAGAAGAAATTTATGACCTTGCTCGTTTATTGTTGATATTGGTTGAAAAATGGGAAAATCAGTGACACATGAACCATTAAACATAGAGTGAAAATAGTTGATTGCCTCTAATTCTGTCTCTTCTGATTTGAACAATAAATTACCACTATAATCAATAAGAGCTCTAATATGATTGAAGTATCTCCTATTAGACATTCTAGAGTAAAAAAATTTAGAGTTTGTATCCCCTTGTTGAAGCCAAGAAATTTTAGATTGTTGCTTTAAACCACTAAAATATGATATTTGTAAACTCTGAAGGTTTCTTTTTTGCTTGCAGATAATCATCATAAACTTGAACATGTTCAGGATCAAGGTCAACTGCTTCTTCCAAATGGGCAACTAAATGTTCTGCTTGCTCAAGGTTTGATGCATTTCTGCTTCTCACTTTATTCCATTTTTAAGCTCTTTTTTGCAATTGCTAAGTTTTTGCAAAAATTGATAACTATTAAAACCCCAAACTGAACCATTCAGACCTTTTTGAATTGCATCATGATAACCACCTTAAAGTAACCAGTCATTTTTGTATCTAAAAGGGTGCCTTTGATTTCTGGAGTAGGAATAATATCTAACAAAATGGGATTATGATCACTTGATTTTTGAGGAAAGGAGAGTACCTTCATATTAAGAAATTGATGCGTACACATATTATTCACCAATATTTTATCAATATGATTTGCTATTCCTCTTCTACGCCATGTAAACTGAAAACCCAGTGGTTTTATTTTAGATAGACTGGTCTGAATTATAAACTTTTGAAATTATCTGATTTGAGAATAAGGAATAGGAAGCCCACCTTTTTGGTCATATGGTGATAAAGCATTGTTAAAATCTCCCATAAGAATCCATGCATTTCAAAAAGAACTTGATTCATTTATCAATTGATTCCATAAATTTATCCTATCAGCAAAAGAGTTACGTCCATAGATCAATGTGAATGTCATAATAAATCCTCCCTTGTTAATTGCATTTACTGTCAAATGTTGAGGAGGTGAAAATAATACATCCAGATCCCATACATTAGAATTCCAAATAAGTAAAATTATTCCAGTGGAATTAGAGGAGTTATTAGTTAGAAATTTCCAGTCATTTGGTAAAAGAGAAGAAAATAGGACTAAATTAGTTGGGTTTAATTTTGTTTCTACTAGACCAACAAGAGTTGATTTAGTAGAGTTAAGGAGTTTGAGCACTTCTTTCATTCTAAAAGAAGTGTTCATTCCCCTTACATTCCAAGCTAATAAAGTCATTTAATAGATGAAGAACTCCTCGTTGATCTTTTAGCAGGAGTAGGAATTTTTGATTTTGCAGCCTGTAAATAACTTGTATTCTGATTAACAAATGAAGACACATCCACCTGTTTACCTTTATATAAATTTTCCACTTTATCATTTTCTGCAATAACATCTGTTATGTTATTTAAATCATCTGGAATAACCTTATCAGGAAGCTTGGAATTTAAAAATGCTAAATCATCTTGAACTCTTAGATTTGATGGATCTGAAGTGTTTACAAAGTTATCACCTTCATTTACTTCCTTTGAATGAGTTTGATCAGTAGAAGGATTTTTCCTTAAATCTATATTTTCTACATTTTCATATTCGCATTGATCCTCAGTATTAGCTTGATTTTCTTCATGTATATCAGGAGGAATCCATCTTGGATCTTTTGAAGCTTCATGATAATCATCTTCATGCCCAAAAATAGTGCATTGGGAACACTTTCAAGGTACAAATTCATACTCAATAGTTATATTAAATTTTTCTCCATTATGAAGTAAAATAGGGATATCGGTTAATAGATCTATTTGAGTATCAATTTCTATAAGTACTCTCGCATACTTTGTAAACTTTTTCTCAGCTGTATTTTCATCAATCAGAAGAGGTTTAGAAATAAAACTTGCTAAGATCTGTATTGCTTCTTTAGTCCATAGTTCTAAGGGTAAATCAATTAATCTGATCCAAATCTGAACCAAATTACTTTGTTTACCTTTAAAAACAAAGCCAGGATGCCATGGTTCAACATATAACAATCTACCGAAATTTGAATATGTTGTGCTTTCAGTTATACGCTGAAAACCAACCTTACTTTCAAACTGAACTACAAAGTCATAGCCAGGAGAAACATGTAAGTTGAAATTCCCCAATGGTTTCCATACCTTAGTTATATATTCCTTTTACTTGATTGTTGATAATCTGAAATATATAGGAATCTATGCAATCGTGTTTATCCATGAGATCTCTGATAGGTTATATACTTTTTCAGGGACAAAGACATAATCCAGAGATGGTTTGATGAATTCGAGTTTCCTGCTTGAACTTGAAGGCAGATCTGGATTCGCTTTTGGATTTGAAGCCGCATTTGGATCTGGAATATTGGATCTAGATTCAGATCTGATATTAGGATATAGATTTGATAGAGAAACATTTGGTTGAAAACATGTAAAAGAAAAAGTAGAAGATGATATATTTTCTCTTTCCGCCATTAAAATGTAAAACTGATGTAAAACTTACGTATATGTATATATATACGTATATATATATATATTAAATAAATATATCTAGAAAATTTGAAAATCAGTCCAGAAATCAAAATTCACGAGCGGGAAAGTCTGGAGGGAAAATAGACCATTGGGGGTCGACCCACCAACAAGGGGGTCGGCCCATGGGTCGACTCCACCGCGGATCTGGAAAATTCTTCTGACATGGTCAGTTCTGATGTTATGCTGAACCCTAAACCCACCCCAAGTAGAGCAAACCCTAAACCTCGTATTTCTGAGGCTACGCTGAAACTCTTCCATTCCTTTCCCTCTCCTCAAATCTGTTCCGAAAATTAAGATTATCAGTCTAGGAAAAATTCTGATTCTAGGTCTGAAGGGAAGAAACGTATGTTTGTAAATAGGTGTTCAGATCTCTTATCGAAATGAGATAATTTTCTATATCTGGTCTATTTCAATTCTCTTTTCTTTCTCTCCTTTTTCTTTTAGTAAAAATAATCAATCCGTGGTTGTTAGTTCTGAATCCAATTAGGGGAAGGCCATGGAAGATTAGATCTGGATCAGATCCAAGATTTGGAAAGATTACGAGGTTAGTGGATTTAAGCTATAACATTTTAGATAATAATATGTTATCATTTAAACATTCCTCGTTATTGTATGTGAATTTGCAAGAATAATTGAGAATTATTGTTATAACAAGTTGAGATGTTAATATGAATAATTCATATGTTGAACCAGTTAAAGTGTTGGAATGATTACATGTTGAAAAAAAAACTTGTTAGAATATGTGTAATGACTATTGTTGTTATAATTACATGATTCACTTGTGGCATATTATTGAGTGAATGACATGTTAAGCTGTTAGATTTGAACAATTACCCGATTAAATGTTTACATGTCAAAATAGAATTAAACACATGTTAAAAAGGACATGCGACATAATATAGGCATGATTTGAGGACAAATAAATAAGAATACAGCAAACATGTGAAAAGGATAATATGCCTAAAATTTATAGTAAATAGAAAATGTAACCGCGCTTAGACACGAGGTTAGATTACACTTGTGTAGGAAGTCTGCCCGGACCCACCGACATATCCAGCATCCGCAAGTGGTAAATCTAATGTGAGGGGTCTAAGTGCATAAATAAAACATATAATGGTGCTAAGACAGGAGGTTAAGTCAACTTGTGGCAGAAGTCTACCCGGACCCGCCTGGCAAATCCAGCATCCACAAGTGTAGGCTTAACGTGAGAGGTCTTATGCATGAATATATATATATATATATATATATATGTATGTATGTATATGTATATAACAAGGTATGAATAAATGGCAATGATGGTAATTAAATGACTAACTCAGGAAATAAGAAAGGGATGTAATGGACCGAGTTAGTGCGATATGAAGGAAAAGTGATGTATTTCCCTAAATGACCTATTTCTGATAACGTGGTTGCAAGTAAGCCACAATGAATAAAATAAGAAAAAGGAAAGAAATTACTTGCCACCATGGATCTGGATGGGAATACATTATGAAAATAAATCGCTGATTCCTTCTATAAATCAAACTGATAAGGTGCATGAAGTGTTTTCCTTAATAAAATAAGGAACATATATTATAGTGAATGAAGAATAATGGGTTACAATAGTACATGGTTTAAATGGGGAATGATAATCACTTATTATAAATAAATTACATTAATGAGAATGTTGTATAATAGGTAGACTTGTCCTAGGGACAAGTGAAGATTATAACTTAAGTTATAATAAAATAGTAAGGACATGAGATAACTGGTGAAATGAGATAAGTGGCACTTAATTGTAAATTAAGTAATTAGTAAATGGGGAAAACCTAAAACCAGTTGAGAAAAGGAGAAAAAATATGAGATATAAGAAGTTGTACTTAATTATAAATTATGTCATTTGTAAACTTGGAAGTCTGAAACCCACTGATAAGAATAATATGTTTAGACTTGTCCTCGGGATAACAGAAAATTATAACATAGGTTATTATAAATGGGTAGAGAAACTTATTAATGGACCTTAGTTAAGAGAACTAAGTTAATAAGTAAACAATGATAAGTCGCAGTAACGGCAAAAAATGGAATTATGATTAAATGAGAAAGAATGAGGAAAACTTATGGAATAAGTTATAATTAATCATAAATAATGACTGACATGTTAAACATAAAACATGTGAATTGGGATATATTTAATTACATATTAAGTAGAACATGTTATTGTAATGATGAAATCAAACAAGAATATAAAAAAGCTTGTGGATTACAGACCTTGGACCACAATCCAGAGAATAACATGTTGTGGGCTTATTAATAAACTTAAATGGGTTAAGTTGTATAACTGAAATCAATAAGCAAGAGGGGCCCATTCCTCAGAGATATAAGGGGCTAGGAAGAACTTGGTAACCCGAATAAAAAGTTAAGATAACCAAGTTAAACAGAAACCTAATAAGGTAAAGAAAGCGCGTAAAAGAATGTTTAGACATAGTGTCTAATAACATACTAAAGTGAGGCTCTTAGACCAGTCCGCACGTTGGAGATTGAATAACCCAATGGGGTAGATTATTGTGGTGTTATAAGGCACGAGGGGAGCGCACGATCATCTGATTATTCTGTCGGTTCCGAAGGACTGGAAGGGGAAGCACGCGGCTTCTTGAGATACATAAGGTGCTCCTGGTAGTCCTCTGTGCAGTGGCAGATGTTTAGGCTGTGCTCGCAGAGGTTGGGTCTGCACGTAACTACTAGGTGGGTGGGCCTTGACTGCAAAAGTAGCATTGTAGTCATAATGCTATGAAATGGTGACACCCGGGTGATTAGGTGATTGCCTCAACGGGGAGACGTTGGGTCACGACCAACAAGGAGAGTAGATCGTCGGTTACCCGTCATTGGCAGCCAGTGGGATGCAAAAAGACTAGAGCTAAAACCAATAGACCATTCACCTTTCACTATCGAGGTACGGTGGTTGAAGAAAGACGCCAACTGGATGTTTAGATTGTTTGTTAGGGGATAGTTGTTTAGCTCTTGTAGCCTTTACCAGTTGAGTAAGGGGTCGAGGTAGGGCTATAGCCACCATGGAAAATAGACCCTATGAACATCTGTATATAGAGTCTCTTAAAGGCAGGCCTGTACAGATATGGAAAAGCTCCCAACCAAGTTCCGAGTTTCTTGTATAGCCCTGCCACAAAACTTGGTGCACATTAGAGGACGTGAGATAAAGTTATCGAGCTACAATTTACGATACGTATGTGGGACAGTCTAGATACATGCATGTCGGCTCTTGGTGGTGTATCATAGACTTGAGGGCATTACTCTGGTATGAAATCTGATTCAATCGACGATGGCAGTCTGTAGCTTACATAGCATAGTAATGACAAATATATGCGGAACATAATATTGTTATGTAGAGATCCGTACGTCACTCCGGCATAGGATGAGGGACTGCGTTCATTTATGTGGCATTACGGTAGAGACCGTGCGAGTGGTGCACCATGGGATGTACCTCAGTATTGAGGGGTAGATACATATATACTATATTAGGTTAATCCACTGGGAAGTAAATGGGTATGATGTGTGCATAAGCCTTGAGTCTTGTTAACCCAAGTAACGTAATAAATTATAAAATGTGATTGAATGGTATATGTAGGATTATCCAAAGTGTATAGTTTAAATCCAGTCACCAAAACTTCTGTTCTGACCACTCGCAGGTTAGATTAGTGGCAGAGACATGATAGCCTTGGATACTAGTTTGGCATTATTATTAATACGGTAAGGCTATATTTTGATTATATTATATTTTATCCATTCCGCTCTGAGATATTTTTTGAGCTCTGACATATTTTATGTCTCTATCTTTTTTGCAGGATACCAGAGCAAACCAACACGAGTTTCAATAGACTGGAATTTTGTAAAAACAAATCGGTTTGTCGGAATTTGGGCTGTTACATCTTGTTGATGGGCCTTTCGGACTGCCCATCAAGGCTAGACAACGAGATAAAGCCTAGACTCCAGTACTCGAAGTAGGTGAGCTAAAAGGGGCCCGACCCATTGGTTTGCTGCGTACAGCAAAATGCAAGTCAGAGGCAATGTGGAGACGCTGGACCTGACTGTTCATTGTGCGTCCAAGGCCCAAGGAATCAACCTAAATAATAGCTCATTCCAAGCTCTCTTCTTTCAAATCGCCCAAGATATTTCTACCAAGCATGTAGGGCGGAATACCTATTCCTTAGCAAAGAACGGATCCATCAACCGCGACTACTTTCGTGGATCTGATAACACGTCTTAAGCAGCAGCCCATTACTTCATCACCTATAAATATCAATACCCTAGTTCAGAAAAGGGATTGGATTATTGTAATCATTTATCAAGTTCATAATATCAAAGCTATAAAGTGGACGTAGGCTAATTAGCGCCGAACCACTATAGATCTGTGTGTGAATTCTCTTTTTAATTTTCTGATATTAGTTATTGTTGATTGTCTTCATTTAATCTCTTCAGAAATCTACTCTATTGAGTGTTGAACCAGTTTTTGGTATCAACATTTTGGTGCTTTCACTGAGAACTGACTTTCTCAGATCACTTCAGATTTTTGTTCTACTTTTGGATCACCAAGTCCAAGACGAAAATCCCGTTTCTTATCATTTTTATATTAATCTAACAATGGCAGGAAAAACGGCACGCAACACAAGGAAAAATCAGCAGGCGGGCTCTTCTACAGGAGCAGCTGGTGGGTCGGTCGCCCCCGAGACTACCGCGAATCAGCCTATGTTACCTGTTGGAGGGGATATAGCCCCATCTTCTGCCTTTGCCACTCGAGATGAATTTATGGCTATGATGGACCGTCTTAGAGAGACCACAGATGCCTTGAGGTCACAGTCTCAGGAGAATGCCGCTATGCGCGAGGATGTGAATCGCATATCGAGGCAATGGGAAGAATTCAGGAGTCAACCTCAAGGAGCCCAGGGTCATCAATCTCCTCCCCCTCAGCTAGATCAAGCATCAGGAGACTCGTCATCAGAGGAGGAGGAAAGAAACCCTCGTCAAGATCGACGCCCGCTAGAGAGAAATGAAAATGTACGGCCACGGCAGACGGAAGAACGCCAGATCCCCCCAAATGATCGCAACCAAGGGCGTATCGATCGAGATGAGATAGAAATTGTAGACCCAGTAGCTCCGCACCATCGAGAGGAGCCTCCTCCCAACCGAAATGCCGCTCGAAGAGGCCTAGTCCCAGTTCGACCTCCCCGAAATCTTGCGAACGATCGAGAAAACCGTGGAAGAAGGAGAGGTGCCCGGACGGCGCACTCCGATGAGAGAATCAGAAGAAGCCCGACTGTCGAACGGGTCGACCCAGATACAATTGTTCCTCCGAACCTGGCCACCATGGTAAGACAGATCCTGAACGACAGCCGAGGACACAGGAATGAAGATTGGGGAGTCGACCGGAGTCATACGCCATTTACTGACGAGATCTTACAAGCGGAATTTCCCAGAAGATTCAATATGCCTCAAATGGATCATTATGACGGAACCACAGACCCGCAACAGCATTTGATGAGATACTCTTGGCATATGGATGTGGCAGCCGCTCCTGACACGATCAAATGCAAAGCTTTTCCTATCTTTCTAAGTCAAATAGCCCTGATGTGGTTCGTTCGCCTACCAGCAAAGTCGGTTCCTATTTTCAAAGATTTAAGCGAAAAGTTTCTAACTCAATTCCGCCTCCACGCCACCAAGTCAAAACATGTCATGGCCTTGTCAGCGGTAAAGCAGGGAAGAGACGAATCCCTGAGGAATTATCTTAATCGGTTCAATCGAGCTGTTACCGAAGTGAGCAACCCCAACCATGAGACCGTCTTAATGGCATTAGTAGATGGCATCGACAAACGAAATGAGTTCGGAAGATATTTAATTGGGAAGCCGCCTACTACGATCGAAGCCTTTTATGAAAAAGCCCATGTCCGGCTGAGGCAGGAGGATGCACAATTGGAAGAAGAGAGCGGGTCGAGAAACGTTCTTAACCCGACAGCTCGAAACAGTGTTGCAGTGAAACAATCTGGTGACAGTTCAGGAAAAGTCGAAGTGAATGTTGAAAACCGTGGCAAGCGCAGCGGCGATGAGTCAAAGGGGAATAACGGAAGTTCAAAGCAGAGAGGAAATTCCAGGAAGCGCCCCCGTTTCCAGGTGTTCGAGACATATACTGCCCTAAATGATAGTCTGGAAAATATATACCTCGATACTTGCGACGCAATGCAGTACAAGAAACCAACCCCGCGCGAGGCGACGGAGAAGGAGCGAGCGACGGGAAAATATTGCTTGTTCCATGATATTTATGGGCATACGACCAATGAGTGCCGGCATCTACGAGACATCGTCGAAAAGCTAATTCGAGAAGGGAAGCTCGACGAATATAAGATAGCTCCAAGGGAAAGGGGGCAAGGAACTTCGGGATCTCGACCAGGTCAAATGACATCTCGGGCCACCCCCCAGGAAAAGGGGAAGGGGATTGTGATCAACGCCATTGTGGGGGGGCCACATCCCGCAGGTCATAGCATCAGAGCAATGGAACGGTACGTCAACGCCGCGAAACACATGGATGTGGGAGAAGTGGATCCCCAGGGTACCGCGAGTCCTGTAAAGTTGAGAAAGACGATGGGTGAGGATATCATCTTTTGCGACCGAGAAACGACCGGGATAGAATCCCCAACAGTCGACCCATTGGTGATAACGGCAGTAATTGGCCCAGCCACTGTCCGAAAGGTTTTGGTCGACAACGGAAGCTCAGTAAACATCCTATTTAAGCAGACTTACGACCAGATGAAATTAGAAGCGAAGGACTTGGAACCATATGAAGGCCATATATGCGGCTGGAGCAACAACCGAGCCTATTGGACAGGTCAGATTGTTGGTGGAATTGGGCGATGGAGAGAGATGAAGAGTCAGGATCTTACCATTTGTAGTAATGAACATCAAGTCACATTATAATGCCTTCCTAGGATGACCTGTGTTAGCAGTCTTCCGAGCATGTATCGCCCCTTGGTGCCTGCTTTTGAAGTTCCCCACTGACAGTGGGATCGGGACTATGCGAGGAGACCAGGTGGATGGCCGCGCATGCTATATGGCGGAATGGAAGGAGCTCAGAAGTAGTAACAACACAGAATCTGATAAATCCTCTCCCTTGAGGGAGGAAAAGGAAGCATAGCAATTACAGAGCGCACCCCGACCAGGACCGTCGCCTTGTGAGGTCGAGTACATTGACCCACGGGATGACGAGGAGTCGGAGTGCCGGAAGGCAGCCCCAAATGAGGCTACCATAGACATTCCTATAGATGATCGTGACCCTACCAAAGTTCTAAAGATTGGTTCTCATCTTGATTCCCTCCGGGCGAGGGAACTAAGTGAATTTCTCAGGGCCAATTTGGATGTATTTGCTTGGACCCATGCCGACATGTGTGGGATATCTCCATCCATTATAACCCACCCTCTCAGTATCGACCCAAAATACACCCCTATAAAACAAAAAAAGCGAATGCTAGGCCCTGAACGATCGAGAGCCTTGAAAGAGGAAGTTGGAAAGTTACAAGTTAACGAATTTATCCGGGATGCGACCTATCCCGACTGGATAGCCAACCCGGTACTAGTAAAGAAGGAAAACGGGAAATGGAGAACTTGCATTGATTTCTCCGACCTAAATAAAGCCTGCCCTAAAGACAGCTTCCGGTTACCCAGGATTGATCAACTGGTCGACTCAACTGCTGGACACGAGCTGCTTTCATTCATGGACGCATACTCGGGATACAATCAGATCGCCATGCACATCCCCGACCAAGAACATTCCAGTTTCATAACCGACCTTGGATTGTATTGCTATGTGGTAATGCCCTTTGGTCTAAAAAATGCTGGAGCCACGTACCAAAGGTTAGTCAATCGAATGTTCCATGATCAAATAGGGAAGATGATGGAGGTGTATGTGGACGATATGCTGGTAAAATCAAAACAATCGTCCGAGCATGTGAACGACCTGTCAAGGATGTTCGACATCCTAAGGAAATATGGTATGAAATTGAACCCGTTAAAGTGTTCTTTTGGAGTGGCGTCGGGCAAATTCCTTGGATTCATTGTAAGCTCCCGCGGAATCGAAATCAACCCTGATCAGATTTCAGCCCTCAAGGGAATTCAAGAACCACGACGAATAAAGGGCGTCCAGAGCTTAGCAGGAAAAGTAGCGGCCATGGGACAGTTCATTTCAAAAGCCACTGACAAGTGTCTGCCCTTCTTTGAGCTAATAAAGAGGGGGAAGCGACATTTTGCATGGACGCCCGACTGCGTTGAAGCTTTCAAAAGTTTGCTCGACCACCTCAAAAAACCCCCAATCCTCTCTAAGCCGATCGACCATGAAGACTTATTTGTATACTTAGCAGTATCTGCTCATGCCGTTAGCTCAGTTCTGATTCGGGAAGAAGAGCAGGTGCAGCGACCAGTTTACTATGTTAGTAAAAAATTAACTGGAGCCAAGCGAAATTATCCTAAGATCGAGAAATTGGCTTACAGCCTGTTAATCGCGTCAAGAAAACTTCGGCATTATTTCCAAGCTCATCCTATCAAAGTTTTTACTGACCAACCCCTCCGCCAAATCTTGCAAAGGCCCGAAGCAAGTGGGAGATTATTGAAATGGAATATCGAGTTAAGCCAGTTCGACTTAACGTTTGTCCCTCGAAGGTCGATCAGGGGGCAAGCGTTGGCTGATTTTGTAGCCGAGTTTACAATCCCAGATGACGAAGGACCAACTGACCCTCCTAGGCTAGTAAGAATCGACCGGGAGCCTGCTGCATGGAAACTCTACACAGACGGAGCCCGAAATAAGCAGTGCTCCGGAGCTGGTGTGGTACTTTTGTCCCCTGAAGGGCGATCTGTTTATTATGCCTTAAGACTAGAATTTTTGGCCACTAATAACGACTCCGAATATGAGGCCTTAATTGCTGGACTAATGCTAGCGAAGGATCTAAGAATAACAACACTCGATATCTTCTGTGATTCTCAACTAGTAGTCAATTAGGTACGAAAAGAGTTCATCACTCGAGGAGAGCGACTGTCCTCTTATCTCAAGGAGGTAGAAAAGTTACTACGGGATTTCGATCAGTATAGTATTTCTCATATTCCTCGAGAAGAAAACCGAAAGGCGGACAGATTGGCAAAGCTAGCTAGCTTGGATCATCCGAACGAGTCAGAAATGATACCCATAGAAACTTTGAAAATGCCGGGTATCAACCAAATGAAGGTCGATCAGACCAATGATAAACCCGAAAAAGAATCGTGGATGTCTCCCATAAAAAACTTTCTCCTCCATAGGCAACTGCCCGAAAAAAAGAACAAGAGGCGGGCCTTGATACGACAATCCTCCAAGTATCTTATCCAGGAAGGCCAACTCTATAGGAGAGGGTTTTCTGTGCCCATGTTTCGATGTGTAGCGAATGATGATATCAGGAGGATACTACGAGAATTGCATGAAGGAGACTGTGGGGCTCACGCCGGGGTACAAGCCCTGGCGCAAAAGATACTGTGCCATGGATACTTCTGGCCGACCCTCACTAAGGACGCCGCCCATTACGCCCAAAGATGCGACAAATGCCAAAGGTTCGCGCGTATCCTACGAGCACCGCCGACTAAAATAACTCAGATGACAAGCCCTTGGCCGTTCGCTGCATGGGGGATTGACATCATTGGAACGTTGGCTATTTCAAAAGGCGGGGCCAGATATGCAATTGTGGCCGTAGATTACTTCACGAAGTGGGCAGAAGCCGAGCAACTGACTACTATCACGACAAAGAAGGTCATCAACTTTATCGTCCGAAATATTATATGTCGATATGGGATACCTCGGACCACTATCACAGATAATGGAACCCAATTCGACAGTGTGGAATTCCGAGATTTTTGTGAGAGATAGCACATCGAGAAAAAATATACAGCGGTCGCTCATCCCCAGTCCAATGGACAAGTCGAAGCGGTTAATAAGATCATGAAAACTATTTTGAAGAAATGGTTGGAGCGAGCTAAAGGAAAGTGGGTTGACGAGTTGCCCTTAGCATTATGGGTATATCGCACCACCCATAAGACTGCTACAGGACACACCCCCTTCGCTTTGTCATATGGCTCAGAAGCGGTCCTCCCAATCGAGCTTGAGGTTCCAACCCACCGAACAACCTATTACGACCCTCTAACTAACAAAGCTCTCCTTCTTACATCGTTATACACGATCGATGAGAAAAGAGAGGAGGCAAACCTTCGAGCTGCGGCACACAGGCAACGGGTAGCTCGATATTATGACAAGAGGGTCCGACCAAGGTCCTTTAAGCCAGGGGATCTAGTTCTAAAGCGAATATTTCCAGTGCCTGTACACATGGGTCCAAGATGGGAGGGGCCATATGTCATTCAAGACAAGCTTGAAAATGGAAGTTTCAGGTTGATGACTGTAGATGGTGAGCCATTCCAAAGAGCATGGAACGCGGAGCATTTACGACCTTATCTTTCCTAAGATTCCCTATTTCATTTCTTTTTTGCATTTAGGCTTTTGTGTTTAGACTTTTTTCTTTTTGAATTTGTTCATTAGCATTGTAATAAGCAGTCTTCATAGACCGCAGTAGCTTGTTAATAAAAGACTCCGTTTCCGCTCTGACTTGTTGTGATTGAAATGGTTAAAGGTTTATGATTTACTGACTAAATTTATGGCCTCTACCTTGACTAACACAAGGATAAGGTCGACTCCTGTCCTGATAAGTCGATCAATTAGTAGGATTAAGACACTCGACCCCACCGACTTGGGGAAGAGTATAAACGACACTCGAGCGTGAATTGTGCACCCTGATGAAAGACCGCTCAAAACGACAAACTTTTCCCTTTACTGATTAAAGGATAAGTATAAAAGACCATGGCACCCCTACTCAAATGCGTCTGAGCCGTGCCCGAGAATGGCTCTGCTTGGGTCCGAAAGGAGGGATTACTTTTTGAACACCTACCCCGACACTGGGGGCAAAAGTGGAGAATCACCCCTTCGACAAAGACGAAGCACGACTTGTCCTTGATGAAGCGAAAAAGGCGGGGGGCCGAGTCTCAAATTTACACGACAATTACAGACATACACAATACATAGATTCATTCAAAATGTTTTGATGTCATTACAAAATATTGCCACTTGACAGGTAACCAACTAAAGATTGTCACAAACAATCACAAAAAACAAGCAAACAGATCTCAAAAAGGAGGTCGTATTAACCCCTGCTCCATCATCTCCGCTAGCTCTTTCTGCTTGATCGTCTCCAAAGCTTCCTCCGTGGTCAGCATACGTTTCCTCCCCCCAAGGGTGCTACCAAAGGATTTGAGAGTTAAAGAAGAAGCCTGTGGGAGAATGGGGGCAGGAGCTGAAGAAGGCGGGGCCGGAGGAGTAAGCTGGGAAGGCTGAGTACTCAAAGACTCTCCGACGGGCTCTGACTTCATTGCAGACAACTCTCCTTCACTCTGAATTTTCACATCAGCCATAGATGGATGATCCCCTCTTATCGACTCTTTGACAACCTGGACGTCCTGGTCCTCGGGGAGTGCTGGCTCGGCCCCAAATGCATTTGAAGCCTCCCTTGCTTCCTCAACAACGTCTTTCTCTTTAGCGGCGGCCTCATCAGCCGACCTGTTCACATTGGAAGAATCCCCTGCCGAAAAAGGGAAATACGTGAAATACAGGCAAAAGATAATAAGTAAAAAAAACTTACTCTCAACATTTGGGCTGACCGCCCGCTCCTCTGTAATATTCGCTGTATCGGCCGGGATGGAAGAAGTCGAGCTACCTCCTGCAGCTATAGGCGGAGGGATGGAAACACGAGGCTGACTACCGCTCGCCTTAACACCAAGAACCGACTTTCCTTTCGCTTTGGCTCGCTCTGCTTCGGCCGCTCGACTTTCCCGACCTCGCTCCTCCCTCACAATGGCTTGTTCTTCATCATTCAAAATGTCAGCCATTAACGACCCTTCGTTCACTGGGCGACCCTGAGCTTTTTTCTTCTTGTCCCACAGAAGCACTTTCCACACATCGGTCAAAAACTTAGGGTACCCGGGCATCAAGGACAAGTCTCTCTAATGAAGAAAATCCGTACAAAACTTAAGGATCTAACGAGCATGCCCCTTCTGTATTTCACCTTTTTCCCGGGCGTGCCCGGCCTTCACGGTTTCAACCTCAATGTCATGTTGCAGCTTCAGATTGCTGGCAGACTCAATTGCCGCAGCAGCGTTTTTCTCGGCCTGATCTTTGGCTAATTCGGCCGCGTCAAGGGCCGCCTTCAGATTTTGAACTTCAAGGTCGAGTCGGACCTTGTCCCTTTTTAAAGACTCGACCTCCTCCTTTATCGTTCTACATTCTTGATCTCTCTGCTGAACTAGGTTGTTCAGCTCTGCAATTTTCTTCTCGCGCTTCTCTCTGTCTGCCGCCACCTGTAACTCCAGGTTTTTTTTTCTTTCTTCTAAAAGTCCGATGTTCCTCTTATTACTATCAGCGTCCTTCTTCAAACCCGCAATCTCGGCGAGTCTCTCTTTCAACACTCCACTCACTTGTCTAGCATACTCCTGCATAGCGTCATACTGAGTAAGGACATATTCAAAGTTATGGCGCAAGCGCCGACAAAAACTGCTGGTCAATGACTGTAGCTCGGGGGCAGGCTCAATTTATGAGAATACGAAGTTGGGGAAATCTCACTCTAATTCTTGAAAACGGTCGCTAGAAGAGGGACCGCGCACGTTACTGGATCGGTGCGCTACTGCCTGAGGATGCTCGGCCCTCGGTCTTTTGGACGTAGAAGGTTCATCCATCCTCCTCCTCTTGGAAACGTTACTCGACTCCCCGTGATCCTCTAGCGGTCGATCATGCTTTTTCAAAAGTTTCTTTTTCCGCCTACCCTGATCCTCAGGTGGCTCGTCTGCTTTATCCTTCCTCATGTCACCTCCTACCTCTTTCTCCCTGACATCCCCCGTACTCTCTTTCTCCTTGCTCCCACTATCATTGGTTCGAGTGGGGCCCTCTCTTTCAATATGAGAGAAGACAGCATCATCCAATCCAGAATCAGTTGGGAGAGAAGCGAATAAATTCCCATAGTACTCCTCATCAACCCCTGCAAGGAAGGAAAAAGGAGATAAGCACTTCACAAATTGTTTAGAAATAATCTGCAATACACTTCGAAAAATCAATGTAAAGTCATACCATCGATGTTGTCGTGCCTATCTGAAAAAGGCATTCCTTCCGACTGATTGGCGAAAAATCGAGTTGGGTCCAAACTTTGTGGCGAGAGAATAATGTCAGGCATTTGGAGATTCTCTAAGCCTGAAAGGGGAGAAGTGCCGCGCCTCTCATGTGGTTCGCATGTCGAGGGAAAACCCTCTGCTATCCCCGAATCTCCTGGACGGGTCTCTGCCGGCCTTTCTTCATCCGACCGCCCTCGCGCTACCTTTGGGGCCTTCCGGACAACAGCTTTCTTTTTTCTGACAGGGCTTAACCCCCTCTGTGTCGACCCCCGAAAACCTGACTTTTCCAGTCCGTTTCTTGAGCACATGTTTCTTGGGGACTGTTTCCTCTGCATTTTGTGGCGAGGGGTGGGTAGAAGATCCTCCAGCCGAATGAACCGCATGTTTATCCCCCGATTCCCTTTCAACTGGGGGCATCTCATCCTGAGTTGGCACAACCGGATCTGTTCCATCTGTTGGCAAATCCATCGTCCTGTTAATATCGAGGAGACCATATCGGTGTAGATTTGCCTCGGTCAGGCAACTCCAAAATGACCGTGTATCCTTTTCCAGACTGATCAGTCGCCTATAACACTCTTTATAGACCTCCTCATCAGGCCTCGTAGGCTCTCTCCCTAAACGAAATACATAACGCAAAAATGATCATAGCAAGAAATTTGGGCGTAGAAAGAATATGTTTTAAAAGGGAGGCAGAACTTACCACATTGCAGCCAATATTGGGCGCAACCTGGTTGTCGTTTAATCCAAACCCAGTATCGTTTTGTCTCGCCCACTTTGGTCGGGACTTCTTCAATGATCTTCCATCCCCGGACAGCTTCAAGATAAAGAGTAGAGGGAGACTGTGTCTCATTATGCCTAAAATTTAAAAGAAAGGCTATGTCGTTAAAGGTCGAGGGATACTTCAAATATCTCGTATACAGGTAGCAGATTGACAGTAGAAGGCCGTAAGCAATCAGGCTTAGTTGCATTGGGGCCAAATTCATCCGACACAAAAATTCAATAATTGGAAGAGGAAAAGATGGAATGGCTCCTACATTGCACATTGGAACAGAAATCGCCATATGATCGTCTAGGGGAATGTGGGGTCTCGCAGTGCCAGTTGGAACAAGAACATCGTCGAAAGGAATGTTGTTCTTAGCCGTTAGAGTTTGTAGCCGCTTAAGGGTCATTCTAGATTCTTTTGCCTCCATAGGATCCCTCAAGATCTCTGAGCCAGGAAGCATGTCTGGTGCTATGGGAGGTGGTATCGCCCCAGATAAGTCGACCGCTATTGGAAGGATAGGTGATGGATCCGTCGACCGACTTCGAGGATCGTTACCCGAAGAAGACTCTGAATGACTCAGAGACTCTGAAGAACTATCTATTCTAATCGAACAAGATGGATGCCCGCCCAGTTCTTGCTTACGGTTGTCTCGCGTCTTGACCATAAGCACGCCAAATGCCTACAAAAAGAAAAGGAAAAAGAAAACCACAAGAAAGTATAGGGAGTCAGCATCCTATATGGGTATCACTTCAGTAAAAACGAACAATTAAACTCGAAATGAAAAAAATCAGACAAATTTCATGTCTCTCCCTCAAATAGTTCGCACACACTTAAGGGTTTAAGGATATCCCAACTCGTGAATAAAAGAAGCAAGGAAATAAAAGATCTTTATATCAAGAATGATAGGTTCAGAATCAACCAACGATAATTTCAATTTTGAGGAGCCATATCGTCGCCGACTCCGACGATCTGACGTAGAAAACCACTGCCAACCAGATTGAATTAAACCCCAAAAAGATAATCGAAGATATAATGGACTTCGTGCAAAATTGAGCGTTAAATTAAAGAAGAAATGCGTACCTGAAAATTACAAAGCTCGGAGGAGGAGGATGATTGTATTTGGGAATCACTGTTCAACTGTTGTAATGGTAAAAAAGTAAAGGAGGAAAGGTAAAAAAGAGTTATGCTTTTATAATGAGACAAAGAAATGGCCTTTCAAATTCAGCTGATTAGACCGGATTGAGCTAGCGTGTGGGAAGCGGAAGAGATGGAACCAGTTGATGCGACGTGAAGCCAATAAGGAGATGTTATTAATTGAGCCTATTGATAAATCTGAACTGAAGGGCGGAACCCGATACGACTCATAATACCCGTTGGGTGAGAATCAAGAAAGCCAGGGGGAAAAGGTGATACGGAATTTGGTTCAAAAAACTGAAACAAAGTATACTTCATAAATGAAATATACTTTAGGGGGCAAAGTGTTGATGGGCCTTTCGGACTGCCCATCACGGCTAGACAACGAGATAAAGCCCAGACTCCAGTACTCGAAGTAGGTGAGCTAAAAGGGGCCCGACCTGTTGGTTTGCTGTGTACAGCAAAATGCAAGTCAGAGGCAATGTGGAGACGCTGGACCTAACTGTTCATTGTGCGTCCAAGGCCCAAGGAATCAACCTAAAGAATAGCTCATTCCAAGCTCTCTTCGTTCAAATCATCCAAGATATTTCTACCATGCATGTAGGGCGGAATACCTATTCCTTAGCAAAGAACGGATCCATCAACCGCGACTACTTTCGTGGATCTGATACCACGTCTTAAGCAGCAGCCCATTACTTCATCACCTATAAATATCAATACCCTAGTTCATAAAAGGGATTGGATTATTGTAATCATTTATCAAGTTCATAATATCAAAGCTATAAAGTGGACGTAGGCTAATTAACGCCGAACCACTATAAATCTGTGTGTGATTGCTCTTTTTAATTTTCTGATATTAGTTATTGTTGATTGTCTTCATTTAATCTCTTCAGAAATCTACTCTATTGAGTGTTGAACCAGTTTTTGGTATCAACACATCTGGTATCAGATCTTAGGTTTAGGATTCCTATATAGATAGTGAGTGAACATAATTTTTTTTTAAATATAAATGTATTATATATATATACCTAGATCCATAGAGGAACCCGTTAAATAGAAAGAGTATAACATGGTAAGAAATGGGTTGTTTGTTTTGTACACTAAAGGAATGAATATGGAAATCTGAAACCCTTTGATAATTTAGGTGGAAAGTGTACAATGTACTTTGTATGGAAGGAAAGTGAATCCCATATGATTAGTATTTTGGGTTTGTGGGCTTGAAAATCATGTAGATTGGAAAAAGGTTAAAAAGAGAAAAATGGTTTAGCAATATATATAGTTGAGAGAACTGATCTTAGGGAGAGTCTAGGAAAGCCTAGAAAAATTGGAAACTTGCTTTGAGTCTAACCCCATTGTTAACTTTTAAGAACTTGAAATTGTAAAAGTTTTGGGAAAATGGTTTATGGTGTTTTCAAGTTTTAAGTCTTAAAAGTTATAGTTTTAAATATGTAAAGTATACGTATTGAGTTTTAAAGTAAAATGGTGTATATTTTGTAAATAGTGATTTCTTGCGAAAATTTTGTCTAAAAGAAAATTCTCTCAGTAAAAGGTGCATATTATAGAGCATGTATAGCTCGCTAGTTTTCTTGTTATATTTCATAACAAAACTTTTTAATAAAGGAAATTTTGAAGTCTCTATTCTTATGATAATCCTTTTTGATAAATTATTTTAACAAGATAATTTTTGTTGGGTGGACAAAATAAGTTGTAGAAATTAAGAAAAAAGAGGATGTTTGCACCTTGTATTAAGAGACTGAACTGGCCTTATAGGCAAGAATGAGTTATAAAGTCGATTGTGAAATAGTTGTCCTTATCTATCCCAGTTTTGTGATTTGAAAAAAAAAATGATTTACATATTTTTATGACATGTTTTATGGTTTAGAAAAAGTAAGTTTTTATGAGGAAAATAAAATTTTTACACTTTTAATTTTTGGGAAGAAAAAATTAAATGAAAAGGCCAAACCATGTTTTAAAAAGTATGGAGTAGGTAAAGATTAGTGCCTAGAAAAGAAGGGAAAAGTTTTGAGGCTATAAAGTAAATAACGGGTATTATCTTGGAAAAAGGTAAGTTCCCGTAAAATGCGTAAGCATTGAGAAGCCTAGGGTGTTGGTTGAAATAATTGTTGGTACACAGCTAGGACTAGTGGTGACTACTAGATAATAAAGGACAAGTAAGTGTTTAGATCCTGTTGCTAATTTTCATGTTGGGGGTAAAACCCGTTACTACATTTTTGTTGGGATCGTTCCGTTATTTTTGTTCTTGTTGGGTAGTTAGGGTAACACTTAAACCTATCATGGATCCCATAGTTTAGACTTTTCTGTCTGAGGGGGGGGGGGGACATAGTCCCTAGATTCTTGGTCCTTGGTAGTAGCTGTGTAGGGTGTTTGTTCTCCTGTTATATTTGAAAGATTAGAAGGCTTATCTGAAAAACTAAACCTAGATCAGATAACTAAATAAGCTAAGAAAAGGAAAATGGAACAACTAAAAACGAAACAGCAAATTCAATAAAGCAACAAACATGATAAGTTATGAGAAAAAAGACGGATAAGAGTAAAATTTCCAAGATAGGATGACAAAAAAAATCTATAACAAAAGAAATTTTTTCTTATGCGGGCTGTGCTTGGATAGGAATATAGGGAAAATAGAGAATCCAAGTATGGCTGGAGAAAGGTTGAAAAAAAAAATGGATGATGTGAAAATTTTCATTTTCCACCTTTTTGTAACATAAGAAATCGAATTTAGAAAATTAGATTTTTTTTTTTGAAATTCGAAAAATAAAGTTGGTTGGTAGGATTATGGATGCAACAATTGGATGAACTCGCTCTTACTTAGTAAGAGTGCGGGAAAATTTGGATGAAAAAGCATTTTGATTTTCAAAATATTGCATTCATGTAGAACTGCTAGTATATATATGATGTGAGCATCATGTTTTAAAAGGATTTTTGTAAAATTTGCATACACATAGGAGGTACCACTTAGGCATACATGTATTATTAGGTTGTATTTCACTTTGCACAAGTGCACAATGTTTGCAAAAATTGGATGCACACATGATGGATGTATATTATGTGAAGGGTTAATTAATTTTACCCTTATCAAATTTCGGAGATGAAATTTCCTAAGGGTGGGAGAATGTAACACCTCGCATTTTTAAGATAATAAAATGAGAATAACTTAATATAAATATTCAGAATTAAGTGGAAAGGATTGTGCCATTGCATTCATCTCAAAATTCTGGTCAGGATAGACACCTGGTTAGTGTAAAACGGACACCGTATGAAGAACTTATGAGCATTAGATGTTTGTATACATATAAGGAGCTTATATATATATATATATTAAATAAACATATCCAGAAAATTCGAAAATCAGTCCAGAAATCAAAATTCACGAGCGGGAAAGTCTTTGGGGAAATAGAACGTTGGGGGTCGACCTGGGGGTCAACCCATGTGTCAAGCCAACCCAAGGGGGTTGACCCCACCATGTATCTGGAAAATTCTTCTGACGTGGTCAGTTCTGATGTTTTAAATTTAGATCTAAGGGACTACGTTGTCTGATACACCTATAAATAAGTTTGTAGAGATAACCTTAAACCTCATATTTCTGAGGCTAGCTGAAGCTCTGCCATTCCTTTCCCTCTCCTCAAATCAATCCAGAAAATTAAGATTATTAGTTTAGGAAAAATTCTGAATCCAGATTTGAAGGAAAGGAACGTATGTTTGTAAATAGGTGTTTAGATCTCTTATCGAAATGAGGTAATTTTCTAGATTTGGTCTATTTCGGTTCTCTTTTCTTTCTCTCCTTTTTCTTTTAGTAAAAATAATCAATCCATGGTTGTTAGGTTGTAAATCCAATTAGGGGAAAACCATGGAAGATTGGATCTGGACCAGATCTAGGATTTGGAAAGCTTACGAGGTGAGTGGATTTAAGCTATAACATTTTAGATAATAATATGTTATCGTTTAAACATTCCCCGTTATTACATGTGAATTTTCCAGAATAATTGAGAATTACTGTTATAACAAGTTGAGATGTTAATACGAATAATTCTTATGTTGAATCAGTTAAAGTGTTGGAATGATTACATGTTGAAAAACAAACTTGTTAGAATATGGGTAATGACTACTGTAGTTATGATTACATGATTCACTTATGGCATATTAATGAGTGAATGACATGTTAACCTGTTAGATTTGAACAATTACCTGATTAAATGTTACATGTAAAAATAGAATTAAACATATGTTAAAAAGGACATGCGACATAATATAGTCATGATTTTAGGACAAATAAATTAGAATACAGTAAACATGTGAAAAGGATAATATGCCTAAAGTTTACAATAAATAGAAAAATGTAGCCGTGCTTAGACATGAGGTTGGATTACACTTGTGGAGGAAGTCTGCCCGGACCCGACCGGCATATCCAGCATCCACAAGTGCTAAATCTAATGTGAGGGGTCTAAGTGCATAAATAAAACATATAATGGTGCTAAGATATGAGGTTAAGTCAACTTGTGGTGGAAGTCTGCCCGGACCCGCCCAACAAATCCAATATCCACAAGTGTATGCTAGCGTGAGACGTCTTGTGCATGAATATATATATATAACAGGATATGAATAAATGGCAATGATGGTAATTAAATGGCTAATTCATAAAATAAGAAAAGAAGGATGTAATGGACCAAGTTAGTGCGATATGAAGGAAACGTGATGTATTTCCCTAAATGGCCTATTTCTGAGAACGTGGTTGCAAGTAAGCCACAATTAATAAAGTAGGAAAAAGGAAAGAAATTACTTGCCACCATGGATTTGGATGGGAATACGTTATGAAAATAAATCGTTGATTCCTTCTATATATCAAACTGATAAGGTGCATGAAGTGTTTTACTTAATAAAATAAGGAACATATATTATAGTGAATGAAGAATAATGGGTTACAACAGTAAATGGTTCAAACATGGAATGATAATCACCTACTATAAATAAATTACATTAATGAGAATGTTGTATAATAGGTAGACTTATCCTAGGGACAAGTGATGATTATAACCTAGGTTATAATAAACTAGTAAGGACATGAGATAACAGGTGAAATGAGATAAGTGACACTTAATTGTAAATTAAGTAATCGGTAAATGGGGAAAACCTGAAACTAGTTGAGAAAAGGAGAAAAATTTATGAGATATAAGAAGTTATACTTAATTATAAATTATGTAATCTGTAAACTTGGAAGCATGAAACCCGCTGATAATAATAACTTGTTTAGACTTGCCCTAGGGGCAAGAGGAAATTATAACATAGGTTATAATAAATGGGTAGAGAAACTTATTAATGGACCTTAGTTAAGAGAACTAAGTTAATAAGTAAAAAATGATAAGTCGTGGTAATGATGAAAAATGGAATTATGATTAAATGAGAAAGAATGAGGAAAACTTATGGAATAAGTTATATTTAATCATAAATAATGACTGACATATTAAACAGAAAATAGGTGAATTGGGATATACTTAATTACATATTAGGCAGAACTTGTTATTGTAACGATGAAATCAAACAAGAATATAAAAGGGATTGTGGATTACAGACCTTGGACCACAATCTAGAAAATAACATGTTGTGGGCTTATTAATAAACTTAAATGGGTTAAGTTGTATAACTAAAATCAGTAAGCAAGAGGGGCCCATTCCTCAAAGATATATGGGGCTAGGAAGAACTTGGTAACCTGAATAAAATGTTAAGATAACCAAGTTAAACGGAAACTGATAAGGAAAAGCAAGCGCATAAAAGAATGTTTAGACATAGGGTGTAATGACATATTAAAGTGAGGCGCTTGGACCAGTTCGCACGTTGGAGGGTAAATAACACAATGGGGTAGATCATTGCGGTGTCATAAGGCATGAGGGGAGCGCACGATCATTTGATTATTCTGTCGGCTCCGAAGGACTGGAAGAGGTAGCACGCGACTTCCTGAGATACGTAAGGTTCTCCTGGTAGTCCTTTGTGCGGTGGCAGATGTTTAGGTTGTGCTCGCAGAGGTTGGGTCTGCACGTAACTACTAGGTGGGTGGGTCTTGACTACAAAAGTAGCTTTGTAGTCAGAATGCTATGACGTGGTGACACCAGGGTGATTCGTAGGTTGCCTCAATGGGGAGGCATAGGGTCACGACCAATAAGGAAAGTAGATCGTCGGATACCCCTCATCGGCAGCCAGTGGGATGCGAGCAGACTAGAGCTAAAACCAATAGACCATTCGTCTTTCACTATCGAGGTACGGTGGTTGAGGGAAGATGCCAACTGGATGTTTAGATTGTTTATTAGGGGACAGCCATTTATCTCTTGTAGTCTTTACTCATTGAGGGAGGGTCCGAGGTAGGGCCATAGACGTCATGAAAAATGGACCCAAGGAATATCTGTATATAGGGGCTCTTAAAGACAGGCCTGTACGGTCATGGAAAATCTCTTGACCAAGTTCCGTGTTTCTTGTATAGCCCTGCCACAGAACTCGGATGTGCGATTAAGGCATTGAGCTACAATTGATGATACGTATGTGGGACAGTCTGGATACATGCTTGTCGACTCTAGGTGGTGTATCATAGACTTGAGGGCATTACTTCAGTATGAAATCTTATTCGATCGACGATGGCAATCTATATGCTTACGTAGCGTAGTAATGACAGATATATGCGGAATGTAATATTGTTATGTAGAGATCCGTACATCAGTCCGACGTAGGATGAGGGACTGCATTCATTTCTATGGCATTACGATGGAGACTATGCGAGTTTGGTACCATGGGATGTACCTCAGTATTGAGAGGTAGCTACATATATACTATATTAGGTTAATCCATTGGGAAGTAAATGGGTATGACATGTGTGTAAGCCTTAAGTGCTGTTAACCCGAGTAACCTAATAAATTAGAAAATGTGACTGAACGATACATATAGGATTATCCATAGTGTATAATTTAAATCCAGTCACCAGAACTTGTGTTCTGACCCCCTCCTCATCACATACTCGCAGGTTAGAATTGTGGCAGAGACATGATAGCCTTGGATACTGGTTAGGCTGTATTATTAATATGATAAGACTATATTTTTATTATATTATATTTTATCCATTCCGCTGTGAGATATTTTCTAAGGTCTGACATATTTTGTCTCTATCTTTTCTACAGGGTACCAGTGCAAACCAACCCGAGTTTCGATAGATTGGAATTTTGAAAAAAAATCGGTCTGTCGAAATTCGGGTTGTTACACTAACTAAGTTTGGTTATCACACCAGTCACTTGGAAATATATAATATCCACTTTCGAAACTCGAACATAAATACTGATGATGCTGCAACGATCATCAGAATCATCTCCGGGCGACAAGAGTATGATTTTATATCTCGCTAGTTTATTTGAGACTTCAACTACACGTGGATCAGACGTATATTCAAAATCTCCTTATGTATGATAGTCCAAAATCAATATAAAATAAAATACTCAAATATGTGTAATAAGATATAATTTTCAAAACCAAAACTCATTTGTAGAAATAGCACTTTTCAAACTCATTCTAGGGCTTTACTAACCCTATCTCTAATGAGCAATTCTTATAGGATGTTTATAATCCTACCTCTGATGAATTTTCTCGTTTGGTTCTAATGTGCCTTGTTCTTGAGCTTTGTAAACCAAAGCTCTGATACCAACTGAAATGACCCAGACTTCCCTGATCCCCAAAGAGACAGAGGAGCCTGGATTGCTTTGAGAACACGACGCATCAGTACGCAGGACAATAGAACATTTCATTGCTATTACAACAATTTACATCGAAGTATAAGAATATCAGAGAATAAATAATATAAAGCAAAAAATAATATCAGAGATTTAAAAATTACAAAGCAGCGGAAAATACAATACATGAATATAATGTGCAGGGGAAGACATCAACTACAACAACAAAACGAAATATACGGATACAATGCTTTCCGAATATAGCTCTAGCTGTGAATCCAGGATCCTGTGTAAAGAAATATCTGCAAAAACCAAAACTACTAGCTGCCCGTGTGGAAAATATGGGCACCCAGAGTTTAGGTTAAAACAATAAACTCCAAGTCAGTCATGGGACTGGTGTGAGGACTAAAACAGTTATTAACTTGATTTTTAAAGTTAGGTAAATCATAGGATCACGCCGTATAACACGTAACACGTTTATCCCCCATGATACCAGTGCATAAAACAAACAGCGCAACGCTAAATAGAAAAAATGAAGCTATTATAAGACTCAGGTCCCATCACATAATGAACGTAGTCGAGAATAGAGTTTTACCTTATAATAGACAAATATACTTAATATGCGAAATTTCATCTTTTATTATTAGTACAAGTGAAGAAATCAACTTCAAATATAAATGTATCAATCTTAGGCAGCGTAGGTACATATTATGTCGCCATACAGGTTTACAACTAAACACATAAAATCGCGTATTGGAAAGTGGGTTTCCATCTATGAACCAAGGCAAGGGATCTTCCTTACCGGTTTCAAGACACTCTAGCAAATGCCTCAGGATTACACCTACGAGCTACCCTGGGAATCAGTAGGGTCGGTCTCTGTCGATGATTAGTTATACCATAAATTATATGTTAGCCGGTTCTATCGAACCTCCAAAATGGTCAGTCCAGTCGACCATCTAGAACCTCTTAGTCGGTTATATCAATTCCGAGGTACCTCGCTTTCCATCAATAAAGCTTCCAACATCCACATGAGTAAAATGTCTAGGCTCCATACCATGACGTTACTCATAGCTAGAACTGACATATGTCCATTTCCCCACGGTCCCTCATCCCGTTTTTGGTTCATATCGAGGTGTGAAGCTCGCAAATTAATGATACACAAAGCTATGCTATTTAAAGTCGTGCTTTGATCATCAACCACAGAGCCTTGCTTTTCGACAAAAGGTTTGATCCATGCATCTCAGCATGCCACACTGTCAATCCATACCGTACCACTGATTTCCACCAATATATAACCTCTAAGCTCGTACGTGATAGAAAATGGTGTCAGGCAAGAGAATAAATTCTTGCCACCAAACAAATATATATTTAGCAGAGATCAACAAATATAGTATAAAGGAAAACAATGTCAGACATACAATCCTTTTGCAAGTACATTCTAGGTCTGAACGAAACCGGAGGCATCTTATTCCTCGTCCCATATATCCAATACAGGAGAGAGGCCCTCGCATATCTGGTCAATCTCCAAGTACGTCTCGACGATCACCACTTATTACCTTGTCTTAGGTGTACATCCCAATCAAGACATCAGTAATCATCCATTCGATGTGAAGATCTTTGGTCATCAACCACCGTCTTCATCGTCGACATTCAATCATCGTATCAATTATTCAAAATGGGTTAAACCCGGTCTTTCCGAATAACTCGCGTATCTTGTAATCAAATACCATACAAACTCATCATATGCCTCATTCCAATTCATAATATTCTTTCGTTCAAATATTCACATCTTTAGGGAAAGGTTTCCATTAATTTTATTAAAGATAAATGCTTTTAAATTTTCTCTTTAATCTTCCTTTGGATATCGTTTTCAAAAGATTTTATTTTATCCTTTAACAATTCTAAACCAAATTAAGGTTTATAAAACTAGTCGGGATTATCGAGCCTTGCCGAAGTAATCATTTATTTTACTTTCTAATCCCAACCTATTCATCCCATGGAGCAAAACTAGTAGTACTCCATATCTAACATCCACTGTGTTATCAGTAAAATTAATTACCATTTCACGTTCAAATCTAATTAAAGATTTAACTATCGCCTAGAGTAAAACCGGTGGTACTACATTCTCGATCATTTCATGAATTCAATAAATTTAATTATCCCATTCCAATCAAATTAAAGATTCATTAAAACTCCATTTGGTTTGGTCTTTCAAAAATCATTACTTAATGATTGTTCAAATTTTAGGATAATTAATCTTGTCATTAACTAGGTTAAAGAACCAATGTCATTTAAAACACAGTTTTACAATAAACCAAAATCGGCTTGCATTAACTATGGAATCTTCACGGAAAACAGATCAATATTTAATCGATATAAATTTCCGTATCAGACTAATAATATAAATGGAATAACGACAAAGCCTTTTGAATTCCTTATATAGTAACGGTCTTCAAGATCATCTCGATTATTACCAAATCGAATTCCGTTCAGTTCCAATTTAATGTATTAAACTGGAAAACTTTACTTTGGAAAATTTCCATTAAATCTTAATTAAAAGATTTATAAATTCCAAATCGTATATTCACCATTAATTGGGTTAAAGAACAAACGTTATTTAAAACATTGTTCACAATAAACCCAATATCCAATCTGATATTAAATACAAGGTTCTGAATAGAAATTATATTGACTTATATTCAATACCAAATTCTGAAACCAACAGGTATCGTATTGGGAATAACGATATCTATATCTTCCAAATTCCTCAACAATACTCGTATAATCACTATCGAAATACTCCAAAGAATATTTCCATTCAAATCCATTCCAATTCATACGTTGGAAAATTCTGGTTATATTAAAACCATTTCAAATCCAATTTATTTATTTAAAAATCATTGGATTATTATTCTAGTTAATAACTAGTTCATTTGGACAAAAATATCTTTTATCTTATCAAAAATGGAATTTTCTCATCCAATATCTTTCCAAATCATTTATTATGATTTTACACAATTTTTCCATATTTTTAATAATTTTATTAAGGCCTGTACAGTCGGTTTCCAATAACGGCCACCGAATTACATCCATAGTGACCTTTTCTGAAATTGATTTGGACATATTTTAAAATCTATCAATTCAAATTTAAATCTCTTATATTCATTAGAAAGATCTTTTTGATACGAACCCAACGGTTCTTGTTTTAGTGAATCCGACAGTCTGATCTCTCGTTATGACGATTCGAAGTAAATGGTCGAAATTCGCGAACGGTCACTGTGCGGCGCGTTCTATTCAGTCCATTATACATATATATATAATATCATCGATTTCCATTCAAAACATATATCATAAATAGTTTATAAATTCATTTTAAAATGATTTCAACTTCGTTTTCAATTTTAAATCAAAATTGAATATTACATATCATTATAATAGTAAAATGATAATATTTTCAAAACATCTGATTTTGTAATCCATTTCTCTTTCGTATCCATTTATAAAATGAATAAAATTTATATAAAAATTCGTTCGAGTTAAAATGGCGCAAATCAACTTTACTCGGCTTCATTCACTTTAATATTTTCGTGTCCATCCAAAATCGAACATCAAAACCATATTTTTGATTATTTAAAAATATTCGTTATTTCTGAATCGGAACGCGACTCAATTAATTACCATATAATTTCAATTATATGGATTTCATACATCGCATGTATTCAAAAAATGATAAATAATCATCAAACATTCAAACATCATTCAGAGTGCATTCTACAACTGTATAAGCATTAGCATAAATAAATAACGCTCACCACGGTCTGTCAACTAATCGATTGACATACAACTAAATATTGGGATTAGTGTATGTCAAGTATCATCTCAATACCTGTGCAGGGTTTTCATTCAACAAATACTGATTGTTATTTGTGCGTTTGGGCGATGTGTAAAAATTATCGTCGCAGTCAAGATCCGTTAAATATGTGTACATAAACAAGTCGTCCAACTTTTAAATGAATATTTTTTTCATTTCAATTACCATAAATATATTAACATTTTTCTAACATGTTAGATACCACAAAATCACCATCACAATACACAGATCACTAAATCATCCATATAAATAAATACTCAACTACCCACAAGTGGCCATCCGCGGAGTATGGAATGCGAGTGTCGCTAGTATCTATATATCGTTTTCAAAATTATGATTTGTGGGAGTTCATGTGTTGAACTCAAAAATTACTACATGATAAAATATTGAGTGAGAAGGAGTTCTCACTTTGGGTTTCTCTCGGTCAGTCTTTATTGGAGGATTCTATTTTCAGCTGAATTAAACGTATTTTCAAACTGAATTAAACGCGCGTTTAATTCAGCTGAAAATCCAATTTGCTCCATTTTCATTCTGGTCAGTCCCATATTGTAGTGTTTGTTGTTGCGAATCCAATGCAACATTATTGATCACCCCCTATTATCTTCTTCCAACTACGTAATAACCTGGAGCCGCCGAACCCAACTTCAAAACCTAGGGTTCCTAAATGCGCCTCTAACGATCAGCCGGACATCGACAACCTGGCTGAAACACCCCACCTCCGTTAGGGTCACTCTCAAAGGGAATGCCCTAATTTTGGTGGAGGTTTATAAGTATAAGTCACAGATATACAAGACAGATATAAGAACACATATTTGTAAATAGCAGAAAAGCAGTAACTTTTATTTCATAAAAGTAAATACGTGTTACAGCAACATCACCATGATTGTCTTACATCCTTTCAAAAAAAAAAAACATAACACCTTCATAACTGTCTTGATTACATTATTTAAAGAAGCATAAAGAAAACATAAATAAACTGCAAAAGCCCCATAGTTGTTGTCCAAAGCCATAGTTCAAAACGGAAAGGTCCAAGCAATACATTCTTTCTCTTCAAGCTGGATATGAAGGCTGGTCAAGCTGCAGTATTCCCTCCCTGTGGACCTGGGGGGGGGGGGGGAAACGGAAGAAAAGAAGACGAAAGAAAAGTAGAGTCAGACATAAAGCCTAAGTAAGTCGAGGACTACTCTGTCTATGAATAAAGAACTGGGTATGATAAGTATAAACTAGAAATGGGGAAAGCACTATAAACTTGGTTAAGTTGTCTAGGGTCGAATATACTATCGTACCCCATATTAATCTCTGTACCCATATAAACTAGTTCCCAATAGGCACCCCATAACCAGGGTGAAGTGATCCATTTTACGATGATCGGCTCCTACTCGCATCGTTACATGTGTCTTACGGCCCCCGATGTTGTAGTTACCTATGCTGGTCCCACCATGGGGTGTATCAAGTCCCATGGCGGCGACCCGACACAACCCTAGAATGCACAGGTATGCTACTGGTGCCCAGTGCCTTATTTTTCTGCGCCGGAGTGAGTGCACGCCCACACCCCGTTAGAACCTACACTGCTGCACCACCGCCGTCGATTTGACCTCTTACATTCAGCCCAGTAATCGTGCCCCACCCTGCCTAGTTTCAGGGTATCATGATACACCTTATAGGGTTACTGCTGAAAAGAGTCCTCCGCTACTAGGTTTTCTACTTCTAGCCAACATGCTAAGTTGGTTAAGTGTTTTATGAACTTAACCCCCAATCAGTCTGTTTAGTTTAGCATGTCCCATTTTTAATTAAGTCATTAGTTTACTTAATCCTATCAGTCCTGACTCAGCCTTAATTGTCTTATTAAAGCCTTGACCTCTCACATTAGACAGGTACTGTTGTGGCTGCCTGTTGCCGGTTGGTTCCGGGCAGTCTTACGCCACAACTCAGTCTAACCTCAGGTCCTTATTGGGCTCCATGTTTAACCACCCACATTGGATAGGTATTGTTGTGACTACTGGACAGCCGGGCGGTTCCGGGCAGGTTTACATCACAACTCAATCCAACCTCGGGTTAAACACATCGTATTTTCTACGTTTACATAATTTGTCTTTCTTCTTTATTTTCTTATATGTAAATATTTGCGGCCCATTATTAAAAAACAATGGTGTGAAGGTTACACCAATCATGGGCCCAACCCATACTTGAATTTGGGCCCCTTTTCTTTATATTTTCATTTATTAATTAATTTGGCCCAATGCTATTTTCCCCCGTTTAATACGTTCGTTTATTATATATATATGTTGGGCTTAGCCTTTTCAAGCCCAACTTAGCCATGTGAAAAAAAGGGGAGGCTTAAAGCGTGATTACATACACAAAAAGGGGAATGTGAACGCATGAACTTGCAACATAACGTTGGAAATACAAAATAGAAACTGGTGTACTTTCATAGTAGTAACGTATACTTTGGTCATAAAGCATAAGTGACATGAATCAAAGCATGTAAACTTGTAGTTAAGTTAAGAATCTAAATTGGATATCATCATTGACACATAGTCTTAACTACAACATAAACCTATATTTTTATTTAGGCATAATGTCAAACATAAGCAAATCATGTTCATAAGATTACTACATGTTTACAAAGGTGCTTACTTTTGTTACTAATACAAAAGTATAGTTCAACTAGAATTATTCCAACTTAATCATGATTTTAAATCTATTCGCATAACCATGGCACACATATACCTATGGCATAAATATTTCTAAACATGAAATCATGATTTTTACTTTAGTCATGCAAACTTGCAAATGGGATTTTAAATCTAACCTAGCTATGTACAACATATGTCATCATATAATTCTTGTTAACAATATAGACCTAACATGTTTTTCAATTATGCAAAATATCAAACATAGCCTAGTCATATTCGTAAGTTCGCAAAGAGGCTTACTTTTGTTTCTAATACAAAAGTATGGTCTTATACATAGATCATGATGCCAAATTTTTCAACATAATTTCATATGAATTATAATAACCCAAATTTGTTCCAATTACACACAAAATGATTTTTGTACAAAAATATACATTATGATGGCATAGTAGCAAAACCACAAACTAGCATGAATTTCAATTAAAGAACTACATACGTGTAGCTTCAACATGAATTACAAACTTTGCGAATATCCAAACGTATATTTGCATAAAACTACCGCAAACATGTAGTTTTTATAATGAATAACATACTTTGCGAATATCCAATCGTTATACAATATTCCAAATCGATAAGAATCATAGTAACGCACAAATATGAATTACTTATCACCACAAATCAAGTGTACAAACCAACACAGTTATTTATTCATACCAAAATAATACTCTACTTACAATCGTGTGGCGAATTCTCCAATTGGAGATGCGACTCCTTTTTGACGTAGGCGTTGATTTGATTTGTTTAAGTTGCTTTATGCTTTAGAGTTTGTCTCCTAATTGTCTCTCAAATTGGTGGCTACTCCTAGTCGTTCCTCAGCAGCATGATGGCCATTGTATTCTATTATTTGTGTGAGTTTAGGTTAGGTTTGAGTTGTATATATAGAATTTTAGGATTAATTTAGGCCGTTTGATTAATCCTAGAAATGACCACAACCGTTCAGTCAGGATAGAATTATCCTATTGACTCAGCCATGAGTCAGAAATGACTCAGCATTGACTCAGCGATGAGTCAGAAATGACTCAGCGTATTAAATGTTCACCAATTCAAACGTAAATACGTATTTAATAGATACATTTCCCCTTTACCGTATTAATTACCCATATATAAATATTTATATATATGAATAAATATTTTCTTACCTTTAATTTGTCGTAATTAAAAATTGGAGAAGGCCAAAAAAAAAAAAAACCATCCTTGACAACCAAAAATGCGCAACGTACGCTACATGATGCGTACAAGTTATATATATATATATGCGTATATGTATATATATTATATATATATTCATTTTTTTTCTCTACCTTCCCAATTACCCATTTTCACACTAAACCACTTTTTGAACTGCGTTCACACTAGGCTATTTTAAGCCATTCCCCTAAAACAAAAAATAGGGCGCTGGCGGGGATCGAACTCTGTACCTCTTGTATGCAAGTCATGTGTTCCAACCAAATGAGCTACTAAGTCTTTTGCTTACAAACCCTAGAACAATGCTAAACATTATTCGTTTCCCATTCTTTTTTTTTTTCATGTTTTGCTGCGATATTTAAATTAAAGATATCTTCTTCACACGTTATCCGTTTTGCGTAAACTCGGACTCTATTTCAAGCAGAATTTCGAGGTGAATGCAATGGCGTAACCCATTTCTCTTAATTCTTTGATTTGAAATTAATTATACTTTAATTTGTGAATCTCACTGTTATAGAATACACGGGGTGTTACATTCTCCCCCACTTAAAAGGATTTCGTCCCCGAAATCTACAAGTTAGGAGGAATGTATATCCTAACATCCAAACATCCATCTACTCATCCATCAAACACGAGTATCCATTGTCCTTAAAAGACTTCTAATGCTTCATGATCATATGCGAAGTGTGTGTGTACATGTACTTATCTAATGCAAAATCAGGCGGTCTACTGATTCAGTTGACCTCCTTAATGCGAATTATGTGAGTGCCATGAATCCATTATGTATGCAAATTTTTCCTATTCATGATTCTACATGAGTGCACAATCATTCATACAAATGCAACATCCATATGGCAACACATTAAAGTTCAACCATATACAAATGCAAACATATATGCATATGCAATATGAAGTGACTGAGCCGATCTAAAACCTAGATTGTGCGTGTATATGCAACCACGAGCAACCACTAGCAATCACTTGCAACCACTTGCAACCATCATCCATAACATGTTTCAACTACATGTTTACATCCAAAAAGATTCTACCTATGGTTCTCAAGATAGGATCGAGGAGATAAATAGGATAAAACAAAGCATCTAGAATAAGTTAACGATGTACCGCCAGAAGGTCCGGTCTGCTTCTCAGGGCAGTCTTTGCTGATGTGTCCAGTCTTCCCACAATGAAAACATTCACCTTGCTTTCTCTTCCTCTTTCTACAATCCTTGGCTATGTGCCCTTCCGTACCACAGTAATTGCATTTCATTTTATTACGTGAGTTGTTGTTCTTGCCTCCTTTCTCGGGGTCTACCTTCTTATTCTTAGAATCGTTGGGCTTGACCTCTTTCTTCCCTTGAGAGTTTTCTGCCTCTGTTTCCTTCTTGTCCTTATCTTCCTCGTTCAGCAATGCCATCTGCACCAACCTTTCGTACGTAGCTCCCATGGGTATATGGGTCATGGCCAAACTGTGTAATGGCTCATTCAACCCTTTGACAAAGCGGAGAGCCTTCTTGTGCGGGGTGTTGACTAGGTCCAGCCCAAACCTAGCCAGCTCATCGAATTGATTAACATACTCTTTGACTGTCATATTCCCTTGCTTAAGAAATAAGAATTTTTCCAACTGAAGACTCCTTTCAGCTTCCGAGAGAAATTTAGCCTCAAACCTTGCCCTAAAGTCCTCCCATGTTTCCACCGGTCTTTCTGCATTAGTGACTTCCCACCAGTAGGAAGCCTCACCCTTTAGTAGCCATACTGCCAGTTGTACTTTCTGTCTATCTTCTACCTCAAAGATGATGAATAAGTCCTCGGTTTCTTTCAGCCAATTTCTAGCTACCACGAAGGACTCAGTTCCATGAAAATCCTTTCCTCCCATAGCTTTAAAATCTTTACATATCTTAGCAAACGTGTTTCCCCGTGGAGGAGGTGGAGGAAGAGGTGCTGCTGCAGCTGGATGATTTCCTGCAGCTAGGGGAGGAGGAACGGTAGGACCTGGCTGAGTGGCCCTTGCTTCTAAGAACCGTCTAAACCAACCAGGTATTGGTACACCCTCTGGCAAGTTAAGTTCTTCGGACATGCTGAAACAAAAAGGATAGATTCAAAACGAAGGATAAGAGATAGTACCTATGGCTTTGGGGGGACTTTGCCTTTTTCTTTAAAAAATAAAATAATATTTTTCTTTTAAAAATGCTTCTTTAAATTTCTTTTTTGAAAATAAATTTTCAAAACTTTTTATCTTATCTGGTAAACCTATGCTCTGATACCAAGTGAAACACCCCACCTCCGTTAGGGTCACTCTCAAAGGGAATGCCCTAATTTTGGTGGAGGTTTATAAGTATAAGTCACAGATATACAAGACAGATATAAGAACACATATTTGTAAATAGCAGAAAAGCAGCAACTTTTATTTCATAAAAGTAAATACGTGTTACAGCAACATCACCATGATTGTCTTACATCCTTTCAAAAAAAGAAACATAACACCTTCATAACTGTCTTGATTACATTATTTAAAGAAGCATAAAGAAAACATAAATAAACTGCAAAAGCCCCATAGTTGTTGTCCAAAGCCATAGTTCAGAACGGAAAGGTCCAAGCAATACATTCTTTCTCTTCAAGCTGGATATGAAGGCTGGTCAAGCTGCAGTATTCCCTCCCTGTGGAACTGGGGAGGGGGGGGGGAACGGAAGAAAAGAAGACGAAAGAAAAGTAGAGTCAGACATAAAGCCTGAGTAAGTCGAGGACTACTCTGTCTATGAATAAAGAACTGGGTATGATAAGTATAAACTAGAAATGGGAAAAGCACTATAAACTTGGTTAAGTTGTCTAGGGTCGAATATACTATCGTACCCCATATTAATCTCTGTACCCATATAAACTAGTTCCCAATAGGCACCCCATAACCAGGGTGAAGTGATCCATTTTACGATGATCGCCTCCTACTCGCATAGTTACAAGTGTCTTACGGCCCCCGATGTTGTAGTTACCTATGCTGGTCCCACCATGGGGTGTATCAAGTCCCATGGCGGCGACCCGACACAACCCTAGAATGCACAGGTATGCTACTGGTGCCCAGTGCCTTATTTTTCTGCGTCGGAGTGAGTGCACGCCCACACCCCATTAGAACCTACACTGCTGCACCACCGCCGTCGATTTGACCTCTTACGTTCAGCCCAGTAATCGTGCCCCACCCTGCCTAGTTTCAGGGTATCATGATACACCTTATAAGGTTACTGCTGAAAAGGGTCCCCCACTACTAGGTTTTCTACTTCTAGCCAACATGCTAAGTTGGTTAAGTGTTTTATGAACCTAACCCCCAATCAGTCTGTTTAGTTTAGTATGTCCCATTTTTGATTAAGTCTTTAGTTTACTTAATCCTATCAGTCCTGACTCAGCCTTAATTGTCTTATTAAAGCCTTGACCTCTCACATTAGACATGTATTGTTGTGGCTGCCTGTTGCCGGTTGGTTCCGGGCAGTCTTACGCCACAACTCAGTCTAACCTCGGGTCCTTATTGGGCTCCATGTTTAGCCACCCACATTGGATAGGTATTGTTGTGACTACTGGACAGCCGGGCGGTTCCGGGCAGGTTTACATCACAACTCAATCCAACCTCGGGTTAAACGCATCGTATTTTCTACGTTTACATATTTTGCCTTTCTTCATTATTTTCTTATATGTAAATATTTGCGGCCCATTATTAAAAAACAATGGTGTGAAGGTTACACCAATCATGGGCCCAACCCATACTTGAATTTGGGCCCCTTTACTTTATATTTTCATTTATTAATTAATTTGGCCCAACGCTATTTTCCCCCATTTAATACGTTCGTTTATTATATATATATGTTGGGCTTAGCCTTTTCAAGCCCAACTTAGCCATGTGAAAAAAAGGGGAGGCTTAAAGCGTGATTACATACACAAAAAGGGGAATGTGAACGCATGAACTTGCAACATAACGTTGGAACTACAAAATAGAAACTGGTGTATTTTCATAGTAGTAACGTATACTTTGGTCATAAAGCATAAGTGACATGAATCAAAGCATGTAAACTTGTAGTTAAGTTAAGAATCTAAATTGGATATCATCATTGACACATAGTCTTAACTACAACATAAACCTATATTTTTATTTAGGCATAATGTCAAACATAAGCAAATCATGTTCATAAGATTACTACATGTTTACAAAGGTGCTTACTTTTGTTACTAATACAAAAGTATAGTTCAACTAGAATTATTCCAACTTAATCATGATTTTAAATCTATTCACATAACCATGGCACACATATACCTATGGCATAAATATTTCTAAACATGAAATCATGATTTTTACTTTAGTCATGCAAACTTGCAAATGGGATTTTAAATCTAACCTAGCTATGTACAACATATGTCATCATATAATTCTTGTTAACAATATAGACCTAACATGTTTTTCAATTATGCAAAATATCAAACATAGCCTAGTCATATTCGTAAGTTCGCAAAGAGGCTTACTTTTGTTTCTAATACAAAAGTATGGTCTTATACATAGATCATGATGCCAAAATTTTCAACATAATTTCATATGAATTATAATAACCCAAATTTGTTCCAATTACACACAAAATGATTTTTGTACAAAAATATACATTATGATGGCATAGTAGCAAAACCACAAACTTGCATGAATTTCAATTAAAGAACTACATACATGTAGCTTCAACATGAATTACAAACTTTGCGAATATCCAAACGTATATTTGCATAAAACTACCGCAAACATGTAGTTTTTATAATGAATAACATACTTTGCGAATATCCAATCGTTATACAATATTCCAAATCGATAAGAATCATAGTAACGCACAAATATGAATTACTTATCACCACAAATCAAGTGTACAAACCAACACAGTTATTTATTCATACCAAAATAATACTCTACTTACAATCGTGTGGCGGATTCTCCAATTGGAGATGCGACTCCTTTTTGACGTAGGCGTTGATTTGATTTGTCTAAGTTGCTTTATGCTTTAGAGTTTGTCTCCTAATTGTCTCTCAAATTGGTGGCTACTCCTAGTCGTTCCTCAGCAGCATGATGGCCATTGTATTCTATTATTTGTGTGAGTTTAGGTTAGGTTTGAGTTGTATATATAGAATTTTAGGATTAATTTAGGCCGTTTGAGTAATCCTAGAAATGACCACAACCGTTCAGTCAGGATAGAGTTATCCTATTGACTCATCCATGAGTCAGAAATGACTCAGCATTGACTCAGCGATGAGTCAGAAATGACTCAGCGTATTAAATGTTCACCAATTCAAACGTAAATACGTATTTAATAGATACATTTTCCCCTTTACCGTATTAATTACCCATATATAAATATTTATATATATGAATAAATATTTTCTTACCTTTAATTTGTCGTAATTAAAAATTGGAGAAGGCCAAAAAAAAAACATCCTTGACAACCAAAAATGTGCAACGTACGCTACATGATGCGTACACGTCATATATATATATATATATATATATATATATATATATATATATATATATATATGCGTATATGTATATATATTATATATATATTCATTTTTTTCTCTACCTTCCCAATTACCCATTTTCACACTAAACCACTTTTTGAACTGCGTTCACACTAGGCTATTTTAAGCCATTCCCCTAAAACAAAAAATAGGGCGCTGGCGGGGATCGAACTCTGTACCTCTTGTATGCAAGTCATGTGTTCCAACCAAATGAGCTACTAAGTCTTTTGCTTACAAACCCTAGAACAATGCTAAACATTATTCGTTTCCCATTCTTCTTTTTTTTTTTCATGTTTTGCTGCGATATTTAAATTAAAGATATCTTCTTCACACGTTATCCGTTTTGCGTAAACTCGGACTCTATTTCAAGCAGAATTTCGGGGCGAATGCAATGGCGTAACCCGTTTCCCTTAATTCTTTGATTTGAAATTAATTATACTTTAATTTGTGAATCTCACTGTTATAGAATACACGGGGTGTTACATTCTCCCCCACTTAAAAGGATTTCGTCCCCGAAATCTTCAAGTTAGGAGGAATGTATATCCTAACATCCAAACATCCATCTACTCATCCATCAAACACGAGTATCCATTGTCCTTAAAAGACTTCTAATGCTTCATGATCATATGCGAAGTGTGTGTGTACATGTACTTATCTAATGCAAAATCAGGCGGTCTACTGATTCAGTTGACCTCCTTAATGCGAATTATGTGAGTGCCATGAATCCATTATGTATGCAAACTTTTCCTATTCATGATTCTACATGAGTGCACATTCATTCATACAAATGCAACATCCATATGGCAACACATTAAAGTTCAACCATATACGAATGCAAACATATATGCATATGCAATATGAAGTGACTGAGCCGATCTAAAACCTAGATTGTGCGTGTATATGCAACCACGAGCAACCACTAGCAATCACTTGCAACCTCTTGCAACCATCATCCATAACATGTTTCAACTACATGTTTACATCCAAAAAGATTCTACCTATGGTTCTCAAGATAGGATCGAGGAGATAAATAGGATAAAACAAAGCATCTAGAATAAGTTAACGATGTACTGGCAGAAGGTCCGGTCTGCTTCTCAGGGCAGTCTTTGCTGATGTGTCCAGTCTTCCCACAATGAAAACATTCACCTTGCTTTCTCTTCCTCTTTCTACAATCCTTGGCTATGTGCCCTTCCGTACCACAGTAATTGCATTTCCTTTTATTACGTGAGTTGTTGTTCTTGCCTCCTTTCTCGGGGTCTACCTTCTTATTCTTAGAATCGTTGGGCTTGACCTCTTTCTTCCCTTGAGAGTTTTCTTCCTCTGTTTCCTTCTTGTCCTTATCTTCCTCGTTCAGCAATGCCATCTGCACCAACCTTTCGTACATAGCTCCCATGGGTATATGGGTCATGGCCAAACTGTGTAATGGCTCATTCAACCCTTTGACAAAGCGGAGAGCCTTCTTGTGCGGGGTGTTGACTAGGTCCAGCCCAAACCTAGCCAGCTCATCGAATTGATTAACATACTCTTTGACTGTCATATTCCCTTGCTTAAGAAATAAGAATTTTTCCAACTGAAGACTCCTTTCAGCTTCTGAGAGAAATTTAGCCTCAAACCTTGCCCTAAAGTCCTCCCATGTTTCCACCGGTCTTTCTGCATTAGTGACTTCCCACCAGTAGGAAGCCTCACCCTTTAGTAGCCATACTGCCAGTTGTTCTTTCTGTCTATCTTCTACCTCAAAGATGATGAATAAGTCCTCGGTTTCTTTCAGCCAATTTCTAGCTGCCACGAAGGACTCAGTTCCATGAAAATCCTTTCCTCCCATAGCTTTAAAATCTTTACATATCTTAGCAAACGTGTTTCCCCGTGGAGGAGGTGGAGGAAGAGGTGCTGCTGCAGCTGGATGATTTCCTGCAGCTAGGGGAGGAGGAACGGTAGGACCTGGCTGAGTGGCCCTTGCTTCTAAGAACCGTCTAAACCAACCAGGTATTGGTACACCCTCTGGCAAGTTAAGTTCTTCGGACATGCTGAAACAAAAAGGATAGATTCAAAACGAAGGATAAGAGATAGTACATATGGCTTTGGGAGGACTTTGCCTTTTTCTTTAAAAAATAAAATAATATTTTTCTTTTAAACATGCTTCTTTAAATTTCTTTTTTGAAAATAAATTTTCAAAACTTTTTATCTTTTCTGGTAAACCTATGCTCTGATACCAAGTGAAACACCCCACCTCCGTTAGGGTCACTCTCAAAGGGAATGCCCTAATTTTGGTGGAGGTTTATAAGTATAAGTCACAGATATACAAGACAGATATAAGAACACATATTTGTAAATAGCAGAAAAGCAGCAACTTTTATTTCATAAAAGTAAATACGTGTTACAGCAACATCACCATGATTGTCTTACATCCTTTCAAAAAAAAAACATAACACCTTCATAACTGTCTTGATTACATTATTTAAAGAAGTATAAAGAAAACATAAATAAACTGCAAAAGCCCCATAGTTGTTGTCCAAAGCCATAGTTCAAATGGGAAAGGTCCAAGCAATACATTCTTTCCCTTCAAGCTGGATATGAAGGCTGGTCAAGCTGCAGTATTCCCTCCCTGTGGACCTGGGGGGGGGGGGGAACGGAAGAAAAGAAGACGAAAGAAAAGTAGAGTCAGACATAAAGCCTGAGTAAGTCGAGGACTACTCTGTCTATGAATAAAGAACTGGGTATGGTAAGTATAAACTAGAAATGGGGAAAGCACTATAAACTTGGTTAAGTTGTCTAGGGTCGAATATACTATCGTACCCCATATTAATCTCTGTACTCATATAAACTAGTTCCCAATAGGCACCCCATAACCAGGGTGAAGTGATCCATTTTACGATGATCGCCTCCTACTCGCATAGTTACATGTGTCTTACTGCCCCCGATGTTGTAGTTACCTATGCTGGTCCCACCATGGGGTGTATCAAGTCCCATGGCGGCGACCCGACACAACCCTAGAATGCACAGGTATGCTACTGGTGCCCAGTGCCTTATTTTCTGCGCCGGAGTGGGTGCACGCCCACACCCCGTTAGAACCTACACTGCTGTACCACCGCCGTCGATTTGACCTCCGACATTCAGCCCAGTAATCGTGCCCCACCCTGCCTAGTTTTAGGGTATCATGATACACCTTATAAGGTTACTGCTGAAAAGGGTCCCCCGCTACTAGGTTTTCTACTTCTAGCCAACATGCTAAGTTGGTTAAGTGTTTTATGAACCTAACCCCCAATCAGTCTGTTTAGTTTAGCATGTCCCATTTTTGATTAAGTCTTTAGTTTACTTAATCCTATCAGTCCTGACTCAGCCTTAATTGTCTTATTAAAGCCTTGACCTCTCACATTAGACAGGTATTGTTGTGGCTGCCTGTTGCCGGTTGGTTCCGGGCAGTCTTACGCCACAACTCAGTCTAACCTCGGGTCCTTATTGGGCTCCATGTTTAACCACCCACATTGGATAGGTTTTGTATTGACTACTGGACAGCCGGGCGGTTCCGGGCAGGTTTACATCACAACTCAATCCTACCTCGGGTTAAACGCATCGTATTTTCTACGTTTACATATTTTGCCTTTCTTCTTTATTTTCTTATATGTAAATGTTTGCGACCCATTATTAAAAAACAATGGTGTGAAGGTTACACCAATCATGGGCCCAACCCATACTTGAATTTGGGCCCCTTTACTTTATATTTTCATTTATTAATTAATTTGGCCCAACGCTATTTTCCCCAGTTTAATACGTTCGTTTATTATATATATATATGTTGGGCTTAGCCTTTTCAAGCCCAACTTAGCCATGTGAAAAAAAGGGGAGGCTTAAAGCGTGATTACATACACAAAAAGGGGAATGTGAACGCATGAACTTGCAACATAACGTTGGAACTACAAAATAGAAACTGGTGTACTTTCATAGTAGTAACGTATACTTTGGTCATAAAGCATAAGTGACATGAATCAAAGCATGTAAACTTGTAGTTAAGTTAAGAATCTAAATTGGATATCATCATTGACACATAGTCTTAACTACAACATAAACCTATATTTTTATTTAGGCATAATGTCAAACATAAGCAAATCATGTTCATAAGATTACTACATGTTTACAAAGGTGCTTACTTTTGTTACTAATACAAAAGTATAGTTCAACTAGAATTATTCCAACTTAATCATGATTTTAAATCTATTCACATAACCAAGGCACACATATACCTATGGCATAAATATTTCTAAACATGAAATCATGATTTTTACTTTAGTCATGCAAACTTGCAAATGGGATTTTAAATCTAACCTAGCTATGTACAACATATGTCATCATATAATTCTTGTTAACAATATAGACCTAACATGTTTTTCAATTATGCAAAATATTAAACATAGCCTAGTCATATTCGTAAGTTCGCAAAGAGGCTTACTTTTGTTTCTAAAACAAAAGTATGGTCTTATACATAGATCATGATGCCAAATTTTTCAACATAATTTCATATGAATTATAATAACCCAAATTTGTTCCAATTACACACAAAATGATTTTTGTACAAAAATATACATTATGATGGCATAGTAGCAAAACCACAAACTTGCATGAATTTCAATTAAAGAACTACATACATGTAGCTTCAACATGAATTACAAACTTTGCGAATATCCAAACGTATATTTGCATAAAACTACCGCAAACATGTAGTTTTTATAATGAATAACATACTTTGCGAATATCCAATCGTTATACAATATTCCAAATCGATAAGAATCATAGTAACGCACAAATATGAATTACTTATCACCACAAATCAAGTGTACAAACCAACACAGTTATTTATTCATACCAAAATAATACTCTACTTACAATCGTGTGGCGAATTCTCCAATTGGAGATGCGACTCCTTTTTGACGTAGGCATTGATTTGATTTGTTTAAGTTGCTTTATGCTTTAGAGTTTGTCTCCTAATTGTCTCTCAAATTGGTGGCTACTCCTAGTCGTTCCTCAGCAGCATGATGGCCATTGTATTCTATTATTTGTGTGAGTTTAGGTTAGGTTTGAGTTGTATATATAGAATTTTAGGATTAATTTAGGCCGTTTGATTAATCCTAGAAATGACCACAACCGTTCAGTCAGGATAGAGTTATCCTATTGACTCAGCCATGAGTCAGAAATGACTCAGCATTGACTCAGCGATGAGTCAGAAATGACTCAGCGTATTAAATGTTCACCAATTCAAACGTAAATACGTATTTAATAGATACATTTTCCCCTTTACCGTATTAATTACCCATATATAAATATTTATATATATGAATAAATATTTTCTTACCTTTAATTTGTCGTAATTAAAAATTGGAGAAGGCCAAAAAAAAAAACCATCCTTGACAACCAAAAATGCGCAACGTACGCTACATGATGCGTACACGTCATATATATATATATATATATATATATATATATATATGCGTATATGTATATATATTATATATATTCATTTTTTTCTCTACCTTCCCAATTACCCATTTTCACACTAAACCACTTTTTGAACTGCGTTCACACTAGGCTATTTTAAGCCATTCCCCTAAAACAAAAAAATAGGGCGCTGGCGGGGATCGAACTCTGTACCTCTTGTATGCAAGTCATGTGTTCCAACCAAATGAGCTACTAAGTCTTTTGCTTACAAACCCTAGAACAATGCTAAACATTATTCGTTTCCCATTCTTCTTTTTTTTTCATGTTTTGCTGCGATATTTAAATTAAAGATATCTTCTTCACACGTTATCCGTTTTGCGTAAACTCGGACTCTATTTCAAGCAGAATTTCGAGGCGAATGCAATGGCGTAACCCGTTTCCCTTAATTCTTTGATTTGAAATTAATTATACTTTAATTTGTGAATCTCACTGTTATAGAATACACAGGGTGTTACACTGGCCCACATCGTGCGCCTATGCGCCCTCCTCCACCGCCGTAAGTGGTGGCCAACTCGGTGGTCCACCCTGCTCTTGAGTCACATGCGAAGGTGGCTGGTTTGAGCCACAAAGCCAAGCCGAATACTTACCGAAAAATAATCAAAACCATATAGATCGAAGGAGCTCAAGGAGATTTATAATTTTTGTGTGGAACTCAAGTTTTAATTCAAATTGAATTTCGAAATTTTAGGGTTTATTTTTGGGATTAAATCAGTCATGGAATTCCTGGTGGAGGCAGTGGATAAAAGTAAGTGGAGGGTTAGGGGCTTTTGGTTATTTATATAATTTTATTCCATTATATTTAATTCTTTTAATTTCAAAAATATACGTTTATCGATACGAACTCCAAATCAAACCCAATGACTGTCGCCTCTAGCGAAATACCCCTATTCCGGACATAAAGGAATATGTTTCGTAAGCCAATTCAACCGTTTTGAACAGTTTTCATCAAAATTAAAATATAAATTAATATAACAGTCAATATTGTATTTCAATGTACATTTTAATTTACCGGCACCACAAATTAAGTCCAAAAATTATGAATATTGAAATTTAGCTATGTTTGGACGATACAGTCCGAACAAAATTAGTTTCGTTGAATTTGGAGACCGTTTGAAATATGGCCTTTTTCTGGTATATTAAATTTAAACTGAATTTACAAAACACGTTTAAATTTACTGTGCTCACATATTAATTCCCAAAATTATGAAATTTGAAACATTATAATAATTTGACATTCCGGATCCAAACCAGTTTTACCCAACAAATATTTATTTCGACATATGACTATTTTTAACACTTATATAATCCGTTCTTCAATTTCCAAACCAGTTTCATTTCATATATTTGATAAAAGTAATACTTTTACCCAACAAATATTTATTTCGACATATGACTATTTTTAACACTTCATATATATATATATATATATATGATTTTTATTGTTAAAACAATTTATTTAAAACATGAATGTTTTTAGCGATTCCTATATATAATAAAAGTGTGATTTTTATTGTTATAACAATTTATTTCAAACATGAATATTTTTAACGATTCATATATATAATAAAAATATGATTTTTATTGTTATAACAGTTTATTTCAAACATGAATATTTTTAGCGATTCGTATATATAATAAAAATGTGATTTTTATTGTTATAACAATTTATTTCAAACATGAATATTTTATATACCTCATATACATGATAAAAATGTGATTTTTATCACTCAAACAATTTATTCGTCATATGAATATTTTTCCAACACATGAATATAAACCAATCACATGAATATTTCAGAAAATTTCGACAGCATAACGGCAGGGCGTTTAAAAACCGGCACCGTCCCGAGTACGGCTCCTCGCACTACCTTATGCCTCACAGCGTTCCCTAAGGGCTTATCCTTATAATCTAAATATTTCGATTCATTTTCATATCACAATGGATTTTTCCACAAACAATCCCAATTTTTGTTTCAACCACAAACAATCATTATCAACCATTCGCATTTATCAACCAAATTTCACGTCAACCAAAATCCAAACAATCACAACCAATATATATCATCCATGGTCTATGGATGAGGGGAATGTATATATATATATATACGTATATAAATATATTTCTATTTCATTTCAATATCATTCAATGCACATATAATTTTTACAATGCATATATAACTTATACATCGCACATATAATTTATACAACGCTTATACGTGAGGTGTACAATTCTTATATAACTTATACATCGAATATATAATTTATACATCGCCATTCCATATCATTTATAATTTAGAAATCTCATATTAGGTTCCACTCCTCCAAAAATTGTAGGAAGCTCCAAAAATTCTACGGTCTCTTCTAGAATGAAGAAGATGTCTACACGAGACGAATGTCTCTTATTTCATTGGATTTCGACTACATAGCAAAAAAGATATGATTTTTAGAAGTTAATCACACTTTGTGACAGTTTTAAAGTGTTAAAATCAGTTTAGATTAACAAACCTGTTACCTTTTTGAAATGGTTCCAAACTAGGTTTGGAATTTGAGATCAATCCATGTAACGGTCGGACGATCAGGTGGTGTAGCGTCGAAGGGACGGTGGGGAGCCTCTGCGTTGGTGGTGGGGCCCACTATGGTGGCTTGAGGAAGCCTTGGCGGCGCTGGGAAGTCAGCAACTTCCCGGAGGTGATTCTCCCTTAATACTCAACAAAAAAAAACTTGCTGTGGATTTGAAGCTCTTGACGTCCTCTTCAAAATTCCCTAAAGGAGCAGCAAGTTTTATTGTGTGGTTTGTGAGGTAAAGAGGAGAGAAGGAGGGAGATCAATTCCGTCGTTCGACAGGAAGGGGTATCGGGTTTTACAGAAAACGACGAAGGAATTTGATTGGCCCCTGTATTTTATATTTACTTTTAATTCCATTAAATCCGAAAATACCCCTTATCACATACGAACTCCAATTCAAACCCAATGACTGTTGTCCCTAGCTAAATACCCCCATTCCGGACACAATGGAATATGTTTCGTAGGCCCATTCGACTGTTTCAATCAGTTATTCTCCAAATTAAAATATAAAATATTCAAATATGGATTTGAATATACATTTCAATTTGTCGGGGCCACATACTGATCCCAAAAATTCCAGAAAAATAAATCTAGCTATGTTTGGACGATGCGGTCCCAACAAAACTAGTTTCGTCAAATTTGGAGACCGTTTGAATAATGGCCATTTTCTAGTCGATCCAAATTGACTTAAATTAACCAAACACATTTTCCTTTGCCACACTCACATATAAATTCCAAAAATTATGGAATTTAAAACCTAGCAGTCATTCGACATTCCGGATCCAACAAAAGTGGTTTCGTCGAAAACGGAGGTCGTTTGCAAAATGTCTATTTACAAGGTCTATATAAATTCCATAGCAACCTTTCTGAAAATTTATTTAGCAATAACTTTTGATTCCCGCTATGAAATTTCGATTTTTCAGATTCGTTAGAAAGATATTCTTGTATTTAAATATTTTTGGTCTCACTAAAATCAGTTTTATTTTGCATTCTACACAGTCAGTCAAAGTTCGAATTCAAATTTTCAAACTGTTGCGCCATTTCAGGCCTTGTTTTATAATTAAAATAAATATATTCGCTATAACTTCGATCCAAATCGATTTTTGGTCGCTATTATTTAAAATAATTTATTTTAAATATTGAAAATCCACTAAAATAGCCAAATTAAAAAATTTAAATTGGTTCAGATTTTCCGGGTTGTTACAATCTCCCCCACTTAAAATCTTTTCGTCCTCGAAAAGAAACGAAGCTGAAAGTTGTTTAATTAACCAACTTAACTTTCATTCTGACTTTCGTTCTTCAACTTTTCAGTTTCTAAAATTTTTCTAATTCTTCAAAAATTTGGCTAACACCCTAAATTTTTGAAAAGTTTCGCCATAACCTCCATTGTACGGGGAGGGGTTTGGAAATTTATTGGGTCGTATTAGGTACCCAATAAATCCTAAAAAGCATACACATATTTATAGTGATATATTCCGGTGTCCACAGGGGAGTGTGTATAGATCATAACACCAGAGAATAAATTCTCGTCACCCTATAAATGGTTTTTGTGCCTTAATGACTAGAGAGACGTGTTTATTCTCATCTCCAGACCCGTGTGGAGTTTTTATTAATCTGTCAATTTACCTTTACATTTTATATAGTCCATATCAGTCTTCGGTTCAACCTGTAATATAGTTATCACCATACAAGCCTCTCGCTCATCTGGTAAATTTTCAACCTTGTCACATAAGCTCTAAATGCTTATGTGGTATATGATAGAGTATGCTATCTTCAAGAAGTATGCCTTGTAGTGTAGTTCAAAATCAATTGTTACTATCCTATGGTAGCGTTTATTATTTAACACAGAACAACCAGCACTACGCATCTAATGGCATTCACAAGAGTTGATATAATAATAAAAGTGCGCATCCAACTCATTAAGGTTTACCTATTTGTCGGGCACGCAAATAAATTCTTTACTCAACAACAAATCTATTTACCTATTCAAACATATATAATGTACATGCATGTATTTCTATCTATTTTAAATCAGTTTAATATTTGATTCAATTTGCATACATTTACCATTCATTCACTTACTGATTGGATTAATTATCATTCCAATATTTTGATTAATCCCATTTCTAATCACACAACATAAACAGCAATCAATTCATTGCTTAACTTTTCAAAAATATACTAATCAATTCATTTACTCTTTTAAAATCATTCAGACTATATAATTAGAAATTTTACATCCATGAAAAGGAAACAACAACCAAGTAGAGAGCAATACGGAAATGCAAAATATGGTAAATGTACATTGCACCAGAGTTAATCAGAGATATCCACCCTACAATTGGGATAGGCTTTCTTAATGCTCTCCTCAGTCTCCCAAGTACAGTCTCGCGGATCTCCACTCCATTGCACTTTGACTAAGTGAACTTTCTTGTTCCTCAACTCTTTAGTTTCTTTGCCAATAATCTTTATCGACTCTCTCCTCACTGCCAATTCTGGAGTAGTTTCCAAATCCTGTTGCGTGGCTTCTTCCACGACCAAGTCTGGATCATGCACATGCTTTCGAAGTTGCGATACGTGAAATACATCATGTACTCTAGGCAACCAGTCAGGTAATTGAATCATATAAGCGAGATTTCCAATCCGTTCGAGCACAGGAAATGGACCAATAAATCTGGGCGCCAACTTCCCTGTTTTACCAAATCGGACTACTCCTCTCATCGTAGAAACCCTTAAATACACATAGTCACTAACAGCAATTGCTAAATCACTTCTTCTCGAGTCTGAACAGCTCTTCTGTCGGGATTGAGCTGCTAGTAATCGTTTCTTAATGAAATCGACTTTATCTGCAGCTTCGCGAATCATATCTAGTCCCAATACAAATCTATTGCCAGGTCTACCCAACAAGCGGGAGATCTACACGGTATACCATACAGTGCTTTGAATGGTGACATTTCCAGGCTCGCTTGGTAATTGTTGTTGTATGAGAACTCAACCAAATGCAAGTGGTCTTCCCATGATCCGCCAAAATCAATAACACATGCCCGCAATAAATCTTCAAGAATACGATTCACCCTCTCAGTTTGACCATCTGTTTGAGGATGATAAGCGGTGCTCAAGTTCAGTTTTGTTCCCAATTCTGCTTGGAATGCTTCCCTGAATTTACTAGCAAAAATCGGGTCACGATCACTAACGATACTCATGGGAACTCCATGCGGTTTAACAATTTCTTTAAAATAAATCTGTGCCAGACTCTGAGCGGTTCCATTCGATCTGATAGGTATAAAATGGGCGGTCTTCATGAAACGATCTACGATCACCCAAATACTTTCATTTCCTCTCCGGGTTCTTGGCAAACCATCTATGAAATCCATAGAAATCTGTTCCCAATTCCAACCTGGAATTTCCAACGGTTGCAGCATTCCGGCAAGTTTTTGTTGATCACTCTTGACTTGTTGACAAGTAGTACACCAGCTAACATATAAGGAAATGTCTCGTTTCATAGATCTCCAATAGAGAGTGCGTTTGATATCATTATACATTTTGCTCACTCCTAGATGGATACTCAGTTTGGATTTGTGACATTCATCCAATACTTCTCTTCGGAGTACAGGGATGTTTGGCACACAAATTCGGCCTTTTAACCTCAAAATCCCATCGTTGTCAATTTGGAAACTCGGGGCTTGCCTTTCTGAATTCTCTCTCTGATCTTTTGAATGAAGTGATCATCCTTCTGAAGAGAAGATATATTATCCATCAATGAAGGCGTGTTTATAAGGTTGGCAATGATTGCATTCTTTCTGCTGAGCGCATCAGCCATAACATTGGCTTTTCCCGGGGTATATAAAATATCAAGATCATATGCCATGAGAAATTCTAACCAACGTTGCTGCCTCATATTCAGATCTTTCTGGGTGAACAAATACTTCAATGATTGATGATCAATATATAATTCGAACTTCTCACCCAATAGATAATATCTCCAGATTTTCGTAGCAAACACGATGGCTAACAATTCAAGGTTGTGAGTTGCATAATTTTTCTCATGTGGCTTCAATTGACGGCTAGCATAAGCGACTACTTGGCCTCTTTGCATTTATACTGCACCAAGACCTTCTTTAGAAGCATCCGTCTAGACTTTCAAGTCTTGATTTCCATCAAAATTGTTAATACTGGAGTAGTTGTCAATCTTAACTTCAGCTCTTGGAAAGCTGTCTCACTTTCTGGAGTTCAACTGAACTTTGAATTTTTCTTAGTAAGCTTCTTTAAGGAACTTGATATCTTCGAAAAATCTTTAACAAACTTCCGATAATAACTAGCCAATCCAAGAAAACTTCAGACTTCTGTGGGAGTAGTTGGCTTCTTCTAATCTTAAATAGATGTGATCTTACCGGAATCCATAGAAATTCCTTCTTTTGACACAACGTGGCCAAGAAAATTGACTTCTTCTTGCCAGAATATACATTTGGAAATTTTTGCCTTTAAAGCATTCTTTCTCAGGATCTCTAACACTTGTTCCAAATGTTTTTCATGCTCGCTTTCTGACTTAGATAAGATCAATATGTCATCAATGAAGACCAGTACGAATTTATTCAATACTTCTCTGAATACTCTGTTAATTATATCGACAAAATAAGCTAGAGCGTTACATATGCCGAACGACATTACTAACCACTCGTAGAATAAATCGGGACCTCTGAATGTTGTCAAAGGAACACACTCTTCGGCAATACGAAGCCGATGGAAACCTGTAGCTAGGTCCATTTGTGAAAATACTTGCGCGCCATTCAATCGATCCAACAAATCAAAAATCTGTGGCAATGGATATTTATTCTTTAATGTCTGCTTATTCAAGTCACGATAATCCACACATAGTCTGAGAGTACCGTTCGACTTTGGGACAAACACCACTGCTGCTCCCCAATCAGAGAAACTAGGCCTGATAAAACCCTTCCATACAAGCTGTCGAGTTTGATTGTCTAATTCTTCTTTTTCCTTCAAGGTCATTCTTCGAATAGCGTGAACTACTGGCCTTGCATTCGGAATTAAAGTAATCTTGAAATCTATTTCTCTACGCGGAGGTAAGCTAACAACTTCTTCAAACACATTCGCATAATTCTTGACGACAGGAATATTTTCTACGTCGATCGGAGTATTCTCTATAACGATAGGGATCTTTTCTATTTGAGCAGGAGAAACATCCAGAACTGACCAAAAATCTATTCTATCAGAATTCAGACCTTCGCATGGAATAGTTATATATCCTAGCTTTGTTTTAACTTTAACAACTCTTTCTACACAGTTAACTTCCGCCTCATATTTGGATAACCAATCCAATCCCAAAATAATATCAAATTCTATGAAATTCATGACGATCGAGATAGTAGGGAACCAATAATAAGGAAAAAGAAACATACACTCCACAAATCCAACTAAGATTGAGGGAATCCCCAACCGGATTATGAACAGTCATGGGTTCTTTAAGCTATTTCAGTTTCAAATCCAAATTCTTTACCACCTTAGTCAAAATAAAACTTCGTGACGTGCCCATATCAAACAGTATTTTAACTGAAATATTTTTGACATTAAGCGTTCCTTCTAAAACATCTGGCCTTCCCTGACTAGCTAAGGGTGCAGAAGTTTCTGCCACTTCATTTACATGTACCTTTTCCGATTTCTTTAATAGCCGACAATCCTTTGCAAGATAACCAGTCTGATGGCATTGACTGCATTTTCTATTCTCTTGAAACTTGTTCTTGGATTTAAATCCACTCTTTATTCGTTTCTTTAAGGGTCCACAGTTTATCGCCAAATGCCCTTTCCGATTATAGTAGAGCAGGTGGCTGTTGTTACTGGTCCTTTCTCAAATTAAACCTTTTTCCTATTGACTCTAGGTTTCTTTCTGACCCCAGACGTCGTACTTGCCTCAGGCTGGGTACTTGTCTCCAGGTTATCAGTTTCGAATTTCCTTTTGTTGCTAGAACTGACTTCCTCTTCATCGCCCAAAAGACCTCGTTTATCCAGATCTTCATACTGGTAAGCCATATATATCATTTTAGAAAAAGGCTGTTGCACATGTGCAGTTACACTACTTTTGTACTTTCTTTGGAGCCCATTAATAAACCTTAGATTCTTCTTCTTAGGATATTGAATTAGATGCGCACTACAAGAAAAACTGCATATAGCAGCTGCAAAATCCGATGCTAATCCGTCGCTATATTGGATTTAGCAACGGATTTCCTGCATAACATGTTGGTGGGTAAAAACCATGACGGTAATTGTGTCATATTTTGCGATGGAATATTGCATGAATTTTCTGACAGTTTTCCGTCATTTCATTATATTTATAATAAAAATATAATTTTATTTATTAATTTATTTACCGAATATTTATCGACGAATAAGTAATTTATAATAATTTATTATTTATACAAAAACTTTGGTAAAGCCTTGCTAATTAGCAAGAGATTAGTGAAAAAATATTTTTTAGATCAAACGTTTTCTATAGGTAATCCGTCGCTATTCCCTTTCTATTCTGCCAATAAATGTTCTTTCATATTTCTTGCTTATAGCTTTACCAAATACTATCGTTTAACTATCAATAAAGAATAATGAATGCAATTATAAATACAATACACAAATTTATTACTATTCAACACAAAATAGTACAATACAATACATTTCATTTACAATCAATGCAATATATATACAATTGTACTCTCATCCGTTAAAAAACCAAAATAAATTATATATTCACATCATTTATAGAGTCTTTTAACAAATATAAAAGATATGTGCCTCTAAGTACACATTTCTCTCTCTCACAACACGACCCATAACTTAAACCAAAGATTTACAGTTAGATCGGGATGAAATTGGGCTTGTTCCTTTCAGCTTTTGGCTCAAACAATACATAGAAGAACAAAAACACACAAAAAGTATTTAAATAACTGAAACCATAAATGAAATAAACCAAAATAAAGATTTTAGGTTCAACATGGATTACCTGAGATGATTAGATTCAAGATCTAGCAATTTATAATAGAGATTATAATAGCGAAGGGCACAAAGGAAATATATACAAACAGGCGAGATCACAAACCATCAGCATGGACCAGCACTATCTGTAAACAAAGTAGCACTTGTGACTAACAAAAATAGTGCAATACTTACCCTGTCACCATGATGCATACGTAATTCAAGCACGCATATTGGCTTTGTACTCCACTCACTCAAGTGTTAGAAAAACAAAGCATACTCACGCATTAGACATCATACTGCAAATACCAAATATCAACCCATATTAAAATGACATACTACAAATACCAACCCATATTAAAATGACAAAAAACCACCTACAGCATAGAGCAAATACCAACCTATGACATCAATGCCACACAACCCGTCAGTAGGCATCAAAACTGCAAGCAACTGATCAGCCATCATTCCTACTGCAAGCAACTTCAAAAGAAAATGATTATTTAAAACTAGCGAGCTATATTAACCTTGTTAGTAATTTGTTTGTGTATGCATCATTGTGGTAGGATTTGTGAATACTTGGTTTACATAACTGTAGTGTAACGAAAATGAATTTCGCTCGATCCGAATCAGTCGCTAAACCGCTCTAGACCGTTCGAAACGCCTGATTGTTTTGAGAACACGACAAAATAGAACGCAGACGGAAGAACATTTCATTGTTATTACAACAATTCCATCAGAATACAAGAACATACAGAGTATAAATGAATATTACACAGATATATCAGAGATTTAATTTATATTTAAATACATCACAGCGAAAAATAATACAATGCACAACTGAAGAAGATATACGGATACAAAGCTTTCCGGATATCGTTCCAGCTGTACATCAGGATCCTGTGAATATAAATCTGCAAAACCAAAACTACTAGATGCCCATGTAAAAATAAGGGAACCCAGAGTTTAGGTTAAAACAATAAACTCCAAGTCAGTCATGGGATTGGTGTGAGAACTAAAACAGTTATTAATCTTTATTTTTAAAGTTAGGTAAATCAAGGGACCACGCCGTATAACACGGAACGGGTTTCCTCCCAAGAACACCAGTGCATAAAACAAACAGCGCAATGCTAAATAAAGAAAAATGAAGCTATTATAAGACCTAGTTCCTATCACACAATGCAACGCAAGTCGGGGGATAGGGTTTTCCCTTATAATAGCCAAACATGCTTAGTACGTTTAAAACAAATCATTTGATACTACTATAAGTGCATAGTGTATAAAACAACTTCAAATCATAAGTATCAATCATAGACGGCATGGGTACCATATATCATGTCGCCATACTAGGCTCTACAAATAAAATCGCAAATGTCACGTATTTGGAAATTGGATTTCCGTCTATGAACCGAGGCAAAAGATAGTCCTCTACCGATTCGAGACGCTCTAGCCCGCCCCTCAGGAACAGCCGCAACTGTCCTTTGGATCGTCAGGGCCGGTCCACCGATGTGGATTATTATGCCTGAACACTGCGTTTCCCCACCCATTGGGGTGTAAAAGAGCCAACAACTGATTTCTTCGGCTTCACATAGTCACCGGTATATCCAAGGCGCCTCGCAATAACAACAACCACATAAGTCAAACTCTTCAGGGCGTGTAAAACCACTGACGCCACTTCTAGCTAGAAAGAAACGCATGTCCTCCCTGATGTCCTCTCCCATTTCTGGTTCACAACGGGGGTGAAACTCGCGAAGTAAACGTTACACAAAGCTACGCCACAAAGGCCGTGCTTCGATCATCAACCACAAGACTTTGCTTTTCAATAGAAGCCTTGATCATTTGCCACTTAGGCATGCCACACAGGCAATTCACCCTATACGTTTGATATCCATCAGTATATAACCCCTGAGCTCGTACGTCTTAGAGAAGGGCGTTAAGCAAGAGAATAAATTCTCCACCGCAAAACAGATATATATTTAATAGAAATCAATCACATAGACTGAAATCCAATGTCAGACACACAGTCCATTTACAAGTCCGTTCTGGGTCTGAACGAAACCGGAGGCACCTAGTACCCCGCATATCCATCGATCTCCAAGTACGTCTGGACGATCACCAACTGTCTCCATCTTCTTGGTTGTACATCCCAATTAAGATCATCAGTAATCACCCAAACGACGTGAAGACCTCCGGTCTTCGACCACCGTCTTCATCTTCGACTTATCGTCGTATCAGTTATTCAGAATGGGATAAACCCGGTCTTTTCGAATAACTCGCGTATATTTTAAATAAGTGTTACACAAACACAACATATGCCTCATTCCAATTCATTAGTCACTAACCGTAAATTAATCAGGAGAGTAATTCCCCAAATATTAACCCCGAAGGTCGAAACCAACATCAGATCAATATCCAGAAAACCATTCTGCTAATCTAACCAACAGTTAGTTTCTAAATTTCACATTAATAGGGAAAGGTTCCCATTAATTTTATCAAAGATAAATTCCTTGAATTTATTCTTTAATCTTCTTTTGAATTTCGATTCAACTAGTCGGGATTAACGAACCTTACCAAAGTAATCATTTGTTTTAATTTCCCAATCCCAACCTATTCATCCCATGAAGTAAAACTGGTAATACTTCATATCTAACACCACGGTGTTATCGGTAAATTCAATTACCATTTCACGTTCAAATCTAATTAAAGATTTAACTATCGCCTGGAGCAAAACTGGTGATACTCCATTCTCGATCATTTCAATCTAATTAAAGATTCATTAAAACTCCACTTAGTTTTAATCTTTCTTCTGCGTTGACCTGTTCTGAGAGAGGAGGGATGAGGTGGAATATATATATTTTTATTTTATTTTCATTTAACTTCAAAAAAAAAGTAACCTTTTATTTCGAACTCGAAACGAAACCCACCGACTGTCGTCCCTAGCGTTTTACCCCCGTTCTGAACACAATGGGATACGTATGACAGGCCAATTCGATCGTTACGATCAGTTTTCACTTAAATCAAAATTTAAATCTTTATTTTTAAATTTAAACGCACATTTCAATATACCGGGGCCACATACTAACTCTAAAATTCTCGAAACATATTTTCTAGCTTCGTATTGACGATACGGTCCTAAGAAAACAAATTTCATCGAATTCTGAGACCGTTTGAAAAATGGCCATTTTCCAGTCGATTAAAATCAACTAAAACTGGTCAAATGCGTTTTCCTTTGCCACGCTCACATATTGATTCGAAAAATTACGAAAATTGGAATCTAGCAATAACTTGACATCACGAATCCAACAAAAGTTGTTTCGTCGAAATCCGAGGTTGTTTGCAAAATTCCCATTTTTAAGGGCCGAAATTCCATAGCGACTATTCTGAAATTTCAACTGGACATATCTTTTAATTTCCGCTATGAAATTTCGATTTCTCGGATTCGTTGGAAAGATATTCTCAATTAGGTTCTATTGTTTTTGGTTTCGCTAAAATCCGGTTTATTTTGCAGCCGGTACATTCATTTGACGTTTGAAATTGAATTATCGAACAACCGCGCCATTTTCAATTCCTTTTATAATTTAAAATAAATATTTATATTCTAACGACGATCTATATAATATATACGTTTGAATTCTATTCAAAATAAATTTCTCGTCGTTATTATTTAAAATAATTCATTTTAAATAGTCAAAATTCTCTAAAATTGCCAAAATAAATTTTTTAAACTGGCTCGGATTTCTGGGTTATTACAATCTCCCCCACTTAAAACTTTTCGTCCCCGAAAATGAACAAAGCCGAAAGTTGTTTCACAAATCAACTCACCCAGTGTTTTCACTACGGCTTAAGTTCTTCAACTTTTCAGTTTCTATGAACTTTTCAAATTTTTCAAAAATTTGGCTAACACCCTAAATTTTCGAAAAATTTCGCCATAACCTCCCCTGCACCGGGAGCACCGGGAAAATCCCGAAATTGCCATATAGGCCCTCTGATCTCAAAAAGAAAAAGAAAACGCCAAGCGGCTAGCCAATCGGCTCATAAAATCATCATCACCCAAACAAAACAGTAAATTATGGTAAATATGTACCTATTTGTCGGGCAAACAATTTTATTCTTCTGCTCTAGCCTCCTTGCTATGACCTGTTCAATGTAAGTACATGTATATGCAAGCAAATGCGACCAAATGTCAATATAATTCACTTTTTGGTACAATTTGGCTAAATGGTTCAAATTTAATTAATCAAACAACACAACCATCAATCAATTAGTGGGTTATCGTTTCAAATTCACAACTTTGATATATAGTCAAAAATCACATTTTTGATGCCAAATCACAACAATGAGCCTTATCTAATTTTGGTTCTCACACCAGTCAATAGGAAATATATAGACGTCCCACCTTCGTCACTCGAACATAAACACTGATGATGCGATCACTATCATCAGAATTACCCCCGAACGACTATAATGCGATTCTATATCTATCCAGTATATTAAAACTTCAAATACACGCGGATCAAACGTATACACAAAGTTTATACATACTGGATTGTCCAAATCAATACAAATAAATATTCAAATACGTATAATTGATTTAAATTTTCAATACAAAAATTGTTTTCACTTTTATTTATCAAAAACACTACTCTTCACACTCGTTCTAGGATACTACTGATCCTATCTCTAACGAGTCATTCTCGTTGGATATTACTAATCCAATTTCTGATGAATTCTTTCGTACGGTTCTAATGTGTCTTATTCTCTGAGCTTTGTAAACCAAAGCTCTGATACCAACTGTAACAAAAAGGAATTTCGCTAGATCCGAATCAGTCGCTAAACCGCTCTAGACCGTTCGAAACACCTGATTGTTTTGAGAACACGACAAAATAGAACGCAGACGGAAGAACATTTCATTGTTATTACAACAATTCCATCAGAATACAAGAATATACAGAGTATAAATGAATATTACATAGAAATATCAGAGATTTAATTTACATTTAAATACATCATAGCAGAAAATAATACAATACACAACTGAAGAAGATATACAGATACAAAGCTTTCCGGATATCGTTCCAGCTGTACATCAGGATCATATGAATATAAATCTGCAAAACCAAAACTACTAGCTGCCCATGTCAAAATAAGGGCACCCAGAGTTTAGGTTAAAACAATAAACTCCAGGTCAGTCATGGGACTGGTGTGAGAACTAAAACAGTTATTAATCTTTATTTTTAAAGTTAGGTAAATCAAGGGACCACACCGTATAACACGGAATGGGTTTCCTCCCAAGAACACAAATGCATAAAACAAACAGCGCAATGCTAAATAAAGAAAAATGAAGCTATTATAAGACCCAGTTCCTATCACACAATGCAACGCAAGCCGGGGGATAGGGTTTTCCCTTATAATAGCCAAACATGCTTAGTACGTTTAAAACAAATCATTTGATACTACTATAAGTGCATAGTGTATAAAACAACTTCAAATCATAAGTATCAATCATAGACGGCATGGGTACCATATATCATGTCGCCATACTAGGCTCTACAAATAAAACTGCAAATGTCACGTATTTGGAAATTGGATTTCCGTCTATGAACCGAGGCAAAAGATAGTCCTCTACCGATTCGAGACGCTCTAGCCCGCCCCTCAGTAACAGCCGCAACTGCCCCTTGGATCGTCAGGGCCGGTCCACCGATGTGGATTATTATGCCTGAACACTGCATTTCCCCACCCTTTGGGGTGTAAATGAGCCAACAAATGACTCCTTCGGCTTCACATAGTCACCAGTATATCCGAGGTGCCTCGCAACAGCAACAACCACATAAGTCAAACTCATCAGGGCATGTAAAACCACTGACGCCACTTCTAGCTAGAAAGAAACGCATGTCCTCCCTGATGTCCTCTCCCGTTTCTGGTTCACAACGGGGGTGAAACTCGCGAAGTAAACGTTACACAAAGCTACGCCACAAAGGCCGTGCTTCGATCATCAACCACAAGACTTTGCTTTTCAATAGAAGCCTTGATCATTTGCCACTTAGGCATGCCACACAGGCAATTCACCCTATGCGTTTGATATCCATCAGTATATAACCCCTGAGCTCGTACGTCTCAGAGAAGGGCGTTAAGAATGAGAATAAATTCTCCGCCGCCAAACATATATATATATTTAATAGAAATCAATCACACAGACTGAAATCCAATGTCAGACACACAGTCTATTTACAAGTCCGTTCTGGGTCTGAACGAAACCGGAGGCACCTAGTACCCCGCATATCCATCGATTTCCAAGTACGTCTGGACGATTACCAACTGTCTCCATCTTCTTGGGTGTACATCCCAATCAAGATCATCAGTAATCACCCAAACGACGTGAAGACCTCCGGTCTTCGACCACAGTCTTCATCTTCGACTTATCGTCGTATCAGTTATTCAGAATGGGATAAACCTGGTCTTTCCGAATAACTCGGGTATATTTTAAATAAGTGTTACACAAACACAACATACGCTTCATTCCAATTCATCAGTCACTAATCGTAAATTAATCAAGAGAGTAATTCCCCAAATATTAACCCCGAAGGCCGAAACCAACATCAGATCAATATCCAGAAAACCATTCTGCTTAGCTAACCGACAGTTAGTTTCTAAATTTCACATTAATAGGGAAAGGTTCCCATTAATTTTATCAAAGATAATTTCCTTGAATTTATTCTTTAATCTTCTTTTGAATTTCGATTCAACTAGTCGGGATTAACGAACCTTACCGAAGTAATCATTTGTTTTAATTTCCCTATCCCAACCTATTCATCCCATGAAGTAAAACTGGTAATACTTCATATCTAACACCACGGTGTTATCGATAAATTCAATTACCATTTCACGTTCAAATCTAATTAAAGATTTAACTATCGCCTGGAGCAAAACTGGTGATACTTCATTCTCGATCATTTCAATCTAATTAAAGATTCATTAAAACTCCACTTAGTTTTAATCTTTCTTTTGCGTTGACCTGTTCTGAGAGAGGAGGGGTGAGGTGGAATATATATATTTTTATTTTATTTTCATTTAACTTCAAAAAAAAAAGTAACCTTTTATTTCGAACTCGAAATGAAACCCACCGACTGTCGTCCCTAGCGTTTTACCCCCATTCCGAACACAATGGGATATGTATGATAGGCCAATTCGATCGTTACGATCAGTTTTCACTTAAATCAAAACTTAAATCTTTATTTTTAAATTTAAACGCACATTTCAATTTACCGGGGCCACATACTAACTCTAAAAATTCCCGAAACATATTTTCTACCTTCGTATTGACGATACGGTCCTAAAAAAACTAATTTCATCGAATTCTGAGACCGTTTGAAAAATGGCCATTTTCCAGTCGATTAAAATCAACTAAAACTGGTCAAACGCGTTTTCCTTTGCCACACTCACATATTGATTCGAAAAATTAGGAAAATTGGAATCTAGCAATAACTTGACATCACGGATCCAACAAAATTGGTTTCGTCGAAATCCGAGGTCGTTTGCAAAATTCCCATTTTTAAGGGCCGAAATTCCGTAGCGACTATTCTGAAATTTCAACTGGACATATCTTTTGATTTCCGCTATGAAATTTCGATTTCTCGGATTCGTTGGAAAGATATTCTCAATTAGGTTCTATTGTTTTTGGTTTCGCTAAAATCCGGTTTATTTTGCACCCGGTACATTCATTTGAAGTTTGAAATCGAATTATCGAACTACCACGCCATTTTGAATTCCTTTTATAATTTAAAATAAATATTTATATTCTAACGACGACCTATATAATATATACGTTCGAATTATATTCAAAATAAATTTCTCGTCGTTATTATTTAAAATAATTCATTTTAAATATTCAAAATTCACTAAAATTGCCAAAATAAAATTTTTAAATTGGCTCGGATTTCTGGGTTATTACATGTAGTTTGAAGGCATGCAGCTACACACATTCCAATAGAGTGCAAAAGTAGTATTTTTGTAACAACCCGAAAATCCGAGCCAATTTAAAAATTTTATTTTGGCCAATTTAGTGAATTTTGATTATTTAAAATGAATTATTTTAAATAATAACGACGAGAAATTTATTTTGAATAGAATTCGAACGAATATATTTATATAGATCATCATTAGAATATAAATATTTGTTTTAAATTATAAAAGGAATTGAAAATGGCGCGGTAGTTCGATAATTCGATTTCAAAATTCAAATGAATGTACCGGGTGCAAAATAAACCGTATAGTGAAACCAAAAATATTTGAATCTAATTGATAATATCTTTCCAACGAATCCGAAAAATCAAAATTTCATAGCGGGGATAAAAAGATATGTCCAGTTGAAATTTCAGAATAGTCGCTATGGAATTCAGGCCCTTAAAAATGGAAATTTTGCAAACGACCTCGGATTTTGACGAAACCACTTTTGTTGGATCCGTGATGTCAGGTTATTGTTAGATTCCAATTTTCGTAATTTTTCGAATCAATATGTGAGCGTGGCAAAAGGAAACATGTTTTGTCAATTTCTATGGACCTGAAAATGACCATTTTTTAAACAGTCTCAGAATTTGATGAAACTAGTTTTGTTAGGACCGTATCATCAATACAAAGCTAGAAAATATTTTTCTGGAATTTTTAGAGACTGTATGTGGCCTCGGTAAATTGAAATGTGCGTTCAAATTGAATATATAAAGAATTATATTTTAAATTCAACGGAAACTGATCGTAATGATCGAATTGACTTACGATACATATCCCATTGTGTTCAGAATGGGGGTAATTAGCTAGTGGAGACAATCGTTGGGCCTCGATTGGGGTTCGATAGAAAAGTCAACTTTTTAAATTTTAAAGTTGAAATTAAATAAATAATAATAATATATATTCACATCCCCCCTTTTTCCCTCTTCTCTCTCCTCTCTCTCAGAAAATCGAATAAGAAAAAACCTAAAAACTAAAGCCGCCGTTCGCTACCCCCCCAAGCCATCGTCCACCGCGCAGCACGCCTCCATGGTCACCGCACCTCCCCCTCTGTCCTCCTCCTCCCCTCCTCATCGCGCTGAGCGCGATTTCATCTAACCCCCCAAACCCTCGAAAGCTCCACCGCGAAGCATAGCAGACGCTGACCCGCCGCTCCTCTCACTGCTATCAACTCTGGCGCCTCCCTGCCGACCAGTGATCTCCACCACCACCAACCATCGTTGATGGGTTTTCTGGGCGTGAAGGGGAAGACAGCAAATCAGATTTCAAGGGAGGGCATCGGTGGAGTTTTGAGTCGATGATGGGCTCTAAGCTTTGCTGGAAGAAGAACGAAGGGTTCAGTACCCTTAATGACAGGATTAACGCGTAATGAAGGTAATTTTTATATATATAACTTAGGGTTTAAAAATCTGATTTTTATTGTATGGAACAGTGTTTAAAATTCTGATTTTTATATAAATGAAATTAAAATAAAAATATGATTTTTATATTATAGTTAAAATAAAAATATGATTTTTATATTATAGAAAGAATAAAAATATAATTTTTATAATATAGAAAGGTTAAAAATATAATTTTTATACTATAGAAATATTAAAGATGTAATATTTATACCATAGTAATATTAAAGATAAGATTTTTATATAGTAGAAATAATAAAAATATTATCTTTATATATGTAGCGAAATAAAAATCTGATTTTTATTATATATATATTGAAATAAAAATGAGATTTTTATAGTGATGTAATAAAAAAGTTCAATCTTTATATATGAAATAGAAATATAATTTTTATATAAGAGGTAGAAATATAAAAATGTAACTTTTATATTGAAAGAAGCATTGTAAAAATATATAAAGTAGAAATAACAATATGATTTTTATTTATTGAAATAAAACGATAAAAATATAATTTTTATTTGAACAGCATGAAAAGAGCTACATTGGAATTGCAAACAAATCCAGATGTTCAGCAGTTCAAAAGCAAAGCACAGCGGAGTGGAATCCTATGTGAGAACTTCTCACCTTTTATTTTAATTTCTAGTTATAAATATATACTAGGATGCAGACGGTGTTTAGTAGCACCCGACACCCGTCGTCTACAGACCATGGACGGCTTGTATGCTAGTTTGTTTGATTGATTTTGTTGTGAAAATTGAATGTGTTGTGGAATGAAATAAAATATTTATATAGTTAAAAATATTTTATAGTTAAAAATAGAATTTTTAACGTGTATTTAAAATGAAATAAATATAAACAAATCGGACGATTTGTTTATATACACACATTTGACTGATATTGATTGGGATGATAAATTTTACACATCGCCCAACTGCACAAATAAAATCTGTGTTTGATTGTTTGAAACCCCACACGGGTATTGGGATGATATTTGACGTACACTAATCCCGATTGTTTAGTTGTATGTCGATCGATTGATTGACAGACTGTTATAAGCGTTGAATATTTATATTTGATGCTTATACAGTGTAGAATGCACTTTGGATGATGATTGATTATTCATCGTTGTTATTGTATACATGCGTTGTAGAAAATCCATATAATTAACATTATATGGTAATTGATTGGGCCTCATTCCAGATTTGGAAAAGAAATATTTGAAATAGAATATTCGAAATAGAATATTTGAAATAGAAATATTTGAAAGGAAATATTTGAAATAGAATATTTGAAAATAGAAATATATGAAGCTGTGTTGATTAGATTGACGCCATTTTGACGTGAACGATATTTATATCGATTTTATTCATTATATAATGAATATCGAATGTGATTTCAAAATCTGATATTTTGAATAGAAATGAATTCGAATTAAACTGAATAGAAATGAATTCGAATTGAAATTGAATAGAAAGGAATTCGAATTGAAATTGAATTGAAAACGAACTGAAATTGAATTCAAAATCGATTTGAATTGAAATCAATTTGAAATGAATTTAAAACGAATTTGTAAAGGAAAATTCAATTCTGATTTGAATTTGAAAAAGAAGTTGAAATCGTTTTGAAAACGAATTTAAAACGATTTATATAATACGTTTTAAAAAGGAAATCGACGAAGTATATATTATATATATAATATAATGGCCTGAATAGAACGCACCGCACTGCGGTAGTTCGTGAATTTCGACCATTGACTTCAAATGGATGTTGCGAGAGATCCGACCGTCGGATTCTCCTAAAACCGGAACCGTTGGGTTCGTATCGAAAAGAGCTTTCTAACGAATAATAGAAATTAGAAATCTAATGGTTGGATTTGGAATTATATCCAAATCAAATTTGGAAAAGGTCGTTGTAAGTGCAGTTCGATGGCCGTTGATGGAAATCGACTGTACGGGCCTTGATAAACTATTAAAAATAGTAATAATTTGTGTAGAATCATAAGAAATGATTTAGGAAGAATCGGGATGAAAAACTCCATATTTGAAAAGATAAAAATAGATTTTTATCGAAATGAACTAGTTTTGAACTAGAATTAAAATTCTATTTATTTTTAAATAAATAAATTTGATTTGAAAGGGTTTTAAAAGTAACCCGGATTTCCAATAATTGAATTGGAATGGATTTGAATCGAAATTGTCTCTGGATTATTTCGATGTTGGATTTCGTCTTGTTATGGAAATTTGAAAGATATATTTATATCGTTATTTCCAATACGATATTTGTTGGTCCTAGAATTTGATATTGAATATAAGCCGATATATTTTCTATTCAGAGCCTTGTATTTAATATCAAATGTGATTTTGGTTTGTCGTGAATGGTGTCTTCATTAACACTGTTCTTAAGCCCAGTTGAGAAAAAAATTAAATATTTTATTTAGATTTAATGAAGTGTACCAATTAAATAATATTTAATTGGAATTGAATTGGTATTGATTTTTGGGTTTATCGTGAACAGTGTTTTAAATAACACTTGTTCTTTAACCCGATAATTAATAGAAAGTGATTTTGGGTTGTTGTGAGCGGTATCTTCAATAATACTGTTCTTAGACCCAACGGAGTTAAGAAAATCAGAAACTAACTGGAGATTAGTTAAGTTGAATGGTTTCTGGGGTATTGATCTGATGTTGGTTTCGGCCTTCGGGGTTAATACTTAGGAATTGCTCACTTGCTATTTTACGGTTAGGGACCGATTGAAATTTGATGTGATTTTGGGTTTATCGTGAACCGTGTTTTAAATGACACTGATTCTTTAACCCATTCAAAGAATAAAACTAAGTGGAGTTTTAATGAATCTTTAATTAGATTGAAAAGATCGAGAATGGAGTATCACCAGTTTTGCTCCAGGCGATCGTTAAATCTTTAATTAGATTTGAACGTGAAATGGTAATTAAATTTACCGATAACACCGTGGTGTTAGATATGAAGTATTACCAGTTTTACTTCATGGGATGAATAGGTTGGGGTTGGGAAATTAAAACAAATGATTACTTTGGTAAGGTTCGTTAATCTCGACTAGTTTGAATTGATATTCAAAGGAAGATTAAAGAAAAAATTTAAAGGATTTATCTTTGATAAAATTAATGGGAACCTTTCCCCTAAGAATGTGAAATTTAGAAACTAACTGTCGGTTAGTTAAGCAGAATGGTTTTCTGGATATTGATCTGATGTTGGTTTCGGCCTTTTGGGTTAATATTAAGGGAATTATTCTCTTGATTAATTTACGGTTAGTGACTGATGAATTGGAATGAGGCGTATGTTGTGTTTACGTAACACTTGTTTATTATATATGCGAGTTATTCGGAAAGACCGGGTTTATCCCATTCTGAATAACTGATACGACTAAGTCGAAGATGAAGACGGTGGCCGACGACCGGAGGTCTTCACGTCATTTGGGTGGTTACTGATGATCTTGATTGGGCTGTACACCCAAGAAGATGGAAACAGTTAGTGATCGTCCAGACGTACTTGGAGAACGATGGATATGCGGGGTACTAGGTGCCTCCGGTTTCATTCAGACCCAGAACGAACTTGTAAATGGACTGTGTGTCTGACATTGGATTTTAATCTGTGTGATGGGTTTCTATTAAATATATATCTGTTTGGCGGCGGAGAATTTATTCTCTTGCTTAACGCCCTTCTCTGAGACGTACGAGCTCAGGGGTTATATATTGATGGATATCAAACGCATGGAGTGAATTGCCTGTGTGGCATGCCTAAGTGGCAAATGATCAAGGCTTCTGTTGAAAAGCAAAGTCTTGTGGTTGATGATCAAAGCACGGCCTGTGTGGCAAAGCTTTGTGTAATGTTGATTCGCGAGCCTCACACCCCGGTGTGAACCAAAACGGGAGAGGACGTCAGGGAGGGCATGCGTTTCTTTCTAGCTAGAAGTGGCGTCAGTGGTTTTACACGCCCTGACAAGTTTGACTTATGTGGTTGTTGCTGTTGCGAGGCGCCTCAGTTTGATCGGACGATCCGGGTCCGGTGGAGTCATTCGTTGGCTAATTTTCGCCCCATAGGGCGGGGAAACGCATGTTCAGGGTTTTAGTTTAATCCACATCGGTGGACTGGCCCTGAGGATCAAAGGCTTGACTGGGTACTTGCGTGAGGCTCGTGCTAGACAGTCTCGAATCGGTTGAGGACTATCTTTTGCCTTGGTTCACAGACGGAAATCCAATTTCCAAATACATGACATTTGCAGTTTTAATTGTAGAACTAGTATGGCGACATGATATATGGTACCCATGCCGTCTATGATTGATACTTCTGATTTGAAGTTGTTTTGACACTATACACTTATAATAGTATCAAATGATTTATTTTAAACGTACTAAGCATGTTTGGCTATTATAAGGGAAAACCCTATCCCCCGGTTTGCATTGCATTATGTGATATGACCTGGGTTTAACAATTGCTTCATTTTTCCAAAAAGCATTGCGCTGTTTTGTTATATGCACTGGTATTCTTGGGAGGAAACCCGTTCCGTGTTATACGGCGTGGTCCCTTGATATATCTGATTTAAAGTAAAGTTTTAAATAACTATTTTAGTTCTCACACCAGTCCCATGACTGACCTGGAGTTTATTGTTTTAACCTAAACTCTGGGTGCCCCTATTTTCGACACGGGCAGCTAGTAGTTTTGGTTTTGCAGATTTATATTCACAGGATCCTGGTTTACAGCTGGAATGATATCCGGAAAGCTTTGTATCTGTATATCTCCTTCTAGTTGTGTTTTGTATTATTTTCCGCTGCGATGTATTTAAATGTAATTTAAATCTCTGATATTTCTGTGTAATATTTATTCATTTATACTCTGTATATTCTGGTAATCTGATGAATTGTTGTAATTAACAATGAAATGTTCTTCCGTCTGCGTTCTGATGTGGCTCGTTCTCGACTCAATCCGGGAATTCCCGTAAAGGGAATTTCGGGTCGTTTCATCGTGGTATCAGAGCTTTGGTTTACAAAGCTCAGAGAACAAGACACATTAGAACCGTACGAAAGAATTCATCAGAGGCTGGATTAGTAATATCCAGTAAGAATGACTCGTTAGAGATGGGATCAGTAGTATCCTAGAACGAGTGTGAATAGTTTATTTTTAAAATGAAAACGATTTTTGTTTTGAAAATTTTAATCGTATTATACGTATTTGAATATTCATTTTAAATTGATTTCGACAGTCCAATATACAAAGATTTTGCATATACGTCTTGCAAACGTGTATTCGAAGTTTTAATATACTGGATAGTTATAGAATCACACTATAGTTGCCTGGGAATAATTCTGGTGATGGGGCACCGTCGCCAGTATTTATTTTCGAGTAACGAAAGTGAGATTTCTATATATTTCCAATTGACTGGTGTGAGAACCGAAACTAGATAGGGCTTATTGTTGTGATTTGGCATCAAAAATCTGATTTTTTGACTACATATCAAAGTTATGAATTTGAAAATCTAATCAACTAATGGATTGCTGGTTGTGTTGTTTGATTATTGTTTGATTAAATTAAATGTTGAACGTTTAGCCAAATTGTATCAAATAGTAAATTGTATTGAAATTTGTTGCATTTGCTTGCATATACATGTACTTACATTGAACAGGTCATAGCAAGGAGGCTAGAGCAGAGAATAAAATTTGTTTGCGCGACAAATAGTTACATGTTTATCATAATTTACTGTTTTGTTTGGGTGATGATGATTTTATGAGCTGATTGGCTAGCCGCTTGGCCTTTCCTTTTTCTTTTTGAGATCAGAGGGCCTATATGGCAATTTCGGGATTTTCCCGGTGCTCCCGGTGCAGGAGAGGTTATGGCGAAATTTTTCGAAAATTTAGGGTGTTAGCCAAATTTTTGAAAATTTTGAAAAGTTCTTAGAAACTGAAAAGTTGAAGAACTTAAGCCGTAAAGAAAATAGTGAAAGTTGAGATGATTAGTTAAACAACTTTCGGCTTCGTTCATTTTCGGGGACGAAAAGTTTTAAGTGGGGGAGATTGTAACAACCCGAAAATCCGAGCCAATTTAAAATTTTTATTTTGGCCAATTTAGTGAATTTTGATTATTTAAAATGAACTATTTTAAATAATAACGACGAGAAATTTATTTTGAATAGAATTCGAATGAATATATTTATATAGATCGTCGTTAGAATATAAATATTTATTTTAAATTATAAAAGGAATTGAAAATGGCGCGGTAGTTCGATAATTCGATTTCAAAATTCAAATGAATGTACCGGGTGCAAAATAAACCGGATTTTAGTGAAACCAAAAATATTTGAATCTAATTGATAATATCTTTCCAACGAATCCGAAAAATCAAAATTTCATAGCGGGGATAAAAAGATATGTCCAGTTGAAATTTCAGAATAACCGCAATGGAATTCAGACCCTTAAAAATGGAAATTTTGCAAACGACCTCGGATTTCGATGAAACCACTTTTGTTGGATCCGTGTTGTCAGGTTATTGCTAGATTCCAATTTTCGTAATTTTTCGAATCAATATGTGAGTGTGGAAAAAGAAAACATGTTTTGTCAATTTCGATCGACCTGAAAATGGCCATGTTTCAAACGGTCTCAGAATTTGATGAAACTAGTTTTGTTTGGACCGTATCGTCTATACGAAGCTAGAAAATATTTTTCTGGAATTTTTAGAGACTGTATGTGGCCTCGGTAAATTGAAATGTGCGTTCAAATTGAATATATAAAGAATTATATTTTAAATTCAACGGAAACTGGTCGTAATGATCGAATTGACTTACGATACATATCCCATTGTGTTCGGAATGGGGGTAATTAGCTAGTGGCAACAGTCGTTGGGCCTCGATTGGGGTTCGATAGAAAAGTCAACTTTTTAAATTTTAAAGTTGAAATTAAATAAAAAATAATAATAATATATATTCACCTCCCCCCTTTTCCCCTCTTCTCTCTCCTCTCTCTCAGAAAATCGAATAAAAAAAACCCTAAAAACTAAAGCCGCCGTTCGCTACCCCCCCCCCCCCCCGGCCATCGTCCACCGCGCCGCACCCCTCCATGGCCACTGCACCTCCCCCTCTATCCTCCTCTCCCCCTCCTCATCGCGCTGAGCGCGATTTCATCTAACCCCCCAAACCCTCGAAAGCTCCATTGCGAAGCACAGCAGACGCCGACCAGCCGCTCCTCTCACTGCTGTCAACTCTGGCGCCTCCCTGCCGACCAGTGATCTCCACCACCACCAACCGTCGTTAATGGGTTTTCTGGGCGTGAAGGGAAAGACAGCAAATCAGATTTCAAGGGAGGGCATCGGTGGAGTTTTGAGTCGATGATGGGCTCTAAGCTTTGCTGGAAGAAGAACGAAGGGTTCTGTACCCTTAATGACAGGATTAACGCGTAATGAAGGTAATTTTTATATATATAACTTAGGGTTTAAAAATCTGATTTTTATTGTATGGAACAGTGTTTAAAATTCTATAAATGAAGTTAAAATAAAAATATGATTTTTATATTATAGTTAAAATAAAAATATGATTTTTATATTATAGAAAGAATAAAAATATAATTTTTATAATATAGAAAGGTTAAAAATATAATTTTTATACTATAGAAATATTAAAGATGTAATTTTTATACCATAGAAATATTAAAGATAAGATTTTTATATAGTAGAAATAATAAAAATATTTTCTTTATATATGTAGCGAAATAAAAATCTGATTTTTATTATATATATGTTGAAATAAAAATGAGATTTTTATAGTGATGTAATAAAAAAAATTCAATCTTTATATATGAAATAGAAATATAATTTTTATATAAGAGGTAGAAATATAAAAATGTAACTTTTATATTGAAAGAAGCATTGTAAAAATATATAAAGTAGAAATAAAAATATGATTTTTATTTATTGAAATGAAACGATAAAAATATAATTTTTATCTGAACAGCGTGAAAAGAGCTACATTGGAATTGCAAACAAATCCAGATGTTCAGCAGTTCAAAAGCAAAGCACGGCGGAGTGGAATCCTCTGTGAGAACTTCTCACCTTTTATTTTAATTTCTAGTTATAAATAAATACTAGGATGCAGAGGGTGTTTAGTAGCACCCGACACCCGTCGTCCACAGACCATGGACGGCTTGTATGCTAGTTTGTTTGATTGATTTTGTTGTGAAAATTGAATGTGTTGTGGAATGAAATAAAGTATTTATATAGTTAAAAATATTTTATAGTTAAAAATAGAATTTTTAACGTGTATTTAAAATGAAATAAATATAAACAAATCGGACGATTTGTTTATATACACACATTTGACTGATATTGATTGGGACATAAATTTTACACATCGCCCAACTGCACAAATAAAATCTGTGTTTGATTGTTTGAAACCCCACACGGGTATTGGGATGATATTTGACGTACACTAATCCCGATTGTTTAGTTGTATGTCGATCGATTGATTGACAGACTGTTATAAGCATTGAATATTTATATTTGATGCTTATATAGTGTAGAATGCACTTTGGATGATGGTTGATTATTCATCGTTGTTATTGTATACATGCGTTGTAGAAAATCCATATAATTAACATTATATGGTAATTGATTGGGCCTCATTCCAGTTTTGAAAAAGAAATATTTGAAATAGAATATTAGAAATAGAATATTTGAAATAGAAATATTTGAAAGGAAATATTTGAAATAGAATATTTGAAAATAGAAATATATGAAGCCGTGTTGATTAGATTGACGCCATTTTGACGTGAACGATATTTATATCGATTTTATTCATTTTATAATGAATATCGAAAGTGATTTCAAAATCTGATATTTTGAATAGAAATGAATTCAAATTAAACTGAATAGAAATGAATTCGAACTGAAATTGAATAGAAAGGAATTCGAATTGAAATTGAATTGAATTGAAAACGAACTGAAATTGAATTCAAAATCGATTTGAATTGAAATCAATTTGAAATGAATTTAAAACGAATTTGTAAAGGAAAATTCAATTTTGATTTGAATTCGAAAAAGAAGTTGAAAACGAATTTAAAACGATTCATATAATACGTTTTAAAAAGGAAATCGACGAAGTATATATTATATATATTATATATAATATAATGGCCTGAATAGAACGCGCCGCGTTGCGGTAGTTCGTGAATTTCGACCATTGACTTCAAATGGATATTGCGGGAGATTCGACCTTCGGATTCTCCTAAAACCGGAACCATTGGGTTCGTATCGAAAAGAGCTTTCTAACGAATATTAGAAATTAGAAATCTAATGGTTGGATTTGGAATTATGTCCAAATCAAATTTGGAAAAGGTCGCTGTAAGTGCAGTTCGATGGCCGTTGATGGAAATCGACTGTACGGGCCTTGGTAAAATTATTAAAAATAGTAATAATTTGTGTAAAATCATAAGAAATGATTTGGGAAGAATCGGGATGAAAAACTCCATATTTGAAAAGATAAAAATAGATTTTTATCGAAATGAACTAGTTTTGAACTAGAATTAAAATTCTATTTATTTTTAAATAAATAAATTTGATTTGAAAGGGTTTTAAAAGTAACCAGGATTTCCAATAATTGAATTGGAATGGATTTGAATCGAAATTGTCTTTGGATTATTTCGATGTTGGATTTCGTGATTATACAGACATTGTTATGGAAATTTGAAAGATATATTTATATCGTTATTTCCAATACGATATTTGTTGGTCGTAGAATTTGATATTGAATATAAGCCGATATATTTTCTATTCAGAGCCTTGTATTTAATATCAAACGTGATTTGGATTTGTCGTGAATGGTGTCTTCATTAACACTGTTCTTAAGCCCAGTTGAGAAAAAGATTAAATCTTTTATTTAGATTTAATGAAGTGTACCAATTAAATAATATTTAATTGGAATTGAATTGGTATTGATTTTTGGGTTTATCGTGAACAGTGTTTTAAATAATACTTGTTCTTTAACCCGATAATTAATAGAAAGTGATTTTGGGTTGTCGTGAGCGGTATCTTCAATAATACTGTTCTTAGACCCAACAGAGTTAAGAAAATCAGAAACTAACTGGAGATTAGTTAAGTTGAATGGTTTCTGGGGTATTGATCTGATGTTGGTTTCGGCCTTCGGGGTTAATACTTAAAGAATTGCTCACTTGCTAATTTACGATTAGGGACAGATTGAAATTTGATGTGATTTTGGGTTTATCGTGAACCGTGTTTTAAATGGCACTGATTCTTTAACCCAGTCAAAGATTAAAACTAAGTGGAGTTTTAATGAATATTTAATTAGATTGAAAAGATCGAGAATGGAGTATCATCGGTTTTGCTCCAAGCGATAGTTAAATCTTTAATTAGATTTGAACGTGAAATGGTAATTAAATTTACCGATAACATCGTGGTGTTAGATAAAGTATTACCAGTTTTACTTCATGGGATGAATAGGTTGGGGTTGGGAAATTAAAACAAATGATTACTTCGGTAAGTTTCGTTAATCACGACTAGTTTGAATTGATATTCAAAGGAATATTAAAGAATAAATTTAAAGGATTTATCTTTGATAAAATTAATGGGAACCTTTCCCCTAAGAATGTGAAATTTAGAAACTAACTGTCGGTTAGTTAAGCAGAATGGTTTTCTGGATATTGATCTGATGTTGGTTTTGGCCTTCGGGGTTAATATTAGGGGAATTATTCTCTTGATTAATTTACGGTTAGTGACTGGTGAATTGGATTGAGGCATATGTTGTGTTTGCATAACACTTGTTTATTATATACGCGAGTTATTCGGAAAGACCGGGTTTATCCCATTCTGAATAACTGATACGACTATAAGTCGAAGATAAAGACGGTGGTCGAAGACCGGAGGTCTTCACGTCATTTGGGTGGTTACTGATGATCTTGATTGGGCTGTACACCCAAGAAGATGGAAACGGTTAGTGATCGTCCAGACGTACTTGGAGATTGATGGATATGCGGGGTACTAGGTGCCTCCGGTTTCGTTCAGACCCAGAACGAACTTGTAAATGGACTGTGTGTCTGACATTGGATTTTAGTCCGTGTGATTGATTTCTATTAAATATATATCTGTTTGGCGGCGGAGAATTTATTCTCTTGCTTAACGCCCTTCTCTGATACGTACGAGCTCAGGGTTTATATATTGATGGATATCAAACGCATGGAGTGAATTGCCTGTGTGGCATGCCTAAATGGCAAATGATCAAGGCTTCTGTTGAAAAGCAAAGTCTTGTGGTTGATGATCAAAGCACGGCATGTGTGGCAAAGCTTTGTGTAACGTTGATTCACGAGCCTCACACCCCGGTGTGAACCAAAACGAGAGAGGGCGTCAGGGAGGGCATGCGTTTCTTTCTAGCTAGAAGTGGCGTCAGTGGTTTTACACGCCCTGACGAGTTTGACTTATGTGGTTGTTGCTGTTGTGAGGCGCCTCGGTATGATCGGACGATCCGGGTTCGGTGGAGTCATTCGTTGGCTCATTTACGCCCCATAGGACGGGGAAACGCATGTTCAGGGTTTAAGTTTAATCCACATCGGTGGACTGGTCCTGAGGATCCAAGACTTGACTGAGGCTCGGGCTAGACAGTCTCGAATCGGTTGAGGACTATCTTTTGCCTCGGTTCACAGACGGAAATCCAATTTCCAAATACGTGACATTTGCGGTTTTAATTGTAGAACTAGTATGGCGACATGATATATGGTACTCATGCCGTCTATGATTGATACTTATGATTTGAAGTTGTTTTGACACTATACACTTATAATAGTATCAAATGATTTGTTTTAAACGTACTAAGCATGTTTGGCTATTATAAGGGAAAACCCTATCCTTCGGCTTGAATTGCATTGTGTGATAGGACCTGGGTCTTATAATAGCTTCATTTTTCCAAAAAGCATTGCGCTGTTTTGTTATATGCACTGGTATTCTTGGGAGCAAACCCGTTCCTTGTTATACGGCGTGGTCCCTTGATATATCTGATTTAAAGTAAAGTTTTAAATAACTGTTTTAGTTCTCACACCAGTCCCATGACTGACCTGGAGTTTATTGTTTTAACCTAAACTCTGGGTGCCAGATTTATATTCACAGGATCCTGCTTTACAGCTGGAACGATATCCGAAAAGCTTTGTATCCGTATATCTCCTTCTAGTTGTGTTTTGTATTATTTTCCGCTACGATGTATTTAAATGTAATTTAAATATCTGATATTTCTGTGTAATATTTATTCATTTATACTCTGTATATTCTGGTAATCTAATGAATTGTTGTAATTAAAAATGAAATGTTCTTCCGTCTGCGTTCTGATGTGGCTCGTTCTCGACTCAATCCGGGAATTCCCGTAAAGGGGATTTCAGATCGTTTCAATTTTGGTTAGGTCAATGACCATGAAATAATCGCCAACAAAGTAACTCATGTCGCGCCATATGCAGAACCATACTGGTGTATGCATTTGTATGGTAGACTGGACGGTATAAAACAACTTAACATAGTCTTCAATAAACATTGTGACAAATATAAGCACAAAAACAAAAACAAAACATGAGGAAATATCAGAAAATATCATCTCTTCTCAATGTCCCATTATAGGTAAACATTATTCGCATATACATTACAGAAAAAATTAGACTTAAATAGATTATTTAATAAAAACACATATTTATGTTCATAAATAGGGCACTAAATACAAAATGGAGTAGGCGTTAATAGTCTGTTTACAGTGATAGATTAACAACAATGGGTACAGACATAAGTCAGTACATCCTAGGACGTTTATCAACTGGCTTGTTAGGCATATCACAGACGAGTTCATCTCCAACATCCGAGTTGAGGCATGTTAAAATAGCAAATGGGTTCGTGAATGAGATAGTAAGCGCATGGTGACTGATAGTAAGTTGTCACAACGTCAGTTGTGTAGATAAAGCATTGAATCGGAAACTACCTGCAGCGATTACCAAGTTAGGTATCCAACTCGATAACCAATTCATGTTGCAAGTCAGAAGTTGAGACACATGACTGCCTTTTTCCCTCTCTCATCCTTATAGCAGATATTTTCTTTTCTGAAAACAAAAATAGAAATAATAACCTGAGAAAAAAATCTTGATCTCTTCGATGATGGCTCTATTAACAAAAGTTATACTAAAACAGATAAATTTATCAGCTAACTGGAGGGAAACATCGTTCCTCTTTCCATCTCCAGTTCAAGTTCGCATACCTCTCCTGAGCTCTTTCGAGTTCAAGTTTGTAGATCTCTTCGAGTTCGAATTCGAATTCGATTTTAGAAAATAAGTTATCGAAGTGGATTGTGGAATTATTCGATGGTTTTCGATATGGATCTAGGGATTTTGACATTTCGTTTTGAAGTGGCAACGAAAATTTAGATAAAACTGTAGGTGTTGGGGCCAACCAAGATTTAAGCGATCAAAGCCAAAATTTCTGTTTGGAGCCAGAATTTCAACATTTGGAGCCAAAACTGGTTAAAACGTGTGTTAAGCCATTATACTAACGTCTAGTGTGTGATGTCCACGAGCTTAGGCGGCTTGTCATTATCTAGTAACATTGAATAATTAATGATATAAATAGTATTAAATAATTAATATTTATTATTTAATAATAATGTTTAACATTTAATAATTAATAAATGAATGGTGTTATTGTTTAGTAAAAATTAAATACAATAAAAAATAGGATAATTCAAAATGTTTAACAACGTTACATCTCCTTTGTATTTGAAAAAAATATATTTATACATGGCAATTTCTTTGAAAAAGTATTTAACTCATGTTACTAGTATTCCAAATTATGACTTAAGTCATACTAAACAGGTTTTTAAAAACTGTTACTTCTACCGACAGTGGACTTAGAGTGACGCTGAGTAAATAGAAAGAGGTCAGTTGAAAACATAATATGCCAACTTTGATTAGGCCGACCTACGTCTTAATCGACTTACAAATAACATTTAGTAGAAAGTTGAGCAAAAACGTACTACTAGTTTAGAGTACAATTAAAAATTGTATATCTCTCTTAAATTTACATATATCATTAATTATTTAATTTTATCAATAAATATTAATTACTAATTATTATTCAATAGCTATAAAAATTTGTTAAATATAAAAATTATTGTTTTTGACAATAATTAGCAATTAAAAATTACTTATTAATTCTTAATTATTTAATATCAAAATATTAATTAAATTTATTATTTATTAATTTAATTAATAAATATTAACAATAATTTATTAATTATTAATAATTAACTAAACCGCTGGATATAAAAAAATTACTTACTGGCATAATTGTTAGTGAAAAAACCTACTAAAAATAACTATCTTTCTAGAAAAAACTTCATACTTATTAATTAGTAATTATCAAAAGTTTATTAGCCGATATTAAATATTATTTTTAATTTTTAATTCTTAATGATTAATTTTAATTATTCATTATTAAGTTTTAATTCTATTATTAATAATTAACTGTTCAATAATAATGATTACTTATTATTTATTTATAACAAAGTTGAGGTTATTAATATTTATTACTTCATATTTCAAATTTCAAATTTCAAATTATTATATTAATTATTAATTACCGAATAATAATTATTGATTATTTTTTGTTATTAGTATATTATTATTTCATTAATTATTTAAAAAATATTTTTACTTATCGATTACATACTAAAAACTTAAAAGTAAAACATTTTAAGAAGAATACACATACCAGTCCCCTGCAAATCCCTTTGAAATTTGCTACAAAATAGCTTTAAAAAATACAAGATGGTAAACTGCCTCAAATTGCAACGGAATTCAGCGACGAAAAAATAATGACGTTAATTTGCTATGGTTTAGCGACGGAAATCAGAACTCGACGGTAATATTTTAAATCAAGATAAAATAAAAAATACTAAAATATATCCCTTACAGATTCCACGAAAATACATCACAAATTTGCGATGGAATTTTCCGCTGCTAAAAATCTACCGCTATTTGCTATTTTTCTTGTAGTGGCGGGGCAAAACAAGAAAGTTCATTGAATTTCTTATGATATTCTGGAATGGTCATATCTCCTTGTATCAGATAGTAGAATTCATCACTTAACCGCTTAGTTGCTTCTGGAGGAATAAATCTTTCATTGAAAATTTCTTTAAATCTATCCCAGGTAACATTACCTTCTGCATTATCCTTAATAACAGCTTCCCACCAGATTAAAGCTTCGTCTTTGAGTGCCCAAGATGCCAGTAATCTTTTATGTACATCTCTAAGCTTTGAACCTTCAAAAATTTTCTTAGTAGAGCGCATCCATGCTTATGTTTGAATAATAGATTCGTTGCCTGAGAATGGTACTCCACCCAGATTTCGATATTTATTTAATAGCGCTTCAATATCTGGTTCTGACCTACCTCTTCTACTTCTTCCACTCATTTTTCAATGTCTGCAAATAGCAAATAAAGTGTTAGGCCAACAGAAAAGGTATTTTAAAGCATAGAGACATATACTTGAATGTAAATGTGTCTGTCTGGGTGTATTTCATTCTGATCCACTCATCCAAGGATATTATTGATCCTATCTGAAATGAGTGATTCGTCATAGAATACTTCTGATTTTATTTCTAATGAGTTTGTTAATATGTTATATTCTAGAACTAAGCTTAACCAAAGCTCCGATACCACGTTGTGACGACCCCAAACCCCCGTTTCACAGTCACAAGGGTAATCTTTGGAATATAACACATAAACAAATAACAGCAAAACAGAAATATATAAATACATCAGATAATGTACAACAAAATACACTGGATAAACATAATCATCAGAGTTACAAAGTATACAGGATATACTTAGTACAAAATATAGTTCAACTTTACATAAAATGTCTACAGCGAAATCAAAACATAATATGTACGACAGGAGCTGAACAACATAAAAAGAAAGAAGTGATAGAATCCATCTTCAGCTCCATAGCTATCCAGAAAGAGCCTGCTAAAAACCGAATAAAAGGCTGCCCGTGTAGAAAATAGGGCACCCGAGTTTACAAGTGAAACAAACTACGAGTCAGTCATAGGACTGGTATGAGAAATCTACTTAACGTATATACAAAAAGGCCAATCACAGGACCACGCTGCTAACGCGGAATGGGTTTACTCCATTGGATTGCCAGTGCTTTAAAACAAGTAAATCATTTAAACATCGCAATGTTTTTTACAAAATTTAAGCCATTATAGGATTCAGTTCCCATCACATAATGCAACGCAAACCGGAGAATAGATTTTTACCTTATGTTGGCCAAAATATACTTGATACGAATAAAACAAACGCATTTGATATTATTACTAGTGTTTATATGTTTCAAAACCAATTTCAATAATAAGTATCAATCATAGACAACATGGTTACCATATATCATGTCGCCAAATATAGGTTTACAATCAAAACCGCACAATGTCGTATTTGGAAATTGGATTTCCGTCATGAACCAAGGCGAGGGATCGTCCTTACCGCTTCGAGATGCTCTAGCCCGTGTCTTAGGATCAGAACGCATTGATCCTTAGATCTTTAGGGCCGGTCCACATGGAGTGGATTAAAATGCCTGAACATTGTGTTTCCCTGCCCTATGGGGCGTAAACTGGTCATATCCCGACCAGACCATCGGCTCCGAAGAGACCAATATAACCGAGGCGCCTCTCTATCCATCATCCACATAAGTAAAATGCCCGGGCGTGTAAAACCCAAAACACCACTCTAAGCAAGAAGGAAACGCATGTCCTCCCTGCAGTCCTCTCCCGTTTCTGGTTCATACCGGGGTGTGAGGCTCACGAATCAACGCTAAACAAAAAGCTAGCTATTTAAAGTCGTGCTTTGATCATCAACCACCAGGCTCTGCTTTTCAACAAAAGCCTTGATCACAGCATCTCTGTATGCCACGTTGTCAATCTACAACGTCAGACACACATCCATTTACAAGTCCGTTCTGGGTCTGAACGAAACTTTGGAGGCACCTTATTCCTCTCCCGTATGTCCAATACAGGAAAGAGGCCCTCGCACGTCTGAACATCAACAAGTATGTCCGGACAACTGCCACTTTAACCCCTTCAAGGCAGCAACTTCTATCAAAGGCATCAGTAGCCATCCATTCGATGTGAAGATCATCGGTCTTGCACCATCGTCATATCTTCGACTTCTAATCATTGACTAATTATTTGAAATGATAATTAACTCGGCCTTTACAAATAATTCATGTATATTTAGAATTCAAATCAATTCAATTCCTGGTTAAATTATTCGACATCCATAATTCAGTTCATTAACGTAATTTTCATGTCAAACACATTCAACCATCAAATATCCAATAAACCAGGTAAATTCGGCTTATTTCCATTCTATATTGTTTATAATATTTTATAACGATTTATCGCTATTTTTATTTATTTAAAAATAGCCAATTTATTCGAGCGACGCTTCAGGCCATAACGCGGCCATGGCATTGTTTTTCTTCAGATTTGATTTACCCATATTTGAAAATCTAACCGTTGGATCTTTACAAATTTTATATCATTGGAAAGATCTTTTCAAAGCGGATCCAGTGGTTCCATTTTCGGCAAAATCCGACGGTCGGATCTCCCGGTACAATCATTTAAAGTTACATTTTCAAAATACGAAATGCAGTGTCGTTATTTGTTTTAATTTAACTATAATTATATATAAATCCATTATGGCGCAGTTTTCATTCAGATTTGAATCAAACATTCCACATAATCTAACCGTTGGATCCTTACAAATTTGATATCGTTGGAAAGATATTTTCAAAGCGGACCCAACGGTCTTGGTTTGAGGAAAATCCGACGGTCGGATCTTCCGTAATAATCGTCTAAAATCACGATTTCGAAACATGAATTGCAGCATCGTTATTCGTTTTATTTTAATTATATTTATATAAATATTTATAAATATAATCCGTTCTTCAATTTCCAAACCAGTTTCATTTCATAAATTTGATAAAAATAATATTTTTTCCCAACAAATATTTATTTTGACATATGATTATTTTTAACACTTCATACATATATTAAAAAATGTGATTTTTATTGTTAAAACTATTTATTTAAAACATGAATATTTTTAGCGATTCCTATATATAATAAAATTGTGATTTTTATTGTTATAACAATTTATTTCAAACATTAATATTTTTAGCGATTCATATATATATAATAAAAATGTGATTTTTATTGTTATAACAATTTATTTCAAACATGAATATTTTATATGCTTCATATACATGATAAAAATGTGTTGTTTATCATTCAAACCATTCATTCGTCATATGAATATTTTTCCAACACATGAATATAAATCAAACACATGAGTATTTCAAAAAAATTCGGTAGCATAACGGCAGGGGGTTTAAAAACCGGCACCGTCCCAAATACGGCTCCTCACACTTCCATACACCTCGCAGCATTCCCTAAAGGGCTTATCCTTATAATCTAAATATTTCGATTCATTTTCATATCACAATGTATTTTTCCACAAACAATCCCAATTTTTGTTTCAACTACAAAAAATCTTATCAACCATTCGCATTTATCAGCCAAATTTCACGTCAACCAAAATCCAACCAATCACAACCTATATATATCGTCCATGGTCTGTGGACGAGGGGAGTATGTATATATATATATATGTGCATATATAAATATATTTCGATTTCATTTCAATATCATTCAACGCACATATAATTTTTACAACGCATATATAACTTATACATCGCATATATAATTTATACAATGCTTATACATAAGGTGTACAACGCTTATATAACTTATACATCGATTATATAATTTATACATCGCCATTCCATATCGTTTATAATTTAGAAATCTCACATTGGGTTCCACTCCTCCAAAAATTGTAGGAGGCTACGAAAATTCTCCGGTCTCTTTAAGAATGTAGAAGACGTCCACACGAGTCCAATATCTCATGTTTCACCGGATTTCGACTATATAGCAAAAAGATATGATTTTTAGCAGTTAATCACACTTTGCGACGGTTTTAAAGTGTTAAAATCAGTTTAGATTAACAAACCCGTTTCCTTTCTGAAATGGTTCCAAACTAGTTTTGAATTTGTGATCAATCCGTGTGGCAGTTGGACGATCAGGCGGTGTAGCGTCGAAGGGAAGGGAGGGGCGCCTCTGCGCTGGCGGTGGGGCCCACTTCGGTGGCCTGAGGAAGCCTCGGCGATGCTGGGAAGTCAGCAATTTCCCGGAGGTGATTCTCCCTTAATACTCAACACAAAAAATCCAAATTTGCTATGGATTTGAAGCTCTTGACGTCCTCTTCAAAATTCCCTAAAGGAGCAGCAAGTTTTATTGTGTGGTTTGTGAGGTAAAGAGGAGAGAAGGAGGGAGTTCAATTCCGCCGTTCGATAGGAAGGGGTAACGAGTTTTATAGAAAACGACGAAGGAATTTGATTGGCCCCTGTATTTTATATTTATTTTTAATTCCATCAAATCAGAAAATACCCCTTATCGCATACGAACTCCAATTCAAACCCAACGACTATCGTCCTTAGCTAAATACCCCCATTCCGGACACAATGTAACATGTTTTCTAGGCCCATTCGACTGTTTCAGCCAGTTATTCTCCAAACTAAAATATAAAACATTCAAATATGGATTTGAACGTACATTTCAATTTGTCGGGCCACATACTGATCCCAAAAATTTCGGAAAAATAAATCTGGCTATGTTTAGATGATATGGTCCCAACAAAACTAGTTTCGTCAAATTCGGAGACTGTTTGAAAAATGGCCATTTTCTGGTCGATCCAAATTGATTGAAATTAACCAAACACATTTTCCTTTGCCACGCTCATATATAAACTCCAAAAATTATGGAATTTGAAACCTAGCAGTCATTTGACATTCTGAATCCAACAAAAGTGGTTTCGTCGAAAACGGAGGCCGTTTGCAAGATGTCTATTTTCAAGGGCTATATAAATTCCATAGCGATCTTTCTGAAAATTCATTTAGCCGTAACTTTTAATTCCCGCTATGAAATTTCGATTTTTCAGATTCTTTAGAAAGATATTCTTATACAGATTTAAATATTTTTGGTTTCACTAAAATCCGTTTTACATCCTGCACAGCCAATCAAAGTTCGAATTCAAATTTTCAAACTGCTGCGCCATTACAGGCCATGTTTTATAATTAAAATAAATATATTCGCTATAACTTCGATCCAAATAGATTTTTGGTCTGTATTATTTAAAGTAATTTATTTTAAATATTCAAAATCCACTAAAATAGCCAAATTAAAAATTTTAAATTAGTTCGGATTTTTCAGGTTGTTGTAGAGGGGTCATAACACAAGTTCTGGTGACGGGACTTAAACAATACACTTTGGATAATCCTATATATACCGTTCAATCATATTTTCTTATTTATTAGGTTACTTGGGTTATCAGCACTCAAGGCTTAAACACATATTGTACCCATTTACTTCCCAACGGATTAACCTCATATATACATACATACATACATATATATATATATATATATGTTGCTACCCCCAATATTAAGGTACACCCCATGTAACCACACTCGAACGGTCTCCACCATAATACCACAAAAATGAACACAATCCCTTATCCTACGTCGGGGTGATGTACGTATCTCTACATAACAATGCTACGTCTCGCATATATCTGTAACACCCCACGTCCATTAATGTCACTCACAAAGGGAATGCATTAACTTCCATGGAGGTTTTAAGTGAATATAGAACAGTAAAATTACAACAAGACAGATATAAAATAGTACTTGGAAATTCAAAAACTTTATTTCATTGTAGCAGAAGTCAAAACATGTTTGATTACATCATAACACCATATTCAATGTCAAGTACAATATCTATCTTGATAAAACAAGTACATAATCCCATTACATGAATAGCCATTAAAAAGAAAGATAACAAGCTGGACTTTACTTCAGCAGTCCAAGCTTTCCAGTAGATAAGCGATCCAACTAGACTCCACTAGAACTTGGCCCAACCTGCGGACCTGAAGGGAGAAAAAGGATGGGAAAGAGGGGGTCAGACATAAAGTCTGGTGAATATGATAATTCTACAATACTATTACCAAAATAACTGGACTAAGGCATAAGCTGGAAAACAAGAAAATGTCTATGAAGAGCAGATTAAGGACATGGACAATTGCTAAAGGCAACGTTATAGGCGCTCCTAAATACTAAAGGATAAACACTATACTGCACCACACTAGTCACCCTAAAGATTCATCCCACTTAGCTTCACTTAGAAACTTTCCCAATGGCTTTACGTACCCCTAGCTGACTACATAGGTGCCGCCTGCCCCTATCTCCACTAGGTGTACCCTACTTCCCATTATTCGATCGGCTCCCTAACTCGTATATACCCGTGCTGGCCCCACAGTGGGGTGTATCACTCCCCTAAAGTGGCAACCTGATACAACGGACATGCACGGCTTATACCTACACGATGCAACAACGTCTTACCTACCAGCCCGGGTCCACACACGCATATGAAACCCGTTGGACTTGCGTTGCCACCGCTCCCTGTTTTGGCCTCTTATAGTCAAACCCAGTATGCGTGTCCCGTCCTCGACTTGGGTCGAGCCCACAAAGATACGTTTTGGGATACTGGTTGAAATGGGCCCCCACTATTTACTACAAGCATTCCACCTAAGCTTGTCCCCATTAGTCCATCCCACTTAACCCACTTAGTCATGTTCATTTACATGTGTGTTTGGTTAAGTCTAATCGTATTTCAAATGCCTCTAAAGGCAACCACCAGATTCCTCATGCCACCCAAGGCACCTACTTAACCCCCATGTCCCACCTTACATGATTATCTGGTTAAGTATTTCTTAGTTCATTAAGGCCATAACCTCATAAAGACCTCTCACATTAGACTGGCATTTATGGCAGCTGGATTTGCCGGGCGGGTCCGGGCAATCTTACACCATAAAAGAGTCTAACCTCGTGTCTTTACAACTGTTATGCTTTAGTTTGGGCCTAGGACCTCTCACATTGGGCCGACATTTGTGACTACTGGATTTGCCGGGCGGGTCCGGGCAGGTTTACATCACAAACGGGTCCAACCTCGTGTCCTAAGCATTGATTATTAATAATAATCCACTTTCCCCCAATTTTAATAATTCCCTACTTGAATTATTAATTACTTCCAATTTTTAACAATGTCCATAATTGACTCAATTATGGACATCCATTCATGGTATGCAAAATCTTACAAAATTGCACCCAATTTATTAATTCCTAATATTACCCCTACCCCACGTTTGAACGTTTATTCGCAAAATATATGTTAGACTCGAATAGCCTAACTCATAGCATAAAAGAGATTATCATAATAACAACATGTATATGTGACCAAATGAATCATAATAAGGGGTGAAACTTGCATATGTCCAACTTGCATAGATTATACATGTCATGGACCTAAAGGTGTCAACTTGTTCAAAATTCACCTAATATAATCTCAATCAATTTTCATAAACTTACATATGAACATGTGTGAATCAACATCATCTAATTTTTTAACAACATGGTTTTATATGGGTACACCTAACTCAATAGGCAAATTCCCATATTCAAGTTTTATTTAATTATAGTTTCAAGTTTATGGGTACACCTAACCTAATAGGCAAATTCCCATAAACAAGATCCATTTAAATTAAGAAAAAAAAACATAACTTTAAGCATGATCCAACAGCATGATTTTTCAACATAATATAGCATGATTTATAACATGGCATAGTATGATAGTATAACATAGCTTGACATGATTCTCAACATAGCACGACATAGCATAAGAGAATTTACAACATAGCATGACATAGCATATATAATCTACATCATACGACAACATAATAACATAATAAGAGATCCACAATATATAGAATTTACAATTACAAATCACATCACTTTCTTGTGATCCATTCATAACTGAGTCAAATTAGTTTGTAATAGTCTTGTGAGAATCATCATACTCACCAACAAAAGAAAAGAATTAGAGAAAGAGAGATCTTTTGATTTGATTTGTGTAGATTTAGTTGTAGATGATTAGGCTTCCTCTTCTTAGTTTGTGACGGCTATGCTGAACTCCATGGCAACAGCATGACGGTAGCTTCTCTAATTTTACAAGTGATTTAGGTCTAGGGTCTACCCACTTATTTATAGATTTTAGAATTCATTTAGGCCATTAGATTTAACCTAGAAATAACCGCAGCCGTTCAGACAAGATGGGGTTTATCTTGTTGACTCAGCAATGAGTCAGAAGTGACTCAGCAAACACTCAGCAATATATATATATATATATATATATATATTCTACAATGTACACATTAGATACATCCCCCCCCCCTTTTACACACTTATTATTGTTTTTATATACATATTAGATACATCCCCTCTCTTACACACTTATTAATATTTTTATATTCATATTAGATACATCCCCTCTCTTACACACTTATTAATATTATTATATTCATTTTAGATACATCCCCTCTCTTACACACTTTTATATTCATATTAGATACATCCCCCCTCTTACACACTTATTAATATTTTAGCAACTTTAGTGTTAATAGAAAATTCGGGGTGTTACATTCTCCCCTCCTTTTAGGATTTCGTCCCCGAAATCTTCAAGTCTGGAAGAATGTATATCCTACCATCCAAACGTCCATCTACTCATCCATCATACACAGGCATCCATTGTCCTTACAGACTTCTAATGCTTTCATGTTTAAATGCACAGTGTGTGTATATGTCCGTATCTAATGCAAAATCAGGCGGTCCACTGATTCAGTTGACCTCCTTAATGCAACTATGATCGTGCCATGCATCCATTATGTATGCAAAAGATTCTTAATGCTACATAATACTTCTATATGCGTGCACAACCATCATCTGAATGCAGCATCCACATGATAATACAACCATCGTTCATCCATTTTACTAAATACATCCATATATATATGCAATATGCAATATGTAGTGACTGAGCCGATCTGGTGCCTAAAGTGTGTGTATATATGCATCCACGAGCAACCACTAGCAAACACTTGCATCCATTTTGCATCCATCATACATAACATGTCTCAAACACATGTTTCAACCATAGGATTATCCTAACTAAAGGTCAAAGATACTAATGAGAGGACATACTAAAGATAAGATAAGATAAGCTAAGCGATAAAGGAGAAATTAAAAGACATACCCTCAAAAAGAAAAGGGTACAACGAACGCATCTTCTCTTTTGTCTCCCAAGTTGCGTTGCTCTCATCATCTCCCCATTGCACTTTAACCAGTCTGACCTCTCGATTCCTCAACTTTTTGATCTCCGACCCAAGAATGCATGTAGGAGCTCGTCTAATTGTTGCATCACACTCTATTTCCACCTCTTTAAGCAAGCTCGGCTCTACCACCTCCGCGGTCTTGTGCAAACACTTCCTCAAATGTGATACATGGAATACGTCGTGTACTCCACTAAGTTTCTCAGGCAACTCCACCCTATATGCCATCTTCCCAATCCTGTCTTTTACAGGAAATGGCCCTACAAACCTTGGTGCTAATTTCCCCACGGACCCAAAGCGAACAACATTCTGTAACGGAGATACTATGATAAAAACCATGTCCCCAATGTCAAACTCAAGATCTGTCCTCCTCTTATCAGCATACGATTTTTGCCTATCTTGTGCTGCTTTCATCCTCCTTCGAATCAACTCAATCTTCTCCGAGGTTTCCCTAACCATATCGGGCCCAAGTAGGATTTTATCGGTAGATTCCCACCAACATGTAGGCGAACGGCAAGGCCTTCCATAAAGAGCTTCGAAAGGTGCCATGCCAATACTAGACTGAAAGCTATTATTATATGCGAATTCTACTAACGGAAGGTGCTCTTCCCATGTACCCCCAAAGTCTAGGATACACAGCCTTAAAAGATCCTCTAGAATGCGATTCACCCTCTCGGTCTGGCCGTCTGTCTGAGGATGATATGCGGTGCTCAAACATAGCTGAGTCCCTACCGCCTCTTGTAAACTCTTCCAAAATTCGCTAGTAAAGATGGGGTCACGGTCGCTTACTATACTAGAAGGAATACCGTGCAAACGAACTATCTCCTTAATGTATACAGAAGCCAACCACGGAGCAGTCCTCTTACTTTTCACGGGAATAAAATGGGCGCTTTTAGTAAGTCTATCTACTATAACCCAAATCCCCGTGTTACCCTTCCTTGATCTTGGTAATCCATCCACAAAATCCATTGAGATGCTTTCCCATTTCCATAGTGGAACTTCTAATGGGTGAAGCAACCCACCGGGTTTCTTTTGTTCTGCTTTAACTCGTTGGCACACCAAGCATCTAGCGACGTACTCGGCCACATCCTTTTTCATACCGGCCCAAAAGAAAACCCGCTTCATATCTTTGTACATCTTATCCCCGCCGGGATGAATGGTCATTTTTGAGCGATGAGCATCATCAAGAATGGCCTTCCTTAAGTCTTCGTCTTGTGGTACACAAAGTCTATTATCCCTTCGTAACCAACCCTTATCGTCTAGGGTATACCTACGAAGATGGCTTGATGACTCCCCCCCCTTGAGCTTTTCTACTATCTCAACCAACTGTAGGTCGTCTCGCTGTGCCTCACCAACCCGTCCTAGAAGTGTAGGTCTAACCTCCAAGGATGCTAACAGACCGGGTACTAAGTCAACGGAGGGTCTAAAGTCAAATATAGAGATGAATTCTAAGCTTTGTCGTTCAACAAACAACGGACTCAAGGACAACCTTTTCCTACTTAAGGCGTCTGCCACCAATTTACCCTTGCCCGGGGTATATGCTATTTCAAAATCGTAGGAGGCTAAGAATTCCATCCACCGTTGCTGCCTTAAATTCAAATCCTTCTGAGAGAATAAGTATTTTAATGATTTGTGGTCAGTGAACAGTTCGAATTTCTCACCAAGAAGATAGTGACGCCAAGGCTTAAGCGCGAAAACAATTGCGACTAGCTCTAAGTCATGCGTGGGGTAATTCTTTTCATGAACCCTCAACTGCCTTCCACCATAGGCTATTACTCTTCCCTCTTGCATGAGGACCGCGCCAAGTCCCGTCCCACAAGCATCAGTATAGATGGTAAACGGTTTATTCCCGTCTGGCAGCACTAAGACTGGGGCTGAAGTTAAGGCTCTCTTTAAACGTTGGAACGCATCATCGCAATCTTTGTCCCACGTAAAAACCAGGTTCTTCTTCGTTAACCGTGTTAATGGAGCTGATATTTTTGCGAAGTCTTTGATAAACTTCCTATAATAGCCAGCCAACCCCAAGAAACTTCTTACTTCGGTTGCATTTTTAGGGACCTTCCAATCTTGGATGGCCACCACCTTTGCGGGATCCACTGCTATCCCTTCTTTGGAAACCACGTGCCCTAAGAACCGTACTTCCTTCCTCTAGAAGTGACACTTAGAAAATTTTGCCTTAAGGTTATGCGCTCGAAGGGTTTCCAACACTTCCCTAAGATGTAGGGAGTGCTCTTCTTTATTCTTAGAAAAGACTAAGATGTCATCCACAAAGACTACCACGAATTTGTTAAGGTATTCCCTAAACACCCTACTCATCAAATCAACAAAATATGCAGGGGCGTTTGTCAAACCAAAGGGTATCACTAGCCATTCATAGAATCCGTCAGGAGTCCTAAAAGCAGTCTTATCTATACTATCCTCAGCCACTCTCAGTTGATGAAAGCCAGTGGCTAAGTCCAACTGCGAAAACACTGAGGCGCCAACTAACTGATCAAAGAGATCGTCAATCCTCGGCAGTGGGTGTCGGTTCTTTTTAGTAAGCTTGTTTAGTTCTCTATAGTCCATACAAAGTCTAAGAGACCCATCCGCCTTTGTGGCAAAAACTACTGGAGCACCCCACTCCGATATACTACGTCTTATGAACCCCTTCTCAAGCAACTCCTTTACTTGCTTATTGAGTTCACTCCTTTCACAAGGAGCCATGTGGCGCACTGGCAAAGATACGGGTTTAGCATTATCCACAAGATAAATTCGAAAGTCTATCTCCCGCTTTGGAGGTAAGCCCTTCACCTCCTCAAACACATCCGGATATTCCCGGACCACTTCTACCGATCGCAGGTTCTCTACAGACGCGTCAAGCGATTCAAGAAAACTTAGCATAACGGAATTTATGGGATTACAAAAGATGTCGAGAGCATTACCAAGGCGAGTCACAAGCCTAACTACTCTCCTTTCACAATCAAGAATGGCCCTATTTCTAGACAACCAATCCATTCCTAAAATTAGCCCATAGCCCGTGAAGCCCAATACATAAGCATCACATCTAAATTCAACGCTAAGTATAGAGATTTTCAAATCCAAACATATCATGGTCAAATGAGCCGAACCCCCAATTGGATTTGAAACGACCAAGGGATCTTCTACTAAACTGGTGTTCAAGTGCAGTGATTCAACTAATGATGCAGAGATAAACGAATGAGATGCGCCAGAATCGAATAAGGTACGGACAGGATGATCAAACAGAAAAACTAAGCTTTCAACAGAAATTGTTCTACCTCTTTCTTGCAGCGGTGGGGCCGCAATAGCCTGAACTTGCCCCCTTGCCTGCCCTGGTGCCATAAGAGCCTGCACCTGTGCTCCCGAGGTAGACCCTGCCCTCGCCCCTTCTTTGGACAGTCCTTTAATAAATGTCCCGCATCTCCACAATGAAAACAACCAGTCTTCTTTTTCTTTCTACAATCTTTGCTGAGATGGCCAGGCGTCCCACAATTGAAGCATTTCTTCTTCCCTTTGCCATTATTGTTTTTACCACCCTTCTTATTTTGCTGTTGGGGTTTCTTCTGATCCCCTTTCTTTTCAACTGCCTTATCCTCATGCATAAGTGCCATTTCTACTAGCTTTTCAAAGGTGGCTCCCATAGGGATGTGGGTCATAGCCAACCATTGCAACGGTTCATTCAAGCCTCTAACGAACCTCAAAGCTTTCTTCTCTGGCGTGTTCACCAACTCCAAGCCAAACCTTGCTAACTGATTAAATTTATTGACATATTCCTTTACTGATGAGCTCCCTTGATTTAGTGCCAGGAATTTTTCCATATTTAAGTTCTCCTCTGCCCTTGAAAGAAACTTTGCCTCAAACCTTCGTCTGAAATCCGCCCATGAATCAACTGGACGTTCCCCGTTAGTGACCTCCCACCAAAACGAGGCCTCTCCCTTCATTAACCAAGCAGCTAAACGGACTTTCCTCCCATCTTCCACTTCAAAGATATCCAACAATTCCTCAGTCTCCTTAAGCCAATCTCTGGCCTCCACAAACGTCTCAGTCCCTTGAAAAGTTTTTCCTCCCATAGCCTTGAATTCCTTGCACGTCTTTGCAAAAGTGTCAACACGAGGAGGAGGAGGAATGGGTGCAACTAGGGGTGGAGGAGTATCCGCTGGGAATGCAGTGGTGGCCCTAGCCTCCAAGTATCTCCTAAACCACCCTGGAATCGTCACACCTTCTGGGAGATTAAGATCTTCAGCCATGCTGAAACGAAAAAGGAAAGATTCAAAATGGAGAATTCGAAAGATAAAGATAAGGATGTGGCTATTTGGGATTATGTTTTTCATAAAAACTCTCTTTAAATAACATGTTTTTTTTTTGAAAGCACTTCTTCCAAAAATACTTTAGAAAAAAAATATTTTTCTAGAAAAAAAAATTTATCTGTTCTGGTAACCTTATGCTCTGATACCACGTGTAACACCCCACGTCCATTAATGTCACTCACAAAGGGAATGCATTAACTTCCATGGGGGTTTTAAGTGAATATAGAACAGTAAAATTACAACAAGACAGATATAAAATAGTACTTGGAAATTCAAAAACTTTATTTCATTGTAGCAGAAGTCAAAACATGTTTGATTACATCATAACACCATATTCAATGTCAAGTACAATATCTATCTTGATAAAACAAGTACATAATCCCATTACATGAATAGCCATTAAAAAGAAAGATAACAAGCTGGACTTTACTTCAGCAGTCCAAGCTTTCCAGTAGATAAGCGATCCAACTAGACTCCACTAGAACTTGGCCCAACCTGCGGACCTGAAGGGAGAAAAAGGATGGAAAAGAGGGGGTCAGACATAAAGTCTGGTGAATATGATAATTCTACAATACTATTACCAAAATAACTGGACTAAGGCATAAGCTGGAAAACAAGAAAATGTCTATGAAGAGCAGATTAAGGACATAGACAATTGCTAAAGGCAACGTTATAGGCGCTCCTAAATACTAAAGGATAAACACTATACTGCACCACACCAGTCACCCTAAAGATTCATCCCACTTAGCTTCACTTAGAAACTTTCCCAATGGCTTTACGTACCCCTAGCTGACTACATAGGTGCCGCCTGCCCCTATCTCCACTAGGTGTACCCTACTTCCCATTATTCGATCGGCTCCCTAACTCGTAGATACCCGTGCTGGCGCCACAGTGGGGTGTATCACTCCCCTAAAGTGGCAACCTGATACAACGGACATGCACGGCTTATACCTACACGATGCAACAACGTCTTACCTACCAGCCCGGGTCCACACACGCATATGAAACCCGTTGGACTTGCGTTGCCACCGCTCCCTGTTTTGGCCTCTTATAGTCAAACCCAGTATGCGTGTCCCGTCCTCGACTTGGGTCGAGCCCACAAAGATACGTTTTGGGATACTGGTTGAAATGGGCCCCCACTATTTACCACAAGCATTCCACCTAAGCTTGTCCCCATTAGTCCATCCCACTTAACCCACTTAGTCATGTTCATTTACATGTGTGTTTGGTTAAGTCTAATCGTATTTCAAATGCCTCTAAAGGCAACCACCAGATTCCTCATGCCACCCAAGGCACCTACTTAACCCCCATGTCCCACCTTACATGATTATCTGGTTAAGTATTTCTTAGTTCATTAAGGCCATAACCTCATAAAGACCTCTCACATTAGACTGGCATTTATGGCAGCTGGATTTGCCGGGCGGGTCCGGGCAGTCTTACACCATAAAAGAGTCTAACCTCGTGTCTTTACAACTGTTATGCTTTAGTTTGGGCCTAGGACCTCTCACATTGGGCCGACATTTGTGACTACTGGATTTGCCGGGCGGGTCCGGGCAGGTTTACATCACAAACGGGTCCAACCTCGTGTCCTAAGCATTGATTATTAATAATAATCCACTTTCCCCCAATTTTAATAATTCCCTACTTGAATTATTAATTACTTCCAATTTTTAACAATGTCCATAATTGACTCAATTATGGACATCCATTCATGGTATGCAAAATCTTACAAAATTGCACCCAATTTATTAATTCCTAATATTACCCTTACCCCACGTTTGAACGTTTATTCGCAAAATATATGTTAGACTCGAATAGCCTAACTCATAGCATAAAAGAGATTATCATAATAACAACATGTATATGTGACCAAATGAATCATAATAAGGGGTGAAACTTGCATATGTCCAACTTGCATAGATTATACATGTCATGGACCTAAAGGTGTCAACTTGTTCAAAATTCACCTAATATAATCTCAATCAATTTTCATAAACTTACATATGAACATGTGTGAATCAACATCATCTAATTTTTTAACAACATGGTTTTATATGGGTACACCTAACTCAATAGGCAAATTCCCATATTCAAGTTTTATTTAATTATAGTTTCAAGTTTATGGGTACACCTAACCTAATAGGCAAATTCCCATAAACAAGATCCATTTAAATTAAGAAAAAAAAACATAACTTTAAGCATGATCCAACAGCATGATTTTTCAACATAATATAGCATGATTTATAACATGGCATAGTATGATAGTATAACATAGCTTGACATGATTCTCAACATAGCACGACATAGCATAAGAGAATTTACAACATAGCATGACATAGCATATATAATTTACATCATACGACAACATAATAACATAATAAGAGATCCACAATATATAGAATTTACAATTACAAATCACATCACTTTCTTGTGATCCATTCATAACTGAGTCAAATTAGTTTGTAATGGTCTTGTGAGAATCATCATACTCACCAACAAAAGAAAAGAATTAGAGAAAGAGAGATCTTTTGATTTGATTTGTGTAGATTTAGTTGTAGATGATTAGGCTTCCTCTTCTTAGTTTGTGACGGCTATGCTGAACTCCATGGCAGCAGCATGACGGTAGCTTCTCTAATTTTACAAGTGATTTAGGTCTAGGGTCTACCCACTTATTTATAGATTTTAGAATTCATTTAGGCCATTAGATTTAACCTAGAAATAACCGCAGTAGTTCAAACAAGATGGGGTTTATCTTGTTGACTCAGCAATGAGTCAGAAGTGACTCAGCAAACACTCAGCAATATATATATATATATATTTTACAATGTACACATTAGATACATCCCCCCCCCCTTTTACACACTTATTATTGTTTTTATATACATATTAGATACATCCCCTCTCTTACACACTTATTAATATTTTTATATTCATATTAGATACATCCCCTCTCTTACACACTTATTAATATTATTATATTCATATTAGATACATCCCCTCTCTTACACACTTTTATATTCATATTAGATACATCCCCCCTCTTACACACTTATTAATATTTTAGCAACTTTAGTATTAATAGAAAATTCGGGGTGTTACAATATCTGTCATTACTATGCTACGGAAACGTACAGACTACCACCTTGGTTCGAATCAGAATTCATATCAGAGTAATGCCCTCAAGTCTACGATACACCACCCAAAGCCGACATGCATGTACCTAGACTGTCCACCATACGTATCTTCAATTATAGCTCGATGCCTCAATCACACATCCTCTAATGTGCACCGAGTTCCATAGCAGGACGATACAAGAAACACGGAACTCGGTAGGGAGCTTTTCCATACCTGTATAGGCCCGCCTTTAAGAGCCTCAAAATACAAGTATCCCTAGGGTCTATTTTCACAGTGGCTATGGCCCCACCTCATCCCCTCCGTCAACTAGTAAAGACTACAAGAGCTAAGCGACTGCCCCTATGCAAACAATCTAAACATCCATGTGGCATCTACCCTCAACCCCTTACCCCGATAGTGAGGGGTGAATGGTATCTTGGGTTTAGCTCTAGTCTTTTCGCGTCCCACTGGCTGCCCATGACAGGTATCCGATGATCTACTATCCTTGTTGGTCGTGACCCTCCGCCTCCTTACTGAGGCAACCGCTTAATCACCCTGGTGTCACCGCGTCATAGCATTCTAACTGCATAGGTACTTCTGCAGTCAAGGCCCAACCACCTAGTAGTTACGCACAGATCTAACCTCTACGAGCTGAAACGACCCGCAAATCCATACCCTTTGAGTCGACAAATAACACAACTCATCCAACCCAAATTGCACAGAAATACGAATCATTATTAGAAAGAAGTTAGAGGATGAGAATATAGAAAGAAAGAAATGTTAGAATAGAAGAAAAACGAAGATCACAACTCACAGCGGAACGAATAAAATATATTAGATAACATAAACTTTGAAATACCAATCAGTAACTGTATATACATACCATTATCAAAGCACAACAGTTATCCCTGGAACAGTTATAAACACGTGTTTCCAGATACAACATAGTACACAGCGGAAAATATGATAGTCTATAGCTAACTGGTGAAGCCTCCTGCTTCGAGCTTGTAACAACCCGAATTTTAATAACGTGTTATAATCAAGAATCAAGGCAGAATTAAATTTTAAAATCTGAATCAAGGGAAACGGGCTGTGCCATTGCGTTCATCTCGGAAAAATACGCGAAATAGAGTCCGAGTTTTCGAAAAACAAAGTCCGTATGACCAAGTTATGGCCCAACGAAGTTTCACGAAAATTCAAATCCGAAAACAGATTTGAAATTCAGCCCAAAAAGAGAGGCGGGAAAATTCCCGCCAGACACTCAGGGTCGACACCCATGTCGACATGGGTGTCGAACCCTCCACAGGGGGTCGACATGGGTGTCGACCCCTGTGTCGACCTCTCCAAAGGGGGTCGACATGGGTGTCGACCCCTGTGTCGACCCCCCTTGGAGAACCCCGACCTGGTGCACCTGCTTATCATGTTGGCTCGGTTTTGGAGGCTTGTGACGATTTTGGATGGCTTGGATTCGATCTAGGGTTAATCCTATGGCCTAAAATGCTCCTAAACTCTATAAAAAGACCCTAACCCCCTAACCTAAATCACTCAAACTCTCTCATGCCACGAAGTGCTGCCCAAATGCCAAGTGATCATGGCCTCCATCTGCAACTCCAAGAAACTATGCATGCAAATCGGATCCGAATCGAAAGGTGTAAGCTTGCTACACCAAATCGAGGCTCGATCAACATTGCTACGGCGATTTCATGATGGTTCTTCATCAAAGGATCCACCTTTCTTCGTCACGACGATGCATAATCCTTCCCTAAGCCTCGCTATGTAAGTTCTAGCTACTTGTAGATTCTAACGGTGGTTCTAATGTGACATGGGATAAAATGCGATGAAACATAAGTATGCTAACTTATGTGAACCTAAATTTGCCCCTTTTCTATGATCTATGACCTTGGGCTAAGTTGTAGCGACTTAATCATGCCATTCATTCTATGTTTAACCTAGTATATCTTGCAAGTTTGAATCTTTATCTATGAAATGTTAGCACGAACCTTTGGGAACCACTTGACTTGTGAAACATGGGCAAAGACTTGACTTTGGGGCTTATGCATGTTTGTGGCCAAATTACCTTAGAATGCTATGCATGTTTGTGGCCAAATTCACTTATGATACTATGCATATTTGTGGCCAAATTCCCTTATGACACTATGCATGTTTGCGGCCAAATTCCCTTATGACACTATGCATGCTTGTGGCCAAATTCCCTTATGATACTATGCCTGTTTGTGGCCAAATCCCCTTATGATACTATGCATGTTTGTGGCTAATATGTTGGCATAATACCCTACTATGTGACTCGCTTCCACTTGGGTTGGAAATACGTTTGGGTAGCTTAGGAAAAACGTGGGTATGACATGAAAAACTTGACATCGGGTTTACATGAGAACATGACATTCATGATACATGTAAATATGGTCATGACAAGTGGGGAAAACATGGAACTTGAACTAGATATAGGTGGGTTGTAAGTGTAATACGACACTAGACCAAACATGAAAGTGGCCAACTCGAGGTTGGGTTGAGTTTGTAGCATAAATCTACCCGGACCCGCCCGGCTTAACTAGTGGCTACAAACAATAAGACCCAATGTGGGTAGTTGGTCATGTAGCACTTAAAACCCGAGGTTAGACTAGGTTGTGGTGTAAATCTACCCGGACCCGCCCGGCTTAACTAGTAACCACAACAAAGTCTAATGTGAGAGGTTGAGGTGCATTAATCTAATTAATGCCACATGAAAAGGTTAAGTAATTTTGATTAACGACACTTAACCGATATGACAAGAATGGGTAGGTTAAGTTAAACCGGACTTGGTTCCTTAATGACACTTAAACATATAAGACAATTAGGGGATGGGGTTAGGTAACCTTCACTTAACTAATCTAAGCACGGTAATTCGATGGGGTTAAGTTAAACACTTAACCAATCTAAACTTGGTAATTCAATGAGGTTAAGTAACCAATACTTAACCAACTTAACATGATAATTTAATGGGGTTAAGTAACTTATACTTAACCAATTATACATGATGATTTGATGAGGTTAAGTAACCTACACTTAACCAATCTAATATGTGGACCTGGTAGGGTTAAGTCACAAGACCTTTTAAATTAGGCTTAACCATTGTAATACGATTAGTGGATGGGGTTAAGTTGACCTATACTTACCCAATCCGACTCGATAATCTGATGGGATTAAGATAATCTATGCTTAATCAATCTAACATGATAATCTGATAGGGTTAAGACAAATAAATACTTAACCAATTTGACTTGATAGGGTTAAGTCATGAGCTTCTTAGTACACTTAACCAACTTGTAGGGCTAAACCTTGAACTTAAAAACTTAGCCAATCTTGACATGATTCGTAGGTGGGCTAAGTCCTAAACCTGGATAACAACACCTAACCCAATAGACAAAACCCTAGTTAGAGGAACTAGGTAGAAAATCGTCGTTAATCAAGGGCAACGGGGAAAAGAAGCTAAGTGGTAAACCTTAGTTAAGTATAACTAAGTAATAATTCTTAGCCAAGGACATGGGACTAGTTCATGAGTGGATGAGCAACCCGATATGGTAGGTCATCGCTTAAACACACGAGGAGGAGCAAATTATCCGACTTGGATAAAGGCTCCAACGAACTGGGTGACGAAGCGGTAGCTTCGGAAGACGTGAGGGTACTCTTGGTATCCCTCTGTGAGGTGGTAGGTGGTCCATGAAACCCGGCCTTACAGAGGTTAAGGTCTGCGATAGAAGAGCCAAGAGTATGCCTTGGTTGCTATGCGAGCGACCTAAAGACCGGGATGGATTAGCGTGGAGTCGACGATACTTGATTTTGCCCTGGATAGCACGTCGCCGACTACCTACCATCTTCAGTCAATCGTGTACGAACGGAAAGGCAGAGAACTCCCAACAGACCATGTTCTTGCTATCGAGTCATGGTTGAGGTTGGCCCATAGGAAAGTGGGGCTATAGTGGGGCCGGGACATAGTTCTCATACATGATTTTTCTTGGATTGCCTTTCAGTAGTTGAGGGAGGGGTCACGTGGGACCATAGCCACGGGTACAAAAACAGACCTTGATATCTGCATCAACAGACGACTTATAGCTCCCGACCGAGTTCCATATTTCTTGATTTGCCCTGGCACGGAACTCGGATGGCACATTGAGGAACATGTGCGTCTAGACATGGAAAACGATTCACGATACATACGCGGGATAAAGGGCGCGGTTGACGGGTGGCTTAATCCCTAGTGGCCCTAGGTGGATGAACCCAAACCGAGACACGGAAACGTTCATTAGGTAGCATAATCCCTAGTGGTCCTAGGTGACATAAATCCTAAGTGAACACGCGATAGTTCATGGTAAGAAAACATAACCAGATCAAGGGTAGCAGTCCAAAATAACCTCAAGGATAAAACGTTTACATGGGAAAGCCCGTATGGCCTACGGCAAAGGACTGAACTTATACATGGAAAGAAACATACGAGTTTGGAAAACCTACATATGCTATATATATTAGGTTGACATGGACCATTACATGACATTGGGCAAGGGACATTCATAGTTGACACATGACGCGGGTTGGGATACTAGTACTAGAGGTGCAGAGCAAATACACATGATAAATACCTTAGGATGCTATACATGATAGGTACCGTGGAATGTTATACATGATAGATACCTTGGGATAGTATACTTGATAGAAACCTGACGATGTGATACCTTGATTTATCTTGACATGTAGTTTATCATGATACCTTAGCCTATCTTGCTACAGTAGTTCATCCAGTTATCTTGGTTTGGCTTATCTATCTTGTCATCATCCTTATGTTTACTTTCAGTTTATGCATGTCATGTTACCTTTACCTGTTTTTATACTGGAAGTAGATAGGACTTACCAGTCTTTTATGACTGACCCCGTTTTGTTTCGCCTCTTTGTCTTCCGTTCCCCCCCCCCCCAGGTTTTCAGGGAGGAAATTATGTTATTTAGTTCGGACCTCATATGCTTGAAGGTCATCATGAATAGCTTGGTCTTCTCTTGGCTATGGCTACTTCACCGCTTTATTTTGGGGAATAATTTATGAAAAGGTTTTATGCTTCTTTACTATTGCAAGACAGGTTTTGATGTATTCTGAAGTAAAAGGCTTTAGACCTTATTCTATAAGGTAATGAAAATTGTTTTACTTCTGCTGTTTTATATATGTTCTGTCTTGTAGTATTTCTGTGCATGTTTACCTCGATAATGCTTCACCAAACCTAGTGCATTCCCTTTGTGAGTGACCCTAGCGGAGGTGGGGTGTTACATTTGGTATCAGAGCAGAAGGTTACCAGACCAGGCAAAAGTTTTTAAAACCTTCTGAAAACTATTTGAGAAACCATTTTACAAAGAAGTGTTTTTCAAGAAAAGTTTTTAAAGGCTATTCCCCAAAAGCCATTAGCACTATCCTTTGTTTCCTTGATCGAATCTCTTTTCCTTTCTTTCCTCCATCTGTAGTCACAGTAGTTCTAACTGTGACTAATCTTTGTCTAGCCGCGTAGGTGTTGTCCGTACGATGGAGGTGGTTCTCGAGAGACCTGTTGCCGTGGTACAAGGAAGGATAATAAGAGTAAGGATAAAGAACGCGAGCTTAAGGATAAGCAACTTGTTGGTATGGCTTGGTCCATCAAGGAGGACAAGGACAATATCATCGGAGAGGGCAATTGTATGCTCCCATTTCTAGGGTACCTAAAAGAGATGGTACCGTTTCTGGTAAAGGTTTAGCCGTTCTTTTCTATCATACCGTCCAGACTTTGTCTTGATCATCGTATCATTTAAATCTGCTTGGATAGTTGAGTCTCTGCACCTTAGTACTAGCATGATAGAAGATCCCATTTTTTGTCCCAAATCTTGTTGGACGATCGGTCCATTTATTCATGACTTGTTTGGATTTCAGAATGCCTATGTTTCTAGGCCGTGGATGGATTCCAGGAATAAAGTGGTCATCCAATAAGGGGTGACATTCTCGGTTTTGAAAGGAGGGTAGTTAGACTCTTGACTTGCTTTGGTAATACCCTCGAAGTCTCGTGTAACCTTCTAGGTTCTGTCATGGCTAGTTACCTAGAATCTCATGATGCAGTTGTTGGTAATCCATTCGAGTAGAATTCGCCGCTAAGTCGGATGGTTCGTTTCGCTTATGAATGAGTTATGGGGATCACCCTAGTAAGTACACTTGGCAACATGGATTGGCATCGGCAGACGAGATCCAGAATTCCCTAGTGAATTTTGGAGAGCTTGCATGAGTAAGTGGATACGTTCGAGCCAAGTTTACTAGGAAAAGGATAAGTGAAAGTGGAATAAGAGGCGACAATGAAATGAGTTCTAACTCATATCTTGGAAATAGGAATCTAGGAGCTACAAGATCATGGATTTAAAAGATGGTCAAGGCACCGAGGAATTAAGCTCAAGGAAACGCGACTTAGAAGACGTAAGGCTAGACACGCGCATCGTACCTCTTTTTAAAGAGTGTATCCTTGATTCCTGGTTTTTCCTGTAGAGCTTGCTCGCATGTTATCTTTTGGTGAATATCCTCTCGGTCCTGTTTCTGTTGCAAACCCCGTAGGGAGTTTGTCTTGTTTATCTTCTCGATCCTATCTTGAGAACCTTAGGTAGAACTCTATGGATGTAAACATGTATTTGAAACATGTTATGATTGATATGGTTGCAAATGGTTGCAAGTGGTTGCTCGTGGATGCGCGAATACACATTAGATACTAGATTGACGCGGTCACGTTTCATGTTGCATATGCACGAGTATTTATACTTGTTTATGGATGAAATCGAATGTGTTGTCATGTGGATGTTGCATGTGGATGAATGTTTGTGCACGCATATAGTATTTATATGACTAGGACTATTTGCATACATGTTGGATCCATGGCACTAAACATATTTTGCATTAGAAAGATCATTCAGGCCTGATCATTAGCATTAGCTAAGAAACATATACACACACTTTCTGCATGTGTACATAAAGCATTAGAAGTCTCTTAAGGACAATGGTTGCCTGTGGATGGTGTTTTGAGTAGATGGATGATGAATGGTAGGGTACGTTCTTCCTAACTTGGAGATTTCGGGGACGAAATCCTTAAAGGAGGGGAGAATGTAACAACCCGAATTTTAATAACGTGTTATAATCAAGAATCAAGGCAGAATTAAATTTTAAAATCTGAATCAAGGGAAACGGGCTTTGCCATTGCGTTCGTCTCGGAAAAATACGCGAAATAGAGTCCGAGTTTTCGAAAAATGGAGTCCGTATGACCAAGTTATGGCCCAACGAAGTTTCACGAAAATTCAAATCCGAAAACAGATTTGAAATTAAGCCCAAAAAGAGAGGCGGGAAAATTCCCGCCAGACACTCAGGGTCGACACCCATGTCGACATGGGTGTTGACCCCTCCACAGGGGGTCGACATGGGTGTCGACCCCTGTGTCGAACCCTCCACAGGGGGTCGACATGGGTGTCGACCCCTATGTCGACCCCCCCTGTAGAACCCTGACCTGGTGCACCTGCTTGTCATGTTGGCTCGGTTTTGGAGGCTTGTGACGATTTTGGATGGCTTGGATTTGATCAAGGGTTAATCCTATGGCCTAAAATGCTCCTAAACTCTATAAAAAGACCCTAACCCCCTAACCTAAATCACTCAAACTCTCTCATGCCACGAAGTGCTGCCCAAATGCCAAGTGATCATGGCCTCCATCTCCAACTCCAAGAGACTATGCATGTAAATCGGATCCAAATCAAAAGGTGTAAGCTTGCTACACCAAATCGAGGCTCGATCAACGTTGCTATGGAGATTTCATGACGGTTCTTCATCAAAAGAGCCACCTTTCTTCGTCACGACGATGCATAATCCTTCCCTAAGCCTCGCTATGTAAGTTCTAGCTACTTGTAGATTCTAACGGTGGTTCTAATGTGACATGGGATAAAATGCGATGAAACATAAGTATGCTAACTTATGTGAACCTAAATTTGCCCCTTTTCTATGATCTATGACCTTGGGCTAAGTTGTAGCGACTTAATCATGCCATTCATGCTATGTTTAACCTAGTATATCTTGCAAGTTTGAATCTTTATCTATGAAATGTTAGCATGAACCTTTGGCAACCACTTGACTTGTGAAACATGGGCAAAGACTTGACTTTGGGGTTTATGCATGTTTGTGGCCAAATTACCTTAGAATGCTATGCATGTTTGTGGCCAAATTCACTTATGATACTATGCATATTTGTGGCCAAATTCCCTTATGACACTATGCATGTTTGCGGCCAAATTCCCTTATGACACTATGCATGCTTGTAGCCAAATTCCCTTATGATACTATGCATGTTTGTGGCCAAATCCACTTATGATACTATGCATGTTTGTGGCCAATATGTTGGCATCATACCCTACTATGTGACTCGCTTCCACTTGGGTTGGAAATACGTTTGGGTAGCTTAGGAAAAACGTGGGTATGACATGAAAAATTTAACATGGGGTTTACATGAGAACATGACATTCATGATACATGTAAATATGGTCATGACACGTAGGGAAAACATGGAACTTGAACTAGATATGGGTGGGTTGTAAGTGTAATAAGACACTAGACCAAACATGAAAGTGGCCAACTCGAGGTTGGGTTGAGTTTGTAGCATAAATCTACCTGGACCCGCCCGGCTTAACTAGTGGCTACAAACAATAGGACCCAATGTGGGTAGTTGGTCATGTAGCACTTAAAACCCGAGGTTAGACTAGGTTGTGGTGTAAATCTACCCGGACCCGCCCGGATAAACTAGTAACCACAACAAAGTCTAATGTGAGAGGTTGAGGTGCATTAATCTAATTAATGCCACATGAAAAGGTTAAGTAATTTTGATTAACGACACTTAACCGATATGACGCGAATGGGTAGGTTAATTTAAACCGGACTTGGTTCCTTAATGACACTTAACCATATAAGACAATTAGGGGATGGGGTTACGTAACCTTCACTTAACTAATCTAAGCACGGTAATTCAATGGGGTTAAGTTAAACACTTAACCAATCTAAACTTGGTAATTCAATGAGGTTAAGTAACCAATACTTAACCAACTTAACATGATAATTTAATGGGGTTAAGTAACTTATACTTAACCAATTATACATGATGATTTGATGAGGTTAAGTAACCTACACTTAACCTATCTAATATGTGGACCTGGTAGGGTTAAGTCACAAGACCTTTTTAAATTAGGCTTAACCATTGTAATACGATTAGTGGATGGGGTTAAGTTGACCTATACTTACCCAATCCAACTCGATAATCTGATGGGATTAAGATAATCTATGCTTAATCAATCTAACATGATAATCTGATAGGGTTAAGACAAATAAATACTTAACCAATTTGACTTGATAGGGTTAAGTCATGAGCTTCTTAGTACACTTAACCAACTTGTAGGGCTAAACCTTGAACTTAAAAACTTAGCCAATCTTGACATGATTCGTAGGTGGGCTAAGTCATGAACCTGGATAACAACACCTAACCCAACAGAAAAACCCTAGTTAGAGGAACTAGGTAGAAAATCGTGGTTAATCAAGGGCAACGGGGAAAAGAAGCTAAGTGGTAAACCTTAGTTAAGTATAACTAAGTAATAATTCTTAGCCAAGGACATGGGACTAGTTTATGAATGGATGAGCAACCCGATATGGTAGGTCATCGCTTAAACACACGAGGAGGAGCAAATTATCTGACTTGGATAAAGGCTCCAACGAACTGGGTGACGAAGCAGTAGCTTCGGGAGACGTGAGGGTACTCTTGGTATCCCCCTGTGAGGTGGCAGGTGGTCCATGAAACCCGGCCTCACAGAGGTTAAGGTCTGCGATAGAAGAGCCAAGAGTATGCCTTGGTTTCTATGCGAGCGACCTAAAGACTGTGATGGATTAGCGTGGAGTCGACGATACTTGATTTTGCCCTGGATAGCACGTCGCCGAATACCTACCATCTTTAGTCAATCGTGTACGAACGGAAAGGCAGAGAACTCCCAACAGACCATGTTCTTGCTATCGAGTCATGGGTGAGGTTGGCCCATAGGAAAGTGGGGCTATAGTGGGGCCGGGATGTAGTTCTCATACATGATTTTTCTTGGATTGCCTTTCAGTAGTTGAGGGAGGGGTCACGTGGGACCATAGCCACGGGTACAAAAACAGACCTTGATATCTGCATCAGTAGACGACTTAAAGCTCTCGACCGAGTTCCGTATTTCTTGATTTGCCCTGGCACGGAACTCGGATGGCACATTGAGGAACATGTGCGTCTAGACATGGAAAACGATTCACGATACATACGCGGGATAAATGGCGCGGTTGATGGGTGGCATAATCCCTAGTGGCCCTAGGTGGCTGAACCCAAACCAAGACACGGAAACGTTCATTAGGTAGCATAATCCCTAGTGGCCCTAGGTGACATAAATCCTAAGTGAACACGCGATAGTTCATGGTAAGAAAACATAACTAGATCAAGGGTAGCAGTCCAAAATAACCTCAAGGATAAAACGTTTACATGGGAAATCCCATATGGCCTATGACAAAGGACTGAACTTATACATGGAAAGAAACATACGAGTTGGGAAAACCTACATATGCTATATATATTAGGTTGACATGGACCATTACATGACATTGGGCAAGGGACATTCATAGTTGACACATGACGCGGGTTGGGATACTAGTACGAGAGATGCAGAGCAAATACACATGATAAATACCTTGGGATGTTATACATGATAGATACCGTGGAATGTTATACATTATAGATACCTTGGGATAGTATACTTGATAGAAACCTTACGATGTGATACCTTGATTTATCTTGACATGTAGTTTATCATGATACCTTAGCCTATCTTGCTACAGTAGTTCATCCAGTTATCTTGGTTTGGCTTATCTATATTGTCATCATCCTTATGTTTACTTTCAGTTTATGCATGTCATGTTACCTTTACCTGTTTTTATACTGGAAGTAGATAGGACTTACCAGTCTTTATGGCTGACCCAGTTTTGTTTCGCCTCTTTGTCTTCCGTTCCCCCCCCCCCCAGGTTTTCAGGGAGGAAATGATGTTCTTTAGTTCGGACCTCATATGCTTGAAGGTCATCATGAATAGCTTGGTCTTCTCTTGGCTATGGCTGCTTCACCGCTTTATTTTGGGGAATAACTTATGAAAAGGTTTTATGCTTCTTTACTATTGCAAGACAGGTTTTGATGTATTCTGATGTAAAAGGCTTTAGACCTTATTCTATAAATTAATGAAATTTGTTTTACTTCCACTATTTTATATATGTTCTGTCTTGTAATATTTCTGTGCATGTTTACCTCGATAATGCTTCACCAAACCTAGTGCATTCCCTTTGTGAGTGACCCTAGCGGAGGTGGGGTGTTACAGAGCTCCTCCAAGGGAATCTGAAAAATCCCGACTACTTGACTGCCCGTACAAATTTGGGCACCCAAGAGTTTAGGGAAAACAAAACAGAATAAACTCTGGGTCAGTCATGGGACTGGTGTGAGTAAACTCCAACCATTTGTTTAACTTTCAAAAATCCTTTCGAAAGAAATGATAATCGTAAGACCAATCTACACATAAACACGGATGGTTTTTACCTTACGATAACCCAAAACATTTCGATATCAAAATCTGGTGATATTATAATAATGTCTACATCAAATAAATAGAATCTAGTGGAACGCTTGCATCTCATGCTCCATATATAATATAAAATCAAAAACCGCAGGGCTCTTATTGGAGATTGGATTTCCAACATGACAAGGTATGGGACCACCTGCCGATAGTGTATCTCAAGAGACGAATACACTAGGTTCAACAAGAACGTCTTGCAACCCGGCCCTCACATGACCGACCACACATTTCGCTTGAGTGTATCGAATGTATATCACCAACGGTTGGGATCAGCAACCGTTTCCCTAAAGGGACAGCATCGACAGATTAAAGAACAAATGGAATTCCTCTAGATAGGTGATTATACATCCTAATGGGTGTGGCCCACATAGCCATGCTGGCTGCCCGATTTTTGTCAAATTCCGGGTTGTGAGGCTTGAGGTTTGAATTATCTTCCAGAACATCTGGCCACCATTCACTTTGAATGCCACATCGTCATACCCGCCAAATCACAAATTGATTTCCCCAAAAATACCACGAGTATAAAGCTAAGAGAATCGAACTCCTCCGCCACCAAACGTAAGTACGTTTGAAGAGATCAACTTACGCGATCCGTTAGATATACTCTGTCAGACATTCGTCCATTCACGTTGTCCTGGGACTGGACAAACCGAAGGCACTATTCTATAAACAGGATAGCCCTTGCATAACTCTGTCTTCAATTTTCTTCATCATATTCGATCGCAACGCTAACGTCCATACAGAGTGGTTTTGAGATACTGGATCTGATCCCGGTCTCTCCGTATTGACGACGGAAAAATGGTCAAAAACTTCGATATTTGGTGATTTTAACTATCAAAGAAAAATAAGTGTGCAACCAACGATCTTATTTCCAGGTAGGAATTCGATCGATCAATCATCAATCAACATTTGGCCTCTTTAAATCAATTCCTTATTATATTATCATTTACAATTCTCACTTCCCATCTTTCGAATTCTTTGAAAAAACATTTTTCAATATTATAATTTCTTTATTCGAGAAAATATCTCTTATTCCAGTTATAAAACATTTCTAATATTCACGAACCCTTATTTTCTATATTCAGAAAATATACATTATTAATATCAGAGAATATTTCTGAATTCCCTTTCTAAATTCCTCGTTGACCAATTCATTTCATTTTAACAACAGCGTTACAATCGCTGTTTCCAAATATTTGATTTATAAAACATTACTTTTAACAACAGCGTTACAAACGCTGTCTAGAATTATAGAACACTTATTATAACAATAGCATTAAGATCGCTATTAAAACAGTTATTATAACGGCAGCGTTAAAAATCGCTGTTTAAAATTTACCAACACTTATTATGACGGTAGCGGTAAAATCGATATTTATAATTTACAAAAAAAAACATTTATTATAATTTATATTCCAAATGTTGGAATAAAACTCATTGTTTTCTTTTTAAACGATTATCCATTTCCCTTCCCTCTTCAAATTCCAATTTGGTCTCATATTTCAAATCTAAATTTCTTTTAGATATCTCGTTTGCAACACATTTTCCTTAACCTATTCCCTTTAAATCGTAACACTTCTTTTTATATAATCAATTCATTTGACTTCATTCCTTTGGATAATAATTTGAAAATTCAATTTAATCAAATGACAATATTTTACTAAATTTATAACAGATGTTTATAATCACTTCTTGTTTTATTTATTAAAACAAGTTCCTTCCTTCAAGTCCATTGAAAAATTCAATTCTCTACTTTGGAACTAAATTTCCCTTTTCATATTTCAAGCCCCCTTTTATATTTGAAAATATTTTATGGTATTAAAATACCAAAGTTCTAGGGTCAGGGAATTCAACACAACATAATTTATCATAGTAAACAATAATATAAATGTTGAGGAACCCAGTTGGGTCCCTCCAACCTGTTTCCCTGCATCTACAGATGTTAATCAACATCAATAATATTATTTCACATCAATATGAAATATCAGAACTAATTATCGATCAACGATGTAATCACATCAACCAATTTTATCAACCATTCAACCAAGCAACCATCACATAGTATAAAATAAATTTAAAAACTCGTTTATAAAAATATAAACGAAGGAGAGTTAGTGAGTTTACTCACCTTGGTTTGCAGTGTATGATTCTGCTTTTATTTTCGTTAACAATCAAACGAGCATTCGATTTTATCCCAGCTTCCCAATAGCTTTGTTCTTAGTCATGTTAGTGCCGTACATAGCTCTCATCGTCCCGATTCCACCGCGATCAACTTCGTTCGATTCTGTTCACATATGGCCAGTTATCAACGTTCTAAACACACGATTTATATATTAAAAATTATTAGCCCTTTTATCGTCTAATTAATAAAGTAATTACCAACTTTGTATTAGATGAGAACGATTTGTTTTTCTTCCATAATCCACGGTTATCCCTGACCCTTCCTTCCAGCATTGTATTTAGTTCCGACTGCATTTTCCCACCACCAATTCTCGTGAAACTCACCAATATTCTTAACCTTGTTATTTGGACATGTTCTTAATTATGGTTTTAAAAACAATCTCTTTCTCCCTGGTGACTCACGAGGCTCATCACCTTTAACCAATGAACGTTCCCTTTTTCTTTCTTTTTAATATCATTGTTATAAAAATATACTTATTTGACTTACTGTTCTTCCGTGCCAATCCTGCTTATTCCACTTCACTGCCATGACCGGTTCTCCGACATACTTACATCACCACGCCCGAGCTCCTCCCGCTCCGCCACTTCACTTTCAACTCAGTGGAACCATGCCAAGAAATACCACGGTCCTCAAAACCTCCTTGCTAGTAAATCTACTTAATCCACGTTTAGCTGAATAACTTTCCTCCCCAACTAATTTCACCTGTCACGACTTCTTGCTGTCGATTTTCCATAGTTCAAACTCTTTTATCCCATCACTAAATTGAATGAAACCACATCGGTTATTCTTTCCCAGTAGTTCAAACAGAGAACCCAACTCCACCATGCCGCAGCTTTGCTCGCCCTTCCTCGCTGCCTCATCCGTCAACCTACCTTGCAACCACCGCCGACAACACCCACGTGCTTACGCTTCCATCCTTTCTTCATTATTTCCATACATACCTGGTTTCAAATCCTCCTCTTTTAAAGGCGTCATCAGCAACCGCATCCAGTACCCTTACATAGAATCCGACCCCTTATACATCACCGTGCCGCCATGTCTGACACCTAGGACCCATCGCGACTTGAACTGTCGAGTACAGAGCCGATGCGCCCAAACTTGAAGATGTCGAATCATGGAGGGAGAAAACTATGAGGGAAGTTTCGAGATGAGTTGCGAGAGAAGAGGGTGGGAGCGGAAGGAGAGAAGCACCAGCGATGTCATCAAGAATATTCGGTTGTCGCGATGAACTCGATTTCTCCTGGCGTTGGAGTTCCGTATTTCAGTTTTTCTGGAAAAAGAAGAAGAGTGGACTGACTTTTATAATGGAAGGGAACATGGGTAGTTTCCGTAGTACACGTACTTAGCACGTTTACATGTTTGGCACGGTTCCTTGGTCCTCACGTATACGTGGTCGGCACGTTGTCTATATCCTATTTAATATTGTTGAGGATTTGAAAGTTGTGCCTGTACGTTTTTTTTTTGGTTTCGAAAACATGATACTGGAAATGTAATTCCAATTATACGTTAGTAGTAAATTAAGTGTTTCGCCACCTATATTTCTAATACACCTATTATCTGGAAAGATTTGTCAGTTGATGCATGCCTTTCTATTGATTTCATTATTTCACTACTTAACACAACGTGAACCACAAGGGTATATTTGTTTTTATAAATTTTTTTGGCTTTACTTTTGCTTTACGTACCATGTTATATAAAATTTTATCCACGCTGAGATGCTACGGACAGAAATAAAAGTGTGATCATATCGAGTGATGTATCACGATTTTAAAAATATAATAATATCGGTAGTTTAACTTATAATATGAAAACCCAAAATATTGATATAGGTGCAAAATACTCAAAATGAAAAGTTGTGTATTTAATTAATTAAAAATTACAGCAAAATTCTAAAAATTAAATTATAACTACGCCTCAAAAGAACCTTGCCCAAATTCATAACCAATATTTCAATATATTATATAAACCGTTATGGCTTATATATGATTCTATAGCGACTATTTCTAAATTTGATTTGAACATAACTTTTTATTCCTATTATGAAATCTGGATTTTTCACATTCGTTGGAAAGATATTTTCAAACAGATTCAAATATTTCTTGTTTCGCTAAAATTCGATTTATTTTGAATCATGTACATTCATTTGAAATTTGAAATCGAATTTTCAAACTACCACGCCATTTTGAACTCGTTTTAGTTATATTATAAATTATACATTTAAATATCATTTTATTAAATAAATTCCTATATATAATTCAAATAAAATATTTAAATATTCAGAATTCAACGGCTGAAAAATCTGGGTCGTTACATTCCTTCCCCTTAAAATAATTTCGTCCTCGAAATTGCTAATAGTAGGAAAAGATGCTACATACCGTATTAACTAGGTCCAAAAATTCTTTTTGTTCACTTCTTAACTTCAGTTTAACTGGACCAGTTTATTTCAATTAAAATATTAATTTATTCTTACTAACGAAAATTTTCAAAAATTCTGAAAATTTTCTAACTCTTTAAATTCTGAAAAATTTCGGCAGCATCTCCTCTGCACGGCTCAATCGGTACAACCACCACTCGCCTTTCTAGGCCTCCTCCAATCCAAAAGAAAATCAAAAAGCCAAGCGGCTTGCCTCATAGGCCCATAAAATCATCAACCCAAGTAATATTGTAAATATGTACCTTTTTGTTGGGCATATCTCTATCTCTTGCATTTGCTTCCAATCAAAACATGCTCAACATATATCCATCCATTCCAATAGATTTCCAAATTAATCCAACTCTTTAGTTTCCATTCCACTAATCAATTCTTGATTAGTTCACTACCATTCGGTAATTCAAACTTGATTTCCACTCCAAAATCATTTCACTTATTCTTCTTAAGTCCTAATTCCAATAAATAACAACATCCAACATATATTTAATTTGCTTATAAATTGATTTTAATAATTCGAGACTCAACAACTCTAATCCAAACCCAATTTTATTTGACTTAATTCAGGTTAAATTTCAATTCATTTGATACATTTTACCATTTAATCTATTCATCTTATACAAGTTAACTTTTAATTTCAGAATTCAAATTCCCGGATTTTATTTCAAATTAGTTTGAAATCATATACGTTTATAACTAGTGCAATTCAAAATATTTGAACTGCTAAAAACGACTTCGTTTTTCTCAAATAAATCTACCATGGTAGCAATCCATTACTCAGAAACTTGAAAATAGATACAAATGATGTGGCCATCATCATCTGAATTATTTTCTAGCGACTAAAGTGACTATAGTGCTTTAAAATTTTCAAAATCCATTTAAACAGATTTTTATTCAAACCCTTTCAAAATACCTCTTTATTATTGTCAAAATATTTCAGAAATATTCTTTAACTTCCGGGATTCAAATTCCATTTTCTGGTTTGAACTTAATCGTGGTTTATCTCATTTGTATACATTATCCATATACATATAACCATTTCAATATTTCAAAATTCCATTTGATTGTAATAACAATCAACACATTCATATATAATAAGTCAGAAATTATTCCTTCAATATCAAAAATAGTTTTTGGGAAAATTATTTCAATTGCCCATTTTAAAACAATACGGTATCGAATTGCCTTGTTCGAGAGTTTAGAAACACCTATCGATACAGTTGTACATCCTGTATCGACCAAAATTCATAAACCACTCAACAAAACAGTCAACACAATATAAAACAATTTTATATCAAATCAACAAATACGCGCTCATGTATATACACTCAAACTCAATCTAGGGTATCACTAACCCTATCTCTATTGAGTCACGCCACAGAGCCAAGGTTATCACTCAACCTTCAGCTCTGATGCCAACTGAAACGACCCGCAAATCCGTTCCCTTTGAGTCGACAAATAACACAACACGTCCAACCCAAATTGCACGGAAATACGAATCATTATTAGAAAGAAGTTAGAGGATGATAATATAGAAAGAAAGAAATGTTAGAATAGAAGAAAAACGAAGATCACAACTCACAGCGGAACGAATAAAATATATTAGATAACATAAACTTTGAAATACCAATCAGTAACTGTATATACATACCATTATCAGAACACAACAGTTATCCCTGGAATAGTTATAAACGCCTGTTTCCAGATACAACATAGTACACAGTGGAAAATATGATAGTCTATAACTAACTGGTGAAGACTCCTGCTTCGAGCTCCTCCAAGGGAATCTGAAAAATACCGACTACTTGACTGCCCGTACAAATTTGGACACCCAAGAGTTTAGGGAAAACAAAACAGAATAAACTCTGGGTCAGTCATGGGACTGGTGTGAGTAAACTCCAACCATTTGTTTAACTTTCAAAAATCCTTTCGAAAGAAATGATAATCGTAAGACCAACCCACACATAAACACAGATGGTTTTTACCTTACGATAACCCAAAACATTTCGATATCAAAATATGGTGATATTATAATAATGTCTACATCAAATAAATAGAATCTAGTGGAACGCTTGCATTTCACGCTCCATATATAATATAAAATCAAAAACCGCAGGGCTCTTATTGGAGATTGGATTTCCAACATGACAAGGTATGGGACCACCTGCCCATAGTGTATCTCTAGAGACGAATACACTAGGTTCAACAAGAAGGTCTTGCAACCCGGCCCTCACATGACCAACCACTCATTTCGCTTGAGTGTATCGAATGTATATCACCAACGATTGGGATCAGCAACCGTTTCCCGAAAGGGACAGCATCGATAGATTAAAGAACAAATGGAATTCCTCTAGATAGGTGATTATACATCTTAATGGGTGTGACCCAAATAGCCATGCTGCCTGCCCGAATTTTGTCAAATTCCGGGTTGTAAGGCTTGAGGTTTGAATTATCTTCCAGAACATCTGGCCACCATTCACTTTGAATGCCACATCGTCATACCTGCCAAATCACAAATTGATTTCCCCAAAAATACCACGGGTATAAAGCTAAGAGAAACGAATTCCTCCACCACCAAACGTAAGTACGTTTGAAGAGATCAACTTACGCGATCCGTTAGATATACTCTGTCAGACATTCGTCCATTCACGTTGTCCTGGGACTGGACAATCCGAAGGCACTATTCTATAAACAGGATAGCCCTTGCATAACTCTGTCTTCAATTTTCTTCATCATATTCGATCGCAACGCTAACGTCCATACAGAGTGGTTTTCAGATACTGGATCTGATCCCGGTCTCTCCGTATTGACGACGGAAAAATGGTCAAAAACTTCGATAGTCGGTGATTTTAACTATCAAAGAAAAATAAGTGTGCAACCAACGATCTTATTTCCAGGTAGGAATTCGATCGATCAATCATCAATCAACATTTGGCCCCTTTAAATCAATTCCTTATTATATTATCATTTACAATTCTCACTTCCCATCTTTCGAATTCTTTGAAAAAAAACATTTTTCAATATTATAATTTCTTTATTCGAGAAAATATCTCTTATTCCAGTTATAAAACATTTCTAATATTCACGAACCCTTATTTTCTATATTTCGAAAATATACATTATTAATATCAGAGAATATTTCTGAATTCACTTCCTAAATTCCTCGTTGACCAATTCATTTTATCTTAACAACAGCGTTACAATCGCTGTTTCCAAATATTTGATTTATAAAACATTACTTTTAACAACAGCATTACAAACGCTGTCTAGAATTATAGAACACTTATTATAACAATAGCATTAAGATCGCTATTAAAACAGTTATTATAACGGCAGCGTTAAAAATTGCTGTTTAAAATTTACCAACACTTATTATAACGGTAGCTTTAATATCGCTATCTATAATTTACAAAAAATACATTTATTATAATTTATATTCCAAATGTTGGAATAAAACTCATTGTTTTCTTTTTAAACGATTATCCATTTCCCTTCCCTCTTCAAATTCCAATTTGGTCTCATATTTCAAATCTAAATTTCTTTTAGATATCTCGTTTGCAACACATTTGCTTTAACCCATTCCGTTTAAATCGTAACACTTCTTTTTATATAATCAATTCATTTGACTTCATCCCTTTGGACGATAATTTGAAAATTCAATTTAATCAAATGATAATATTTCACTAAATTTATAACAGATGTTTATAATCACTTCTTTTTTTATTTATTAAAACAAGTTCCTTCCTTCTAGTCCATTCAAAAATTCAATTCTCTACTTTGGAACTAAATTTCCCTTTTCATATTTCAAGCTCCCTTTTATATTTGAAAATATTTTATGGTATTAAAATACCAAATTTCTAGGGTCAAGGAATTCAACACAACATAATTTATCACAGTAAACAATAATATAAATGTTGAGGAACCCAGTTGGGTCCCTCCAACCTGTTTCCCTGCATCCACAGATGTTAATCAGCATCAATAATATTATTTCACATCAGTATGAAATATCAGAACTAATCATCGATCAACGATGTAATCACATCAACCAATTTTATCAACCATTCAACCAAGCAACCATCACACAGTACAAAATAAATTTAAAAACTCGTTTATAAAAATATAAACGAAGGAGAGTTAGTGAGTTTACTCACCTTGGTTTGCAGTGTATGATTCTGCTTTTATTTTCGTTAACAATCAAACGAGCATTCGATTTTATCCCAGCTTCCCAATAGCTTTGTTCTCAGTCATGTTAGTGTCGTACATAGCTCTCATCGTCCCGATTCCACCGCGATCAATTTCGTTCGATTCTGTTCACATATGGCCAGTTATCAACGTTCTAAACACACGATTTATATATTAAAAATTATTAGCCCTTTTATCGGCTAATTAATAAAGTAATTACCAACTTTGTATTAGATGAGAACGGTTTGTTTTTCTTCCATAATCCACGGTTATCCCTGACCCTTCCTTCCAGCATTGTATTTAGTTCCAACTGCATTTTCCCACCACCAATTCTCGTGAAACTCACCAATATTCTTAACCTTGTTATTTGGACATGTTCTTAATTATGGTTTTAAAAACAATCTCTTTCTCCCTGGTGACTCACGAGGCTCATCACCTTTAACCAATGAACGTTCCCTTTTTCTTTCTTTTTAATATCATTGTTATAAAAATATACTTGTTTGACTTACTGTTCTTCCGTGCCAATCCTGCTTATTCCACTTCACTGCCATGACCGGTTCTCCGACATACTTACATCACCACGCCCGAGCTCCTCCCCCTCCGCCACTTCACTTTCAACTCAGTGGAACTGTAACAACCCGTATTTTTCGATAACGTGTTAAGACGAGAATCAAGGAAGAATTTAATTTTAAATTCTGAATCAAGTAAAACGGGCTATGCCATTGCGTTCGTCTCGGAAAAATACGCGAAATAGAGTATGAGTTTTCGAGAATCGGAGTCCGTATGACCAAGATATGGCCTCGCGAAGTTTCACGAAAAATTCCCAAATTAAAGTATACTTAATTAAGTGAAATGGGTTGCGCAGAGAAATATATATATATATATATATATATATATATTGATATATATATATATATAATTGAAAAATAAATAAATAAATATGCAAAAATGTTCAAAACAGCGAATTGGGAGAGGGGAATAACCGAACCGGCCCATTTTTGAGGTCGACCCGAGCTTGCTGGGTCGACTAGGGGTTAATCCAGGGTGTTTGGCTGTCAACCCGTGGGCCGATTCGCTCAAATGCAGATTTTGCATTTGGATGGTTCTCATGGTTCATCTTTAATCTAAAGGCCCTAGATGGTTCCTACACTTGACTTCTTCCCCAAGACATGCTTTGATGGCTTGGATTGAATCTAGGTTTAATCCTATGGCCTAAAACACTTGCCTAATCTATAAATAAGACCCTAACCTATCCTAAACCCTCATTATTCACTCATGTAACTAAACTATGGCAAAATTTCTACTCTCATGGCCTCCACTCAACTATCCTAGCCTCCACTTCATTCCTATGAGAGGTTCCATGATCATGAGAGTGTTAGAGAGTCCCTATGTTAGTATGAGAGCTTCTCAAGTTAATTTCAAGGCAAAAGCTTTGATCTTTGTTCTTAAAGATGGTGTTTTTAGTGGTTTGGAGCATCCATCTTTGGGTTTTTGGGTGATGGCATGCATAGGCTTCATCACAAGCTTTAGTTTAATCGATTTAGGCCTTCATAGCAATGTAAGCCCTTCCCTACTCTTAGATATTAACTATGAAGTTAAATGTTCATGTTGAAAGTTTGGGTTTGATTAATTAGAATGATGCATGCTATCATGTTATGCAAGTTTATGAAGTCATTATCTTGATCTTATGAGCTAAAAGCCACAACCTTTATGTTGAAATGTTACATTATGCAACATGAGAATCTTCATAATCATTATGTCAACTTGCATATGAAGTCATAATCCGTATATGATGATATATGCGAGTTTCTAGCCATCATTCCATGTCTTTTGTCACCATGATTCGCTTATGTGCCAAGTTTGGGTTTATGCATGTTTTTGAGGCTTAAGAATGTAACATGCAAGCTAATGAACACATTTGTGCCTCATTTGCCACCATGATTAACTTGTGGCTTAATACCCATTTTTGTCATTCCTTTGCCAAGTCTCTTCTTTTAATCCATTACGTTGTTGCGAACGTATATGCGAGTTTAAAAGCATTGGGTTATGTTATGGGTAATTTCTAATGACATGAAAATACAACTTGAAAACATGACTTGAAATATAACATGGAAGTTGACATGTAAGTATGCATAAAAACATAAGCTTGGGAATTTACCTATTAAGTTAGGTCTACCCATTGGGAATTTACCTATTAAGTTAGGTCTACCCAATTGCTTGAAAACTTGACTATGAACATGACACTAGACTAAACATGAAAGTGGCCAACTCGAGGTTGGGTTGAGTTTGCAACGTAAAACTACCCAGAACCGACCGGCCTAACTAGTAGTTGCAAACAATAGGACCCAATGTGAGAAGTTGGTCATGTTGTGCTTGAACCCGAGGTTAGACCAAGTTGTGGTGTAAAGCTACCCGGAACCGACCGGCTTAACTAGTAACCACAACAAAGTCTAATGTGAGAGGTTGGGGTGCATTAAGTAATTAATGCCACATGATAGGGTTAAGTTAATTTGATTAATGACTCTTAACCAAATATGACATGGTAAATGGGTTAAGTAAATTGGTTAGGCTAATGATACTTAACAAAACATGACAAGGTTGGGTAGGTTAAGTGATTTGATTTGCCTAATGACGCTTAACCATTTTTATACGACTAGTGGACGGGGATTAAGTTAACCAACACTTAATCAATCCAACATGATAATTTGGCAAGGTTAAGTAAGTTTTCTTAATGACACTTAACCATACAAGATGATTAGGGGATGGGGTTAAGTAATTTACGCTTAACTAATCCGACACGGTAATTAGATGGGGTTAAGTAATCCACACTTAACTAATCTAAACACGGTAATTCGATGGGGTTAAGTTAAACACTTAACCAATTTAAACTCGGTAATTCAATGAGGTTAAGTAACCAATACTTAACCAACTTAACGTGATAATTTAATGGGGTTAAGCAACTTATACTTAACCAATTATACATGATGATTTGATGGGGTTAAGTAACTTACACTTAACCAATCTAATACGCGGACTTGATAAGGTTAAGTCACAAGACCTTTTTAGAATATACTTAACCATTGTAGTACGATTAGAGGATGGGGTTAAGCCAACCTATACTTAACCAATCCGACTCGATAATTTGATGGGATTAAGATAATCTATGCTTAATCGATCTAGCAAGATAATCCGATAGGATTAAGGTAAGCTAGTACTTGACCAATTTGACTTGATAGGGTTAAGTCATGAGCCTCTGGGTACACTTAACCAACTTGTGGGACTAAGTCTTGAACTTAAATACTTAGCCAATCTTTGACGTGATTCGTGGGCGGGTTAAGTCATGGACTTGAATGATAACACTTAACCCAATAGACAAACCCAGCTAGAAGAACTAGGTAGAAAACCGTGGTTGATCAAGGATAACGGGAAAGGAAGCTAAGTGGTAAACCTTAGTTAAGGGTAACTAAGTAATAATTCTTAGCTAAGGACATAGGACTAATTCTCAAAACGATGAGTAACCTGATACGGTAGGTCATCGCTTAGTATACGAGGGGGAGCAAGTTATCTGACTTGGATAAAAGCTCCAGCGCACTGGGTGCCGAAGTGGAAGCTTCGGGGGACGTGAGGATATTCTTGGGATCCCTCTGTGGGCTGCCAGGTAATTATACTAGGCCCATGAGAGGTTAAGGTCTGCGTTAGAAGGACCAAGAGTATGCCTTGGTTGCTATGCGAGCAACCTAAAGACTGGGATGGATTAGCGTGGAGTCGACGATTCTTGTTTTTGCCCTGGATAGCCCATCGCCGACTACCTACCATCCTTAGTCAATCGTGTACGTGCGGAAAGGCAGGGAACCCCCAACAGACCATGTGCTTGCTATCGAGTCATGGGTGAGGTTGGCCCGTAGGAAAGTGGGCTATAGTGGGGCCGTGGAGTGGTTCTTATACATGATTTTTCTTGGATTGCCTTTCAGTAGTTGAGGGAGGGGTCACGTGGGACCATAGCCACGGGTACAAAAATAGACCTTGATATCTGCATCGACAGACGATTTAAAGCTCCCGACCGAGTTCCATATTTCTTGATTTGCCCTGGCACGGAACTCGGATGGCACATTGGGGAACATGTGCATCTAGACATGGAAAACGATTCACGATACATACGTGGGATCAAGGGCGCGGTTGACGGGTGGCGTAATCCCTAGTGGTCCTAGATGGCCAAAACCCAAACCGAGACACGGAAACGTTCATTAGGTAGCATAATCCCTAACGGTCCTAGGTGGCATAAATCCTAAGTGGACGCGCGATAGTTCATGGTAAGGAAACACAACTAGATCAAGGGTTGCAGTCCAAAAACAACTTCAAGGATAAACCGTTTACATGGGAAAGCCCGTACAGCCTACGGCAAAGAACTGAACTTATACATGGAAAGAAACATATGAGTTGAGTAACCTATATATGCAATATATTAGGTTGACATGGACCATTACACGACTTTTGAGTGAGGGTCATTCTTGGTTAACACATGACACGGTGGGGATACTAGTACGGTAGGTGCAGAGCGGATATACAGGATAGATGCCATGGGACGTTATACGCGATAGATATCTTGGGATATTATACTTGATAGAAACCTAACAATGTGATACCTTATTTTATCTTGACATCGTAGTTTATCACGACACCCTAGTTTATCTGTGTTCAGTAGTTCATCCTGTTATTTTGATTTAGCTTATCTATCTTGTTATCATGCTTATGTTCATCTCAGTTTCTCATGTCAGTTAACTTTACTAGTTTTTATACTAATAGTAGATAGGGCTTACTCAGTCTTTTTGACTGACCCGTTTTGTTTCGCCTCTTTTCTTCCGTTCCCCCCCCCCCCCCAGGTTACAGGGAGGAAATACTGTTGTTTAGTTCGGACTTCTTCTGCTTGAAGGTCATCATGGATGGCTTGGATTTTTCTTGGCTATGGCTACTTTACTGCTTTTTCTTGGGGAATAATTTATGAAAAAGTCTTTATGCTTCTTTATTATTACAAGACAGGTTTTGATGTACTCTGATGTAAAAGGCTTTAGACCTTATTTATTCATGTTATGAAAGTTTGATTTTACTTCCGCTATTTTATATATGTTCTGTTTTGTAATATTTCTGTGCATGTTTACCAATAATACTCCTCCAAACCTAGTGCATTCCCTTTGTGAGTGACCCTAGCGGAGGTGGGGTGTTACATTTGGTATCAGAGCAGAAGGTTACCAGATTGGGCAAAAGTTTTTAAAGACCTTCTGAAAACTATTTGAAAATCGTTTATAAAGAAGCATTTTTCAAGAAAGTTTTCTTTTAAAAAGAAAAGGCTATTCCCCAAAGGCCATTAGCATTATCCTTGTTTCCTTAATTAAATCTCTTTTCCTTTCTTTCCTCCATCTGTAGTCACAGTGGTTTTAACTGCGACTAGTCTTTTCTATCTACGAAAGTACTTTCCATGCGATGGAGGTGGTTTTCAAGAGACCAGTGGCCGCGTTATAAGAAAGGATAGTGAGAAAGAGGATAAAGGATACGAGCTTAAGGATGAGCAACTTGTTGGTATGGTTTAGTCCTCAAAGGAGGGAGAAAGATGAACAATGAAACCCATGACGAGAAAGTATCTTTGGTATGGTGAAACGGGACGGATAGTTAAGTATTGTGGGACAAGGACAAGATCATCGTTGTATACCCTCACTAGAGTACCTGAGTAGGGGGATAACATCCTTGTTGAAGATCTAGTTATTCTTTTCTATCATCCCGCCAAGACTTTGTTTTGATCCCCGCATCATTTAAGTCCGCTTCGGTAGTTGAGTCTCTGCACCTTAAGTACTAACGTAATAGAGAATCCCATTTTTGTCTCAAAGTCCTATTGGAGAATCAGTCCATTTATACATGACTTGTTTGGATTTGGGAATGTCTATGCCAAGTGTTGAGTTTGGAAATAATGCTTATAAGCTGTGGATGGATTCTAGGGATGAAGTGGTTATCCAGTAGGGGGTGCCACTCTCGGTTTTGATAGGAGGGTAGTTAGACCTTTTCACTAGCCTTGGTAATGCCCTCGAAGTATCGGGTAACCTTTTTCAGGTTCTGTCATGACTAGTTACTTAGAATCCCTTGATGCCTTTATTGGAAATTTGAAGCCCGATCGAGTGGTGTTCGCCAATAAGACGGATGGTTTACTTCATTTATGCATGGGTTATAGAGATCACCCTAGTAAGTGCGCATGATAACCTGATTGACATCTGTTTACTTTCAAGAGAAAGTTCTTCTACATGGAATGCCTTATAGTATATAAACGAGATCCATGATTCACTAGTGAATTTTGGAAAGCTTGCATGAGATCATGAGTACGCAGTCATGTTTGCGCCAAGTATTCTAGAAAAAGGATAAGTGCAAGTGGAACGAGAGGCGACGAAGAAATGAGTTCAGCTCATGTTATGGAAGCAGGAAATAAGAAGCTACGAAATCGCGAAGTTAAAGGGCGGTCAAGGCACAATGGAAGTAAGCCCGAGGAAATACGACTTTGATGGTCAAAGACTAGATACGCGCATGATATCTCTTTTTGGGAGTATATCCTTGATCCCTGTTTCTATAGAGCTTACTTGTAGGTTATCTTTTGTGGACATCCTCTCGGTCCTACTTTCTGTTACAAACCCCGTAAGGAGTTTGTCTTGTTTATCTTCTCGGCCTTGTTTCAGGGAATTCTAGGTAGAACCCTATGGATGTAAACATGTATTTGAAACATGTTATGATTGATATGGTTGCAAGTGGTTGCTCATGGATGCGCTAATACACATTAGATACTAGCTCGACTCGGTCACATTTCATATTGCATATGCACGAGTATTTATACTTGTTTATGGATGAAATCGAATGTATTATCATGCGGTTGTTGCATATGAATGAATGATTGTGCACGCATATAGTATCTATATGACTAGGACTATTTGCATACATGTTGGATTCATGGCACTATACATATTTTGCTTTAGAAAGATTATTCAGGCCTGATCATTAGCATTAGCTAAGGAACATGTACACACACGTTTTGCATATATTCATACAGCATTAGAAATCATCTAAGGACAATGGTTGCTTGTGGATGATGTTTTGAGTAGATGGATGATGGATGGTAGGATACGTTCTTCCTAACTTGGAGATTTCGGGGACGAAATCCTAAAAGGTGGGGAGAATGTAACAACCCGTATTTTTCGATAACGTGTTAAGACGAGAATCAAGGCAGAATTTAATTTTAAATTCTGAATCAAGTAAAACGGGCTATGCCATTGCGTTCGTCTCGGAAAAATACGCGAAATAGAGTATGAGTTTTCGAGAATCGGAGTCCGTATGACCAAGATATGGCCTCGCGAAGTTTCACGAAAAATTCCCAAATTAAAGTGTACTTAATTAAGTGAAATGGGTTGCGCAGAGAAATATATATATATTGATATATATATATATATAAATATAATTGAAAATTAAATAAATAAATATGCAAAAATGTTCAAAACAGCGAATTGGGAGAGGGGAATAACCGAACCGGCCCATTTTTGAGGTCGACCCGAGCCTGCTGGGTCGACTAGGGGTTAATCCAGGGTGTTTGGCTGTCAACCCGTGGGCCGATTCGCTCAAATGCAGATTTTGCATTTGGATGGTTCTCATGGTTCATCTTTAATCTAAAGGCCCTAGATGTTTCCTACACTTGACTTCTTCCCCAAGACATGCTTTGATGGCTTGGATTGAATCTAGGTTTAATCCTATGGCCTAAAACACTTGCCTAATCTATAAATAAGACCCAAACCTATCCTAAACCCTCATTATTCACTCATGTAACTAAACTATGACAAAATTTCTACTCTCATGGCCTCCACTCAACTATCCTAGCCTCCACTTCATTCCTATGAGAGGTTCCATGATCATGAGAGTGTTAGAGAGTCCCTATGTTAGTATGAGAGCTTCTCAAGTTAATTTCAAGGAAAAAGCTTTGATCTTTGTTCTTAAAGATGGTGTTTTTAGTGGTTTGGAGCATCCATCTTTGGGTTTTTGGGTGATGGCATGCATAGGCTTCATCACAAGCTTTAGTTTAATCGATTTAGGCCTTCATAGCAATGTAAGCCCTTCCCTACTCTTAGATATTAACTATGAAGTTAAATGTTCATGTTGAAAGTTTGGGTTTGATTAATTAGAATGATGCATGCTATCATGTTATGAAATTTTATGAAGTCATTATCTTGATCTTATGAGCTAAAAGCCACAACCTTTATGTTGAAATGTTGCATTATGCAACATGAGAATCTTCATAATCATTATGTCAACTTGCATATGAAGTCATAATCTGTATATGATGATATATGCGAGTTTCTAGCCATCATTCCATGTCTTTTGTCACCATGATTCGCTTATGTGCCAAGTTTGGGTTTATGCATGTTTTTGAGGCTTAAGAATGTAACATGCAAGCTAATGAACACATTTGTGCCTCATTTGCCACCATGATTAACTTGTGGCTTAATACCCATTTTTGTCATTCCTTTGCCAAGTCTCTTCTTTTAATCCATTACGTTGTTGCGAACGTATATGCGAGTTTAAAAGCATTGGGTTATGTTATGGGTAATTTCTAATGACATGAAAATACAACTTGAAAACATGACTTGAAATATAACATGGAAGTTGACATGTAAGTATGCATAAAAACATAAGCTTGGGAATTTACCTATTAAGTTAGGTCTACCCATTGGGAATTTACCTATTAAGTTAGGTCTACCCAATTGCTTGAAAACTTAACTATGAACATGACACTAGACTAAACATGAAAGTGGCCAACTCGAGGTTGGGTTGAGTTTGCAACGTAAAACTACCCGGAACCGACCGGCCTAACTAGTAGTTGCAAACAATAGGACCCAATGTGAGAAGTTGGTCATGTTGTGCTTGAACCCGAGGTTAGACCAAGTTGTGGTGTAAAGCTACCCGGAACCGACCGGCTTAACTAGTAACCACAACAAAGTCAAATGTGAGAGGTTGGGGTGCATTAAGTAATTAATGCCACATGATAGGGTTAAGTTAATTTGATTAATGACTCTTAACCAAATATGACATGGGTAAATGGGTTAAGTAAATTGGTTAGGCTAATGATACTTAACAAAACATGACAAGGTTGGGTAGGTTAAGTGATTTGATTTGCCTAATGACGCTTAACCATTTTTATACGACTAGTGGACGGGGATTAAGTTAACCAACACTTAATCAATCCAACATGATAATTTGGCAACGTTAAGTAAGTTTTCTTAATGACACTTAACCATACAAGATGATTAGGGGATGGGGTTTAGTAATTTACGCTTAACTAATCCGACACGGTAATTAGATGGGGTTAAGTAATCCACACTTAACTAATCTAAACACGGTAATTCGATGGGGTTAAGTTAAACACTTAACCAATTTAAACTCGGTAATTCAATGAGGTTAAGTAACCAATACTTAACCAACTTAACGTGATAATTTAATGGGGTTAAGCAACTTATACTTAACCAATTATACATGATGATTTGATGGGGTTAAGTAACTTACACTTAACCAATCTAATACGCGGACTTGATAAGGTTAAGTCACAAGACCTTTTTAGAATATACTTAACCATTGTAGTACGATTAGAGGATGGGGTTAAGCCAACCTATACTTAACCAATCCGACTCGATAATTTGATGGGATTAAGATAATCTATGCTTAATCGATCTAGCAAGATAATCCGATAGGATTAAGGTAAGCTAGTACTTGACCAATTTGACTTGATAGGGTTAAGTCATGAGCCTCTGGGTACACTTAACCAACTTGTGGGACTAAGTCTTGAACTTAAATACTTAGCCAATCTTTGACGTGATTCGTGGGCGGGTTAAGTCATGAACTTGAATGATAACACTTAACCCAATAGACAAACCCTAGCTAGAAGAACTAGGTAGAAAACCGTGGTTGATCAAGGATAACGGGAAAGGAAGCAAAGTGGTAAACCTTATTTAAGGGTAACTAAGTAATAATTCTTAGTTAAGGACATAGGACTAATTCTCAAAACGATGAGTAACCTGATACGGTAGGTCATCGCTTAGTATACGAGGGGGAGCAAGTTATCTGACTTGGATAAAAGCTCCAGCGCACTGGGTGCCGAAGTGGAAGCTTCGGGGGACGTGAGGATATTCTTGGGATCCCTCTGTGGGCTGCCAGGTAATTATACTAGGCCCATGAGAGGTTAAGGTCTGCGTTAGAAGGACCAAGAGTATGCCTTGGTTTCTATGCGAGCAACCTAAAGACTGGGATGGATTAGCGTGGAGTCGACGATTCTTGTTTTTGCCCTGGATAGCGCATCGCCGACTACCTACCATCCTTAGTCAATCGTGTACGTGAGGAAAGGCAGGGAACCCCCAACAGACCATGTGCTTGCTATCGAGTCATGGGTGAGGTTGGCCCGTAGGAAAGTGGGCTATAGTGGGGCCGTGGAGTGGTTCTTATACATGATTTTTCTTGGATTGCCTTTCAGTAGTTGAGGGAGGGGTCACGTGGGACCATAGCCACGGGTACAAAAACAGACCTTGATATCTGCATCGGCAGACGATTTAAAGCTCCCGACCGAGTTCCATATTTCTTGATTTGCCCTGGCACGGAACTCGGATGGCACATTGGGGAACATGTGCATCTAGACATGGAAAACGATTCACGATACATACGTGGGATCAAGGGCGCGGTTGACGGGTGGCGTAATCCCTAGTGGTCCTAGGTGGCCAAAACCCAAACCGAGACACGGAAACGTTCATTAGGTAGCATAATCCCTAGCGGTCCTAGGTGGCATAAATCCTAAGTGGACGCGCGATAGTTCATGGTAAGGAAACACAACTAGATCAAGGGTTGCAGTCCAAAAACAACTTCAAGGATAAACCGTTTACATGGGAAAGCCCGTACAGCCTACGGCAAAGAACTGAACTTATACATGGAAAGAAACATATGAGTTGAGTAACCTATATATGCAATATATTAGGTTGACATGGACCATTACACGACTTTTGAGTGAGGGTCATTCTTGGTTAACACATGACACGGTGGGTATACTAGTACGGTAGGTGCAGAGCGGATATACAGGATAGATGCCATGGGACGTTATACGCGATAGATATCTTGGGATATTATACTTGATAGAAACCTGACAATGTGATACCTTGTTTTATCTTGACATCGTAGTTTATCACGACACCCTAGTTTATCTGTGTTCAGTAGTTCATCCTGTTATTTTGATTTAGCTTATCTATCGTGTTATCATGCTTATGTTCATCTCAGTTTCTCATGTCAGTTAACTTTACTAGTTTTTATACTAATAGTAGATAGGGCTTACTCAGTCTTTTTGACTGACCCGTTTTGTTTCGCCTCTTTTCTTCCGTTCCCCCCCCAGGTTACAGGGAGGAAATACTGTTGTTTAGTTCGGACTTCTTCTGCTTGAAGGTCATCATGGATAGCTTGGATTTTTCTTGGCTATGGCTACTTTACTGCTTTTTCTTGGGGAATAATTTATGAAAAAGTCTTTATGCTTCTTTATTATTGCAAGACAGGTTTTGATGTACTCTGATGTAAAAGGCTTTAGACCTTATTTATTCATGTTATGAAAGTTTGATTTTACTTCCGCTATTTTATATATGTTCTGTCTTGTAATATTTCTGTGCATGTTTACCAATAATACTCCTCCAAACCTAGTGCATTCCCTTTGTGAGTGACCCTAGCGGAGGTGGGGTGTTACAGGAACCATGCCAAGAAATACCACGGCCCTCAAAACCTCCTTGCTAGTAAATCTACTTAATCCACGTTTAGCTGAATAACTTTCCTCGCCAACTAATTTCACCTGTCACGACTTCTTGTTGTCGATTTTCCATAGTTCAAACTCTTTTATCCCATCACTAAATTGAATGAAACCACATCGGTTATTCTTTCTCAGTAGTTCAAACAGAGAACCCAACTCCACCATGCCGCAGCTTTGCTCGCCCTTCCTCGCTGCCTCATCCGTCAACCTACCTTGCAACCACCGCCGACAACACCCACGTGCTTACTCTTCCATCCTTTCTTCATTATTTCCATACATACCTGGTTTCAAATCCTCCTCTTTTAAAGGCGTCATCATCAACCGCATCCAGTACCCTTACATAGAATCCGACCCCTTATACATCACCGTGCCGCCATGTCTGACACCTAGGACCCATCGCGACTTGAACTGTCGAGTACAGAGCCGAAGCGCCCAAACTTGAAGATGTTGAATCATGGAGGGAGAAGACTATGAGGGAAGTTTCGAGATGAGTTGCGAGAGAAGAGGGTGGGAGCGGAAGGAGAGAAGCACCATCGATGTCATCAAGAATATTCGGTTTTCGCGATGAACTCGATTTCTCCTTGCGTTGGAGTTCCGTATTTCAGATTTTCTGGAAAAAGAAGAAGAGTGGGCTGACTTTTATAATGGAAGGGAACATGGGTAGTTTCCGTAATACACGTACTTAGCACGTTTACGTGTTTGGCACGGTTCCTTGGTTCTCACGTATACGTGGTCGGCACGTTGTCTATATGCTATTTAATATTGTTGAGGATTTGAAAGTTGTGCCTATACTTTTTTTTTTGTTTCAAAAACATGATACTGGAAATGTGATTCCAATCATACGTTAGTAGTAAATTAAATGTTTCACAATGTTTCACCACCTATATTTCTAATACACCTATTATCTGGAAAGATTTGTTAGTTGATGCATGCCTTTCTATTGATTTCATTATTTCACTACTTAACACAACGTGAACCACAAGGGTATATTTGTTTTGATAAATTTTTTTGGCTTTGCTTTTGTTTTACGCACCATGTTACATAAAATTTTATCCACGGTGAGATGCTACGAACAGAAATAAAAGTGCGATCATATCGAGTGATGTATCACGATTTTAAAAATATAATAATATCGGTAGTTTAACTTATAATACGAAAACCCAAAATATTGATATAGGTGCAAAATACTCCAAATGAAAAGTTGCGTATTTAATTAATTAAAAATTACAGTAAAATTCTAAAAATTAAATTATAACTACGCCTCAAAAGAACCTTGCCCAAATTCATAACCAATATTTCAATATATTATATAAACCGTTATGGCTTATATACGATTCTATAACGACTATTTCTAAATTTGATTTGAATATAACTTTTTATTCCTATTATGAAATCTAGATTTTTCACATTCGTTGGAAAGATATTTTCAAACAGATTCAAATATTTCTTGTTTCGCTAAAATTCGATTTATTTTGAATCCTGTACATTCATTTGAAATTTGAAATCGAATTTTCAAACTACCGCGCCATTTTGAACTCGTTTTAATTATATTATAAATTATACGTTTAAATATCGTTTTGTTCAATAAATTCCTATATATAATTCAAATAAAATATTTAAATACTCAGAATTCAACGGTTGAAAAATCCGGGTCGTTACACGAGCACAACCTAAAACATCTGTCACCGCAAAGACTACTGCTAGGAGCACCTTACGTATCTCAGGAAGCCGCGTACTTGCCGTTCCAGTCCTTCGGAGACGTCGGAACAATCAGTTGAATGTACGCTCCCCTCGTGCCTCATAACACCACGATGATCTACCTCGTTGGGTCATTCACCATCAAACGTGCGGACTAGTCCAAGCGCCTCAATTTAATATGTTGTTAGACCCTATGTCTAAACATTCTTTTACGCGCTTACCTTACCTCATCAAGTTTCCAGTTAACTTGGTTATTCCAATTCGTATTGAATTCTTAATCAAGTTACCAAGTTCTTCTGGCTTATTAATTTTAGTCATATAACTTAACCCATTAAGTTTATTAATAAGCCGTGACTTGTTGTTCTCTATTGTGGCCCAAGGTCTGTAATACACAATCTCTTTTATATTCTTGTTTGATCTCACAATAACATGTTCTACTTAATATTTTATTAAGTATCTCTTAGTTCACATGTTTTCCAATTAACATGGCACTTACCACTTATGATAAATATAACTTATTTCATTTCATAAGTTTTCCTCATTCTTCTTATTTAACCATAATTCCATTTCCACCGTCTTTACAACTTATCATTGTTTGCTTATTAACTTAATTCTATTAACTAAGGCCCATTAATAAGTTTCTCTAACCATTTATTATAACCTGTGTTATAATTTCCTCTAGTCCCTAGGACAAGCCTAACCATTCTTATCAACGGGTTTCAGACTTCCAAGCTTACAGGTCACTTAATTTATAATTAAGTACAAATTCTTATATTTCATAAATTTCCCCCTTTTTCTCAACTGCATTCTAGTTTTCCCCATTTACTGATTACTTAATTTATAATCTAAGTGCCCCTTCTCCCATTTCGCCAGTTATACCTTTTCCTTAATAGTTTATTATAATCTAAGTTATAGTCTTTATTTTGTCCCTTGGACAAGTTCACCTATTATACAACACTTTCATTAATGTTATTTATATATAATAGGTGATTATCATTCCACTTTTAAACATTTATTGTTGTAAATCATTATTCTTCATTTATTGTAATATATATTCCTTATTCTATTTAAGGAAAATACTTCATGCACCTTATCAGTTAGGTAGAAGGAATCAATGATTTATTTTCATAACGTATTCCCATCTAAATTCGTGGTAGCAAGTAATTTCTTTACTTTTCTTACTTTATTTACTGTGGCTTACTTGCAACCACGTTCTCAGAAATAGGTCATTTAGGGAAATACATCACTTTTCCTTCGCATCACACTAACTCAGTCCACTACATCCCTTCCTTTCTTATTTTTTGAGTTAGACATTTAATTACTATTATTTCCATTTATTCATATCTTATTATATACATATATTTATATATATGTACATACATATACCTAGACCTCACACAACACTTGTGGATGCTGGATTTGTCAGGCGGGTCCAGGTAGACTTCTACCACAAGTCGACTTAACCTCGTGCCTTAGCACCATTTTTAGTTATGCACTTAGTCCTGTTACGCTAGACTTACCACTTGTGAATGCTGGATATGCTAGGCGGGTCCGGGCAGACTTCTATCACAAATGTAATCTAACCTCGTGTCTAAGGCATTATAGTTTCAAATTATTGTGTATTTAGGCATGTTCATATTTTAATAGTTATCCCTTTTTCCATGTAAATTTTTGGCATATTATCCTCTTTATATGTTTACTGTAATCCAATTTACATGTCATCAAGTTATACCCATATTTTGGCGCATGTCCCTTTTAACATGTATTTAATTCTAATTTTTGACATGTAAGCATTTAATCGGGTAATTATTCAAATCTAGCAGGTTACATGTCAATTACTCAATAATATGTCACAAATAAATCATGTAGTTACAATCACTAAATTGGCTATTCATATCCTAACAAGTTTTTTTTCTCCAACAGGTAAACATTCAATACTTTAGCCAATTCAACATAGGAATTTCGCGACATATTCATATTAACATTTCAACTCATTACAACAACAAATTATAATTAATCTGGCAATTTCATAATTAATAAAAGGGGAATGCTAAACAATTGTGTACCATTATCTAAAATAATATGGCTTAAATCCACTCACCTCGTAAGCTTTCCAAATCCTGGATCTGGTCTAGATCTAATCTTCCATGATTTTCCATTAAATGAATTCAGAACCTAATAATAATGAATTTACTAAAAAATTTATAAGAAAAAAGGGAAAAGAAAGAGGAGGAAAAATTGAATAGATCGGATCTGGAATGTTACATTGCTTTTCACTTAATTCTGAACGCCTAAAAAAACATCAATCTCTTCCCTCCCGATCTTAATTTAATATTTTCTAATTTATAAATCTAGATTACTGAATATATTTGAGGAGAGAGAGAGTAATGGCAAAGCTCCAGCATAGCCGCCAAATTATGAAGTTTAGGGTTAGGTCTAAGGTCTTATTTATAGTTGTATGGAGCAACCAAGACCCTGGTGTCGACCCACCCTTGAGGGTGTCGACCCACCTTGGCGGGAAATTTGCCGCCTTCTGAAATTTTATATTTTGAATTGATTTTCAAATTCCTGGACCCATTTTTGAATTTTTGAACCTAATATATATATATATATATATATATACACATATATCCTTCCTACGCATATACAAATTTCAAACCTCAATAACTTCTTCATACGATGTCCGATTTACGCAAACCAGGTGTCTATTTTGACCAGAATTTCGAGAGGGGCGCAATGTCGCAGTCTGTTTTACTTAATTCTGAATATTTAGTTAAGTTATTCTCATTTTATTATCGTAATTTAAAAATCTGGGGTGTTACATTACATGTGTAGATGTCCCACAGTCTTCTTGTATATTGGAATTAGTAGCCAAAATAGTGGCTACTGTCCATTTAAATTTTTTACCTATAGCACTTTTGTTTGGGTTTGGCCACATTGATTTACTTGCCAATACTTTTGCATGCACAGGAAGTGTAAAAAAAGAAACTAAAGTTGATGCATGCGGTATGCACAATAGGTATATGCGTCGCAACCGAATTTATATAGTATGGGTATGGTTCGAGTACATGCGTTTGCTCAACAAGTTATAAAAAATATATAAAAAAACAAAAATGGACGCATGCAGTATGCACAATGGTTGCATGCAAATGGTTACATTTCATTTAAGTTTTGCCTGCAGTATTTGTTTGGTTGGGCACATTTTGTTAGTACTGGCATAAACAAACTATAAAAAAAGGGACTTTGGATACTTTAGTTACTGTCACCTTGTCATTATTACCGCAACATCTGCTATGTTTGGACTGGTAAATTAGGTCCCATAGTCCATATTTGGAACCACATATATTCCTTGTTGTATTGCATTCTTTGTTAATAAAGGACCCAATCCTTTATAGAACATGCGATTCTAGGAAATAGAATGAAATAATTTGGTTTAGTGCAAAAACTGTTTATTTTCGGTATTGCATTTGATGTTGTTTTACTTGAATACAACCTGACCCTAGTTTTTGTTTTGCTCGGGTTGGGGTCAGACCTAAGTAAATACAGTTTAGATTTGAAGCTGAAGACGATGAGGACTCATGAAGGTACGTGAAGATGCACTCTCTTTGGTCCGTTCTTCCATTTTTTTATTTAATTTAAATCTATGTACATTGTAGTGACCCAAAAATCCCCGCCCTTTGAATCGACCATAAACCACACAGATCTGATCCAAAAGTTAGAAATCCTTGAATGCACTAACTTTGGTCATACAACACATCAGAACAAATAACAGAAGACTTTTATAAACATTATAACAATGTTACATCGGAGCACAGAATATATCAGAGTACATCGAAAATAATACAGCGGAAGATAAATTTACAATAGATTTAATATAGTGCAGCGGAAAAAATAAACTGATCACAGCGAAAGACTATCAATGCTCTGGACACGGCTGTAAGCTTCAATCCAGAATCCTGCTCAATAAAGAATATCTGCAAAACAAGATACTCGACCACCCGTGTGGAAAAGAGGGCACCCGAGTTTGCAAGTTGAATAAACTACAAGTCAGTCATGGGACTAGTATGAGAAATCTTTCCTAACTTGTCTAACAATATGGCTAATCACATGACCACGCTGCTAATGCAGAACGAGTTTACTCCATTGGACTGCCAGTGCATAAATTAAGTAGATTTTTTTATTCAAAACAACGCAATGCTTTTTAGAAAAATGAAATCATTATAAGACTCAAGTCCCATCACACAATGCAACGCAAACCGGAGGATAAAGTTTTACCTTATAATGATCAAACATGCTTGATATGTAGAAAATAATATTTAATATTATTATTAGTGTCTAATCAGATTTAAAATACTTCAAATTAAATGTAACAATCCTAGATGGCATAGCTGCCATATACTATGTCGCCATATATAGGTTTACACTCAAAACCGTAATGTTGTATTGGAAATTGGATTTCAATCATGAGTCAAGGCTAGGGACGATCTCCTTACTGATTCGAGACACTCTAGTAATGTCTCAGGACTCGGACGTTGGCGAGCCCTTGGATCCTCCAAGGCCAGTCCACAAATACTTTAATGGATTAGTTATGCCTGAACACATGTTTCCCGGTTCCAATGAACCTATAATTTTGTAACGTCCCGCCTTTTTGACCGCTTTAAACCAGTAATTAAACCAATTTAAAACATCCAAATCAACGGATCGTTATTTTGCTTATAGAGTTTAAAAACAGAACCAACACATAATAAAATAAATAACACAGTATTGAACAGCAAAATAAACTTTTATACAATAATCAAAAAATTTGATACAAAGATTTATTTTCTATATAGCGGAATGAACTATACACTTTAAATACAAAAGAAATACTTACTGTTTAAAATCTTCAGAGTGTGTGTCTTCAGAATCCCAGTTTCTCCAGCCTTCGAATTCTAAGTCGTAATCTTTAAATCTGTACTGCTCGGGTCTGACCCGAGCGTTCCATGCAAAAACATAAAACACTGGAGTCGGGATTAAATCATAGTTCAAGTAAATTAATTTAAATATAAACTGAAATATAATAGTTAACCCAACATCAATGTCCTATATAAGATAAATAGTGATGATATTTGTTCATATCAGTTTATATTCCAGGGACAAATGGTCGCGAAAGCCTGCATATACACACGTGTACATGTACACATGTGCACTGCCCCCAGCATCCAGCAATCACACATAGCAAGTACATAAACATAGCCCAATATAGCAATAGGAAACATGAAATCGTTATACAACATGCAATGCTACAATCCACACTAGGTGAGCATGTAAATAAATAATGCATCGACATTTTTACTTTCATATGATATTATAAAACCGGAGGCTGCTTCTATTCCAACGCAGGTTGAACCAAAAACAAGCCTCTGGATGCATGTAACATAGGTTCAAGGAAATGCATGTATATGGAAATTGATTCCATGGTGCAGGTTTTTGGTTCACCCATTAAGTACACACGTTGATATATGAATCTCAACAGGATGGACTGTGCACAAATATAAGGCACTCATGTGTGCACAAATACAAGTGAACAAAGTGATGCGTATGGTCAGGTTAACATATACATGAGTATAGCAGTTACAATAACCCAAGTGCATGGAGCATGCATGATGACGTAAAACAGCTTAGTAAAGATCAGTGACATGTTCATGGTCATGGAAACAAGGCTAAATATGCCAAATATATAGCAGTATTGAATGGGGCAGCTACATGGAACAAATTTAAATGAGTACTCCGCAAATGTTTAATGATAGAAAGAGAGAAGAGACTCAAGGAGAGAATCAAAAGATAATGCATATGCCTTTGGGGAATATGCCTTTCGTAAAACAAAACTTTTCTTTAGAAAAATGCTTCTTTGTAAATGTTTTGAAAATAATTTTAGAAGGTTTTTAAAAGCTTTTGCCTAGTCTGGTAACCTTCTGCTCTGGTACCAAATGTAACACCCCACATCCGTTAAGGTCACTCAAAAAGGGAATGCCTTAACTTTAGTGGAGCATTATGGGTACTGGAACAGAAATATTACAAGACAGACATATATAAAACAACGGAACGTAAAGTGGAAGTACTTCAAATCATTTATTAAATATAATTGTTTATAATAAAAGACCACCAACTTCCAATACCCAATTACATAGCTAAAATATCTGTCTTTCTCAAAAACAAAGAAGCATAAAAATAAATTGTGGTATTCCCCAATAAAGCAAAGCAAGCCATAGCCAAGGGAAATCCAAGCCGTACATGAAAGAGCCTTGGAGCTTGGTAAGATCCGAACTAAGCTGTATTCGCACCCTGCGAACCGGGGGGGGGGGGGGTGGACGGAAGAAAAAGAGGCAAAACAAAACGGCTCAGTCATAAAGACTGAGTAAGACCTAGTGACTTTCAGCATAAAAATAGGTAAAGATAACATGGCATGAATAAACTGAAAATAAACATAAGCATGATGACAAGATAAGCTACAAGCACGATAACTAAGAATAACATCATATGACTTTTGTCATGTATAACATTGCGAGGTTCCCATTCAAGATGAACTAAGTATAATTTCGCAAGATTTCTCTGCTTCACCGTTAAAATATTTCTAGGATATCTATTTGCTCTGCACCACCCGTACTAGTATCCCAACCCGTGTCATGTGTTGACTATAAAATGATCCCTTGCCCAATGTCATGAAATGACCCATTACTTGGTCCCACAAAACGATCTATTAATCGATCGGCTCCCTACAAGTCCTATCTCGTTCATGTGTCTGTGTCATATGGCCCTATCATGAATGTAGTTTCCTGTGTTGGGTCCACCACAGGGTGTATCAAGCCCTAGGATGCCAACCCCCGACATGAATCAAGCACGCACAGAGTAAACCTACTGATGCCCAATGCCTACTTTTTCAACTCCGGACTACGTGCACGACCGTAGTCCTCCTGAACCTACACTGGCGCACCAACTCAGCCATCGTTCTGGTCGCTTACAATCAGCCCAGTAATCGTGCCCCACCCTGCCTTGTCCTAGGGTATCGTGATACATCTAAGTGGGTTGCTGCTGAAATGGACCGCGTAACTAGGGTTTCCGTCTAATGGGTTAAGTGTTGTCATTTAAATTCGTGACTTAACCCTTATCTGTCTAGCATGTTAAGTTGGTTAAGTGTTGTCATTCAAGTTCGTGACTTAACCCGCCTACGTGTCATGTCAAATTGGCTAAGTGTTGTCGTTCAAGTTCATGACTTAGCCCTACGAATCATGTGTCAAGTTGGTCAATTATATTCAATCGGTTCATGACTTAACCCTAACAAATCATCGTGTCAAATTGGTTAAATATATGCAAGTGGTTCATGACTTAACCCTACCAAATCATCGTGTCAAATTGGTTAAGTATACATTGACTTAGCCCACCTGCTTATCATGTTGTGACGGTTGAGTGTTACCCTCGGTTGTTACTTAACCTTACCACGCATCACGTTATATTGGTTAAGTGCAGGTTAACTTAACCCCATCCACTTGTCATATTATAATGGTTAAGTGTTACCCTCATGTGTTTACTTAACCCTACCACACATCAGATTATACCGATTGGGTGTTATTAACCCATTCAAGTTAAACCAATCCATCTGCTAGTCATGTTATAACGGTTAAGTGTCATTAGCCTAGCCATATTACTTAACCCACCCATTCATGTCATATCGGTTAAATATCATTAGCCTAGCCATATTACTTAACCCACCCATTCATGTCATATTGGTTAAGTGTCATTAGTCTAGTCATATTACTTAACCCACCCCCTGGTTAACATGTTATGTTGGTTAAGCGTTCTTAGTTTACTTAACCCTGTCAATCCTGACTTAGCTTTAACTTATTCATTAAAGCACCAACCGCTCGCATTAGACAGGTATTTTGCGGTTACTGGACAACCGGTCGGTTCCGGGCAGGTTTACACTGCAACTCAATCTAACCTCGGGTCCTTATTGGGCTCAATGCCTTAACCTCCCACATTGGATAGGTATTGTTGTGATTACTGGACAGCCTGGCGGGTCCGGGCAGGTTTACATCACAACACAATCCAACCTCGGGTTAAGCATTTTGTTTTTTCTAAATTTACATATTTGCTCTTTATATGTAAGTGTGCTAACAATTTAATGTTATGGCCCATTTTCCAAGTTCATAATTCACGTTTTTGCCCCAAAAAGTATTCCCAAATTATTATCATAATTCATTATGAAGTTATGTCAAGTTATAGCCTTTTATTTACGATACAAGCCAACTACCCAAAACCCAACTTAGGCGCGTTCATATTAAACTTTCTCCAAGTCATAAATTATCATATATGTTTCTACTCCAAATTTTGCATAATTAACATATGCCCAAGTTCTAGATTACATTTCAATTTTACATATGCCCAATTCATACCAAATTTACATATGTTCAACTCATGCCGTTTTTCATGTATGCCAATTTTATCCCAATTTACCCATATACCAAGTTTCATGATTTACATGTTTACAAAGCTATGCTCAATTAACACAGACCAAGTTTCATACCCAAAATTACATGTATACCACGTTTATACTAATTTACCCATAACAAATTCTAGCAATATTACATATATCAAGATCATGTCAAATTACATATATCAAGATCCATGTCAAATTATATACGCCAATCCCCATTCTTGCGATTACCATTGTAATGACAATACCCAAATATTCAATTTCATGTTAATGGTAGTAATACCCAAATATCCAATTTTTATGTTATGCCATCAATTACACCAAACACATGTATCCAAACAGGCAATATCCCAATATTTCCCCGTATTCAATTGCACGTATATCGTAGTTTAGGCCTAGGTCCGAAATTGACCAAGGTTCATCAAAAGAAAATAAATAGGAGGAGGTAGAAGTTGCAATAAGAACAAGATCAGAAAGAAAACAACATAAATCATCATGATAGGCATAAAGATTACAATTTGATGATAACATCATTATGAATCAAGAAAACTGCTGAATAGATCATAAACTTTGCATGAGAATAAAGATAAACAAGTCTCAAAACTCAAGATTCAACAAGCAACAGAAATAGATCTGAATCGATAAACATACTTAGATCCAATTCCACTTTATTTCATGTCCATATTATAGTTAAATATTCAAATCTAAAAGTAACTAGCACTTACAGAGCATGGCTAGCGAATTAAGAACTGAATTTGTTGTAGAAATGTTGCAGCATTGTTGATTTATTGTTTTGAATCATTGTAGAAGTCTTAATCTTTGAATTGGATTGTGTATGAAAGCTTAGGAAATTTATTAGAGGCAGCGGCCATGATCAAGAGGGATTTAAACAACATTTTGATGTAAGTATGATTTTTTATGAATTAGGTAAGGCCTTAGGGTGTATTTATAGGTGTAGGAACCATTTAGGGCCTTTAGATCAACCCTAGAGTCAATCCGGACCATTAAAACATGTACCGGGCTTCAAAAATGGGTTCTGGGTCAAAATAGGCCGATCAGGTCGACCTGTAAGGGTGGAGGTCGACCACGTGGTCGACCTGGCCCCCAGGTCGACCCCCAGGTCGACCTGCATGGTCCTGTGCTGCCTAAAATTTGCTGAATCTTCTACAGGCCATAACTTCTTCATCCGGACTACGATTTTCGAAAACTCGGACTCTGTTTCATGTAGAATTCTGAGACGAACGCTATGGAGCAACCCGTTTCCCATGATTCTCATTTTAAAATTTAATTATACCCTGATTTCTAGTTTCAACATGTTATAAAAATTCGGGTTGTTACAATAATATTTTCAAAATATTAAATTTTGAAATCGCTTCTTTTCGATATTCATAATAAAATCGATCGATAAACCCGTTTGGGTTGAAAATGGCGTTTCTATACTTAACCCGGCTTCATATTTTTATATTTTTGTGTCCATCCAAAAATCATAATTTTATTCTTCATAGAATATTATTTTAAAATATTCATTATTTTAAAATAATCTTTATTTCAAAAGATTCTTTATTTTAGAATATTCTTTATTTATGAAATATTCTGAATCAGTATGCGACTCAATCAATTACCACATAATTTGAGTTATATGGATTTCATACCTTGCATGCATACAACAATAATGATAAATAATCATTGAACAATCCATTCACATCCAGAGTGAAATTTATAACTGTGTGAGCATTAAAATAAATAAATAATGCTCATCACAGACTGTCAATCCATCGATTGACATATAACTAAATATTGGGAGTAGTGTATGTCCAATATCATCCCAATACCCGTGTGGAGTTTTCAAACAACAGTTTATATAAATAAATCATTGGTTAATAATTTTAACCAATTATAATACGGTTTGAATTATTTTCTATTTAACAAATTCTCACTGTTTAATTGTAAATAAGTATTTATAATTTAATTTCACTAAACATATATTTTAACAAGTAATCATTTTTACTCTTGTCTAACATGATAAAGGTGACATTTTTATCTAACAAGACATATGTTTAACTAAGTAACATTTTTATTTCATAAAACATGATTCTACATAAATGACATTTTTATTAACATAAAACATGATTCTACATAATTGACATTTTTATATCATAAAACATGATTCTACATAATTGACATTTTTATTTCATAATACATGATTCTACATAATTGACATTTTTATATCATAAAACATGATTCTACATAATTGACATTTTTATTAACATAAAACATGATTTATTATCTGATACTGATTGTTAGAAAGTTGTGTGTCCTTTTAAATTTCAAAACACATAACATTAAATATCATAATTTAGGTAACATATTCAATGGGTTGGAAAGAATAAATAGAAGAGAAATATACATATACATATATATATATGTGTGTGTGGTTTGTTTGTAAAGAAAAAAGAATAACAATGGAAAACAAAAAAATGGAAAGATAAATGAATGCATGGTTAAGTAACATAAGGAATAAAAAATAATGAGAAAAATAGAATGAAGGAAAGAATTTAATGGAATGAAGGGTAATAAATTAATTTATGAAAGGTAAATAAGAAGAATGTGCCAATTTGGAAAGGGATGCACGGTGCAATATTAATGACACAATAAGGAGAGGAGGACACTAAAATAAATGTCGCTATTCATAATTCAAAGTAAATAAATTACGAAGGTTTAACATGTAATCCATGTTTTGAATTCCCAAAAGCTATATTTTGAATTGACAGGGAAATATCTAAAAGGATAGACAAAGATAATATATACATATACATATACATATATATATATATATATTCAGAAATTATTTTATTTAGAGCCTACGCATTATTTTCAATCAATGATCATTTTATGTATACCACAAAAATGTAAATTTTTATGTTAACATATTTTCATTTCAAATAATGATCATTTTTAATGATCCATTACATTAAAGATGTAACTTTTAATGTAAAAACATTTTCAAACAATGAATTTTATTTAATGATTCATTTGCATTAAAGATGTAATCATCAAGCAATGGATTTTTTTCTTTCGTTCTTTCCTTTTTTTAAAATTTTTTTTGATGCATTTTCTTTTTAAAATTTCTTAAAATAAAATTTTAAATTGGTTCTGATTTTCCGGATTATTACATACATGCACATGAGGCTTCCGATGTGTGTGTGTGTACATATATATTGTACTCTGATATTTTTTATAAATATGTTTTTCCACTATTAAATATTGTATAAAATCTGTCTGTGATTTTTTGATTTGTTCTTGTTAATCTTATAAGTAATAACTATTCACTTTTTGAGCGTCCTGAGTTTGTTAAATTACCGATTCGAGACGTCAAAAATAGCAGGTTGTTACATTTGGTAACAGAGCTTTGGCTAAACAAAGCTTAACTCGTAACACCCCATAATTTTATAACATTAAAATTCACAAATTAAAGTATACTTAATTATTAGAAGAAGAATTAAGTGAAATAGGTTGCGCTATTATGTTCATCTCAAAATTTTGGGTCAAGATAGACATTTGGTTTGCATAAAACGGATAACTTATGAAGAAGTTATTAAGCCTTGAAGTTTGTATGCATATGAGAGAAATAAATATATATAAATATATATATATATATTCAAAAAAGTTCAAAACAGTGAATCGGGACGGGGAATAGCCGAACCGCACCATTTTTGGAGTCGATCCAGGGTGTTTGGCTGTCAACCCGTGGCCCGATTCGCCCTAAGGGCTGATGTGATATCTGAGTGGTCCTGATGGTTCTGGTTATCCCTAGGTTAATTCAACGGCTCTTATTAAATTAAACTTCTATAAAAACACCCCTAACCCTAATAACATTAATTCATAACAAGAGCCGCCATGTCGTCAATGGAGAACCTAGAGTAGACGCCATAAACCTTCAACCCTTAAGCAATATAGAAGCTTGAATCAAAATCAAATCAAATCTAAATAACGATTAGTCTACATCAAAGGCGAGCAATTCAGTTTCAGAATACAGATCCCAGAAAGACAAGACTATTCTTTTTAATTGTGAGTATGATATCTTTCATAAAATAATTAATTAATTTAATTATGATAAGATATAATTGGGATTATGAGAATATGATTTTGAATCATGTAATATAAATTATATGTACGTTTGTGGTGTTGAATCATATGTTAGTCGTATGCAAGTTGAATCATATATCTTATGCAAGTTTGTGATGATTGGATCATATATTCATGTATGAATCTTATGCAAGTTTGGGTAGTTAAAATGTATGTGAGACATGTATATGCATAAGCTAGTTGCAAGTTTACATCTTTATGTTTAGACCTATATGCAAGTTTACATCTTTATGTTTAGATCTACATCTTTATGTTTAGATCTATATGCAAGTTTACATCTTTATGTTTAGATCCATATGCAAGTTCACACCTTTGTGTTTGGATCTATAGCAGTACATAAGTTATGCAAGTTTATTCCCATTACCTATGCTAGTTTTGTATCATATGCTAGTTTGAATGAAATTCATATGCAAGTTATTGGCTATGTAATCTTATGTCATGATCCTTAGATCTATTTGATGTGTTATGTGATGTTGTTTTTCTTTTTATAAGTTAGACTATGTGCAAGTCTAACATATGTCATATGAAACGTACGAATAGCGCGGGGATGATGGGACAATATTAAATATACATAAATTGTGAATTGGCATAAAATGGCCTTAAAAGGCATATAATTAATTTGAGAAATTAATTGGCATAATTGGTATTTATGGACATAATTTTAAGAGACAATTATGGACATAAATAAATTTGGAATTTATTGACAAATTTGAATAGGGATATTAATCCAATTTGGGGTTAAATAAAGATGTGTAATAATTAACCGCCTAAGACACGAGGTTGGACTCTTTTGTGGAGTAAGACTTCCCGGACCGGCCCGACAAATCCTGCAGCCACAAATGCCAGTCTACCGTGAGAGGTCAAAGGCACGAATTAAATGCGTAACAATTGTAAAGACACGAGGTTAGGCTCATTTGCGGTATAAGACTGCCGGGAACCGCCCGGCAAATCTAGCAACCACAAATGGCTTCCTAATGTGGAAGGTCTTTACAAGGTTACGGTTCTAATGAATTAAGTAACACTTAACCAGATAAAAATGTGATGGGACATGGAGGGTTAAGTGGGTGCCTTGGGTGGCATGTGAAATTAAATGGGTGCCTTGTGTGGCATGTGAAATACGATTAGATGCACTTAACTAAGATTGAAACATGTAAGAAAACATGAATAAAAATGAGGTTAAGTGGGGAAACCTTAGTGGGAACCAAGCATAGGTGGAAGGCTTGTGTCAAGCATGGGAGCCCTTTTCAAACCAGTAACCCATTAAGTATCTTTATGAGCTCGACCCAAATCGAGGACGGGGCACGCTTACTGGATTTGATTGTAAGAGGTCAAAACGGGTTAGCGGTGGCAACGCAAGTCCAATAGGGTCATGTGCGTGCGTGGGCCCGGGCTGGTAGGTTAGACGTTGTTGCATCGTGTAGATATAAGTCGTGCATCTTTGGTGGTATCGGGTTGCCACTTTGGGGAGTGATACACCCCATTGTGGACCAGCACGGGTATCTACGAGTTAGGGAGCCGATCAAATAGGGGTAGTGGGTACAACTAGTGGAGACAGGGGCAGACGGCACCTATGAAGGCAACTAGGAGTACACGAAACTACCATTATCATTATTAATATCTGTAGGCGGAATCAACTTTTGGGGTGACTAGTGGTGGTGCAGTATAGTAATTATCCTATGGTGATTAGGAATGAGATTAATGCCAGAATATTCTGCTTATTTGCTTTGTCATGCCCACTTGTTTCAAGATCATATCTTATCTTACCAGTTTATGCCTTATGCTAGTTACTTTAATAATTATATTGTTAAAGTTATTATACTCGCCAGACTTTATGTCTGACCCCCTTTTTCGCCTCTTTTCTTCCCTCCCTCCCTCCCCAGGTTCTCAGGGTGGGAGTAGTACTAGTGGAGCTTGATCTCGGATCTCTTTCTCTCTCTTTTGGTAGTGCTTGGATTGCTGAAAGTAAAGTTCATCTCATCTCTTTTATGGCTACTTGTGTTGGGGTCTATGCTTTTTATTTTATGTACTCTGAAACAATTTATCAAGATGGATATTAAGTGTACTTGGTTTATGAAGTTGTTGTAATCAAACTATTTCTCCGCTACAGTAAAAGTTGTTTTAAAATTTTCAACTACCATTATTTATGTCTGTCTTGTTATATTCTATTCTATAAACTAAATACGCTCCATGGTAGTTAATGCATTCCCTTTGTGAGTTACATTAATGGATATGAGGTGTTACACGTGGTATCAGAGCTGAAGGTTACCAGACCAGATATGAATTTTAAAAAACTATTTTTCAAAAAGCATTTTGTAAATAAATACTTTCAAAAGTATGTTTTAAGGAAAGTATTTTCAAGAGAAAAGTTTGTTTTAAAAACATAACCTCGAAGAGCCATATATCTTTCTCACGAATTCTCCTTTTTGAATCTCTTCATTTTCTTTTCAGCATGTCTGTAATTCCTGAGATACCCGAGGGGATACCGATACCAGAATGGTTTAGAAGGTATCTGGAAGCTAGGGCCAATGTCGCAGGCCCAGCAAATGCTCCTCCTCGCCCCCCCCCCTCCTCCTCCTCCCCGTGTTGATACTTTTGCAAAGATATGCAAAGATTTTAGGGTAATGGGCGGGAAACCTTTTCACGGAACAGAGACGTTTGTTGAAGCTCGAAATTAGCTTAAGGAGGTGGAAGATCTATTTGGTATTTTCGAAGTAGAAGATGGAAGGAAGGTCCAATTTGCTGCTTGGTTAATGAAAGAAGAATCCTCGTTTTGGTAGGAGGTCACGAACGGAGAGCGTCCGGTGGAGACATTGATGGATTTCAAGCATAGTTTAGAAATGAAGTTTCTCTCACGAGCAGAAGAGAATTTATATATAGAAAGATTCTTGGCATTGAAGCAAGGGGATTTATCATTAAAGGAGTACGTCAACAAGTTCAATCACTTGGAGAGATTTGGCTTGGAATTGGTAAATAAACCTGAGAAGAAGTCCTTGAGGTTCGTTAAAGGTTTGAATGAGCCGCTACATGGGTTGGCGATGACCCACATTCCGATGGGGGCTACCTTTGAGAAACTGGTTGACATGGCGCTTATGCATGAGGAAGAGAAAGGTGTGAATGCTAATAAGGCACCGGAGAAGAAAGGAGACCAGAAGAAGCCACAACAGCAAAACAAGAAAGGCGGGAAGAACAATAATGGCAAAGGAAAGAAGAAGTGCTTTAACTGTGGGACACCAGGCCATCTGAGCAAAGATTGTAGGATAAAGAAGAAGACTGGCTGTTTCCACTGTGGAGAGGCAGGTCATCTAGTTAAGGACTGCCCAAGGAAACATGGGCAAGGGCAAAGAACTTCTAGAGGGCAGCTTTAGGCTCTCATGGCATCAGCGCAGGCGAGAGGGCATATTCAGGCTCTCATGGCACCAGGACAGGAGAGAGGTAGAAACATTTTCGTTGAAAGTTTAGTTTTTCTGTTTGATCATCCTGTTCGAACTTTGATTGACTCTGGCGCTTCACACTCATTTGTATCTTCTTTGTTAGTTGAAACACTGCACCTAAATACTAGTCTAGTTACGGATCCCATAGTAGTCTCAAATCCTATTGGTGGTTCAGCTCATCTTTCTATGATTTGTCGGGATTTGAGAGTGTCTATCTTGTGCGTTGGGTTTGAATGCAATGCCTTTGTTCTTGTCTTCATGGGCTACGGCTTGATACTAAGTATGGATTGGCTAACTAGATATGGTGCCATCCTAGATTGTGAAAGAAGGGTAGTTAGATAGTTGACTCGTTGTGGAAAGACCCTTGATATTCTTGTGACCCTAAAGGTCCGATAATGCTTAGCCACCTAGAATCCCTAGACGCATCCAATGATGATTTGAAATCTGTTCGTGTGGTCCGCGAATATAGTGACATCTTCGATGAAGTTCGAGGTTTACCCCCGAGGCGCGAGACAGACTTTCGAATATATCTAGTAGATAATGCAAAGCCAGTTGCATTACCAGTGCGCCACATGGCTCCGAGAGAGAGAAGAGAACTCAATAAGCAAGTGAAAGAATTGCTTGAGAATGGGTTCATAAGAAGAAGTATTTCGGAGTGGGGTGCTCCCGTCGTTTTTGCTACAAAAGCTGATGGTTCACTTAGATGGTGTGTGGACTACAGAGAGTTGGATAAGCTAACAAAGAAGAATAGGCACCCATTGCTGAGGATAGACGATTTATTCGATCAGTTGGTGGGTGCTTCAGTTTTCTCGCAACTAGATTTAGCTACAGGATTTCATCAGCTAAGGGTGGCTGAAGATAGCATCGATAAGACTGCCTTTAGAACTCCTGACGGTTTCTTTGAGTGGCTCATCTTGAATTTTGGTTTGACGAATGCACCCGCATACTTTGTTGACTCAATGAGTAGGGCGTTTAGGGAGTTTCTAAACAAGTTAGTGGTAGTCTTTGTTGACGATATTCTGGTTTTCTCTAAAAATGAAGAAGAGCATGCCCTACATCTTAGGGAAGTCTTAGAGACCCTACGAGCGCATCAGCTAAAAGCTAAGTTCTCCATGTGCCATTTTTGGAGAAAAGAAGTGAGGTTCTTAGGACACGTGGTCTCTAAGGAAGGGATAGCTGTGGATCCCGCCAGGGTGGTGGCAATCCAAGATTGGAAAACTCCTAAGAACGCAACAGAAGTAAGAAGCTTTTTAGGGTTGGCTGACTATTATAGGAAGTTCATTAAGGACTTTGCGAAGAAATCAGCCCCTCTAACTCGATTAACGAAGAAGAATTCGACTTTTACTTGGGGCATTGACTGTGACGATGCTTTCCATCGTATGAAGAGAGCTTTGACGACAGCTCCATTTTTAGTTTTGCCAAAGGGGAGTAAGACATTCACTGTATATACCGATGCCTACGGGACAGGTCTTGGCGCAGTTTTAATGCAAGAGGGAAGGGTGATATGATATGGTGGAAGACAGTTGAAAGCCCACGAGAAAAATTTCCCTACCCACAACTTAGAGTTGGCGGCCATAGTTTTTGCGCTTAATTTATGGCGTCATTATTTGCGTGGCGAGAGGTTAGAGTTGTATACAGACTATAAGTCACTAAAGTACTTATTTTCTTAGAAGACCTAAACTTGAGGCAACAGAGATGGATGGAGTTTTTGGCATCCTACGATTTTGAGATCGCATATACCCCTGGCAAGGGTAACGTTGTAGCCGACTCCTTAAGTAGAAAGAAGTTAACTTTAAGTCCTTTGTTCGTAGAGCGGCAGAGTTTGGAGTATATATCTTCCTTTGACTTCAGACCCTCTGTCGATTATGTACCTGGATTATTGGCATCATTAGAGGTGCAACCTACACTTTTAGTTCGAGTTGGAGAGGCACAGCGAAATGACCCACAGTTGGTTGAGATAGTAGGCAAGCTTATAGGAGGGGAGTCCTCGAGTCATCTTGATAGATATGCTATAGATAAGAGAGGTTGGCTACGTAGAGATGGAAGACTTTGCGTACCACAAGACGAGAGTTTGAAGAAGGAAATTCTTGAAGACTCACATCGCTCGAAGATGACCATACATCCCGGTGGTGATAAAATGTATAAGGATATGAAGCGAGTTTTCTTTTGGGCCGGAATAAAGAAGGATGTGGCCGAGTTCGTTGCTAGATGCTTAGTGTGCCAACAAGTCAAGGCGGAGTAAAAGAAGCCTGGAGGTTTGCTCCATCCCATAGAGATTCCTCATTGGAAATGGGAAAGCGTTTCCACGGATTTTGTAGATGGGTTACCAAGATCAAGGAAGGGTAATACAGGGATTTGGGTAATTATAGACAGACTTACCAAAAGTGCCCATTTTATTCCCGTTAAAAGTAGAAGGACCGCCGCGTGGTAAGCATCCGTTTACCTTCGAGAGATAGTTCGTTTGCACGGCATACCCTCTAGCATTGGGAGGGATAGAGATCCCATTTTCACAAGCGAATTTTGGAAAAGCTGACAAAAGGCGGTTGGAACACAATATGCTTAAGTACCGCTTATAACCCTTGGACAGACGGCTAGACCGAGAGAGTAAATCAGGTTCTAGAAGACCCTCTGAGACTATGCATCCTGGACTTTGGAGGAACATGGGAAGAACACCTTCCACTAGTGGAGTTCGCCTATAATAATAGTTTTCAGGCTAGCATTGGCATGGCACCTTTTGAGGCTCTTTATGGATGACCGTGTCGATCACCTACATGTTGGTGGGAATCCACTCATAAGGTTTTGCTTGGACCCGACATGATTAGGGAGACTTCAGAGACGATTGACCTGATTCGACGGTGAATGAAGACGGCACAGGACCGACAGAAGACATATGCTGATAGGAGACGAACCGATCTTGAATTCAATATTGGGGACATGGTTTTTGTTAAGGTGTCGCCGTTAAGAAACGTAGTCCGTTTTGGATCAGTAGGGAAGTTGGCACCGAGGTTCGTAGGACCGTTTCCAATTACGGAGAGGATTGGATAGATGGCGTATAGATTAAAGTTACCAGAGAAGCTCAACGGAGTTCATGACGTGTTCCACGTTTCGCATTTGCGTAAGTGTTTACACGATACGGCGAAAGTGGTAGAGCCGAGCATGCTCGAAGAAGTGGAAGCAGAGCGCAATGCCACGATCAAACGAGCTCCTACACGCATTCTCGGATCAGAGGTCAAAAAGTTTCGCAACAAAGAGGTCAAGTTGGTCAAAGTGCAATGGGGAGATGATCAAAGAGACGCGACTTGGGAGACCGAAGACAAAATGCGTACGCTGTACACTTTCCTTTTTGAGGGTATGTTTTGATTTCTCTGTTTTCTACCGCTTTGTTGACACTTGTCCTATCTTTTAGTATTATCTTTGCGATGACATCTTCGATCTTTAGTTAGGAAGAACCCTATGGTTGCAAACATGTGTTAGAGACATGTTATGTTTGGTGGATGCAAATGGATGCAAGTGGTTGTTCGTGGATGCAGGTACACACACATTAAGCACTAGATCGGCTCAATCACCTTCATGTTGCATATAAATGCGTGTGCATATCTAAATTAATGGATGTATAATGGTTGTGCTATCATATGGATGCTGCATTTTGATGAATGGTTGTGCACACATGTAGAAATAATATGTATTGATAGGATTCTTTCGCATACATAATGGACGCATGGCACTATCATGATTTGCATTAAGGAGGCCAACTGAATCAGTGGACCGTCTGATCTTTGCATTAGATAAGGAACACATACACACATTTTTGCATAAGTTCATATAGCATTAGAAATTTCTTTAAGGACAATGGATGCTTGTGGATGATGGTTGAGTAGATGGATGATTGGTTGGTAGGATACATTCTTCTTAACTTAGAGATTTCAGGGACGAAATCCTTTAAGGATGGGAGAATGTAACACCCCATAATTTTATAACATTAAAATTCACAAATTAAAGTATATTTAATTTTTAGAAGAAGAATTAAGTGAAATGGGTTGCGCTATTATGTTCATCTCAAAATTTTCGGTCAAGATAGACATTTGGTTTGCATAAAACAGATAACTTATGAAGAAGTTATTAAGCCTTGAAGTTTGTATGCATATGAGAGAAATATATATATATATATATATATATATTCAAAATAAGTTCAAAACAGCGAATCGGGAGGAGGAGTAGCCGAACCGCATCAATTTTGGAGTCGATCCAGGGTGTTTGGCTGTCAACCCATGGCCCGATTCGCCCTAAGGGCTTATGTGGCATTTGAGTGGTCCTAATGGTTCTGGTTATCCCTAGGTTAATCCGACGGCTCTTATTAAATTAAACTTCTATAAATAAAACTCCTAAACCCTAACCCTAATCACATTAAGTCATAACAAGATCCGCTATGCTGTCAATGGAGAACCTAGAGTAGCCGCCATACAGTTTCAACCCTAAAGCAAGATAAAAGCTTGAATCAAAATCAAATCAAATCTAAATAACGATTAGTCTACATCAAAGGCGAGCAATTCAGTTTCAGAATACAGATCCCAGAAAGACAATACAATTCTTTTTAATTGTGAGTATGATAGCTTTCACAAATTAATCAATTAATTTAATTATGATAAGATATAATTGGGATTATGAGAATATGATTTTGAATCATGTGATGTAAATTATATGTATGTTTGTGGTATTGAATCATATGTTAGTCTTATGCAAGTTGGATCATATGTTAGTTCTTATGCGAATTTTATGCAAGTTGAATTATATATCTTATGCAAGTTTGTGATGATTGGATCATATATTCATGTATGAATCTTATGCAAGTTTGGGTTGTTAAAATATATGTGAGACATATATATGTATATGCTAGTTTTTGTGACATTAACCGTTATGTCTAGATCCGTATGCAATTTTACATCTTTATGTTTAGACCCATATGCAAGTTTACATCTTTATGTTTAGATCTGTATGCATGTTTACATCTTTATGTTTAGATCTATATGCAAGTTTACATCTTTATGTTTAGATCCATATGCAAGTTCACACCTTTAAGTTTGGATCTATAGCAGTACATAAGTCATGCAAGTTTATGCCCATTACCTATGCTAGTTTTGTATCATATGCTAGATTGAATGAAATCCATATGCAAGTTATTAGCTATCTAATCTTATGTCATGATCCTTAGATCTATTTTATGTGTTATGTGATGCGGTTTTTCTTTTTATAAGTTACACTGTTTGCGAGTCTAACATATGCCATATCAAAAAGTACGAATAGCGTGGGGATGATGGGATAATATTGAATATACATAAATTGTGAATTGGCATAAAATTGCCTTAAAAGGCATATAATTAATTTGAGACATTAATTGGCATAATTGGTATTTATGGACATAATTTTAAGAGACAATTATGGACATAAATAAATTTGGAATTTATTGACAAATTTGAATAGGGATATTAATCCAATTTGGGGTTAAATAAAGATGTGTAATAATTAACCGCCTAGGATATGAGGTTAGACTCTTTTGTGGTGTAAGACTACCCAGACCCGCCCGACAAATTAAGCAGCCACAAGTGCCAGTCTAATGTGAGAGGTCAAAGGCACGAATTAAATGCGTAACAATTGTAAAGACACGAGGTTAGGCTCATTTGCGGTATAAGACTGCCTGGACCCGCCCGACAAATCCAGCAACCGCAAATGTCAGCCTAATGTGGGAGGTCTTTACAAGGTTACAGTTCTAATGAATTAAGTAACACTTAACCAGATAAACATGTGGTGGGAAATGGGGAGTTAAGTGGGTGCCTTGGGTGGCATGTGAAATTAAGTGGGTGCCTTGGATGGCATGTGAAATACGATTAGATGCACTTAACCAAGATTGAGACATGTAAGAAGACATGAATAAAGGTGATTTGAATTATAAAGCATTTTGAAATATAAATTTATCTTGAAAAATGGGGTAATATGAAATACAAATAAATTTGGAATTGGAATGTTGTGAATATAAATTAATTGAAAACAATGTATGCTGAAACTTTGAAACTATATAATAAGAAATAGTTTGAAATAAACTGAAGTATTAAATCGATTGAAATCGAATAAATTTTTGAAAATAAATGAGACTTAAATAAATTTGGATATTATATAAAATATCATTTAAATAGAGCAAGAATCTGCCTTGCATAAGTAAGATTGTATTTGTAAATTATTTAGAAATATAAACATATGTGTAATAATTGATTAAATATTTAAATTAAATCAAGTATATAGGTAAATTGCTTAGTAACATAAGTATGTGTACCAGTAATAAATTCGATATTTAACTTGAAACAAGAGAATAAATTATTTTGAACATAAATTAATTTGAATTGAAAATCATTTTGAAGTCCCCACTCTGCGAATCTGTATCTTTGAGTGACTCTATTTGTAATAGCCCGAATTTCCGTACTCTTTGAGTCGACTAATAACACCACACGTCCAACCCAAATTGCACAGAAATACGAATCGTTATTAGAAAGAAGTTAGAGGACGAGAAATAAGAAGGAAGAAATATTTAGAATAGAAGGAAACAAAGATCACAAACTCATAGCGGAAAGAATAAAATATATTAGATAACATAAAAGTTGAAATACAATACAATAACTTTATATACATACCATCATCAGAGCACAACAACTATTTTTGGAACAGTTATAAACACTTGTTTCCAGATACAACATAGTACACAGCGGAAAATATAATAGTCTATAGCTAACTGGTGAAGCCTTCTGCTTCAAGCTCCTCCAAGTGAATCTATAAAACCTCATCTACTTGACTGCCCGTACAAATTTGGGCACCCAAGAGTTTAGGGAAAATAAAAAAAAATAAACTCTGAGTCAGTCATGGGACTGGTGTGAGTAACTCCAACCATTGGTTTAACTTTTAAAAATCCTTTTGAAAGAAAAGATAATCGTAAGACCGATCCACACATAAACATGGATGGTTTTTACCTTACGATAACCCAAAACATTTTGATATCAAAATCTGGTGATATTATAATAGTGTCTAAATCAAATAAATAGAATCTAGTGGAACGCTTGCATCTCACGTTCCATTTATAATATAAAATCAAAAACCGTAGGGCGCTTATTGGAGATTGGATTGCCAACATGACAAGGTATGGAACCACCTTCCGATAGTGTATCTCTAGAGGGGAATACACTGAGTTCAACAAGAACATCTTGCAACCCGGCCCACACATGACCAACCACTCATTTCGCTTGAGCGTATCGAATGCATATCACCAACGGTTGGGATCAGCAACCGTTTCCCGAAAGGGACAACATCGATAGATTAAAGAAGTAAATGTAATATCTCTAGATATGTGATTATACATCCTAATGGGAGCGAACCACATAGCCATGCTGCCTGCCCGAGTTTTGTCAATTCCTGGTTGTGAGGCTTAAGGTTTGAATTATCTTCCATAACCTCTGACCACCATTCACTTTGAATGCCACATCGTCATATCCATTGGAAATCACTAATTGATTCCTACAAAAATAATCAGATTGTTAGGCTAAAGGAGTTCCCCTTCTTTGCCACCAACTTCGTATGTTTGAAAGAACCAACGTACGTAATCCCTCTGGAAATACTCTGTCAGACACTCGTCCTTACAGGTTGTCCTGGGTCTGGACAAACCGAAGGCACCATTCTATTAATCCATCTTAGGCAATTTCTACCTAGGATTAACAGAACAGCCCTTGCACTTTACTCCGTCTTCATAATCTCTTGTAACGACCTAGAAAATATGAACCAATTTAAAATTTTTAAATTGGCTAAAATAATGGATTTCAAATATTTAAAATAAATATTTTAAATAATAGCAATGAAAAGTGATTTTGAATCGACGTTTGAAAATGAATATAATCAATTCTAATTATATACAAGGCCTGAAAAGGCGCTGTAGTTTCAAAAATTGAATTCAAACTTTGTCGGACTGTACCGAGTGCAAAACAAAACGGATTTGAGTGAAACCAAAAATATTTAAATCTGTTAGTGAATACCTTTCTAACGAATCTGAAAAATTGAAGTTTCATAGCGGAAAGCAAAAGTTATGGCCAAATGAATTTTTAGAAAGGTCGCTATGGAATTTATATAGCCCGTGAAATTGGCCATTTTGCAAACGATCTAAGAATTCGACAAAACCACTTTTGTTGGATCCGGGATGTGAAGTTATTGCTAGTTTTCAAATTTCATAATTTTTGAAGCTAGTATGTGAGCGTGGCAAATGAAAACGTGTTTTGATCAATTACAGTTAAATTGGATCGACCAGAAATGGGTCTTTTTGAAAACGGTCTCTGAATTCGACGAAACTAGTTTTGTTGGGACCGTATCGTCAAAACATAGCCAGATTTATTTTTCTGGAATTTTTCGAATCAGTTTGTGGCCCTGGCAAATTGAAATGTATGTTCAAATCGAATATTGACTGTTATATATTTTAATTTGAATGAAAACTGACTGAAACATTCGAATGGGCCTTCGAAACATATCCCATTGTGTTCAGAATGGGGGTAAAACGCTAGGGACGACAGTCGTTGGGTTTAGATTGGTGGTCGTGTCAGAAAACCCCTTTAAAACCCACCGGCCAATCATAATTTTTATATAAAAAAATTCCTTTTCTCTCTCCCCGACGAACGACGGAAACCCTTTGAAATCTTCCCCCTCATTTTCTGATCAATCCACGCCAAATTAGCTCGTGCCACAGTTGAAATTTTTGAAGATCTTCTCGAGGTCTTCAAATCCATATAAAGTTTGGAATTTTTCGTGGCCTGTGGAGGGAGAATCGACGCCCTAAAGTCGACGACTTCAACTCACCGCTGCCGCCGCCTGGGACCACCGAACTGGCCCCACCTCCTGGCGCACGTGCGCCTCTCCTTCCCCTTCGATGCTGCGAAGGCCGATCGATGAATAGCTACACGGATTTCGAGATAAATCCAAACCTAGTTTTGAACCTTTCAGCTGAGGTACGACTTGTTTTATTTTCAACTGTTTTAACACCTTTAAACCGTTGCAAACTTTGAAAAATCATATCTTTTTGCTATGTGGTCGAAATTCAGTGAAACAAGAGACAGTGGACTCGTGTGGACGTCTTCTACATTCTAGAAGAGACCGCATATTTTTCTGAGCCTTCTGCTATTTCTGGTGGAGTGGAACCCAATGTGAGATTTCTAATTTATAAACGATATGGAAAACGACGATGTATAAATTATATAGTCGATGTATGAGTTATATAAGCGTTGTACACCTCTTGTATAAGCGTTGTATAAGTTGTACGTTCGATGTATAAGTTATATATGCATTGTAAATATTATATATGTGTTGAAATAGAAGTGAAATGCTATATATATATATATATATATATATATATATATATATATATATATATATACGCCCCTCATCCACAAACCATGGACGATATTTATTGGTTGTAATTGGTGTGAAAATTGATTGATAGCGAATGGTTGACTGGAATTGTTTGTGGTTGATATTGATTGATTGTTGTTGAAAAATACCAATTTGTGGTTGAGAAATATTTGGTTGAAACCACATAGGATTAGTTTGTGGAAATGAAATAAATATATACATGCCGCCTGCGTACGAACTAAATGCATGATTCCCCATTGTCAAAAACCACGAGGTTTTAAGGTAGAGCGAGGAGCCGTATTAGGGACGGTCCCGGTTTTAACTACCCTGCCGTTATACTGCCGAAATTTTGAATAATATTCATGTGTTTGAATTGTTTTCATTTGTTGAAACTATATTTATTCGTTGTATAGAAAATCTTCATGTGTTGAATCGAAATTCATTCGTTGAAATGAAATTCATGTGTTGAATGGTATTAGTGTTTTAAATATAAAAATCGCCTTTTTATCGATATATACAAACTATAGAAAACCTTCATGTGTTGAATCGAAATTCATTCGTTGAATTGAAATTCATGTGTTGAATGGTATTAGTGTTTTAAATATAAAAATCACATTTTTATCTATATATATAAACTATAGAAAACCTTCATGTGTTGAATCGAAATTCATTCGTTGAATTGAAATTCATGTGTTGAATGGTATTCGTGTTTTAAAATATAAAAATCACATTTTTATATATATATATATATAAACTATAGAAAACCTTCATGTGTTGAATCGAAATTCATTCGTTGAATTGAAATTCATGTGTTGAATGGTATTCATATTTTGAAATAAATTGTTTTATAATAAAAATCACATTTTTAACACCTATATGAACTATAGAAAATATTCGTGTTTTGAAATAAATAGTTTTATAATAAAAATCACATTTTTAACACCTATATGAACTATAGAAAATAATCGTGTTTTGAAATAAATGGTTTTATAATAAATATCACATTTTTAACACCTATATGAACTATAGAAAATAGTCGTGTTTTGAAATAAATGGTTTTATAATAAAAATCCTATTTTATCACCTATATGAACTATAGAAAATAATCGTGTTTTGTAATGAATTGTTTTATAATAAAAAATCACATTTTTATTATATAAATGAATTGTTAAAAATAGTGAAGTGTTGAAATAGAAGACAGTTAGATAAAAATATCATTTTTATCCAATGTATGAAAAGGATATAGCTTTGAAATCGAAGAATCGATATATATATATATTTAAATAGAATTAAAATATATCAAATAACGACGCTGCAGTTCGTATTTTGAAACCGTGATTTCAAACGATTATACCGGGAGATTCGACCATCGGATTTTCCTAAAATCGCAACCATTGGGTTCGCTTTGGAAATATCTTTCCAACGGCGCCAACTTTGTAAAAATCCAACGGTTGGATTGTCTCGAATGTTTAATTCAAATCTGAAGAAAAACAGCGCCAGAATCGATTATATTTATATATATATATAAATATAATTATATTTAATCGAATAACGACGCTGCAGTTCTTAATTTGAAATCGAAACTTCAAACGATTATACCGGGAGATCCGACCGTCGGATTTTCCCGAAACTGGAACCGTTGGATTCATTTTGAAAAGATCTTTCTAATGATGTAAATTTTGTGAAGATCCAACGGTTAGATTTTTAGATATGTGTAAATCAAATCTGAAGGAAAACAGCACCACGGTCGCGTTATGGCCCGAAGCGTCGTTTTGAATGAATTGGCTATTTAAAAATAAATAAAAATAGCGATAAATCATTATAAAATATTATAAGCGATATGGATGTGAAATTTAGAAATTAATTGAAGGTTGGCTAAGTCGAATGGTTTCCTGGGTGTTGATCTGATGTTGGTTTCGGCCTTCGGCGTTAATATTTGGGAAATCGTTCTCTTACTGATTGACGGTTAGTGACTAATGAACTGAAATGATGCGAGTGTATATTAGTGTTGCACTTGTTTATTATATACGCGAGTTTCTCAGAAAGACCGGGTTTATCCCATTCTGAATAACTGAATCGACGATAAGAAATCGAAGATGAAGACGGTGGTCGAAGACCGGAGATCTTCACTTCGTTTGGGATGGTAACCGAGGTCCTGATTGGGAGGCATCCCGAAATATGGATAATTAGTGGTGATCGTCCAGACGTATGTGGTGATCGATGGGTTTGCGAGGTATTTAGTGCCTCCGGTTTCGTTCAGACCCAGAACGAACTTGCAAATGGACAGTGTGTCTGACATTGGAATTCATTCTGTGTGATTGATAGCCATCAGTTGCACGATGTGAATTGCCTGTGTGGCATGCTAAGATGTAGTGATCAGGGCTTCTGTTGAAAAGCAAAGTCTTGTGGTGATGATCAAAGCACCGCACGTGTGGCGTAACTTTGTGTATAACGTAAATTCGCGAGCCTCACACCCCGGTATAAACCAGAAACGGGAGAAAGGACCTCAGGGAGGGCCTGCGTTTCCTCCTAGCTAGAAGTGGCGTCAGTGGTTTTACACGCCCTGACTTATGTGGTTGTTGCTGTTGCGAGGCGCCTCGGTTAGATCGGACGATCCGGGTCCGATGGAGTCATTCGTTGGCTCGCTTACGCCCCAAAGGGCGGGGAAACGCAGTGTTCAGGCATTTTAATCCACTCCGTGTGGACCGGCCCTGACGATCCAAGGGTCGATGCGTTCTGATCCTGAGACTCGGGCTAGGCAGTCTCGAATTCGGAAAGGACTATCTTTTGCCTTGGTTCATGACGGAAATCCAATTTCCAATTACGTGACTGTGCGGTTTTGATTGTATATACATATGGCGACATGATATATGGTACCCATGCCGTCTATGATTGATAGTTATGATTCGAAGATGTTTTGAATCATGTAAACACTAGTAATAATATCAATTGCTTTTGTTTTATTCGCATCAATCATATTTTGGCCATTATAAGGTAAAACTCTATCCTTCGGTTTGCGTTGCATTGTGTGATGGGAACTGAGTCTTATAATGGCTTCATTTTTATAAAAAGCATTGCGATATTTAAAAGAAAGATTTGTTTTTAAAGAACTTGCAATCCAATGGAGTAAACCCGTTCCACGAAAGTGGCGTGGTTCTGTGATTAGCCATATTATAAATGTGTTGAGTAGATTTCTCATACCTGTCCCATGACTGACTCGTAGTTTGTTTCACTTTCAAACTCGGGTGCCCCTTTTTCTACACGGGCAGCCTTGTATTCATGTTTAGCTTGTTCTTTCTGGATAGCTGGAGCTGAAGATGGATTATATCATTTATCTCTTTTTATGTTGTTCAGCTCCTATTGTACATTATGTTTGTTTTCCGCTGTAGACATATATGTATAGTTGAACTGTATTTGTACAAAGTATGATCCTGTATACTGTGTAACTCTGATGATTACATTTATCCAGTATATTCTATTGTTCATTATCTGGTGTATTTATTTTATTTTGTTCTGTTATTATCTGTTTCTGTGTTATATTCCATGGATTACCCTTGCCGCCGTCAGTACGGGGTTTGGGACCGTCTCATTTGGTATCAGAGCATTGGTTAAGCTTAGTTCTGGAATATAACATATGAACGAACTCGTCAGAAATAGAGCCAGTAGTGTTCTAGGACCGGGCAACTCTATACAGATAGGATCAGTAATATCCTAGTATAAGTAAAGCAGAATGAAATACACCCCAGTAGACACATTTACATTGAAGTATTTGTCTCTATATTTTGAAATATCTTTTCTATTGACCTGACACTTTGTTTGCTAATTGCAGACGTACTAGAAAATGAGTGACAGGAACAGAAGAAATAATCGTATGGCTCGACCAGCTAATGAGCCAGTTGTGCTCCCACAGCCAGAATCAGATATAGAAGTTCTATTTAAGAGATTTCGAAATCAGGGTAGATCGCCATTCTTAGGCAAAGAGTCCATTATGGAAACACAAGCTTGGATTCATTCTGCAGAGAAAATCTTTGAGGGTTTAAAGCTGAAAGACGATCAGAAATGATTACTGGCGTCTTGGGCACTCAAAGAAGAAGCTTTGTTTTGGTGGGATTCAGTTATTAAAGATAATCCAGAAGGTGATATCACCTGGGACAGATTCAAAGTGATTTTCTTACAAAGATTTACTCCTCTCGAAGCAACCGAGCGATTATGTGATGAATTTTCTTATTTGATACAAGGTGATATGACCATCCCAGAATATCATAAGAAATTCAACGAACTTTCTCACTTTGCTCCTCATTTGATTCAAGATCCAAAGAGAAAGAATTTGAGATTTATTCATGGCCTGCAAAGAAAATATCAGAACAGTGTAATGAGGAATGTGAAGCTCCCATTTTCTGAAATGATATACATGGCTTACCAGTACGAAGATCTCGACAAGAAAGGTATGTTACCTTGCGAAGAAGGGGTCAGTTCTGGTAACAAAGATGAGCCTGAAACTGATAATCTCGAGGCCAGTGCGATATCTGAGGTGAGTAAGAAGTCCAAAGTCAATCGAAAAAGGGCCATATCTGAAAATGAACCAGCAACAACGGCCACCTGCTGTAACTGCAGGAAACCAGGGCATTTGACCAGGAATTGTAAAACCTCGAAGAAACGAAAGAAAGGGTTTAAACCCGATAACCAGTTTTAAGAGAATAGAAAATGCTGTCAATGCCATCGGATTGGCCATCTTGAAAAGGATTTCAGGAAATTTAAGAAATCCAAAGCGGTACATATAAATGAAGTGGCAGAAACGTCTGAGCCCTCAGCTATACAAGAAAGGCCAGATGTTTTAGAAGGCACGCTAACTGTCAAAGACATCCCAGTTAAAGTACTATTTGACACAGGCACGTCACGAAGCTTCATTGCCAAGAATGCAGCTAAGAACCTGGATTTGAATTTCGAAGAAGCTCAAGGAACCAATGACTGTCCAGAATCCGATTGGGGGTTCCATTGATCTCAGTTGGGTTTGTGGAGTGCCGGTTTCTTTTTCTCGTTATCGGTTTCCTACCATCGCGGTCGTCATGAATTTTAAAGAGTTTGATCTTATCTTGGGGTTAGACTGGTTGACCAAATATGAAGCTGAAGTTAAATGCGCCGACAGGGTCGTAAAGGCGAAGATAAAATCAGGTGATTATATAACCATTCCCTGTGAAGGTCAGAATTCTAATAGAAAGGATTTCTGGGCAGCGTTGGATGTTTCTCCTTTTCAAATAGAAAATATCCCTGAAGTTACCGAGAATATTCCCGACTTAGTAAAAGATATACATGTCATCAAGAACTACGCGGATGTGTTCGAAGAAGTTGTTTGCTTACCTCCGTAGAGAGAAATAGATTTCAAGATCGCTTTGATTCCTAATGCAAGGCCGGTAGTTCACGCTATTCGAAGAATGTCCTTGAAGGAGAAAGAGGAATTAGACAATCAAACACGGCAGCTCGTATGGAAGGGTCTAATCAGGCCTAGTTTCTCTGATTGGGGAGCAGCAGTGGTGTTTGTCCCAAAATCTGATGGTACTCTATGGCTATGTGTGGATTATCGGGATTTGAACAAGCGGACCATAAAGAACAAATATCCATTTCTGCGGATTCATGATTTGTTGGATCGATTAAATGGCGCACAAGTATTTTCATGTATGGACCTAGCTACAAGTTTCCATCAACTTCGAATTGCCGAAGAGTGTGTTCCAATGATAGCATTCAGTGGTCCCGACTTATTCTACGAATGGTTAGTAATGTCATTTGGCTTATGTAACGCTCCATCATACTTCGTCGATTTGATGAATAGAGTGTTCAGAGGAGTTTTGAATAAATTTGTTCTGGCTTTTATTGACGATATTATAATCTTCTCTAAATCAAAGGCCGAACATGAAAAGCATTTGGAACAGGTTCTGGAGATCCTCAGAAGGAATGTATTGAAAGCCAAACTGTCCAAATGTATATTATGGCAAGAGGAAGTAAAATTTCTGGGCCATGTCCTATCAAAAGAAGGAATTGCTGTTGATCCAAGTAAAATCACAGCTATTCAGAATTGGAAACAGCCCAGTACCCCTACAGAAGTCCGCAGTTTTCTCGGATTGGCTAGTTATTACCGGAAGTTCGTTAAAAACTTTTCGAAGATATCTGGTCACTTAACGAAGCTTACAAAGAAGCACTCTAAATTCAAATGGACTCCAGAAAGTGAAGAGGCTTTTGAAGAGCTAAAGTTAAGATTAACGACAGCTCCAGTGTTAACCATCATCGATGGCAATCAGGATTTGAAAGTCTGGACAGATGCTTCTAGAGAAGGCCTTGGCGCAGTGTTAATGCAAAGAGGTCAAGTGATTGCTTATGCTAGCCGTCAGTTGAAGCCGCACGAGAAAAACTACGTCACTCATGATCTTGAGTTATTGGCGATAGTATTCGCTTTGAAAATCTGGAGACATTATCTACTGGGTGAGAGATTTGAACTGTTTACAGATCACCAGTCGTTAAAGTATCTGTTCACCCAGAAGGACTTGAATCTGAGGCAGCAATGTTGGCTAGAGTTCCTTGCAGCATACGATTTTGAAATTATATACACTCCAGGGAAAGCCAATGTCGTGGCCGATGCGTTAAGCCGAAAGAACGAGATGATCGCCAGTTTTATTATCATGACTTCATTGCTAGATAAAATATCTGCTCTTCAGAAGGATGATCACTTCATTCAGAAGATCAGAGAGATAATTCAACAAGGCGAACCCTCGAGTTTTCAAGTTGATAATGAAGGGATTCTAAGGCTCAAAGGTCGAATCTGTATCCCTAACATTCCTGAGCTCCGAAAGGAAGTACTGGATGAATGCCACAAATCAAAACTTAGTATCCGTCTGGGAGTAAGAAAAATGTATAATGACATCAAACGCACTTTCTGGTGGAGGTCGATGAAGAGGGACATTTCTTTATATGTTAGCCGATATCCTACTTGCCAACTAGTCAAGAGCGACCAACAGAAGCTGGCTGGATTGTTACAACCGCTAGACGTTCCTGGTTGGAAGTGGGAACATATTTCCATGGACTTCATTGATGGTTTGCCCAGAACCAAAAAAGGAAATGACAGTATTTGGATGATCGTAGATCGCTTCACGAAGACCGCCCATTTCATACCTATCAGATCAAACAGAACTGCTCAGAGTCTGGCGCAGATATATTTCAAGGAAATAGTTAGACTACATGGAGTGCCGCTCAGTATAGTCAGTGATAGAGACACAATATTCACTAGAAAATTCTGGGAGGCATTTCAGGTCGAGCTGGGAACGAAGTTGAACTTGAGCACCGCTTATCATCCTCAGATAGACGGTCAGACTGAGAGGGTGAATCGTATTTTAGAAGATCTATTGCGGGCTTGTGTTCTAGACTTTGGTGGATCGTGGGAAGACCATCTGCATTTGGCTGAATTCTCATATAATAACAGCTACCAGGCGAGCCTGACAATGTCGCCATTCGAAGCGTTGTATGGTAGACCGTGCTGATCTCTTGCTTGTTGGGTCGAACCCGGTAATAGACTTGTGTTGGGTCCTGATATGATCCGAGAAGCTGCCGACAAAGTCGATTTTATTAAGAAGCGATTACTCGCCGCTCAAAGCCGACAAAAGAGCTATGCCGATAGGAGAAGAAGAGATATATCCTTTGCTGTTGGCGACTATGTATATTTGAAGGTATCGCCGATGAGAGGAGTTATCTGGTTCGGTAAAACTGGAAAGTTGGCGCCAAAATTCATTGGTCCGTTTCCCATTCTGGAACGGATCGGAACTCTCGCTTATAGGGTTGAATTGCCTGATTGGTTTCCTAGAGTTCATGATGTATTTCACATATCTCAACTTTGAAAGCACGTTCATGACCTAGACTTGATAGTGGAAGAAGCAGCTCAACAGGATACTTAAATTACCCCTAAATTAGCTGTGGGAAGAGAGCCGCTCAAGATCATTGGCAAAGAAACCAAAGAATAGAGGAACAAGAAGGTTCACTTAGTCAAAGTGCAATGGAGTGGAGATCCACGAGATTGTACTTGGGAAACTGAGGAGAGCATTCAGAAAGCCTACCCTAGATGCCGAGTGGATATCTCTGATTGACTCCGGTGCAAGGTACATTTACCACACTTTGCATTACCAATCAGTTCTCTACTTTGTTGTTATTTTCTTTCCATGGATGTGCACTTTTAATTCTATAGTCTGCTTAATTTAAAAAGAGTGTATGAATTAATTTGTATGATTTTGAAAAGTTAAAAACAATTTGACTGTTGTTTGTGTTGTGTGATAGTAGATTTGATTAATTAAATTATTGAAACGATAGTTAATTTAATTAATAAGGGAATGAATGGTAGGATTTATTCGATTAACTCACACACTGAATTGATTAGAAAATAGATAGAAATATATACATGTGCATTTTATATATTTGAACAGGTAAATGGATAGTTGTTGAGTAAAGATTTTATTTGCGTGCCCGACAAATAGATAAACCTTAATGAGTTGGATGCGAAATATTATTATATCGACTCCTTTGAATGCCATTGGATGCGGAGTGCTGGTTGTTCTGTGTGAAATAATAAATGACGCCATAGGATAGTAACAATTAATTTTGAACTACACTACATGGCATACTTCATCATATACCACATAAGCATTTGGAGCTTGTGTGACGAGGTGGAAGATTTACCATACGAGCGAGAGGCTTGTATGGCGATGACTATATTTTACAGGTTGAACTAATGACTGATATGGACTATTTAAATTGTAACGATTAAATTGCCAGATTAATAAAAAAAACCCACACGGGTCTGGAGTTGACAATAATCACGTCTCTCTAGTTATTAGATACGGCACATGGACTATTTATTTCCCACACGGGACGAGGTGACGAGGATTTATCCTCTGGAGCATTTAAAATACACACTCCCTCAGGCTTTGACAGGGTGACGAGAATTTATTCTCTGGAGTTATTATCAATACACGTTCCCCTGTAAACACCAGAATATATCACTATAAATATGTGTATGCTTATTAGGATTTATTGGGTACCTAATATGGCCCAATAAATTTCCAAACCTCTCCCCATACAAAGGAGGTTATGGCGAAATTTTTCGAAAATTCCGGTTGTTAGCCAAATTTTTGAAGAATTTGAAAATTCTCAGAAACTGAAAAGTTGGAGAATGGAAGCCATATAGAACGTAGAGTTGAATAATCAAACCACTTTCGACTTTGTTCCTTTTCGGGGATGAAAAGTTTAAGTGGGGGAGATTTTAACGACCCAGAAAATCTGAACCAATTTAAAATTTTTAAATTGGCTAAAATAATGGATTTCAAATATTTAAAATAAATATTTTAAATAATAGCAATGAAAAGTGAGTTTGAATCAACGTTTGAAAATGAATATAATTAATTCTAATTATAAACAAGGCTTGAAAAGGCGCTGCAGTTTCAAAAATTGAATTCAAACTTTGTCGGACTATACCGGGTGCAAAACAAAACGAATTTGAGTGAAACCAAAAATATTTAAATATGTTACTGAATACCTTTCTAATGAATCTGAAAAATCGAAGTTTCATAGCGGAAAGAAAAAGTTATGGCCAAATGAATTTTCAGAAAGGTCGCTATGAAATTTATATAGCCCGTGAAATTGGCCATTTTGCAAACGACCTCAGAATTCGACGAAACCACTTTTGTTGGATCCGGGATGTGAAGTTATTGCTAGGTTTCAAATTTCATAATTTTTGAAGCTAGTATGTGAGAGTGGCAAATGAAAACGTGTTTTGATCAACTATAGTTAAATTGGATCGACCAGAAATGAGCCTTTTTGCAAATGGTCTCGGAATTCGACGAAACTAGTTTTGTTGGGACCGTATCGTCAAAACATAGCCAGATTTATTTTTCGAATCAGTTTGTGGCCCTGGCAAATTGAAATGTATGTTCAAATCGAATATTGAATGTTATATATTTTAATTTGAATGAAAACTGACTGAAACATTCGAATGGGCCTTCGAAACATATCCCATTGTGTTCGAAATGGGGGTAAAACGCTAGGGACGACAGTCGTTGGGTTTAGATTGGTGGTCGTGTCAGAAAACCCCTTTAAAACCCACCAGCCAATCATAATTTTTATAAAAAAAAAAGAAAATTCCTTTTCTCTCTCCCCGACGAACGACGGAAACCCTTTGAAATCTTCCCCCTCATTTTCTGATCAATCCACGCCGAATTAGCTCGTGCCACAGTTGAACTTTTTGAAGATCTTCTCGAGATCTTCAAATCCATATAAAGTTTGGAATTTTTTGTGGCCTGTGGAGGGAGAATCGACGCCCTGAAGTCGACGACTTCAACTCGCTGCCGCCGGCTGGGACCACCAAACTGGCCCCACCTCCTGGCGCACATACGCCTCTCCTTCCCCTTCGACACTACGAAGGCCGATCGACGAATAGCTACACGGATTTCGAGATAAATCCAAACATAGTTTTGAACCTTTCAGCTGAGGTACGACTTGTTTTATTTTCAACTGTTTTAACACCTTTAAACCGTTGCAAACTTTGAAAAATCATATCTTTTTGCTATGTGGTCGAAATTCAGTGAAACAAGAGACAGTGGACTCGTGTGGACGTCTTCTACATTCTAGAAGAGACCGCATATTTTTCTGAGCCTTCTGCTATTTTTGGTGGAGTGGAACCCAATGTGAGATTTCTAATTTATAAACGATATGGAAAACGACGATGTATAAATTATATAGTTGATGTATGAGTTATATAAGCGTTGTAAACCTCTTGTATAAGCGTTGTATAAGTTGTACGTTCGATATATAAGTTATATATGCGTTGTAAATATTATATATGTGTTGAAATAGAAGTGAAATGCTATATATATATATATATATATATATATATATATATATATATATACGCCCCTCGTCCACAAACCATGGACGATATTTATTGGTTGTAATTGGTGTGAAAATTGATTGATAGCGAATGGTTGATTGGAATTGTTTGTGGTTGATATTGATTGATTGTGGTTGAAAAATACCCATTTGTGGTTGAGAAATATTTGGTTGAAACCACATAGGATTAGTTTGTGGAAATGAAATAAATATAAACATGCCGCCTTTGTGCGAACTAGATGCATGATTCCCCATTGTCAAAAACCACGAGGTTTTAAGGTAGAGCGAGGAGCCGTACTAGGGACGGTCCCGGTTTTAACTACCCTGCCGTTATGCTGCCGAAATTTTGAATAATATTCATGTGTTTGAATTGTTTTCATTTGTTGAAAGTATATTTATTCGTTGTATAGAAAACCTTCATGTGTTGAATCGAAATTCATTCGTTGAATTGAAATTCATGTGTTGAATGGTATTAGTGTTTTAAATATAAAAATCACCTTTTTATCGATATATACAAACTATAGAAAACCTTCATGTGTTGAATCGAAATTCATTCGTTGAATTGAAATTCATGTGTTGAATGGTATTAGTGTTTTAAATATAAAAATCACATTTTTATCTATATATATAAACTATAGAAAACCTTCATGTGTTGAATCGAAATTCATTCGTTGAATTGAAATTCATGTGTTGAATGGTATTCGTGTTTTAAAATATAAAAATCACATTTTTATCTATATATATAAACTATAGAAAACCTTCATGTGTTGAATCGAAATTCATTCGTTGAATTGAAATTCATGTGTTTAATGGTATTCATATTTTGAAATAAATTGTTTTATAATAAAAATCACATTTTCAACACCTATATGAACTATAGAAAATAGTCGTGTTTTGAAATAAATGGTTTTATAATAAAAATCACATTTTTAACACCTATATGAACTATAGAAAATAGTCGTGTTTTGAAATAAATGGTTTTATAATAAAAATCACATTTTTAACACCTATATGAACTATAGAAAATAGTCGTGTTTTGAAATAAATGGTTTTATAATAAAAATCCTATTTTATCACCTATATGAACTATAGAAAATAATCGTGTTTTGAAATGAATTGTTTTATAATAAAAAATCACATTTTTATTATATAAATGAATTTTTAAAAATAGTGAAGTGTTGAAATAGAAGACAGTTAGATAAAAATATCATTTTTATCCAATGTATGAAAAGGATATAGCTTTGAAATCGAAGAATCGATATATATATATATATATTTAAACAGAATTAAAATATATCGAATAACGACGCTGCAATTCGTATTTTGAAACCGTGATTTCAAACGATTATACCGGGAGATCCGACCATCGGATTTTCCTGAAATCGCAACCATTGGGTTCGCTTTGGAAATATCTTTCCAACGGAGCCAACTTTGTTAAAATCCAACGGTTGGATTGTCTGGAATGTTTAATTCAAATTTGAAGAAAAACAGCGCCAGAATTGATTATATTTATATATATATATATAATTATATTTAATCGAATAACGACGATGCAGTTCGTAATTTGAAATTGAAACTTCAAACGATTATACCGGGAGATCCGACCGTCGGATTTTTCCGAAACTGGAACCGTTGGATTCGTTTTGAAAAGATCTTTCTAATGATGTAAATTTTGTGAAGATCCAACGGTTAGATTTTCAGATATGTGTAAATCAAATCTGAAGGAAAACAGCGCCACGGTCGCGTTATGGCCCGAAGCGTCGTTTTGAATGAATTGGCTATTTAAAAATAAATAAAAATAGCGATAAATCGTTATAAAATATTATAAGCGATATGGATGTGAAATTTAGAAATTAATTGAAGGTTGGCTAAGTCGAATGGTTTCCTGGGTGTTGATCTGATGTTGGTTTCGGCCTTCGGGGTTAATATTTGGGAAATCGTTCTCTTACTGATTGACGGTTAGTGACTAATGAATTGAAATGATGCGTGTGTATATTAGTGTTGCACTTGTTTATTATATACGTGAGTTGCTCAGAAAGACCGGGTTTATCCCATTCTGAATAACTGAATCGACAATAAGAAATCGAAGATGAAGACGGTGGTCGAAGACCGGAGATCTTCACTTCGTTTGGGATGGTAACCGAAGTCCTGATTGGGAGGCATCTCGAAATATGGATATTTAGTGGTGATCGTCTAGACGTACGTGGTGATCGATGGGTTTGCGAGGTATTTAGTGCCTCCGGTTTCGTTCAGACCCAGAACGGACTTGCAAATGGAGAGTGTGTCTGACATTGGAATTCATTCTGTGTGATTGATAGCCATCAGTTGCACGGTGTGAATTTCCTGTGTGGCATGCTAAGATGTAGTGATTAGGGCTTCTGTTGAAAAGCAAAGTCTTGTGGTGATGATCAAAGCACCACCCGTGTGGCGTAGCTTTGTGTATAACGTAAATTCGCGAGCCTCGCACCCCGGTATGAACCAAAAACAAGAGAAAGGACCTCAGGGAGGGCCTGCATTTCCACCTAGCTAGAAGTGGCATCAGTGGTTTTACATGCCTTGATGAGTTTGACTTATGTGGTTGTTGCTGTTGCGAGGTGCCTCGGTTAGATCGGATGATCCGGGTCCGATGGAGTCATTCGTTGGCTCGCTTACGCCCCAAAGGGCGGGGAAACGTAGTGTTCAGGCATTTTAATCCACTACGTGTGGACCGGCCCTGACGATCCAAGGGTCGATGCGTTCTGATCCTGAGACTCGGGCTAGGCAGTCTCGAATTCGGTAAGGACTATCTTTTGCCTTGGTTCATGATGGAAATCCAATTTCCAATTACGTGACTGTGCGGTTTTGATTGTATATACATATGGCGACATGATATATGGTACCCATGCCGTCTATGATTGATAGTTATGATTCGAAGTTGTTTTGAAACATCTAAACACTAGTAATAATATCAATTGCTTTTGTTTTATTCGTATCAATCATATTTTGGCCATTATAAGGTAAAACTCTATCCTCCGGTTTGCGTTGCATTGTGTGATGGGAACTAAGTCTTATAATGGCTTCATTTTTATAAAAAGCATTGCGATATTTAAAAGAAAGATTTGTTTTTAAAGCACTGGCAATCCAATGGAGTAAGCCCGTTCCACGAAAGTGGCGTGGTCCTGTGATTAGCCATATTATAAATGTGTTGAGTAGATTTCTCATACCAGTCCCATGACTGACTCGTAGTTTGTTTCACTTTCAAACTCGGGTGCCCCTTTTTCTACACGGGCAGCCTTGTATTCAGGTTTAGTTGGTTCTTTCTGGATAGCTGGAGTTGAAGATGGATTCTATCATTTATCTCTTTTTATGATGTTAAGCTCCTATTGTACATTATGTTTGTTTTCCGCTGTAGACATATATGTATAGTTGAACTGTATTTGTACTAAGTATGATCATGTATACTGTGTAACTCTGATGATTACATTTATCCAGTATATTCTATTGTTCATTATCTGGTGTATTTATTTTATTCTGTTCTGCTATTATCTGTTTCTGTGTTATATTCCACGGATTACCCTTGCCGCCGTCAGTACGGGGTTTGGGGCCGTCTCATTTCTTCAACATAAGTTGATTCATAACGCTTATACCAATACGGAGTGGTTTTCAGATATTAAATCTGATCCCGGTCTCTCCGTATTGACAACGGAGGTATAAAATAAATCAAAACTTTGATAGTCGATGATTTAACTGTCAAAGAAACATCCATACAATCAACGGTCCTATTTCCAATTGGAAACTCTACCGATCAAGCATCACACAATACTAGCCCCTTTATATTGATTCCTTATTATATTATCGATTCTAATTTCCATTTTCCCTTTTTCCAGATTCTTTCAAAATTTAATTGTCTTTCTCGATTATTGGAAAGCATTTCCAATATCATACTTCCTTTATTCAAGAAAATATCTCTTATTTCAGTTATAAAACATTTCTAAATATTCGCGAATCCTTATTTTCTATATTCTGAAAATATACTTCATTAATATCGGAAACATTTCCATATTCCATTTCATAATTCTTTATTCAACAATTCGTTTCATTTTTCTATGCATAGAAAATATCTCACATTTCATTTAGGATTTTTTTTTCAAAAGTCCTTTAAAATTATTGCGATGTTATAAAACATCATTATTATACTCAAGCCATTAATCATTTATTAAGTAACCATATTGCTAATCACTTTTCACTATCGAACCTTAACCATTCTCCATCAATCATGAAGTCAATCAAGTTGGGGTATAATTACCTATCAGACCTTAGTTGAACAACATTCTCAACTTTGAAATAGTCAAAGTTCACAACTTTAAACAAAACCTCGCTCGTGCGACTTTCAGATTCAATCCAAGAACATACTTCTTTTACAGAAAAATATAGATTATAATGGTAGCGTTATAATCGCTGTTTCCAAATATTTGATTTATAAAACATTACTTTTAACAACAGCATTACAATCGCTGTCTAGAATTATAGAACATCTATTATAACAATAGCGTTAAGATCGCTGTTTAGATTTACAAAACATTTATTATAACGGCGGCGTTAAAAACCGCTGTTTAGATTTACAAAACATTTATTATAATACAAGCGTTAAAATCGCTGTTTAGATTTACAAAATATTTATTATAACAACAGCGTTAAAATCGCTGTATAGATTTACAAAACATTTATTATAACAACAGCGTTAAAATCGCTGTGTAGATTTATAACGGTAGCGTTATAATTGTCGTTCCCAAATAATTGGTATATAAAAATATAACTTGTACATATTAGTTCAATTAATAAGTAAATAAATAAAGAAATAGATTTTATTCAAAATGAAAAGTTAAAATAACTAATTTCTTAAATTCGATATAATCGAATTCCAATAAATAACTCTCTCTCGAATAATCTATATTCGATTTATATCCCTAACTTCGGAGTTTTATCTACCATTTCAGGTTAATTCAAATCCCAAATCCACATTTTGAATTTATCCTTTCCAAATCATTGTCACATTCCTTTATAACCATTCCAGTCTACACTTTATTTTATATTCCAAATTTTGAAATAAAACTCATCATTTTCTTTTAAAATGATTATCAATTTCCCTTTTTATCCAATTTTCCAATTTTGATTCATATTTCAAATCTAAATTCCCTTTAAAGATATTCCATTTGAAAATATTTGCTTTAAACCATTTTTCACTTTAACTGGGAATATTTTTCTTTTATATACAATCAAATCCATTTGATTTTATCATTTCAAGTCCAATTCCATCTATAACTTCTATTTAAAATTTGTTCATAGAAAATCTCATTTCTAATTCCTGAATATTTATATTATTGTTCACAATTTCTTTTATAACTACAAAGTTCAAATTCAGTTTTACAAATAATGGTTTCAAAACCCTTTTCCACTTTACAATTTATCCCAGTATAAATACTTCATTGAATTTTAAAACGTTGAATCATAATTTAATCCTCTCAGTTTACTGGTTAAAACAAATTTCTATTTAAAATCTCTCTTTAAACTTTATAGCGATTTTACATCCAATAATAAAATACCGATTTCATGTCAAATACTAATTATCGAATAATAATTATTTCCCTTCCTCCATAAATATAGTTTGTAACTTTAACTATTCATCTTATCTATTAATTAAACAAGTTTTCTACTCCCAAATCTATTCGAAATTCTATTTCTACTTTCGAAAATAAATTTTCTTTTTAAATTCCTTTCCTACATTTGAAAATACTTCATGGTATTAAACACCAAAATTATAGGGCCAGTGTAATTCATCACAACAGAATCAATCACAGTATATATGTATATCACAACATATATCACGATAAAGAATAAACAGTAATATAAATGTTGAGGAATATAGTTGGATTCCTCCATCCTGTTTCCCTTGCATCCACAGATGTTAATCAACATCAATAATATTATTTCACATCAATATGAAATATCATAACTAGTGATTGATCAACGATGTAGTCATATCAACCATTTCAACGAATTTTGTCAACTATTCAACCAATCGACCATTGCACAGTATAAAATTACTATAAATAAATTTAAAACTCGTTTATATAAAAAATATAAAGAGGTGGAGTTAGTGAGTTACTCACATTGGTTGGTAGTTGACAGTTCTGCTTTTTGTTCGTTAAAAATCAAATAGACATTTGATTTTGTCACGAAATTCCGGTAGCTTTGGTTTCAACCAAAATAATTCCAATGTAGATTTCTTTGTTGTGATTTCCATCATGACCTGTTTCCATCAAATTCTGTAACATATGATCTAGTTATAATTGTTATAACCTTATGTGATTTAAATAATATATATTTATAACAATTAATTATAATTAATGCTTTTAATCACCGTTTTTAACTAAATTAGACCGGAATAAAGCTCCTTCTTCATCATATTCTGAAACCTGCTCAAACACGGTGACTTGTAACCATAACCGTTGCATCTTTTTTTCCCATCTCTCCTTTTCTCTTCACATATTTTGAAACCCAATGCTTCTTAAAATACAAGCTACAGTATGCCTCTTCACTGACTTAGACCATATTTATGTTCAAACAACCGGTCTCCTTCTTCATCAAACTGCCCAGTTTAAACAACAGAACCCACGCCTGCCTTTGTTTTTCATTAGCACAAGTTCCATTCATTCTTTCTCTTTACCCAACATCAATATGAACTTCACCAATAACTTCCCCAACACTGTCTGCTGATACTACTTCCTCACCAAAATAAACTCCCCTTCCAAAAGAAAAACATTTGAATATCCTGCATAACTCCTCCCGTTCGTACTACTTAACCAAATAATTAATATATAAATTACTTATCTTAAACATGATTAGGGGCGATTTTCTTCAGGTATTCATAATGGCTATAGACTTAAAACGGACCTCCTTCTAACACTCCCCAAAGCCTCCACCCAGTTCCAAACTTCTGACCTCACACACTGACCCTCTTAATGACCAACTCGCACCTTCCCTTCTATTTGCGTTCGCGAACCGTTCACGCACTGAAGAAACAGTGCGACAGAAGTCTCCACCAAAATCCCCGAAACCCACGTTGTTCGAGAGCTCCACTTCTGTTTTCCAAAATCCGACCTCCAACCCAAACAGCGACTGCTACTGTTGCGTCTTACCAGAGCACGGCGGAGCACCCATCGCAGACCCCAATCTCCACCTTGCATCGCTCTTACCACATTCACCCACCATCTTCTTTCCTGACATAGCGAAAGCACAGTAAATCCGAACCCTAGTTCGCAAGCCCCAAACCCTTTCCAATCGCCAAGATTTCCCAAAACCCCAAACTGTTGAACCATAGTTTGCTGTGAAGTTCTCCCACTCTTCAAACGGTGATCGCATACACTAATCAGCATAGCAGCGTGATGTCATTGTCTCTAGGATTCCAAAAATATAGAACTTGATATTTTTAGCTTTTCATTTTATTTGTTCAAAAATTTAGAAGTTGCGGTTGTTTATGAAAAGAAGCAGAGGAAGTACAAGTGGTTTTATTTAGAAGGGCGAAAGTAAAGTTGGCTTTGATTTTTCTTTTTGAGAAACATAAAGGTGAATATCAGTATTTAAAGGAGGAACAGCGTGAGGGGCACAACATCGATGTCTTGGCACTCATGGATGTTAAACTTGGCTTGCTGAGCACGAGAAAAAAAATTATTGGCTAGCACGGAATCAATTTACTTGGCTTTATGGAAACAATTGCCTTGGCATGCGCGGTAACAATAATATAGTTTGGACACTGTGGAATGGAAACAAAGTTTTACTTATATTTGATAACATTCTTTAGGTTAGTTTAATCATATATGTATATATATGTTGCTTTTAAATTTTGATGTAGTCTTTTATATTGAATGGTGCAACTTTTATGTAATGCTCATGTAGAAATAATATAAATATTCATTTGGTACCCTGCTACAAAGATCTCGTTCACTTACAGACTTCTATATACAAAAATAAAATTACTACCGTGACGAGCGAGGTGCCATGATCCCAAAAATATAATAATATCAGTAGTTTAACTTATATTATGAAGCCCCAAAATATTGGTATAGGGTGCAAAAATACTCCAAATAAAAAGTTGTGTGTTTAGTTAATTAAAAATTATAGTAAAATTCTATAAATTAAATTATAACTACCCCTTGAAAATCTCGCAATAATAATCTATTTCGGATTTTATAAAAATTTATTTCATTATAATCATATATTGTTTTGGAAATTAAATCGAATCAAATTTCAAAATAAACAAATAAAAATATCTATCTAATCTGAATATATACATATAACTTCAAAGTAATCTAATTTGAATTTTAACTCAACATTTCTATTTTTAAATTAAAACGATATCCAATATATTTTGAAATACATTTATTTTATTAAAGAAATTCCTTATAAATTTCTATATATAAATAAAATATTTAAAACAAATTCAAATATTGTAACACCTTGTAATTTTATAACATTAAAATTCACAAATTAAAGTATACTTAATTTTTAGAAGAAGAATTAAGTGAAATGGGTTGTGCTATTATGTTCATCTCAAAATTTTGGGTTAAGATAGACATTTGGTTTGCATAAAAAGGAAAACTTATGAAGTAGTTATTAAGCCTTGAAGTTTGTATGCATATGAGAGAAATACGTATATATAGATATATATATAATATATATATATAATATATTCATAAAAAAGTTCAAAACAACGAATCGGGAGGGGGAATAGCCGAACCGCACCATTTTTGGAGTCGACCCGAGCCCCGCTGCTTCGACTATGGGTCGATCTTGGGTGTTTGGCTGTCAACCCATGGCCCGATTCGCCCTAAGGGTTGATGTGGCATCTGAGTGGTCCTGGTTATCCCTAGGTTAATCCAACAGCTCTTATTAAATTAAACTTCTATAAAAACAATCCTAAACCCCTAACCCAAATCACATTAATTCATAACAAGAGCCGCCATGCAGTCAATGGAGAACCTAGAGTAGCCGCCATACACTTTCAACCCTAAAGCAAGATAGAAGCTTGAATCAAAATCAAATCAAATCTAAATAACGATTAGTCTACATCAAAGGCGAGCAATTCAGTTTCAGAATACAGATCCCAGAAAGACAAGACTATTCTTTTTAATTGTGAGTATGATAGCTTTCACAAATTAATCAATTAATTTAATTATGATAAGATATAATTGGGATTATGAGAATATGATTTTGAATCATGTGATGTAAATTATATGTATGTTTATGGTGCTGAATCATATGTCAGTCTTATGCAAGTTGGATCATATGTTAGTCCTTATGTGAAACTTATGCAGGTTGAATCATATATCTTGTGCAAGTTTGTGATGATTGGATCATATATTCATGTATGAATCTTATGCAAGTTTGGGTTGTTAAAATATACGTGAGACATGTATATGCATATGCTAGTTTATGTGACATTAACCTTTATGTCTAGATCCATATGCAAGTTTACATCTTTATGTTTAGATCTATATGAAAGTTTACATCTTTATGTTTAGATCCATATGCAAGTTCACACCTTTATGTTTGGATCTATAGCAGTACATAAGTTATGCAAGTTTATGCCCATTACCTAAGCTAGTTTTGTATCATAAGCTAGTTTGAATGAAATTCATATGCAAGTTATTGGCTATGTAATCTTATGTCATGATCCTTAGATCTATTTTATGTGTTATGTGATGTTTTTTTTATAAGTTAGGCTATTTGCGAGTCTAACATATTTCATATGAAAACATACGAATAGTATGGGGATGAGGGGATAATATTGAATATACATAAATTGTGAATTGGCATAAAATGGCCTTAAAAGGCATATAATTAATTTGAGACATTAATTGGCATAATTGTTATTTATGGACATAATTTTAAGAGACAATTATGGACATAAATAAATTTGGAATTTATTGACAAATTTGAATAGGGATATTAATCCAATTTGGGGTCAAATAAAGGTGTGTAATAATTAACCGCCTAAGACACGCGGTTAGACTCTTTTGTGGTGTAGGACTACCTGGACCCGCCCAGCAAATCCAGCAGCCACAAATGCCAGTGTAATGTGAGAGGTCAAATGCACGAATTAAATGCATAACAATTGTAAAGACAAGAGGTTAGGCTCGTTTGCGGTACAAGACTGCCCAGACCCGCCTGGCAAATCTAGCAACCACAAATGTCAGCCTAATGTGGGAGGTCTTTACAAGGTTACGGTTCTAATGAATTAAGTAACACTTAACCAGATAAACATGTGGGGGGACATGGTGGGTTAAGTGGGTGCCTTGGGTGGCATGTGAAATTAAGTGGGTGCCTTGGGTGGCATGTGAAATATGATTAGATGCACTTAACCAGGATAGAAACATGTAAGAAGACATGAATAAGAATGGGGTTAAGTGGGGAAACCTTAGTGGGACCAAGCATTGGTGGAAGGCTTGTGTCAAGCATGAGGACCCTTTTCAAACCATTAACACATTAAGTATCTTTGTGAGCTCGACCCAAGTCGAGGACGGGACACGCTTACTGGATTTGATTGTAAGAGGTCAAAACGGGTTAGCGGTGGCAACGCAAGTCAAACGGGGTCATGTGCGTGCGTGGGCCTGGGCTAGTAGGTAAGACTTTGTTGCATCGTGTCAATATAAGCCGTGCATCTTTGGTGGTATCGGGTTGCCACTTTGGGGAGTGATACACACGACCGTGGGACCAGCACGGGTATCTACGAGTTAGGGAGCCAATCGAATGGGGGTAGTGGGTACAACTAGTGGAGATAGGGGCAGATGACACCTATAAAGGAAGCTAGGGGTACACGAAACTACCATTATCATTATTAAGTTCTCTAGGCGGGATCAACTTTTAAGGTGACTAGTGGTGGTGCAGTATAGTAATTATCCTATAGTGATTAGGAATGAGACTAACGGCAGAATATTCCTCTTATTTGCTTTGTCATGCCCACTTGTTTCATTGTCATATCTTATCTTACCAGTTTATGTCTTATCCTAGTTACTTTAATAATTATATTGTTAAAGTTATTATACTCGCCAGACTTTATGTCTGACCCCCTTGTTTTCGAATCTTTTCTTCCGTCCTCCCCCTCCCCCCAGGTTCTCAGGGTGGGACTAGTACTAGTGGAGTTTGATCTCGGATCTCTTTCTCTCTCTTTTGGAAGTGCTTGGGTTGTTGAAAGTAAAGTTCAGCTCATCTCATTTATGGCTAGTTTTGTTGGGGTTTATGCTTTTTATTTTATGTACTCTGAAACAATTTATCAAGATGGATATTAAGTGTACTTGGTTTATGAAGTTGTTGTAATCAAACTATTTCTCTACTGCAATAAACGTTGTTTTAGAATTTTCCAGTACCATTATTTATATCTGTCTTGTTATATTCTGTTCTATACACTAAATACGCTCCATTGAAGTTAATGCATTCCCTTTGTGAGTGACATTAATGGACGTGGGGTGTTACACGTGGTATCAGAGCTGAAGGTTACCAGACCCGATATGAATTTTGAAAAAATATTTTTCAAAAAGCATTTTATAAAGAAATACTTTCAAAAGTATGTTTTAAGGAAAGTATTTTCAAGAGAAAAGTTTATTTTTAAACATAACCCCCAAGAGCCATATATCTTTCTTTCGAATTCTCCATTTTGAATCTCTTCATTTTCTTTTCAGCATGTATGGAATTCCCGAGATAGCCGAGGGGATACCGATACCAGGATGGTTTAGAAGGTATCTGGAAGCTAGGGCCAATGTCGCTGGCCCATCAAATGCTCCTCCTCCTCCTCCCCCTCCTCCTCCTCCCCGTGTTGATACTTTTGCAAAGATATGCAAAGATTTTAGGGCAATGGGCGGGAAACATTTTCACGGATCAGATACGTTTGTTGAAGCTCGAAATTGGCTTAAGGAGGTGGAAGATCTATTTGGTATTTTTGAAGTAGAAGATGGAAGGAAGGTCCAATTGGCTGCTTAGTCAATGGAAGACGAAGCCTCATTCTGGTGGGAGGTCATGAACGGAGAGTGTCCGGTGGAGACATTGATGGATTTCAAGCGTAGGTTCGAAATGAAGTTTCTCTCACGAGCAGAAGAGAATTTATATATGGAAAGATTCTTGGCGTTGAAGCAAGGGGATTTATCAGTAAAGGAGTACGTCAACAAGTTCAATGAGTTGGCGAGATTTGGCTTGGAATTGGTAAATACACCTGAGAAGAAGGCCCTGAGGTTCGTTAAAGGTTTGAATGAGCCGCTACATGGGTTGGCGATGACCCACATTCCGATGGGGGCAACCTTTAAATTGGTTGACATGGCGCTTATGCGTGACGAAGAGAAAGGTGCGAATGCTAATAAGGCACCAGAGAAGAAAGGAGACCAGAAGAAGCCACAACAACAAAACAAGAAAGGCTGGAAGAACAATAATGGCAAAGGAAAGAAGAAGTTCTTTAATTGTGGGACACCAGGCCATCTGAGCAAAGACTGTAGGAAAAATAATAAGACTGGCTGTTTCCACAGTGGAGAGGCAGGTCATCTAGTTAATGACCGCCCATGGAAACAGGGGCAAGGGCAAAGAACTTCTAGAGGGCAGCTTCAGGCTCTCGTGGCACCAAGGCAGGCGAGAGGGCAGATTTAGGCTCTCATGGCACCAAGACAGGAGAGAGGTATAAACATTTCCATTGAAAGTTTAGTTTTTCTGTTTGATCATCATGTTCGTACTTTTTTTAACTCTGGCTCTGCACACTCATTTGTATCAGCTTCGTTAGTTGAAAAACTCCACATAAATACTAGTCTAGTTACGGATCCCATAGTAGTCTCAAATCCTATTGGTGGTTTGGCTCATCTTTCTATGATTTGTCGGGATTTCAGAGTGTCTATCTTGGGCATTGGGTTTGAATGCAATGCCTTTTTTATTGGTTTCATGGGCTACGGCTTGATTCTAGTATGGATTGGCTAACTAGATACGGTGCCATCCTAGATTGTGAAAGAAGGGTAGTTAGATTGTTGACTCGTTATGGAAAGACCCTTGATATTTCTTGTGACCCTAGAGGTCTGATAATGCTTAGCTACATAGAATCCCTAGATGCATCCAATGATGATTTGAAATCTGTTCGTGTGGTCCGCGAATATAGTGACGTCTTCGATGAAGTTCGAGGTTTACCCTCGAGGCGCGAGATAGACTTTCGAATATATCTAGTAGATAATACAAAACCAGTTGCATTACCAGTGAGCCACATGGCTCCGAGAGAGAGAGAGAAGAGAACTCAATAAGCAAGTGAAAGAATTGCTTGAGAATGGTTTCATAAGAAGAAGTATTTCGGAGTGGGGTGCTCCAGTCGTTTTTATTACAAAAGCTGATGGTTCACTTAGATTGTGCGTGGAATATAGAGAGCTGAATAAGCTAACAAAGAAGAACACGCACCCATTGCCGAGGATAGATGATTTATTCGATCAGTTGGTGGGTGCTTCAGTTTTCTCGCAACTGGATTTAGCTACAAGGTTTCATAAGCTAAGGGTGGCTGAAGATAGCATCGATAAGACTGCCTTTAGAACTCCTGACGGTTTCTTTGAGTGGCTCGTCATGCCTTTTGGTTTGACAAATGCTTTGTTGAATTAATGAGTAGGGTGTTTAGGGAGTTTCTAAACAAGTTTGTGGTAGTATTTGTAGACGATATTCTGGTTTTCTCTAAAAATGAAGAAGAGCATGCCCTACATCTTAGGGAAGTCTTAGAGACCCTACGAGCGCATCAGCTAAAAGCTAAGTTCTCAAAGTGCCATTTTTGGAGAAAAGAAGTGAGGTTCTTTGGACATGTGGTCTCTAAGGCAGGGATAGCTATGGATCCTGCCAAGGTGGTGGCAATCCAAGATTGGAAAACTCCTAAAAATGCAACAGATTTAGGAAGCCATTTAGGACTGGCTGGGTATTATAGTAAGTTCATTGTGGACTTCCTGAAGATATCTGCCCCTCTCACTCGATAACGAAGAAGAATTTGACTTTTACTTGGGACGTTGACAGTGACGATGCTTTCCAACGTATGAAGAGGGCTTTGATGACAGCTCCAATTTTAGTTTTGCCGGACGGAATAAGACATTCACTGTATATACCGATGCTTGCGGGATAGGGCTTGGCGCAGTTTAATGCAAGAAGGAAGGGTGATATGCTATGGTGGAAGACAGTTGAAAGCCCACGAGAAAAATTTCCCTACCCACAACTTAGAGTTGGCGGCCATAGTTTTTGCGCTTAATTTATGGCGTCATTATTTTCTTGGCGAGAGGTTTGAGTTGTATACAGACCATAAGTCGCTAAAGTACTTATTCTCTCAGAAGGACCTAAACTTGAGGCAACAGAGATGGATGGAGTTTTTGGCATCCTACGATTTTGAGATCGCATATACCCCTGGCAAGGGTAACGTTGTAGCCGACGCCTTAAGTAGAAAGAAGTTAACTTTAAGTCCTTTGTTCGTAGAGCGGTAGAGTTTGGAGTATATAACTTCCTTTGACTTCAGGCCCTCTGTCGATTATGTACCTGGATTATTGGCATCGTTTGAGGTGCAGCCTACACTTTTAGGTCGAGTTGGAGAGGCACAGCGAAATGACCCACAGTTGGTTGAGATAGTAGGCAAGCTTATAGGAGGGGAGTCCTCGAGTCATCTTGATAGATATGCTATAGATAAGAGAGGTTGGCTACGTAGAGATGGAAGACTTTGCGTACCACAAGACGAGAGTTTGAAGGAGGAAATTCTTGAAGACTCACATCGCTCTAAGATGACCATACATCCCGGTGGTGATAAGATGTATAAGGATATGAAGCGAGTTTTCTTTTGGCCCGGAATAAAGAAGGACGCGGCCGAGTTCGTCGTTAGATGCTTAGTGTGCCAACAAGTTAAGGCGGAGCAAAAGAAGGCTGCAGGTTTGCTCCATCCCATAGAGATTCCTCATTGGAAATGGGAAAGCGTTTCCACGTATTTTGTAGATGGGTTACCAAGATCAAGGAAGGGTAATACAGGGATTTGAGTAATTATAGACAGACTTACCAAAAGTGCCCATTTTATTCCCGTTAAAAGTAGAAGGACCGCCGCGTGGTAAGCATCTGTTTACCTTCGAGAGATAGTTCGTTTGCATGACTTACCCTCTAGCATTGGGAGTGATAGAGATTCCATTTTCATAAGCGAATATTGGAAAAGCTTACAAGAGGCGGTTGGAATGCAATTATGCTTAAGTAACGCTTATCATCCTCAGACGGACGGCCAGGCCGAGAGAGTAAATCGGGTTCTAGAAGACCTTCTAAGACTATGCATCCTAGACATTGGAGGAACATGAGAAGAACACCTTCCACTAGTGGAGTTTGCCTATAATAATAGTTTTCAGGCTAGCATTGGCATGACACCTTTTGAGGCTCTTTATGGACGACCGTGCCGATCACCTACATGTTGGTGGGAATCTACTGATAAGGTTTTGCTTGGACTCGACATGATTAGAGAGACCTCGGAGATGATAGACCTGATTCGATGGCGAATGAAGACGGCACAGGAACGACAGAAGTCATATGCTGATAGGAGATGAACCGATCTTGAATTCAATATTAGGGACATGGTTTTTGTTAAGGTGTCACCGTTAAGAAACGTAGTCCATTTTGGATCGGTAAGGAAGTTGGCACCGAGGTTCATAGGAACCTTTCCAATTACGGAGAGGATTGGACAGATGGCGTATAGAGTAAAGTTACCAGAGAAGCTCAGCGGAGTTCATGACGTGTTTCGCATTTGTGTAAGTGTTTACACAATACGGCAGAAGTGGTAGAGCTGAGCACGCCCGAAGAAGTGGAAGTAGAGCGCAATGCCACGATCAGACGAGCTCCTACATGCATTCTCCGATCGGAGGTCAAAAAGCTTCGCAACAAAGAGGTCAAGTTGGCCAAAGTGCAATGGGGAGATGATCAAAGAGACGCGATTTGGGAGACGGAAGACAGAATGCGTACGCTGTACCCTTTCCTTTTTCAGTGTATGTTTTAATTTTTCCTTTTTCTACCGCTTTGTTGTTACTTGTCCTATCTTTTAGTATTATCTTTGCGATGACATCTTCGATCTTTAGTTAGGAAGAACCCTATGGTGGCAAACATGTGTTCGAGACATGTTATGTTTAGTGGATGCAAATGGATGCAAGTGGTTGCTAGTGGATGCTCGTGGATGCATGTACACACACAATAGGCACTAGATCGGCTCAATCACCTTCATGTTGCATATAAATGCGTGTGCATATCTAAATTAATGGATGTACAATGGTTGTGTTATCATATGGATGCTACATTTTGATGAATGGTTGTGCACACAAGTAAAAGTAATATGTATCGATAGGATTCTTTCGCATACATAATGGACGCATGGCACTATCACGATTTGCATTAAGGAGGTCAACTGAATCAGTCGACCACCTGATCTTTGCATTAGATAAGGAACATATACACTATAACACCCCACCTCCATTAAGGTCACTCACAAAGGGAATGCTTTAACTTTGATGGAGCGTTTTAGTAGACAGAACAGAAATTTACAAGACAGATAAAACAGTACTTGAAAATTTTATAACTTTATTACAACAGAAACCGAAGTAAGTTTGGTTACATCTTTTCAAATCACAATATCATAATTCAAGTAAAAAATATCATTCTTGTACAAAAGCCTTAATAATACAAAGTTTTTAAAATCATAATCCTCCAACATAAACTGCCATAGAAAGATAGAGCCAAGGCCAAGCGATACTTCAAGCAGAGAAAATCCAAATCAAGCTCCTAGATTTCCACCCTACAAACCGGGGGGGGGGGATGAAAGAGAAGGGGCGAAAACAAGCAAGGTCAGACATAAAGTTTGGCAAGTCTAGTGACTTTCAGCATATGAACAGATAATAATATCATGATATGAAAATAAAGCTAGATAAGAGACAATAACAACAGGAGTAACTAATATACTTAAGCTAAACAGAAGAAATAGAATGATATAGCCCAAGTTATGCTTCTTACTTATATTTTACTTCTCTGCACTAATACTAGTATAACAGGATTAGGTGTTACCCTAATGTCTAAACAGAAACAGAAAAATGGGCCTTTACCACCCGAACAGAAGGTACAGAAACAGAATTATCCTTACGAAAACAGAATGTTAGAATTAGGTGTACACTAGTAAATGGGCCTTTACCACCCCAACAGACGGTACCACGCAGAAACAGACAGGTGTTACCACCCAATAGAAACAGACGGTACCCCAACGGAAACAGACAGAACTAAGTGTAACCTAAATCTACCCCAAGCGATCGTCTCCCTAATACATAAATACCTTGTGTCAGCCCCACAGAAGGGTGTATCACTCCCCAAAGTGGCAACCTTTAAATGACACAGACCTATTTACAGATGTCACGGCGTCTTACATCCTCAGAGGCAGACCGGGATCCATGCATGCACATGACCCAGTTGGAACGCACCATCAACACCCCTCGCCATTATCAGAATGAACCGCTTATAATTAGTTCAGTAAGCATGCTCGGACCCTACCTACTGTTGGGTCATAGTTTTGATACCAGAAAGGGTTACTGACTAATATGGGTCCCAAACAACAGATGACACAAGTATTTTCCTTCCTAACCTTGTGTCCCCAGACTAACAGATTTCAGGTTGACTTTTTTACAAATTTTCAGACATACAGAGTTCAAGTCAACTAGTTCATAGATCAGAAAAATCAGGTTAACAAGTTTTCAGACTAACGGATTAGGTGTACAGTTTTAACAGACTTACAGATTTTCTAACTTTGTATTGGGCCTACAGATTCACGAAACCGGTTTATTAATTCATCAGTCCAGTTGGTTTAGCCCTATCTACCCAACACGTTTTAGACATCATATTTACCTCAGATTTGCATTAATTAAATATTAACGCACAGACCTCTCACGTTAGGTCGGTAGCTTGTGGCCGCTGGATAAGTCGGGCGGTTCCGGGCAGACTTCTGCCGTAAGCCAGGCCTAACCTCGTGTCTAAGCATATTTTATTTATGCCTACGACCTCTCACATTAGACTAGCAATTTGCGGTTACTGGTTAAGCCGGTTGGGTCCGGGTAGGCTTCTACCGCAAACATGAGTCAAACCTCATGTCTTAGCATTTTTATTATAACCCATTTATTCCATTACAAATGATACAAATATCAGAATAATTATGCCAATTTAACAGATTTGACTTCTTTTCAAGTCGCAGCAGATTAAACAAATTAACATGTTTTACACAAATTACAATCATTCAGCTTTTCAACAGATCTAACAGATTTAGCAGCTCAGGCGGTTCAATAGATTTAGCAGATTAGACAACTCAATCGATTTAGCAGATTGGGCACAATTAGCAGATTAGGCGATTCAACATATTTAACAATTTAGGCAATTCAGTAGATTAAACAGGTAACAGATTTAGCAGATTAGGCAAATTTAGCATATTAAACAAATAACAGTTTTAGTCGATTAAACATTCCTTAAAGTCCTATTCACATATCTTGCATAATTCATAAAGTAAGCCTAAACTTATAAGCCCAAATTATGGTCATAATCCACCATATAACATATGTGCCAAATTTTAGTAAAACTTGCATAGTTCAGAATATTCTCCAAAAACCTTACATATAAATTATGCCAAATATAGCCATGGATTACAATGCATGTCATATATCCAAAAACCCACTTTTAGGCGTGTTCACATTAATGGTTACCTATTTAATACAGGTCTTTACGCCTAAGTCATACACAAAATAATCCTCCTTCTTCTAAATTACAGACTATAATATATAAAGTATGTCTAGATCTAGAATTACAACTTATGTCCTTTAGATTCTAAGTCATAAACAATCTCATATAATATGCCTCCAACTTATGTCCTGAATTACAACATGTGCTATGTATCTAAATCAATTGCTTGTTTACAGTTAAATCTTTACGCCCAAATCCTAAGTCATATGTCCAATATTCTTTTATGCCTCAAGTCATATGTTCAATAAACTTTATGTTTCAAACATGTCTAGCCATATGTCTCAGATTTATGTTCTAGCTACAGCCTATATTCTTTCCTCAAATCAGTCACAGATCAGTCATGCCCAATTTATGCATCATTCGTTATTTGCCCCAAAAGTTTGGCATTCGTGCGTCAATCTCTTATGATATTTGGCTCAGGCTCGTGGTAGCCTGGCTATAGAACAGAAAGAAGAGAGATATAGAATAGTTACAATAGGATAGATCTAAACAGAACAGAATATGCATAAACTTAGATTCATATTTACAACCATGTCATGATCATAATTAAAATTCATATCTAAAAATAACTGTGCTTGCCTTGATTGGATTATAGAAGAAGAGTTGCAGTAGTTCTCTTTTAACCTAATTCGGATTTGGAAGAAGGTGCACTATTTCTAGTTTTGATTCCAGCAGAGTAGCGACGCCATTATTTTATTTATTTATAATATTTCAGAGGCAGCATAAGGAGAAAATAAAATGGTGCAAAGAGAATGAGGCTAGGAGGCTGTTTATATAGGATTAGGCGGACGAATCTAGATAGAAAACGTAACCAGATACATCAGAATGAACCCAGGCTCAGAACTGGGTTCTATCACCATGTTGACCCCCAGGTCGACCATAGGGTCGACCTGGTCCCTGGGAGGTCGACCATAGTGTCGACCCCCAGGTCGAGCTGGTCCTGGGCAGGAAAATTCCCGCCCAGTCTGTGCTGGCGTTTGAATTCGAATTTCGAATTCGAATTTCAAGATGTTTTCGGTTTTGAAAATTCCTAAAACTTCGGAGGGTCATATCTCCCTCACACGGACTCCGTTTCTCGAAAACTCGGACTCGTTTCCAAGTAGAATTTCGAGATGAACACAATGGCACAACCCATTTCCCTTGATTATTATTTTAAAAATTAATTATTCTCTGATTTGTTACTTATACGTTTACAGAAAATACGGGGTGTTACATTCTCGCCTCCTGAAAGGATTTCGTCCCCGAAATCTTCAAGTTAAGAAGAACGTGTCTTACCATCCGGTCATCCATCTACTCAACCATCATCCACAAGCATCCAATGTCCTTAGAAAACTTCTAATGTTGTATAAACATATGCAAAAGTGTGTGTATATGTTCCTTATTTAATGCAAAGATCAGGCGGTCTACTGATTCAGTTGACCTCCTTAATGTTAATTATGTCAGTGCCATGAGTTCCACATGTATGCGATTTTCCTATTTGATGCATATCATTTCTATATGAGTGCACAACCGTTCATTCATATGCAACATCCATGTGCTGAGTCAACCATTTCGCATCCATAAAAAAAAATGAACACACATCCATATGCAGTATGAAAGTGTTTTTGAGCCGATCTAGTGCCTAGTATGTGTATATGCATCCACTAGCAATCACTAGCAACCACTTGCATCCACTTGCAACCATCAAACATAACATGTCTCAAACACATGTTTACACCCATTAGTTTCTACCTAAAGGTTGAAGGATAAAGTCGAGTGATAGAGGCAAGTATAATTAAAACTGAATCTAGGTTCCCAATAGACATCGGTTTAAGAGAATAACTCCCTAAGTATCAACCCCGAAGACCGAAATCAACATCTAATTAATACTCAGAGAATCACTCCCATTAAACAAATGCCCAACTGGAAATCTATTTCACACTTTCAGTAAAAACTCCTATAGACTACTGATACAGATCAGATCACCAAATGATTCTTAGGAAGCTAAGCCTGATAAAAACTCAGAATGTTTGCATCATAGTCAACTTAACGCTCAACACAGATACCCAACTTATCGCAATTAGATGAATCATAACCCTTATGGGTCTGAGTCTACAACGGAATTAGAAACAATACTACCATTAAAGTGCAGAGTATCGATTACTGAAAAATGCCAGAATCAGAAAAGAGCTTTTAACTCAACAACTAGATAAAGAAATTAAACCTCCTACAGAAAGTTTCCATATTTCTATCCTATCCACTAGCCTTGAGAGTGTTCGCCTGCCCTCCAGAAGTTGGTCCTGCCCTCCGCACTTGCCCTCGTTTCTTGGGGCAGTCCCTAGTGAAGTGTCCCATCTCACCACAGTTGAAGCAAGTGCCCTTTCTTTTTCTGCAATCTTTGTTCAGATGAGTCGAGCTTCCACAAGTAAAGCACTTTTTCTCCTTCTTATCTTCAGACTTTTCATCCTTCTTTTGTGTTTCCTTTTTGGGCCATGCTTTCTTGTTCTGTGGTTCATCCTTCTTTGCCTCTTTCTTGCCCTTGTCTTCCTCGTGTAGTAGTGCCATGTCCACCAATCTCTCGTAAGTCGCTCCCATGGGTACATGGGTCATGGTTAGGCTGTGCAGTGGCTCGTTCAATCCTTTAACAAAGCGGAGAGCCTTTTTATGCTGGGTGTTGACTAAATCTAGTCTGAACCTAGCCAGTTGGTTGAACTGGTTGACGTATTCCTTGACCGTCATATTTCCTTGCTTAAGAGATAAGAACTTTTCCAATTGTAGACTTCGTTCACCTTGCGAGAGGAATTTCATCTCAAACCTTGTTATGAAATCCATCCATGTTTCAACCGGCCTCTCGGCGTTAGTGACTTCCCACCAATAGGAAGCTTCGTCCTTGAGCAACCATACCGCCAATTGTACCTTCTACCTATCGTCCATCTCGAAGATAACAAATAGATCCTCGGTTTCTTTGAGTCAGTTCCTCGCTTCTACGAACGATTCAGTTCCCTTGAAATCCTTTCCACCCATGGCCCTAAAATCTTTACAGATCTTTGACAAAGCAATTGCACGAGGTGGGGGGCGGAGGAGGGGGAATCGCTGCGGCTAGATGAGGAATGTCTGCTGGGCCTGCATCGTTGGCCCTAGCCTCTAAGTACCTCCTGAACCAGCCAGGTACCGGTACGCCATCAGGAAGGTTAAGATCCCCAGACACGCTGAAACGAAAGAAAAAGGAAAGATTCAAAACAAAGGATAGAAAGATAGGCAATGGATTTGGGGATTATGACAGGCTTTCCCTTTTTGAAAATACTTTCTTTTAAAACCTTTTTGAAAATAGTTTTTCAAAAGCTTTTTATCAAGTCTGGTAACCTTCAGCTCTGATACCAAGTGTAACACCCCACCTCCGTTAAGGTCACTCACAAAGGGAATGCTTTAACTTTGATGGAGCGTTTTAGTAGACAGAACAGAAATTTACTAGACAGATAAAATAGTACTTGAAAATTTTATAACTTTATTACAACAGAAACCAAAGTAAGTTTGGTTACATCTTTTCAAATCACAATATCAGAATTCAAGTACAAAAATATCAGTCTTGTACAAAAGCCTTCAGAATACATAGTTTTTAAAATCATAATCCCCCAACATAAACTGCCATGGAAAGATAGTGCCAAGTCCAAGCGATACTTCAAGCAGAGAAAGTCCAAATCAAGCTCCTAGATTTCCACCCTACAAACCTGGGGGGTGACGAAAGAGAAGGGGAGAAAACAAGCAAGGTCAGACATAAAGTCTGGCAAGTCCAGTGACTTTCAGCATATGAACAGATAATAATATCATGACATGAAAATAATGCTGGATAAGAGACAATATCAACAGGAGTAACTAATATACTTAAGCTAAACAGAAGAAACAGAATGATATAGCCCAAGTTATGCTTCTTACTTATATTTTACTTCTCTGCACTAATACTAGTATAAAAGGATTAGGTGTTACCCTAATGTCTAAACAGAAACAGAATAATGGGCCTTTACCACCCGAACAGAAGGTACAGAAACAGAAATAGAAACAGAATAATCCTTACAGAAATAGAATGTTAGAATTAGGTGTACACTAGTAAGTGGGCCTTTACCACCCCAATAGACGGTACCACGCAGAAACAGACAGGTGTTACCACCCAATAGAAATAGACGGTACCCCAACGGAAACAGATAGAACTAAGTGTACCCTAAATCTACCCCCAAGCGATCGGCTCCCTAATACATAAATACCCTGTGCCAGCCCCACAGAAGGGTGTATCACTCCCCAAAGTGGCAACCTTTAAATGACACAGACCTATTTACAGATGTCACGGCGTCTTACATCCTCATAGGCAGAACGGGATCCATGCACGCACATGACCCAGTTGGAACGCACCATCAACACCCCTCGCCATTTTCAGAATGAACCGCTTATAATTAGTTCAGTAAGCGTGCTCGGACCCTACCTACTGTTGGGTCATAGTTTTGATACCAGAAAGTGTTACTGATTAATATGGGTCCCAAACAACAGATGACACAAGTATTTTCCCTCCTAACCTTGTGTCCCCAGACTAACAGATTCCAGGTTAACTTGTTTACAAGTTTTCAGACATACAGAGTTCAAGTCAACTAGTTCACAGATCAGAAAAATCAGGTTAATAGGTTTTCAGACTAACGGATCAGGTGTACAGTTTTAACAGACTTACAGATTGTCTAACTTTGTATTGGGCCTATAAAATCACGAAACCGGATTATTAATTCATCAGTCCGGTTGGTTTAGCCCTATCTACCCAACACGTTTTAGACATCATATTTACCTCAGATTTGCATTAATTAAATATTAATGCGCAGACCTCTCACATTAGGTCGGTAGCTTGTGGCCGCTGGATATGCCGGGCGGTTCCGGGCAGACTTCTGCCACAAGCTAGACCTAACCTCGTGTCTAAACATATTTTATTTATGCCTACGACCTCTCACATTAGACTAGCAGTTTGTGGTTGCTGGTTAAGCCGGTTGGGTCCGGGCAGGCTTCTACCGCAAACATGAGTCTAACCTCGTATCTCAGCATTTTTATCATAACCCATTTATTCCATTACAAATGATACAAATATCAGACTAATTATGCCAATTTAACATATTGACTTCTTTTCAAGTCGCAGCAGATTAAACAAATTAACATGTTTTGCACAAATTACAATCATTCAGCTTTTCAACATATCTAACAGTTTTAGCAGCTCAGGCGGTTCAACAGATTTAGCAGATTAGGCAACTCAACCGATTAAGCAGATTGGGCACAATTAGTAGATTAGGAGATTCAACATATTTAACAGTTTAAGCAATTCAGTAGATTAAACAGGTAACAGATTTAGCAGATTAGGCAAATTTAGCATATTAAACAGATAATAGTTTTAGTCGATTAAACATTCCTTAAAGTCCTATTCACATATCTTTCCTAATTCATAAAGTAAGCTAAACTTATAAGCCCAAATTATGGTCATAATCCGCCATATAACATATGTCCTAAATTTTAGTTAAACTTGCATAGTTCAGAATATTCTCCAAAAACCTTACATATAAATTATGCCAAATATAGCCATGGATTACAATGCATGTCATATATCCAAAAACCCACTTTTAGGCGTGTTCACATTAATGGTTATCCTATTTAATATAGGTCTTTACGCCTAAGTTATACACAAAATAATCCTCCTTCTTCTAAATTACAGACTATAATATATAAAGTATGTCCAGATCTAGAATTACAACTTATGTCCTTTATATTCTAAGTCATAAACAATCTCATATAATATGCCTCCAACTTATGTCCTAAATTACAACATGTGCTATGTATCTAAATCAATTGCTTATTTACAGTTAAATTTTTATGCCCAAATCCTAAGTCATATGTCCAATATTCTTCTATGCCTCAAGTCATATGTTCAATACACTTTATATTTCAAACATGTCTGGCCATACGTCTCAGATTTCTGTTCTAGCTACAGCCTATATTCTTTCCTCAAATCAGTCATGCCCAATTTATACTTCATTCATTATTTGCCCTAAAAGTTTGGCATTCGTGCATCAATCTCTTATGAGATTTGGCTCAGGCTCGTGGTAGCCTGGCTATAGAACATAAAGAAGAGAGATACGGAATAGTTACAATAGGATAGATCTAAACAGAACAGAATACGCATAACCTCAGATTCAGATTTACAACCATGTTAAGATCATAATTAAAATTCATATCTAAAAATAACTGTGCTTGTCTTGATTGGATTATAGAAGAAGAGTTGCAGTAGTTCTCTTTTAACCTAATTCGGATTCGGAAGAAGATGCACGATTTCTAGTTTTGATTCCAGCAGAGTAGCGACGCCATTATTATTTTTTATTTATAATATTTCAGAGGTAGCATAAGGAGAAAATAAAATGGTGTAAAGAGAATGAGGCTAGGACGCTGTTTATATAAGATTAGGTGGACGAATCTAGACAAAAAACGTGACCAGATACATCAGAATGAACCCAGGCTCGGAACTGGGTTCTGTCACCAGGTCGACCCCCAGGTCAACCATAGGGCAGAAAATTCCCGCCCAGTCTGCGTTGGCGTTTGAATTCGAATTTCGAATTCGAATTTCAAGATGTTTTCGGTTTTGAAAATTCCTAAAACTTCGGAGGGTCATATCTCCCTCATACGGACTCCGTTTCTCGAAAACTCGGACTCGATTCCAAGAAGAATTTCGAGATGAACGTAATGACGCAACTCATTTCCCTTGATTCTTATTTTAAAAATTAATTATTTTCTGATTTGTTACTTATACGTTTACAGAAAATACGGGGCGTTACATACACACATTTTTGCATAAGTTCATATAGCATTAGAAATTTCTTTAAGGACAATGGATGCTTGTAGATGATGGTTGAGTAGATGGATGATTGGTTGGTAGGATACATTCTTCTTAACTTAGAGATTTTGGGGATGAAATCCTTTAAGGAGGGGAGAATGTAGCACCCTGCAATTTCATAACATTAAAATTCAAAAATTAAAGCATACTATATTTTTAGAAGAAGAATTAAGTGAAATGGGTTGCGCTATTATGTTTGTCGCAAAATTTTGGGTCAAGATAGACATTTGGTTTGCATAAAGCGGATAACTTATGAAGAAGTTATTAATCCTTGAAGTTTGTATGCATATGAGAGAAATATATATATATATAAATATATTCAAAAAAAGTTCAAAACAACGAATTGGGAGGGGGAATAGCCGAACCGCACCTTTTTTGGAGTCGACCCGAGCATTGCTGGTTCGAACCGAGCGCCTCTGGGTCGACCCGAGCCTCGCTGGGTCGACTAGGGGTCGATCCAGGGTGTTTGGCTGTCAAACCGTGGCCCGTTTCGCCCTAAGGGCTGATGTGGAATTTGAGTGGTCCTGATGGTTCTGGTTATCCCTAGGTTAATCTGACGGCTCTTATTAAATTAAACTTCTATAAAAACACTACTAAACCCATAACCCTAATCACATTAATTCATAACAAGAGCTGCCATGCCGTCAATGGAGAACCTAGAGTAGCCGCCATACAGTTTCAACCCTAAAGCAAGATAGAAGCTTGAATCAAAATCAAATCAAATCTAAATAACGATTAGTCTACATCAAAGGCAAGCAATTCAGTTTCAGAATACAGATCCCAGAAAGATAAGAATATTCTTTTTAATTGTGAGTATGATAGCTTTCACAAATTAATTAATTAATTTAATTATGATTAGATATAATTGGGATTATGAGAATATGATTTTGAATCATGTGATGTAAATTATATGTATGTTTGTGGTGTTGAATCATATGTTAGTCGTATGCAAGTTGGATCATATGTTAGTTCTTATGCAAGTTGAATCATATATCTTATGCAAGTTTGTGATGATTGGATCTTATATTCATGTATGAATTTTATGCAAGTTTGGATTGTTAAAATATATGTGAGACATGTATATGCATATGCTAGTTTATGTGACATTATCCTTTATGTCTAGATCCATATGCATGTTTACATCTTTATATTTAGACCCATATGCAAGTTTACATCTTTACGTTCAGATCTATATGCAAGTTTATATCTTTATGTTTACATCTATATGCAAGTTTACATTTTTATGTTTAGATCCATATGCAAGTTCACACCTTTATGTTTGGATCTATAGCAGTACATAAGTTATGCAAGTTTATGCCCATTACCTATGCTAGTTTGAATGAAATTCATATGCCAGTTATTGGCTATGTAATCTTATGTCATGATCCTTGGATCTATTTTATGTGTTATGTAATGTTGTTTTTCTTTTTATAATTTAGACTATTTGCGAGTCTAACATACGTCATATGAAAACGTCGAATAGCGTGGGGATGATGGAATAATATTGAATAACATAAATTGTGAATTGGCATAAAATGGCCTTAAAAGGCATATAATTAATTTGAGACATTAATTGGCATAATTGGTATTTATGGACATAATTTTAAGAGACAATTATGGACAAAAATAAATTTGGAATTTATTGACAAATCTGAATAGGGATACTAATCCAATTTGGGGTTGAATAAAGATGTGTAATAATTAACCGCCTAAGACACGAGGTTAGACTCTTTTGTGGTGTAAGACTACCCGGACCCGCCCGGCAAATCTAGCAGCCACAAATGCCAGTCTAATGTGAGAGGACAAAGGCACGAATTAAATGCGTAACAATTGTAAAGACACGAGGTTAGGCTCGTTTGCGGTATAAGACTGCCCGGACCCGTCCGCACAATCCAGCAACCGCAAATGTCAGCCTAATGTGGGAGGTCTTTACAAGGTTACGGTTCTAATGAATTAAGTAACATTTAACTAGATAAACATGTGGTGGGACATGGGGGGTTAAGTGGGTGCCTTGGGTGGCATGTGAAATTAAGTGGGTTCCTTGGGTGGCTTGTGAAATACGATTAGATGCACTTAACCAAGACTGAAACACGTAAGAAGACATGAATAAGAATGGGATTAAGTTGGGAAACCTTAGTGGGGACTAAGCATAGGTTGAAGGCTTGTGTCAAGCATGGGGGTCCTTTTCAAACCAGTAACCCATTAAGTATCTTTGTGAGCTCGACCCAAGTCAAGGACGGGACACGCTTACTGGATTTGATTGTAAGAGGTCAATACGGGTTAGCGGTGGCAACGCAAGTCCAACGGGGTCATTTGCGTGCATGGGCCCGGGCTGGTAGGTAAGACGTTGTTGCATCGTGTAGATATAAGTCGTGCATCTTTGGTGGTATCGGGTTGCCACTTTGGGGAGTGATACACCCCACCGTGGGACCTTCACGGGTATCTACGAGTTAGGAAGCCGATCGAGTGGGGGTAGTGGGTACAACTAGTGGAGATAGGGGCATATGGCACCTATGAAGGTAGCTAGGGTACACGAAACTACCATTATCATTATTAAGTTCTATAGGCAGGATCAAATTTTAGGGTGACTAGTGGTGGTGCAGTATAGTAATTATCCTATAGTGATTAGGAACGAGATTAACGCCAGAATATTCCTCTTATTTGCTTTGTCATGCCCACTTGTTTGATGGTCATATCTTATCTTACCAGTTTATGCCTTATCCTAGTTACTTTAATAATTATATTGTTAAAGTTATTATACTCGCCGGACTTTATGTCTGACCCTGTTCTTTTCGTCTCTTTTCTTCCTCCCGCCCCCCTCCCAGGTTCTCACGGTGGGGCTAGTACTAGTGGAGCTTGATCACAGATCTCTTTCTCTCTCTTTTGGAAATGCTTGGATTGCTGAAAGTAAAGTTCAGCTCATTTCTTTTATGGCTAGTTGTGTTGGGGTTTATGCTTTTTATTTTATGTACTCTAAAACAATTTATCAAGATGGATATTAAGTGTACTTGGTTTATGAAGTTGTTGTAATCAAACTATTTCTCCACTGCAATAAAAGTTGTTTTAAAATTTTCAAGTACCATTATTTATATCTGTCTTATTATATTCTGTTCTATACACTAAATACGCTCCATGGAAGTTAATGCATTCCCTTTGTGAGTGAAATTAATGGACATGGGGTGTTACAAATATTCATAATTCAACGGCTAAAAATCCGGGTCGTTACATTCCTTCCCCCTTAAAATAATTTCGTCCTCGAAATTGCTAAGTAGTAAAAATGCTATAACTCTAACTCCTCATAATCTACTTGGTTGAAATCTTATATTCCATATCTTCATAATCCATTTCTTACCCGACCTTCAAATTCTCATACCAATACTCGACCATTCATAATTCTTTCCAAATGATCTGCCCACCATTTTTGGACAATCCTTCATCACTTTCTTGTCTTCAATTCATATGCTATTCTACATATCCACACCCATTCCAATTGATTTTAAATCCATTTATCAATTTCATTATTCCCTTGAAATTTTATTAACCAATTCTGGTTTTCTTATTTCAATTACAATTAACACTTGATTTTAAATTATAAACAATTTATTGAAAATTTTATAACTCTTTAAATTTTCGAAAAATTTCGTCAGCATCTCCTCTGCACGACTCAATCGGTACAACCACAACTCGCCTTTCTAGGCCTTCTCCAATCCAAAAGAAAATAAAAAAGCCAAGCAGCTTGCCTTATAGGCTCATAAAACCATCAAACCCAAGTAATATTGTAAACATGTACCTTTTTGTCGGGCATAATTCTATCTCTTGCATTTGCTTCCCTTCAATATCTGCTCGGCATACATATATCCATTTCCAGTTGGTTTCAAATCAATTCAACTTCCGGTTTTGAAATCTCTAATCAACTTCTGATTAGTTCAATTCCATTCTATCGATTCCATTTAATCTTTATTTTAGAATCAATCCACTTATTCAGTTTGAGTTTCAATTTCCATTTAACTTAAGTTAAGTTTCAATCCATTTGATTTACTTCCACCATTTCAATTTATTTAACTTATACAAATTAAATTTTAATTTTTAGAACTCAAATTCCTAGGTTTTATTTCAAATTAGTATGAAATCATATATATTTATACACAAATATTTATAATCAACTCAATTCAAAACTTTTGAATTTATAAAACAACTTTATTTTTCTCAAACAATTTCCACTAATAAATCAACTATGGTAGCAATCCCTCACTTAGAAACTCGAAAATGAATACTGATAATGTCACGATCCATTATCAGAATTATTTTCTCACCACTGAAGTGATTTCAGTGCTTAATCCCTTTAAAAATCCATTTAAACCATCCTTATTCAAAAATACTTTAAAGTAATGTTATATTACTTTATAATATTTCAGAAAATATTTTCTAAACACCTGGAATTTAAATTCCAATTTTGGTTTGAACTAAATATTGGTTTATCACATTTGTAAACATTATCCGTATACAAATTATATAACCATTTCGATATTTCATAATTCCATTTGATTGTTATAACAATCAACACATTCAATAATTTCAGAAAATCATTCCTTTTATATCAAATATATCTTTTGGGCAAAATTATATCATTTACCCATCTTTAGAACAATACTATGTCGAATTGTTTTGTTAGAGAGTCTAGAAATACCTATCGATATCAGAGCACAACAGCTATTTCTGGAACAGTTATAAACAGCTGTTTCTAGATACAACATAGTACATAGCGGAAAATATAATAGTCTATAGCTAACTGGTGAAGCCTTCTGCTCCAAGATCCTCCAAGTGAATCTGTAAAACCCCGTCTACTTGACTGCCCGTACAAATTTTGGCACCCAAGAGTTTAGGGAAAATAAAACAAAATAAACTCTGGGTCAGTCATGGGACTGGTGTGAGTAACTCCAACCAATGGTTTAACTTTTAAAAATCATTTTGAAAGAAAAGATAATCGTAAGACCGATCCACACATAAACACGGATGGTTTTTACCTTACGGTAACCCAAAACATTTTGATATCAAAATCTAGTGATATTATAATAGTATCTAAATCAAATAAATAGAATCTAGCGGAATGCTTGCATCTCACGCTCCATATATAATATAAAATCAAAAACCGCAGGGTGCTTATTGGAGATTGGATTTCCAACATGACAAGGTATGGAACCACCTTCCGATAGTGTATCTCTAGAGGGGAATACACTGAGTTCAACAAGAACTTCTTGCAACCCAGCCCACACATGACCGACAACTCATTTCGCTTAAGCGTATCGAATGTATATCACCAACGGTTGGGATCGGCAACTGTTTCCCAAAAGGAACAGCATCGATGGATTAAAGAAGCAAATGTAATATCTCTAGATAGGTGATTATACATCCTAATGAGAGCGACCCACATAGCCATGCTGCCTGCCCAATTTTTGTCAATTCCCAGTTATGAGGCTTGAGGTTTGAATTATCTTCCAGAACATCCGACCACCATTCACTTTGAATGACACATCATCAGATCCATTGGAAATCACTAATTGATTCCCACAAAAATACTCAGATTGTTAGGCTAAAGGAGTTTCCCTTCTTTGCCACCAACTTTGTACGTTTGAAGGAACCAACGTACGTAATCCCTTTCGAAATACTCTGTCAGACACTCGTCCTTACAAGTTGTCCTGGTTCTGGACAAACCAAAGGCACCATTCTATTAATCCATCTTAGGCAATTTCTACCTTGGATTAACAGAACAGCCCTTGCACTTTACTTCGTCTTCATAATCTCTTCAACATAAGTTGATTCATAATTCTTATACCAATACAGAATGGTTTTCAGATATTAAATCTGATCCCGGTCTCTCCGTATTGACAACGGAGGTATAAAATAAATCAAAACTTTGATAGTCGGTGATTTAACTATCAAAGAAACATCCATACAATCAACAATCCTATTTCCAATTGGAAATTCTACCGATCAAGCATCACACAATACTGGCCCCTTTATATTGATTCCTTATTATATTATCGATTCTAATTTCCATTTTCCCTTTTTTCCAGATTCTTTCAAAATTTAATTGTCTTTCTCGATTATTGGAAAGCATTTCCAATATCATACTTCCTTTATTCGAGAAAATATCTCTTATTTCAGTTATAAAACATTTCTAAATATTCGTGAATCCTTATTCTGAAAATATACTTCATTAATATCGGAAACATTTCCATATTCCATTTTATAATTCTTTATTCAACAATTCATTTCCTTTTTCTATGCGTAGAAAATATCTCACATTTTATTTGGGTAAAACATTTCAAAAGTCCTTTAAAATTAACGCGATGTTATAAAACATCATTATTATACTCAACCCATTACTCATTTACTAACTAACCATATTGCTAATCACTTTTCACTATCGAACCTTAACCATTCTCCATCAATCATGAAGTCAATCAAGTTGGGGTATAATTACCTCTCAGACCTTAATTGAACAACATTCTCAACAATTAAATAGACAAAGTTCACAACTTTAAACAAAACCTCGCTTGCGCGACTTTCGGATTCAATATAAGAACATACTTTTTTTACAGAAAAATAATAATTATAACGGTAGCGTTATAATTGTTGTTTCCAAATATTTGATTTATAAAACATTACTTTTAACAAAAGCATTACAATCGCTATCTAGAATTATAGAACATCTATTATAACAATAGCGTTAAGATCGCTGTTTAGATTTACAAAACATTTATTATAACGGCAGTGTTAAAAACCACTATTTAGATTTACAAAACATTTATTATAACAACAGCGTTAAAATCGCTGTTTAGATTTACAAAATATTTATTATAACAACAACGCTAAAATCGCTATATAGATTTACAAAACATTTATTATAACAACAGCATTAAAATCGCTGTATAGATTTATAACGGTAGCGTTATAATTGTCGTTCCCAAATAATTGGTATATAAAAATATAACTTGTACTTATTAGTTCAATTAATAAGTAAATAAATAAAGAAATAGATTTGATTCAAAACGAAAGTAAAAATAACTAATTTCCTAAATTCGATATAATCGAATTCCAATAAATAACCCTCACTCGAATAATCTATATTCGATTTTTATTCCTAACTTCGGAGTTTTATCTACCATTTCAGGTTAATTCAAATTCCAAATCCACATTTTGAATTTATCGTTTCCAAATCATTACCACATTCCTTTATAACCATTACAGTCTACACTTTATTTTATATTCCAAATTTTGAAATAAACTCATCATTTGCTTTTATAATGATTATCGATTTCCCTTTTTATCCAATTTTCCAATTTTGATTCATATTTCAAATCTAAATTCCCTTTAAAGATATTTCATTTGCAAATATTTGCTTTAAACCATTTTTCACTTTAACCGGGAACATATTTCTTTTATATACAATCAAATCCATTTGATTTTATCATTTCAAGTCCAATTCCATCTATAACTTCTATTTAAAATTTGTTCATAGAAAATCTCATTTCTAATTCCTAAATATTTATAATATTGTTCACAACTTCTTTTATAACTACAAAGTTTAAATTCAGTTTTACAAATAATGGTTTCAAAACCCTTTTCCACTTTATAATTTATCCCAATATAAATACTTCATTGAATTTTAAAATGTTGAATCATAATTTAATCCTCTCAGTTTATTTGGTAGAAACAAATTTCAATTTAAAATCTCTCTTTAAACTTTATAGCGATTTTATATCCAATAATAAAATACTGATTTCATGTCAAATACTAATTATCCAATAATAATTATTTCCCTTCCTCCATAAATATCTTTTATAACTTTAACTGTTCGCCATATCTATTAATTAAACAAGATTTCTACTTCCAAATCTATTCGAAATTATATTTCTAATTTTGAAATTAAATTTTCTTTTCAAATTCGTTTCCTACATTTGAAAATACTTCATGGTATTAAATACCAAAATTATAGGGCCAGTGTAATTCATCACAACAGAATCAATCACAATATATATGTATATCACAACATATATCACGATAAAGAATAAAAAGTAATTTAAATGTTGAGGAATCCAGTTGGATTCCTCCAACCTATTTCCCCTGCATCCACAGATGTTAATCAACATTAATAATATTATTTCACATCAATATGAAATATCAGAACTAATGATTGATCAACGATGTAGTCATATCAACCATTTCAACCAATTTTATCAACTATTCAACCAATCAACCATTGCACAGTATAAAATTACTATAAATAAATTTAAAACTCGTTTATATAAAAATATAAACAAGGTGTAGTTAGTGAGTTACTCACATTGGTTGGCAGTTGACGGTTCTGCTTTTTGTTCGTTAAAAATCAAATAGACATTTGATTTTGTCACGAAATTCCAGTAGCTTTGGTTTCAACCAAAATAATTCCAATGTAGATTTCTTTGTTGTGATTTCCATCTTGACATGTTTCCGTCAAATTTTGTAACATATGATCCAGTTATAATTGTTATTACTTTATATGATTTAAATAATATATATTTATAATAATTAATTTTAATTAATGCTTTTAATCACCGTTTTTAACTTAATTAAATTGGAATAAAGCTTCTTCTTCATCATATTCTGAAACCTACTCAAATACGGTGACTTGTAACCATAACCGTTGCATCTTTTTTTTCCATCTCTTCTTTTCTCTTCACAGATTTTGAAACCCAATGCTTCTTAAAATACAAGCTACCAGTACGCCACTTCACTGACTTAGACCATATTTATGTTCAAACAACCGGTGTCCTTCTTCGTCAACCTGCCCAGTTCAAACAACAGAACCCACGCCTGCCATTGTTTTTCATTAGCACAAGTTCCATTCATTCTTTCTCTTTACCCAACATCAATATGAACTTCACTAATAACAACCCAACAATGTCTCCTAATACTACTTCCTCGGCAAATTAAACTCCCCTTCTAAAAGAAAAACATTTGAATATTCTGCATAACTTCTCCCATTCGCATTACTTAACCAAATAATTAATATATAAATTACTTAGCTTACACATGATTAGGGGCGACTTGCTTCAGGTATTCATAATGGCTACAGACTTAAAACGGAACTCCTTCTAACACTCCCCAAAGCCTCCACCCAGTTCCAAACTTCTGACCTCACGCACTAACCCTCTTAATGGCCAGCTCGTACCTTCCCTTCTATTCGCGTTCGCGAACTGTTCACGCATTGAAGAAACAGTGCGACAAAAGTCTCCACCAAAATCCCTGAAACCCACGTCGTTCGAGAGCTCCACTTCAGTTGTCCAAAATCCGACCTTCAACCCAAACAGTGACTGCTACTGTCGCATCTTACCAGAGCACGGTGGAGCACCCATCGCAGAACCCAATCTCCACCTTGCATCGCTCTTACCACGTTCACCCCACCGTCTTCTTTCCTGACATGGCGAAAGCACAGTAAATACGAACCCTAATTCGCAAGCCCCAAATCCTTTCCAGTCGCCAAGATTTCCCAAACCACAAACCGTTGAACCGTAGTTTGCTGTGAAGTTCTGCCACTCTTCAAATGGTGATCGCATACACCAATCAGCATAGCAGCGTAATGTCGTTCTCTCAAGGATTCCAAAAACATAGAACTTGAGATTTTTAGCTTTTCATTTGATTTGTTCAAGAATTTAGAAGTTGCGGTTGTTTATGAAAATAAGCAGAGGAAGTACCGGTGGTTTTATTTAGAAGGGAGAAAGTAAAGTTGGCATTGAATTTTCTTTTTGAGAACCAGAAATGAATATCAGTATTTAAAGGAGGAACAGTGTGAGGGGCACGACATCGATGTCTTGGCACTCACGGATGTTTAACTTGGCTTGCTGAGCATGAGACAAAATTTTCTTGGCTAGCACGGAATCAATTTACTTGGCTTTACGGAAACAGTTGCCTTGGCATGCACGGTAACAACAATATAGTTTGGAAACTGTTGAATGGAAACAAAGTTTTACTTATATTTGATAACATTATTTAGGTTAGTTTAATCATACGTGTGTATATATGTTGCTTTTAAATTTTGATGTAGTATTTTATATTGAATTGTGCAACTTTTATGTAATGCTCATGTAGAAATAATATAAATATTCATTTGGTACTGTAACAACCCGTATTTTTGATAACATGTTATAACTATAAATCAAGGCAGAATTAATTTTTAAAATGAGAATCAAGGGAAACGGGTTATGCTATTGTGTTCATCTCGAAATTCTGCTTAGAAACGAGTCCGAGTTTTCGAAAATTGGAGTCCATATGACCAAGTTATGACCCTTCGAAGTTTTCAGAAAATTTCAAGTTCAAAACAGCTCAGAATTCGAATTCGAATTTCAAATTCAAACCACAGAACAGACTGGGCAGGGAATTTCCCGCCCAGGACCAGGTCGACCTGGGGGTCGACCATAGAGTCGACCTGCCCAGGACCAGGTCGACCATAGTGTCGACCTGGGGGTCAACCTGGTGGCCGAGCCCACTTTTGAAGCTGGATTCACTTTGATGTTTCTGGCCTCATTTCTGTCTACATTCGTTGACCTGACCCTATATAAACAGACCCTAACACTAGTCTCTCTACACAAAATTCTCTCTGACCTTATGCTGCTCTACTTCTGGCTGAAAAGTTAGAGAAAGAGACTACTTCTACGTCGAAACTGCGTTAAGAGAATTGCTGATCTGGGGATTTCTGTTAGGACTTGACTAAGCATATAAAGATTCAACATCGACTCTCTTTTTCTAATTCTCGAACCACGAACTGTAAACCCCAGTTACTTTTATATTTTAACTGTAAATGTAATATGAATATGTTGTAAATTGAAATTGGACTTGTGTATGATGACTGTTTTACATCCATTTTTGTTCATCTTGGATCTTGACTTTTGGGTATATTACTATGACATTGAATTGGGGCCTATTCATGTTGTAAATCAAAAAGAAAAACCCCTCATATTATCATGCCTACAATGTTGAATCTGCTATTAGTCGCAAGTTTATGACTATCATCTTATGTCAACCTTTACCATGACTATACTATCACCTTATGTCACTGTTATCTTGACTAGTACCTTATTTTGCTAGATTTGGAATCTTTATGTTTGAGGCCAATATTCCATATGCCAGTAATGTTATAATCATTTATCTCAAGTCATACCATGCTATGCTAGTAATCACTTTTGCCACCTTATATCCGTACCTTCTTATGTTATTCCCTAATTAGATTTATTTGTATAGATTCGAGTTTATGTGCGATCGGAATACGATTTGGGTAGATTAGGTAAAACATGAATTGGCTTTGAACATGAACGTTATTATAACTTAAACCTGGATATGGACATGAACTTGACACGATTTGACATGAAACATGACCAGAATTTAGACTCGAAACTTGAATCTGGGCATGACACTTAGATAAACTTGAAAATGGCCAACTCGAGGTTGGGTTGAGTTTGCAGTGTAAATCTGCCCGGAACTGCCCGGCGAATCCAGTGACTGCAAACAATAGGATCCAATGTGGGTAGTTGGTCATATCGCACGTAAAACCCGAGGTTAGACTATGTTGTGGTGTAAATCTTCCCGAAACCGCCCGGCAAATCCAGTAACCACAACAATTAGTCTAATGTGAGAGGTTGGGGGTCATTAATGAATTAATGCCACATGATAGGGTTAAGTCATGAACCATTTGAATATACTTAACCAACTTGACACGATTATTTGATAGGGTTAAGTCATGAACCACTTGAACACACTTAACCAACTTGATACATGATTTGGATAGGGTTAAGTCACGAATTTGAATGACAACACTTAACCCATTAGAAACCCTAGTTACGCGGTCCTTTTCAGTAGTTAACCACTTAGATGTATCACGATACCCTGGGACTAGGCAGGGTGGGGCACGATTACTGGGCTGATTGTAAGCGACCAGAACGACGGCTGAGTACGTGCACCATTTTAGGTTCAGGCGGACTATGGTCGTGCACGTAGTCCGGAGTTGAGAAAGCAGGCATTGGTCACCCGTAGGTTTACACTGTGCGTGCTTGATTCATGTCGGTGGTTGGCACCATAGGGCTTGATACACCCTATGGTGGACCTAGCACAGGTGATTACATTTCAGGATAGGGCCGTATGACACAGACACATGACGAGCTAGAACTTGTAGGGAGCCGATCGATTAGTAGATCGTACCGTAGGACCCCGTAATGGGTCACTTCATGATACTGGGCCAAGGGATCATTTCATGATTAATACTTGACATGGGTTAGAATACTAGTATAGTTGGTGCAGCGAATCTTGAATATGCGATGCTAGACTTGACTTATCTTGTTTATCTTATCAGTCTTGTTATCATCCTTATGTTTAATTCCAATTTTCGCATGTCATGTTACCTTTACTAGTTTTTATACTGAAAGTCACTAGGGCTTACCAGTCTTATGACTGACCCTTTTCTTTCTCCTCATATTCTTTCGTTCCCCCCACCCCCCAGGTTCTCAGGGAGGAAACACTAGCTCTTAGCTTGAATTTAGCTTGCTTTCTGACAGCTCATGTACGGTTTGGTCTTGAGCTATGCTATGGCTGCTTCTGCTATTTATGGGGAATAATTTACTTTTGTTATCTTAAGTTTATGCTTCTTTATTTGGAACTTGATGTAATGGAATAATTTGTACCTTGGATATATGGGGTTTTGACTCTTTTCTTGAAAGTAATAAAAATTTGGTTTTTAATTTCTACCACTGCTTTATTTATGTTCTGCCTTGTGATATCTCTGTGTATGTTTACCTAGATAATACTCCACCAAAATTAGTGCATTCCCTTTGTGAGTGACCCTAGCGGAGGTGGAGTGTTACATTTGGTATCAGAGCAGAAGGTTACCAGGCTGGGCAAAAGTTTTAAAAACCTTCTGAAACTATTTTCAAAATCATTTATAAAGAAGCATTTTTCAAGAAAAGTTTTATGTTTAAAAATGCTATTCCCCAAAAAGCCATTAGCACTTTCCTTTGTTTCCTCGTTTGAATCTTTTTCTTTTCGTTTTTCAACATGGCTGATCTTAACCTGCCTGAGGGAATACCCGTGCCTGGATGGTTCCGAAGGTACTTAGAAGCCAGGGCCAACGGCGCGGGCCCGGCAGATATCCCTCCTCCTCCTTCCCTAGTGGCCGCGGTTCCTCCTCCTCCTGGTACCGCCTTTGCCAAAATATGCAAAGACTTTAAAGCAATAGGCGGCAAGAATTTCGTTGGAACTGAAACCTTTGTTGAGGCACGAAACTGGCTAAAGGAGACTGAAGACTTGTTCATTATATTTGATGTGGAGGACCATAGGAAAGTTCAGTTGGCAGAATGGTTGTTGAAAGAGGAAGCTGCATTTTGGTGGGAAGTCACCAACGCTACCAGGCCAGTTGAGACTTGGGCAGACTTTAGAGAGAGGTTTGGGCTTAAATTCTTATCGTCAGCAGAAGAGAACCTTTAGATGGAGAGCTTACTAACTCTCAAGCAAGTGGACATGTCTGTTAGGAAGTACGTGAATAAGTTTAATCAGCTTGCTCGGTTCGGTTTGGATTTGGTCAACACGGCCCAGAAAAAGGCTGTACGCTTTGCTCGAGGATTGATCGAGCCACTACACAGCTTGGCCATAACTCATATACCCATGGAGGCGACCTTTGAAATCTTGGTGGATATGGCTCTACTTCATGAGGAAGACAAGAATAGCAAGAAGGAGGTTAAGCCTAATGAGACTCAGAATAAGAAAGCTGACTTCAAGAAGGGGGGAAACAAGAATAACATGAATAACAAGAGCAACAACAAACCACGTGAGACGAGGAAGTGCAACTTTTGTGGTATTACGGGACATCTAGCTAGACTGTAGAAAGAAGAAGAGGAAGTTGGGTGAATGCTTTCATTGTGGAGATACTGGACACATCAACAAGGATTGCCCTAAGAAGAAAGGACAGGGGCAAGGGCAGACCCAGCGAGCAGGACCTTCTGGAGGGCAGTTGCATGCTCTCAACACCACTCCAGCTCTTGACCGAGGTAGTAATATTTCCGTAGAAAGCCTTATTTACATTTCTGACTTTCCTGTTCGAACCTTATTTGACTCTGGCGCATTGCATACTTTTATTTCTTCTGATATTGTTGAAAATCTGCACCTAAGTACTAGTCTGGTTGAGCATCCCGTTATAGTTTCAAATCCAATTGGGGGCTCCGCCCATTTATCTATGATGTGTATGGATTTGAGGATCTCTATCTTAAGCGTAGAATTCACGTGTAATGCTTATGTTCTTGGATTTATGGGATACGGTTTGATCCTAGGTATGGATTGGCGGTCCGATTATGGAGCCATCCTTGATTGTGAACAAAGGGTAGTGAGGCTCATGACTCGCCTTGGTAATACCCTTGAAATTTCTTGCAAACCTAAGGGTCCGGTCATGTTGTGATATCTTGAATCTCTTGACTCGTCCGTCGATAATTTGCAATCTGTAAGAGTGGTCCGAGAATATCCAGATGTCTTCGATGAGGTGAGGGGGTTAGCTCCTAAACGCGAGATAGACTTCCAAATTTATCTTATGGATAATGCCAAGCCAGTTTCATTGCCCGTTAGGCACATGGCCCCCGAGAAAGAAGAGAGCTCAGTAAAAAAGTTAACGAGTTGCTTGAGAAAAATTTCATAAGATGAAGCATTTCTGAATGGGGTGATCTAGTGGTATTCGCTACTAAGGAGGATGGATCGCTTCATCTATGTGTAGATTATCGTGAATTAAACAAGATGACAAAAAAGAATAGGCATCCACTACCAAGAATCGACGATTTGTTTGACCAGCTTGTAGGAGCATCTGTTTTCTCTCAACTCGATCTAGCCACAGGATTCCATCAGCTTAGAGTGGCTGAGGATAGCATTGACAAAACTGCGTTTAGGACTCCATATGGGTTCTTCGAATGGCTCGTCATGCCGTTTGGGTTAATGAATGCACCCGCGTACTTTGTAGATTTGATGAGTAGGGTGTTTCGGGAGTTCCTTAACAAGTTTGTGGTAGTTTTCGTGGATGATATTTTGATCTTCTCAAAAGATGAAGAAGAGCATGCTAGACTTCTCAAGGAAGTCATGGAAACACTTACAGCACACCAGTTAAAGGCTAAGTTCTCCAAATGCCATTTTTGGAGGAAGGAAGTTCGGTTCCTTGGACATGTAGTTTCTAAGCAAGGCATAGCCGTGGACCCCGCAAAGGTAGTTGCGGTACAGGACTGGAAAATTCCTAAGAATGCAACGGAGGTGAGGAGCTTTCTCGGTTTGGCGGGCTACTACAGGAAGTTCATTAAGGACTTCGCTAAGATTTCAGCCCCTCTTACTAAGTTAACAAAGAAGAACCTAGCTTTTGCACGGGACATAGAGTGTGACGCTGCTTTTCAGAGACTCAAGAGAGCCATTACCACAGCTCCAGTTTTGGCATTACATGACGGAGGCAAGGTGTTTACGGTGTACACATATGCGTGCGGCACGGGATTAGGCGCCGTCCTAATGCAAGAAGGAAGAGTAATATTCTACGGGGGAAGACAACTTAAAATTCATGAGAAAAATTATCCCGCGCATGACTTGGAGTTGGTCGCGATCGTTTTTGCACTTAAATCTTGGCGCCATTATCTTCTAGGGGAGAGGTTCGAGCTGTATACCGACCACAAATCGCTCAAGTACCTCTTCTCACAGAAAGATTTGAATCCGAGACAACAGCGGTGGATGGAATTCTTGGCATCATATGACTTCGATATAGCTTATACCCCTGGCAAGGGTAACGTGGTGGCGGACGCGCTAAGTAGAAAAAGGTTGACTTTGAGCCCCTTGTTTGTTGAAAGGAAAAGCCTTGAGTTTATAGAAAACTTTGATTTTACACCTGCTGTTGAGTCATTGACTGCTATGTTAGCATCTCTTGAGTTAAGACCTACACTTCTAGATCAAGTAGGGGCTTCACAGAAGGAAGACCCACAGATAGTTGAAATCATGGACAAGATGATTAATGGTGAGACGTCAAGTCACCTCGGTAGGTATGCCATAAATAACAAGGGATGGCTAAGGCGTGATGAAAGGCTATGTGTCCCACAAGTGGGAGACCTAGTAAGGAAAGTCCTCGAAGAGGCGCATCACTCAAGATGACCATACATCCTGGAGGGGATAAGATGTACAGAGATATGAAACACATTTTCTTTTGGGCTGGAATGAAAAAGGACATGGCAGAGTTCGTTTCAAAGTGCATTGTGTGACAACAAGTAAAGGCCGAGTCGAAGAAGCCCGGTGGGCTATTACATCCTTTGGAGGTTCCGCAATGGAAATGGGAGAGTATCTCGATGGATTTCGTGGAGGGACTGCCTAGGTCAAGGAAGGGAAATACTAGCATATGGGTCATAGTTGATAGACTCACGAAAAGTGCTCACTTCATTCCGGTGAAAAGCAAGAGGACTGCATCATGGCTAGCGTCTATTTACCTTCGAGAGATAGTACGGTTGCATGGGGTTCCTTCTAGTATAGTTAGTGATCATGACCTGATTTTCACTAGCCAATTTTGGAATAGTCTGCAAGAAGCAATGGGTACACGACTGAGTTTAAGCATGGCCTATCACCCACAGACGGGTGGACAAACCGAAAGGGTAAATAGGGTACTAGAAGATCTCCTGAGGCTATGCATTCTTGACTTTGGTGGTACTTGGGAAGACCATCTTCCTCTCGTGGAGTTCGCATATAATAATAGTTACCAAGCTAGCATCGGAATGGCACCGTTCGAAGCCCTTTATGGAAGACCATGCAAATCGCCAACTTGTTGGTGGGAGACGACAGACAGGCTTATACTTGGGCCCGACATGATAAGAGATATTTCTGAGAAGGCTGAGTTGATACGAAGACGGATGAAAACGGCTCAAGATAGACAGAAATCTTATGCGGACAAGAGAAGGACAGACCTAGAGTTCGAAGTCGGAGATATGGTCTTTATAAAAGTTTCTCCGTTACGCAATGTAGTTCGTTTTGGAGTGGTTGGAAAGCTAGCACCAAGGTTCGTAGGACCGTTCACTATCACTGAGAGGATTGGACGGATGGCCAATAAGGTAGACTTACTCGAGAAGCTGACTGGAGTGCACAATGTCTTCCACGTCTCGCATCTCCGGAAATGCTTGCATGAGTCAGCCGAAGTGGTTGAGCCAAGCATCCTCGAAGATGTAGAAGTGGAAAAAGAAGAAACATTGAGGCGAGTTCCGATTCGTATCTTAGGAACGGAGATTAAGAAGCTAAGGAATCGAGAAATCAAGCTAGTTAAAGTGCAGTGGAGTGAAGCCCAAGAAGACGCAACTTGGGAAACCGAAGAGAAGATACGTGCGCTTTACCCATTTCTTTTTGAGGGTACATTCTCGATCTCTTTTTCCTATAAACTTGAAAACCTTTTCGTATCATGCTTCTACTACCTACGTTTGTCTTGTTATCTTCTTGATCTTATCTTGAGAACCTTAGGAAGAACCATATGGATGTAATCATGTGATTGAAACATGTTATGGTTGATGTTTGCAAATGATTGCAAGTGTTTGCAAGTGGTTGCCAGTGGATGCATGACACACATTAGGCACTAGATCAGCTCAGTCACATTTTGATGTTGCATATGCATGAGTGCTTATACTTGTACATGGATGGAACTTGTTATGCTATCACTTGGATGTTGCATATGAATGAATGTTATGTGCACTCATATAGAGATTATAAATTATGTTAGGAATCTGCATACATGATGGATTCATTACACTAACATATTTTGCATTGAGGTTTACTGAATCAGTAACCGCCTGATCTTCTGCATTAGATAAGCACATAAACACACACTTTCTGCATATGTTCATACAGCACTAGAAACCTTTTAAGGACAATGGTTGCCTGTGGATGATGTTTTGATTAGATGGATGATAGGACACATCCTCCCTAACATAGAGATTTCGGGGACGAAATCCTTTAAGGAGGGGAGAATGTAACAACCCATATTTTTGATAACGTATTATAACTATAAATCAAGGCAGAATTAATTTTTAAAATGAGAATCAAGGGAAACGGGTTACTCCATTGCGTTCGTCTCGAAATTCTGCTTGGAAACGAGTCCGAGTTTTCGAAAATCGGAGTCCTTTTGACCAAGTTATGACCCTTCGAAGTTTTCATAAAATTTCAAGTTCAAAATAGCTCAGAATTCGAATTCGAATTTCAAATTCAAACCAGAGAACAGACCGGGCGGGAAATTTCCCGCCCAGGACCAGGTCGACCTGGGGGTCGACCATAGAGTCGACCTGCCCAGGACCAGGTCGACCATAGTGTCGACCTGGGGTTCGACCTGGTGGCCGAGCCCACTTTTGAAGCTGGATTCACTTTGATGTTTCTGGCCTCGTTTCTGTCTACATTCGTTGACCTGACCCTACATAAACAGCCCCTAACACTAGTCTCTCTACACAAAATTCTCTCTGAACTTATGCTGCTCTAATTCTGGTTGAAAAGTTAGAGAAAGAGACTACTTCTTCTACGTCGAAATTGCGTTAAGAGAATTGCTGATTTGGGGATTTCTGTTAGGACTTGACTAAGCATATAAAGATTCAACATCGACTCTCTTTTTCTAATTCTCGAATCACGAACTGTAAGCCCCAGTTACTTTTAGACTTTAACTGTAAATGCAATATGAATATGTTGTAAATTGAAATTGGACCTGTGTATGATAACTGTTTTACATCCATTCTTATTCAATTGGATCTTGACTTTTGGGTATATTTCTATGACACTGAATTGGGGCCTATTCATGTTGTAAATCAAAAAGAAAAAACCCTCATATTATCATGCCTACAATGTTGAATTTGTTATTAGTCACAAATTTATGACTATCATCTTATGTCAACCGTTACCATGACTACACTATCACCTTATGTCACTGTTATCTTGACTAGTACCTTATTTTGCTAGATTTGGAATCTTTATGTTTGAGGCCAATATTCCATATGCCAGTAATGTTAAAATCATTTATCTCAAGTTATACCATGCTATGCTAGTAATCACTTTTGCCATCTTATACCCGTCCCTTCTTATGTTATTCCCTAATTAGATTTATTTGTATCGATTCGAGTTTATGTGCGATAGGAATACGATTTGGGTAGATTAGGTAAAACATGAATTGGCTTTGAACATGAACGTTAATATAACTTGAACCTGGATATGGACATGAACTTGACACGATTTGACATGAAACATGACCTGAATTTAGACTCGAAACTTAAATCTGGGCATGACACTTAGATAAACTTGAAAATGGCCAACTCGAGGTTGGGTCGAGTTTGCTGTGTAAATCTTCCCAGAACCGCCCGGCGAATCCAGTGACTGCAAACAATAGGATCCAATGTGGGTAGTTGGTCATATCACACGTAAAAACCAAGGTTAGACTATGTTGTGGTGTAAATCTGCCCGGAACCGCCCGGCAAATCCAGTAACCACAACAGTTAGTCTAATGTGAGAGGTTGGGGTGCATTAATGAATTAATGCCACATGATAGGGTTAAATCATGAACCATTTGAATATACTTAACCAAATTGACACGATGATTTGATAGGGTTAAGTCATGAACCGCTTGAACACACTTAACCAACTTGATACGTGATTTGGATAGGGTTAAGTCACGAATTTGAATGACAACACTTAACCCATTAGAAACCCTAGTTACGCGGTCCTTTTCAGCAGTAACCCGCTTAGATGTATCACAATACCCTGGGACTAGGCAGGGTGGGGCACGATTACTGGGCTGATTGTAAGCGACCAGCACGATGGCTGAGTAGGTGCGCCATTGTAGGTTCAGGCGGACTATGGTCGTGCACGTAGTCCGGAGTTGAAAAAGCAGGCATTGGGCACCCGTAGTTTACACTGTGTGTGCTTGATTCGTTTCGGTGGTTGGCACCATAGGGCTTGATACACCCTATGGTGGACCTAGCACAGGTGATTACATTTCAGGATAGGGCCGTATGACACAGACACATGACGAGCTAGAACTTATAGGGAGCCGATCGATTAGTAGATCATACCGTAGGACCCCGTAATGGGTCACTTCATGATACTAGGCCAAGGGATCATTTCATGATTAATACTTGACATGGGTTTGAATACTAGTACAGTTGGTGCAGCGAATCTTGAATATGCGATGCTAGACTTGACTTATCTTGTTTATCATATCAGTCCTGTTATCATCCTTATGTTTAATTCCAATTTTCGCATGTCATGTTACCTTTACCAGTTTTTATACTGAAAGTCACTAGGGCTTACCAGTCTTATGACTGACCCTTTTTCTTTCGCCTCTTTTTCTTTCTCCCCCCCCCCCAGGTTCTCAGGGAGGAAACACTAGCTCTTAGCTTGGATTTAGCTTGCTTTCTGACAGCTCATGTACGGTTTGGTCTTGAGCTATGCTATGGCTGCTTCTGCTATTTATGGGGAATAATTTACTTTTGTTATCTTAAGTTTATGCTTCTTTATTTGGAACTTGATGTAATGGAATAATTTGTACCTTGGATATATGGGGTTTTGACTCTTTTCTTGAAAGTAATAAAAATTTGGTTTTTAATTTCCACCGCTGCTTTATTTATGTTCTGGCTTGTGATATCTCTGTGTATGTTTACCTAGATAATACTCCACCAAAACAAGTGCATTCCCTTTGTGAGTGACCCTAGCGGAGGTGGGGTGTACAGGTACCCCGCTACAAAGGTCTCGTTCACTTACAGACTGCTATAGACAAAAATAAAAATACTACCGTGTCGAGCGAGGTGCCAGGATCCCAAAAATATAATAATATTGGTGGTTTAACTTATATTATGAAACCCCAAAATATTGATATAGGGTGCAATATACTCCAAATAAAAAGTTGTGTATTTAATTAACTAAAAATTACAGTAAAATTCTATAAATTAAATTATAACTATGCCTTGAAAATCTCGTAATAATAATCTATTTCAGATTTTATAAAAATTTATTTCATTATAATCATATATTGTTTTGGAAATTAAATCGAATCAAATTTCAAAATAAACAAATAAAAATACCTATCTAATCTGAATATATACATATAACTTTAAAGTAATCTAATTTTAATTTTAACTCGAAATTTCTATTTTTAAATTAAAACGATATCCAATAAATTTTAAAATCCATTTATTTTATTAAATAAATTCCTTTTAAATTTCTATATATGAATAAAATATTTAAAACAAATATTTAAATTCCATAGGGTTCTTTAGTTCTCGTCTTGAATATATTCTGGATTTAATTGAAAAAATATTGAAGCTATGGATGTTCACAAATCAGTTTTCATCTTTGATTATTACGCACTTAAATTATATTAATGAATGATAACGAATAATCTATAAATAAACTGAAGACATCAAACCATTGGAAGGATAGGAAATGTATATCCATCGGTATATCGATTTAGTTACAACTTAAAGAATTGGTTGAATACAACTGGAGAATTCGATTTCGGGAATTTTGAAAATTGATTTCAAATATTTTGCAAAATAGAAATGTGGCAAGTGATTTAATATACTAGTTATATAACTATTTTTAAATAAAAATATGTTAATTGATTTTCAAAATTATTTCAAAGGAAATTTTGATTGGAGAACCCACTTTTTGTTAGATAATAGTTTTGTTGATAACTTTATATCGTCGAGATTTATTATCAAACTTCAGAGTTGGGGAGACCATTATAGTAGCATTTCTACTAGTTGTTTTTGATAAAAACCAGTATTTGATTTTGAAATATTTTTGAATATAGAAATATGTATATATTTGGAATGATTGCAAAAATAGTCCGGAATTGATTCTCAAGTATGAGTTGAATAATATAGTCCTATTGTACTAGGATAATGTAATATGTATACCTCGAATGGATATCTCGAAGAAAACGACTGAATTTAAGTTTCAAATGAATTGAGTAGAAGTTCAATTTTTCGGCTTGTTGAATAAATTTGATTATTTCAAGTGAGATAAAAAATTGAGTTATATCTTTATAAGCTTAAAAGAAGTGAATTTGAATAATTAATTTAATTTGGAATATAACTGAAATTGAGATTTAAGCTTCGAACTTGATTTAAATTGAGAGTGCAAATGGAAACTTAAGTATTGAGATAATTTGAACCTTGAGTCAAACTGGAAATGTAAATGAATTGAGTTGAGGTTAAATTGAGTTTAATCTCGAAATTCGAACCGACAATGATTAAGATTTTGAATTTTAGATAACTGATTCAGATTGGATTATTTTTGAAAGTAGTACTCATTATAAAACTATTTTATTAGGAATTATGGTATTAGATCTATTTATATTATTTAAATTATTTTGTTATAAGCCTAATTATCTTGTTTTCAAACAAAAGTTTCAAACTTATTTTTCCCAAAACTTATTTATTTATCTTAAACCATTTGCAAAATTTATATAATCATTTAACTTATTTTCCAAAGCTATCTATTTAAATCTATTGTATATCAAGCTAGTCATTTTACAAAGCATACCTATTTATTTCAAACCCATTTTAGAAATCTATCAATTTATTCAACTTAATTTTACATTAAGATATTATTATTTTTCAAAATTATTTTATGAAACTTAGTTATTTTGATAAAAGTATATATCCAATTCAAACAAATTATGATCCAAAATGATTGAATGTAAAAACTCAATTGAATATCGATAATTGTAATGTGAAATCCAAGTGAATATGAATGTGGTAATGAATCAATTTGTAAATGTGGATTAAAATTTTTGAAATGATATTGAATATCCAAATTGAGTTGTAAATGCAAATTTGAATTTTGAAATGATATTGAATACTCGAATCATTTGCAAATCAATTTGATTTGATCTTGAAATGGAATATTGAAGATTATCGGTATATGAATAATTTGATATGAAATTTGAAACTTATATATATGAATTATGTAAGTATGAGATTCAAAAACAATTGATTTTGAATATAATTGATGTGAAACTAATAATCTTATGTAATGGAGTTATATGAGAATGACATATTTGAAAATGAGATTTGGAAAATTTATGTAAATGGATATTTATATAAATGTGATTTGAAATGTAGTACTATATGTATAGTATGTATATTTTGAACTAAGGACATGGAAGTTCTTTCAGCTTGATATCTACATTATGGCCACATCGTGGATTCATTCTACCGATTCATCTTCTCTATTTTAGGTTTCCTAGATATAATACTAGAGTAGTCCTTTGAATTCCGTAGGGTAACCCATGGTCTTATGAACTCGACTGGGTAGCGAAATTCATACGGTTGTAATAGCTTACAGTTACAGATGTTTCTTGGGGAACCCAAGCAAAACCATTGTGTAGCTACGATCTATGGTCGTTTTATGGCGTAATCTACCTGAGTAGTGATTTCCCTTAGGAGTAGATGTTTCCTGGGGGATCCAGGCATAACCATTGTGTATCTGCGGTCCACATGGCGTAACTCAAGAGGAAGTGATTGCTTAAGGTCTACGAGTGATAGCGATGTAGCCATCAGTGTTACTATAAGTAGACTTCAATCCATGAGTTAGGTTGGCATAGCATAATTCGTAGAGTAGAGATTGCTTAAAGATACGAATGTTTTCTTGGGCATCCAGATGAAACCATTGTGCATTTGCAATATATGGTTGTGTTATGTGTCATGGCGTAATTCGTAGAGCGGTGATTGCTCAAGGGTATGGATGTTATTTGGGGGAACCATATGTAACACATCCATTGTGTATCTGCGATCCATGGTTCGATTTGTTTCGATTGTACTTGCCATATCCATTGTAAAATACAAGGAAATGTTTTAAGAGTTTCATTGGAGTTGAAGCAAGTATATTGCGTACCTAGACACGTTTTGGTCATGCATTGGTACCACGCGTGTTAAAAACTTCTGTGAGAACAAAAATAGATTTGCAAACTGCGAGTGATTATGTATTTTCAAACTTGAAATAACCAATCAATAATTTGAAATCAAATTTATACAACTTCAACATAATGAATTAAGAAATAATTTTTTTAATTATTTTAACATAACAACAATTTTGAATTTAAATATATGTTTGATTTTAGAATCGTATTTTCAAGTTTAAGTTTTGTTATAGTAATTAAAGTTTAATGAAAAGAAAATTTAATTTATTGCTGACTGAAAATCCATTAGGATAAAAACGAACATTAGTAACTACATCAGAAATAAATTAATTAAATGTAAAAGAGATAGAAAGTATATGAACTATAATGGAATTCATGAGTTAAATTAATTGAAATAAAAAAGGTTATTGAAAGAAACTGAACAATGAATAAAAGTAAATATAAATGAATGAATTGCAAGCAATGTAAGTATATTAAAAGTGAACAAAATTGAAATCAACAAATCATGTGTGGATAAATAAATGTGATACACGAATTGTAAAGAAATAAATTAAAATGGAAAAATTTTGCTAACGAAAGGAAACACGTACATAGAATGAACGTTAACAAAATGAATACTTATAATGAATGTGTACATGGATTTAATGTAAATCAGGTAAATAAATTAGTAATAATACATATGACAAATAAATTGCACGTGAATGCGGAAAATTTTGTTTATTTTTATGTAGCATTTCATTGTGTAAATAAATTTGGCTTCCGTTTAGGGATGCCTCATCATGTAGATGAGATGTATATTTTGTGTTTTTGTTGTTTTTGGGTACGGGAATTTTTTCCCGATCGAACCGTGCAGGGGAGATGCTACCAAAATTTTCCATAAATCCGAGCGTTAGAAAATATTTTAGGTTGAAACAAAATTTTATAACTTATATTTTCTTACAAATTTAAAATCTATATAGAGGCTTATAAGAGTAATAACTATTGTTGTATGCATATGTATAATTTTAAGTTCCCCTTTTCGAGGACGAAAAGACTTAAGAGGGGAGATTATAACGAATCAGAATTTTTGGTATTTAAAATCTTAGAGTTGATATAATTCAATGTTGAAATTTTATATTTATACTTGAAATTTATTTATAATTAGCAATCTAGTCATTTTTAAGCTTAGTTTTAAATAAATTTTGTATAGGTAATTTAAAATTTTAATATTTGAATCTAGATAATTTTGTTAAATTAAGCGTTATAAATATTTTAAACTATTTGAATATATTGTTTGAAAAAAATTAATTAAATTTGTTTTTCCAATTTATTTAGAGAATTATAATTGAATTTAAATAAATTTGTTTGGTTGAATTTGGTTTTAAATAAAATTTTAGTCATGTATTTGAAAATATATCCACTAGTATTGTTCCCACATGCATAGTATAATATAAACTATATTAATATTTGAGAAATAAAAATTTAAATAAATTTGGACACTTGTAATCAAATAAGAGAAGTATAGACACTTGTCTAAACCTTGTGTCAAGAAATTTACACTTGCGTTCGTTTGGAAATCACGCGTGTTCCCATTGTTTTACGTGTCCTCGTTGTTTCTTCTTTTCCACTGTCCATACTTTTTTCCCTTTCTCCCCTTGGAATTTTCAACATCAGCCAATCAAAATGGTTTTCCACAAACCAAAAATCGATTTTCCCAAATCGATGAAAAATAGCCACCGACCGACGTAGCTCCTCCACTCCATTTCCTCCAACGTCATCGCCTCCATCGGCTTTCGTATCTCATCGCCATCGAAGGTCGTTCCTCCACCCAAGATCGCGATAAGTCATGCCGACCATCTCGAACTGTGCTAGCTCCCCATCGGTGCACGGTAACTAGTATTACTCCTCGTCGCCTCCTCCTCCTTATCGCATCATATCTCCTCTGATGCATCCCACGAACCATCAACGCGAGCCACCACAAGCCTGCCATCTCACCTCCGTGACCACTGACTCATCGCCAATGCGCCTTTCTTCCAGTCGTTGTGTTAAAGGTGAGACTTCTCACCAATTCAAATTCAAGTAATTTTCTGGTTTCATTTATTGCAATTTGTAATTTACACATATTAGTTTCATTTCATGCTAGTTGTTTTTGGGACAAGTTGTTGATATTGACAGAAGATGCATAATTCCCACTAACTTAGAAAAAATATTTTCAATAATTTCCATTAGTAAATAAAGGATGAAGTCAGCATTAATTTATAAAAATGATGGGAAATCAGGGCTACATGGGTTATATTCATAGCAAATTATGGTTTACTCTATTAGAGAAGAATAATGTCAAAAAGAGTAATATTAGTTTTATTTTTCCATGATAAAACTTGTGGTTGTCATTAATTTAATATCCACGAAATCAGAAAGATATGACATGCTTACTACCTAGTCTAGTACGCTTATATTTGTATTATAATGAGGTTTGTTTTCCTGCAAAAAATAAAATAAAAAATGGGTAACTTATTATAATATATTTACATATATGTGCTTGTGTGAAATGTGTGTGCATGAGTATACTTTTATTTATTTCATATAAGAATTTATTTGTACAAACTTGTTGTACTGCATGCAGTTTGCGTAGTTAGTGTTTTGTTGCAGTTTACTACATAAACCATTGTTCGGTTTGAAGTTATGTTGAGAGTGTTAAGTCCCAACATGAAAGACAACTAAGGCCATACTTTTTCAGTAACTTTGTGCTAGCCCTCAAGACTTATTTCTGCTAATGTACTTGTAACAACCCGAATCCGATAAACCAAATTTTTTTTCTTTCAAAATTCCAATCTATCGAAACTTGGGTTGGTTTGCTCTGGTATACTAAAGAAAAGACAGGGACATAAAATATGTCAGAGCTTAGAAAATATCTCACAGTGGGAAGGATAAAATATAATATAATCAAAGTATAGCCTTACCGTATTAACAATACTGCCTAACCAGTATCCAAGGCTATCGTGTCTCCACCACAAATCTAACCTGCGAGTATATTATGAGGAGGGGGTCAGAACACGAGTTCTGGTGACTGGATTTAAATTATACACTTTGGATAATCCTACATATACCGTTCAATCATGTTTTTCTTATTTATTAGGTTACTTGGGTTAACAGCACTCAAGGCTTACACACACGTCGTACCCATTTACTCTCTAGTAGATTAACCTAATATAATATATTTGTAGCTACCCCCAAAATTAAGGTACACCCCATGGAACCCCACTCGCACAGTCTCCACCGTAATACCACAAAAATGAAAGCAGTCCCTTATCCTACTCCGGGTTGATGTACGTATCCTTACATAACAATGTTATGTTCCGCATATATCAGTCATTACTACGCTACGTAAGCGTACGGACTGCCACCGTCTACCGAATCAGATTTCATACCAGAGTAATGCCCTCAAGTCTACGATACACTACCCAGAGCTGATATGCATGTATCTAGACTGTCCCACATACGTATCGTTAATTGTAGCTCGATGCCTTAACCGCACGTCCTATAATGTGCATCGAGTTCCAAGGCAGGCTATACAAGAAACACAGAACTTGGTCGGGAGCTTTTCCATATCTATACAGGCCCATTTTTAAGAGCCTCTATATACAGATATTCCAAGGGTCTGTTTTCATAGTGGCTATGGCCCCACCTCGGCCCCTCCTTTAACTAGTAAAGACTACAAGAGCTAAACGACTGGCCCCTAACAAATAATCTAAACATCCAGTTGGCGTCTTCCCTCAACCACCATACCTCGATAGTGAAAGGTGAATGGTCTATTGGTTTTAGCTCTAGTTTTTTCGCATCCCACTGGCTGCCGATGATGGGTACCCGACGATCTACTATCCTTGTTGGTCGTGATCCTTCACCCCCCCCTCCGATCGTTGAGGCAACAGCCGAATCACCCTGGTATCACCGCGTCACAGCATTCTGACTGCAAAGCTACTTTTGTAGTCAAGGCCCACCCACCTAGCAGTTAAGCGCAGATCCAACCTCCGTGAGCACAGCCTAAACATCCGCCACTGCACAGAGGACTACCAGGAGCACCTTATGAATCTCAAGAAGCCGCGTGCTTCCCCTTCCAGTCCTTTGGAGTCGACAGAAAAATCAGATTAACATGCGCTCCCTTTGTGTCTTATAACACTACGATGATATACCCCGTTGGGTTATTCACCCCCCAAACGTGCGGACTAGTCCAAGCGCCTTACTTTAATATGTTATTAGACCCTATGTCTAAACATTCTATTACGTGCTTGCTTTACTTTATCAGGTTTCCATTAAAACTTGGTTATTCCCATTTATATTGTATTCTTAATCAAGTTACCAAGTTCCTCTTGTTTATTAATTTCAGTTATATAACTTAACCCATTTAAGTTTATTAATAAGCCCACAACATGTTATTCTCTAGATTGTGGTCCAAGGTCTGTAATTCACAATCCTTTTATATTCTTGTTTGATTCAAGGTTACAATAACATGTTTTACTTAATATGTAATTAAGTGTATCTTAATTCACATGTTTTCTATTTAACATGTCCCTTAACGTTTATGATTAAATAAAACTTACCTCATTTCCCGAGTTATCTCATTCTTTCTTATTTAATCATAATTCCCTCTTATGTTGTCTTTACAACTTAACATTGTTTACGTATTAATTTAGTTCTCAACCAAGGTCCATTAATAAGTTTCTTTCTATAGATATGACTTATGTTGTCCTTATCCACAGATTTCAGATTCTTGTTCTCCTAATTTACTCAATTTTTAATTGAGTATAACTTATCTTCTTACATAAGTTATTCCAATCCCTTTTTATCACTTATTATAATGTAAGTTATAATTTCTACTTGTCCCAAGGACAAGCCTATGTAAATTATTTACATTGGGTTATTATCATTCCCTATCCATTCTAATCTTTTTATTTTTCTTTACCGTTTTGTCTTTCTTTCAATTCCATTAATTCCCATTAATTACAATTAATGTTGTTTATCATTCCTTCTAGTTACATATATTTATACACGTATTCATTTATGTACTAGACCTCTCACATTAAGCCTACACTTTTGGATGCTGGATTTGTCGGGCGGTTCCGGGCAGACTTCTACCACAAGTCGACTTAACCTAGGGTCTTAGCACCATTAAATGTTCTAATTATGCACTTAGACTCCTCACATTAGATTTACCACTTGTGAATGTTGGATATGCCGGGCAGTTCCAAGCAGACTTCTATCACAAGTGCAATCTAACCTCGTGTCTAAGAGCATTACAGTGTCAAATTACTGTGAGTCTAGGCATGTTAGTTCTTTAACCATTATTCCTATTTCATTATAGGTTTTTCATGCCCCTTTCGCAAGTCATATTTATTATGTACCATATACCCAAATTAAGGTCTTTATCCATAATTTGATTTATGCCCAAATCCATATTCATGTAATTCTAACTTGTAATCATTTAATCATGCAATTTCTCAAATCACATAAACTAACATGTATTGTACTCAATTTCTACCGTTAATGGATCGGGTATACAATTGTCACATATTAACCTGGAATTGAAACGCTATGTAAGATTTGAAAAGCTTATATTCTAACATAAACAATTAATATCTTAGCATAATAATTATTCTCACATATCATACTTGTCACTTTAGTCATAATCAACATTTTGTTTAACATCTAAACATATCATGCTTCAATTATACATGATGGGGAATGCTAAATGATATTATATTAATATCTAAAATGCTCACCTCATACGCTTTCCCAATTCTGGATCTGATCCAATTTTAGTATCCATGTTTTTCTCTTAGTTGGACCCAGAACCTAATAACCATGGATTGATTATTTTTAATAAAAGAGAAAGGAAGGAAAAAGGAAGAAATTTGAATAGATTGGATCTAGAAAATCACCTTACTTTTCATGATTCTGAACAACCTTTAATTAGTGTCAATTCCTTTCCTCCAGATCTTGATTTAAAATCTTCTAACTAATATAATAATCTAAATTTCTGAAGAGATCTTAAGAAAGAGGAACGATAGAGCTTCAACGTAGCCTCAGAAATATGAGGTTTAGGGTTAGCTCTACAAACTTATTTATAGGTGTATCGGAGAAACCTGGTCCTTTAGATTTGAATCACAATCCATCAGAATCGACCACGTCACTAAACATTCAAAAACAGTCCAGGTGCGTTGTATATTGCGCACAATCTTCTATTTGAATTATATTTATTCATAAGAAATCCTTTCGCGTATACAAAGCTTCTCAATGCGAACAACTTTTTATTTTGTTCCTAATTTACCTTTCTTGGATCAATTAATTCCTAACTCTCTCTTTTAAAACTTCTTTACTATTAAACCTCTTTCTTATTAAACCGCTTTCATATTAAACATCTTTCTTATAAAACCGCTTTCTTATTAAACCTCTTTCTTATTAAACCGCTTTCTTTCTAATTAATGCATTTATCTACCATTTGTTAAGAATTTCTTCTTAAATTTCATTATGCGCTATTCACACTAACTTCCCTTCTTTATACATTTAATTCTTATGTTGTTTCTTTATTGATTGCTTTGCACCGATAGCTCTTTCTTTATATTAAGAACATTTTTATAGCGTTCCTCTTTATTTTGCATTAATTTCTCAATTCATGTATTGTATTCACTTGCACATACATTGCTTTCCTTGCTCCTTTTTATTTAACTCTATGTGTCTTCTTATTTGCATTAATGCGTTCTTATCTTCTATTCAATACTTTCCTCTTTTTCACTTTAATGTTGTCATGCAATTTCCATTGCATCGCATTCATTCTTCTTTTAAATATTGCATGTAACTTTATTATTATCCATATTCCATTATTCCTTACTTTTAAAATATGAATATATTAATTGATTTATTTCTAATCTAATTGCATGCCTTCATTTTCGTATATGAATAATTTGCCTCTTAATGCATTTATTGATTGCTGCAGCTTTCATTGTTTAACTTTTCCATTTATCTTGCATGCATTAAAACTCTTAATTGTCATGTATATTCATCTTTTCTCATTTTCATTGTTTGCATGCAATTAAATTTATTAATTCATTTTTTTCAATGCATATACTTATTGCACTGCATTTATTTCTTACCTTTTTTAAAGCATTAAAAATTATACTAATTTTCCTCCTCTTCAGTGTATGAATTTATTTAAATAATACATTATCATTGTTTTTCCTTTATTCATGTTCATGCATATACATATATGTTCTCTTATATATATACATATATTTTCTTTATTTTCTTATATGTACATTCCTATCCTTTCAAATTTTGAATGTGTATGCGTACATATATTTGTATGTTCAGTTGGCCCTCTCTAAAACAAAGAAAAAAATTATGTCACTGCTAGGGTTCGAACCCTCGACCTCTATGTTACATATTCGTGCCTTAACCAACTAAGCTATGAAGTATTTTGTTAATAAGTTTAGAAATAATGGTAGTCATTGCTCTCTATCTTTTACCTTATTTCCATGTTTTGCTACAATGCTTCATTTAAAGGTATCTTTTTCATCTTAAATCGGTTTTCTACAATCCATAGGTCTAAATTGACCAGAAAATCGCCACGAACGTAATGACGCTACTCCCGTGGCCAAATTCTAGAAGCTCTTCAAAATTTTCTTTTTGTTATATGCATTATTTGATTATTTAAGTGTTACAAAAATGGGGGTTGTTACATTCTCCAGCCCTTAGGAAATTTCGTCCCCAAAATTTGATAAGTGTAAAAATGAATTAACACCTCGCATAGTATACATCCATCACGTGTGCATCCAATTTTTGCAAACATTGTGCACTTGTGCAAAGTGAAATACAACATAATTATGCATGTATACCTATGTAGTAACTCCTAAGTGTATGCAAATTTTTAAAAAATCCTTTTAAAATATGATGCTCGCATCCTAAATATACTGGCAGTTCTGCCGAATGCAATATTTTGAAAAAGAAAATGCTTTTTCATCCAAATTTTCATACACTTCCATGGAGTAAGAGTGTAATTCATCCAATTGTTGCATCCAAAATCCTACCAGCCAACTTTATTTCTCAAATTTCATAAAAATCTAATTTTCTAAATTCGACTTCTTATGTTACAAAAAGTTATAAAACGGAAAAATTTTACACCTTTCGTTTTTCTTTTATGTACCTTTTCTGTTTGTACATGGATTTTATGTAACTACTATATAAAAATTCCCTATTTTCCTATCCAAGCACAACCCATATAAGAAAAAAATTCAGCTTATCTTGGAAAAATTTCATTCTTATTCATCTTTTCTGAAAATTTTCATTTTTCTTAACCATCAAGTTTGCTGCTTCATTGAATTTATTATTTCCTTTTTAGTTATGCCATCTTCCTCTCTTAGCTTATTTAATTTAATCCAATGACCTAAGTTTAGCTTTCAATTAAGTCATTTAACTAAAACAGGAAACAAATGCTCTACACAGCTGCTACTAAGGGCCAAGTGTCTTAAGACTATGCCACCTCCAACAAAGAAAAGATCAAACAATTTATTGTCAAAGGAATAGAGATTTCAAAACATTATTTACTGAAATCAAAATGCAACATTTTCCATGTTTTACTTTTAACCCTTTCATATAATATATATAAAAAACTAGCAAGCTATGCATACTCTATTGTATGCACATTTTTAATGAGATTTAACACAAAATCTTCACAAGAAATCATTGTTTTCCAAAATATACTCCATTCTACTTCAAAACTCAATATGTACTTTACATGTTTAAAACTATAACTTTTAAGATTAAACTTGAGAACACCATAAACCATTTTTGTAATGTCCCACATTTTTGTAGTTGAATATTTAATTTATTCTATTATATAAGATATTGATTTGAATTTATAGATGAATTTATAATATATGTATTTGTTTATATAACGAAGTTTGGACGTTAAATTTATATATAATTATAATTCGAACTTGTACACATCGCGATATTTCGTAATTTATGGTTTGAAATTTCAGATATATCGGTATGAATATAAAATGCCCAACGACAATTGACGATGAAATTAAATAATCATACGAAATAGAACGTTCAAATCAATGCGTTGCTTCCTTATGATAAGGCCTGTAACGACCCAACTTTTGAACACATCTCAAGTTGTGCCATTAATGAGAAATAAGAATAGATAGAAGATAAATCACAAAAAAAACATCAGAATCTCACAACAGAATTTTCACAAAAGATAATACTTTATATCATTACACAGCGGAATATATTACATCAGAGCATCATATGTCTAGTGATACAACCCATCAGTAATTATACATATCATAGACGATCAACCGATAGACTTAATTATACAGTAGATAGATGGACCAACACAAATCTTCATTCCAGCTTTACAGGTTTCATCATATCCTGATTCACTTGTCTATTCATAACAAGCGTTATGAATACCCAAGAGTTTAAGGGAAAACACAGAAAAATAAACTCCGGGTCAGTCAGGGGACTGGTATGAGTAAACAATTTTAAAACAATTAAAATATCTCATAAGACCACGCCGTAAATACGGAACGGGTTTTTATCTTATGAGATCAAAAATCACTTTGTATACTTTAAAAACAGATATTATAATAGTGTCTATTTGTTTTCACAAATAATTAAGAATCTAGGAAAATGCTTGCAACTCACATTCTCCGATATAGTATACAAATAAAAATCGCTTGGCGCTTATGGAAATTAGATTTCCAACCATGACAAGGTATGGGACCACCTTCCGTTGATGTATCTCTAGAGGCCAATACACCTGGGTTCAACAAGAACGTCTTACAACCCGGCCCTCACATGACCGACGACTCATTTCTCTTGAGTGTATCGAGTGTATATCACCGATGGTTGTGTACGGCAACCATCCCCGAATGGGCAGAATCGATAGATAAGAAATAAAAGGAATTTCTCTAGATAGGTGATACGACGCCCTAATGGGAGTGACCCACATAGCCATGCTGCCTGTCCGATTTTTGTCATTTCCTGGGTGTGAGGCTTGAGGCTAGACTCATGTCATCTTTTCATCATCACTGGTTTATTTCTCTGAATGCCACATCGTCAAACCCGTAAAATCACAAATTGATCTCGTCAAAACTACGGGTATAAAGCTAAGAGAAACGAATTCCTCCGCCACCAAACTAAGTTTTGAAAAGACCAACTTACGTGATCTGTTAGGTATACTTTGTCAGACATTCGTCCATACAAGTTGTCCTGGGACTAGACAAACCGAAGGCACTATTTTAAAAAAATAGTCCTTGTATATCGTCGTCTTTGATTCAACAATCTCTGACGCGCGGCGTATAATCAAATCAAAGTGAAATATCTTATTTTGGCCTCTTTGAAATGATTAACGAACATTTTCTCTTTTTAAATTATAAATCTAACAAGATTATAATCTAATCTTTATATACCGTTATAGTCAAACTAAACAGTACATGATCATCATGTCAATATATGATATATTGATCATCATTTCAAAACAGTCAGTTTTAGTGTGTGCGTCGCACGGGTTTTTCCTTTCCGTTTTGTTTATCATCTTTTAAAATGAATTCTTTCTTTATTTTCTCTTTAGAAACATATTTCTCATCATGATTACTTACTCTGGTCACTCATGAATAAATAAACTTGACGGTCTATAATCTATTCTACGCCTTCACACTTTTGTATCATTTCGTCAAATTTTACTTTGATCTCTTATTCTTGATTTCTTTGTCCTTCTTTCCCATACTGATAAAATTCTCTCTCTTTATTATCAGACTGCATACGATTAAAACATCTCTTCACAGTTCTTGTTTTCAAAAGCACAGAACTGTTCATGATCAGATCCTTTGGATTTCAGTTTATAAACGAACCAATTCTGGCGTATGTGTCACATACGATTTTCCTACCTTGTTTGAATTTAAATATTTCAAATATCCCATCAAAAAATAGATTCTATTTAAATAAATTTATAATTTATCTAAAAACAACAGCTTCTGTGCTGACTTCTCGACTTTTTGTCAAACTCGTATCTGCTCTTTTACATTGATCGACTCTCTGTCCGTCGACTTTACAGTTTATATATTCCATTTGAAAATCTTTTCAAATTCTCATTTATAAATTAAATTTATAATTTAATTTAAATTTACAGTCTTTGTGTTTTTACTTCAATCTTGACAAAACTGTGTTTTCTTATCCTGATTCACTTCTGTACTAATGTTTCAACCTTGACAAAACAATATCTGATCTTTCACTGTTTGATCAACTTTCTTTTGTTTACTTCATTTTAGATATTCATTTCTAATTCTCTTTTAAATTAATTTAAATTTAATTTAAAATTTCAGCTTCAGTATTTGAAATTCAGACCTTGACAAAATTATCCGAACATGATTAAATACAGTTCTTATTTTATACTATACAGAACAGTCTTTATTTTTGGAAGGGAATTCGGATTTTAAACCGGCAAATTCATCGTATGGTTTTGCACTTAGTATCTCTTCAAAAAAAATCTGAATTACAAACTAAATTTATAATTAAATTTTATCACACTTTTGTATTTTAAATTTCAGTTCTTGACGAAACTGAATCAAAAATCCTAATTCACTCTTTACTATTTTTTCTATTTTTCTTGTAATTTAAATAAAACAATATTTTTATTTAAATATTTATTTAACTCTTTTATTTTAAACCTTAATTTAATTTAAAACAAGTTTACTCTAAATTTTTGTTTGAAAATATTCAATTTACAACTAAAATTTGCAAAGTACCATTTGAATAAGTACCACCTTAAAACTATGGTCACCACCCTTGCCAAATCCCTCAAACCCCCTGAAAACCATGATGGCCGATCACCTGACAAAGTACCCAGGTCCAACAAGTGGTAGTACCACTTCAACACAATTTGCCACTTTCCTCTTTCCCTTGTACACGCATAATGGTGCACGTGCACCATCCTCCTGGCCATCCTCCGGCTGCCGGACCACCACCCACAAACCACCTCTTCCACCACGATCATCCCTGACAGGCTATCCCCCTCCTAAGTTCCCTTCTTCTCTAAATCACTCTTCCACCATAAAAAACAACAGCAGTATATTTTTTCCACCACCAAAACTCCACGGCCCCACCAATCTCCAACCATCGGACCGACCGCCACCACCTCCAACCCCTTCACCAACCTCGGTCGCACCTCCCGCCTAGGTCCTGGCCCACTCGGTCCAGTGAGGACCCCCCCCCCCCCCCCCCGACGTGGCAAAACTCATGAACCCGACAACACAGCCTGAACCCTATTTTTCTTAATTTCACAAAAATTATTCATTTAAAAATTAAATCATTATTTTTTCCAATAATCTCTGACCTCTCCCACTCCTCTTGGCCAAACGCCACCACCCACGACCACCCCCTTTGCCGGAATTTGATCAAGGTCCTAATTTTGATCATTCTGGAAATTCTCTTGATTTGCTAAATTAAAAATCATGATTTTTGTTTTAAAAATCACCATTTGTTCACCTTATTAGGATTATAAAATCAAAACACGTTTTTAATCAATTTGAAATTCCATTTTGAAAATGAATTACAGAGAGCATTCTGTGTTTATTTTTAACTGCAGTAAAGGTTTTTTTTTCTTCTTCAAATGTTCTTTCACTTCTCAACCCTTGTATGAACATGTCAGGGGTTTGAACAACTTTAACCTCTATTCTAATTCACTACTCATAGATCCCACTGATCTATTTAGTTTTATAATGGTTTCACACAACATAACAGTGCCTGGTTGGAAACAAACAGCTAATACACTTCTGTTTGTATAACACTTAAGATTTTTCTTAACAAAACAAGGTTTCCTACTTCATATCACACAGCAAATAGTACATGTACAAGAACATGAAAGAAATTCAAGAACACTTCATGGTTCAACCAAACAAAACTGCAGTATTTAAAACAGGAAACAGAGTGTATGTTTACTCACCTAAATAACTTAAGAACCTTGTTGTTTCTTTGCTAGAAATGCCTTGAAATGCTGTGTGTTTGTGTGTGTGTATTGAGTGTATGAAGAGGTCTTTATATAGGGGTGAGCAAGTGGAAAAATACATGTGCATTTAATGCAGCAAAACAGCTTTTTGCTGTGACAATTTGATTGACAAAACAAAAGGCTTTCTCTCTCAAAATCTTACATTCTATCTTCAAATGCACATGGGGTTTTCAGCCTAGATACTCCCTAAAACTTCCCTAAGCAATGCACTAAAACTTCTCATTGGTCTACAAAGACATATCATATTAAATGTGCTATGTACTACCTCTCTTCCTACCAATCTTCTTCTTGATTCAAGCAAGATACTGTGATCCTCTAGGTACCAACAATGCTCAGAAATATTGAGTTATCAAACCTTACTTTCCACATGTTACTTCTTGATTTTACAAGACTTAATTAATAATATAAACTTGCCTTCAAAGTATGAACAAAATCTGAAATTTCTGCTCAAATTTGCTCACGGCCAGGTCATTTTTAGCATTAGAAAAATCTTGGAAAAATCATTTCTTATGTGCCTACTAGGGTAGGAAAGATCTAGGTGCATATATATGATTTTTGCAAGTCTTATGATGTGCATGTTCCTTGACAACTTGCCAATGTTTTTGAAAATAGAACCATGTATTGTATTTTCAGAAATTCACATTTGAAAAGAGATGAAAGAATTGAAAACTGAAAATATTTTTATTTCTAAAATGATCATGTCATATGCCAAATCTTTGGCTTGAACAATCTTGTTTGATAGCAAGATTCATGGTGTAGTAAGATCATGAAGTGAAATTGTACAACACAAGTTTCTCTTTTCAATGCATGAGCAAATTAATAAAAATGTCATGAGATCTTATTTGCCATCAATCTATGGTGTATAGATCATGATTTGAAAAGAGAATTTAGACAACACATGCTTTTGATTTTTATGCATATAAAAATTCAAATACTTACTTGCATTTAATTGAGAATAAACATTTTTAAAATCATGCTTTAGGCAAGGTAGTTTATCATGTTTGAGACAAGGAGTCTTTGCTTAAACATTGTTTAAAAGCTTTTGAAAAAAAAAAACAAGTGTTTTTCACAGAAAAAATGGCATTTAAAAATAAGTGTTATTTATCATACATTAAAAATGAATTTAAAAACAAGTGTTATCCTATCCATGCTATCATATATACTTGTATTAAATAAAATTAACAAACGCTATTAAATTTGTGCTATCATACCTGAATATATCAAAAAAAATGGATTTTGATAAATGCTGTAATATAAATGCTATTATACATATGTCAATAAATTCTGTAATTTCAAAGTCTACATTTTAAATTGTATTTGAAAATACATATTCACGATCAATCAAAACTGTGTCAGTGATTTTTGAAAATACCGGGTCATTACAAGGCCCGTGCTTTGCAGCCGGGAAATTGCTCGATAATTATATAAGCATAAAAAATATTTTTTCTATTCAAACGATCTTCGTTCCCGATGAAACAAGATTTAATGGAATGCTTATAATTAATTATTGTTAGATTTCCAGTTTGAAGCCAAACAGAATTATTTTATCGGTAGACGAAATTTAGAAGTGAACCGATAAATCAAAATAACACCATTAGGTAAACAGGGTCAGTTTTCACTGAAATTTATTCCATTAAGACCAAAAAGTTAAAACGTGGCAATATGTCCATTTTCTTTGTATTCAGAATTCGTATGTGTCGGGGCCAATTTAAATGTCAACATTAAGTAATGGTACCAAATAAAATTTAGTCTACCTGAACTTAAAACCAAATATTGAAATTAACACATGCACAGGGAAAAATAATGAAAAATGGACTAATAATTAATAGAACATGGTGCAGTCTATATAAAAATATCAAACAAGTTCTTTTCCTTTTCTTGACAAGCCGAACACTCAATTCCTTGCCCACCACACAAATAAAATTCCTTGCAAGCCACGGTTCTTTTTCTTGGTACCCAAACTTCTCACTGTGCCCATCAAAGTATCAATTTAAATATGATTTTTCACTTAGTGCTCCCCACACCTCTCCTTCTATATATACCAACTGCTCTGTCCTTTCCTACTGCATAATCCATTTCTTTGCTCTAATAAATTAAACCATCCTTCTGCGCTAAAACCGATTTCCATTTCGCAACAGAATTTGCGAGCTCCATTCAAAACCACAACTCTTCTCCACGAAAACAAACTTCTATTGGACATAAAAATGAGACCCTTTCTCCCACAAACAAAACGTGAGCTTCTGCTATGTTTAAATCGAAACACCAAATTTAAAGTCACCACGTCGGTCTAAGTTTTGGGAGCAGGAAACTGAGCTGAGCGGTCATGATGTGCTGACGGGTTTGAAGTTGCTACTGATAAGCATAGGTTTGGATGGAAAGGACGAATACATGGTGAAGATAGTGGACAGCTGAGAGTTTTGCACGTGGGGTCCTTGGAACAGCAATGAGGCGTATTGGGTAATGAGTGTTTGGATGGGCATTGAGGCATGCGTGTTGTAGTAGGAGGCGTGAATAAGCAATAAAGTAGGGGTGCATGCTCATTCTCTTCGCTGCGGACGTGTTTCACGTGATGGGAAGCAGGCGATGTGTTCATGGTATTGAAGACTGGAGTTTTGGAAGTCTGGTGCAGTTCATATATGGGACAGTTGTGCATGGGGTGTTAACTTAGCGGTGAGAGCTGATGAAACTTGCAGCATTTGAAAAATGGGTAGAGTTGAGGACAGTTGCATGTGTGGGTTCTATTCAGAGAAAAATTAGGCGTAAGTTGAGGACTATTGGGTTTCATGGTGGAGGTAAGAGCAAGGGAGACTGGACAGTGCGATTCGTGTAACAGTAGTATAGAGAAGATGTACAATACATCTACATGCGGGGTAATTGTCTAAAGTGCCTAATTTTATATTAAACTATTATGCGCCTGATCTTCATTAACATTCCTAAACTAATAAAAGTGGCACAGTGCTGATGATGTTTGGAGCAAGTGGCGGAAATGGAAGGAGGTAGGTGGCATCATCATGTTTTAATGAGAAGTTTGTGTGAAGAATGGGTTGCGTCAGTTTTTGTGTTAGACTGGTGGAGGTTCCGAAACTTGAAAATGAGAAGCAAAGCAAACATAGGAAAGAAAAGAAGTAAAAGAGTAAGGAAACAGTAGCAGCATTTTTTTGGGATGAAGGGATGAGGAGAAACAGTCACGTGTATCGGCGTCAGTAGTTGTGATGGTCGAGTTGGTAGCAGTTTACGGAAATAACAATAAGAGGGAATATACGATGGGGAAACAGCTGGAACTATGATGTATACGGTTGGGTTTGCGGTGACTGTAGCATGAGCGATGATGTTGTGGGTGGGTTCTGTTGTGTTTTGGAGTGAAGTGCAGGCTGGTGGAGTGTTCGATGATGGATAAGGACGGTGGGTCGAAGCATGGAGTGAGTTGAGGAAGAACGGTGTAAAAATGGAGAAGGTGAATGAACAGAACATGGGTGCGTGCCTAATCCAATAATTATGCCAGCTTGGGATCAAATAGGTAACCGTTATTTAAATAAATTAGACAATATTTAATACACGTGTCATTGGAAATGTGAATACCCTGTGACTCATTCAGGGATAACGTTAATACTAATATTTGGACATATTAACCGTCACCAAGGGTTTACTTCTACTGATAGGAATATCATCCATTTGTCACATTGTCTATCTATATATTATAAGTATTTTTGCCAACAATTAAATTATCACATAATTTAAAAGCACTCGAATAGTAACTAACTTTTATAGTTAAGATTTAGCGTTACAGTAGTATTATGCATATACGAAACTTTTGTAAAATCTGAAGTAAGTATACGGTGGCCTGTTATATTTGTTAAGAAATATAATTAAATTTAAATTAAACGATAACTTAGGATATTAACTATTTAATTAAACCACATGTGTCTAATACATATGACATTCTCAGACGTGTACAACATTGGATCAAACAAGGAACATTTGAACCGTATCGACGAACGTAATAGTTCAGAGTTGGTTGGACGCATTGGAATCAACTTAAACCAACGTTTTAACGACGGACAAACATCAAGGTGAGCTCAACTCACTCAGTTTATCCTGTTTATATTTTATATAAACCGGGTATTTATTTTGTGTGACTGTTTGCTAATGATTGATAATTTGATGACTGTTTGAATGGATGTCATTAATTGATCAGTGACTGTTATTAGTTAAACCGTTTATGTTTATTTACCATGATAAATAAAATTATCATATTAAATTTGAGTAACCCGTTTTGATGCAGGGAAGGACAGGTTGGAGGGATCCAACCGAATTTCTCAAATATGTTTTATATTTCCATATTATATGAACTGTTAAATCAATATGATTGATTGTTTATTGTTATATCCGAACCCAATACTTGTTTGATGACCAATAATGATATTGGTTGAGGAAATTATCGGCAGATGGCCAAAATGAATCATTTTATAAAATTGATTTTACCGTCAGGAAAATCAATAGGAAGAAAGTTATAAAACCGTTTACAACTAGAGACAGATGTGTAATTCTATCTTTTATAGATTATTTTTAAATGAAGTTATAAAAGGAAATAAATGATTATTATATCTAGTAAATTTTAAAATGTGTACATAAATCAAGATTTGTATGTTAAAGGGTTTATAAACAAATAAACGGAAATTAACCTAATGATAAAGGATTTAATTAAATTTTTCAGATAAACAGTTAGTTGCGATTATTTATTTTAATTGTCAATTAAATTAAAAGAGATTATTTAAATTAATAAATTTAAATAAAAGGACTAGTTAGAATTGGTTAACGAATTAACCTTGTTTTGAAATGACCAAGTCAGCTACTTGAACGAGATTTGATTATAAAAAACTATTATTGGATTGTAAATTATTATTGAAATTATTATCATTTTAGAATAACCTTTTAAGATAAATTATGTATAATGAAGTAAACTATGAGATGTATAGGATATTAGACAAATTACGAAGAGTTGATTGTTGAATGAGATTTTTAAGGTATAGTACGAATATGATCATTCATAAAGTGACTCGATAGACAAGATTTGAATATATAATAGTGTTTTCAAATAAAACCAAGTTGTGTTGATATTTCGAGTCAAGATTTCTATAATAAAATAATATTAATTTTTAAAGTGAATAATGTTTGAAAGAAACCAGGTTGAAATGGAAATGGTAATAAATGGAATTAATTGTGCAAAACCTTATTTATAATTAAAAGGGATTTTTATAGGTTTACTCATATGAGTTAAAGTTATGATTTATTCCCTGGAAGGAATCTTATAAACAAGGAAAGTTTACACAAGATTTAACATGAGTTGAAATCGAACGGGGGCTTAAATGGATTGAATTTGATTGTAAAAATGAAAATCGAACGATAAGATCTAGAGATAAATGTTTTAGATATGGAATGGGGATTATTGAAAATAAACTAAAGTAAGTGGTGAATAAAAGGGATTTTATAGTAAATGGAAATTTGGGTTAGTTATTGGAATCCAGATTCATTTGTAAACTCCTATCTACTCTGAAGATAAGAACGTTGTCGACTCAAGGTCTGAGAGGTAAATAAAATACCCCAATTTGAACGACTTCATGATTATCCAAGAATGATATTGGTTTATAAACGAGGGTAGTTGAGGGAATTAAAGGATTGTAAAGGATAATATAAACGATGATCTGAAGGATTATAAGTTGGGTAGTTTGGAAATGAGAATTTAAAAGCGGTATTTCAAATGTTGAAAGATTTAGAAGTTAATTTATATTCCGAAGTTCGGAATGATTAATCAAAGATGGGGTTTACTTCGAAGTTCGAAATTTTTAACAAGGAAGTTAAATAAGATGTTAATGACATTAGAATTTACAATATTTCAATATAAATGATAAGTCAATCTGATATAGCTAAGGAAATAAAAGATAGTTATAACGAACTGATGAACTTAACTTGAGACAACAAATTATATTGTTGCTAATGATTTTACGAATGTAAATAGTAAATAAAATAAAAGTTTTCAAAATAGAATTTGTAACAATTTTTACAGAAGTCAAGTAAACTATTTTGATTAATAAAAATTAACACTAATTATTGCAATAATGTGAAAATATAACCATAAAAAGTAACAATGGTTTAACTAAAGAGGCCAAGTGATGCTGAGTACTATACCAGTGAATTCAATTTTTTTTATGGATGATTGTTGTTTATTTTGATAGTTAAATCACCGACTGACCAAATCGATTGTTGGTACGGAAAGATCGGGATCGAATTTATGTTCGAAAACCATTCCGACCAGCATATATGTAAACATTGAAGACGTTCAGAAATTGATCGAGATGGAGCAATTGAAGACCGTGGATCTTCATAAGCGGAAGGATTACTTGTCGAATATTCTATGGGATTGCAACTAGGGGTATTATGACGTGATTCGGTCGTGGTTGAGGTTTTGCGAATTGCAAGGACTTCTCGCTACTGATCTTTTGGATGCAGTAGGAGGGTGCCTTCGGTTCATCCTGTTCCTGGGTGACGGGTATGGACGATGTGAATGGTGGCCAGATGTTCCAAAAGTCGATTATAACCTCAAGCCTCATCAACCGGGAAATGACAAAAATCGGGCAGGCAGCATGGCTATGTGGGTCGCACCCATTAGAGTGTATAGTCACCTATCTAGAGAATTTCCTTTTACTTCTTTAATCTATCAATGTTGTCCCTTTCGGGAAACGGTTGCTGATCCCAACCGTTGGTGATATACATTTGATACACTCAAGCAAAATGAGTGGTCGGTCATGTGTGGGCCGGGTTGCAAGACATTCTTGTTGAACCTAGTGTATTCACTTCTAGAGATACACTATCGGCAGGTGTTTCCATACCTTGTCATGGTCAGAATCCAATCTCCAATAAGCGCCTGCGGTTTTGATTGTATACTAGATATGTGGAGCGTGAGATGTAGGCGTGCCGCTAGATTGTTATTTATTTGTATTTAGACACTATTATAATATCAGAATAAGATATGATTTCAAAACTATTTCCGGTTATAGTAAGGTAAAAACCGTCCGTGTTTATGTGTGGGCTGGTCTCACAATTATCCTTTTTCTTTCAAAATTATTTTGAACTTTAAAATCAAGATGGATGATATTATAAACTTAGCGAGTTTTCTCACTCTGGTGCACCAGACTGGCCCGGTATTTGAAATGCTTGGGTTAGACCGGGTTGTACAGGTTCAGGTTATTGGACACTACAAAGTGTAGAAGATGTACTGGAGGAGTTCGGGCTTATGATGTTATACAGTTATTATTCCGCTGTGTGTTGAATATAAGGAAAGATTTTTAAAACTGTCCAGATGTATTGATGTACTCTGATGATTTGTAAGTATTTTACAAGCTCTAAATAGAAGTTATTTTTATATTATATTGTGCTCCGCTGCGATGTGAGACTTTGTGTTGTGTTGACTCTTCTTCTTCTATTCTAATATTTCTTTCGTTCTTGTCTCACCCTCTAATTTCTTTCTATTGACATCTGGGTTTCCAGTAGAATTTGGGTTGAACTGGTGTTGTTTGGTCAGCTCAAATGGTACCGGAAATTTAGGTCGTCACAGTTTTTCCAAAACTTTTATAAAATCAAGTTCTTAAAAGTTAACATTGGGGTTAGACTCAAAGCGGGTTTTCAAATTTTCTAGGCTTTCTTAGACACTTCCACAAGGTCAATTCTCTCAACTATATTTATTCCCAATCCATTTTTTTTACCTTTTCCAATTTGTAAGGTTTTACCGCCAAACCCACTAACCTAAAATACTCATTATATGGGATTCACCTTCCTTCCATACAAAATATATATTGTACACCTCCCACCCAAATTTTCTAAGGGTCATAAATTTCCATATTCATTCCTTTAGTGTACAAAACAAATATCCTATTTCTTACCATATTATACTCTTTCTATTTAGTGGGTTCCTCTTTAGATCTAGGTGTGTATATATATATACTATATTTTTTTTAAAAACATATACGTTCGCTCACTATCTATACATGAATCCTAAACCTAAGCTCTGATACCAGATGTAACAACCCAAATTCCGACAGACCGATTTTTTTTCCTTCAAAATTCCAATCTATCGAAACTCGGATTGGTTTGCTCTGGTATCCTGCAGAAATGACAAAGACATAAAATATGTAAGAGCTTAGAAAATATCTCACAGCGGAAAGGATAAAATATAATATAATCAAAGCATAGTCTTACCGTATTAATATTGCTATCATGCCTTAATATAATCAAAGTTTAACCAATATCCAAGGCTATCATGTCTCTACCACAAATCTTACCTACGAGTATGTTATGAGGAGGTGGTCAGAACACAAGTTCTTTTGACTAGATTTAAATTATTCACTTTGGATAATCCTACATATACCGTTCAATCATATTTTATTTATTTATAAGGTTCCTTAGGAAAACAACACTCAAGGCTTACACACATGTCGTACCCATTTACTCCCCAGTGGATTAACCTAATATAATATATATGTAGCTACCCCCAATATTAAGGTACACCCCATGGTACATCACTCGTACGGTCTCCATCGCAATACCACAAAAATGAATGCAGTCCCTTATCCTATGTCGGGGTGACGTACGTATCTCTACATAACAATGTTACGTTCCGCATATATCGGTCATTACTACGCTACGTAAGCGTACGGACTGCCATCGTCTATCAAATTAGATTTCATACCAGAGTATTGCCCTCAATTCTACGATACAACATCCAGTGCTGATATGCATGTATCTAGACTGTCCCACATACGTATCATCAATTATAGCTCAATTCCTTAATTGCACGTCCTCTAATGTGCACCGAGTTCCGTGGCAGGGCTATACAAGAAACCCGGAACTTGGTCGGGAGATTTTCCATATCTGTACAGGCCCGTATTTAAGAGCATCTATATGACTGGCCCCTAACAAACAATCTAAACATCCAGTTAGCATCTTCCCTCAACCACCATGCCTCGATAGTGAAAGGTGAATGGTCTATTGGTTTTATCTCTAGTCTTTTCGCATTCCACTGACTGCCGATGACGGGTACCCGACGACCTGCTATCCTTGTTGGATATGACCCTTCAGCTCCCTGTAGAGGCAACCGCCAAATCACCCTGGTGTCACCGCATTATAGAATTCTGACTGCAAAGCTACTTTTGCAGTCAAGGCCCACCCTCCTGGTAGTTACACACAGACCCAACCTCTTCTAGTACAACCTAAACATCTTCCATTGCATAGAGGACTAACAGGAGCACCTTACGAATCTCAGGAAGCCGCGTTCTTCCCCTTCCAGTCCTTCGGAGCCAATGGAATTAATGTGTGCTCCCCTCGTGTCTTATAACACTACGATGAATTACCCCGTTGGGTTATTCACTCCCAAACATGCGGACTGGTCCAAGCACCTTACTTTAGTATGTTATTACACCTTATGTCTAAACATTCTTTTACGCGCTTGCTTTACCTTATCAGGTTTCCATTAAACTTGGTTATTCCCATTCATACCGAATTCTTAATTAAGTTACCAAGTTCCTCTTGCTTACTAATTTCAGTTATATAACTTAACCCATTTAAGTTTATTAACACGTCCACAACATGTTATTCTCTATATTGTGGTCCAAGGCCTGTAATTCACAATCCTTTTATATTCTTGTTTGATTCAAGGTTGCAATAACATGTTCTACTTAATATGTAATTATGTTTATCTCAATTCACAAGTTTTCTATTTAACATGTCCCTTAACGTTTATGATTAAATATAACTTTCCTCATTTCCTAAGTTACCTCATTCTTTTTTATTTAATCATAATTCCGTCTTATGTTGTCTTTACAACTTAACGTTGTTTACTTAATAATTTAGTTATCAACCAAGGTCCATTAATAAGTTTCTTTTTATAACTTGACTTATGTTGTCCTTATCCATAGATTTCAGATTCTTGTTCTCCTAATTTACGCAATTTTTAATTGAATATAACTTATCTTCTTGCATAAGTTATTCCATTCCCTTTTTATCACTTATTATAACATAAGTTACAATTTCCACTTGTCCTTAGGACAAGCTTATGTAAATTATTTACAGTGGGTTATTATCATTCCCCATCCTTTCTAATCTTTTTATTTTTCTTTACCGTTGTGATATTCTTTCAACTCCCTGTATTCCCATTAATTACAATTAATGTTGTTTATCATTCCTTTTATTTACATATATTAATATTATGTATTCATTTATGCACTAGACCTCTCACATTAAGCCTACACGTGTGGATGCTGGATTTGTCGGGCGGTTCCGGGCTGACTTCTACCACAAGTCGACTTAACCTCAGGACTTAGCACTATTACATGTTTTAATTATGCACTTAGACCCCTCAAATTAGATTTATCACTTGTGAATGCTGGATATGCCGGGCAGTTCTAGGTAGACTTCTATCACAAGTGCAATCTAACCTCGTGTCTAAGAGCGTTACAGTGTCAAATTACTGTGAATTTAGGCATGTTCGTTCTTTAAACATTATTCCTATTTCATTATAGGTTTTTCATGCCCCTTTCCCAAGTCATATCCATTATGTACCATATGCCCAAATTAAGGTATTTATCCATAATTTGATTTATGCTCAAATCCATATTCATATATTTAATTCTAACCCGTAATCATTTAATCCCGCAATTTCTCAAATCACATAAACTAACATGTATTGTACTCAATTTCTACTGTTAATGGCTTGGGTATACAATTGTCACATATTAACGCGGAATTGAAACAACAGTAATAGCTGTGTAAGATTTAACAAGCTTATATTCCAACATAACAAATTAATATCTTAGCATAATAATTATTCTCACATATCATACTTGTAACTTTAGTCATTATCAAGATTTTGTTTAACATCTCAACATATCATGTTTCAATTATACATAGCAGGGAATGCTAAACGATATTATAGTATTATCTAAAATGTTATAGCTTAAACCCACTCACCTCATATGCTTTCCCAATTCTGGATCCAATCCAGTTTTAGTATCCATGATTTTTCCCTTAAGTAGACCCAAAACCTAATAACCATGGATTGATTATTTTTATTAAAGTAGAGAGGAATGAAAGAGGAAGGAATTTAAATATATTGGATCTAGAAAATCACCTTACTTTTCACGATTTTGAACAACCTTTAATTAGCGTCAATTCCTTTCCTCCATATCTTGATTTAAAATCTTCTAACTAATAATAATTTAAATTTCTGAAGAGATCTTAAGGAAGAGGAATGCAGAGCTTTAGCGTAGCCTCATAAATATGAGGTTTAGGGTTAGCTCTACAGACATATTTATAAGTGTATCGGAGAAACTTGGTCCTTTAGATTTGAATCACAATCCATCAGTACCGACCACGTCACTAAACGTTCAAAAACAGTTCAGGTGTGTTGTATATTGTGCATAATCTTCTATTTGAATTATATTTATTCATTAGCAATCCTTATGCATATACAATGTTACTCAATGTGAACGACTTTTTATTTTGTTCCTAATTTACCTTTCTTGGATCAATTAATTCCTAACTTCTCTCTTTTAAAACTTCTTTCCTATTAAATCTCTTTCATATTAAACCGATTTCTTGTTAAACTTCTTTATTATTAAACCACTTTCTTTCTAATTAATGCATTTATCTACCATTTGTAGCGCATTTCTTCTTAAATTTCATTGTGCACACTAACTTCCCTTCTTTATACATTTAATTTTTATGACGTTTCTTTATTGATTGCTTTGCACCGATAGCTCTTTCTTTTTATTAAGAACATTTTTATAGCGTTCTTTTTTTTGCATTAATTTCTCAATTCATGTATTATATTCACTTGCACATACATTATTTTTCTTGCCCCTTTTTATTTAATGTATGTGCCTTCTTATTTGCATTAATGCGTTCTTAACTTTTATTCGATACATTCCTCTTTTTCTCTTTAATGTTGTCATGCAATTTCCATTGCATCGCATTCATTCTTCTTTTAAATATTTAATGTAACTTTATTGTTATCCATGTGCCATTATTCCTTACTTTTCAAATATGCATTAATTAATTGCTTTATTTTTATTCTAATTGCATGTCTTTATTTTCGTATATGACCAATTTTCCTCTTAATGCATTCATTTATTGCTGCAGCTTTCATTGTTTAACTTGTCCATTTATCTTGCATACATTAAAACTCTTAATTGTCATGTATATACATCTTTTCTCATTTTCATTGTTTGCATGTAATTAAATTTATTAATGCATTTTTTTCAATGCATATACTTATTGCACTGCATTTATTTCTTATCTTTCTTAATGCATTAAAAATTATACTAATTTTTCTCCTCTTCAATGTACGAATTTATTTAAATTATACATTAGCATTATTTTTCCTTTATTCATGTTCATGCATAGACATGTATGTTCTCTTGTATATATATACATATATTTTCTTATATTTACATTCCTATCCTTTCAAATTTTGAATTTCTATTTGTACATGTAGTTGTATGTTCAGTTGCCCCTCTCTAAAACAAAGATCAAAAAAATTATGTCGCTGTCGAGGTTCGAACCCCCGACCTCTATGTTACATATCCAATGCCTTAACCAATTGAGCTATGAAGTGTTTTGTTAATAAGTTTAGAAACAATGGTAGTCATTATTCTCCTTCTTTTACCTTATTTTCATGTTTTGCTACAATGCTTCATTTAAAGGTATCATTTTCATCTTAAATCGGTTTTCTGCAATTCATAGGTCTAAATTGACCAAAAAATCGCCATGAACATAATGACGCTACTCCCGTGGCCAAATTCTGGAAGCTCTTCAAATTTTTCTTTTTCTTATTTGCATTATTATAAAAATTTCGGGTGTTACATTCTTCGACCCTTAGCAAATTTCGTCCCTGAAATTTGATAAGGGTAAAAATCAATTAACCCCTATATACATTTATCATGTGTGCATCCAATTTTTGCAAATATTGTGCATTTGTGCAAAGTGAAATACAATATAATAATACATGTATGTCTAAGAAGTACCTCCTACACGTATGCAAATTTTTCAAAATTACTTTTAAAATATGATGCTCACATCTTAAATATACTAGCTATTCTATAAGAATGAAATATTTTGAAAATCAAAATGCTTTTCCATCCAAATTTTCCCACACTTTCACTGAGTAAGAGCGTAGCTCATCCAATTGTTGCATCCAAAATCCTACCTACCAACTTTATTTTTAAAATTTCAGAAAAAAATAATTTTCTAAATTCGACTTCTTATGTCACATAAAGGTATAAAACAGATAAAATTTACATCTTCCGTTTTTCTTCTATGTACCTTTTCTATTTGTACTTGGATTTTATGTAACTACTGTACAAAATTTCCTATTTTTCTTTCCAAGCACGACCCACATAAGAAAACTTTTTGAACTCATCTTGGAAAAATTTCATTCTTATTCATCTTTTCTTAAAATTTTCATTTTTCTTAACCATCATGTTTGTTGCTTCAATGAATTTATTGTTTCCTTTTTAGTTATGCCATCTTCCTCTCTTAGCTTATTTAATTTAATCCAGTGACCTAAGTTTAGTTTTCAAATAAGCCTTTTAACTAAAACAGGAAACAAACGCTCTACACGGCTACCACTAATGACCAAGTATCTTAAGACTATGCCACCTCTGACAAAAAAGATCAAACAATTTATTGTCAAAGGAATAGAGATTTGAAAACATTCTTTACGGAAATCAAAATGCAACATTTTCCATGTTTTAACCCTTCCATATAATATATATAAAAAACTAGCAAGCTATGCATACTCTATTGTATGCATCTTTTTACTGAGATTTAAGACAAAATCTTCACAAGAAATCATTGTTTTTCCAAAGTATATCCCATTTTACTTTAAAACTCAATAAGTACTTTACATATTTAAAACTATAACTTTTAAGATTAAACTTGAAATGTAATAGCCCGCATTTTACGTATCGGAAGATCGTAAAATATTTTATTTTATTCCTTGAGGGTTGGGTCATTCTTATCTTTTAATATGTTGTTTATGGGGATGTGAGACATGTCCATAATTTTTTACCAATTTTGTTTGTGACCGTTTTGCTCCTGTCAGTTTTGTACATGGTATAACTTTTGACTCAGGTTGAACCAGAGGGTGAGACATGTGCCATTGGAAAGGAAATGTTGATTGCCTTTCCGTAGAGTGGTTACACTAAATATTTGGCTCAGAAGTTTAGGAGAAATCGTTGTTTTAAGGTTTTTTAGTTAGCTGTCCAGGTTTTGGGAGCCTAATGGGCTAATTTGGGAGAAGCCCATTAGGGGATTGGTGGAAGCTATAAATAGAGGGTAAAGGATATGGAAAATGGTTTTAATTTTCTATTCTCTCATTTGGAGGCCTTGTGCTCCTCCTTCCTCTAACACCTTTCCAACATTAAAAATCCGAACCCAAGGAGAGAAATTGAAGATCTACACCATTGGAGGCTAGATCTACGTCAATTGAAGCAAGGCCTTATCGGATCAAGGTGTTTGGTGCGAGATGCTTGCTGTTCGGATTCCTATTTCATTGATTTTTTTCTTGTTTGGGAGAATCTGTGAGTGGTTTACATCTCTCACATGGATTCAATGAAGTGTATGCGTGATTGATCATGTTTTTCATCATATTTAAGTGTTTTACCTTGGATCTACACCATGTTTAGTCCATGTTCACATGAATCACCCTATGATCTCATCTAGTAAGTTTAAATTATTGATTCTATGTTATTCCGTATGATTATGCAAGTTAGATCTTTAGTTTTGTTCATATGTTCATTCATGATATTTTTTGGAGTGATTGTGTCTGATTTGGGGAAAACTATTGTTTTCATGTTGTTAGCAGATTCATAATCCGTTTTTGATTATATTTGATGGATTAGACAAGTTGATTTCGTCGAATCTAATGTTTGGCGAAGTTTTGGTGGAAATCGGAGTGGAATTGGTGAAGTGCAGGTTTTGGGTCGCACGCAGGGAGTCATTTGTACCTGGAGTAGTTTCTTGGAGGACAAGACAGAATCAGGGATCGGTTGCACGTAGCAGAAGCGACGAGGTCGGTCGTGCAACTGGAAAAAATCTGGGGTTTTGGCTTTAAGAAGCAGGTGATCGGTCGCTCCTGGTGTTAGGTAGGTCGTGCATTCCTATATGGTTGTTTGGTTAGAGGAGCTTGGATGACATGATCGAGCGAGCCTATGGGAGAATTAATCTGGTCGGTTAGTCATCTATTGGTCGTGCAAGGATGATGTAACACCCCGTATTTTCTGTGAACATAAGAGTAACAAATCAGAGAATAATTAAATTGTAACAAAATAATTAAGAGAAACGGGTTACGCCATTGCTTTCATCTCGAAATTCTGCTTGTAATAGAGTCCAAGTTTGCGTAAATCGGACTCCCTATGAAGAAGATATGGCTTTCAGAAGTTTCAATAAAAACCAGCCCGAAATTCAAAATTCAAATTTCGAAATTCAAAACAGACACCTGGGCTGGGCGGGAAAATTCTCGCCAAGGACACAGGTCGACACTAGGGTCGACCTGGGTAAACAAGTCGACCTTAGGGTCGACCTCCCCCCTTTCCAGATCTGGAGACAGATCCATTTTTCTGCACCTGGACACATTTCTGACCAGATTCGTGAGCTCTAACCTATTTAAACACCCCAAAACCTAGCTTTCTTTCCACACAATTTCATTCTGCCTATACCCTGCCTCTATTCTAATTAAAAATAAAAATGGCATCGCTACTCTACTAGAATCAAAACTAGAACTAGTGCATCTTCTTCCAATCTGAATAGAGAGAACAACTATTTTCTAATCTAATCGATAGTCTACGCCAAAGGAGCGCTATTCAGTGTAAGAAAACAGATCACGGTAACCAAGAATCATTCCCTTTTTGTGAGTACATTTATTTTCAAATATGAAATTTAATAATTATCTTGACATTTTTATGAATCTGGATCTGAGGTTATGCATACTTTTCTGTGGATCTATCTTGTTAATATTATTGTGACTATTCTATATCTATTCCCTCTCTTCTTCCTTTTTGTTTATAGCCAGGCCATCACGAGTCTGCGCTAAATCTCATAAGAGATTAACGCATGAATGCTAAAATTTTAGGACAAGTAATGGATAATGCATAATTGGACATGAATGATCTTTGACTAATTTGAGAAATGGACATATGTTGTAAATTAGATCTAGATCTGTGCATACTCTGTGATTTGGAAGAAGAGGAACTATTGTATGTTAACATATGACTTGGAACTTGGGGACATAACACATGTTTAAAATTAAAATCTGATTTTAATATGTTATTATTTAAAGATCTAGATTTTTGGGCATATTTTTATATAACGGTTCATGACTTGAAAAAGGAATTTGTGACTTAGGTGTAAAGACCTATATTAAAATAGGATAACTATTAATGTGAATGCACCTAAAAATGGATTTTTTTGATATTGGCATTAAAGGCTATAATTTGGCATAATTCATATTTTATATCATGACTTGGGGCTTTTAGAGAGTATTCTGTATTGTGCAAAGTTTAACGAAAATTTGGGGGCATATATTGTATTATGAATTATGACCATGATTCGGTCATGTAAGTTTACGCTTAGTTTATGATTAGGCAAGATATGTAAGTTTACGCTTAGTTTAAATAGAATTTTAAGAAATTTAAATCTGCTAAATCTGTTATTTGCTAAATCTGTTATCTGCTCTGCTAATCTGTTGAATCGCCTAATCTGCTAGATCTGTTATTTGTTGAATTGCCTAATCTGCTAATCTATTGAATCGCCTAATCTGCTAGATCTATTATCTGTTGAATTGCCTAATCTGCTAATCTGTTGAATTGCCAAATCTGCTAGATCTGTTATTTGTTGAATTGCCTAATCTGTTGAAAGCTTAATAATTGTAATTTGGGTATGAAAATCCGTAGGCTCGATCTAAGATTGAGTAAAACATGGAAATTTGATTAATCTGCTGTAACCAGTAAAGAAGTTTAATCTATTAAATGGACATATAGTCTGATATCTGTATAATTTGTATTGGAATAAATTGGCTATGACACGAGGTTAGACTCTATTGGCGGTAGAAGCCTGCCCGGAACCAACCGGCTTAACCAACAACCGCAAACTATCAGTCTAATGTGAGAGGTCGTAGGCATAACTAAAATATGCTTAGACACGAGGTTAGGTATGGCTTGTGGCAGAAGTCTGCCTGGAACCACCCGGCACATCCACGGCCACAAGCTACCGAACTAATGTGAGAGGTATATGCATTAATATTTAATTAATGCAAATTTAAGAGAGATGTGGTGTCTAAAAACGTGTTGGGTGGATAGGGTTAAACCAACTGGATTGATGAATCTAATAAACCCGTTTTGTGAATCTGTAGGCCCAATACAAAGTTAGACAATCTGTAACTCTGTTAAATCCGTACATCTGATCTATTAATCTGAAAACTTGTTAACTTGATTGTCTGATCTGTGAACTGGTAATCTGAACTCTGTCTGAAACTTGTAAACAAGTTAATTTGAAATCTGCTAGTCCGGGGACACAAGGTAAGGAGGGGAAATACTTGTGTCATATGTTGTTTGGGACCCATATTAGTCAGTAACCCTTTATGGTATCAAAACTTTGACCCCATGCTATGTAGGGGTCCGGGCATGCTTACTGAACTAATTATAAGCGGTTCATTCTGATAACGGCGAGGGGTGTTGAGGGTGCGTTCCAACCGGGTCATGTGCGTGCATGGATCCGGTCTGCTCTGAGGATGTAAGACACTGTGACATCTGTAAATAGGTCTATGGCAATAGGTTGCCACTTTAGGGAGTGATACACCCTACTTTGGGGCCGACATAGGGTAATTATGTATTAGGGAGCCGATCGCTTGGGGGTAGGACTTAGGGTACACTTAGTTATATCTGTTTCTATTGGTACCGTCTGTTTCTGTTGGGTGGTAACACCTGTCTGTTTCTACGTGGTACCGTCTGTTGGGGTGGTAAAGGCCCATTACTATACACCTAATTCTAGCATTATGTTTCCGTATGGATTATTTTGTTTTCGTCTCTAATTCCGTTTCCGATTCTGTTTTCGTACCTTCTGTCTGTTGGGGTGGTAAAGGCCCATTATTAGTATTCTGCTTCTATACCTTCTGTCTGTTCGGGTGGTAAAAGGCCCATTACTAGCATTCTGTTTATGTACAGATTATTCTGTTTCCGTTTCTATTTCAGTTTAGACATTAGGGTAATACCAATCCTGTTATATTAGTATTAGTGCAGAGACGTGAAAACTAAGTAAGAAGCTTAGCTTATATCATTTCGTTTCTTCTGTTAACCTACTATTCCTGTTACGGTTATCTCTCATCTAGTTTTATTGACATGTCATGATACTATTATCTGTTTATACGCTGAAAGTCACTGGACTCACCAGACTTATGTCTGACCTAGTTTGTTTCGCCTCTTTTCTTTCCATTCCCCCCAGGTTCTCAGGGTGGAAACATAGGAGCTTGATTCAGATTCTCTCCGCTTGAAGTGTTTGAAGTATTGCTTGGCTTTGGCTCTATCTTTCCATGACAGATTATATTGGGGATTATGGCTTTCAAAACTATGCATTTTGAAGGCTTTTTTACAAGACCGATATTTATGTACTTGAATTCCGATATTGTGATTTTGAAAGATGTAACCAAACTTATTTCTCTTTCTGTTGTAAAAAGTTATAAAATTTTCAAGTACTACTTTATCTGTCTTGTAAATTTCTGTTCTGTTTACTTATAACGTTCCACCGAAGTTAAGGCATTCCCTTTGTGAGTGACCTTAACGGAGGTGGGGTGTTATAGATAAGCTGGTCGGTTTACATGTTTTGAAGCACGGATGTATGGTCCAACTAACAACGGTCGGTCGAGCCAAGAAATTCGGGTCTGTCGCACCTTATTGGATTGATAAAAGGGAGGATCGGTCACAACATATTGGGTCGGTCGAACAAGACATGGTCGGTCGCACAGGGTAATTTTCTGAAAAAGTATGTTTTTCGAGTACGACCCGGGTTGGGAGAAAAGAGCTTAAAAAAATTTCGGGGGAAACACCCACCCCCCACCCTCGAACCCTACTCGTCGCAGCGCAATGGTGTAACTTGGCTCAATGATGGTGTGACTTCGAAGTAAATTCAAGTTGGAAGGTTCAAAGTGTTGAAAGGTGTTGGTTGATTGACGTAGATCAGCGAATGAGGTGACAACTCAAAGGTTGTGAGTTGGTAGATAATGGTTGCTTAAGAAGGTTTCTTGAGCTAGGAAAAGTCATCGGGTGGATGACTAGAGATGCGAAGGCCGAGAGATTATCGTTGTCTTAAGTTCTAACAGGCTCGAAGCAGGGGTATGATGGAGACGTCTAAAAGACTGGTTGTAGGTCAAGTACCCTGGGTGTTGGGGAAAGACCTAGTTGTCAAGGTTAGGCATTGTTAAGGTTGGACATATGGAGTTTATGCTAGAACTGGGTTACCATTAGCCCTTGACATGAGGCAAGGTTGGCCATCATACGATTAACGATGGCTTCAAAGCAGGATTGGTTGTGATAGCCAGAGTCATTCATGGATGATTGGTTGTACGATTTGTACCTTCTGATGTAGGTTATCCAACGTCAAAGGAGATGCCCCTTGAGTGCTTGTCTAATATTGGTTTTGGCCTCTGGGGCTTATGCTTGAGGGATGCTGAATTCGATTAGGATGGTTTACATGAGATATATATAATCTAGATGTTATCATTGTTTGCCATGATTGGATCGATGATCTGGTTTCCATGAATGAATGGTTGGATTGTTTATCGTAAAGGCTATCATTGTCCGATGTGGGGAAGATATGATTGAGTTCTTCTCTGGCATTGGGAAGTGGTTGGTAAATCTACCCATTCTCATATACTTTATTGATGAAGTTTGTTAGCTGTTTTTTTGCTCAATAAGACTGTTGTCTGACTTAAGGTTTTATTTTATCTCTTATTGCCTTGTTTTGTTCATCAGGTTGTGGATGGGCAGACTGAGTAGCAAGTGATAAGTGATGCTTTAGTGAGGACGATGATGTTGATCGATGGTGAGAAGGAGGCTCACGTACCAGTTTTACTACTATCTAATATTTCTATTACCGCTGTTTGAGTTGCTCTATGAATGTTGTAGTGAGGCCTTATGTACATACTTGATATTTCTTGTGATGATGGAAAAATCTTTCGGAATGTTGTGAAAGTTTGCTATATAATGCATCACTGTTATTACTCGTTGTATATGTTCTATTATATTTTATCCTTGCGTTGTGAGTTCTAAGACAGGTTCCAATGTATTTACCAACCTTGATGATTGTCCATAGCTGCCATGCACATCTTTCAATGCATTATTCCTCTTGTTTAGTGTGGGGGCTATGGGCGGTCATCACATTTGGTATCAGAGCCCTGGTCAACAATTTTGGCCAAAGTTCGAAGACGTAATTACATATGAGAGAAGTACTTGTAGATTTTAGTTGGATGCTTACTATACATATTAGCATATATAGTAGTAGCTGTTGTATCTCTTTAGCAATTTTTCTTGTAATTGGCTAATTATTCTAAATTGCAGATTTAGAATGAGAAGACGAGAATCAAGACACACTACTAGGGGAGCTAATACTGGAGTGGGAAATGGCAGTGAACCAAATTACCTGGCCATGTTTGAAGCCATGGCAGAAGCATTCATGCAAAGGGTACTCGCTCCAGTGGCAGCACCGATAGATGTAGGTGTGCGCGTTCCTAGAGTAGTAGACTTTGCAAAGTTGTGCAAGGACTATACATCTCTAGGAGGAAAATCATTTAAAGGAACTGAGCCAGCTGAAGAGGTTCAGAGGTGGATGGAATCTTGTGTTCATATCTTTAGAGACTTGGGAATTGAGGATGCAATAAAGAGAAAGCTTGCATCAAGGCAACTGCAAGGTAGGGCCATGGAATGGTGGAATTCCATTACAGTCCAGACTCCGGAGGAAGAAACTTCATGGCAGCAATTCCAAGTTAAGTTTGAAGCAAAGTTTATCTCCATAGCTCAGAAATCTCTCTATTCAAGAAGTTCGTAGGGCTAAAACAAAATGGTCGTTCTGTGCTTGACTATATTTCTATCTTTGAAGCCTTATCTAGATATGCTCGTTCATACATTGATACGCCCTATCAGAAGAACGAGAAGTTTGTCTTGGGTTTGGATTCTTACATTGGAAAGTCGTTAGTGGGTCATCTTGATGATTCATTCGAGAAGATTGTGGAAAAGGCTATTCTCCATGAGAGCTTGTTTCCTAAGGAGGAAAATGTTGTCGCTGCAACCAACGAAGTTCAGAAACTACAGCACGGTTGTAATAAGGAGAGGAAGCAGCAATAGCAGAAAGGAAAGAATGGCCAAAAGAAGCCTAAAAGTGAAGTGGTTTGCTTTAACTCCCAATGGAAAGGCCATTTTGCCAGTGAGTGCAAGAATTCCAAAGCTGAGAAGAAGTGCTTTAAGTGTGGGAAGCCTGATCATGAGAAGAAAGATTGTCCAGAATCAGCTAAGGGAAAACAGGTTATGAGGGCATATGCTTTGGAAGTCGTGCCAACTTCTTCGAGAGCTTCTACTGCAGAGGAGAAGGGAAGGGAAGTCGTGGTGCAAGGTACTCTTTCTATTAATGATGTTTCAGTTCGTCTGATTTTTAATACTGGAGCATCACATTCTTGCATTTGCAATGAGTTTGTGTGTCTCTTGGGTTTGAAACCCGAAATTTGTGATAGACCCTTCGTAGTGACTGGTCCAGTTAAGGGTTCGTCAAATCTTTGCATGATATGTCGTGGTCTAGCGTTGTCGAGTAATGGTTGCTCTTTTGTGTGTGATTGCTTTGTTCTTAACTTCGCTGGGTTTGGGATCATCTTGGGCATTGATTGGCTCAAGAGGTATGCGGCAATGTTGAATTGCGAGAAGCTAGAGGTGAGGGTCGGGGATGTAGAAGGGCGAAAGGTGTTGATCCGATGTAAGCGCGAAGATGGGGTCTTCTTGAGTTATCTATATTCGCTTGGGATTCCACAAGAAGATCTATCATTGGTGCTGATCGCTAATGAGTATGTGGATGTCTTTGACAAGGTCAAAGGATTCCCATCGCATTGTGAGATCGATTTTAGGATCGATTTGGTCGAAGATGCTAGACCAATCGTTATACCTCTTAGGAGGATGGCGCCTAAGGAACAACGACAGTTGGAGGTGCGAGTTTGTGACCTTTTAGGAAAAGGATTCATTCGGAGGAGTGTATCCAAATAGGGTACACTGGTCATGTTTGCAACCAAGGCGGATGGCTCATTAAGATTGTGTATGGACTATCATGAGCTGAATAGGGTGACCAAAAAGAACTAGTGTGACGACCGGGAATTTCGCTCGATCTGAATCAGTCGTTAAACCGATCTAGACCGTTCGAAACCCCTGATCGTTTTGAGAACAGGACAAATCAAAACGCAGACGGAAGAACATTTCATTGCTATTACAACAATTCCATCAGAATACAAGAATATACAGAGTATAATTGAATAAATTACATTCGATAAATATCAAAGATTACAATAAATTACATAGCAGCGGAAAATAATACAAAGCACAACTGAAGGTGATATACGGATACAGAGCTTTCCAAATACCATTCCAGCTGTAAATCAGGATCCTGTGAATATAAATCTGCAAAACCAAAACTACTAGCTGCCCGTGTCGAAAATAGGGGCACCCAGAGTTTAGGTTAAAACAATAAACTCCAGGTCAGTCATGTGACTGGTGTGAGAACTAAAACAGTTATTTAAAGCTTTACTTTAAAAGAGAGTAATTCAAGGGACCACGCCGTATAACACGGAACGGGTTTCCTCCCAAGAATACCAGTGCATATAAATAAACAGCGCAATGCTTTTTCGAAAAATGAAGCTATTATAAGACCTAGGTCCCATCACACAATGCAACGCAAGCCGGAGGATAGGGTTTTACCTAATAACAGCCAAACATGCTTGGTACGTTTAAAACAAATCATTTGATACTATAATAAGTGTATAGTGTCAAAACAATTTCAATCATAAATATAAATCATAGACGGCATAGCATCCCATGCTACTATGTCGCCATACTAGGCTCAACAAATAAAGCCGAAATATCTCACATTGGAAATTGGATTTCTGTCATGAGTCGAGGCAAGGGGCAAGCTCCTCTCCGCTTCGAGACACTCTAGCAAATGCTCAGGACTACACACTCTGGGTAACCTTGGATCGGTTGGGCCGGTCCTCTCTTACGTTTGAGGATTAGTTATTCCTGAACACACGTTTCCCGGTCCTTACAGACCTATAATCGAGGCGCCTCATTCCAACAACCACAAAGGTGAAAAGTATATAAATGTCAGGGCTGGTAAGTCACTGACACCACCAAAGCTAGAAAGAAACTTCGTGTTCTCCCAACGGTCCGTATCCCGTTTTTGACTCATACCGAGGTGTGAGGCTCGCGAATTCACGTTATACACAAAGCTGCCACGTAGGCCGTGCTTTGATCATCAACCACAAGACTTTGCTTTTCAACAGAAGCCTTGATCCATGCAACTCAGTGTGCCACACAGGCAATTAATGCCATGCGATTGATATCTATCGATATATAACCTCTAAGCTCGTACGTCTCAGAGAAGGGCGTTAAGCAAGAGAATAAATTCTCCGCCACCAAACAGATATATATTTAATAGAAATCAATCAACACAGAATAAAATCCAATGTCAGACACACAATTCATTTACAAGTTCGTTCTGAGTCTGAACGAAACCGGAGGCACTTTCCTCGCATATCCATCGATCTCCAAGTACGTCTGGACGATCACTAACTGATTCCCCCATCTCGGGTGTACAGCCCAATCAAGATCATCAGTAATCACCCAAACGATGTGAAGACTTCCTGTCTTCAACCACCGTCTTCGTCTTCGACATATCGTTGAATCGGTTATTCAGAATGGGTATAAACCTGGTCTTTCCGAACAACCCGCGTATATTAAAAACAAATGTTACACAAGCACAACATACGCCTCATTCCAATTCATTAGTCACTAACCGTAAATCAGCAAGAGAACAATTTCCCAAATATTAACCCCGAAGGCCGAAACCAACATCAGATCAATACCCAGGAAACCATTCTTCTTAACTAACCTTCAGCTAGTTTCTAAATTTCAATTCTCAGGGAAAGGTTCCCATTAATTATATCCAAGATAAATTCATTAAAATTTATCCTTTAATCTTCCTTTGGATGTCATTTCAAACCAAATTATGGTTTTCTAAACTAGTCGAGATTAGCGAACCACACCGAAGTAATTAATTATTTTATTTCCCAATCCCAACCTATTCATCCCATGAAGCAAAACTGGTAATACTCCATATTTAACACCACGGTGTTATCAGTAAAATTAATTACCATTTCCCCGTTCAAATCTAATTAAAGATTTAACTATCGCTTTGGAGCAAAACTGGTGATACTCTATACTCGCTTATTTTCCAAATTTGATAATTTAAATTATCAATTCACATTTCAATTTAATTGCAGATTCATTAAAACTCCTTTACTGGGTTAAAGAACTAGTGTCATTTAAAACACAGTTCACGATAAACCCAAATCACATTCTATTTATTATCGGGTTAAAGAACTAGTGTTATTTAAAACACAGTTCACGATAAACCCATGAATCAATTCTATTTAAACCCATTTCAAATCCAATTTATTTATTTAAAAATAAATGGGTTTTAATTTCAGTTCTAAACTAGTACATTTCGATAAAAATCTATTTTTATCTCTTCAAATATGGAGTTTTTCATCCTGATTTTTCCCAAGTCATTTCTTATGATTTTACACAAATTATTACTATTTTTAATAATTTTATCAAGGCCCATACAGTCGATTTCCATCAACGGTCATCGAACTGCACTTACAGCGACCTTTTCCGAATTTGATTTGGATGTATCTCCAAATCCAACCGTTAGATTTCAAATTTCTAATATTCGTTAGAAATCTCTTTTCGATACAAACCCAACGGTTCCGGTTTTAGGAGAATCCGACGGTCGGATCTCCCGTAATGTCCGTTTGAAATAAATGGTCGAAATTCACGAACTGCCGCGGCGCGGCGCGTTCTATTCAGGCCATTATATTATATATATAATATATATTTCGTCGATTTCTATTTAAAACGAATTTTATAAATAGTTTTGAATTCGTTTCAAAAACAATTTCAATCTTTATTTCAAATTCAAATCAAAATTGAATTTTCTATTATAAATCCTTTTTACTTTCATTTCTATTTGATTTCAATTCAAATCGAATTTAATTCGATTCGAATTCATTTTCTTTTCAATTTGATTCGAATTCGTTTTCTTTTCAATTCAATTCAAATCCGTTTTCTATCCAATTCAAATCAAATTCGTTCCGTTTTCTAATTAAATCAAATTCGTCTTCTATTCAAATCAAATTCATTTTCTATTCAAATCAAATTCATTTTCTATTCAATTCAAATTCAAATTCGTTTTCTATTCAATTCTGTTCAAATTCGTTTTCTATTCAATTCAGTTCAAATTCGTTTTCTATTCAATTCAGTTCGAATTCGTTTTCTATTCAATTCAGTTCAAATTCGTTTTCTATTCAATTCAGTTCGAATTCGTTTTCTTTTCAATTCAATTCGAATTCGTTTTCTTTTCAATTCAATTCAAATGGGTTTTCTATTCGATTCAATTCAATTTAATTCAAATTTCATTTCAAATTATTCGATTTTGAAATCACTTTTCAATATTCATTTTAAAATGAATAAAATCGATATAAATATCGTTCACGTCATAATGGCGTCAATCTAATCAACACGGCTTCATATATTTCTATTTTCAAATATTCTATTTCAAATATTTCTATTTCAAATATTTCTATTTTCAAATATTCTATTTCAAATATTTCTTATTATCAAAATATTTCTATTTCAAATATTTCTATTTCAAATATTCTATTTCAAATATTTCTATTATCAAAATATTTCGTTCAACACATTACTAATCTCAACGGATGAGTACTGTCAACACATGAACCTTTTTTTTTTGAAACAAAAATGTGTGATCTTCCAAAGAGAAGAGAGCACACACATATATATATAATAAAAACAGAGCTACATAGTCCAATATAGTACATGATAATACAAGATAAAACCAAACCCAGCTCTAGTAATGTAAGGAACATAGATAGATGAGCTCCGGATAAACCACCGCCCATCTACTCCAATATCGAATTCCGGCAAGGCCACCACCCGATATTGAAGTATATCTACTCCTATACAATAACCCCTACTCTTAATGTACTATCAAAAAATAATGTAATACAACATCAAAAACTCTCCTACACAAGCACAAGTGAGATATAATCAGCAGTCCAAACAGCAATCCTCAAAGAAACATAACTGCTACCAGTCCTTCCTACTATCCATTAAGCACTTCCTTAAAATCAACAGCCTAAAACTGCAAAAGTACAACAAACTATTAGTAATTTATCACAAATATATAAACTAAAATAAAAATAAGTGTGTCTGAATATATATATATATATATATACACACACACACATAATCATATATATATTCATACACAGATATTTACCATACATATATGCGTATAAGAAATACAATGAAATGCCAATGAGAAATTTAATAATCAATACGATATCTATTACGAAAAAAACTACTGACTCTTATAAACAAATACAAGTTTAGTCTAACCTTAATCAATAAAGTCTCAAATCCCGATTTCCAGAATAATTTGTAATGTGAATTAGACATCCAATTCAAGCAAAAATAGACTATTTTAATGATTAAATTATCCACAGAAACAGAATTAGAATGGAAAGATCTCTGGTTTCTCTCGGACCAAATGTACCAACATACGATAGTGATTAAAGAATCTAAAATGTATCTTTTACTAGCATTATAAACAAATCTATGAGAAACCCAGTAATTAGCACAGCACTTAAAAGAATTATTACAATCAAAAACAAATATCCGTAAAACCATACTGAATATATAGTATGTGATGTTGCAAGAAAAGAATAAATATTCAACATCCTCATCCATAGTATTACAAAAGTAACATTTAGCATCAAAAATTATATTCTTCCTCTTAAGAAGCTCAACCGTATTCAGTTTCTTATGAATGATTAACCACATTAGAAATTTAGCTTTAGGAGGAGAATTAGATTTCCAAATAAACTTAAAAGGAAGAAATGAGATACCAGAAAAATTTAAAAAGTTATACATATAATTAACCGAATAAACTTGACTTTTATCCATACCCCAGCTAATGAAGTCCTTACCCATATCAATGTGATATAATGATAGCTTAGCATAAAGTAAAGCTAAATGTCTTAACATTTCCCCATCTAATATGTTATCAAATGAAAAATCTCATGGGGGATCTAAGTCTCTTCTAAAGATATCTTTAATCAATGCATTTTTAAAACTACACATATTAAATAGTTCCCTAAATTCAACTTTAAGTGGTAAACGAGAAATCCACCTATCATGCCAAAAATAAGTCGAATTACCCGAATGTACAATTACCTTATATCCTAAATTAAAAAAGTCAAAGCACTCTAATACTGACTTCCAAAAACAAGATAATTTATTATAACAACTACCACTAGTTCCTACCAAGAACTCCCCTTCTGAATAATAAAATTTAGATATAATAACTTTCCACGTTGTGGATACTGAAGGAGACCTAAATTTCCACAACCATTTGGCTAAGAAAGAAGAGTTAAAATTAAATAAATTAATAATCCCCAACCCCCCATCTTTCTTAGCCTTACAACACACTTCCCAATTCACTAAACATTTAAAACCCCTACAAATAGGATCTCTACCCCCACCCCAAAGATAATTACGTCTTATTCTATCAATCTTATCGATAACCCAAAAAGGCAGTCTATGTAATGACATCCAATACATAGGAATAGCTGATAGTACTGAATTAAACAAAACTAATCTCCCTGCTCTAGACGAAAATCTACTGTTCCAACTTGATAGTCTGCAACTAATCTTATCAATCAATGCTAACCAATCCACCTTCTTTAATTTTGACGGTCTAATCTTAAATCCTAAATAATCAAAGGGAAATTTCATGACAGAACAGTTTAAGGTGTTAGCAACCAAAGTCTCAACATTATCAAAGTCATTAATAACCATAACAGAACTCTTATCAAAATTAATTCTAAGACCAGATAGCATCTCAAAACAGTAAAGTATAAACTTAAGAGCAATAATGTGTTTAGGTAGATGAGAGGAAAATAATAAGGTATCATCCGCAAATTGGAGTACAAATAATTCATTGTTAAATACTTCATTGCCAACATAACCCAATACCCCTAATCTCCCCGCTCTCTTGATAATTCTAGTAAAAACGTCAGCCGCTAAATTAAATAATAAAGGTGACAAAGGATCTCCCTGTCTAAGACCCCTCTTAGATTGGATCTTCTTTCCCATAACCCCATTGACAACGATATTCGAACTACCAGACCTAAGTAATAACAAAATCCAGTTAATCCAGCGGACACTAAAACCTCTAGCAAGACATACTTCGCATATATAATCCCAGTCGATAGAATCAAATGCTTTCTCGAAATCAAGTTTCAAAATAGTACATTGAAAATTATTCTTAATACATACATTAATGTACTCTTGTACAGTAGCAACTCCATCCACTATTTGTCTACCTTTAATAAAAGCAGTTAGTGAATGATATATAAGATTATTCATCTTCTGTAACAACCCGTATTTCTATTAACCTGTTATAACATAAATCGAGGCAGAATTTAATTCTAAATCTGAATCAAGGGAAACGGGCTATGCCATTGCGTTTGTCTCGGAAAAATACGCGAAATAGAGTCCGAGTTTTCGAAAATCGGAGTCCGTATGACCCGATTAAGGCCCAATGAAGTTTTCAGAAAATTTCAAGTTCAAAACAGATTTCGAATTTTGGGTTCAAAATTCAAAAAACGGTCAGATTGGGCCAGGCGGAAAAATTCCCGCCAGGGCACCCAAGTCGACAGCCCTGTCGACTTGGTTCAGCCGGGCAGTTTTGCCTGGTGCACCATTTTGGGGTTTTGGTTAGGTTTTGGGGCCAGATTCGGTTTTAAGGGCTGAGATTGGAATTAGGGTTTAATCCTAAGGCTAGAACTAATCCTAATCTCTATAAATAAGCCCCTAACCTAACCCTAAATCATCATTATTCATTCAAGTAACTAAACTATGGCAAAATCATTCCTCTCATGGCCTCCACTCTCTTCATAAAATTCCTAAGTTATTTCTATGAGAGATTTTCAATGCATACAAGTGTTTTCAAGCTTGTATGAGCATCATTAGCTTGCATTCAAGTCAAGTTTCCATATTTACATCATAAAGCAAGAGTTTTGATCATTTTGGCTCAAGGGTTTTTCTATTGGAGCTTTCATATTGGGTTTATTTGATTGCATAAGGGCTTTGTCTCAATCTTATATTTGTTTATACTCATTTGAGTCTTCATAAGCATTGTAAGCCCTTTTCTACTTTCATATTTAACCTCTAAAGTTAATGAATGATGCAAGTTGTGTTTGATCATTACGATATGCAAGTTTATCATGTTATGTTATGCAAGTATGCCATGTTATGATATGCAAGTTTACCATGTTTTGCTATGCAAGTTTGCCATGTTATGATATGCAAGTTTATCATGTTATGTTATGCAAGTTTTCCATGTTATGATATGCAAGTTTATCATGTTATGTTATGCAAGTTTGCTATGTTATGATATGCAAGTTTGCCATATGATATGCAAGTTATGTTATGCAAGTTTGGGTTGATCATTTTGCTCATGTTATCATGTTATGCAAGTTTATCTTGGGTTTATGAGCTTAAAGCTTCAAGCTTTATGCTAAAGGTTGCATTTTGGCAACATGTAAGTTATCATATCCCTTATGATAACTTGCATGTGAGGCTAAATGCGAACTTATGGCAACTTCTACATGTCATTTATCACCATGTATCACTTATATGCTAAGTTTGGTTTTATGCATGCTTTTGAGGCCTAAAAATGTAATATGCAAGTATATGAACATATGTACATTTCATATGCCACCATGTTAAACTTGTGGCTTCAACACCTTTATGTCATGATTATGCCAAGTTCCCTCTTTCTATCCTTTATGCGCTATTGCGATATGTAAGCGATGGGATTGCGTTTGGGGTTGGGTAAACTTAAAAGACATAAAAACATAAGATTGGGAATTTACCTATTAAGTTAGGTCTACCCATTGGGAATTTACCTATTAAGTTAGGTCTACCCAAATTCTTGAAAACTTGTAATATGTTTTGGAAACATGATGGACATGACACTTAGAAAATATAAGTGTGACCAACTCGAGGTTGGGTTGAGTTTGTAGCGTAAAACTACCCGGAACCGACCGGCTTAACTAGTTGCTACAAACAATAGGACCCAATGTGAGAAGTTGGTCATGTTGTACCTTTAACCCGAGGTTAGACCAAGTTGTGGTGTAAAGCTACCCGGACCCGCCCGGCTTAACTAGTAACCACAACAAGGTCTAATGTGAGAGGTTAAGGCACATTAAATTAATTAATGACTCATGATTAGGGTTAAGTCATGGTCCACTTAATACTTAACCAATTTGGGCTTGGTGGATTAATCGGGGTTAAGTCGTGAACCCATCGTTACACTTAACCAAGTTAATCCATGATTAGTAAAAGGGTTAAGCCGTACTTAACCCACTAGAAAGTCCTAGCAATGGGGGTCCACTCCAGCAGTAATCCCAAGTTTGTATCATTAAGACCCTAGGGACTAGGCTAGGGTGGGGGCACGATTACTGGACTGGTATAAGTGACCAAAACGACGGTCGAGTGGTACGCCGATGTAGTTCCGGACGGACTATGGTCGTGCACGTAGTCCGTATTTGGAGAAGTCAAGCATGGGTACCAGTAGATCGAGACTGTGCACTTATGTTTATGGTGTCCAGGGGTTGACACCCTAGGGCTTGATACACCCGACGGGAGACCCGGCACAGTCCGACTACAATTATGTTTGGGCCGTATTGACACCAACACGTGATGAGTTAGGCTTAGGGAGCCGATCGATTAGACCGTTTGGTTGGACCTCGTATTAGGGTAATTTCATGTTATTAGGCCAAAGCTTGGGCCAAGGGATCAATACTTGTTTATTCAAGTCATGTTAGCTTGCTAGTACACCTGTGGTGCAAAAACCTTAAACCTGATTATGCGATGACACATTTATCTATCATGCCAGTATGTAGTTATCCTTATGCTCATCCCTGCTTCCATTGCCAGTTAACTTTATCAGTTTACATTGATTGTAGTAGGGCTTACTCAGTCTTTTTGACTGACCTGTTTTTCTTTCGCCTCTTTTCTTCCGTTTCCCCTCCCCCTAGGTTCTCAGGGTGGGAACGTTGGAGCTTAGCTTGGATTTCTGATTTCTTGCTTGTGGGATTTCAGCTCATGTATGGGTTCGACATGAAGCTAGCTATGGCTATCACTTATTTTTGGGATAGTACTTATGTATTTCAGTTTTTCAGTGATGTTGTTTTTATCTAGACTTGTGTATTTGGAAAGTTGACATTATGTTGTACCAGACTTGTTTTGAAATAGTTTGAAATCTTCCGCTGTTTTACTTATCTTATTTACTCTGTTTACATATATACATATGTTATGTTCTGCCTTGATATATCATTATGCATGTTTACCTGATTCAAACACCCCTCCAAAGTCAGAGTGCTTGCAAGAGACACCCTGGCGGAGGCGGGGTGTTACATTTGGTATCAGAGCATATGGTTTACGAGAAGGAACAAAAAGGTTTTTAGAAAACTTTTGGAAAACTATTTTCAAAACTAAGTATAAAGTATTTTCCAAAGAAAAGTCTAGTTTATTTTAAAGGCTATTCCCCAAAATGCCATTAGCAAAATTCCTTCGTTTTTCTCCATTCTGAATCTGTCTTTTTCTTCGTTTTCAGTATGGCCGATAACTTTGCTATTCCGGAGGGAGTACACGTACCTGTTTGGTATAGGAGACTTTTGGAGGCTAGGGCGACCGAAGCCGACCTCGCCGATGTTCCTCCTCCTCCTCCGGTAGTTAATGTTCCTCCTCCTCCTGTCGCTGAGGTTCCTCTTCCTCCTCCCCCTCAGCATCCACAAGAGGATTTCACGGAGATTTGCAAAGACTTTTAGGCGACAGGTTGCAAGAATTTTGTTGGGATGGAGACTTCTGTTGAGGCAAGAAACTGGTTAAAGGAAACTGAAAACCTCTTTGCTATCTTAGATATAGAAGATCGTAGGAAAGTTCTGTTGGCGGTATGGTTATTGAAAGGGAAAGCTGCTTATTGGTGGGTAGTCACCACCACTACTAGACCAATTGAGACTTGGGATGAGTTTAAAAGAAGGTTTGGACTGAGGTTTTTATCGTCAGCAGAGGAGAACCTTCAGATGGAGAGGTTCCTATCACTAAAGCAAGGGGACATGACCATTAGGGAATACGTGGATAAGTTTAATCAACTTGCTCGGTTCGGTTTAGACTTGGTTAACACAGCTCAGAAGAAGGCCATGCACTTTGCTCTAGGACTAAACGAGCCATTGCGCGGTTTGGCCATATCTCATATACCCATCGGAGCGACCTTCGAGAGTTTGGTGAATGTGGCCCTACTCAATGAAAAGAATAGGAGTGACAAGAAGGAAATCAAGGTGAATGAGTCTCAAAACAAGAAAACGGGGCCCAAAAAGGAAATGAAAAAGAAGGAGGAGAAGTCTAAAGATAAGAAGGAAAAGAAGTGCTTTACTTGTGGAAGTTCGGCTCATCTTATTAAGGATTGTAAGAAGAGGAAAAGGAAGAATGGTGAATGCTTTTTCTGCGGTGAGTTTGGACATTTCAGCAAAGATTGCCCGAAGAAGCAAGGGCAAGGTCAGACTCAGTGCGCAAGACCATCTGGAGGGCGAATTCGTCCCCTCAACATCGTTCTTCCAGCTCATGATCGAGGTAGTGTTTCTGTTAAAAGTCCTGCTTACATTTCTGATTTTCCAGTTTGTACTTTGTTTGATTCTGGCACATCGCATAGTTTATTTCATTTGATCTAGTTGAAAGTTTGCACCTAAGTACTAGTCTAGTTAATGATCCCGTGTGTGTTCCAAATCCAGTTGGGGTTTCCGCCCATTTGTCTATTATCTACGTGGATTTGAAAATCTCTATCTTTAGTGTAGAGTTCTCGTGTGATGCTTATATTCTCGGTTTCATGGGGTATGGGTTGATTTTGGGCATGGATCGATTGTCCAGTTTTGGAGCCATCCTTGATTTTTGAGCATAGGGTTGTGAGGCTCATGACTCGCCTCGGTAATACCCTAAAAATTTCTAGTAACCCTATGAGTCCCGTCATGTTGTGTTATCTTGAATCCCTCAACTCGTCTATCGATAGTTTGCAATCGGTGAGGGTGGTCCGAGAATATCCTGATATCTTGGGTGAAGTGAAGGGGGTTACCCCTAAACGAGAGATAGATTTCCGCATTTATCTGGTTAATAATGCCAAGATAGTTTCGTGGCCGGTTAGGCACATGGCCCCGCAAGATGAGAGTTAAGAAAGCAAGTCAAGGAGTTGCTTGAGAAGAACTTCATACAATGAAGCATTTCCGAGGAGGGTGCTCTAGTAGTATTCGCTAGTAATTTGGACAGTTCGCTTCGCCCGTATGTTAATTATCGTGAGTAGAACAAGAAGAATAGACAACCATTACTAAAGATCGATGATTTGTTTGATCAGCTTGTAGGAACATCTGTTTTCTCTTGATCTTGCTACTGGATTCCATCAGCTCAGAGTAGCTGAGGATAGTATAGGCAAAACTGCGTTCAGAACTCCAGATGGATTCTTAGAATGGCTGGTCATGCCATTCGGTTTGACTAATGCACCCGCCTACTTCGTGGACTTGATGAGTAGGGTGTCTAGGGAGTTCCTGAACGAGTTTGTGGTAGTCTTTGTAGACGATATCCTGACTTTCTTAAAGAACGAGGAAGAACATGCTAGACATCTCAAGGAGGTGATGGATACGCTTAGAGCGCATCAGTTGAAAGCCAAGTCCTCCAAATGTCATTTTGGAGAAAAAGGAGTTAGATTTCTTGGGCACATAGTTTCTAAGCAAGGCTTAGTGGTGGATCCTGCTAAAGTGGTCGCGGTTCAAAACCGAAAAGCTCCGACGAGGACAATTAAAGTAAGAAGTTCTCTCAGTTTAATTAGTTAGTTAGCGTCCCTTGAGCTTAGACCTACCCTTCTGGATCAAGTAGGGACTTCACAGAAAGAAGACCCGCAGTTAGTCGAGATCATGGACAAGTTGATTCGAGGCGAGATGGTAAGTCACCTCGCTATAGATGACAAGGGATGGCTAAGACGCGATGAGAGAAAGAAGGTTCTTGAAGATGCACATCACTCGAGGAGGTGGCCAAGTTTGTCCCAAGGTGCATGTTGTGCCAACAGATTAAGGCCGAGTCATAAAAAGCCCGGTGGGCTATTACATCCATTGGAGGTCCCGCAATGGAAGTAGTAAAGCGTCACGAAGGATTTCGTGGATGGACTGCCTAGATCAAGGAAAGAGAATACGGGCATGTGGGTCATAGTAGGTAGACTCATGAAGAGTGCTCATTTCACTCCGGTAAAGAGCGAAAGGACTGCATCATAGCTAGCGACAGTTTACTTTCAAGAAATAAAGCGGTTGCACGAGGTTCCCTAAAGTATAGTTAGTAACCGTGACTCAATCTTCACTAGCCAGTTTTGAGATAGTCTACGGGAAGTCATGGGCAAACGGCTGAATCTAAGTACGGCCTATCATTCGCAGGCGGATGGTTCATTTCGTTCAAGCATGAGTTATAGAAAATCACGTTAGTAAGAGCAATTGGCAACGAGGGTTGGTATTTTCAAGAAAAGTTCTGCTGCGTGGAATACTTTATAGTAAGTAAACGAGATCTAGGATTCACTAGTGAATTTTGGAGAGCTTGCATGAAACCATGAGGTCATAGTTATGTTTAATCCAAGAATGATAGAAGAGTAAGTGAAAGAGGAAGACGAGAGGCGACAATGAAATGGGTTCCAACTCATATTTGGAAATAAGAGTTAAGAAGCCAAGAAATCATGAAGTAAAAGACGGTCAAAGCACAGTGGAGTTAAGCTCAAGGAAACGTGACTTAGAAGATTGAAGGCTAGATACGCGCATTTAATCTCTTTCTAAGAGTATATTGTTCCGTAGAGCTTACTCGCATGTTATCTTTTTACGTATATCCTCTCGGTCCCATTCTCGGTCCTATTTCTGTCGGGAGATATGGCTTATTGGCTAGTAATACATGTCAGGGTTTGAAGGGGTCCGTTAGGTTGACTAAAGCTTTTGGGCTTTAATAGAATATGGGTTGGGTTAGGAAGGGATTTCTTGTAATCCGAAAGGAGTATATCCTGCTTATCTTCCCGATCTCTTTGTAGCATATCTTTTGTTATCCATGTTTGTCTTGATTATCTAGTTTATCATGTTAATCTTGTCATGAGAACCTTAGGTAGAAACCCTTTGGATGAAACATGTGTTTGAAACATGTTATGCTTGATGTTTGCAAGTGGTTGCAAGTGTTTGCAAGTGGTTACTCGTGGATGCATTATACACATTAGGCACTAGATCGGCTCACACACTCCTCATATTGCATATGCATGAGTGTTTACGCTTATTCATGGATGAAAATTCTTGTGTTATCACATGGATGTTGCATATGGATGTATGTTATGTGCACACATATAGATGTTATACATTATGTTAGGAATTGCATACATATGGATTCATTTCACTAACATAATTTGCATTAATGATATTTGCATTAGATAAGTACATATACACACACCTTTGCATATGTTCATACAACATTTAGAATCTTGTAAGGACAATGATTGCTCGTGGATGATGTTTTGAGTAGATGGATGTTGGATGGTAGGATACGTTCTTCCTAACTTGAAGATTTCGGGGACGAAATCCTTTAAGGAGGGGAGAATGTAACAACCCGTATTTCTATTAACCTGTTATAACATAAATCGAGGCAGAATTTATTTCTAAATCTGAATCAAGGGAAACGGGCTATGCCATTGCGTTCGTCTCGGAAAAATACGCGAAATAGAGTCCGAGTTTTCAAAAATCGGAGTCCGTATGACCCGATTAAGGCCCAATGAAGTTTTCAGAAAATTTCAAGTTCAAAACAGATTTCGAATTTCGGGTTCAAAATTCGAAAAACGGTCAGATTGGGCCAGGCGGGAAAATTCCCGCCAGGGCACCCAACTCGACAGCCCTGTCGACTTGGGAGTCGACTTGGTTGGACCCAAGTAGACAGCCCTGTCGACTTGGTTCAGCCGGGCAGTTTTGCCTAGTGCACCATTTTGGGGTTTTGGTTAGGTTTTGGGGCCAGATTCGGTTTTAAGGGCTGAGATTGGAATCAGGGTTTAATCCTAAGGCTAGAACTAATCCTAATCTCTATAAATAAGCCCCTTAACCTAACCCTAAATCATCATTATTCATTCAAGTAACTAAACTAAGGCAAAATCATTCCTCTCATGGCCTCCACTCTCTTTATAAAATTCCTAAGTTATTTCTATGAGAGATTTTCAATGCATACAAGTGTTTTCAAGCTTGTATGAGCATCATTAGCTTGCATTCAAGTCAAGTTTCCATATTTACATCATAAAGCAAGAGTTTTGATCATTTTGGCTCAAGAGTTTTTCTATTGGAGCTTTCATATTGGGTTTATTTGATTGCATAAGGGCTTTGTCTCAATCTTATATTTGTTTATACTCATTTGAGTCTTCATAAGCATTGTAAGCCCTTTTCTACTTTCATATTTAAACTCTAAAGTTAATGAATGATGCAAGTTGTGTTTGATCATTATGATATGCAAGTTTATCATGTTATGTTATGCAAGTATGCCATGTTATGATATGCAAGTTTACCATGTTATGCTATGCAAGTTTGCCATGTTATGATATGCAAGTTTATCATGTTATGTTATGCAAGTTTGCCATGTTATGATATGCAAGTTTATCATGTTATGTTATGCAAGTTTGCTATGTTATGATATGCAAGTTTGCCATATGATATGCAAGTTATGTTATGCATGTTTGGGTTGATCATTTTGCTCATGTTATCATGTTATGCAAGTTTATCTTGGGTTTATGAGCTTAAAGCTTCAAGCTTTATGCTAAAGGTTGCATTTTGGCAACATGTAAGTTATCATATCCCTTATGATAACTTGCATGTGAGGCTAAATGCGAACTTATGGCAACTTCTACATGTCATTTATCACCATGTATCACTTATATGCTAAGTTTGGTTTTATGCATGCTTTTGAGGCCTAAAAATGTAATATGCAAGTATATGAACATATGTACATTTCATATGCCACCATGTTAAACTTGTGGCTTCAACACCTTTATGTCATGATTATGCCAAGTTCCCTCTTTCTATCCTTTATGCGCTATTGCGATATGTAAGCGATGGGATTGCGTTTGGGGTTGGGTAAACTTAAAAGACATAAAAACATAAGATTGGGAATTTACCTATTAAGTTAGGTCTACCCATTGGGAATTTACCTATTAAGTTAGGTCTACCCAAATTCTTGAAAACTTGTAATATGTTTTGGAAACATGATGGACATGACACTTAGAAAATATAAGTGTGACCAACTCGAGGTTGAGTTTGTAGCGTAAAACTACCCGGAATCGACCGGCTTAACTAGTTGCTACAAACAATAGGACCCAATGTGAGATGTTGGTCATGTTGTACCTTGAACCCGAGGTTAGACCAAGTTGTGGTGTAAAGCTACCCGGACCCGCCCGGCTTAACTAGTAACCACAACAAGGTCTAATGTGAGAGGTTAAGGCACATTAAATTAATTAATGCCTCATGATTAGGGTTAAGTCATGGTCCACTTAATACTTAACCAATTTGGGCTTGGTGGATTAATCGGTGTTAAGTCGTGAACCCATCGTTACACTTAACCAAGTTAATCCATGATTAGTAGAAGGGTTAAGCCGTACTTAACCCACTAGAAAATCCTAGAAATGGGGGTCCACTCCAGCAGTAATCCCAAGTTTGTATCATTAAGACCCTAGAGACTAGGCTAGGGTGGGGGCACGATTACTGGACTGGTATAAGTGACCAAAACGACGGTCGAGTGGTACGCCGATGTAGTTCCGGACGGACTATGGTCGTGCACGTAGTCCGTATTTGGAGAAGTTAAGCATGGGTACCAGTAGATCGAGACTGTCCAGGGGTTGACACCCTAGGGCTTGATACACCCGACGGGAGACCCGGCACAGTCCGACTACAATTATGTTTGGGCCGTATTGACACCAACACGTGACGAGTTAGGCTTAGGGAGCCGATCGATTAGACCGTTTGGTTGGACCTCGTATTAGGGTCATTTCATGTTATTGGGCCAAAGCTTGGGCCAAGGGATCAATACTTGTTTATTCAAGTCATGTTAGCTTGCTAGTACACCTGTGGTGCAAAAACCTTAAACCTGATTATGCGATGACACCTTTATCTATCATGCCAGTATGTAGTTATCCTTATGTTCATCCCTGCTTCTCATGCCAGTTAACTTTATCAGTTTACATTGATTGTAGTAGGGCTTACTCAGTCTTTTTGACTGACCTGTTTTTCTTTTGCCTCTTTTCTTCCGTTCCCCCCCACCCCCCCCCCCCCCCCCCAGGTTCTCAGGGTGGGAACGTTGGAGCTTAGCTTGGATTTCTGATTGCTTGCTTGTGGGATTTCAGCTCATGTACGGTTTCGACATGAAGCTAGCTATGGCTATCACTTATTTTGGGGATAGTACTTATGTATTTCAGTTTTTCAGTGATGTTGTTTTTATCTAGACTTGTGTATTTGGAAAGTTGACATTATGTTGTACCAGACTTGTTTTGAAATAGTTTGAAATATTCCGCTGTTTTACTTATCTTATTTACTCTGTTTACATATATACATATGTTATGTTCTGCCTTGATATATCATTATACATGTTTACCTGATTCAAACACCCCTCCAAAGTCAGAGTGCTTGCAAGAGACCCTGGCGGAGGCGGGGTGTTACATCTTCCTACTCACCCTATTCGCTAAAACTTTAGAAATGATCTTAACAGAAACATTTATCAAAGATATAGGTCGAAAATCCTTTAAAAACTTTGCATCCTCCCTCTTTTTAATAAGAATAACATTGGAAAAATTAAAGCTACCTAAATTGAAATCCCCATTATATAAATCATTAAATAAATTCACTAAATCAGATTTCAAAACCTCCCAAAACTGTTTGTAAAAAAGAACAGAGAAACCATCAGGCCCTGGAGCTTTGTCACTAGGCATATCACAGATTGCCTTCCAAATCTCCTGTTCAGAAAAAGGTTCGTCTAAATCTAGTAACTCTCCCTTGTCTTCATTAGGGTAGATTTCCTTCCAATTAACGTTGATTCTTCTCTTGATCCTAGTCCCAAAAATTTGCTTGTAATAATTGGTAAAGGCTTCATTTAAATCTCGCTGAACTGTAAATTCCTCATTATTCAAGAAAATAGAATGAATTAAGTTATCGCGTCTCCTCTTATTGGCCATATTATGAAAAAAATTCGTGTTATTATCCCCTTCCTTAATCCATTGAACCCGTGATCTTTGTTTCCACATTATTTCTTCTTTATCTAAAATTAATTTAAAATCATTCCTGAGATTATAAAGCCTATCTCTCTCACTTAGATTAAGAGTCCAAGTTTCACTTAACTTATCTAAGTCTAACATCTCACTTAAAATCTTATCCTTCTTAACTCTAACACTACCAAAGACAAATTTATTCCACCTCTTAAGAAAAAATCTTAATTTACCAAGTTTTGCTACAAAAATCTTTGCCGAATTGCCACTGTACAAATTATTAAAATAGAATAACAAATTCCACTTAACGTTAACAAGTTTAATAAAACTAGCATCTAATAACCACATTCTTTCAAATTTAAAATTATTACTAATTAAAATGTTTGAATCACACGTAAGGATTAAAGGACAATGGTCCGAGTATAAAAAAGGCAGCCCTTTTACTTTACAAATTGAAAATCTTTCTTCAATCTCCGAACTTATAAGGAATCTATCCAATAAAGCAAAAGACGGCCCGTCACTAATATTAGATCTAGACCAAGTAAAAGACCTATTACTAAGCGGAATCTCAATCAAATTATTAACAAGAAAGAATTCGTTAAATTCTTCCATATCAGAGAAATCACCTTCACGAGGAGATCTCTCTCCTAAAAACCTAGTGACGTTAAAATCCCCCCTACAATCCAGAGATTGGGGGCACAATTCCTAAATTCTGAACATTCGTCCCACAAACATCTCCTCTCAATCTTTTTGTGAGGGCCATACACATTAGTAATACCCAACGATGAATTATCTATAAGTGAAGCTAATATAATGTGTAATGAATGTAGTTTAGGAAATTCCTGCACAAGTCTATACTGGTTGTCTTTCCAACCGATCATAAGTCCCCCTGCTGTACCGATTGCCGGTAGACAAGACCAATTACGGAAATGGGATCCACCTAACCTAACATAAAAACTACTATCTGGCCTTTCAATTTTTGTCTCTTATAACAATACAATATCAATATGTTGATCAACATAGAAAGACCTAACCTTAGCACATTTTTTGGGTTCATTTAGACCCCTAATATTCCAACTAATGATCCTCATCTACTCATAGATGAAACTCTCTCTAATTCTCTACTCCTAATAAACTCAGTGTCTAACTCAATATCCGAAAAAATAAATGTTGTATCATTAGCAAGCTGAAATAGCTGAGTAGACGAAAGGCTACCCAGAGCATAAGGAGAATAATCGCTACCGTACACAGAAATCATACCTGAGCCCATTACCGAATTGCTAACACTAGCATTCGGACTCTGGGACCTACCTCGAAAAGGAGAAGAGCTAGATCTGAGCCTAGCACTACGGCGAATAAAGCCCGTACTGGGGACAATCCTCTTGCGCCTTCCCCTCCTGGATAAAGATGAAGGGGTATCTCTATCTTGGACACAGCCCTCTCTAGACTTAGAAGTGATAACTACAAGACTCTGAGATAAACCCCCACTAGTATCCGACATACTATCACTGCTCCATGAACAAGAAACCATCACAGAAACAAAAATTGAATGTAAAAATTCTTCCTCCCAACCAACTATACCATGACTCGGTCTCGGATACAAACAAATAAGCTTCACAAACTTCCTGCCAACACAAACTGAACAAGAGAAAATGTCGAATATACTAATGAAATCGCACTGAACCTTATCATAATTGTTAGCCACACACTGTTCAGTTAATGTCAGTGGATGACTGGATGACCAGTTAAAGTCAGTGCCTCCCACACTGTTCAGTTCACGTCCCACCTTACACCATCCCAACATAATTTCCCCCGAAGCATTAACATTTGGCTCACCTCTGTTCGTTAACTTTTTGTCCAAACTGTCTTCATTAACCTTAGACCCTGTAGCCTTAATCACATTCAAAATCATGTCCATCCTAGCCTTGTCTCTCTCACTTCCAAAACACCTCCTATTCTTCAAACGAGAACATCTATCGTGTTTTAACCTCCTCATTCTGAACCCTTTCCTCAACCGTGAACCTTGCTTCGAGTCAGACGATACATTAGAAACCTCTGACCCCACCTTCCTCAAGTCCAACATCACATCACCTTCCCTTAATAAATCAAAACTGTTCGAAAGTTCAACATCATTTGCTACATACCAATCAATCTCTTCCTCCCCCACTGCATCACAATTCTTATCTAACACAGCTCCTTTATCAAAGACATAGTCCCCCATATCCGCAGCATCCACACCAGTCATCACTTCATTATCTACCTTTCTATTAACAGACCTACCCCCCTTAAACCCATCAACAGCCGAGTTCTCATATTGGTGACTTATGCATATAAGAACAGACGGGTCGACTAACATTGGATCGCACAATGATGACCAATACCAATCCTCATCAACCCTTAACTCATCTACTAAAAATACCTCTCCCTCATTCAACGCATCAGAACATAAGCCCATAACCACATTCATCAGTTCACTGTTACTTTGCATCGGTATAACTGGATTTGGACTGACCCCAACATCGCAGTTAATAACAGTATTTAATACATCAAAGTGTTCTAAAATTTTGTCTAATAACTGCAAGACTGTCCTCAAATTTCTATAATTCAAATCAGTGTAAAATCTTCGTAACTTGACGAGATTCAGACTGAAAGCAAAAGCATGCTCCCTTCTTGATAATGGCTGCGGTAAAGGAGGATAAATCCTCGTATTATCAACTTGCTTGCTCCACAAAATTCCATCAACCATGCCTTCCAAATTCCAACCCAATGATAGTAGCAAGTAAGCCCCTTCATTCATATTAGAAAGTAAATCACGTGAATATAAATCCAGCAGATCCAATATTCTCTGACAAATCATCAAACAGTTGAAGTGCATCAGCTCCTTAACCGTTTTACCAGAAAAAATCGCTGAACAACTACCCTTGCGATGCCCCCATACCTCCGCAATTGAAACATCTCAATCCGTTTCTACAATCCTTTGCAATATGATTAGCATCACCACAGCAAAAGCATCTACGAACACGCTCAAAAATCCGAGGATTAACCTTTTTGGAAAAATTCCAGGATGGCAATGTAAACTTTGGTTGTCTTACTACTTCAGCAAAGGAACGAGTGAAATTTTCAATATTCTGCTTTGAATATCTAACCTTGTTTGGTGTGTAATATCGCCTCTCCTCTTCACTTGAAATCATACATTGCCTGAATGTCAAATTTAATCTCCCCTCTTTCACATTAGTCCTCATACTAAGCAATTTAGGGGCAGTGTCTTTGTAAATACTTTTAATGCCATGTAATATACCTCTCGATTTACTACCAAAGATAAGGACATCTCCTGATTCGAGTTTAATTCTCCTTTCCACACCAATATCGTCCCTAAACACAAATTCCGCAGAATCACCAATTGAAAAAGAAACAACAGGAAGCCCACGCAATAAACTCTCCTCATTTTCATCCTTATCTTGATGCAATCCCAATTTACCATCTAAATTGTAATAGTTGACAATACATACATCAGGAGTCATTAACGGTAAATCCGCTTCATTTCCACCATTACTCATTATTCCTTTATGCGCTGAAAACAAGGAATCATTGACCAGTTTTTTGAAGTTTAGAGGGATTTCCGAGGGGATAGCACCATCAAAGGACCGTCTGTCTTCATACATTCTTGATTGAGGATTCCAAACTTTACCCAAACACATCATTAGAAGATTAAACTTTGCACCATTCTCATAACCCGGACGATAAAAGCCTCCTTCTTTAAACCCTAATTCTTGACATTTATTTATGATTTGAATCTGATCCTCAAGACTTATGTAATTCTTTAGTAAAATCGTACCCGAGTTAAGAATCTGATATTGCGCAGCTTTAATCTTTTCCAGACTATTCCAAGAATATACACTCCCTGAAGAAATCAAACAATTACCATAATGATTTCTATTTCCACAACGGTAACATACTTCTGACCGAATCTGAGAATTCAACGAAGTCCTTCCTGTATAAGTAAATGCGCTCGAATTGACCCCCTAAGAATTCGAATTTGATTTACCCATAAATTGATAAGAGCTCCAATTAGATCGAGAATTGTTGACCAAAAAAGAACGAGAATTAGCGGCCGCCATTTGTTCTAAAAAGACCTGATTGAAGGTTGTTAATTTACACATGAACCTTTATTTTATATTGATAAAGATGTAAATTTTATTATTAAAATATTTCGTTCAACACATGACTAATCTCAACGGATGAGTACTGTCAACACATGAACCTTTATTTTATATTGATAAAGATGTAAATTTTATTATTAAAATATTTCGTTCAACACATGACTAATCTCAACGGATGAGTACTGTCAACACATGAACCTTTATTTTATAATATTCTTTATTTTCCCGATTGGAATGAGGCCCAATCAATTACCATATAAAGGTAATTATATGGATTCCATTCAACACATGTATATAATAGCAATGATACATAGTCAACCATCATCCAAAGTGCACTACACTGCATAAGAATCAAATATAGATATCTGACGCTTATAACAGCCTGTCGATCAATCGATCGACATACAATTAATTATTGGGATTAGTGTATGTCATATATTATCCCAATACCCGTGTGGGGTTTCAAATAATCAAACACAGATTTTATTTGTGTAGTTGGGCGATGTGTAAAATTTATCGTCCCAATCAATGTCCTTCAAATAGGTGTACATAAACAAACCGTCCGGTTTGTAAATGAATATTTATTTATTCACATTCACATTAAAAATTATATTTTTAACGATAAAACATTTTATTCCAACACATGAATTTCTATTCAGTTCATTTACACAATAAAATGATATTTTTATTTTTCTAACTTATTTTAGAAAATTTCGGCGGCATAACGGCACAATACTAGAAACGGGACGAGGCCTAGCCTTATCCCCAGTCTAGTGAAGGCCCACGCCATTCACACATCAATCAAATCCATTCCATTTCACCAAACAACTCAATTCAAACCAAATAATCTAATCAACTACACAACCAAACAAACAAGTCCATGGTCTGTGGACGATTGTGTCGGGTGCTACTAAGCACCGTCTGCATCCTAGTATATATATATGACTAGAAAAGAAATTGAAGAGTGAGAAATTCTCACCAATAGCTATTCCAACTCCATGACACTTCATTAGTAGAAATCTTCGTCGTTCTCGTCTCTTATCACTTTCGTCGCCCGTAGCCACTACATATGTAAAAATCACATTTTTACTTCGCTATTCAATATATAAAAATCGAATTTTTACTTCGCTATTCAATATATAAAAATCGAATTTTTACTTTGCTATTCGATATATAAAAATCCAATTTTTACTTGGCTATTATATAGATAAAATTCTATTTTTACACCGCTACTATATAAAAAGATTTCGCCTTTTCAAATGTAAAAATTTCATCACTATAAAAATCACCTCTTTATTTCAACGTATATATAATAAAAATCAGATTTTTATTTCGCTACATATACAAAAATGATATTTTTATATTCTCTATCCTATAAAGATTATATTTTTATAGTTCCCACTATGTAAAAATCATATTTTTATCCTTCTAGAATATGAAAGATTATATTTTTATTATCTATCTAATATGAAAATTATATTTTCTATCTTTACATACGAAAAAATTATATTATTAAACAATTAAAAATCGTATCTTTAGCTAATTAAAAACCTCGTCTTTTTATTTTCAAAGTTATCGCCCTTTTCCCTTTAAAGATTATATTTAAAAATCTCGTATTTCACATATAAAAATATCGCTTTTCATAAATTAAAAATCAAATCTTTTCCTTTCCTACATACACAAGATCATGTTTTTAATCCTCTGCATATGTAAAAATCAGATTTTTACAATGCTAATTATATATATAAACTAAAAACTGAATTTAAATCATGCATTTATATTAAAAACTGAATTTAAAATGAAATAAGAAAGGAGAAGCTCACCATTTTCTATCAAGAGAGGGGGCGACGTTCGCTTTCAGACTGCGAGGAAGAGGAGGTGGCGCAACTGTCGAGGTGGAAGGGGGTGCTGCGCGTTCGTCAGCGGATGAGGGGGGGCTGGCGGCGCGCGCTTCAAGGAGGGCGGTGGAGGGAATGGCAGGCGGGGGGAGGGGGGCTGTGTCGCGAGAGGAAAAGGGGGTTTCGGAGGTGGTGCCCCACCTCTGAGGCGGCGGCGATCGATCGGGGGGGGGGGGGGGGGGGGCGCTCCTCCGATCTTCGTTCTTCTTCTTCTTCTTTTATTTATTTATTTTCTGTTATGAATGAATCGAAAAATAAGGGGGGCCAGAGTATAAGGGGAAGAGGGTTTTAATTTAATTTTATTATATTTATTATTTTAATTTCAAAAAAGCAACTTTTATTTTCGACCTCGAAACGAGACCCACCGCCTGTCGTCCATAGCTAATCACCCCTATTCCGAACACAATGGGATATGTATCGCAGGCTGATTCGATTGTTATAATCAGTTTTCGTTAAAATCAACATATAACTCTATATATTAAATTTGAACCCACATTTCAATTTACCAGGGTCACATACGAACTCTAAAAATTCCCAAAAAATATTTTCTAGCTTCGTATTAACGATACGGTCCTAACAAGACGAGTTTCATCGAATTCTGAGACCGTTGGAAAAATGGCTATTTTCCAGTCGATTAAAATCAACTAAAACTGGTCAAACGCGTTTTTCTTTGCCACGCTCACATATTGAATCAAAAAATTATGAAATTTGAAACCTAGCAATAATTTGACACTGCGGATCCAACAAAAGTGGTTTCGTCGAAATCCGAGGTCATTTGCAAAATGTCTATTTTTAAGGGCCTGAATTCCATAGCGACTATTCAGAATTTTCAACTGGACATATCTTTTGATTCCTGCTATGAAATTTTGATTTTTCGGATTCGTTGGAAAGAAATTCACGAATAGATTCTAATGTTTTTGGTTTCGCTAAAATCCGGATTGTTTTGCACCCGGTACATTCAATTGAAGTTTGAAATCGAATTATCGAACTACCGCGCCATTTTCAATTCCTATTTATAATTATATATAAATATTTATATTCTAACGACGACGTATATAATATATACGTTCTAATTCTATTCAAAATAAATTTTCTCGTCGATATTATTTAAAATAATTCATTTTAAATATTCAAAATTCGCTAAAATTGCCAAAATAAAAATTTTAAACTGGTTCGCATTTCCGGGTTATTACAACTAGTATCTGTTGCCGAGGATAGACGACTTGTTCGATCAGCTTCATGAAGCCAAAGTGTTTTCTCAGATGGATTTGGCAACGGGATTTCACCAGTTGAGGGTGGCTAAGAATAGTGTACCAAAGACTGCTTTTAGGACACCATCAGGTTTCTTCGAATGGTTGGTGAGGCCATTCGGGTTGAATAACGCGCCATCATATTTTGTGGATCTTATGAATAGGGTATCCAGAGACCAGTTGAACAAGTTCATGCTTGTGTTCGTGGATGATATTCTGGTTTACTCCCGGAACGAGGAAGAACATAAGATGCACTTGAGAGTAGTGTTGGAAATCTTGCGAAAACATCAGCTGAGAGCTAAGTTTTCCAAGTGTCACATCTGGAAGAGTAAAGTGAAGTTCTTAGGTCATGCTGTTTTTGGAAATGGGATAGCTGTTGACCCTGCTAAGGTGGCAGCAATCTAGGACTGGGATAGACCTAAGAATGCAACGGATGTTTGAAGTTTCCTTGGGTTGGCTGGTTATTACCGATGGTTTATCAAGGATTTCTCCAAGGTAGCTGCATCGTTAACATGATTGACAAAGAAGAACCAAGTATTCACATGGGATGCGACGTGTGAACAGGCGTACGAGATCCTGAAAGAGATACTAACGAGTGCTCCTATGTTGATCATTCCAAGTGGGAATGAAGAGATGATTGTATATACTGATGCATGTGGTACTAGACTTGGGGAAGTACTAATGCAAAAGGATAAGGTTGTGGCCTACGTAAGCCGACAACTAAAGACGCATGAAAGGAATTACCCAACTCATGATTTGGAGTTGGTGGTGATTGTGTTTGCTCTAAAGATGTGGAGACATTACCTATTGGGGGATCGATTCGAGTTGTTTACGGATCATAAGTCGCTGAAGTATCTTTTCTCCCAAAAGGATTTGAATCTTCGGCAGCAACGATGGCTAGAGTTTCTGGCATCATATGATTTCGATATAACCTAAACTCCTGGCAAAGGTAACATAGTTGCAGATGCATTGAGTCGAAGACACACAAGTTTAGGAGCAATGTTTTCTGAATGGAAGAGCCTCGAGTATTTGGCAAGATTCGATTTCAGGCCATGGTGTGAGTTGGAACCTGAAATGTTAGTAAGTTGATCGATAATATCTACTCTCATCGGAAGAATTGGCAAGAGCCAAAAGCGAGATGCGAAGCTTGTTGAGTTTATCCAGAAGCTGGAATAATATGATAAAGAGTTTGGGGTTGATCGAGAAGGTTGGCTTCGAGAACAAGGGCGATTAGTTATTCCTGATATTGACGGATTGAGAGATGAGGTTCCGAGGGAATGTCATCACTCGAAGTTGACGATTCATCCGGGTGGTAATAAGATGTAGCAGGACATGAAGCGAGTCTACTATTGGGAGGGAATGAAGCGAGATATTGGAAAATTCATTTCCAAGTGCATGAACTGTCAGTTGGTGAAAGCTAAACAGAAGAAGCCGAGTGGTTTGCTTCAGCCATTGGAGGTTTCTACGTGGAAGTGGGAGCAAATATCGATGGATTTTGTCGATGGACTACCTAGAACAAGGACAAGAAATGAAGGGATTTGGGTCATTGTGGATCACTTGATCAAAAGTGCGAGATTCATTCTTGTCAAGTCGACTAGGACGGCGTTGAAATTGGCTGAATTTTATGTGCAATGGATTATTCAATTCCATGGTGTCCCGAAGAGTAGAGTAAGTGATTGAGATCCGTTGTTCATTAGCGGATTTTGGAAGAGCTTGAAATAAGCTTTGGGAATCGAGTTATGTTTGAGTACGACTTACCATCCCCAAACTGATGGCCAAACCGAGAGGGTTAACTGAGTTTTGGAAGATCTCCTAAGAGCTTGTGTATTGGATTTTGGGGGATTGTGGGAAGACCATCTGCATCTAGTCGAGCTTGCATATAATAATAACTACCAGTCTAGCATTGGGATGGCACCATATGAGCGTCGTATTGTATACCGTGTAATTCTCCGACATGTTGGTTAGAAACTGGAGATAAGTTGATACTTGGGCCGGAGATGATTAGAGAGACCTCGGATTGTATTGAGATCGTTCGACAACGAATGAAGGCAGCCCATGATCGTCAGAAGAGTTATGCTAATAAATGTCGAAAAGTTTTGGAATTTGACGTAGGTGATATGCTTTTCGTGAAGATTTCACCGTTGAAGCATATGGTTTGATTTGGAAGTAAGGAAAGTTGGCTCATAGGTTCGTTGGACCATTTCTGATAGTCGAGCGAATTGGAAAGCTCGCATATAAATTGGAGTTACCCGAGAAGATGTCGAGCGTGCATAATGTGTTCCATGTGTCGTTTCTACGGAATTTTGTGCATGATTCGAATGTAGTAGTATCTTCAGAGAAATATGAAGAGCTAGAAGTAGAGACCGTAATTGAGAGACCTCACAAGCCACTTCGTGTTGTGGGGAATGACACGAAACAGCTTAGGAGGAAGACGGTTAAGCTGGTGTATAATGGAGTGAAGATGGCGACAATTGTACGTGGGGACAGAAGAGAGCATGAGGGCACTCGTCCAAAACTTTTCGTCGGTAGGACCCTTTAATATCGTATCATCGTTATATCATGGTATTCTTGTTGTTGTTTGATAGAATTCCGCCTACTAGGATAAGGCTATGGATGCATGGCTTGATGGTTTCTAGTTTGGATGATAGAATTTGCTTCCCATGGATGATAGGCATGTGGGATTATTGTGGTTGTTTTTGTTTGCTTGGAATTTCGGGGGCGAAATTCCTAAAGGAGGGAGAATGTAACAGCCTGCATTTTATGTATCGGAAGATCGTAAAATATTTTATTTTATTCCCTGAGGGTTGGATTATTCTTATCTTTTAATATGTTGTTTATGGGGACGTGAGACATGTCCATAATTTTTACCAATTTTTTGTGACCATTTTACCCTTGTAGTCTTGTACAGGGCATAACTTTTGACTCAGGCTGAACTAGAGGATGAGATCTATGCCATTGGAAAGGAAATGGTGATTGCCTTTCCGTAGTTTACATTAAAGATTTGGCTCAGCGGTTGAGGAGAAATCGCTGTTTTAAGGTTTTTCAGTTAGCTGTCCAAGTTTTGGGAGCCTAATGGGCAAATTTTGGAGAAGCTCATTAGGGGGTTGGTGGAAGCTATAAATAGGGGGTAAGGGATATGGAAATGGTTTTAGTTTTCCATTCTCTCATTTGGAGGCCTTGTGCTCGTCCTTCCTCTTACACCTTTCCAACATTAAAAATCCAAATCCAAGGAGGGAAATTGAAGGTCTACACCATTGGAGGCTAGATCTACATCAATTGAAGTAAGGATTCATCGGATCAAGGTGTTTGGTGCAAGGTGCTTGCTATTCGGATTCTTATTTCATTGATTATTGCTTGTTTGGGAGAATCAGTGAGTGGTTTTCATCTCTCACATGGATTCAATGAAGTGTATGAGTGATTGATCATGTTTTTCATCATATTTTAGTGTTTTACCTTGGATCTACACCATGTTTAGTCCATGTTCACGTGATTCACCCTATGATCTAATCTAGTAAGTTTAAATCATTGATTTATATGTTATTCCATATGATTATGCAAATTATATCTTTAGTTTTGTTCATATGTTCATTCATGATGGTTTTTGGAGTGATTGTTTATGATATGGGGAAAACTACCGTTTTCATGTTGTTAGCGGATTCATATCGTGTTTTCGATCATATTTGATGAATTAGACAATTTGATTTCATAGAATCTAGTTTGGCGAAGTTTCGGTGGAAATTGGAGTGGAATTGGTGAAGTGCAGGTTTTCGGTCGCAAGCATGGGGTCGTTCGTGCAGGGATCAATCACACTTAGTAGAAGCGATCAGGGTCTATCGTGCAAGTGGAAAAAGCCTGGGGTTTTGGCTTTAAGAAGCAGGTGACGGTCGCTCCTGGTGTTGGGTCGGTCTTGCATTCCTAGATAGTTGTTTGGTTTGAGCGAGCTTGGTTGATGAGACCGAGCGAGCCTATGGGTGAATTAATTTGGTCGGTCGGTAAACTACTAGTCGTGCAAGGATGAGCTGGTCGGTCGTACATGTTTTGAAGCATGGGTGTATGGTCAAACTAACAGTGGCCGGTTGAGCCAAGAAGTACGGGTCAGTCGCACCATGTTGGATTAATGAAAGGGAGGGTCGGTCACACCAAGTTGGGTCGGTCGGTCGAACAAGACAGGGTCGGTCGCACAGGGTCATTTTCTGGAAAAGTACATTTTTCGGGTATGACCCGGGTTAGAAGAAAAGAGATTAAAAATATATTTTTCGGGGGCAACCCACCCTCCCCGAACCCTACTCAAGTTGCAGCGCAGTGGTGTAACTTGGCTCGGTGATGGTGTGACTTCGAAGTAAATTCAAGTTGGAAGGTTTGAAGTGTTGAAAGATGTTCGTTGATTGGCGTAGATCAGCGAATGAGGTGATAACTCAAAGGTTGTGAGTTGGTTGATAATGGTTGCTCGAGAAGGTTGCTTGAGCTAGGAAAAGTCATAGGGTTAGATGACTAGAGAAGCGAAAGCAGAGAGATTATCATTGCCGTGAGTTTTAGCAGGCTCGAAGCACGGTTACTATAGAGACGTCTAAAAGATAGGTTGTAGGTCGAGTACACTGGGTCTTAGGAAAGGCCTAGTTTTCAAGGTTCGACATTGTCAAGGTCGGACATATGGAGTTTGTGCTAGAACTGGAGTTACCATTAGCCCTTGACATGAGGCAAGGTTGGTCATCATACGATTAACGATAGTTTATACGCAGGATTGGCGATGATATCCAGAGTCATTCATGGATGATTGGTTGTTCTGTTTGTACCATCTTATGTTGGTTATCCAACGTCGAAGGAGATGTCCCTTGAGTACTTTGTCTGATATTTGTTTAGTCCTCTTGGGCTTGTACTTGAGGGATGCTGAATTCGATTAGGATGGTTTACTTGAGATATATATAGTCTAGATTTTGTCAGTGTTTTCCATGATTGGATGGATGTTCTAGTTTCCATGAACGAATGGTTGATTGTTTATGGTAAAGGCTATCACTGTCTGATGTGGGGAAGATATGTTTGAGTTCTTCTCTGGCGTTGGGTAGTGGTTGGTAAATCTACCCATTCTCGTATACATTATTAATGAAGTTTGTTAGCTGTTTTATCACTCACTAAGACTGTTGTTTGACTCAAGGTTTTATGTTTCCTCTAGTTACCTTGAGTTGTTCATCCAACTGTGGATGGGCAAACTGAGTAGCAGGTGACAGGTAATGCTTTAGTGAGGGCGATGATGCTGATCGATGGCGAGCAGGAGGTTAATGTACTAGTTTTACTACTATCTAGTATTTCTATTTCCGCTGTTTGAGTTGCTTTATGAGTGCTGTAGTGAGGCCATATGTACATGCTTGATATTTCCTATGATGTTGGAAAAATCTTTCGGGATGTTGTGAAAGTTTGGAAAGTTTGCTATATAATGCTTCACTGTTATTACATGTTGTATATGTTCTATTATATTTTATCCTTGCGCTATGAGTTCTACGATAGGTTCCGATGTGTTTGCCTACCTTAATGATCATCCATAGTTGTTGTTCACACCTTTCAGCACATTATTCCTCTTTTTTTAGTGCGGGGGCTATAGGTGGTCATTGCATGAAAACATTGTAAACCATTTTCCCAAAACGTTAATACATTCAAGTTCTTAAAAGTTAACAATGGTGTTAGACTCAAAGCGGGTTTCCAAATTTTCTAGGCTTTCTTAGATACTTCCACATGGTCAATTCTCTCAAATATATATATATTCCTAATCCATTTTTTAACCTTTTCCAATTCATAAGGTTTTACAGCCAAACCCACTAACTTAAAATACTTATCATATGGGATTCACCTTCCTTCCTTACAAAAAATATATTGTACACTTCCCACCCAAAATTTCCTAAGAGTCTCAAATTTCCATATTCATTCCTTTAGTGTACAAAACAAATAACCATTTCTTACCATATTACACTCTTTCTATTTAGTGGGTTCCTCTTTGGATCTAGGTACATATGTACACTATATTTATTTATTTTAAAATACAAATACATTCACTCACTATTTATATAGGAATCCTAAACCTAAGCTCTGATACCAGGTGTAACAACCCGAATTCCGACAGACCAATTTTTTTTTCTTCAAAATTCCAATCTATCAAAACTCAGATTGTTTTGCTCTGGTATCCTGCAAAAAAGACAGAGACATAAAATATGTCAGAGCTGAGAAATTGTCTCACAGTGGAAAAGAAAAAATATAATATAATCAAAGAATAGCCTTACCGTATTTATAATACTGCCTAACCAGTATCCAAGTCTATCATGTCTCTACTACAAATATAACTTGCGAGTATGTTATGAGGAGGGGGTCAAAACATAAGTTCTGGTGACTAGATTTAAATTATACACTTTGGATAATCCTACATATATCATTCGATCATATTTTTCTTATTTATTAGGTTACTTGGGTTAATAAAACTCAGGGCTTACATAATGTCATACCCATTTACTCCCCAGTGGATTAACCTAATATAATATATATGTAGCTACCTCCAATATTAAGGTACACCTGATGGTACCCCACTCGCACGTCCTCCACTGTAATACCACAAAAATGAACGCAGTCCCTCATCCTACGCCAGGGTGGCGTACGTATCTTTACATAACAATGTTACGTTCCGCATATATCGGTCATTACAGCTCCATGTAAGCGTACAGACTACCACTGTCTGTAACACCCCACGTCCATTAATGTCACTCACAAAGGGAATGCATTAACTTCCATGGAGCGTATTTAGTGTATAGAACAGAATATAACAAGACAGATATAAATAATGGTACTTGAAAATTTTAAAGCAACTTTTATTGCAGCGGAGAAATAGTTTGATTACAACAACTTCATAAACCAAGTACACTTAATATCCATCTTGATAAATTGTTTCAGAGTACATAAAATAAAAAGCATAAACCCCAACACAAGTAGCCATAAAAGAGATGAGTTGAACTTTACTTTCAGCAATCCAAGCACTTCCAAAAGTGAGAGAAAGAGATCCGAGATCAAGCACTACTAGTTCTAGACCCATCCGGAGAACCTGAGGGGGGGGGGAAGGAAGAAAACAGGCGAAAACAATGGGGTCAAACATAAAGTCTAGCAAGTATAATAAATTTAACAATATAATTATTAAAGTAACTAGGATAAGGCATAAATTGGTAAGATAAGATATGACCATGAAACAAATGGACATGACAAATAAAATAAGAGGAATATTCTGGCGATAATCTCGTTCCTAATCACTATATGATAATTACTATACTGCACCACCACTAGTCACCCTAAAAGTTGATCCCGCCTACAGAACTTAATAATGATAATGGTAGTTTCATGTACCCCTAGCTGCCTTCATAGGTGTCGTCTGCCCCTATCTCCACTACTTGTACCCACTACCCCTATTCGATCGGCTTCCTAACTCGTAGATACCCGTGCTTGTCCCACAGTGGGGTGTATCACTCCCCAAAGTGGCAACCCGATACCACCGAAGATGCACGACTTATATCTACACGATGCAGCAACGTCTTACCTACCAGCCTGGGCCCACGCATGCACATGACCCCGTTGGACTTGCGTTGCCACCGCTAACCCGTTCTAACTCTTACAATCAAATCCAGTAAGCGTGTCCTGTCCTCGACTTGGGTCGAGCTCATAAAGATACTTAATGGGTTACTGGTTAGAAAAGGGTCCTCATGCTTGACACAAGCGTTCCACCTACGCTTGGTCCCCACTAAGGTTTCCCCACTTAACCCCATTCTTATTCATGTCTTCTTACATGTTTCAATCTTGGTTAAGTGCATCTAATCGTATTTCACATGCCACCCAAGGCACCCACTTAATTTCACATGCCACCCAAGGCACCCACTTAACCCTCCATGTCCCACCACATGTTTATTTGGTTAAGTGTTACTTAATTCATTAGAACCGTAACCATGTAAAACCTCTCATATTAGGTTGACATTTGCGGTTGCTGGATTTGCCGGGCGGGTACGGTCAGTCTTATACCGCAAACGAGCCTAACCTCGTGTCTTTACAATTGTTACGCATTTAATTCGTGCCTTTGACCTCTCACATTAGACTGGCAGTTGTGGCTACTGGATTTGTCGAGCGGCTCCGGGCAGTCTTACAGCACAAAAGAGTCTAACCTCGTGTCTTAGGCAGTTAATTATTGCACATCGTTATTTAACCCCAAATTGGATTAATATCCCTATTCAAATTGGTCAATAAATTCCAAATTTATTTATGTCCATAATTGTCTCTTAAAATTATGTCCATAAATACCAGTTATGCTAATTAATGTTTCAAACTAATTATATGCCTTTTAAGGCCATTTTATGCCAATTCACAATTTATGTATATTCAATATTATCCCATCATCCCCATGCTATTCATACGTTTTCATATGACATATGTTTGACTCGCAAATAGTTTAACTTATAAAAAGAAAAACAACATCACATAACACATAAAATAGATCTAAGGATCATGACATAAGATAACATAGCCAATAACTTGCATATGAATTTCATTCAAACTAGCATATGATACAAAACTAGCATAGGTAATGGGCATAAACTTGCATAACTTATGTACTTCTATAGATCCAAGTATAAAGGTGTGAACTTGCATATGGTTCTAAATGTAAAGATGTAATCTCGCATATAGATCTAAACATAAAATGTAAACTTTCATATAGATCTAAACATAAAGATGTAAACTTGCATATGGGTCTAAACATAAAGATGTAAACTTGCATATGGATCTAGACATAAAGGTTAATGTCACATAAACTAGCATATGCATATACATGTCTCACATATATTTTAACAACCCAAACTTGCATAAGATTCATACATGAATATATGATCCAATCATCACAAACTTGCATAAGATATATGATTCAACTTGCATAAGATTCACATAAGAACTAACAAATGATCCAACTTGCATAAGACTAACATATGATTCAACACCACAAACATACATATAATTTACATCACATGATTCAAAATTATATTCTCATAATCCCAATTATATCTTATCATAATTAAATTAATTAATTAATTTGTGAAAAATATCATACTCACAATTAAAAAGAATAGCCTTGTCTTTCTGGGATTTGTATTCTGAAAATGAATTGCTCGCCTTTGATGTAGACTAATTGTTATTTAGATTAGATTTTGATTCAAGCTTCTATCTTGCTTTAGGGTTGAAAGTGTATGGCGGCTACTCTAGGTTTTCCATTGACGGCATGGCGGCTCTTGTTATGAATTAATGTGATTAGGGTTAGGGGTTTAGGAGTGTTTTTATAGAAGTTTAATTTAATAAGAGCCATCAGATTAACCTAGGGATAACCAGGACCATCAGGACCACTCAGATGCCACATCAGCCCTTAGGGCGAATCGGGCCACGGGTTGACAACCAAACACCCTGGATCGACCCCTAGTCGACCCAGCAGAGCTCGGGTTGACTCCAAAAATGGTGCGGTTCTGCTATTTCCCCTCCCGATTTGCTGTTTTTGTATATATATATATATATATATATATATATTTCTCTCATATGCATACAAACTTCAAGGCTTAATAACTTCTTCATAAGTTATCCATTTTATGCAAACCAAATATCTATCTTGACCAAAAATTTTGAGATGAACATAATAGCGCAACCCCTTTCACTTAATTCTTCTTTTAAAAATTAAGTATACTTTAATTTGTGAATTTTAATGTTATAAAATTATGGGCTGTTACATTCTCCCCTCCTTAAAGGTTTTCGTCCCCAAAATCTCTAAGTTAAGAAGAATGTATCCTACCTACCAATCATCCATCTACTCAATCATCATCCACATGCATCCATCGTTCTTAAAGAAATTTCTAATGCTATATGAACTTATGCAAAAATGTTTGTATATGTTCCTTACATAATGCAAAGTTCAGGCGGTCCACTGATTCAGTTGACCTCCTCAATGCAAATCATGATAGTGCCATGCGTCCTTATGTATGCGAAAGAATCCTATCGATACATATTATTTCTACATGTGTGCACAAACATTCATCAAAATGCAGCATCCATATGATAACACAACCATTATACATCCATTAATTTATATATGCACACGCATTTATATGCAACATGATGGTGATTGAGCCGATCTAGTGCCTAATGTGTGTGTACATGCATCCACGAGCAACCACTAGCAGCCACTTGCATCCATTTGCATCCACCAAACATAACATGTCTCAAACACATGTTTGCAACCATAGGGTTCTTCCTAACTAAAGATCGAAGATGTCATCGCTAAGATAATGCTAAAAGATAGGACAAGTGTCAACAAAGCAGTAGAAAAAGGAGAAATTAAAACATACACTCAAAAAGGAAAGGGTACAATGTATGCAATTTGTCTTCCGTCTCCCTAGTCGCGTCTCTTTGATCATATCCCCATTGCACTTTGACCAACTTGACCTCTTTGTTGCGAAGATTTTGTAGCAAAAATGACTGGAGCACCCCACTCCGAAATACTTCTTCTTATGAACTCCTTCTCAAGCAATTCTTTCACTTGCTTACTGAGTTCTCTTCTCTCTCTCGGAGCCATGTGGCGCACTGGTAATGCAACTGGCTTTGCATTATCTACTAGATATATTCGAAAGTCTATCTCGTGCCTCAGGGGTAAACCTCGAACTTCATCGAAGACGTCACTATATTCACAGACCACACGAACAGATTTCAAATCATTATTGGATGCGTCTAGGGATTCTAGGTAGCTAAGCATTACCGGACCTCTAAGGTCACAAGAAATATCAAGGGTCTTTCCACAACAAGTCAACAATCTAACTACCCTTCTTTCATAATCTAGGATGGCACCGTATCTAGTTAGCCAATCCATACCTAGAATCAAACCGTAGCCCATGAAGCCAAGAACAAAGGCGTTGCATTCAAATCCAATGCCCAAGATAGACACTCTCAAATCCCGACAAATCATAGAAAGATGAGCTGAACCACCAATAGGATTTGAGACTACTATGGGATCCGTAACCAGACTAGTATTTGGGTGTAGTGTTTCAAATAACGAAGCAGATACAAACGAGTGTGAAGCGCCAGAGTCAAACAAAGTATGAACAGGATGATCAAACAGAAAAACTAAACTTTCAATGGAAATGTTTCTACCTCTCTCCTGTCCTGGTACCATGAGAGCCTGAATCTGCCTTCTCGCCTGCCCAGGTGCCATGAGAGCCTGAAGCTGCCCTCCAGAAGTTCTTTGCCCTTGCCCCTGTTTCCTTGGGCAGTCCTTAACTAGATGACCTTCCTCTCCATAATGGAAACAACCAGTCTTCTTCTTTTTCCTATAGTCTTTGCTCAGGTGGCCTGGTGTCCCACAATTAAAGCACTTCTTCTTTCCTTTACCATTATTGTTCTTCCCGCCTTTCTTGTTTTGCTGTTGTGCCTTCTTCTGGTCTCGTTTCTTCTCTGGTGCCTTATTAGCATTCACATCTTTCTCTTCTTCATGCATAAGCGCCATGTCAACCAGTTTCTCAAAGGTAGCCCCCATCGGAATGTGGGTCATCGCCAACCCATGTAGCGGCTCATTCAAACCTTTAACGAACCTCAGGGCCTTCTTCTTAGGTTGTTTACCAATTCCAAGCCAAACTTCGCCAACTGATTGAATTTATTGACGTACTCCTTTACTAATAAATCCCCTTGCTTCAATGCCAAGAATCTTTCCATATATAAATTCTCTTTTGCTCGTGAGAGAAACTTCATTTCGAACCTACGCTTGAAATCCATCCATGTCTCCACCGGACGCTCTCCGTTCGTGATCTCCCACCAAAACGAGGCTTCATCTTTCATTAACCAAGCAGCCAATTGGACCTTCCTTCCATCTTCTACTTCGAAAATACCAAATAGATCTTCCACCTCCTTAAGCCAATTTCGAGCTTCAACAAATGCTCTGATCCATGAAAAGATTTCCCGCCCATTTCCCTAAAATCATTGCATATCTTTGCAAAAGTATCAACATGGGGAGGAGGAGGAGGGGGAGGAGGAGGAGCATTTGCTGGGCCTACAACATTGGCCCTAGCTTCCAGATACCTTGTAAACCATCCTGGTATCAGTATCCCCTCGGGTATCTCGGGAATTTCAGACATGCTGAAAAGAAAATGAAGAGATTCAAAACGGAGAATTCGAAAGAAAGATATATGGCTCTTAGAGGTTATGTTTTTAAAACAATCTTTTCTCTTGAAAATACTTTCCGTAAAACATACTTTTAAAAGTATTTCTTTATAAAATGCTTTTTGAAAAATAGTTTTTCAAAATTCATATTTGGTCTGGTAACCTTCAGCTCTGATACCACGTGTAACACCCCACGTCCATTAATGTCACTCACAAAGGGAATGCATTAACTTCCATGGAGCGTATTTAGTGTGTAGAACAGAATATAACAAGACAGTTATAAATAATGGTACTTGAAAATTTTAAAACAACTTTTATTGCAGCGGAGAAATAGTTCGATTACAACAACTTCATAAACCAAGTACACTCAATATCCATCTTGATAAATTGTTTCAAAGTACATAAAATAAAAAGCATAAACCCTAACACAAGTAGCCATAAAAGAGATGAGCTGAACTTTACTTTCAGAGTTCCAAGCACTTCCAAAAGAGGGAGAAAGAGATCCGAGATCAAGCTCCACTAGTACTAGTCCCACCCTGAGAATTTGGGGGGGGGGAGGAAGAAAAGAGGCGAAAACAAGGGGGTCAGACATAAAGTCTGGCGTGTATAATAACTTTAACAATATAATTAATAAAGTAACTAGGATAAGGCACAAATTGGTAAGATAAGATATGACCATGAAACAAGTGGGCATGACAAAGCAAATATGAGGAATATTCTGGTGTTAATCTCGTTCCTAATCACTATAGGATAATTACTATATTGCACCACCACTAGTCACCCTAAAAGTTGATCCTGCATATAGAACTTAATAATGATAATGGTAGTTTCGTGTACCCCTAGCTGCCTTCATAGGTGCCGTCTGCCCTTATCTCCACTACTTGTACGCACTACCCCCATTCGATCGGCTCCCTAACTCGTAGATACCTGTGCTGGTCCCATAGCGGGGTGTATCACTCCCCAAAGTGGCAACCCGATACCACCAAAGATGCACAGCTTATATCTACACGATGCAACAATGTCTTACCTACCAGCCCGGGCCCACGCACGCACATGACCCCGTTGGACTTGCGTTGCCATCGCTAACCCGTTTTGACCTCTTACAATCAAATCCAATAAGCGTGTCCCGTCCTCGACTTGGGTCGAGCTCACAAATATACTTAATGGGTTACTGGTTTGAAAAGGGCCCCCATGCTTGATACAAGCTTTCCACCTATGCTTGGTCCCCACTAAGGTTTCCCCACTTAACCCCATTCTTATTCATGTCTTCTTACATGTTTCAATCTCGGTTAAGTGCATCTAATCGTATTTCACATGCCGCCCAAGGCACCCACTTAATTTCACATGCCACCCAAGGCACCCACTTAACCCCCCATGTCCCACCACATGTTTATCTGGTTAAGTGTTACTTAATTCATTAGAACCATAACCATGTAAAGACCTCCCACATTAAGCTGACATTTGCGCTTGCTGAATTTGCCGTGCGGGACTAGGCAGTCTTATACTGCAAACGAGCCTAACCTCGTGTCTTGCAATTGTTACGCATTTAATTCGTCCCTTTGACCTCTCACATTAACGAGCCTAACCTCGTGTCTTTACAATTGTTACGCATTTAATTCGTGCCTTTGACCTCTCATATTAGACTGGCATTTGTGGCTGCTGGATTTGCTAGGCGGGTCCAAGCAGTCTTACACCACAAAAGAGTCTAACCTCGTGTCTTAGGCGGTTAATTATTACACATCTTTATTTAACCTCAAATTGGATTAATATACCTATTCAAATTTGTCAATAAATTCCAAATTTATTTATGTTCATAATTGTCTCTTAAAATTATGTCCATAAATAACAATTATGCTAATTAATGTCTCAAATTAATTATATTCCTTTTAAGACCATTTTATGCCAATTCACAATTTATGTATATTCGATATTATCCCATTATCCCCACTCTATTTGTACATTTTCATATGACATATGTTAGACTCGCAAATAGTTTAACTTGTAAAAAGAAAAACAACATCACATAACACATAAAATAGATCTAAGGATCATGACATAAGATTACATAGCCAATAACTTGCATATGAATTTCATTCAAACTAGCATATGATACATAACTAGCATAGGTAATGGGCATAAACTTGCATAACTTATGAACTGCTATAGATCCAAATATAAAGGTGTGAACATGCATGTGGATCTAAACATAAAGATGTAAACTTGCATATATATCTAAACATAAAGATGTAAACTTGCATATAGATCTAAAAATAAAGATGTAAACTTGCATATGGGTCTAAACATAAAGATGTAAACTTACATATGGATCTAGACATAAAGGTTAATGTCACATAAACTAGCATATGCATATACATGTCTCACATATATTTTAACAACCCAAACTTGCAAATGATTCATACATGAATATATGATCCAATCATCACAAACTTGCATAAGATATATGATTCAACCTGCATAAGATTCACATAAGAACTAACATATGATCCAACTTGCATAAGAGTAACATATGATTCAACACCACAAACATACATATAGTTTACATCACATGATTCAAAATCATATTCCCATAATCCCTATTATATCTTATCATAATTAAATTAATTAATTAATTAATTTGTGAAAGCTATCATACTCACAATTAAAAAGAATAGTCTTGTCTTTCTGGGATCTGTATTTTGAAACTAAATTGCTCGCCTTTGATGTAGACTAATCGTTATTTAGATTTGATTTGATTTTGATTCAAGCTTCTATCTTGCTTTAGGGTTGAAAGTGTATGGCGGCTACTCTAGGTTCTCTATTGACGGCATGGCGGCTCTTGTTATGAATTAATGTGATTAGGGTTAGGGGTTTAGGAGTGTTTTTATAGAAGTTTAATTTAATAAGAGCCGTCAGATTAACCTATGGATAACCAGAACCATTAGGACCACTCAGATGCCACATCAGCCCTTAGGGCGAATCGGGCCACGGGTTGACAGCCAAACACCCTGGATCGACCCTTAGTCGATCCAGCGGGGCTTGGGTCGACTCCAAAAATGGTGCAGTTCGTCTATTCCCCCTCCCGATTCGCTGTTTATATATATATATATATATATATATATTTCTCATATGCATACAAACTTCAAGGCTTAATAACTTCTTCATAAGCTATCCGTTTTATGCAAACCAAATGTCTATCTTGATCCAAAATTTTGAGATGAACATAATAGCGCAACCCAATTCACTTAATTCTTCTTCTAAAAATTAAGTATACTTTAATTTGTGAATTTTAATGTTATAAAATTACGGGGTGTTACACTGTCTATCGAATCAGATTTCATACCAGAGTAATTCCCTCAAGTCTAAGATACACCAACCAAAGATGATATGCCCGTATCTTGACTGTCCCACATACGTATCGTCAATTGTAGCTCGATGCCTTAACCGCACGTCCTCTAATGTGCACCGAGTTCTGTGGCAGGGTTATAAAGAAAAACAAAACTTTGTAGGGAGCTTTTCCATATCTGTACAGGTCCGTCTTTAAGAGCCTCTATATACAGATATTCCTAGGGTATGTTTTCATGGTGGTTATAGCCCCACCTTGGCCCCTCCCTCAACTAGTAAAGAATATAAGAGCTAAACGACTGGCCCCTAAAAAATAATCTAAACATCCAGTTGGCATCTTTCCTCAACCACCGTACCTCGATAGCGAAAGGTGAATGGTCTATTAGTTTTAGCTCTAGTCTTTTCGCATCCTACTGGTTGCCGATGACGGGTACCAGATGATCTACTATCCTTGTTGGTCGTGACCCTTCGCCTCCCCGTTGAGGCAACCGCCGAATCACCATGGTGTCACCGCATCACAGCATTCTGACTGCAAAGCTACTTTTGTAGTTAAGGCCCACCCACCTGGTAGTTACGCGCAGACCCAACCTCTGCGAGCAGAGCCTAAACATCTACCACCGCACAAAGGAGTACCGGGATCACCTTACGAATCTCAGGAAGACGCGTGCTTCCCATTCCAGTCCTTCAGAATCGGCAGAAAAATTAGATTAACGTGTGCTACCCTCATGTCTTATAACACTACAATGATCTACCCTGTTGGGTTATTTACCCCGAAACATGCGGACTGGTCCAAGCACCTTACTTTAATATGTTATTAAACCCTATGTCTAAACATTCTTTTACGCATTTGCTTTACCTTATTAGGTTTCCATTTAACTTGGTTTTCATATTAAATTCTTAATCAAGTTACCAAGTTCCTTTTGCTTATTAATTTCAGTCATATAACTTAACCCATTTAAGTTTATTAATAAGCCCACAACATGTTATTCTCAAGATTGTAGTCCAAGGTCTATAATTCACAATCGTTTTATATTTTTGTTTGATTCAAGGTTACAATAACATGTTCTACTTAATATGTAATTAAGTGTATCTTAATTCACATGTTTTCTATTTAACATGTCCCTTAACGTTTATGATTAAATATAAGTTACCTCATTTCTTGAGTTACCTCATTCTTTCTTATTTAATCATAATTCCATCTTATGTTGTCTTTACAACTTAACGTTGTTTACTTATTAATTTACTTCTAAACCAAGGTCCATTAATAAGTTTCTTTATATAGACATGACTTATGTTGTCCTTATCCATAGATTTCAGATTCTTGTTCTCCAAATTTACTAAAATTTTTAATTGAGTATAAATTAATTTTTTTTTTACATAATTTATTCCATTCCCTTTTTGACATTTATTAAAATATAAGTTATAATTTCCACTTTCCCTAAGACAAGCCTGTGACGGCCCGCCCCGCACCGACCGATATTTCCCTGAAATGCGTTGTACAGATGTCCAACCAGCATGGGATGGTCGCCAAAGAAAGGAAAAGAAAGGAATTTGAACTAACAAGGAGCCTGTAGAATGTCCCACAGCGCATGGAATAAAATATAATAATAACATACTTGACATAAAACAGGCGAGACAGTGCATAAGCTGAAAACTAAACCATAATCATCATAGCAGCGGAAATCCCAAAATACAGCTTATGATCCAAAACCATTATTACAACTTCAAAATACTGTCTCTAGAGCAAAAGAAAGGAAAGGTACACTACAATTGCCCAAAGCAGTGACCATCAACAACACAGGGAGAATATATGTAGATAATACGTAGGAGCCTTCTGCACGTCTCCGGATAAGCTACTCATGAATAAATATCTAACCTATCTCTAGTCTGCTCGTTTAGGAGCACCTAGAGTAATAAGAAGAGACATAAAACTCTAGGTCAGACAAAAGTCTGGTATAAGCGATAAGCAGCAAAACAGAACAGTAACAGGTATACTAAACCATACCTGAACCTGGACCACGAACCAAAGAGTTAGCACAACAGGATGTACAATACTCTAAGGTGACACTAACATATGGTGTAAAGATACGGGGGAGGGGTGTGCATGTCATAGTGATGTCGAAAAATCAAGCATAACAACCATCCTCACATCTCTCACTCAGTGCGTAAAGCATACGAAATCCACTGCTTTGACCACCCAAATCATTTGCTATGATCACTCTGCCCCCATGGAGTCACGATGGCTCCACTGCACTGATCCATAGCCACAAATCCCTTGCTAGTCCACTCTGCCCCATGAAGTCATAACGACTCCACTGCACTGGCTCATATCCATGCTACGATCACTCTGCCTCATGGAGTAATAACTACCCTACTGCACTGATCCGTAGCCTAACATCTGTCTTGGTGGTGGATCAAAGTTATGGACGTCGATAACCCCTTAGCACACGTCCCACAGCGAAGTCCAATAATGAGGTTAACTCGTTGGTTCCAACTGGATCCTGAGTTCTACTTCCTATTTGGACTACCTTTGTATCTCGGGTTTGGTCTTCTCCGGGTCGGTTCGGTCCTTCCCTTCGTCTTTGGTTCGGTTCGTGAAATCCATCTGGGTCAGGTTGTGATAGCATGCTTCAGACCGTCTCGTCCATATCAACTCCTCTGGTTCAGATCGCGAGGATCCAGCAGTTCGTGGCAACCCCTCCGGGTCGGGTCGTGGTACTCTGGTGGTCGTTGGTTCGTGACACCCATCAGTTCATGGTACTCGACCTTCATCGGATCTGTTCATGGTTCTTTGACGCGAGCGGGTCGGGGTCATGGCCACCATTCACGAGCGGGTCGGTTCGGATGGTGCGATCCGATCCGATTTCCTGCATATTTTCCTACGATTTTTCCAGCGACTATTTTACGCCCCATGACGGCATTTTCGACCATTTTAACTGTTCTATGCAATCACAAATCATACCAAACAGTAATAGCAACATGTATAATCATCCAAAAAAATCAAAACAACAATTTAACGTGTTTATACGGATCAAACATACCCAAAAACCCATGTTTTCCCCTTATTCCCCCTTAATCATGTTTAAGCATATAATTAGCAAAACTTATCCAAATTAGCCCAAATTTTTATCAGAGCCCTAAAATAATATTTTAGAATTTTACAAATTTTTCCATATTATTCTGAGTTATAATTTTTCTAATTAATACTAATCACCCCTAATTAGCCGTAATTAGTGAAAACAATGCAAATCACTTGCCTTAGCCACAAATAAAACTTATATCTGAAACTATCTCTGATTTGGGTCGAATCTCTATGCAACACAGCAGCTCCAACTCTGATTTGGTGCTATTTCTCCTTGATTTGACGTAGATTAGCTTAATCCTTTATTAGAGAGCGATTTGGGATGAAATTAGAAGGTGGAGGTCATGGCTAGGGTTAGAGAAATGTTTTAAGCGGCTAGGAAAACGAGAATAGATCGTTTCCTAAATGATTTCAGCCTCCCATTAACCCTAATCCCGAAATGGGTTATGGGCATAGCTGCTAATCACCTTAATTAGGCCCGGTTAAGCTGTTTTTCACCTTCTAAACCTTGTTTCAGCCATATCTCCCAAATGGTGAGTCCGTATGGCTAATGTGACCTCTCTACGGAAAGGTAAACCATCATCCGGATCTAATGGAAGTGGTTTCAGGTCAAAATTCCTTACCAATCTAAAGTTATGGGCGAAATAAGATTATCTAGGGGCAAAACAGTCATTTAAAAATCGGCAAAAATCGTGAACAAGGGAAATGACCCCAATAGTCGTTCCCCAAAGTTACACGACCATACGACCTCATATGAAAAAGAAATAAATATTCTATGATTCTTTGATACGTAGAATGTGGGTTGTTACACTCTTCCCCCCTTAAGAAATTTCGCCCACGAAATTCCTTAACCAAAAACATACAAAGGTGTTCCGCATGCCTATCAGTCATTCACAAACAACCAAACACACAAAACAAACAAAACAAACCTATCCTAGCATGCGGAAAGACTAAATCAAAATTTAAAATCTTACCAGGCAAAGAGTTCTGGATACATCTTCCTAATGCTCTCCTCTGTCTCCCAAGTACAGTCATTCTCTTCCTCGCCCCACTGAACCTTGACTAGATTCACTGCTTTCCTTCGAAGTTTCTTCGTATCGTGCTCGAAAATACGAATCAGCTTGCGGTTCCCAACCGCCTTTGGTTCTACTTTGATATCATCTAACTAATCAGGTGAAATAGCCACATCGGGGTCGTGCACCAATTTCCTTAACTGGGAAACATGAAATACGTTATGAACTCCTGCCATCTTATCAGGTAATCCAATTTTATATGCCAAATTCCTAACTTGCTCGAGAACTGGGAATGGACCAACAAATCTTGGTGTTAACTTGCCTCTCCTACCAAATCGTATCATGCTCTTTAACGAAGAAATCTTGACAAATACCAATTCACCAATGGAGAACTTCAAGTCTCTTCTTCTTTTATCGGCATAACTCTTCTGCCTATCTTGAGCAGCCTTCATCCGTTGTCAGATAACTTTGATCTTATCTGAGGTTTCTCTTATCACATTTGGCCTAAGCATAAATTTCTTACCAGTTTCTAACTAACATGACAGTGAGTTGCACGGTCTTCTGTACAATGCTTCAAATGGAGCCATACCAATACTGGATTAATAACTATTATTATATGCAAACTCCACTAGATGCAAATTGTCATCCCATGATCCACCAAAATCTAATATGCAAGCTCTCAAGAGATCTTCTAATACTCGATTCACCCTCTCTGTCTGACCGTCGGTTTGAGGATGGTACACGGTACTAAGATGTAATTCTGATCCTAAAGCCTCTTGTAAGCTCTTCCAAAATCCGCTAGTGAACAACGGATCTCAGTCACTCACAATGCCTTTGGGTACTCCATGAGATCTCACTACCCACTTCATATACAGTTTTGCTAATTTAGATGTTGTTCTATTCGACTTGACGGATATAAACCTTGCACTCTTGGTCAATCGGTCCACAATCACCCAAACGCTATCATGGCCTAATCTATTCCTTGGTAACCCATCAATGAATTCCATTGAGACTTGTTCCCATTTCCATTCGGGGATTTCAAATGTTGCAACAAACCACAAGGCTTCTCTTGCTCAGCTTTAACTAGCTGGAAATTCATGCATTTGGATATAAACTTCCCAACGTCTCTTTTCATTCCTTCCCAGTAGTAGGTCTGCTTCATGTCTCGATACATTTTTGTTACCATCGGGATGTATGGTTAGTTTTGAGTGATGACATTATCTAAGCACTTCATCTTTCAATCCATTAACATTGGGCACAACTAGTCTTCCATTCTTTCTAAGCCATCCATCTCGATCAAGCCCATACTTGTCCATATCCTCATCGATACCCATCTCTAACTTGGATATGATTTCCAATAAGTTAGGATCGTCTCTCTGACTGGAACCAATCCGCTCAATCAAAGTGGGTCTGATCGTCAAACTTGCTAACATTACTGGATCCAACTCGCACTTTGGTCTGAAATCATACCCTGCGATATACTCCAGTTGATTCCATTCAAGAAACATAGCCCTAAACTGGCATGTCTTCTACTCAGTGCATCAGCTACCGCATTGCTCTTTCCTGGTGTATATACGATATTGAAATCATAGGAAGCCATGAATTCTAACCATCTTTGCTGTCAAAGATTTAGATCCTCCTAAGAGAAGAGATACTTTAACGATTTATGATCGGTAAAAAACTCGAATCTTTCTCCTAAGAGATAATGTCTCCACATCTTCAACGCGAACATGATCGCTGCTAATTCCAAATCGTGGGTAGGGTATCTTTTCTCATGCAGTTTTAGTTGCCGACTTGCATAAGCTACAACCCTACCTCCTTGCATCAATACAGAACCTAGTCTGGTACCACATGCATCCGTGTATACTATCATCTCTTCATTCCCTCTAGGAATGACTAACATTGGCGCACGTGTTAGCTTTTCCTTTAGACTCTTAAATGGATTCTCCCACCTATCGTCCCAAACAAAAGCTTGATTCTTCTTGGTCAACTGAGTCAACGGTGCTGCTATCTTGGAGTAGTCTTGGATAAACTTACGATAATATCTAGCTAATCCCAAGAAACTTCTTACATCTGTTGCATTCTTGGGCATAGACCAATCCTGTACCGTAGTCACCTTCGCAGGATCCACGACAATACCATTCTCCAAAACAACATGGCCCAAGAATATCACTTCCCCCGTCCAGAAGTGACACTTAGAAAACTTTTCTTTCAATTGGTGTTTTCACAACACCTCGGTCACTATCCTCAAATGTTCCTTGTGTTCTTCTTCTGTCCTCGAATAAACAAGTATATCGTCCACGAAAACAAGAACAAACTTATTCAATTGATCTCTGGATACCCTATTCATAAGATCCACAAAATATGTTGGTGCATTGGTCAACCAGAATGGCATGACCAACCACTCATAAAATCCAGACAGCGTCCGAAAGGCTGTTTTAGCTATACTCTCAGCTTCCATCCTAAGCTGATGAAAACCTATCGCGAGATCCAACTGGGAGAACACTCTCGCGTCACTTAACTGACCAACCAAATCATCTATCTGCGGTAAAGGATACTTATTCTTTCTCGTCACCTTATTCAACTCGTGGTAGTCCACACACAATCGAAGGGAACCTTCTGCCTTGGTAGAAAACACAACTGGTGCTCCCCACTCAGAAACAATTCTTCTGATAAATCCCTTCTTTAAAAGATCGCTTACTTGCACCCCGAGCTCTCGCTGCTCTCTTGGTGCCATATGACGAAGTGGAATTACTATAGGTCTGGCATCTTTCACTAAATCAATACGAAACTCAATCTCTCGGTGTGGTGGAAGTCCGGCACTTCCTCGAAGACGTCCGGATACTGGCTAGCCACGGGCACATCTAACAACTCATCATGCGGGATGTTGAGGGAATTTAGAAAACTAGCCATTATCCCATCACTAGGTAGACCACCAAACACTACCCTCCGCCCACCATCCGCTCTAATTAAAAAATCCCTCATAGTCTACCACCACCCGGGACCTTTGGAGCCAATCGACTCCCAAAATAATGTCAAACCCGGTAAATCCCAAAACAAAGCAATCACAAGCAAACATACATCCATGACTCGATAAGACCATATTATGGCAAATCATACTAAGGCTAGTCGAACCACCGATCGGGTTCGTCACAACTAAAGGTCTATCTACTATCTCGGGTTCCAATCCCAACCTATCTACCAGGTCACTAGATATGAAGGAATGGGAAGCCCCAGTATCAAACAACACTAGAACAGGAACATCATAAGCAGAAAGCATAACTTGAATAACGACATTCTTTCCTTTCTCCACTGCAGTTGGGGCATTCGACCAAGAAGGAACATTATTGATAGCATATGCTTTCACGATCTACTTCTCTTTAGGGGGTTGCAGACATTTATCCTTGTGATGTCCCACTTGGTCGCAGTTGAAGCACTTTCTGTCCATTGGCTTTGCTTGACATTCTTTAGCATAGTGGCCCTTCTTGCTACAGCTAAAGCACTCAACATCTTTCTTGCTCTTCTTCTGACCATCCTTAGTCTGATTCTGTTTCCTTTTTTCTGAGAATTATTTTACCTCCACCGCTTGCTTGCGGCTTTGGCCCCTCTGCAGATGTAACAGTGACTTCAGTCTTGGGTTTAGGATAAAGGCTCTCTGATCTCAATGCTTTTTCAACAATCGATTCAAAAGTCTCATCAATATGGTTTATAAGCCTTTCCCCTAAGTACTGATCTAAGCCTGTTATAAACTTCTCATTCTTCTTCTCGGGAGTATCGATAAGGGATAATCCATACTTGGATAAAGTATCGAACTCAGCAATATATTCCGAGACTGCACTACCATTTTGCTTAAGCTCCAAGAACTTACTAAACGATTCTGACTTCTGGGCAGCTGGGATGAACTTATCACTGAATCAGGCCTTGAATTGATTCCAAGTTACTTTATCCTCAGGGGTAGCTGCCTTAATAGTATTCCACCAATTCATTGCCCGTCCTTGCAGCTGACGGGATGCTAACTTCCTCTTCATCGCGTCTTCAATTCCTAGATCCTCGAAGATACACTCAGAACTATCAAGCCAATCTTAAACTTCTGTAGTCGATTCTGTTCCATGGAACAGCTTCCCAACAAGACTAGTGTAGTCCTTACAAAGCTTGGCGAAATCGGCCCTAGGTATCTGCACCACCACCATTAGCAGCATTAGGAACTATTCCTTGCACATCTCTAAGCATCCCTCTCATGAAATCAGTGGGCATCGTCCTTATATTAGGAGCATTCCCATTATTAGATCCTCTACTAGTACCCCTCATATGTCGGCTTATCGTTCAATCTGTAAGGAGAAAACGATCAACCATCTCTTCAATGGTGCCAGTACAGTGTGACTCCATCCTTAGATATACTAATAGTATATATATATATATATATATATATATATATATATATATATACACACATAGCTTTTAAAAACCAAAATATCACAAATACACGCTCTCATTTACATATACTATCTCTCCTTGGTATCTTTCTCTAGGTTAACTACGCAACCTCGAGCTCTGATACCAAGTGTGATGGCCCTCCCCGCGCCGACCGACATTTCCAATGAAAGTGCGCTGTACAGATGTCCAACCAGCACGGGACAGTCGCCAAAGAAAGGAAAAGAAAGGAATTTGAACTAATAAGGAGTCTGAAGAATGTCTCACAGAGCAAGGAAAAAATATATAATAATAACATACTTGACATAAACCCGGCGAGACAATGCACAAGCTGAAAATTAAACCATAATCATCATAGCAGCAGAAATCCCAAAATACATCTTATGATCCATAACCATTATTACAACTTCAAAATACTGTCTCTAAAGCAAAAGAAAGGAAAGGTACACTACTAATGCCCAAAGCAGTAACCATCAACAACACAGGGAGAATATATGTAGATAATACGTAGGAGCCTCCTGCTTGTCTCCGGATCAGCTACTCATGCATAACCAGCTAACCTGTCTCTAGTCTGCTCGTTTAGGAGCACCCAGAGTAATAAGAAGAGACATAAAACTATGGGTCAGACAAAAGTCTGGCATGAGCGATAAGCAACAAAACAGAACAATAACAGGTATACTAAACCATACCTGAACCTGGACCAGCAACCAAAGAGTTAGCACAATAGGATGTACAATATTCTAAGGTGACACTAACATATGGTGTAAAGATACGAGGGAGGGGAGTGCATGTCATAGTGATGTCAAACAATCAAGCATAGAAACCATCCTCACATTTCTCACTCAGTGCGTAAAGCATACGATATCCACTGCTTTGACCACCCAAATCCTTTTCTATGATCACTCTGCCCCCATGGAGTCATGATGGCTCCACTGCACTAATCCAAAGCCACTAGTCCCTTGCTATGTCCACTTTTCCCCATGAAGTCATGACGACTCCACTGCACTGGCTCATAGCCATGCTACGATCACTCTGCCACATGGAGTAATAATTACCCCACTGCACTGATCTGTAGCCTAACATCCGTCTTGGTGGTGGATCAAAGTTATGGACGTCGATAACCCATTAGCACACGTCCCGCAGCAAGTCCAATCATGAAGTTAACTCGTTGGTTCCCAACTAAATCCTGAGTTCTACTTCCTATTTGGACTACCTTTGCATCTCGGGTTTGGTCTTCTCCGGGTCGGTTCGGTCCTTCCCTTCGTCTTTGGTTCAGTTCGTGATATCCATCTGGGTCAGGTCGTGATAGCATGCTTCAGACCGGCTCGTCCATATCAACTCCTCTGGTTTGGATCTGAGCATCCATTGGTTCGGGTTGGTGGTCCACTAGCGATTCGTGGCAACCCCTAAGGGTCGGGTCGTGGTACTCTGGTGCTCGCTGGTTCGTGACACCCATCGATTCGTGGTTCTCTCCCTTCATTAGATCTATTCATGGTTCCTTGACGTGAGCGGGTTGGGGTCATATCCATCATTCACGAGCGAGTCGGTTCGGATGGTGCGATCTGATCCAGTTTCCTGCATATTTTCCTAAGACTTTTCCAGCGACTGTTTTACGCCACATGACAGCGTTTTTGACCATTTTAACTGTTTTATGCAATCACAAAGCATACCAAACAGTAGTAGCAACATACATAATCATCGACAAACATCAAAACAACAATTTAACATGTTTATATGGATCAAACATACCCAAAATCCCATGTTTTTCCCTTAATCCCCCTTAACCATATTTAAGCATACAATTAGCAAAACTTATCCAAATTAGCCTAAATTTTTATCTGAGCCCTAAAATAATATTTTAGAACTTTACAAATTTTTCCATATTTTTCTGAGTTATAATTTCGCTAATTAACACTAATCATCCCTAATTAGTTGTAATTAGTGAAAACAATGCAAATCACTCACCTTGGCCACAAATAAAACTTAGATCTGAAACTATCTTTGCTTTGGATCGAATCTCTATGCAACACAGCAGCTCCAACTCTGATTTGGTGCTATTTCTCCTTGATTTGACGTAGATTTGCTTAATCCTTGATTAGAGATCGATTTGGGATGAAATTAGAAGGTGGAGGCCATGGCTAGGGTTAGAGAAATATTTTATGCGGCTGAGAAAATGAAAATAGATCGTTTTCTAACTGACTTCAGCCTCCCTGTAACCCTAATCCCGAATGGGTTATGGGCCTAGCTGCTAATCACCCTAATTAGGACAGATTAAGTTGTTTTCACCTTCTAATCCTTGTTTCAGCCATATCTCCCAAACAGTGGGTCCATTTTGCTAATGTGACTGCTCATGGAAAGGTAAACCATCATTCGGATCTAATGGAAGTGGTTGCAGGTCAAAATTCCTTACCAATCAAAAGTTATGGGCAAAACAAGATCATCTAGGGGCAAAACAGTGATTTAAAATTCGACAAAATCGTGAACATGGGAAATGACCCCAATAGTCGTTCCCCAAAAGTTTCATGACCATACGACCTCATATGAAACAAAAATAAATATTCTACGATTCTTGGATACATAGAATGCGGGTCGTTACAAAGCCTATGTAAATTATTTACAATGGGTTATTGTCATTCCCTATCCATTCTAATCTTTTTATTTTTCTTTACTGTTGTGTCTTTCTTTCAACTCCGTTTATTCCCATTAATTACAATTAATGTTTTTTTATCATTCCTTCTATTTACATATATTTATATGTGTATTCATTTGCGCACTAGACCTCTCACACTAAGCCTACACTTGTGGATGTTGGATTTGTCGGGCAGTTCCGGGTAGACTTCTACTACAAGTCGACTTAACCTCGGGTCTTAGCACCATTACATGTTTTAATTATGCACTTAGACCCCTCACGTTAGATTTACCACTTGTGAATGCTGGATATGCCGGGCGGTTCCGGGCAGACTTCTATCACAAGTGCAATCTAACCTCGTGTCAAAGAGCGTTACAGTGTCAGATTATTGTGAATCTAGGCATGTTCTTTCTTTAACCATTATTCCTATTTCATTATAGGTTTTTCATACCCCTTACCCAAGTCATATTCATTATGTACCATATGCCCAATTAAGGTCTTTATCAATAATTTGATTTATGCCCAAATCTATATTCATGTATTTCATTCTAACCCGTAATCATTTAATCATGCAATTTCTCAAATCGCATAAACTAACATTTATTGTACTCACTTTACACTATTAATGGCTCGGGTATACAATTGTCACATATTAACGTGGAATTGAAACAACAGAAATAGCTAAGTAATATTCGACAAGCTTATATTCCAACATAACAAATTAATATCTTAGCATATTAATTATTCTTACATATCGTACTTGTCACTTTAGTCATTATCAATTTTTTTTTAACATCTCAACATATCATGTTTCAATTATACATAGCGAGGAATGCTAAACGATATTGTATTATTATCTAAAATTTTATAGCTTAAACCCACTCACCTCATACGCTTTCCCAATTTTGGATCTAATCCAGTTTTACTATCTATGGTTTTTCCCTTAATTGGACCCAAAACCTAATAACCATGGATTGATTATTTTTATTAAAAGAGAAAGGAAGGGAAGAGGAAGAAATTTCAATAGATTAGATCTAGAAAATCACCTTACTTTTCTTGATTTTGAACAACCTTTAATTAGCATCAATTCCTTTCCTCTAGATCTTGACTTAAAATCTTCTAACTAATAAAAATCTAAATTTTTGAAGAGATCTTAAGGAAGAGGAACGGTAGTGCTTCAGTGTAGCCTCAGAAATATGAGGTTTAGGATTATCTCTATAGACTTATTTATAGGTGTATCGGAGAAACCTGGTCCTTTAGATTTGAATCACAATCCATCAGAACCGACCACGTCAATAAACGTTCAAAAACAGTCCAGGTGCGCTGTATATTGTGCATAATCTTCTATTTGAATTATATTTATTCATAAGCAATCCTTATGTGTATAAAAAGCTTCTCAATGCGAACAACTTTTTATTTTGTTCCTAATTTACCTTTCTTGGATCAATTAGTTCCTAACTCTCTCTTTTAAAACTTCTTTCCTATATAGCCTCTTTCTTATTAAACCGCTTTCTTATTAAACCTCTTTCTTTTAAAACCGCTTTCTTTCTAATTAATGCATTTATCTACCATTTGTAGCGCATTTCTTCTTAAATTTCATTGTGCGTTATTCACACTAACTTCCCTTCTTTATATATTTAATCTTATGATGTTCCTTTATTGATTGGTTTGCACTGATAGCTCTTTCTTTATATTAGGAACATTTTTATAGCGTTCCCATTGTATTCACTTGCACATACGTTGCTTTCCTTGCTCCTTTTTATTTAACTGTATGTGCCTTCTTATTTGCATTAATGCATTCTTGTGTTTTATTCGATACTTTCCTCTTTTTTCTCTTTAATGTTGTCATGCAATTTCCATTGCATCACATCCATTCTTCTTTTAAATATTGCTTGTAGCTTTATTATTATGCATGTGTCATTATTCCTTACTTTTCAAATATGCATTAATTAATTGCTTTAGTTCTATTCTAATTGCATGCCTTCATTTTCGTATATGACCAATTTGCCTCTTAATGCATTCATTTATTGCTGCAGTTTTCATTGTTTAACTTTTCCATTTATCTTGCATGCATTAAAACTCTTAATTGCAATGTATATACATCTTTTCTCATTTTCATTATTTGCATGCAATTAAATTTATTAATTCATTTTTTTTCAATGCATATACTTATTGCATTGCATTTATTTATTACCTTTCTTAATGAATTAAAAATTGTACTAATTTTCCTCCTCTTCAATGTATGAATTTATTTAAATTGTACATTACCATTATTTTTCCTTTATTCATTTTCATGCATATACCTATATGTTCTTTGATATATATATATATATATATATATATTCTTTATTTTCTTATATGTACATTCCTATCCTTTCAAATTTTGAATTTGTATGTGTACATATATTTGCATGTTTAGTTGACCCTCTCTAAAACAAAGACAAAAAAATTTGTCACAACCATGGTTCGAACTCCCGACCTTTATGTTACATATCCAATGCCTTAACAAATTGAGCTATGAAGTCTTTTGTTAGTAAGTTTAGAAACAATGGCAGTCATTGTTCTTCTTCTTTTACCTTATTTTCATGTTTTGCTGCCATGCTTCATTTAAGAGTATCTTTTTCATCTTAAATCGGTTTTATGCAATCCATAGGTCTAAATTGACCAGAAAATCACCACAAACGTAATGACGCTACTCCCGTGGCCAAATTCTGGAAGCTCTTCAAATTTTTCTTTTTCTTATATGCATTATTTAATTATTTAATTGTTATAAAAATGCAGGGTGTTACAGTACTCTTTACTGTTTAACGAATGTGCTCAGAATTTTTATTTCTTGAAACAACTTATTTCCAGTAATATTACAATGAGGTATGATGCAATTGGTGCCAAATAGATAATTGATGTCTACATGTGCTCTAAGCTTGCCTATTTACATAGTGATCCAAGGAATATGGTATTCAAATATAGTCCAAAATGCCGAAGATAAAACAATGTGAAAATATACACATTTTCTTTTGTAATGACTAGCACTCTTGTTACCATAGTCAAGGTAATCATGGTCGATTCACATCTGAAATAGAAACATCAATTTTGTGTGAAAACAATTATATACTTCCAATTGGTTAAATTTTGATTTGGGAAAATTATTTATACATAATTTAATTCAAATAGAAATTCTGCATTTTAACTCTCTAAGCAATTGCTCATTAAATATCTGACTCACATTTCAGTTTTAATACTTCAGTTGCACGTGTATGTCCTCAAGGTCATTGATAACTTTATTGGGAAGGACAACAATCTTCTTGTGTATTAATGACCTTGTTTGATAAAATTATTGCTTGCATGTGTAGTTACACGTGTAGATGTCCCATAGTCTTCTTGTATATTGGCATTAGTAGCCAAAACAGTTGGTTACTGTCCATTTAAAACTTTTGCCTATAATACTTTTGTTTGGGTTTGGGCACATTGAGTTGTTTGCCAATAATTTTTCAAGCGCAAGAAGTGTAAAAAAACGAAAGTTGATGCATGCGGTATGCACAATAGGTGCGTGCGTTGTAATCAAATTTATATAGTATTTGTATGGTTCGAGTACATGCGTTGGCTCAACAAGTTATAATATATATATATATATATATATATATAATGAAATTGGACGCATGCAGTATGCACAATGGTTGCATGCAAATGGTTGCAATTCATTTAAATTTTTCCTGTAGTTTTTTTAGTTGGGCACATTTTGTTAGTACTGGCATAAACAAACTATAAAAAAAAGGGACTTTGGACAGTTTGGTTACTGTCACCTTGTCATTATTACTGCAGCTGCTATGATTGGACTGGTAAATTAGGTTATACAGTCCAGATTTGGTAACCACATGTATTCCTTATTGTATTGCATTATTTGTAACTAAGGGACCCACTCCTTTATAGAACGTGTGATTCTAGAAAATAGAATGAAATAATTTGGTTAATGCAAAAACTGTTTATTTTTAGTATATTTGATGTTATTTTACTTGAATACAACCTGACCCGAGTTTTTGTTTTGCTTAGGTCGGGGTCAGACCTGAGAAACTACAGCTTAGATTTGAAGCTGACGACGATGAGGATTCTTTGAAACGACCCGAAAATCGCCCTTGCGGAAAATCGCCGGATACGCTTACTTTGAGCTACAACACATCAGAACAATAAAAGCAGACTTTTATAAACATTACAATAATGTTACATCAGAGTACAGAATATCAGAGTACATCGAATAAAATTACAACGGAAGATAAATTACAATATTTTAATACATTGCAGCGGAAATAAAATAACTAAGGCAGCGGAAGACAACTATGCTCTGGACACAGCTTTAGGCTTCAATCCAGAATCCTGCTCGAGATAAGAACCTGTAGACAAACTACTCGACTGCCCACGTGGAAAGAGGGCACCCGAGTTTGTAAAGGTGGAAACAAACAACGTGTCAGTCATGGGACTGGTATGAGAATTCCTAACTAATTTCACTAATAACAATAAGACAAATCCAAGGGCCACGCCACTAATGCGGAACAAGTTTACTCCAATGGATTGCCGTGCATAATTAAAGTAAATCGTTAAACAACGCAATGCTTTTTGGAAAAATGAAACCATCACAAGACTCAAGTCCCATCACACAATGCAAAGCAAACCGGAGGATAGAGTTTTACCTTATAATGGTCAAAAATGCTTGATATGTTAAAAGCAAATTTGATATTATTATTAGTGTATACATGTTTCAAAAACATTTCAAAGTAAATGTATCAATCCTAGGAAGCATAGCTACCATATACTATGCCTCCATACTAGTAATACAATCAAGTCCGTAGGGTCGTATTGGGAATTGGGTTTCCATCGTGAGTCAAGGCTAGGGAGGAGCTCCGTACCAATTCGAGACACTCTAGCTAATGTCTCAGGATTCCCCGCAGTTAACCCTTGGATCCTGCAGGGCCGGTCCACACATACAGCTTCGTGGATTGGCAATTCCTGAAACACACGTTTCCCGATCCTATAGGACCTATCATCCGAGGCGCCTCATTCCATCATCCACATAAGTAAATATCAGCCAGTTTAAGCACCGATACCACTTCTAGCTAGAAAGAAACGTGCTGCTCTCCCTGCATTCCCTTCTCCTGTTTTAGACCCAACTGGGTTGTGAGGTTCGCGAAGTAACGTTATAACCACAAGGCCTGCTTTTCAACAAAGCCTTGATCATCTTCATCTTAGCGTTCCACGTTGACAATTCACGCCATGCGATTGATGACTATTAATACACAACCTCTAAGGGCGTTAAGCAAGAGAATAAATTCTCCGCCGCCAACGGTCGTATATTAATAGAAATCAATTTACATAGAACAAAATTCAACGTCAGACACACATCCATTTATAAGCATATGCTCTAGGTCTGAGCAAAAGCCAAATCCGTACGAATCAACACTACGTCCGGATAACTACCATCTTATCCCCGTCTTGGGAGCAATCAATCAAGGGCCTCAACACTAGTTACCCATTCGATGTGAAGATCATCGGTCTTCAATCGTCATCTTCAATTCTTCCATTTAAAACGTCGTATGATTATTTAAAATGAGTATAACTCGATCTTTTCAAATAATCTTCGCATAATTATCATTTAAATTATTTCATAATGTTATTACTTATCACTGTTTTTATTTTGATAAAAGTAAATATAAATCATTCCATGTAGTCATTAACATATAAAGGCAATGAATCAACTAAACAAACAGCGCACAATCATGTTTATGTATCATATCTAGGTATAATGAACATTTCAATTCCATTCCTACATTTATTTATTTATAAATAACAAATAAAAGGTACCTTTCAATTTATTCTTTTACTGCATAGAAAATGTCATTAAAACATCTCTTTTTCTTATTTATTTACACTATATGTGAATAAATGTTTTCCTTTTCTTTTACCCAAATGTAAAAAAGTGTTTTACCTTTTTTCCTACATATCCTATATACATGAAAATGTAAAAGAATGTGTCATCTAAAATGATTCTTTTTATTACATAAGAAAATGTAAATTTCTATTTCATATTTTATTTACATTCTTTAATTACATTGAAAATGTAATATTTTATTTCTTTCTCTCATTTTATTGAAAGTGTAATATTTTCTCCTTATTCTTTATACTATAGAAGAATGTGAATTCTCCTTTATAAAAATGAACTCTTTCCTAGTTTCCTATTTTTCAAAAAAAAAGGGATTTTAATGTCAACATATTTTATTTCAAAAGCATGATCTTTTTCCTTTTACCAATTCCTTTTTTATTATTATTACATTAAAATGTAACTTTCATTACGAAGGTAGATTCTCATCTTATAATTACATTAAAGATGTAATTTTAATTAAGTTAGTAAAAATTATTCTAAAATTCTATTTGAAAATGAAATTTTATTTGCAATGTAAATTCTTATGCTTTAATTACCCATGAAAATGAAATTTTATTTACAGTGTACAATTCTGATTCCTTAATTATACATAAAAATGTAATTTTCTTTTTCTTTAAATCTTAATTACATAAAAATGTAATTTTCTTTCTCTTTAAATCTTAATTACATAAAACTATAATCTTCTTTTCTTTAAATCTTAATTACATAAAAATGTAATTTTCTTTTCTTTAAATCTTAATTACTTAAAAATGTAATTTTCTTTTCTCACAAACTTGGAGGTGAAAATATTCATTTCATTATTAACACGTAACAGTGTGAAAATAACATCAATTTCTAATTTATCCATTTATATTTTAATATGGGCCAGACCTCTCACATTAGGCCTGCAACTTGTGGATGCTGGATAGGCCTGTTGGTTCCGGACAGACTTATCCCACAAGTTGGGCTTAACCTCGTGTCTTGGCCCAATTTGTATTTGCGCACTTGGACCTCTCACATTAGGCCCAACAATTGTGGCTGCTGGATATGCCGGTCGGTTCCAGGCAGACTTCCACCACAAATGTGACCTAACCTCGTGTCCAAGTACAATTTTAGTTAATCATCATAATTGTTCTACTAAAAATATTATTTTGCATAACACTTCTTAACAAAATTGATTTTTTTAATTCACGTGCCATTATTTAATAAAGGTGATGAATTCAAATGTCATATAAAGAGGATATTTTATATATAAATATATTTTCTATGAATTCTAATGACCTTTTAATCTAATGACCTTCTAGTTTTAATGACATTATAATTTAACGACATTTTCAATCTAGTGATATTCTCGTTTTAATGACATTCTAATTTAATGAAATTTTCAATAAATGACATTATAATATTTTAACGCGAAGGGCAAGTTTATCCTAACATAAATGCCAATTTCAAATTTCATAAAATTGACAAACTAAATTCCACATAAATGACAAATTGATTTTTACATAAATGACAAATTAATTTTTTTACATAAATGAAAAATTCAATTTAAACATAGATGACAAATTTATCTTACATAACATATTTCTAATAAAAGTGGCATGTCTATCCTAATTAAACATTTTTGACTAAAATGAAATTTCCTAACTAAAATGATGTGTTTAACACAACATAACATATCCTTACAAAAATGCTGTTTAATTAGCACAGATTTTTTCATATACAATAAGAATATATTTTTCCAAATGACACTCTATTCTAATGGCACTTCTAAATAAATGAGATTTTTAGCCTACATATACCTTAACCAAAATGTTATTTTTAATTCTAATGCGGATTTCATAATAAGAAAGTTACTTTGATTCCAATGTGACATTTCATAACAACGATAGTTCTAACATCGCTAACCTTCTATAAAAATGATTACTTAGTTTTATTGAAAAAAAAATATTCAACAAAAATGAATGTTTTCTGTGTTTTAACAATCTTAATATTTCATGTTAACATTAAAAAAAAATTAAAAACCTTTCCAACCATACCTGTTGACATAAAAGAGTGATCTTTGTGTTAAAAACTTCTAACATAAATGTTCTTTTTAATTCTAACATAAATGTTCTTTTAATTCTAACATAAATGTTCTTTTAATTCTAACATGAATGTTCTTTCAAATTACTAACAAAATGATCTTCTTATACTGATTCAACATGTCTAACAAAATGATAATTTCATTCTAATTCTAATTCAACCAAATGATAAAAATGGTTTTTTTTTTCATTTTGTTGAATATTCTAACAAAACGCTAGAAAATATGGTTCTTTCATTTCAATTCTTTTTATTGTAACTAATGACAATAAAATATATGTTCTTTTGTTTCTACTCACCTAATTAACAAAATGACACTTTTGTTTATTCTATTCCAAATAACAAAAATGATGATTTTTGTTTTCAATCTTTTCGTCACAACAAAATGATATATTTTTTTTCGACAAATTTTGTAACAAAGGTGACATATTTGTTTTCATCAATTTTATAATAACAAATTGACATATTTCTAATTCAACTAATTTAATGAACAAAAATATAACTTTTTGATTCAACTATAATCTAATTAACAAAATGTTAATCTTTGTTTAATCATAATCTAATTAACAAAAATGTTGATTTCAACACAACGTATACTGACAAAATGAAAGTTTTATTTTGCCAATTTAGATTTAACATAAATGACATGACTATTTTGTCAATTCTAATATGACAAAAATATTTCATCAAGTTAACAGATCAACAAGCATCATCAACAATTTTACATCCAATCATGAACATTCAGCAAATTATTACAGCGCATGTGTAAGACTAAAATTATGATTAACAAATTATATCTATAAACATAAAGGAATAGAATTTCTCATATCGTTATTGAGTTCTGCGCTGTTCAGATCCCAAATTCGTCAAAAATTCGACTTGCTCAGAATCAGGCCTAGTCAGTTTCATCGCGAAGATCTAGGTCTCACGATCGTGGCGCACCTGAAATCGTTCCGTTTCGAGTTCGTATGAGTGAGATACGGTTAAATTAAGATTAGATAATTTGAATTCAAATTAATTAAATAATTAAAAGTTGGAAAAAGTCAACCTTCCTCCTTCTTCCTCCTCCCATATTCAGGCCGTTACTTTCATTATTATTGAACCCATTAGGTTCAAAACTAGGTCTCCACTTTTCTCGGGATTGGTAAGGCTAGAAGTCGATCGGAAGGTGGCAAATCGAAGAGGGAGGTGAGGGCTACGTGCGCCGGAAGTTGTGGGGGTGTGGTGGGCCATGGTAGGGGCGGCGGGGCTGTTTTGAGCACGGGTTTGGGGTGCTTTCCCTCGAAATCTGTGCACTTTTGGTCAATCATAACCGTATGAGATCGAAGCTAAGGAGAATCTCTTCGATTTGGTGTTTGTAGTTCTGATTTTCACTGAGTGGATTGGTAGATATTGAGGAGGGAAGTTTCGGCCATCCTAGGCCTTGGAAAATGTAAGTGGCGGCTGTGTTTTGGTAGGGAAGGATTAGGGTTGAGGTTAATTTATATTATTTAATTAGCCCATTAAGGCCCGCTTTGACCCGAACTCAGAGTTAGGCCCAATGACTGTCGTTCCTACCTATTAACCCCCGTTCCGGACTCATCTGGATATGTCCCGCAAGCCTAAATGACTGTCTTGACCCAGTTTTCTATATTTTAAAATATTTACTTTTATTTTTAATTCAATTGTACAGAAAAATTCACCGGGGTCACAAATTAACTTCAAAAATTCCCAAAAAAAATATTTAGCTATGTTTTGATGCTGCGGACCTAGGAAAATTAATTTCGTTCAATTCTGAGCCCGTTTGAAAAATGGCCTTTTTCAAATCGATTAAAATTTACCGAAATTAACCAAACTGAAATCTTTTTGCCACGGCCACAAATTAATTCTAAAAATTATGAAAAGTTAAACTTAGCAATAATTTGACATTCCGAATCCAACAAAAGTGGTTTCGTTGAAAACAGAGGTCGTTTGTAAAATGGCTATTTTCAAGGCGTATATATTAAATATTAAAAATACATTTTTAAACAAATAATTTTTGAAACTCAAAATATATAAGTGTTTACTGTTTTTCAATGCAGAAATGTCATTCTGAACTCAATGGAAGTGGGTTCGAGTTCAAATTCCTGCGTATGCAAAAAGTGGTGTTTTTTACCTTTATAAATTTCATAGCGACCTTTCTAAATTTTAATTTTGACATAACTTTTGATTCCTGCTATGAAATTTCAATTTTTCGGATTCATTAGAAAGATATTTTTAAATAGATTCCATTATTTTTTGTTTCACTAAAATCCGTTAAATTTTGCATCCTGTATGGTTAGTCAAAGTTCAAGTTTGACTTTTCAAACTACCGCACTATTTCTAACTCCTTTTATAAATAAAATTAAATTTATTCATTCTAACTTCAATTTAAATAAATTTTTAATCATTATTATTTTAAATACCAAAAACTCATTAAAATTACTTAATATAAATTTTTAAATTTACCCCAAAATTCAGGGTTGTTATATTCTTGAAGACACATGAAGAAGTGCTCGCTTTGGTTCATTCTTCTGTTTTTACTATTTAATTTAAATCTGTGTAGACGTACATGAGGCTTCCACTATATATATATAAATATTGTACTCTAATATTTGTTATAAAAATGTTTTCCCGTTGTTAAATATTGTATAAAAAACTGTCTGTGATTCTGCGATTTGTTCTTGTTAATCCAAAAAGTAATAACGATTCGCTTTTTGAGCGTCCTAAGTTGGTAAAATTACCGATTCGAGATGTCAAAAATAGCGGGTTGTTACACATTTCCTGTGTGATAATCATTGTGTGATTCATATAGTTATTCAAGATTGTTTAAATTTTCCATAATCTCTTTAAAACACTATTCACCCCCTCATGTGCTAGGTTTTGCTTAAGATCTGTATTCCACATCCTTAACAATTGGTATCAGAGCATAGATTTTCAAAAGTTCATCATCTGAATCTTGGAAATATTAAATGGGAAATTTTGAAATGATTTATTACACCAGTCTTAATTCACGCATTGCATCAATGTTAGAAAAATCTGCATTCAATTATGTTGAAAAATCAAGTGATCTACTGAATTGTTGTCAAATACAGCAAAATGTGTGTGACATGTCTATTGGAAATTCAAATTCTGAAAAGGTATGTTACATGGCTGTTGAAAATTCAAATTCTAATGGTCAAACGATGGATATCAAAAAGGACAAATGGATATTGGATAGTGGTTGTTCAAGGCATATGACGGGAAATCCAGAATTACTAAATAATCTATTATATGAAGATGGAGGAATGGTCAATTTCAGAGATAACTCTAAAGGATATATAGTTGACATCGACATTGTCGGTAATTCTGAAACTCCTAATATTTCTGATGTTTTATTAGTTAGGAATCTAAAACATAACCTACTAAGTTTAAGTCAAGTTGCGATGAAGGCTATAAAATTAATTTTGAAAAAGATAAATGCTATATAGAAGATAGGAATTTAAAATATTCGAAGGAGATAGAAAGAAAAATATTTATATATTAAGTATGAAAATTTCTGATGATAACCTATGTCGTATAGCCAATACAAGTGACCCTTGGATCTGGCATAAGAGATCCAGTCATATAAATTTTAAACACATTTCTTGGATTTCAAAGTTAGATTCAATTAGGGGATTACCCAAAATGAAATTTAAAGTAAATAACTCATGCGACGCTTGTCAGTTTAGAAAAATGAAAAGAAGTTCATTCAAATCAAAAAGGAAATTACAACATTAAAACCATTACAATTAATTCACATGGATATATTTGGTCCACCTCAAACTCAGTCAAAATCACAATAGATATGTTTACGTAATAGTCGACGATTTTTTCAAATTTACTTGGACCTTGTTTGTTAAAAATAAGAGTAATGCTTTCGATCAATTTAAAACCCTTGATAAAAGAATTCAAATTTTGTTATCTTTAAAAGTCAAAACGGTACCTAGTGATCACGATGGAGAGTTCGAAAATAAAAATTTTGAAAAGTTTTGTAATAAAAAGGTGATAACCCATAATTTTTCTTTCCCAACAACTCCCCAAGAAAACGAAGTTGTTGAACATAAGAATAGATCAATTCAAGAGTGTGCGAGAACTATGTTATCTGATAGTAATTTACCAAGGAATTTTTGGGCTGTGGCAATTGCAACGTGTTATATATTAAATAGAATTTTAATAAGACCCTTAACTCATAAAATACCTTATGAACTTTTGTAAAGTAAGGAACCAAAACTATCATATTTTAAAATATTTGGAAGTAAATGTTTTATTCTTAATTCTAAAGAAAATTTATGCAACACCTTGTATTTTTAGCAATCCTAAAAGAGGATAAATTAAATAATAATTAATTTAATATTCAGAATTAAGGAAAACGGACTACGCCATTGCGTCCTTCTCGAAATTCTGGTCAAGATAGACATTTGGTTTATAAAACGGACAACGTATGAAGAAGTTATGAGAGTTTTAAGTCTGTATATGCATAGAAGAATTATATATATAAACATGAGTCAGGGATGAGTCAGAATCTTATTCAAAACATTTCGAATTTGAAAAATAAAAAGTGGTGATAGATTTCCCGCTATAGGGGGTCGACCCCCCAAGAGGGGTGTCGACACCAGGGTTGACCCACCCACAGGGGTGTCGACACCCCTAGGGTTGAGGTGGCCGTCGGTTTCGAAAGGGTCTAGCACCTATATATATGTGGTCATTTCTCTTGATTTCTTCATTGAGAATTCATGGTGGCCAAACTCTACCGGTATTTGAACTGATCTGAATCTGTTATCTCCTTCAACTAAAGCAAATCAATTGGAGATTCAAGATCCAATCTTTTCTACTTATTTTTTCTAATCCTAACGCTGTGAGTTTCTAGTTGCTTTTAGATTTTGAATATTTAAAAGTAAATATGACACGACTATGACTTGGACTTGTTCATATGCCTAGATTATATCAGATCCATTGTAAATTATGATTATATGACATTCTAAATTGGTTAGGATTCGGATCTAAATCTCTATCTTGTTGATTCTGTTTTAACATTTGTGGCATTTTATGATGTAAATCTTAAACCTTAATTGTGTAGATCTACTTTTAAACTAATGGATCTAAATTGTGTAGAAATTTAATTTGTTAATCAGATCTAGTTTATCATCTTGTGCCTATTATGTTAGATCTGAATAGTCGGACATCTAAATGGTTAACTTAGATCTTATTGTGCTTGCTGTGACATCGTAGTTATGTTAGAACTAGTATATCTAAATGGTAAATTTAGATCTTATTATGCTCACTATGACATCCTAGTTATGTTAGAACTAGTAATTGCTACAAATTCATCAAATTGATGCATATATATCCACCTTATCACCATGCTAGTTTATGTTTATGCCAAGTTATGTTAAAACAATCACTTTGGTTATATTCCTATTATTTTCCCTATTATCATTTATGACTAGGCTATTGTCTATCCTAGGCATGTCGCTAATTTTGTGAGTGTGCTAGTTAAGGAACGGGGGGAAAGGTCAATATTGGCATAATTTGAATATAAGCATCATTGGACATATATGTTGGGTAAAATGGGCATTAACACCTATAAGGGCATAGGTTTAATTAATTAATTAATAATAAATGCCTAGGATTACAATTAGAAATTGTAATTGCACTTGTGACATGAGATTAGGTTGCATTAGTGGTGGAAGTCTGCCCAGACCCGACCAACATATCCAGCAGCCACTAATGTTGAACCTAATGTGAGAGGTCTAAGTGCACAAATACGAATCGGGCTATGACAAGGAGTTAGGGCCAACTTGTGGAATAATACTGCCCGGACCCGACCGGCATATCTAGCATCCACAAGTTGTAGGCCTAATGTGGGAGGTCTATCCTATTATAAACGATAAATGGACATTATAATAAATTGGACTACTTAACCAAATCTAATCCATAGGGATTGTATGATTGTGAACTAAAGTTAGGGTTAAGTAAAATTGGTTGGATAGTGGATGGGTTAAGCAAGTCTGGAGGGGGTGGGTAATATTTATATATAGGCCTACAAAGTTAACCTGATAAGGTTATGTAATTAAAGATACCTAGTGGTATACATGACCAGTTGGAATAATAGAGTTATGTAATTAAAGATACCTTTTAAGGTATCCATAACTTATTGAAATAATAGGGTTATGTAATTAAAGACACATAGTGGTATACATAGCCAAATAAAACCTAGTGGGGATACAAGACAAAGGGAGAGCTTGTATCATATTGTGTGGGATCCATTTCATCTAGTAACCCAAAGTAGGTATCAAAACATGTACTCCGTACTAGGTCAGAGAAGGGGCACGCTTACTGGGCTGATTGTAGGAGATCCAAATGTGGAGGACGGTGTGGGCGGCGCAAACCAACCGGTCCATGTGCGTGCATGAGCCGGGCAGAAGGGGATAAGACTACCGTGACACCTGCAGATATGGACCTGTGCACATCAGTGAGGAGTTGCCACTTTAGGACGTGATACATCATATGGTGGGGCCGGCACACAGTATCTACACGTATTAGGGAGCCGATCGATTAGGGTAGTAGATAGGATACATTTGGACGTATGCCTAAGTTTACCACCTTATAATGGTAGGAATCATCTCATTCTGGTTATACTAGTAATAGTGTAGAGTAATCATTAGAGAAGCGTATTCACCTTATCTTGTCTACCTTGTTACACCTACCATTTATGTAGTGGTCTCTCTTATCCACATTATATGCCTGTCATGCTACTTTTTTTTATCTACTTGCTAAAAGTAACTAGACTCACCAGACTTTATGTTTGACCCATTTTGTTTCCTCTTCTTTCTTCCGTTCCCCCTCAACCCAGGTTCTCAGGGAGGAAACACTCAGGCTTAGTCAGGACTCCGATATCATCTCGTTAAAGTTGCTTTCGAAGTATGGCTTATGTTCTTATCTCTACTATGGCTTTTTCTCTTTTATTTGGGGTATTATGTTTTCTTTTAAGTATTTATGTACTATGATGGTAAGAGACAGAAGTTATATTGTAGTAATGGTTTTTGTGACTTGTGGCATTTTGGACCACGATGTATGATTTGTGTTTGAAATAAAAATTTGAATTTCTGCTGCTATCTTATTTATATCTATCTTGTAATATTCTATGTCTGTTTACCTATAACACTTCACGAAACGTAATGCATTCCCTTTGTGAGTGACATTAACAGACGTGGGGTGTCACACTTGGTATCAGAGCTGAAGGTTACCAGATTAAATAAAAATTTTTGAAAATTATTTTCAAAATAAAAGTCTTAAAAGAAAGCATTTTCAAAAAGAAAAGTCTGTTTTGAAAAACATTCCCCAAAAAGCTATATGTAATATCCTTCAGTCCTTTGTCTAAATCTCTTCCTTTTCCTTTTTCAGCATGTTTGGAGAACAAAACATTGCTAATATCCCAGAGGGCATCACGATACCCAGATGTTTCCGTAGGTATTTAGAGGCCACGGCGCCTGCCGAAGGGTAAGGAAATGTTCCTCCCCCAGCTGCACAAGCCATTCCTCCTCCTTCTCTTCCTCCAAGAGCAGATAATTTCGCTAAGATCTGCAAGGACTTCCGTGCTATGGGAGGGAAGCCATTCCATGGGGACAAGACATTCGTAGAAGCGTGGAATTGGCTCAAGGAGACCGAGGACTTGTTTATAATCTTTGAAGTAGAGGATAGAAGGAAGATTCAGTTTGTTGCTTGGCTATTGAAAGACGAAGCCACATTTTGGTGGGAAGTTACCCAAGCTGGATGTCCGGTGGAAACTTGGGAGGAGTTTAGGCAGAGGTCCGAAATGAAATTTCTTTCCCAAGCTGAGAGAAGTATGCAGATGGAGAGATTCTTAGCACTCAAACAAGGAAACTTGACGGTGAAAGAGTATGTGAACAAATTCAACCAGCTAGCAAGATTCGGGTTAGAGCTAGTGGATACGCCGCATAAAAAGGCTTTGCGATTTGCTAAAGGGCTGAATGAACCTCTTCACGGGTTAGCCATGTCCCATATCCCAATGGGAGCCACTTTTGAAAAGCTTTTCAATATGGCCCTAATGCATGAGGAAGACAAGGGAGAAAGGAAGGAAGTAAAGGTTGAGGAAACATTGCAAAATAAGAAGGTGTGGCCCAAGAAGGGGCAACAACAACAACAATAATAACAGAAGAAGAAAGGTGGAAAGAATGATAAGGGCAAGTGTAACACCCCACCTCCGTTAAGTCACTCTCAAAGGGAATGCCTTAACTTCAGTGGAGCGTTTTAAGGTACAAGATACTAATAAATTACAAGACAGAAAATTTATGCAATGGAAAAATATCAATATCAATACTATTTCATAAATACTTGTTCAACACAACAATTCAACAACTGTTTCAACCTTCCAAATTACTACAACTTTTCATCTGTCTTGAAAACATAAAGAAGCAATGCTAAAAATAAAATGACATAAATCCCCATTAAGTGCTTGACCATAGCCATAGCTCAAAAAGGAAAATCCAAGCCTTACATCTACGGTCTTCAAGCTTTGGCTAACCTGGACTAAGCAGAAGTGTTTCCTCCCTGCGGACCTGGGGACGGGAGGGGGGGGGGAGGGACGGAAGAAAAGAAGCGAAAGGAAAATGGGTCAGACATAAGTCTAGTAAGCCCAGTTATTTAATAACATGTAAACAAGTAAAAGACTATGACATGAATAAACTTAACTTAGAATGATACCACAAGGATAGGGTAGTCCTAAAACGAGGTAAAGTAAGATTTAACTAGATTTGGCTATCGCACCCACTTTTACTTCTCTGCACCCAGTAGGAGCTGTTTAACTAGCAATGTATGTTCATGATAAAGTGATCCCATTCATGTATTTATCGGCTCCTACTCGCATTCATGTATTGCCGGTGTCATGCGGCCCCACGTGATTTTTAAGTACTTGTGCTGGTTCCGGTATAGGGTCCTATAATGGCAACCCTGACACGATTCAAAGATGCACAAGTGTACGCCTGGTGCCCAATGCCTGCTTTTTCCACTCCAGAGCCCATGTACGCCCATACTCCGTCGGAACCTACACTGACGCAACTTACCGCCGCCCTTTTGACCACTTATATTCAGCCCAGTAGTCGTGCCCCACCCTGCCTAGTTCAGGGTACCTTGATACATGCATGTGGGTTACTGCTGAAACGGGTCCCTGTTACTAGGGCTTTTCTAGTCAACATGCTAAATTGGTTAATGTCCTTGGTTTGACTTAACCCCTATCAATCTTGTCTAGTTAACGTGTTAAGTTGGTTAAGTGTTTCCTCAATTACTTAACCCTACCAATTTTGTCTTGTTAACATGTTAAGTTGGTTAAGTGTCTCAATTACTTAACCTCACCATTTTTAGCTTGATTGTTCATGAGCTTTAATTAATTAATTAATGCACCAACCACTCACATTAGACAGGTATTGTTGTGGTTACTGGATGTGTCGGTCGGTTCCGGGCAGTTTTACACCACAACTCAGTCTAACCTCGGGTCTTTTTGGGCTTGATGCACTAACCTCTCACATTAAATTGGTATTGTTGTGGTTACTAGATGTGCTGGTCGGTTCTGGACAGGTTTACACCACAACTCAGTCTAACCTCGGGTTAGGCATATTCATCTTTTACATTTTATATATGTGAATTTTCTACAAGTGTTTCATGTCACATATTTTAATTATGTTCAAGACTAATGGTATAAATTATACTATTCATGGCCTTAACCTTTTACATGGTTTTGGGCCCACCTACATTATTAACATGTTTTGATTTAATAATTACCCCAACATTACCCCCGTTTGTTCATTCGTATTAATCACATAAAGTCATTGGGCCCGCATATTAGCCCAATTTGTAAAAAAGATGTAAAGAAGGGAACATGCATAATATAGATTCAACCAAACATATAAATTTTGCATAAAACTTTATTCATATAATTTAACATGACACATGAACTTGCATATAATTTAGACTTAGATAATCATAAGCCTAAAACATGTTAATATGTAGATCTAGGCATGTGTGAACATAACCTCAATTGTAAACTAGCATATGACATAATCATGACATGTCCAATCCCAAGGCATGTATAATTTTAACATTAACATATAGGTGTGAAGTAGATCTAACAAGGTGAACTTGCATAAGTCCACTTTACAAACATGCATATAAATATAGATCTAGTTTTGGATCTAACATGTAACTTGCATATGAACATATGTATAATTAGATTGTGACTTGGATCTATCATAAAACATATAACTTGCATTAATCATATGAACCTAGATAGATCTTGACATGGATCCAACATAAAACTTGTAACTTGCATATGAACATATGAACATATATATAGGCATATGGATCTAACATAAAGCATATGAATATATATATGTAGATCTTGACATGGATCTAACATAATACATAGAACTTGCATTAATCATATAAACATATATATGTAGATCTTAACATCAAACATATAACTTGCATATGATATTGATAGTTTTATTCTCAATCTTTAATAGATCCAACACCAAGTCCAATAAGCCACAAACATTCCAAGACAATTCATGATAAAATCGTCACAAGAAACAAACATGAATTAACATCGTCAATATTATACAACATGGTATAATTATATTTTTCATTTTGTATCAAATCACGTCTTAAATTTATTTACTTCTAAAAGATAGCTACACTTACAAAAGACAATCTTGATTTCTGGAATCTGTATTCTGAAGTTGAAATGCTCACCTTTGATGTAGACAATCATTGTTTTAGTTTAATTTTGATTTGATTTGGTTTGTCTCTTTTAATTTGCTTCAAGTTGAATGGCGGCTACTCAAGGTTGTCCAACGGCAGCATGACGGCTCTTGGTTTGATTTTTAATATGATTTAGGGTTGAGATATTAGGTTGCTTATATAGAAGTTTGATTTAATTGGAACCGTCATATTAACCTAGAGCAAATCAAAGCCATTTAGACAAGATAGAATAGCCACATCAGCACTAATGACTCAGCAAGGAGTACATCAGAACCAATCAGATGCCATATCTGCCTTAGAGCGAATCGGCCCACAGGTTGACAGCCAAACACCCTGAATCAACCCCAGTCGACCAAGCGAGGCTCGGTTCGACCTCAAAAATGGGCCGGTTCGGTTATTCCCCCTCCCGATTCGCTGTTGTGAACCTTTTTGCATATTTATTTATTTAATTTTTATATATATATATATATCTATATATATATTTTTCTCATAAGCATACAAACTTCAAGGCTTAATAACTTCTTCATAAGGTATCCGTTTTATGCAAACCAAATGTCTATCTTGACAAAAAATTTGAGACGAACATAATAGCACAACCCATTTCACTTAATTCTTCTTCTAAAAATTAAGTGTTCTTGAATTTGTTAATTTTATTATTCTCAGAAAATTCGGGGTGTTACAACAAGGATAAGAGAAAATGTCACAATTGTGGAAAGTGGGCCACTTCGTCAAAGGCTATAAGCGAAGGAAGAACTATTGCTGCCATTGTGGAGAGGTAGAACACTTTGATAGGGAGTGCCCGAAGAAACAGGGATCGCAGGGACAAGGTCAAAGGGTAGGAACTTCTAGAGGGCGGGTGCATGCTCTCGTGGTCAGTGCTCCTGATAGAGGTAGACAAATTTCTGTGGAAGGTTTAATTTCTCATTCATACCATCCTATTAGAACACTTTTTGATTCTGGTGCTTCACATTCATTTATATCTAGTTCTGTGGTTGAATCTCTATACTTAATTACTAGTATGGTAGTGGATCTGTGGTTGTTTCAAACCCCATTGGTGGTTCGGCTCATTTATTTAAGATTTGTCGGGGTTTGAAAATATATGTGTTAGGCATCGAGTTTGAATGCGATGCGTATGTGCTTGGGTTTATGGGCTATGGGTTGATTCTAGGAATGGTTTGGCTTACCACGTATGGTGTCATTATAGATTGTGAGAGGAGGGTCGTTAGACTTCTAACTTGTCATGGAAGGACCCTCGAGATTTCTTGTGACTCGCAAGAGTCGGTTATGCTTGGTTTTCTAGAGTCTCTTGATGCATCTGTCGATTATTTGTAATCTGTTCTAGTAGTCCGGGATTATTCTGATGTTTTTGATGAGGTATGGGGCTTACCTTCGAGGCGCGAAATCAATTTCTTTATATATTTGGTGGACAATGCAAAGCCATTTGCATTACCAGTGCTCCATATGGCTCCAAGGGAAAGGAGGGAGCTGAGTAAGAAGTAGAAGAGCTACTTGAGAAGGGGTTTATCAGACGAAGCATATCTGAATAGGGTGCTCCAGTAGTATTCGCAACTAAGGAAGATGGTTCACTTCTTTTGTTTGTTGACTATAGGGATTTGAATATACTCACCAAGAGGAATAGTGACCCGCTTCCGAAGATTGATGATTTAATTGATCAGCTTGTTGGTGCCTCAGTATTTTCCCAGTTAGACTTAGCCATGGGGTTTCATCAGTTGAGGGTGGCTGAGGAAAGTATAGATAAGATTGCTTTTAGGACTCCGGATGGTTTCTTTGAATGGCTAGTTATGCCTTTTGGGCTGATGAATGCACCCGCCTATTTTGTTGATTTGATGAGTAGGGTGTTTCGGGAGTTTCTAAACAAATTTGTCGCGGTCTTTGTTGACAATATCTTGATCTTCTCCAAAAGCGAAGAAGAGCATGCCCAACATTTGAGAGAAGTTTTCAAAACTCTCTATGACCATCAGCTTAAGGCAAAGTTCTCCAAATGCCATTTTTGGAGAAAGGAAGTGAGATTCTTAGGGCATGTGGTCTCAAAAGAAGGGATAACTATAGATCCCACAAAAGTGGTTGCAGTACCAGATTGGAAGATTCCTAAAAGTGCAACCGAGGTGAGAAGCTTCCTTGGGTTGGCAAGTTATTATAGGAAGTTCATTAAGGAGTTCGCAAAGATATCAGCCCCACTCACCAGGATGACAAAGAAGAATTTGGCATTTTCACTAGGTATACATTGTGATGTTGATTTCCAATGACTGAAGACGGCTTTTACAATAGCCCCAATCTTGACCTTGCCTGATGGGAGTGAAGTGTTTACCGTTTACACTGATGTGTGTGGTACAAGGCTTGGTGCGGTTCTGATGCAAGAAGGGAAAGTAGTGTGTTATGGGGGTAGACAGTTGAGAGTTCATGAGAAGAACTACCCTACCCATGGTCTAGAGCTAGCTGCCATAGTTTCGTGCTTAAGACATGGCGCCGTTATTTACTTGGAGAGAAGTTCGAATTATACACCGATCATAAATCTCTTAAGTATCTGTTCTCGTAAATGGATCTCAATTTAAGACAACAACGGTGGATGGAGTTCCCATCTTCTTATGATTTTGAGATTGCTTATACCCCTGGCAATTGTAATGTGGTGGAAGATGCACTAAGTAGGCAGAGGTTGGCCTTGAGTCCTCTTTTTGTGGAGAGGAAGAGCTTGGAGTTCATACCAGCTTTTGGTTTTAGACCCTCCATCGAAATTTTGCCTGATTTGTTTGCATCCTTGGGGATACGACCAACTCTTATAGCTCAGATAGAAGCTTCGCAATAAGGTGACCCACAGATTTTAGACATCATGGAAAAGCTCAGAAAAGGGGAGACTTCTAGTCACCTCAATAGATATGCCATAAATGAAAAGGGGTGGTTGTGACGAGATGGAAGGCTTTGTGTTCCTCAAACTGGAAGCTTGATAAAGGCAGTCCTAGAAGAGCCCACCATTCTAAGATGACTATTCATCCAGGCGGTGACAAGATGTACAGAGACATTGAAAGTGTTTCCTTTTGGGCTGGGATGAAGAAAGATGTGGCAGAGTTCGTTTCTCAATGTTTAATTTGCCAGCAAGTTAAAGTTGAGCAATAGAAGCCCGGTGGTCTACTTCATCCTTTGGAGGTTCTTCAATGGAAATAGGAGAGCATCTCTATGGATTTCATAGATGGGTTGCCTAGATCGAAGAAAGGCAAAACCAATATCCGGGTTGTGGTAGATAGACTCACTAAGAGCACCCATTTTATTCCAGTTAAGAGTAAAAGGACGACATCATAATTGGCAGCAATTTATGTTTGTGAGATAGTTCATCTTTAAGGAGTACCTTTCATCATCGTAAGCGATCATTACCTCATCTTCACTAGTGATTTTTGGAGAAGCTTGCAAGAAGCATTAGGTAAACAGTTTCGTTTGAGCACCGCTTATCATCCTCAGACCGATGGAAAGACGAAGAGGGTGAACAGAATTCTAGAGAATCTTTTGAGGTTGTGTATCCGATATTTTAGAGGGACTTGGGAAGAACACCTTCTTTTAGTAGAGTTCGCCTATAACAACAGTTATCAATCCAACATCAGCATAGTACACTTCAAAGCATTGTATGGACGACCCTGTAGATCACCAACTTGTTGGTGGGAATCTAAAGAAAGATTATTACTTGGACTAGATATGGTTAGGGAAACGTACAAAAAGATTGACCTCATTCGACGGAAGATGAAGACAGCTCAAGATAGGCAGAAGTCCTATGCAGACAAGAGAAGGACTGACATCGAATTTGAAGTGGGAGACCTAGTTTTTATCAGAGTATCACCATTGATAAATGTGGTTCGCTTCGGATCGGTAGGGAAATTGGCACCTGGGTTTGTGGGACCATTTCCCATAACCGAGAGGATTGGGCAGATGGCCTGTAGAGTAAACCTCCCAGAAAATCTATCTGGTGTTCATGATTTTTTTCACGTTTATCATCTGTGGAAGTGCCTACATAACACCGCAAAAGTTGTTGAGCCGAGTGTATTGGAAGAGGTAGAAGTGGAACGGGAGGCGACAGTCAGACAAGTTCCTTCCCGTATCCTTGGATCATAAGTTAAGAAGCTACGCAATAAAGAGATCAAATTGCTAAAGGTTCAATGGAGAGATAACCTAGAGGATGCGACTGGGGAGACCGAAAACAAGATTCGTGCTTCATACCCTTTCCTTTTTGAGGTATGTTCTTAAATCCTTTTTTCTAAAGATTTATTTGTGCTTACTTCTATCAATTGAATATATCTTATCCATAGTATTTTCGACCTTTAGATAAGAATCCTATGGATGTAAACATGTGTTTGAGACATGTTATGTTTGATGGATGCAAGTGGATGGAAGTGTTTGCTAGTGGCTGCCTGAGGATGCATAAACACACACACTAGGCACTAGATCGGCGCAATCACTCTCATACTGCATATGGATGTGTGTGCATTTTCTTTTTCTTTTATGGGTGTAAATGGATGTATTACCATACGGATGTTACATTTGAACGAATGAGTGTGCACATATATAGAACTCACATGTTATAATAGGATTATTTGCATATATATTGGATTCATGGCACTAACATACATTGCATTAAGGAGGTCAACTGAATCAGTAGACCGCCTGATCTTTCGTATTATTGTTGAGACATATACACAGACCTTTGCATATATTCACATAAGCATTAGAAAGTTTTAAGGACAATGAATGCCTGTGATTGGTGGATGAGTAGATAGATGATGGATGGTAAGACACATTATTTTTAAACTTAGAGATTTCGAGGACAAAATCCTTTGAGTAAGGGAAAATGTAACACCCCGTATTTTTAACAACACTAAAAGAGGACAAATTAAATAATAATTAATTTAATATTCATAATTAAGGAAAATGGACTGTGCCATTGTGTTCGTCTCGAAATTCTGGTCAAGATAGACATTTGGTTTACATAAAACGGACACCGTATGAAGAAATTGTGAAAGTTTTAAGTCTGTATACACGCAGAAGAATTATATGTATATATATATACATGAGTCAGAGATGAGTCAGAATCTTATCCAAAACAGTTCGAATTTGAAAAATAAAAAGTGGCAGTAGATTTCCTGCTATAGGGTGCCGACCCCCCTAGAGGGGTGTCGGCCGTCGTCCCACCCACAGGGGTGTCAACACCCCTAAGGCTGACGTGGTAGTCGGTTTCAGAGGGTGTGGCACCTATATATATGGACATTTCTCTTGTTTTCTTCATTGATAATTCATGGTAGCCAAACTCTTATGGTATCTAAACTGATCTGGATCCGTTATCTTCTTTAACTAAAGCAAATCAATTGGAGATTCAGGATCCAATCTTTTCTAGTTCTATTTTCTAATCCTAACACTGTGAGTTTCTAGTTGCTTTTAGATTTGAATATTTAAAAGTAAATATGAGACGAATATGACTTGGACTTGTTCATATGCCTAGATTATACCAGATCCATTGTAAATTCTGATTATATGACATTCTAAATTGGTTAGGATTTGGATCTAAATCTCTATCTTGTTGGATCTATTATAACTTTTGTGGCATTTTATGATGTGAATCTTAAACCTTAAATGGTCAATTTAGATCTTATTATGATCACTATGACATCATAGTTATGTTAGAACTAGTAATTGCTACAAGTTCATCAGATTGATGGTCATATGTCCACCTTATCACCATGCTAGTTTATGTTCATGCCAAGTTATGTTAAAATAATCACTTTGGTTATATTCCTATTATTTTCCCTATTATCTTTATAATTAGGCTATTGTCTATCCTAGGCATGCCACCAATTTTATGAGTGCGCTAGTTAAGTAACGAGGGAAAAAGGTTAATATTGGCATAATTTGAATATAAATATCGTTGGACATATAATTTAAATTATTGGGTAAAATGGGCATTAACACCTACAAGGGTAACGAATGACTAGGATTACAATTAGAAATTGTATTTGCACTTATGACACGAGGTTAGGTTGCATTAGTGGTGGAAGTCTGCCAAGACCCGTCCGGAATATCCAGCAACTACTAATGTTGAACCTAATGTGAGAGGTCTAAGTGCGCAAATATGAATCGGGCTATGACATGAGGTTAGGCCCAACTTGTGGAATAAGACTGCCCGGACCCGACCGGCATATCCAGCATCCACAAGTTATAGGCCTAATATGGGAGGTCTAGCCCATTATAAACCATAAATGGACATGATAATAAATTGGACTACTTAACCAAATCTAATCCATAGGAATTGTATGATTGTGAGCTAAAGTTAGGGTTAAGTAAAATTGGTTGGATAGTGGATGGGTTAAGCAAGTCTGGAGGGGGTGGGTAATATTTACATATAGGCCCACAAACTTAAACTAATAAGGTTATGTAATTAAAGATACCTAGTGGTATACATGACCATTTGGAATAATAGAGTTATGTAATTAAAGACAATTTTAAGGTATCCATAACTCATTGAAATGATAGGGTTATGTAGACAATTTTAAGGTATCCATAACTTATTGAAATGATAGGGCTATGTAATTAAAGACACATAGTGGTATACATAGCCAAATAAAACCTAGTGGGAATACAAGACAAGGGGAAAGCTTGTATCATATTGTGTGGGATCTGTTTCATCTAGTAACCCAAAGTAGGTTTCAAAACATGTACTCCGTACTAGGTCAGAGAAAGGGCACGCTTACTGGGCTAATTGTAGGAGATCCAAATGTGGAGGACGGTATGGGTGGCGCAAACCAACCGTTCCATGTGCGTGCATGAGCCGGGCAGAAGGGGATAAGACTACCGTGACACCTGCAGATATGGAACTGTGCACATCAGTGAGGAGTTGTCACTTTAGGACGTGACACATCCTACGGTGGGGCCAGCACAGCGTATCTACACGGATTAGGGAGTCAATCGATTAGGGTAGTAGATAGGATACATTTGGACGTATGCCTAAGTTTACCACCTTATAATGGAAGGGATCATCTCATTCTGGTTATACTAGTAATAGTGTAGAGTAATCATTGGAGAAGCGTATTTACCTTATCTTGTCTATCTTGTTACACCTGCCATTTATGCAGTGGTCTCTCTTATCCACTTTATATGCCTTTCATGTTACTTTTATTTATCTACTTTCTAAAAGTATCTAGACTCGCCAGACTTTGTGTTTGCCCCTTTTTGTTTCCTTTTCTTTCTTCCGTTTCCTCCCCCCTCCCCCTCCCCCCCAAGGTTCTCAGGGAGGAAACACTCAGGCTTAGTCAGGACTCCGATATCATCTTGTTAAAGCTGCTTTCGAAGTATGGCCTATGTTCTTATCTCTACTATGGCTTTTTCTCTTTTATTTAGGGAATTATGTTTTCTTTTAAGTATTTATGTACTCTGATGGTAAGAGACAAAACATATATTGTTGTAATGGTTTTTGTGACTTGTGGCATTTTGGACCACGATGTATGATTTGTGTTTGAAATAAAAATTTGAATTTCTGCTGGTATTTATTTATATCTGTCTTGTAATATTTTCTGTCTATTTACCTATAACACTTCACGAAACATAATGCATTCCCTTTGTGAGTGACAATAACAGACGTGGGGTGTCACACTTGGTATTAGAGCTGAAGGTTACCAGATTATATAAAAGTTTTTGTAAATTATTTTCAAAAAAAAAGTCTTAAAAGAAAGCATTTTCAAAAAGAAAAGTCTGTTTTGAAAAACATTCCCCAAAAAGCCATATGTAATATCCTCGGTCCTTTGTCTAAATCTCTTCCTTTTCCTTTTTCAGCATGTTTGGGGAACAAAACATTGCTAATATCCCAGAGGGCGTCACGATACCTGGATGTTACATATTGCTAATAGCCCATTATAAACCATAAATATACATGGTAATGAATTGGACTACTTAACCAAATCTAATCCATAGGGAATGTATGATTGTGAACTAAAGTTAGGGTTAAGTAAAATTGGTTGGATAGTGGATGGGTTAAGCAAGTCTAGAGAGGGTGGGTAATATACATATAGGCCCACAAACTTAACTCGATAAGGTTATGTAATTAAAGACACCTAGTGGTATACCTGACCAGTTAGAGTTATGTAATTAAAGACACCTATTAAGGTAACCATAACTTGTAGAAATAATAGGGTTATGTGATTAAAGACACCTATTGGTATACATAGCCAAATAAAACCTAGTGGGGATACAAGACAACGTGGAGAGCTTGTATCATATTGTGTGGGATCCATTTCATCTAGTAACGCAGAGTAGGTATCAAAAAATGTACTCTATACTAGGTCGGAGAAGGGGCATGCTTACTGGACTGATTGTAAAAGATCCAAACATAGAAGACGGTGTGGGCGGCGCAAACCGACCGGGCCATGTGCGTGCATGAGCCGAGCATAAGGGGATAAGATGATCGTGACACCTGTAGATATGGGGCTGTGCACATCAGCGAGGGGTGGGCACTTTAGGATGTGATACATCCTACGGTGGAGACGGCATAGAGTATCTACGTGGATTAGGGAGCCGATCAATTAAGGTAGTAGATAGGATACATTTGGATGTATGCGTAAGTCTTCCACCTTAAAGTGGAAGGGATCATCTCATTCTGTTTATACTAGTAGTAGTGTAGAGTAATAATTAGAGAAGCATATAGACCTTATCCTGTCTACCTTATTACACCTGCCATTTATGTTGTGGTCTCTCTTATCCACTTTATATTCCTGACATGCTACTTTTATTTATGTACTCGCTAAAAGTTACTAGACTCGCCAGACTTTATGTCTGACCCTTTTTGTTTCCTCTTTTTTCTTCTGTTCCCCCCCCCCCCCCCAGGTTCTCAGGGAGGAAACAATCAGGCTTAGTCCAGACTCGGATATCATCTTGTTAGCTTTTGAAGTATGGCTCAAGTTCTTATCTCTACAATGGCTTTGTCCCTTTTATTTAGGGGATTATGTTTTCTTTTAAGTATTTATGTACTCTGATGGTAAAAGACAGAAGTTATATTGTTGTAATGGTTTTTGTGACTTATGGTATTTTGGACCACGATGTATGATTTCTGTTTGAAATAAAAATTTGAATTTCCGCTGCTATTTTATTTATATCTATCTTGTAATATTCTGTGTCTGTTTACCTATAGCGCTTCACGAAACTTAATGCATTCCCTTTGTGAGTGACATAAACGGACGTGGGGTGTCATAATTTGGACAAATTGAAATGACCCAAAATCCCTTTATCTCCAAAGAGACGGAAAACCCTATCGGGAAAGCCGGGATTGCTTTTACAACATGGCTCATCAAAACAAAACAGAAGAACATTTCATTGCTATTACAACAATTTACATCAAAGTACAAGAATACCGGACTTCCAATACATATTACACAATAGAAAAATATTAGAGATTAAAATACAAAGCAGCGGAAATTTAAATGTGTAAATACAATGCGTAGCAGAAATACATCACTAACACAACTGGAGAAAGTACATGGATACAAAGCCTTCTGAATGTTGCTCCAGCTATAAGTCCAGGATCCTGTTAAAAAGAAGTATCTGTGAAAACCAAAACTCCTAGCTGTCCGTGTGGAAAATATGGAACCCAGAGCTTAGGTAGAAACAATAAACTCCAAGTCAGTCATGGGACCGTTGTGAGAACTAAAGTAGTTGTTAAATTTTTACTTTAAAAGTCGGGAAATCATAGGACCACGCCGTATACATGGAATGGGTTTACACCACATGAATCTCAGTTTAAAATAAAACAACGCTATGCTTTTTGATAAATGAAGTTATTATAAGACTCAGGTCCCATCACACAATGCAACACAAGCCGAAGGATAGAGTTTTCCCTTATAATAGCCAAACATGCTTGGTACGTTTAAAACAAATCATTTTCGATATTACAACAAGTGTATAGGGTCAAAATCAACTTCAGATGTAAATGTATCAATCATAGACGGCATGAGCGCCCCATCCCACTATGTCGCCATGTAGGTTTAAAACTAAAAGTGAAAAGTCGTGTATTGGAAATTGGATTCCATCATGAACCAAGGCAAGGGATCTTCCTTACCGAATTCGAGACACTCTAGCTCATGCCTCAGGACTCAGCCGCAACTGCACCTGGAGCTGCAGCGCTGATCCACACTGACTTTAGTAGATTGGCAATTCCTGAATAATACGTTTCCCTGCCCTATGGGGCATAAAATATGGTCAGTATGTCAACCAATATCAAGAGCCACTAGGGACTCAAATCTGAGGTACCTCGCTTTCCAACAACCACATAAGTAAAATGTCTGGGCTCCATATCATGACACCACTCCTAGCCAGAAAGAAACGCATGTCCTCCCTGTTGTCCACTCTTGTTTCTAGTTTATACCGGCGTGTGAGGCTCGTGAATTAACACTATACACAAAGCTATGCTAATTAAAGACGTGCTTTGATCATCAACCACAAGACTCTACTTTTCAACAAAAGCCTTGATCATTTGCATCTCAACATGCCACACTGACAATCCACACCATGCAACTGATGTCTATCAACATATAACCTCTAAGCTTGTACGTCTTAGAGAAGGGTGTTAAGAAAGAGAATAAATTCTCCGCCACCACATAGATATATATTTAACAGAAATCAATCAACGTAGAATGCAATCCAACGTCAGACACATATCCATTTACAAGTCCGTTCTGGGTCTAAACGAAACCGGAGGCACCTTATTCCTTGTCCCATATGTCCAATACAGGAGAGTGGTCCTCGCAAATCCAGTCGATCTCCAAGTACGTTTAGACGATTACCACTTATTACCTTGTATCAGGGGATCATCCCAATCAAGACATCAGTAATCATCCCTACGATGTGAAGATCTTCAGTCTTCGACCACCGTCTTCATCGTCGATATTTAAACGTCGTATCAATTATTTAGAATGGGATAAACCCAGTCTTTTCGAATAACTCACGTATTTTATAATCAATAATCAAGTTCTATAAAGATACATCATATGCCTCATTCCAATTCAGAATATTCTTTTATTCAAATATTCACATCTTTAGGGAAAGGTTCCCATTAATTTTATCAAAGATAAATTCTTTTAAACTTATTCTTTAATCTTCCTCGGATATCAATTTTAAAAGATTTTATCTTATCCTTTAACAATTCTATACCCAGTTAAGGTTTATAAAACAAGTCGGGATTATCGAGCCTTAACGAAGTAATCATTTATTTATCCCATCCCAACCTATTCATCTCATGGAGCAAACTGGTAATACACCATATCTAACACCCATGGTGTTATGGGTAAATTTAATTACCCTTTCACGTTCAAGTCTAATTAAAGATTCAACTATCGTCCGGAGTAAAACAGGTGGTACTCCATTCTCGATCTTTTATCTTGTTTGATAAATTTATTTATCTCGTTCACTTTCTAATCTAATTAATTATTCATTAAAACTCCATTTCAGTTTTAATCTCCAAAAATCATTACTTAATGGTTATTCAACTTTAGGAAAATTAATCCTATCTTTAACTAGGTAAAAAAACCAATGTCATTTAAAATACAGTTCACGATAAACCCAAATCACCTTCCATTAACTATGGAATCTTCACGGAAAATAAATCAATATATAATCTATATAAATTTCTGTATCATACTAATAATATAAATGAAGTAACAGCATAGCCTTTTGAATTCCATATATAGTACCAGTCTTCTTTCAAAGAAGCTCTTCTCGATTATTACCAAATCGAATTCCATTCAATCCCAAATTAATATTTTAAATTGAAAAACTTTTCTTTGGAGAATTCCTTTGATCCTATTTAAAAGATTTGTAAATTCCAAATCATTACTTCAACATTAATTGGGTTAAAGAACGAATGTTATTTTAAACATAGTTCACGACAAACCCAAAATCCAATTTGATTCCAATTAAATTAATTAACGTGTAAACTTCCCTATATCTTAATTAAAAGATTTATTCTTTTCTCAAATGGGTTTAAGAACATTGTTATTAAAGACACCATTCACGATAAACCCAAAATCCAATTTGATATTAAATACAAGGCTCTGAATAGAAAATAATATCGGCTTATATTCAATAATAAATTTTGAAACTAACAGATATCGTATTGGGAATAACGATATATATATCTTTCAAATTCCTTAACAATATTTGTATAATCACGGAATCCCATATCAAAATATTCCGAAGATTATTTCCATTCTAATCCATTCCAATTTATTCATTGGAAAATTCTGGTTATTTTACAACCCATTTAGAAGTCCAACTTATTTATTTAGAAACATTGGATTATTATTCTAGTCAATAATTAGTTACTTTTGATAAAAATATATTTTTATCTTTTCAAAACTAGAATTTTTCATCCAAAATCTTTCAAATCATTTATTATGATTTTACATAATTTTTCCATATTTTTAATAATTTTAATATCGCCATTTCAGTCGGTTTCCAATAACGGCCACAGAACTGCACCCATAGCAACCTTTTCTAAAATTGATTTTGTCATAATTTGAAATCCAACCGTTACAATTTAAATCACTGATATTCGTTGGAAAGCTCTTTTCGATAAGAACCCAACGGTTTCAGCTTTAGAGAATCCGACAGTCGGATCTCCAGTTACATTAACTTGAAGTCAATGGTTGAAATTCGCGAACAGTCGCTGCGCGGCGCATTCTATTTAAGCCATTATATATATATATATATATATATATATATATAATATCATCGATTTCCATTTATGTAACGACCCGCAAATCCGTACTATCTGAGTTGACTGATAACACCACACGTCCAACCCAAATTGCACAGAAATGCGAATCATTATTAGAAAGAAGTTAGAGGATGAGAAATAGAAAGGAAGAAATATTAGAATAGAAGAAAACGAAGATCACAAACTCACAGCGGATCGAATAAAATATATTATATAACATAACTTTTGAAATACAAATCAGTAACTTTATATACATACCATCATCAGAGCACAACAGTCATTTCTGGAACAGTTATAAACACCTGTTTCCAAATACAACATAGTACACAGCGGAAATACGATAATCTACAGCTAACTGGTGAAGCCTCCTGCTTCCAGCTCCTCCAATTGAATCTGTGAAATCCCGACTACTTGACTGCCCATACATATTTGGGCACCCAAGAGTTTAGGGAAAACAAAAACAAAATAAACTCTGGGTCAGTCATGGGACTGGTGTGAGTAAACTCAAATCATTGGTTTAACCTTTAAAATCCTTTCAAAAGAAAATATAATAGTAAGACCAGCCCACACATAAACATGGACGGTTTTTACCTTACTATAACCCAAAACACTTTGATACGAAAATCCAGTGATATTATAATAATGTTTACAACAAGTAAATAACCAAATAGCAGAACGCTTGCATCTCACGCTCCACATATATAGTATAAAATCAAAAACCGCATGGCGCTTATTGGAGATTGGATTTCCAACATGACAAGGTATGGAACCACCTTCCGACGGTGTATCTCTAGATAGGAATACACTGGGTTCAACAAGAACATCTTGTAACCCGGCCCACACATGACCGACCACTCATTTCACTTGAGTGTCTCGAATGTATATCACCAACGGTTGGGATCAGCAACCGCCTCCCGACTGGGACAGCATCGAATAGAATAAGAAATTAAATGAACCTCTAGATAGGTGATTATACATCCTAATGTGTGCGACCCACATAGCCATGCTGCCTGCCCGATTTTTGTCCTTCCCTGGTTGTTGAGGCCTGAGGCTACGAATACTTACCATTCATTGATAGCACAATCACTTTGAATGCCACATTGTCAGATCCGTTAATCACTAGTTGAGTTTGCACAAATATTCTGGATGTTATGCTAAAGGAATAAATCCGTTGCAACCATATATATTTATACAGACCAACCCATTTGATCATTGGAAATACTCAGTTAGACATTCGTCCATTTACGTTCGTTCTGGGATTGAACGAAACCGAAGGCACTATTTCTATTTAATAGAAAGAGTCCTTGCACTTTACTCTGTCTTCAATATATTCAGCATACTTGGTTCGCAACGCTTATGCCGATACGGAGTGGTTCTTCGGATAATAATCCAACTGGTCTCTCCATATTGACAACGATGGTCAAAAACTTCGATAGTCTGTGATTTAAATATCGAATAAAAACAAGTGTTCATCCAAACATATCAAACAAATCACTGGGCTCTTTAATTAATATTTCATTAATTAAATCTCTTCTCCATTTCCTTATCAATATTTGTTAACCAAATATTTACAAGTATCGCCTCCTTTTATTTTCTATAGTTAGAAAATATTTTCGATTTTTAATTGGAAAACATTCCAATCACTTATCTCTTCCACGAACTCATTTAGTTCTATACTTAGAAAACATTTGTTATTTTATTTCCAAGTTTACATTTATTTGGGTTAAAACGGATGTTGTGCAAAACATCGTTACGACAACCCAAATATATACATTCAACTAAATCTCTTTAAACGTTGATCTTCGAGACTGAGTTTTTCTATTTATCGGTTGTTATTGAAACCAATCAAGTTGGGGTATAATTACCTCTCAGACCTTGACTGAATAACATTCATAACGTCAAAACAGACAAGACTACTTACTCGAATAATCAATACTATACAAACCAATTATCTATTTTTAAAACACGTATACATTTCCCTTGTTATTTTTAACAAATCTAAGTTATAGTTTTCCTTCTTGTTTCAAATATCCTATTTAAATTTGTTTCATTATCTAATTCTCTATATATATCGATATATGGATTTCTAGTTATCAAATTTTCTTAAAAATATTCTAACTCCTTAAATTTTCGGAAAAATTCGCCATAACCTCCCCTGTATCGGGAGCATCGGGAAATTTCAAATAGCTTCCCGGTAACTTCTCATCTCAAAAAGAAAAAGAAAAAGCCAAACGGCTTGCCGATACGGCGCATAAAATCTCATATATGAATTAAACATGTACCTTATTGTCGAGCACACTAATTATATACCTTCATCACTTTATCCCATAACTGTCTCCGGTATATCTATACCTGCACAATCCATTTCAACTTCATACACCAGTTTTGACTCAATTCGTTAAAGTAACTCTTTAACTAACTCTTTGCCCAATTCGCTTGTATATATGAATATAACACGTTTCAAATATATTTCAACTTACTTATCAACTAATTGAATTCAAATTTTAATTTAAGTTCTATATTCGATTTCAAATATATGTTTACAATTCAAAAATTCAATTTTCAAAGTTCGACTTCAATTCACCACTCGATTAACTAATTCTTCTTTGACTTAGTTAATTCTATTCAATAATCAAAAATATGATTATTGTTTCAAGAATCACTTTACTTACTTCACTTGAGTTCACCTTTATGTTCTAACTCAAGACCAGGTTTTTAAATGGAAATTCGGATTTTTATTTGCTTAAAAATCCCTATATTTATTATATAAAATCCATTATGGTTTTAATGGTTTCTGGCGCTGCACTTTTAAAAATTTGATTTTGACATAACTCAAAATCTATTCGACGAAATCCAGATTTTTCTCTTTCATCAGAAAACTATTATTCAACCGGTCCTGACGATTCTTGTTTCAAAGAATTCCGACTTCAATTGAGTCCTGTATACTCAATTGAAGTTCGAGTCGCCAATTTACGAACTGCAGCGCTGCGGCGAGTTCGTTTTAATTATATATATATATAAAAAAAACTTTTAAACTTCGTTAAAATGAATCCAACTCCATTTTAACTCTATTTGAATTTCTTGATTCAAATTCCAATCTCGCTTTTATTTGAATTCTATATTCAAATTCCAATTCCTTTTCTATTTGAATTCTATGTTCAAATTCTATTTCCTTTTCTATTTGAATTCTATGTTCAAATTCTATTTCCTTTTCTATTTTATATTCAAATTCAATACTTGAATTTCTATTTCAATTCCATATTCAAATTCAATACTTGAAATTCCATTTGAATTCTATTATTCAATTTCTATTTCAATTCTTCTTTTGAAATTCTATATTCCAAATTCAATTCAATTCTTCTTTGAAATTCAATATTTCAAATTCAATTCAATTCTTCTTTGAAATTCAATATTTCAAATTCAATTCAATCCTTCTTTGAAATTCAATATTTCAAATTCATTTCAATTCTTCTTTGAAATTCAATATTTCAAATTCATTTCAATTCTTCTTTGAAATTCAATATTTCAAATTCATTTATTCAAATTCCTTTATTCCTTTATTCACATTCCTTTATGAATTTCTATATTAAAATTCCATATTCAATTCTTTTTGAATTCTCGATTCAAATTCTATATTCAATTCTGTTTGAATTCTCTATATTCAAATTTCTATATTCAATTCTGTTTGAATTCTCTATATTCAAATTCCTTTATTAAGTTTCCATTTGAATTTCTATATTCAAAATTCTATTTCAAATTCTTTTATTCAAATCCCTTTTGAATTCCTCTCTGAATTTTCTTTATTCAAATTCTATATTTGAATTTCATTATTCAAATTCATTTTCAATTCTATTTGGATCTATTTGAATTTTCTATATTCAAATTTCAAATTCAATTCTATTTGAATCTTCTATATTCAAATTTCAAATTTCAATTCTATTTTAGAAAAATAGAATTTCCTTTCTAGTTCCCAAATATCCTTTTTCATGATATTTTTAAATATCATTACTTAAGCCCAGTGATATTTAAACACACAAAGCAACCAATTATTTATTTTTCTAACACATCATATATAACAATATATATATGCAAACAAATAAACAAACAGATAATATATTTTTGAGGAATCCAGTTGGATTCCTCCAACCTGTTTTCCTGCATCCATAGATGTTAGCACATAAATAATACTCATTCTGCTTCGTGGCAGAATATCGTGGTATAGAAGGTCATCCACTAATCATAGCGTGGGGCGTATAGGGTAATCATCCGCTATGAAACTGCGGGCATCCGCTAATGAGACTGCGGGAATCCAACCAATCAATCAACCCAATATATATATAATAGCCTAAATAACTAATATATATAAAACAAGCAGAAAAATCCAAACAAGCAACAACAATTATTTTTACGAAGTAAAAATAATTATAAATTAAAGGTGAGTGAGATTTACTCACCTTGATTTTTCGTTTTCCGAATATCCAGTTTTATTCCCATATCGTCTTAGCTATCAATCATCTCAAATCGTCTTGGATTGTCCTAAATAAATTTATCTGGCACATCTTGCTGTTATCGAAAACTACTCGACTCACTCAAGAAGCATATCAACAATCGTCGAACCATTCTTATCGCAATCAGCCCCAAAAACTGTCGCTGCACTACTAAATCAACCCAAAAGCTATATCGCCCCTTTCAATACAACATCGACCTCCTCCCCTGAAGGACAAGTCTGAACCCTCTTTTGTCGCACTCTAGAATTCACAGATCCATCTACGTCCAGTTTCAATCAAAACTGTCGCCCTTCCTACTAGCTCCAACTTCGATCCTTCCCATCATCCTACTAGCACCGAGCCACTCTACCACACTCGCGACTCCAGAAAACCCCATACCAATCTCCGTCGAACCATGCCAAACCACCAAATAGCCATCGCAACTCAACCCTAGGTCATCTATCCTGATGTCGAGCCCTATAAATGGCATCGCATCAAATCATCCCCAAAACCGTACCATAGCTTAGTCGCGATGCTCCAGCTCTGTTCGAATTCACGGATTTCGTGATTTTTGATTTTGATTTCTTGTGTGAGAAAACGAGATGAGAGAGGGCGCGTGGATTTGATTATCTGTTGATTGGAAAAACACGAGAAGAAGGCTTGAATTTATAAAGCGATTCGGGGAAGACAGAAGTACCATGCCCTGTAATATCCTGTCTGCTTGGTATCAAAGAAAGGAGACACTGTGGTGTGCGAAATGAAAAGAGCTGAAGCTAAGGTAGGCTCAACGTTTAATATAGGCCGGCTCTTCTCCTCTTTTATATAAACATTGATTTGAAATTATTTATATTAAATAATTAAAATATCTATTGGTCTTTAAATTCGAAATCCTGAACCAATATTTTAACGTAACGACAGATATTTCCACCGTGATTTGGTATCCTAGACTCAACGGAGTGGGTTCTAAAATTAAATTCGCCTATATAAAGAAGATAACTAATTTAAATTGACGATTAATAATAAGTTCAATTGACATACATTGATTTCAAACAGTTTAATTCATTGAAAATAAACAATTATTATCACTCTAATTTGATACAGAATTTATATCAATTGACTAAATTGTTTCGACCCAATTTTGACTCAACATTCAAATACTTAACATCCTTTTATTACGATAATTATATCGATAATTCAAAAATAATCGATTTAATTTATCAGCCCAATATTTAAAATAATATTAAATATTCAAAATAAATCGACTAGAAAATCTGGGTCGTTACAATTTAAAACATATTTTATAAATCGTTTATGAATTCAATTCAAAACGATTTCAACTTCATTTTCAATTTTTTATCAAAATTGAATATTCCATATCATTATAGTATTAAAATGATAATATTTTCAAAATATCATATTTTGAAATCCATTTCCTTTTCGTATTCATTATAAAACAAATAAAATCGATTGATAAATTCGTTTGGGTTAAAGTGGCGTTTCTATACTTAACTTGGCTTCCACATTTCGATGTTTTCGTATCCATCAAAAATCGGACATCAAAATCATATTTTTGATTCTTCACTGAATATTATTTTAAATTATTCATTATTTTGAAATATTCGTTATTTTAAAATATTCTTTATTTCTAAATCGGAATGCGACTCAATCAATTACTATATAATTTCAGTTACCTGGATTTCATACATCGCACGTATTAAACAATAATGATAAATAATCATTTAACATTCAAACATTATCCAGAGTGCAATTTACTACGGTACAAGCATTAAATAAGTAAATAATGCTTATCATAGTCTGCCGATCTATCTATTGACATATAATTAAATTCAGGGGAGATGTGGACAAATTATCATCCCCGGACCCGTGTGGGGTTTCCATACAACAACAATCGATTCAAAATAATCACTGGTTAATAAATTTAACCAGTTCTAATTTGATTTGAACTATCTTTCTAATTAGCCAATTTTCACTGTTTAAATTATAAATAGATATTTATAATTTAATTTCAACTACCACAAAATAATATTAAATTATTTTTAATATTTTAAACATTTCAGCATTACAATCAACACATAATACAGTCAATTAAATCGTCCATGGTCTATGGACGAGGGAGGTGAGCTAACAGGCACCGTATTTAATTTATTATGATTAAAACTGATAAAAATCTACACTAGCAATTCTATATATTTTTATACATGAATACAATAACATGATAAAATAATTTTGATTGAGAAGGAGTTCTCACTTTGGTTTCCACTCCGTCAGTCTTTAACTGATGATTTAAGTACTATTTGAATTTAAATTTGCCTCAAATTCTAATTTGTTCCGTTTTGATTCTAGTCAGTTTCATGTTGTAGTGCTCTTCAAGACGGTTCCAACACATTTTAAATTATCCAATTCTGACGAGATTTGAATAAGATAAGAAGGTTTATATTTTAATTACATAATTAAGCCATTAATCACATAATTATTTTATACTAATTAATCCCCAATTAAAGAAATACCATCCAAAATCAGAATCCAACGGCTAGGGCTTCTTCCTCTTTCACGTTTGTTCTTCCTAGAGCAATTAGAAACATGTAAACCCATCAGCGCACCCAAATCTTCACCTGTGTGTTGCTCTATGACCCACTGGACCTCGATCAGGGTGCTCCACCGTGAAGCGGCCACTTCCATCACCCATCGCCTGAGCTGGGGGCCCAATCGTTGTGCCCTAGGGTCGTGATACTAGCTGCAAATGGCAGTTGTTCCAGCCAAAAATTCAAGCAATCCAGATCATTAATAATAATCATCACCGTTCATCGTATAGATCTCCTCACGCTCTTGAATTTTCTTTTTATAACTTTCTTGGATTAATGTTTGGATTGGGAGAAAAGAGGAGGCGAATTCAGGAATATGTCGGTTTTCGATTTGGATAGAACGGTGGCAGAATTTTATGAGGCTGGGGTTTCCCCCTTTTCCCCCTTTATAGAATTCATATAATATTATTTAATTCCGAAAATAGTTGCTTATCAATCCGAACTCCTAATCAAACCCAACAACTATCGCCCTTAACTAAATACCCCCATTCCAGACACAATGGGATATGCTTCGTAAGCCACTTCAATCGTTTTGATAAGTTTTTACCAAAACTAAAATATAAATCAATATATATTGAATTTAAACGTACATTTTAATTTACCGGGGCCACATACTGACTTCCAAAAATTACAGAAAAATAAATATATCTATGTTTTGACAATACGGTCCTAACAAAACTAATTTCGTCAAATTTGGAGATCGTTTGAAAAATGGTCATTTTCCAGTCGATTAAATTTAAACTGAATTGACAAAACATGTTTAAATTTACCACGCTCACGTATTAATTCCAAAAATTACAAAATTTGAAACCTAGCAACAATTTGACATTCCGGATCCAACAAAAGTGGTTTCGTTGAAATCGGAGGTCGTTTGCAAAATGGCTATCTTTGAGGGCTATAATATTGTATTAAAATATATATAAATCCCATAGTGACTATTCTGAATTTTAAACTGGACATAACTTTCAATTTATATTATGAAATCTCAATTTCTTACATTCGTTAGAAAGATATAATTAAACATATTCAAATGTTTCTTGTTTCATTTAATTCTGACTTATTTTGAATCCTATACATTCAATTGAAATTTAAAATCAAATTTTCAAACTACCGCACCATTTCAGGCTTGTTTTATAATTAAAATAAATTTATATGTTATAACGTCTATTTGAATTAATTTTTAGTCAGTATTATTTAAAATAAATCGTTTTAAATATTCAAGACCCATTAAAATAGCTAAAATAAAAAAATTAAATTGGTTCAGAAATTACAGGTTGTTACACAAATTTGATTCTAAATCTGATAAAGGAATATTCATTGGATACTCAAAGAGAAGTAAAGCATTTAGAGATTTTAATTTAAGAACTAATACTATAGAAGAAACCTTAAATGTATCCTTTGACGAAAATTATAAAAATATAATATAACACAACGAAGATGAATGTAAAAATGAAATTAATGAAACAAATAATGGAAATAATCAATGAGATAAAAGAATTATATTAAGAGGTCGTCCTATAGAAAATATCTTGGGACAAATTGAATCTATTGTTATGACTAGAAACCAATTAATAATATGAGTAATTCAACTTTTATTTCAACTACTGAACCTAAGAATCCAAAGGAAGCATCATCTGAGGATTCATGGATCCCTTATAGGTAAGAAGAATTGAACTAGTTTACCCGAAATGATGTATAGGAACTTGTTCCTAGACCATAGGATCAAACTATAATTGGAACTAAATGAGTTTATAAAAATAAAATGAATGAACATGGTGAGGTCATAAGAAATAAGGCACGATTAGTAGCACAAGGTTATACTCAAGAAATGGGAATATATTATGATGAAACTTTTGCCCCTGTGGCAAGATTAGATGCGATTATGATATTATTAACTTCTGCTAATCATAATAATTTCAAATTATATCAAATGAATGTTAAAAATGCTTTTCTAAACGGATATGCTAAAGAAGACGTATATATAGAGCAATTATTTCTTTTTAAAGATGAAAAATTTCCAGACTACGTGTATAAATTAAAGGAAGCGTCATATGGGTTAAAACAGGCTCCTAGAGCATGGTATGATCGATTAAGAACGTATTTACTACAATCAAACTTTGAGATTGGCAAGATAGATAATACACTGTTTATTAAAAGAAATAAAAATGATATGCAATTAGTACAAAAATACGTTGATGATATAATCTTCGGATCAACAAATAACCAAACGAATAAAAAAATTCAGATATTATGACCTAGGAATTTGAAATGAGTCATATAGGAGAACTACCGTTATTCTTAGGCTTACAAATCCATCAACTAAAGAATGGAATATTTATTAATCAAGAAAAATATGCAAGAGATCTAATCAATAAATATAATTTAATTACAACTAATGGGAGACCAACACTAATGGAAACTAATATAGCCCTTCGTAAAGATGGTACATCAAAAGACATCGATCAAAAATTATATAGAGGTATGATAGGATCATTATTATATATAACCGCTAGCAAAACAAATATAATGCATAGTGTATGCCTATGTGCAAGATATTAATCGCAACCTAAGGAAACACATTTGAAAGTCATAAAATGTGTTCTTAGATATGTAAAACATACGTTAGATTTTGGATTATATTATCCTAAGGATGATTCATTTAATTTAATCACTTATTGTGACGCTGATTAGGTGGGATGTAAATTCGGTCGTAAAAGAACTAGTGGAATATGTCACTTCGTAGGACATTCTCTAGTTTCTTGGTTTAGTAAAAAGAAAAATACAGTATCTTTGTCAACAACTAAAGTAGAATATATATATATATATATATATATTTGTTGCTTTGGCTTGTTCACAAGTAATATATATGCACAAACTCTAAATAATTTTGGATTAAAACTAAATAAATCACCGATATACTATGATAACACAAGCTCCATAAATATATCTAAAAATCTACCTCATCATTCAAGAACTAAACATATAGTTATACGACATCATTTTCTGAGAGATAATGTAAGTAAAGAGAAAATTTCACTTGACTTAATAGAAATAGAAAAAATAGCAGACATATTAACAAAACCTTTAAATGAAGCAACAATCACTAAATTTAGAAGAGAATTAGGTATTTTTTTCTGTAAGTGAAATAGAATAATTTAATATATTAATATAATATAATAAATAACAAAAATAAGAAAAATAAAATTATATATATGTCGACATGTGCAAAATGGTATGTTGACATATAACTGCTAGAATTTTTAAAATTAATTCCAACCAAAAGGTAGTTACAACATCTATTTAAACTCCTTATTTTGAATTTTCTTCTTCATCTTCTCATTTCATTTCCGGAAAAATTCTAAACCATACAAAATAATGGCCTCCATTAATTATAATAATCAAATCAATCCCGATATGTCCGATAGACTATCCGGAGGTCCGTTTCAGCGACCTACTCTTGCTCGTGTAATGAATTTAGAGGAGAAAATGGAGAATGTACTACAAATGCTGAGTGAAATCCAAGTTTCACAAATAAGCATGAATTAAGAGCATATGAAACAAGGAAAAATCATGCGAAATCTACAAAAAATTGTCATGGATAACCACGTTAGTCCGATTATCATCAAAGATGATAATCAAATGGTGGAAGAGGAAGAAGAAGAGGAAGAAATGGTTAAAGATAAGGAAGAAGAAGCATATACTGAAGGCATGGAGGAGGACGATCAAGTCATATGCGTAGGCGAAGTTTGTTTTGATAGAGAAGGGAATGTAGTTGAGTAAAGTGGGAATTTTGTCTCCATTATCCGCATTGCCCAATTAACAAATTCCCTATAGTTAAGAATAATTAAACATTTATGTTTTCTCGTTTATTTGTAAATGCGATGTAATACGTGTTCTCGTAAAACGTTGTAATTTGTATGGTTTTTATTGTTTGGCTTGTAAAACATTGACTAAATTATTTAGGTCATACAATGTTTGTTTAATATCTAATTTTCATAGATTTTAGAATAAGTATTAGAATAGTTACATATAGAGTATAAGGATTTATATAGGCATGAATTTAGGGGGAGTTGTATATATTAAGTTCTTTAGTATTATAACCTTAGAATATATATATATATATGTATATATATATATATATATATATAGGTTATTAATAGTTATTTCTGTTATAGATTAAGTGGAAGTATATTTAAAGGTTCTTTTTGTTGATGAAAAAGGCAGAGAAATTATAAAATAGGGGTTAGTTGGGCTGGTTTAAGGAGGAGTATGTAGGATTTATATAGGATAAGGTGAAAGCGAGGTATTCGAAGGATCAAATCTGTAGGTATTAAACAAGTGTGAATATTTTATAAATCAAGGTTGTCATCATTAAAAAGGGGGTGATTGTTGGAGAATGGAGTTTTGATGACAACAACCTTATTTTGATTGATAATAAAATATATACTAACATCTTTATCTAGAATATATATATATATGTGCAGGATATGTATACAGGATTTAATACTGAAGACTGTACAATTTTAGAGTTTCAAGAGATTCAGGATTTAGAAGAGATTCAGGATTTAGAAGAGATTCAAGACTCATGAGTATCAAGATATCAAGATTTCTAGATCAAGATTATCAAATAAAAAAAGCCTATTTTATATGTAAAACTTGGGTTAGCACTTTCAAATTCTGATTTCAAATTCCTTTTAAAAATTAATTTCAAATTATTTAATTTCTTTTTTAAGTGATTAGAAATTATTATAAGTATTTTATTTTATGATTTCAAATATATATAGTTTATAAAAAATATAATAATATGCTTATAATATATATAGTTTTAAATCATGTAACTTTATAAATATGTTTATATTATATATCACTATGTTTTTATAAGTTTTTATACTTTAGAAATTTCATTTGAAACATTAGTCTTGATTCAAGAATTTCCAGAAAATATATATTGGTTTTAACAATTGAAATTTGATTTTTAAAATAAAATACACAAGGCGTATGTCGATACAGGCATAATGACATGTCGTCATATAACTTTCATTTTTCAAAGGAAGTGTCTTTTCAACATTTGTAATGTTTCAGAAGCATTGCAAACTTTGGGACACTATAAAAAGGGTCTGATTTCGAATTTTTAATCATTCTTTCTTCTCCTTCTTCACCTCTTTACTTACCACCATTAAAATACTTAAATTTCTTGATTTCTACACTTATACTCTGCCGATTTCAACAAGATTTATATCATTCTTCTTCTCTTTTCATTCTCTATCATCTACTCTCTATTTGAAATGCTAACTGAAGATTTCTAGGGCTATTGTAATCATTTGGTAATTGTTTGGGAAAGTGTGTGTTCCTAGTAGCCCTGAAATCAAGGAAAGGAAGCGGTGTTAACTTTGTAGCCGTGAAATCAGGGGTGGTGGAATCAGTGCCAACCTTATAGCCGTGAAATCAAGGGTATTGTACTTGGATATTGATAATAATAAAACTCTGTGAAATCCAGCGTTGTGTGGGACTGGACGTAGGAGTAATCCGAATCAGTATAAAATCCGGTGTATTCTTTTCATTTCTGCATTTTACATTTACTTATATATGTGTTTGTGATTGTTTCTTTGTTTGTGATCATTTCCGGTGTGATAATCATTGTGTGAGTCATATAGTGTTAGGTTTTCCTTAAGATCCGCATTTTGCATCCTTAACAAATACAATATAGGAGAGAAATTGAGTTTTTCTACAACTACGAGTGACCACAACTAGTCCCCAACATCTGATGAACTACTGGAGTCATCAGTACCTATAACATTGACATACTTAGAAAAAAGTGCAAGTTTAAGTACATAACATAGGTTAGGACTGTGAAACTCGTATTCCCGATCCCATGTTGTATCAAGTAACAATTCCCTATTGCTCTCACATAGCTCACGCACTGCAATGAGCTCAAATTAATCTCTCTCCACATGATATTCCAATCTCCTGAAACCACTCTTAATGTTTGAGACATATATATATAATACATATATTTCCTTGGATCGTATCTCATCCCAGATCTATCATGGACCCATGACTGATCTGGCGTGTAACACCCCGTATTTCAACATTAAAAGAGGATAAACTAAAGAATAATTATTTTAATATTCAGAATTAAGGGAAACGAACTACGTCATTGCGTCCATCTTGAAATTCTAGTCAAGATAGACACCTGGTTTGCGTAAAACGGATAACGTATGCAGAAGTTATGAACGGTAGGAGTTTGACTATCAAAACAGTGATAACTAGCGCACTTGACAAGTGTGCCAAGGCATTTTTACATTGGCGCACCTACAAAGTGGGCCTATAGTAGTTTTAGGGCTTCCAGACCCAAGTGGGTGTTGACCCATAGCCCGATTCCGCATAGGGTTGAGGTGGCATTCGAATTCTGGAGGCTGGCAGCTATAAATATACCCTCATGTCTCTTGTTTTCTCATACTAAAAACAATGGAGGTCAAATGTTGTCAGTGCTTAAATTGAGTCTAATCCTTTCTTCTTCTACAAATCAAGTTTAAAGATTCAAGTATTTCAAGAGTAGATCTGAGATTCAACACCAACAATTTCTTTTCTATCTTCTAAAATCCAAACACTGTGGGTTAGTTACTTTTAGATTTAAATGATTAAAAGTAAATGTGATATGACTGTGATTGAATCATATTGGATCTTTCATAATTTGTGAATCTATAATATTCTATGACTTGGTTTTAAATCTTTATCATATCAGACCTACTAGGTCTTTTAAATCTATGACATAACTATGAAGTGGATCTTAAATATTATCATGCTAGATCTACCTATATAGATCTAATTCGCTTGTGGTTAATTTATCATGTCACATTTGTACATCTTAATTATTATCATGCTAGATCTACCTTTACAGATCTAATTCGCTTGTGGTTAATTTATCATGTCACATTTGTGGATCTTAATTATTATCATGCTAGATCTACCTTTATAGATCTAATTCGCTTGTGGTTAATTTATCAAGTCACAATTGTGGATCTTAAATATTATCTTGCTATATCTACCTTTATAGATTTATTTCGCTTGTGGTTAATTTGTCATGTCACAATTGTGGATCTTAAATATTATCATGCTAGATCTACCTTTATAGATCTAATTCGGTTGTGGTTAATTTGTCATGTCACAATTGTGGATCTTAAATATTATCATGCTAGATTACCTTTATAGATTTAATTCTCTTGTGGTTAATTTATCATGTCACAACCATGGATCTTAAATATAATCATGCTAGATCTACCTTTATAGATCCAATTCGCTTGTGATTAATTTATCATGTAACATCTACTTATGGATCTAATTCATGTTAGATCATTTGGTACTTATCATGTTGTGGCTAATTTAGATCTGTCATTAATTGGACATACGAATCCTTATTTATTCATGCCTATTATGACATCCTTAGTACATTAGATCTAGTTTTATTATCACATGCTCACTTGATCTATTTTTATATGTCCACTTTATCACTATGCCAATTACATGTTTACGTCACTTTTGTTAAAATAATCACTATTGTCATCTTTCCCTTTTATTGTTTATGGCTAGGCTACTTTCTAGCCTAGACATGACGCCAAATATATACGAGTGCGTTAGTTAGGGAACGGGGGAAAACATTAGAATTGAATGACGAATATGAATTTGGACATATAATCCATTATGAATATAATTGGATAAATGGGCATGAACACCTATAAAGACATAGGTATAATTAATTGGTTAATATTTAAAATGCCTAGGATTATAGTAATTAGGAAACTATAACTGCACTTATGACATGAGGTTAGATTGAATTTGTGGTGGAAGTCTGCCCACACCCGACCGGCATATCCAGCAACCGTAAATGTTGAATCTAATGTGAGGAGTCTAAGTGCACAAATATGAGATGGGCTAAGACACGAGGTTAGGCCCAAATTGTGGAAGAAGTCTGCCCGGACCCGACCAGCATATCCAGCATCCACAAGTTGTAGGTCTAATGTAAGAGGTCTAGCCCATTATAACCATAAATGAACATGGTAACGAATTGGAATACTTAACCTAATTGAATCCATAGGGACTGTATGAACATCTTAACTTGAATAGGGTTAAGGAAACTTGGTTAAAACAGTGGGTGAGTTAAGTAAATCTTGTGGCAGTGGGTAATATTTATATATATAGGCCCAAAAACTTAACCTGTTTTATACTTTGGGGTTATGCAACTTTGTTAAGAAAACTTGCTTGGATCATGGGTAGGTTAAGTAAATCTGAGGGGGTGGGTAATATTTACATATAGGCCCACAAACTTAACCTGATAAGGTTATGTAATTAAAGATACCTAGTGGTATACATAACCGGTGGAAATAACAAAGTTATGTAATTAAAAACATCTAGTGGTATACATAGCCAGTGAAAACTTAGTGGGGGATACACGACAAAGGGGGAGCTTGTATCATATTGTGTGGGACCTGTTTCAGCTAGTAATCTGGAGTAGGTGTAACAACCTGTATTTTAATAACATGTTAAAACCATAAATCAAGGCAGAATTAATTTTTAAAACAAGAATCAGAGAAAACGGGTTGCGCCACTGCGTTCGTCTCGAAATTCTACTTGGAAATGAGTCCAAGTTTTCGAGAAATGGAGTCCGTATGAGGGAGATATGACCCTCCGAAGTTTCAAGGATTTTCAGAACAGAAAAACAACTCGAATTTGAATTCGAAATTCAAATTCAAACCCCAGCACAGACTGGGCGGGAATTTTCCGCCCAGGACCAAGTCGACCTGGGGGTCGACACTATGGTCGACCTCCCAGGGACCAGGTCGACCCTATGGTCGACCTGGGGGTCGACCTGGTGCTGAAGCCCAGTTCTGAGCCTGGGTTCATTCGGATGTATCTGGTCTCGTTTTCAGTCTAGATTCGTCTGCCTAATCCTATATAAATAGCCTCCTAGCCCCATTCTCTTTGCACCATTCTACTCTAACCTTATGCTGCACAAATTCTTGATGGACATGGCTTCTTCTAAATTAAATTAAAAGTAAATTAAAACACGAAGACTATTTATTGAAGACTACGGCTAGGAATTGCATATTTGGGATTTTCTACTACAACCAAATCAAGATTCAATAATTCAACAATTCGACGACTAGTCTCTAGACTTGACTTCTGCATCTCAATTTCTTATTCCACGATCTGTAAGTTCTAGTTACTTTGATATTTAAACTTGTTAATTGTAATTTGGACATGAGATAAAGTGAAATTGGACTTAAGTATGATAATCGATTCACATCTATTCTAGTTTCATATTGGATCTTGACTTTTGGAAATATTGCCATGAAATCAGTTTGGACCTATTCATGTTGTAAATCAAACTCTTTCATGTCCATAACATTATCATGCCTGTGATGTTGAATCAGTATATTATTTACAAGTTTGGGACTATCCCCTTATGCCATGACTATCACCTTATTATGCAAGATTTGAAATCCTAATATTTTCTATATAACAGTGATGTTGTAACCAATTATCTCAAGTTATGTCATGCTAGTCTTGTAATCCCTTTATCACTTTATGCTTGTCCTTTTTGCCAATCATAGTTTTGATGTTATTCCCTTTAATTCTTGATCTGGATTTACTTGTAATTTAGATCGATTCACGTTTATGTACGATGGGAATATGATTTGCGTAGATTAGGCAAAACATGAATTGGTTATGAACACGAATCATGAACCTAATAATAGGCATAAGTTGAAACTTGACATGAAACTTGCTATGAAACTTGACACGAACTTGACATGAAACTGAACATGGACATGACACTAGAATGAACTTGAAAATGGCCAACTCGAGGTTGGGTTGAGTTTGCAGCGTAATTCTGCCCGGAACCGCCCTACAAATCCAGTGACTGCAAACAATAGGATCCAATGTGGGTAGTTGGTCATATCGCGCTTGAAAACCCGAGGTCAGACTGAGTTGTGGTGTAATTCTTCCCGGAACCGCCCGACATATCCAGTGACCACAACAACAGGTCTGATGTAGAGGTTGGGGTGCATTAATGAATTAATGCCACATGATAGGGTTAAGTCACGAACATGAAAGACAACACTTAACCAACTTGACACGTGATTAGTGGGGTTAAGTCATGAAATTGAAAGACAACACTTAACCAACTTGACATGCTAGACTGATAAGGGTTAAGTCACGAATTTAAATGACAACACTTAACCTACTGGACGAAAACCCTAGTTACGCGGTCCATTTCAACAGTAACCCACTTAGATGTATCATAGTACCCTAGGACTAGGCAGGGTGCGCCAGTGTAGGTTCAGGCGGACTATGGTCGTGCACGTAGTCCGGAGTTGAAAAAGAAAGCATTGGGCATCAATAGATTTACACTGTGCATGCTTGATTCGTGTCGGTGGTTGGCACCCTAGGGCTTGACACACCCTATGGTGGACCTATCATAGGTAACTACATTCGTGATAAGGCCGTATGACGCAGACACATGACGAGCTAAAACTTTAGGGAGTCGATCAGTTAATGGATCGTTCCGTAGGACCCCGAAATGGGTCATTTCATGATATTAGGCCAAGGGATCATTTCATGGTTAATATATGACATGGGTTTGGAATATAGTACAGTTGTTGCTACGAATCTTGAACATGCGATGCCATACTTGATTTATACTTGAATTATCATGCTATCTTAGTCTATCTTGCCCATGTTGCTAGCATCCTTATGTTTACTTTCAGTTTATACATGTCATGTTACCTTTACCTGTTTTTATGCTGAAAGTCACTAGGACTTACCAGTCTTTATGACTGACTCGGTTTCTTTTGCCTCTTTTTCTTTCATTCCCCCCCAGGTTCTCAGGGAGGAAACTCTAGCACTTAGCTTGGATTTCGCTTGCTTTCGGTTCAGCTCATGTACGGTTTGATCTTGAGCTTTGCTATGGCTGCATTTCTGCTACCTTTGGGGAATTAAGCTACTTTTGTTGTTTTAAGTTTTATGCTTCTTTATTTATTCAAGGCAGAACTTGTTGTATTAGAAAATAAGAGTTGGTACTTTGGATGTAAAAGGTTTTGACTCTCTTTGAAAGTAATGAAATTTAGATTTTGATTCTTCCGCTATTTTATTTATGTTCTGTCTTGTAATATTTCTGTGTTTGTTTACCTCGATAACGCTCCTCCAAAACTAGTGCATTCCCTTTGTGAGTGACCCTAGCGGAGGTAGGGTGTTACACTTGGTATCAGAGCAGAAGGTTACAAGACTGGGAAAAAGTTTTTAAAACTATTTCCAAAACCGTTTACAAAGAAGCATTTTTCAAGAAAAGTCTTGTTTTATTTAAGGCTATTCCCCAAAAGCCATTGGCACTATCCTTTGTTTCCTCGTTTGAATCTCTTCTTCTTTTTCATTTCAGCATGTCTGGGAATCTTAACCTTCCAGAGGGCGTGCCAATACCTGGCTGGTTTAGGAGGTACTTAGAGGCTAGGGCCAACGATGCAGGCCCAGCAGATATTCCTCCTCCAGCTGCAGTAGTTCCTCCTCCTCCTTATGCAAATGCTTTCTCAAAGATCTATAGAGATTTTAGGGCCATGGGTGGAAAGGATTTCAAGGGAACTGAATCATTTGTAGAAGCGAGGAACTGGCTCAAAGAAACTGAGGATCAATTCGTTATCTTCGAGGTGGACGATAGGCAGAAGGTACAGTTGGCAGTATGGTTGCTCAAAGACGAAGCTTCCCATTGGTGGGAAGTCACTAACGCTGAAAGACCTATTGATACATGGACGGAGTTCAGGATAAGGTTTGAGATGAAATTCCTCTCACAAGCTAAACGAAGTTTACAGCTGGAAAAGTTCTTATCTCTTAAGCAAGGAAATATAACGGTCAAGGAGTACGTCAATCAATTCAATCAGTTGGCTCGGTTTGGACTGGACTTAGTGAATACTCCTCATAAGAAGGCTCTCCGTTTTGTCAAGGGATTGAATGAGCCACTTCACAGCTTGGCTATGACCCACATACCTATGGGGGCTACTTACGAAAGGTTAGTAGACATGGCGCTCTTAAATGAGGAAGACAAGGGAAAGAATGAGGCAAAAGCAGAAGTGCCTCAAGATAAGAAGGGGGAAGGGTCACAGAACAAGAAAGCTGATCCAAAGAAAGGCGGGAAGAACAACAAACCCTGTGAAAAGAGAAAGTATAATTTCTGTGGCATTGCTGGATATCTAGTCAAAGACTGCAGGAAGAAGAAAAGGAAGATGGGTGGCTGTTTCCACCGTGGTGAGACAGGACACATGGCTAAGGCCTGCCCAAGGAAGCAAGGGCAGGGAGCTGGACCTTCTTCTGGAGGACAAGTCCACGCTCTCACGGTACCTCCGGAAGAACGAGGTAGAAATAATTCTGTCGAAAGTTTAGTCTATCTTTTTGATCATCCTGTTCGAACATTGTTTGATTCTGGTGCATCGCATACTTTTATTTCTTCTGATATTGTTGAAACTCTGCACCTAAGTACTAGTCTACTTGAGGATCCCGTTATTGTTTCAAATCCAATTGGTGGCTCTGCTCATTTATCTATGATTTGTGTGGATTTGAGGATTTCTATCTTAGGCATAGAATTCATGTGTATTGCTTATGTTCTCGGATTTATGGGATACGGTTTGATTCTAGGCATGGATTGGCTGTCCAATAATGGAGTCATTCTCGATTGTGAATGAAGGGTAGTTACGCTCGTGACTCGCCTTGGTAATACCCTTGAAATTACTTATAACCCTATGGTTCCTGTCATGTTATGTTATCTAGAATCTCTTGACTCGTCTATTGATGATTTGCAATCAGTAAGGGTAGTCCGAGAATATCCCGATGTCTTTGATGAGGTTAAGGGGTTACCCCCTAATCGCGAGATAGATTTCTATATATATCTTGTTGATAATGCTAAGTCAGTTGCATTGCCCGTTAGACACATGGCTCCGCGAGAGAGAAAAGAGCTTAGTAAGCAAGTTAAGGAGTTGCTTGAGAAAAATTTCATTAGGAGAAGCATTTTTGAATGGGGTGCTCCGGTGGTATTCGCTACTAAGGAGGATGGTTCGCTTCGTTTATGCGTAGATTATCATGAGTTAAACAAGCTGACTAAGAAGAATAGGCACCCACTACCGAGAATCGACGACTTGTTCGACCAGCTTGTAGGAGCGTTTGTTTTCTCTCAACTCGATCTAGCTACAGGATTCCATCAGCTTAGAGTGGCTGAGGATAGCATTGACAAGACTGCGTTTAGGACTCTGGATGGTTTCTTCGAATGGCTCGTCATGCCGTTTGGTTTGACAAATGCACCCGCGTACTTCGTTGATTTAATGAGCAGGGTGTTCCGAGAGTTCCTTAACAAGTTTGTGGTGGTCTTCATGGACGATATTTTGGTCTTCTCAAAGGATGAGGAAGAATGTGCTAGACATCTCAAGGAAGTCATGGATACGCTTAGAGCACACGAGTTAATGGTTAAGTTCTCCAAGTGTCATTTTTGGAGAAAATAAGTTCGGTTTCTTAGACATGTAATTTCTAAGCAAGGTATAGTCGTGGACCCTGCAAAGGTAGCGGTGGTGCAAGACTGGAAAGTTCCTAAGAATGCAACGGAAGTGAGAAGCTCTCTCGATTTGGCGGGCCACTATAGGAAGTTCATTAAGGACTTCGCTAAAATTTAGCCCCTCTTACTGGGTTAACGAAGAAGAACCTAGCTTTTGCATGGGACATAGAGTGTGACGTTGCTTTTCAAAGGCTTAAGAGAACCCTTACCACAACTCCAGTTTTGGCATTACCCGACGGAGGTAAGCTGTTTACGGTGTACACAGATGCGTGCGGCACGGGATTAGGCGTTGTCCTAATGCAAGAAGGGAAAGTGATATGCTACGGGGGTAGACAACTTAAAGTTCATGAGAAAAACTATCCCACACATGACTTGGAATTGGCCGCGATTGTTTTTGCACTTAAGTCTTGGTGCCACTATCTTCTAGGTGAGAAGTTCGAGTTGTCTACCAATCACAAGTCAGTTAAGTACCTCTTTTCGCAAAAAGATTTGAATCTAAGGCTACATAGGTGGATGGAATTCTTGGCATCGTATGACTTCGATATAGCCTATACCCCTGGCAAGGGTAACGTGGTGGCGGATGCGCTAAGTAGGAAAAGGTTGACTTTGAGTCCTTTGTTTGTTGAAAGGAAAAGTCTAGAGTTTATAGCAACCTTTGATTTCACACCTATTGTTGAATCTTTGGCTAGCACGTTAGCATCTCTCGAGTTAAGGCCTATGCTTCTAGACCAAGTAGGGACTTCACAGAAGGAAGACCCATAGATAGTCGAGATCATGGACAAGTTGATTAGAGGTGAGATTTCAAGATACCTCAGTAGGTATGTCGTATATGACAAGGGATGGCTAAGGCGTGATGGTAGACTTTGTGTCCCACAAGTGCGAGACTTAGTAAAGAGAGTTCTCGAAGAGGCGCATCACTCGAAGATGACTATACATCCCAGATAGAATAAAATGTACAAGGATATGAAGCGCATTTTCATTTGGAACGGGATGAAAAAGGACGTGGCGGAATTCGTTTCTAAGTGCATGGTGTGCCAACAAGTAAAGGCCGAGTCGAAAAAGCCCGGTGGGCTGTTGCATCCTTTGGAGGTTCCGCTGTGGAAATGTGAGAGTGTCTCAATGGATTTCGTGAATGGATTGCCTAGGTCAAGGAAGGGCAATACTAGCATATGGGTTATAGTAGATAGACTCACAAAGAGCGCTCACTTCATTCCTGTGAAGAGCAAGAGGACTGCATCTTGGCTAGCGTTTATATACCTTCGAAAAATAGTACAGTTGCACGGAGTTCCTTCTAGTATAGTTAGAGATCATGACCCGATTTTCACTAGCGAATTTTGGAATAGTTTACAAGAAGCAATGGGTACACGACTAAGTTTAAGCACGACCTTTTACCCACTGACGGATGGACAAACCGAAAGGGTAAATAGGATACTAGAGGATCTTTTGAGACTATGCATTCTTGACTTTGGTGGTACTTGGGAAGATCACCTACCTCTCGTTGAGTTCGCGTATAATAATAGTTACCAAGCTAGCATAGGAATGGCACCATTCGAAGCTTTATACGGATGACCGTGCAAGTCACCAACTTGTTGGTGGGAGTCGACAGACAAGCTCATACTTGGACCCGACATGATAAGGGACACTTCCAAGAAGGTTGAGTTGATACGAAGACGGATGAAAACGGCCCAAGATAGACAGAAATCCTACGCGGACAAGAGAAGGACAGACCTAAAGTTTGAAGTCGGAGATACGGTCTTTATAAAAGTTTCTCCTTTACGCAATATGGTTCGCTTTGGAGCGGTTGGAAAGTTAGCACCAAGGTTCGTAGGACCGTTCCCTATCATCGAGAGGATTAGACAGATGGCCTATAAGGTAGAGTTACCCGAGAGGCTGGCCGGAGTACACAATGTCTTCCACGTTTTGCATCTCCGAAAGTGCTTTCATGAGTCTTCCGAAGTGGTTGAGCCAAGTATCCTTGAAGGCGTAGAAGTGGAGAAGGAAGCAACATTGAGGCGAGTTCCAATTCGTATCTTAGGAACGGAGATCAAGAAGCTAAGGAATAGATTAGTCAAGCTAGTTAAAGTACAGTGTAGTGAAGCCTAAGAAGACGCAACTTGGGAAACCGAAGAGAAGTTACGCTCGCTATACCCATTTCTTTTTGAGGGTACATTCTCGATCTCTTTTTCCTACAAGTTTACATGCTTTTTCATCCATGTTTGTCTTGTTATCTTCTTGATCCTATCTTGAGAACCTTAGGTAGAACCCTTTTGGATGTAAACATGTAATTGAAACATGTTATGGTTGATGATTGCAAGTGGTTGCAAGCAAGTGGTTGCTCGTGGTTGCATAACACACATTAGGCACTAGATCGGCTCAGTCACATATCTCATATTGCATATGCATGGGTGCTCATACTTGTATATGGATGGAAGCTTGGTATGCTATCATTTGGATGTTGCATATGAATGAATGTTTGTGCACTCGTGTAGAGATTATAAAGTATGTTAGGAATTTGCATACCTGTTGGACTCATTACACTAACATATTTTGCATTAAGGAGGTCTATTGAATTAGTAACCGCCTGATCTTTTGCATTAGATAAGTACATATATACACAATCTTGCATAAATTCATACAACATTAGAAATCTTTTAAGGACAATGGTTGCTTTTGGATGATGGTTGAGTAGATGGTTGATTGGATGATAGGATTCATTCTTCTTAACTTTAAGATTTCGGAGACGAAATCCTTTAAAGAGGGGAGAATGTAACAACCCGTATTTTAATAACATGTTAAAACCATAAATCAAGGAAGAATTAATTTTTAAAATAAGAATCAGGGAAAACGGGTTGTACCATTGCGTTCGTCTCGAAATTCTGCTTGGAAACGAGTCTGAGTTTTCGAGAAACGGAGTCCGTATGAGGGAGATATGACCCTTCGAATTTTCAAGGATTTTCATAACAGAAAAATAGCTCAAATTTGAATTTAAAATTCAAATTCAAACCATAGCGCAGTCTGGGCGGGAATTTTCCCGCATAGGACCAGGTCGACCAGGGGGTCGACACTATGGTCGACCTCCCAGGGACCAGGTCGACCCTATGGTCGACCTGGGGGTCGACCTGGTGCTGAAGCCCAGTTCTGAGCCTGGGTTCATTATGATGTATCTGGTCTCCTTTTCAGTCTAGATTCGTCTGCCTAATCCTGTATAAACAGCCTCCTAGCCCCATTCTATTTACACAATTCTTCTCTAACCTTATGCTGCACAAATTCTTGATGGACATGGCTTCTTCTAAATTAAATTAAAAGTAAATTAAAACACGAAGACTATTTCTTGAAGACTACGGCTAGGAATTGCATATTGGGGATTTTATGCTACAATCAAATCAAGATTCAACGATTCAATAATTCGACGACTAGTTTCTAGACTTGACTTCTGCATCTCAATTTCTTATTCCACGATCTGTAAGTTCTAGTTACTTTGAGATTTAAACTTGTTAATTGTAATTTGGACATGAGATAAAGTGAAATTGGACTTAAGTATGATAATCGATTCACGTCTGTTCTAGTTTCCATCTTGGATCTTTACTTTGGGAATATTGCTATGAAATCAGTTTGGACCTATTCATGTTGTAAATCAAACTCTTTCATGTCCATAACATTATCATTCCTGTGATGTTGAATCAGTCTATTATTTACAAGTTTGGGGCTATCACCTTATGCCATGACTATCACCTTATTATGCTAGATTTGAAATCCTAATATTTTCTATATGCCAGTGATGTTGTAACCAATTATCTCAAGTTATGTCATGTTGGTCTTGTAATCCCTTTATCACTTTATGCTCGTCCTTTTTGCCTATCATAGTTTTGATGTTATTCCCTTTAATTCTGGATCTGGATTTACTTGTAATTTAGATCGATTCATGTTTACGTGCGATGGGAATACGATTTGGGTAGATTAGGCAAAACATGAATTGGTTATGAACACGAATCATGAACTTGATAATAGGCATAAGTTGAAACTTGACATGAAACTTGCCATGAAACTTGACACGAACTTGACATGAAACTGAACATGGACATGACACTAGAATGAACTTGAAAATGGCCAACTCGAGGTTAGGTTGAGTTTGCAGTGTAATTCTGCCCGAACTGCCCAGCAAATCCAGTTACTGCAAACAATAGGATCCAATGTGGGTAGTTAGTTATATCGCGCTTGAAAACCCGAGGTTAGAACTGAGTTGTGGTGTAATTCTGCCCGTAACCGCCCGGCATATCCAGTGACCACAACAACAGGTCTGATGTGAGAGGTTGGGGTGCATTAATGAATTAATGCCACATGATAGGGTTAAGTCATGAACATGAAAGACAACACTTAACCAACTTGACACATAATTAGTGGGGTTAAGTCTTGAAATTGAAAGACAACACTTAACCAACATGACATTCTAGACTGATAAGGGTTAAGTCACGAATTTAAATGACAACACTTAACCTGCTGGACGGAAAGCCTAGTTACGCGGTCCATTTCAGCAGTAACCCACTTAGATATATCATGGTACCCTGCAACTAGGCAGGGTGGGGCACGATTACTGGGCTGATTATAAGCGACCAGAACGATGGCAGAGTTGGTGCGGTAGTATAGGTTCAGGCGGACTATGGTCGTGCACGTAGTCTGGAGTTGAAAAAGCAGGCATTGGGCATCAGTAGGTTTACACAGTGCATGCTTGATTCGTGTCAGTGGTTGGCACCCTAGGGCTTGATACACCCTATGCTGGACCTAGCACTTGTAACTACATTCGTGATAGGGCCATATGACACAGACACATGACGAGCTAGAACTTGTAGGGATCCGATCGATTAATGGATCGTTCCGTAGGACCCCGAAATGGGTCATTTCATGATATTGGGCCAAGGGATCATTTCATGGTTAATATATGACATGGGTTTGGGATACAAGTACGGTTGGTGCAGCGAATCTTGAACATGTGATGCTATACTTGATTTATACTTGAATTATCATGCTATCTTAGTCTAACTTGCCCATCTTGCCAGCATCCTTATGTTTACTTTCAGTTTATACATGTCATATTACCTTTACCTGTTTTATGCTGAAAGTCACTAGGACTTACCAGTCTTTATGACTAACCCGGTTTCTTTTGCCTCTTTTTCTTTCGTTCCCCCCTCCCCAGGTTCTCAGGGAGGAAACTCTAGCACTTAGCTTGGATTTCACTTGCTTTCGGTTCAGCTCATGTACGGTTTGATCTTGAGCTACGCTATGGCTGCATTTCTGCTACCTTTGGGGAATTAAGCTACTTTTGTTTTTTTAAGTTTTATGCTTCTTTATTTATTCAAGGTAGAACTTGTTGTAATGGAAAATAAGAGTTGGTACTTTGGATGTAAAAGGTTTTGACTCTCTTTGAAAGTAATGAAATTTAGCTTTTGATTCTTCCGCTGTTTTATTTATATTCTGTCTTGTAATATTTCTGTGTTTGTTTTCCTCGATAACGCTCCTCCAAAACTAGTGCATTCCCTTTGTGAGTGACCCTAGCGGAGGTAGGATGTTACAGTAGGTATCAAAATGTACTCCGAACTAGGTTAGAGAAGGGGCACGTTTACTGAATTGATTGTAAGAGATCCAAACGTGGAGGACGGTGCGGGCAGCGCAAACCGACCGGGCCATGTGTGTGCATGAGCCAGGCAGAGAGAGATAAGACGACAGTGACACCTGTAGATATAGGGCTATGCATATCAGCGAAGGTTTGCCACTTTAGGACGTGATACATCCTACGATGGGGCCAACACATAGTATCTACGCTGATTAGGGAGCCAATCGATTAGGGTAGTAGTTAGGATACATCTAGACTCTGGTAAGTTTAGGAGTCTGTTATTGGGTCTGCCTGTGGATTACATGGGGTTAAAACCTCTCACCAGAAGTACGCCTAAAGTCTACCATTTCATACATGCTGGGAATCATCTCATTCTGGATATACTAGTAGTAGTGCAGGGTAATCATTAAGGAAGTGTATACACCCTATCCTTTTTATGTAGTCATAACTGCCTTTTTTTAGTTATCTCTCTTATCCACTTTATATGTCTTTCATGCTACTTTTATTTACTTACTTGCTAAAAGTAACAGGACTTGCCAGACTTTATGTCTAACCATTTTGTTTCCTCTTCTTTCTTCCATCCCCCCCTCAGGTTCTCAACAAGGGAATATTCAGGCTTAGTCAGGACTTAGTTATCATCCTGCTTAGAGCAGCTTCGGAAGTATTGCTCAAGTTCTTATCTCTACTATGGCTTTGTCTCTTTTTGGGGAATCATGCTTTTTATGTACAGAAAGTTTTATATTTTTGTAATGGCTTTTGTGTAGTTTTAGACTCGTGATATTTTGGACCATGATGTTATGATTTATGTTTGAAATAAAAATTTAAATTCCGTTGTTGCTTTTATATCTATCTTGTAATATTTCTGTTTCTGTTTACCTATAGTGCTTTATGAAACTTAATGCATTCCCTTAGTGAGTGGCATTAACGGACGTGGGGTGTCACAGGGAGTGTGCCAATAAATTCCGTCATCATCAGATTTCGCATCAAAAGTAGCATCTTCATTTCCTATAAGTTCATCATCACATGGAATTTCATTACTTTTCGGTTCTTCTTCAAAAATTAGTTCCTCATTGACTTTATTTTCAACTACTTTGGGCTTAGGAACCCATATACTAGGAGGAGATTCATAAGAGGAGATTGTACCTTACAAGGACCTGCTAACTTACATGATTCAAATAGATGTCCAAAAGAAAGATGTTACACCCCACGTTCGTTAATGTCACTCACAAAGGGAATGCATTAAGTTTCGTGAAGCGTTATAGTAAAAAGAATGGAAATATTACAAGATAGACATATATAATAACAGCGAAATAAAAACTTTATTTATCATAAGATACCATGGTCCAAAAACATCACATTCTAAAACACAAAAGCCCATTACAACATAAAAGCTACTGACTTGTACTTTAAAAATATCAGAGTACATAAAAGAAATAAAATTCCCTAAAAACAAAATATAGCTATAGGAATAAGGACAGGAGCTTGAGCCACACATATCAGTAGCTCCAGTAAAAGTAAGCAGAATCACGGTCAAGCCTGAGTGTTTCCTCCCTGAGAACCTAGGGGGAACGAAAGAAAGAAGGAGAAACAATAAGGCTCAGACAATATGTCTGGCGAGTCTAGTTACTTTTAGCAAGTAAATAATTAAAAGTAGCATGACAAGCATATAAAGTGGATAAGAGAGATCACTACATAAATGGCAGGTGTGACAAGGTAGACATGATAAGGTGTATACGCTTCTCTAATGATTACTCTGCACGACTACTAGTATATCCAGAATGAGAAGATCCCTTCCACTATACAGTGGTAGACTTAGGCATATGTCCAAATGTACCCTAACTACTACCCTAATCGATCGGCTCCCTACTCCGTAGATACTCTGTGCCAGCCCCACAATAGGATGTATCACATCCTAAAGTGGAAATCCCTCGCTGATATGCACATCCCCATATCTACAGGTGTCACGGTCGTCTTATCCCCTTCTGCCCGGCTCATGCATGCACATGGCTGGGCCGCCCACACCGTCCTCCACGTTTGGATCTCTTACAATCAGTCCAATAAGTGTGCCCCTTCTCCGATCTAGTACAGATTACATGTTTTGATACCTACTCCGGGTTACTGGATGAAACGGGTCCCACACAATATAATACAAGCTTTCCCCTTTGTCTTGCAACCCCCACTAGGTTTTCTTTGGCTATGTACAACACTAGGTGTCTTTAATTACATAACCCTATCATTTCTACAAGTTATGCTTACCCTAAATGGTGTCTTTAATTACATAACTTTATTATTCTCCCCGGTCATGTATACCACCTGGTGTCTTTAATTACATAACCTTATCGGGTTAAGTTTGTGGGCCTATATGTAAATATTACCCACCCCCTCAGATTTGCTTAACCCATCCACTGTCCAACCAATATTACTTAACCCTAACTTTAGTTCACAATCATACAATTCCTATGGATTAGATTTGGTTAAGCAGTCCAATTTATTACCATGTCCATTTATGGTTTATATTGGGCTAGACATCCCACATTACTCCTACAAATTGTGGATGCTAGATATGTCGGTCGAGTTCGGGCAGTCTTATTCCACAAGTTGGGACTAACCTCGTGTCTTAGCCCGATTCGTATTTGCGCATTTAGACCTCTCACATTAGGTTCAACATTAGTGGCTGCTGGAAATGCCGGTCGGGTTTGGGTAAACTTACTCCACTAGTGTAACCTAACCTGATGTCATAAGTGCAATTACAATTCCTAATTGTAATTATTAGACATTTCATTCTTATCCAATTTTTACCTATGTCTTTATAGGTGATTATGGCCCCACTTCCCCAATTTGAATTATATGTTGTAACACCCCACCTCCACTGGGGTCACTCACAAAGGGAATGCACTAGTTTGTGAGGAGCGTTATCGAGGTAAACAAACACAGAAATATTACAAGACAGAACATAGATAAAACAGCGGAAGAATCAAAAGATAAATTTCATTACTTTCAAAAAGAGTCAAAACCTTTTTACATCAAATAGCCCAGGTCATTATTTTCCATTACAATAAATTCTATCTTGCATAAATAAAGAAGCATAAACTTGAAACAACAAAAGGAGTTTAATTCCCCAAAGGTAGCAGAAATGCAGCCATAGCATAGCTCAAGATCAAACCGTACATGAGCTGAACCTAAAGCAAGTGAAATCCAAGCTAAGTGCTAGAGTTTCCTCCCTGAGAAATTTAGGGGAGAACGGAAGAAAGAGAGGCGAAAGAAAATGGGTCAGTCATAAAGACTGGTAAGTCCAAGTGACTTTCAGCATAAAAACAGATAAAGGTAACATGACATGTATAAACTGAAAGTAAACATAAGGATGCTGTCAAGATGGGCAAGATAGACTAAGATAACATGATAAATCAAGTATAAATCAAGTATAGCATCACGTATTCAAGGTTCTCTACATCAACTGTACTAGAATCCCAAACCCATGTCTTATATAAATAATGAAATGATCCCTTGGCCCAATATTATAAATAACCCATTTCTAGGTCCAACGAAACGATCCACTAGTTGATCGACTCCCTACAAGTTCTAGCTCATCATGTGTCTGTGTCATACGGCCCTATCACGAATGTAGTCACCGGTGCTAGGTCCACCATAGGGTGTATCAAGCCCTTTGGTGCCAACCACCGACACGAATCAAGCATACACAGATAAACCTACTAATGCCCAGTGCCTGCATTTTCAACTCCGGACCAAGTGCACGACCATAGCCCGCCTGAACCTACACTGGCGCACCAACATAGCCGTCGTTCTGGTCGCTTACAATCAGCCCAGTAATCGTGCCCCACCCTGCCTAGTTCCAGGGTACCATGATACATCTAGTGGGTTACTGCTGAAATGGACCTCGTAACTAGGGTTTCCGTCTAGCAGGTTAAGTGTTGTCATTTAAATTCGAGACTTAACCCTTATCAGTCTAGCACGTTAAATTGGCTAAGTGTTGCCATTTAAGTTCATGACTTAGCCCTACAATTCACGTGTCAAGTTGGTTAGGTGTTGTCGTTCAAGTTCATGACCTAACCCTACCAATCATGTCTCAAATTGGTTAAGTGTTGTCTTTCATGTTCATGACTTAACCCTATCATGTGGCATTAATTCATTAATGCACCCAACCTCTCACATTAGACTTATTGTTGTGGTCACTGGATATGCCAGGCGGTTCTGGGAAGATTTACACCACAACTCAATCTAACCTCGAGTTTCAAGCGCGATAAGACCAACTACTCACATTGGATCCTATTGTTTGCAGTAACTGGATTTGCCAGGCAGTTCCGGGCAGATTTACACTGCAAACTCAACCCAACCTCGAGTTGGCCGTTTTCAAATTCATTCTAGTGTCATGTCCATGTTCAAGTTTTCATGTCGAGTTAATGTCAAGTTTTCAAGGCAAGTTTCATGCCAAGTCTCCTATAATTACCAATTTTTTCCAACGTTACCCCATCTAAATATTAGGCTAACAATCTTAGCCTAATTTTCCGTCTGCATGGTTTTTGGCATATAATATTAGGCTAAAAACTTAGCCTAATTTAACGTACACAAAATTGGCATAAAGCAATTTATTAACATAAGCATGACATAGGCGTAAACTTGGCATCATCGGCATAGTCAATATGGACATCATAGGTGTGAACTTGCAAAATAATCAAAATGAATATCATAGGTGTGATCTTGCAGCTAGACTGAACCATCATACATATATGTGAATTTGCAACATAGACTAAATCAACTTACATATATGTGAACTTGCAAATCAATCACGAACATATGAATAAGTGTGAACTTGAAATATGACATAGGTTTAACATATACACATAAACATGTAGATCTAACATTTGGTTACATATGTGATATGATTTTACAACCTAAAACTTGCATAACATGATCAACTACACAACTTGTCATAACGGGTTATACTTCAAGTTCATATACACATGAATAGACTTATTCATTAACTCCCAACTCAACATGATAATAAAAATAGAACCACAGGCATAGATCAATATCATTTAATTCCACATATAACATAATCAACATTATTCTATTATCAATCTATTTTTAAGGCATGACATTATGAACATGAAAAGGTTTGAATAATAATCTAGATTCAATTTCATAGTCATAATTCTAGGCAATAACCTCTTGGTCATGAATCATAAGTGGTTATTCACAATTGTCCTTGTCATAGTTACAGGCAACATTCTTATGTTCGCCGTCATAGTCATAGGCATAGTCTTATGTTCATAGTCATAGGCATAGGCATAGTCTTATGTCCATAGTCATAGGCATAGGCATGGTCTTATGTTCATAGTCATAGGCGTAGTCTTATATTCACCGTCATAGTCTTAGGCCATTAACAATAGTTTCAACGTCATAGGCAATATTCCCAATAGTCAAGGTCCAACAAGAAAAAAAGAATAGATATGAATCATACATAAATCAATTCTAGTTTATAACATGCCCATATTAGATTTATAGTTTTTATCTGAAAGTAACTGGAACTTACAGATCGTGGTCTAAGAAATTTAGATGCAGAAGTCAAGTCTAGAAACTTGTCGTTGAATCGTCGAATCTTGCTTTGATTGTAGAAGAAAATCCCCAATTCCTAGCCGTAGTCTTCAAGAAATAATCTTCGCATTTTAATTTAATTGATTTAATTTAGAGGAAGAAGAAGAAGCCATGATCATCAAGAGTTTGAGCAGCATAAGGTTAGAGAAGAATGGTGTAAAGAGAATAAGGCTAGGAGGCTGTTTATATAGGGTTTCAAACTAATTAGAGCCGTCGATGAAGCTAGAAGAAATCAAAGCCATCCATCTCAAGAAAAGCCAATCAGAAAATGACAAGTCAGCCCTAGTGACACACCAGAGCTCAGAAATTCGACCAGAACCCGACCAGGCCAGCCAGGGCCTGACCAAGCAGGTTTCTGCTCAGCGTGGGCGCACCTGCCAAGTGCGCCAATGCAAAATTGCATGGGCGCACTTCCCAAGTGCACCAGTACAATTTTGTTCTGGCGCACTTCCCAAGTGCGCCAGTGCATTCTGGCCGGTTTCTGGTTTTTCTGCCTAACTTCGTTCGTCCATATCTTCTTCGTACAATATCCGTTTTACGCAAAATCAGAATCTATTTCAAGCAGAATTCCGAGACGAACGCAATGGCATAACCCGTTTCCCTTGATTATCATTTTAAAAATTAATTCTACCTTGATTTTTGGTTTTAACATGTTATTAAAATTTGGGTTGTTACATTCTTCCCTCCTTAAAGGATTTCATCCCCGAAATCTTCAAGTTAAGAAGAATGTGTCCTACCATCCAATCATCCATCTACTCAAAACATCATCCACAAGCAACCATTGTCCTTAAACGATTTCTAATGCTATATGAACATATGTAGGAAGTGTGTGTATATGTTCCTTATCTAATGCAAATGATCAGGCCTGATTGATCTTCTTAATGCAAAATATGTTTAGTGACATGAATCCAACATGTATGCAAATAGTCCTAATCACATAAACACTATATGTGTGCACAAACATTCATCCATATGTAACAATCACATGATAACACATTCAATTTCATCCATAAACAAGTATAAACACCCATGCATATGCAATATGAAAATGTGTATGAGCCGATCTAGTGCCTAATGTGTGTTATGCAACCACGAGCAACCACTTGCGACCACTTGCAACCATTTGCAAACATCAACCATAACATGTTCCAATCACATGTTTACATCCAAAAGGGTTCTACCTAAGGTTCTCAAGATAGGATTGAGAAGATAAGCAAGATAAAACAAAGCATCTAGGAGAAGAAGTTAAAGATGTACCCCCAGAAGGTCCTGCCTGTGGGACTTGCCCTTGCTTCTTAGGGCAGTTCTTGCTGATATGTTCAATATCACCACACTGAAAGCATGCTCCCATCTTCATCTTTTTCTTTCTACAATCCTTGGTAACATACCCAACTATACCACAGAAGTTTCACTTCCTCTTATCATGTGACTTGTTATTATTATTATCATTGTTCTCGCCTCCCTTCTGGAAGTCTTTCTTCTCATTCTGAGACTCATCCGCCTTAACTTATCACTCATACCTTCCTTATGCAACATGTTAACAAGCCTCACGGAAACTATCTCCATCGTACGGAAAACCCTCTACGAAGCTAGAAAGAAGATTAGCCGCAGGTAAAAGCTACTACGACTACAGATGGAGAAAAGAAAGGAAAAGAGATTCAAACGAGGAAATAAAGGATAGTGCAAATGGCTTTTGGGGAATAGCCTTTAAATAAAACAAGACTTTTTCTTGAAAAATGCTTCTTTGTAAACGGTTTTGAAAATAGTTTTAGAAGGTTTTCTAAAAACTTTTTCCCAGTCTGGTAACCTTCTGCTCTGATACCAAATGTAACACCCCGCCTCCACTAGGGTCACTGACAAAGGGAATGCACTAGTTTTGGAGAAGCGTTATCGAGGTAAAGAAACAAAGAAATATTACAAGACAAAACATAGAAAAAACAGCGGAAGAATCAAAAGATAAATTTCATTACTTTCAAAAAGAGTCAAAACCTTTTTACATCAAATAGCCCAGGTTCCATTACAATAAATTCTGTCTTGCATAAATAAAGAAGCATAAACTTGAAACAACAAAAGGAGCTTAATTCCACAAAGGTAGCAGAAATGCAGCCATAACATAGCTCAAGATCAAACCGTACATGAGCTGAACCGAAAGCAAGTGAAATCCAAGATAAGTGCTAGAGTTTCCTCCCTGAGAACCGGGGGGAACGGAAGAAAGAGAGGCGAAAGAAACGGGTCAGCCATAAAGACTGGTAAGTCTAAGTGACTTTCAGCATAAAAATAGATAAAGGTAACATGACATGTATAAACTGAAAGTAAACATAAGGATGCTGTCAAGATGGGCAAGATAGACTAAGATAACATGATAAATCAAGTATAAATCAAGTATAGCATCACGTATTCAAGGTTCTCTACATCAACTGTACTAGAATCCCAAACCCATGTCTTATATAAATCATGAAATGATCCCTTGGCCCAATATTATACATAACCCATTTCTAGGTCCAACGAAACGATCCACTAGTTGATCGACTCCCTACAAGTTCTAGCTCGTCATGTGTCTGTGTCATACGGCCCTATCACGAATGTAGTCACCTGAGCTAGGTCCACCATAGGGTGTATCAAGCCCTATGGTGCCAACCACCGACACGAATCAAGCATACACAGATAAACCTACTGATGCCCAGTGCCTGCTTTTTCAACTCCGGACCACGTGCACGACCATAGCCCGCCTGAACCTACACTGGCGCACCAACACAGCCGTCGTTCTGGTCGCTTACAATCAGCCCAGTAATCGTGCCCCACCCTGCCTAGTTCCAGGGTACCATGTAGTGGGTTACTGCTGAAATGGACCTCGTAACTAGGGTTTCCGTCTAGCAGGTTAAGTGTTGTCATTTAAATTCGAGACTTAACCCTTATCAGTCTAGCACGTTAAATTGGCTAAGTGTTGCCATTTAAGTTCGTGACTTAGCCCTACAATTCACGTGTCAAGTTGGTTAGGTGTTGTCGTTCAAGTTCATGACCTAACCCTACCAATCATGTCTCAAGTTGGTTAAGTGTTGTCTTTCATGTTCATGACTTAACCCTATCATGTGGCATTAATTCATTAATGCACCCCAACCTCTCACATTAGACTTGTTCTTGTGGTCACTGGATATGCCGGGCGGTTCCGGGTAGATTTACACCACAACTCAGTCTAACCTCGGGTTTCAAGCGCGATATGACCAACTACCCATATTGGATCCTATTGTTTGCAGTAACTGGATTTGCCGGGTGGTTCCGAGCAGATTTACACTGCAAACTCAACCCAACCTCGAGTTGGCCATTTTCAAGTTCATTCAAGTGTCATGTCCATGTTCAAGTTTTCATGTCGAGTTAATGTCAAGTTTTCAAGGCAAGTTTCATGCCAAGTCTCCTATAATTACCAATTATTCCCAACGTTACCCCGTCTAAATATTAGGCTAACAATCTTAGCCTAATTTTCCGTCCGCATGGTTTTTGGCATATAATATTAGGCTAAAAACTTATCCTAATTTAACGTACACAAAATTGGCATAAAGCAATTTATTAACATAAGCATGACATAGGCGTAAACTTGGCATCATCGGCATAGTCAATATGAACATCATAGGTGTGAACTTGCAAAATAATCAACATGAATATCATAGGTGTGATCTTGCAGCGTAGACTGAACCAACATACATATATGTGAATTTGCAACAAAGACTAAATCAACTTACATATATGTGAACTTGCAAATCTATCATGAACATATGAATAAGTGTGAACTTGAAATATGACATAGGTTTAACATATACACATAAACATGTAGATCTAACATTTGGTCACATATGTGATATGATTTTACAACCTAAAACTTGCATAACATGATCAGCTACACAACTTGTCATAATGGGTTATACTTCAATTTCATATACACATGAATAGACTTATTCATTAACTCCCAATTCAACATGATAATAAAAATAGAACCACAGGCATAGATCAATATCATTCAATTCCACATATAACATAATCAACATTATTCTATTATCAATCTATTTTTAAGGCATGACATTATGAACATGAAAAGGTTTGAATAATAATCTAGATTCAATTTCATAGTCATAATTCTAGGCGATAACATCTTGGTCATGAATCATAGGTGGTTATTCACAATTGTCCTTGTCATAGTTATAGGCAATAGTCTTATGTTCACCTCATAGACATAGGCATAGTCTTATGTTCATAGTCATAGGCATAGGCATAGTCTTATGTTCAAAGTCATAGGCATAGGCATAGTCTTATGTTCATAGTCATAGGCGTAGTCTTATATTCACCGTCATAGTCTTAGGCCATTAACAATAGTTTCAACCTCATAGGCAATATTCCCAATAGTCAAGATCTAAGAAGAAAACAAGAATAGATATGAATCATACACAAATCAATTCCAGTTTATAACATGCCCATATTAGATTTATAGTTTTTATCTGAAAGTAACTGGAACTTACAGATCGTGGTCTAAGAAATTTAGATGCGGAAGTCAAGTCTAGAAACTTGTCGTTGAATTGTTGAATCGCTAAATCTTGCTTTGATTGTAGAAGCAATTCCCCAATTCCTAGTCGTAGTCTTCATGAAATAATCTTTGCATTTTAATTTAATTGATTTAATTTAGAGGAAGAAGAAGAAGCCATGATCATCAAGAGTTTGAGCAGCATAAGGTTAAAGAAGAATGGTGTAAAGAGAATGAGGCTAGGAGGCTGTTTATATAGGGTTTCAAACTAATTACAGCCGTCGATGAAGCTAAAGGAAATCAAGGCCATCCATCTCAAGAAAAGCCAATCAGAAAATGACAAGTCAGCCCTAGTGACACACCAGAGCTCAGAAATTCGACCAGAACCCGACCAGGCCAACTAGGGCCTGACCAAGCAGGTTTCTGCTGGGCCCGGGCGCACCTGCCAAGTGCGCCAATGCAAAATTGCATGGGCGCACTTCCCAAGTGCGCCAATGCAAAATTGCATGGGCGCACTTCCCAAGTGCGCCAGTGCAATTTTGTTCTGGCGCACTTCCCAAGTGCGCCAGTGCATTCTGGCTGGTTACTGGTTTTTCTGCCTAACTTCGTTCGTCCATATCTTCTTCGTACGGTATCCATTTTACGCAAAATCGGACTCTATTTCAAGCAGAATTCCAAGACAAATGCAATGGCATAACCTGTTTCCCTTGATTCTCATTTTAAAAATTAATTCTGCCTTGATTTATGGTTTTAAAGTGTTATTAAAATTTGGGTTGTTACATATGTCCAATTCATATAAACATTATTAAAATTATGCTATTTCTAACCCTTTTTCCCTCGTTCTCTAACTAACGCATTCATACATATTTGGCGGCATCTAGGCTAGAAAGTAGCCTGGTCATACACAATAAAAAGGCAAAAGTTATGGGAATATGACAAAGGATATTGTTTCGGCATAAACATAAACTAGCATGGTGATAAGGTGGACATAAAAGCATAAATCTGATGAACTTGTGGCAGTTAATTGATTCTAACATAACTATGATGTCATAATAAGCGTAATAAGATCTAAATTAACAATTTAGATGTCCAATTGGTTTAGATCTAATATGATAGGCACAAGGTGATAAACTTGATCTATTTAGCAATTTAGATGTCCACATAATTCATATCCAATAGTTAAAACTAGATCTAACACAAATAAGGTCAAAATCCACATCATAGAATGTTACAATAGATCCAACAAGATAGGGATTTAGATCAATAGTTAAAAATAGATCTAACACAAATAAGTCAAGATCCATATCATAGAATGCCACAAAAGTTACAATAGATTCAACAAGATAGAGACTTAGATCCAAGTTGTACACAATTTAGATGTCATATGTTCGCAGTTTACAATGGATCCCATATAATATAGGCACATGAACAAATCCAAACTATTGTCATATCACGTTTAATTTTATATATTTAAATCTAAAAGCAACTAGGAACTCACAGAGTTTGGATTAGAAAATAGAGAAAGAATGGATCTTGATTCCCTAATTGATTTGCTTAGGTTGATAGTTGTAGGAGATTAACGGATCCAATTCAGTTCAGACACCAGCAGAGTTTGCCCCCATGAATTCTCAATGAAGAAAACAGGTGGAATGGACGCATATTTATAGCTGCCAGCCACCATGAAACTGACTGCCACATCAGCCCTAGGGGTGTCGACAACCCTGTAGTTGGGTCGACACCGGTGTCGACACCCCTCTAGGGAGGGTCAACCTCGTGGAGCGAAATTTTGCCACCATACAAAATTTTGAGTTTTGAATACTTTCTGGATAGGTGCCAACTTATATCTGACTTATATGTGTATCATGTGTATATACATATTTCTTCTACGTGCATACAAACTAAAAACCCTCATAACTTCTTCATATGATGTCCGTTTTACGCAAACCAAATGTCTATCTTAACCAGAATTTCGAGACGGACGCAATGGCGCAGTCCATTTTCCTTAATTCTGAATATTAAATTAGTCATATTTAATTTATCCTCTTTAGTGTCGTTAAAAATACGGGTGTTACATTCTTCCCTACTCAAAGGATTTCGTCCCCGAAATCTCTAAGTTGAACCCAACCATCCAACATCCATCTACTCATCCATCAATAACTGACATCCATTGTCCTTAAAGATTTCTAATGCTTATATGAATATATGCAAGGGCGTGTGTATATGTCCCAGCACTAGTGCGGAAATCAGGCGGTCTACTGATACAGTTGACCTCCTTAATGCAATGTCTGCTAGTGCCATGAATCCAATATGTATGCAAATAATCCTATTATAACATGTAAGTTCTAAATGTGTGCACACTCATTCGTCCAAATGCAGCATCCATATGGTAATACATCCATTTCCATCTATAAAAGAAAAGAAAATGCATACACATCCATATGTAGTATGAGATTGATTGTGTCGATCTAGTGCCTAATGTGTGTGTATATGCATCCATAAGCAACCACTAGCAAACACTTGCATCCACTTGCATCCATCAAACATAACATGTCTCAAATACATGTTTACATCCAAGGATTCCTATCTAAAGGTCGAAAATACTATGGATAAGATATACTTAAATGATAGAAACAAGCGTAGATAAAACTTAGGAAAAGGAGTTAAAGACATTCCCTCGAAAATAAAAGGGTATAAAGCACGAATCTCAGCTTCGGTCTCCCAAGTTGCATCCTCTGGGTTATCTCCTCATTGAACCTTTAGCAACTTGATCTTTTTATTGCGTAGCTTCTTAACTTATGATCCAAGATTACGGGTAGGGACTCGCCTGACTATCGCCTCCCGTTCCACTTCTACCTCTTCTAATACACTTGGCTCAACAACTTCTGCGGCATCATGCAGGCACTTCCGCAGATGAGAAACATGGAAAACATTATGAATGCCGGATAGATTTTCTAGGAGCTTTACTCTATAGACCATTTGGCCAATCCTCTCGGTTATGGGAAATGGTCCCACAAACCTAGGTGCCAACTTCCCTATCGATCTGAAGTGAACCACATTCCTCAGAGGTGATACTTTGATAAAAAGTAAGTCTCCCACTTCAAATTCGATGTCAGTCCTTCTCTTGTCTGCATAGGACTTCTGCCTATCTTGAGCTGTCTTCATCCGCCATTGAATAAGGTCAATCTTTTTGGATGTTTCTCTCAACATACCTGGTCCAAGTAATAATCTTTCTGTAGATTCCCACCAATAAGTTGGTGATCTACAGGGTTGTCCGTACAATGCTTCGAAGGGTGCCATGCCGATGCTGGATTGACAGTTGTTGTTATAGACAAACTCTACTAAAGGAAGGTGCTCTTCCCAAGTCCCTCTGAAGTCTAGGATACACAGCCTTAAAAGGTCCTCTAGAATTCTATTGACCCTCTTCGTCTTCCCATCGGTCTGAGGATGATAAGAGGTGCTCAAACATAACTGTGTACCTAACGCTTCTTGTAAGCTCCTCCAAAATTCACTAGTGAAGATGGGGTCACGATGGCTTACGATGCTGGACGGTCTCCATGAAGACGAACTATCTCCCAAACATAAATTGCGGCCAACCATGATGTCGTCTTCTTACTCTTCACTAGAATGAAATTAGTGCTCTTAGTCAATATGTCTACTACTACCCAATACTGGTGTTGCCTTTCTTATATCTAGGAAAACCATCTATGAAATCCATAGAGACGCTCTTCCAATTCCACTGAGGAACCTCTAAATGATGAAGTAAACCACCAGGCTTCTTTTGCTCAGCTTTAAGCTAGCAAACTAAACATTAAGAAATAAATTATGCCACATCTTTCTTCATTCCCGCCCAATAGAAAACCCTTTTCATGTCCCTGAACATCTTATCACCACCTGGATGAATAGTCATCTTAGAATGGTGGGCTTCTTCTAGGACTGCTATTATCAAGCTTCCAGTTTGAGGAACACAAAGCCTTCCATCTCGTCGCAACCACCCCTTTTCATCTATGGCATATCTACGGAGGTGACTAGAAGTCTCCCCTTTTCTGAGCTTTTCCATGATGTCTAAAATCTGTGGGTCACCTTGTTGCGAAGCTCCTATCTGATCCATAAGAGTTAGTTGTATCTCCAAGGATGCAAAAAAATCACGCAAAATCTCGATGGAGGGTCTAAAATCAAAAGCTGGTATGAACTCCAAGCTCTTCCTCTCCACAAACAGAGGGCTCAAGTCCATCCTCTGCCTGCTTAGTGCGTCTGCCACCACATTACCCTTGCCAGGGGTATAAGCAATCTCAAAATCATAAGAGGCTAGGAACTCCATCCACCATTGTTGCCTTAAATTGGGATCCTTCTACGAGAACAGATACTTGAGAGATTTATGGTTGGTGTATAACTCGAACTTCTCTCTAAGTAAATAACGACGCCACGTCTTTAGTGCGAATACTATGGCATCTAGCTCAAAATCATAGGTGGGGTGGTTCTTCTCATGAACTCTCAAATGTCTACCCCAATAACACACTACTTTCCCTTCTTGCATCAGAACCACACCATACCCCATACCACATGCATTAGTGTAAACTGTAAACACTTTGTTCCCATCGGGCAAAGTCAAGACTGAGGCTATTGTATGAGCCCTCTTCAAATGTTGGAAAGCAACATCATAATCTATATCCCATGAATATTCCAAGTTCTTCTTTGTTAGCCTGGTGAATGGGGCTAATATCTTCGTGAAGTCCTTAATGAACTTCCTATAATAACCTGCCAACCCAAGAAATCTTCTCACCTCGGTTGCATTTTTAGGAATCTGCCAATCTTCCACTACAACCATCTTTGCGGGATCTACAGCTACCCCTTCTTTGGAGACCATATGCCCTAAGAATCTCACCTCCTTTCTCCAAAAATGGCATTTGGAGAACTTCTCCTTAAGCTGATGGTCACGGAGAGTTTTCAAAACTTCTCTCAAATGTTGGGCATGCTCTTCTTCGCTTTTGGAGAAGATCAAGATATCGTCAACAAAGACCACGAAAAATTTGTTTAGAAACTCCTGAAATTCCCTATTCATCAAATCAACAAAATAGGCAGGTGCATTCGTCAGCCCAAAAGGCATAACTAGCCATTCAAAGAAACCATCCGGAGTCCTAAAAGCAGTCTTATCTATGCTATCCTCAGCCACCATCAACTGAAGAAACCCCGTGTCCAAGTCTAACCGGGAAAATACCGAGGCACCAACAAGCTAATCAAATAAATCATCAATCCTCGGAAGCGGGTGACTCTTCCTCTTGGTGAGTTTATTCAACTCCCTATAGTCAACACACAAATGAAGTGAACCATCTGTCTTAATTGCGAATAATACTGGAGCCCCCTATTCAGATATGCTTCGTCTGATAAACCCCTTCTTAAGTAGCTCTCCTACTTGCTTACTCAGCTCCCTCCTTTCCCTTGGAGCCATATGGCGCACTGGTAATGCAACTGGCTTTGCATTTTCCACCAGATATATATGGAAATCGATTTCGGGCCTCGAAGGTAAGCCCCGTACCTCATCAAAAACATCAGAATAATCTCGGACTACTGGAATAGATTGCAGATCATCGATGGATGCATTAAGAGACTCTAGGAAACTAAGCATAACCGACTGTTGAGGGTCACAATAAATCTCGAGGGTCCTTCCATGACAAGTCAGAAGTCTAATGACCCTCCTCTCACAATCTAGAATGGAACTATACGTGTTAAGCCAAACCATTCCTAGAATGAACCCATAGCCCATAAACCCGAGCACATACACGTTGCACTCAAACTCTACGCCTAACACATATATTTTCAAACCCCGAAATATCATAGATAAATGAGCCGAACCACCAATGGGGTTTGAAAAAACTACGGGATCCACTACCGTACTAGTAAATAAGTGTAGAGATTCAACCACAGAACTAGATATAAATGAATAGGAAGCACCAGAATTAAAAAGTGTTCTAAGGATGGTTTGAAAGATAAATTAAACCATCCACGGAAATTTTTCTACCTCCATCAGAAGCACTGACCGCGAGAGCATGCACCCACCCTCTAGAAGTTCCTTCCCTTTAACCTTGTCCGTGCGATCCCTATTTCTTCGGCACTCCCTAGCAAAGTGTCCAGCCTCTCCACAATGGTAGAAAGAGTTCTTCCTTCGCTTACAGTCTTTGACCAAGTGAACTACTTTCCCACAATTTTGACATTTTCTCTTATCCTTGCCCTTGTCATTCTTTCCACCTTTCCTCTGTTGTTGTTATTGTTGTTGATGTCGCCCCTTCTTGGGCCACACCTTCTTATTTTGCGATGTCTCCTCAGCCTGTACTTCATTCCTTTCTCCCTCGTCTTCCTCATGCATTAGAGCCATATCAACAATCTTTTCAAAAGTGGCTCCTATTGGGATATGGGACACGGCTAATCCATGAAGTGGTTCATTCAGCCCTTTAACAAATCGCAAAGCCCTTTTGTGCGGCTTATCCACCAGCTCTAACCCGATTCTTGCTAGTTGGTTGAGTTTGTTTACATACTCTTTCATCGTCAAATTTCCTTCTTTGAGTGCGAAGAATCTCTCCATCTTCATGCTTCTCTCAGCTTGGGAAAGAAATTTCATTTCGAACCTCTGTCTAAAATCCTCCCAAGTTTCCACCGGACGTCCAGCTTGGGTGACTTCCCACTAAAATAAGGCTTCGTCCAAATCCTTAAGCCAATTCCGTGCTTCTACGAATGTCTTGTCCCCATGGAATGGCTTCCGTCCCATAGCACGGAAGTCCTTGCAGATCTAAGCGAAATTATTTGCTCTTAGAGGAGTAGGAGGAGGAGGAGGAATGACTGGTGCAGCTGGGGGAGGAACATTTCCTTGTCCTTCGACAGGCGCCATGGCCTCCAAATACCTACGGAACCATCCGGGTATCGTGACGCCTTCTGGGATATTAGGAATGTTTTGTTCCTTAAACATGCTGAAAAAGGAAAAGGAAGAGATTTAGACAAAGGACAGAAGGATATTACAAATGGCTTTTTAGGGAATGTTTTTCAAAACAAATTTTTCTTTTTGAAAATGCTTTCTTTTAAGACCTTTTTTTTAAAATAATTTTCAAAAACTTTTATCTAATCAGGTGACCTTCAGCTCTGATACCAAGTGTGACCCCGCACATCCATTAATATCACTCACAAAGGGAATGCATTAAGTTTCGTGAAGCATTATAGGTAAACAGACATAGAATATTACAAGACAGGTATAAATAAGATAGCAGTGAAAATTCAAATTTTTATTTCAAACACAAATCATACATCATGGTCCAAAATACCATAAGTCACAAAAACCATTACAACTTCTGTCTTTTACCATCAGAGTACATAAATACATAAAAGAAAACATAATTCCCTAAATAAAAGAGACAAAGCCATAATATAGATAAGAACTTGAGCCATACTTCGAAAGAAACTTTAACAAGATGATATCTGAGTCCTGACTAAGCCTGAGTGCTTCCTCCCTGAGAACCTGGAGGGGGGACACGGAAGAAAGAAGAGGAAACAAAAAAGGTCAGACATAATGTCTGGTGAGTCTAGTTACTTTTAGTAAGCAGACAAATAAAAGTAGCATGATAGGCATATAAAGTGCATAAGAGAGACCACTACATAAATGGAGGTGTAACAAGGTAGACAGGATAAGGTGTATACGCTTTTCCAGTGATTAATCTGCATTATTACTAGTATAACCAGAATGAGATGATCCTTTCCACTATAAGGTGGTAGACTTAAGCATACGTCCAAATGTAACATATTTACTACCCTAATTGATCGTCTCCCTAATCTGCGTAGATACCTTGTGTCGGACGCACCATAGGATGTATCACATCCTAAAGTGGCAACCCCTCGCTGATGTGCACAACCCCCTATCTACAGGTGTCACGGTCATCTTATCCCCTTCTGCCCGGCTCATGCACACACAAGGCCCGGTCGGTTTGCACCACCCACACCATCCTCCACATTTGGATCTCTTATAATCAGTCCAGTAAGCATGCCCCTTCTCCGACCTAGTACGGAGTACATGTTTTGATACCTACTCCGGGTTACGGGATGAAACGAATCCCACACAATATGATACAAGCTCTCCCCCCTTGTCTTGTATCTCGACTAGGTTTTCTTTGGCTATGTATACCACTTGGTGTCTTTAATTACATAACCCTATTATTTCTACAAGTTATGCCTACCTTAAAAGGTGTCTTTAATTACATAACTTTATTATTCCAACCGGTCATGTATACCACTAGGTGTCTTTAATTACATAACCTTATCGGGTTAAGTTTGTGGGTCTATTTGTAAATATTACCCACCCCCTCCAGATTAGCTTAACCCATCCACTATCCAACCAATTTTACTTAACCCTAACTTTAGTTCACAATCATACAATCCTTATGGATTAGATTTGGTTAAGTAATCCAATTTATTACCATGTCCATTTATGGTTTATAATAGGCTATACCTCCCACATTAGGCCCACAACTTGTGGATGCTGGATATGTCGGTCGGGTCTGGGCAGTCTTATTCCACAAGTTATGCCTAACCTCGTGTTATAGCCCAATTCGTATTTGCGCACTTAGACCTCTCACATTAGTGGCTGCTGGATATGCCGGTCGGGTCCAGGAAGAGTTCCACCACTAATGCAACCTAACCTTGTGTCATAAGTGCAATTACAATTTCTAATTGTAATCCTAGGCATTCATTATTAATTAATCAATTAATTAAACCTATGCCCTTGTTGGTGTTAATGCCCATTTTACCCAACAATTTGAATTATACATCCAATGATGTTTATATTCAAATAATGCCAATATTGACCTTTTTGCCCCATTCCTTAACTAGCGCACTCACAAAATTGGCGGCATGCCTAGCTAGACAATAGCCTAGTCATAAACGATAATAGGGAAAATAATAGGAATATAGCCAAAGTGATTGTTTTAACATAACATGGCATGAACATAAACTAGCATGGTGATAAGATGGACATATGAGCATAAATCTGATGAACTTGTAGCAATTACTAGTTCTAACATAACTATGATGTCATAGTGAGCATAATAAGATCTAAATTAACCATTTAGATGTACTAGTTCTAACATAACAATGATGTCACAGTGAGCATAATAAGGTCTAAATTAACCATTTAGATGTCCAACTACTCAAATCTAACATAATAGGCACAAGATGATAAACTAGATCTGATTAAAGAATTAAATGTCCACATAATTTAGATCCAATAGTTTAAAAGTAGATCTATACAATTAAGGTTTAAGATTCACATCATAGAATTCCACAAAAATTACAATAGATCTAACAAGATAGAGATTTAGATCCAAAACCTAACCAATTTAGAATGTCATATAATTAGAATTTACAATGGATTTGATATAGTCTAGGCATATAAACAAGTCCAAGTCGTAGTAGTGTCATATTTACTTTTAAATATTCAAATCTAAAAGCAACTAGAAACTCACAGTGTTAGGATTAGAAAATAGAACTAGAAAAGATTGGATCTTGAATCTTCAATTGATTTTCTTTAGTTGAAGAAGATAATGGATCCAGATCAGTTTAGATACCGACAGAGTTTGGCCATTATGAATTCTCAATGAAGAAAACAAGCGAAATGACTACGTATATATAGCTGCTAGACCCTCTAAAACCAACTGCCACGTCAACTCCAGGGGTATCGATGCCCCTATGGGTGGGTCGACCCTGGTGTCGACACCCCTTAAGGGGGGTCGACCCCAGTGTCAACACCCCTCTAAGGGGGTCGACCCCCTAGAGCGGGAAATATGTCGCCACTTTTTATTTTTCAAATTCGAACTGTTTTGGTTAAGATTCTGACTCTTCTCTGACTCATGTGTATATATATAATTCTTCTGCATGTATACAGACTTAAAACTCTCATAACTTCTTCATACGGTGTCCGTTTTTATGCAAACCAATGTCTATCTTGACTAGAATTTCGAGACGGACGCAATGGCGCAGTCCGTTTTCGTTAGTTCTGAATATTAAAGTAATTATTATTTAATTTATTCTCTTTTATTATTGTTAAAAATACGGGGTGTTACATAAATTTTCTTTAGAATTAAGAGTAAAACATTTACTTCCAAATATTTTAAAATATGATACTTTTGGTTTCTTATTATACAAAAGTTCATAAGGTATTTTATAAGTTAAGGTTCTTATTAAAATTCTATTTAATATGTAACACATTGTTGCAATTGCTTCAGCCCAAAAATTCCTTGGTAAATTACTATCAGATAACATAGTTCTCGCACACTCTTGAATTGATATATTCTTACATTCAACAACTTTGTTTTGTTGGGGAGTTCTTGGGAAAGAAAAATTATGGGTTATCCTCTTTTTATTACAAAACTTTTCAAAATTTTCATTTTCGAACTCTCCATCGTGATCACTAGGTATCGTTTTGATTTTTAAAGGTAACAAAATTTGAATTCTTTTATCAAAGGATTTAAATTGATCAAAAGCATCACTTTTATTTTTAAGAAACAAGGTCTAAGTAAATCTGGAAAAATCGTCGACTATTACGTAAAAACATATCTATTGTGATTTATTGACTGAGTTTGAGATGGACCAAATATATCCATGTAAATTAAATCTAATGGTTTTAAGGTTGTAATTTCCTCTTTTGATTTAAATGAACTTCTTTTCATTTTTCTAAATTGACAAGCATCACATAAGTTATTTACTTTAAATTTCGTTTTGGGTAATCCCCTAATTGAATCTAACTTTGAAATCCTATAAATGTGTTTAAAATTTATATGACTGAATCTCTTATGCCAGATCCAAGGGTCACTTGTATTGGCTATAAGACATAGGTTATCATCAGAAATTTTCATACTTAATATATAAATATTTTTCTCTCTATCTCCTTTGAATATTTTAAATTCCTATCTACTATATAGCATTTATCCTTTTTAAAATTGATTTTATAGCCTTCATCGCAAGTTGACTTATACTTAGTAAGTTATGTTTTAGATACCTAAATAATAAAACATCATAAATATTAGGAGTTTCAGAATTACCGACAATGCTAATGCCAACTATATATCCTTTAGAGTTATCTCTGAAATTGACCATTCCTTCATCTTCATATAATAGATTATTCAGTAATTCTGGATTTCCCGTCATATGCCTTGAACAACCGTTATCCAATATCCATTTGTCCTTTTTGATATCCATCATTTGACCGTTAGAAGTTGAATTTTCAACATCCATGTAACACACCTTTTCAGAATTTGAATTTCCAATAGACATGTAATATACATTTTGCTGTATTGGACAATAATTCAGTAGATCACTTGATTTTTCAAAATAATTGAATGCAGACTTTTCTAACATTAATGTAATGCGTGAATTAAGACTGGTGTAATAAATCATTTCAAAAATTTCCATTTAATATTTCCAAAATTCAGATGATGAACTTTTGAAAATCTATGCTCTAATACCAGTTGTTAAGGATGTGGAATGCGGATCTTAAGCAAAAACTAGCACAAAAGGGGGTGAATAGTGTTTTAAAGCGATTATGGAAAATTTAAACAATCTTGAATAAATATATGAATCACATAATGATTATCACACAAGAAATGTGTAACAACCCGTTATTTTTGACGTCTTGAATCGGTAATTAAACCAACTTAGGACACTCAAAAAGCGAATCGTTATTACTTATGGGATTAATAAGAACAAATCGCAGAATCACAAACAGATTTTTATACTATATTTAACAGCGGGAAAACATTTTTATAACAAATATTAGAGCATTCAAAACAAATATACTTCCTTCTTTTACAGTCTTTGATCAAGTGACCTTCTTTCCCACAACTGTGACATTTTCTCTTATCCTTTCCCTTGTCGTTCTTTCCACCTTTCTTCTGCCGTTGTTGTTGTTGCTGTTGCCCCTTCTTGGGCCATACCTTCTTATTTTGCGATGTTTCCTCGGCCTTTACTTCCTTCTTTTCTCCCTTATTTTCCTCATGCATTAGGGCCATATCGACAAGCATTTCAAAAGTGGCTCCTATTGGAATATGGGACATGGCTAACCCATGAAGGGGTTTATTTAGCCCTTTAGCAAACCGCAACGCCTTCTTGTGCGGAGTATCCCCTAATTCTAACCCGAACCTTGCTAGCTGGTTGAATTCGTTCACATATTCTTTCACTGTCAAGTTCCCTTGTCTGAGTGCCAAGAACCTGTCCATCTTCATGCTTTTCTTGGCTTAGGAAAGAAACTTTATTTCAAATTTATGTCTAAAATCCTCCCAAGTTTCCACCGGACGTCCCGCCTGGGTAACTTCACACCAAAATGAGGCTTCGTCTTTTAGTAGCCAGGCAGCTAACAAAACATTCCTTCTACACTCTACTTCAAAGATTACGAACAAGTCCTCGGTCTCCTTTAGCCAATTCCACGCTTCTACGAATGTCTCGTTCCTATGGAATGGCTTCCCTTTCATAGCACGGAAATCTTTGTAGATCTTAGCGAAATTATCTGCTCTTGGAGGGGGAGGAGAAGGAATGACTGGTGCTGCTGGGGGAGGGACGTTACCTTGGCCCTCGGCAGGCATCGTGGCCTCCAGATACCTGCAGAACCATCCGGGTATCGTAACGCCCTCTGGGATATTAGGAATGTTTGGTTCCCCAGATATGCTGAAAAGAAAAAGGGAAGAGATTTAGACAAAGGACCGAAGGATATTACATATGGCTTCTTGGAGAATGTCTTTCAAAACAAACTTTTCTTTTTGAAAATGCTTTCTTCTAAAACCTTTTTAAAAATAATTTTCAAAAACTTTTATCTAATCTGGTAACCTTCAGCTTTTATACCAAGTGTGACACCCCACGTCCGTTAATGTCACTCACAAAGGGAATGCATTAAGTTTCGTGAAGCATTATAGTAAACAGAACGGAAATATTACAACACAGACATATATAATAACAGCGAAATAAAAACTTTATTTATCATAAGATTCCGTGGTCCAAAAGCATCACATAACTGAAACACAAAACCCCATTACAACATAAAAACTGCTATCTTGTACTTCAAAAATATTAGAGTGCATAAAAGAAATAAAATTCCCCAAAAACAAAATACAGCCATAGCAATAAGGATAGAAGCTTGAGCCATACATACCAGCAGCTCCAGCAAAAAGTAAGCAGAATCACAGGCACGCCTGAGTGTTTCCTCCCTGAGAACCTGAGGGGGGAATTGGAAGAAAGAAGGAGAAACAAAAAGGGTCAGACAATATGTCTGGCAAGTCTTGTTACATTATCAAGTAAATAATTAAAAGTAGCACGACAGGCATATAAAGTGGATGAGAGAGATCACTACATAAATGACAGGTGTGACAAGGTAGACAGGATAAGGTGTATACGCTTCTCTAATGATTACTCTGCCCCACTACTAGTGTATCCAAAATGAGATGATCCCTTCCAATATAAGGTGGTAGACTTAGGCACACGTCCAAGTGTACCATAACTACTACCCTAATCGATCGGCTCCCTACTCGGTAGAAACTCTGTGCCAGCCCCACAGTAGGATGTATCACATCCTAAAGTGGCAACCCCTCACTGATATGCACAGCCCCATATCTACATGTGTCATGGTCGTCTTATCCCCTTCTGCCCGGCTCATGCACACACATGGTCTGGTCGGTTTGCGCTGCCCACACCGTCCTCCACATTTGGATTTCTTACAATCAGTCCAATAAGCGTACCCCTTCTCCGACCTAGTACAGATTACATGTTTTGATACTTACTCCGGGTTATTGGATGAAACGGGTCCTACACAAATATAATATAAGCTATCCCCTTTGTCTTGTAACCCCCACTAGATATTCTTTGGCTATGTATACCACTAGGTGTCTTTATTACATAACCCTATCATTTCTACAAGTTATGCTTACCCTAAATGGTGTCTTTAATTACATAACTTTATTATTCTCCCTAGTCATGTATACCACCTGGTGTCTTTAATTACATAACCTTATCGAGTTAAGTTTGTGGGCCTATATGTAAATATTACCCACCCCTCAGATTTGCTTAATCCATTCACTGTCTAACCAAATTTACTTAACCCTAACTTTAGTTTACAAACATACAATCCCTATGGATTAGATTTGGTTAAGTAGTTCAATTTATTACCATGTCCATTTATGGTTTATAATATGCTAGACCTTCCACATAGGCCTACAACTTATGGATGCTGGATATGCTGGTCGGGTCCGGGTAGTATTATTCCACAAGTTGGGACTAACCTCATGTCTTAGCCTGATTCGTATTTGCACACTTTGACCTTTCACATTAGGTTCAACCTTAGTGGCTACTGGATATGCCGGTCAGGTCCGGGCAAACTTCCACCACTAATGCAACCTAACCTCCTAACCTCGTGTCATAAGTGCAATTACAATTCCTAATTATAATTATTAGACATTTCATTCTTATCCAATTCTTACCTATGTCTTTATAGGTGATTATGTCCCCACTTCCCCAATTTGAATAATATGTCCAATTCATATAAACATTATTAAAATTATGCCAATTCAAACCCTTATTCCCCCGTTCCCTAACTAATGCATTCACATATATTTGGCGGCATCTAGGCTAGAAAGTAGCCTAGTCATACATAATAAAAAGGAAAAAGTGATGGGAATATGAAAAGGTGATTGTTTTGGCGTAAACATAAACTAACATGGTGATAAAGTAGACATATAAGCATAAATTTGATGAACTTGTGGCAGTTAATTGATTCTAACCTAACAATGATGTCATAATAAGCATAATAAGATCTAAGTTAACAATTTAGATGTCCAATTGGTTTAGATCTAATATGATTGGCACAAGGTGATAAACTTGATCTGTTTAGCAATTTAGATGTCCACATAATTCAGATCCAATAGTTAAAACTAGATCTAACACAAATAAGGTCAAGATCCACATCATAGAATGTTAAAATAGATCCAAAAAGATAGGGATTTAGATCGATAGTTAAAAATAGATCTAACACAAATAAGTCAAGATCCATATCATAGAATGCCATAAAAGTTACAGTAGATTCAACAAGATAGAGACTAAGATCCAAGATATACACAATTTAGGATGTCATATGTTCGCAGTTTACAATGGATCCCATATAATATAGGCACATGAACAAATCCAAACTATTGTCATATCATATTTACTTTTATATATTTAAATATAAAAGCAACTAGGAACTCACAGAGTTCGGATTAGAAAATAGAGAATGATTGGATCTTGATTCTCTAACTGATTTGCTTAGGTTGATAGTTGTAGGAGATTAACGGATCCAATTCAGTTCAGAAACCAGCAGAGTTTGGCCTCCATGAATTCTCAATGAAGAAAATAGGAGGAATGGACAAATATTTATAGCTGCCAGTCACCCTGAAACCGACTGCCACATCAGCCTAAAGGGTGTCAATACCCCTGTAGGTGGTCAACCCTGGTGTCGACACCCCATAAGGGAGGTCGACCTTGGTGTCGACACCCCTCTAGGGGGTCCACCCCCTAGAGCGGGAATTTTGCCACCATACGAAATTTTGAGTTTTGAACACTTTCTCGATAGGTGCTGACTCAAATCTGACTCATTTGTGTATCATGTGTATATACATATTTCTTCTACGCGTATACAAATTGAAAACCCTCATAACTTCTTCATACGGTGTTCGTTTTACGCAAACGAAATGTCTATCTTGACCAGAATTTTGAGACGGACGCAATGGCGCAGTCCGTTTTCCTTAATTCTGAATATTAAATTAGTTATTATTTAATTTATCCTCTTTTAATGTCATTAAAAATACGGGGTGTTACAAAAGACATTTGGTGCAAATTTCTAGTTGCCATGAGTATTGAACATCAACAAAGAAATCATAGCCATCAATAGAGACTTTGAGCTTTTCTGGTAGTGGCTTATCGGTGTTATTTCAATGAAAGTTTTTGCAAAGATGAGATTTTTTCTAGCCTCCGTGTTTGCATCAAAACATTTAAAATTCCCAATTCTACTTGCTAACCAATTCAAACCAGGAAGTGTTTGAAGGATCGCAGGAATTCTTGTAATAATAGTCCAAAAAGGTATGGAAGACACACGCTCTTTGGCTCTTTCGACCGATGTACTCCAGAATGTTACTATAAATGGTTTCCCCATTGCAGGATCTGATTCCAGCACTTTCCTTCTCTCCTCTAATATCAAAAATTTGAAGTAAAACATTCTATTAACAATATTAACTCGTAGACCACCTTTCAAGTTCCATGTTTTACGACAATGCTCACATATATTTAGGTTTGGAACATCAGAGTCTAAGAAAAAAACCCTAAGGTGGTCTTTCCATAATAGGACTCCCTCGTCTACTACATCCATTGGAGAAATCGAGTTTTCCGGGGATGTCTTGAAGTTTTGGAGAGTGTATCCTCCGGCACATCGTGGTAGGGAAGTAAAGAGGGAGGCGTAACTAGGCTTGGTTTGAGTGCCGACCAGCTTTTCATTTGATGTGGAGTAAGGCAGTACAAGGAATGGTATAACAGGTTTCGTTGGGGCACTATCTCGAACACTTGGTGTGCTTGATTTTCCAGGAGTGTTATTAGATATTACTGCAGCAATGGAAGGCACAATTACATCTATTCTTTCCACGGTTTTACCACTCTCATTCATGTTATATAGCCCCACAGACCATTCATCACCGGTGGCATAACCCACAATGGTCGTACTTATGATGTTCACATCCGAACTCATTTTTCCAATACCATTCTCAACCAAAGCATTATCTTGACAAGAGCCATAAGAGTTTATACTTTTTCAATGTCTTGTTGAAAGGTTCAAAATTCGCCGAAATTTTTACTTCTGTCCATCTCTCTGAACCCTGCGAACCAACTAACAGTGGAGAAACTTGCGATGTAACTAACGACTTAACGCCAGAAAATAGTGCAGTGGTGGTCGCCGCAGTTACTTCCGTAGCTAGATCTAGCATGGAAGAGCTACAAGAAGCGACTGTAGATGAATGGGTCGAAAAACTTCGACTGGACCTAGTGACACTGCTAGAGAATCGCTGCTTGGTCTTCTTATTCTTCGGCATCAGAAGAGAAGGAAATGGTACGATGTGGGTCGAGGCAGAGGAAAGGGACAAGGAATAAAAAAGGGAGGCGATTAGACGAAAAAGCTATGTGAGAAAGGGGTAGAATAGGAAAACGCCTGTGAAGCTGCCATTAAACGTCGATAGGAAGACGCCTGTCATATGATTATAACGATGACATTGATCTCTAATGAGTTTTAAACCCTATAAACAAAGGTTTTGAATAAACCAAAGCTCTAATATCACATGTAACGACCAGAATTTTCGTACCATTCAAATTGGTAATAAAACTAACTCAAATTGTTTGAAATAACAGATTACTATAACTATGGGATTTAAAAATCATATAGAACAAACAAATCACATATACAAAATAACTCGCAGCAAAATAAATATCTTAGAAGTTCATGAACCTACTAAACAAAAAATCTCAAGATTAAAATACATAATATTAGAGTGATATTTAACACATTAGAAAAAAAAATTAGGTACATAACTTTCTAGTATATAAGCTAATGTTAGAATTAAAATGAAGAATCACTAAGATAGCAATAGCAGATAGATAATAAGCTAAAATTCTAATAGATATCCAGGTTCCAATTGATAAATCGCCAAAACTGAACTCCTCTGTCTGACCCAAGCAAAAAGTCAAAAAAACACTCAAGTCGGAATTAACATTCTAAAACATAAACCAACTCAATTAAAATACTCAAATGAAGTGCACACATAACTTAAAGAAAGTTTTGGATTCCATTCTTTAAGTATCCATTAAACTAGATATCATATAATTCAACATGCTATTATAATATTGTCTATGGCTAAATATACTATTAAAAAAAGCGTAAGTAGAATTACATTTTTACCCTTACACCATTTATAATGTCGTAGTCTATACAGTACTATAACCCACCGTAAACTAGTGGCATAAGAGGGACTACATAGGTGCAAAACAAATCAAAATCGTAGGGGAATCGATAATGATAATACGATATGGCATACGATGTAATTACCAGGGAAGGATTCTACCAATTGCACACCCGGACAGTGGTAATGCGTAGCCACAACTGTTGCCCACCTCAAACAACACTCCCATAATCAAATATCACCAATAAAATCCTAGATATGTATTGAAGAAATGTGTCCTATAGGAGGTACTACCACTATTAATGATGGTATAGCTTTTTTTTATATACTTTAATTATGACCTGACGGTAGGGCTATTCATCATCATTCTCTTACTTCATTCTAGTAGGATTAGCCAAACCAGCCTACTTCAGTATGGATTCTCTACCACTACACAGTTGTTAAATTGATATTGATATTGACAGAAATATGCAAATACCAACTCAGTCTCTTTAACAACCAAACGTTTCTTCCATACTGTGGTCATTTACATTTGAAATCATATTTAATATATCATAAATCAAATAATAACAATATAGATTTAGATTCAAGTAGTTACATTATAATGTTTCAATGTCATAAATCATATTTAAAATCCATTTAATACTTGATTTAAGTTCAAGATTCAGATTTCACGTTAACAAAATAGTTTATTTACAAAATCTCATTTTAATTCACACTCATGTACATCAAATTTCATTATTTCGAAAATCTTTATATTAACATTTCGGATTCAATAGCCCAGATCTGTAACAACTTATATTAAAAATATTTAATAAAATATAAAATAGCTACATTTTTAAAATAATTATATTTATATAAAAAAATTGTTTTTATATAATTATATAAAATATATAATAGTCAAACTTAAGATAAAATAGTATAATTAAAATGATTATGGAAAACAATATAATCAAGTTATATATAAAATAATTTCTTTAAAATAGCTATAAAATAGTATAAGTAGTATAACTTAAATTATTTAAATGTAAGACAATACAAATTTCAAATAATTCAAAATTGTCTAATCCAAACAATCCATATTTCCAAATTTCAACTTATTATCAATTTAGATTTTTAAATTTTTAATTCAATCAATTCAAAACTTTAAATATGATATTCTTAAGTTCAATTTGTTTCAAAGTAGTATTCAAGTTGGGTTATTTGATTTTATTCTTAAAGATTCACATTACCTTTGAAATCACATCTTAATAAAGTTCATATCAATAAATCTAAATTTTCAATTAAATTGATAATATTTTAACTTCAATTATATTTTGATTCAAAACATCTACTTAATAAATTATTATCTAACCAATTTATTAAGTTTTATAATCATAACAAAATCATGTAAAACTCATTCATTATTCCCAAATCACTTCTTAATGATCAGTTTGACTTAACTTGCTAATTTCATTTCAGTTAAGTCATTCAAACAAATTAACTGATCAGTGAATTTCTAACTTCTTCATAAAACCATTATATACCTATATTTAGTAACAATAAATATTTATTTATATAATTTTAAATTTTATGAAATATTCATACTATATAAAAAAAATTATTTTCTTACAAAATAATTTGAATTATTTAAATTTTAAAATTAAACAATATTTTAATTTAAAATTTATTTTCAAAACATATATTAACTTATACAATAAATTTTTATAACACATAATTTTATTTTAAAAAAATTAAATTTAAAGCTTTATTGATTATCAAAATATAAGTTTGAATCAAATTCTAAATTTTAATTTCTGAATTAGTTTTATTAAATCAGAATACATTTATAAATTCAGAAAATATTTTTTAAAATAGACCAATAGTGTTCGTATATAATTTTCTACCTAACCTAAGCCATATGTATATATATCATTTCAATTCATTTAATATTTAATTTATGAGTATAACGCGCATCCCAATAAATTCAGCTTCAATTCTTAAATGTATATAACAATCGTCGAATATATCATTTCAAACCATGGTGATTTTACAAATTTATAGAGAACTTGCAGTGTGAGAATAGAATATATATAATACTGCAGATATCACACATGCATCAAAATATATCACAACAAACATATATGACTTGCAAATAATTCGTTTCATATACGTCAAAAATGTGTGTGTGTGTGTGTGTCACTTGTGCATAAATTTATAAAAGACAAATCGGGTTTTGTAGAGCAGTCATAACATTTCATATGTTATTTCAAGAGATGTCATTTTACTAGATGAAAATGTTATCGCGAGTGCGGGTTCACACCTTGCGTGGGAACTTGAAAAGAGATGATATTCGATGGAGAGATTGATATGCATACTGAAGTGAGATATCACATAAGCACGACAAATACAAATTTATCAGCGATGTTAAACACAATCTCGACTCGAATCAACATAGCGAACGAATCTCGAGATCGATCACAAGATTGAAATCAACAAATCAACCCAAAACTTCCTTTTTTTCCCCAATTTAACAAACTTTTCTCTTTCTTTTTTTTATAGAAAATAAGCAAAGAAATTTGAATTTTTTTCAAGCAAGAACAAGATATTTCACCCAATACCTCTAAACAAACATACAAGGATAACCACCACGGCAACATTACAGCTAGAAAAGGGCCATATTTAGGTAGGGTCATGATTGGGAGGAGTTAGGTGGTACAAAGGTGGTAAAATCAACAACTAGGAGAAGGAAACACAAGAGGGGAGGCTGTTGTTTCTATTCGGGTATGTGAACTAGAGGGTTGCTCTGTTCATCGGAGGGGTCGCCATAGTCCGAGGGGAGACTAGGTCAGTGGGGATGGTAACCATGGGGGCACGGTGCACTATGGAAGGTTGTTGGACGATGGTTGTGAGGCTAGGGTTTAAAATGGGTTTGGCATCACTTTTTTTTGGCAGTCGAAGTGGAGGCTAGTTGATTAAAGGTGAGCCTGGTGGTCAAAGATGTAACACTCTGTTTTCCTTGGTTATGACGATAATTGGAAGACAGGGAGGCATGAGGAGGATCTTGTGAAGGGCGACATGAAAGTCTCGAGCAAATAAAAGAGTGCAGATTTAAAAAAAATTGGGTGATGAATACTGTGCAAAAACTTAGAGAGGGGATAGGAATTCGGAAGGCCCAACTAACTGTTGCTACCATGGCCATGGTGCTTTGGGCAGTTTTATGGAAATTCAGAATTTCATCAAGCACTAGACTAAATTCAGATCTAAAGCAAGAAGATGATGACGTGGCAGGGATTAGTTACTGGTGGTTATAGTGGTTATTACTATTGGTACTTGCAAGATTTCAGAGTCGAAAAGTGGTGGAGATCACGAAATTGAGAAGTGTTTGCTGAAATAACAAACACTAGCAATTTTTGAGAAGGAAGAAAGTGGTTTGATTGAAGAAATTGGGAATGAAATCAATGATTTAAGGACCAAATACTGGGTGTTGTATCATCAATAATGGGATGTATATCGTTAAGAATCAAATTCATATATCAATTATGACAGATCAAACAGCAATGATCAGAAAAAGATCAAGAACTTGCAAATGAACAAAAACAGAAATGGCAATCAAAACTGAATTTGGCACCAAGATTTAGCAACACTTATATGATTTAGCTAACTAGATTCTACACGGATAAAAGGAAATAACAAACTGGAAATGGAAAAAGACAAGTACAGGAATTAAAAACTGAAATGAAAAAGAACTGGAAATTTGGAATTAACAGGAAAATGAACTAAAAGTCAAATGAGCCTTGTTTCAGCAGTTTGATCACACGCCTTTACATCGCCTAGCCTCGCATATATATACACCCATACACACACACATACATAACTAGGCCTAACATCACATAACAACCCATCATGGCCCAAAAGAATATTTCAACCAATGCAACATGGATCTACACATGCATGCTGCACCACTGTTACATGAACTATTACAACTCCCTCCCCCTTCAAAAACGATCTTGTCCTCAAGATCGAGCAATCAATGAATCTTCTGCTCTAGCCATATCTGACAAAATGGAAATGCTTCCCAAGCTGTGTATATTGAATAACTCCACACAATTCCTTATTCTGCCAAAACACTTTAACTTCACTACATTAGTTAATAAGATGCCTTTGGGATCGAATATGAAAATAGGCTCTCCAATTTCTAAAGGAAAATTAGAAATAGGCTTTCCTGCAGCAACAACTTGAAAGCAACATATCATACTAGATTGCTTCTGATTACATTTTGTACTCATTTTTTTCTTATTACAAATTTTCACCTGAAACTTTACTTGCAATGGTTCAAGGTTAAGGGTGACTATACCCAGGCTCTTCATTTCTGGATGTTCCAATCCAAATCGACATGCACCAGGAGGAAATATAAGGGAATCATTAGGCATTGTACACCCTTGTCGTTTAAGCACTGTATCACGAGGCATCCCAGGACTATGTAGCTCCCCTCCATTTGCTACCACTAGAACATATCCCTTGAATTTAATAGTGGACAAGGATGGAGCTTCCTTTTTGCCCTCGTTCACCTTTCCCTTGGATATCTTTTCATCAGTCGCTCCATTTAATTCACCAAATTTTGGACCAAATTGCTTACCTTTAGCAATAAACTCACTATCACCATTGCATTTAGTTAACTGGAGAACATTTCCCATGATTGTATCAGGTCTAGTCTGAGATTCTGGCTTGCTACTCTCTTCTTTTTTGGATTTGCCTTCTCCCCTCTCTTCAATTTCAGTCAAGTTTTCTTCTTCTTTAGCATAACATACTTCATCTTTGCTCCTTCCCCACATGTCTACAGGCATTGGTTGACTACTTTCTGCCAAGTTCTCCAGGTCATTTTTACCTTGCATTTTTGGCGATGGGAATTGTATATTAGGATGGACATCAGTTTTAGGGAAGCCTTTAGCAGACTGGATGGAATCTACGATGGTCGTTCTAGAAATGATGGGGTTAGAAGTGAGATTCTAAGTACTTTTCTTTAATTTAGTTGTTTGCTTTGGCTTTGATAAAGATCCATACAGTTTCTTCCTCATTTCGGGATAAATCCACGCCATAATCTCCTCTCTAAATATCGGCCATGCTCTATAATTGGAAACATTATTAGCATAATAGTGGTACCATTGCAGTGCTTCCTTCTGAAGATAAAAGTAGCAATTGTCAACCCACATGCCTTCATCAATTCTATGAAGCCTGAAGTATTTCACTTGTCTCAACCATTCAGTCTCTACTTCTTCACCAGAGAAGGCTGGAAAGTCTAACATAAAGGGGTATTGGTTGGAAGTGGAGTCTTAATAGTGTAGATGTGGTGGTGTATTTCTTGGAGAAACTGGTTGATTATATGCATACATATTCCTAGAATAATAATTTGGAATATATACTTCTTGATATTGTACAGGTGGCTAGTTGGTGAAGTTGTGTTGTTGCTCATAGGAAAAGTAGGAAGGATGCTTGAACCAAGACTGATCTAATTCTTGATATGCTTGTTTTCTATAGAAGAAGCAGACGGGAAGATAGGGTGATGTGGCGGAGAAAGATGGTGTTGAGGCTTGTTCATATATATTTCATCTTGTTGCTCGAACCAATCTTGATCTGGTTCTTGATATTGATGTGGAGATTGAGGGGGCAACTGACGTACAGATCTGGATTTGGTGGTGGTATTATTGGGGAAGAAAATCGGCTGTTCACATATCCTTCTTCTTGCAAGATCCATAACTGATCTGGCTCTTGACGTTGATGTGGCGCCTGTGACGCATAGCCGAAGTAAGGATCTGACTGGTTATCGAAGGTTAACCCAGTCGGTAGCTCTGATACCACTTGCAAGGCCCAACTAGTTGTTACTGCCATGGCCATGGTGCTTTAGGAAGTTTTATGGAAATTCAGAATTTCATCAAGCACTAGACTAAATTCAAATCTAAAGCAAGAAGACGATTACGTGGTAGGGATTAGTTACTCGTGGTTATAGTGGTTATTTCTAGGGGTAGCTGTAAGATTTCGGGGTCGAAAAGTGGTGGAGATCACGAAATTGAGAAGTGTTTGCTGAAATAACAAACTCTGGAAATTTTTCAGAAGGAAGACAGTGATTTAATTGAAGAAACTGGGAATGAAATCAATGATTTAAGGACCGAATAATAGGTGTTGTATTAGGAACAATGGGATGTATATCATCAAAAATCAAATTCAGGTATCAATTGTGATAGATCAAACTACAATGATCAGAAAAAGATCAAGAACTTGCAAATGAACAAAAACAGAAATGTCAATCAAAATTGAATTTTGCACCAAGATTTAGCAACACTGATATGATTTAGCTAACTAGATTCTACACGGATAAAAGGAAATAACAAACAGGAAATGGAAAAAGACAAGTACAGGAATTAAAAACTGAAATGAAAAAGAGCTGGAAATCTGGATTTAATAGGAAAATGAACTAAAAGGAAATGATAGAATTGCTAACAAATGAGCCTTGTTTCAGCAGTTTGATCACACACCTTTACATCGCCTGGCCTCACATATATATATGCACACACATAACTAGGCCTAACATCACATAACAACCCCTCATGGCCCAAAAGAATATTTCAATCATTACAACATGGATCTGCACATGCATGCTGCCAAGGTTTTAAATCTTGGATTTTGGCCAATATATCGGAAAAATTTCTCAGCTATCTCGGGCGATATTTGAAAAACTTATAACTAAACTAGCTGCCAAATCCCAGATTTTGTCTAATTTCTCGGGTTTTCCATCTCGGTGATCTTGGGGTGATTTAAAAGCCTGATGCTGCACCACTGTTACATGAACCATTACAGAATTTGTAATTCATGTTGCTTTTGTTTCAACATTTTTTCTCTAAGCTTGATTTGAGAATTATTTCTCCGAATTGAATTGATGAAAGAATCAATGAAAATAGATCTGGAGATTGAGAAGTTTCTGAGAAAGAAGAATGAAAGAGGAAGAGAAATAAGTGAGTTTTACCTGACCATGAAAAGGGAAGTTAGAGAATATTAAGTGTTTGTCAATTAAAAGGTGTCCCCGCAAATCTAGTACACCCATTCAAATTCAATCCCGGTATAATTACCAGTGAGAATATCAAAGAAGATTGAAACGAGATATGAATTAAAAACCGATAGATATACACATGGCAAACGCTGTCCATTTTTGCGTGTTTTTATAGTTAAAACGTGAATTCAGACAAACTGAAAACAAAATTTAACAAAATGAAAAATGTTGGAAAACACAAAATTTAATGTGGATTCATAAAAATATATAATTTTGAAACTTTTAAATTAGTTGCTGGACAAATTTTGTAACAACCCGGAAAATCAAAGGCAATTTAAATTTTTTATTTTGGCTATTTTATTGAATTTTGAGTATTAAAATAATTTATTTTAAATAATAACGATTAAAAATTTATTTAAATCGAAGTTTGAATGAATATATTTATTTTAATTTTAAGAGGAGTTAGAAATAGCGTGGCAGTTTGAAAATTTGAATTCGAACTTTGACTGACTGTACAAGATGCAAAATAAATTGGATTTGGGTGAAACAAAAAATATTAGAATTTGTTTAAAAATATCTTTCCAATGAATCTGAAAAAATGAAATTTCATAGCGGGAATCAAAAGTTATGGCCAGTTGAATATTCACAATAGTCGCAATGGAATTTAATATAAGATATAGCCCGTACAAATAGCCATTTTGCAAATGACCTCCATTTTCGATGAAACCACCCTGGTTGGATCAGGAATGTCAAATTATTGCAGGATTCCAATTTGTATAATTTTTGGAATTAATATGTGAGCATGGCAAAAGAAAATGTGTTTTGACAACTTTGGTAAATTTCGATCGACCAGAAAATGGCCATTTTTCAACAGTTTCCAAATTCGATGAAATGAATTTTGTTAGGACCATATCGTCAAAACATAGCTAGTTTTACTTTTCGGGAATTTTTGGAGTCAGTATGTGGCCTCGGTAAATTAAAATGTACGACCAAAATTAAATAATTAAATGTTTTATATTTAAATTTAAAGAAAAACCTATCGAAATAATTGAATTGGCTTACGGGACATATCCCATTATGTCCGAAATGGGGGTATTTAGCTGGTGCCGTAACTCACTGGGTTTGATTGGGAGTTAAGAGCGATATAGGAATTAAATTCAAATTAAATAAAATAAAATTAAATAAAATTAAATACAATGCTATACAATATAAATACATCATATATACGGCGAAACCATAAATAAGCCAGCCGCCATCTTTGTAATTTCAATGCTTGTGGAGCTCCCATCTTAATTCCTTAAAAGAAATCAATCCATATCGTATTAGACCAAGGTTCCTAAGTAAAGATCGAAGAGCAAACTCATATCTTTGAAACCATACAGATATGATCAGTTACTGTTGAGCGAGGTGGTCGGATTCCTCTCGAGAAGGCTTAGCGTTCGTAGCCAATTGTATGGCGCAAGGGTGGGTCGTGACTGGCACACTTGCCATCAGTGGAGGAGTTCGCCGTGGTCTCCGACGGGGTAAAGTTTGATTGATCTCCGATGGCTTCTAGAAGGGTGCGTTGTGGAGTTTAGTTTTGAACAAATTGGGTTTAGCGTGGCCGATTCCCGGAAGAAGAAGTGCGATAGTTCTGTGTAATTAAAAAAGTAATTAGGTTTTTTATAATTAATTAATTGTTCATTAAATTATTACATGCATTAACAACCATATCTTTTGCAAACAGAGTCGGAATCAAACGATTTCTAAAGCGTTGGATTTGCAACAACGAGCACTACATTTCAGAACTGACCAGAGAATTTTTGGAGAATTCGACAAATTTAAAAGAATTAAAAACAGCAAAGTGATATTTCTGAATTCGAATAATTTAAATAAAATTATACTAGGATGTAGACGGAGTTTAGAAACTCCTGACACTGATTGTCCACATACCATGGATGACTTGATTGTTTTATGGTATGTAATAGGTTGATTTTTGGTGATTGTTTGTGGTTGAAATGATATTGATTGATATTGTGGCATTAGACTGCCTAGAAAAATGTATTAGGAAATTAAACCCCTTGTAAACGCCGAGAGGCCTAAGATAGTGCGAGGAGTCGTACATCGGGATGGTGCCGGTTTTAATTACTCTGCCGTTATGCTGCCGAAATTTCCTGAAATATTCTTGTGTTATAAAATATTGATGTTATTATATATTAATTGTTTGAATAATATGAAAATTACATTTTTAATATAAATTTATGAAAATGATCATGATACGTCAACATAAAATTCATGTTTTGTTGTCAATCAAAAATAGTCATTTGTTAAATAAAAATGTATTTACATTTGATTTTACATTTTTAATGTAAATGTAACATTAAAAATAAACATTTATGTAGAAAATTGAATTTACATTTGATTTTACATTTTTAATGTAAATGTAACATTAAAAATAAACATTTATATAGAAAAATGAATTTACATTTGATTTTACATTTTTAATGTAAATGTAATATTAAAAATAAACATTTATATAGAAAAATGAATTTACATTTGATTTTACATTTTTAATGTAAATGTAACATTAAAAATAAACACATTTGAAATAAAAATGTATTAATATTCACATTTACATTTTTAATGTATATACTACATTAAAAATAAAACATTGATAAATAAAAATATATTTACATTGCATTTCACAATTTTAATGTAAATGCAATATTAAAAATAAAATTTTTGAAAATAATATATATTGACATTGGGATTTACATTTTTAATGTAAATGAAACCTTAAAAATGTCCATTTCTATTTAAAATATGTTTCTCCTTGAAGTTTACATTTTTAATGAAATTAAAGATTTCATTAGGAAGATTACATTTTTCAATGTAATAGTAGATTGAAATAAAAGTTTTCATTTTTAATGAAATAAAGATTTCATTTGAAAGATTACATTTTTTTCATGTAATAAAGAATGTAATAGAAATTTACATTTTTCAATGTAAATAAGATATGTAACAGAAATTTACATTTTCAATGTAAATAAGATATGTAATAGAAATTTACATTTTTCAATGTAAATAAGATATGTAATAGAAATTTACATTTTTAATGTAAATAAGAAATGTAATAGAAATTTATATTTTTCAATGTAAATAGGATATGGAATAGAAATTTACATTTTTCAACGTAAATAAAAGAATGAAATGAAAATTTACATTTTTATATGTAAATAAAAGAATGGAATAAAAAGTTACATTTTTCAATGTAATAATATATTGAAATAAAAAGTTACATTTTTCAATGTAATAATATATAGGATAAAGATTACATTTTTAATGCAATCAAAGAAAAGAATAAAGATTACATTTTTAATGTAATCAAAGGAAAGGATAAAAAAACTACATTTTTATGTAATCAAAGAAATGAATAAAAATAAAAATAAAAATTATATTTTAATGTAATATATGATTTCATATATAAAAGAAATCAATATTGAATTAAAAAAATGGTATTGAAATCGTTGAACGATTTATATTTATATATAAATTAAAATAGATGAATCGCGCTGCTATAGTTCACATTTTGAAATCACAACTTCAAACGATTATACCGAAAGATCCGACCATCGGATTTTCCCAAAACTAGAATTGTTGGGTTCGTTTTGGAAAGATCTTTCTATCGATATAAAGTTTGCTAAGATCCAACGGTTAGATCTTGAGAAATGTGTAAATCAAATTTTGATGAAAACAGCACCAGGGCCATGTAATGATCCGAAGCATCGTTTAATTAAAAATGGCTATTTTTAAATAAATAAAAATAGCGATAAATCATTACATAATAATATAAACGATATGGAATAAAAAGAATTGATTTAATTTATATATATTCGAGTATTATTTGAAAAGTTCGAGTTAACTCTCATTTCAAATAATTATACGACGATTGGAAGTCGGAGATTTGAATACGGTGATTGAAGACCGGCGATCTTCACATCGAATGGATGACTACTGATGCCCCGGACTAATTTGCTCCCAGGAAAGGGTTACAGTGGTAGTTGTCCAGATGTACTTGTTTCTTGTCCGGATATGCGAGAGCCACTCTTCAGTATTGGACATATGGGACAAGGAATAAGGTATATCCGGTTTCGTTCAGACCCGGAACAGACTAGTAAATGGATGTGTGTTTGACATTGGATTTCATTCTATGTAAATTGATTTCTATTTAATATATAAGTGATTGGTGGCGGAGAATTTATTCTCTTGCTTAACACCCTTCTCTGAGACTTATGAGCTCGGAGGTTATATACTGATACTTATCGATTGCATGGCGTGAGTTGTCTGTGTGGAATGCCAAGATGCAAATGATCAAGGCTTGTTGTTGAAAATCAGGGCCTTGTGGTTGATGATCAAAGCGCGGATTTATAGTAGCATAGCTTTGTGTATAGCGTTACTTCGCGATCCTCACACCCTAATATGAACCAGAAACGGGAGAAGGATCCAAGGAGAACATGCGTTTCTTTCTATCTAGAAGTGGTGTCTGGGTTTTACAAGCCTGGATATTTTTACTTATGTGGATGATGGAAAGAGAGGTACGTCGGATTTGAGTCCCTGGTGGCTCTACTTATGCCATGTAGGGCAGGGAGACGTATTGTTCAGGAATTATATATAATCCACTAACATTAGTTATGGACCGGCCGTGTGTCTCCAAGGTGCAGTTGCGACTGATCCAGAGACATGGGCTAGATTGTCTCGAATTCGGTAAGGACGATCCCTTGCCTTAGTTCATGATGGAAATCCAACTTCCAATACGACCCATGCGGTTTTGATTGTATTACTAGTATGGCGACATAGTGTATGGTAGCTATGCCGTCTATGATTGATATATTATGATTGAAATATTTTTGAAACATATATACACTAATAATAATATCCAATCTGATTTATCATATCAAGAATTTTTGACCATTATAAGGTAAAACTCTATCCTTCGGTTTGCGTTGCATTGTGTGATGGGACTTGAGTCTTATAATGGTTTCATTTTTCTAAAAAAGCATTGCGTTATTTAACGATTTACTTTATATATGCACTGGCAATCCAATGGTGTAAACCCGTTCCGCATTAGCGGCGTGGTCCTGCGATTAGCCTCACTATTAAATAGGTTAAACAAATTTCTCATACCAGTCCCATGACTGACTCGTAGTTTGTTTCACTTTGCAAACTCGAGTGCCCTCTTTCCACACAGGCAGCCTTGTATACACGTTTTAGCAGATTCATTCTGGATAACTATGGAGCTGAAGATGTATCCTATCATTTCTATTATGCTGTTCAGACTTCATTTAGTATATTATGTTTGATTCCGCTGCAGACATTTTATATTAAGTTGAAAACTGCATTATGTACTAAGTATGATTCTATTATGTTGTGTAACTCTGATGATATATTATTCCCAGTGAAATTTGATGTATATTTTCTGCTGTAATTCTATATTTCTGTTCTGCTGTTATTGTTTATGTGTTATGTTCTACTGATTATCCTTTCTTTCGTACTACGGGAGTTTGGGGTCATCACAAATTTTAACCAATTTTGACCAAAAACAGGCTTTTCTAGAAAATTTTCTATTTAAACTGATTTGGTAAATTAAAATACTCAGTAATTCAAATGCGTTAATTAAATTTAATTTTTTATGAATTTACTTAAATTCAGATAACACCAACTAAATCGGTTCCATAAACAAATTCTAATTTGAAAATTGATTAATTTCATTATTCAAATGGTACTTATTTTTGTTTATATTCAAAAAAAAATTAAATTATTTCTTATAATTCAAAATAACTGAAATTTATGCTTATATTATTTTTTAATTCCAATCAGAACAATGATTTAAAATCTATTTAAAATTCAGGTAGTTACAAGAAGTCTTATTTATCTCATCTCATCAATCTTAACTTTACCAATCATTATATCTAATCCTTTCTCCATTTTAAACCCAAGACTTCTCAATCATCCAAATTTATATATTTTGTCAATTAAACTCAGTTTTATTTTACCCGACACTCCTAACTCAGTTGGTCAGAGGTGGGCGAATTGGGATGAGACCTAGGTCTCAGGTTCGAGGGCCACCTCTGTCAATTTCTAGGGGTGACTACCTTGGTAGTGTGAAGGCGTTGAAAAATCGAGGTATATCACTACCCGTGGGGTTTACAAAGACTGACAAGCAATGGCTTGAGTGAAATCTTAGGTTCCACACGTAAATAAATGAAAAACTCAATTTTATTTTATTTCAGCATCCACACGTGTTGAACAAAACTACAACAATCTTTGTAAGGTAATTGTATAAAGCCTAGTTTAAATTTTGTTTTGATTTCCTTTATATTTTTGTTGTAATTTGTGATTTTATACATTAAAAACTACGCTAATTAAATAGATATGGACAACTGTGAGATCGATGATGATGTTTTGGTGATACATTATGAAAAACGAGAAAGTGAAAATGAATTTGTTTTTGAAACTCAGATATATCCAGTTATTTCAAGTATTGTTTCTGAATCTGAGTTAGATTCAGTTTTGCCTAATACCCTTCCTACTATTAAAAATAGGTTAGAGAATAATATTCGCTTAGATCATAGGCCACGGAAAAAATTGTAAACAGGGACAGACTTGCACAGTCATCTAGGCCATATTATCACTACAGAGCTATTTGTGCATGCTTTGTGTGTTTTATTAAAAAAATACAGGATGTCATTATTATGGATGTTTCCAGTACCAAGATGAAAATGGTTACAATAAACAAGTTCATCTTTGTTGTGAATTTTATCAATGGATAGATTCTCAGTTGTGTCTTAGGAGGTTTAGTATACCCGCGAGACGCAAGCTGAAAACTACCGTTTAGAAATGGGAGTTAAAAAGTCATGCGACTATAGTCCATGAAAAATAGCCAAGACAAATTGTTGTGCGTTTGTTATATATAAGGCCTATTAGATAATGAGAATCTTAGTAGTCGATGTACTAATTGCTTATTATGTTTGCTTGTAATTTTAATGATTATGCAATGGTTGATGTATTCATCATAATAATTTCATTGTATTATTATGTAATTGTTAGCTAATGTACTATGATTGGCTTGTTATTCTTGTTAATGATAAGCTCACTATCATAAAGACAATTACCAGGTGTAATAGACATAGATTTAGCATAATAATTTTTGAATTTTAATCTACAAATTAGAGATAATAAATATGTGTAACACCCCACCTCCACCAGGGTGACTCTTGCAAGCACTCTGACTTTGGAGGGGCGTTTGAATCAGGTAAACATGCATAATGATATATCAAGGCAGAACAAGAACATATGTATATATGTAGACAGAGTAAATAACATAGATAAAACAGCGGAAGATTTCATACTATTTCAAAACAAGTCTGGTACAACATAGCTTTCCAAATAAACAAGTCTAGATAAAAACAACATCAACTGAAAAACTGAAATACATAAGTACTATCCCCAAATAAGTGATAACCATAGCTAGCTTCATGTCGAAACCGTACATGAGCTGAAATCCCACAAGCAAGCTATCCGAAATCCAAGCTAAGCTCCAACGTTCCCACCCTGAGAACCTGGGGGGGGAGGGGGGAACGGAAGAAAAGAGGCGAAAGAAAACAGGTCAGTCAAAAAGACTGAGTAAGCCCTACTACAATCAATGTAAACTGGTAAAGTTAACTGGCATGAGCAGCAGGGATGAACATAAGGATAACAACATACTAGCATGATGATTAACTAACATGGTAGATAAAGGTGTCATCGCATAATCAGGTTTAAGGTTTTTGCACCACAGGTGTACTAGCAAACTAACATGACTTGAATAAACAAGTATTGATCCCTTGGCCCAAGCTTTGGCCCAATAACATGTAGTGACCCCAATACGAGGTCCAAAGTGTAAACAAGAAGTGATCCCCGGGCCCAAGTTTGGCCCAAACATCATGAATGACCTAAACCAAGGTCCAACTACAACGGTCTAGTCGATCGGCTCCCTATAATCCTAACTCGTCAAGTGTCGGTGTCATACGGCCCAACTACGAAGTGTAGCTAAACTGTGCTAGGTCCACCCTAGGGTGTATCAAGTCCTAGGGTGTCAACCACTGACACAAATCAATGCACGCACAGTCTAAACCTACTGGTGCCCGTGCCTGCTTTTTCAACTTCGGACCATGTGCACGACCATGGCCCGCCTGAGCCTACACCGGCGCACCTACTCAGCCGTCGTTTTGGTCGCTTACATGGCATCCAGTAATCGTGCCCCTCCCTAGCCTAGTCCCTAGGGTATCATGATACAACTAAGAGGGTTACTGGTGCAAAGGACCACGTAACTAGGGTTTCCTTAATGGGTTAAACGTGGTTAACCCAACCCATTCAAGTACCAAGTTGGTTAAGTGTACCCAAGGTTCATGACTTAACCCTACCAACCCATCGTGTTTAATTGGTTAAGTATTCAAGCGGTCCATGACTTAACCCTAATCATGAGGCATTAATTAATTTAATGCGCCTTAACCTCTCACATTAGACTTTGTTGCGGTTACTAGTTAAGCCGGTCGGTTCCGGGTAGCTTTACACCACAACTTGGTCTAACCTCGGGTTCAAGGTACAACATGACCAACTTCTCACATTGGGTCCTATTGTTTGTAGCAACTAGTTAAGCCGGTCGGTTCCGGGTAGGTTTACGCTACAAACTCAACCCCAACCTCGAGTTGGTCACACTTATATTTTCTAAGTGTCATGTCCATCATGTTTCCAAAACACATTACAAGTTTTCAAGCAATTGGGTGGACCTAACTTAATATGTAAATTCCCAATGGGTAGACCTAACTTAATAGGTAAATTCCCAAGCTTATGTTTTTATGTCTTTTAAGTTTACCCAACCCCAAACGCAATCCCATCGCTTACATATCGCAATAGCGCATAAAGGATAGAAAGTGGGAACTTGGCATAATCGTGACATAAAGGTGTTGAAGCCACAAGTTCAACATGGTGGCATAAGAAATGTACATTTGTTCATATACTCAAGATAAGCTTGCATAACATGATAACATGAACCAAATGATCAACCCAAACTTGCATAACATAACTTGCATATCATATGACAAACTTGCATATCAAACTTGCATAACATAACATGATAAACTTGCATATCATAACATGATTAACTTGCATAACATAGCATGGCAAACTTGCATATCATAACATATCAAACTTGCATAACATAACTTGATGAACTTGCATAACATAACTTGATGAACTTGCATAACATAACTTGATGAACTTGCATAACATAACTTGATGAACTTGCATAACACATCATAGTAAACTTGCATATCATGGCAAACTTTCATATCATACATTTAACTTTAGAGTTTAAGTATGAAAGTAGAATAGGGCTTACAATGCTTAGGAAATATGACAAAGCCCTTATGCAACCAATTAAACCCAAAATGCAAGCTTTAATAGAAAACCCTTAAGCCAAAATGATCAAAAATCTTGCTTTATGATGCAAATATAGAAACTTGACTTGAATGCAATCTAATGATGCTCATACAAGCTTGAAAACACTTGTATGCATGGAAAATCTCATAGAAATTTATTTAGGAATTTTATGAAGAGAGTGGAGGCCATGAGAGGATTGATTTTGCCATAGTTTAGTTACTAGAATGAATAATGATGATTTAGGGTTAGGTTAGGTCCTTATTTATAGAGATTAGGACTAGTTCTAGCCTTAGGATTAAACCCTAGTTCCAATCTCAGCCCTTAAAATCGAATCTGGCCCCCAAGCTCAACACAATCTCTAAATGGTGCACCAGGCTAAACAGCCCGGCTGGACTAGGTCGACAGCCAAGTCGACAGGGCTGTCGACTTGGGTCCAACCAAGTCGACTCCCAAGTCGACAGGGCTGTTGACTTGGGTGCTCTGGCGGGAACTTTCCCGCCTAGCCCAATCTGACATAATTTTTCAAATTCAAACTTGAATTTGAAATCTGTTTTTACTTTGAATTTTTCTGAAAACTTCGTTGGGCCTTAATCGGGTCATACGGACTCCGATTTTCGAAAACTCGGACTCTATTTCGCGTATTTTTCCGAGACGAACGCAATGGCATAGCCCGTTTCCCTTGATTCAGATTTTAGAATTAAATTCTGCCTCGATTTACATCATTACAGGTTATTGGAAATACAGGTTGTTACATTCTCCCCTCCTTAAAGGATTTCGTCCCCGAAATCTTCAAGTTAGGAAGAACGTGTCCTACCATCCAATCATCCATCTACTCAAAACATCATCCACGAGCAATCATTGTCCTTACAAGATTCTAAATGTTGTATGAACATATGCAAAGGTGTGTGTATATGTACTTATCTAATGCAAATATCATCAATGCAAATTATGTTAGTGAAATGAATCCATATGTATGCAATTCCTAACATAATGTATAACATCTATATGTGTGCACATAACATACATCCATATGCAACATCCATGTGATAACACAAAAATTTTCATCCATGAATAAGCGTAAACACTCATGCATATGCAATATGAGGAGTGTGTGAGCCGATCTAGTGCCTAATGTGTATAATGCATCCACGAGTAACCACTTGCAAACACTTGCAACCACTTGCAACCATCAAGCATAACATGTTTCAAAAACATGTTTCATCCAAAGGGTTTCTACCTAAGGTTCTCATGACAAGATTAACACGATAAACTAGATAATCAAGACAAACATGGATAGCAAAAGATATGCTACAAAGAGATCGGGAAGATAGGCAGGATATACTCCTCTTTCGGATTACAAGAAATCCCTTCCTAACCCAACCCATATTCTATAAAAGCCCAAAAGGTTTAGTCAACCTAACGGACCTCCTTCAAACCCTGACATGTATTACTAGCCAATAAGTCATACCTCCCGACAGAAATGGGACCGAAAATGGGACCGAGAGGATATACATAAAAAGATAACATGCAAGTAAGTTCCGCAGGAAAACAAGGATCAAGGATATACTCTTAGAAAGAGATATGATGCGCGTATCTAGCCTTCAATCTTCTAAGTCACGTTTCCTTTAGCTTAACTCCACAGTGCTTTGACCGTCTTTTACCTCATGATTTCTTAGCTTCTTAACTCTTATTTCCAAATATGAGTTGGAACCCATTTCATTGTTGCCTCTCGTCTTCCTCTTTCACTTACTCTACTATCATTCTTGGCTTAAGTATAACCATGACCTCATGATTTCATGCAAGCTCTCCAAAATTCACTAGTGAATCCTTGATCTCGTTTACTTACCATAAAGTATTCCACGCAGCAGGACTTTTCTCGAAAATACCAATCCACGTTGCCAATGAACCATCCGCCTGCGAATGATAGGCCGTGCTTAGATTCAGTTGCTTGCCCATGACTTCTCGTAGACTATCCCAAAACTGGCTAGTGAAGATTAAGTCATGGTTACTAACTATACTTTAGTGAACCTCGTGCAACTGCTTTATTTCTTGAAAGTAAACTGTTGCTAGCTATGATGCAGTCCTTTCGCTCTTTACCGGAGTAAAATGAGCGCTCTTCGTGAGTCTACCTACTATGACCCACATGCTCGTATTCTCTTCCCTTGACCTAGGCAGTCCATCCACGAAATCCTTCGTGATGCTTTTCCCTCTTCCATTGCGGGGACCTCCAACGGATATAATGGCCCACCGGGCTTCTACGACTCGGCCTTTAACCTGTTGGCACAACATGCACCTTGGGAAAATCTCGGCCACCTCCTCGGGTGATGTGCATCTTCAAGAACCTTCTTTCTCTCATCGCGTCTTAGCCATCCCTAGTTATCTATAGCGAGGTGTCTTAACATCTCGCCTCGAATCAGCTTGTCCATGATCTCGACTAACTGCGGGTCTTCTTTCTGCGAAGTCCCTGCTTGATCCAGAAGGATAGGTCTAAGCTCAAGGGACGCTAACTAACTAATTAAAGTGAGAGAACTTTTTTTTCAATTGTCCTCGTCGGAGCTTTCCGGTCTTGAACCGCGACCACTTTAGCAGGATCCACCACTAAGCCTTGCTTAGAAACTATATGCCCAAGAAATCTAACTCCGTTTTCTCCAAAATGACATTTGGTGGACTTGGCTTTCAACTGATGCGCTCTAAGCGTATCCATCACCTCCTTGAGATGTCTTGCGTGCTCTTCCTCATCCTTTGAGAAGATCAGAATATCATCTACGAAGACTACCACAAACTCGTTCAGGAACTCCCTAGACACCCTACTTATCAAGTCCACGAAGTAGGCGGGTGCATCAGTCAAACTGAATGGCATGACCAGCCATTCTAAGAATACATCCGGAGTTCTGAACGCAGTCTTGTCTATACTATCTTCAGCTACTCTGAGCTGATGGAATCCAGTAGCAAGATCAAGAGAAAACAGATGTTCCTACAAGCTGATCGAACAAATCATCGATCCTTGGCAATGGTTGTCTATTCTCTTTGTTTAACTCACGATAATCGACACAAAGTCGAAGAGAACCATCTTCCTTGGTAGTAAATACTACAGGCGCTCCCCATTCAGATATACTTCGTCTAATGAAGTTCTTCTCAAGCAACTACCTGACTTGCTTTCATAACTCTCATCTTGCGGGACCATGTGCCTAACCGGCCACGAAACTATCTTGGCATTATCAACCAGATAAATGCGGAAATCAATCTCTCGCTTGGGGGTAACCCCCTTCACTTCCCCCAAGATATCAGGATATTCTCGGACCACCCTCGCCGATTACAAACTATCGATAGACGAGTTGAGGGATTCAAGATAACACAACATGACGGGACTCATAGGGTTATTAGAAATTTTTAGGGTATTACCGAGGCGAGTCATGAGCCTCTCAACCCTATGCTCAAAAATCAAGAATGGCTCCAAAACTGGACAACCAATCCATGCCCAAAAATAAACCCATACCCCAAGAAACCGAGAATATAAGCATCACACGAGATCTCTACACTAAAGATAGAGATTTTCAGATCCACGTAGATAACAGACAAATGGGCGGAACCCCCAATTGGATTTAAAACACACACGGGATCATTAACTAGACTAGTACTTAGGTGCAAACTTTCAACTAGATCAGATGGGATAAAGCTATGCAATGCACCAGAATCAAACAAGGTAAGAAATATATACAAGGCTCTCAACAGAAATACTACCTCGATCGGGAACTGGAGCGGCATTGAGAGCATGAACTTGCCCTCCTGAAGGTCCAGCACGCTGAGACTGACCCTGGCCTTGCCCTTGCTTCTTCGGGCAATCCTTACTGAAATGTCCAGTCTCACCGCAGAAAAAGCATTCACCATTCTCCCTTTTCCTCTTCTTACACTCCTTAATAAGATGCCCAACTGAACTGCAATAATGGCACTTCCTCTTTTTGTTATTGCCCTTGTTGTTGTTCCCCTTGTTGCCTTGACTCTTGTTCTTGTTCTTATTGCCTTGACTGCTCTGACCGCTTGGATTACCCTGATTTCCTTTCCACTGGGAATCAGTCTTCTTGGCTTGAGTATCATTCATCTTGATCTCTTTCTTGTCACTCCTATTCGCTTCACTGAGTAGGGCCATATTCACCAAACTTTCGAAAGTTGCCCCCAAGGGTATATGAGTCATGGCTAAACCATGTAATGGCTCATTTAATCCCAGAGCAAAGTATAGGGCCTTCTTCTGAGCTGTGTTGACCAAGTCTAAACCGACCCGAGCCAGTTGATTAAACTTGTCTATGTATTCCCTAATAGTCATGTCCCCTTGCTTCAGTGATAGGAACCTTAGTCCAAACTTTCCCCGAAAGTCATCCTAAGTCTCAATTGGCCTAGTAGCGGTGGTGACCACCCACCAACGTGCAGCTTCTTCCTTTAGCAACCACACTGCTAATAAAACCTTCCTACGGTCATCTATATCAAAGGAGGCAAAAAGATCTTCGGTTTCTTTCAACCAATTCCTTGCCTCCACATAAGTCTCGGTTCCAAAGAAATTCTTGCAACCCATCGCCTTAAAATCTTGGCAAATCTTTGCGAAGTCAGTTTGAGGATGCTGAGGGGAAGGAGGAAGAGGAACCTCAGCGACAGGAGGAGGAGGAACATTAACTACCGGAGGAGGAGGAACATCTGCGGGGCCGGCTTCGGTCGCCCTAGCCTCCAAAAGTCTCCTATACCAAACAGGTACATGTACTCCTTCCGGAATAGCAGAGTTATCGGCCATACTGAAAACCAAGAAAAAGATAGATTCAGAATGGAGAAAAATGAAGGAATTTTTGCTAATGGCTTTTTGGGGAATAGTCTTTAAAATAAACTAGACTTTTCTTTGGAAAATACTTTATACTTGGTTTTGAAAATAGTTTTCCAAAAGTTTTCTTAAAAACCTTTTTGTTCCTTCTCGTAAACCATATGCTCTGATACCAAATGTAACACCCCACCTCCGCCAGGGTGACTCTTGCAAGCACTCTGACTTTGGAGGGGCGTTTGAATCAGGTAAACATACATAATGATATATCAAGGCAGAACAAGAACATATGTATATATGTAGACAGAGTAAATAACATAGATAAAACAACGGAAGATTTCATACTATTTCAAAACAAGTCTGGTACAACATAGCTTTCCAAATAAACAAGTCTAGATAAAAACAACATCAACTGAAAAACTGAAATACATAAGTTCTATCCCCAAATAAGTGATAACCATAGCTAGCTTCATGTCGAAACCGTACATGAGCTGAAATCCCACAAGCAAGCTATCCGAAATCCAAGCTAAGCTCCAACGTTCCCACCCTGAGAACCTGGGGGGGGAACGGAAGAAAAGAGGCGAAAGAAAACAGGTCAGTCAAAAAGACTGAGTAAGCCCTACTACAATCAATGTAAACTGGTAAAGTTAACTGGCATGAGCAGCAAGGATGAACATAAGGATAACAACATACTAGCATGATGATTAACTAACAAGGTAGATAAAGGTGTCATCGCATAATAAGGTTTAAGGTTTTTGCACCACAGGTGTACTAGCAAACTAACATGACTTGAATAAACAAGTATTGATCCCTTGGCCCAAGCTTTGGCCCAATAACATGTAGTGACCCCAATACGAGGTCCAAAGTGTAAACAAGAAGTGATCCCCAGGCCCAAGTTTGGCCCAAACATCATGAATGACCTAAACCATGGTCCAACTAGCACGGTCTAGTCGATCGGCTCCCTATAAGCCTAACTCGTCAAGTGTCGGTGTCATACGGCCCAACTACGAAGTGTAGCTAAACTGTGCTAGGTCCACCCTAGGGTGTATCAAGTCCTAGGGTGTCAACCACTGACACAAATCAATGCACGCACAGTCTAAACCTACTGGTGCCCGTGCCTGCTTTTTCAACTTCGGACCATGTGCACGACCATGGCCCGCCTGAACCTACACCGGCGCACCTACTCAGCCGTCGTTTTGGTCGCTTACATGGCATCCAGTAATCGTGCCCCTCCCTAGCCTAGTCCCTAGGGTATCATGATACAACTAAGAGGGTTACTGGTGCAAAGGACCACGTAACTAGGGTTTCCTTAATGGGTTAAACGTGGTTAACCCAACCCATTCAAGTACCAAGTTGGTTAAGTGTACCCAAGGTTCATGACTTAACCCTACCAACCCATCGTGTTTAATTGGTTAAGTATTCAAGCGGTCCATGACTTAACCCTAATCATGAGGCATTAATTAATTTAATGCGCCTTAACCTCTCACATTAGACTTTGTTGCGGTTACTAGTTAAGCCGGTCGGTTCCGGGTAGCTTTACACCACAACTTGGTCTAACCTCGGGTTCAAGGTACAACATGACCAACTTCTCACATTGGGTCCTATTGTTTGTAGCAACTAGTTAAGCCGGTCGGTTCCGGGTAGGTTTACGCTACAAACTCAACCCCAACCTCGAGTTGGTCACACTTATATTTTCTAAGTGTCATGTCCATCATGTTTCCAAAACACATTACAAGTTTTCAAGCAATTGGGTAGACCTAACTTAATAGGTAAATTCCCAATGGGTAGACCTAACTTAATAGGTAAATTCCCAAGCTTATGTTTTTATGTCTTTTAAGTTTAACCAACCCCAAACGCAATCCCATCGCTTACATATCGCAATAGCGCATAAAGGATAGAAAGAGGGAACTTGGCATAATCGTGACATAAAGGTGTTGAAGCCAAAAGTTCAACATGGTGGCATAAGAAATGTACATATGTTCATATACTCAAGATAAGCTTGCATAACATGATAACATGAACCAAATGATCAACCCAAACTTGCATAACATAACTTGCATATCATATGACAAACTTGCATATCAAACTTGCATAACATAACATGATAAACTTGCATATCATAACATGATTAACTTGCATAACATAGCATGGCAAACTTGCATATCATAACATATCAAATTTGCATAACATAACTTGATGAACTTGCATAACATAACTTGATGAACTTGCATAACATAACTTGATGAACTTGCATAACATAACTTGATGAACTTGCATAACATAACTTGATGAACTTGCATAACACATCATAGTAAACTTGCATATCATGGCAAACTTGCATATCATACATTTAACTTTAGAGTTTAAGTATGAAAGTAGAATAGGGCTTACAATGCTTAGGAAATATGACAAAGCCCTTATGCAACCAATTAAACCCAAAATGCAAGCTTTAATAGAAAACTCTTAAGCCAAAATGATCAAAACTCTTGCTTTATGATGCAAATATAGAAACTTGACTTGAATGCAAGCTAATGATGCTCATACAAGCTTGAAAACACTTGTATGCATGGAAAATCTCATAGAAATTTATTTAGGAATTTTATGAAGAGAGTGGAGGCCATGAGAGGATTGATTTTGCCATAGTTTAGTTACTAGAATGAATAATGATGATTTAGGGTTAGGTTAGGGCCTTATTTATAGAGATTAGGACTAGTTCTAGCCTTAGTATTAAACCCTAGTTCCAATCTCAGCCCTTAAAACCGAATCTGGCCCCCAAGCTCAACACAATCTCTAAATGGTGCACCAGGCTAAACAGCCCGGCTGGACTAAGTCGACAGCCAAGTCGACAGGGCTGTCGACTTGGGTCCAACCAAGTCGACTCCCAAGTCGACAGGGCTGTCGACTTGGGTGCTCTGGCGGGAACTTTCCCGCCTAGCCCAATCTGACATAATTTTTCAAATTCAAACTTGAATTTGAAATCTGTTTTTACTTTGAATTTTTATGAAAACTTCGTTGGGCCTTAATCGGGTCATACGGACTCCGATTTTCGAAAACTCGGACTCTATTTCGCGTATTTTTCCGAGACGAACGCAATGGAATAGCCCTTTTCCCTTGATTCAGATTTTAGAATTAAATTCTGCCTCGATTTACATCATTATAGGTTATTGAAAATACAGGTTGTTATAATATGTTTTCAAATCATTACTTGAGCTAGAGATTGAAGAGAGATCTTGTGTTCAGCTTTTTTAAATAATTTGAATGGATTTGTTAAGTTTGTATGCTTGTTGAACAGGTTTGGGGATTTGAGTGATTGGATTTAGGTTTCTGAAATATTTTAGGGAAGAAGAGTAATGAAGAGTGGGAAAGGATAGTGGAATTTAAGTGAAAGGAAATGAGTTGATGCCTTGGAGACCTTATACGAGGCACAACAACGAATTACGCCCCATTGAATACAATGGGCGTAGCTATCATTTGTGCCCTTTGTTGATATTGAAAGGGTACAACTTCCAATTGCACCATAGAAAGGCGCAACTCAAAGTTGCGCCCAACCTAGTACTGCTGTTTTAGCAACAGTAACTTCATGAAACAACACAAATTTGCAAAAACAACATAACTCACTGAAACAATACATATTTATTGATGTCAAAAGCTGGTCTTGTGACAATAAACCCCAAAATGCGTCATTCACACACAATTATGAGCATAGAATGCAAGAAAAAGAAATTAAACACAAGAGACATAATATTTTTATAGTTCGGCTTCTCTAAGCCTATGTCCACTTTATATTCTCTTTTTATACCATCAATTACAAGTTACAGTTGCATTTGATTGAAAGAAAGTAGAGAAATAAGTGGTTTATTCAAAAAATCCTTGTATTATAGTTGAAGTATGCAGCATGCTATTTTTAGAGTGTCGAACATGAGCTTTTTTTGTAGAATCCTTGTTTTTTTTAGATACTTTCTATTTTGGTAAGGAGGTATTTATATGCAAGAAGAGGGGATGAGTTGAGTGCAACGTGGCATGCACCTTTTTGGGGGTCAACCACATGTAATTCGATCCTAAAAAGTAGTTGTAGGCGAAGCGACCCGGTCTCTTACTGAAGAATAGTTCTCCTCGAGAATTGGAGCATATGTGGAGCCTGAAATTTGGTACGTGAATAGTAGTGCATGTCAAAGCTGACCGATTCTATAGCCTTGGGAATAGGACTTTGTCTTATAGCAAATAATTTGGCCTGATATTTTATTCGGTATTCCAGGCCTGATCCGATCTCTTAGGAGTACTCGATCGATCGGTTGAATTAATTTAGAAAGTCATACGCCGAATCTGAAGGAGGATATCTTTGTCTGCTAAGAGATTGGTTCAAATCGAATCATAGTTGATCGATCCATGACGAAGGTCGGTATCCGAGAATGAGTTCCAATCTTCAGTTGTGACAGCTTTTGCCAAAAGGATAGTCAACGCTTTGCCCTCCAGAACATATCCTTTTTGGAAAAATAAGATGTATCATGGATCTTCCAGAGAATGTTGAATATAAATTTGATGTATTGTAATCTAGAAAGCCGTGGTTACATCGAACCATATTATGAAGAAGGTCAAAAAACCAACGATCACTCGACGATTGTATTAGGGCCAGAAAACCGACGATCACTAAGGATAGTATTAAGGCCGGAAAACTGACAAACGTCAATGATAGTATTAAGGCCAGAGATCCAAGAATGCCAGAAAACCAATTGACCATACCAGATCGACTTTAGAGGAAAGCAAGAGGACTGGGATCAAACTAATCTATACCCGTAGAGAGCTTAAGATAGGCTCGTCAAATCCTGACGATGTCGTTCGATGTTTTCAAGCATAAGCCATACTTGGGTGTTCGTTGGGAGTATAAACCATACTCATATTATGATCGAGCTTTCTTGTCAAATCCTAACAAGGTAACTTGGTTCGTCAGGTATAAGCCATACCTGGAAGTGTAAAGAGTGGTATAAACAATACCAAGAAAGCCAAGAAAGGGTATAAGGCATAACCTAAAGTTTAGAGAGGGGTATCAACCATACCCTAGAGTTCGAGCATAAACCACACCAGGGGTCGAGTATAAACCATACCCGATCTTAATAAGAAAGTCTACTTTCCAGTCATAAACCATACCTGAGATTCTGATCTCGAGCATCAACCACGCCCGAGGTATGATTTTTCCAAGGAATCTAAGTATAAACCATACTCGAGACTTAGTGGTATTTACTTGTCAAGTCCTAACAAGATTTAGTTCGAGTATCATTCATAATCTTATTGGAGAAGGACGAAGCTTGTCATATCATAACAAGTAGAGTTTAGGAAAGTTATCAATCATCCCTTGGAGGACGAGCATAAACCATGCTCAACTTGAAAGAAGGTTAGGTTCGTCACATCCTGACGAGTGAACTGTATATCCATGTTGAGAGAGACAGAAGCTTGTCACATCCTGACAAGAGGAATATTGGCATCAGTATTAACCATACCTTAGAGTTGATCATAAACCATGCTCTGTTTGAGAGACTTATCACATCCTGACGAGTACGCCGTATGTTTAGGTATCAGTCGTATCTTAGGGAAGAGCATGGGTAGCTCTCCACGTCTAACCCGTTCTCAATGAGATCGCGCAAGTGCTTGTAGTCATTGGTGCCATGACCTGCCATATCATGATACATGCAGTGCTTTCCTGACTCACGTTCTCTTTGGGTCGGCTCCCTCGTGGAAGGCTTTGGAAAAGGTAGAGCTCCTCGTACATCGAGATATATATCCAGTTGGGAGGAGTTGAGCTCGGTATATTGATCGTATTGGGTTCTTTTCGGAACCGCACATTCTTGTCGTACTTTCCGGAGGTTTTCCCCTTACCCTTGGTGTGGACAACGACAGTCGGTCCTCCATCCTTTGTAGAGAGTACCTCGAGATTCTCAATCTCGATGTTGGCATCTTCTTGTCAGAGGAATCAGTTAGCTTCAGAGTATAATTCTCTAATGTCTCTAGGTGGGTCCCCGTGGAGGAAGATCCTAAAATCAGTTCGGCCCAGGACATCGGCTGTGGTGGCAATAAGCACCATCGATGGCTCGAGTCGAACGAATGATGCTACAGTCGCGTTGAATCTTTCTAAGAAGGAGCGTAGGGTCTCACCGGACCACTTCTTGATGGATATAAGGAATATGATGCTCTTCGGTCGAGATATATGAACTCTGAACTGTTCAATGAAGCGAGTAACATACATATTCCAACTATTGATCGATTCAATTGTTAATTTCCGAAACCACATGCCAACAAAATCGGTGAGAAAGAGAGGGAAGCACGTGGCCATGACATTGACCGATGCTGATAGTACTTCCGTATGACGCATGTTTCGCATGAGATGTATAGTTAGGCCGGTCCTATCGTTGTAAGGCTTCAGGACTGGAAGCTTGAAGTCAGGTGGATTTCGACAATTCCTTATTTCCCATATGAATGAACCATGATGGACGTTTTCCACATCTTGTTAAGAAGAGATGCCTCTGGTGAAGCATTTAATAATGCTAGTGATTTAATTTCCATCCCCAAGAAACTACTGCCACGAATCCAATTCTACACCGTAGACATTGGTGAGAATCCCAGTATAGGGAGGAAGCATGCTATGAGTTGTTGGGATCAGTTCGTTATAGCCTATGAATGATGTATGGAGGTGGTCCCCAGCCTCAGTTGTATATTCCAAATGTTAGGCGCCTGAGTTGGCATATGTGTTGGTTTGAACCATCCAATGCCTACAGAATTGGACCGGTTCGGGTAAGCATTATCAGAGTGGGGCTCGATATTACCCCCACTCGGGGCTATGTCATGGTGATTTTTAGCAGCACCTCCCTCTGTCCTGCTGGAAACTGGCATTGTGGTCTCGTTGGGACAGAGGGTTATTGCCCCCAACTAGGCTTGGTTCACCATTTTGTCTAGATCGAGTAGGGGATGTATAAGTCTAATTTGTGGTAAGATACTGGGTTGGACCAGTGATTGCATCGATCCATGTTCTGGTCGACCCAGAAGTTGCATTGATTCAAGAACGCCTTGTCCAGAGAATTGAGCCAAACGCTGGAATGGAGGCAAAATGGTCGACCGACCTAGGGCTTAGCTTTGGTCAACCTAAGGTTCTGCCGTCGTTCCAGCTTCGTTGGTTGCAGGAAGTGATGACCTAAGATTTGGCCAATCGGGAAGTGAAGTTGGCCGAATTGGAGGTAGAGCAATAGACCTATCTGGGGCTTTGATTTCATTGGTTTGAAGGTTAGATGTTGCCCCAGCTTCTCCTGGTGCAGTAAGTGATGCTCGGTTGCTCGATCTACCTTCCATCCGAGAAAGGAAATCATTCATCATTTCCTACTTCTTTGCGAGGAGTTTCTTAATGTGCCATGGGATCTTTGAGTTTGGCGAGAACTCCATCCATCTCTTCCCTAGTCAAGTATTGGGACGGTTCTTCATGAGAGGAAGACTCCAGGCTAGCCTCTGTTGCAGCATCTGCTGAACCAGTAGGTTGAGATGGAGCATAAGTAGGTATTGCGTCCTTGTTCTTCTTTGACATTGCTTCTTTAAGAGCCGCCAAAGGTCAAGGTTCAACCCCTTCCTGGTGCGCCAAAGTGTTAATGTCAAAAGTTGGTCTTGTGAGAGTCAACCCCCAAAGTGTGTTATTCACACACAAATATGATCACATAACACACAAAAAAGAGTAAACACAGGAGTCAATATTTTTATGGTGGTTCAGCTTCAACGAAGCTCACGTCCAGTTTATAATCTTTGTTTATATTGTCGATTACAGGTTACAGTTGCTTTTGATTAAAAGAAAGTAGAGAAAGAAGTGGTTTATACTTAAAATCCTTGTGTTATAGTTCAAGTGTGTGGCATGCTATTTTTAGAGTGCCAAACATGGGCTTTTTCATAGAGAATCCCCAATTTTTTCAGATGCTTTCTATTTCTGATAAGGAGGTATTTATAGGTGAGAAGATGGGCTGAGTTGAGTGCAACGTTGCATGCACCTTTTTTGGGTTGGCCATGTGTAACTCGATCCCAAAAAGTAGTTATAGGCGAAGGAACCCGGTCTCCTACTGAAGAAGTTCTTTCTCCTCGAAAATTGTGGCATATGCGGAGCTCGAAATCTGGTGCATGAAAAGTAGTGCAGGTCAAAGATGACCGATTATGTAGTCTTGGGAATAGGACTTCGTCTTGTAGCAGATAATTTGGCCTGATATTTTGATCCAATATTCCAGGCCCAATCCGATCTTTAGGAGTGAATCGATCGATCGGTTAAATTGATTTAGGAAGTCGTCATATGCCAAATATGAAGGAGGATATCTTAAGCTGCTAAAAGATTAGTTTGAGTCGAACCATAGTTGATCAATCCATAATGAAGGTCGGTATCCAAGAATGAGTTCAATCTTGAGTTGTGACGCCTTTTGCCAAAAAGCTGATCAATAATATCCAAGAATGTATTCAAGCACAACACCACAATTTGTTGAAGCATGTCATATTATAAAATGTAAAAATATTGTTCTTTCATTAATTCTATGAAACAAAACACTGACAAATAGGATAACATCTAAGGTTGAGATGGTCCAGCTTCAACTATGTTTTGTTGGGGTTAAGACAATGTAGTACGAGCTCCCCTCCTATGTCTTCGTTCTTATGTAATGTCGAATGCTTGAGGGGGACGCGGCATGTATGGTGGTAGACTTTTTTATCTTGTGTCTTCCAAGAATCGAGTTTATTATTTGTACAATACTTATACACTTGACTTTTATGTGCTTTTCATCTTCGGGATTGGACACGTTATCTACCTCGTTAGATACTGTATAAAGACGTTAGACTTGAAAGCATATAAAATTTGATAAAAAAAATTGTGACATATGAGCATGTTTGAATTTAAAATATAAATTAAGCATACCAAGTCACATTCTATGGGTCCTCGCGAAGCATCTACATGAAGCTGAAAATAAGATTCCTTAAGAATGATGCTGAGAAATGTGGATTAAGGATCTTAAGGAAAACTTAACACTAGAGGGGGGTGAATAGAGTTTAATGGAATCTTATGTTGGATCTAGAATAACCCTAGAGGGGGGGTGAATAGGGTTTTTGACAGTTTTTAACTGAATTAAAAATCAAACGAGATAAATAAAAATAAACAGATCACAGAATATAGCAGAAACAGAAATGCAGAAAATAAATCATACACAGATATACCCAGCTTCGGCAAAACCCTGCCTACTGCTGCATTTCTAAGGTTTCTACTAGGTGATAGAACAGATCCCGCATACAAGACCATGTACACTCGCAAACCCTACTCCTATTCTAACCCTACGCTCAAAACCGTAGACTGATCGATATCCCCTCGATCAGATTTCCCCTGATTACAACCCCGTAATCAGTAACACAGATTTTACAGACTCTGACAACTGTTAGTCAACACTCTGACTGGATCACCCTAGATTTTACAGACCTAGAAAACTGTTCAGACAATTTACAACTTGAATTCAAACGCAATACAAAATAAAAATAAAAACCCTAGTCTTTAAGAAAGAAATATAAATTCTCCCTTTAAACACTTGAACTAGGGTTGGCCGGCCATTCACTTGTGTAAGGGTTGCATCCTCTTTTATTTTACTTGGCCCGATCTCTTTTGACTCTCCAATGAAAATGGCGGCGGCTCTAGGGTTCTGGAAACTCTCCAAATCCGAATCGATTTCTGATGAAATTGAATTCTCTGGTGCTCGAAATTGTTGCTATGTGATTCTTCTATTTAGGATTGCTGTCTGTCTCTCTCGATTGAACAAAAAACGTGTGAGTAATTTCCGAATTGATTTCTGCTCTCAATTTTTGGCTTGTGATTTTTCGAGATATATATATAAATGCCTGTGATGTAATGGTGTTATATAGGATAATTAAAAATCCTTTAATTCCTCTGATTTCACATATATGGCCGATCTGATTTGTGTGCTTTCCCTTTTTGAATCTCGGCTTGAATGTTTGTGGCCCCTTGCTTTTTTGATTTGCTGTTTATGCTCCATGGCCTTGATTGAATCGGCCCTTGAAAATTTTCTGGAAACCTTTTTTTTTGAATTGCTGCCTTAAAAAAAATCGGCCTTGATTTGAAATATGTATTTTTTGCCTTGTTTAAAAAAAACGTGAATGTTGCCATTGATTTGTTTCCTGGAATACCACTCAAGATTGCTCGAACTTTCCTCTTTTTGGCAGTCATGGCTTTGAATGATTTTGCCCCTTTTGTTGATTCTTGATAAAAAGGCTCTCTTTTAGACACCGTTGATTTTCTTTTGCGTGATATAAATGCTTTGTCTATTCGAAAGGATTATTTCTGTATAAAGACTTTCTTGAAATCACATAATTACTGAGTTGGAAAATTTCCAGAACTGAAAACAATTTTCTCCTTAGCTTGACTAAAAAACTGGAAATAAATATTTCCTCTTTTGCTGTCTTGATTGAATCACTGAAAATGCAGTCTGCATACTTGAATTATTGCCATGTAAATGAATTTCTTCTGGTCCCTCTAGTTGTCTCGGTTTGAATTTGCTTTAAAGAATGCCGAGAATACTCTTGCCAAAAACTGGAAATTTAGAGACTTTCTAGAAATGAATTTCTTGCTTTTAGTAAATCTGTGAATGTTCATTTTCTCTCCCTTGAATAAACTTGCTGAAAATGATTTTCTGGTTTCTGGAATTGAATGATAAGTTCTTTTTGCATGCAAGCTTCATTTACAAAAAAAATTGTTGCCATATAAACTTGTTTGGAACATTTCCTTGATCAATGCTGTTTAGCACACATTCATGCTTGCCGAGCCATTTCTATCGTTGACCTGCACCATGTTATTTTAACTTGTTCCTTGTACCACTTATGTTGTTCATGTTCATGCTGAACATATGCTTAACCTTTTTCACCATTCATTGTGCACTTTGAACATTGAGTATGCTGTGAATTTGTCATACTTACACTTCCCTGATGTGTATGCTGCCTTGCTCAACTTTGTTGAACCATGTGAACCACCATGCTTGTTGACTTTGCTTGAAATAGACCTGAACTATGCTGGTCCATACTTGCCACTGTATATGCTTGACCATGATTGCTGTGTACACCAAATTCCATTTTGAACTTGTGCTCGACTGCATTTGTTTTAGTTAGTTGAACCTGTATTTTGCTGTTGCTTTTAACTTGCATCACCATGCATCAACATGCTAGCATCTGCACCATATTGAGTCATTTACACTTGATCACTTGCTTGGCTTCTTGACTCGTCTCATGCTCACTGTTTTTGTTGTATCAACTTTGATCATGATGCTCCATATACATGACTTGCTGTGTTTTACTCATGCTGACTTGGACTTGACCATTTTGAGTTTGCTGTTTGATTTTTTGCATTGAGTTGTTTTTCATGAATGCACTGAGTCGAGTAGGTCCAAGTGGCTACTCCTCAGTTGCGCGCTGATTGGCGAGGCAGTGCACACATGTATATTTGTACACGTGTGTATATGCAGCCATCAGTCAAGTTGTCCCTGTCCCTGCATTGAGATATATATGTTGTCTGCCTTGTGGTATTTACAGTGTATCACTGTGAATATCACAAGCTGTCTAGACAAAGATTGATGATTTTACAAATCAGATCAAGTCAGAAAAATGATGAGAAACACACCAGAAAACTGAGGCAAATAAAAAAAATTTAAAATTAAAAATTATATTCGCATGTGTTCAGTATTATTTCTATTGCAGTGTACTGTGTGTGTGTTCATGTATATGACAGGTATGAAGACTGGACTGACTGAAGGATGCTGTGAAGACTGAAGCTTGAAGACAGTGAAAATAACAGTGTCAGTGAATGTTTATGGATCAATGTGGATTGTATATATGAATTGTATAACTGAGTGACAGAGAGTCATAGTGGGGAGCTGTGTATGAAATGAGAGAATTGTACTGGTGTTTGTATTAAACAACTTTGTTTGAAATAAAATATTATTTTATTGTGTACAAACAAATTTGTTTAACGTATTCAGTTTATATACAAGTACAATGTCATGTGTAATATCTGGAAATGTGTACAAATAGTGGAGTTATATAATTTGTATTGTTTGAATGTTGAAATATAATATTATATTTAAATACAATACTGTATGAATATATGAATGTCTGTACAGTCGTATTTTAATTAAATATAAATATTATATTCATGTCTGTGATATATATGAAACAGTACAGTAACAAACACATATATAATAATATATATATTTGGTTGTTATCATCAAACAAAAATCATATATTTGTGTATACAACACAGTTATATACAACATCTTATAGTTTTTATGAAATCTTTTTGAATTAACCAAAAATAGATGCAAATCACAAATATATAACAATCACATAATCAAACACAAATGTAGAATAAAAAGTAGAAGCAATAAAAGGAAATAACGCACAAGGATTTCTATATTGGTTCGAAGTTACCGTACATACAGTCACACATAACTCTGGGTTGATGCATATTGTGAGTAGTGTGTTGTAGTTCGGCATGTATTCTTTTGTACATATTTGTAACAACCCGTATTTTTGAATAACATGTTATAACATAAATGGAGGCAGAATTAAACTGTAAAATCTGAATCAAGGGAAACAGGCTGTGCCATTGCGTTCGTCTCGGAAAAATACGCGAAATAGAGTCCAAGTTTTCGAAAATCGGAGTCCGTATGACCAAGATATGGCCTCGCGAAGTTTCACGAAAAAATTCAAAAATTAGAGTATACTTAATTAAGTGAAATGGGTTGCGCAGAGAAATATATATATATATATTGATATATATATATATATATATATTTGAAAATTAAGTAAATAAATATGCAAAAATGTTCAAAACAGCGAATTGGGAGAGGGGAATAACCGAACCGGCCGATTTTGAGGTCGACCCAAGCCCGCTGGGTCGACTAGGGGTTAATCCAGGGTGTTTGGCTGTCAACCCGTGGGCCGATTCGCTCAAATGTAGATTTTGCATTTGAATGGTTCTCATGGTTCAGCTTTAATCTAAAGGCCCTAGATGGTTCCTACACTTGACTTCTTCCCCAAGACATGCTTTGATGGCTTGGATTGAATCTAGGGTTAATCCTATGGCTAATACTATCCTAACCCTCTATAAAAAGACCCCTAAACCTAGCCTAAATCACCATTATTCAATCCTACAACTAAACTATGTCAAATTTGTTCCTCTCATGGCCTCCAGTCTCATGCTAAAATTCCTAAGTTTATTTCTATGAGAGATTTTGAGTGCATACAAGTATTTTCAAGCTTGTATGAATGTTCTTAGTTTGCATTCAAGTCAAGTTGCAACATTTCTATTTCAAAGCAAGGATTTTTATTGATTTGGCTCAAGGGTTTTTCGTTTGGAGCTTGCATATTTGGGTTTTTGGTGCTTGCATAAGGGCTTCGTCTCAATCTTTATAATAAATAATTATTTGTGTCTTCATTGCATTGTAAGCCCTTTTCTACTTTCTTTTTATTGAACTCTAAAGTTAAATGAATGATGCAAGTTTGGGGTTGATCATTATATGCAAGTTTGGTTGATCATTATACGCAAGTTTGGTTGATCATTATATGCAAGTTTGGTTGATCATTATATGCAAGTTTGGATGATCATTATGCAAGTTGGTTTAATCATTATGTATGACACATGTTGCTATGTTATGCAAGTTTGGGTTGATCATGTTATCATTTTATGCAAGTTAAACTTGATATTGTGAGCATAAAGCTCCAAGCTTTATGTTGAAGGTTGCATTTTGGCAACATGAAAGTTATCATATCTCTTATGATAACTTGCATGTGAGGCCAAATGCGAACTTCAAGCAACTTCTACATGTTATTTATCACCATGTATCACTCATATGCTAAGTTTGGTTTTATGCATGCTTTTGAAGCCTAATAATGCAATATGCAAGTATATGAACATATGTACATTTCATATGCCACCATGTTAAACTTGTGGCTTCAACACCTTTATGTCATGGTTATGCCAAGTTTCCTATTTTATCCTTTATGCGTTGTTGCGATTATGTAAACGATGGGATTACGTTGGGGTTGGGTAACATAATGACATGAACATGGTTTTCATAACATAACGTGATATGTTAACTTGTAATTATGTTTTGGAAACATAATGGACATGACACTCAGAAAAGATGAGTGTGGCCAACTCGAGGTTGGGTTGAGTTTGTAGCATAAATCTACCCGGACCCGCCCGGCTTAACTAGTGGCTACAAACAATAGGACCCAATGTGAGAAGTTGGTCATGTTGTGCTCGAACCCGAGGTTAGACCTAGTTGTGGTGTAAAGCTACCCGGACCCGCCCGGCTTAACTAGTAACCACAACAAAGTCTAATGTGAGAGGTTAAAGTGCATTAAGTTAATTAATGCCTCCTGATTAGGGTTAAGTCATGGTCCACTTAATACTTAACCAATTTGGGCTTGATGGATTAATCGAGGTTAAGTCAGGAGCCTTGGGTACTCTTAACCGATTTAATCCACGTTTGGATCGAGTTAACCACATTTAACCTGTTAAGAAACCCTAGTTGCGTGGTCCTTTTCAGCAGTAATATTCTAGGTAGTATCATAAGACCCTAGGACTAGGCTAGGGTGGGGCACGATTACTGGGCTGATTGTAAGAGACCAAAAGAGATGGCTGAATGATGCCCCGGTTGTTCAGGCGGACCATGGTCGTGCACATTAAGTCCGGAGTTGAACACGGGCACCGGTAGGTTTGGACTGTGCATCATGGTATGGTGTCAGAGGGTTACACCATAGGGCCTGATACACCCTAGGGTGGACCCTGCACAGTCAACTACATTACATGATTAAGCCGCATGACACCGACACTTGACGAGTTAGGCTTATAGGGAGCCGATCGACTAGACCGTGTAGTTGGACCTTGATTTAGGTCATCTCATGATGTTGGGCCAAGCTTGGGCCAAGGGATCAATTCTTGTTTTTACTTGACATGTTAGAATGCTAGTACACCCGTGGTGCAAAACTTAACCGTGATTATGCGATGACACCTTTATCTATCTTGTTAGTTAATCATCATGCCAGTATGTTGTTATCCTTATGTTCATCTCAGCTTCTCATGCCAGTTAACTTTACTAGTTCATATACAGATAGTAGTAGGGCTTACCAGTCTTTTTGACTGACATGTTTTCTTTCGCCTCTTTTCTTCCGTCCCCCCCCCTCAGGTCCTCAGGGTGGGAATATTGGAGCTTAGCTTGGATATTTCTAGCTTGCTTACTGGATTTGCTCATGTACCGTCTTGGACATTGAGCTAGCTATGGTTTATCACTTCACTTTGGGGATAGTACTTTATGTATTTCAGTTTATGCTTTTGTCTAGACTTTGTTTATTGGAAAATAATGAGTACTTTGTTGTAACTTAACTCGGGTTTTGAAATGCTAATTTATCCGCTGCTTTACTACTCTGTTTTACTTATATGTTCTGTCTTGTGATATCTGCATGCATGTTTACCTTGTTTAAACGCCCCTCCAAAGCCAGTGTGCTTGCAAGAGTCACCCTGGCGGAGGTGGGGTGTTACATTTGGTATCAGAGCATAAGGTTAACAGGATTCGAGCAAAAGGTTTTTAAAACTTACCTTTTGGAAAACTATTTTCAAAACCAATTAAGTATTTTCCAAGAAAAGTCTAGTTTATTTTAAAAGGCTATTCCCCAAAAGCCATAGCACTATCCTTCATTTCTTCGTTCTGAATCTATCTTTTTCTTTGTTTTAGTATGGCCGATCGCTTTAACATCCCGGAAGGTGTGCAAGTACCCGTCTGGTTCCAGAGATTTATGGAGGCAAGGGCGAATGAAGCCGGCCCCGCAAACATTCCTCCTCCTTCCCCTGTCGCTAACATCTCTCCTCCTCGCGTAGCTGAGGTTCCTCCTCCCCCTCAGCATACAAAAGTGAATTTCGCGGAGCTTTGCAAAGACTTTAAGGCGATGGGTTGCAAGAATTTTGTCGGAACGGAGACTTCTGTGGAGGCAAGAAACTGGTTAAAGGAAACTGAAGACCTCTTTGATATCTTGGATGTGGAAGATCGTAGGAAAGTTCTGTTGGCGGTATGGCTATTGAAAGGGGAAGTCGCTTATTGGTGGGTAGTCACCACCACTACTAGACCCATTGAGACTTGGGATGACTTTAGGAGAAGGTTTGGACTAAAGTTCCTATCATCGATAGAAGAGAATCTTCAGATGGAGAAGTTCCTATCTCTAAAGCAAGGGGACATGACAGTTAGGGAATACGTGGATATGTTTAATCAACTTGCTCAGTTCGGTCTAGAATTGGTAAACACAGCTCGGAAGAAGGCCCTACACTTTGCTCTAGGATTGAATGAGCCATTGCGCGGTTTGGCCATGTCTCATATACCCCTGGGGGCAACTTTCGAGAGTTTGGTGAATATGGCCCTGCTTCAAGAGGGCGATAAGAGTGGCAAGAAGGAGGTCAAGGCAAATGAGTCTCAAGGCGAGAAGGTAGATTCCGGAAAAGGAGGCAAGAACAACAATAGCAAGAACAACAAGTCAAGAGAAAGGAGGAAGTGCAACTTCTATGGGATTACTGGGCACATAGCCAAAGACTGTAGGAAGAAGAAGAGGAAGTTGGGCGAATGCTTTCACTGTGGAGAGCCTGGACATCTTAGCAAGGATTGCCCCAAGAAGCAAGGACAAGGGCAAGGACAAACTCGGCAAGTAAGACCCTCTGGAGGGCAATTGCAGGCTCTCCTCGCTCTTCCAGCTTTTGATCGAGGTAGAGTTTTTATAGAAATTCATGTTTACATTTCTGATTTTCCTGTTCGCACCTTATTTGATTCTGGCGCATCGCATAGTTTTATCTCTTCTGGTATTGTTGAAAGTTTGCACCTAAGTACTAGCTTAGTTGAGGATCCCGTTTCCAATTGGTGGTTCCGCCCATCTACCTGTGGTTTGTATGGATTTGAAAATCTCTATCTTGAGCATAGAATTCATGTGTAATGTTTAGGTTCTCGAGTTTATGGGATACGGGTTGATTTTGGAGGTGGATTGGTTGTCCAGTTATGGAGCCATTCTTGACTGTGAGCATAGGGTAGTGAGGCTCATGACTCGCCTCAGTAATCCCCTAGAAATTTCTTGTAACCCTAGAGGTCCCGTCATGTTATGTTATCTTGAATCTCTCGACTCGTCCATCGATGATCTGCAATCTGTAAGGGTGGTCCGAGACTATCCCGATGTCTTTGAAGAAGTTAAGGGGTTACCCCCTAAACGAGAGATAGATTTCCGCATTTATCTAGTTGATAATGCCAAGCCAGTATCATTGCCAGTTAGGCACATGGCTCCACGTGAGAGAGGGGAGCTCAGTAAGCAAATCAAGGAGTTGCTTGAGAAGAATTTTATTAGGCGAAGCATTTCTGAATGGGGTGCTCCGGTGGTATTCGCCACTAAGGCGGATGGTTCGCTTCGTCTATGTGTTGATTATCAAGAGTTGAACAAGCTGACAAAGAAGAATAGGCACCCTTTACCGAGGATTGATGATCTCTTTGACCAATTGGTAGGTGCTTCTGTTTTCTCTCAGCTCGATCTAGCCACCGGATTCCATCAGCTTAGAGTAGCTGAGGATAGTATTGATAAGACTGCGTTTAGGACTCCAGATGGATTCTTTGAATGGCTTGTCATGCCATTCGGTTTGACTAATGCACCCACATACTTCGTAGACTTGATGAGTAGGGTGTCCAGGGAATTCCTTAACAAGTTTGTTGTTGTCTTCGTGGATGATATTCTGATCTTCTCAAAGGATGAGGAAGAACATGCATGGCATCTCAAGGAAGTGATGGATACGCTTAGAGCGCATCAGTTGAAACCCAAGTTCTCCAAATGTCATTTTTGGAGAAGGGAAGTTCAGTTTCTTGGACATATAGTTTCTAAGCAAGGCATAGCGGTGGATCCCGCAAAAGTGGTTGTGGTTCAAGATTGGAAGACTCCTAGGAATGCAACCGAAGTAAGGAGCTTTCTCGGTTTGGCGGGCTACTATAGGAAGTTCATCAGGGACTTCGCTAAGATTTTGGCCCCTCTTACCAAGTTGACGAAGAAGAACTTAGTCTTTGCATGGGACTTGGAGTGTGAGCTTGCTTTTCAAAGGCTCAAGAGAGCCCTTACCTCAGCTCTAGTTTGGCAACGTGGATTGGCACTGTTTTCAAGAGATAGTTTTCTGCATGGGATACCGTATAATATGTAAATGAGATCCAAGATTCACTAACGAATCTTGGAAAGCTTGCACGAAACCATGAGCACGCAGTTATGTTTAAGCCAAGTATTTTAGGCAAAGAATAAGTGGAAGTGGAACGAGAAGCAACGGTGAAATGAGTTCTAACTCATATTTTGGGAACAAGAATTAAGAACTACGGAATTGCGAAGTTAAAAGACGGTCAGGGCACGATGGGATTAAGCACAAGAAAATGCGGCTTAGAAGATCGAAGACTAGATACGCGCATTTAATCTCTTTCTAAGAGTACATCCTTGATCCCTATTGTTCCGTGGAGCTTACTCGCATGCTATCTTTTAAGTATATCCTCTCGGTCCTATCCTCAATCTTAGATCTGTTGCAAACCCCCTAAGGAGTATGACTAGCCTATTTGTGATATATGGTTGGGGTGAAGAAGTTCGTCACCAAACTATTTGGGCTTTATGGGATATGGGTAATAATTGATAGACTTACAAAGAGAACCCATTTTTCCGGTGAAAAGCAAGAGGACCGTATCATGGCTAGCATCTGTTTATCTTCGAGAGATAGTATGGTTGCATGGAGTTTCTTCTAGCATAGTTAGCGATCGTGACCCAATTTTCACTAGCCAGTTTACAAGAGGCGATGGGTACGCAATTGAATTTGAGTACAGCCTATCACCCCTAGACGGATGGCCAAACCGAAAGGGCGAATAGAGTGATAGAAGATCTCTTGAGGCTTTGTGTTCTCGACTTCGGTGGTACTTGGGAAGATCACCTTCCTCTCGTAGAGTTTGCTTATAATAACAACTATCAAGCCAGCATAGGGATGGCACCATTTGAAGCTTCGTATGGGAGGCCGTGCAAGCCACCAACATGTTGGTGGGAAGACGACGGATAAGCTTATAATTGAGCCCGACATGATAAGGGACACATCCGAGAGGGTTGAATTGATTCGAAAACGGATGAAAACGGCCCAAGATAGACAGAAATCCTATGCTGACAAGCGAAGGACAGATTTGGAATTCGAAGTGGGAGACATGGTTTTCATAAATGTTTCTCCTTTACGTAATGTGGTTCGTTTTGGAGCAGTGGGGAAGCTGGCACCAAGGTTCGTAGGACCTTTCCCTATCACAGAGAGAATTGGAAAGATGGCCTATAAGGTGGAATTGCCCGAAAAGCTAGCCGGAGTGCATAATGTCTTTCATGTCTCGCATCTCCGAAAGTGCCTTCATGAGTCCGCTGAGGTGGTTGAACCAAGCATTCTTGAAGACATTGAGGTAGAGAAAGAAGCAACCTTGAGAAAAGCTCCGATTCGTATCTTGGGAACGGAGATCAAGAAACTGAGGAATCGAGAAGTCAAATTGTTTAAAGTTCAGTGGGGTGAAGCCGACGAAGATGCAACTTGGGAAACCGAGGATAAGATGCGTGGGCTTTATCCATTTCTTTTTGAGGATACATTCTCAACCTCTCTCCTAAGTAGCATATCTTTCTTTTTGCTATCCGTGTTTATCCTGTTTGTCTAATTATCTCGTTAATCATGATTATGAGGACCTTAGGTAGAAACCCTTTGGATGAAACATGTATTTGAAACATGTTATGCTTGATGGTTGCAAGTGGTTGCAAGTGTTTGCACATGGATACTCGTGGATGCATGATACACATTAGGCACTAAGATCGGCTCACACACTTTCATGTTGCATATGCATGAGTGTTTATGCTTATTCATGGATGAAAACTTGTTATGCTATCACGTGGATGTTGCATATGGATGAATGATATGTGCACTCATGTAGAGATTATAAATTATGTTAAGAATTTGCATACATATGGACTCATTTCACTAACATACTTTGCATTAAGGATGTTTACTGTATCAGTAACCGTCTGATTTTCGCATTAGATAAGTACATATACACACACCTTTGCATATGATCATACAGCATTTAGAATCCTTTAAGGACAATGACTGCACGTGGATGATGTTTTGAGTAGATGGATGATGGAGGGTAGGATACGTTCTTCCTAACTTGGAGATTTCGGGGACGAAATCCTTTAAGGAGGGGAGAATGTAACAACCCGTATTTTTGAATAACATGTTATAACATAAATGGAAGCAGAATTAAACTGTAAAATCTGAATCAAGGGAAACGGGCTGTGCCATTGCGTTCGTCTCGGAAAAATACGCGAAATAGAGTCCGAGTTTTCGAAAATCGGAGTCCGTATGACCAAGATATGGCCTCGCAAAGTTTCACGAAAAAATTCAAAAATTAGAGTATAATTAATTAAGTGAAATGGGTTGCGCAGAGAAATATATATATTGATATATATATATATATATATTTGAAAATTAAATAAATAAATATGCAAAAATGTTCAAAACAGCGAATTGGGAGAGGGGAATAACCGAACCGGCCGATTTTGAGGTCGACCCGAGCTCGCTGGGTCGACTAGGGGTTAATCCAGGGTGTTTGGCAGTCAACCCGTGGGCCGATTCGCTCAAATGCAGATTTTGCATTTGAATGGTTCTCATGGTTCAGCTTTAATCTAAAAGCCCTAGATGGTTCCTACACTTGACTTCTTCCCCAAGACATGCTTTGATGGCTTGGATTGAATCTAGGGTTAATCCTATGGCTAATACTATCCTAATACTCTATAAAAAGACCCCTAAACCTAGCCTAAATCACCATTATTCAATCCTACAACTAAACTATGTCAAATTTGTTCCTCTCATGGCCTCCACTCTCATGCTAAAATTCCTAAGTTTATTTCTATGAGAGATTTTGAGTGCATACAAGTATTTTCAAGCTTGTATGAATGTTCTTAGTTTGCATTCAAGTCAAGTTGCAACATTTCTATTTCAAAGCAAGGATTTTTATTGATTTGGCTCAAGGGTTTTTCGTTTGGAGCTTGCATATTTGGGTTTTTGGTGCTTGCATAAGGGCTTCGTCTCAATCTTTATAATAAATAATTATTTGTGTCTTCATAGCATTGTAAGCCCTTTTCTACTTTCTTTTTATTGAACTCTAAAGTTAAATGAATGATGCAAGTTTGGGGTTGATCATTATATGCAAGTTTGGTTGATCATTATATGCAAGTTTGGTTGATCATTATATGCAAGTTTGGATGATCATTATGCAAGTTGGTTTAATCATTATGTATGACACATGTTGCTATGTTATGCAAGTTTGGGTTGATCATGTTATCATGTTATGCAAGTTAAACTTGATATTGTGAGCATAAAGCTCCAAGCTTTATGTTGAAGGTTGCATTTTGGCAACATGAAAGTTATCATATCCCTTATGATAACTTGCATGTGAGGCCAAATGCGAACTTCTAGCAACTTCTACATGTTATTTATCACCATGTATCACTCATATGCTAAGTTTGGTTTTATGCATGCTTTTGAAGCCTAATAATGCAATATGCAAGTATATGAACATATGTACATTTCATATGCCACCATATTAAACTTGTGGCTTCAACACCTTTATGTCATGGTTATGCCAAGTTTCCTATTTTATCCTTTATGCGTTGTTGCGATTATGTAAACGATGGGATTACGTTGGGGTTGGGTAACATAATGACATGAACATGGTTTTTATAACATAACGTGATATGTTAACTTGTAATTATGTTTTGGAAACATAATGGACATGAAACTTAGAAAAGATGAGTGTGGCCAACTCGAGGTTGGGTTGAGTTTGTAGCATAAATCTACTCGGACCCGCCCGGCTTAACTAGTGGCTACAAACAATAGGACCCAATGTGAGAAGTTGGTCATGTTGTGCTCGAACCCGAGGTTAGACCTAGTTGTGGTGTAAAGATACCCGGACCCGCCCGGCTTAACTAGTAACCACAACAAAGTCTAATGTGAGAGGTTAAAGCGCATTAAGTTAATTGATGCCTCCTGATTAGGGTTAAGTCATGGTCCACTTAATACTTAACCAATTTGGGCTTGATGGATTAATCGAGGTTAAGTCAGGAGCCTTGGGTACTCTTAACCGATTTAATCCACGTTTGGATCGGGTTAACCACATTTAACCCGTTAAGAAACCCTAGTTGCGTGGTCCTTTTCAGCAGTAACCTTCTAGGTAGTATCATAAGACCCTAGGACTAGGCTAGGGTGGGGCACGATTACTGGGCTGATTGTAAGAGACCAAAAGAGACGGCTGAATGATGCCCCGGTTGTTCAGGCGGACCATGGTCGTGCACATTAAGTCCGGAGTACCACACGGGCACCGGTAGGTTTGGACTGTGCATCATGGTATGGTATCAGAGGGTTACACCATAGGGCCTGATACACCCTAGGGTGGACCCTGCACAGTCAACTACATTACATGATTAAGCCGCATGACACCGACACTTGACGAGTTAGGGTTATAGGGAGCCGATCGACTAGACCGTGTAGTTGGACCTTAATTTAGGTCATCTCATGATGTTGGGCCAAGCTTGGGCCAAGGGATCAATTCTTGTTTTTACTTGACATGTTAGAACGCTAGTACACCCGTGGTGCAAAACTTAACCGTGATTATGCGATGACACCTTTATCTATCTTGTTTGTTAATCATCATGCCAGTATGTTGTTATCCTTATGTTCATCTCAGCTTCTCATGCCAGTTAACTTTACTAGTTCATAGACAGATAGTAGTAGGGCTTGCCAGTCTTTTTGACTGACCTGTTTTCTTTCGCCTCTTTTCTTCCGTTTCCCCCCCCCCCTCAGGTCCTCAGGGTGGGAATATTGGAGCTTAGCTTGGATCTTTATAGCTTGCTTACTGGATTTGCTCATGTACCGTCTTGGACATTGAGCTAGCTATGGTTTATCACTTCACTTTGGGGATAGTACTTTATGTATTTCAGTTTATGCTTTTGTCTAGACTTTGTTTGTTGGAAAATAATGAGTACTTTTTTGTAACTTAACTCGGGTTTTGAAATGCTAAATTATCCGCTGCTTTACTACTCTGTTTTACTTATATGTTCTGTCTTGTGATATCTGCATGCATGTTTACCTTGTTTAAACGCCCCTCCAAAGCCAGTAGGCTTGCAAGAGTCACCCTGGCAGAGGTGGGGTGTTACAATATTACTTGTGTTGTGGACGTATATTATCTTTTTTGTTTTGGGTTTTGGGCCTAATTCTACTGGCCTGTCTAATGTATATAAAGAGATAATACTGGAATGAGAATTGGAGCTTTTCCCTCTTTCATAATTTCGTGTGTTCATTTTGATAACATGGCATCGGAGACACAAAAATTCAAATTTCAAATCTGTTGAGGAGATTAGCTCAAATCAGTGAAGATGGGAGAATCCACTTAAGAAAGCAAGAAAAGATTGCGATGGACGCAATGCAATTGATGCCTAAAATCACAGATCAAAAATTTAATAATCTGAATTTCTTGAATTGGAGTAACACAATCCGGTTATATCTTCGAAGTATAGACAAAGATAATCATCTAGTTGAAGATCCACCTTTGCCAGAATCAAAAGACGAGAAGGATGTGATGTGGTTTAGACCTGATGCACGGTTATTTTTACAAATTAGAAAATCAATTAATAGTGAGAGTAATTGGTTTAGTTAATCACTGCGAGTTTGTGAAGGAGATGATGGAATACTTAGAATTCTTATATCCTGGAAAGGGAAACCTAACACAGATATGATGCCTTCTATCAAGCAGAGAAACAAGAAAAAACTCTTATGAGTTATTTTATGAATTTCAAGAAGGTATATAAAGAATTTCATATGCTTCTTCCAATTAGTTCAGATGTTAACATTTAGCAACAACAGGAAGAGCAAATGAAATGTATGAGTTTTTTAGCCAGTTTACCATCAAAATTTGAAACTGCTAAGTCTAGGATCTTATCTGGTTCTGAATTCCTTCATTGCAAGAAGTATTTAGTAGAATATATCATTTTGATATTGCTTATACTCAAGTATCAAATAAAGTGGAGAGTGATTGATTAGTAACAACAGAGGTTATGTGCAAGTAAATTAGGGTCAGAATAATTCACCAAGACCAAATTTCAATTCACCAAGGCCGAATGCTCCAAAGTTTAGAAATCCAAATCAGGGGAAATTCTGCACATATTGCAAAAAGCCAGGGCATACGAAGTTTGAATGTAGGAAGCTTCAATATAAGAATTTACAGTTGGACAAGGATATGAATTCTGTTCTTATGACAGCAAAAGATTATGATCAATATGTGAAGTTTCATGGGTTATTGAAGAAGGAATCAACAAGTAAGGAATCAGCATCATCTGTTTCAGCTATTGCTAATTATAGAAGTCAAACAAAATGGATCCTAGATTCGGGAGAAACTGACCATATGACATGTTATAGTAATTTGATTTCAGATATACAAGATAAATAGTCCACTCATTCTGTTACATTAGTTGATGGATCACACGAATTTTTTCAAGGAACAGGAAAACTGAGGTTTAATTTGAATGTATCATTAAATTCGGTTTTACACTTGACAAAATTATCATTTAATTTGATATCTGTAACTCAAATTACTAAGGATCTAAAATGTAGCATATCATTTTTCCCTGATCACTGTGAATTTTAGGATCTAACGACGAGGCAGATTATTAGTAAAGGTGAAGAATGTGGAGGTCTATATGTGCTTGACATTGTGCCAACAAAATCTATAAGTTGTTCAAGTATAACTTCTGCATTTCGAATGCATTATCAACTAGGGCATCCATCATTGTTTCTATTCAAAAAGTTATGTCCACAGTTTAGTTCTTTATCTATATTGTATTGTGAGTCTTGTGAATATGCAAATCATCATCATGTTAGTCTATATCCTAGTGTTGATAAAAGTTCTAGTTTACAGTGGCTTTTGATTAAAAGAAAGTAGAGAAAGAAGTGGTTTATACTTAAAATCCTTGTGTTATAGTTCAAGTGTGCGGCATGCTATTTTTAGAGTGCCAAACATGGGCTTTTTCATAGAGAATCCCCAATTTTTTCAGATGCTTTCTATTTCTGATAAGGAGGTATTTATAGGTGAGAAGATGGGCTGAGTTGAGTGCAACGTTGCATGCACCTTTTTTGGGTTGGCCACGTGTAACTCGATCCCAAAAAGTAGTTATAGGCGAAGGAACCCGGTCTCCTACTGAAGAAGTTCTTTCTCCTCGAAAATTGTGGCATACGCGGAGCTTGAAATCTGGTGCATGAAAAGTAGTGCAGGTCAAAGATGACCGATTATGTAGTCTTGGGAATAGGACTTCGTCTTGTAGCAAATAATTTGGCCTGATATTTTGATCCAATATTCCAGGCCCAATCCGATCATTAGGAGTGAATCGATCGATCGTTAAAATTGATTTAGGAAGTCGTCATATGCCAAATATGAAGGAGGATATCTTAAGCTGCTAAAAGATTAGTTTGAGTCGAACCATAGTTGATCAATCCATAATGAAGGTCGGTATCCAAGAATGAGTTCAATCTTGAGTTGTGACGCCTTTTGCCAAAAAGCTGATCAATAATATCCAAGAATGTATTCAAGCACAACACCACAATTCGTTGAAGCATGTCATATTATAAAATGTAAAAATATTGTTCTTACATTAATTCTATGAAACAAAACACTGACAAATATGATAACATCTAAGGTTGAGATGGTCCAGCTTCAACTATGTTTTGTTGGGATTGAGACAATGTAGTACAAGCTCCCCTCCTATGTCTTCGTTCTTATGTAATGTCGAATGCTTGAGGGGGACGCGGCATGTATGGTGGTAGACTTTTTTATCTTGTGTCTTCCAAGAATCGAGTTTATTATTTGTACAATACTTATACACTTGACTTTTATGTGCTTTTCATCTTCGGGATTGGACACGTTATCTACCTCATTAGATACTGTATAAAGACGTTTGACTTGAAAGCATATAAAATTTGATATAAAAAATTGTGACATATGAGCATGTTTGAATTTAAAATATAAATTAAGCATACCAAGTCACATTATATGGGTCCTCGCGAAGCATCTACATTAAGCTGAAAATAAGATTCCTTAAGAATGATGCTGAGAAATGTGGATTAAGGATCTTAAGGAAAACTTAACACTAGAGGGGGGTGAATAGAGTTTAATGGAATCTTATAGTTTTTATGAAATCTTTTTGAATTAACCAAAAATAGATGCAAATCACAAATATATAACAATCACATAATCAAACACAAATGTAGAATAAAAAGTAGAAGCAATAAAAGGAAATAACGCACAAGGATTTCTATATTGGTTCGAAGTTACCGTACATACAGTCACACATAACTCTGGGTTGATGCATATTGTGAGTAGTGTGTTGTAGTTCGGCATGTATTCTTTTGTACATATTTGTAACAACCCGTATTTTTGAATAACATGTTATAACATAAATGGAGGAAGAATTAAACTGTAAAATCTGAATCAAGGGAAACGGGCTGTGCCATTGCGTTCGTCTCGGAAAAATACGCGAAATAGAGTCCAAGTTTTCGAAAATCGGAGTCCGTATGATCAAGATATGGCCTCGCAAAGTTTCACGAAAAAATTCAAAAATTAGAGTATACTTAATTAAGTGAAATGTGTTGCGCAGAGAAATATATATATATTGATATATATATATATATATATATATATTTGAAAATTAAGTAAATAAATATGCAAAAATGTTCAAAACAGCGAATTGGGAGAGGGGAATAACCGAACCGGCCGATTTTGAGGTCGACCCAAGCCCGCTGGGTCGACTAGGGGTTAATCCAGGGTGTTTGGCTGTCAACCCGTGGGCCGATTCGCTCAAATGTAGATTTTGCATTTGAATGGTTCTCATGGTTCAGCTTTAATCTAAAGGCCCTAGATGGTTCCTACACTTGACTTCTTCCCCAAGACATGCTTTGATGGCTTGGATTGAATCTAGGGTTAATCCTATGGCTAATACTATCCTAACCTTCTATAAAAAGACCCCTAAACCTAGCCTAAATCACCATTATTCAATCCTACAACTAAACTATGTCAAATTTGTTCCTCTCATGGCCTCCAGTCTCATGCTAAAATTCCTAAGTTTATTTCTATGAGAGATTTTGAGTGCATACAAGTATTTTCAAGCTTGTATGAATGTTCTTAGTTTGCATTCAAGTCAATTTGCAACATTTCTATTTCAAAGCAAGGATTTTTATTGATTTGGCTCAAGGGTTTTTCGTTTGGAGCTTGCATATTTGGGTTTTTGGTGCTTGCATAAGGGCTTCGTCTCAATCTTTATAATAAATAATTATTTGTGTCTTCATTGCATTGTAAGCCCTTTTCTACTTTCTTTTTATTAAACTCTAAAGTTAAATGAATGATGCAAGTTTGGGGTTGATTATTATATGCAAGTTTGGTTGATCATTATACGCAAGTTTGGTTGATCATTATATGCAAGTTTGGTTGATCATTATATGCAAGTTTGGATGATCATTATGCAAGTTGGTTTAATCATTATGTATGACACATGTTGCTATGTTATGCAAGTTTGGGTTGATCATGTTATCATTTTATGCAAGTTAAACTTGATATTGTGAGCATAAAGCTCCAAGATTTATGTTGAAGGTTGCATTTTGGCAACATGAAAGTTATCATATCTCTTATGATAACTTGCATGTGAGGCCAAATGCGAACTTCTAGCAACTTCTACATGTTATTTATCACCATGTATCACTCATATGCTAAGTTTGTTTTTATGCATGCTTTTGAAGCCTAATAATGCAATATTCAAGTATATGAACATATGTACATTTCATATGCCACCATGTTAAACTTGTGGCTTCAACACCTTTATGTCATGGTTATGCCAAGTTTCCTATTTTATCCTTTATGCGTTGTTGCGATTATGTAAACGATGGGATTACGTTGGGGTTGGGTAACATAATGACATGAACATGGTTTTTATAACATAACGTGATATGTTAACTTGTAATTATTTTTTGGAAACATAATGGACATGACACTTAGAAAAGATGAGTGTGGCCAACTCGAGGTTGGGTTGAGTTTGTAGCATAAATCTACCCGGACCCGCCCGGCTTAACTAGTGGCTACAAACAATAGGACCCAATGTGAGAAGTTGGTCATGTTGTGCTCGAACTCGAGGTTAGACCTAGTTGTGGTGTAAAGCTACCCGGACCCGCCCGGCTTAACTAGTAACCACAACAAAGTCTAATGTGAGAGGTTAAAGCGCATTAAGTTAATTAATGCCTCCTGATTAGGGTTAAGTCATGGTCCACTTAATACTTAACCAATTTGGGCTTGATGGATTAATCGAGGTTAAGTCAGGAGCCTTGGGTACTCTTAACCGATTTAATCCACGTTTGGATCGGGTTAACCACATTTAACCCGTTAAGAAACCCTAGTTGCGTGGTCCTTTTCAGCAGTAACCTTCTAGGTAGTATCATAAGACCCTAGGACTAGGCTAGGGTGGGGCACGATTACTGGGCTGATTGTAAGAGACCAAAAGAGACGGCTGAATGATGCCCCGGTTGTTCAGGCGGACCATGGTCGTGCACATTAAGTCCGGAGTTGAACACGGGCACCGGTATGTTTGGACTGTGCATCATGGTATGGTATCAGAGGGTTACACCATAGGGCCTGATACACCCTAGGGTGGACCTTGCACAGTCAACTACATTACATGATTAAGCCGCATGACACCGACACTTGACGAGTTAGGCTTATAGGGAGCCGATCGACTAGACCGTGTAGTTGGACCTTGATTTAGGTCATCTCATGATGTTGGGCCAAGCTTGGGCCAAGCTTGGGCCAAGGGATCAATTCTTGTTTTTACTTGACATGTTAGAATGCTAGTACACCCGTGGTGCAAAACTTAACCGTGATTATGCGATGACACCTTTATCTATCTTGTTAGTTAATCATCATGCCAGTATGTTGTTATCCTTATGTTCATCTCAGCTTCTCATGTCGGTTAACTTTACTAGTTCATATACAGATAGTAGTAGGGATTACTAGTCTTTTTGACTGACATGTTTTCTTTCGCCTCTTTTCTTCCGTTCCACCCCCCTCAGGTCCTCAGGGTGGGAATATTGGAGCATAGCTTGGATCTTTCTAGCTTGGTTACTGGATTTGCTCATGTACTGTCTTGGACATTGAGCTAGCTATGGTTTATCACTTCACTTTGGGGATAGTACTTTATGTATTTCAGTTTATGCTTTTGTCTAGACTTTGTTTATTGGAAAATAATGAGTACTTTGTTGTAACTTAACTCGGGTTTTGAGATGCTAATTTATCCGCTGCTTTACTACTCTGTTTTACTTATATGTTCTGTCTTGTGATATCTACATGCTTGTTTACCTTGTTTAAACGCCCCTCCAAAGCCAGTGTGCTTGCAAGAGTCACCCTGGCGGAGGTGGGGTGTTACATTTGGTATCAGAGCATAAGGTTAACAAGATTCGAGCAAAAGGTTTTTAAAACTTACCTTTTGGAAAACTATTTTCAAAACCAATTAAGTATTTTCCAAGAAAAGTCTAGATTATTTTAAAAGGCTATTCCCCAAAAGCCATAGCACTATCCTTCGTTTCTTCGTTCTGAATCTATCTTTTTCTTCATTTTAGTATGGCCGATCGCTTTAACATCCCGGAAGGCGTGCAAGTACCCGTCTGGTTCCGGAGATTTATGGAGGCAAGGGCGAATGAAGCCGGCCCCGCAAACACTCATCCTCCTTCCCCCGTCGCTAACATCTCTCCTCCTCGCGTAACTGAGGTTCCTCCTCCCCCTCAGCATACAAAAGTGAATTTCGCGGAGCTTTGCAAAGGCTTTAAGGCGATGGGTTGCAAGAATTTTGTCGGAACGGAGACTTCTGTGGAGGCAAGAAACTGGTTAAAGGAAACTGAAGACCTCTTTGATATCTTGGATGTGGAAGATCGTAGGAAAGTTCTGTTGGCGGTATGGCTATTGAAAGGGGAAGCCGCTTATTGGTGGGTAGTCACCACCACTACTAGACCCATTGAGACTTGGGATGACTTTTGGAGAAGGTTTGGACTAAAGTTCCTATCATCGATAGAAGAGAATCTTCAGATGGAGAAGTTCCTATCTCTAAAGCAAGGGGACATGACAGTTAGGGAATACGTGGATATGTTTAATCAACTTGCTCAGTTCGGTCTAGAATTGGTAAACACAGCTCGGAAGAAGGCCCTACACTTTGCTCTAGGATTGAATGAGCCATTGCGCGGTTTGGCCATGTCTCATATACCCCTGGGGGCAACTTTCGAGAGTTTGGTGAATATGGCCCTGCTTCAAGAGGGCGATAAGAGTGGCAAGAAGGAGGTCAAGGCAAATGAGTCTCAAGGCGAGAAGGTAGATTCCGGAAAAGGAGGCAAGAACAACAATAGCAAGAACAACAAGTCAAGAGAAAGGAGGAAGTGCAACTTCTATGGGATTACTGGGCACATAGCCAAAGACTGTAGGAAGAAGAAGAGGAAGTTGGGCGAATGCTTTTACTGTGGAGAGCCTGGACATCTTAGCAAGGATTGCCCCAAGAAGCAAGGACAAGGGCAAGGACAAACTCGGCAAGTAAGACCCTCTGGAGGGCAATTGCAGGCTCTCCTCGCTCTTCCAGCTTTTGATCGAGGTAGAGTTTTTATAGAAATTCATGTTTACATTTCTGATTTTCCTGTTCGCACCTTATTTGATTCTGGCGCATCGCATAGTTTTATCTCTTCTGGTATTGTTGAAAGTTTGCACCTAAGTACTAGCTTAGTTGAGGATCCCGTTTGTGTTTCAAATCCAATTGGGGGTTCCGCCCATCTACCTGTGGTTTGTATGGATTTGAAAATCTCTATCTTGAGCATAGAATTCATGTGTAATGTTTAGGTTCTCGAGTTTATGGGATACGGGTTGATTTTGGAGGTGGATTGGTTGTCCAGTTATGGAGCCATTCTTGACTGTGAGCATATGGTAGTGAGGCTCATGACTCGCCTCAGTAATCCCCTAGAAATTTCTTGTAACCCTAGAGGTCCCGTCATGTTATGTTATCTTGAATCTCTCGACTCATCCATCGATGATCTGCAATCTGTAAGGGTGGTCCGAGACTATCCCGATGTCTTTGAAGAAGTTAAGGGGTTACCCCCTAAACGAGAGATAGATTTCCGCATTTATCTAGTTGATAATGCCAAGCCAGTACCATTGCCAGTTAGGCACATGGCTCCACGTGAGAGAGGGGAGCTCAGTAAGCAAATCAAGGAGTTGCTTGAGAAGAATTTTATTAGGCGAAGCATTTCTGAATGGGGTGCTCCGGTGGTATTCGCCACTAAGGCGGATGGTTCGCTTCGTCTATGTGTTGATTATCAAGAGTTGAACAAGCTGACAAAGAAGAATAGGCACCCTTTACCGAGGATTGATGATCTCTTTGACCAATTGGTAGGTGCTTCTGTTTTCTCTCAGCTCGATCTAGCCACCGGATTCCATCAGCTTAGAGTAGCTGAGGATAGTATTGATAAGACTGCGTTTAGGACTCCAGATGGATTCTTTGAATGGCTTGTCATGCCATTCGGTTTGACTAATGCACCCGCATACTTCGTAGACTTGATGAGTAGGGTGTTCAGGGAATTCCTTAACAAGTTTGTTGTTGTCTTCGTGGATGATATTCTGATCTTCTCAAAGGATGAGGAAGAACATGCATGGCATCTCAAGGAAGTGATGGATACGCTTAGAGCGCATCAGTTGAAAGCCAAGTTCTCCAAATGTCATTTTTGGAGAAGGGAAGTTCAGTTTCTTGGACATATAGTTTCTAAGCAAGGCATAGCAGTGGATCCCGCGAAAGTGGTTGTGGTTCAAGATTGGAAGACTCCTAGGAATGCAACCGAAGTAAGGAGCTTTCTCGGTTTGGCGGGCTACTATAGGAAGTTCATCAGGGACTTCGCTAAGATTTCGGCCCCTCTTACTAAGTTGACGAAGAAGAACTTAGTCTTTGCATGGGACTTGGAGTGTGAGCTTGCTTTTCAAAGGCTCAAGAGAGCCCTTACCTCAGCTCTAGTTTGGCAACGTGGATTGGCGCTGTTTTCAAGAGATAGTTTTCTGCGTGGGATACCGTATAATATGTAAATGAGATCCAAGATTCACTAACGAATCTTGGAAAGCTTGCACGATACCATGAGCACGCAGTTATGTTTAAGCCAAGTATTTTAGGCAAAGAATAAGTGGAAGTGGAACGAGAAGCAACGGTGAAATGAGTTCTAACTCATATTTTGGGAACAAGAATTAAGAACTACGGAATTGCGAAGTTAAAAGACGGTCAGGGCACGATGGGATTAAGCCCAAGAAAATGCGGCTTAGAAGATCGAAGACTAGATACGCGCATTTAATCTCTTTCTAAAAGTATATCCTTGATCCCTATTGTTCCGTAGAGCTTACTCGCATGTTATCTTTTAAGTATATCCTCTCGGTCCTATCCTCAATCTTATATCTGTTGCAAACCCCCTAAGGAGTATGACTAGCCTATTTGTGATATATGGTTGGGGTAAAGAAGTTCGTCACCAAACTATTTGGGCTTTATGGGATATGGGTAATAATTGATAGACTTACAAAGAGAACCCATTTTTCCGGTGAAAAGCAAGAGGACCGTATCATGGCTAGCATCTGTTTATCTTCGAGAGATAGTATGGTTGCATGGAGTTTCTTCTAGCATAGTTAGCGATCGTGACCCAATTTTCACTAGCCAGTTTACAAGAGGCGATGGGTACGCAATTGAATTTGAGTACAGCCTATCACCCCTAGACGGATGGCCAAACCGAAAGGGCGAATAGAGTGCTAGAAGATCTCTTGAGGCTTTGTGTTCTCGACTTCGGTGGTACTTGGGAAGATCACCTTCCTCTCGTAGAGTTTGCTTATAATAACAACTATCAAGCCAGCATAGGGATGGCACCATTTGAAGCTTCGTATGGGAGGCCGTGCAAGCCACCAACATGTTGGTGGGAAGACGACGGATAGGCTTATAATTGAGCCCGACATGATAAGGGACACATCCGAGAGGGTTGAATTGATTCGAAGACGGATGAAAACGGCCCAAGATAGACAGAAATCCTATGTTGACAAGCGAAGGACAGATTTGGAATTCGAAGTGGGAGACATGGTTTTCATTAAGGTTTCTCCTTTACGTAATGTGGTTCGTTTTGGAGCAGTGGGGAAGCTGGCACCAAGGTTCGTAGGACCTTTCCCTATCACAGAGAGAATTGGAAAGATGGCCTATAAGGTGGAATTGCCCGAAAAGCTAGCCGGAGTGCATAATGTCTTTCATGTCTTGCATCTCCGAAAGTGCCTTCATGAGTCCGCTGAGGTGGTTGAACCAAGCATTCTTGAAGACATTGAGGTAGAGAAAGAAGCAACCTTGAGAAAAGCTCCGATTCGTATCTTGGGAACAGAGATCAAGAAACTGAGGAATCGAGAAGTCAAATTGGTGAAAGTTCAGTGGGGTGAAGCCGACGAAGATGCAACTTGGGAAACCGAGGATAAGATGCGTGGGCTTTATCCATTTCTTTTTGAGGATACATTCTCAACCTCTCTCCTAAGTAGCATATCTTTCTTTTTGCTATCCGTGTTTATCCTGTTTGTCTAATTATCTCGTTAATCATGATTATGAGGACCTTAGGTAGAAACCCTTTGGATGAAACATGTATTTGAAACATGTTATGCTTGATGGTTGCAAGTGGTTGCAAGTGTTTGCACATGGATACTCGTGGATGCATGATACACATTAGGCACTAAGATCGGCTCACACACTTTCATGCTGCATATGCATGAGTGTTTACGCTTATTCATGGATGAAAACTTGTTATGCTATCAAGTGGATGTTGCATATGGATGAATGATATGTGCACTCATGTAGAGATTATAAATTATGTTAAGAATTTGCATACATATGGACTCATTTCACTAACATACTTTGCATTAAGGATGTTTACTGTATCAGTAACCGCCTGATTTTCGCATTAGATAAGTACATATACACACACCTTTGCATATGATCATACAACATTTAGAATCCTTTAAGGACAATGACTGCACGTGGATGATGTTTTGAGTAGATGGATGATGGATGGTAGGATACGTTCTTCCTAACTTGGAGATTTCGGGGACGAAATCCTTTAAGGAGGGGAGAATGTAACAACCCGTATTTTTGAATAACATGTTATAACATAAATGGAAGCAGAATTAAACTGTAAAATCTGAATCAAGGGAAACGGGCTTTGCCATTGCGTTCGTCTCGGAAAAATACGCGAAATAGAGTCCGAGTTTTCGAAAATCGGAGTCCGTATGACCAAGATATGGCCTCGCGAAGTTTCACGAAAAAATTCAAAAATTAGAGTATACTTAATTAAGTGAAATGGGTTGCGCAGAGAAATATATATATATTGATATATATATATATATTTGAAAATTAAATAAATAAATATGCAAAAATGTTCAAAACAGCGAATTGGGAGAGGGGAATAACCGAACCGGCCGATTTTGAGGTCGACCCGAGCTCGCTGGGTCGACTAGGGGTTAATCCAGGGTGTTTGGTTGTCAACCCGTGGGCCGATTCGCTCAAATGCAGATTTTGCATTTGAATGGTTCTCATGGTTCAGCTTTAATCTAAAAGCCCTAGATGGTTCCTACACTTGACTTCTTCCCCAAGACATGCTTTGATGGCTTGGATTGAATCTAGGGTTAATCCTATGGCTAATACTATCCCTAATACTCTATAAAAAGACCCCTAAACCTAGCCTAAATCACCATTATTCAATCCTACAACTAAACTATGTCAAATTTGTTCCTCTCATGGCCTCCACTCTCATGCTAAAATTCCTAAGTTTATTTCTATGAGAGATTTTGAGTGCATACAAGTATTTTCAAGCTTGTATGAATGTTCTTAGTTTGCATTCAAGTCAAGTTACAACATTTCTATTTCAAAGCAAGGATTTTTATTGATTTGGCTCAAGGGTTTTTCGTTTGGAGCTTGCATATTTGGGTTTTTGGTGCTTGCATAAGGGCTTCGTCTCAATCTTTATAATAAATAATTATTTTTGTCTTCATAGCATTGTAAGCCCTTTTCTACTTTCTTTTTATTGAACTCTAAAGTTAAATGAATGATGCAAGTTTGGGGTTGATCATTATATGCAAGTTTGGTTGATCATTATATGCAAGTTTGGTTGATCATTATATGCAAGTTTGGATGATCATTATGCAAGTTGGTTTAATCATTATGTATGACACATGTTGCTATGTTATGCAAGTTTGGGTTGATCATGTTATCATGTTATGCAAGTTAATCTTGATATTGTGAGCATAAAGCTCCAAGCTTTATGTTGAAGGTTGCATTTTGGCAACATGAAAGTTATCATATCCCTTATGATAACTTGCATGTGAGGCCAAATGCGAACTTCTAGCAACTTCTACATGTTATTTATCACCATGTATCACTCATATGCTAAGTTTGGTTTTATGCATGCTTTTGAAGCCTAATAATGCAATATGCAAGTATATGAACATATGTACATTTCATATGCCACCATATTAAACTTGTGGCTTCAACACCTTTATGTCATGGTTATGCCAAGTTTCCTATTTTATCCTTTATGCGTTGTTGCGATTATGTAAACGATGGGATTACGTTGGGGTTGGGTAACATAATGACATGAACATGGTTTTTATAACATAACGTGATATGTTAACTTGTAATTATGTTTTGGAAACATAATGGACATGACACTTAGAAAAGATGAGTGTGGCCAACTCGAGGTTGGGTTGAGTTTGTAGCATAAATCTACTCAGACCCGCCCGGCTTAACTAGTGGCTACAAACAATAGGACCCAATGTGAGAAGTTGGTCATGTTGTGCTCGAACCCGAGGTTAGACCTAGTTGTGGTGTAAAGCTACCCGGACCCGCCCGGCTTAACTAGTAACCACAACAAAGTCTAATGTGAGAGGTTAAAGCACATTAAGTTAATTAATGCCTCCTGATTAGGGTTAAGTCATAGTCCACTTAATACTTAACCAATTTGGGCTTGATGGATTAATCGAGGTTAAGTCAGGAGCCTTGGGTACTCTTAACCGATTTAATCCACGTTTGGATCGGGTTAACCACATTTAACCCGTTAAGAAACCCTAGTTGCGTGGTCCTTTTCAGCAGTAACCTTCTAGGTAGTATCATAAGACCCTAGGACTAGGCTAGGTTGGGGCACGATTACTGGGCTGATTGTAAGAGACCAAAAGAGACGGCTGAATGATGCCCCGGTTGTTCAGGCGGACCATGGTCGTGCACATTAAGTCCGGAGTTGAACACGGGCACCGGTAGGTTTGGACTGTGCATCATGGTATAGTATCAGAGGGTTAAACCATAGGGCCTGATACACCCTAGGGTGGACCCTGCACAGTCAACTACATTACATGATTAAGCCGCATGACACCGACACTTGACGAGTTAGGCTTATAGGGAGCCGATCGACTAGACCGTGTAGTTGGACCTTAATTTAGGTCATCTCATGATGTTGGGCCAAGCTTGGGCCAAGGGATCAATTCTTGTTTTTACTTGACATGTTAGAATGCTAGTACACCCGTGGTGCAAAACTTAACCGTGATTATGCGATGACACCTTTATCTATCTTGTTTGTTAATCATCATGCCAGTATGTTGTTATCCTTATGTTCATCTCAGCTTCTCATGCCAGTTAACTTTACTAGTTCATAGACAGATAGTAGTAGGGCTTACCAGTCTTTTTGACTGACCTGTTTTCTTTCGCCTCTTTTCTTCCGTTTCCCCCCCCCCCCCCTCAGGTCCTCAGGGTGGGAATATTGGAGCTTAGCTTGGATCTTTCTAGCTTGCTTACTGGATTTGCTCATGTACCGTCTTGGACATTGAGCTAGCTATGGTTTATCACTTCACTTTGGGGATAGTACTTTATGTATTTCAGTTTATGCTTTTGTCTAGACTTTGTTTGTTGGAAAATAATGAGTACTTTGTTGTAACTTAACTCGGGTTTTGAAATGCTAATTTATCCGCTGCTTTACTACTCTGTTTTACTTATATGTTCTGTCTTGTGATATCTGCATGCATGTTTACCTTGTTTAAACGCCCCTCCAAAGCCAGTAGGCTTGCAAGAGTCACCCTGGCGGAGGTGGGGTGTTACAATATTACTTGTGTTGTGGACGTATATTATCTTTTTTGTTTTGGGTTTTGGGCCTAATTCTACTAGCCTGTCTAATGTATATAAAGAGATAATACTGGAATGAGAATTGGAGCTTTTCCCTCTTTCATAATTTCGTGTGTTCATTTTGATAACATGGCATCGGAGACACAAAAATTCAAATTTCAAATCTGTTGAGGAGATTAGCTCAAATCAGTGAAGATGGGAGAATCCACTTAAGAAAGCAAGAAAAGATTGCGATGGACGCAATGCAATTGATGCCTAAAATCACAGATCAAAAATTTAATAATCTGAATTTCTTGAATTGTAGTAACACAATCCGGTTATATCTTCGAAGTATAGACAAAGATAATCATCTAGTTGAAGATCCACCTTTGCCAGAATCAAAAGACGAGAAGGATGTGATGTGGTTTAGACCTGATGCACGGTTATTTTTACAAATTAGAAAATCAATTAATAGTGAGAGTAATTGGTTTAGTTAATCACTGCGAGTTTGTGAAGGAGATGATGGAATACTTAGAATTCTTATATCCTGGAAAGGGAAACCTAACACAGATATGATGGATGCAAATCCTTCTATCAAGCAGAGAAACAAGAAAAAACTCTTATGAGTTATTTTATGAATTTCAAGAAGGTATATAAAGAATTTAATATGCTTCTTCCAATTAGTTCAGATGTTAAACATTTAGCAACAACAGGAAGAGCAAATGAAATGTATGAGTTTTTTAGCCAGTTTACCATCAAAATTTGAAACTGCTAAGTCTAGGATCTTATCTGGTTCTGAATTCCTTCATTGCAAGAAGTATTTAGTAGAATATATCATTTTGATATTGCTTATACTCAAGTATCAAATAAAGTGGAGAGTGATTGATTAGTAACAACAGAGGTTATGTGCAAGTAAATTAGGGTCAGAATAATTCACCAAGACCAAATTTCAATTCACCAAGGCCGAATGCTCCAAAGTTTAGAAATCCAAATCAGGGGAAATTCTGCACATATTGCAAAAAGCCAGGGCATACGAAGTTTGAATGTAGGAAGCTTCAATATAAGAATTTACAGTTGGACAAGGATATGAATTCTGTTCTTATGACAGCAAAAGATTATGATCAATATGTGAAGTTTCATGGGTTATTGAAGAAGGAATCAACAAGTAAGGAATCAACATCATCTGTTTCAGCTATTGCTAATTATAGAAGTCAAACAAAATGGATCCTAGATTCGGGAGAAACTGACCATATGACATGTTATAGTAATTTGATTTCAGAAATACAAGATAAATAGTCCACTCATTCTGTTACATTAGTTGATGGATCACACGAATTTTTTCAAGGAACAGGAAACTGAGGTTTAATTTGAATGTATCATTAAATTCGGTTTTACACTTGACAAAATTATCATTTAATTTGATATCTGTAACTCAAATTACTAAGGATCTAAAATGTAGCATATCATTTTTCCCTGATCACTGTGAATTTTAGGATCTAACGACGAGGCAGATTATTGGTAAAGGTGAAGAATGTGGAGGTCTATATGTGCTTGACATTGTGCCAACAAAATCTATAAGTTGTTCAAGTATAACTTCTGCATTTCGAATGCATTATCAACTAGGGCATCCATCATTGTTTCTATTCAAAAAATTATGTCCACATTTTAGTTCTTTATCTATATTGTATTGTGAGTCTTGTGAATATGCAAATCATCGTCATGTTAGTCTATATCCTAGTGTTGATAAAAGTTCTAGTTTATTGTTTGAAGTTGTAAAATATGATATTTTGGGGTCCATCCACAGTTATGTCAAAGCAAGGATATAGATATTTTGTTACATTTGCTGATGATTACTCATGTGTAACTTAGTTGTTTCAAATGAAAAATAGATTTGAGTTGTTTTCTATATTCTATATTTTTTTTGCTAAAATACATAATCAGTTTAATGCATCTATCAACATTTTGAGAAGTGACAATGCAAAGGAGTACACAAGAAATAAGTTTAATTCATATACAGCGTAGCATGGCATTCTTCATGAAACTTCATGTGTAGACACAACAACACAAAATGGGGTAGCAGAAAGGAAGAATAGGCACTTGCTAGAAACTGCTGAAGCACTTCTTTTTCAAATGAATGTTCCAAAGATATTTTGGGTAGAGGCAGTAAGTATAGCATGATTTTTTATTAATAGAATGCCTTCAACTGTTTTGAGTTGTCAAATACCTTATCAAGTTTGTCAAACCACAGTTAACAAAATTAGATCCAAAGTCATTGAAATGTATTTTCCTTGGATATTCATGACTTCAAAAAGGATACAAGTGTTTTTGTCCAATGCTTCACAAGTATATTGTATCAGTTGATGTTAATTTTGTTAAAAATGAACCTTTCTATTCATCATCAGTAGTTTCTCCCATTCAAGAGATTCATGATGAACCAGTAATAGAAGAAGAAGATGAGTTTCTGATACATCTGTTAATTGGCCTTTTGGTTCGGTTCCCGAAAGTACGCAAGACACGCTCAACTCAACACATCGTGTGATATCACAGCCCAGAGGTGTTGCCAACATCATAAGGGGGTCCAGTACCATAAGACTCGAGTCGGGCCACTAGAAGAATGTCGCATCCCTAGGATGCAACATCCATCAATATCCATCTGCAGCCGAGCCAAAGGGAGCCATCAGCGGATCCCGGCGCAGCGTCAGTGGGGGTCCAGGGCCCCACAGTCCTAGTGGCTACCGGCCTAACCGATTAGGTCGAACAAGTGGGCACTGCCCTGTTCATTCGATTTCCGCCAACAAGTATGTTACCCAGAATCAGCGGATCAACTCAAAGTCAAGGTTCAACCAACAACTTCAAGGATCTTCTTATCTCTCAAAACTAGGCCACATCCACGTTGTTGCAGCCCGCTCTTCCCATGCCCAACACTCACGACTTCAGCATAATACTCGTACCCCCTCCCCCCTAGGGTATGTAACAACCCGTAAAATGCGAGCCAGTTTGAAATTTTTATTTTGGCAATTTTAGCGAATTTTGATTATTTAAAATGAATTATTTTAAATAATATCGACGAGAAATTTATTTTGAATATAATTCGATCGTATATATTATACGCGTCGTCGTTAGAATATAAATATTTATATATATAATTATAAATAGAATTGAAAATGGCGCGGTAGTTCGATAATTCGATTTCAAACTTCAATTGAATGTACCGGGTGCAAAACAATCCGGATTTTAGTGAAACCAAAAATGATAGGATCTAATTGATAATATATTTCTATCGAATCCGAATAATCAAGATTTCATAGCGGGAATCAAAAGATATGTCCAGTTGAAAATTCTGAATAGTCGCTATGGAATTCAGGCCCTTAAAAAATGGACATTTTGCAAACGACCTCGGATTTCGACGAAACCAGTTTTGTTGGGTCCGTGATGTTAAGTTATTGCTAGGTTCCAAGTTTCATAATTTTTCGAATCAATATGTGAGCGTGGCAAAGGAAAACGCGTTTGACCAGTTTCAGTTGATTTTAATCGACTGGAAATTGGCCATTTTTCAAACGATCTCAGAATTTGACGAAACTAGTTTTGTTAGGACCGTATCGTCAATACGAAGCTAGAAAATATTTTTCTGCAATTTATAGAGTTAGTATGTGACCCCGGTTATTTGAAATGCGCGTTTAAAATTCAATATAGTGATTTAAATGAAAATTCAAAAGGAAACTGATTGTAACGATCAAATCAGCTTGCGATACATATCCCATTGTGTTCGGAATGGGGGTGAAACGCTATGGGCGACAGGCGGTGGGCCTCGTTTCGAGGTTGTATGTAAAAGTCAACCATTTTGCAAATTTAAATAATAAAATAATAAAAATAAAAAAAATATAATTTTTAATTTCCCTCCCTCCCCTTTATTTTCTTCCTGCCCCCCCCCCCCCCCCCGATTTCATTCTTCAGAAAGAAAAAAAAAAGAAAAAAAAAAGAAGAAAGCAGCAGCGGAAGCCGCCGCCTTCACCGACGGTCAGAAACCTCCACCGCAACTCCGATCATCTCCCCCCCCCCTCTTCCTTGCATCGCTCCCTCCTCCTCCTTCAATCCGACACCCCCCGAAGCCGTTCGAGACCCCGAAGCCCCCCCCCCCCCCCCCCCGTTCAAAGCCCTAGCGCCGCCCAGCTCGAGAAGCATCTCCGACGTCTGCGAAACCCCCCTTTTTGTAAGTTTTTTTTTTATTAGCTCTGTTATTTTTTTTTAGATTTTGAAACTGTAGTTTTAAAAACATTTTTGAAACTGAAATTTTAAAAAAAAAGCATTTTTAAACTGAATTTTATAAAAGAAAAATTAAAACTGATTTTATTTTAGAAGTTAAAACTGAATTGATTTTTAAAAAAGATTTAAAAACTGAAAGTTAAAAACTGATTTTAAAAAGAAGGTTAAACTGATTTTAAAAAGAAGGTTAAACTGATTTTATAAAAGAATTTTAAAACTGAATTTTATAAAAGAATTTTTTTAATTGATTTTATAAAAAGGTTTAAACTGATTTTAAAAAGAAGGTTAAACTGATTTTAAAAGAATTTTTAAACTGATTTTAAAAGCATTTTTTTAAACTGATTTTATAAGCATTTTTAAACTGATTTTAAAATGATTTATAAACTAGAAGGAGATTAGGAATTTAAAAGTAAAAATCATATTTTTATATGATGAAAGTCGAAGTAAAAATCATATTTTTATATGTTGAAAGTCGAAGTAAAAATCATATTTTTATATGTTGAAAGTCGAAGTAAAAATCATATTTTTATATGATGAAAGTCGAAGTAAAAATCATATTTTTATATGATGAAAGTCGAAGTAAAAATCATATTTTTATATGTTGAAAGTCGAAGTAAAAATCATATTTTTATATATTGAATAGCATAGTAAAAATTCTATTTTTACATATGTAGAGAATACGGGCGAAAGCGACAAAAGGCGAAGATTTCTATAAGAGAAGTGTCGTGAAGTTGGATAGCTATTGGTGAGAATTTCTCACCTTTCAATTTATTTTCTAGTTATATATATATACTAGGATGCAAACGGTGCTTAGTAGCACCCGACACAATCGTCCACAGACCATGGACTTGTTTGTTTGGCTGTTTGGTGATTGATTGCGATATTGGTTTGAATGTGGTTTGTGGTGTGAAAAATCGAATCGATAAATTGGTTAGGATTAGACGTGCGCCGTTATAAGGCGAAGGAGTAAGGCTAGGTTAGACTCTTACTCCAAAATCTTGTGGTTTGCATAACGAATTGAATATGATTGATGTGTGAATGGCGTGGGCCTTCACTAGACCGGGGATAAGGCTAGGCCTTGTCCCGTTTCTAGTATCGTGCCGTTATGCCGCCGAAATTTTCTAAAATGTGTTAGAAAAATAAAAATATCATTTTATTTAAAGAATGAACTGAATAGAAATTCATATGTTGGAATAAAATGTTTTATCGTTAAAAATATAATTTTTAACGTGAAGTGAATAAAATAGAATATTCATTTACAAACCAGACGGTTTGTTTATGTACACCTATTTGAATGACATTGATTGGGACGATAAATTTTACACATCGCCCAACTGCACGAATAAAATATTTGTTTGATTGTTTGAAACCCCACACGGGTGTTGGGATGAAATTTGCAGTTCACTCATCCTGATTGATTAAATATGTCGATCGATTGATTGACAGGCTGTTATAAGCATTGAATATCTATATTTGATGCTTTTACAGTGTAGTGCACTTTGGTTGATGGTTGATTATTTTCAATGTTATTATATACATGTGTTGTATGAAAATCCATATAATTAACTTTATATGGTGATTGATTGGGCCTCATTCCAATTTGAAAAATAAAGAATATTATAAAATAAAAGTTCATGTGTTGACAGTACTCATTCATTGAGATTGGTCATGTGTTGAACGAAATATTTTGATAATAACAACTATTTTGAAAAAGAAATATTTGAAATAGGATATTTGAAAATAGAAATTTATGAAGCCGTGTTGATTAGATTGACGCCATTTTGACGTGAACGATATTTATATCGATTTTATTCATCTTAAAAATGAATATTGAAAAGTGATTTCGAAATCGAATATTTTGAATTGAATTGAAAACGATTTCGAATTGAATTGAATTGAAAACGATTTCGAAATGAATTGAATTGAAAACGATTTCGAAATGAATTGAATTGAAAACGATTTCGAAATGAATTGAATTGAAAACGATTTCGAAATGAATTGAATTGAAAACGATTTCGAAATGAATTGAATTGAAAACGATTTCGAATATTTTGAATTGAATTGAAAACGATTTCGAATTGAATTGAATTGAAAACGATTTCGAAATGAATTGAATTGAAAACGATTTCGAAATGAATTGAATTGAAAACGATTTCGAAATGAATTGAATTGAAAACGATTTCGAAATGAATTGAATTGAAAACGATTTCGAAATGAATTGAATTGAAAACGATTTCGAAATGAATTGAATTGAAAACGAATTGAAATGAATTCGAATTGAATTGAAATTTGAATTGAATAGAAATGAATTTTGAAACGAATTTATAAAGAAGAATTCAATTTTGATTTGAATTGAAAAGGAGGTTGAAATTGCTTTTGAAACGAATTTAAAACTATTTATATAATTCGTTTTAAATAGAAATCGACGAAATATATATATTATATATATTATATATATAATATAATGGCCTGAATAGAACGCACCGCGCCGCGGCAGTTCGTGAATTTCGACCATTTATTTTAAACGGACATTACGGGAGATCCGACCGTCGGATTCTCCTAAAACCGGAACCGTTGGGTTCGTATCGAAAAGAGCTTTCTAATGAATGTTAGAAATTTGAAATCTAACGGTTGGATTTGGAGATACGTCCAAATCAAATTCGAAAAAGGTCGCTGTAAGTGCAGTTCGATGGTCGTTAATGGAAATCGACTGTACGGGCCTTGATAAAATTATTAAAAATAGTAATAATTTGTGTAAAATCATAAGAAATGATTTGTGAAAGTTTGGGATGAAAAACTCCATATTTGAAAAGATAAAAATAGATTTTTATCGAAATGAACTAGTTTTGAACTAGAATTATAATTCTATTTATTTTTAAATAAATAAATTGAATTTGAAATGGTTTTGAAAATAACCAAAATTTCCAATGATTGCATTGGAGTGGAGTTGAATCGAAATTGTCTTCGGAATATTTCGATGTTGGAATTCGTGATATTATAGGTGTTGTTATGGAAATTTGAAAGATATATATTTGTATCGTTATTTCCAATACGACATTTGTTAGTCGTAGAATTCGATATTGAATATAAGCCGATATATTTTCTATTCAGAGCCTTGTATTGAATATCGAATGTGATTTGGGTTTGTCGTGAATGGTGTCTTCACTAACACTGTTCTTGAACCCAGTTGAGAAAAGATTAAATCTATTTATTTAGATTTAATGAAGTGTACCAATTAAATGATATTTAATTGGAATTGAATTGGTATTGATTTTTGGGTTTATCGTGAACAGTGTTTTAAATAACACTTGTTCTTTAACCCGATAATTAATGGAATGTGATTTTGGGTTTATCGTGAATCGTGTTTTAAATGACACTGATTCTTTAACCCAGATAATGATTAAAACTAAGTGGAGTTTTAATGAATCTTTAATTAGATTGAAAAGATCGAGAATGGAGTATCACCAGTTTTGCTCCAGGCGATAGTTAAATCTTTAATTAGATTTGAACGTGAAATTTAGAAACTAACTGTCGGTTAGCCAAGCAGAATGGTTTTCTGGATATTGATCTGATGTTGGTTTCGGCCTTCGGGGTTAATATTTGGGGAATTATTCTCTTGATTAATTTATGGTTAGTGACTGATGAATTGGAATGAGGCGTATGTTGTGTTTGTGTAACACTTATTTAAAATATACGCGAGTTATTCGGAAAGGCCGGGTTTATCCCATTCTGAATAACTGATACGACGATAAGTCGAAGATGAAGACGATGGTCGAAGACCGGAGGTCTTCACGTCGTTTGGGTGATAACTGATGATCTTGATTGGGCTGTACACCCAAGAAGATGGAAACAGTTGGTGATCGTCCAGACGTACTTGGAGATCGATGGATATGCGGGGTACTAGGTGCTCCCGGTTTCGTTCAGACCCAGAACGGACTTGTAAATGGACTGTGTGTCTGACATTGGATTTTAGTCTGTGTGATTGATCTCTATTAAATATATATCTGTTTGGCGGCGGAGAATTTATTCTCTTGCTTAACGCCCTTCTCTGAGACGTACGAGCTCAGGGGTTATATATTGATGGATATCAAACGCATGGAGTGAATTGCCTGTGTGGCATGCCTAAGTGGCAATTGATCGAGGCTTCTGTTGAAAAGCAAAGTCTTGTGGTGATGATCAAAGCACGGCCTTTGTGGCGTAGCTTTGTGTAACGTTTACTTCGCGTGTTTCACACCCGGTATGAACCAAAAACGGGAGGGGACCTCAGGGAGGGCATGCGTTTCTTTCTAGTTAGAAGTGGCGTCAGTGGTTTTACACGCCCTGACGAGTTTGACTTATGTGGTTGTTGCTGTTGCGAGGCGCCTCGGATTGATCGGTCGTTCTCGAACCGATGGAGTCATTTGTTGGCTCATTGACGCCCCATAGGGCGGGGAAATGCATGTTCAGGGTTTAAGTTTAATCCACATCGGTGGACCGGCCCTGACGATCCAAGGGTCACTCGAGCTCTGATCCTGAGACACGGGCTAGAGCGTCTCGAATCGGTTGAGGACTATCTTTTGCCTCGGTTCATAGATGGAAATCCAATTTCCAAATACGTGACTTTGCGGTTTTATTTGTAAACCTATATATGGCGACATGATATATGGTACCCATGCCGCCTATGATTGATACTTATGATTCGAAGTTGTTTTATACACTATGCACTTATAATAGTATCAAATGATTTGTTTTAAACGTATCAAGCATTCTTTGGCTGTTATAAGGGAAAACCCTATCCCCCGGCTTGCGTTGCATTGTGTGATAGGACCTGGGTCTTATAACAGCTTCATTTTTCTTTATTTAGCATTGCGCTGTTTGTTTTATGCACCGGTATTCTTGGGAGGAAACCCGTTCCGTGTTATACGGCGTGGTCCCTTGATTTACCTAACTTTTAAAATAAAGAATAATAACTGTTTTAGTTCTCACACCAGTCACATGACTGACCTGGAGTTTATTGTTTTAACCTAAACTCTGGGTGCCCTTATTTTGACACGGGCAGCTAGTAGTTTTGGGTTTTGCAGATTTATATTCACAGGATCCTGGTTTACAGCTGGAACGATATCCGGAAAGCTTTGTATCCGTATATCTCTTCTAGTTGTGTATTGTATTATTTTCCGCTGCTATGTATTTAAATGTAATTTAAATCTCTGATATTTCTGTGTAATATTCATTTATACTCTGTATATTCTTGTAATCTGATGCATTGTTGTAATATACAATGAAACGTTCTTCTGTATGCGTCCTGCTGTGGTTTGTTCTCGAACTATCCGACGCTTTCCTTTACGGGGAAGTTGCGGGTCTTCACAGGTGGTATCAGAGCTTTGGTTTACAAAGCTCAGAGAACAAGGCACATTAGAACCATACGAAAGAATTCATCAGATATTGGGTTAGTAATATCCAATGGGAATGACTCGTTAGAGATAGGATCAGTAGTATCCTAGAACGAGTGTGAAGAGTATATTTTTCAAATGAAAACAGATTTTGTTTTGAAAATCTAAATCAACTATTCGTATTTGGTTATTTATTTATATTGATGTGGACAATCCAGTATATATAGATTTTGCGTATACGTCTGATCCGCGTGTATTCGAAATTTTAATATACTGGATAGATATGGAATTACGCTCTGGTCGCCCGGGAGTGATTCTGATGATTGATATATCATCATCAGAATTTATATTCGAGTGACGAACGTGTAATATCTATATATTTCCATTGGACTGGTGTGAGAACCAAAATTAGATAGGGCTAATTGTTGTGATTTGGCATCAAAAACATGATTTTTGACTATGTATCGAAATTATGAATTTGAAACGTTAATTCACTAATTGATTGATGTTTGTGTTGTTTGTTTAATTGTTTGACAATTTTGAGCCATTATGCCTAATTTGGTCAAATATTGAACTGTATTGAAAATTGGTTGCATTTGCTTGCATATACATATATATTATTGAACAGGTCATAGCAAGGAGGCTAGAGCAGAGAATAAAATTTGTTTGCCCGACAAATAGGTACATGTTTACTACATAATTTCCTGTTTTGTTTGGGTGATGATGATTTTGTGAGCCTATTGGCTAGCCGCTTGGCTTTTTCTTTTTCTTTTTGAGATCTGAAGGACCGGGGAAGCTATTTGAAATTCCCCGATGCTCCCGGTGCAGGGGAGGTTATGGCGAAATTTTTCAAAAATTTAGGGTGTTAGCCAAATTTTTGAAGTTTTGAAAATTCTCAGAAACTAAAAAGTTAGAGAATGGAAGCCAGATCGAATGTAGAGCTTATTAATCAAACCACTTTCGACTTTGTTCCTTTTCGGGGACGAAAAGTTTTAAGTGGGGGAGATTGTAACAACCCGTAAAATGCGAGCCAGTTTGAAATTTTTATTTTGGCAATTTTAGCGAATTTTGATTATTTAAAATGAATTATTTTAAATAATATCGACGAGAAATTTATTTTGAATATAATTCGATCGTATATATTATACGCGTCGTCGTTAGAATATAAATATTTATATATATAATTATAAATAGAATTGAAAATGGCGCGGTAGTTCGATAATTCGATTTCAAACTTCAATTGAATGTACCGGGTGCAAAACAATCCGGATTTTAGTGAAACCAAAAATGATAGGATCTAATTGATAATATATTTCTATCGAATCCGAATAATCAAGATTTCATAGCGGGAATCAAAAGATATGTCCAGTTGAAAATTCTGAATAGTCGCTATGGAATTCAGGCCCTTAAAAAATGGACATTTTGCAAACGACCTCGGATTTCGACGAAACCAGTTTTGTTGGGTCCGTGATGTTAAGTTATTGCTAGGTTCCAAGTTTCATAATTTTTCGAATCAATATGTGAGCGTGGCAAAGGAAAACGCGTTTGACCAGTTTCAGTTGATTTTAATCGACTGGAAATTGGCCATTTTTCAAACGATCTCAGAATTTGACGAAACTAGTTTTGTTAGGACCGTATCGTCAATACGAAGCTAGAAAATATTTTTCTGCAATTTATAGAGTTAGTATGTGACCCCGGTTATTTGAAATGCGCGTTTAAAATTCAATATAGTGATTTAAATGAAAATTCAAAAGGAAACTGATTGTAACGATCAAATCAGCTTGCGATACATATCCCATTGTGTTCGGAATGGGGGTGAAACGCTATGGGCGACAGGCGGTGGGCCTCGTTTCGAGGTTGTATGTAAAAGTCAACCATTTTGCAAATTTAAATAATAAAATAATAAAAATAAAAAAAATATAATTTTTAATTTCCCTCCCTCCCCTTTATTTTCTTCCTGCCCCCCCCCCCCCCCCGATTTCATTCTTCAGAAAGAAAGAAAAAAAGAAGAAAGCAGCAGCGGAAGCCGCCGCCTTCACCGACGGTCAGAAACCTCCACCGCAACTCCGATCATCTCCCCCCCTCCCCCCTCTTCCTTGCATCGCTCCCTCCTCCTCCTTCAATCCGACACCCCCCGAAGCCGTTCGAGACCCCGAAGCCCCCCCCCCCCCCCCGTTCAAAGCCCTAGCGCCGCCCAGCTCGAGAAGCATCTCCGACGTCTGCGAAACCCCCCCCCCCCCCCTTTTGTAAGTTTTTTTTTATTAGCTCTGTTATTTTTTTTAGATTTTGAAACTGTAGTTTTAAAAACATTTTTGAAACTGAAATTTTAAAAAAAAGCATTTTTAAACTGAATTTTATAAAAGAAAAATTAAAACTGATTTTATTTTAGAAGTTAAAACTGAATTGATTTTTAAAAAAGATTTAAAAACTGAAAGTTAAAAACTGATTTTAAAAAGAAGGTTAAACTGATTTTAAAAAGAAGGTTAAACTGATTTTATAAAAGAATTTTAAAACTGAATTTTATAAAAGAATTTTTTTTAACTGATTTTATAAAAAGGTTTAAACTGATTTTAAAAAGAAGGTTAAACTGATTTTAAAAGAATTTTTAAACTGATTTTAAAAGCATTTTTTTAAACTGATTTTATAAGCATTTTTAAACTGATTTTAAAATGATTTATAAACTAGAAGGAGATTAGGAATTTAAAAGTAAAAATCATATTTTTTATATGATGAAAGTCGAAGTAAAAATCATATTTTTATATGTTGAAAGTCGAAGTAAAAATCATATTTTTATATGTTGAAAGTCGAAGTAAAAATCATATTTTTATATGATGAAAGTCGAAGTAAAAATCATATTTTTATATGATGAAAGTCGAAGTAAAAATCATATTTTTATATGTTGAAAGTCGAAGTAAAAATCATATTTTTATATATTGAATAGCATAGTAAAAATTCTATTTTTACATATGTAGAGAATACGGGCGAAAGCGACAAAAGGCGAAGATTTCTATAAGAGAAGTGTCGTGAAGTTGGATAGCTATTGGTGAGAATTTCTCACCTTTCAATTTATTTTCTAGTTATATATATATACTAGGATGCAGACGGTGCTTAGTAGCACCCGACACAATCGTCCACAGACCATGGACTTGTTTGTTTGGCTGTTTGGTGATTGATTGCGATATTGGTTTGAATGTGGTTTGTGGTGTGAAAAATCGAATCGATAAATTGGTTAGGATTAGACGTGCGCCGTTATAAGGCGAAGGAGTAAGGCTAGGTTAGACTCTTACTCCAAAATCTTGTGGTTTGCGTAACGAATTGAATATGATTGATGTGTGAATGGCGTGGGCCTTCACTAGACCGGGGATAAGGCTAGGCCTTGTCCCGTTTCTAGTATCGTGCCGTTATGCCGCCGAAATTTTCTAAAATGTGTTAGAAAAATAAAAATATCATTTTATTTAAAGAATGAACTGAATAGAAATTCATATGTTGGAATAAAATGTTTTATCGTTAAAAATATAATTTTTAACGTGAAGTGAATAAAATAGAATATTCATTTACAAACCAGACGGTTTGTTTATGTACACCTATTTGAATGACATTGATTGGGACGATAAATTTTACACATCGCCCAACTGCACGAATAAAATATTTGTTTGATTGTTTGAAACCCCACACGGGTGTTGGGATGAAATTTGCAGTTCACTCATCCTGATTGATTAAATATGTCGATCGATTGATTGACAGGCTGTTATAAGCATTGAATATCTATATTTGATGCTTTTACAGTGTAGTGCACTTTGGTTGATGGTTGATTATTTTCAATGTTATTATATACATGTGTTGTATGAAAATCCATATAATTAACTTTATATGGTGATTGATTGGGCCTCATTCCAATTTGAAAAATAAAGAATATTATAAAATAAAAGTTCATGTGTTGACAGTACTCATTCATTGAGATTGGTCATGTGTTGAACGAAATATTTTGATAATAACAACTATTTTGAAAAAGAAATATTTGAAATAGGATATTTGAAAATAGAAATTTATGAAGCCGTGTTGATTAGATTGACGCCATTTTGACGTGAACGATATTTATATCGATTTTATTCATCTTAAAAATGAATATTGAAAAGTGATTTCGAAATCGAATATTTTGAATTGAATTGAAAACGATTTCGAATTGAATTGAATTGAAAACGATTTCGAAATGAATTGAATTGAAAACGATTTCGAAATGAATTGAATTGAAAACGATTTCGAAATGAATTGAATTGAAAACGATTTCGAAATGAATTGAATTGAAAACGATTTCGAAATGAATTGAATTGAAAACGATTTCGAATATTTTGAATTGAATTGAAAACGATTTCGAATTGAATTGAATTGAAAACGATTTCGAAATGAATTGAATTGAAAACGATTTCGAAATGAATTGAATTGAAAACGATTTCGAAATGAATTGAATTGAAAACGATTTCGAAATGAATTGAATTGAAAACGATTTCGAAATGAATTGAATTGAAAACGATTTCGAAATGAATTGAATTGAAAACGAATTGAAATGAATTCGAATTGAATTGAAATTTGAATTGAATAGAAATGAATTTTGAAACGAATTTATAAAGAAGAATTCAATTTTGATTTGAATTGAAAAGGAGGTTGAAATTGCTTTTGAAACGAATTTAAAACTATTTATATAATTCGTTTTAAATAGAAATCGACGAAATATATATATTATATATATTATATATATAATATAATGGCCTGAATAGAACGCACCGCGCCGCGGCAGTTCGTGAATTTCGACCATTTATTTTAAACGGACATTACGGGAGATCCGACCGTCGGATTCTCCTAAAACCGGAACCGTTGGGTTCGTATCGAAAAGAGCTTTCTAATGAATGTTAGAAATTTGAAATCTAACGGTTGGATTTGGAGATACGTCCAAATCAAATTCGAAAAAGGTCGCTGTAAGTGCAGTTCGATGGTCGTTAATGGAAATCGACTGTACGGGCCTTGATAAAATTATTAAAAATAGTAATAATTTGTGTAAAATCATAAGAAATGATTTGTGAAAGTTTGGGATGAAAAACTCCATATTTGAAAAGATAAAAATAGATTTTTATCGAAATGAACTAGTTTTGAACTAGAATTATAATTCTATTTATTTTTAAATAAATAAATTGAATTTGAAATGGTTTTGAAAATAACCAAAATTTCCAATGATTGCATTGGAGTGGAGTTGAATCGAAATTGTCTTCGGAATATTTCGATGTTGGAATTCGTGATATTATAGGTGTTGTTATGGAAATTTGAAAGATATATATTTGTATCGTTATTTCCAATACGACATTTGTTAGTCGTAGAATTCGATATTGAATATAAGCCGATATATTTTCTATTCAGAGCCTTGTATTGAATATCGAATGTGATTTGGGTTTGTCGTGAATGGTGTCTTCACTAACACTGTTCTTGAACCCAGTTGAGAAAAGATTAAATCTATTTATTTAGATTTAATGAAGTGTACCAATTAAATGATATTTAATTGGAATTGAATTGGTATTGATTTTTGGGTTTATCGTGAACAGTGTTTTAAATAACACTTGTTCTTTAACCCGATAATTAATGGAATGTGATTTTGGGTTTATCGTGAATCGTGTTTTAAATGACACTGATTCTTTAACCCAGATAATGATTAAAACTAAGTGGAGTTTTAATGAATCTTTAATTAGATTGAAAAGATCGAGAATGGAGTATCACCAGTTTTGCTCCAGGCGATAGTTAAATCTTTAATTAGATTTGAACGTGAAATTTAGAAACTAACTGTCGGTTAGCCAAGCAGAATGGTTTTCTGGATATTGATCTGATGTTGGTTTCGGCCTTCGGGGTTAATATTTGGGGAATTATTCTCTTGATTAATTTATGGTTAGTGACTGATGAATTGGAATGAGGCGTATGTTGTGTTTGTGTAACACTTATTTAAAATATACGCGAGTTATTCGGAAAGGCCGGGTTTATCCCATTCTGAATAACTGATACGACGATAAGTCGAAGATGAAGACGATGGTCGAAGACCGGAGGTCTTCACGTCGTTTGGGTGATAACTGATGATCTTGATTGGGCTGTACACCCAAGAAGATGGAAACAGTTGGTGATCGTCCAGACGTACTTGGAGATCGATGGATATGCGGGGTACTAGGTGCTCCCGGTTTCGTTCAGACCCAGAACGGACTTGTAAATGGACTGTGTGTCTGACATTGGATTTTAGTCTGTGTGATTGATCTCTATTAAATATATATCTGTTTGGCGGCGGAGAATTTATTCTCTTGCTTAACGCCCTTCTCTGAGACGTACGAGCTCAGGGGTTATATATTGATGGATATCAAACGCATGGAGTGAATTGCCTGTGTGGCATGCCTAAGTGGCAATTGATCGAGGCTTCTGTTGAAAAGCAAAGTCTTGTGGTGATGATCAAAGCACGGCCTTTGTGGCGTAGCTTTGTGTAACGTTTACTTCGCGTGTTTCACACCCGGTATGAACCAAAAACGGGAGGGGACCTCAGGGAGGGCATGCGTTTCTTTCTAGTTAGAAGTGGCGTCAGTGGTTTTACACGCCCTGACGAGTTTGACTTATGTGGTTGTTGCTGTTGCGAGGCGCCTCGGATTGATCGGTCGTTCTCGAACCGATGGAGTCATTTGTTGGCTCATTGACGCCCCATAGGGCGGGGAAATGCATGTTCAGGGTTTAAGTTTAATCCACATCGGTGGACCGGCCCTGACGATCCAAGGGTCACTCGAGCTCTGATCCTGAGACACGGGCTAGAGCGTCTCGAATCGGTTGAGGACTATCTTTTGCCTCGGTTCATAGATGGAAATCCAATTTCCAAATACGTGACTTTGCGGTTTTATTTGTAAACCTATATATGGCGACATGATATATGGTACCCATGCCGCCTATGATTGATACTTATGATTCGAAGTTGTTTTATACACTATGCACTTATAATAGTATCAAATGATTTGTTTTAAACGTATCAAGCATTCTTTGGCTGTTATAAGGGAAAACCCTATCCCCCGGCTTGCGTTGCATTGTGTGATAGGACCTGGGTCTTATAACAGCTTCATTTTTCTTTATTTAGCATTGCGCTGTTTGTTTTATGCACCGGTATTCTTGGGAGGAAACCCGTTCCGTGTTATACGGCGTGGTCCCTTGATTTACCTAACTTTTAAAATAAAGAATAATAACTGTTTTAGTTCTCACACCAGTCACATGACTGACCTGGAGTTTATTGTTTTAACCTAAACTCTGGGTGCCCTTATTTTGACACGGGCAGCTAGTAGTTTTGGGTTTTGCAGATTTATATTCACAGGATCCTGGTTTACAGCTGGAACGATATCCGGAAAGCTTTGTATCCGTATATCTCTTCTAGTTGTGTATTGTATTATTTTCCGCTGCTATGTATTTAAATGTAATTTAAATCTCTGATATTTCTGTGTAATATTCATTTATACTCTGTATATTCTTGTAATCTGATGCATTGTTGTAATATACAATGAAACGTTCTTCTGTATGCGTCCTGCTGTGGTTTGTTCTCGAACTATCCGACGCTTTCCTTTACGGGGAAGTTGCGGGTCTTCACAGGTGGTACAAATTTCGTACCCCAAGGGTATGAATCTCATACCCCAACGGGGTACGAAATTCATACCGCTGCAGTGGGGTACGAATTTTCTGGGCATAGTGGAAGAGGGTCCTAATTCTTGAAGAGGCTACATCATGGGATACGAAAATTGGCTTGTGGTCCCCTACTTCTACTTACTCCTACCTACTCCCACCTAACCTCTCCCTTATAAATATCCCTTGACCGTACACTTCAAAAGGATTGGAATTTGGTGATTTGACACCTCTAGAGAGCTCCAAGTAGCCTCTTTAATGGCATCCATGCTTTGAGGAAGAAGATGGGAAAAATTACCTTTTTCCTAATAACTTGCATATGACCATTATGACTTCGGGTAACTTAGAGATGAATGTAAAGAGATGTCATGGGATAGACTTGACCTTGTAATTCTTTGTTGTTAATAATATTCCAATGACTTTTCCAAAGTGGATGTAGGTCTTTCGCAAGGACGAATCACTATAAATCTCTCGTGTTATTTACTGCTTTCCACACTTACTTTTACGACCGAAACTATAATTCCTAAGTGATTGGAATCTTGGGTGTTTATGGCATTTTTTACCATCAGCACTTTGGTGCTTTTACTAAGAAAACTCGGATTTGTTTCTTTGTCACACGTTACTGTCTCGACTTCGACGTGCTTTAGGTTCCTTCGCTAACCTGCCACCAAGTCTGTTTATGATGGTAAAGAGACCAAAAAATACAATGATCGACTCTTTTGGCACAGTCGAAGCCGGAACTTCTCAGCAACCCCAGCCGGTGGATATCCCAGCCACAACTGAAACCTTTCTTCATGTGGACCCCGAAGGTCCCGCAACACAAGCGCAGATCTGCATACTTAACGAAAGATATGAGGGTACGACACTCGAGCTTACTCAGGCATTGAGAAATAATATCGACCTTATGCGCCAACTTCAAGAAAGTCAGTGCATTGTCACTCGACTACAGGTTACTCAGAACAACGCCCGACCTCGACAGACTATCTCGAAAACTTCCTCTTCTGTGTCGAGGGGCCCACATCAAAGAAGAAAGATAGCCTCATTAACAATGTCGTCATCTGCTCCAACGCCCCTGCCAACAGAAACAGCCATGCCAACGGAAACGGAAATGGTAATTGCAATCGAACTAGAGTCACTTATAGCAAGGGGCACAATATCGAGACCGCTCCCAACTGATTATCAATGACGAGCCGGGTATGAGCAACCAAACCCCTCCTCAACAAAACTCGAATGTCGACGTCCAGGATCAGGGACCTACTCTCCTAGCAGCCCATGATTTTCCAGATCAAGATGCGCATCAACCTGCTCAGCCTCATCGTCTATATCAAAACCTGATCATAGATGTTGATGACATGGAAGAAGTGACCTGGTTGTGCATCATAGAAGGCGATCGCAGAACAGAACTCCCAAGGTCTGACGAAACCCATGGATCCCGCCAACGGATCCACATCCGACATATCTCCCCGACATGGTCTGAAGGATAATGAGGTAAATGCGAGGGAACGCCAACGACTCATTGGAAACTCACCTAAGGTATACACCCTTCACGAGCATCGTGCACGAAGCCGAATGTCCTCGATGCTTTAGTATGCCACAGATGCCACTTTATGATGGCACAACCGACCCATGTTCCTTCCTAAATTGCTATGAATGGCAAATGGACTCTAGTCGGGTCCCCCGACTTGGTCAAATGCAAGTATTTTCCGATCTTCTTGTCAGGCACTGCTTTACTCTGGTTCTCTTGCCTTCCGCTTCATTCCATCAACAACTTCGGCCAACTGGCCTCAGAATTAGTTAAGCAATTCAGAATGCAAGTCTCGACTATGAAGAATGCCCTCACTTTGTCTAATTTCTACCAAGGACCCACCGAGTCACTTAAGAGTTACCTTTCCCGATTCAATACCGCCCTTGCTGAGGTTGACGACTCAGAGTATTATACCGTTCTTTTTTCAATTGGCAAAAGGTGTCTTCCCCACTTTTGAGTTCGGGGCTTGGATCGACAGGAGGCTTTCTATGAAAAGGCTAGGCAATACTTATGTCAAGAAGAAGCGAGATGAAACCGACTCTCCAGGGCCAGTCACCCCCAATAATCCGCATACAGATACCATCAACGACAACATCAAAGGGAAACAGGTTGGGGAGCCCTTCGATAAGGATAAGTGGGCAGGTCCCTACAAATAAAGACCGAATGATAGTAGGCAAGGCGGCCACAACAACAACCAGGTTCCTATGGAACCCAAGAAGCCAGGCCCCTACCCGGCATACGAGACATGCATCCCATTGAATGAATAATTGGAAACAATCTACCTAGAAACGTGTAACATGCTTCAATACAAGAAACCATATGCCACGAAATCCACTAACCAGGAGAAGAATACTAGCAAGAGTGTCGATACCACGACATATACAGGCATAATACCAATGATTGTCGTCAACTCGACACAATCTAGAAGCTTATCCATGAGAAACGCCTTGAGTAGTACATCCAAGAGTCGTTTCCTCCAGAAGCAAACTCAGGTCTTCCTGTGCCAATGCCTCCAACACCCGCCAAGGTGGCTCCAGGTTCGTCTAACCAAAGGCAGGGATTTGTGATCAGAACTATCTGTGGTAGGGCATACCCTCCACATGAAAGCTTCCGAAAAATGGAAGAGTACGTAAGCTCTATCAAGCACGCGAGCCATGAAGCTTGTTCCGCTATGGATGAGTCCATACCTACTAAGCTCCAGAAAACAATGCAAGATGACATAGTCTTCCGCGAAAGAGAATCCATAGGAATTGAGATCCCAACCACGGTTCCTCTCGTGATCACAGCATAGATCGATGTTGCTTCAGTCTGAAGGGTACTGATTGACTCGTGAAGCTCAGTTAACATCATATTCAAAGCTTCTTATGATCAAATGAAGTTGAAGACCAAGGACTTGGAACCATGCCATGCCACAATCCACGGCTTCAAAGGATCTTCCGGTCACCCAATAGGCATGATCGGCTTACCTGGTTAACTTAGAGACGGGGACCGGAGCTGAGTTTGAGTCCTCACATTCGTGGTTATTGACATTGCCTCCCCTATAATGTCTTCTTCGGACGTCCCTTCCTTACAGAATTTCGAATCTGCATGTCACCATGGTCACGCCTAATGAAGATCGCAACGGAAAGCGAAATTGGAACAGTTAGTGGTGACCAAGCAAATGCTAGAGAATGCTATGCAATAGAATGGAAGATTGTGCGCAACAAGGACAAAGGCAAGATTATGCCTCTTCCTTCTTGCGCCAAGATTGCTTCCGCATAGAAATCAAAGGCGTCTGGGCCTTGACTCAGGCGCCATTGCCCTCTTTCCGATGATCTCGATCCAAGGAAGGACGAAGAGCCCGACTACTAGAGGTCTACTCCAGTTGAACCAACTGTGGATGTTCCAATCGATCTCGATGACCCATCAAAAGTCTTGCAAGTCGAATCGCAGCTCCACCCCATAGTAAAAGAAGATCTTGTGGATTTCCTAAGGACTAACCTAGACGTATTTGCTTAGACTCACTTAGGCATGAGGGGCATCGACCCAGCATTGCTTGCCACTAGTTAAATCTTGACGCGACGCTGCCTCCAGTCAAACAAAAACGCCGCTTCTTGGGACCCAAAAGGTCCAAAGCTCTCGAGGAAGAGGTAGACAAATTACTCAACAACAATTTCATCTACAAAATCGACTACCCCGAATGGGTCTCCAACCAGGTTCTGGTCAAAAAAGCAAATGGAAAATGATGAACTTGCATCGAATTCTTCGACTTAAACAAAGCATGTCCCAAGGACATCTTCACACTTCCAAAGGTTGACCGACTTGTTGATTCGACCACCGGATACCAGCTACTATCTTTCATGGATGCCTATTTGGGCTACAATCAAATTTCGATGTGTCTTTGCGACTGGGATCATACCTCTTTCATAACGGATCTTGGGCTCTACTGCTACCGCGTCATTCCCTTTGGTCTCTAGAATGCAGGAGCCACTTATCAACGAATGGTTAATCTCCTCTTTAAAAAAACGGATCGGGAAATCCATGGAGGTATATGTGGATGATATGCTGGTGAAATCTAAAGTATCAAGCGATCACGTTTGTGACCTCTCCGAAATGTTCGATGTCCTCCGCTTTTACGACATGAAACTCAACCCCTTGAAATGCTCCTTCGGAGTCGCCTCAGGGAAATTCTTTGGTTTCGTCGTTAACTCACGAGGCATCGAAGCTAACCCCGACAAAATCAAAGACATTCGGCATATTTAAGTCAATGGGAAGGTCGCCGCCTTAAGTCGGTTCATCACCAAAGCTACTGACAAATGCATTCCCTTCTTTGACTTGCTTCGGAAAGGGAAGCTCAACTTCGCATGGACCCCTGAATGTGTCGCCACATTCAAGGACCTACAGAATCACTTAGATCGACCACATATCTTGTCCAGACCTGTGGACCATGAAGACTTATACATTTATTAGGTTGTTTTTGTTCAGGAAATCAGTTCAGCGCTGGTGTGCGTCGAAGACCGCGTCCAGCGACCCATCTACTACATAAGGAAAAGATTGACGGGGGCAGAAAAAATTATTAAAAGCTTGAGAACTTGGCTACTGCTTATAATTTCCATCCGAAAGTTGCGACCATTGTGACAACCCGGATTCCAACAGATCGAATTTTATTTCAAAAATCCAATTTATCGAAACCCAAGTTGGGTGCTCTGGTATCCTGCGGCAAAAGACAGAGATAAAGAAACATGTCAGAACTCGTAAAGCATCTCATAGCGGAAGGAAGTAAAGTATAATATTCAAATATTGCTTTACTATAATAACAATATTGCTAGACCAATATCCAAAGCTATACCATCTCTGTCATGAACCTAACCTGGAAGTATGTAATGAGGAGGGGGTCAGAACATAAGTTCTGTGTGAGTGGACTTAGAATAAACTTCTATATAATCCTACATATACCGTTAAGTTACATTTTCTTGGTTATTAGGTTGCTAACAATGTTAGCTCTATAAGTTATACTCATGTCCCACTAGTAGGTTAACCTAATACAACGTATATGTAGACACCCCCAACTCGTCAAATCCTTTCCATATATATATATATATATATATATATATATATATACAGTCCCTTGCTGTATGTCGTACGGGCTTCATCATGTAAATCTATACTACTTTAGTGTAGTGCCACCATTCTCGAAATCGTTTGGACTGCCACTCTCGATCTTGCTAGATTCCATGTATCATCTAGATCTAATCTAAGGTTTACTATCGAGCGCTTCCTAGATTCAACCAGGGTTTACGCTACCCAGGACCACTGGTCCAACTAGGGATTTAGAGTTTACGCGACCTAGGTCCAACTAGGGATTATGATACCTATGCCCCATAGTCTAGGACACACTACCCAGAGCGATATATATTCCTAGACTTTCCCCACGTACGTGTCTTGAATCGTTAACGGTGTCTAGTTGAACATGTCCTTTATATGTGCAGCCCGAGTCCCGTGGCAGGGCTAATCAAGAAACACGGAACTCGGTCGGGAGCTTCAAGTTATCTGCCAATGCAGATGCTAAGGTCTGTTTTTATCTGTGTGTGGCTATGGTCCCACTTGACCCCTCCCTCAACTAATGAAAGGCACCCAAGAAAATCAAGAATGAGAACTGTACGCAGGCCCCCTATGCCCCCACAAACCTATTGGCCAACCTCACCCATAACTAGATAACAAGTATATGGTCTTTTGGAGTTCTCCGCCTTTCCGCTTCACGTGCTCGATTGACTCAAGATGGTAGGTAGACGATGACGTGCTATCACAGGGCTAAACAAGATATCGCTGCCTCACACTGACCCATCCTAGTCTTTAGGTTGCTTATATTGCAACCAAGGCATACCCTTGGCTCTTCTAACGTAGACCTTAACCTCTGTGAGCCCAGGAGGATCATCTACAATCTCACAGAGGGATACCAAGAGTACCCTCACGTCACCTCGAAGCCGTGTGCTTCCTAACTCAGTTCGTTGGAGCCTTCTTCATGATCAGATGGACGTTCGCTCCTCTTCGTGTCCTACTTGGCTTTCTTGACTAAGGTTTACTACTTAGTCCTCTTAACTAAGGTTCACTGCTTAGTTCCCTTAATCGTTCATTTTCTTAACTAAGGTTTACAACTTAGTCCTCTTAATTAAGGTTTACTACTTAATTCTCTTTCTCGTTATTTACCTAGTTCTCTTAACTAAGGTTTACTACTTAGTTCTCTTTCTCGTTATTTACTTAGTTCTCTTAACTAAGGTTTATTACTTGGTTCTCTTAAACAAGGTTTGATACTTAGTTTCTGTTACTTAGTTCTCTTTAAGTAAGGTTTGTTACTTTGTTCCTTTTAACTAAGGTTTACCAATGAATTCAAGCATGACTTAAGTTCTCTTTATCAAATGATAGTGTATGGGTGTTTTCCCACATTTCCAGCTTAGATTAACTTATTTCATGGTATAAGTCGTCCCACCCTTCGAGTCTTGTATTACATCTTAAGTCATATTCATTTCTTATCCCTAGGATAAGTTTATCTATTATTTAATCTTATCATCCCCTACTTTTCCTTGATTTGATACTGTTATATTGGTTAAGTTTGCCCATGTGTCCAAGTTGACTTAACTCCCAATCACGTATTCAATTCAACCCACGCGTCATGTCAAATTGGTTAAGTGTCATCTATCAGTTCATGTTGACTTAACCTACCCATATATCATGTCAAATTGGTTAAGTGTTATCTCATCTTCCTTATCGTTTCCTATAACTTATCTTGTCTCGTAAGTTATAATTTCCACCTATTATCCTTTCTTGCCTTATTCAAGTTTATTCATAATAGGTTATTTATCATTCCCCATTTCTTGTCATTAATTTTAGATTTGACTTAACCTTCCATTTACTTAATCCGTTACTTAATCATTACCCAATTCAATTAATTTATGAATTTGTTACGGGTCCCTTTTGGTTAAGCATAGCTAAATTTTTGTTTCACATGTCACCCGTGTCCCACTTAACCCTCTTTATTATAGTTTCCGTGTCATACACATGTCTTACTACGGTTAAGTCTACCTTAGTCATGTTTTACATGTCATTTATATCACCCACTTAACCCTCTAACCATACCCATGTCACCTACATGTCTTATTATGGTTAGTATTTCTTAGTTTATTTATTATGTCGTAATGATGTATGATCTCTCACATTAGACGTCCGTTCGTGGCTGATGGATTTGCCGGGGGTTCCGGGCAGACTTATACCACAACGCACCTAACCTAGTGTCATAAACCATTACGCCTCTAGTACTTACCATTGACCTCTCACATTAGACGTCTGCTTGTGGTTGCTGGATTTGCCGGGCAGTTCCATGCAGTCTTATACCACAAACGAGCCTAACCTCGTGTCATAGGCGTTCATTAACAATCGTCTTTCACCCAAACCCCAAATTCATGTCATGTGTTCCAAATTTAACTCTATTCTAAGTGTCATAGGCCAATTATAAATTTACAAGCATGTTTATGTTCATTCTAGATATCAAATGTCAATTACCAATTCACAAGCATGTTCACGCTCAAGTTATGCCACTATTTTCAATTTCATTTTATGCGTCAAGTTCCATAATTACATTAAAAAAATATGGTTTGTCCAACATATTCCATTTTTAATTATGTTTCTAGGATCTTAGTGGCATATCCAATTTTTAAGTCTCAAATTCAAGCTTTATATATTTTAGCGTAAGTTACTCCAAGTCACTAATTTTCAAGATCCTTTCCACTCATTCCATTTAAATAGTCTCAATATATATACTTTGCCGATTATCCCAATATTTGCAATAATAATTGTTACGCCCCAAATCCCAAATTACAGATTATATTCCCCGATTGCATTAAATAAATTATGCCTAATATCTGCAACAACAATTGTTATGCCACAAACCCCAAATTACAGATTATATTTCTCGATTGCATAAAATAGATTATGCCTAACATTTCCATATTCCAACCGCATGTATGCATAATAAGATTTTCGTCTAGGTTCGAGATAACCTAGATCCAAAAATAAAAAAGGGGAAGGAGGATAAAAGGAACAACTATTATAACATGAATCTTGAATTAAATTAATAACTGGGGAATGATGAATGATAATAATACTATTATACAATAAAATTTATTATAATTCCACTCACCTTGACTGGATTGGGGAAAGTAAACGATTTGTTGACGTAGAACATTGATTTAATCTTCTTATTTGATTGTTGGTGGAGAGCTTGAATCGTTGATGAAGAATTTTGCTTCTTGATTTGATTAAACTCCAAAGTTGGTGAAGAGCTTGCAATTTAGTTTAGGTTTTTGGGGTGGTGGCCATGTTTGGTTGAAGTTTGGCGGCATGGAGGCGTAAGAAGGAATTGTTTATGAATTAGGTTAGGTTTAGGCACTATTTTATAGGTGTAGAGAGTGTTTTAGAGCCATTAGATCGCCCTAAAAGCCATCTGGTCCGTCCAGCACACCAAAAATCGTCACTGCCCAGATCTAAAAAAAAAATCAGGGGTAGGTCAACACTATGGTCGACCTCCCTAGGTAGGTCGACCCCCAGGTCGACCTGCCTGGTTATTTTCCTATGTAAATTCTGAATTTTCGTTGAATCTTCCGTAGGCCATAACTCTTTCATACGAAGTCCGATTTTCAAAAAATTAGGCTCTATTCCAAGCAGAATTTCGAGACGAATGCAATGGTGATGTCCGTTTTACTTCGTTCCTGATATTTAAATTAAGTATCCTTATTTTATTATCTTCTCTGTTACGTACACTGTCATTGAATTAATCTTTCCTTCTCTTTCATGTATTAATTAATTTTCATTGTACATCACCATTATTAACCTATCTATGCATATATATACATTTTTAGTTGTATTAAAAATGCGGCGTGGTACATTCTCCTACCCTTAAGGAATTTCGTCCCCGAAATTCGATAAGAGCAAAATAGAAAATCCCTCGCAACGTCCAATTAGTGTTCATCCAATTGTTGCAACATTGTGCACATGTGCAAAGTGAATTACATTATAGCAAATCATGTGTGCCTAATTTGGATCCACCTATATGTATGCAAACTTTGAAAACTCTTTCAAAACATGATGCCCATATCCTAAATATACTTGTAGTTCTATATGAATGCAATATTCTTGAAAAATCAAAATATTTTTCATCCAAGTTTTCCCATACTCTTATAGAATAAGAGCATAGTTCACCTAATTGTCGCATCCAAAACCCTACCATCCATCATTAAATTCGAAATTTAGAAAAATCTAATTTTCCAAATTCGATTTCTTATGTTACGAAAAGGTATAAAACGGAAAAATTCACATCCTCCGTTTTTCTTTTCTAATCGTACTTAGATTTTTATATGACTATTCTATGAAGATATCCTATTTTCCTATCCAAGCACAATCACATAAGAAAATTTCTTCTCTTTTTCCATTTATCTTGGAAAAATTTCGTATTTATTCATCTTTTTCTTAATATTTCCATTTTCTTTTCCCGTCTCGTTTTGCTGCTTGATTGATTTTGTTATTTTCTTTTTAGTTAGGCTAGTTTCTTTCTTAGCTTATTTGACTTAATCAAATTACTTAAGTTTATTATTTTCAAATAAGCCTTTTAGTTTTCAAATCAAACAACATCCTACACAGCTACTACTATGGGTCAAGAATCTTAGGACTTATGTCACGAGTCCACTCAATCGGATCTATATACTTGCTTTCCCTTCACTACCTACTAGTCACCACTAGTCCATGCTGTGTATTACTAGCCTATACTTCTCTTTCAAGCAACAATCCTTTTTCTTTTTCTCAAGCAACAAACCTACGTTTCTCAAAGCTTATGCATTCTATGGGAAATTTTCCATTAGTTCAATATTATCCAATCCCTGACTGTAAATTGGCAAGAAAATAATTCCCTAAGTATCAACCCAGAAGACCAAAATCAACATCAGATTGACACTCAGAGAATTACTCAACTCAACCAATCCCCAGTTGGTTCTAATAGCTTTAACCTTATCTTGTTCTTTCTAGGCCTTAATCCTTAACTACTCCATTTTTAATACATGGTTTGGCCTTCTTTCTTTTTATTACATTCTCCTTCCAAAAACTAAAAGTGGTAAAACTTTTATTCTTTTCTAAAAAAAACTTGCTTTTGCCAAACCATAAAAAAACATGTCACAAAATAAAATGCAAAACATTTTATTCAAATCATGAAACTGGAGTAGGCAAGGACAACTATTGAGATTACATTGTTCCTATTTACAATTGTTAATTTAACTACTCGCTATAAGGTGTAGACATCTATTCTATTCCTACACTCTACCGCTTATTTTGTTCACCCAACAAAAATTTCTTCTTAAAACAATAATCGGATTTTATTGTTAACAGAATAAAATTTCTTTTACAAAACGCAACACTTTCTTTTCAATCCTTTCACATACTATAATATGAAAACCAGCGAGCTATATATGCTCTATATTGTGCACCTTTTTAATGAGAGAATTCTTTTAAAACAAGAAATCATTGTTTTACACAATATACCCCACTTTACTTTAAAACCCATCATGCATTTATCAAAATACTTTTAAGATTAAATCTTGGAAAAATACCACAAACTATTTTACTGGTTCAAGTTCTTAAAAGCTTATCATTGGGTTAGAGTCAAAGAGTGTCTTCAACTCGCTAAGCTTTCCTAGGCAATTTTGAGAATTCAATTCTCTTAACAATATATATTCCTAATCTATTTTCCATATTTCAACCTTTTCTAGTTTCTAAGGTTTCATTTCTAAACCCACTAATCTGAAATACTAATATTTCAGTTTCCATCCTATGGGATACTTTTCTTTCTCTAGCTTCAAGTCATATTGTAAACTTTCCCAACCACCTAATGGTTTCCAAATTCCTATGTTCATTCCTTGAGTGTACAAACTAGATATCCCAACTCTTTTCATGTCTAGTGGGCTATTATATGGATTTAGGTTTTTATATATATAATACATTTATATTTTATAAAATACAAACACTCATTATCTCCCTAAGATCACTAAACCGAAACTCTGATACCAGATGTGACAACCCGGATTCCGACAGACTGATTTTTTTTCAAAAATCCAATCTATCGATACCCAAGTTGGGTGCTTTGGTATCCTGCGGAAAAAGACAGAAATAAAGGAACATGTCAGAACTCGTAAAGCATCTCACAGCGGAAGAAAATAAAGTATTGAAACACCCCACCTCCGTTAGGGTCACTCTCAAAGGGAATGCCCTAATTTTGGTGGAGGTTTATAAGTATAAGTCACAGATATACAAGACAGATATAAGAACACATATTTGTAAACAGCGGAAAAACAACAAACTTTTATTTCATAAAAGGAAATGCGTGCTACAACAACATCACCATAATTGTCTTACATCTTTTTCCAAAAACATAACATAACACTTTCATAATCTGTCTTGAGTACATTATTTAAAGAAGCATAAATAAAACATAGATAAACTGCAAAAGCCCCCATAGTGGATTGTCCAAAGCCATAGTTCAAACGAAAAGGTCCAAGCAATACATTTCTCTTCTTCAAGCTGGATGTTAAGGTTGGTCAAGCTGCTGTGTTCCCTCCCTGTGGACCTTGGGGGGGGGGGGGGGAAACGGAAGAAAAGAAGACGAAAGAAAAGTAGAGTCAGACATAAAGCCTGAGTAAGTCTAGTACTATTCTGTCTATGAATAAAGAACTGGGTGTGATAAGTATAAACAAGAAGTGGGCAAGCACTATAAACTTGGTTAAGTTGTCTAGGGTCGAATATACTATCGTACCCCATGTTAATCTCTGAACCCATATAAACTAGTTTCCAATTGGCACCCCATAATCAGGGTGATGTGATCCATTCTATGATGATCGGCTCCTACTCGCATAGTTACATGTGTCTTACGGCCCCCGATGTTGTAGTTACCTATGCTGGTCCCACCATGGGGTGTATCAAGTCCCATGGAGGCGGCCCGACACAATCCTAGAATGCACATGTATGCTACTGGTGTCCAGTGCCTTATTTTTCTACGCCGGAGTGTGTGCACGCCCGCACCCCGTTAGAACCTACACTGCTACACCACCGCCGTCGATTTGACCTCTTACAATCAGCCCAGTAATCGTGCCCCACCCAGCCTAGTTTCAGGGTATCCTGATACACCTTCTAGGGTTACTGCTGAAAAGGGTCCCCCGTTACTAGGTTTTCTATCTCTAGCCAACATGCTAAGTTGGTTAAGTGTTTTCTAACCTAACCCCCACCAGTCCGTTTAGTTTAGCATGTTCCATTTTTGATTAAGTCTTTAGTTCACTTAATCCTAACAATCCTGACTCAGCCTTAATTGTCTTATTAAAGCCTTGACCTCTCACATTAGACAGGTATTGTTGTGGTTGCCTGTTGCCGGTTGGTTCCGGGCAGTCTTACGCCACAACTCAGTCTAACCTCGGGTCCTTATTGGGCTCCATGTTTAACCTCCCACATTGGATAGGTATTGTTGTGACTACTGGACAGCCGGGCGGTTCCGGGCAGGTTTACATCACAACTCAATCCAACCTCGGGTTAAACACATCGTATGTTCTACATTTACATATTTTGTCTTTCGTCTTTATTTTCTTATATGTAAATATTTGCGGCCCATTATTAAGTTAATGGTGTAAAGGTTACACCAATCATGGGCCCAACCCATACTTGAATTTGGGCCCTCTACTTTATATTTTCATTTATTAATTAATTTAACCCAACGTTATTTTCCCCCGTTTAATACGTTCGTTTATCATAATATATGTTGGGCTTAGGCTTTTAAGCCCAACTTAGCCATGAGAAGAAGGGGAGGCTTAAAGCGTGATTACATACACAAAAAGGGGAATGTGAGCGCATGAACTTGCAACATAACGTTGGAACTACAAAATAGAAACTGGTGTACTTGTATAGGGGTAACATATACTTTGGTCATAAAGCATAAGTGACATGAATCAAAGCATGTAAACTTGTAGTTGAGATAAGAATATCACTATTGACACATAGGCTTAACTACAACATAAACCTATATTTTTATTCAGGCATAACGTCAAACATAAGCAAATCATGTTCATAAGATTACTACATGCTTACAAAGGTGTTTACTTTTGTTACTAACACAAAAGTATAGTTCAAACTAATCATGATTTTAAATCTATTCACATGGCATAATTATTTCTAACATGAAATCATGATTTTTACTTTAGTCTTGCAAAAAGGGGTTTTTGAATCTAACCTAGCTATGTACCACATATGTCATCATATAATCCTTGTTAACAATATGGATTTCAATTATGCAAAGTATCAATCATAGCCTAATCATATTCATAAGTTTGCAAATAGGTTTTCTAGTACAAAAGCATGGCTTAATACATGGTGCCAAAATTTCAACATAGTTTCATATGAATTATGATAACCCAAACTTGTTCCAATTACTTCACAAAAACGATGTTTGTATGAAAATACACATTATGATGGCATAGTAGCAAAGCCCCAAACTTGCATGAATTTCAATTAACATACATGTAGCTTCAACATGGATTACATAATTTGCGAATATTCCAAACGTATACTTGCATAAAACTACCGCATGTAGTTTTTCATAATTGAATAACATAATTTGAGAATATCCAAACGTACACAATATTCCAAATCGATAAGAACGCACAAATATGAATTACTTTATTGCCACAATTCAAGCATACAAACCAACACAATTATTTGTTCATACCAAAATAATACTCTACTTACAATGGTATGGCGAATTCTCCAATTTAGGGTTTTGGAGATGCGGTTCCTTGTTGATTTGATTTGTTTAGGTTGCTTTATGCCTTAGAATTTGCCTCCTAATCCTCTCTCCAATTGGTGGCTACTCTTAGTCGTTCCTCAGCAACATGGCGGCTTTGTTCTTATTTTTGAATGAATAGATTAGGGTTAGTCTAGGGTCCTTTTTATAGGGTTTAGGAACTGATTAGGACCATCGATGTTGCTTGGATTGATCGTAGCCATTCATCCTAAGGAGAGACCAATTAGAGCTTGCCACCTAGCCCTAATGACAAAGCAGACTACAGAAAATCGACCAACATAGAATAGGCCAGCCAGGTTGGACTGGGTTCGACCTGGCTCTGGACCAGGTCGACATGCCTGTCGACAGCCCTGTCGACCTGGTTAGACCAGGTCGACAGCCCAGTCGACCTGGGTGCATCTGGCGGGATTTTTCCCGCCCTGGCCAGTTGGGCCCGGTTTTAATTTTAAACTGTTTTATTCTGTTCGAATTTTAAACTTAATTCAGAAACTTCCGAAGGCCATATCTTCTTCATACGGACTCCGTTTTTCGAAAACTCGGACTCTATTTCGCGTATTTTTCCGAGACGAACGCAATGGCGTATCCCGTTTCCCTTAGTTCTTTGATTTCAAATTAATTATACTTTAATTTGTTAATTTCACAATTATAGAATTCGCGGGGTGTTACAAGTATAGTATTCAAATATTGCTTTACCTTAATAACAATACAGCTAGACCAATATCCAAAGCTATACCATCTCTGTCATGAACCTAGCCTGGAAGTATGTAATGAGGAGGGGATCGGAACGTAAGTTCTGTGTGAGTGGACTTAGAATAAACTTCTGTATAATCCTACATATATCGTTCAGTTACATTTTCTTGGTTATTAGGTTGTTAACAATGTTAGCTCTTTAAGCTATACTCATGTCCCACTAGTAGGTTAACCTAATACAACGTATATGTAGATACCCCTAACTCATCAAATCCTTTCCATGTATATATACAGTCCCTTTCCGTATGTCGTACGGGCATCATCATGTAAATCTATTAGGGGTGGGCGCGGTTCAGTTCGGTGCGGTTTGAAGCTTAAACCGCTTCCGCACCGCATCAAACGGTTGATCAAAAATACAAACCATTATACTAACCATTCAAACGGTTCAGTTTCGGTTCGGTTTCGGTGTAATACGGTTCGGTTTTGGTTCGGTTCGGTTTGAACCCGTATTAAATATGAAACAAGAATATTACTTTCATCAACAAACAATTTACGATTTTATGACGTTGTGTCATTTGAAGGTTAAAGCACATAGTGTTATCTTTAATTAATACAACTACATAATACGTTGAAAATAGAATATATGGCGTTAAATTAAAAGTTAGATAGGAATTTGTTAACTTTTTTATCATAACATTGTCGGTGTTGCTATGCGGTTCGGTTCGGTTTAATACGGTTTGGTAAAAGTTCAAACCGCAACCGAACCGTATCATGCGAGGCGGTTCGGTTTGGGTTGTTTGCTTTAGAGAGAGAATCCGGTGCGGTTTTCCGCACCGTTTTTGCGGTTCGGTCTGGGCTGTTTCTGCATCTTGGTGCGGTTTATGCCCACCCCTAAAATCTATACTACTTTAGTGCAGTGCCACCATTCTCAAAATCATTTGAACTGCCACTCTCAATCTTGCTAAATTCCGTGTATCATCTAGATCTAATCTAAGGTTTACTATCGAGCACTTCCTAGATTCAACCAGGGTTTACACTACCCAGGACACGGGTCCAACTAGGGATTCAGGGTTTACACGACCTAGGTCCAACTAGGGATTATGCTACCAATCGAACGATGCCCCCTAGTCTAGGACACACTACCCAGAGCGATATATGTTCCTAGACTTTCCCCACGTACGTGTCGTGAATCGCTATCGGTGTCTGGTTGTACATGTCCTCTATATGTGCAGCCTGAGTCCCGTGGCAAGGCTAATCAAGAAACACGGAACTCGATCGGGAGCTTCAAGTTATATGCCGATGCAGGTGCTAAGGTATGTTTTTATCTGTGTGTGGCTATGGTCCCACTTGACCCCTCCCTCAACTAATGACACTACACCAGAAACGGCTTTTCGTAGCGTTGAAAAAATGCTGCTAAAACGTTTAGCGTTTCGATAAACGCTGCGACACGACATGCAACTAAAAATCTGAAAACTTTAGTTGTGTTGTAGTAAACGCTACCAAAAATGAACATATTGCAGCATTTCTAAAACCCTACAAAAGGTTTTTTTGGTAGTGTTTTAAAAATGCAACCAAAATGATACTTACACCCTTCTTTATTTTCCTTCTCGTAGCACTTTCAAAACGCTACTAAAACTTATTGGTTGATATACAAATCGCCGCTACTTTTTAGTGGCTTCTATCATTTCCAACAATCACTTATATATAATATCCATATTAAAACCAATAATCAATCACGTACTTATCATTTTCAAACCAACATTCATAATCGCCATATTCAAATAATTAAAAAAATACAATAACCACGTGATCAAGTATAATATCTATAATCATTTGAATAATATTATTTCGACAAAATAAGAGAACCCACATACCACAACAATTTACAAACCAGAACCATTCACAAACAAGTCTACACAACTAATACTACGAAAAAAATATTATAATACATAACAGTTAAAGCCTTGTGCATGACTTAATTACCGATAGTGTTTTGATGCGGCTGTTCTTCACTTCAGAAATGCTAATCACCTGTACACAAGCATAATGGTCAACAATTAGAATTACATACAAGTCCTGCTAATTTACATACAAATAAATTTACTATATATCAATTTCATTTGGACTGAATTTCAAAATATTGCATCATCTGTTATCATTTTTATTCAAACGACTTCTGTCAGCATTGCATTCATTTTAATGCATTGCAATGCATGTTCATTTTAATACATTGCATTCAATACATTACATTCTTGATTTCATTTCATTTCCATACAAAGAAATTCTTACGTTAAGGTCTCCTCATCATTAATCTGTCCATTTTCATTTCTGTTCAAATTTATATTACATTACATTTCAACAATGCGTCTGCTTTCAACATATAGTAATAAAGTCTAATATAAGTTTAGTAGCCTATTGTTATAACTTTGACTACTAAATAGTAACAGGGTCAAAGTAAAATATGGTCAAATTGTAATTATTATGTGCAATTTAACAAATAATAACAGGGTCCGATTATAAATTTAGTAGCCTACTATTATAAATTTGACTAATAAATTGTAATGATCGTCGGTTTGTTTTATCCAAAATCCAAGAAACATTTCCATATGAAACTTAGTGCGTTAAAAATAAATACATGAAAAATGCTTTCTTTTCAATTCACAAAAAGAAAAAAAAATCAACATACAACAATGAACTAAAAAAATATTAACAATGAGGAGCATGATGAGAGTTATTGCAAGGAAGAAATTCCACCGTAAGAAAATATAATGAACTACTATTTGATAAAATTTCCCAATAGTAAATTTTGTGAATTAAATTTGCAAAGTACAAAAATATACAGTTGTTAAATGTCAGAGGCATATCTGGAATCATTACCTGATTAGCGAGGCAAAGAGGCTTTTTATACTAAATTGCCATTCAGTCCAACATTCTTTACGGTTGGTTTCCAAGTATAGCTTAAAGCCCTGCTTGACAATATCAGCTCCAACTTATAATAATAGTAATAGTAATAATAATAATAACAATACTAATAATAATAGAAATAAAGAAAGAACAGGAGAAGCTTTCAGCAATCAACTCAACCTAAATAATCATGGGATACAAATTATATAATCTTTCCTGTAGGGCATCATCAAGGATCTCCTTATTGCCATGAAGTTTTGAATAAAGTCTAATAAGTGTACTTCCAACTTCTGCAACAACTCTTTTAATAGCAGCCTAAATACAAAAAAAAATTGACAATATACGACTGATTTCACTACTGCAAGGTAGAACTAATGCAAATAGGCTGGAAACTATGACCATACATAATCTAATAGAATTACCTTGGTAGCATTTAATTAAAGCATCTCCAACCGTCAGTTCATTCTCTTTCAATTCCCTTTTCCTTTATGCTCCAACCTGAAATTAAATATAAAAAGAGTTTCAGTTAACTCTCTTGGCTTTACATTTCCTAGTGAAATGAGGTTTAATGACGTTCTTTTTATGAGGTTTACATTTAATTTAACGTCATTGCACATCGTTTAGCCATCTAATATAGTATGTAACAGCATGTTCGATGCAAAACCTGCTTTCAAATGCACATGTGCACACATATTCTGCCTTCATATTTTGTAACCTTTCTCCCTTCTTCGTTTTCTAAAACATATTCTTTCTCTTTGTTACTTCTTCTTCATTTATATAAAGAAAAATCAACGTGTACATGTTGAAAGCGGGTTTTGCATCTTTGTTAGTTTTGGGGTTTGGTTGACGTTGTATCGTCAAATCTGTCTTTTTGTTAGCTTCAAGTGAGTGTTTGGATTTGTTTGGCTTGCGTCCCTCTCGTACATCACTTGCAAATTAGTAAAATATTCGAAGATATGCTCGATTCTCTACTGTGTTTTGTTTGTGATATTTTCCCTGCCTATTTTACATCTCCAAGCAATGTATAGGTTATTTTACTTGTAATGAACTCAATGTCAGATTTTCGTAATAGCCATTTTAGTCCTTTTACTGGAAATTCTGTGTATCACAAATTATAATCTCCAAGCAGTGACCATATTATAAATCGATAAGCAATTACCAAGAATGTAGACAGAAGTCTTTAAAGTTAATGATCGACACAAAAACGTAGGTACTCTTATGTTGCTAACGATGACGAGCATTTTGTTAACATTTGGAAGCATGTTACACTTAATCGTGAGACTTGATGAGTTTATAATTAAGCAAAGATCGTTATCTCTAGCAAATACTTAAAATATACTAGCTTAGTGACTATGATTAAATGATTGCATCCACACAGGATAAGGTAAGAATTTTACTTTTCTCACAAACAATAATCCAAATAAATAAGAACATTATCTGAAACCAGCTGACATTGGCAAACCGGTAATGAAAAACATAGATACATCATACCGTTCATCTTCGGGAATTAGTAGTGGATGTGACAACGTAGGCCTGGCAGCAGCAGCATACTTAGTTGCTTGATATATTTTCCAGCTTCTAATGAACCTCTTCACATCTGTAGTCATCCCCTAACAAAAGAATAAATGTTTAAGCCTCTTTAATGTCAAATCTCTCCATGAATGACCACTTTCAGGACAGAAAGTGTTGCCACTTGCCACTGAATCAGTTACAACTGTTTGAAATTGTAGATCATAAATTTGATACATTTCATACCAAACAAACTGAAGAATCTACAATCAAGCAAGCAAATCAAGAAGAATAAATCAAACTACTAAATCAAAATTATTTTCTTAAATTGCCTTAGCATCCCTCTAGCAAAAATAAACTTAAAGCTACATTAAGCATTTATTAAAAAACCACAATCTTATTGAATCGTCAATATAAGAAATGCACCAACTGTTAAAACTTAACATTTAAGGGTTAATTCAACTAAAGCAAAATAATAGTTAAGTCCAATATACCTAAAGTCAATGTGGTGTATGTTGGTAACAAATGCCTTCGGTTGATGGCAGCAGTGCCGATAAGGAATATCATTCAGTTTGGTGTTAACAATGGCACCGATTGATCCAATAATAAATAAAATCGATCGATTTAGGTATTACAGCTATTAGCAAGCACATTTTAGTGTTGGTGAAGTGAGATAACTCATATTTGTCTTTCCTTAAAAGGGACAGCTAGATAACATAGCTGAGTTAGACAATCAAAACAAACTGCAAATAATCTTATTTTTGATTGTCATCTAAATACACAAAATTGTGTCCTATAACTAATAATAAATGTTGAAAAGAAAGATACTCGAAATGGAATAAATAGAGATTGACCATGTAATGATAGCATTATTTTATTGTACTTAAAATAGAATAAACACCTTCCACCAACAAAGATTCCGATCTTTCCCCGTATGTAGTTTGAACTTTAAACCTGCTTAGATTTTGAATTTTCTTCAGATACTGATTGTTCTGGCATAGAAACGGCAACTTTTGGAGAAATATCTAGATAGTTTAGCTATTTAGGAAACCAAGTTATATGAAAACAAACCAAGGATGTTGTCCATAAAATAACGCCTCCATCGCATGTTACAGAAATTTAACATCATTAAGCCAGATAGACTGCAAAGGCTGCAAGTTTTGATATGACTGCAAAGTCCTAATGAAAGAAAAGTGTGGCAATTTTTTTCTGTTTGAACATGCAATCTAAGTTGGGTAAATGTCGGGGGTATTACCGAATCCTTCGACGATCACTTCCCCTCCAAACTCCGCCTCATGTGTAGCTATGGTGGTTGAATCATCCCCCGTCCTCCTGATAAATCTATCTGCTACCTCGGTGGCCATACACGATAGGATTGTGAATTCATGAAGTAGTAATGGCGGCGGATCTACCAATCTACCAGAATTAGATTCTTTCTTATTCTGAACATACCAGTCTCCTCTACTCCATCCAGCATCAGATATTTACTTGATGATTCCAAGACCGAAACATGGTTTGTTGACACTTTGAACAGTGCGATTATCGATTCCCGAGGATCCACTGATTCAGCCAATGTTAATTATTTGCTTGGATTGGAAGATGATTTTTCTGTTAATTCTAAATCCGAATTTGGATTGTCAACTAATACCGTCACTCCCAATACTACTAACGATAACATTAACAGCAACAATGTTGTTGGAGTTGGCAGAGAAGATGTGGACTGTGTCCCTCTCCGCAGCCCTAATTCATCAAGTGAGAAGCTTAGAGAACAGCAAGAATTGAATTCTATACCGAACTCCCCCATGTTTGAAAAGAACTCTTCGTTTGGATCTGCATCGTCTGTTCTTTCTTTATCATCTTTGCCTCATATTCGAGTAAGAGAAGATGGCCAGCCACTCGAAGATCAGTCTCAGCAGCCGATGAATCTGAATCATGCTCCACAGCCAAATGTTACTCAGGCGCCAGCTATCATTCTAACTGTAATTATGCCTACTATGTCTCCTACTGCTGTCATGCCTTCTGCCTCTACTACTAAGAATTCTAATCATAGTAGGTTTGTCCCATAAGACATCGTCAGATATAAAACAGAAAAAAAAAAAAAAACTACCATACATGGAGTGCAATAAAGGAGAAGCTATCAAAGGAAAAGTTACTACAAAGATCAAAATGCTAAATAAAGATTTTGCTAGTGGCCAAAAGATCACACTAAAAGCTCAGGAACTCATACCTTAGTGCGAAGTGCATTGAAATGAAGGTTAAATGCTTGTAAACCCATATAGTCATTGAGCTCACTCCCTCAATAGGGTAGGCCTGTAGCATTACTCAACTTAGTTCTGTTGCATACCTCAACATGTCCATTTTCACAATGTTCTAGTTCATGTGCCAGCTTGTAGATTTCACCCATGCAGTCTTCAGTTCATGCAAACTCCCATCCTATACGCAAGCCTGAGGCTTTTTTCTTACCGTCCTATACGCAAGCCTGTAACATATACCAATTAGCCATCCAAGCAGCTTTTAATTTTCATACATGCATGATCTCTTAAATATTTGTCATGCACAGTGCAACATAAACACTAAAAAAACCAAAGCAAATGTACATACATACTTACAGTTCAAAGACACATATGGAGTGTTTCAAAATGGTGGTGGTGCATGTTGCAAACCGATCGTGGAATTACATTGATGAATATTGGTAATTTCAAAATTTTGAAAAGACACCATGAAAATATTATTGAGTAAAATTTCTATAATTTAATAAGAGTTATTATTTTATGGACATTTATTTAGATGTATATATCTATTAGATGGTATATTTAATAAACACATGCCATAATCCAGTGTCATGAATTTATCTCTGAATACCAAGTAAAGCATTCCTTCTATTTTCATTTTTTATTCTTACTTTTTTTAAGTTTATTTTTTAAATATTATTTAATATCAGACTTGATGCAAGGCCGTGGAGGATGCATTGAAATCATAAAGGAGGGGTTACAGGTGGATGACATTGAACAAGGGTACGATTAAATATTTAAAATGGTAAAAATTAGGAGAAGTAAAGGAAATAATGAAGTTGATTTGTCAACATGTCAAAGCGGTATGTAGGTTGAATTGTGAAATATGAATGCAACAAGTCAAAAACACGTGAAAATGCAAGGACATGTTTCTTTATCAGGCGCATTAATGATAACAGCTTCCAAGCTTTTTGGTTTATTACAGAAGATGCATTGACTGATTGAATCAGACTTTTGATTCCTTGGACTGTATTTTACAGGATCATCCAAATAAACATTTTACTAAATCGGGCTAAATCATTCATGGCAAAATTATTTCTTCTTATTTTCGAATTGCATACAATCAGCTAAACCATTTTCCATCATGCATAACTAAACTTCCTCTTGTTATCGAAAACATTAAACTGAACCAATTTTTGCTAATGTGAGTTAAGCAACTACCTAAACAGTATTATTCTGTCAATGTGCAATGAAAGTGTTGAATTAGACGTTAGGAGAAGGCAGATTTAGGAAATGAACGAACCTGTTAAAAGAGCATTCTTCAGTTGCTGAGCAGCGAAAGAAAAAACACCGTAATCGGTTGGGAAACCGATTTGGACACACAGATCTGGGCCCGATCATAGTAAATTGATTTCGATAAAGATTTGATTATTTCTTACAAAAGATCATTTATTGAACAGTTCCACCAGAACTCGTTGTTGCCAGCCAACTAATAACTTATGGTGATTAAACCAGAGTACTAATCTTGGATAAGAGAGAGTAGAGGACTGACTACAAGAGCAACTCCATCTTGTAAAACCGCTGGCAGTTGATAACAGAGACTTTTGCCACCCCAGCAACCATTATAACCAAAACATCTTTTTTACTCATGACAGCATTTATTATCTCATAACTGTGTGAGAAACATTAAAATATTATATCACAAAAAACATAATAGTATTGAGGATGATAAAAGCACTTAATAGTAACAATGAGGGTTAGAAGTCCTGACAAATACAAATCAACTTTTCCTTACTGATATTTTCTAAAGGTGATAATGATCCGGATTAAAAGCTGTATATCTATCTACCTATAAATTAATGTTTCTTCCTGAGTTTTTAAGATTTCCGAAAGCCAATAATATTGAACAAATTATGCATTACATAGCTTTTAAATAGATTTCATGGAAATTACCAAAAAATACACAAAACATGTTATATATCAAGGCAAGATATAACCTAAAGAGTGGCTCCTAAAATAAGTCATTTACCCTCATTTTTCATGTTGTTCTCCGTGTTCATATTGTCTTAGAGTTCACTCTTGAAAACACAATTCCCATATAATTACAGGCATACAACTGTGAAGCAGAACTTACAAGAGAATTAAAATTTTTATATAACATTGTAAGAGGTGGGATAGGAAAGCACCATTAAAGTAGGTGTGTTGGACAATGATATTTGGTAGACTGATTCACAAAATAAAAGTGCAGTACTAAAATGAATGAACCAATAACTAATGCTAAATTATAACATCTTTACCAACTTATATATGACAAAAAAGCACTTCTTTACCAAGGCAAATAAACAGAGCATTTGTCTGTACATTTTAAAGCCACCCCAGATCTCTCACGATTGTTCATCATACTTAATGATGAATGGATGAAAACCTTATTTGATTATTTGTTTTATTAATGCTATCAAGCTTTTAGACCTATTAGCACTTGCTAATATAATCCTGAATATCTCGCCTTCTGGACAAGCTTACTAATTTAATTTAATTTATAATTAAAAAAACACACACAAGAGACAAGTCAGCTGTTTTTTACTCACTTCTCGCTGATTTGCTCGATAGGATGATATACCAAAAATATTGAATCTTGAATCATCTGCACGAGAGTCCCAATCGAAATCTCCAGACCAACTGATTTCAGAAACATGATTACCTAAAGCATCTTCAGATGCTTTGCGATCTTCCAACAAAGACTTGAACTCCAACTGCCTATCATAAAGCTTCTCTTGGCGATCAAGCAGTAACTTAATTTCATCTGAAGTGTCATCAAAAAGAAAGGGGAGAAGTTACAAAACAAGAATGTTGTGCCACATTAGGTATCTGTGGTCATCAAACTGCTATGCAAAACTTATGATAGTGAGGCAAGACAAAGAATGCTACAATAACATTACTAAATAATTTGTTTATTCTAAGCATGCAATGCCACTATAATTATCATATCAGTGCAAAAGCTTTTCTAGTTTTATTTTCTAGAGAACAGGTATCTTCACAACACCCCTGCAAACAATTTTTGAATGCCCCTTTTTTTCCTCCTCCAAATCCACCCAAAAATCACCATTTTTCTCAAACCATTACAAATTGCAGCAATCACCCGTGACAAGACACTAGTATCAACATAATCTCCACTGGTTAAACTATCAACCACCTTCACCTCACCACCGACAGAAATTCAATCCACCACTTCGTCTCTAATTCCATCGCCATACACACAAAAGTTAAACAATTCAAATACTATTCTGCTCTATCATTTTTTTTTTTTTTTTGACTTAAACCTATAGCACGAACTGCCAACTTCTCTGCCTTGACCAAGATGCAACACCATGGTACCCACTTCGCTTCAAGCCTCATCCACAACACAACATCCCCCTCCTTTGCTCCGCTCATCCCTATCTGGAGAATGAGGTTGATTGTGCACATGACGAAATATGTGAATAAGGAAAACAACATTAAGTGTAGCATATTCTATCAGCAAGTAATCATGTTATGCCAATAATATAGAATTCGATCCATAATGAAAAAATATATGGTTAAATCACCCTTTTAATATTCCATAGGGAAAGAACTATTGTATTTATTTCCCTGGCTTACCTGATTTGCACCAAGTGGTCGCTGCTTCTAATCGTTGTTCCTTCTTGTTTTGTTCAGACCAGCTCCTAATTTTCTTCATGGTTAGTAAACATAAATCATGTGAGAACTGCCAGATTATAATTATTGTAGAAGAAATTCGGGGACATGCTTGCAAGCTTGAAAAAAAGGAAAACAAATATGCAGTTAGATGAATTTACCAAGCTTTGGAACATTAGGAGAGCATAAAATGTGGCTAAAGCAGTAACTTAATACCTTAGACTCATCTTCGTATAGCTTCGTCAAGTCAAAAATGTATGCTCAATTCTCAGACGCTACATGCATAATAGAAATCTGAAAAATACAACTGCCAGATTTCAGTACGAGGAAAGGAGCTGGTATAAATAAAGGAGATGGATCTTTCAACTTTAGTTTCAACTTAAGCTAGCAGGCTTAATTTTATGCCATCAGATAAGGTTATTCGGTTTTATGATCTAATGATAAATAATAGTTAAGTGCAAATTTTGAATCTAACGATTCATCCACTAAAAATAATTATCCACTGAACCAACATAATTGCACTTCTTGACCAACTTTACATCTCAGTCCACAGTTGAAATAAGTTCTCATTTCAACCCGAACCTCTAGAGTGTAAATATTTAGACATATCTGTTGTACGGCATGAAGATGTAAACCACATATTATATTGTATAGATTACAGTTGGAACTAGACTCCTACAATAATAGTTGATTAAGTCTGGATAAAGATACTGATTTAATAGATAAATGCAAAGATCATATATCAAAATTTAAGTAGTTGACAGCTATCAAATTTTAAGCAGTTGATAACACATTTGTCTCGCATGTAAACTTTCACCTCCAAAAGCATGGAATGTTTTGACCCCAACTAATTACCAAACAAATAAAAATAGACGATCAAGAAATTCGAACATGATAAGTATATGATTGCAATAATAGATCAAGGACACATCAATATATGGTAGTCATTTGCATTTCAATCATATTTAATTGAATCATGTTATATAATACCGACCTACATGTGTTACGAAGTCCACAGCCTTAGTACTTATAATTAGATCTAGTCATTTACCACTCAATTATGGATAGAGACATTTACTTCATGGTTGTTGCTCATGGCATGCATCCACTAGCAATATTGTAAATACAGTATTATTTGAAATTAACAATTGATATGCACATCATTTTCAAATGTCCTGCCAAGTTGTCAGTCAACTATTTATAACTAGCTTCAATTTTAAAAACATGTAGTCATCACCAGTTTGTGGCTTCGTTATTCATTCCAAATGTTGATGATGAAAATCTCATGCTATATCTTTATAAAGTGTCCACATGTCAAATTACAAAAACTAGCTAATAGAACTGTATGTGCCTTATTTGTTTGACTGTCCTTTTCATAATTTGGCTTCCAATCAAAGTCAATACCAATAACTTTACAGCTCTGCAAACATTTAGTCGATGCAAGCAGCCCATTAATCTTATCCACACATAAACAAAGTTGCTAAGGATCCAAAAAATGGAAGCGGTCAAAGGAAGTCATTGGATACTGTATTATAGCAGTTGTTACCATGTTGTTGACATTTTGCCACTTAAATCCTTAAATAATGCAAAGTTCGAGACTTTGTCACTTAATTATCCATACATTGAGCAATTAGTAACTTTTGCCATCGATTTTTGCAAATAAAAAAATCGTGATTGATTTCATAAGAAATTTCCTCATTCTATCATCAATTCAAATGATAACAACAAAATATAATAACTAGGGTTCTTGCAGTAAAATTGAACATAGTATTGAAAATAAAATAACTTAGCTAAATTAGGGTTTTTGAGATTACCTCGATTTGTTGATTTAGGGTTCGTGAACAAATCCTAAGTAAACGGAGCAGACTAAAGGAAGAGCGGATGGACGAGGTGAAGAGGCGCAGGTAAAGGGAGAGAAGTAACAGAGATGGAAAAAATGTTCCAGTAGAAACGAAAAAAAAAAATGAGGGGAAAAACGTAAAATGGGGAAAGAGATGGAAACATGTAACGAGGGTTTTAGTATTAGGCGGGGAAGCGCAAAATAGCTGGCGGGATTGAATAAAACGAAAACATATAGTGAAAAATTAATATTAGTTGACACGCATCACAAATGTCGTAGATTAAAGTAACTAAATGTTGGTTTTCCTGTAGTGTGAAAGGCACCCAAGAAAATCAAGAATGAGAACTGTACGCAGGCCCCCTATGCCCCCACAAACCTATTGGCCAACCCCACCCATAACTAGATAGCAAGTATATAGTCTTTTGAAGTTCTCCGCCTTTCCGCTTCACGTGCTCGATTGACTCAAGATGGTAGGTAGACAACGACGTGCTATCACAGGGCTGAACAAGATATCGCCGCCTCACGCTGACCCATCCTAGTCTTTAGGTTGCTTATATTGCAACCAAGGCATACCCTTGGCTCTTCTAACGTAGACCTTAACCTCTGTAAGCGTAGGAGGATCATCTGCAACCTTACAGAGGGATACCAAGAGTACCCTCACGTCCCCTCAAGCCGCGTGCTTCGTAACCCAGTTCTTTGGAGCCTTCTTCATGATCAGATGGACGTTCGCTCCTCCCCGTGTCCTACTTGGCTTTCTTGACTAAGGTTTACTACTTAGTCCTCTTAACTAAGGTTCACTGCTTAGTTCCCTTAATCGTTTGTTTTCTTAACTAAGATTTACAACTTAGTCCTCTTAACTAAGGTTTACTACTTAGTTCTCTTTCTCGTTATTTCCTTAGTTCTCTTAACTAAGGTTTACTACTTAGTTCTCTTTCTCGTTATTTATTTAGTTCTCTTAACTAAGGTTTATTACTTTGTTCTCTTAACCAAGGTTTGATACTTAGTTTCTGTTACTTAGTTCTATTTAACTAAGGTTTGTTACTTAGTTCCTTTTAACTAAGGTTTACCAATGAATTCAAGCATGAATTAAGTTCTCTTTATCAAATGATAGTGTACCGGTGTTTTCCCACATTTCCAGCTTAGATTAACTTATTTCATGGTATAAGTCGTCCCACCCTTCGAGTCTTGTATTACATCTTAAGTCATATTCATTTCTTATCTCATGGATAAGTTTATCTATTATTTAATCTTATCATTCCCCACTTTTCCTTGCTTTGATATTGTTATATTGGTTAAGTTTGCCCAAGTGTCCAAGTTGACTTAAACCCTAATCACGTATTCAATTCAACCCACGCGTCATGTCAAATTGGTTAAGTGTTATCTATCAGTTCATGTTGACTTAACCTACCCATATATCATGTCAAATTGGTTAAGTGTTATCTCGTCTTCCTTATCGTTTCCTATAACTTATCTTGTCTCATAAGTTATAATTTCCAACTATTATCCTTTCTTGCCTTAATCAAGTTTATTCATAATAGGTTATTTATCATTCCTCATTTCTCGTCATTAATTTTAGATTTGACTTAACCCTTCCATTTGCTTAACCTGTTACTTAATCTTTACCCAATTCAATTAATTTATGATACCGTTACGGGTCCCTTTTGGTTAAGCATATCTAAATTTTTGTTTCACATGTCACTCGTGTCCCACTTAACCCTCTTTATTATAATTTCTGTGTCTTACACATGTCTTACTACAGTTAAGCCTACCATAGTCATGTTTTACATGTCATTTATATCACACACTTAACCCTCTAACCACACCCATGTCACCCACATGTCTTATTATGGTTAGTATTTCTTAATTTATTTATTATGCCGTAACGATGTATGACCTCTCACATTAGACGTCCATTCGTGGCTACTGGATTTTCTGAGGGGTTTCGATCAGACTTATACCACAACGCGCCTAACCTCGTGTTATAAACAGTTACGCCTCTAGTTCTTACCATTGACCTCTCACATTAGACGTCCGCCTGTGGTTGCTGGATTTTTTGGGTGGTTCCATGCAGTCTTATACCACAAACATGTCTAACCTCGTGTCATAGGCGTTCATTAACAATCGCCTTTCACCCAAACCCCAAATTCATGTCATGTGCTCCAAATTTAACTTAATTACAATTCATGTCTATTCTAAGTGTCATAGTCCAATTATAAATTTACAAGCATGTTCATGTTCATTCTAGATATCAAATGTCAATTACCAATTCACAAGCATGTTCACGCTCAAGTTATGCCACTATTGTCAATTTCATGTTATGCGTCGAGTTCCATAATTACATAAAAAAACATGGTTTGCCCAACATATTCCATTTTTAATTATGTTTCTAGGATCTTAATGGCATATCCAATTTTCAAGTCTCAAATTCAAGCTTTATATATTTTTAGCGTAAGTTACTCCAAGTCACTAATTTTCAAGTTCCTTTCCACTCATTCCATTTAAATAATCTCAATATATATATTTTGCAAATTATCCCAATATTTACAATAATAATTGTTATGCCCCAAATACAGATTATATTCCTCGATTGCATAAAATAAATTATGCCCAATATCTGCAACAACAAATGTTATGCCACAAACCCAAAATTACATATTATATTTCTCGATTGCATAAAATAGATTATGCCTAACATTTTCATATTCCAACCGCACGTATGCATAATAAGATTTTCGTCTAGGTTCGAGATAACCTAGATCCAAAAATAAAAAAGGGGAAGGAGGATAAAAGGAACAACTATTATAACATGAATCTTGAATTAAATTAATAATTGGGGAATGATGAACGATAATAATACTATTATACAACAAATTTATTATAATTCCACTCACCTTGACTGGATTGGGGAAAGTAAACGATTTGTTGATGTAGAACGATGATTTAATCTTTTTATTTGATTGTTGGTGAAGAGCTTGAATCGTTGATGAAGAATTTTCTTTCTTAATTTGATTAAACTCAAAAGTTGGTAAAGAACTTGCAATTAGTTTAGGGTTTTGGGGTTGCGTCCATGTTTGTTTGAAGTTTGGTGGCATGGAGGCGTCAGAAGGAATTGTTTATGAATTAGGTTAGGTCTAGGCACTATTTTATAGGTGTAGAGAGTGTTTTAGAGCCATTGGATGGCCCTAGAAGCCATCCAGTCCGTCTAGCACACCAAAAATCGTCATTATCTAGATCTAAAAAAAATCAGGGGGAGGTCGACACTAAGGTCGACCCCTAGGTCGACCTCCCCGGGTTGGTCGACCCCCAGGTCCACCTGCCTGGGTATTTTCCTATGTAAATTCTGAATTTTTGTTAAATCTTCCGTAGGCCATAACTCTTTCAAATGGAGTCCGATTTTCAAAAACTTGGACTCTATTCCAAACAAAATTTCGAGACGAATGCAATGGTGATGTCTGTTATACTTAATTCCTGATATTTAAATTAAGTTTCCTTATTTTATTATCTTATCTTTTACGTACACTGTCATTGAATTAATCTTTCCTTCTCTTTCATGTATTAATTAATTTTCATTGTACATCACCATTATTAACCTATCTATGCATATATATACATTTTTAGTTATATTAAAAATGTGGGGTGTTACAGCCATACTTCCAGTCTCACCCCATCAAAGTCTACACTGACTAGCCACTACGACAAGTCCTGCAACAACCTGAAGTATCCGGACGATTGTTAAAGTGGAGTATAGAGCTAAGTTAATTTGAGATAACATTCATCCCCCGTGGTGCCATCCTTGGGTAGGCTCTCACTGATTTTATTGTATAATTCACTGCCCCCGAGGAGTCGCCTCCAGAAGACGTCAAAGCTCTCGAAATTCAATGGAAACTATTTGTAGATTGGTCATCTACCCCTAAATGCTCCGGAACCGGAGTCGTGCTCATCCCTCCAGAAGAGTGCTCGATAGGCTATGCTCTAAAGCTCAACTTCCATGCTACCAACATCGACGCCAAATATGAGGCCTTGATAAGTGGACTAAGAATTGCAATCTAACTTAACCTAAAGGCCATCCCGATCTTTTCTGACTCACAACTCGTTGTGCGCCAGGTGCAGGGAGAATTCCAAGTCAAGGGGGAACGGCTCGCTCCGTATCTCGCCCGGGTTCGGGAATTGCTTACCAACTTCGACCACTTCGTCATCACACTCATTCCACGAGAGCAGAATGAAAAAGAAGACTCGTTAGCCAAGCTGGCAAGCTCGGAGGACACACAGCTTATGGGGCTCTCCCCAATTGAAATACTTGACTAAGTATAAATCAGATGCAGACTGACACGGCCATGAACACTGAATCCGAACCCAAATCCTAGATGACCCTGATCAAGAACTACTTATAACATGGGACCCTCCCGGAACGCTACAAAGAAAGACGAGCTCTCACTCGGTAATCAACCGGCTACATTCTCATGGATGGAGTACTCTACTGCAGAGACTTTTCTGTCCCCCTACTTCGGTGCGTAGCTCACGACATAGCTAGCCGAGTGCTAATGGACATGTATGAAGATGAGTGTGGCAACCATACTGGATAGCAAACCCTAGCAAGAAAAATCCTCACACAGGGATACTACTGGCCCACGCTTGATCAAGATGTCAAGGACTATGCTCGCAAGTGCGATAAGTGCCAGCGCTTCTTAAAGTTTCAGGAGCTCTCCTACTGAGTTGATGCAAATAGTCAGTCATTGGTCGTTTGCCATATGGGGAATTGACATCATTGGGACTCTTCCAATGGCTAGAGGTGGGGAACACTATGCTGTCATCGCAGTTGACTACTTTACCAAATGGGAAGAAGCCGAAGCTCTCACCACAATAACTACCAAGAAAATAATCAACTTCATCGTTTTCAACATCATCACCCGCTATGGGGTCCCTTAGGCCATCATTTCTAACAATGGAACTCAGTTTGAGAGCACGGAGTTCAAAACCTTCTGTCAGCGGCACAACATCGAGAAAAGATTCTCAGCCGTGGTTCATCCTCAAGCCAATGGGAAAGTCAAGTCGGTAAATAAAGTGATTAAATCCATCACCAACAAGAGTCTAGAAAATACCGGGGGCATGCGGGCGGATGAACTTCCCTTAGCCCTATGGGCCTACCGAACCACTCACAAGTCAACAACTGGACACACTCCCTTCGCCCTTGCTAATGGATCTGAAGCTATCATTGCCACCGAGCTGAAGCCTCAATCCCATCGAGTGACCTACTATGATCCAAAGACCAATCAAGACTTACTCATGGGATCGCTCGATCTACTTGAGGAAAAGAGAAACGAAGCTGAACTCAGGGTCACCACCCAACGATAACGAGTAGCCCAATACTTCAACTCCTAAGTCCGCCATAAGGACCTCAACATCGGCAACCTCATCCTAAAATGGGTCTTTCCTCTACCAACTGGCCTCTGTCCTCGCTAGGAAGGCCCGTACATCATATAGCGAAGGCTCAACAATGGAACATACAAACTCGCAACCGTGGACGGAGCCGAGCTTCCAAGGGCGTGGAACAACGAACATCCCCGCCGCTACTTTACATAACTTAGTGCACATTTGTTTATGTTTTCCAATTATGTTTTGTTTCCTCGCAATTCAAGGCATTGTAAAGTCTATTATTGCCAAAGTTATCAGTAGAAATGATGTTCAGTTTCCCGTGTCCCTTTCGTGCTTACTCCTCGCTTACTCCATGCATGACATGTTTGACTAACCATTACAAATGGCTTTCATACAACCTCTCGATCGTCGCATCAACACCTCGGGCACAGGAGCCGATGCCGCCATCCAAACCTTGAGCGAACACTGAGAACAAACACTACTGGCATCAATCGGCACCTCAAGCACGGGAGCCGGCATCGCTACTCGAGTCCCTTGCCCGCAATGCGATCGAGTATAAATAACCACTAACTCGAATCTCGGCCCGCATCATGACCAAGGTTAGATCGTTCTGCGCCCAAGTCCAAGGACGTGGGATCGCCAAACAACCTAGTGTGATGCAAACCTCTCACCTGACCATGGGTACTGGTCGAATCTTGGCACAACACGAGACTGACCTTAAATGTTTTCTCCCCTAAGCCCTAAAGGCTTAGGTGTAACCCATGGCCACGATCGGACCCTACGGGATGATTATCTGTGCTTACTCCGACGAATAAACGATGCCTGCGCTCATAGCCCAAATGAACGATGGGAGAGCCTCTCATCGGACGAATCGCAACGTGCAACGCCTTCACTCTACTTAGAACTAACTCCGGGCAGCCCAGGACAGAAGGCAACTGGCCAGGTTCATGGTGTCTCGTGGGATTCCTAAGCTGAGGGAGACCCCCACGAGCACTACCAGCGCTCGATCTCACACATCTGGAAACGACCCAGAGCGAGATCTTTGATTGCATTTCTGTTAGTGTAACGGTAAGTAAGCTTGTGCAAGTACATGATGCTGGAAGGTGAGAGAAGAACATTCGAACACTTAACATAAAATGCGATTTTTTACTAATTCATATTTCCTTTCACACATACACAAAACAAACTACATGTCTAACATCCTTTCTTTCTGATGACAGGGTGTACATGAAAACAACATCGTGTCTTCAAGGACCAAAAGCAAGGGCCATACTCACATATACTATTGGTCTACCTAACCCAAAGCATCTACAATATCTATAACAATTACCGATGCTACTCATTCTTGTCATTTTTTATGTACAGGTTCGACACTAGGTGGGTCACCACCAATGATGGGCCTCTTCCTTCCAGAGTCGTTTCCATCTTCTCCTTCTCCGCTTTTCACAGGAGTAATGGACTCATAAGGCACCGATGTGCACCCCCCCATTATCCTTGCTGCTTGTAATCATTGTAATCTCCCCAAGGGAAAAACATGGCAATGGTTTAGGGGCGATATCAAGAGCAAGAACGAGCATAGCCTCAGTTTATCTCTAAGCCTTCCTGGTTTCCAACTCCACTTTCTTCTTGGCGTCTTTGGCGGCCTTCTGATCAGCTGGCTCCCTGGCCTAGAGTCGCACAACTGCACCCGCTTCAAGTTCGAAAAGGGTCCCCTCACCCCTTTTTTGGTGTGCATCATCGACGGCTTTCCTTTTCCCAAGCCTACTCAGCGGCCCTCTACTTCTCCGCCTCAGCATCGGCCCGCTTCTTCTCTACCACAGCGACAGATTTCTCCTCGACATCCTGTCTAGCCTTTGCCCATGCATCTTGTACGGCGACCTCATCCTGTTCCTCTTCCCCTCCTGCACCTCAGAATTACCCACCAGTCGAGCTTCCTGTAACGACCTAGCATTTTTCCCATCTTAAGTCGGTACTTAAACCAACTCGAAACATTCAAAATGACATATTGTTATTGGCTTACAGGGTTTGAATAGAATCAATACAGAATCACAGAGTACAACAATTGCAGTGGAATAAAATTTCATATAAAGATCAGGATTTTATACAATATTTGGTACAGCGGAAGAAAACATGTATTTTTCATAAAATTTTACACTTTATTGGTGGCTTGCGCATGCGTGCGCCTTCGTGTACCGTCTTCGCGCCTCTCCAATTTGTTGCGAGCTGAAATCTTTAAGCCTAGAACACTTAGGACCTGACTCGAGTGTCTCATGCAAAAGACAAAACACCCCGAGTTAGGATTAAACTTATTTCAAGTAAGCACACTTCGATAATCACATAAATACAATTAGTTTAATTCCAACGAGTATTAAATAATTTGGGTATACCAACCATGAGAACTACTAAAATTTATACTGAGAAAATTTGAACATTTGAATGAAGCAATATAAAGATCAGAACCATGCGTGCAAATTTATTGAATTGAATCAATGTGTGCTACATCAAATTCTAAGGCAAGACTGAGACTAACATAAGGGTTGTACAAACATGCAAGTTCATTTCTAGGACAGGGTGACAATAAATACGCATGCATGGAATAGTCTAGTAAGACATACATGCAATATCTTAGTCAAAATGAATGAGGGAAACAAGCATGAAATGCCACTGTGAATTGTAGAATGAGTCTGGCCATGTTTATGACACAAAGGGAGGACAACTTGCTAAACAAATGAATGCACTACTTGTCAAATATATATACACGCATGGGTTCTAAGTCATTTATCAACAGTAGAAGGTTTTAGGGAACTGCTAACTTAAATGTCTCCAACATTTATGCAATCAAGTCCCAAACTAGATGGGAATAACCAAAGTAGATGTGTTCTAGGAATGGAAATAGTATAATTGCTCTTTTAGTCCGTGCATGCATTATTTTCGGTTTAAAAATGACCAACAATTTGAAAGGAACCTGCTGGACCATTCATTAGTTGATTATATATACTTATTTTTCTTTTTTCTTTCTAGGCAACGTAAACTGCATTCCTTTTTTAGATTTATGTACATATCCAGTGTTGTTGTAAAGGCGCGGCATGCAAAGATGTGGAGCTTATGGCGAAAAGAGATAAACTCAAAAACAATATGCAGCTACCACTATATGGCACAAGAAACAGACACACAAGGAAGTGCTAGTTTGCAAGTAAACAAGGTAGTTCGACTCACGCGTGAATATCAGTCATCCAATTCCAATAGTGAGACACTCAACTAATTTAAACAACATGCAATTGTTAACATAAAATCTGAAAGTCCAATGCTACGGTTATATATATCTTAAATAGTGATAGGGTAATGGCATGCAGAGGAAGCATACTATCAAATAAACAACATGCATAAGCCTAAACTATTTTTATTAAGGCGAAGTACATAGTAACAAAATTAACACAAGTATAGTGATTAGGTAAAATGTTCCAGTATTCAATTGTGTATATTCTTTCCACATGGTGCCACCAAGGTCAGTATTACAAGTTGAAGTTAACGCCAAAAATCCAAATAGTTCAAGTTTCTCAGTCTAACAAAGTTCTTTAAAAGTACCCTATGTGTTTAAAACTAAAATAGCAAGGTCCATGGAAGCAAAGCGTAGACAAAATATATGTATATGGTTTCAAGTGCCACGGAGCCCTTACCATCTAACTAACAATCGGATCTAAAGCAAGGCAACCAAATATGATGATAAGCAAGCAAAAAGGACAAACACAAATAATTATATTCGGCGTGAATCTATAAGGAAAACTGGAATAGACTTAATCGTAAGTAGACTTACAATCAAACGATGATGAAGGCAGCAATGTCCTCTTGTCTACGAGCCAACTTCCATCGTTTTGGGGATGACGCAGTTGGCGCAGGTGACTCGTCTGGGTAGCGGTGACTCAGGTTAAGGACTGACGACCAGGCGGAGATGAAGGCTTGGGTCCAACGTTGAGTTTGCTACGTGGTAAAGACGGAATGGCTTGCGGCAATGAAGGAGGTTACTGGCCTCGCGATTGATACGGTGGTGCGTAGGAGCTCGACCGCGGCATGGTGGCTCGACTAGGTGGCTAAGGGTTCAAGGTTGATGGCAGAGGTAGGATCGACGCCAACAAGGTGCGGAGGCGTTGGGTTGATTTATGGAGCGACGGTGCTCGATTTTGATCAGTGGAGGATGGAGGCGCAAGAGGGAAGCTTCAGAATGGAGGAAGAGTGGCGGCGCAAGATGGTGGCTCTGACGAACTGAGGATCGGGAAACGTAACCAAAGTGGAGTGAAGAATTGATATGGGGATTTTCCATTAATTTGGTTGAGGAGATGAAAGGAACGGATGGCAAATGTTAAGAAGGGGAAAGTTTCATAGTGAACGGATGGAAAGGAGGCACACATTTTATAACGCAACCCAACGAACCTAGATATAGAAGACTTCAGTAACGTGTAATTCATCTCAGATAGGCAATAACCGGTGCTGTAATTTACAGAATGGTGAAGATAGGTGGGAAATAGTATCCACCGCCTAAATCTGGAGTGAGATTTCTAGGGGCTGTTGCAAATCCTAAGGAATATATTATCAGATATTGGTCAGATTGAATATTGGACTGAGCAACAGAAAAGGGTTTAAACGTAGCATTAGGCCAAAATACGATTAAGCGAACGTTGCTAGTAAACGGTAAACAATATTATTTGTTCTGACGAAGTACAACAACGTTATAAAATTTCAGATTTCCGCAATAAATTAATTTTACTGTTAATGCAGTAATATGTGCCATTTATTTCACAAGTTATTTCTTCCTATGTATTTTATCAACCGTATTTTAAACATTGTTGTTTGAAACAAATTTACACATAATGTTTATTGAAAACAAAGCTCCTAAATTATTTAAATTAAATTCAACTTTATATTTCGTAGCCATGTTTCAAAATAAAATTTGATTTCAAGCTAATGTTAAAATAAATAGCTCTTTTAAATTTATAACATATCTAAATTTAATTTAAGAAATCAAGTTAGATTAAAATAAATCGTCTCTTTGTCAATTTACAAAACATATTTTCAATGTTCATGTTTAATTTAAATGTTAAATTTTAATATTAAACAACTCAGAATTGGTTTGTTCTAATAACCGTTCATATTAAAGCAACAAAAGAATTCCAATGTTAATTATTAGACTTCAATTATTCGCATACATTCAAATTGCTAAAATGTTAATAACGCATGTTTTGACAAATACTTACGTTCAAATTAAATTTACGAAAGGAATTTCATTTTTAAATGTATATTCAAAAATAAATGAAATCAAAGTCTTATGCCAAAATCCAAATATAATTATTTATTTTACATTAAATCTCATGTAATTTATATTTTAACCGCCAAAATGTTCTGGGTCGTTAAAATCTCCCCTACTTAAATTTTTCATCCTCAAAACGGAGAGTTGTAACATTTATACTTTAGTGACACAAGTCTTACATATAAAATTAATTGAAATAAGATACTTACAATTTCTAGTAAATTTGAAAATTTGTCAGATAGTTCTTTTAAACACAAAATATTCTTATAATTTAGTTCATAAAATTTCTCTTTCAAACCTTTATTTACCCAAAACTCAAGTCAAGTAGACCTTAGTTCTTCAATATATGACATAAGGGAAACAAACAAAGATCATAAATTCGACACATCAAATTCTTATGAGCTTATGTCAAACCAAGGCTAGAAAAAGGTTCAGTGTTGGGATGGAAACCATTGTCAAGATAGTCTAAGTTCAAAAATGCTCATTGAGTTCCCAAACAAAATTACTCAAGATCGAATAGTTCAGGTTTAAGAATTCAAAGATAGGAAAAATCTCAGCAGTTCCACATGGTTACTCCCATTTTGTACATGATTATTTGTTAAGAAATTCCTATTGGACTCATTCGTATTATTCAAGTGTGAAAAATTTTATCTTCTCCCCCACTTAGACATTTGTTATTATTGTTTGGGATTGCGGAATGGATCGTTAAGGCAGAACAAACACTAGAGGGGGAGTGAATAGTGTTAGTGAGAATTTAAACAAAATCTAAAATTTATGTGAATAACAGAATGAATAAAACACTGCAAACACAATTATAGACACAGATTCAAACACAAATGCAATATAAATAAAAATTAAAATGCAGAAAAGGAAAGAACACACTGGATTTTATAGTGGTTCGGATTGCTCCTTCGTCCAGTCCCGCACAATGTTGGATTGTGCAGAGTTTTACTACTATACCAATAGTCAAGTACATTCTCCTTGATTTCAAGTCTACGAGGGAATGTCTACAAGGGATACTACTGATTCCTACTTCCTTGATTTCACGGCTACAAGGAAAACACCGATTCCTACTTCCTTGATTTCACGGCTACAAGGAAAACCCTGATTCCTACATCCTTGATTTCTCGGCTACAAGGAACACACCGATTCCCACTTTACTCAACCCAAGCAATTACAAACAACCCTATAACTCTTCAATAGCACTTGATTCAAAGAGAAATGAGAAGAGATTGTAGAGAGAAGAAGTTTGATCAAAACGGAATTGAATTTGGCATAGTATAAGTGTAGGAATCATAAAAAAGATTAAGAATAATTATATAATGAAAGAGAGTGAAAGTGGAGAAGAAGAGATGATTAAAAATTTGAATTCAAGCCCTTTTTATAGTGCGTGAAAAGTTGTAACGTTTCTGTAACATTTCAAATAGTGCAAAGACACTTCATTTCAAATTTAAGTTTCTAACAGTTATATGTCGACATAATGTTTTATGTATGTCGATATATTCTAGTGTAAATTTGAGTTTTAAACATTTTCTCAAGTGTTTTAATATATATAATTCTGGAAATTCTTGAATAAAAATATAGTGTTGTAAATTAATATTATAAAGTAGAAAAACATATAAAAATATAAATTTAAGCTGTATAAACATATTTATAAAATTATAAGGTTTTAAAGTATAAAACCATGAACATATAAAACTTAAGTTTGAAAGACAAAGAAAAAGATAAATAAAAAAGAAAAGATAAAAAATAAAATAAAGAGAATTGAGGATAGAAAATAGAATTTGAAAATCAAAGTTTGAAAATCAGAATTTGAATATTGAACCTGGAGTGCTATTTAGAGCCTGACGAAATCTAGACTCTATAACTATATTAATCTTAAACTCTTGAAATCTTGAATACTCATGAGTCTTGAAATTTGTCTGAATTCTAAATCTCAATCATCTTTAAACTGTACAGTCTTCACTAATATTTCCTATATATAATTCCTGCATATGTGTATGTATATATATTTTTTCTATACAAAAAGTGTTAGTATATATTTTATAATCAATGATAATTGAAATAAGGTTGTTGTCATCAAAACTCCATTCTCCAACAATCTCCCTTTTTTTGATGATGACAACCTTAGCTTATAAAATATCATACATGTATATACCTGTTGACGATGATCCTTCTAATACTCCTCCTGTCTGCAAGAATCCTAAAATCTATGTCTATGTTTTATAATTTCTCCCTCTTTGACATCATGAAGGCATTTGACTTTGTCAACTGGTCTGCGTTGAGGAGCATTATGGAGAAGATGCTATTTCCATACAAAAATTTTCAACTGGATATTCCTTTGTATTTCATTTGTGCATTATACATTGGTGTTTAATGCTCATACCGTTGGTTATTTTAAGTGCTGCAATGTTTTGAGATAGGGAGATCCTATCACCACTTACTTATTCTTATTAATCATGGAAGTTCTGTCTGCTGCCTTTAGAAACCAGGTTCTGCTAAGGAATTTCCACCTCCACCCAAAATGAAAATCTCCTCAAATCACCAATTTGGCTTTCGCTAATGACCTGCTAATTTTCACCAAACCTATGTCCCAATCCCTTAAGACCATTATGAACACCCTGTACTCCCTCCACTCCTTCTCCGGGCTTGGCATTAATCTTAGCAAATCTAAAATTCTGCATGCAGGTATTTCTCCCCAACAAACAAATCATTGCTTAACACTAACTGGTATGTCCATGATGCATAATGATATTTCTTATCTCGGAGTTCCTCTTTCAAAAAAAAAAAGAATAATCACCGCCCAATGCATGCCTCTTTATGAGAAAATAACATCGGTATTCTCAAGATGGGAGAATAGATTTATCTCGCAAACAGGAAGACTAGTTATATTGAATGCTGTCATTTTCTCTATGACTGTGTACTGGAGCAAAACATTTCTTCTGCCGATGAAACTCATATCCATGATTAGATCTACAATGAGAAATTTTCTTTGGTTCAGTTACATTCACTCGAAAAAAATGACCCCCATTGCATATCACAAATTGGAGAAACCAAGAAACAAAGGAGGCTTGGGTATCAAAAACATTAAGCTATGGAATACAGCAGCTATGTCTAGACATTTTGAAAATGTTGCCATGCAAAGAGATACACTATGGGTTCAATGGTGCGAGAGACACCACCTAAAAGGCGAGCAGATATGGACTGTTAAAGCGAGGTCGTATCATAGTTGGGTATGGAAAAAGATTATCAAGATTCATGATAAGATCGTTGACATACAAAGATTAAGATTTCTACAGGGAGCAAAGCCGGGTTCTGGAGTTCCCCTTGGATTGAAAAGGTATATAACTTCATAATTTTTTGCATTATTAGGACATGCAGCAGACTGGTATACCCCAAAACGCAATGGCTTGCACATACATAATTGATGGTAAAATAAGCCTCCCTACTACGAGCAATGCAACGATCAATAACTTATGGTAGAAATATAATGGTGTATTGTATCCGCAACCTGAATTAGATGAACTAGTGTGGACATACGATGAGAAACTGTTTTCTGCGGCTGCTGTATATGAAGTGATGATGGGTGAGAATTCATTATGTAGAAAGCCATGGTGTCAGCGTATATGGAATGAGAGAAATAATGAAAGATTGAATTTCTTGATGTGGAAGGTTTATATAAATGCTTTGAATACAATGAAAAACCTATCTACCAAAGGTAATAATGTCTCAGTTACTTGTAGATTATGTTGTAGTGGTGATGAAGACAAACAACATCTTTTTTTCAAGTGCCCTTTCACTATTACGTCTGGAGAAAGATAAAGATGAGAGGAGGATATGCGGCACCCCATAGGAATAATCAACAGGAATGGTTAAGCATTTTTAAAGCAACGCGTTGGAAGGAATCATCTACTTATGAGCTGCTTATCATGCTTAAAGTAGTACTATTGGAAGTTTGGAAAGAACGAAATGCAAGGGGTTTTGGTGGATTGCAAAGAACCAGGACAGGAATTTATCAAATGGCTTGCAGAAGTATAAGCAATCAAATTCTTCTATCTCCATATCCGTTTGACTCTCTTGTTAAACAAAGATGGATGTGACCTCCTTGTTTTATTATTATTATCATCTATGTATTGTATGCTAGATTTATGTTGTAAGACCGTCTTATGATATAAATATATGGTAGGGGCCATTAATCCCCGCTGGCTTTGCCAAAAGAAAAAAAGAAATCGTAAAGGTACTCCCCCTAAATTGTATAATTTTCTGAATAAAACTTAAGTAACTAGCCCAATAAAGATACTCCCCCTAAATCTACTAACTAATTCTAAGTAGAATACTCCCTTTAATCTATGTAAACTTATAATAATACTAATAATACCTAGCAATATGATAATTACATGTAAATCAATCCAAGTATTATTATTACATATGTTTGTTTGATACACATATATGTATATATATACAAACCAAACCAAATCAAATCACACCATATGTCTTAATATATATACAAGTTTCAAACAATAGAATCCAAATCACACCACACCATATGTCTAGGAATATTTAAACGAATCAATCAAATTATACCGAATAATTAAACATTTCTTCGAACTTCAACCCATTCATCTTGTCCAATAATTGGATTCTTCTTGGTGTCCTTCCAATCTTCTTCAGTGTTATATGATTTTTGATTGTTTTCATTTCTAAAATGAGAAGAGATATCCCAATGAATCACATCAAAATGTTTTTCCTGAAATTCTACCATCCTCATTTGAATTAACTCTAGTTTGCGCTGATTACGTAATACCACGGAGAGAGTTTTCTTGAAAGAATTTAAAGAACCATCAAGATTTTCACTTATGTTATGGATAGGATTTGCCATGGATTTGATAAGAAAAGAATAAGGAAGAAGGAGGAATAGAATAATGAATTTTTCTGGAAGAAATAGATTTAAATAGGGTCTGAAATTCATTGGATTTTGAATGGACATGAGTAGTTATTTTAATTCAAAATTTGAAACAATTTGAAAATTTGTCAGTTATATGTCGACATACTCTTTTTCCTATGTCGACATACTATAATGTAATTTTTGAAAATTTTGAATTATTTTGAACTTAATTATAATATATTATATTGTAACTAGTTTTATAGTTTTTCAAGAGACATAAAGATGATTTTATCATAAATAAAACTTCATTCATTACTTAATAGAAAAAAATACATCCAACTAATCAAGACACACTTTAAATACGAGATTCAAAAGCAAATACAAGGAAATATAGTTGAATACATAAAGATAGATTAAACTAGATGTCCTAGTTTTCAGATGATGATGAGGAGGAATAAATTCCAAGCTTTCTTCCTATCTTAACCATGAATTTGGATATTTTGTAAAGTCTCTTACTAAGCTTCTTTTGATTGTTGACGATTTTCACTTGATTTTGAGCAATCGTATCTTTGTAAATGCGCTTAGAAGTTGGATACTCAATACTTTCCATAAAAGCCACTTCTTCTTCTTCGACTTCCATTGGCTCTTGTTCTTGTTTCATTCGAGCTTATTTGTCCTCGAATGTCTCATAAGGTTTGAAAATGAGAGGAATTTGCATGAGATGAATGTTTGATGCGTCAAACACTTTTCTAGGGTACAAGTTCTTCTCTACGAAGATTAACATTAAAGTATTTGAAAATGCGAGTGAAATAAATACCATAGTAGAGAGTGTTTTCTCTTGTAGATAAATCTATGGGCTTTATTTCATTTAGGATCATTTCGGCCCTATTGATGATATATCCACCCATAATAGCAAAAAGAGCCTTTTGGACTTTAAGAGTTGGATTGTTGAAATTTCCGGAACGGGGAGTGATGGTATGTTGGAGGAGAAGGTTGACAATCCTTGTTTTTTGGCAAAAGAAGCGATTTTTGAATTCCATTGGAGCACAATCGTCAAATATGTCGAGAAATGTTTCCAAATCGGTTTCTTCGATAGCAAAATTTAAGAAATCTGATCCCACACTTCTACAATTTAGAATAGTGCCTAAATGTTCGACATCGAGAACAATTTGAGTGCCTTTGACACTACTTCAAATTTGATATTCGTTGTCTTCGTAATATCCATAATTGAGATTTTCATAGAACATCTTAATGAGTTTGGGATAACATACTTCGTCATTATCACAAGAGTCAATTAGACTCAACACTACATTATGTTTGAGAAGAGAGACGAGGTCATAAAAGGGAAAGTCGCTAAAGACGGCGAAAGCACCCGTGTTAACTTTATCATTTGCTAAATAGTTACCATAGGTTTTGATGGCCTCTTTGTCATTATGAATAGCCTTTGATGGTTTTGGTTATCTCCAGTTTTTGAGATGAACTTGAGGAAGCCATTGAGTTGATAATTTTGAAGAGAATAGATGTAAAGAATATTGCTTTGAGTTGTGAATGAAAGGTAGAAAGGATAGATGTATATATAGAAATTGAATGGATATGAATTGAAGGGATATGAATTGAATTAATATGAATTAAATAGGCACGACTTTTCAAATTGAAATGACACCTTTTCAGACCTTGGAGTGAAGTTTGAAAGATTGGAGTGAAGATTGAAAGTTTAATCTTTTGAAATTCAAAATTTAAATTTCAAAACTGGTCAGATATGTTGACATAGACATTTCTTTATGTTGACATACTTATCTAATTTCAAAGGAAATTGGATTTTGGTGATTTGAGATTTATACTATCGATTTATATTTTAGGTTTAACGATTTCCTGGAATAATTCTAATCCTAATATACACACAAACCATTTATTTTATTAATTTGTTGGTTATTTAATATTATATTATTATTTTGAATTTCAAAATTCAAAATTTGAATTTGAATTTTAAATTTCAAAACTTTCTTTTTAGGGTTTTAAATTCAAATCAAAGCAAGCAAACAAAGTAACCATTCAACCAAATAAAAATAAAAATTAATTAATGTGTACCCGGTTTTTAGATCCTTTTCTTCATGATTTTCTAAACTCTGAATTTTCGTAAAGCTTATATTTATATTTCTGGTTTCTGGTTCTTCATCACTTGATGACGAATCTGAATCATCTAATGTTGTTGTGTATGCTTTCTTTCTTTTTGTTGGCGAATTGTTGTTGTCCGTTTGTTGAGTCGATTTGTCTGTATATGGACGCATTTTCTTTAAATTGTCTGGTTTGTTGCAGTTAAAACATCGACCATCATTAATTTTAGAATTTCCTTGATTATAACTCTTCCTTCTATATTTTAGAAATATTCTAAAATGATTTGTCATAAGCGTTGTTTCTTCATCATCTTCATTACTTGAGTCAGAATCATTTGTTGTTGCTCTAAGTGCAATAGATTTCTTTTCTGTTGATCTGTTTTCTTTTCTTTTCTATAATTGGACTTCATAAGACATCGTATTTCCAATTAATTCCTCGATCTTCATTTCGTTGACATCATTGGCTTCTTATGTAGCCAAAATTTTCTGATCCCATTCCGAAGTTAGTGAATTCAATATTTTTCTGACTTGATCTGCTTCAGAATAAGTTTTTCCAGGTGTTGTTAATGATTGCACTATCTCTTGAAATCTTCAATGCATATCTGAAATAGACTCATTCTCATTCACTTTGAATAATTCAAATGGATTAACTAGCATTGCTATTTTAGTTTGTTTAACTTTACTAGTTCCTTCATGAGTAACTTGTAAGTTCTCCAGATTTCATAAGCAGTTTTACATATTGATACTCGATTAAACTCATTCTTATCTAATGAACAAAATAACATATTCATGGCTTTAGAATTGCTCTATGCAGCAGCCTTTTGTTCATTTGTCCATTGTGCAAATGTAGTTGTGGGTTCAATGTAAAAACCCGTAACTTCCCCGTAAAGGAAAGCGTCGGATAGTTCGAGAACAAGCCACAACAGAACGCATCCAAAAGAACATTTCTTATATATTACAACAATGCATCAGATTACAAGAATATACTGAGTATGAATAAATATTACACAGAAATATCAGAGATTTAAATTACATATAAATACATAGCAGCGGAAAATAATACAATACACAACTAGAAGAGATATACAGATACAAAGCTTTCCGGATATCGTTCCAGCTGTAAACCAGGGTCCTGTGAATATAAATCTGCAAAAACCAAAACTACTAGCTGCCCATGTCAAAATAAGGGCACCCAGAGTTTAGGTTAAAACAATAAACTCCAGGTCAGTCATGTGACTGGTGTGAGAACTAAAACAGTTATTAATCTTTATTTTAAATCATTAGGTAAATCAAGGGACCACGCCGTATAACACGGAACGGGTTTCCTCCCAAGAATACCAGTGCATAAAACAAACAGAGCAATGCTAAATAAAGAAAAATGAAGCTGTTATAAGACCCAGGTCCCATCACACAATGCAACGCAGCCGAGGATAGGGTTTTCCCTTATAACAGCTAAAGAATGCTTGATATGGTTAAAACAAATCGTTTGATACTATAATAAGTGTATAGTGTATAAAACAACTTCAAATCATAAGTTCAATCATAGGCGGCATGAATGCCCCATAACACTATGTCGCCATATATAAGTTTACAATCAAAACCGCAATGTCGTATTGGAAGTTGGGTTATCATTTATGGTATGAACCGAGGCTAGGGGCAAGATCCTCAACCGATTCGAGACAATCTAGCCCATGTCTCAGGAACAGCCGCAACTGCCCCATGGATCGTCAGGGCCGGTCCACCGATGTGGATTATTATGCCTGAACAATACGTCTCTCCGCCCTTTGGGGCGTAAGCCTGGCCCGTCAGCCGACCAGAAGCATCGGCCGAAACCGATATCACGAGGCGCCTCGCTTTTCAGCAAGTAATAATAAGTAACATTCACATGATTCAAACTCGTCAGCCAGTTCAAGCACTGACGCCACTCCTAACTAGAAAGAAACGCATGTCCTCCCTGATGTCCGTCTCCCGTTTTTAGTTCATACCGAGTGTGATACTCGCGAATCAACGTTACACAAAGCTACGCCACAAAGGCCATGCTTCGATCATCAACCACAAGACTTTGCTTTTCAACAGAAGCCTTGATCATTTGCATCTTAGCATGCCACACAGGCAATTCACTCCATGCGATTGATATCCATCAATATATAACCCCTAAGCTGGTACGTCTCAGAGAAGGGCGTTAAGCAAGAGAATAAATTCTCCGCCGCCAAATAGATATATATATTTAATAGAGATCAATCACACGGACTAAAATCCAATGTCAGACACACAGTCCATTTACAAGTCCGTTCTGGGTCTGAACGAAACCGGAGGCACCTATTACCCCGCATATCCATCGATCTCCAAGTACGTCTGGACGATCACTAACTGTTTCCATCTTCTTGGGTGTACAGCCCAATCAAGATCATCAGTAATTACCCAAACGACGTGAAGACCTCCGGTCTTCGACCATCGTCTTCATCTTCGACTTATCGTCGTATCAGTTATTCAGAATGGGATGAACCCGGTCTTTCCGAATAACTCGCGTATATTTTAAATAAGTGTTACTCAAACACAACATACGCCTCATTCCAATTCATCAGTCACTAACCGTAAATTAATCAAGAGAATAATCTCCCAAATATTAACCCCGAAGGCCGAAACCAACATTAGATCAATATCCAGAAAACCATTCTGCTTGGCTAACCGACAGTTAGTTTCTAAATTTCACATTCATAGGGAAAGGTTCCCATTAATTTTATCCAAGATAAATTCCTTGAATTTATTCTTTATTCTATTTTTGAATCTCAATTCAAACTAGTCGGGATTAGCGAACCTTACCGAAGTAATCATTTATTTTAATTTCCCCATCCCAACCTGTAACACCCCGAGAATTCTATAACTGTGAAATTCATGAATTAAAGTATAATCAAATTCAAATCAAAGAACTAAGGGAAACGGGATACGCCATTGCGTTCATCTCGGAAAAATACGCGAAATAGAGTCCGAGTTTTCGAAAAACGGAGTCCGTATGAAGAAGATATGGCCTTCGGAAGTTTTGAATTAAATTTAAAATTCAAACAGAATTAAATAATTAAATATTCCGAAGTGGGGCCCATTGGGCCAGGGTGGAAGAACACCCGCCTGGGCCACCCAGGTCGACTGGGCTGTCGACCTGGGCTACCCATGTCGACAGGGCTGTCGACAGCCCTGTCGACAGGGGTGTCGACCTGGTCGAGCCCGGTCAACCTGGCTGGCCAGGTCGGTGTGTGGTCGAATTTCTGTGGTCTGCTTTGTCATTAGGGCTAGGTGGCGGGTTTTTATTGGTCTCTCTTCCTAATGAATGGCTACGATCTATCCAAGCAACATCAAGGGTCCTAATCAATTCCTAACCACTATATAAACAACCCTAGACTAAACCCTAATCTATTCATTCAAATTAAGAACATAGCCGCCATGTTGCTGAGGAACGACTAAGAGTAGCCGCCAACTAGAGAGAGAATTAGGAAGAAAGTTCTAAAGCCTAAAGCAACCTAAAGCCAATCAATTCAACAAAGGAATCATATCTCTTAATTAGAGAATTCGCCGCAACCATTGTAAGTAGAGTATTACTTTGGTATAAATAAACAACTGTGTTGATGTGTATGCTTGAATTGTGGCAATGAAAGTAATTTATATTTGTGCAAAATTATGTTATTCGTTATAAAGAACTACATGCGGTAGTTCTATGCAAATATACGTTTGGAATATGGCGCAAATTATGTAATCTATAGCAGTTGAGTGAAATTTATGCAAGTATGGGGCTTTGTTATTATGTCATCATGATGCATATTTTGTGCATAAATCATTTTGCAAGAAATTGAGACAAGTTTGGTTGTTATAGTTCATATGAAACTATGTTGGAATTTTGATACCATAATCCATGTATTAAGTCATGCTTATGAATATGGCTAGGCTATGAATGATATTTGGCATAATTGAAATCCATGATTAAGTCTATCTTGTTTAAAAGAATTATATGATGACATATGTGAGACATGGCTAGGTTAGACTCAAAAATCCCTTTTTGCAAGTTTAAAGCAAACACCATGATTAGGAATATTTATGCATAAGTATATTTATACCATCGTTATGTGATTAGACTTAAACCATGATTGAGTTGAACTATGCTTTTGTGTTAGTAACAAAGTATCCCCTTTGTAAACATGTAGAAACCTTATGAACATGACTTGTTTATGTTTATGCTAGAAATATTTATGCCATGCTTATGTTTGACATTATGCCATGTTTATGCTAGAAATATTTGTGCCATGCTTCTGTTTGACATTATGCCTAAATAAGAATATAGGTTCATGTTGTAGTTAAACCTATGCAAGTTCACATGCTTTGATTCATATCACCTATGTTACCACTATGCAAGTACACCAATTTCTATTTTGTATTTCCAACGTCGTATTGCAAGTTCATGCGCTCACCTTCCCCTCTTTGTGTATACGCCATAAGCCTCCCCTTTTCGCATGGCTAAATTGGGCTTTAAAAGGCTAAGCCCAATATATATATAAACGGACGTGTAAAACGGGGGAAAATAACGTTGGGTTAAAAATTAATTAATGAATGAAAATATAAAATAGAAGGGCCCAAATTCAAGTATGGGTTGGGGCCGTGATTGGTGTAACCTTTACACCATTAACTTAATAATGGGCCGCAAATATTTACATATAAGAAATAAAGAAGAATGACAAGTTATGTAAATGTAGAACATACGATGTGTTTAACCCGAGGTTGGATTGAGTTGTGATGTAAACCTGCCCGGAACCGCCCGGCTGTCCAGTAGTCACAACAATACCTATCCAATGTGGGAGGTTAAACATGGAGCCCAATAAGGACCCGAGGTTAGACTGAGTTGTGGCGTAAGACTGCCCGGAACCAACCGGCAACAGGCAGCCACAACAATACCTGTCTAATGTGAGAGGTCAGGGCCTTAATAAGACAATTAAGGCTGAGTCAGGATTGTTAGGATTAAGTGAACTAAAGACTTAATCAAATGGAACATGCTAAACTAAACGGACTGGTGGGGTTAGGTTAGGAAACACTTAACCAACTTAGCATGTTGGCTAGAGATAGAAAACCTAGTAACGGGGGGGGGACCCTTTTCAGCAGTAACCCTAAAAGGTGTATCAGGATACCCTGAAACTAGGCAGGGTGGGGCACGATTACTGGGCTGATTGTAAGAGGTCAAAGCGACGGCGGTGGTGTAGCAGTGTAGGTTCTAACGGAGTGCGGGCTTGCACACACTCCGGAGCAGAAAAATAAGGCACTGGACACCAGTAGCATACCTGTGCACTCTAAGGTTGTGTCGGGTTGCCACTATGGGACTTGATACACCCCATGGTGGGACCAGCATAGGTAACTACAGACATCGGGGGCCGTAAGACACATGTAACTATGCGAGTAGGAGTCGATCATCATAGAATGGATCACATCACCCTGATTATGGGGTGCCAGTTGAAAACTAGTTTATATGGGTTCAGAGATTAACATGGGGTACGATAGTATATTCGACCCTAGACAACTTAACCAAGTTATAATGCATGCCCACTTCCTGTTTATACTTATCATACCCAGTTCTTTATTCATAGACAAAATAGTACTAGACTTACTCAGGCTTTATGTCTGACTCTATTTTTCTTTCGTCTTCTTTCTTCCGTTTCCCCCCCCAGGTCCTCAGGGAGGGAACTCAGCAGCTTGACCAACCTTAGCATCCAGCTTGAAGAAGAGAAATGTATTGCTTGGACTTTCCTGTTTTGAACTATGGCTTTGGACAATCACTATGGGGGCTTTGCAGTTTATCTATGTTTTATTTATGCTTCTTTAAATCATGTACTCAAGACAGATTATGAAAGTGTTATGTTATGTTTTTGGAAAGGATGTTGTTGTAACACGTATTTGACTTTATGAAATAAAATTTGTTGTTCTTCCGCTGTTTACAAATATGTGTTCCTATATCTGTCTTGTATATCTGTGACTTATACTTATAAACCTCCACCAAAATTAGGGCATTCCCTTTGAGAGTGACCGTAACGGAGGTGGGGTGTTTCACTTGGTATCAGAGCATAGGTTTACCAGATAAGATAAAAAGTTTTGAAAATTGTTTTCAAAAAGGAAATTTAAAGAAGCATTTTTAAAAGAAAATATTATTTTATTTTGAAAAGGCAAAGTCCACTCCCCAAAGCCATAGGTATTATCTCTTATCCTTCGTTTTGAATCTATCCTTTTTGTTTCATCATGTCCCAAGAACTTAACCTGCCAGAAGGGGTACCAATACCTGGTTGGTTTAGACGGTTCTTAGAAGCAAGGGCCACTCAGCCAGGTCCTACCGTTCCTCCTCCCCCAGCTGAAGGAAATCATCCAGCTGCAGCAGCACCTTTTCCTCCACCTCCTCCTCGGGGAAACACGTTTGCTAAGATATGTAAAGATTTTAAAGCTATGGGAGGAAGGGATTTCCATGGAACTGAGTCCTTCGTGGCAGCTAGAAATTGGCTGAAAGAAACGGAGGACCTATTCATCATCTTTGAAGTAGAGGATAGACAGAAAGTACAACTGGCGGTATGGCTATTGAAGGGGGAGGCTTCCTACTGGTGGGAAGTCACTAATGCTGAAAGACCAGTGGAGACATGGGAGGACTTTAGGGCAAGGTTTGAGACTAAATTTCTCTCAGATGCGGAAAGAAGTTTGCATTTGGAAAAATTCTTATTTCTTAAGCAAGGGGACAAGACAGTCCGAGAATATGTGAATCAGTTCGATGAGCTGGCTAGGTTTGGGCTTGACCTAGTCAACACCCCGCACAAGAAGGCTCTCCGTTTCGTCAAAGGGTTAAATGAGCCATTACACAGCTTGGCCATGACCCATATACCCATGGGGGCCACGTATGAAAGATTGGTGCAAATGGCATTGCTGAATGAAGAGGATAAGGGCAAGAAGAAAGAGGGTTTGCAGCCCAAGAAGACGGACTTTAAGAAAGGCGGAAAAGGCAACAAAGAGAAGAGGAAGTGCAATTTCTGTGGCAAAGTGGGGCACTTAGTAAAGGACTGCCGGAAAAAGAAGGCCAAGGAGAATGGTGGGTGCTTTTCTTGCGGTGAGACGGGCCATAGGGCTAAGGACTGCCCAAAGAAACGAGGACAGGGGCAGAGGGCTGGATCCACCCCAGGGGCACAGGTTCATGTGCTAGAAGCGCCACCTCTGCAACAGCGAGGTATAAATACTTCTGTAGAAAGTGTAGTTTATCTTTATGATCACCCCGTTCGCACTTTATTTGATTCTGGCGCATCACACTCCTTTATCTCGTCTGCTTTAGTAGAATCTCTGCACCTAAAAACTAGTATGGTAGAGGACCCCTTAATTGTTTCAAACCCAATTGGGGGCCCAGCTCATTTGTCTATGATCTGTTTGGGATTGAAAATTTCTATCTTAAGTGTAGAATTTCAATGTAGTGCCTTTGTTTTGGGCTTTTCGGGGTATGGTTTGATTTTGGGCATGGATTGGCTATCCAGTAATGGGGCCATCCTTGATTGTGAGAAAAGGGTTGTTAGGCTCCTAACCCAGCTCGGTAATACTTTGGAAATTTCTTGTAATCCCTCGTATGAGGTTATGCTTAGTTATCTTGAATCGCTAGACGCCTCTGTTGAAAATTTGCAATCAGTTAGAGTGGTCCGGGAATATCCGGATGTCTTCGAAGAGGTGAAGGGCTTGCCTCCGAAGCGGGAAATAGACTTCCGCATATATCTTGTAGATAATGCAAAGCCTGTTGCGTTGCCTGTTAGACATATGGCTCCACGAGAAAGGAAAGAGCTCAGTAAACAGATTAAAGAGCTTCTAGAAAAGGGGTTCATTAGGAGGAGCATTTCAGAATGGGGCGCTCCAGTGGTGTTCGCTACAAAGGCGGATGGTTCACTCCGTCTATGTGTTGACTATAGGGAGCTCAACAAGCTAACGAAAAAGAATAGGCATCCTCTCCCTAGAATTGACGATTTATTTGACCAGCTTGTAGGAGCGTCTGTTTTCTCCCAACTCGATTTAGCAACCGGTTTTCATCAGCTAAGGGTGGCTGAAGATAGCATCGATAAAACGGCGTTCAGAACCCCAGACGGCTTCTTTGAATGGCTTGTCATGCCTTTCGGCTTGACAAATGCACCTGCTTATTTCGTGGACCTGATGAGTAGGGTATTTAGAGATTTCCTCAACAAATTCGTAGTGGTCTTCGTAGATGATATCCTTATCTTCTCAAAGAGTGAAGAGGAACATGCTCAACACTTAAGGGCAATCACGGAAACTTTGCGAGTCCATCAACTAAAAGCCAAGTTCTCCAAATGCCACTTTTGGAGGGAAGAGGTGAGGTTCCTTGGGCACATAGTATCCAAACAAGGGTTAGCAGTGGACCCTGCTAAGGTAGTGGCGGTACAGGATTGGAAGACACCAAGGAATGCAACTGAGGTCCGAAGCTTCCTAGGACTAGCGGGTTTCTATCGAAAGTTTATAAGGGATTTTGCGAAAATCTCAGCTCCGCTCACGAAATTGACTAAGAAGAATCTAGTGTTCAATTGGGATTTGGATTGCGAATTTGCTTTCCAACGACTGAAAAGGGCTCTCACAACAGCCCCAGTTTTGACGCTGCCAGATGGGAGCAAGATGTTCACTGTTTATACGGATGCATGTGGGACAGGGCTAGGCGCCGTCTTAATGCAAGAAGGAAGGGTGGTAGCTTATGGCGGGAGGCAGTTGAAGGCGCACGAAAAGAACTACCCAACCCACGATCTTGAGTTAGCCGCCATCGTCTTTGCACTCAAGTCTTGGCGACACTATCTCCTAGGTGAGAAGTTCGAACTTTACACTGACCATAAATCGTTGAAATATCTTTTCTCGCAGAAAGATCTTAACTTGAGGCAACAAAGGTGGATGGAGTTTCTTGCCTCATACGATTTCGAAATCTCCTATACTCCGGGCAAAGGCAACGTAGTGGCAGACGCGTTGAGCCGAAAGAAATTGACCCTAAGCCCGTTGTTTGTTGAAAGACAAAGCCTAGAGTTTATAGCCAGTTTCGACTTTAGGCCCTCCTCCGATTTCGTACTGGGCTTGCTAGCATCTCTCAAAGTACGCCCAACTTTAGTGGATTCAGTAGGGGCAGCACAACGCGAAGACCCTCAGCTTGTGGAAATAATTGATAGGCTAATTAGGGGTGAGACTTCAAGTCACCTCAACAGATACTCCATCGACGATAAGGGTTTGCTAAGGCGAGACGGAAGACTATGCGTCCCACAGACGAAAGATTTAGTAAAGAAGGTTCTCGAGGAAGCACATCACTCCAAGATGACGATACACCCAGGCGGAGATAAAATGTACAAAGACATAAAAAGGACTTTCTTCTGGAACGGCATGAAAAAGGACGTGGCAGAATTCATTTCTAAGTGTATGGTGTGCCAACAGGTTAAAGCGGAACAGAAAAAGCCTGGCGGACTACTACATCCTCTGGAGGTCCCGCAGTGGAAGTGGGATAGTATCTCAATGGACTTTATCGATGGGCTGCCTAGGTCTAGGAGAGGCAACACTAGCATTTGGGTAATAGTGGATAGGCTTACTAAAAACGCCCACTTTTTACCTGTCAAAAGTAAAAGAACTGCCTCATCCCTAGCATCACTTTACCTTAAGGAAATCGTTCGACTTCATGGGATACCATCTAGCATTATTAGTGACCGAGACCCCATCTTCACCAGTGAGTTTTGGCGGAGTCTGCAAGAAGCAGTAGGAATGCAGTTATGCTTAAGCACGGCCTATCATCCCCAAACCGACGGCCAAACAGAGAGAGTGAACAGAGTTTTGGAAGACCTTTTAAGGCTATGCGTCCTCGACTTCGGAGGGACATGGGAAGACCACCTTCCTTTGGTGGAATTTGCCTACAACAACAGCTATCAAGCAACCATCGGGATGGCGCCCTTCGAAGCTTTATATGGAAGACCGTGCCGATCGCCCACTTGTTGGTGGGAGTCCACGGATAAGCTCATACTTGGACCAGACATGATCCGAGAGACTTCAGAGAAAGTGGACTTAATACGAAGAAGGATAAAGGCGGCCCAAGACAGACAAAAGTCCTATGCTGACAAGAGAAGGACCGACCTTGAATTTGAAGTTGGAGACAGAGTTTTTCTCAAGGTATCACCGCTAAGAAACGTTGTTCGTTTTGGAACCACAGGAAAGCTAGCGCCAAGATTAGTAGGGCCATTCCCTATTATCGAGAAGATTGGGAAAATGGCCTATAGATTAGAGCTACCCGAGAAGTTGGCTGGAGTCCACAACGTTTTTCACGTTTCACATCTCCGAAAATGTCTACATGAGTCTGCTGAAGTGGTAGAGCCAAATATCCTCGAAGAGGCCGAAGTGGAGCGCGAAGCAACCATAAGGAGAGTTCCAACCCGCATCTTAGGAACGGAAGTGAAGAGGCTACGCAACCGCGAAGTCAAGCTCGTCAAAGTCCAGTGGAGCGACGCCGAGGGAGACGTGACTTGGGAAACTGAAGCTAGAATACGTACTGCCTACCCTTTTCTGTTCAAGGGTACATCCTTGATCTTTCCTTTTCCTTAAGTTGCGCTTTTATCTATCTTTTTAGGTATATTTCCTCGACCGTATCTTTTAGGTAGAATCCTTTTGGATGGAAACATGTAGTTGAAAACATGTTATGGATGATGGTTGCAAGTGGTTGCAAGTGATTGCTAGTGGTTGCTCATGGTTGCATATACACACACAATCTAGGTTTTAGATCGGCTCAGTCACCTCATATTGCATATGCATATATGTTTGTATTTGTATATGGTTGAACTTTAATGTGTTGTCATATGGATGTTGCATTTGTATTGAATGATTGTGCACTCATGTAGAATCAAGAATAGGAAAATTTGCATACATAATGGATTCATGGCACTTACATAATTCGCATTAAGGAGGTCAACTGAATCAGTAGACCGCCTGATTTTGCATTAGATAAGTTCATATACACACACACTTCGCATATGATCATGAAGCATTAGAAATCTTTTAAGGACAATGGATGCTCGTGTTTGATGGATGAGTAGGTGGATGATTGGATGTTAGGATATACATTTTCCTACACTTGAAGATTTCGGGGACGAAATCCTTTTAAGTGGGGGGAGAATGTAACACCCCGAGAATTCTATAACTGTGAAATTCATGAATTAAAGTATAATCAAATTCAAATCAAAGAACTAAGGGAAACGGGATACGCCATTGCGTTCGTCTCGGAAAAATACGCGAAATAGAATCCGAGTTTTCGAAAAACGGAGTCCGTATGAAGAAGATATGGCCTTCGGAAGTTTTGAATTAAATTTAAAATTCAAACAGAATTAAATAATTAAATATTCCGAAGTGGGGCCCATTGGGCCAGGGTGGAAGAACACCCGCCTGGGCCACCCAGGTCGACTGGGCTGTCTACCTGGGCTACCCATGTCGACAGGGCTGTCGACAGCCCTGTCGACAGGGGTGTCGACCTGGTCGAGCCCAGTCAACCTGGCTGGCCAGGTCGGTGTGTGGTCGAATTTCTGTGGTCTGCTTTGTCATTAGGGCTAGGTGGCGGGTTTTTATTGGTCTCTCTTCCTAATGAATGGCTACGATCTATCCAAGCAACATCAAGGGTCCTAATCAATTCCTAACCTCTATATAAACAACCCTAGACTAAACCCTAATCTATTAATTCAAATTAAGAACATAGCCGCCATGTTGCTGAGGAACGACTAAGAGTAGCCGCCAACTAGAGAGAGAATTAGGAAGAAAGTTCTAAAGCCTAAAGCCTAAAGCAACCTAAAGCCAATCAATTCAACAAAGGAATCATATCTCTTAATTAGAGAATTCGCCGCAACCATTGTAAGTAGAGTATTACTTTGGTATAAATAAACAACTGTGTTGATGTGTATGCTTGAATTGTGGCAATGAAAGTAATTTATATTTGTGCAAAATTATGTTATTCGTTATAAAGAACTACATGCGGTAGTTCTATGCAAATATACGTTTGGAATATGGCGCAAATTATGTAATCTATAGCAGTTGAGTGAAATTTATGCAAGTATGGGGCTTTGTTATTATGTCATCATGATGCATATTTTGTGCATAAATCATTTTGCAAGAAATTGAGACAAGTTTGGTTGTTATAGTTCATATGAAACTATGTTGGAATTTTGATACCATAATCCATGTATTAAGTCATGCTTATGAATATGGCTAGGCTATGAATGATATTTGGCATAATTGAAATCCATGATTAAGTCTATCTTGTTTAAAAGAATTATATGATGACATATGTGAGACATGGCTAGGTTAGACTCAAAAATCCCTTTTTGCAAGTTTAAAGCAAACACCATGATTAGGAATATTTATGCATAAGTATATTTATACCATCGTTATGTGATTAGACTTAAACCATGATTGAGTTGAACTATGCTTTTGTGTTAGTAACAAAGTATCCCCTTTGTAAACATGTAGAAACCTTATGAACATGACTTATTTATGTTTATGCTAGAAATATTTATGCCATGCTTATGTTTGACATTATGCCATGTTTATGCTAGAAATATTTGTGCCATGCTTCTGTTTGACATTATGCCTAAATAAGAATATAGGTTCATGTTGTAGTTAAACCTATGCAAGTTCACATGCTTTGATTCATGTCACCTATGTTACCACTATGCAAGTAATCCAATTTCTATTTTGTATTTCCAACGTCGTATTGCAAGTTCATGCGCTCACCTTCCCCTCTTTGTGTATACGCCATAAGCCTCCCCTTTTCGCATGGCTAAATTGGGCTTTAAAAGGCTAAGCCCAATATATATATAAACGGACGTGTAAAACGGGGGAAAATAACGTTGGGTTAAAAATTAATCAATGAATGAAAATATAAAATAGAAGGGCCCAAATTCAAGTATGGGTTGGGCCCGTGATTGGTGTAACCTTTACACCATTAACTTAATAATGGGCCGCAAATATTTACATATAAGAAATAAAGAAGAATGACAAGTTATGTAAATGTAGAACATACGATGTGTTTAACCCGAGGTTGGATTGAGTTGTGATGTAAACCTGCCCGGAACCGCCCGGCTGTCCAGTAGTCACAACAATACCTATCCAATGTGGGAGGTTAAACATGGAGCCCAATAAGGACCCGAGGTTAGACTGAGTTGTGGCGTAAGACTGCCCGGAACCAACCGGCAACAGGCAGCCACAACAATACCTGTCTAATGTGAGAGGTCAGGGCCTTAATAAGACAATTAAGGCTGAGTCAGGATTGTTAGGATTAAGTGAACTAAAGACTTAATCAAATGGAACATGCTAAACTAAACGGACTGGTGGGGTTAGGTTAGGAAACACTTAACCAACTTAGCATGTTGGCTAGAGATAGAAAACCTAGTAACGGGGGGGACCCTTTTCAGCAGTAACCCTAAAAGGTGTATCAGGATACCCTGAAACTAGGCAGGGTGGGGCACGATTACTGGGCTGATTGTAAGAGGTCAAAGCGACGGCGGTGGTGTAGCAGTGTAGGTTCTAACGGAGTGCGGGCGTGCACACACTCCGGAGCAGAAAAATAAGGCACTGGACACCAGTAGCATACCTGTGCACTCTAAGGTTGTGTCGGGTTGCCACTATGGGACTTGATACACCCCATGGTGGGACCAGCATAGGTAACTACAGACATCGGGGGTCGTAAGACACATGTAACTATGCGAGTAGGAGCCGATCATCATAGAATGGATCACATCACCCTGATTATGGGGTGCCAGTTGAAAACTAGTTTATATGGGTTCAGAGATTAACATGGGGTACGATAGTATATTCGACCCTAGACAACTTAACCAAGTTATAATGCATGCCCACTTCCTGTTTATACTTATCATACCCAGTTCTTTATTCATAGACAAAATAGTACTAGACTTACTCAGGCTTTATGTCTGACTCTATTTTTCTTTCGTCTTCTTTCTTCCGTTCCCCCCCCCAGGTCCTCAGGGAGGGAACTCAGCAGCTTGACCAACCTTAGCATCCAGCTTGAAGAAGAGAAATGTATTGCTTGGACTTTCCTGTTTTGAACTATGGCTTTGGACAATCACTATGGGGGCTTTGCAGTTTATCTATGTTTTATTTATGCTTCTTTAAATCATGTACTCAAGACAGATTATGAAAGTGTTATGTTATGTTTTTGGAAAGGATGTTGTTGTAACACGTATTTGACTTTATGAAATAAAATTTGTTGTTCTTCCGCTGTTTACAAATATGTGTTCCTATATCTGTCTTGTATATCTGTGACTTATACTTATAAACCTCCACCAAAATTAGGGCATTCCCTTTGAGAGTGACCGTAACGGAGGTGGGGTGTTTCACAACCTATTCATCCCATGAAGTAAAACTGGTAATACTTCATATCTAACACCACCGTGTTATCGGTAAATTCAATTACCATTTCACGTTCAAATCTAATTAAAGATTTAACTATCGCCTGGAGCAAAACTGGTGATACTCCATTTTCGATCTTTTCAATCTAATTAAAGATTCATTAAAACTCCACTTAGTTTTAATCGTTAACTGGGTTAAAGAATCAGTGTCATTTAAAACACGGTTCACGATAAACCCAAAATCACATTCCATTAATTATCGGGTTAAAGAACGAGCGTTATTTAAAACACCATTCACGATAAACCCAAGAATCAATATCAATTCAATTTCAATTAAATATTATTTAATTGGTACACTTCATTAAATCTAAATAAAAAGATTTAATCTTTTCTCAACTGGGTTCAAAAACAGTGTTAGTGAAGACACCATTCACGACAAACCCAAATCACATTTGATATTCAATACAAGGCTCTGAATAGAAAATATATCGGCTTATGTTCAATATCAAATTCTACGATTAACAAATGTCGTATTGGAAATAACGATATAAATACATATCTTTCAAATTTCCATAACAACATCCGTATAATCACGAATTCCAACATCGAAATATTCCGAAGACAATTTCGATTCAAATCCACTCTAATGCAATCATTGGAAATTCTGGTTATTTTAAAAACCCTTTTCAAATTCAATTTATTTATTTAAAAATAAATAGAATTATAATTTTAGTTCGAAACTAGTTCATTTCGATAAAAATCTATTTTTATCTTTTCAAATATGGAATTTTTTCATCCCGATTCTTTCTAAATAATTTCTTATGATTTTACACAAATTATTACTATTTTTAATAATTTTATCAAGGCCCGTACAGCCGATTTCCATCAACGGCCATCGAACTGCACTTACAGCGACCTTTTTCGAATTTGATTTGGACGTATCTCCAAATCCATCTGTTAGATTTCAAATTTCTAACATTCGTTAGAAAGCCCTTTTCGATATGAACCCAACAGTTCCGGTTTTAGGAGAATCCGACGGTCGGATCTCCCGTAATGTCCGTTTGAAATAAATGGTCGAAATTCACGAACTGCCGCGGCGCGTTCTATTCAGGCCATTATATTATATATATATAATATATATAATATATACTTCGTCGATTTCTATTTAAAACGAATTTTATAAATAGTTTTAAAATCGTTTCAAAAGCAATTTCAACTTCCATTTCAATTCAAATCAAAATTGAATTCTTCTTTATAAATTCGTTTTAAAATTCATTTCTATTCAATTCAAATTTTAATTCAATTTGAATTCATTTCAATTTGCTTTCAATTCAATTTGAATTCGTTTTCAATTCAATTCATTTCAAAATCGTTTTCAATTCAATTCGAATTCGTTTTCAATTCAATTCATTTTAAAATCGTTTTCAATTTAATTCGAATTCGTTTTCAATTCAATTCATTTTAAAATCGTTTTCAATTTAATTCGAATTCGAATTCGTTTTCAATTCAATTCATTTTAAAATCGTTTTCAATTCAATTCGAATTCGTTTTCAATTCAATTCATTTCGAAATCGTTTTCAATTCAATTCGAATTCGTTTTCAATTCAATTCATTTCGAAATCGTTTTCAATTCAATTAGAATTCGTTTTCAATTCAATTCATTTCGAAATCGTTTTCAATTCAATTCATTTCGAAATGAATAAAATCGATATAAATATCGTTCACGTCAAAATGGCGTCAATCTAATCAACACGGCTTCATAAATTTCTATTTTCAAATATTCTATTTCGAATATTTCTTTTTTTTCAAAATAGTTGTTATCAAAATATTTCGTTCAACACATGACCAATCTCAATGGATGAGTACTGTCAACACATGAACCTTTATTTTATATCGATAAAGATGTAAATTTTATTACTAAAATATTTCGTTCAACACATGACCAATCTCAATGGATGAGTACTGTCAACACATGAACTTTTATTTTATATCGATAAAGATGTAAATTTTATTACTAAAATATTTCGTTCAACACATGACCAATCTCAATGGATGAGTACTGTCAACACATGAACTTTTATTTTATATCGATAAAGATGTAAATTTTATTACTAAAATATTTCGTTCAACACATGACCAATCTCAATGGATGAGTACTGTCAACACATGAACTTTTATTTTATAATATTCTTTATTTTTCAAATTGGAATGAGGCCCAATCAATTACCATATAAAGTTAATTATATGGATTTTCATACATTACACACATATAATATCATTGAAAAATAATCAACCATCAACCAACGTGCACTACACTGTATAAGCATCAAATATAGATATCTAACGCTTATAACAGCCTGTCAATCAATCGATCGACATATTTAATCAATCAGGATGTGTGAACTTCAAATTTCATCCCAACACCCGTGTGGGGTTTCAAACAATCAAACGCATATTTTATTTGTGCAGTTGGGCGATGTGTAAAATTTATCGACCCAATCAATGTCCTTCAAATAGGTGTACATAAACAAACCGTCTGGTTTGTAAATGAATATTTATTTATTCACATTCACGTTAAAAATTATATTTTTAACGACAAAACATTTTATTCCAACATATGAATTTCTATTCAGTTCATTCTTTAAATAAAATGATATTTTTATTTTTCTAACTTATTTTAGAAAATTTCGGCGGCATAACGGCACGATACTAGAAACGGGACGAGGCCTAGCCTTATCCCCGGTCTAGTGAAGGCCCACGCCATTCACACATCAATCAAATTCACCAAACAACCAAATTCAAATCAAATATCCAACTAATCTATGCAACCAAACAAACAAGTCCATGGTCTGTGGACGATTGTGTCGGGTGCTACTAAGCACTGTCTGCATCCTAGTATATATATATATAAATAGAAATGAAATTGAAAGGTGAGAAGTTCTCACCGAAAGCTATCCAAACATCTTGACTCTTCTTTGATATAAATCTTCTTCGTTCTCGCCTTTTTGTTACCTTCGTTGTCCGCTTTCACTACCTATGTAAAAATCGAATTTTTACTTCGCTATTCCATATATAAAAATCATATTTTTATTTCGAAGTTCAATATATAAAAATCATATTTTTATTTCGAAGTTCAATATATAAAAATCATATTTTTATTTCGAAGTTCAATATATAAAAATCATATTTTTATTTCGAAGTTCAATATATAAAAATCACATTTTTATTTCGAAGTTCAATATATAAAAATCATATTTTTACTATGCTATACATTATATAAAAATCACATTTTTACTATGCTTTACATTATATAAAACTGATTTAAAAACCTTTTTAATATTAATGGCATGAAACAAAATTAAAATAATTAAGTAAAATAAAAAGCAACTTACAGTGCAAATCGAGGGGAAGGGGGTCTTCACTGCGGCGCGGTGGCCCACGGCTGCGTCTGGACCTTCGGCAGTGGCGCTCGGAGGTGCTGCGACGGATTTCAGGGGCTCAGGGGGTTTGGGGTTCGGGTCGGGATGGGGGTTTCAGTTGATCGATGGTGGTGGGAAGGGTGAAGTGGTGGTGAGGGCGGCGAACGATTTAGGGTATGGCGGCGGGGCTTCATCGATCGATTTGGGGAGCGTGGTGGTGGAGGAGAGCGATGACGAGATGAGGGAGCTCCAGCGAGGTGGCGCGGTGGACGAGAGGCTGGAGCGGTGGCCATCGTCGGTGAGCTCGAGCGCGGTTTTTTCTTTTTTCTTTTCTGAATCGGTCAACGAGAGGGTGGAAGGAGAGAGAAGTGGGAATGAGGGGTGAGGTGTATATATTATAAATATTTAATTTATTTTAATCCATCGAAAGTAACTTTTATTTCGAACTCGAAACGGGACCCACCGACTGTCGTCCCTAACGTATCACCCCTATTCCGAACACAATGGGATATGTATCGCAGGCTGATTCGATCGTTTCGAACAGTTTCCGTTGAATTTACATTTAAAACGCTATATTGAATTTTAAATGTACATTTCAAATTACTGGGGTCACATACTGCCTCTAAAAATTCCATAAAAATATTTTCTAGCTTCGTATTGGCGATACGGTCCTAACAAAACTAGTTTCGTCGAATTCTGAGATCGTTTGAAAAATGGCCAATTTCCAGTCGATTAAAATCAACTAAAACTGGTCAAACGCGTTTTCCTTTGCCACGCTCACATATTGATTCGAAAAATTATGAAATTTGGAATCTAGCAATAACTTGACACTGCAGACCCAACAAAAGTGGTTTCGTCGAAATCCGAGGTCGTTTGCAAAATTTCCATTTTTAAGGGCCTGAATTCCATAGCGACTATTTAGAATTTTCAACTGGACATATCTTTTGATTCTCGCTATGAAATTTAGATTTTTCGGAATCGTTGGAAAGATATCATCAATTAGATCCTAATGTTTTTTGTTTCACTAAAATCCGGATTGTTTTGCACCCGGTACATTCAGTTGAAGTTTGAAATCGAATTATCGAACTACCGCGCCATTTTCAATTCTATTTATAACTATATATAAATATTTATATTCTAACGACGACGTATATAATATATACGTCGAATTCTATATTGAAAATAAATTTCACGTCGATATTATTTAAAATAATTCATTTTAAATAATCAAAATTCGATAAAATTGCCAAAATAAAAATTTTAAACTGGCCCAGATTTTCGGGTTATTACATTCAACATACTCGTTTTGTGTACTATTATATGTGTCTAAACCTACTGAGTATAAATAAATGTTCAATCTACATGCCCAATATGAATAATTACTACCATTAAACAATGGTGGTCTAACAGTGGATTGACCCTCTATAAAAGAACTATTATCGCTACCAGTGTTGGTTGCCATTATCACTATTTTCAAAAATCAGATTATGAACATTTTGAAAGACCTTGCTCTGATACTAATTGTTAGGGATTGCAGAATAGATCGTTAAGGCAAAACAAACATTAAAGGGGGGGAGTGAATAATGTTTGTGAGAATTTAAATAAAATCTAAAACTTATGTGAATAGAAGAATGAATCAAACACTACAAACACAATTAAAGACACGGATTCAAACACAGTTGCAAAATAAATAGAAATAAAAATGTAGAAAAGGAAAGAACACACCAGATTTTATACTGGTTCAGATTGCCCCTACGTCCAATCCCACACAACGCTGAATTACGCAGAGTTTTATTACGATGTCAATAGTCAAGTAAAACTCTATTTCACGTCTACAAGGGATACCACCAATTCCTACTTCCTTGGTTTCACAGCTACAAGGAAAACATCGATTCATACTTCATTGATTTAGCGACTATAAGGAAAACACCGATTCCTACTTCCTTGATTTCTCGGCTACAAGGAACACACCAATTCCTACTTTACTTAACCCAAGCAATTACAAACAGCCTTATAACTCTTCAATAGAACTTGATTCAGAGAGAGAAGAGAAGAGGGTATAGAGAGAAGAAGTTTTATCAAAACGGAATTGAATTTGGCAGAGTATAAGTGTAGAAATCATAAAAATGATTAAGAATAATTATATAATTGTAACGTCCCGGAAAAAAAATCAATCTTGGTTATCCGATATACAACACATATCGAACATCCAAGGATCAAAAATACCGATAGTTAATGAAAGAAATTAGAGGGTGAGAATAGATAAGATAGAAACTTAGAATAGAAGAAGAATAAAAACACACAACATCATCAGAGTAACACGAATCTCACAGCGGAACGAACAAACATATTTCATAACATGACTTTGAAATATAAATCTCTACTTGAATATACATATCATTTCCAAAGTACATCACTTACAACACAGCGGAAATAACCATATCTATATAATTCTGAAGCTTCCTGCTCCAGCTCTTCAAGTATCTGTAAATCCCGACCACTTGACTGCCCATACAAAATTAGGTACCCAAGAGTTTAGGGATAACAAAACAAAATAAGCTCCGGGTCAGTCATGTGACTGGTGTGAGTAAGCTCAATTTATTTGATTTAACTTTCAAAAATCCTTTTGAAACAAAGGATAATCATTTGTAAAGCAATATTATTCTGATATTATAATAATGTCTAACACAAGTAATATCAATCTAGTAGAAACGCTTGCATCTAACTTTCTACATATATAATATACAATCAAAACCGTGGGCTATTATTGGGTAATGGATTTCCAATTATGACAGGGTATGGATCCACCTTCTGCTCAGTGTATTCTAGAAGCGATACACTGGAGTTCAACAAGAACATCTTGCAACTCAGCCACACATTACCGACCACTCATTTCGCTTGAGTGTATCGAATATATTGTCACCTTACAGCTGGTAAACCAACATAACCATTCCCGGGAGATACAGAATTGAAATAAGTAACAAATATGAATATTATCTAGATGGTGACAATATACCCTACTTGGTTGCGAACCACTTAGCCATGCTGCCTGCCCGATTTCCTTCATTTCCCAGTTGATGAGGCTTGAGGTCAAAACGTATCTTTTAACAGATCACTCCTCCATTTACTTAGAATGCCACATCGTCATACCCATCAAATCACAAATTGATTTCCCCAAAAATACCACGGGTATAAACTAAGAGAAACGAATTCCTCCGCCTCCAATGTAAATACGTTTGAAACGATCAACTTACGCGATCTACCAGATATACTCTGTCAGACATTCGTCCATTCAAGTTGTCCTAGGATTGGACAAACCGAAGGCACTATTCCGTACATCCATTCTAGGCAATCTCTACCTAGGACTTATACAACAGCCCTTGCACTTTACTCCATCTTCAATTTGTCTTCGATCTATTTGATTTGAAACGCTAATGCCCATATGGAGTGGTTCTTTGGATAAGAACCCAATCGGTCTCTCCGTATTGACGATGGAAAAATGGATAAACTTTGATAGTCTGTGATTTAACTATCAAAGAAAAACACGTGTGCAAACAATGATATTATTTCCAAATGGAAATTTTATCAATCAATCAACATTCAACATTTATCTCTTAAATTAATTTATCATTAATTTATTCATTTCCTTATTTCCCGTTTTCATATATTCATAAATCCTTATTTTTTAAACTTTGAAAATATGCGTTATTAATCACTGTAAAACGTTTCCATATTTATTCCCATTTCTTATTTTCTATTATCAGCAAACATTTCTGATTCTTATTTGGAAAACATTTCCGAAACTCCTTCACTGGATTTAAACTGATGTTATAATCAAACATCGTCATGCCAACTCAAACCATTTCACTCATTAACTAAATTCACTTAACCATCATTCACTATCAACCTTACCATTCCTTAGTTAATGTAACACCCCGCAAACTCTATAACTGTGAAATTAACAAATTAAAGTATAATTAATTTCAAATCAAAGAACTAAGGGAAACGGGATACGCCATTGCGTTCGTCTCGGAAAAATACGCGAAATAGAGTCCGAGTTTTCGAAAAACGGAGTCTGTATGAAGAAGATATGGCCTCCGGAAGTTTCTAATTCAAATTTAAATTCGAATATGGGGCCCAATGGGCCAGGATGGAAAAACGCCGCCTGACGCACCCAGGTCGACTGGGCTGTCGACCTGGTCTAACCAGGTCGACAGGGCTGTCGACAGGGCTGTCGACAGGCATGTCGACCTGGTCCAGAGCCAGGTCGAGCCCAGTCTAACCTGGCTGGCCTATTCTATGTTGGTCGATTTTCTGTGGTCTGCTTTGTCATTAGGGCTAGGTGGCAGGCTCTAATTGGTCTCTCCTTAGGATGAATGGCTACGATCAATCCAAGCAACATCAAGGGTCCTAATCAGTTCCTAACCTCTATATAAACAACCCTAGACTAAACCCTAATCTATTCATTCAAAAATAAGAACAAAGCCGCCATGTTGCTGAGGAACGACTAGGAGTAGCCACCAAATTTGGAGAGAGGATTAGGAGGAAAATTCTAAGGCATAAAGCAACTCAATCAAATCAAACCGCGTCTTCAATCCCTAAATTAGAGAATTCATCACACCATTGTAAGTAGAGTATTACTTTGGTATGAATAAACAATTGTGTTGGTTTGTATGCTTGAATTGTGGCAATAAAGTTATTCATATTTGTGCGTTCTTATCAATTTGAAATATTATATACGTTTGGATATTCTTGAATTATGTTATTCATGTTATAAAGAACTACATGCGGTAGCTCTATGCAAGTATACGTTTGGAATATTTCGCAAATTATGTAATCCATGTTGAAGCTACATGTATGTAGTTGATTTAAATTCATGCAAGTTTGGGGTTTTGCTACTATGCCATCATGATGTATATTTTTGTGCATAAATCAATTTGTAAGTAATTAAAACAAGTTTGGTTATTATAATCCATATGAAATTATGTTGAGAATTTGGCATCATGTATTAAGCCATGCTTTTGTACTAGAAAACTTATTTGCAAACTTATGAATATGGCTAGGCTATGAATGATATTTGGCATAATTGAAATCCATGATTAAGTCTATCTTGTTTACAAGAATTATATGATGACATATGTGGTACATAGTTAGGATTAGATTCAAAATCCCTTTTTGCAAGTTTACATGACTAAAGTAAGAATCATGATTTCATGTTAGAGATATTTATGCCATGCTTATGTTTGACATTATGCCATGCTTATGTTAGAAATATTTATGCCATGCTTATGTTAGAAATATTTATGCCATGCTTATGTTTGACATTATGCATAAATAAAAGTATAGGTTCATGTTGTAGTTATGACTATGTGTCAATAATGATACCCAATTTAGACTATTATCTCAACTACAAGTTCACATGCTTTGATTCATGTCACCTATGCTTTATGACCAAAGTATATGTCACTACTATGCAAGTACACCAGTTTCTATTTTGTATTCCCAACGTCATATTGCAAGTTCATACGCTCACCTTCCCCTTTTTGTGTATGTAATCACGCCATAAGCCTCCCCTTTTCGCACGGCTAAATTGGGCTTTAAAAGGCTAAGACCAATATATATAATAAACGGACGTGTAAACCGGGGGAAAATAACGTTGGGTTAAAATTATTAATGAATGAAAATATAAAATAGAAGGGCCCAAGTTCAAGTATGGGTTGGGCCCATGATTGGTGTAACCTTTACACCATTAACTTAATAATGGGCCGCAAATATTTACATATAAGAAATAAAGAAGAATGACAAGATATGTAAATGTAGAAAATACGATATGTTTAACCCGAGGTTGGATTGAGTTGTGATGTAAACCTGCCCGGAACCGCCCGGCTATCCAGTAGTCACAACAATACCTATCCAATGTGGGAGGTTAAACATGGAGCCCAATAAGGACCCGAGGTTAGACTGAGTTGTGGCGTAAGACTGCCCGGAACCAACCGGCAACAGGCAGCCACAACAATACCTGTCTAATGTGAGAGGTCAGGGCCTTAATAAGACAATTAAGGCTGAGTCAGGATTGTTAGGATTAAGTGAACTAAAGACTTAATCAAAATGGAACATGCTAAACTAAACGGACTGGTGGGGGTTAGGTTAGGAAACACTTAACCAACTTAGCATGTTGGCTAGAGATAGAAAACCTAGTAACGGGGGACCCTTTTCAGCAGTAACCCTAGAAGGTGTATCAGGATACCCTGAAACTAGGCAGGGTGGGGCACGATTACTGGGCTGATTGTAAGAGGTCAAAGCGACGGCGGTGGTGTAGCAGTGTAGGTTCTAACGGGGTGCGGGCGTGCACACACTCCGGCGCAGAAAAATAAGGCACTGGACACCAGTAGCATACCTGTGCACTCTAAGGTTGTGTCGGGCCGCCACCATGGGACTTGATACACCCCATGGTGGGACCAGCATAGGTAACTACAACATCGAGGGCCGTAAGACACATGTAACTATGCGAGTAGGAGCCGATCATCATAGAATGGATCACATCACCCTGATATGGGGTGCCAATTGGAAACTAGTTTATATGGGTTCAGAGATTAATATGGGGTACGATAGTATATTCGACCCTAGACAACTTAACCAAGTTTATAGTGCTTGCCCACTTCTTGTTTATACTTATCATACCCAGTTCTTTATTCATAGACAAAATAGTACTAGACTTACTCAGGCTTTATGTCTGACTCTACTTTTCTTTCGTCTTCTTTCTTCCGTTTCCCCCCCCTACCCCCCCCCCAGGTCCACAGGGAGGGAACACAGCAGCTTGACCAACCTTAACATCCAGCTTGAAGAAGACAAATGTATTGCTTGGACTTTCCTGTTTTGAACTATGGCTTTGGACAATCCACTATGGGGCTTTTGCAGTTTATCTATGTTTTATTTATGCTTCTTTAAATAATGTACTCAAGACAGATTATGAAAATGTTATGTTATGTTTTTGGAAAGGATGTAAGACAATCATGGTGATGTTTTGTAACACGTATTTGCTTTTATGAAATAAAAGTTTGTTGATTTTCCGCTGTTTACAAATATGTGTTCTTATATCTGTCTTGTATATCTGTGACTTATACTTATAAACCTCCACCAAAATTAGGGCATTCCCTTTGAGAGTGACCCTAACGGAGGTGGGGTGTTTCACTTGGTATCAGAGCATAGGTTTACCAGATAAGATAAAAAGTTTTGAAAATTATTTTCAAAAAGGAAATTTAAAGAAGCATTTTTAAAAGAAAATATTATTTTATTTTAAAAAGGCAAAGTCCACTCCCCAAAGCCATAGGTACTATCTCTTATCCTTCGTTTTGAATCTATCCTTTTTGTTTCAGCATGTCTGAAGATCTTAACTTGCCAGAAGGGGTGCCAATACCTGGTTGGTTTAGACGGTTCTTAGAAGCAAGGGCCACTCAGCCAGGTCCTACCGTTCCTCCTCCCCCAGCTGCAGGGAATCATCCAGCTGCAGCGGCACCTTTTCCTCCACCTCCTCCTCGGGGAAACACGTTTGCTAAGATATGTAAAGATTTTAAAGCTATGGGAAGAAGGGATTTCCATGGAACTGAGTCCTTCGTGGCAGCTAGAAATTGGCTGAAAGAAACGGATGACCTATTCATCATCTTTGAGGTAGAAGATAGACAAAAAGTACAACTGGCGGTATGGCTATTGAAGGGCGAGGCTTCCTACTGGTGGGAAGTCACTAATGCTGAAAGACCAGTGGAGACATGGGAGGACTTTAGGGCAAGGTTTGAGACTAAATTTCTCTCAGATGCAGAAAGAAGTTTGCAGTTAGAAAAATTCTTATTTCTTAAGCAAGGGGACAAGACAGTCAGAGAGTATGTGAATCAATTCGATGAGCTGGCTAGGTTTGGGCTTGACCTAGTCAACACCCCACACAAGAAGGCTCTCCGTTTCGTCAAAGGGTTGAATGAGCCATTACACAGTTTGGCCATGACCTATATACCCATGGGAGCCACGTATGAAAGATTGGTGCAAATAGCATTGCTGAATGAAGAGGATAAGGGCAAGAAGAAAGAGGGTTTGCAGCCTAAGAAGACAGACTTTAAGAAGGGCGGAAAAGGCAACAAAGAGAAGAGGAAGTGCAATTTCTGTGGCAAAGTCGGGCACTTAGTAAAGGACTGCCGGAAAAAGAAGGCCAAGGAGAATGGTGGGTGCTTTTCTTGCGGTGAGACAGGCCACAGGGCTAAGGACTGCCCAAAGAAACGCGGACAGGGGCAGAGGGCTGGATCCACCCCAGGGGCACAGGTTCATGTGCTAGAAGCGCCACCTCTGCAACAGCGAGGTATAAATACTTCTGTAGAAAGTGTAGTTTATCTTTATGATCACCCCGTTCGCACTTTATTTGATTCTGGCGCATCACACTCCTTTATCTCGTCTGCTTTAGTAGAATCTCTGCACCTAAAAACTAGTATGGTAGAGGACCCCTTAATTGTTTCAAACCCAATTGGGGGCCCAGCTCATTTGTCTATGATCTGTTTGGAATTGAAAATTTCTATTCTAAGTGTAGAATTTCAATGTAGTGCCTTTGTTTTGGGCTTTTCGGGGTATGGTTTGATTTTGGGCATGGATTGGCTATCCAGTAATGGGGCCATCCTTGATTGTGAGAAAAGGGTTGTTAGGCTCCTAACCCAGCTCGGTAATACTTTGGAAATTTCTTGTAATCCCTCGCATGCGGTTATGCTTAGTTATCTTGAATCGCTAGATGCCTCTGTTGAAAATTTGCATTCAGTTAGAGTGGTCCGGGAATATCCGGATGTCTTTGAAGAGGTGAAGGGCTTGCCTCCGAAGCGGGAAATAGACTTCCGCATATATCTTGTAGATAATGCAAAGCCCGTTGCGTTGCCCGTTAGACACATGGCTCCACGAGAAAGGAAAGAGCTCAGTAAACAGATTAAAGAGCTTCTAGAAAAGGGGTTCATTAGGAGGAGCATTTCAGAATGGGGCGCTCCAAGTGGTGTTCGCTGCAAAGGCGGATGGATCACTCCGTCTATGTGTTGACTATAGGGAGCTCAACAAGCTAACGAAAAAGAATAGGCACCCTCTCCCTAGAATTGACGATTTATTTGACCAGCTTGTAGGAGCGTCTGTTTTCTCCCAACTCGATTTAGCAACCGGTTTTCATCAGCTAAGGGTGGCTGAAGATAGCATCGATAAAACGGCATTCAGAACCCCAGACGGTTTCTTTGAATGGCTTGTCATGCCTTTCGGCTTGACAAATGCACCTGCTTACTTCGTGGACCTGATGAGTAGGGTATTTAGAGATTTCCTCAACAAATTCGTAGTGGTCTTCGTAGATGATATCCTTATCTTCTCAAAGAGTGAAGAGGAACATGCTCAGCACTTAAGGGCAATCATGGAAACTTTGCGAGCCCATCAATTAAAAGCCAAATTCTCCAAATGCCACTTTTGGAGAGAAGAGGTGAGGTTCCTTGGGCACATAGTATCCAAACAAGGGTTAGCGGTGGACCCTGCTAAGGTAGTGGCGGTACAGGATTGGAAGACACCAAGGAATGCGACTGAGGTCCGAAGCTTTCTAGGACTAACGGGTTTCTATCGAAAGTTCATAAGGGATTTTGCGAAAATCTCAGCTCCGCTCACGAAATTGACTAAGAAGAATCTAGTGTTCAATTGGGATTTGGATTGCGAGTTTGCATTCCAACGACTGAAAAGGGCTCTTACAACAGCCCCAGTTTTGACGCTGCCAGATGGGAGCAAGATGTTCACTGTTTATACGGATGCATGTGGGACAGGGCTAGGCGCCGTCTTAATGCAAGATGGAAGGGTAGTAGCTTATGGCGGGAGGCAGTTGAAGGCGCACGAAAAGAACTACCCAACCCACGATCTTGAGTTAGCCGCAATCGTCTTTGCCCTCAAGTCTTGGCGACACTATCTCCTAGGTGAGAAGTTCGAACTTTACACTGACCATAAATCGTTGGAATATCTTTTCTCGCAGAAGGATCTTAACTTGAGGCAACAAAGATGGATGGAGTTTCTTGCCTCGTACGATTTCGAAATCTCCTACACTCCGGGCAAAGGCAACGTAGTAGCAGACGCGTTGAGCCGAAAGAAATTGACCCTAAGCCCGTTGTTTGTTGAAAGACAAAGCCTAGAGTTTATAGCCAGCTTCGACTTTAGGCCTTCCTCCGATTTCGTACCAGGCCTGCTAGCATCTCTCGAAGTGCGCCCAACTTTAGTAGATTCGGTAGGGGCAGCACAACGCGAAGACCCTCAGCTTGTGGAAATGATTGATAGGCTAATTAGGGGTGAGACTTCAAGTCACCTCAACAGATACTCCATTGACGATAAGGGTTTGCTAAGGCGAGACCGAAGACTATGCGTCCCACAAACAAAAGATTTAATAAAGAAGGTTCTCGATGAAGCACATCACTCCAAGATGACGATACATCCAGGCGGAGATAAAATGTACAAAGACATAAAAAGGACTTTCTTCTGGAACGGCATGAAAAAGGACGTGGCAGAATTCGTTTCTAAGTGTATGGTGTGCCAACAGGTTAAGGTGGAACAGAAAAAGCCTGGCGGACTACTACATCCTCTAGAGGTCCCGCAGTGGAAGTGGGATAGCATCTCAATGGACTTCATCGATGGGCTGCCTAGGTCTAGGAGAGGCAACACTAGCATTTGGGTAATAGTGGATAGGCTTACTAAAAGCGCCCACTTTTTACCTGTCAAAAGTAAAAGAACTGCCTCATCCCTAGCATCACTTTACCTCAGGGAAATCGTTCGACTCCATGGAATACCATCTAGCATTGTTAGTGACCGAGACCCCATCTTCACTAGTGAGTTTTGGCGGAGTCTGCAAGAAGCAGTAGGAACGCAGTTATGCTTGAGCACAGCCTATCATCCCCAAACCGACGGCCAAACAGAGAGAGTGAACAGAGTTTTGGAAGACCTCTTAAGACTATGCGTCCTTGACTTCGGAGGGACATGGGAAGACCACCTTCCTTTGGTGGAATTTGCCTACAACAACAGCTATCAAGCAACCATCGGAATGGCGCCCTTCGAAGCCTTATATGGAAGACCGTGCCGATCGCCCACTTGTTGGTGGGAGTCCACGGATAAGCTCATACTTGGACCAGACATGATCCGAGAGACTTCAGAGAAAGTAGACTTAATACGAAGAAGGATGAAGACGGCCCAAGACAGACAAAAGTCCTATGCCGACAAGAGGAGGACCGACCTTGAATTTGAGGTTGGAGACAGAGTTTTTCTCAAGGTATCACCGCTAAGGAACGTTGTTCGTTTTGGAACCACAGGAAAACTAGCACCAAGGTTCGTAGGGCCATTCCCTATTATCGAGAAAATTGGGAAAATGGCCTATAGATTAGAGCTACCCGAGAAGTTGGCTGGAGTCCACAACGTTTTTGACGTTTCACATCTCTGAAAATGTCTACATGAGTCTGCTGAGGTGGTAGAGCCAAATATCCTCGAAGAGGCCGAAGTGGAACGCGAAGCAACCATAAGAAAAGTTCCAACCCGCATCTTAGGAACGGAAGTAAAGAAGCTACGCAACCGCGAAGTTAAGCTCGTCAAAGTTCAGTGGAGCGACGCCGAGGGAGACGCGACTTGGGAAACTGAAGCTAGAATACGCACTGCCTACCCTTTTCTGTTCGAGGGTACATCCTTGATCTTTCCTTTTTCCTTAAGTTGCGCTTTTATCTATCTTTTTAGGTATATTTCCTCGACCGTATCTTTTAGGTAGAAACCTTTTGGATGGAAACATGTAGTTGAAACATGTTATGGATGATGGTTGCAAGTGATTGCTAGTGGTTGCTCGTGGTTGCATATACACACACAATCTAGGTTTTAGATCGGCTCAGTCACTTCATATTGCATATGCATATATGTTTGCATTCGTATATGGTTGAACTTTAATGTGTTGTCATATGGATGTTGCATTTGTATTGAATGATTGTGCACTCATGTAGAATCAAGAATAGGAAAATTTGCATACATAATGGATTCATAGCACTTACATAATTCGCATTAAGGAGGTCAACTGAATCAGTAGACCGCCTGATTTTGCATTAGATAAGTTCATATACACACACACTTCGCATATGATCATGAAGCATTAGAAGTCTTTTAAGGACAATGGATGCTCGTGTTTGATGGATGAGTAGATGGATGATTGGATGTTAGGATATACATTCCTCCTAACTTGAAGATTTCGGGGACAAAATCCTTTTAAGTGGGGGAGAATGTAACACCCCGCAAACTCTATAACTGTGAAATTAACAAATTAAAGTATAATTAATTTCAAATCAAAGAACTAAGGGAAACGGGATACGCCATTGCGTTCGTCTCGGAAAAATACGCGAAATAGAGTCCGAGTTTTCGAAAAACGGAGTCCGTATGAAGAAGATATGGCCTCCGGAAGTTTCTAATTCAAATTTAAATTCGAATATGGGGCCCAATGGGCCAGGATGGAAAAACGCCGCCTGACGCACCCAGGTCGACTGGGCTGTCGACCAAGTCTAACCAGGTCGACAGGGCTGTCGACAGGCATGTCGACCTGGTCCAGAGCCAAGTCGAGCCCAGTCTAACCTGGCTGGCCTATTCTATGTTGGTCGATTTTCTGTGGTCTGCTTTGTCATTAGGGCTAGGTGGCAGGCTCTAATTGGTCTCTCCTTAGGATGAATGGCTACGATCAATCTAAGCAACATCAAGGGTCCTAATCAGTTCCTAACCTCTATATAAACAACCCTAGACTAAACCCTAATCTATTCATTCAAAAATAAGAACAAAGCCGCCATGTTGCTGAGGAACGACTAGGAGTAGCCACCAAATTTGGAGAGAGGATTAGGAGGAAAATTCTAAGGCATAAAGCAACTCAATCAAATCAAACCGCGTCTTCAATCCCTAAATTAGAGAATTCATCACACCATTGTAAGTAGAGTATTACTTTGGTATGAATAAACAATTGTGTTGGTTTGTATGCTTGAATTGTGGCAATAAAGCTATTCATATTTGTGCGTTCTTATCAATTTGAAATATTATATACGTTTGGATATTCTTGAATTATGTTATTCATGTTATAAAGAACTACATGCGGTAGTTCTATGCAAGTATACGTTTGGAATATTTCGCAAATTATGTAATCCATGTTGAAGCTACATGTATGTAGTTGATTTAAATTCATGCAAGTTTGGGGTTTTGCTACTATGCCATCATGATGTATATTTTTGTGCATAAATCAATTTGTAAGTAATTAAAACAAGTTTGGTTATTATAATCCATATGAAATTATGTTGAGAATTTGGCATCATGTATTAAGCCATGCTTTTGTACTAGAAAACCTATTTGCAAACTTATGAATATGGCTAGGCTATGAATGATATTTGGCATAATTGAAATCCATGATTAAGTCTATCTTGTTTACAAGAATTATATGATGACATATGTGGTACATAGTTAGGATTAGATTCAAAATCCCTTTTTGCAAGTTTACATGACTAAAGTAAGAATCATGATTTCATGTTAGAGATATTTATGCCATGCTTATGTTTGACATTATGCCATGCTTATGTTAGAAATATTTATGCCATGCTTATGTTTGACATTATGCCATGCTTATGTTAGAAAAATTTATGCCATGCTTATGTTTGACATTATGCATAAATAAAAGTATAGGTTCATGTTGTAGTTATGACTATGTGTCAATAATGATACCCAATTTAGACTCTTATCTCAACTACAAGTTCACATGCTTTGATTCATGTCACCTATGCTTTATGACCAAAGTATATGTCACTACTATGCAAGTACACCAGTTTCTATTTTGTATTCCCAACGTCATATTGCAAGTTCATACGCTCACCTTCCCCTTTTTGTGTATGTAATCACGCCATAAGCCTCCCCTTTTCGCATGGCTAAATTGGGCTTTAAAAGGCTAAGCCCAATATATATAATAAACGGACGTGTAAACCGGGGGAAAATAACGTTGGGTTAAAATTATTAATGAATGAAAATATAAAATAGAAGGGCCCAAGTTCAAGTATGGGTTGGGCCCATGATTGGTGTAACCTTTACACCATTAACTTAATAATGGGCCGCAAATATTTACATATAAGAAATAAAGAAGAATGACAAGATATGTAAATGTAGAAAATACGATATGTTTAACCCGAGGTTGGATTGAGTTGTGATGTAAACCTGCCCGGAACCGCCCGGCTGTCCAGTAGTCACAACAATACCTCCAATGTGGGAGGTTAAACATGGAGCCCAATAAGGACCCGAGGTTAGACTGAGTTGTGGCGTAAGACTGCCCGGAACCAACCGGCAACAGGCAGCCACAACAATACCTGTCTAATGTGAGAGGTCAGGGCCTTAATAAGACAATTAAGGCTGAGTCAGGATTGTTAGGATTAAGTGAACTAAAGACTTAATCAAAATGGAACATGCTAAACTAAACGGACTGGTGGGGGTTAGGTTAGGAAACACTTAACCAACTTAGCATGTTGGCTAGAGATAGAAAACCTAGTAACGGGGGACCCTTTTCAGCAGTAACCCTAGAAGGTGTATCAGGATACCCTGAAACTAGGCAGGGTGGGGCACTATTACTGGGCTGATTGTAAGAGGTCAAAGCGACGTCGGTGGTGTAGCAGTGTAGGTTCTAACGGGGTGCGGGCGTGCACACACTCCGGCGCAGAAAAATAAGGCACTGGACACCAGTAGCATACCTGTGCACTCTAAGGTTGTGTCGGGCCGCCACCATGGGACTTGATACACCCCATGGTGGGACCAGCATAGGTAACTACAACATCGGGGGCCGTAAGACACATGTAACTATGCGAGTAGGAGCCGATCATCATAGAATGGATCACATCACCCTGATATGGGGTGCCAATTGGAAACTAGTTTATATGGGTTCAGAGATTAATATGGGGTACGATAGTATATTCGACCCTAGACAACTTAACCAAGTTTATAGTGCTTGCCCACTTCTTGTTTATACTTATCATACCCAGTTCTTTATTCATAGACAAAATAGTACTAGACTTACTCAGGCTTTATGTCTGACTCTACTTTTCTTTCGTCTTCTTTCTTCCGTCCCCCCCCCCCCCAGGTCCACAGGGAGGGAACACAGCAGCTTGACCAACCTTAACATCCAGCTTGAAGAAGAGAAATGTATTGCTTGGACTTTCCTGTTTTGAACTATGGCTTTGGACAATCCACTATGGGGCTTTTGCAGTTTATCTATGTTTTATTTATGCTTCTTTAAATAATGTACTCAAGACAGATTATGAAAATGTTATGTTATGTTTTTGGAAAGGATGTAAGACAATCATGGTGATGTTTTGTAACACGTATTTGCTTTTATGAAATAAAAGTTTGTTGATTTTCCGCTGTTTACAAATATGTGTTCTTATATCTGTCTTGTATATCTATGACTTATACTTATAAACCTCCACCAAAATTAGGGCATTCCCTTTGAGAGTGACCCTAACGGAGGTGGGGTGTTTCAGTTAAGAAGGAAGTCAATCAAGTTGAGGTATAATTACCTCTTTGACCTTAACTAAACAATGTTTTAACTTCGAAATAGTCAAAGTTTATCTTTTAAATCTTTAACAAACTTCCTTACGTAACTCTCTTTCGAATAAATCTCTATCCGATAACTCTTTCCTTCGAATAAACTATATTCGATAATCTCTCTTCTTCGAATAACCTATATTCAAACAACTCTATTCAATTAACACTATTCAATTAACTCTAATTGATTTACTCTTATCAGTTAGCTCTATTTGATTAACTAAATTCTATTAACTCTATTTGATTAACTCTGTTGGATTAATTTTATTCAGTTAACTCTAACTAATTATTCTTATCAATTAACTCCTTTCGAATGAACTATATTCGATTAACTCCTTTCGAATAACTGATATTCGATTAACTCCTTTTGAATAACTGATATTTGATTAACTCCTTTCGAATAACTAATATTCGATTAACTCCTTTAGAATGACTAATATTCGATTAAGTCCTTCCGAATAACTAATATCCGATTAACTCCTTTCGAATAACTAATATCCGATTAACTTGTTTCGAATAAACTATATTCGATAATTTCTTTCGAATAACTAATATTCAATTAATTTTCTTCTTCGAATAACCTTATTCGATAACTCTTTCTTCGAATAAACTATATTCGAATAACTCTAATCCGACTAACTCTAATTCAATTAACTCTATTTGAATAACAAATATTTGACTACCTCTTGTTCGATTAACTCTATTCGAATAACTATAGTTCGATTTAACTCTAATCGATTTACCCTACTGATTAACTCTAATCGATTAACTCTAACTCTAATCGATTAACTCCTCTAACTCATTTTGATTAACACATTTTGATTAACTCCTTTAATTAACTCAACGTCCATATTCAGTTTCAAATATCGATGTTGAAATCGATTCTTACTTCTCTATAAGAGCCCTGACTTATATATTCTATTTATCCAAAGATAAATATTTCACCTAATTTATAAAATATTATTTATAAATTAAGCTTCCCAATCTATCTGTTAAAATAGATTTCTATTTAATTCCACTTTAAATAAATCTTTTCCATTTATCTATTAAAAACAGATTTCAATTTTCTATTCATTTTCTAAATATTCCTTTGATTTGATTTTATTTATTAATCAACTAAATATATTTTTTTGAAACAAAAACGTGTGATCTTCTGAAGAGAAGAGAGCACACATATATATTATAGAAACAAAGATACAGAGTCCGACTGTAGTACATAAGAATACGAGATAAAACCTAACCCGACTCTAGGGATGTAAAGGATCGTAGATAGATGAGCTCCGGATAAACCACCGCCCATCTACTCCAATATCGAATTTCGGCAAGGCCACCACCCGATATTGAAGTATATCTACTCCAATACAATAACCCATACTCTCTATGAAAGAGCAAAAATAATGAAATTACAACATCAAAAACTCTCTAACAATAAGCCCAGAAGACTTCAAATGAAATGCAAATCTTCAATCCAAACAGCCATCTTCTAAACTCCACAATACTATCCATCAACCCAAAAGCCTGAAAAGCACAATCCATCCTACTATCCACTAAGTACTTCCTCTTAATCTACAACCTGAATCTGCGAAAAGCTCAACAAACTATTAATAATTTGTCACACATATAGATATGGAAATATATGTGTATAAATATATATATATATATTATATAAACATATATATATATATATATTCATACATATATGTGTAGAAGAAAAATATAATGAAAAAACTAATAAAAGAAATTAACAACCAATGCGATATCTATTACTTCCAATTCTATTTATTTAACTAATAAATATTTCCTTTTTTTCTTTCTATTTATTTTCTGAATAAATAATTCTTTTATACTTCTATTTATTTCTTAAACAAATATTCCATTTTAATTCTATTTATCTTCTCAATAAATATTCCTTTTATAACTTTATTTATTTTTCTGAATAAATATTCCCATTCATTCTATTTATAAATGTTTTACAAATATTTCCTTGTAAATTCTATTTGCAAATGTTTTACAAATGTTTTCCTTTTTATTTCTAATTGTAATTTTTTTACAAATATTCCTTTTTTCCATTTCTATTTTACAAATATTTTTCTTTATATTTGTTTTACGAATATTTTACTTTTCTACTCTTTGATTTTATAATTGTTCCCTTTTATAATTCTATTTGTTTTCTAGATAAATACTCCTTTATAATCCTATTTATTTTCTAATTAAATATCCCTTTATAATCCTATTTATTTTTCTAAATAAATATTCCTTTGTAATCCTATTTATTTTCCTAAATAAATATTCCTTTATAAAATCCTTCGATTTTATAAACAATTCATTTTCAATAACTTTTTGAAAATTTCTCTTTCTTTATTCTTGTATTCTTATGGTATTTAAAATACCCAATCACAGTTATCAATATCATCCAAACATATACAATCAATAACAGATTATATATCACATCACATATCATAATATATGAAAAACAGTAAAATAATTATTGAGGAATCCAGTCGGATTCCTCCAATCTGTTTCCCTGCATCCACAGATGTTACATAATATAATATACATCAATTTCATTTCAACATGAAATATACTGATAACAGAATCAATATTGATTGTTGATTTTTATACGCAACTATATCTATGTTTTCAATCAAATCTATTTAGCAGTCCAAACAATTAATACACAACAATCAATCATTATTTATCAAAAATAAAGTACAGTTTATAAAAATATAAATTGAACAGAGTTAGTGAGATTTACTCACATTGGGCGACCATCGTCAAATAACGGTAACTGTCGCTTGATTCATGTGACGGCAAGGAATTTCGCTCGGTCCGAACCAGTCGCTAAACCGATCCAGGCCGTTCGAAACGCCCTATCGTTTGAGAACAGGACAAAACAGAACGCATACAGAAGAACATTTCATTGTATATTACAACAGTGCATCAGATTACAAGAATATACAGAGCATAAATGAATCTTACACAGAAATATCAGAGATTTAAATTACATTTAAATACATAGCAGCGGAAAATAATACAATACACAACTAGAAGAGATATACGGATACAAAGCTTTCCGGATATCGTTCCAGCTGTAAACCAGGATCCTGTGAATATAAATCTGCAAAACCAAAACTACTAGCTGCCCGTGTCAAAATAAGGGCACCCAGAGTTTAGGTTAAAACAATAAACTCCAGGTCAGTCATGTGACTGGTGTGAGAACTAAAACAGTTATTAATCTTTATTTTAAATCATTAGGTAAATCAAGGGACCACGCCGCATAACACGGAACGGGTTTCCTCCCAAGAATACCAGTGCATAAAACAAATAGCGCAATGCTAAATAAAGAAAAATGAAGCTGCTATAAGACCCAGGTCCTATCACACAATGCAACGCAAGCCGGGGGATAGGGTTTTCCCTTATAACAGCCAAAGAATGCTTGATACGTTTAAATCAAATCATTTGATACTATAGTAAGTGCATAGTGTATAAAACAACTTCAAATCATAAGTATCAATCATAGGCGGCATGGGTACCATATATCATGTCGCCATATATAGGTTTACAAATAAACCGCAAATGTCACGTATTTGGAAATTGGATTTCCATCTATGAACCGAGGCAAAAGATAGTCCCCAACCGATTCGTGACTCTCTAGCCCGAGCCACAGGAACAGCCGCAACTGCCCCTTGGATCGTCAGGGCCGGTCCACACGGAGTGGATTATTATGCCTGAACAATACGTCTCCCCACCCTATGGGGTGTAAGTCTGGTCCGTCAGCCGACCAGAATGCATTCGGCCGAAACCGATATAACCGAGGCGCCTCGCAACAACCACAACCACATAAGTCAAACTCGTCAGGGCGTGTAAAACCACTGACGCCACTTCTAGCTAGAAAGAAACGCATGCCCTCCCTGAGGTCCGTCTCCCGTTTTTGGTTCATACCGGGTGTGAAACACGCGAGGTAAACGTTACACAAAGCTACGCCACAAAGGCCGTGCTTTGATCATCACCACAAGACTTTGCTTTTCAACAGAAGCCTCGATCATTTGCATCTTAGCATGCCACACAGGCAAGCCATCCTATGCAACCGATATCAGTCACACAGAATGAAATCCGATGTCAGACACACAGTCCATTTACAAGTCCGTTCTGGGTCTGAACGAAACCGGAGGCACCTAGTACCCCGCATATCCATCGATCTCCAAGTACGTCTGGACGATCACTAACTGTTTCCATCTTCTTGGGTGTACAGCCCAATCAAGATCATCAGTAATTACCCAAACGACGTGAAGACCTCCGGTCTTCGACCATCGTCTTCATCTTCGACTTATCGTCGTATCAGTTACTCAGAATGGGATAAACCCGGTCTTTCCGAATAACTCGCGTATATTTTAAATAAGTGTTACACAAACACAACATACGCCTCATTCCAATTCCTTAGTCACTAACCGTAAATTAATCAAGAGAATAATTCCCCAAATATTAACCCCGAAGGCCGAAACCAACATCAGATCAATATCCAGAAAACCATTCTGCTTGGCTAACCGCCAGTTAGTTTCTAAATTTCACATTCAAATCTAATTAAAGATTTAACTATCGCCTGGAGCAAAACTGGTGATACTCCATTCTCGATCTTTTCAATCTAATTAAAGATTCATTAAAACTCCACTTAGTTTTAATCTGTGACTGGGTTAGAGAATCAGTGTCATTTAAAACACGGTTCACGATAAACCCAAAGTCACATCCCATTAATTATCGGGTTAAAGAACAAGTGTTATTTAAAACACTGTTCACGATAAACCCAAAAATCAATATCCATTCAATTCCAATTAAATATTATTTAATTGGTACACTTCATTAAATCTAAATCAAAAGATTTAATCTTTTCTCAGCTGGGTCCAAGAACAGTGTTAGTGAAGACACCATTCACGACAAACCCAAATCACATTCATTAATTATCGGGTTAAAGAACAAGTGTTATTTAAAACACTGTTCACGATAAACCCAAAAATCAATATCAATTCAATTCCAATTAAATATCATTTAATTGGTACACTTCATTAAATCTAAATAAAAAAGATTTAATCTTTTCTCAACTGGGTTCAAGAACAGTGTTAGTGAAGACACCATTCACGACAAACCCAAATCACATTTGATATTCAATATAAGGCTCTGAATAGAAAATATATCGGCCTATATTCAACATCAAATTCTACGATTAACAAATGTCGTATTGGAAATAACGATACAAATATATCTTTCAAATTTCCATAACAACACCTGTATAATCACGAATTCCAACATCGAAATATTCCGAAGACAATTTCGATTCAAATCCACTCCAATGCAATCATTGGATATTCTGGTTATTTTTAAAACCCTTTTCTAATTCAATTTATTTATTTAAAAATAAATAGAATTTTAATTCTAGTTCAAAACTAGTTTATTTCGATAAAAATCTATTTTTATCTTTTCAAATATGGAGTTTTTCATCCCAAACTTTCACAAATCATTTCTTATGATTTTGCACAAATTATTACTATTTTTAATAATTTTATCAAGGCCCGTACAGTCGATTTCCGTCAACGGCCATCGAACTGCACTTACAGCGACCTTTTTCGAATTTGATTTGGACGTATCTCCAAATCCAACCGTTAGATTTCAAATTTCTAACATTCATTAGAAAGCTCTTTTCGATACGAACCCAACGGTTCCGGTTTTAGGAGAATCCGACGGTCGGATCTCCCGCAATGTCCGTTTGAAATAAATGGTCGAAATTCACGAACTGCCGCGGCGCGGCGCGTTCTATTCAGGCCATTATATTATATATATAATATATATAATATATACTTCGTCGATTCCTATTTAAAACGAATTATATAAATAGTTTTGAATTCGTTTCAAAAACATTTTCAACTTCCTTTTCAATTCAAATCAAAATTGAATTCTTCTTTATAAATTCGTTTCAAAATTCATTTCTATTCAATTCAAATTTCAATTCAATTTGAATTCATTTCAATTCGTTTTCAATTCAATTTGAATTCGTTTTCAATTCATTTCGAAATCGTTTTCAATTCAATTCATTTCGAAATCGTTATATATTCAATTCATTTCGAAATCGTTATATATTCAATTCATTTCGAAATCGTTATATATTCAATTCATTTCATTTCGAAATCGTTTTAAATTCATTTCATTTCGAAATCGTTTTCAATTCATTTCATTTCGAAATCGTTTTCAATTCATTTCATTTCGAAATCGTTTTAAAATCGATATAAATATCGTTCACGTCAAAATGGCGTTAATCTAATCAACACGGCTTCATAAATTTCTATTTTCAAATATTCTATTTCAAATATTTCCTTTTCAAAATAGTTGTTATTATCAAAATATTTCGTTCAACACATGACCAATCTCAATGCATGAGTACTGTCAACACATGAACTTTTATTTTATAATATTCTTTATTTTTCAAATTGGAATGAGGCCCAATCAATCACCGTATAAAGTTAATTATATGGATTTTCATACAACACATGTATATAATAACATTGAAAATAATCAACCATCAACCAAAGTGTACTACACTGTAAAAGCATCAAATATAGATATTCAACGCTTATAACAGCCTGTCAATCAATCGATCGACATATTTAATCAATCAGGATGAGTGAACTGCAAATTTCATCCCAACACCCGTGTGGGGTTTCAAACAATCAAACAAATATTTTATTCGTGCAGTTGGGCGATGTGTAAAATTTATCGTCTCAATCAATGTCATTCAAATAGGTGTACATAAACAAACCGTCTGGTTTGTAAATGAATATTCTATTTTATTCACTTCACGTTAAAAATTATATTTTTAACGATAAAACATTTTATTCCAACATATGAATTTCTATTCAGTTCATTCTTTAAATAAAATGATATTTTTTATTTTTTTTTTCTAACACATTTTAGAAAATTTCGGCGGCATAACGGCACGATACTAGAAACGGGACAAGGCCTAGCCTTATCCCCGGTCTAGTGAAGGCCCACGCCATTCACACATCAATCATATCAATTTTATTATGCAAACCACAAAATTTGGAGTAAGTGTCTAACCTAGCCTTACTCCTTCGCCTTATAACGGCGCACGTCTAATCCTAACCAATTTATCGATTCGATTTTTCACACCACAAACCACATTCAAACCAATATCACAATCAATAACCAAACAGCCAAACAAACAAGTCCATGGTCTGTGGACGATTGTGTCGGGTGCTACTAAGCACCGTCTGCATCCTAGTATATATATATATAACTAGAAAATAAATTTGAAAGGTGAGAAATTCTCACATATAGCTATCCTAGCTCCACGGCTCTTCATTGATAGAAAACTTCATCGCTATCGCATCTTCGTCATCTTCGTTGCCCACTTTCACTACATATGTAAAAATCCCATTTTTACTTCGCTATTCAATATATAAAAATCGAATTTTTATTTCAAAGTTCAATATATAAAAATCGAATTTTTATTTCAAAGTTCTATATATAAAAATCGAATTTTTATTTCAAAGTTCTATATATAAAAATCGAATTTTTATTTCAAAGTTCTATATATAAAAATCGAATTTTTATTTCAAAGTTCTATATATAAAAATCGAATTTTTATTTCAAAGTTCTATATATAAAAATCGAATTTTTATTTCAAAGTAAATTCATTTTTAAAGTTCAAACCTTTTTTCTAAAAATCAGTTTTTACTTTTAAAATCAGTTTTACTTTTGTTAAAAATCAGTTTTTTTTATATCTTTTTAAAATCAGTTTAAAAATCTAATAAAGTCAGTTTTTACTTTTAAAACTAAATCAGTTTTAAAAACATAAAAATCAGTTTTTTTTTCCTTTAAACTAAATCAGTTTAAATCCTTTTATAAAATTCAGTTTTAATAAAAAAAAAACAACAGTTTTTCAAATTAAAATAAACGAGTTTTCAGTTTTTTTTAGACTTAATTAAAAATCAGTTTTTAATTCTTAAATCTAAAATCAGTTTCTTTTTCTATTAAACAAAAATAAAAATCAAATAAGTAAAACTTACATAGGGGGCTGTCGAGTGGTCGGGGGGGGGGGGGGGGCTTCATCGAGGTTTGCAGATCGGAGGGGGGGGAGCTTCGTCGAGGTTTGCAGATCGGAGGGGGCTTCGTCGAGGTTTGCAAATCGGAGGGGGGGAGCTTCGTCGAGGGTTCGGAGGAAGGAGGAGGAGGGGGACCTGCGGGTGGGTGTGGGTTTCGGCGGCTTCATCGAGGGAGGGGGGGGGGTTCGGCGGCTTCGTCGAGGGAGGGGGGGGGTGTTCGGCGGGTCCGACGAGGGAGGGGGGGAGGTTCGGCGATGGGCGGCGGCGCGATTTCTTCTTCCTCTTTTTTTTTTATTTTTTTTTTAACTGAATCGAATGAAAAAGAAAAGGGGGGGGCCTGAACGGTTAAAGGGGGAGATATTTATTTTTATTTTATTTATTTTATTTATTTAATTAATTTAAAAGGTTGACTTTTACAAACGAACTCGAAACGAGGTCCACCGCCTGTCGTCTTTAGCGTATTACCCCCATTCCGAACACAATGGGATATGTATCGTTGGCTGATTCGATCGTTTGAATCAGTTTCCGTTGAATTTACATTTAAATCAATATATTGAATTTTAAACGTACATTTCAAATTACCGGGGCCACTTACTAACTCTAAAAATATTTTCTAGCTTCGTATTGACGATACGGTCCTAACATAACTAGTTTCGTTGAATTCTGAGGCCGTATGAAAAATGGCCAATTTCTAGTCGATTAAAATCAACTGAAACTGGTCAAACGCGTTTTCCTTTGCCACGCTCACATATTGATTCGAAAAATTATGAAATTTGGAATCTAGCAATAGCTTCACATCCCGGACCCAACAAAACTGGTTTCGTCGAAATCCGAGGTCGTTTGCAAAATGTCCATTTTTAAGGGCCTGAATTCCATAGCGACTATTCAGAATTTTCAACTGGACATATCTTTTGATCCCCGCTATGAAATTTCGATTTTTCGGATTCGTTGGAAAGATATTATCAATTAGATCCTATCATTTTTGGTTTCACTAAAATCCGGATTGTTTTGCACCCGGTACATTCAATTGAAGTTTGAAATCGAATTATCGAACTACCGCGCCATTTTCAATTCTATTTATAATTATATATAAATATTTATATTCTAACGACGACGCGTATAATATATACGTTCGAATTATATTCAAAACAATTTCACGTCGATATTATTTAAAATAATTCATTTTAAATAATCAAAATTCGATAAAATTGCCAAAATAAAAATTTTAAACTGGCCCAGATTTTCCGGGTTGTTACAATCTCCCCCACTTAAAACTTTTCGTCCCCGAAAAGGAACAAAGTCGAAAGTGGTTTGATTATTCAGCTCTACATTCGATCTGGCTTCCATTCTCTAACTTTTTAGTTTCTGAGAATTTTCAAAATTTCAAAAATTTGGCTAACACCCTAAATTTTCGAAAAATTTCGCCATAACCTCCCCTGCAATGGGAGCATCGGGGAATTTCAAATAGCTTCCCCGGTCCTTCAGATCTCAAAAAGAAAAAGAAAAAGCCAAGCGGCTAGCCAATAGGCTCACAAAATCATCATCACCCAAACAAAACAGGAAATTATGTAGTAAACATGTACCTATTTGTCGGGCAAACAAATTTTATTCTCTGGCTCTAGCCTCCTTGCTATGACCTGTTCAATGATATATATGTATATGCAAGCAAATGCGACCAATTCTCAATATAACTCAATATTTGATGCTATTAGGCATAATGGTTAAAAATTAGCAAACAAATAAACAAACAACACAAACATCAATCAATTAGTGGATTAACGTTTTAAATTCATAATTTTGATACATATACAAAAATCATGTTTTTGATGCCAATTCACAACAATGTATTCTAACTATACAAGTTTTGGTTCTCACACCAGTCAATAGGAAATATATAGATATCACACCTTCAACACTCGAATACTAATTCTGATGATGTAGCTACAATCATCAGAATCATCCTCGGGCGACTAGAGTGTAATTCTATATCTATCCAGTATATTAAAATTTCGAATAGACGCTAGCTAGGCGCATACGCAAAATCTTTATATATTGGACTGTCCTAATCAATATAAATAAATAATCGAATACGATTAAGTGATTTAAATTTTCAAAACAAAATTGGTTTTCATTTTCAAAATATACTCTTCACACTCGTTCTAGGATACTACTGATCCCATCTCTAACGAGTCATTCTAATTGGATATTACTAATCCAATATCTGATGAATTCTTTCGTACGGTTCTAATGTGTCTTGTTCTCTGAGCTTTGTAAACCAAAGCTCTGATACCAACTGTGACGGCAAGGAATTTCGCTCGGTCCGAACCAGTCGCTAAACCGATCCAGGCCGTTCGAAACGCCCTATCGTTTGAGAACAGGACAAAACAGAACGCATACAGAAGAACATTTCATTGTATATTACAACAGTGCATCAGATTACAAGAATATACAGAGCATAAATGAATCTTACACAGAAATATCAGAGATTTAAATTACATTTAAATACATAGCAGCGGAAAATAATACAATACACAACTAGAAGAGATATACGGATACAAAGCTTTCCGGATATCGTTCCAGCTGTAAACCAGGATCCTGTGAATATAAATCTGCAAAACCAAAACTACTAGCTGCCCGTGTCAAAATAAGGGCACCCAGAGTTTAGGTTAAAACAATAAACTCCAGGTCAGTCATGTGACTGGTGTGAGAACTAAAACAGTTATTAATCTTTATTTTAAATCATTAGGTAAATCAAGGGACCACGCCGCATAACACGGAACGGGTTTCCTCCCAAGAATACCAGTGCATAAAACAAACAGCGCAATGCTAAATAAAGAAAAATGAAGCTGCTATAAGACCCAGGTCCTATCACACAATGCAACGCAAGCCGGGGGATAGGGTTTTCCCTTATAACAGCCAAAGAATGCTTGATACGTTTAAATCAAATCATTTGATACTATAGTAAGTGCATAGTGTATAAAACAACTTCAAATCATAAGTATCAATCATAGGCGGCATGGGTACCATATATCATGTCGCCATATATAGGTTTACAAATAAACCGCAAATGTCACGTATTTGGAAATTGGATTTCCATCTATGAACCGAGGCAAAAGATAGTCCCCAACCGATTCGTGACTCTCTAGCCCGAGCCACAGGAACAGCCGCAACTGCCCCTTGGATCGTCAGGGCCGGTCCACACGGAGTGGATTATTATGCCTGAACAATACGTCTCCCCACCCTATGGGGTGTAAGTCTGGTCCGTCAGCCGACCAGAATGCATTCGGCCGAAACCGATATAACCGAGGCGCCTCGCAACAACCACAACCACATAAGTCAAACTCGTCAGGGCGTGTAAAACCACTGACGCCACTTCTAGCTAGAAAGAAACGCATGCCCTCCCTGAGGTCCGTCTCCCGTTTTTGGTTCATACCGGGTGTGAAACACGCGAGGTAAACGTTACACAAAGCTACGCCACAAAGGCCGTGCTTTGATCATCACCACAAGACTTTGCTTTTCAACAGAAGCCTCGATCATTTGCATCTTAGCATGCCACACAGGCAAGCCATCCTATGCAACCGATATCAGTCACACAGAATGAAATCCGATGTCAACCACACAGTCCATTTACAAGTCCGTTCTGGGTCTGAACGAAACCGGAGGCACCTAGTACCCCGCATATCCATCGATCTCCAAGTACGTATGGACGATCACTAACTGTTTCCATCTTCTTGGGTGTACAGCCCAATCAAGATCATCAGTAATTACCCAAACGACGTGAAGACCTCCGGTCTTCGACCATCGTCTTCATCTTCGACTTATCGTCGTATCAGTTACTCAGAATGGGATAAACCCGGTCTTTCCGAATAACTCGCGTATATTTTAAATAAGTGTTACACAAACACAACATACGCCTCATTCCAATTCCTTAGTCACTAACCGTAAATTAATTAAGAGAATAATTCCCCAAATATTAACCCCGAAGGCCGAAACCAACATCAGATCAATATCCAGAAAACCATTCTGCTTGGCTAACCGCCAGTTAGTTTCTAAATTTCACATTCAAATCTAATTAAAGATTTAACTATCGCCTGGAGCAAAACTGGTGATACTCCATTCTCGATCTTTTCAATCTAATTAAAGATTCATTAAAACTCCACTTAGTTTTAATCTGTGACTGGGTTAGAGAATCAGTGTCATTTAAAACACGGTTCACGATAAACCCAAAGTCACATCCCATTAATTATCGGGTTAAAGAACAAGTGTTATTTAAAACACTGTTCACGATAAACCCAAAAATCAATATCCATTCAATTCCAATTAAATATTATTTAATTGGTACACTTCATTAAATCTAAATCAAAAGATTTAATCTTTTCTCAGCTGGGTCCAAGAACAGTGTTAGTGAAGACACCATTCACGACAAACCCAAATCACATTCATTAATTATCGGGTTAAAGAACAAGTGTTATTTAAAACACTGTTCACGATAAACCCAAAAATCAATATCAATTCAATTCCAATTAAATATCATTTAATTGGTACACTTCATTAAATCTAAATAAAAAAGATTTAATCTTTTCTCAACTGGGTTCAAGAACAGTGTTAGTGAAGACACCATTCACGACAAACCCAAATCACATTTGATATTCAATATAAGGCTCTGAATAGAAAATATATCGGCCTATATTCAACATCAAATTCTACGATTAACAAATGTCGTATTGGAAATAACGATACAAATATATCTTTCAAATTTCCATAACAACACCTGTATAATCACGAATTCCAACATCGAAATATTCCGAAGACAATTTCGATTCAAATCCACTCCAATGCAATCATTGGATATTCTGGTTATTTTTAAAACCCTTTTCTAATTCAATTTATTTATTTAAAAATAAATAGAATTTTAATTCTAGTTCAAAACTAGTTTATTTCGATAAAAATCTATTTTTATCTTTTCAAATATGGAGTTTTTCATCCCAAACTTTCACAAATCATTTCTTATGATTTTGCACAAATTATTACTATTTTTAATAATTTTATCAAGGCCCGTACAGTCGATTTCCGTCAACGGCCATCGAACTGCACTTACAGCGACCTTTTTCGAATTTGATTTGGACGTATCTCCAAATCCAACCGTTAGATTTCAAATTTCTAACATTCATTAGAAAGCTCTTTTCGATACGAACCCAACGGTTCCGGTTTTAGGAGAATCCGACGGTCGGATCTCCCGCAATGTCCGTTTGAAATAAATGGTCGAAATTCACGAACTGCCGCGGCGCGGCGCGTTCTATTCAGGCCATTATATTATATATATAATATATATAATATATACTTCGTCGATTCCTATTTAAAACGAATTATATAAATAGTTTTGAATTCGTTTCAAAAACATTTTCAACTTCCTTTTCAATTCAAATCAAAATTGAATTCTTCTTTATAAATTCGTTTCAAAATTCATTTCTATTCAATTCAAATTTCAATTCAATTTGAATTCATTTCAATTCGTTTTCAATTCAATTTGAATTCGTTTTCAATTCATTTCGAAATCGTTTTCAATTCAATTCATTTCGAAATCGTTATATATTCAATTCATTTCGAAATCGTTATATATTCAATTCATTTCATTTCGAAATCGTTTTAAATTCATTTCATTTCGAAATCGTTTTCAATTCATTTCATTTCGAAATCGTTTTCAATTCATTTCATTTCGAAATCGTTTTAAAATCGATATAAATATCGTTCACATCAAAATGGCGTTAATCTAATCAACACGGCTTCATAAATTTCTATTTTCAAATATTCTATTTCAAATATTTCCTTTTCAAAATAGTTGTTATTATCAAAATATTTCGTTCAACACATGACCAATCTCAATGCATGAGTACTGTCAACACATGAACTTTTATTTTATAATATTCTTTATTTTTCAAATTGGAATGAGGCCCAATCAATCACCGTATAAAGTTAATTATATGGATTTTCATACAACACATGTATATAATAACATTGAAAATAATCAACCATCAACCAAAGTGTACTACACTGTAAAAGCATCAAATATAGATATTCAACGCTTATAACAGCCTGTCAATCAATCGATCGACATATTTAATCAATCAGGATGAGTGAACTGCAAATTTCATCCCAACACCCGTGTGGGGTTTCAAACAATCAAACAAATATTTTATTCGTGCAGTTGGGCGATGTGTAAAATTTATCGTCTCAATCAATGTCATTCAAATAGGTGTACATAAACAAACCGTCTGGTTTGTAAATGAATATTCTATTTTATTCACTTCACGTTAAAAATTATATTTTTAACGATAAAACATTTTATTCCAACATATGAATTTCTATTCAGTTCATTCTTTAAATAAAATGATATTTTTTTTTTTCTAACACATTTTAGAAAATTTCGGCGGCATAACGGCACGATACTAGAAACGGGACAAGGCCTAGCCTTATCCCCGGTCTAGTGAAGGCCCACGCCATTCACACATCAATCATATCAATTTTATTATGCAAACCACAAAATTTGGAGTAAGTGTCTAACCTAGCCTTACTCCTTCGCCTTATAACGGCGCACGTCTAATCCTAACCAATTTATCGATTCGATTTTTCACACCACAAACCACATTCAAACCAATATCACAATCAATAACCAAACAGCCAAACAAACAAGTCCATGGTCTGTGGACGATTGTGTCGGGTGCTACTAAGCACCGTCTGCATCCTAGTATATATATATATAACTAGAAAATAAATTTGAAAGGTGAGAAATTCTCACATATAGCTATCCTAGCTCCACGGCTCTTCATTGATAGAAAACTTCATCGCTATCGCATCTTCGTCATCTTCGTTGCCCACTTTCACTACATATGTAAAAATCCCATTTTTACTTCGCTATTCAATATATAAAAATCGAATTTTTATTTCAAAGTTCAATATATAAAAATCGAATTTTTATTTCAAAGTTCTATATATAAAAATCGAATTTTTATTTCAAAGTTCTATATATAAAAATCGAATTTTTATTTCAAAGTTCTATATATAAAAATCGAATTTTTATTTCAAAGTTCTATATATAAAAATCGAATTTTTATTTCAAAGTTCTATATATAAAAATCGAATTTTTATTTCAAAGTAAATTCATTTTTAAAGTTCAAACCTTTTTTCTAAAAATCAGTTTTTACTTTTAAAATCAGTTTTACTTTTGTTAAAAATCAGTTTTTTTTATATCTTTTTAAAATCAGTTTAAAAATCTAATAAAGTCAGTTTTTACTTTTAAAACTAAATCAGTTTTAAAAACATAAAAATTAGTTTTTTTTTCCTTTAAACTAAATCAGTTTAAATCCTTTTATAAAATTCAGTTTTAATAAAAAAAAAAACAGTTTTTCAAATTAAAATAAACGAGTTTTCAGTTTTTTTTAGACTTAATTAAAAATCAGTTTTTAATTCTTAAATCTAAAATCAGTTTCTTTTTCTATTAAACAAAAATAAAAATCAAATAAGTAAAACTTACATAGGGGGCTGTCGAGTGGTCGGGGGGGGGGGGGGGCTTCATCGAGGTTTGCAGATCGGAGGGGGGGGAGCTTCGTCGAGGTTTGCAGATCGGAGGGGGGCTTCGTCGAGGTTTGCAAATCGGAGGGGGGGAGCTTCGTCGAGGGTTCGGAGGAAGGAGGAGGAGGGGGACCTGCGGGTGGGTGTGGGTTTCGGCGGCTTCATCGAGGGAGGGGGGGTTCGGCGGCTTCGTCGAGGGAGGGGGGGGGGGGGGTGTTCGGCGGGTCCGACGAGGGAGGGGGGGAGGTTCGGCGATGGGCGGCGGCGCGATTTCTTCTTCCTCTTTTTTTTTTATTTTTTTTTTAACTGAATCGAATGAAAAAGAAAAGGGGGGGCCTGAACGGTTAAAGGGGGAGATATTTATTTTTATTTTATTTATTTAATTAATTTAAAAGGTTGACTTTTACAAACGAACTCGAAACGAGGTCCACCGCCTGTCGTCTTTAGCGTATTACCCCCATTCCGAACACAATGGGATATGTATCGTTGGCTGATTCGATCGTTTGAATCAGTTTCCGTTGAATTTACATTTAAATCAATATATTGAATTTTAAACGTACATTTCAAATTACCGGGGCCACTTACTAACTCTAAAAATTCTCGAAAAATATTTTCTAGCTTCGTATTGACGATACGGTCCTAACATAACTAGTTTCGTTGAATTCTGAGGCCGTATGAAAAATGGCCAATTTCTAGTCGATTAAAATCAACTGAAACTGGTCAAACGCGTTTTCCTTTGCCACGCTCACATATTGATTCGAAAAATTATGAAATTTGGAATCTAGCAATAGCTTCACATCCCGGACCCAACAAAACTGGTTTCGTCGAAATCCGAGGTCGTTTGCAAAATGTCCATTTTTAAGGGCCTGAATTCCATAGCGACTATTCAGAATTTTCAACTGGACATATCTTTTGATCCCCGCTATGAAATTTCGATTTTTCGGATTCGTTGGAAAGATATTATCAATTAGATCCTATCATTTTTGGTTTCACTAAAATCCGGATTGTTTTGCACCCGGTACATTCAATTGAAGTTTGAAATCGAATTATCGAACTACCGCGCCATTTTCAATTCTATTTATAATTATATATAAATATTTATATTCTAACGACGACGCGTATAATATATACGTTCGAATTATATTCAAAACAATTTCACGTCGATATTATTTAAAATAATTCATTTTAAATAATCAAAATTCGATAAAATTGCCAAAATAAAAATTTTAAACTGGCCCAGATTTTCCGGGTTGTTACAATTCAGAACTGACGTTTAATTATGTCATGATTGGAGACGAGCTCCAAATCATTCAAAAGTGGTTCCGTGATGTTGATCCCGTCCATACAATCATGTCGGATCGAATCGTTCGCAAAATTGATAATGTATGCAATAGTTATACATTTTATAAGATCGTATACACTTAAAACATTATTAATTATTAAATAAATAAATATTAACCTTAATCACTTTAAATCAAACATCGCCATGCCAACTCAAACCATTTCACTCATTAACTAAATTCACTTAACCATCATTCACTATCAACCTTACCATTCCTTAGTTAAGAAGGAAGTCAATCATGTTGGGGTACAATTACCTCTCAGACCTTAACAAAACAACGTTTTAACTTTGAAATAGTCAAAGTTTATCTTTTAAATCTTTAACAAACTTCCTTAAGTAACTCTCTTTCGAATAAATCTCTATCTGATAACTCTTTCCTTCGAATAAACTATATTCGATAATCTCTCTTCTTCGAATAACCTACATTCGAATAACTCTATTCAATTAACACTATTCGATTAACTCTAATCGATTTACTCTTATCAGTTAGCTCTATTTGATTAACTCAATTCTATTAACCCTATTTGATTAACTCTATTGGGTTAACTTTATTCAATTAACTCTAACTAATTTACCCTTATCAATTAACTCCTTTCGATTGAACTATATTCGATTAACTCCTTTCGAATAACTAATATTCGATTAACTCCTTTCAAATAACTAATATTCGATTAACACCTTTCGAATAACTAATATTCGATTAACTCCTTTCAAATAGCTAATATTCGATGAACTCCTTTTGAATAACTAATATCCGATTAACTCCTTTCGAATAACTAATATCCGATTAACTTGTTTTGAATTAACTATATTCGGCAATTTCTTTCGAATAACTAATATTCGATTAATTTTCTTCTTCGAATAACCTTATTCGATAACTCTTTCTTCAAATAAACTTTATTCGAATAACTCTAATCCGACTAACTCTAATTCAATTAACTTTATTCGAATAACAAATATTTGAAAAGCAGACATGTTATTACACTTAAAGATTACAAAGAACAGTTCTTACACCTTACATGATAGTAAACAAAAACTATACACCATAGTGATTAGAGAAAAAAAACTATAACAAGGAAAAGACAAAACAGAAAAAACTCTAATCACTAAAACATGAATTACAATAACACTTCACTCTAAAGAAGCAACTGTCAACATATCAAATCCTGCCATACTTCAAATTCCTCAAAATTTTCCCATGAATTAAAGCATAAAGCTCTGCAACATTCAAAGAAACCGAGCTGAAAATCCTTCTATTCCTCTCAGACCATACTTCATAAATCAAAATCTTCAAATTTTCAACAAAATAATACACTTACCTGTTCTCCACCGAGTGGATTTGAAGATATTGAACCATTCTGTTTTTCTTACCATAGATGGCCGATGATATCCTCCATTAAGTAGCAGCCTATACCAGATTTGAAAGACATAACTACACTCAAAGAAAAGATGAGTGTTGCACTTAGAATTTGAATGGCACAACTCACAAACATCATTCTGTATAATACCAAGCCTGTGAAGTTTATCCTTTGTATTCAAGGCATTGGACATTACCTTCCATAATAGAAAAATTAATTTTGTTGAGCTCTTCATATTCCATATACGGTAAGACCATGGAAATAATTCTCTATCAACTTGAATAAGATCATAGGCAAGCTTAATCGAATGACTACTACCATTCCACATCAATGAAACATCAGAATGCACTTTAAATGTATCTTTGATCTCCTTCCATACATTCCTCAACTGAGCTGAACTACAATAAGGTAACTGCAAATCACCATCCTGAATGTAATCATCAGCTAATGCATTATCAGGTATACCACTAAGCCTTTTAAGATCATAGCCAACTATATTATTTAGAATCAAACCCCTACTAGACCAAGAAGAGTGCCAAAATGATACCCGCTTCATCTTGTCAACATTGATCTGAATAAAAGGCAAGAAAGTACTCCTCAATTTCAATATCTGCCTCCAACTCCAACTACAAAATTGAGGGATAGGCATAGTCCAGAAACATTTCTTCCCAATCAGGTTATTTCTAACAAACATTGACCATAAACTTTTGTCATCCGAGATAATCTTGTCAATATGACCAGAGATGGCTGCTTTATTCCAAAGTTTCAAGTTTATAATTCCTAAACCACCTTTTTCTTTCCTATCATAAAGTTTACTGAATGCAATTGGTGTAAGCTTCTTTGCAAAAGGATCCCCATGCCACAAATAGCTATTCATTGCACTAATAACCATATTAACCAGTTTTAAAGGGAGAATAAAGTGACGAGCATAATAATTGGCCATAGATACAACAATTGATTGAAGAATTGTGTGCCTACCAGCTTGTGAAACTTTACTAGCTGGCCACTGTAAAAGCTTTCCAATGATCTTTTCAAACATAGGTAGATAATTATCCTTAGTAATTCTAGAACTACACAGTGGAAGACCCAAATATGAAGCATTACTGGGCAGTTCATTTAATCCTGAAGCACCAATTATTTCCGTTTTCTTATCATAAGGTAATCCAACAACCTTTATGTGAGATTTATTAACATTTATTTGCAACCCAGTGATCTCATAAAAAGTTTGCAATGTAGACAGAATACAATTGATATTATTCATTGTAGGCTTAGTAAAAATGATCAAATCATCGGCAAATAGTAAGTGAGTAATTAAAGGATCCTTCCAGCGAGGATGAAGCTCCAAATTCTTACTTTTGACCTGCTCCAAAATTAATGCATTCAGCAATTCCATAACTATAATGAATAGATAGGAAGAGATTGGGTCACCTTGCCTAACACCTTGATTACCACTGAAAAAACCATGCCGACAACCATGTCTTGAGACAGAAAAAATTGGTGATGAGATACATGTATAAATCCAGGCAAGGAATGGCTTTGGAAAATACATTTTAGACATGATGGCAAGTATAGAAGCCCAAGATACAGTATCAAAAGCCTTCTTAATATCCAATTTGACCATACATCTAGGAGAGATAAACTTCCTATCATAACCAAGCAACAACTCGTTGGTGAGGAGAATATTATCACTGATTGACCTCCCAGTTATAAAGGCTGATTGGTTATTTGATATCACAAAAGGAATCACTATTTGAATTCTGTTGGCTATGATCTTAGAAATAATTTTATGAAAAACACTACAACAGGAAATGGGTCGAAAATCAGAAACAGAATTGGGATTATCAATCTTGGGAATCAAGGCTATAGAGGTTGCAGCTAAACTCTTAGGCAAGTAATTCATTTTGAAAAAGAATAAGACTGCCTCATTAATATCCTTACTAACAACTTGCCAACTTTTCTGTAAAAAATGAGCATTGTATCCTTCTGGTCCACTACAACTGTTAGCATCTAAACTAAAAACAACAATCTTAATTTCATCCTCAGATATTAAATCCATTAGTCCATGATGATAGTGAATAGGAATGGTTGGTAAAGCTATTTGAAAGAGAGGCATGACATTGGGTGTAGTAGAATTATCAGGGGATATAATGGACTTGAAATAATTAACAAAAGCATCATCAATATCACTCTCATTAGTATGAACATTACCTTCTAAATCCTTTATGATGAGAACTTTTTCTTTATACTTCTGCAGCCGTAAGGAATTGTGAAAAAACTTTGAATTCCTATCTGCATCAAGTTCCTTCTTAAAGTAAGAATTTTGTTTGGCCATGTTCAACTCAAAGTCAAGAGTGTATTTCAACTTGTTAACCAAATTCCTTTCCTCATTAAGCAACTGCTCATCAAAAGGCTTTAAATTCAAAGCATTCTGCACTCTAAATAAATCATTTCTGACCAAGGAGGATTGCTTTGAGCCATTTCCAAATTGAGAAGAAGACCAGCTTTTGAGATGTTGCTTTAAAATTTTCAATTTATTTATCAACTTATCCATAGGATTCCTGCCTGTACAGCTGAACCATACCTATAACAAAATGCTAGAGTAATCTTTATGGTTAGTCCAAAAATTAAAAAAATTAAAAGAGGATTTCCTGTTACCAATTTTGACATCAATTCCCCATTTTTAAAAGTAAAGAAGTATGGTATGAAATTGAAGGAGGAAGAACAAGATAGTAAGATTTAGGCTAGGTTTGAAGAAACACAGAATTAACAAATATGTGATCCAATTTGCACATTGTAGGATTTCCAGTATGACTCATGTTCGACCAAGTGAAATCAGAGCCAAAGTATTTAAGTAGAGAGAGATAAGATTGAAGAAGAGCCTGATTAAGAGGGGCAATATTTTTAACAGATAAAGCACAACCTCCTAATTTTTGCAATGATGATGAGATACAATTAAAATCTCCTCCAATAATTCAAGGAAAATAGGTAGAACCAAGAGAGTACAAATTTGAAAGAAAATTATGCCTTTGAACAACAGAATTGTGAGCATAAACTGAAGTCAGAAGAAAGGATGAATTAGAGGGAAGATGAAGACAATTGTAATGGATGAATTGATCAGATGAGGATAATTTACTCAAAGAGAAAACTGAAGGGTTCCATAAGGTTAGGATATGACTAAAACTAGCTTGATCCGAATTATGATCAAATTTCCAAATTGGAGAAATGAGAGCAACATATGTGGTTGTTGACTGAATATCCAGTTTGGTTTCAGACAAGCACAACAAATGTATCTTCTGGTCATTAATAAGAGCTTTAATTTCACTTTGTTTAGATGATAAATTCATTCCTCTCACATTCCAAAAGGCAATATTATGCATCATCATTTATGATTTGCTGAATCAACCAGAGGAGCAGGATGCTTCCTCGTATGCCTTTTAGACCGACATTTTAGATCACTAGCACGCTGAACTTGATCAGGCATAAAGTCAACACCACCATCTAGGTCATCTGCCAATTGATTCTTTTTTTCCTTCTTTTTCCTGCCCTTGGCAGATTTCTTAGCTGATTTTGACTGTGAATTATTCTCTTTCTCCACTTCAGAGCCAATACCAATTAAACCAGAATCTAAACAAGAAGGCATGCCTTGATTGACAGGTTGAAAATTAGAGGAAAATGTGGAAGTGATATTAGGAGGAGGAAGAATAAAATGATTGGGATGTGAAAGAAGAGAAAAAGGAGATGAATTTACATTGGAAGTTACATTACTGTTTAATGAGGAGTGAGTTGGAAGATGAAAAGAAGAATCACTTGATAAGGATTGCTTAGAGGACATGGAACTTAAAGATGCAGAATTGGATGCAGCAATTTGAGGATTTGAGCTAGTAGAAGTCACATTTGAAGATTCAGCCAGAATATCAAAAGGATTTGAGACATGAAGTTCCTTTTCAAGAGTCTGATTTAAAGTAGCATCAAAAAATTTCCCATTAAAAGGTTCATCAATTTGAACTGATTTCGCTTTGCTCTCTTTAGAGTTTATCAGAGTACAATTGCCCAATTCATCCACAATCACCACTTTTTTTATTATCCCTTCCAAGAATAGAAATATCGTCTGCTTCCATCTGCTCTTCATTATTTATCTCATCATTTAACCCAGAAAAATCATTTCCTGATACATCAATTACTTCATTCAATGACTTATCCACTTCCTTTACCACATCAGATTGAAAGAAATTCCCAATTTTCCTCCAAACTTGTTTTCTTTTATTAGACACTTTTTTCCATTCATCCTGATGTTTGTATATGCCTGCTGCTTATTTAGTGTTATTCTGCTCCAATGAAGCATTAGCTTGATTATAAGAGGCAGAAGTATCATGATTCCAGATTTTCTTAACACTGAAACCTTTTGCAAAATCATCACAGCAAGAGGTTGCATGCCAAAACACCTTACACTTTGTACAAATCGCTGGTATCCAATCATAAGACACCAGAACAGGAGGACATTTTTCTTCAAACCCACCAATTTCAATGCAATCTGGCAGTTCCTGATCAGGTGATATTTCAACTAACACTTTAGCATATCTTATTATGTGCATTTTCTCTGTATTACTATCAAAGCATATTAGCTTACCAACGTGGCATGCTAACCAATTAATCCCTAATAAGGTCCAAAGAAGAACTGGAATTCGACTCAGATGAATCCAAATAGGTACTTTCTTAATTTGAAGTTGTGCATTACCAATTGAGGGATTACAAGAAGTAATGATGAACATTCTACCATTTATGAATAATGGATCTACCTTCAAAATATTATCTCTATCCATATCATTTGAGAACTTAAAAAGGAAATTTCCACCATCATATTTGATATCAACTTCACCAAATAACTTCCATCTATTGCGTAAAAAATTAACCACAGTTAAGTAAGAGAGAGTACCATCTAAGAAGAATCCAACAAGATGAGATTGCCAGTGTTTGATGCCCTCTCGCTTAACGAGATCTGGAGGAATATTCGGTGAACCATTCCTTTCAACAACAAAATCAATTGGTTTAAATCTACCAGCATTACAAGGCAAGGAGTTAAAAAGAGAGTGGTAATCAGATTTAGGAATTTGAAGATGTGACGCAGATGAACTTGTTAAATTGGAATTCAAAGCATGAGATTGAGGTGGAGCAGAAAGAGGATTATTAGATTGATGAGGAACATTCTTATCAAGATTGAGATTAATGATATTATCTTGTGACAAAGATGCAGATGAAATGTTCGATGAAATTCCCCTGATGGAATCAGAAATCAAAGAATTATCAACAACAGATTAGATTTGAAGAGAATTAAAAGAATGCATATTCGATTGTTCAGACGGGCCATCAACCATACCAGATGGTAGATCTGAAAACTTATCAGTTCCAGGATTTACAAGATTTACAGAGGAATCAATTGAATTGACTTGTTTATTACTCAAATCATTCAAAGAAGATTGACTAACAGAGTTATTCACAATCTATGCAGTTAGAGATCTAGAATTCAAACCCAAAGTGATAGAACCACCAGAATTAACTATTGAAGAAGAGGACAATGGAGGAGGATCAGGAGGAACAGGCGGAGGAGGACGAACTGGAAGAGGGGGGAAATCAGACGAAGAAGAAGTAAGAAAGGACGAGGTAAGAGAGGATGAGAAAGAGAGAGCCACCATTAGCAACAGGAAGAGGACGAGTAATAATAACAAATATTTGACTACCTCTTGTTCGATTAACTCTATTTGAATAACTCTAATTCGATTTAACTCTAATCGATTTACCCTACTGATTAACTCTAACTGGTAAACTCTAACTCTAATCGATTAACTCTAACTCTAATTGATTAACTCCTCTAACTCATTTTGATTTACACATTTTGATTAACTCCTTTGATTAACTCTAAGTCCATATTCAGTTTCAAATATCGATGTTGAAATCGATTCTTACTTCTCTATATAAGCCCTGACTTGTATATTCTATTTGTCCAATGATAAATATTTCACTTAATTTATAAAATATTATTTATAATTAATCTTCCTAATCTATCTATTAAAACAGATTTCTATTTAACTCCACTTTAAATAAATCTTTTCCATTTATCTATTAAAAACATATTTCAATTTTCTATTCATTTTCTAAATATTCCTTTGATATAAAACTATTTATTTAATCAACTAAATATTTACTTTCAATTCTATTTATTTAACTAATAAATATTTCCTTTTTATCTTTCTATTTATTTTCTAAATAAATAATTCTTTTATACTTCTATTTATTTCTTAAACAAATATTCCATTTTAATTCTATTTATTTTCTCAATAAATATTCCTTTTATAACGTTATTTATTTTTCTAAATAAATATTCCCATTCATTCTATTTATAAATGTTTCACAAATATTTCCTTGTAAATTCTATTTGTAAATGTTTTACAAATGTTTTCCTTTTTATTCTAATTGTAATTTTTTTACAAATATTCCTTTTCTCCATTTCTATTTTAAAAATATTTTCCTTTGTATTTGTTTTACGAATATTTTCCTTTTCAACTCTTTGATTTTATAATTATTCCCTTTTATAATTCTATTTCTTTTCTAGATAAATACTCCTTTATAATCCTATTTATTTTCTAAATAAATATCCCTTTGTAATCCCATTTATTTTTCTAAATAAATATTACTTTATAATCCTATTTATTTTCCTAAATAAATATTCCTTTATAAAATACTTCGATTTTATAAACAATTCATTTTCAATAACTCTTTGAAAATTTCTCTTTCTTTATTCCGGTATTCTTATGGTATTTAAAATACCCAATCACAGTTATCAATATCATCCAAACATATACAATCAATAACAGATTATATATCACATCACATATCACAATATATGAAAAACAGTAAAATAATTATTGAGGAATCCAGTCGGATTCCTCCAATCTGTTTCCCTGGATCCACAGATGTTACACAATATAATATACATCAATTTCATTTCAACATGAAATATACTGATAACAAAATCAATATTGATTGTCGATTTTTATATGGAACTATGTCTATGTTTTCAATCAAATCTATTTAACAGTCCAAATAATTAATACACAGCAATCAATCATTATTTATCAAAAATAAAGTGCATTTTATAAAAATATAATCTGAACAGAGTTAGTGAGATTTACTCACATTGGACGATCATCGTTAAATAACGGTAACTGTCGCTTGATTCAGAACTGACATTTAATTATGTCATGATTGGAGACGAGCTCCAAATCATTCCAAAGTAGATCCGTGATGTTGATCTCGTCCATACAATCCTGTCGGATCGAACCGTTCGCGAAACTGCTAATTTATGCAATAATTATACATTTTATAAGATCGTATACACTTTAAATAGTATTAATTATTTAATAAATAAATATTAACCGTAATCACTTTTTCCTTAACCACGTGATTACTGTTGATCACGTCTTCCTCAATTTCAAGTTATACGCTGCCTGGAGATCCTCTTCAACCATATTTCTCCATTATACAATCAACTAAAATAAAACCCTTCATCTTTCACTCAAACAAACCCCTCCAGTATCACTTTCCAATTTTCACAGAAAAACTCCTCCATCAATGGTCGTAGCCTTCTACCCTTACACCGATCAGTACAAATCACCGAAAGAGAACCATCGCTGATCCCACTAACCATCCTCCCCTCGCAACTCAAAACGTGCCCCCAGTATAAACCCATCATCAAGCTTAAACCACTCTCCACTAATACACATACCATTAAACTCCTAAATCCCCTGCTCAACACCTTCCTCCCATTCAAACAGGCTTCGTAACCCATTTTCATGAAAAGAAAACTTTGAAAAAAAATCCAAGCTTTCTCCTTTGTTTCCTATTCACAGCCACACTCGCATCTTTGGACTTGAGCCTCCCTTCGCCGAACAGGCGAACACCATCCCAGTCCCCTACAGTAAACCTGTGAGCTCCTATCATTTCCACAGTTTCCTTTTTCTTGCAATTATACACAACTTACAGTGAATAGGAACCCCATGCGTGACCATGCAAGCCCAGCTCTTCCTTATCCAAACAAACGCATGGATGTACACCCCTCTTTAGAAAATGGAGAGAAACAAAAAGCGGAAGAAATGAAAAGAATGGGCATGTTAACAAACGTTGGTTTCAAAATGAAGCAAACACAAAATGGAGGAGGCGGCTTCAGTCATGTATTTATAGGGTAGGATCCTTAAGACGTGGCGTCAGTACAGACATACAAATTGAGCGATTCCAACATGTCACACGTACGTAGCATGTGTCATTCTGCCTCGCACATATATTTGTTTTTAAGTTAGATTTTAGGGTACCACTTTTCGTGAATTCTGTTCATCTAAGGACGACCATCGACAAAAATAAAAATACAGTCCTGTCGAACTCGGTGTCACGATTCCAAAAATATAGTAATATAGGTCCGTTAACTATTTCTGTGAAACTCCGAAATATCGATATAGGGTACGAAATACTCTAAATAAAAAGTTGTGTATTTAATTAATTAAAAATTACAATAAAATTCTAAAAGTTAAATTATCACTATGTCTCAAAAGAATCTTGTCTAAATTCGAAATCGCTATCTAGTTATATCGAATAAACAGTTACGGTCGATAAACGATTCTATAACGACTATTTTAAGATTTGATTTGGACATAAATCAAAATTTATACAATGAAATCTCGATTTTTCTCTTCCATTAGAAAAATATACTTCACCAGCTCCGAACGTTTCTTGTTTCATGGAAATCCGATTTGAAACGGACCCTGTATATTCAGTTGAAGTTTGAATCGCCAAATAGCGAACTGCAGCGCCGTTTCGAGCTCGATTTTAATTATAATATAATCATAAGTTCAAACTGTCGTTCAAATAATATATTCGTCATTCTAATTAAATTCTAAGCTGAATCAAATTCTTTGAATTGTCCAGTTCACATTATATTGTCAATTCACTATTTCTGATTATTTCAAAAATTATATATATTATTTAATTATTATATTAGTTAAATATTCACTATAATTTAACTAAACAACTATCTAAATCTATATATCACTAAGATAAAACACGGGACATTACATTCTTTCCCCCTTAAAATAATTTCGTCCTCGAAATTGCTAAGGTAGAAAACAAACCCTATTGATTGGTTAAAAATTATTTTTGCTTCTTTAACTTCAGTTTCAACTGAACCAATTTTATTTCAATTAAAATATTAATTAATTTTTTACCAATGAAAATTTTAAAAATCCTGAAAATTTTCTAACACCTTAACTTTTCGAAATTTTTTGCCAGCACCTCCTTTGTACTAGTCAATTGGTACAACTACCACTCGCCTCTCTAGGCCTTCTCCAACCCAAAAGAAAATCAAATAGCCAAGCGGCTTGCCAAACAGGCCCATAAATCCCATACTGAATGAAACATGTACCTTTTTGTTGGGCATATCATTATATCATTTGCATCTGTTACCAGTTCAGCATATACCAATGTTATCCCAACCAAACTCCAATCAATTCATTCTCAAACCAAATCATTCACTTATACCAAAGTCGAATTTCATTTCAATATCGAGTTCCATTTCGATTCCAAACCCTAAACTCCGCTAATCTGGTTCCATTTCAAATTCCGATCACATTAGTCCAAATTTTTTGATAACATTCTAATCCAATTCATCATCAATTTGCTTTTGCACATTTCAGTTCAATTTCCACTTAATTGTCTTTAATTCAATTTCAATTTGCTTTCCCAAATTTCAATTCAATTTGGTTTCACCATATCGAAAATCAACTTTCCTTTCCAGGATTCAAAACAACTTGTTTTGCCAAAACAATTCGAATTCAATATCTTTGGTAGTAATTTGTCACCTAGAACTCAGAATGAACACTAATGATGTCGCGAATCGTCATCAGGGTTATTTCCCAGCCATCGAAGTGAGTTCAATACTATATCACTTTCAAAATCACTTCTAAACTATTTCTTTTTGAAATACATTTCAAAATATTTTCACAAAGCTTGACCAACAATTTAAAATCTCCCAGGATTTTAAAAGTCACCTATATTTAACCCAGATTCATTTATAAACACTTTTTCAAATTTCCAGGATTTAATTCCAATTCTAGTTTTAATTTCATATTTAATTCATCTGATTTCACGTATTTCACTTATACGAATTCTGATTGGCTATTTGTGTAACCATTTCACATTTTATAATCTTATTCGATTAAAATAGTGACCAACACATCCAATATATTATAATCATTTCAATATAAATCCTTTATATCAAAATACAATTTGGTAAAATTATTTCATTTACCTTCTTTCCAAAACATACAGTGTGGGTTCATCGTATTCGAGTGTTTATAAACCCCTACTGATATGGTGGATCAAACTGATTGACCAGAACTCATAAACAACTCAACCAATAAATCTCCACAATATAAAACCATTTTATATTGAATAACAAATACGTTCACTCATATATAGACACTCAAACTCAATCTAGGGTATTACTAACTCCATCTCTACTGAGTCAAACGAAAGAGCCAAGGTAATTACTTAACCTTAAGCTCTTATACCAACTGTAATGTCCCGAAAAAAAAATCAATCTTGGTTATCTGATATACAACACATATCGAACATCTAAGGATCGAAAATACCGATAGTTAATGAAAGAAATTAGAGGGTGAAAATATATAGGATAGAAACTTAGAATAGAAGAAGAAGAAGAAGAAGAAGAACATACAACATCATCCTAGTAACACGAATCTCACAGCAGAACGAACAAATATATTTCATAACATAACTTTGAAATATAAATCTGTACTTGAATATACATATCATTTCCAAAGTACAACACTTACAACACAATGGAAATAACCATAGCTATATAATTCTGAAGCCTTCTGCTCCAGCTCTTCAAGTATCTGTAAATCCTGACTACTTGGATGCCCGTATAAAATTGGGCACCCAAAAGTTTAGGGAAAACAAAAGAAAATAAACTCCGGGTCAGTCATGTGACTGGTGTGAGTAAACTCAATTTATTTGATTTAACTTTCAAAAATCCTTTTGAAATAAAGGATATCATTTGTAAAACAATATTATTTTAATATTATAATAATGTCTAACATAAGTAATATCAATCTAGTAGAAACGCTTGCATCTAACGTTCTACATATATAATATACAATCAAAACTGTGGGATCTTATTGGGTAATGGATTTCCAACTATGATAAGGTATGGAACCACCTTCCACTCAGTGTACTCTAGAAGCGATACACTGGAGTTCAACAAGAACATCTTGCAACTCGGCCGCACATGACCGACCACTCATTTCGCTTGAGTGTATCGAATATATTGTCACCTTACAGTTGGTAAACCAACATAACCATTCCCGAGAGATACAAAATTGAAAGAAGTAACAAATATGAATATTCTCTAGATGGTGACAATATACCCTACTTGGTTGTGGACCACTTAGCCATGCTGCCTGCCCTGTTTCTGTCATTTCCCAGTTGATGAGGCTCGAGGTCAAAACGTATCTTTTAACAGATCACTCCTTCATTTACTTCGAATGCCACATTGTCATACCCGTCAAATCACAAATTGATTTCCCCAAAAATACCACAGGTATAAGCTAAGAGAAACGAATTCCTTCGCCACCAATGTAAATACATTTGAAATGATCAACTTGCGCGATCTACCAGATATACAATGTTAGACATTCGTCCATTCAAGTTGTCCTGGGACTGGACAAATCGAAGGCACTATTCCGTACATCCATCCTACGCAATCTCTACCTAGGACTTATACAACAGCCCTTGCACTTTACTCCGTCTTCAATTTGTCTTCGATCTATTTGATTCGAAACGCTAGCACCCATACAGAGTGGTTCTTTGGATAAGAATCCAACCGGTCTCTCCGTATTGACGATGGAAAAATGGTCAAAACTTTGATAGTTTGTGATTTAACTATCAAAGAAAAACATGTGTGCAAACAACGATATTATTTCCAAATGGAAATTTATTGATCAATCAACATACAACATTTATCTCTTAAATTAATTTATCATTAATTTATTCATTTCCTAATTTCCCGTTTTCATATTTTCATATATCCTTATTTTCTAAACATAGAAAATATACGTTATTAATCACTGGAAAATGTTTCCATATTTATTCCCATTTCTTATTTTCTATTATCAGGAAACATTTCTGATTCTTATTTAGAAAACATTTCCAAAACTCCTTCACTGGATTTAAACTAATGTTTAAATCAAACATCGCCATGCCAACTCAAACCATTTCACTCATTAACTAAATTCACTTAACCATCATTCACTATCAACCTTACCATTCCTTAGTTAAGAAGGAAGTCAATCAAGTTGGGGTATAATTACCTCTCAGACCTTAACTTAACAACGTTTTTAGTTTCGAAATAGTCAAAGTTTATCTTTTAAATCTTTAACAAACTTCCTTACGTTATTCTCTTTCGAATAAATCTCTATCCGATAACTCTTTCCTTCGAATAAACTATATTCGATAATCTCTCTTCTTCGAATAACCTATATTCGAATAACTCTATTCAATTAACACTATTCGATTAACTCTAATCGATTTACTCTTATCAGTTAGCTCTATTTGATTAACTCAATTATATTAACCCTATTTGATTAACTCTATTGGATTAACTTTATTCAATTAACTCTAACTAATTTACCCTTATCAATTAACTCCTTTTGAATGAACTATATTCGAATAACTAATATTCAATTAACTCCTTTCGAATAACTAATATTCGATTAACTTCTTTCGAATAACTAATATTTGATTAACTCCTTTCAAATAGCTAATATTCGATTAACCCCTTTCAAATAACTAATATCCGATTAACTCTTTTCGAATAACTAATATCCAATTAACTTGTTTCGAATAAACTATATTCGATAATTTCTTTCGAATGACTAATATTCGATTAATTTTCTTCTTCGAATAACCTTATTCGATAACTCTTTCTTCGAATAAACTATATTCGAATAACTCTAATCCGACTAACTCTAATTCAATTAACTTTATTCGAATAACAAATATTTGAATACCTCTTGTTCGATTAACTCTATTCGAATAACTCTAGTTCGATTTAACTCTAATCAATTTACCCTACTGATTAACTCTAATCGATTTACCCTACTGATTAACTCTAATCGATTAACTCTAACTCTAATCGATTAACTCCTCTAACTCATTTTTATTAACACATTTTGATTAACTCCTTTGATTAACTCTACATCCATATTCAGTTTCAAATATCGATGTTGAAATCGATTATTACTCCTCTATATAAGCCCGGACTTATATATTCTATTTATCCAATGATAAATATTTCACTTAATTTATAAAATATTATTTATAAATTAGTCTTCCCAATCTATTTATTAAAACAGATTTCTATTTAATTCCACTTTAAATAAATCTTTTCCATTTATCTATTAAAAATAGATTTCCATTTTGTATTCATTTTCTGGATATTCCTTTGATTTAATTCTATTTATTTAATCAACTAAATATTTACTTTCAATTCTATTTATTTAACCAATAAATATTTCCTTTTTATCTTTCTATTTATTTTCTAAATAAATAATTCTTTTATACTTCTATTTATTTCTTAAACAAATATTCCATTTTAATTCTATTTATTTTCTCAATAAATATTCCTTTTATAACTTTATTTATTTTTCTAAATAAATATTCCCATTCATTCTATTTGTAAATGTTTTACAAATATTTCCTTGTAAATTCTATTTGTAAATGTTTTACAAATATTTTCCTTTTTATTTCTAATTGTATTATTTTTTACAAATATTCCTTTTTTCCATTTCTATTTTACAAATATTTTACTTTATATTTTTTTATGAATATTTTCCTTTTCAACTCTTTGATTTTATAATCATTACCTTTTATAATTTTGTATGTTTTCTCGATAAATACTCCTTTATAATGCTATTTATTTTCTAAATAAATATCCCTTTATAATCCTATTTATTTTTCTAAATAAATATTCCTTTATAATCCTATTTATTTTCCTAAATAAATATTCCTTTATAAGATCCTTCGATTTTATAAACAATTCATTTTCAATAACTCTTTGAAAATTTCTCTTTCTTTATTCCAGTATTCTTATGGTATTTAAAATACCCAATCACAGTGATCAATATCATCCAAACATATACAATCAATAACAGATTATATATCACATCATATATCACAATGTATGAAAAACAGTAAAATAATTATTAAGGAATCCAGTCGGATTCCTCCAATCTATTTCCCTGCATCCACAGATGTTACACAATATAATATACATCAATTTCATTTCAACATGAAATATACTAATAACAGAATCAATATTGATTGTCGATTTTTATATGCAACTATATCTATGTTTTCAATCAAATCTATTTAACAGTCCAAACAATCAATACACAGCAATCAATCATTATTTATCAAAAATAAAGTACATTTTATAAAAATATAAACTGAACAGAGTTAGTGAGATTTACTCACATTGGACGATCATCGTTAAATAACGGTAACTGTCGCTTGATTCAGAACTGACATTTAATTATGTCATAATTGGAGACGAGCTCCAAATCATTCCAAAGTGGTTCCATGATGTTTATCCTGTCCATACGATCCTGTCGGATCGAACCATTCGCAAAACTAATAATGTATGCAATAGTTATACATTTTATAAGATCGTATACACTTTAAACATTATTAATTATTTAATAAATAAATATTAACCTTAATCACTTTTTCCTTAACCACATGATTACTGTTGATCGTGTCATCCTCAAATTCAAGTTATACGTTGCCTGGAGCTCCTCTTCACCCATATTTCTCCATTATACAATCAACTAAAATAAAACCCTTTATCTTTCACTCAAACAAACCCCTCCAATATCACTTTCCAATTTGCACAGAAAAACTCCTCCATCAATGGCCGTAGCCTTCTACCCTTACACCAATCAGTACAAATCACCGAAAGAGAACCATCGCTGATCTCACTAACCAGCCTCCCCTCGCAACTCAAAACGTGCCCCCAATATAAACCCACCATCAAGCTTAAACCACTTTCCACTAATACACACACCATTAAACTCCTAAATCCCCTGCTCAACACCTTCTTCCCGTTCAAACAGGTGCCGTAACCCATTTTCATGAAAAGAAAACTTTGAAAAAAATCCAAGCTTTCTCCTTTGTTTCTTATTCACAGCCACACCCGCATCTTTGGACTCGAGCCTCCCTTCATCGAACAGGCGAACACCATCCCAGTCCCCTACAGTAAACCCGTAAGCTCCTATCCTTTCCACTGTTTCCTTTTTCTTGCAATTATACACAACTTATAGTGAATAGCAATCCCATGCGTGACCATGCAAGCCCAGTTCTTCCTTATCCAAACAAACGCATGAACGTACACCCCTCTTTAGAAAATGGAGAGAAACAAAGAGCGGAAGAAATGAAAAGAATGGGCATGTTAACATACGTTAGTTTCAAAATGAAGCAGACGCAAAATGGAGGAGGCGGTTTCAGTCATGCAATTATAGGGTAGGATCCTTATACGTGGCGTCAGTACAGACAATCAAATTGAGCGATTCCAACATGTCACACGTAGGTAGCATGCGTCACTCTGCCTCGCACATATATTGTAATGACCCGCGTTTTCAGCGATATAATAATTAATTTATTTAATTATTTAAAAGATGATTAAGAGGATACGGTCGTTTAATTAAATAACTTGGAATATTTAATTAATAATTAATGATACTAGACTCGTTTTGGAAAAATGCTTTCAAAAATATATTTTTGGTAAAATATTGATAAAATGAGCGAAAATCGTTTTATCAATAAATGGCTATTTTCTTAGTAAAAGTTGTTGAAAATTTTAGTGAATGTCTAATTAATCATTAGGAAAGTGATTAACAAATAAAAATATTTTTAGTATTTATGGTTAACTAAATATCTGGATGATGTCATGCATGACATAGGCAAGATATTTAGGAAAATGAGCAAATAAGGAAAATGAGCAAATAAGGAAAAATGAGCAAATAAGGAAAATCAGCAAATAAGGAAAATGAGCAAATATGGAAAATGAGCAAATAAGGAAATTGAGCAAAAGTAGTAATACTTCATATGAAAGATTAGGGTTTTAGGGGCAGTTTGGTATTTTCCCATTCACATTCCTAAGGCTATATAAAGGGAGGCATACCCTTATGAATTCTACACAATTTCTTTTCTTCTTCTTCTTCTTGAGCTATATTAATGTTAGCCTACTTTGTGAACTAGGCAACACAAAGTCAAGAAATCAGACATTGAAGAGCATTTTTAATTAGAAGGCTTCGGTTCGGATCGGAGAAGACACTACAGCCTAGATCGGATAGCTACAATTGTTCGGGTCGGGTCAGAGCAACATATCGGTTCGGATCGGATGAAATCTTCTGTTCGGATCGGTGAACTGTTGCTGAGGAAATTGGTAAGGCATAGCTATTCGGATCGGAGGACAATATAATCTCAATCGGATCGGAAAGCCACCTGGTTGCCACGGAAATAGATCGGAGCGGAGCAGATTAAAGAAGAAGAGAGCGTTGCATCCAAGCCAATCCGGGTCGGATCGGGTATCCCGATCCGAACCCCTTATATGTGTGTCTCCGACCCGAGCCCATGTTCCATATCATTCTCCAGCAAAAGCGCCTGGATATCCGGATCGGCTATGACCAGTTCCTACCCATAACGTTCATTACTTTGATGCATTGTCAACACAATAATTCATCCGAACCCGAGGCTAATGGGATGGGCGACACGTGGCTCCGATCCGGATCGGGTTTTGAGCAAATCCACCCCTATAAATACCCCGTCTGGAGACAAAGAAAAGGATCTTTTTGGGCATTTCAAGAATTCAACCACCTCCATAGTCTGAACTCCAATACTCCCGGAGAATCCAAATCATCTTTCATTATTTGTTTTAGTCATTTGAGTGAATATAAGTGAGTTGTGAGTGAAATCAAGTGAATCTTACATTGTATTTGCAACTGAATCATTGAATATAGTAAAAGATAAGTGGACGTAGGCATTTCTTCGCCGAACCACTATAAATCCTGTGTGTTCATTTTTATTTTTATCTCATTTCATTTTGCTTTTAATCAATTTGGGTGTTAGAACCACTTTTGGGTCTAACATTTTGGTGCTTTCACTGAGAATCCTCATCTAAATTCTTTATTTTCCGGGATTTCTTTCTACTTTTTTGACCGTCGAGTTCAAAGAAGTTAATCCTTAAGTTTCTCCGCTCTTTTATATTTGTTGAAGTGATTGTCAAAAAGTCATGGCTAAAGGAAAAGGCAAAGAAGTTCAGTCTGTTCGAGGAAATGGAGCTGGCGAAGATCAGCAAAATGCGGTTGTAACAAGGTCTCGGGGGCAGAGTTCAGCAGCAGGAAGAACCAATGCAGGAAATCCGAGCCGCCAGCAGGGGGAGAGCTCCGATCCGATCCGGGTAGGAGATTCTGAAGTAGTGCATTCCCCCAATCTGAACCGACCCGAGCAGCTTGCCACGTACCGATCCGACCAGGCCCCCCAGCTCCAAACCGACCCGACCTCCTACCTCCGATCCGACCCGATGCTTGGTGAAGCTGGAACCTCACTCGAGTCCCTACGAATGCTCCAATCCCAGCCACCAGGGTTAGTGATCAGGTCAATCCATCTGCGCCCATCACTCAAGGAGATTTCTCGCGCTTACTTGACATGCTTGAGAGCACAAGGGAGGCTATGAAAGTTCACGAGCGACTAATCTCATGATGTAGGAAAATATGAGGCTCATGAGTCGGGAGATTAGCGAACTCCGTCGACAGAGAACTCCATCACCGGTTCGTCACACACCAGTGGATCAATCTTCATCTTCCGAGGAAGAGCGACCCCGTAAACGAAGGCCGCTCGAACGACCTCAGAACGTGGAGCAGCTGACATTTGGATCTTTGGGATCTCGTGAGGATATTACCCGAGCGCTAGGAAACAATGACCCCACTCGAGGGCAAAGACTCCAATCCCCTCCTCCCGAGATCGACCGGGAGCGCAGGGAATGGAGTCGAGCAGAGGCAGCTCGAAGAAGAAGGGCATCTCCTGAACAAGAGCCCAGAAGGAACTCGGATACTAGGGCCAGGGAACCTGAGCGGCCCCTAACTAATGCTGATGTGCAGGCAATGGTTCGCCAAATCATGTCCGAGAGCCGGAGCTATACAAATGAAGATTATGGCATCGAACGAAGTCATACTCCCTTCACCGATGATATCCTCGACTTCCAATTTCCCCGACGCTTTAACTTGCCATAGATGGACAAATACAACGGAAGGACTGATCCGGGACAGCATTTAATGTGATATTCGTGGCTCATGAATGCTGCTGCTGCCCCTGATGAAGTGAAGTGCAAAGCATTCCCAATCTACTTAGAAGATGTGGCGCTGTTCTGGTTTACCCGACTTCCTCCTCGTTCGATTTTGAATTACAAGGAACTAAGCGAGCGTTTCATGAACCAGTTCCGACTCCATGCCCGAAAGTCCAAAAGTGTTATTGAATTATCGAGAATCAAGCAGGCACCAGGAGAGTCTTTGAGGGCATATCTTGACCGTTTTAACCAAGCTGTAACTGAGGTCAGTGACCCGCATGAGCCCACTATTCTGATGGCATTGAATGAAGGAGTCGATCCTTAATCTGAGTTTGGAGACTACCTTTCTGGGAAAACACCCTCCACAAGGGAGATATTCTACGAAAAAGCCGATATTTATCTAAGGCGAGAGGAGGCCAGGGCAAACCGAAAGAGAAAGTCTGAGACGGCTTCAAAGGAGAATGTGCAGAGTAATATCGCCGTGAAGCAGTCTGGGGAAAGTTCTGGCAAGGTTGAAGTAAATGTAGGAAACAAGGGTGGAAACAGCAATGCTGGAAGCGGGGGTAAGAACAACAATAACTGTAATCCGAACGGTAACAGAAGAAACAGAAATAGGGGAAGTGATCCTAACAAAAGACCCCGATTCCAGAACTACGAGAACTATACACCATTGAACGACACCCTGGAAAATATTTACCTGGATACGTACAATGTGTTACAGTACAAAAGACCGCCACCTCGTGATTCGACCGAGAAAGAAATGGCGACAGGGAAATTTTGTTTGTTTCATGGAACTCACGGGCATTCAACCAATGAATGTCGGCATTTGAGGGATGTGATTGAGAAGCTGCTGCGTGAAGGGAAGTTGGATGAATACAAGGTTGCCCCGAGGGACAGGGGGCAAGGAGAACAGGCTCCAAAACAGATTCTACCTGCTCCCAAGCCTACAGCGCAGCAGAAAGGTAAAGGAATTGTTATCAACTCCATAGTAGGCGGACCTCACCCGACAATCCGAAGTTTCAGATCAATGGATCAATATGTAAATGCTGCCAAGCATCTAGACGTGAATGAAGGTGATGATTTGGAAGATATCACCCCCATAAAACAACAGAAGACCATGTTTGACGACGTGGTATTTCGCAGTCGAGACAATACTGGGATCCAATCACCCACCGATGATCCGTTGGTTATTACTACCACCATTGGGCCGGCCTTGGTCCATAAGGTATTAGTAGACAACGGAAGTTCCGTTAATATTTTGTTTAAGAAGTCATTTGATCAGATGAAGCTTGAATCTGAAGACTTGAAGCCATGTGAAGGATGGATCAGAGGCTTCAACGGGGCGTCGACAACTCCCATGGGATACATAGAGTTGTCCGTGACCCTGGGGCAAGGAGAACGTAGAAGAGTGCGGATGCTTCAGTTCGTAGTATTGGACGTAGATTCGCCTTATAATGCATTTTTGGGGTGGCCTGCCCTTGCTGAATTCAGAGTTTGTATCGCCCCTTGGTGCTTGTTACTTAAGTTCCCAACCGAAGCCGGAACTGGAGTAATGAGAGGGGATCAAGTTTCCGGACGGGCCTGCTACGTGGCCGAATTAAAGATGTTGATGAAAGGACTTAACGTTGAGAGTAAAGACGCCTCGTCTCCCTCAAAGGGGGGCTCGGCATAGCAATTAGAGAGATTGACCCCAAAGGAGTTGCCCAAAGGAACGCCTGAAGACCTGGATCCCAGAAAAGACGAGGAACCAGAGGTTAGGAATGCAACTCCTAATGAAGCGACAGTGGAAATTCCCATTAATAAAGCTGATCCGACAAAAGTTTTGAAGATTGGTTCTCAATTGGATCCACGTCGAGCTAAAGAACTAACAGACTTCTTGAAGGCAAACTTAGACGTGTTTGCCTGGACCCATGCTGACATGTGTGGGATATCGCCATCCATTATAAGTCACAAATTGAATGTAAATCCGAAGCATCCGTCTGTGAAGCAAAAGAGACGCATGCTGGGCCCAGAGAGCTCGGCTGCTCTCAAAGAGGAAGTAGAGAAGTTGAAGCAGAATGGATTTATTCGAGATTCGACATATCCCGACTGGATATCGAATCCCGTCTTGGTAAAGAAGCCAAACGGAAAGTGGAGGACTTGCATTGACTTTTCAGATTTAAACAAAGCTTGCCCAAAAGATAGTTTCCCACTTCCCAGGATTGACCAGCTTGTAGACTCGACAACAGGTCATGAACTTCTCTCTTTCATGGACGCATATTCTGGATACAACCAAATTCCTATGCACGTACCAGACCAAGAACATACGAGCTTCATTACGAATTTGGGATTATATTGTTATGTTGTAATGCCATTCGGATTGAAAAACGTTGGAGCTACTTATCAGCGCTTGGTGAACAGAATGTTTTATAATCAAATAGGAAAAACTATGGAGGTTTATGTGGATGATATGCTTGTCAAATCGAAACAGTCCTCCAGCCATACGCAAGACTTGGCGGAAATGTTTGGTATCCTGCGAAAGTATCGGATGAAATTGAATCCTCTGAAATGCTCATTTGGAGTGGCATCGGGAAAGTTCCTTGGCTTCATTGTAAGCTCCCGAGGAATTGAAATCAACCCTAGCCAGATAGCAGCAATTAGAAATATCAAAGAACCGAGGAGAATTAAAGACGTCCAAAGTCTTGCAGGGAAAGTAGCGGCGCTGAGTAGATTCATCTCCAAAGCCACAGACAAATGCGTTCCGTTTTTTGATTTGATTAAAAGAGGAAAGAAGAACTTTGAGTGGACTCCGGACTGTGTTGAGGCCTTTCGTAATTTATTGGAACTGCTAGAGAAACCGCCGATTTTATCAAAGCCCGTAGATCACGAAGAATTGTTTGTTTACTTGGCAGTCTCGACTCACGCCGTCAGCACAGCCCTGGTTCGAGAAGAAGACAAAGTACAAAGGCCAGTGTATTATGTAAGCAAGAAATTAGCAGCGGCAGAGTGCAACTACCCAAAAATTGAGAAGCTTGCTTACAGTCTCCTGATCGCATCCCGAAAACTTCGTCACTATTTCCAAGCTCATCCAATAACCATATACACCGACCAGCCCTTAAGGCAGGTGTTGCAGTGACCCGAAGCATCGGGAAGGTTGATCAAATGGAACATAGAACTAAATCAGTTTGATTTGAATTTTCAACCACGAAAGTCGATCAGGGGGCAAGCTCTAGCAGACTTTATTGCGGAGTTCACCATTCCAGAGGAGGAAGTAGTCGATGACAGAGTGGTTAAGTCCGAGGATGAGTTAAAGATAGAACCGTGGAAACTATATACAGATGGAGCCAAGAACGACCGAAGGTCCGGAGCTGGAATCGTCTTAGTCACTCCTGAAGGACGGCCGTTATATTACGCCCTGCGATTAGAATTTTCGGTGACTAACAATGACTCTGAATATGAAGCCCTGATTGCCGGGCTGAAGCTTGCTAAAGACCTCAGAGTGAAAATGCTAGATATATTCTGTGACTCTAAAATTGTTGTTTGCCAAGTGCGAGAGGAGTTTGTGGCTCGAGGACCTCGACTTATAGCCTACCTCAAGAAAGTGAGAGAGCTATTGAATAGCTTAGAGCGGTACAACATAACACACATTCCCAGAGTTGAAAACCAGAAAGCGGATAGACTAGCAAAGCTGGCTAGTTCCGACAATCCAGAAAAGACTGAAATAATTCCAATTGAAACGTTGGAATCGCCAAGCTTTGAGTCAATGGAAATTGAATTCGCTTTTGAAGCGGAACCAGAGAAGGAGTCGTGGATGACTCCAATTAAGAATTTCCTTAAGAATGGGACACTCCCATCAAAGAAGAGTGAGAAAAGAGTTGTAGTTCGCAAAGCTACCAGATATGTCATACAAGATGATACTCTCTATAGGCAAGGATTTTCTATGCCCCTGTTACGATGTATAGCACACGACGACATCAAGCGTGTACTAAGAGAAGTACACGAAGGTGAGTGTGGAGATCATACAGGAGGTCAAACTTTAGCAAAGAAGATATTGCGGTACAGATACTTCTGGCCTACGATCAATAAAAATGCAGCTGATTATTCACGACGCTGCGATAAGTGCTAGAGATTCGCCAAAATCCCCAGGGCACCGTCGACCCAACTTAAATCAATGGTGAGTCCTTGGCCATTTGCCACGTGGGGAATTGATATCATTGGAGTTCTACCAATTGCTAAAGGAGGAGCTAAGTATGCAATAGTGGCCGTGGACTATTTTACGAAGTGGGTGGAAGCTGAGCCCTTGACCAAGATCACGGCAAGAAAGGTGATAAGTTTTGAGGTCAGAAATATCATATGCCGGTTCGGGATCCCAAGGACGATTATAACTGACAACGGGACCCAATTTGATAGTACTGAATTCAGAAATTTCTGCCAGAAGTATAAGATAAACAAACGATATACTGCAGTTGCCTATCCGCAATCGAATGGGCAAGTAGAGGCAATAAACAAAGTAATAAAATCCATCCTCAAGAAACGATTAGAGCGTGCAAAGGCAAAGTGGGTTGATGAATTGCCCCTAGCTTTGTGGGCATATCAAACAACATTTAAAACGGCCACCGGTCATACCCCTTTCTCTCTCTCCTTTGGCTCAGAAGCTGTAATTCCAGTTGAACTAGAAGTTCCTTCCCACAGGGTGACATATTATGACCCGATGACAAATCGGGCACTTTTACTTGAGTCTCTTGATGAAGTCGAAGAGAAAAGGGACGAAGCAAATTTGCGTGCAACAAGACATCGGCGTCAGATGGCACGCTATTACGACAAAAAAGTTCGCCTCAGGACTTTTGAACCAGGAGATTTGGTGCAAAAGAGAGTCTTTCCATCCCTTCCTCACCTTGGTCCAAAATGGGAAGGACCCTTTGTCATTCAACGGAAACTTGAAAAAGGAACCTTCAAGTTAACGACCGTGGATGGCGAAGAAGTCCCCAGAGCATGGAATGCCCAGCACTTAATGCGATATTTGGATTAAAAATGCTGTACTTTGTGTTATTTTTCTTATGAACTCTGTAATAAGGCACGACTTGCCTTGGGAAAATCTGACGATATGAATGAAGAACTATAAAGTGGATGTAGGCTACGACTTAGCCGAACCACAATAAAAATACTGTGTGTTATTTACTTTTATGCATTACATATATACATTTATCAGTTATTCTGTTGTGATTATAAGATACAGGATAACTCGCAACCTAAAAAGGTTGAAAACAGTTTAGACATAAAAAGAAGCACAACGACTATTTGTGCGATAAGACATAAAAGAATGAGAAAACGACATTCTTAACTCTAACTCTCCAGAGAGAGAGAGAGAGAGTATAAAAGCGTCTCCGACTGAGCGCTGAAAAAGAAATTCTCCTCCTAACTCTAACTCTCCAGAGAGAGAGAGAGAGAGTATAAAAGCGTCTCCGACTGAGCGCTGAAAAAGAAATTCTCCTCCTAACTCTAACTCTCCAGAGAGAGAGAGAGAGAGTATAAAAGCGTCTCCGACTGAGCGCTGAAAAAGAAATTCTCCTCCTAACTCTAACTTTCCAGAGAGAAAGAGAGTATAAAGGCGTCTCCGACTGAGCGCTGAGAAAGAAATCTTTCCCCGTTGAAAGATCGGGGAATAAACAGATGACTGAGCTCGAACTCTAACTCTCAAGAGAAAGAGAGAGAGTATAAAAGAAATGCCAGAAAAAACGATAGGTACTGACGGCACAGGAAGTGCTATCCCGTCAGAAAATCGGAAGCATTCGGATTGCTTGATTAAGCATTAAATAATTTGTGGGAATTGACTGGGGACACTTATGTACACGCATATTTCCCCCCTCCACAACTTCGTTTCATAACTATAGACATGCATTTTTACATAAGTGCAGAACTACTGACAAATAAACATTGCAAAAAATGAGTTATTTTTATTTACAAATGAATGAATTTGTACAGGAAAATAGCCAAAAAAGAAAATGCAGGAGCTACTCTTGTAGCAGCAATTATTGGTTCACTAAATGCTAAAACGATACAAGGCAATCCACTATTTAGATTTTGAATGAGCCTTGGATTTCTTGGCGGCTTTCTCCGCGTCCTTTGCTTCTTTCTCAGCCTCCGTCAAGATTCGTTTTGTCTTCTTTTTTCCTGAAGATGCGGTGCTGGAGCCAGTAGACTTCTTCCCAGAGGGCGGGGCGCTGGAATCAAGAGAAGATTTTTTAGCGAGTTCCTCTGTAATAGATCTAGTTGAGAGCTTAACAACTAACCTTGATCCCGCATCCACGACTGCGAGGGGTTTGAGGACTTCGGGGTCTAGCTCTTCAGCTTTTAATTGCAAGCGTTTGTCTTGATCGGCTTTCATCGCAGCCAAGGTAACATCATCAGCATTTTTTGACTCCCCGACTATTGCAACTTCTGGTTCCTCTTCATGCCCCCCGTCTCCGCCATCGTCCTTTAAAGCTGCTATCATTTCTTCATCATGGGGAGTGGCGACCTTAGTTGGCTCACCTCCTTCTCCCAAATCTATAGAAGCAGCCTTGTCTTCCCCTTTTTTGGCCTTATCTGCGGGCTTTGTCCCAGCGGTGGCTCCCTGAGTCACATCTGTCTTTACGGATGATTCAACACCTACAGAATGAGAAGCAACAGTTATCAACTCAGGCGAAAACAATGGGTCTTTCATCGATTGTTCAATCACGTGGCGAAAAGTAGAAATAGCCTTGGCAAATTGAGGAGAAAAGGTAGGGATACCTTCCGAAGACTTTTCTGCGGGGGTGGCTACTACCTCTGGTGTTGTTTCAGGAATAGGAGATAGCAGAGTTGTTCGGGGAATTCCCGGATTTTCAGCATCATACCCCTCTACTTCAGAAGTTGCAGGGGCAGAAGAAGAGGAACCAGCTTCGAGAACAGTTTTTTGTTTAGACTTTCGTCTCTCTTCTTCCATGGCATCAGCAATAAGGCGGCGCCCTTCAGCTAGGCGCTCCGGTTCATCATCCCTCAAGTATTTCTCCATTAGTTTATCTTCATCGAGGGAATCGACCTTAAGTTCCTCTTTTTCCCACTCGACGATCTGATTCCATACTTGAACTAGAGTGGATGGATAGTCCTCGATCCAAGAAATGTTTTGGCGACGAATAATATGTGCGAAGAATTCAATCATTAGTTCGCCGAAACCCTGAATATCAGCCTCCGCCTCTGATAGTTGCTTGCGGGCTTCCTCTGCAGATTTAATAGCACACTCCACATTGCCCTCGGCCAGGGCAGCTCTGTTCTCTGCCTCCAACAGCTTTGAAGCCAAGTCAGCGTTCTTCTTTTCTAGTTCAGCGCTCCTCTTTGCTAACTCGGCGTTTTTCCGTTCAAGCTCAGCATAAGCAAGACGTGTCTTAGCAGCTTCTGACTTGGCCTCGTCAGCTTGCTTTTTTAATTCAGAGCGCTCCTGAGTGTGAGATTCAAGCAAGTCATGATAACGCTTTTGCGTGTCCTCGAATTGTTGTTTGAAATTAGAAGCGTCCCTTTGAGCGACCGCTAGCTGAGCTTGAGTGTCTTCCAAATCTTTTCCTAGAGCTTTTAAGGCCTTAGCATCCTCTTCCGCAGTCTTTTGCATTGAATCCGTATTTGTGATTAGAGTGCGGATGATTCTAGAAAGATTGCGTGAATATTTGAACATCTCAGTATATTGTTTTTCCACCGCATCAATCTTTGCTTTGGCCTCATCCGCCCACTTAGAAGAAATAGGTTCAAGAGCGGGTAAAAAAGTCAAAGTCTCGAAGTAGTGCTCGGGAAATTGCTTCACCAAATATGCCCGCTTTACTGTAGTTTCCGCATCTAGTGGGGGAGGAGCGGGGATCGATAATTCGGTGTCCCTGTGTGAAGAGGATTCGGTAGTCTCTTTGTCTGTCCTAGGTCGTTTAGTAGCAGGGACCTTGTGCTTGCTTCGAGACCCAGTTTCTTTTGGAGGAGTTCTCTCTCTGCTGCGCTTTTCATGGGAAGAAGTGGAGTCTTTAGATGGTGGTCTGTCCTCTTCCCTGCGGCTTTGATAGCCCTTATATTTCTCTTGTTCCGGTCGAACTGGTGAGCGGGAACGTGAGGGTCGAGAACGATAGGGATCATAAGGTCTTCTCTCCTCCCTACCACGATCATCCCGGCGATCATACTCGACATCCTGAGGAGGATTGGACATGCTGCGACGAAGCTTTCTTATATCGTAGTAGGATCGAGACATTGTACATGCACGATAAAACGAACGAAATTTAGAATTAATGGATTCACGAGGAAAGAGGTGCAATGAATGCTAATGCCGTTATATAAAGTGTATCCCTAGTGGTGTGTTTCCCCCCAACCAACCCGAGTCTGAAGCTAGACTAGTACGGGCAGGCTCTTTGGCCTTAGCGGGAGTGGTCTCTTCAGAAGAGGTGAAGACTAAAGGATCCTTCCTGAAATCCTCTGAAGTGTATATAGTCTCAGGTAAGGGGAGATCCCCCAAACCCTGAAATATTTGCTCATCAGTACTAGGGACATCCCCCTCGGAAGCGTGAAGTGGTGACTCTTGGGAGGATTTTGACTTTTCTAGAGAAGTAGTTTCCTCGAGGGAAATATATCCTTCACGATGCTTTTCGGCCAGATTAGCCAATTCATCATCTTGTGTAGAAGATGGAGAAGGTGAAGTGTGAAGAGGCGCTGTAGGAATTCCTGAGCCTTCTCCCGTCTCTGGGACTACCTCCACTGGAGGAATGTATGCGTATGGAACCGTCCCATTACCAATGCTACGAAAAACAGACAACATCCCATGAAAGTGAAGGTATTCGTCCTTAAGGGCTTCGTCGATAGTCAAGAATTTCTGATCGCCATTAAGGAGTCGGTGCATTCGGTCGAAGAACACCTGGTCTGATATCTGTTTGGGATTGTCGACTGCAAACAAAAAGGAAAACAAGTCAAGGTGATGATTCAAGTGTATAGAGCCCGGATTTAGAAAATCAGTGCTTTACTTGATTTTGTCCACCTCCTGGCGCATCCAGGCTGTCGCTTCACGTAGAACCATTCTAGTCTGGAATCTCCAGCTTTACTGCTAAATGGTGCAGAGATTATCTTCCTTTTTGGAACTGACTCAAAGTAGCAGAAAGATGGAGTCTCTCGAGTCCGATGCTTGAAATTATAGAAGAAGTGAACGTCATCGAACGTGAGCTCTGTGCCTAAGATTTCACGATATGCTATGTACAAGGTGTGCAAATAGGCATATGAATTGGGATGCAATTGCATGGGGGCAATCCGCATTTGTCTTAAAAAGTCAACGATGAAGGGAGAGAATGGAGGAATGGCGCCGACCATGCACATCAGTCGAGTGACCGTCATATATCCTTCTGGAGGGTTGTGGGGACGATCAGAGCGTGAAGGCACTAGAGTGTCCCTTTTCATTATTCCGTACTTTAAGCAAATTCGGACAAGTCGATCGTTGTCGATTGTTGATTCAACGGAGTCTGGAGGTGATTCCAATATAATGGCCGATTCAAATTCATCAGGGGCTTGATCGTCACCAATCCCTCCTTCCTCCTCAAAACCCAGAGAAACTTCATTCTCTGAAGACACCTCGTCGCTTTCCCGATGTCCAACCCCGTAATCTGGACCCTCGCTGTCCCATTCTGGATCCGAAGAAGAAGATATATCCTCGAGAGTGATTTTGTTAGAAGTTTCCGGGGCTTCTTTCCTCTCAGCTAGTCTGGAAGAGCGTCTAGGCCTCATTGTCACAGAACTATTGAAGAAGCAATAGCACGGATTAGAGTAAATTAGCCCGTACCCCCCTGTGTATGTGTGTGAACTAAAATGTGTGTAGCGAATGTGAGAAATGCAAAGTATAAGTGCAACAATGTAAGACGAAACTTTGAAGAGAAAGTGATAGTCAGAGTAGTTCTTAATGTTCATTTATGTCCGCAAGGCACTATCCTAACTGTTCATGAAGTTGGAAGTGATATCTTTTAAATAGTTGGACGAAAGTTTGTGTTTTAGATTGAGTAGTTTTCGGTTCGGATGCAGACACCAGGTTCGGATCGGATGAGCAAAGGCTCACACTCAGAGAGAAATATCCGGATCGGTTCGGAGGTTGACTTTCGGGGCGGGTCGGATTAACCTAGATAACCATATTACTATTCTCTCTTTTGTTTCATAACCCGGTCCGACCCGGGCGCATAAGTCTTAACCTCCATTTTATTCCTAGCTCCGACCCGACCCAGTTAAACGAGTTAAGTCCCATTTCCTTGTCCTATTGCCCCGACCCGGTCCGGATCTGTGAATTTCTCTCTTTCCCTTTTTTCTCCTACTGTTCCCCTACCCGAACCGATCTCCTTCAATTTCCTTCCTCTTCCTCCTCTTAAGTAGTGAACCCAACTCGATGTCCCAAGCCTTAATTAAAATCAAGTGAGTAAGCACTCAGGTATTCAACAGCGAGTCTCAATATCCTCCTCTAACGTCTCGAAATGGTGCCGATGCCATTAACGATGAAGGCGGAGGATGAAGGAAGTCGTGGCGATGGAATTAGTCAATTACTTTGCTCGAATCGTTCAACTTAGCTACGGATGTAAATTAAAAACAATTATGGCAACGAGATTCAAGATTACAAGGCTACCTATGTATTTGATTCAAAGATTGAAGCGAGAATATTGAAGTTTCTTGGAAAGACTAAGGTTTCGATGTGGAATCGGTTCGGATGAGCAGAAACAGTGAATGAAAGAAAGGAAGAAAAGTGAAGTGAATTTATATAAAAACAAGCTGACTATTCGTATTCCCGATCGGACCGGCTCGAAAAGCCCAATGATGCAGCTTGGCCCACTAATCCCTTGCAGAGTATAGGAAGAAAGAGATCCGTTCGGGTCGGAACCCAAAGCAGAAATCCGTCCGGGTCGGAATCCGAACCGAACAGGATGAAGTGCGACAGCTTGGCATGTGAATTCAGAAGGAAGGATGAAGGTATTGTGCCATGGCAGTCAAAGCATGCTCCGTTTCCAACAGAAGCATCCTTTGAGGGGGCAAAGTGTTAGCCTACTTTGTGAACTAGGCAACACAAAGTCAAGAAATCAGACATTGAAGAGCATTTTTAATTAGAAGGCTTCGGTTCGGATCGGAGAAGACACTACAGCCTAGATCGGACAGCTACAATTGTTCGGGTCGGGTCAGAGCAACATATCGGTTCAGATCGGATGAAATCTTCTGTTCGGATCGGTGAACTGTTGCTGAGGAAATTGGTAAGGCATAGCTATTCGGATCGGAGGACAATATAGTCTCAATCGGATCGGAAAGCCACCTGGTTGCCACGGAAATAGATCGGAGCGGAGCAGATTAAAGAAGAAGAGAGCGTTGCATCCAAGCCAATCCGGGTCGGATCGGGTATCCCGATCCGAACCCCTTATATGTGTGTCTCCGACCTGAGCCCATGTTCCATATCATTCTCCAGCAAAAGCGACTGGATATCCGGATCGGCTATGACCAGTTCCTACCCATAACGTTCATTACTTTGATGCGTTGTCAACACAATAATTCATCCGAACCCGAGGCTAATGGGATGGGCGACACGTGGCTCCGATCCGGATCGGGTTTTGAGCAAATCCACCCCTATAAATACCCCGTCTGGAGACAAAGAAAAGGATCTTTTTGGGCATTTCAAGAATTCAACCACCTCCATAGTCTGAACTCCAATACTCCCGGAGAATCCAAATCATCTTTCATTATTTGTTTTAGTCATTTGAGTGAATATAAGTGAGTTGTGAGTGAAATCAAGTGAATCTTACATTATATTTGCAACTGAATCATTGAATATAGTAAAAGATAAGTGGACGTAGGCATTTATTCGCCGAACCACTATAAATCCTGTGTGTTCATTTTTATTTTTATCTCATTTCATTTTGCTTTTAATCAATTTGGGTGTTAGAACCACTTTTGGGTCTAACAATTAATGGCTTCTTCTTGATTAATGGTGGTGGTAGAGGAGGAAGCAAGAAAAAGCAAGTGAAAGCAAGGAAAGGAAGGAGGTTACTAGCTCGGATCTTTGTTCTTATTCTTGGATCTTTACTCTTATTCTTGGATCTTGGATTTGCTAAGGATTAAGGTGAGTTTACTCACTATTTAGGACAGCAAACATAAACCCTTTTGCATGTTTTAACTATGCTTAAAGTTGCTTGAATGTTGGTAACTTATGTTAAAATGTTAACTTGATTCTTACTTTAAAAGTAAGTGACATATGTGATCCATGTTAATGGATTGGAATGGACTTGGACTTGAACTTAAAAGTGCACTTATATTTATAATATTGTTCTGTTAATGTACTGAAATATATGATGTGTTATATAATCTGTTTGATTATGTGTGTTAAATGATATTGATCATTGTGATTTGCCATTTTAAATATCATAAGTGACCCTGGGATGTGAAAAGAAATATTTCAATGTATATTGAAATAAAGGAATTTTATAAAATCAACCGATTTCATAAAAGGGAATATTTTGAAAAGAAAGTACTTAGAAAATAAATAGGATTTTATAAAGGAGAACATTTACTTAGAAAATAAATAGGAGTTTATAAAGGAGGATATTTATTTATAAGACAAATAGAATATCAAAAAGGAAATATTTTGGGAAAATAAACAGGATAAAGATAAAAGGAAAATATTTATAAAACGAATAAAGTTTTATAAAAGGAATATTTATTTAATAAATAAATTGAATTGAATGGAATATTTATTTAGAAATAAATAGAAGTATAAGAGGATTATTTATTCAGAAAATAAATAGACAAAAATAGGAAGAGAAATATTTGTAAAACATTTACAAATAAAGGTTATAAAAGGAATTATTTATATAGAAATAAATTGAAGTTATAAAGGAGATACTAATTTAGAAATAAATAAGAATCTAGAAGGATTATTTATTTAGGAAATAAATAAAATTTTAAAAGGAGAATATTTATTTAGGGAATAAATAGGATTATTAAAAGGGATTTGTCAAATGAGTTAGTTAAACCAGATTTGTCAAATAAGTTAGCCAAACCAAGTTAAATGAGTTGATCAAACAAAGTTGATTGAGTTAGTTAGGCAAGTTAACCAAATGGATGAAGTTAGTCGAGTTAATCAAATTTGAGTTAGCAAGTTAAGTCATTCAATTTGAGTTATCAAGTTAAGATAATCAAAGTGAGTTAGTAAAAAATGGAGTTAAATCGAATATAGTTATTCGAAATAAAGTTAAAACAGATATTAGTTATTCAAATTTGAGTAAATCAAATCGAGTTAATCGAATAGAGTTAAAGTAATGGAGTTAAACAGAAATTAGAAACTGACTAGAGATTAATAAGTTGAATGGTTTCCTGAGTATCGATCTGATGTTGGTTTCGGCCTTCGGGGTTTATACTTAGGAAGTTGTTCTCTTGTTAGATTATAGTTAGAGTCTGATAGATGTGGAAGAATAGTGATACGTAAGTAAGCCATGGAAATGTTTTCCAGTGTTAATAACATATATTTTCTAAACATAGAAAATGAGGATATATATATAGTTAATGATGATTGATCGATATAATTTCCATTTGGTAGTAATATCGTTGTTTGCACACTTGTTTTTCTTTGATAGTTAAATCACAGACTATCAAAGTTTTGACCATTTTAACCTTGTTAATATGGTGAGACCGGTTGGATTATTTTCCAAAGAACCACTCTGTATTGGCATAAGCGTTTTGAATTATATATGTCAAAGATAATTGAAGACGGAGTAAAGTGCAAGGGCTATTGTATAAGTCTTAGATAACAGTGCCTAAGATGGATGTACTGGATAGTGCCTTCGGTTTGTCCAGTCCCAGGACAACATGTATGGACGAAGGTATGACAGAGTATATCTAATAGATCGCTTAAGTTGATCTCTTCAAACGTATTCACATTTGGTGGTGGAGGAATTCGTTTCTCTTAGCTGTATACCCATGTTATTTTTGGATAAATCAATTTGTGATTTGGCGGGTATGACGATGTGACATTCTAAGTGAATGAAGATGTGGCGTGTAAAGGATAAGCGTAGATTCTAGCCTCACATCTGGTAAATGACAAAAATTGGGCAGGCAGCATGGCTATGTGGGTAGCTCCCATTAGGGTGTATAATCACCTATCTAGAGATATTCATTTCATTCTAAAAATCTATTGTCGATGCTGTCCCATTCGGGAAACGATTGCTGATCCCAACCGTTGGTGATATACATTCGATACACTCAAGCGAAATGAGTGGTCGGTCATGTGTGGCCGGGTTGCAAGATGTTCTTGTTGAACCCAGTGTATTCCTCTCTAGAGATACACTAGCGAAAGGTGGTTCCATACCTTGTCATAGTTGGAAATCCATTACCCAATACGTGCTTGCGATTTTGATTGTATACTCTATATGTAGAACATGAGATGAAAGCGTTTCTGCTAGATGATTATTATATTACGGTTGATAGACATTATTATAATATCAATGAGTTTTGATATAAAGTTTATTTTGGATTCTCATAAGGGAAAAACCCGTTCCGTTATACGGCGTGGTCTTATGAGATATCGTTGTGTTGCTCAAACTGTTTTTACTCACACCAGTCCCATGACTGACCCAGAGTTTTTTTTTGTTTTCCCTAAACTCTTGGGTGCTCAATTTTGTACGAGCAGTCAAGTAGTCGGGATTTACAGATACTTGAAGAGCTGGAGCAGGAGGCTTCAGGATTATATAGCTATTATTATTCCGCTGTGTTGTAAGTGTTGTCCTTGATAATGATATGTATATTCAAGTACATATTTATATTTCAAATTTATGTTATATTTTATTCATTCCGTTGTGAGGTTCGTGTTACTCTGATGATGTTGTTGTCTTCTTCTTCTTCTATTCTAAGTTTCTATCTTATCTATTCTCACCCTCTAATTTCTTTCATTAACTATTCAGTAATTTTCGATCCTTGGATGTTCGATATGTGTTATATATTGGATAACCAAGATCGCTAAAAACAGGGTCGTTACAGTTGGTATCAGAGCTTAAGATTAAGTAATTACCTTGGCTCTGTGGCGTGACTCGGTAGAGATGGGGTTAGTAATACCCTAGATTGAGTTTGAGTGTATACATACGAGAGCGTATTTGTTATTCAATATAAAGTGAATTTATATTGTGGAGATTTATTGATTGAGTTGTTTACAAGTTCTGGTCGATCAGTTTGATCCACTGTGTCGGTAGGAGTTTATAAACACTCGAATACGATGAACCGTCATGGTATGTTTTGAAAAGAGGGTAAATGAAATAATTTTACCCAAAGTATATTTATTATTATAATCGAGTAAGATTATAATGGAGATGGTTATATATGTATATATATATTATAACAAAATGAAATTCACATAAGTGAAATGAATTGAATTAAATCTGAAATTAGAATCAGAATGGGGATTAAAATTCCTAGAATTTAAAAAGGTGTTTGTAAATGGAATTAAATTGAGTATAAGAGAATTTTAAGTTCCTGGGAGATTTCGAAAACATTTTTCAAACTGAAAGTGATATAGTATTGAACTCACCTTGATAGTTGGAAAATAAATTCTGATGATGAATCTAGACATCATCAGTGTTCATTTTCGAGTTCTAAGTGACGGATTACTACCAAAGATTTTGTTTTTGGAACTGTTTTGAGAAAACAAGTTATTCAGAAATTCAAAGGCTTTGAATTGGTATTACGATTTCAAATTAATTTGAAATGAACCCAAGGATTTAAAATTTTAGAATTTAAATTTAACTTAAAATGTTAAATGGATTGAGATGGTATAAGTAAAGATAAATTAAGATTTAACTTGAACTAAGTTAAATAAAACTAGATTTGATTAGAGAATAATCTGGAATGGAATTGAGTTGATGACTTAAGAGTTTAGAATCAAGATTATTACTTGAGTTTGAAATGGAATTTGGCTTGAGTATAAACGAATGATTGGATTTAATAATAAATCATTTGGAGTTTGATTATAATGACATTGTTATATGTTGAGTTGGTAGCAGATGGTAGGGAAATAATAATATGCCCGACAAAAAGGTACAAGTTTATATTTGATATGAGTTTGGAATTTATTAGCCGAATTAGCAAGCCGCTTGGCTGTTTGATTTTCTTTTGGGTTGGAGAAGGCCTAGAGTGGCGAGTTGTGGTTTTACCGATAGGGCTGTACAAAGGAGGTTATGGCGAAATTTTTCGAAAAGTTAAGGCATTAGAAAATTTTCAGGATTTTTGAAAATTTTCGTTGTTAAAAAATAATAATATTTAATTGAAATTAAATTGGTTCAGTTGAAACTAGAGTTAAGAAGTGGACAAATAAGTTCTGACCAGTCGATAGGGTTTGTTTCCTACCTTAGCAATTTCGAGGACGAAATTATTTTAAGTGGGGAAGAATGTAATGACCCGCGTTTTCAGCGATATAATAATTAATCAATTTAATTATTTAAAAGGTGATTAAGAGGATTAAACGGTCGTTTAATTAAATAACTTGGAATATTTAATTAATAATTAATGATACTAGACTCGTTTTGGAAAAATGCTTTCAAAAATATATTTTTGGTAAATTATTGATAAAATGAGCAAAAATCGTTTTATCAATAAATGGCTATTTTCTCAGTAAAAGTTGTTGAAAATTTTAGTGAATGTCTAATTAATCATTAGGAAAGTGATTAACAAATAAAAATGTTTTTAGTATTTATGGCTAACTAAATATCTGGATGATGTCATGCATGACATAGGCAAGATATTTAGGAAAATGAGCAAATAAGGAAAAATGAGTAAATAAGGAAAATGAGCAAAAATAGTAATACTTCATTTGAAAGAAATGAGCAAATAAGGAAAATGAGCAAAAGTAGTAATACTTCATATGAAAGATTAGGGTTTTAGGGGCATTTTGGTCTTTTCCCATTCACATTCCTAAGGCTATATAAAGGGAGGCATACCCTTAGGAATTCTACACAATTTCTTTTCTTCTTCTTCTTCTTCTTAAGCTATATTAATGGCTTCTTCTTGAGTAATGGTGGTGGTAGAGGAGGAAGCAAGAAAAAGCAAGTGAAAGCAAGGAAAGGAAGGAGGTTACTAGCTTGGATCTTTGTTCTTATTCTTGGATCTTTATTTTTATTCTTGGATCCTGGATTTGATAAGGATTAAGGTGAGTTTACTCACTATTTAGGACAGCAAACATAAACCCTTTTGCATGTTTTAACTATGCTTAAAGTTGCTTGAATGTTGGTAACTTATGTTAAAATGTTAACTTGATTCTTACTTTAAAAGTAAGTGACATATGTGATCCATGTTAATGGATTGGAATGGACTTGAATGGACTTGGACTTGAACTTAAAAGTGCACTTATATTTATAATATTGTTCTGTTAATGTACTGAAATATATGATGTGTTATATAATCTGTTTGATTATGTGTGTTAAATGATATTGATCATTGTGGTTTGCCATTTTAAATATCATAAGTGACCCTGGGATGTGAAAAGAAATATTTCAATGTATATTGAAATAAAGGAATTTTGTAAAATCAACCGATTTTATAAAAGGGAATATTTTGAAAATAAAGTACTTAGAAAATAAATAGGATTTTATAAAGGAGAACATTTACTTAGAAAATAAATAGGAGTTTATAAAGGAGGATATTTATTTATAAGACAAATAGAATATCAAAAAGGAAATATTTTGGGAAAATAAACAGGATAAAGATAAAAGGAAAATATTTATAAAACGAATAAAGTTTTATAAAAGGAATATTTATTTAATAAATAAATTGAATTCAATGGAATATTTATTTAGAAATAAATAGAAGTATAAGAGGATTATTTATTCAGAAAATAAATAGACAAAAATAGGAAGAGAAATATTTGTAAAACATTTACAAATAAAGGTTATAAAAGGAATTATTTATATAGAAATAAATTGAAGTTATAAAGGAGATACTAATTTAGAAATAAATAAGAATCTAGAAGGATTATTTATTTAGGAAATAAATAAAATTTTAAAAGGAGAATATTTATTTAGGGAATAAATAGGATTATTAAAAGGGATTTGTCAAATGAGTTAGTTAAACCAGATTTGTCAAATAAGTTAGCCAAACCAAGTTAAATGAGTTGATCAAACAAAGTTGATTGAGTTAGTTAGGCAAGTTAACCAAATGGATGAAGTTAGTCGAGTTAATCAAATTTGAGTTAGCAAGTTAAGTCATTCAATTTGAGTTATCAAGTTAAGATAATCAAAGTGAGTTAGTAAAAAATGGAGTTAAATCGAATATAGTTATTCGAAATAAAGTTAAAACAGATATTAGTTATTCAAATTTGAGTAAATCAAATCGAGTTAATCGAATAGAGTTAAAGTAATGGAGTTAAACAGAAATTAGAAACTGACTAGAGATTAATAAGTTGAATGGTTTCCTGAGTATCGATCTGATGTTGGTTTCGGCCTTCGGGGTTTATACTTAGGAAGTTGTTCTCTTGTTAGTTTATAGTTAGAGTCTGATAGATGTGGAAGAATAGTGATACGTAAGTAAGCCATGGAAATGTTTTCCAGTGTTAATAACATATATTTTCTAAACATAGAAAATGAGGATATATATATAGTTAATGATGATTGATCGATATAATTTCCATTTGGTAGTAATATCGTTGTTTGCACACTTGTTTTTCTTTGATAGTTAAATCACAGACTATCAAAGTTTTGACCATTTTAACCTTGTTAATATGGTGAGACCGGTTGGATTATTTTCCAAAGAACCACTCTATATTGGCATAAGCGTTTTGAATTATATATGTCAAAGATAATTGAAGACGGAGTAAAGTGCAAGGGCTATTGTATAAGTCTTAGATAACAGTGCCTAAGATGGATGTACTGGATAGTGCCTTCGGTTTGTCCAGTCCCAGGACAACATGTATGGACGAAGGTATGACAGAGTATATCTAATAGATCGCTTAAGTTGATCTCTTCAAACGTATTCACGTTTGGTGGCGGAGGAATTCGTTTCTCTTAGCTGTATACCCATGTTATTTTTGGATAAATCAATTTGTGATTTGGCGGGTATGACGATGTGACATTCTAAGTGAATGAAGATGTGGCGTGTAAAGGATAAGCGTAGATTCTAGCCTCACATCTGGTAAATGACAAAAATTGGGCAGGCAGCATGGCTATGTGGGTAGCTCCCATTAGGGTGTATAATCACCTATCTAGAGATATTCATTTCATTCTAAAAATCTATTGTCGATGCTGTCCCATTCGGGAAACGATTGCTGATCCCAACCGTTGGTGATATACATTCGATACACTCAAGCGAAATGAGTGGTCGGTCATGTGTGGCCGGGTTGCAAGATGTTCTTGTTGAACCCAGTGTATTCCTCTCTAGAGATACACTAGCGAAAGGTGGTTCCATACCTTGTCATAGTTGGAAATCCATTACCCAATACGTGCTTGCGGTTTTGATTGTATACTCTATATGTAGAACGTGAGATGAAAGCGTTTCTGCTAGATGATTATTATATTGTGGTTGATAGACATTATTATAATATCAATGAGTTTTGATATAAAGTTTATTTTGGATTCTCATAAGGGAAAAACCCGTTCCGTTATACGGCGTGGTCTTATGAGATATCGTTGTGTTGCTCAAAATGTTTTAAACTGTTTTTACTCTCACCAGTCCCATGACTGACCCGGAGTTTATTTTGTTTCGTTTTCCCTAAACTCTTGGGTGCTCAATTTTGTACAAGCAGTCAAGTAGTCCGGATTTACAGATACTTGAAGAGCTGGAGCAGGAGGCTTCAGGATTATATATGTAATAACCCGAAAATCTGGGCCAGTTTAAAATTTTTATTTCGGCAATTTTAGTGAATTTTGAACATTTAAAATAGATTATTTTAAATAAAATTGACGAGAAATTTATTTTGAATAGAATTAGAACGTGTATATTTATATAGACCGTCGTTAGAATATAAATATTTATATATAATTATAAAAGGAATTGAAAATGGCGCGGTAGTTCGATAATTCGATTTCAAACTTCAATTGAACATACCGGGTGCAAACTAATCCGGATTTTAGTGAAACCAAAAATGATAGGATCTAAATGATGATATCTTTCCAACGAATCCGAAAAATCAAAATTTCATAGCGGGAATCAAAAGATATGTCCAATTGAAAATTCTGAATAGTCGCTATGGAATTCAGGCCCTTAAAAATGGACATTTTGCAAATGACCTCGGATTTCGACGAAACCACTTTTGTTGGATCCGCAGTGTCAAATTATAGTTAGATTCCAAATTTCATAATTTTTCGAATCAATATGTGAGCGTGGCAAAGGAAAACGCGTTTGACCAGTTTTAGTTGATTTTAATCGACTGGAAATTGACCATTTTTCCAACGGTCTCAGAATTCGACGAAACTAGTTTTGTTAGGACCGTATCGTCAATACGAAGCTAGAAAATATTTTTCTGCAATTTTTAGAGTTAGTATGTGACCCCGGTAAATTGAAATGCGCGTTCAAATTCAATATATAGAGTTATATGTTGATTTTGACGAAAACTAATCGAAACAGCTGAATCAGCTTGCGATACATATCCCATTGTGTTCGGAATGGGGGTAATACGCTAAGGACGACAGGCGGTGGACCTCGTTTAGAGGTCGTTTATGAAAGTCAACTTTTTGCAATTAAAAATAAATAAATTAAATAATATAACTTTTATAAAAGCCCCCCCTTTTTCTTCTTCTTTCCCGATTCAGTATAAAAAAAAAGAGAGAGAGACGAGGGCGACGGGGGGGAGAGCCGCCGCCGCCACATCGCGCCCCCCCCAGCGACGCCGCGCCGCCGCCTTCTTCTTCTCCTCCTCCTTCTTCCTCCGCCTCGCCACTCCCCCCCCCCTGCGCGCAACCCCCATCGCGCCAGCAACCGCACCCCCTCCCGCCTGAAACCCTAGCCGACAACCCCGACCTCCTCCACCCCGCTGGCCACCGCCGCCGACCCCAAACGCCCCTCCCTCGGCCTCCGCTCGACTGTCGAACCCCCTCCCTCTTATAAAAAAAAACACTGTAAGTCTTCTATTAGTTAGTATTTATTTATTTTTGCTATTAAAATTTTGTATGAACCATTATGATTTAGGATTGGTTTTTACTGTCATAAAGGATTTGATTTCTAAATGTAAGAGACTTGATTTTGAAGAAAATATAGAAAGACAAGATTTTAGAATAAACAAAGAATTGATTTTTATGAACAAGCTAAGATTTTTATTTGTTCAAAAGTAAGAGAGGAAAAGAAGTGATTTTTAATAATAGAAATATGATTTCTATATTTATAAAATTCTAAAAATATAATCTTTACTATATAGAAGATGTAAAAATATGATTTTTATATTTTTAAAGAATTAAAAATATAATTTTTACATGTTAGGAATATTAAAAATATCATCTTTTTATAGGTAGCAAAATAAAATGTGATTTCTATAGGGATGAAATAATAAAGGCGAAAACTTTATTTTAATAAAGGCGAAAACTTTATTTTTATAAAGGCGAAATCAATATTTTTGAAATGGAATTTTTATCTATATGACACCAAAGTAAAAATTCGATTTTTATATATTGAATAGCATAGTAAAAATTCGATTTCTAAATATATGAAGTGATTATAAAAATATGATTTTTAAATTGAAAGTAAACAAATAAAAATGTGACTTTTATTTTAAAGACATCAAAATATAAAAATGTGTGATTTTTATATATGTAGTGACTACGGGCAACGAAGATGATAAAAAGGCGAGAATGAAGAAGATTTCTATAAATGAAGTGTCGTGAAGTTGGATAGCTATTGGTGAGAACTTCTCACTCTAAATTCTCTTTTTCTAGTTATATATATATATATATATATATATATATATATATATACTAGGATGTAGACGGTGCTTAGTAGCACCCGACACCCGTCATCCACAGACCATGGATGACTTGTTTGTTAAATTGTTTGGTTGAGTAGTTGGTTAGTTTATTGGTTTGAATTGAATTGTTTGGTGAAATGGAATGGATTGATTGATGTGTGAATGGCGTGGGCCTTCACTAGACCGGGGATAAGGCTAGGCCTCGTCCCGTTTCTAGTATCGTGCCGTTATGCCGCCGAAATTTTCTAAAATATGTTAGAAAAATAAAAATATCATTTTTATTGTGTAAAGGAACTGAATAGAAATTCATGTGTCAAAATAAAATATATTATCGTTAAAAATATAATTTTTAACGTGAAAGCGAATAAATAAATATTTATAAACAAATCGGCCGATTTGTTTATATACACTAATTTGACTGATATCGATTGGGTCGATAAATTTTACACGTCGCCCAACTGCACAAATAAAATCTGTGTTTGATTGTTTGAAACCCCACATGGGTGTTGGGATGAAATTTGAAGTTCACTCATCCTGATTGATTAAATATGTCGATCGATCGATTGACAGGCTGTTATAAGCGTTAGGTATCTATATTTGATGCTTATACAGTGTAGTGCACTTTGGTTGATGGTTGATTATTTTTCAATGCTATTATATACATGTGTTGTATGGAATCCATATAATTAACATTATATGGTGATTGATTGGGCCTCATTCCAATCGGGAAAATAATGAATATTATAAAAGATAATTCATGTGTTGAATATAAAAATAGTCATGTGTTGACGATGTCCAGGTGTTGAGTGAAATATTTTATACAATGAAATTTACATCTTTATCATATTTAAAATTAGAACTACTTCTCAGTAGGAGTCTAATTAAAATCAAACGATAGATACCATAGTTTTATAAAATATTTTACATAACACCAATAGTGAAGTGTTGACAGCACTCATGTGTTGAGATTAGTCGTGTGTTGAAAGAAATATAGATTCATGTGTTGAATGGGATAAATATTCATTTGTTGAATAGAATAAAGAAGTTGTGAAAAATATGAAGCCGTGTTGATTAGTTTTGCGCCATTTTGACGTGAACGATATTTATATCGATTTTATTCAAATTGAAATGAATATTATAGCAAATTCGAATTTAAAAGAAAACGAATTTGAATTGAATATAAAAGGACTTCGAATGGAATTGAATATAAAACAAATTCAAGTTGAATTGAAAACGAACTGAAATTTAATTGAATTCGAATCGAAATTAAATTGAAATCAATTTGAATTGAAACGAATTTGAATTCGAATTAAATAAAATGGAAATGAATTCGAGTTGAATTGAAATCCAATCGATTTGAAATTGAATGTAGAAGTTGAATTGTTTTAGAAGTGAATTTAAAACGATTTATAAAATTCGTTTTAAATAGAAATTGACGAAATATATATTATATATATAATATAATGGCCTGAATAGAACGCGCCGCGCCGCGACAGTTCGTGAATTTCAACCATTTATTTCAAACGGACATTACGAGAGATCCGACCGTCGGATTCTCCTAAAACCGGAACCGTTGGGTTCGTATCGAAAAGAGCTTTCCAATGAATACTAGAAATTTGAAATCTAATGGTTGGATTTGGAATTATGTCCAAATCAAATTTGAAAAAGGTCGCTGTAAGTGTAGTTCGATGGCCATTGATGGAAATCGACTGTACGGGCCTTGATAAAATTATTAAAAATATTAATAATTTGTGTAAAATCATAATATATGATTTGGGAAGAATTGAGCTGGAGAATTCCACATTTGAATAGATAAAAATAGATTTTTATCGAAATGAACTAGTTTTGAACTAGAATTAAAATCAATTTATTTGTGAAATAAATAAATTGAATTTGAAAGTGATTTTAAAAATAATCAATATTCCCAATACGTGAATTGGGCTGGAGTTGAATCGAAATTATCTTCGGAGTATTTCGATGTTGGATTTCGTGACTACGCAGATATGGTTATGGGAATTTGAAAGATATATTTTATATCGTTATTTCCAATATGATATTTATTGGTTTCAAAATTTGATATTGAATATAAGCCGACATATTTTCTATTCAGAGCCTTGTATTTAATATCAAATGTGATTTGGGTTTATCGTGAATCGTGTTTTAGATGACATTGGTTCTTTAACCCAGTTAAAGGCAAGATGTTGATTTTTGAAAGAATTAAGACTAAGTGTAGTTTTAATGAATCTTTAATTAGATTAAAATGTGAATTGATAATTTAAATTATCAAATCTGAAAAGTGATCGAGAGGGGAGTACCACCATTTTTGCTCCAAAGCGATAGTTAAATCTTTAATTAGATTTGAACGTGAAATGGTAATTAATTTTACTGATAACACCGTGGTGTTAGGAATGGAGTATCACCAGTTTTGCTCCATAGGATATATAGGTTGGGATTAGAAAATAAAATAAATAATTACTTCGGTGTGGTTCGTTAATCCCGACTAGTTTGAAGTGATATCAAAAGGAGGATTAAAGAATAAATTTAGAATAATTTATCTTGGATAAAATTAATGGGAACATTTCCCTAAGAATGTGATTTTGTGAATAAAAGAATATTCTGAATTGGAATGAGGCGTTTGTTGTGCTTGTGTAACATTCGTTTATTATATACGTGGGTTATTCAGAAAGGCCGGGTTTATACCCATTCTGAATAACCGATTCGACGAGATGTCGAAGATGAAGACGGTGGTTGAAGACCGGAAGTCTTCACATCGTTTGGGTGATTACTGATGATCTTGATTGGGCTGTACACCCAAGATGAGGGAAACAGTTGGTGATCGTCCAGACGTACTTGGAGATGGATGGATATACGAGGAAAGTGCCTCCGGTTTCGTTGAGACCCAGAACGAACTTGTAAATGGATTGTGTGTCTGACATTGGATTTTATTCTGTGTTGATTGATTTATATTAAATATACATCTGTTTGGCGGCGGAGAATTTATTCTCTTGCTTAATGCCCTTCTCTGAGACGTACGAGCTCAGAGGTTGTATATCGATGGACATCAGTCGCATGGAGTGAATTGCCAATGTGGCACGCATAAGTGGCAATTGATCAAGGCTTCTGTTGAAAAGCAAAGTCTTGTGGTTGATGATCAAAGCATGGCCTGTGTGGCGTAGCTTTGTGTATAACGTGAATTCGCGAGCCTCACACCTCAGTATGAGTCAAAAACGGGATACGGACCCAAGGAGTGCACGACGTTTCTTTCTAGCTAGGGTGGTGTCAGTGACCTACCAGCCCTGACATTTATATACTTTTCACCTGTGTGGTTGTTGGATACGAGGCGCCTCGGATATAGGTCTGTAAGGACCGGAAAACGTGTGTTCAGGAATAACTAATCCTCAAAAGTAAGAGAGGACCGGCCTTGGAGGTTCCAAAGGATCATAGTGGGGTCCTGAGGCATTGCTAGAGTGTCTCGAACGCGGAGAGGAGCTTGCCCCTTGCCTCGACTCATGACGGAAATCCAATTTCCAATACGTGATATTGCGGTTTTAATTGTAGAACTAGTATGGCGACATGATAGATGGTACCCATGCCGCCTATGATTGATATTTATGATTGAAATTGTTTTGACACTATACACTTATTATAGTATCAAATGATTTGTTTTAAACGTACTAAGCATGTTTGGCTATTATAAGGGAAAACCCTATCCTCCGGCTTGCGTTGCATTGTGTGATGGGACCTGGGTCTTATAATAGCTTCATTTTTCCAAAAAGCATTGCGTTGTTTTGTTATATGCGCTAGTATTCTTGGGAGGAAACCCGTTCCGTGTTATACGGCGTGGTCCCTTGAATTACTATCTTGAAAGTAAAGTTTTAAATAACTGTTTTAGTTCTCACACCAGTCACATGACTGACCTGGAGTTTATTGTTTTAACCTAAACTCTGGGTGCCCCTATTTTCCACATGGGCAGCTAGTAGTTTAGGTTTTGCAGATTTATATTCACAGGGTCCGGATTTACAGTTGGAACGATGCTCGGAAAGCTCTGTATCCGTGTATCACTTTCAGTTGTGATTTTGTATTATTTTCCGCTGCTTTGTAATTTATTGTAGTCTCTGATATTTGTCGAATGTAATTTATTCATTTATACTCTGTATGTTCTTGTATCTGATGGAATTGTTGTAATAACAATGAAATGTTCTTCCGGTTGCGTTCTATTTTGTCTTGTCCTCAATTCTATCTGTGCTTTCCTTCACGGGGAAGTTCGGGTCGTCTCAATATAGCTATTATTATTCCGCTGTGTTGTAAGTGTTGTACTTGATAATGATATGTATATTCAAGTACATATTTATATTTCAAAGTTATGTTATATTTTATTCATTCCGTTGTGAGGTTCGTGTTACTCTGATGATGTTGTTGTCTTCTTCTTCTTCTATTCTAAGTTTCTATCTTATCTATTCTCACCCTCTAATTTCTTTCATTAACTATTCAGTTATTTTCGGTCCTTGGATGTTCGATATGTGTTATATATCGGATAACCAAGATCGCTAAAAACCGGGTCGTTACAGTTGGTATCAGAGCTTAAGATTAAGTAATTACCTTGGCTCTGTGGCGTGACTCGGCAGAGATGGGGTTAGTAATACCCTAGATTGAGTTTGAGTGTATACATACGAGAGCGTATTTATTATTCAATAAAAAGTGAATTTATATTGTGGAGATTTATTGGTTGAGTTGTTTACAAGTTCTGGTCGATCAGTTTGATCCACTGTGTCGGTAGGAGTTTATAAACACTCGAATACGATGAACCGTCATGGTATGTTTTGAAAAGAGGGTAAATGAAATAATTTTACCCAAAGTATATTTATTATTATAATCGAGTAAGATTATAATAGAGATGGTTATATATGTATATATATATATATAACCAAATAAAATTCACATAAGTGAAATGAATTGAATTAAATCTGAAATTAGAATTAGAATGGGGATTAAAATTCCTAGAATTTGAAAAGGTGTTTGTAATGGAATTAAATTGAGTATAAGAGAATTTTAAGTTCCTGGGAGATTTTGAAAACATTTTTCAAACTGAAAGTGATATAGTATTGAACTCACCTTGATAGCTGGAAAATAGATTCTGATGATGAATCTAGACATCATCAGTGTTCATTTTCGAGTTCTAAGTGACGGATTACTACCAAAGATTTTGTTTTTGGAATTGTTTTGAGAAAACAAGTTATTTAGAAATTCAAAGGCTTTGAATTGGTATTACGATTTCAAATTAATTTGAAATGAACCCAGGGATTTAAAATTTTAGAATTTAAATTTAACTTAAAATGTTAAATGGATTGAGATGGTATAAGTAAAGATAAATTAATATTTAACTTGAACTAAGTTAAATAAAACTGGATTTGATTAGAGAATAATTTGGAATGGAATTGAGTTGATGACTTAAGAGTTTAGAATCAAGAATATTACTTGAGTTTGAAATGGAATTTGGCTTGAGTATAAACGAATGATTAGATTTAATAATAAATCAATTGGAGTTTGATTATAATGACATTGTTATATGTTGAGTTGGTAGCAGATGGAAGGGAAATAATGATATGCCCGACAAAAAGGTACAAGTTTATATTTGATATGAGTTTGGAATTTATTAGCCGAATTAGCAAGCCGCTTGGCTGTTTGATTTTCTTTTGGGTTGGAGAAGGCCTAGAGTGGCGAGTTGTGGTTTTACCGATAGGGCTGTAAAAAGGAGGTTATGGCGAAATTTTTCGAAAAGTTAAGGCATTAGAAAATTTTCAGGATTTTTGAAAATTTTCGTTGTTAAAAAAAATTAATAAATATTTAATTGAAATTAAATTGGTTCAGTTGAAACTGGAGTTAAGAAGTGGACAAATAAGTTCTGACCAGTCGATAGGGTTTGTTTCCTACCTTAGCAATTTCGAGGACGAAATTATTTTAAGTGGGGAAGAATGTAATGACCCGCGTTTTCAGCGATATAATAATTAATTAATTTAATTATTTAAAAGGTGATTAAGAGGATTAAACGGTCGTTGAATTAAATAACTTGGAATATTTAATTAATAATTAATGATACTAGACTCGTTTTGGAAAAATGCTTTCAAAAATATATTTTTGGTAAAATATTGATAAAATGAGCGAAAATCATTTTATCAATAAATGGCTATTTTCTCAGTAAAAGTTGTTGAAAATTTTAGTGAATGTCTAATTAATCATTAGGAAAGTGATTAGCAAATAAAAATATTTTTAGTATTTATGGTTAACTAAATATCTGGATGATGTCATGCATGACATAGGCAAGATATTTAGGAAAATGAGCAAATAAGGATAATGAGCAAATAAGGGAAAATGACCAAATAAGGAAAATGAGCAAAAATAGTAATACTTCATTTGAAAGAAATGAGCAAATAAGGAAAATGAGCAAATAAGGAAAATGAGCAAAAGTAGTAATACTTCATATGAAAGATTAGGGTTTTAGGGGCATTTTGGTCTTTTCCCATTCACATTCCTAAGGCTATATAAAGGGAGGCATACCCTTAGGAATTCTACACAATTTCTTTTCTTCTTCTTCTTCTTCTTCTTCTTCTTCTTCTTCTTAAGCTATATTAATGGCTTCTTCTTGAGTAATGGTGGTGGTAGAGGAGGAAGCAAGAAAAAGCAAGTGAAAGCAAGGAAGGAAGGAGGTTACTAGCTTGGATCTTTGTTCTTATTCTTGGATCTTTATTCTTATTCTTGGATCTTTGATTTGCTAAGGATTAAGGTGAGTTTACTCACTATTTAGGACAACAAACATAAACCCAACCGTTGGTGATATACATTTGATACACTCAAGCGAAATGAGTGGTCGGTCATGTGTGGCCGGGTTGCAAGATGTTCTTGTTGAACCCAGTGTATTCCTCTCTAGAGATACACTAGCAAAATGTGGTTCCATACCTTGTCATAGTTGGAAATCCATTACCCAATACGTGCTTGCGGTTTTGATTGTATACTCTATACGTAGAACGTGAGATGAAAGCGTTTCTGCTAGATGATTATTATATTGTGGTTGATAGACATTATTATAATATCAATGAGTTTTGATATAAAGTTTATTTTGGATTCTCATAAGGGAAAAACCCGTTCCGTTATACGGCGTGGTCTTATGAGATATCGTTGTGTTGCTCAAACTGTTTTAAACTGTTTTTACTCACACTAGTCCCATGACTGACCCGGAGTTTATTTTGTTTTGTTTTCCCTAAACTCTTGGGTGCTTAATTTTGTACGAGCAGTCAAGTAGTGGGGATTTACAGATACTTGAAGAGCTGGAGCAGGAGGCTTCAGGGTTATATAGCTATTATTATTCCGCTGTGTTGTAAGTGTTGTACTTGATAATGATATGTATATTCAAGTACAGATTTATATTTCAAAGTTATGTTATATTTTATTCATTCCGTTGTGAGGTTCGGGTTACTCTGATGATGTTGATGTCTTCTTCTTCTTCTATTCTAAGTTTCTATCTTATCTATTCTCACCCTCTAATTTCTTTCATTAACTATTCGGTTATTTTCGGTCCTTGGATGTTCGATATGTGTTATATATCGGATAACCAAGATCTCTAAATACCGGGTCGTTACATATATTTGTTTTTAAGTTAGATTTTAGGGTACCACTTTTTGTGAAATTATGTTCATCTAAGGACGACCATCGACAAAAATAAAAATACAGTCCTGTCGAACTCGGTGTCACGAATCCAAAAATATAGTAATATACGTCCGTTAGCTATTTCCGTGAAACCCCGAAATATCGATATAGGTTGCGAAATACTCCAAATAAAATGTTGTGTATTTAGATAATTAAAAATTACAATAAAATTCTAAAAATTAAATTATCACTACGTCTCAAAAGAATCTTGCCTAAATTCGAAACCGATATCTAGTTATATCGAATAAACTGTTACAGTCGATAAACGATTCTATAGCGACTATTTTAAAATTTGATTTGGACAAAAATCAAAATCTATACAATGAAATCCCGATTTTTCTCTTCCATTTGAAAAATATACTTCACCAGCTCCGAACGTTTCTTGTTTCACGGAAATTCGATTTAAAACGGACCCTGTACATTTAGTTGAAGTTCGAATCGCCAAATAGCGAACTACAGCGCCATTTCGAGCTCGATTTTAATTATAATATAATTATACGTTCAAAGTGTCGTTCAAATAATATATTCGTCATTCTAATTAAATTCTAAGCTGAATTAAATTCTTTGAATTCTCCAGTTGACATTATATTGTCAATTTACTATTTCTGATTATTTCATAAATTATGTATATTATTTAATTATTATATTAATTAAATATTCACTATGATTTAATTAAACAACTATCTAAATCTATATATCACTATTTATTATATCGATAAAACACGGGACATTACATTCTTTCCCCCTTAAAATAATTTCGTCCTTGAAATTGCTAAGGCAGAAAACAAACCCTATTGACTGGTTAAAAATTATTTTTGCTTCTTTAACTTCAGTTTCAACTGAACCAATTTTCTTTCAACTAAAATATTAATTAATTTTTTACCAATGAAAATTTTAAAAATCCTGAAAATTTTCTAACACCTTAACTTTTCAAATTTTTTTGCCAGCACCTCCTTTGTACTGGTCAATCGGTACAACTACCACTCGCCTCTCTAGGCCTTCTCCAACCCAAAAGAAAATCAAACAGCCAAGCGGCTTGCCAAACAGGCTCATAAATCCCATACTGAATGAGACATGTACCTTTTTGTTGGGCATACCATTATATCCTTTGCATCTATTGCCAATTCAACATATACCAATGTTATCCCAACCAAAATCCAATTAATTCATTCTCAAACCAAATCATTCGCTTATACCAAAGTCTAATTTCATTTCAATATCAAGTTTCATTTCGATTCCAAACCCTTAACTCCACTAATCTCGTTCCATTTCAAATTCAGATCACGTAAATCCAATTTTTTCGATAACATTCTAATCCAATTCATCATCAATTTGCTTTTGCACATTTCAGTTCAATTTCCACTTAATCAACTTTATTTCAATTTCAATTTGCTTTCCCAAATTTCAATTCAATTTGGTTTTAATTCAAACAATCTTTCCTTGGGAATTTTAAACAGTTCACCATATCGAAAATCAACTTTCCTTTTTAGGATTCAAAACAACTTGTTTTGCCAAAACAATTCGAAATCAATATCTTTGGTGGTAATCCATCACTTAGAACTCAGAATGAACATAATAATGTTGCGATTCATCATCATGGTTATTTTCCAGCCATCGAAGTGAGTTCAATACTATATCACTTTCAAAATCACTTTTACACTATTCCTTTTTGAAATACACTTCAAAATATCTTTCACAAAGCTTGATCAACAATTTAAAATTTCCCAGGCTAATAAAATTCACCTATATTTAACCCAGATTCATTTATAAACACTTTTTTAAATTTCCAGGGTTTTAATCCAATTCTAGTTTTAATTTCAGATTTAATTCATCTGATTTCACGTATTTCACATATGCGAATTCTGATTGGCTATTTACGTAACCATTTCACATTTTATAATCTTATTCGATTACAATAGTGACCGACACATCCAATATATTATAATCATTTCAATATAAATCCTTTATATCAAAATAAAATTTGGTAAAATTATTTCATTTACCCTCTTTTCAAAACATACAATGTCGGTTCATCGTATTCGAATGTTTATAAACCCCTACCGATACGGTGGATCAAGCTGATTGACTAGAACTCATAAACAACTCAACCAATAATTCTCCATGATATAAAACCATTTTATATTGAATAACAATTATGTTCACTCATATATATACACTCAAACTCAATCTAGGGTATTACTAACCCTATCTCTACTGAGTCACGCCACAAAGCCAAGGTAATTACTTAACCTTAAGCTCAGATACCAACTGTAACACCCTGGAAAAAAATCGATCTTGGTTATCCGATATACAATACATATCGAACATCCAAGGATCGAAAATACCGGTAGTTAATGAAAGAAATTAGAGGGTGAGAATAGATAAGATAGAAACTAAGAATAGAAGAAGAAGAATAACATACAATATCATCAAAGTAACACGAATCTCACAGCGGAACGAACAAATATATTTCATAACATAACTTTGAAATATAAATCTCTACTGGAATAAACATATCATTTCCAAAGTACAGCACTTACAACACAGCGAAAATAACCATAGCTGTAACAACCCGTATTTTTATAACGTGTAATAACCATAAATCAAGGCAGAATTAATTTTTCGAATAAGAATCAAGGGAAATGGGTTATGCCATTGCGTTTATCTCGAAATTCTGCTTGGAAACGAGTCTGAGTTTTCGAAAATCGGAGTCCGTATGACCAAGTTATGACCTTTCGAAGTTTTCAGAAGTTTTCAAGTTCAAAACAACTCAATTCGAATTCAAAATTCGAAATTCAAACCTCAGAGTGGACTGGGCGGGAAATTTCCCGCCCAGGACCAGGTCGACCTGGAGATCGACTATGTAGTCGACCTGCCCAGGACCAGGCCGACCTGGGGGTCGACCTGGTGGCCGAGCCCACTTTTGAAGCTGGATTCACTTTGATGTTTCTGGCCTCATTTCTGTCTACATTCGTTGACCTGACCCTATAAATACATCCCCTAACACTAGTCTCTCTACACAAAATTCTTTCTGACCTTATGCATCTCTAATTCTAGTTTGAAAAGTTAGAGAGACTACTTCTTCTTCGTCGAAGCTACGTTGCTGATTTGGGGATTTCTGTTAGGACTTGACTAAGCATATAACGATTCAACATCGACTCTCTTTTTCTCTAATCCTCGAAGCACGATCTGTAAGCCCCAGTTATTTTTAGATTTAAACTGTAAATGTAATATGAATATGATGTAAATTGAAATTGGACCTATGTATGATGCCTGTTTTACATCCATTCTTGTTCATCTTGGATCTTGACTTTTGGATATATTACTATGACATTGATTTGGGGCCTATTCATGTTGTAAATCAAAAAGAAAACCCCCTCATATTATCATGTTGAATCTTCTAGTAGTCACAAGTTTATGACTATCACCTTATGTCAATCGTTACCATGACTATACTATCACCTTATGTCAATCGTTACCATGACTATACTATCACCTTAAGACAACTGTTATCTTGACTAGTACCTTATTTTGTTAAATTTGGAATCTTTATGTTTGAGGCCAATATTCCATATGACAGTAATGTTATATCATTTATCTCAAGTTATACCATGCTATGCTAGTAATCACTTTTGCCACCTTATACCCGTCCCTTTTTATGTTATTCCCTAATTAGATTTATTTATATCGATTCGAGTTTATGTGCGATGGGAATACGATTTGGGTAGATTAGGTAAAACGTAAATTGGCTTTGAACATGAACGTTATTATAACTTGAACTTGGATATGGACATGAACTTGACACGATTTGACATGAAAACTCGACATGAATTTTGACATGAAAACTTGAACGTGGGCATGACAATTAGATAAACTTGAAAATGGCCAACTCGAGGTTGGGTTGAGTTTGCAGTGTAAATCTGCCCGGAACCGCCCGACAAATCCAGTGACTGCAAACAATAGGATCCAATGTGGGTAGTTGGTCATATGGCATGAAAAACCCGAGGTTAGACTATGTTGTGGTGTAAATCTGCCCGGAACCGCCCGACGAATCCAGTGACCACAACAGTCAGTCTAATGTGAGAGGTTGGGTGCACTAATGAATTAATGCCACATGATAGGGTTAAGTCATGAACCACTTGAATATACTTAACCAACTTGACACGATGATTTGATAAGGTTAAGTCATGAACCGCTTAAACACACTTAACCAACTTGATACATGATTTGGATAGGGTTAAGTCACGAATTTGAATGACAACACTTAACCCATTAGAAACCCTAGTTACGCGGTCCTTTTCAGCAGTAACCCACTTAGATGTATCACGATACCCTGGGACTAGGCAGGAGGGGGCACAATTACTGGGCTGATTGTAAGCGACCAGAACGACGGCTGAGTAGGTGCGCCATTGTAGGTTCAGGCGGACTATGGTCGTGCACGTAGTCCGGAGTTGAAAAAGCAGGCATAGGGCACCCGTAGATTTACACTGTGCGTGCTTGATTCGTGTCGATGGTTGGCACCATAGGACTTGATACACCATATGGTGGACCTAGCACAGGTAACTACATTTCTGGATAGGGCCGTATGACACAGACACATGACGAGCTAGAACTTGTAGGGAGCCGATCGATTAGAAGATCGTACCGTAGGACCCCGTAATGGGTCACTTCATGATATTGGGCCAAGGGATCATTTCATGATTAATACTTGACATGGCTTAGAACACTAGTACAGTTGGTGCAGCGAATCTCGAATATGTGATGCTAGACTTGACTTATCCTGTTATCTTAATTATCCTGCCAGTTCTGTTATCATCCTTATGTTTAATTCCAGTTTTCACATATCATGTTACCTTTACTAGTTTTAATACTGAAAGTCACTAGGGCTTACCAGTCTTTATGACTGACCCTTTTTCTTTCGCCTCTTTTTCTTTCGTTCCCCCCCCCCCCCAGGTTCTCAGGGAGGAAACACTTGCTCTTAGCTTGGATTTAGCTTGCTTTCTGACAGCTCATGTACGGTTTGGTCTTGGGCTATGCTATGGTTGCTTCTACTATTTATGGGGAATAATTTACTTTTGTTATCTTAAGTTTATGCTTCTTTATTTGGAACTTGATGTAATGGAATAATTTGTACCTTGGATATATGGGGTTTTGACTCTTTTCTTGAAAGTAATAAAAGTTTGGTTTTTAATTTTTACCACTGCTTTATTTATGTTCTGCCTTATGATATCTCTGTGTATGTTTACCTAGATAACACTCCACCAAAACTAGTGCATTCCCTTTGTGAGTGATCCTAGCGGAGGTGGGGTGTTACAATAGCTATATAATTCTGAAGCCTCCTACTCCATCTCTTCAAGTATCCGTAAATCCCGACTACTTGACTGCCCGTACAAAATTGGGCACCCAAGAGTTTAGGGAAAGCAAAACAAAATAAACTTCGGGTCAATCATGTGACTTGTGTGAGTAAACTCAATTTATTTGATTTAACTTTAAAAAATCCTTTTGAAACAAAGGATAATCATTTGTAAAACAATATTATTCTGATATTATAATAATGTCTAACACAAGTAATATCAATCTAGTAGAAACACTTGCATCTAACGTTTTATTATATAATATACAATCAAAACCGTGGGATCTTATTGGTAATGGATTTCCAACTATGACAAGGTTTGGATCCACCTTCCGCTCAATGTACTCTAGAAGCGATACATTGGAGTTCAACAAGAACATCTTTCGGCCACACATGACCGACCACTCATTTCGCTTGAGTGTATCGAATATATTTTCATCTTACAGTTGGTAAACCAACATAACCATTCCCGGGAGATACAGAATTGAAAGAAGCAACAAATATGAATATTCTCTAGATGGTGACAATATACCCTACTTGGTTGCGAACCACTTAGCCATGCTGCCTGCCCGATTTCTGTCATTTCCCAGTTGATGAGGCTCGAGGTCAAAACGTATCTTTTAACAGATCACTCCTCCATTTACTTCGAATGCCACGTCTTCATATCCGTCAAATCACAAATTGATTTCCCCAAAAATACCACGGGTATAAGCTAAGAGAAACGAATTCCTCCGCCACCAATGTAAATACGTTTGAAACGATCAACTTACGCAATCAACCAGATATACTATGTCAGACACTCGTCCATTCAAGTTGTCATGGGACTGGACAAACCGAAGGCACTATTCCGTACATCCATCCTAGGCAATCTCTACCTATTACTTATACAACAACCCTTGCATTTTACTCCGTCTTCAATTTGTCTTCGATCTATTTGATTCAAAACGCTAACGCCCATACGGAGTGGTTCTTTGGATAAGAATCCAACTGGTCTCTCCATATTGACGATGGAAAAATGGTCAAAACTTTGATAGTCTGTGATTTAACTATCAAAGAAAAACACGTGTGCAAACAACGATATTATTTCCAAATGGAAATTTTATCGATCATTCAACATTTATCTCTTAAATTAATTTAACATTGATTTATTCATTTCCTTATTTCCCGTTTTCATATATTCATAAATCCTTATTTTCTAAACTTAGAAAATATACGTTATTAATCACTGAAAAACGTTTCCATATTTATTCCCATTTCTTATTTTCTATTATCAGAAAACATTTCTGATTCTTATTTGGAAAACATTTCCAAAACTCCTTCACTGGATTTAAACTAGTGTTTAAATCAAACATCGCCATGCCAACTCAAACCATTTCACTCATTAACTAAATTCACTTAACCATCATTCACTATCAACCTTACCATTCCTTAGTTAAGAAGGAAGTCAATCAAGTTGGGGTACAATTACCTCTCAGACCTTAACTGAACAACGTTTTAACTTCGAAATAGTCGAAGTTTATCTTTTAAATCTTTAACAAACTTCGTTACGTAACTCTCTTTCGAATAAATCTCTATCCGATAACTCTTTCCTTCGAATAAACTATATTCGATAATCTCTTCTTCAATTACCTATGTTCGAATAACTCTATTCAGTTAACACTATTCGATTAACTCTAATCGATTTACTCTTATCAGTTAGCACTATTTGATGAACTCAATTCTATTAACTCTATTTGATTAACTCTATTGGATTAACGTTATTCAATTAACTCTAACTAATTTACTCTTATCAATTAACTCCTTTCGAATGAACTATATTCGTTTAACTCCTTTCGAATAACTAATATTCGATTAACTCCTTTCGAATAACTAATATTCGATTAACTCCTTTCGAATAGCTAATATTGGATTAACTCCTTTCAAATAGCTAATATTCGATTAACTCCTTTCGAATAACTAATATCTGATTAACTCCTTTCGAATAACTAATATCCGATTAACTTGTTTCGAATAAACTATATTCAATAATTTCTTTCGAATAACTAATATTCGATTAATTTTCTTCTTCGAATAGTCTTATTCGATAACTCTTTCTTCAAATAAACTATATTCGAATAACTCTAATCCAACTAATTCTAATTCAATTAACTTTATTCGAATAACAAATATTTGACTACCTCTTGTTCGATTAACTCCATTCGAATAACTCTAGTTCGACTTAACTCTAATCGATTTACCCTACTTATTAACTCTAACTAGTTAACTCTAGCTCTAATCGATTAACTCTAACTCTAATCGATTAACTCCTCTAACTCATTTTGATTAACACATTTTGATTAACTCCTTTGATTAACTCTACGTCCATATTCAGTTTCAAATATCGATGTTGAAATCGATTCTTACTTCTCTATATAAGCCCTGACTTATATATTCTATTTATCCAATGATAAATATTTCACTTAATTTATAAAATATTATTTACAAATTAATCTTCCCAATCTATCCGTTAAAACAGATTTCTATTTATTTCCACTTTAAATAAATCTTTTCCATTTATCTATTAAAAACAGATTTCAATTTTCTATTCATTTTCTAAATATTCCTTTCATTTAATTCTATTTATTTAATCAACTAAATATTTACTTTCAATTCTATTTATTTAACCAATAAATATTTCCTTTTTATCTTTCTATTTATTTTCTAAATAAATAATTCTTTTATACTTTTATTTATTTCTTAAACAAATATTCCATTTTAATTTAATTTATTTTCTCTATAAATATTCCTTTTATAACTTTATTTATTTTTCTAAATAGATATTCCCATTCATTCTATTTGTAAATGTTTTACAAATATATCCTTGTAAATTCTATTTGTAAATGTTTTACAAATGTTTTCCTTTTTATATCTAATTGTAATTTTCTTACAAATATTCATTTTTTCCAAATCTATTTTACAAATATTTTCCATTATATTTGTTTTACAAATATTTTCATTTTCAACTCTTTGATTTTATAATTGTTCCCTTTTATAAATCTATTTTTTTTCTAGATAAATACTCCTTTATAATCCTATTTATTTTCTAAATAAATATCCCTTTATAATCCTATTATTTTTCTAAATAAATATTCCTTTATATTCCTATTTATTTTCCTAAATAAATATTCCTTTATAAAATCCTTCGATTTTATAAATAATTCATTTTCAATAACTCTCCGAAAAATTCTCTTTCTTTATTCCAGTAATCTTATGGTATTTAAAATACCCAATCACAGTGATCCATATCATCCAAACATATACAATCAATAACAAATTATATATCACATCATATATCACAATATATGAAAAACAGTAAAATAATTATTGAGGAATCCAGTCGGATTCCTCCAATCTGTTTCCCTGCATCCACAGAAGTTACACAATATAATATACATCAATTTCATTTCAACATGAAATATACTGATGACAGAATCAATATTGATTGTCGATTTTTATATGCAACTATATCTATATTTTCAATCAAATCTACTTAACAGTCCAAACAATTAATACATAGTAATCAATTCTTATTTATCAAAAATAAAGTACAGTTTATAAAAATATAAACTGAATAGAGTTAGTGAGATTTACTCACATTGGACGATCATCGTTAAATAATGGTAACTGTCGCTTGATTCAGAACTGACGTTTAATTATGTCATAATTGGAGATGAGCTCCAAATCATTCCAAAGTGGTTCCATGATGTTGATCCCGTCCATACGATCCTGTCGGATCGAACCGTTCGCAAAACTGATGATGTATGCAATAGTTATACATTTTATAAGATCGTATACACTTTAAACATTATTAATTATTTAATAAATAAATATTAACCTTAATCACTTTTTCCTTAACCACGTGATTATTGTTGATCACGTCTTCCTCAAATTCAAGTTATACGCTGCCTGGAGCTCCTCTTCACCCATATTTCTCCATTATACAATCAACTAAAATAAAACCCTTCATCTTTCACTCAAACAAACCCCTCTAGTATCACTTTCCAATTTCCACAGAAAAACACCTCCATCAATGGTCGTAGCCTTCTACCCTTACACCGATCAGTACAAATCACCGAAAGTGAACCATTGTTGATCCCACTAACCAGCCTCCCCTCGCAACTCAAAGTGTGCCCCCAGTATAAACCCACCATCAAGCTTAAACCACTCTCCACTAATACACACACCATTAAACTCCTAAATCCCCTACTCAACACCTTCCTCCCATTCAAACAGGTGTCGTAACCCATTTTCATGAAAAGAAAACTTTGAAAAAAATCCAAGCTTTCTCCTTTGTTTCCTATTCATAGCCACTACCGCATCTTTGGACTCGAGCCTCCCTTCGTCGAACAGGCGAACACCATCCCATTCCCCTACAGTAAACCCGTGAGCTCCTATCCTTTCCACAGTTTCCTTTTTCTTGCAATTATACACAACTTACAGTGAATAGCAACCCCATGCGTGACCATGCAAGCCCAGTTCTTCCTTATCCAAACAAACGCATTAACGTACACCCCTCTTTAGAAAATGGAGAGAAACAAAGAGCGGAAGAAATGAAAAGAATGGACATGTTAACATACGTTGGTTTCAAAATGAAGCAAACGAAAAATGGAGGAGGCGGCTTCAGTCATGTATTTATAGGGTAGGATCCTTAAGACGTGGCGTCAGTACAGACATACAAATTGAGATATTCCAACATGTCACACGTAGGTAACATGTGTCACTCTACCTCGCACATATATTTGTTTTTAAGTTAGATTTTAGGGTACCACTTTTCGTGAAATTCTGTTCATCTAAGGACGACCATCGACAAAAATAAAAATACAATCCTACCGAACTCGGTGTCAAGGTTCCAAAAATATAGTAATATAGGTCCGTTAATTATTTCTGTGAAACCCCAAAATATCGATATAAGGTGCAAAATACTCCAAATAAAAAGTTGCATATTTAATTAATTAAAAATTACAATAAAATTCTAAAAATTAAATTATCACTACGTCTCAAAAGAATCTTGTCTAAATTTGAAACTGGTATCTAGTTATATCGAATAAACCGTTACGGTCGATAAACGATTCTATAGCGATTATTTTAAAATTTTATTTGGACATAAATGAAAATATATACAATGAAATCCTGATTTTTCTCTTCCATTAGAAAAATATACTTCACCAACTCTGAACGTTTCTTGTTTCACGGAAATCCAATTTAAAACGGACCCAGTACATTCAGTTGAAGTTCGAATCGCCAAATAGCGAACTGCATCGCCATTTCAAGCTCGATTTTAATTATAATATAATTATACATTCAAACTGTCATTCAAATAATATATTCGTCATTCTAATTAAATTCTAAGTTGAATTAAATTCTTTGAATTGTCCAGTTCACATTATATTGTCAATTCACTATTTCAGATTATTTTGGAATTATATATATTATTTAATTATTATATTAATTAATTATTCACTATAATTTAATTAAACAACTATTTAAATCTATATATCACTATTTAAATAATTAAATAAATTAATTATTATATCGATAAAACACAGGACATTACAATAATGAAAGAGAGTGAAAGTGGAGAAGAAGAGATGATAAAAAATTCGAACTCAAGCCCATTTTATAGAGTGTGAAAGGTTGTAACGTTTCAAATGGTGAAAAGACACTTCCTTTCAAATATAAATTTCTGACAATTATATGTCGACATAGTGTTTTATGAATGTTGACATACTCTAGTGTAAATTTGAATTTTAAACATTTTTTCAAGTGTTTTGATATAAATATATTTCTGGAAATTCATGAATTAAAATATAGTATTGTAAATTAATAATATAAAGTAGAAAAACATATGAAAACTTAAATCTAAACTATATAAACATATTTATAAAATTATAAGGTTTTAAAGTATAAAAACATGATTATATAAAACTTAAGTTTGAAAGACAAAGACAAAGATAAATAAAAAAGAAAAGATAAAAATAAAATAGAGAGAACCGAGGATAGAAAATAGAATTTGAAAATCAGAGTTTGAAAATCAGAATTTGAATATTGAACCTGGAGTGCTATTTAGAGTCTTACAAAATCTAGACTCTATAACTATATTAATCTTGAAATCTTGAACACTCATGAGTCTTAAAATTTGTCTGAATTCTGAATCTCTGTCATCTTTAAACTGTACAGTCTTCAGTAATATTTCCTGTATATAATTCCTACATATGTGTGTGTGTGTATATATATATTCTATACAAAAAGTGTTAGTATATATTTTATAATCAATGGTAATTGAAATAAGGTTGTTGTCATCAACAATTCCTACATATGTGCGTGTGTCATCAATATTTCCTTTATATAATTCCTACATATGTGTGTGTGTATATATATATATATTCTATACAAAAGTGTTAGTATATATTTTATAATCAATGATAATTGAAATAAGGTTGTTGTCATCAAAAATCCATTCTCCAACAATTGTCATAGAATATATATATATATATATATATATATATATATATATATATATATATGCTCTTAACATAAGTTGAAATTTTAAAATCATCTTCAAATTTTCTTAAATGAAGTTTAATTGCCATGACATGTCTTTGAGTAAATAACTTAATCACCTTTTATTATTTACATTCCACCTTACGCTTAACTTGATCGCCTTTTATTTTAACATACGTCGATGAATTTTTAAGTGTGATATCATTTTCAATTCAATTGCGTAAAAAAATTTCAAAATCGAAGATTAACTTGATTCTAAAGATTCAAATTAAGATATAAGTAAGACGGGAATTTTTCTTGTATATTATTTCAAAGCTTTGGGTATTGGAAACATCTAAAATTGTAACGACCTGCATTCTACGCAACGAAGGATCGTAGAATATTTGTTTCTTTCGCATGCGAAGTCGTATGGTCATGTAACTTTAGGAGACGACTATTGAGGTCTTTTCCCATGCTCATGATTTTTGCCGATTTTTAAATGACCGTTTTGCCCCTAACTGATCTTGTTTCGGCCATAACTTTTGATTGGAAAGGAGTTTTGACCTGAAACCACTTCCATTAGATCCGGATGATGGTTTACCTTTCCGTAGAGTGATCACATAGGCAAATGGACTCACCATTTGGGAGATATGGCTGAAACAAGTTTTAGATGGTGAAAAAAGCTTAACCGGGCCTAATTTGGGTGATTAGTGAGTGGGCCCATAACCCATTTCGAGATTAGGGTTATGAGGAGGCTGTCAGGGTTAGGAAATTCAGTTTCTATCATTTTCCAGCCGCCACTTTTTGTTCCTTCAAGTTTATCCATGTCCTCCACTTTCTAAAACACCCCAAATCATCTCCTAATCGCTAATTAAGCCAAATCTACATCAAATCAAAGAGGACTAGCACAAGAATCGAGGTAGAACTGTTGTATAGCTTTGGGAACAGCACCAAACAGAGAATCATTTCAGATTTGGTAATTGGTTGGTGGCTAAGGTGAGTGATTTGCATAGTTCCTCACTAATTATGGTTAACTAAGTGTAATTAGTGGTAATTAGTGAAATTATACATGTTAAAAATCTGGAAAAATATTGATAAATTTAGGAATAATGTTTTAGACCTCAGTTAGAAATTTGGTTTGATTTGGTTAAGTTTTACTAATCATGTCATTAGTTTTACTTAAACATGCTTAAGGGAAAATATGGGGTTTTGGCTATGTTTGATCCGTTTTAACTTATCAAATTGATGTTTTGGTGTTTATGGTCATTTCTACATGTTGCTATGACTGTATGGTATGCTTTGCAATTGATTAGAAAAGTTAGATGTGCTATGACAGTCGCTGGAAAGTTGTAGGAAAGATGTGCAGGAACCAGATCGGATCGCCCCCTCCGAACGTAACCCGATCGTGGCCACCTTCCCACGAGGTGCCTGCTGAAGCTTGCCATCCCCGATCCGTTCGCCTCTAAAGTCCTCCGATCCGAACCACTTGTGAATGGAGACACCGAACCGATTCAGATAAAGAAGCCCAACCCGATCTGGTGAAGGAAGTAAGATCTGATCCAGCTTGGGCACCACGACCCGATCCAACAAGGGGAGCACGAAACGACCAGAAGGAGGATGATGACTACGGACTGAATAAGGGGAAGAGAACCAATCTGAAAGGAAGTTTGTTTTTGAATCAGATGAAGACCGATCCGGAGAAGACCAAAACTCGAGATGCAAAGGCAGTCCAAATGAGAAGTAGAACTCAGGATCCAGATGGGAACCAACGAGTTAACTTCACGATTGGACTTTGCTGCGGGACGTATGCAAAGGGGTTGTCGGTATTCATAACTTTGGTTCACCACTAGAGACGGATAGTGGGCTTGTAGTGATAGTTGTACGGGGTTAGACTCCGTCAGGGCCTAAAGGATTAGGTGACCAAATAGTGGATATCGTATGCTTTACGCACTGAGTGAGAGATGTGAGGATGGTTGCTATGCTTGATAGTTAGCCATCACTATGACATGCACACCGCCACCCCTGTATTCTTTACACCATAGGTTAGTGGCACCTTAGAGTATTGAGCGGTATGTTGTGCTAACTCTTTGGTTGCAGGTTCAGGTTCAGGTATGATTGGATTATACTTGTTGTTTTATTGTTTATCGCTCATACCAGAATTTTGTCTGACCCAGAGTTTATGTATCTTCTTATTACTCTGGGTGCTCCTAAACGAGAAGACTAGAGACAGGTTAGGTGGTATGCACGAGTAGCTGTACCGGAGACGAGCAGGAGGCTTCCACGTATGATATATATAGACATTCTCCCTATGTCACTGTTGGTCACTACTTTGGGCATTAGTAGTGTACCTTTCCTTTCTTTTGCTTTGGAGACAGTTTTAAAGTTGTAATAATGATCATGTGGAACATAAGCTGTATTTGGATTTTCCGCTGCTATGATGTTTAGTTTCAGCTTATGCACTGTCTCACCTGTTTTATGTCAAGTATGTTATTATTATATTTTATTCCCTGCGTTGTAAGACATTCTACGGGTTCTTGATTAGTTCATTCCCTTCTTTCCTTTCTTTGGTGACCGTTCCCTGCTAGTCGGGCATGTGTACATCGCACTTTCAGAGGAAATGCCGACTGGTGCGGGGTGGGCCGTCACACTTGGTATCAGAGCTCTAGGTTGCATAGTTAACATATGGAAGTCATCAGGGAGAGAGAGTATACGTATATGAGAGCGCGTATTTGTTACATTTTGGTTTTCAAAAGCTAGCTATATATATACTATTAGTATATCTAGGGATGAGGTTGCACTGCACTGACACCACAAAGAAAATGGTTAATCGTTTTCTGTGTACAGATTGAACGATGAGCCGATATACGAGGGATACTGGTAGAGGAGCCAATAATGGAAATGCTCCTGATATGAGGACTATGTTCACTGACTTCATGAGAGAGATGCTTAGGGATGCTCGGGGAGCAGTTCCTAATGCTGCTAATGGTTGTGGTGCTGTAGTGCAGGCGCCTAGGGCCGATTTCGCCAAGCTGTGCAAGGATTACACTACTCTTGGTGGGAAGCCGTTCCATGGAACAGAGTCGGCTATAGAAGTTCAAGACTGGCTAGATAGTTCTGAGTGCATCGTCGAAGATTTGGGAATCGAAGACACAATGAAGAGGAAGCTAACATTACGTCAACTACAAGGACGAGCTATGAATTGGTGGAATGCTATTAAGGCAGCTACTCCTGAGGATCAAGTTACTTGAAATCAGTTTAAGACTCGCTTTTGTGATAAGTTTATTCCAACTGCTCATAAATTAGAATTGTTCAGGAAGTTCTTGGAGCTTAAGCAGAATGGTAGAGCAGTCTCGGAGTATGTTGCTAAATTCGACACTTTTTCGAAATATTGATTGTCCCTTATCGATACAGTTGAAAAGAAGAACGAAAAGTTCATAACTGGTTTAGATGAGTACTTGGGGGAAATACTTATAAACCATATCGATGAGACGTTCGAGTCTATTGTAGGAAAGGCATTAAGGTCAGGGAGCCTTTTCCCTAAGTTAAAGACCGAAGTTGCTATTGCATCTACAGAGAAACCAAAGCCGCAAGCAGGCGGTGAAGGCAAGAAGAATTCTCAGAACAAGAGGAAGAAGAACCCGACCAAGGATGGTCAGAATAAGAAGAATAAGAATGGTGGCAAGTGCTTTAGTTGTGGCAAGAAGGGCCACTATGCCATAGATTGTCGAGGAAAGCCTGGGGAAAGGAAGTGCTTTAACTGTGGCCAGGCGGGACACCATAAGGATGATTGTCCATAACTTCCTAGGGAGAAGCAGATTGTGAAAGCGTACGCTATCAACACTGTTCCTTCTTCGTCGAATGCTCCAACTACGACGTAGAAGGGAAAAGGCATCGTTATCAAAGGTATGCTTTCTATTTAAGATGTTTCTGTTCGAGTATTGTTTGACAAACCTGAGATAGTCGATAGACCTTTAGTAGTGACGAACCCGGCTGGTGGTTCGACTAGCCTTAATATGATTTGTCGTAATATGGTCTTATCGAGTCATGGATGTGTGTTTGTTTGTGATTGCTTTGCTTTGGTCTTTACTGGGTTTAGCATTATTTTGGGGAGTCGATCTACTCTAAAGGAATAGGGTGGTATTAGGTACCTACATAGTGATGGCGATAGTAACAGGAGTTAAGGAAGCTAAGAGGTTATCGTTGTAATAAGTTCTAGTTGTCTCTGGGAGGCAAATGAGTGCTCCAGTGCTTAGTTGTTTTGCTAGTATCACCTCACGTGGTGTAATGACCCGGATTTTTGGTCGATTTATTTTAAATATTTAGTAAGGTTTTAAATATTGAATTTGTAATATAAATGGTATTTTATTGGGTTATCGATTTAATAATCGAAATACGATTTATTTTGATTTTATATATATGTATCGAAATATGAGAACTGAAATAATTCAATTCGAGATTTAAAACTGAGTCAAAACAGTTCAGATAATAAATATAAATTCTATGTGAATGTAATCAATAATGATAATAATATATTATCGAGAAATTTACTTATTTATGAATTTAAATTATTTTATATCGATTTAAAATGATTATTTTATATACGTTAAAATTAAATATTAAAATATATTCAATTCAATTCATAATAGCGATATAACATTGGAACGACGGTCGATACGCTAGAATAGCGGTTCATGATTTTTAATTGTGAACCCCGAGATATTTAAAATGGATAAGATGGAAATCGAATCGAAAATCAAATCGATATATGTTTAAAAAGAAATAAAAATCTCTTTAAATCTAGTCGAATTAAATACAACTCAAATCAGAATCTATTTAAAAAGATTAAAGATCTCTTTAAACCAAATCAAAATTTAATACGTTGACTGAATTTCTTAGTAGCTAAGTCTTGTTTATCTATAAAATCGCGATTCTATCCCTCGTATTTTCTTCTTCATCACGAAGGAAACAAATTCGATCAAAGAAAATAAAAAGGAATAAAATGTCGCTCCTTCTTCATTATATTGTAAATAAAATAGGAAACCAAATCGGGAGCCGCACGTTTCAAAACAACTCCCCCTTTCCAGAAATCAAAATTAACTTAAAGGAAAAAAAAAGATCGAGGTCAAAAATCACTAATGGATATCAAGATCGAATTGCCATCCCTCGAAGCCCAACTTCGATCTGTAGGAGCATCACGTCAGGGTATTCCAGTTATATGATTTCGTGTTCATCGCGATTCAGATCTAGGGTTCACCGCTACAACCGATAGCGATGGGAGGAGGGAATTCAGTGAAGTTACATCGAAGGGTCGAGAACGGGGAAATCGCCATGAAGATAATGGCATCGAACAACACCATGCGACAAGGGTTTGTGGGAATCGGTGAAAAGGAGTATCGTGTGTCCCTGTAGCGAACAGATTCAGGCCGAGTTCTTCCTAGGAGCTCGAGTTCGAAGTTAAGGTAAGGGATAGTGGAGCCCGTATTGATGAAAAAAAATGGAGGGTGTTGTGATTTTATCAAAGATGAAGGTCTTGACATTGTTGGGTTCCCAGTGTCATGTGTTGCGTTCTGTTGGGCCAAGGCGGGGAAAAGAAAGTAGCGTCGGTGATAGTTGAGACAATGGGTTTGAACTGTGCAAGTGGAGTTCATCCATATCATGGTGTTCACTGAAAATAAAAGTGAAAGGACAGATGAGGATTAAGGTAAATTGGAATTTTTAATTTATTTATTTTTAATTAACAAGTAAGGATTAACTAAATTGTATAAACATATATAGCTATCTATTGTAGGAATTAAGTCCTAAACTAACCGTTAAATACGAAATTAAGGAAAGGTCAACTAATTTATTTATTTTATCATTAGGATTTTTGAGTTAAATTAGTTATAGAAGACCATTTATATCTTTATAGGATATAGTGGAACCTTTAAATACAAAGGATTTTGTTATGTTCTATAACACGAATGCTTTAGATAATAACACTGAGTTGGTCAGTAAATTTAAGAGGTTAACTTTAGAAAAAGAATTTAGGAGCTAATTAGGTTATTTAAAATTGATTAAGGAAATTGTTAATTTTATAATGTGTTAAAAATTAAGCAATTTATTTATTCATCTAAATAGTTAATTCAAATAAATAAATATTAATCAATAAATTTAAATCAATTTATCGTAGGTGTTAAACAAATTCAATCGAGGCAATTCGTAGCCGCGGAATCTCGAATTAAACATGGATATTCGACAAACGGAAATCACGGTGAGTAAATCTCACTCACCTGTTATTTAGAATTATTTTTATTCGTAAAAATAATTGTTTGATGCTTGTTTGAATGCTTTCTAGTTGATTTAAATATATTAGTTATTTAGGGTTGACTATTATATATATATATTGGTTTGGTGATTGGATTAATTTACGCAGTATCATTAGCGGATGCCCGCAGTGAAATTAGCGGATGACCCTACGCCCACGTATATAAGTGGATCCCCTTTTATACCGCGATATCCTGCCTTGAAGTAGGATGGGTATTATTTCTGTTGACTAACGTCTGTGGATGCAGGAAAAACAGGTTGGAGGGATCCAACTGGATTCCTCAAAAATATATTGTCTGTTTGTTGTTTGTTTGCACATATACTGTCGTATATGATGTGTTAGAAAACCTTTCAATTATAATTGGTTGTTTTGATTGTCTGAAATACCACTGGGCCTGAATATTGATCTATAAAAATATTGCAAAGAGATTTTGAGACTTTAAATGGGAAATTCTATTTTTCTAATAATAGAATTTGAAATTCGAATGGATTAAAATATTGACTTGTTTTGAATAGATAAAACAGGTACTGAAATTTATAAACAATGTTATAAATATATATAGGAGATGGAAGTATTGAAATTTACAAACAATGTTTATAAATTGGAAATTTCAAGGGAATTGAATTGAATTTATAAATAGGGTTTATAAATGTAGTGGGGAAAATTATCATTTGATAATTTGAATATTTAAATTCAAATGTGAATTTAAAATAGGAATGGGAAAATCGTTTAAAGAAATAAACGATGGAATGTATTCTGATGTTCAAAATATAAATTGGACAAAATAAAATTTGTAAGGATTTATGATTTGAATTTGATTAATTCGAATTTTATTTAAATAGAAGTCAAATTGAAATTAGAATCTGAAGAGAATTTGAATATATAGGAGTTGAAACAGAATTTGAATTGGAAGGAATTCAAATAGAATATTGAATTCAAATAGAATTTGAATTCAAAGGAATTCAAATGGATTAGAATAAAGAAAGTTCAAATAGAATTCGAATAAGAGAATTCAAATAGAATTTGAACAAGAGGATTCAAATAGAATTTGAATAAGAGATTTAAAATAGAATTTGAACATAGAAATTCAACTGTGATTTAAAATAGAATTTCAAAATAGAACTTGAAATGGAAACTTCAAAATAGAATTTCAAAATAGAATTTGAAATAGAATTTTTATATAGGATTCAAATAGAGTTAAAATGGAATTTGAATATAAAATTCAAATAAAATTGAAATAGATTTGAATATAGAAATTCAGATTGAAATAAAATTTGAATATAGAAGATCGAAGTATAAATAAATTTTAACTGAGTAGTGAAAATCGACGATTTTAGATAATCAGAATTTTTGAGTTGAATTGGAAAAATTGGTTTAATATATATTAAAAATAGATTGAAATGGAGTTGAATTTATTTTAAACAAAGTTTTAAAAGTTTATATATAAATATAATTAAAACGAACTCGCCGTAGCGCTGCAGTTCGCAGATTGGCGTTTCAAACTTCAATTGAGTATACAGAACTCAATTGAAGTCGGAATTCTTTGAAACAAGAAACGTCAGGACCGATTTGATAATATTTTTCTAATGGAGGAGAATAATCTGAATTTCGTCATATATATTTTGAGTTATGTCAAAATCAAATTTTCAGAAAAGCAGCGCTAGAACCATTATAAAACCATAACGGTTTATTTAAATAAATCAAAGGATTTTAAGCAAATAAAATCCAAATTTCTATTTATAAAAATCCATATTTTGAGTTATAAAATATATCGTAACTCAAGTGGAGTAATGAATTGATTATTGAAATAGAAATCAGATTTTATTTTTATTATTGAATAAAATTAACTAATTCGAATAGTAATTAGTTAATGAGATTTTGAATTGATACTGGGCTTTGAATAAGTGAATTCGATTTGGAAATTTATATTCGAAATCGAAAAAGAAACTAGAATTGAAATTGGAATTCAATTTGGTTATGAGCAATTTAATATTTTGTTTGAACATGTTATGTTCAAACAAAGAAGTAAAACAGGCAAAATTGCTAATTAAAGAATAAATGAGCGAAACTGAATTCAAACGATTGGATAGTGTTGAATTGAATTGGAAACAGGTGAGCATGTGTTAGACAGGTATGGGATGAAGTATATGAAGATTTTAAATTTATGTGCCCGAAAAAAAGGTACATGTTTAAATTCATATATGAGATTTTAGGCGCCGCATCGGCAAGCCTCTTGCCTTTTTCTTTTTCTTTTGGGTTGGTGAGGGCTATGGGAGGCTATTTAAAATATCCCTATGCTCCCGGTACAAAGGAGGTTACTGCGAATTTTTCCGGGAATTTTAGGAGTTAGAATATTTTTAAGATAATTTGATAATTAGAAATCAATGTGTCATTATATATAGAATTCGATAAGGAAACGAAATAAAAAAATAGAATATTGTAAACAAAAAGGGAAATCTATAAATTAGAAATAGAAAGCGAACCATATACAAGTTTTAAAAATGAATAATTGGGTTTTATAGTGTGTTTATTCAAGGTTAGTGGTTTTGCCGTTTTGAAGTTGAGGATGTTTTCAGTCAAGGTCTGAGAGGTAATTTTACCCCAACTTGATTGATTTCATTTTCAATTGATAAATAGTAGGATACAGTCTCGAAAAGAAGTGTTTGAAAAAGAGTTAGTTGAATAAAATATTTTGGGTTATTGTAAAGATGTTTTACACAGCATTTCTTTTAACCCAAGTGGTGGAAATTTTGGAAATATATAAGTAAATATTTCCTGAGTATAATTAAAGTAGTCGGGAAAGAATAAGTGATTGAAATTATTTCAATTTCAAATAGAATATATTTTCTAAGTGTAGAAAATAAAAGAAGGCAAGATATAGAAATGTTTTCCAAAGAATGTAAGAGACCGAGATGATAATTGAAAATATTTGTTTAACAAATATTGATAAGGAAATGGAAAGGGTGGTTTAACGGTAATCAAAAGGCCCAGTGATTTGTTTGATGTTATGGATGGGTGTTTGTTTTTCTTCGATAGTTAAATAACCGACTATCGAAGTGTTTGCCAATATTGTTGTCAATATAGAGAGACCGGTTGGATTATTATCCGTGAACCACTTCGTATTGGCAGTAACACTGTGAATTAGATTATATGAAGATAATCGAAGACAGTGTAAATTGCAAGGGCTTTTTCTATTAATAGATATTGTGCCTTCGGTTTCGTTCAATCCCAGAACGAACATAAATGGACAAATGTCTGACAGAGTATTTCCAATGATCGAATATGTTGGTCTGTATAAATATATATGGTTGCAACGGATTTATTTCCTTAGCATAATATCCAGAATATATGTGCAAATCAATTAGTGATTAACGGATCTGACAATGTGGCATTCAAAGTGATTGTGCTATCAATGAATAGAAAGTAATCGTAGCCTCAGGCCTCAACAACCGGGAAATGACAAAAATCGGGCAGGCAACATGGCTATGTGGGTCGCTCCCATTAGGGTGTATAATCACCTATCTAGAGATTCATTTAATTCCTTATTCTATTCGATGTTGTCCCATTCGGGAAATGGTTGCTGATCCCAACCGTTGGTGATATACATTCGATACACTCAAGCGAAATGAGTGGTCGGTCATGTGTGGGCCGGGTTGCAAGATGTTTTTGTTGAACCTAGGTGTATTTGCCTCTAGAGATACATCATCGGAAGGTGGTCCCATACCTTATCATAGTTAGAATCCAATCTCCAATAAGCGCCCTGCGGTTTTGATTTTATACTATATATGTAGAGCGTGAGATGCAAGCGTTCTACTATTTGGTTATTTATTTGATGTAGACATTAATATAATATCACTGGATTTTCGTATCAAAGTGTTTTGGATTATATTAAGGTAAAAACTGTCCATGTTTATGTGTGGGCTGGTCTTACTATTATCTTTCCTTTTGAAAGGATTTTGAAAGTTAAAACACATGGTTGGAGTTTACTCACACCAGTCCCATGACTGACCTAGAGTTTATTTTGTTTTTTTCCCCTAAACTCTTGGGTGCCGAAATTTGTACGGGCAGTCAAGTAGTAGGGATTTTAAAGATTCATTTGGAGGAGCTGGAAGCAGGAGGCTTCACCAGTTAGCTATATACTATCATATATTCCACTGTGAAAGATGTTTGTATCTGGAAACAGGTGTTTATAACTGTTCCAGGAATAATTGTTGTGCTCTAATGATGGTATGTATATAAAGTTATCGATTTGTATTTCAAAAGTTATGTTATATAATATTTTATTCGTTTCGCTGTGAGATTTGTCTTCTTTGTATTCTTCTATTTTAATATTTCTTTCTTTCTATTTCTCATCCTCTAACTTCTTTCTAAAAATGATTCGTATTTCTGTGCAATTTGTGTAATAACCCGGAAAATCTAGGCCAATTTAAAAATTTTATTTTGGCAATTTTGGTGAATTTTGAATATTTAAAATGAATTATTTTAAATAATAACGATGACAAATTTATTTTTAATAGACTTCGAACGTATATATTTATTCGAATTGTTGTTAGAATATAAATATTTTATTTATAATTATAAAAGGAATAGAAAATGGCGCGATAGTTCGATAATTCGATTTCAAAATTCAAATGAATGTATAGGATTCAAAATAAACCAGATTTTGGTGAAACCAAAAATGTTTGAATCTATTAATGAATATCTTTCCAACGAACCGAAAAATTGAAATTTCATAGCGGGAATAAAAAGATATGTCCAGTTGAAAATTCAGAATAGTCGCTATGGAATTCTGGCCCTTAAAAATAGCCATGTTGCAAACGACCTCGGTTTTTGATGAAACCACTTTTGTTGGATCTGCGATGTCAAATTATTGCTAGGTTTCAAATTTCATAATTTTTTGAATCAATATGTGAGCGTGGCAAAGGAAAACGCGTTTGACTAGTTTCAGTTGATTTCGATCAACTGGAAAATGGCCATTTTTCAAACGGTCTCAGAATTCGATGAAATTAGTTTTATTAGGACCGTATCGTCAATACGAAGTTAGAAAATATTTTTCGGAAATTTTTCGAGTTAGTATGTGGCCCTGGTAAATTGAAATGTGCGTTCAAATTCAATATATAGAGTTATATGTTGATTTTGACGAAAACTGATCGAAACGATCGAATCAGCTTACGATACATATCCCATTCTATTCGAAATGGGGGTAATTAGCTATGGACGACAGGCAACCGGTTCGATTTCGAGGTCGAAATAAAAGGTTGCATTTTGAAAATTAATAAAATAAAAAAAATTATCTCCCTCCCTCTCCCCTTATTCCCTCTCAGCCCCCACCCCCCATTTTCATTTTCAATCGAATAAAAAAAACCCTAACCTAACTACCCCGTCGCCCCCTCTTAGATCAGCCGCCACCGCCTGGCCTAGCACCGCCCCCTTCCATCGATGTCGCACCGCCCTTACCACCCCCAGTCTCGTGCAGATCGAAACGCCCCCCCCTTCGATTTCCACGAAGAACACCGAAGCCGCCTCACTACGCCAGCCGCCCCCCTGCTCCTCCACCGCCACCCTGTTTCGCTGCCAACCACCACATCCCGACCACCCCAATCACCCGCGAGCAGCCCCCTTCCTCTACAGAAAAAAAAACACTATAAGTTTTTATTTATTCACATTTACTTAATGAAATCATTTTTATTTTCATAGCATAAGGAAACTCTGATACCAGCTGAAACGATCCGTGAAATCCCGTCAGGGGGATTTCGGGTCGTTTCAGTTTGGGTTGGACGTGTGGTGTTATTAGTTAACTCAAATGGTGCATATTTGCGGGCCTTTACAGTTGGTATCAGAGCTTAGGTTGAGTGAATAGCTAGGCTTGTGGCATGTGCTCATTAGAGATAGGGTCAGTAGTACCCTAGAATGAGTTGAGTATGTATATATATGAGAGAGCGTATTTGTTAATTGATATAAAAATTTGTTTTATATTATATTGGCTAATCTGTTGAGTGGTTTTGAAAGGACCCGTAACTTCCCCGTGAGGGAAAGAGTGGATACTTTGAGAACAACACACAAAAGAACGCAGACGGAAGAACATTTCATTGCTATTACAACAATTCCATTAAATACAAGAATATACAGAGCATAATTGAATAAATTACATTCGATAAATATCAGAGATTACAATAAATTACATAGCAGCGGAAAAATATACAAAACACAACTGAAAGTAATACACGGATACAGAGCTTTCCGAGCATCGTTCCAGCTGTAAATCAGGATCATGTGAATATAAATCTGCAAAACCAAAACTACTAGCTGCCCGTGTCGAAAATAGGGGCACCCAGAGTTTAGGTTAAAACAATAAACTCCAGGTCAGTCATGTGACTGGTGTGAGAACTAAAACAATTATTTAAAACTTTACTTTAAAAGAGAGTAATTCAAGGGACCACGCCGTATGACACGGAACGGGTTTCCTCCCAAGAATACCAGTGCATAGAATAAACAGCGCAATGCTTTTTCGAAAAATGAAGCTATTATAAGACCCAGGTCCCATCACACAATGCAACGCAAGCCGGAGGATAGGGTTTTCCCTTATAATAGCCAAACATGCTTGATACATTTAAAACAAATCATTTGATACTATTATAGGTGTATAGTGTCAAAACAATTTTCAATCATAAATATCAATCCTAGGCGGCATGGGTACCATCTATCATGTCGCCATACTAGGCTCTACAAATAAAACCGAAATACACATATTGGAAATTGGATTTCCGTCATGAGTCGAGGCAAGGGGCAAGCTCCTCTCCGCTTCGAGACATTCTAGCAAATGCTCAGGACTACGCACACTGGTTAACCCTGGGATCGGCTGGGCCGGTCCTCTCTTACGTTTGAGGATTGGCAATTCCTAAACACACGTTTCCTAGTCCTTACAGACCTAATATCGAGGCGCCTCATTCCAACAACCACAAAGGTGAAAAGTATATAAATGTCAGGGCTGGTAAGTCACTGACACTACCAAAGCTAGAAAGAAATGTCGTGTTCTCCCAACGGTCCGTATCCCGTTTTTAACTCATACCGAGGTGTGAGGCTCGCGAATCCACGCTATACACAAAGCTATGCCACGTAGGTCGTGCTTTGATCATCAACCACAAGACTTTGCTTTTCAACAGAAGCCTTGATCTATGCAAGTCAGCGTGCCACACAGGCAATTCATGCCATGCGATTGATATTTATCGATATATATCCTCTAAGCTCGTACGTCTCAGAGAAGGGCGTTAAGCAAGAGAATAAATTCTTCGCCGCCAAACAGATATATATTTAATAGAAATCAATCAACACAGAATAAAATCCAATGTCAGACACACAATCCATTTACAAGTTCGTTCTGGGTCTGAACGAAACCGGAGGCACTTTCCTCGCATATACATCGATCTCCAAGTACGTGTGGACGACCACCAACTATTTCCATCCTCTTGGGCGTACAGCCCAATCAAGATCATCAGTAATCACCCAAACGATGTGAAGACTTCCGATCTTCAACCACCGTCTTCATCTTCGACATATCGTCGAATCAGTTATTCAGAATGGGTATAAACCCGGCCTTTCCGAACAACCCGTGTATATTAAAAACAAATGTTACACAAACACAACATACGCCTCATTCCAATTCAGTAGCTACTAACCGTAAATCAACAAGAGAACAATTTCCCAAATATTAACCCCGAAGGCCGAAACCAACATCAAATTAATACCAAGAAACCATTCTTCTTAGCTGACCTACAGCTAGTTTCTAAATTTCATATTCTTAGGGAAAGGTTCCCATTAATTTTATCCAAGATAAATTCTTTGAATTTATTCTTTAATCTTCCTTTGGATGTCATTTCAAACCAAATTATGGTTTTCCAAACTAGTCGGGATTAGCGAACCACACCAAAGTAATTATTTATTTTATTTCCCAATCCCAACTTATTCATCCCATGAAGCAAAACTGGTAATGCTCCATATCTAACACCACGGTGTTATCGGTAAAATTAATTACCATTTCACGTTCAAATCTAATTAAAGATTTAACTATCGCTTTGGAGCAAAACTGGTAATACTCCATTCTCGCTCATTTGCCAAATTTGATAATTTAAATTACCAATTCACATTTCAACTGAATTGCAGATTCATTAAAACTCCTTTTACTGGGTTAAAGAACTAATGTCATTTAAAACACAGTTCACGACAAACCCAAATCACCTACTATTTATTATCGGGTTAAAGAACAAGTGTTATTTAAAACACCCTTCACGATAAACCCACAAATCAATTCTATTTAAAACTCATTTCAAATCCAATTTATTTTTTTAAAAATAAATGGGTTTTAATTTCAGTTCAAAACTAGTACATTTCGATAAAAATCTATTTTTATCTTTTCAAATATGGAGTTTTTTTTATCCCAATTTTCCCCAAATCATTTCTTATGATTTTACACAAATTATTACTATTTTTAATAATTTTATCAAGGCCCGTACAGTCGATTTCCAACAACGGCCATCGAACTGCACTTACAACGACCTTTTCCAAATTTGATTTGGACGTATCTCCAAATCCAACCATTAGATTTAGAAAGCTCTTTTCGATACGAACCCAACGGTTCCGGTTTTAGGAGAATCCGACGGTCGGATCTCCCGTAATATCCATTCGAAGTCAATGGTCGAAATTTATGAATTGCCGCGGCGCGGCACGTTCTATTCAGGCCATTGTATTATATATATAAAATATAAAATATATATTTCGTCGATTTCTATTTAAAATGAATTTTATAAATAGTTTTAAATTCGTTTCAAAAACAATTTCAACTTCCATTTCAAATTCAAATCAAAATTGAAATTTTCCTTATAAATTCGTTTTAAAATTCATTTCAATTCATTTCAATTCAATTCAAATTTCAATTCAATTTGAATTCATTTCAAATTCAATTTATTCCATTTCAATTCGTTTTCAATTCAATTCAAATTCGTTTTATATTCAATTCAATTCGAATTCGTTTTATATTCCATTCAATTCGAATTCGTTATATATTCAATTCAATTCGAATTCGTTATATATTCAATTCAATTATATAAAAAAGAATATAATCGATATAAATATCGTTCGCGTCAAAATAGTGCATCTCTAATCAACACGGCTTTATATATTTCAATAATTTCGTTATTCTATTCAACAAATGAATATTTATCCTATTCAATACATGAATCTATATTTTTGTCAACACATGACTAATCTCAACGAATGAGTACTGTCCACGTGTGACTATTTTTGTTATTTAATATATTTTATAAAAATTATGGTATCTATCATTTGATTTCAAATCAGACTCCAACTGTAAATTAGTAAGAGAAAGACTCCCTGAATATTAACCCCGAAGGCCGAAACCAACATCAGATCAATACCTAGGAGACCACTCATCTTATCTATTTTCCAGTTAGTTTCTAATTTTATATCTAATAAAGATGTAAATTTTATTGTTAAAATATTTCGTTCAACACATGACTAATCTCAACGGATGAGTACTGTCAACACATGTACCTTTATTTTATAATGATAAAGATGTAAATTTTATTGTTAAAATATTTCGTTCAACACATGACTAATCTCAACGGATGAGTACTGTCAACACATGAACCTTTATTTTATAATATTCTTTATCTTCTAAATTGGAATGAGGCCCAATCAATTACCATATAAAGTTAATTATATGGATTCCATACAACACATGCATATAATAGCAATGATAAATAATTAACCATCATCCAAAGTGCACTACACTGTATAAGCATCAAATATAGATATCTAACGCTTATAACAGCCTGTCAATCAATCGATCGACATACAACTAATTATTGGGATTATTGTATGCAGTATTTTATTCTAATACCCGTGTGGGGTTTCAAACAATCAAACACAGATTTTATTTGTGCAGTTGGGCGATGTGTAAAACTTATCGTCCCAATCAATGTCCTTCAAATAGGTGTACATAAACAAACCGTCCGGTTTGTAAATGAATATTTATTTATTCACATTCACGTTAAAAATTATATTTTTAACGACCAAACTATTTTATTCAACTTATGAATATTCTATTCGGTTCATTTATCAAATAAAACGATATCTTTATTTTTCTAACTTGTTTTAGAAAATTTCGGCGGCTTAACGGCACGATACTAGAAACGGGACAAGGCCTAGCCTTATCCCCGGTCTAGTGATGGCCCACGCCATACACATATCAATCAAATTCATTTCAATTCACCAAACAACCAAATTCAAATCAAATAATCTAACTAATCTATGCAATCAAACAAACAAGTCCATGGTCTGTGGACGATTGTGTCGGGTGCTACTAAACACCGTCTGCATCCTAGTATATATTTATAACTAGAAAAGGAAATTTAAAGTGAGAAGTTCTCACCGACTAGCTAAACCAAACGCCACGACTCTTCTTATGTGGAAATCTTCGTCGTGCTCGCCTTTTTGCCAATTTCACTGCCCGTAGTTACTACATATATAAAAATCACATTTTTATATTGTTGCTATGTATATAAAAATCACATTTTTATACTACTACTAAATAGATAAAAATTCTATTTTTACATCGCTACTATATAGATAAAAATTCTATTTTTATACCGCTGTTCATATAGTAAAGATCAAACCTTTACTATCTATATAATATAAAAATCGTATTTTTTTTTTTGAAAATTGGTAACTTTATAGCAAAACCAATCATATACTTTGTATATATGCCTCATCAAAACCTCATGTCCCCCCTACTGGGTACTACACAAGGAAAAAGTGTACATATATACTCCATATATTAACGTACAAAGAAAGTCTCAAAAAAAAAAAAAACACTCTCGGTCCCTCATCAAATCACTCAAATTCACTCAGCAAACCACTTATAGCCGCTCACAAAGACTCAGCAACTAACTAGAAATATATAATATACAGCATACTCAAAATTAAACATACTCCGAATTACATTCTGAATTAACAAAGCATGACAAACTCAAATCATATCAGCCAGTATCAACAAGCTCAGTCCCCCATCTTCTTAGAAAGTTCAGATTATCATCATTTCGTCTGGTTTTCCTTCCATTGCCATTGATCAAGTAAAATACTTCCCTCTCAATCATTTTGACTTTAATCTCCTTTGCCACTGATTTGTTGCTAAACTGTCTTAGGTTCCTTTCCATCCAAAGCTGATAGATCACACAAGTAAAAGCACCACAAGCTACATCCAGTAGTTGATCTTTTGTTTTAAATTTCCTCATCAATTTACCAGCCTCCACCTCCAAAGTACCACAAACAATATGATCAAAACCAAGCTTCTGAAGAACATACTCCCAAACAAATTTAGAATAGACACAAGAAAAAAATAAATGACTTACACTTTCATTTTCTGAATTACATAGCAAGCAGGTAGCGTCATCAATAATTTGAAATCTTGTCAGTCTATCCTTTGTGCCAAGTCTCTCATTATAGGCCAGATATGCTATCATCGACATTCTCTTTGCATTGGAATTATGCCAAATTACTTTGTAGATATCATTAGTTTGCTGTTTCATCCTTGCAAATTGCCAAGCTTTATGAAAAGAAAATTGACCCCCATCTGTCCACTCATAAAAATCAAGGTTAGAAGTAACAACAGTTTTAATGCTATTAACTTCATTGTGAATTTCCTTGGTGGCTGCATGCAATGATGCATTAATCTTTCCATTCTGAATTATGTCTGAGACCAGCTCCAAATTATGACCCAAAATCTGAATTCTGGACAAACCCACAATATCTACCAAGCATTTACTGTTTATCCATGGTTCATACCATAGCAAAGTATCCATTCCAGTGGCAATTACTTTCTTAAAAAGCTGTTTACCAGGATTTCTAAGTCTAAGTATAGTTTTCCATGTGCTAGAAGCATTATTGTCTATATCCATTTTCCAAAAGAATTTATTAGCACAATATTTCTGCCTCATCCATGAAGACCATAATGAATCAGAGGTTAAAAATTTCCACATTAGCTTAATCCCACAAGCTTTTTTCAAATCAGAAAATGATTTAAACCCAACACCCCCTTCACTTTTGGGTAAACACATTTTAATCCAACTAATCTTATGTGAAGAATTCCCCCAAAAGAAATCAGCACACATCATGTGTAATTTATCAATTAAGTGTTCTGGAAGCTGATAAACAAACAACCAATATAATACTGTAGGAGTTAATACAGATCGTATTTTTATTATCTCTACGATATAAAAATCATATTTTTAATATCTACATTATATAAAAATCTTATCTTTATATCTTCTATAAGTTGAAAATCGGATTTTTATTCTCTCTATAATATAAAAATCATATTTTTATTTACTTCATATGTCAAAAACTGTAGAAGCTTTAAAACGGAGAAAACTCACATTTTTTCTAACGTCCGGATTCGCTGTTCTGGTTCCAGAATTTGCAAACGAGTTTCAATCTTCACACCATCTTTTTCTCTAGCTTGAACGCGTCATTCCGGACAACTTTCGCCTAAGAGACTTTTTGCCAAAAATGCTCCAATTCGCCAGAATTCGCAAAAGTACACGATTGTTTCAGCTTTTGAACAGCAGACTTCGCACGCGTTTTCCGAGAAGCTCCGAACTCCAAAACACGACTTCTATATAGCCAGATCGAAGAGAATTTCGTGCTCTACAACTTTGGTCTAGAGGGACTTTGGCCAGAAACGCACCGTTGGGGAGTTATTGGCGAAATACGGTTAGGGGCTTATTTGCAAAATGGGCGATTAGTGTAAAATGGGTTTTCAGTGACCGGGGGGACCACGGCCGGAATTGAGGATGGGGAAGGGGGCGCCGGACCTGATGTGAGGCGGGGAGGGTGCTGGTGGGCCGCGGCGGTGGTGGTGGGGCCCGTGGTGGTGGTGGTGGTGTTGTGAGGCTTAGGGTTCTTGAAAAGAGGACAGAGGAGGAGGAGGAAGAGGAGGAGGAGGGGAGGAGGAGGTGCGGCAGCTCGCCGGAGGCCGGTGGTGGTGCTGGTGGAGGAGGGCAGCGGCGGTGGGAGGGTGGAGGTCATTTTTGTGTTTTTTGAAGAGGAAGAGAAAAAATGAAATTATGCAGAGAAAAATGAAGTAAAAGTGATTATATGCTAGTTTCTCGCGTATCGCCTGAACGCCGACGATCTCCAACTGCCGCGGCTTTCGGACACGAGATAGTAGACGTGAAGACGAGTCCAACGAAACAAGTTTCGTTGAATTCCGAGTTCGTTTGACCATTCAAAAAAAATCACGAAACTACTCAGATAAGCAATAAAAATGCGATTTTGGCGCAACTTTTCTTCTCGCACGCTCACATACTAACTTCAAAAATCATGCCCTACTGGATTTAACCATTTTTAGATGATACGAATCCAGAAAAAAAAACGAAATCGAATTCTGAGGTCGTGTCAATAATGTTCCTTTGTAAAATGACTACTCGCTTTACCCTGAACTGTTTCAGCTCGCACGGCCACATACCAACTCCGTTCGACGCGCCATTTGGAACTCAACAATGATTTGTCATTATGAATCCATAAAAATTTATCTCGTCGAATTCTGAGCTCGTATGCAAAATTTCACTTTTTAAGGGCTATGTTTTGTTAACCGAAAAGCTCCTGCCAATTGCCGCTATTCCGGATATCGGAATATATCGAAGCTTATACTTTTCGGAGTTCTAAACGGCATTTTGAACTCAATGGAAGTGGGTTCGAGTCCAAATTCATCCATATGCAAAATTTGACTTTTTGGGCCATGTATAATTTACATAGCGACTATTCTGAATTTTCAACTGGGCATAACTTTTGATTCCCGCTGTGAAATTTCGATTTCTCAGATTCGTTGGAAAGATATTCTCAAGTAGATTCCATTATTTTTGGTTTCACTAAAATCCGGATTGTTTTGCACCCGGTACATTCAATTGAAGTTTGAAATCGAATTATCGAACTACCGCGCCATTTTCAATTCCTTTTATAATTATATATAATTATTTATATTCTAACGACGACGTATATAATATATTCGTTCGAATTACATTCAAAATAAATTTCTCGTTGTTATTATTTAAAATAATTCATTTTAAATATTCAAAATTCACTAAAATTGCCAAAATAAAAATTTTAAACTTGCTCGCATTTCCGGGTTATTACAATCTCCCCCACTTAAAACTTTTCGTCCCTGAAAAGGAACGAAGCCGAAAGTTGTTTAACAAATCAACTCAACTTCCTTATTTTGATTACGGCTTAAGTTCATCAACTTTTCAGTTTCTAAGAACTTTTCAAAATTTGGCTAACACCCTAAATTTTCGAAAATTTTCCCCATAACCTCCCCTGCACCGGGAGCACGGGAAAATCCCGAAATTGCCATACAGGCCCTCTGATCTCAAAAAGAAAAAGAAAAAGCCAAGCGGCTTGCCAATAGGCTCATAAAATCATCATCACCCAAACAAAACAGTAAATTATAGTAAACATGTACCTATTTGTCGGGCAAACAAATTTTATTCTCTGCTCTAGCCTCCCTGCTATGACCTGTTCAATGTAAGTACATGTATATGCAAGCAAGTGTGACAAATTTCCAATAATATTCAATATTTGATTCTATTAGGCATAATGGTTCAAAATTATCAAACAAATAAACAAACAACACAAACATCAATCAATTAGTCAATTTAACGTTTCAAATTCATAATTTTGATATATATACTGAAAATCTTGTTTTTGATGCCAATTCACAACAATAAATCTATCTATATAAGTTTTGGTTCTTACACCAGTCTAATGGAAATATATAGATATGACACCTTCGAAACACGAACATAAGGTCTGATGATGATCGATCAATTATCAGAACCATCTCCGGGTGTCTAGAATGTGATTCTATATCTATCCAGTATATTAAAACTTCGAATATACGTTCATGACGCGTATATGCAAAAATCTTTATATAATGGATTTTCCAAATTCAAATTAAATAAATAATCAAATACGTATAAAACGATTTAAATTTCAAAACAAAATTGTTTTCATTTGAAAAATATACTCTTCACACCCGTTCTAGGATACTACTGATCCTATCTCTAACGAGTCATTCTAATTGGATATTACTAATCCAATATCTGATGAATTCTTTCGTATGGTTCTAATGTGTCTTGTTCTCGAGCTCTGTAAACCAAAGCTCTGATACCAAATGAAGCGACCCGAACTTCCCCGGTCTCCGAAGAGATGAGAAAGAATGAATTACTGTGAGGACAAGACAAAACAGAACGCAGACGGAAGAACATTTCATTGCTATTACAACAGTTCCATCAGATACAAGAATATACAGAGTATAATTGAATAAATTACATTCGATAAATATCAGAGATTACAATAAATTACACAGCAGCGGAAAAATATACAAAACACAACTGAAAGTAATACACGGATACAGAGCTTTCCGAGCATCGTTCCAGCTGTAAATCAGGATCCTGTGAATATAAATCTGCAAAACCAAAACTACTAGCTGCCCGTGTCGAAAATAGGGGCACCCAGAGTTTAGGTTAAAACAATAAACTCCGGGTCAGTCATGTGACTGGTGTGAGAACTAAAACAGTTATTTAAAACTTTACTTTAAAAGAGAGTAATTCAAGGGACCACGCCGTATGACACGGAACGGGTTTCCTCCCAAGAATACCAATGCATAGAATAAACAGCGCAATGCTTTTTCGAAAAATGAAGCTATTATAAGACCCAGGTCCCATCACACAATGCAACGCAAGCCGGAGGATAGGGTTTTCCCTTATAATAGCCAAACATGCTTGATACGTTTAAAACAAATCATTTGATACTATTATAGGTGTATAGTGTCAAAACAATTTTCAATCATAAATATCAATCCTAGGCGGCATGGGTACCATCTATCATGTCGCCATACTAGGCTCTACAAATAAAACCGAAATACACGTATTGGAAATTGGATTTCCATCATGAGTCGAGGCATGGGGCAAGCTCCTCTCCGCTTCGAGACACTCTAGCAAATGCTCAGGACTACGCACACTGGTTAACCCTTGGTTCGGCTGGGCCGGTCCTCTCTTATGTTTGAGGATTGGCAATTCCTGAACACACGTTTCCCGGTCCTTACAGACCTAATATCGAGGCGCCTCATTCCAACAACCACAAAGGTGAAAAGTATATAAATATCAGGGCTGGTCAGTCACTGACACCACCAAAGTTAGAAAGAAACGTCGTGTTCTCCCAACGGTCCGTATCCCGTTTTTAACTCATACCGAGGTGTGAGGCTCGCGAATCCACGCTATACACAAAGTTATGCCACGTAGGCTGTGCTTTGATCGTCAACCACAAGACTATGCTTTTCAACAGAAGCCTTGATCTGTGCAAGTCAGCGTGCCACACAGGCAATTCATGCCATGCGATTGATATCTATCGATATATAATCTCTAAGCTCGTACGTCTCAGAGAAGGGCGTTAAGCAAGAGAATAAATTCTCCGCCTCCAAACAGATATATATATTTAATAGAAATCAATCAACACAGAATAAAATCCAATGTCAGACACACAATCCATTTACAAGTTCGTTCTGGGTCTGAACGAAACCGGCGGCACTTTCCTCGCATATCCATCGATATCCAAGTACGTCTGGACGACCACCAACTATTTCCATCCTCTTGGGTGTACAGCCCAATCAAGATCATTAGTAATCACCCAAACGATGTGAAGACTTCCGGTCTTCAACCACCGTCTTAATCTTCGACATATCGTCGAATCGGTTATTCAGAATGGGTATAAACCCGGCCTTTCCGAACAACCCGTTTATATTAAAAACAAATGTTATACAAACACAACATACGCCTCATTCCAATTCAGTAGCTACTAACCGTAAATCAACAAGAGAACAATTTCCCAAATATTAACCCTGAAGGCTGAAACCAACATCAGATTAATACCAGGAAACCATTCTTCTTATCTAACCTACAGCTAGTTTCTAAATTTCATATTCTTAGGGAAAGGTTCCCATTAATTTTATCCAAGATAAATTCTTTGAATTTATTCTTTAATCTTCCTTTGGATGTCATTTCAAACCAAATTATGGTTTTCCAAACTAGTCGGGATTAGCGAACCACACCGAAGTAATTATTTATTTTATTTCCCAATCCCAACCTATTCATCCCATGAAGCAAAACTGGTAATACTCCATATCTAACACCACGGTGTTATCGGTAAAATTAATTACCATTTCACGTTCAAATCTAATTAAAGATTTAACTATCGCTTTGGAGCAAAACTGGTAATACTCCATTCTCGCTCATTTGCCAAATTTGATCATTTAAATTACCAATTCACATTTCAATTGAATTGCAGATTCATTAAAACTCCTTTTACCTGGTTAAAGAACTAATGTCATTTAAAACACAGTTCACGACAAACCCACATCACCTTCTATTTTTTATCGGGTTAAAGAACAAGTGTTATTTAAAACACCCTTCACGATAAACCCACAAATCAATTCTATTTAAAACTCATTTCAAATCCAATTTATTTATTTAAAAATAAATGGGTTTTAATTTCAGTTCAAAACTATTTCATTTCGATAAAAATCTATTTTTATCTATTCAAATATGGAGTTTTTTTATCCCAATTTTCCCTAAATCATTTCTTATGATTTTACATAAATTATTACTATTTTTAATAATTTTATCAAGGCTCGTACAGTCGATTTCCAACAACGGCCATTGAACTGCACTTACAGCGACCTTTTCCAAATTTGATTTCGATGTATCTCCAAATCCAACCGTTAGATTTCTAATTTCCAATATTCGTTAGAAAGCTCTTTTCGATACGAACCCAACGGTTCCAGTTTTAGGAGAATCCGACGGTCGGATCTCCCGTAATGTCCATTCGAAGTCAATGGTCGAAATTTATGAACTGCCGCGGCGCGGCGCATTCTATTCGGGCCATTATATTATATATATAATATATATAATATATATTTCGTCGATTTATGTTTAAAACGAATTTTATAAATAGTTTTAAATTCGTTTCAAAAACAATTTCAACTTCCATTTCAAATTCAAATCAAAATTGAATTTTTCCTTATAAATTCGTTTTAAAATTCATTTCAATTCAATTCAAATTTCAATTCAATTTGAATTCATTTCAAATTCAATTTATTCTATTTCAATTCGTTTTCAATTCAATTCAAATTCGTTTTATATTCAATTCAATTCGAATTCGTTTTATATTCAATTCGAATTCGTTATATATTCAATTCAATTCGAATTCGTTATATATTCAATTCAATTATATAAAAAAGAATATAATCGATATAAATATCGTTCGCGTCAAAATAGCGCATCTCTGATCAACACGGCTTTATATATTTCAATAATTTCGTTATTCTATTCAACAAATGAATATTTATCCTATTCAATACATGAATCTATATTTTTGTCAACACATGACTAATCTCAACGAAGGAGTACTGTCCACGTGTGACTATTTTTGTTATTTAATATATTTTATAAAAATTATGGTATCTATCGTTTGATTTCAAATCAGACTCCAACTGTAAATTAGTAAGAGAAAGATTCCCTGAATATTAACCCCGAAGGCCGAAACCAACATCAGATCAATACCCAGGAGACCACTCATCTTACCTATTTTGCAGTTAGTTTCTAATTTTATATCTAATAAAGATGTAAATTTTATTGTTAAAATATTTCGTTCAACACATGACTAATCTCAACGGATGAGTACTGTCAACACATGAACCTTTATTTTATAATGATAAAAATGTAAATTTTATTGTTAAAATATTTCGTTCAACACATGACTAATCTCAACGGATGAGTACTGTCAACACATGAACCTTTATTTTATAATGTTCTTTATCTTCTAAATTGGAATGAGGCCCAATCAATTACCATATAAAGTTAATTATATGGATTCCATACAACACATGTATATAATAGCAATGATAAATAATCAACCATCATCCAAAGTGCACTACACTGTATAAGCATCAAATATAGATATCTAACGCTTATAACAGCCTGTCAATCGATCGACATACAACTAATTATTGGGATTAGTGTATGCCGTATTTTATCCCAATACCCGTGTGGGGTTTCAAACAATCAAACACAGATTTTATTTGTGCAGTTGGGCGATGTGTAAAATTTATCGTCCCAATCAATGTCCTTCAAATAGGTGTACATAAACAAACCGTCCGGTTTGTAAATGAATATTTATTTATTCACATTCACGTTAAAAATTATATTTTTAACGACCAAACTATTTTATTCAACTTATGAATATTCCATTCGGTTCATTTATCAAATAAAATGACATCTTTATATTTCTAACTTGTGTTAGAAAATTTCGGCGGCATAACGACACGATACTAGAAACGGGACAAGGCCTAGCCTTATCCCTGGTCTAGTGATGGCCCACGCCATACACATATCAATCAAATTCATTTCAATTCACCAAACAACCAAATTCAAATCAAATAATCTAACTAATCTATGCAATCAAACAAACAAGTCCATGGTCTGTGGACGATTGTGTCGGGTGCTACTAAACACCGTCTGCATCCTAGTATATATTTATAACTAGAAAAGGAAATTTAAAGTGAGAAGTTCTCACCGACTAGCTAAACCAAACGCCACGACTCTTCTTATGTGGAAATCTTCGTCGTGCTCGCCTTTTTGCCAATTTCACTGCCCGTAGTCACTACATATATAAAAATCACATTTTTATAGTGTTGCTATGTATATAAAAATCACATTTTTACACTACTACTAAATAGATAAAAATTCTATTTTTACATCGCTACTATATAGATAAAAATTCTATTTTTATACCGTTGTTCATATAGTAAAGATCAAATCTTTACTATCTATATAATATAAAAATCGTATTTTTATTATCTCTACTATATAAAAATCATATTTTTAATATCTACATTATATAAAAAATCTTATCTTTATATCTTCTATAAGTTAAAAATCGGATTTTTATTCTCTCTATAATATAAAAATCATATTTTTATTTACTTCATATGTCAAAAACTGTAGAAGCTTTAAAACGGAAAAAACTCACATTTTTTCTAACGTCCGGATTCGCTGTTCTGGTTCCAGAATTTGCAAACGAGTTTCAATCTTCACACCATCTTTTTTTCTATCTTAAACGCGCCATTCCGGACAACTTTCGCCTAAGAGACTTTTTGCAAAAAATGCTCCAATTCACCAGAATTCGCAAAGGTACACGATTGTTTCAGCTTTTGAACAGCAGACTTCGCACGCGTTTTCCGAGCAGATCCGAACTCCAAAACACGACTTCAATATAGCCAAATCGAAGAGAATTTCGTGCTCTACAACTTTGGTCTAGAGGGATTTTGGCCAGAAACGCACCATTGGGGAGTTATTGGCGAAATACGGTTAGGGGCTTATTTGCAAAACGGGCGATTAGTGTAAAATGAGTTTTCGGTGACCGGGGGGACCACGGCCAGAATTGAGGAGGGGGAAGGGGGCGTCGGACCTGATGTGAGGAGGGGAGGGTGCTGGTGGGCTGCGGCGGCGGTGGTGGGGCCCGTGGTGGTGGTGTTGTGAGGCTTAGGGTTCTTGAAAAGAGGAGAGAGAAGGAGGAGGAAGAGGAGGAGGAGGGGAGGAGGAGGGGGTGCGGCGGCTCGCCAAAGGCCGGTGTTGGCGCTGGTGGAGGAGGGCAGTGGCGGTGGGAGGGTGGAGGCCATTTTTGAGTTTTTTGAAGAGGAAGAGAGAAAATGAAATTATGAAGAGAAAAATGGAGTAAAAGTGATTATATGCTAGTTTCTCGCGTATCGCCTGAACGCCAACAATCTCCAACTGCCGCGGCTTTCGGACACGAGATAGTAGACGTGAAGACGATTCCAACGAAACAAGTTTCGTCGAATTCCGAGTTCGTTTGACCATTCAAAAAAAATCACGAAAATACTCAGATAAGCTCTAAAAATGCGATTTTGGCGCACCTTTTCTTCTCGCACGCTCACATGCTAACTTCAAAAAACATGCCCTTTTGGATTTAACCATTTTTAGATGATACGAATCCAGAAAAAAAACGAAATCGAATTCTGAGGTCGTGTCAATAATGTTCCTTTGTAAAATGACTACTCGCTTTACCCTGAACTGTTTCAGCTCGCACGGCCACATACCAACTCCGTTCGACACGCCATTTGGAACTCAACAATGATTTGTCATTATGAATCCATAAAAATTTATCTCGTCGAATTCTGAGCTCGTATGCAAAATTTCACTTTTTAAGGGCTATGTTTTGTTAACCGAAAAGCTCCTGCCAATTGCCACTATTCCGGGTTTCGGAATATATCGAATCTTATACTTTTCGGAGTTCTAAACGGCATTTTGAACTCAATGGAAGTGGTTTCGAGTCCAAATTCATCCATATGCAAAATTTGACTTTTTGGGCCATGTATAATTTACATAGCGACTATTCTGAATTTTCAACTGGGCATAACTTTTGATTCCCGCTATGAAATTTCGATTTTTCAGATTCGTTGGAAAGATATTCTCAATTAGATTCCATTATTTTTGGTTTCACTAAAATCCGGATTGTTTTGCACCCGGTACATTCAATTGAAGTTTGAAATCGAATTATTGAACTACCGCGCCATTTTCAATTCCTTTTAAAATTATATATAATTATTTATATTCTAACGACGACGTATATAATATATTCATTCGAATTATATTCAAAATAAATTTCTCGTTGTTATTATTTAAAAAAAATCAATTTAAATATTCAAAATTCACTAAAATTGCCAAAATAAAATTTTTAAACTGGCTCGCATTTCCGGGTTATTACTGTAACACCCCACCTCCGCTAGGGTCACTCGCAAAGGAATGCACTAGCTTTAGAGGGGTATTATTGGTAAACATGTACAGAAATATTACAAGACAGAACATATAAAATAGCGGAAGTAAAATCAACTTTCATATCATTAATAAATAAGGTCTAAAGCCTTTTACATCAGAGAATTTCTTACATGGAAACCTGTCTTGCAATAGTAAAGAAGCATAAAAACCTTTTCATCAATTATTCCCCAAGTAAAACAATAAAATAGCCATAGCCAAGAAAAGTCCAAGCCATGCGTGATGACCTTCAAACAGAAGAAGTCCAAACTAACAATAGCATTTCCTCCCTGTAACCTGGGGGGGGGGGAACGGAAGACAAAGAGGCGAAACAAAACGGGGTCAGTCATAAAGACTGGTAAGCCCTATCTACTATCAGTATATAAACTAGTAAAGTTAACTGGCATGAGGAACTGAGATGAACATAAGTATGATGATAAGATAGATAAGCTAAACCAAAATAACAGGATGAACTACTGTACCAAGTTACACGAGTGTGTCATGATAAACTACGGTGTCAAGATAAATCAAGGTATCACATTGTCAAGTTTCTATCAAGTATACTATCCCAAGGTATCTATCATGTATAACATCCTAAGGTATTTATCATGTATAACATCCTAAGGTATTTATCATGTATATTTGCTCTACACCTCTCGTACTAGTATCCCAACCCGCGTTATGTGTTAACTATGAATGTCCCTTGCCCAATGTCATGTAATGGTCCATGTCAACCTAATATATAGCATATGTAGGTTTTCCCAACTCGTATGTTTCTTTCCATGTACGAGTTCAGTCCTTTGCCGTAGGCCGTACGAGCTTCCCTATGTAAATCTATACCGCCTCAACGTAGTACCATTTTATCCTTGATGTTGTTTTGGACTGCTACCCTTGATCTAGTTATGTTTTCTTACCATGAACTATCGATTTATGCCACCTAGGACCACTAGGGATTATGCTACCTAATGAACGTTTCCGTGTCTCGGTTTGGGTTTTAGCCACCTAGGGCTACTAGGGATTATGCTACCCGTCAACCGCGCCCTTTTATCCCACGTATGTATCGTGAATCGTTTTCCATGTCTAGATGCACATGTATCTCAATGTGCCATCCGAGTTCCGTGCCAGGGCAAATCAAGAAATACGGAACTCGGTCGGGAGTTTTAAGTCATCCGCCGGTGCAGATATCAAGGTCTGTTTTGTATCCGTGGCTATGGTCCCACGCGACCCCTCTCTCAACTACTGAAAGGCAAAACAAGAAAATTCATGTATGAGAACTACGCTACAGCCATCGCTACCCTCATTCCGGACGGCTAACCTCACCCATACCTAGATAGCCAGTATGGTTTGTTGGGTGTTCTCTGCCTTTCCGTACGTACACGATTGACTAAAGATGGTAGGTGGCCGACGAATGTGCTATCCAGGGCTACCGTGAAAATATCGCCGACCCCACGCTAATCCACCCCAGTCTTTAGGTTGCTCGCATAGCAACCAAGGCATACCCTTGGCTCTTCTACCGCAGACCTTAACCTCTGTGAGGCCAGGTTTCATGGACCATCCGCAACCTCACAGAGGGATACCAAGAGTATCCTCACGTTCCCCGTAGCTACCGCTTCGTCACCCAGTCCGTTGGAGCCTTTATCTAAATCAGATATTGCTCCACCTCGTATTTTAAGCGATGACCTACCGTATCGGGTTACTCATCTATCTGTGAACTGGTCCCCATCCCTTGACTAAGAATTATTACTTAGTTCCCTAAACTAAGGTTTTGTCTAATGGGTTAAGTACTGTCATTTAAGTTCATGACTTAATCTGCCTACGAATCATGTCAAGATTTGGCTAAGTATTCAAGTCCAAGACCTAACCCTACAAGTTGGGTAAGTATACCAAGAAGCTCATGACTTAACCTTATTCAATCATCAAGTCCAATTTGGTTAAGTATTTGTTTATCTTACCCTATCAGCTTATCGTGGTAGATTGGTTAAGCACAGATTATCTTAACCTCATCGGATTATCGAGTCGGATTGGTTAAGTATAGGTTAACTTAACCCCATCCACTAATCATATTAGAATGGTTAAGTATATTTAAACGGTCTTGTAACTTAACCCTATCAAGTTCTCACATTACATTGGTTAAGCATGGTTGCTTAACCTTATAAAATCATCATGTATAATTGATTAAGTATAAGTTACTTAAGCCCATTAAATTATCATGTTAAGTTGGTTAAGTATTGGTTACTTAACCACATTGAGTTACCAAGTTTAGATTGGTTAAGTGTTTAACTTAACCCCATCGAATTACCATGTTTAGATTAGTTAAGTGTAGGTTACTTAACCCCATCTAATTACCGTGTTTGGATTATTTAAGTGTAGGTTACTTAACCCCATCTAATTACCGTGTGTAAATTACTTAACCCCATCCCCTAATTGTCTTATATGGTTAAGTGTCATTAAGAAATCAAGCCCGGTCCCACTTAACCTACCCATTCGTGTCATATCGGTTAAGTGTCATTAATCAAACTTACTTAACCTTGTCATGTGGCATTAATTTAATTAATGCACTCTTAACCTCTCACATTAGACTTTGTTGTGGTTACTAGTTAAGCCGGGCGGGTCCGGGTAGCTTTACACCACAACCTAGTCCAACCTCGGGTCTTAAGCGCGACATGACCAACTTCTCACATTGGATCCTATTGTTTGTAGCCACTAGTTAAGCCGGGCGGGTCCGGGTAGATTTATGCTACAAACTCAACCCAACCTCGAGTTGGCCATTTTCATGTTTGGTCTAGTGTCTTATTACACTTACAACCCATACGTGTCAAGTTTTCAAGTCCCATGCTCATAGCCAAAGTTACATGTTGTCATGTTTATACCAATTTACCCAAATCATGTTTCACGTCATCAAAGTTTACCCATAACGTAACCCCAACGCTTTTGGACTCGCATATACATTCGCAACAACGCATAATGGATTAAAAGAAGGAACTTGGCAAAGGTATGACAAAAGGGGTATAAAGCCGCAAGTTAAACATGGTTGCATATGAGACATAATGTGTTCACAAACTTGCATGTTACATTATTAAGCCCCAAAACATGCATAACCCCAAAACTTAGCATATAGGCGAATCATGGTGATAGATGACATAGGAAAATGGCTAGTAGTTCGCATATAGCATTCTATGCAAGTTAACTTAAGGGATAAGAGAGTTCTCATGTTGCATAATGCAACATTTCAACATAAAGCTTATAGCTTTTAGCCCACAAAATCAAGGTGATGACTTTTACGAATATGCATAGTACAAATCTACACATAACATGATAGTTTCTAAGCATGCAACCTACTCAAGTTCAAACCCAAAGCTTGCAACATGAACATTTAACTTCATAGTTAATATCTAAGAGTAGGAGGGGGCTTACAATGCTATGAAGGCACAAATCAATATATAAAAAGATTGAGACGAAGCCACACTAGCAAAAACCCCAAACCAATAAGCTCCAATAAAACCCTTGAGAAAATAATAAGAAAGATCCTTGCTTTGAAGTATAAAGGTTGCAACTTTAGCCTTGAATCGAGCTTAGCAACTCTCATGTAACTTAGAAATACTCAAATGATCATCTAATCTCTCAAGAGAATGAAGATAGAATTTATGACAAGAGGATGGAGGCTAGGGTTTTGAGTGGAGACCATGATTATTAGAAATTTTGGCATAGTTTAGTTGCTAGAATGATTTTTAGTGATTTAGGTTAGGTCCTAGGGTGTTTTTATAGAGATTAGGAGTAGTTTAGGCCCTTAGATTAACCCTAGGATAGATCCAAGCCCTCAAAAATCGTCACAAGCCTCCAAAACAGGACCCAGGAGCCAAAACAGGTGCACCAGGCCGACCTGGCCGACCAGGGAGGTCGACACCCAGGTCGACCCCCAGGTCGACTCTAGAGTCGACCTGGTTGGAGGGGGGGGGGGGGAGGTCGACCCTAGTGTCGACCCCCCGTCAACCTGCCTGGGCGGGATTTTTCCCGCCTACTCTGATTTCTGATTTTTCGTGAAACTTCCGAAGGCCATATCTCGGCCATACGGACTCCGATTTACGAAATTTCGGACTCTATTTCACGTATTTTTCCGAGACGAACGCAGTGGCACAGCCCGTTTCTCCTGATTCGGATTTTATAATATAATTCTGCCTTGATTCTTGAGTTAACATGTTAAATTTCGGGTTGTTACATTCTCCCCTCCTTTAAGGATTTCGTCCCCGAAATCTCCAAGTTAGGAAGAACGTATCCTACCATCCATCATCCATCTAGTCAAAACATCATCCACAGGCAAACATTGTCCTTAGACGATTTCTAATGTCATATGAACATATGCAAAACGTGTGTGTATATGCTCCTTAGCTAATGCTAATGATCAGGCCTGAATGATCTTTCTAATGCAAAATATGTTTAGTGCCATGAGTCCAACATGTATGCAAATAGTCCTAGCCATATAAATGCTATATGTGTGCACAACCATTCATTCTCATGCAACATCCACATGATAACACATTCAATTTCATCCATAAACAGGTATAAATACTCGTGCATATGCAATATGAAATGTGAGTGCGTCGATCTAGTATCTAATGTGTATTCACGCATCCACGAGCAACCACTTGCAACCATTTGCAACCATATCAATCATAACATGTTTCAAACACATGTTTACATCCATAGGTTTCTACCTAATGTTCTCACGATAGGATCGAGGAGATAAACAAGGTAAACTCCCTACGGGGTTTGCAACAGAAACAGGACCGAGAGGATATTCACCAAAAGATAATATGCGAGCAAGCTCTACAGGAAAAACCAAGGATCTAGGATATACTCTTAAAAAGAGATATTGATGCGAGTATCTAGCCTTCAACCTTCTAAGTCGCCCTCCCTTGAGCTTAATTCCATTGTGCCTTGATCGTCTTTTAACTTCATGATCCCATAGCTCCTTGATTCCTATTTCCAAGGTATGAGTTAGAACTTATTTCATTGTCGCCTCTTATTCCACTTTCACTTATCCTTTTCCTAGTATACTTGGCTCAACCATATCTACTTACTCATGCAATCTCTCCAAAATTCACTAGGGAATTCTGGATCTCGTTTGCCGATGCCAATCCATGTTGCCAAGAGTACTTACTAGGATGATTCCCATAACTCATTCATAAGCGAAACGAACCATCCGCCTTAGCGGCGAATTCTATTCGAACGGATTACCAACAACTGCATCCCGAGATTCTAGGTAACTAACCATGACAGAACCCAAAAGGTTACACGAGACTTCGAGGGTATCACCAAGGTGAGTCGAGAGTCTAACTACCCTCTTTCCAAAACCGAGAATGGCACCCCTTATTGGGTGACCACTTTATCCCTAAAATCCATCCGTAGCCGAGACATGTCATTCTCAAATCCAAACAAGTCATGAAGAAATGGACCAACTCTCCAACCAGATTTTTGGGACCAAAAACTGGGATCCTCTACCATGCTAGTACCAAGGTGCAGAGACACAACTATCCAAGCAGAATTAAATGATACGATGATCTAGACAAAGTCTGGACGGGATGATAGAAAAGAACGACTAAACCTTTACCAGAAATGGTACCATCTCTTTTAGGTACCCTAGAAATGGGAGCGTACAATTTCCCTCTCCGATGATCTTGTCCTTGTCCTCCTTGATGGACTAAGCCATACCAACAAGTTGCTTATCCTTAAGCTCGCGTCCTTTATCCTTACTCCTATTATCCTTCCTTGTACCACGGCAACAGGTCTCTCGAGAACCACCTCCATCGTACGGAAAACACCTACGTGGCTAGACAAAGATTAGTCATAGTTAGAACTACTGTGACTACAGATGGAGGAAAGAAAGGAAAAGAGATTCAATCAAGGAATCAAAGGATAGTGCTAATGGCCTTTGGGGAATAGCCTTTTAAAACAAAACTTTTCTTGTAAAATGCTTCTTTGTAAACGGTTCTTCAAATAATTTTCAGAAGGTTTTAAAAACTTTTGCCCAGTCTGGTAACCTTCTGCTCTGATACCAAATGTAACACCCCACCTCCGCTAGGGTCACTCGCAAAGGAATGCACTAGCTTTAGAGGGGTATTATTGGTAAACATGTACAGAAATATTACAAGACAGAACATATAAAATAGCGGAAGTAAAATCAACTTTCATATCATTAATAAATAAGGTCTAAAGCCTTTTACATCAGAGAATTTCTTACATGGAAACCTGTCTTGCAATAGTAAAGAAGCATAAAAACCTTTTCATCAATTATTCCCCAAGTAAAACAATAAAATAGCCATAGCCAAGAAATGTCCAAGCCATGCGTGATGACCTTCAAACAGAAGAAGTCCAAACTAACAATAGCATTTCCTCCCTGTAACCTGGGGGAAACGGAAGACAAAGAGGCGAAACAAAACGGGGTCAGTCATAAAGACTGGTAAGCCCTATCTACTATCAGTATATAAACTAGTAAAGTTAACTGGCATGAGGAACTGAGATGAACATAAGTATGATGATAAGATAGATAAGCTAAACCAAAATAACAGGATGAACTACTGTACCAAGTTACACAAGTGTGTCATGATAAACTACGGTGTCAAGATAAATCAAGGTATCACATTGTCAGGTTTCTATCAAGTATACTATCCCAAGGTATCTACCGTGTATAACATCCTAAGGTATTTATCATGTATAACATCCTAAGGTATTTATCATGTATATTTGCTCTACACCTCTCGTACTAGTATCCCAACCCGCGTTATGTGTTAACTATGAATGTCCCTTGCCCAATGTCATGTAATGGTCCATGTCAACCTAATATATAGCATATGTAGGTTTTCCCAACTCGTATGTTTCTTTCCATGTATGAGTTCAGTCCTTTGCCGTAGGCCGTACGGGCTTCCCTATGTAAATCTATACCTCCTCAACGTAGTACCATTTTATCCTAGATGTTGTTTTGGACTGCTACCCTTGATCTAGTTATGTTTTCTTACCATGAACTATCGATTTATGCCACCTAGGACCACTAGGGATTATGCTACCTAATGAACGTTTCCGTGTCTCGGTTTGGGTTTTAGCCACCCAGGGCTACTAGGGATTATGCTACCCGTCAACCGCGCCCTTTTATCCCACGTATGTATCGTGAATCGTTTTCCATGTCTAGACGCACATGTATCTCAATGTGCCATCCGAGTTCCGTGCCAGGGCAAATCAAGAAATACGGAACTCGGTCGGGAGTTTTAAGTCATCCGCCGGTGCAGATATCAAGGTCTGTTTTTGTATCCGTGGCTATGGTCCCACGCGACCCCTCCCTCAACTACTGAAAGGCAAAACAAGAAAAGTCATGTATGAGAACTACGCTACAGCCATCGCTACCCTCATTCCGGACGGCTAACCTCACCCATACCTAGATAGCCAGTATGGTTTGTTGGGTGTTCTCTGCCTTTCCGTACGTACAAGATTGACTAAAGATGGTAGGTGGCCGACGAATGTGCTATCTAGGGCTACCGTGAAAATATCGCCGACCCCACGCTAATCCACCCCAGTCTTTAGGTTGCTCGCACAGCAACCAAGGCATACCCTTGGCTCTTCTACCGCAGACCTTAACCTCTGTGAGGCCAGGTTTCATGGACCATCCGCAACCTCACAGAGGGATACCAGAGTATCCTCACGTTCCCCGAAGCTACCGCTTCGTCACCCAGTCCGTTGGAGCCTTTATCTAAATCAGATATTGCTCCACCTCGTATTTTAAGCGATGACCTACCGTATCGGGTTACTCATCTATCTGTGAACAGGTCCCCATCCCTTGACTAAGAATTATTACTTAGTTCCCTAAACTAAGGTTTTGTCTAATGGGTTAAGTATTGTGATTTAAGTTCATGACTTAATCTGCCTACGAATCATGTCAAGATTTGGCTAAGTATTCAAGTCCAAGACCTAACCCTACAAGTTGGGTAAGTATACCAAGAAGCTCATGACTTAACCTTATTCAATCATCAAGTCCAATTTGGTTAAGTATTTGTTTATCTTACCCTATCAGCTTATCGTGGTAGATTGGTTAAGCACAGATTATCTTAACCTCATCGGATTATCGAGTCGGATTGGTTAAGTATAGGTTAACTTAACCCTATCCACTAATCGTATTAGAATGGTTAAGTATATTTAAACGGTCTTGTGACTTAACCCTATCAAGTTCTCACATTACATTGGTTAAGCATGGTTGCTTAACCTAATAAAATCATCATGTATAATTGATTAAGTATAAGTTACTTAAGCCCATTAAATTATCATGTTAAGTTGGTTAAGTATTGGTTACTTAACCACATTGAGTTACCAAGTTTAGATTGGTTAAGTGTTTAACTTAACCCCATCGAATTACCATGTTTAGATTAGTTAAGTGAAGGTTACTTAACCCCATCTAATTACCGTGTTTGGATTAGTTAAGTGTCGGTAACTTAACCCCATCTAATTACCGTGTGTAAATTACTTAACCCCATCCCCTAATTGTCTTATTTGGTTAAGTGTCATTAAGAAATCAAGCCCGGTCCCACTTAACCTACCCATTCGTGTCATATCGGTTAAGTGTCATTAGTCAAACTTACTTAACCTTATCATGTGGCATTAATTTAATTAATGCACTCTCAACCTCTCACATTAGACTTTGTTGTGGTTACTAGTTAAGCCGGGCGGGTCCGGGTAGCTTTACACCACAACCTAGTCTAACCTCGGGTCTTAAGCGCGACATGACCAACTTCTCACATTGTATCCTATTGTTTGTAGCCACTAGTTAAGCCGGCCGGGTCCGGGTAGATTTATGCTACAAACTCAACCCAACCTCGAGTTGGCCATTTTCATGTTTGGTCCAGTGTCTTATTACACTTACAACCCATACGTGTCAAATTTTCAAGTCCCATGCTCATAGCCAAAGTTACATGTTGTCATGTTTATACCCATTTACCCAAATCATGTTTCACGTCAATAAAGTTTACCCATAACGTAACCCCAACGCTTTTGGACTCGCATATACATTCGCAACAACGCATAATGGATTAAAAGAAAGAACTTGGCAAAGGTATGACAAAAGGGGTACAAAGCCGCAAGTTAAAAATACCGGCATATGAGGCATAATGTGTTCACAAACTTGCATGTTACATTATTAAGCCCCAAAACATGTATAACCCCAAAACTTAGCATATAGGCGAATCATGGTGATAGATGACATAGGAAAATGGCTAGTAGTTCGCATATAGCATTCTATGCAAGTTAACTTAAGGGATAAGAGAGTTCTCATGTTGCATAATGCAACATTTCAACATAAAGATTATAGCTTTTAGCCCACAAAATCAAGGTGATGACTTTTACGAATATGCATAGTACAAATCTACACATAACATGATAGTTTCTAAGCATGCAACCTACTCAAGTTCAAACCCAAAGCTTGCAACATGAACATTTAACTTCATAGTTAATATCTAAGAGTAGGAGGGGGCTTACAATGCTATGAAGGCACAAATCAATATATAAAAAGATTGAGACGAAGCCACACTAGCAAAAACCCCAAACCAATAAGCTCCAATAAAACCCTTGAGAAAATAATAAGAAAGATCCTTGCTTTTAAGTTTAAAGGTTGCAAATTTAGCCTTGAATCGAGCTTAGCAACTCTCATGTAACTTAGAAACACTCAAATGATCATCTAATCTCTCAAGAGAATGAAGATAGAATTTATGACAAGAGGATGGAGGCTAGGGTTTTGAGTGGAGGCCATGATCATTAGAAATTTTGGCATAGTTTAGTTGCTAGAATGATTTTTAGTGATTCAGGTTAGGTCCTAGGGTGTTTTTATAGAGAGTAGGAGTAGTTTAGGCCCTTAGATTAACCCTAGGATAGATCCAAGCCATCAAAAATCGTCACAAGCCTCCAAAACATGACCCAGGAGCCAAAACAGGTGCACCAGGCCGACCTGGCCGACCAGGGAGGTCGACACCCAGGTCGACCCCCAGGTCGACTCTAGAGTCGACCTGGTTGGGGGGGGAGGTCAACCCTAGTTTCGACCCCCCTGTCGACCTGCCTGGGCGGGATTTTTCCCGCCTACTCTGATTTCTGTGTTTTTGAATTCTGATTTTTCGTGAAACTTCCGAAGGCCATATCTCGGGCATACGGACTCCGATTTACGAAATTTCGGACTCTATTTCGCGTATTTTTCCGAGACGAACGCAAAGGCATAGCCGGTTTCTCCTGATTCGGATTTTATAATATAATTCTTCCTTGATTCTTGATTTAACATGTTGTTAAATTTCGGGTTGTTACAATTATAATCTCCCCCACTTAAAACTTTTCGTCCCTGAAAAGGAACGAAGCCGAAAGTTGTTTAACAAATCAACTCAACTTCCTTATTTTGATTACGGCTTAAGTTCTTCAACTTTTCAGTTTCTAAGAACTTTTCAAAATTTGGCTAACACCCTAAATTTTCGAAAAATTTCCCCATAACCTCCCCTGCACCGGGAGCACGGGAAAATCCCGAAATTGCCATACAGGCCCTCTGATCTCAAAAAGAAAAAGAAAAAGAAAAAGCCAATCGGCTTGCCAATAGGCTCATAAAATCATCATCACCCAAACAAAACAGTAAATTATAGTAAACATGTACCTATTTGTCGGGCAAACAAATTTTATTCACTGCTCTAGCCTCCTTGCTATGACCTGTTCAATGTAAGTACATGTATATGCAAGCAAATGCGACAAATTTCCAATAATATTCAATATTTGATTCTATTAAGCATAATGGTTCAAAATTATCAAACAAATAAACAAACAACACAAACATCAATCAATTAGTGAATTTAACGTTTCAAATTCATAATTTTGATATATATACTGAAAATCTTGTTTTTGATGCCAATTCACAACAATAAATCTATCTATATAAGTTTTGGTTCTCACACCAGTCTAATGGAAATATATAGATATGACACCTTCGAAACACGAACATAAGTTCTGATGATGATCGATCAATCATCAGAACCATCTCCGGGTGTCTAGAATGTGATTCTATATCTATCCAGTATATGAAAACTTCGAATATACGTTCATGACGCGTATATGCAAAAATCTTTATATAATGGATTGTCCAAATTCAAATTAAATAAATAATCAAATACGTATAAAACGATTTAAATTTCAAAACAAAATTGTTTTCATTTGAAAAATATACTCTTCACACCCGTTCTAGGATACTACTGATCCTATCTCTAACGAGTCATCCTAATTGGATATTACTAATCCAATATCTGATGAATTCTTTCGTATGGTTCTAATGTGTCTTGTTCTCGAGCTCTGTAAACCAAAGCTCTGATACCAAATGAAGCGACCTGAACTTCCAATGTCTCCGAAGAGATGAGAAAGAACGAATTACTGTGAGGACAAGACAAAACATAACGCAGACGGAAGAACATTTCATTGCTATTACAACAATTCCATCAGATACAAGAATATACAGAGTATAATTGAATAAATTACATTCGATAAATATCAGAGGTTACAATAAATTACATAGCAGCGGAAAAATATACAAAAAACAACTGAAAGTAATACACGGATACAGAGCTTTCCGAGCATCGTTCCAGCTGTAAATCAGGATCCTGTGAGTATAAATCTGCAAAACCAAAACTACTAGCTGCCCGTGTCGAAAATAGGGGCACCCAGAGTTTAGGTTAAAATAATAAACTCCAGGTCAGTCATGTGACTGGTGTGAGAACTAAAACAATTATTTAAAACTTTACTTTAAAAGAGAGTAATTCAAGGGACCACGCCGTATGACACGGAATGGGTTTCCTCCCAAGAATAACAGTGCATAGAATAAACAACGCAGTGCTTTTTCGAAAAATGAATCTATTATAAGACCCAGGTCCCATCACACAATGCAACGCAAGCCGGAGGATAGGGTTTTCCCTTATAATAGCCAAACATGCTTGATACGTTTAAAACAAATCATTTGATACTATTATAGGTGTATAGTGTCAAAACAATTTTCAATCATAAATATCAATCCTAGGCGGCATGGGTACCATCTATCATGTCGCCATACTAGGCTCTACAAATAAAACCGAAATACACGTATTGGAAATTGGATTTCCATCACGAGTCGAGGCAAGGGGCAAGCTCCTCTCCGCTTCGAGACACTCTAGCAAATGCTCAGGACTACGCACACTGGGTAACCCTTGGTTCGGCCGGGCCGGTCCTCTCTTACGTTTGAGGATTGGCAATTCCTAAACACACGTTTCCCGGTCCTTACAGACCTAATATCGAGGCGCCTCATTCCAACAACCACAAAGGTGAAAAGTATATAAATGTCAGGGCTGGTAAGTCACTGACACCACCAAAGCTAGAAAGAAACGTCGTGTTCTCTCAACGGTCCGTATCCCGTTTTTAACTCATACCGAGGTGTGAGGCTCGCGAATCCTAGCTATACACAAAGCTATGCCACGTAGGCCGTGCTTTGATCGTCAACCACAAGACTTTGCTTTTCAACAGAAGCCTTGATCTGTGCAAGTCAGCGTGCCACACAGGCAATTCATGCCATGCGATTGATATCTATCGATATATAAACTCTAAGCTCGTACGTCTCAGAGAAGGGCGTTAAGCAAGAGAATAAATTCTCCGCCGCCAAACAGATAATTTCTTTGAATTTATTTTTATCCAAGATAATTTCTTTGAATTTATTTTTTAATCTTCCTTTGGATGTCATTTCAAACCAAATTATGGTTTTCCAAACTAGTCGGGATTAGCGAACCACACCAAAGTAATTATTTATTTTATTTCCCAATCCCAACCTATTCATCCCATGAAGCAAAACTGGTAATACTCCATATCTAACACCACAGTGTTATCGGTAAAATTAATTACCATTTCACATTCAAATCTAATTAAAGATTTAACTATCGCTTTGGAGCAAAACTGGTAATACTCCATTCTCGCTCATTTGCCAAATTTGATCATTTAAATTACCAATTCACATTTCAATTGAATTGCAGATTCATTAAAACTCCTTTTACTGGGTTAAAGAACTAATGTCATTTAAAACACAGTTCACGACAAACCCAAATCACCTTCTATTTATTATCGGGTTAAAGAACAAGTGTTATTTAAAACACCCTTCACGATAAACCCACAAATCAATTCTATTTAAAACTCATTTTAAATCCAATTTATTTATTTAAAAATAAATGGGTTTTAATTTCAGTTCAAAACTATTTCATTTCGATAAAAATCTATTTTTATCTTTTCAAATATGGAGTTTTTTTATCCCAATTTTCCCCAAATCATTTCTTATGATTGTACACAAATTATTACTATTTTTAATAATTTTATCAAGGCCCGTACAGTCGATTTCCAACAACGGCCATCGAACTGCACTTACAACGACCTTTTCCAAATTTGATTTCGACGTATCTCCAAATCCAACCGTTAGATTTCAAATTTCCAATATTCGTTAGAAAGCTCTTTTCGATACGAACCCAACGGTCCCGGTTTTAGGAGAATCCGACGGTCGGATCTCCCGTAATGTCCATTCGAAGTCAATGGTCGAAATTTATGAACTGCCGCGGCGCGTTCTATTCAGGCCATTATATTATATATATAATATGTATAATATATATTTCGTCGATTTCTGTTTAAAACGAATTTTATAAATAGTTTTAAATTCGTTTCAAAAACAATTTCAACTTCCATTTCAAATTCAAATCAAAATTGAATTTTTCCTTATAAATTCGTTTTAAAATTCATTTCAATTCAATTCAATTTGAATTCATTTCAAATTCAATTTATTCTATTTCAGTTCGTTTTCAATTCAATTCAAATTCATTTTATATTCAATTCAATTCGAATTCGTTTTATATTCAATTCAATTCGAATTCGTTATATATTCAATTCAATTCGAATTCGTTATATATTCAATTCAATTATATAAAAAAGAATATAATCGATATAAATATCGTTCGTGTCAAAATAGCGCATCTCTGATCAACACGTCTTTATATATTTCAATAATTTCGTTATTCTATTCAACAAATGAATATTTATCCTATTCAATACATGAATCTATAATTTTGTCAACACATGACTAATCTCAACGAAGGAGTACTGTCCACGTGTGACTATTTTTGTTATTTAATATATTTTATAAAAATTATGGTATCTATCGTTTGATTTCAAATCAGACTCCAACTGTAAATTAGTAAGAGAAAGATTCCCTGAATATTAACCCCGAAGGCCAAAACCAACATCAGATCAATACCCAGGAGACCACTCATCTTATCTATTTTCCAGTTAGTTTCTAATTTTATATCTAATAAAGATGTAAATTTTATTGTTAAAATATTTCGTTCAATACATGACTAATCTCAACGGGTGAGTACTGTCAACACATGAACCTTTATTTTATAATGATAAAGATGTAAATTTTATTGTTAAAATATTTCGTTCAACACATGACTAATCTCAACGGATGAGTACTGTCAACACATGAACCTTTATTTTATAATATTCTTTATCTTCTAAATTGGAATGAGGCCCAATCAATTACCATATAAAGTTAATTATATGGATTCCATACAACACATGTATATAATAGCAATGATAAATAATCAACCATCATCCAAAGTGCACTACACTGTATAAGCATCAAATATAGATATCTAACGCTTATAACAGCCTGTCAATCAATCTATCGACATACAACTAATTATTGGGATTAGTGTATGCTGTATTTTATCCCAATACATGTGTGGGGTTTCAAACAATCAAACACAGATTTTATTTGTGCAGTTGGGCGATGTGTAAAATTTATCGTCCCAATCAATGTCCTTCAAATAGGTGTACATAAACAAACCGTCCGGTTTGTAAATGAATATTTATTTATTCACATTCACGTTAAAAATTATATTTTTAATGACCAATTATTTTATTCAACATATGAATATTTTATTCGGTTCATTTATCAAATAAAATGACATCTTTATTTTTCTAACTTGTGTTAGAAAATTTCGGCGGCATAACGGCACGATACTAGAAATGGGACAAGGCCTAGTCTTATCCCCGGTCTAGTGATGGCCCATGCCATACACATATCAATCAAATTCATTTCAATTCACCAAACAACCAAATTAAAATCAAATAATCTAACTAATCTATGCAATCAAACAAACAAGTCCATGGTCTGTGGACGATTGTGTCGGGTGCTACTAAACACCATCTTCATCCTAGTATATATTTATAACTAGAAAAGGAAATTTAAAGTGAGAAGTTCTCACCGACTAGCTAAACCAAACGCCACGACTCTTCTTATGTGGAAATCTTCGTCATGCTCGCCTTTTTGCCAATTTCACTGCCCGTAGTCACTACATATATAAAAATCACATTTTTATATTGTTGCTATGTATATAAAAATCACATTTTTATACTACTACTAAATAGATAAAAATTCTATTTTTACATCGCTACTATATAGATAAAAATTCTATTTTTATACCGCTGTTCATATAGTAAAGATCAAATCTTTACTATCTATATAATATAAAAATCGTATTTTTATTATCTCTACTATATAAAAATCATATTTTTAATATCTACATTATATAAAATTCTTATCTTTATATCTTCTATAAGTTAAAAATTGGATTTTTATTCTCTCTATAATATAAAAATCATATTTTTATTTACTTCATATGTCAAAAACTGTAGAAGCTTTAAAACGGAGAAAACTCACATTTTTTCTAACGCCCGGATTCGCTGTTCTGGTTCCAGAATTTGCAAACGAGTTTCAATCTTCACACCATCTTTTTTTCTAGCTTAAACACGCCATTCCGGACAACTTTCGCCTAAGAGACTTTTTGCCAAAAATGCTCCAATTCGCCAGAATTCGCAAAAGTACACGATTTTTTCAGCTTTTGAACAGCAGACTTTGCACGCGTTTTCCGAGCAGCTCCAAACTCGAAAACACGACTTCCATATAGCCAAATCGAAGAGAATTTCGTGCTATACAACTTTGGTTTAGAGGGACTTTGGCCAGAAACGCACCGTTGGGGAGTTATTTGCGAAATACGGTCAGAGGCTTATTTGCAAAACGGGCGATTAGTGTAAAATGGGTTTTCGGTGACTGGGGGGACCACGTCCGGAATTGAGGAGGGGGAAGGGGGCGTCGGACCTGATGTGAGGCGGGGAGGGTGCTGGTGGGCCATGGTGGTGGTGGTGGGGCCCGTGGTGGTGGGGGTGGTGTTGTGAGGCTTAGGGTTCTTGAAAAGAGGAGAGAGAAGGAGGAGGAGGAGGAAGAGGAGGAGGAGGGGAGGAGGAGGAGGGGGTGCGGCGGCTCGCCGGAGGCCGGTGGTGGCGCTGGTAGAGGAGGGCAGCGGCGGTGGGAGGGTGGATGCCATTTTTGAGTTTTTTGAAGGGGAAGAGCGAAATGAAATTATGAAGAGAAAAATGGAGTAAAAGTGATTATATGCTAGTTTCTCGCGTATCGCCTGAACGCCGACGATCTCCAACTGGCGCGACTTTCGGACACTAGATAGTAGACCTAAAGTCGAGTCCAATGAAACAAGTTTCGTCGAATTCCGAGTTCGTTTGACCATTCAAAAAAATCACGAAAATACTCAGATAAGCTCTAAAAATGCGATTTTGGCGCACCTTTTCTTCTCGCACGCTCACATGCTAACTTCAAAAATCATGCCCTTTTGGATTTAACCATTTTTAGATGATACGAATCCAGAAAAAAAACGAAATCGAATTCTGAGGTCGTGTCAATAATGTTCCTTTGTAAAATGACTACTCGCTTTACCCTGAACTGTTTCAGCTCGCACGACCACATACCAACTCCGTTCGACGTACCATTTGGAACTCAACAATGATTTGTCATTATGAATCCATAAAAATTTATCTCGTCGAATTCTGATCTTGTATGCAAAATTTCACTTTTTAAGGGTTATGTTTTATTAACCGAAAAGCTCCTGCTAATTGCCACTATTCCGGATATTGGAATTTATCGAAGCTTATACTTTTCGGAGTTCTAAACGGCATTTTGAACTCAATGGAAGTGGTTTCGAGTCCAAATTCATCCATATGCAAAATTTGACTTTTTGGGCCATGTATAATTTACATAGCGACTATTTTGAATATTCAACTGGGCATAACTTTTGATTCCCGCTATGAAATTTCGATTTTTCAGATTCGTTGGAAAGATATTCTCAATTAGATTCCATTATTTTTGGTTTCACTAAAATCCGGATTGTTTTGCACCCGGTACATTCAATTGAAGTTTGAAATCGAATTATCGAACTACCGCGCCATTTTCAATTCCTTTTATAATTATATATAATTATTTATATTCTAACGACGACGTATATAATATATTCGTTCGAATTATATTCAAAATAAATTTCTCATTGTTATTATTTAAAATAATTCATTTTAAATATTCAAAATTCACTAAAATTGCCAAAATAAAATTTTTGACCTGGCTCGCATTTCTGGGTTATTACAGGTTTATGAATTCTGATCGAATCGTGGGACTCCATGAAGTCGATAGGAATTTCTAAACACTTGGGCAGAGAAATTCGACATGATATTGTTTTAAAGTGGGTGAATGAAATTATTTTACCCAAAATTCTATTTTGATATAGAAAGAATATTTTTTGAAATTATTATATATGGATGTGTTGGTTGTAATTATTGTAATCCAATGAGATTATAAGAAATGAAATGGTTATATATAACCAAATAGAACTTGTATATGAATAAGATATACAATTGAGATGAATTAAAATTGGATTCAAAATTTGAATTAAAAATATAAATCCTGGGAAAATTGGAAAATATCTTTCAATGTATATTTAAATATTATAGCTTTGTGTCAGAAGGATTTTTGAATAAAAATCATTTTTGAATGGATTCTGAAAGTGTTAAAGCACTAAACTCACTTCAGTGACTGGAAAATAATTCTGATGATGACCGCAGCTTTATCAGTGTTCATTTTCATGTTTCTAAGTGATGGATTGCTACCTTAGAAAAATTTTGATGGGAATTTATTTGAAAGGAAAACAAATTGGTTTGAAAATTCAAATGTTTTGAATTTGAGATGGAAATAAATATATGTATATATTTATGTGATTTCGAAAGAATTTAAAATGAAATCCCAGGAATGTAAATGTGGAAATTTAAATGAATCAAAGTGAATAAATTGAATCAGAATCAAGTTGAATGAATTAGAATGCATATGGTAGAAAACCAAAAGTTTTGGCAGGATTAAATTTGTTGAAATATGAAGAGATGAGTTTCAACATAAGTGAGATTTTGAAAAGTAATGGATTTGTGTCATTTTTCCTACCTTAGCAATTTTGAGGACGAAATTATTTTAAGGGGGGAAGAATGTAACGACCCGGATTTTTGGTCGATTTATTTTAAATATTTAGTATGGTTTTAAATATTGAATTTATAATATAAATGGTATTTTATTAGGTTATCGATTTAATAATCGAAATACGATTTATTTTGATTTTTATATATATTTATCGAAATACGGGAACAAAAATAATTCAATTCGAGATTTAAAACTAAGTCAAAACAGTTCAGATAATAAATATAAATTCTATATGAATGTAATCAATAATGATAATAATATATTATCGAGAAATTTATTTATTTATGAATTTAAATTATTTTATATCGATTTAAAATGATTATTTTATATACATTAAAATTAAATATTAAAATATATTCAGTTCAGTTCATAATAGCGTTATAACATTGGAACGACGGTCGATACGCTAGAATAGTGGTTCACGATTTTTAATTGTGAACCCAGAGATATTTAAAATGGATAAGATCGAAATCAAATCGATATCTGTTTAAAAAGAAATAAAAATCTCTTTAAATCTAGTCGAATTAAATACAAATCAAATCAGAATCTATTTAAAAAGATTAAAGATCTCTTTAAATCAAATTAGAATTTAATACGCTGACTAAATTTCTTAGTAGCTAAGTCTTGTTTATCTATAAATTCGCGACTCTGTCCCTTGTATTTTCTTCTTCATCGCGAAGGAAACAAATTCGATCAAAGAAAATAAAAAGGAATAAAATGTCGCTCCTTCTTCATTATATTGTAAATCAAATAGGAAACCAAATCGGGAGCCGCACGTTTCAAAACAACTCTCCCTTTCCAGAAATAAAAATCAACTTAAAGGAAAAAAAAGATCGAGGTCAAAAATCACTAATGGATATCAAGATCGAATTGCCATCCCTCGAAGCCCAACTTCGATCTGTAAGAGCATCACATCAGGGTATTCCAGTTATATGATTTCATGTTCATCGCGATTCAGATCTAGGGGTCACCACTACAACCGATAGCGATGGGAGGAGGGAATTCAGTGAAGCAACATCGAAGGGTCGAGAATGGGGAAATCGCGATGAAGATAATGGCATCGAACAACACCATGCGACAAGCGTTTGTGGGAATCGGTGAAAAGGAGTATCGTGTGTCCCTCTAGCGAGCAAATTCAGGTTGAGTTCGAGTCCTTCCTGGGAGCTCGAGTCCGAGTCCTTCCTGGGAGCTCGAGTTCGAAGTTAAGGTAAGGGATAATGGAGCCCGTATTGATGAAAAACAATGGAGGGTGTTGTGATTTGATCAAAGATGAAGGTCCTGACATTGTTGGGTTCCCAGTATCCTGTGTTGCGTTCTGTTGGGCCAAGGCGAGGAAAAGAAAGTAGCGTCGGTGATAGTTGAGACAATGGGTTTGAACTGTGCAAGTGGAGTTCATCCACATCATGGTGTTCACTGAAAATCGAAGTGAAAGGACGGATGAGGATTAAGGTAAATTGGAATTTTTAATTTATTTATTTTTAATTAACAAGCAAGGATTAATTAAATTGTATAAACATATATAGTTATCTATTGTAGGAATTAAGTTCTAAACTAACTGTTAAGTACGAAATTAAGGAAAGGTCAACTAATTAATTTATTTTATCATTAGGATTTTTGAGTTAAATTAGTTATAGAAGACCATTTATATCATTATAGGATATATTAGAACCTTTAAATACAAAGGATTTTGTTATGTTCTATAACACGAATGCTTTAGATAATAACACTGAGTTGGTCAGTAAATTTTAGAGGTTAACTTTAGAAAAAGAATTTAGGAGCTAATTAGGTTATTTAAAATTGATTAAGGAAATTGTTAATTTTATAATGTGTTAAAAATTAGGCAATTTATTTATTAATTAAAATAGTTAATTTAAATAAATAAATATTAATCAATAAATTTAAATCAATTAATCGTAGGTGCTAAACAAATTTAGTCGAGGCAATTCGTAGCCCTGGAATCTCGAATTAAACATGGATATTCAACAAACGGAAATCACGGTGAGTAAATCTCACTCACCTGTTATTTATAATTATTTTTATTCGTAAAAATAATTGTTTGATGCTTGTTTGAATGCTTTCTAGTTGATTTAAATATATTAGTTATTTAGGGTTGACTATTATATATATATATATATATATATATTGGTTTGGTGATTGGATTGATTCCCGCGGTATCATTAGCGGATGCCCGCAGTATCATTAGCGGATGACCCTATGCCCACGTATATAAGTGGATCCCCTTTTATACCGCGATATCCTGCCTTGAAGCAGGATGGGTATTATTTCTGTTGACTAACGTTTGTGGATGCAGGAAAAACAGGTTGGAGGGATCCAACTGGATTCCTCAAAAATATATTATCTGTTTGTTGTTTGTTTGCACATATACTGTCGTATATGATGTGTTAGAAAACCTGTCAATTATAATTGGTTGTTTTGATTGTTTGAAATACCACTAGGCCTAAATATTGATCTATAAAAATATTGTAATGAGATTTTGAGATTTTAAACGGGAAATTCTACTTTTCTAATAATAGAATTTGAAATTCGAATGGATTAAAATATTGACTTGTTTTGAATAGATAAAACAAGTACTGAAATTTATAAACAATGTTATAAATATATATAGGAGATGGAAGTATTGAAATTTACAAACAATGTTTGTAAATTGTAAATTTCAAGGGAATTGAATTGAATTTATAAACAAGGTTTATAAATGTAGTGGGGAAAATTATCATTTGGTAATTTGAATATTTAAATTCAAATGTGAATTTAAAATAGGATTGGGAAAATCGTTTAAAGAAATAAACGATGGAATGTATTTTGATGTTCAGAATATAAATTGGACAAAAATAAATTCGTTAGGATTTATGATTTGAATTTGATTAATTCGAATTTTATTTAAATAGAAGTCAAATTGAAATTAGAATCTGAATAGAATTTGAATATATAGGAATTGAAACAGAATTTGAATTGGAAGGAATTCAAATAGAATATTGAATTCAATAGAATTTGAATTCAAAGGAATTCAAATGGATTAGAATAAAGAAAATTCAAATAGAATTTGAATAAGAGAATTCAAATAGAATTTGAACAAGAGGATTCAAATAGAATTTGAATAAGAGATTTGAAATAGAATTTGAACATAGAAATTCAACTGTGATTTAAAATAGAATTTCAAAATAGAACTTGAAATGGAAACTTCAAAATAGAATTTCAAAATAGAATTTGAAATAGAATTTGAATATAGGATTCAAATAGAATTAAAATGGAATTTGAATATAAAATTCAAATAGAATTGAAATAGATTTGAATATAGAAATTCAAATTGAAATAAAATTTGAATATAGAAGATCAAAGTATAAATAAATTATAACCGAGTAAGTGAAAATCGATGATTTTAGATAATCAGAATTTTTGAGTTGAATTGGAAAAATTGGTTTAATATATATATTAAAAATAGATTGAAATGGAGTTGAATTTATTTTAAATGAAGTTTTAAAAGTTTATATATAAATATAATTAAAACGAACTCGCCGCAGCGCTGCAGTTCGTAAATTGGCGTTTCGAACTTCAATTGAGTATACCGAACTCAATTGAAGTCGGAATTCTTTGAAACAAGAAACGTCAGGACCGATTTGATAATAGTTTTCTAATGGAGGAGAAAAATCTGAATTTCGTTATATATATTTTGAGTTATGTCAAAATCAAAATTTCAGAAAAGCAGCGCCAGAACCGTTATAAAACCATAACGGTTTATTTAAATAAATCAAAGGATTTTAAGCAAATAAAATCCAAATTTCTATTTAGAAAAATCCAGATTTTGAGTTATAAAATATATCAGAATTCAAGTGGAGTAACGAATTGATTGTTGAAACAGAAATTAGATTTTTTTTATTATTGAATAAAATTAACTAATTCGAATAGTAATTAGTTAATGAGATTTTGAATTTGATACTGGGCTTTGAATAAGTGAATTCGATTTGGAAATTTATATTCAAAATCGAAAAGGAATCTAGAATTGGAATTGGAATTCAATTTGGTTATGAGCAAGTTAAATATTTTTTTTGAACATGTTATGTTAAAACAAAGAAGTAAAACAGGCAAAATTGCTAATTAAAGAATAAATGAGCAAAACTAAATTCTAACGATTGGATAGTGTTGAATTGAATTGGAAACAGGTGAGCATGTGATAGACAGGTGTCGGATGAAGTATATGAAGATTTTAAATTTATGTGCCCGACAAAAATGTACATGTTTAAATTCATATATGAAATTTTATGCGCCGCATCGGCAAGCCGCTTGGCTTTTTCTTTTTCTTTTGGATTGGTGAGGGCCATGGGAGGCTATTTAAAATATCCCGATGCTCCTGGTACAAAGTAGGTTATGGCGAATTTTTCCAGGAATTTACGGAGTTAGAATATTTTTAAGATAATTTGATAATTAGAAATCAATGTATCGTTATATATAGAATTCGGTAAGGAAATGAAATAAAAAAAATAGAATATTGTAAACAAAAAGGGAAATCTGTAAATTAGAAATAGAAGGCGAACCATATACATGTTTTAAAAATGAATAATTGGGTTTTATAGTGTGTTTATTCGAGGTTAGTGGTTTTGCCGTTTTGAAGTTGACGATGTTTTCCATCAAGGTCTGAGAGGTAATTTTACCCCAACTTGATTGATTTCATTTTCAATTGATAAATAGTAGGATCCAGTCTCGAAGAGAAGTGTCTGAAAAAGAGTTAGTTGAATAAAATATTTTGGGTTGTTGTAACGATGTTTTACACAGCATTTGTTTTAACCCAAGTGGTGGGAATTTTTGAAATATATAAGTAAATATTTCTGGAGTATAATTAAAGTAGTCGGGAAAGAGATAAGTGATTGAAATTGTTTCAATTTCAAATAGAATATATTTTCTAAGTGTAGGAAATAAAAGAAGGCGATATATAGAAATGTTTTCCAAAGAATGTAAGAGACCGAGATGATAATTGAAAATATTTGTTTAACGAATATTGTTAAGGAAATGGAAAGGGTGATTTAATGGTAATCAAAAGGCCCAGTGATTTGTTTGATGTTATGGATGGGTGTTTGTTTTTCTTCGATAGTTAAATAACCGACTATCGAAGTGTTTGCCAATATCGTTGTCAATATGGAGAGACCGGTAGGATTATTATCCGTGAACCACTTCGTATTGGCAGTAACGCTGCGAATCAGATTATATGAAGATAATCGAAGATGGTGTAAATTGCCAGGGCTTTTTCTATTTATAGAAACTGTGCCTTCGGTTTCGTTTAATCCCAGAACGAACATAAATGGACAAATGTCTGATAGAGTATTTCCCATGATCGAATATGTTGGTCTGTATAAATATATATGGTTGCAACGGATTTATTCCCTTAGCATAATATCCAAAATAGTTGTGCAAATCAATTAGTGATTAACGGATCTGACAATGTGGCATTCAAAGTGATTGTGCTATCAATGAATAGAAAGTAATCGTAGCCTCAGGCCTCAACAGCCAGGAAATGACAAAAATCGGGCAGGCAGCATGACTATATGGGTCGCTCCCATTAGGGTGTATAATCACCTATCTAGAGATTCATTTAATTCCTTATTCTATTCGATGCTGTCCCATTTGGGAAACGGTTACTGATCCCAACCGTTGGTGATATACATTCGATACATTCAAGCGAAATGAGTGGTCGGTCATGTGTGGGCCGGGTTGCAAGATGTTCTTGTTGAACCTAGGTGTATTCCCCTCTAGAGATACATCATTGGAAGGTGGTCCCATACCTTATCATAGTTGGAATCCAATCTCCAATAAGCGCCATGCGGTTTTGATTTTATACTATATATGTAGAGCGTGAGATGCAAACGTTCTACTATTTGGTTATTTATTTGATGTAGACATTATTATAATATCACTGGATTTTCGTATCAAAGTATTTTGGATTATAGTAAGGTAAAAACCGTCCATGTTTATGTGTGGGCTGGTCTTACTATTATCTTTCCTTTTGAAAGGATTTTGAAAGTTAAACACATGGTTGGAGTTTACTCACACCAGTCCCATGACTGACTCAGAGTTTATTTTGTTTGTTCTCCCTAAACTCTTGGGTGCCCAAATTTGTACGGGCAGTCTAGTAGTAGGGATTTTACAGATTCATTTGGAGGAGCTGGAAGTAGGAGGCTTCACCAGTTAGCTATAGACTATCATATATTCCACTGTGAACCATGTTTGTATCTGGAAACAGGTGTTTATAACTGTTCCAGGAATAACTGTTGTGCTCTGATGTTGGTATGTATATAAAGTTATCGATTTGTATTTCAAAAGTTATGTTATATAATATATTTTATTCGTTCCGCTGTGAGATTTGTCTTCTTTGTTTTCTTCTATTCTAATATTTCTTTCTATTTCTCATCCTCTAACTTCTTTCTAAAAATGATTCGTATTTCTGTGTAATTTGGGTTGGACGTGTGGTGTTATTAGTTAACTCAAATGGTGCGGATTTGCGGGCCTTTACATGTGGATTGTCGAATTCGGAGGAGTTGTTCCATTGGTGCTTGTCTGATATTGGTTTAGGTCTTTGGGGCTTGTGCTTGGGGAATGTCGAGTTCGACTAGGATGGTTTGGATGAGAGATAAATAGTTGTTGCGATTCTTCATTGGATGATATCTTGGGTTACTCGAGGAGTGATGGGCAGCCGTGACATGATAAGATTGTTCAATGGTATAGACTGCCCCGATTTAGACTCGATAGGGTTATGAGATGGCTCGATTGGGACTCGAGAAAGATGGAAAGTAATGGATTGTTTAGGACCATATGCCGATGTTCTCTTTCGATAGTAGAACTTTGAAGAAATAGGATGTGTTCGTTGATCATGGAAGATGCAACGATGATTAGGACGAATCAAGTTGGACTTGAACTCGTAAATGAAAATGGGTGTTCGTTGATCTTAGAGATGCAACGAATAAGGAGACGACTCATGTTGGACTAAAGTTTGTCGGTAATGGATACTCAAGACTGGGTCTGAGTTATAGATTGACTCGAGTTGGACTCGAAAAGGCTGCAAGGAATTGGATTTGGCTCGAGTTGGACTCGAAAGGGCAGCAAGATAATGGATAGACTTAGGTTGGACTCAAGTATTTTAGGCGGACTTAAAGCAGGGGTATCTGGGGACGCCTGTTACCTTGGATCCATTGGACGTGATCCAGTTATCCTTGGAGGATAAAACATACGTTGGACATACGGTAGTCCGTTTGGAGGCTGGGCTTCCATTAGTTCTTGATGTTGGTTGGATCAGACATACAAGAATTGACACATTGGGATTGGTTAAACCAGTCATGTAGATGTCGACATGTTCATGGCTTTAGCAGGTGATAGGTAGAACTTGTTTGATGGATGTTATGGTTGCTATGTTTGTCCCTATCTTTCTTCTCTTGAGTAGACTATCACCTATAGGGTTCTAGCGATGGGGAACAAAGAGATGGTAGTATAGACGGACATTAGGCTACGTATCAGTGTAGTGGGGTAGTCATTACTCCATGGGGCAGAGTGATCGTAGCAAGGCTATGAGCTAGTACAGTGAAGTTGTCATGAGTTCATGGGGCAGAGTGGACACAGCAAAGGATTTAGGTGTGATAACAGTTGCATTGAGTAGGAGGCATGCCAATCTAGAGGTTATGTTTCTGGGTTGGAAGCAACTAGAGTATATCACAGGATATGATTTCAGACCCAAGAGTGAATTGGATTCAGAAACGCTAGTAAGCTTGACGATTGGATCGATTTTGATTAAGCAAATTGGTTCCAGTTAGAAGGACGATCCTAACCTATTGGAAATCATCTCTAGGGTAGAGACGAGTATCGATGGAAAGAGATGAACAAGTATGGGATTGATCGAAATGGATGGCTTACAAAGAATGGAAGACTTATTGTGCCCAATGTCAATGGATTGAGAGATGAAGTGCTTAGGGAATGTCATCACTCAAAACTGACTATACATCCCGGTGGTAATAAGATGTACCGAGACATGAAGCAGACCTACTACTGGGAAGGGATGAAAAGAGATATTGGGAAGTTTATATCCAAATGCATGAATTGCCAACTGGTTAAAGCTGAGAAAAAGAAGCCTAGTGGTTTGTTACGACCATTGGAAATTCCAGAATGGAAATGGGAACAAGTCTCGATGGATTTCATTGATGGATTGCCAAGGACTAGAATGGGCCATGATAGCATTTGGGTGATTGTGGACCAATTGACAAAGAGTGCAAGGTTTATACCCTTCAGGTCAAACAGGACGGCAACTAAGTTAGCTGAACTATATGTAAAGTGGGTAGTGGGATTTCATGGAATACCCAAAGGCATTATGAGTGACCGAGATCCGTTGTTCACTAGTGGATTTTGAAAGAGCTTACAAGAGGCGTTAGGATCAGAATTACATCTCAGTACCGCGTATCATCCTCAAACCGACGGACAGACAGAGAGGGTGAATCGAGTATTAGAAGATTTCTTGGGAGTTTGCATATTAGACTTTGGTGGATCATGGGATGACCATTTGCATCTAGTAGAGTTTGCTTATAATAATAGTTATCAATCAAGTATTGGTATGGCTCCATTCGAAGCTTTGTATGGAAGACCGTGCAACTCACTGTCATGTTGGTTAGAAACTGGTGAGAAGTTTGTGCTTGGACTAGATGCGATAAGAGAAACTTCAGCTAAGATTAAGGTTGTCCAACAGCGAATGAAGGCTGCCCAAGATAGGCATAAAAATTATGCTGATAAGAGGAGAAGAGAATTAAAGTTCTCCATTGGCGATGTAACAACCCGTATTTTGAATAACATGTTATAACATAAATTAAGGCAGAATTAAATGATAAAATCTGAATCAAGGAAAATGGGCTGTGCCATTGCGTTCGTCTCGGAAAAATACGTGAAATAGAGTCCGAGTTTTCGAGAATCGGAGTCTGTATGACCAAGTTATGGCCCGCCAAAGTTTTCAGAAAATTTCAAGTTCAAAAACAGTTCAAAATTGAATTCAGAATTCAAATTCAGCCAAGCAGGAGAGGCGGGAAAATTCCCGCCACCCCCAAGTCGACTGGGGAGTTGTAACACCCCACCTCCGTTAAGGTCACTCACAAAGGGAATGCCTTAACTTTGGTGGAGCATTTTAGTAGACAGAACAGAAACTTACAAGACAAATAAAACAGTACTTGAAAAATTTTAACTTTATTACAGCGGAAACAGAAATTAATATGGTTATATCCTTTCAATTTCAGAATTCAAGTACAAAATATCAGTCTTGTACAAAAGCCTTCAAAATGCATAGTTTAAAATCATAATCCCCATGGAACGGAAGCTATACAGAGCCAAGCCATACTTTAAGCACTTCAAGCAAAGAGAAATCCGGATCAAGCTAAAGTATTTCCCTCCTTGGATAACCTGGGGGGGAAACGGAAGAAAGGAGGCGAAACAACAAGGGTCAGACAAAAAGTCTGGCAAGTCCAGTGACTTTCAGCATATGAACAGATAATAATAATATGATATGAACATAAAACTGGATGTGAGATAACTATAACAGGTGTAGCAGATATAACAGAAAAACAGAATGATATAAACTATTGTTTTACACTTCTCTGCATTAATACTAGTATAACAGAATTAGGTGTCACCCTAATGTCTAAATTGAAGCAGGAACGGGTACAGAATACTTTAACAGAAACAGAATGCTAATAATGGGCCTTTACTACCCGATCAGAAACAGATTTATCTCTACGGAAACAAAATGTGGAATTAGGTGTACACTAGTAATGGGCCTTTACCACCCGAACAGACGGTACCATACAGAAACAGACAGGTGTTACCACCCAACAGAAACAGACGGTACCAACAGAAACAGACCGAACTAAGCGTACCCTAAAACCCTACCCCAAGCGATCGGCTCCCTAATACATAAATATCCTGTGTCGGCCCCACAGTAGGGTGTATCACTCCCTAAAGTGACAACCAATTGGCACAGACCTATTTACAGATGTCACGGCGTCTTACATCCTCAGAGGCAGACCGGGATCCATGCACGCACATGACCCGGTTGGAACGCACCATCAACACCCCTCGCCACTATCAGAATGAACCACTTATAATTAGTTCAGTAAGCGTGCCCGGACCCTACCTACTGTTGGGTCAAAGTTTTGATACCAGAAAGGGTTACTGACTAATATGGGTCCCAAACAACAGATAACACAAGTAATTCCCCTCCTAACCTTGTGTCCCCAGACTAACAGATTTCAGATTAACTTGTTTACAAGTTCAGACATACAGAGTTCAGATTTACTAATTCACAAATTAAGTTAACAAGTTTTCGGACTAACGGGTCAGATGTACAGATTTTTCAGATTTGTCTAACTTTGTATTGGGCCTACAAATTCATGGACGGGTTTTACTACATTTATTAATCCCTTTGGTTTAACCCTATTTTTCCCCAATACGTTTTAGACGTCATTCTTATCTTTGATTTGCATTAATTAATTATTAATGCACAGACCTCTCACATTAGGTCGGTAGCTTGTGGCCGCTGGATATGCCGGGCGGTTCCGGGCAGACTTCTGCCACAAGCCAGACCTAACCTCGTGTCTTACGCATGTTATGACTAACTTCTCACATTAGAACCTATTGTTTGTGGCCACTGGATGTGCCGGGCGGTTCCGGGCAGATTTACGCCGCAAACTCATTCTAACCTCGAGTTAGCCATATTCATCTTTGCGGCCAATTAATTAATTATTTACCGTTTATGCGCACGCCCAATATATATGCCAATTCAGATTATATCAATAACATGATGATTATATCAACACAGCAGATAACAGATTTTAGCAGATAACAGATTTTATATGACTTAACGGATTTAACAGATTTAGTAACTTAGCAGATTTTGGCATATGACAGGTTAGACATTTCAACCGACAAATTTAACAAATTAGGCATTTCAATCTAATTAGCAGTCTAGGCAATATAACAAAACTAGTAGTTCAGGCAACTTGGCAAATTAGCAGATTTAGCAAGCTTAATATTTCTAAAGGTTCTATTTACATGCCTTGCCTAAACATAAATTAGCCTAAATTCATATGCCTACATAAGGTCATGATTCACAATATGATCATATACTTCCATGTTTGCATATATTTACATAGCGCAGAATATGGACATAATTTACCCTATAACATATGTTCCAATTTTTGTTAAACTAGCATTTTACAGCAGATTCACATATAAATTATACCAAATGTAACCATTAATTCCAATGCATGCCATATATCCAAAAATCCCTATTTAGGTGTAATCACAATAATAGATATCCTAATTAATGTAAATCTTTTACACCTAAGCTTCCATATCTTCTTCTTTTTAAGTCATGAATCATTATGCAAACTATACCCAACAATCTAAATCTTTAAATCATATCTTCTAAAAATCAAATCTTGACTTTTATATGCATTTTGTCCAAAGTCTCAAATCATATGTAATCTTACAGTGGTTCCTCTTCTTCTTTTATCACAGAATATGCATAGGTCTAAAACTAGTTTATAACATATGCTCATCTTTCTAATTAATTACAGATCTAAATTACAACATAACTATGCATACAACATGCATAAATTATATGTTCATAGTCAAATTTATGCATCCAATCCCAAGTCACATGTCTAATAAATTTTATGCCTCAGACCTAAAGTCATACATTCAATTTAGTCTTGTCAAATTTCGCATCATTCATCCCAAAATTTGCGTTCATACGTTCATCTCTTATGAGATTAGGCACAGGCTCGTGGTAGCCTGGCTATAGAAACAGAAAAGAAGAAAGGAATATAGAACAGTCACAGAAAACAGATCTAACAGAAGAGAATACAACCTCAAACTCAGATTTAAATGCATATCAAAATTATAATTAACGTTTATAGCGGAGAATAACTGTACTTGCCTTGATTAGATTAAAGAAAGGACTTTAACTTGCTGTAGAATCTTTGCAGAAACTATAATCTCTAGTTTGAATTGGGTTGCTTAGGCTGATGTTGATTATCTTCTAGTTTTAATTCCAGCAGAGCAGCGACGCCATTTTTATTTTTTTATTAGAAGAAGAGAGCAATGGAGGCTAGAGAATTGTGTAAGAAACCTAGGTAGAGTCTAGGGTCATTTTATAGAGTTTATGAACTGATTAGGACCATTGATGTTGCTTGGATTGATCGTAGCCATTCATTCGCAAGAGGGACCAATTAGAGCCTGCCACCTAGCCCTAATGACAAAGCAGACCACAGAAAATCGACCAACATAGAATAGGCCAGCCAGGGTGGACTGGGTTCGACCTGGGTCTGGACCAGGTCGACAGCCCTGTCGACAGCCCTGTCGACCTAGCTAGACCAGGTCGACAGCCCAGTCGACCTGGGTGTCTTAGGCGGGAATTTTCCTGCCCTGGCCAATTGGGCCCGATTTTTAATTTCAAACTTCTTTTCTGAGCTGTTCGAATTTTAAACTTAATTCAGAAACTTCCAGAGGCTATATCTTCTTCATACGGACTCCGTTTTTCGAAAACTCGGACTCTATTTCGCGTATTTTTCCGAGACGAACGCAATGGCGTATCCCGTTTCCCTTAGTTCTTTGATTTCAAATTAATTATACTTTAATTTATGACTTTCACGGTTATAGAATACACGGGGTGTTACATTCTCCCCCACTTAAAAGGATTTCGTCCCCGAAATCTTCAAGTTAAGAAGAATGCGTCCTACCATCCAATCATCCATCTACTCAATCATCAACCACAGGCATCCATTGTCCTTATAGACTTCTAATGCTTTCATGTTTAAATGCACAGTGTGTGTTCATGTCCGTATCTAATGCAAAATCAGGCGGCCCACTGATTCAGTCGACCTCCTTAATGCAAATCATGTTAGTGCCATGAGTCCAATATGTATGCAAATTTTCCTACTTGAGACATATCATTTCTATATGAGTGCACAACTGCTCATTCATATGCAACATCCATATGCTGATTCGACCATTTTGCATCCATAAAAATTTAAAAATGCTCACACATCCAAATGCAGTATGAGAGTGCTTTCGAGCCGATCTAGTGCCTAGTGTGTGTATATGCATCCACGAGCAACCACTAGCATCCACTTGCAACCATCAAACATAACATGTCTCAAACACATGTTTACACCCATTAGTTTCTACCTAAAGTTCAAATATTCGATCGATAGGATACAGTCGAATGATGGAAGCGAGTACAGATAGAACGAAAATTTGGTTCCCATTAGACATGGGTCCTAAGTATCGGCCCCAAAGACCGAAACCAACATCAAATTGACACCCAGAGGATTACCTTCTTTAGACAATGTCAAAACTGGAAATCCTATCAAAAGTATTTAGATATTTACAGACTACTGGTACAGATCAGGTTCCCTAATAATTCTTAGGAAGCTAAGCATGATAAAATCATACCCCATGAAAACTCAGAATGTATGCGTCATACTTGACTCCTAACACAGATATCCCTCAAACCCCAATCTCAAACAGATGATCCATAAACCTTATGGGTCTGAGTCTATAGCGGAATTCAAAAATAATACTAGTATTAAAGTGCAGAGTACCGATTACAAAACCAAAATACCAGAATCAGAAAAAAGTCTTAACTCCATAATCAGATAAAGAAATTAAACCTACTATAGAAATTTTCCTATTTCTATCCTAGCCACTAGCCTCAAGAGTGTTCGCCTGCCCTCCTTGTCCTCGTCTCTTCGGGCAGTCCCTAGTGAAGGGTCCCATCTCCCCACAGTTGAAGCAAGCGCCCTTCCTTTTTCTGCAATCCTTGTTCAGATGAGTTGAGCTTCCACAAGTAAAGCACTTTTTCCCCTTCTTATCTTCAGACTTCTCATCCTTCTTTTGTGTTTCCTTTTTGGGCCCCGCTTTCTTATTCTGTGGTTCTTCCTTCTTTGTCTCTTTCGGGCCCTTGTCTTCCTCGTGCAGTAGTGCCATATCCACCAATTTCTTGTAAGTTGCTCCCATGGGTACATGGGTCATGGCTAGGCTGTGCAGTGGCTCATTCAATCCTTTAACAAAGCGGAGAGCCTTTTTATGCTGAGTGTTGACTAAATCCAATCCGAATCTTGCTAGTTGGTTGAACTGGTTGACGTATTCCTTGACCGTCATACTTCCTTGCTTAAGAGACAAGAACTTTTCCAATTGTAAACTTCGTTCAGCTTGCGAGAGGAATTTTGTCTCAAACCTTGTTCTGAAATCCATCCATGTCTCAACCGGCCTCTCGGCGTTAGTGACTTCCCACCAGTAGGAAGCTTCGTCTTTGAGCAGCCATACTGCCAACTGTACCTTCTGCCTATCGTCCACCTCGAAGATAACGAATAGATCCTCAGTTTCTTTGAGCCAATTCCTTGCTTCTACGAATGATTCAGTTCCTTTGAAATCCTTCCCACCCATGGCCCTAAAATCTCTACAGATCTTTGAGAAAGCAATTGCACGAGGAGGGGGTGGAGGAGGGGGATCATTTGCTGGACCTGCAGCGGCGGTCCTAGCCTCAAGATATTGACGAAACCAACCGGGTACATGAACACCCTCTGGTATCTCAGATGCTTCAGACATGCTGGAATCGAAAAAGGAAAGGTTCAATACAAAAAGGACTGAAAGAAAGATATATGGCTCTTGGGGATCATGTTTTTCAAAATAAGCTTTTATTTTTGAAAATAATTCCTTTCAAAACCTTTTTTGAAAATAATTTTCAAAACTTTTTATAAAATCTGGTAACCTTCAGCTCTGATACCAAGTGTAACACCCCACCTCCGTTAAGGTCACTCACAAAGGGAATGCCTTAACTTTGGTGGAGCATTTTAGTAGACAGAACAGAAACTTACAAGATAGATAAAACAGTACTTGAAAATTTTTAACTTTATTACAGCGGAAACAGAAATTAATATGGTTACATCCTTTCAATTTCAGAATTCAAGTACAAAATATCAATCTTGTACAAAAGCCTTCAAAATGCATAGTTTAAAATCATAATCCCCATGGAACGGAAGCTATACAGAGCCAAGCCATACTTTAAGCACTTCAAGCAAAGAGAAATCCGGATCAAGCTAAAGTATTTCCCTCCTTGGATAACCTGGGGGGGAAACGGAAGAAAGGAGGCGAAACAACAAGGGTCAGACAAAAAGTCTGGCAAGTCCAGTGACTTTCAGCATATGAACAAATAATAATAATATGATATGAACATAAAACTGGATGTGAGATAACTATAACAGGTGTAGCAGATATAACAGAAAAACAGAATGATATAAACTATTGTTTTACACTTCTCTGCATTAATACTAGTATAACAGAATTAGGTGTCACCCTAATGTCTAAATTGAAGCAGGAACGGGTACAGAATACTTTAACAGAAACAGAATGCTAATAATGGGCCTTTACTACCCGATCAGAAACAGACAGAAGCAGGAACAGATTTATCTCTACGGAAGCAAAATGTGGAATTAGGTGTACACTAGTAATAGGCCTTTACCACCCGAACAGACGGTACCATACAGAAACAGACAGGTGTTACCACCCAACAGAAACAGACGGTACCAACAGAAACAGACCGAACTAAGCATACCCTAAAACCCTACCCCAAGCGATCGGCTCCCTAATACATAAATATCCTGTGTCGGCCCCACAGTAGGGTGTATCACTCCCTAAAGTGACAACCAATTGGCACAGACCTATTTACAGATGTCACGGCGTCTTACATCCTCAGAGGCAGACCGGGATCCATGCACGCACATGACCCGGTTGGAACGCACCATCAACACCCCTCGCCACTATCAGAATGAACCACTTATAATTAGTTCAGTAAGCGTGCCCGGACCCTACCTACTGTTGGGTCAAAGTTTTGATACCAGAAAGGGTTACTGACTAATATGGGTCCCAAACAACAGATGACACAAGTAATTCCCCTCCTAACCTTGTGTCCCCAGACTAACAGATTTCAGATTAACTTGTTTACAAGTTCAGACATACAGAGTTCAGATTTACTAATTCAAAAATTAATTTAACAAGTTTTCGGACTAACGGGTCAGATGTACAGATTTTTCAGATTTGTCTAACTTTGTATTGGGCCTACAAATTCATGGACGGGTTTTACTACATTTATTAATCCCTTTGGTTTAACCCTATTTTTCCCCAATACGTTTTATACGTCATTCTTATCTTAGATTTGCATTAATTAATTATTAATGCACAGACCTCTCACATTAGGTCGGTAGCTTGTGGCCGCTGGATATGTCGGGCGGTTCCGGGCAGACTTCTGCCACAAGCCAGACCTAACCTCGTGTCTTACGCATGTTATGACTAACTTCTCACATTAGAACCTATTGTTTGCGGCCACTGGATGTGCCGGGCGGTTCCGGGCAGATTTACGCCGCAAACTCATTCTAACCTCGAGTTAGCCATATTCATCTTTGCGGCCAATTAATTAATTATTTACCGTTTATGCGCACGCCCAATATATATGCCAATTCAGATTATATCAATAATCTGATGATTATATCAACACAGCAGATAATAGATTTTAGCAGATAACAGATTTTATATGACTTAACGGACTTAACAGATTTAGTAACTTAGCATATTTTGGCATATGACAGGTTAGGCATTTCAACCGACAAATTTAACAAATTAGGCATTTCAATCTAATTAGCAGTCTAGGCAATATAACAAAACTAGTAGTTTAGTCAACTTGGAAAATTAGCAGATTTAGCAAGCTTAATATTTCTAAAGGTTCTATTTACATGCCTTGCCTAAACATAAATTAGCCTAAATTCATATGCCTACATAATGTCATGATTCACAATATGATCATATACTTCCATGTTTGCATATATTTACATAGCGCAGAATATGGACATAATTTACCCTATAACATATGTTCCAATTTTTGTTAAACTAGCATTTTACAGCAGATTCACATATAAATTATACCAAATATAACCATTAATTCCAATGCATGCCATATATCCAAAAATCCCTATTTAGGTGTAATCACAATAATAGATATCCTAATTAATGTAAATCTTTTACACCTAAGCTTCCATATCTTCTTCTTTTTAAGTCATGAATCATTATACAAACTATACCCAACAATCTAAATCTTTAAATCATATCTTCTAAAAATCAAATCTTGACTTTTATATGCATTTTGTCCAAAGTCTCAAATCATATGTAATCTTACAGTGGTTCCTCTTCTTCTTTTATCACAGAATATGCATAGGTCTAAAACTAGTTTATAACATATGCTCATCTTTCTAATTAATTACAGATCTAAATTACAACATAACTATGCATACAACATGAATAAATTATATGTTCATAGTCAAATTTATGCATCCAATCCCAAGTCACATGTCTAATAAATTTTATGCCTCAGACCTAAAGTCATACATTCAATTTAGTCTTGTCAAATTTCGCATCATTCATCCCAAAATTTGCGTTCATACGTTCATCTCTTATGAGATTAGGCACAGGCTCGTGGTAGCCTGGCTATAGAAACAGAAAAGAAGAAAGGAATATAGAACAGTCACAGAAAACAGATCTAACAGAAGAGAATACAACCTCAAACTCGGATTTAAATGCATATCAAAATTATAATTAACGTTTATAGCGGAGAATAACTGTACTTGCCTTGATTAGATTAAAGAAAGGACTTTAACTTGCTGTAGAATCTTTGCAGAAACTATAATCTCTAGTTTGAATTGAGTTGCTTAGGCTGATGTTGATTATCTTCTAGTTTTAATTCCAGCAGAGCAGCGACGCTATTTTTATTTTTTTATTAGAAGAAGAGAGCAATGGAGGCTAGAGAATTGTGTAAGAAACCTAGGTAGAGTCTAGGGTCATTTTATAGAGTTTATGAACTGATTAGGACCATTGATGTTGCTTGGATTGATCGTAGCCATTCATTCGCAAGAGGGACCAATTAGAGCCTGCCACCTAGCCCTAATGACAAAGCAGACCACAGAAAATCGACCAACATAGAATAGGCCAGCCAGGGTGGACTGGGTTCGACCTGGGTCTGGACCAGGTCGACAGCCCTGTCGACAGCCCTGTCGACCTGGCTAGACCAGGTCGACAGCCCAGTCGACCTGGGTGTCTTAGGCGGGAATTTTCCCGCCCTGGCCAATTGGGCCCGATTTTTAATTTCAAACTTCTTTTCTGAGCTGTTCGAATTTTAAACTTAATTCAGAAACTTCCAGAGGCTATATCTTCTTCATACGGACTCCGTTTTTCGAAAACTCGGACTCTATTTCGCGTATTTTTCCGAGACGAACGCAATGGCGTATCCCATTTCCCTTAGTTCTTTGATTTCAAATTAATTATACTTTAATTTATGACTTTCACGGTTATAGAATACACGGGGTGTTACAGGAGTCGACTTGGGAGTCGACACACCCCAGGTGGTGTCAACTGTCCAGTCGACACCCCTGTCGACTTGGGTGGTCGGCCAGTTTGGCCTGGGTGTACCTGACTTGTTCCTCAAGACATGCTTTAGGGATGGTGACGGATTTTAATGGCTCAGATCTGAATTAGGGTTAATCCTATGGCCTAAACTAACCTAAACTTCTATAAAAGGACCCTAATACCTAGCCTAAACCATCATAAATCAATCCTACAATTAGGTTATGCCAAAATGTTTAATCATGGCCTTCACCCTCTTGTCATAGTCTCCATCTTCATTCATATAAGAGTTTCTAAGCTTGTTTGAGAGTTTCTAAGTTTGATTCAAGGCCAAAGTTCAATCTTTCTTCATCAAAGCAAGGATCTTCTTCTTATTTCTCAAGGGTTTTCATTGGAGCTTATTATTTGGGGGGTTTTAGAGTTGCTAGTGGCTTCGTCTCAATCTCATTTTATTTTATAAGTCTTCATAGCATTGTAAGCCCTATTCTACTCTTAGATTCTAACTATGAAGTTAAATATGACATGTTGCAAGTTTGAGTTTTGGCCTAAGTATGATTTGTGCTTTGATTCTATCATGTTATGCATAGATTTATTCTATGCATGTTTGTAAAGCTATCACCTTGACTTTGTGCATAGAAAGCTATGAGCTTTGATTGGAAATGTTGCATAAAGCAACATAGAAACTCTCATAACCCTTATGTTATCTTGCATATGATGTTATATGCGAATCACTAGCTATCATCCTATGTCATATATGACCATGTTTCACCTATTTTGCTAAAGTTTGATATCATGCATGTTTTGAGGCTTATAATGTAATATGCAAGTTTATGAACACATTTGCCTCATATGCTTTAACTTGTGGCCAACCTTATTAATTATGTCATGCTTCTAAGTTCCCTCTTTGAGATCTATTTGCGTTTATGCGAACTTACATGCGATGGGGTTACGTTATGGGTAAACTAAAATGACATAAAAACATGACTTGAAAAGATGACACGAAATATGACATGTGATTATGCTTGAAACATGAACATGAACTTGGACATGACTTCTAGAAAACATGAGAATGGCCAGCTCGAGGTTGGGTTGAGTTTGTAGCATAAATCTACCCGGAACCGACCGGCTTAACTAGTGGCTACAAGCAATAGGACCCAATGTGAGTAGTTGGTCATGTCGCACTTGAAACCCGAGGTTAGACTAAGTTGTGGTGTAAAGCTACCCGGACCCGCCCGGCTTAACTAGTAACCACAACAAGGTCTAATGTGAGAGGTTGGGTGCATTAAATTAATTAATGCCACATGATAAAGTTAAGTCATGGACCACTTGAATACTTAACCAATTAAACACGATGGGTTGATAGGGTTAAGTCATGAACCTTGGGTACACTTAACCAACTTGATACTTGATTGGATAGGGTTAACCACGCTTAACCCGTTAGAAACCCTAGTTACGTGGTCCTTTTCACCAGTAACCCTCTTGGTAGTATCATGATACCCTAGGGACTAGGCTAGGGTAGGGCACGATTACTGGGCTGACATGTAAGCGACCAAAACGACGGCTGAGTAGGTGCGCCGGTGTAGGTTCAGGCGGACTATGGTCGTGCACATAGTCCGGAGTTGAAAAAGCAGACACGGGCACCAATAGGTTTAGACTGTGCGTGCTTGATTTGTGTCCGTGGTTGGCACCCTAGGGCTTGATACACCCTAGGGTGGACCTAGCACAGTTTGACTACACTTCGTGATTGGGCCGTATGACACCGACACTTGACGAGTTAGGCTTTTAGGGAGCCGATCGACTAGACCGTGTTGTTGGACCTTGACTTAGGTCATCTCGTGGTATTGGGCCAAGATTGGGCCAAGGGATCACTTCTTGTTTATACTTGACATGGGTTGGAACACTAGTACACTTGGTACAAAAACTTAACCTTGTACATGCGATGCCACACCTGATCTATCTTGTTAACATTTCACCATGCCAGTTATCTTCCTATGTTTCATCTTTGTTTTACATGTCCAGTTAACTTTATTAGTTTTTATACTAATAGTAGGTAGGACTTACCAGTCTTTTGACTGACCCATTTTCTTTCGCCTCTTTTCTTTCATCCCCCCCCCCCCCAGGTTTTCAGGGTGGGAACACTAGCACCTAGCTTGCATCTTTAGCTGCTTTTCTGGATAGCTCATGTACGGGTTGGACTTGAGCTTGCTATGGCTTTATTCCACTTTAGGGATAGTTTACTTTATGTTATTTCCAGTTTTCAGTTTATGTTTTCTAGACTTTGTTTTATGGGAAAATAATGACTCAGTACTTTGATGTAACTTGAATATGGTTTTGAAATAGTAGTTTTATCCGCTGCTCTACTTACTCTGTTTTTACTTATATGTTCTGTCTTGTGATATCTGCATGCATGTTTACCTTGTTTAACGCCCCTCCAAAGTTAGTGTGCTTGCAAGAGTGAGATTGGCGGAGGTCGGGTGTTACATTTGGTATCAGAGCATAAGGTTTTACTAGACCGGACAAAAGTTTTAAAATCCTTTTGGAAAACTATTTTCAAAACCAATTAAGTATTTTCCAAGAAAAGTCTAGTTTATTTTAAAAGGCTATTCCCCAAAAGCCATTAGCACTATCCTTTGTTTCCTCGTTCTAAATCTATCTTTTCCCTTTTTTCAGCATGGCCGATCTTAACCTTCCCGAGGGAGTAACCATTCCCGGATGGTTCCGGAGGTACTTGGAAGCTAGGGCCAACGATGTGGGCCCAGCAAACACCCCCACCGTAACTGAGGTTCCTCCTCCTCCTCCGCCTCAGCATCCACAAGCAGATTTCGCAAAGGTTTGCAAAGACTTTAAGGCGATGGGTGGCAAGAATTTTATTGGGACGAAGACTTTTGTTGAGGCGAGAAATTGGTTAAAAGAAACTGAAGATCTCTTCGCCATCTTTGATGTGGAGGACCGTAGGAAAGTTCTGTTGGCAGTATGGCTATTGAAAGAAGACGCGGTTTATTGGTGGGAGGTCACCAACGCTACTAGGCCTATAGAGACTTGGGCCGACTTTAGGATGAGGTTTGGGCTTAAGTTCCTATCATTTGCTGAGGAGAATCTCCAAATGGAGAAGTTTATATCTTTGAAGCAAGGGGACATGACAGTGAGGGAGTATGTGAATAAGTTTAACCAGCTTGTTCGATTTGGTTTGGACATGGTTAATACTCCCCAGAAGAAGGCTCTACGCTTTGTACGAGGGTTGAATGAGCCATTACAGGGTTTAGCCATGTCTCATATACCCATGGGGGCCACTTTTGAAAGCCTAGTGGACATGGCATTGCTTCAGGGAGACGATAAGAATAGCAAGAAAGAAGTCAAGCCTAATGAGACTCAAACCAAGAAGGTGGACTCCAAGTGGGGAGGAAATCAGAGCAATCAGAACAACAAGAACAACAAGGGTAACAAGGCCAACAACAACAAGGCAAAGGACCCAAGAAAGTGCAACTTCTGTGGAATTGTTGGACACATAGCCAAAGATTGTAGGAAGAAGAAGAGGAAGTTGGGGGAATGCTTTCATTGCAGAGAGACTGGACACTTTAGCAAGGATTGCCCTAAGAAGCAAGGACAAGGGCAAGGGAAGACTCAGCGTGCAGGACCTTCTGGAGGGCAAGTGCGTGCTCTCAACACTGCTCCAGTTCAGGACCGTGGTAGTATTTCTGTAGAAAGCCTTGTTTACATTTCTGATTATCCTGTTCGCACTTTATTTGATTCTGGCGCATCACATACTTTTATTTCTTCTAACATTGTTGAAAGTTTTCACCTAAGTACTAGTCTAGTTGAGGATCCCGTTAGTGTTTCAAATCCAATTGGGGGTTCCGCACATCTATCTATGATTTGTATGGATTTGAGGATTTCTATCTTGACCGTAGAATTCACGTGTAATGCTTATGTTCTCGGGTTCATGGGATACGGGTTGATTTTGGGCATGGATTGGTTGTCCAGTTATGGAGCCATTCTCGATTGTGAGCATAGGATGGTGAGGCTCATGACTCGCCTCGGTAATACCCTAGAGATTTCTAGCAACCCGTTGGATCCAGTCATGTTATGTTATCTTGAATCTCTTGACTCGTCCATCGATGATCTGCAATCTGTAAGGGTGGTCTGAGAATATCCTGATGTCTTTGAAGAGGTTAATGGGTTACCCCCTAAACGAGAGATAGATTTCCGCATTTATCTTGTTGATAATGCCAAGCCAGTTTCATTGCCCGTTAGGCACATGGCCCCGCGAGAAAGAAGAGAGCTCAGTAAGCAAATAAAGGAGTTGCTTGAGAAGAATTTTATTAGGCGAAGCATTTCTGAATGGGGTGCTCCTATGGTGTTCGCTACTAAGGCGGATGTTTCGCTTCGTCTATGTGTTGATTATCGAGAGTTGAACAAGCTGACAAAGAAGAATAGGCACCCGTTACCGAGGATTGATGACCTCTTTGACCAGCTTGTTGGTGCTTCTGTTTTCTCGCAGCTCGATCTAGCCACCGGATTCCATCAGCTTAGAGTAGCTGAGGATTGTATTGATAAGACTGCGTTTAGGACTCCAGATGGATTCTTTGAATGGCTTGTCATGCCATTCGGTTTGACTAATGCACCCGCCTACTTCGTAGATTTGATGAGTAGGGTGTTCAGGGAGTTCCTTAACAAGTTTTTGGTTGTCTTCGTGGATGATATTCTGATCTTCTCAAAGGATGAGGAAGAACATGCTAGACATCTCAAGGAAGTGATGGATACGCTTAGAGCTCATCAGTTGAAAGCCAAGTTCTCCAAATGCCATTTTTGGAGAAGGGAAGTTCGGTTTCTTGGACATATAGTTTCTAAGCAAGGCATAGTTGTGGATCCCGCGAAAGTGGTTGTGGTTCAAGACTGGAAGACTCCTAGGAATGCAACCGAAGTAAGAAGCTTTCTCGGTCTGGCAGGCTACTATAGGAAGTTCATTAAGGACTTCGCTAAGATTTCATCCCCTCTTACTAAGTTGACGAAGAAGAACTTAGTCTTTGCATGGGACTTAGAGTGTGAGCTTGCTTTTCAAAGGCTCAAGAGGACCCTTACCACAGCTCTAGTTTTGGCATTACCCGATGGCGGTAAGATGTTTACCGTGTACACCGATGCATGTGGCACGGGGTTAGGTGTTGTTCTGATGTAAGAAGGAAGAGTGATATGTTATGGGGGTAGGCAACTTAAAGTTCATGAGAAGAACTATCCCACTCATGATTTGGAGTTGGCGGCGATCGTCTTTGCACTCAAATCCTGGCGCCACTATCTTCTAGGCGAAAGGTTTGAGTTATATACTGATGACAAGTCGCTCAAGTACCTCTTCTCGCAGAAAGATCTGAATCTAAGGCAACAAAGGTGGATGGAATTCTTGGCATCATATGACTTCAAGATAGCTTATACCCCTGGCAAGGGTAATGTTGTGGCAGATGCACTAAGCAGAAGAAGGTTGACTTTGAGTTCCTTGTTTGTTGAGATGAAGAGCCTAGAGTTCTTGGCAACCTTTGATTTCACAACGGCTGTTGAGTCGATGACGGGTTTGTTAGCATCTCTTGAGCTTAGACCTACACTTCTTGATCAAGTAGGGACTTCGCAGAAGAAGGACCCGCAGATAGTCGAGATCATGGATAAGTTGATTCGTGGTGAGACGTCTAGTCACCTTGCTAGATATACTATTGATGACAAGGGTTGGCTAAGGCGTGATGGAAGTCTATGCGTTCCACAAGTGGGAGACTTGGTGCATAAAGTTCTCGAAGAAGCGCATCACTCGAAGATGACTATACATCCTGGAGGAGATAAGATGTATAGGGATATGAAGCACATTTTCTTTTGGGCTGGAATGAAGAAGGATGTGGCAGAGTACGTTTCAAAGTGCATGGTGTGCCAACAAGTGAAAGCCGAGTCGAAGAAACCCGATGGGCTATTACATCCATTGGAGGTCCCGCAATGGAAGTGGGAAAGTATCTCTATGGATTTTGTGGATGGATTGCCTAGGTCAAGGAAAGGGAATACGAGCATATGGGTCATAGTTGATAGACTAACGAAGAGTGCTCATTTCATTCCAGTGAAGAGCAAGAGGACCGCATCATGGCTAGCATCTGTTTATCTTCGAGAGATAGTGTAATTGCATGCAGTTCCTTCTAGCATAGTTAGCGATCGTGACCCAATCTTCACTAGCCAGTTCTGGAATAGTTTGCAAGAAGCGATGGGTACGCGATTGAATCTAAGTACAGCCTATCACCCCCAGACGGATGGTCAAACCGAATGGGTGAATAGAGTGCTAGAAGATCTTTTGAGGCTTTGTGTTCTTGACTTTGGTGGTACTTGGGAAGACCACCTTCCTCTTGTAGAGTTTGCTTACAATAATAGCTATCAAGCTAGCATAGGGATGGCACCATTTGAAGCTTTGTATGGGAGGCCGTGTAGGTCACCATTTTGTTGGTGGGAGACAACGGATAGGCTTATACTTGGACCCGATATGATACGGGACACATCCGAGAAAGTTGAATTGCTGAGAAAACGGATGAAAACGGCCCAAGACAGACAGAAATCCTATGTTGACAAGCGAAGGACAGATTTGGAATTCGAAGTTGGAGATATGGTTTTCGTGAAGGTTTCTCCTTTGCGTAATGTGGTTCGTTTTGGAGCAGTTGGGAAGCTGGCACCAAGGTTCGTAGGACCCTTCCCTATCATAGAGAGAATTGGGAAGATGGCTTATAAGGTGGAATTGCCCGAGAAGCTGGCCAGAGTGCATAATGTTTTTCATATCTCGCATCTCCGAAAGTGCCTACATGAGTCAGCTAAGGTAGTTGAGCCTAGCATTCTTGAAGATATGGAGGTAGAAAAAGAGGCAACTTTGAGGCGAGCTCCGATTCGTATCTTGGGAACGGAGATCAAGAAGCTAAGGAATCGAGAAGTCAAATTGGTGAAGGTTCAGTGGAGTGAGGTCGAAGAAGATGCAACTTGGGAAACCGAGGAGAAGATGCGTGGGCTTTATCCATTTCTTTCTGAGGGTACATTCTCGATCTCTTTTCCTTTTTAGCATATCTTTCTTTTTGCTATCCATGTTTATCCTGCTTATCTTGTGACTTCGTCAATTTTGTCATGAGAACCTTAGGTAGAAACCCTTTGGATGAAACATGTATTTGAAACATGTTATGCTTGATGTTTGCCAGTGGTTGCAAGTGTTTGCAAGTGGATACTCATGGATGCATGATACACATTAGGCACTAAGATCGGCTCACACATTTTCATATTGCATATGCATGAGTGCTCATACTTATTCATGGATGAAACTTGTTATTCTATCACGTGGATGTTGCATATGGATGAATGTTATGTGCACACATGTAGATATTATGAATCATGCTAGGAATTTGCATACATGTGTACTCATTACACTAACATACATATGCATTAAGGAGGTTTACTGAATCAGTAACCGCCCGATTTTCGCATTAGATAAGTACATATACACACACCTTTGCATATGATCATACATCATTTAGAATTTGTTAAGGACAATGGTTACTTGTGGATGATGTTGTGAGTAGATGGATGATGGATGGTAGGATACGTTCTTCCTAACTTAGAGATTTCGGGGACGAAATCCTTTAAGGAGGGGAGAATGTAACAACCCGTATTTTGAATAACATGTTATAACATAAATCAAGGCAGAATTAAATGATAAAATCTGAATCAAGGAAAACGGGCTATGCCATTGCGTTCGTCTCGGAAAAATATGCGAAATAGAGTCTGAGTTTTCGAGAATCGGAGTCCGTATGATTAAGTTATGGCCCGTCAAAGTTTTCAGAAAATTTCAAGTTCAAAAACAGTTCAAATTTGAATTCAGAATTCAAATTCAACCAAGCAGGAGAGGCGGGAAAATTCCCGCCACCCCCAAGTCGACTGGGGAGTCGACTTGGGAGTCGACACACCCCAGGTGGTGTCGACTGCCCAGTCGACACCCCTGTCGACTTGGGAGGTCGGCCAGTTTGGCCTGGGTGTACCTGACTTGTTCCTCAAGACATGCTTTAGGGCTGGTAATGGATTTTAATGGCTCAGATCTGAATTAGGGTTAATCCTATGGCCTAAACTAACCTAAACTTCTATAAAAGGATCCTAATACCTAGCCTAAACCATCATAAATCAATCCTACAACTAGGTTATACCAAAATGTTTAATCATGGCCTCCACCCTCTTGTCATAGTCTCCATCTTCATTCATATGAGAGTTTCTAAGCTTGTTTGAGAGTTTCTAAGTTTGATTCAAGGCCAAAGTTCAATCTTTCTCCATCAAAGCAAGGATCTTCTTATTATTTCTCAAGGATTTTCATTGGAGCTTATTATTTGGGGGTTTTAGAGTTGCTAGTGGCTTTGTCTCAATCTCATTTTATTTTATAAGTCTTCATAGCATTGTAAGCCCTATTCTACTCTTAGATTCTAACTATGAAGTTAAATATGACATGTTGCAAGTTTGAGTTTGGGCCTAAGTATGATTTGTGCTTTGATTCTATCATGTCTTGGGCCTAAGTATGATTTCTGCTTTGATTCTATCATGTTATGCATAGATTTATTCTATGCATGTTTGTAAAGCTATCACCTTGACTTTGTGCATAGAAAGCTATGAGCTTTGATTGGAAATGTTGCATAAAGAAACATATAAACTCTCATAACCCTTATGTTATCTTGCATATGATGTTATATGCGAATCACTAGCTATCATGCTATGTCATTTATGACCATGTTTCACCTATTTTGCTAAAGTTTGATATCATGCATGTTTTGAGGCTTATAATGTAATATGCAAGTTTATGAACACATTTGCCTCATATGCCACCATGTTTAACTTGTGGACAACCTTATCAATTATGTCATGCTTCTAAGTTCCCTCTTTGGGATCTATTTGCGTTTATGCGAAGTTACATGCGATGGGGTTACGTTATGGGTAAACTAAAATGACATAAAAACATGACTTGAAAAGATGACACGAAATATGACATGTGATTATGCTTGAAACATGAACATGAACTTGGACATGACTTCTAGAAAACATGAGAATGGCCAACTCGAGGTTGGGTTGAGTTTGTAGCATAAATCTACCCGGAACCGACCGGCGTAACTAGTGGCTACAAGCAATAGGACCCAATGTGAGTAGTTGGTCATGTCGCACTTGAAACCCGAGGTTAGACTAAGTTGTGGTGTAAAGCTACCCGGACCCGCCCGGCTTAACTAGTAACCACAACAAGGTCTAATGTGAGAGGTTGGTTGCACTAAATTAATTAATGCCACATGATAGAGTTAAGTCATGGACCACTTGAATACTTAACCAATTAAACACGATGGGTTGATAGGGTTAAGTCATGAACCTTGGGTACACTTAACCAACTTGATACTTGATTGGATAGGGTTAACCACGCTTAACCCATTAGAAACCCTAGTTACGTGGTCCTTTTCACCAGTAACCCTCTTAGTAGTATCATGATACCCTAGGGACTAGGCTAGGGTGGGGCACGATTACTGGGCTGAAATGTAAGCGACCAAAACGACGGCTGAGTAGGTGCGCCGGTGTAGGTTCAGGCGGACTATGGTCGTGCACATAATCCGGAGTTGAAAAAGCAGACACGGGCACCAGTAGGTTTAGACTGTGCGTGCTTGATTTGTGTCCGTGGTTGGAACCCTAGGGCTTGATACACCCTAGGGTGGACCTAGCACAGTTTGACTACACTTCGTGATTGGGCCGTATGACACCGACACTTGACGAGTTAGGCTTTTAGGGAGCCGATCGACTAGACCGTGTTGTTGGACCTTGATTTGGGTCATCTCGTGGTATTGGGCCAAGATTGGGCCAGGGGATCACTTCTTGTTTATACTTGACATGGGTTGGAACACTAGTACACTTGGTGCAAAACCTTAACCTTGTACATGCGATGCCACACCTGATCTATCTTGTTAACATTTCACCATGCCAGTTATCTTCCTATGTTTCATCTATGTTTTACACGTCCAGTTAATTTTATTAGTTTTTATACTAATAGTAGGTAGGACTTACCAGTCTTTTGACTGACCCATTTTCTTTTGCCTCTTTTCTTTCGTTCCCCCCCCTCCCCCAGGTTTTCAGGGTGGGAACACTAGCACCTAGCTTGGATCTTTAGCTGCTTTTCTGGATAGCTCATGTACGGGTTGGACTTGAGCTTGCTATGGCTTTATTCCACTTTGGGGATAGTTTACTTTATGTTATTTCCAGTTTTCAGTTTATGTTTTCTAGACTTTGTTTTGTGGGAAAATAATGACTCAGTACTTTGATGTAACTTGACTATGGTTTTGAAATAGTAGTTTTATCCGCTGCTCTACTTACTCTGTTTTTACTTATATGTTCTGTCTTGTGATATCTGCATGCATGTTTACCTTGTTTAACGCCCCTCCAAAGTTAGTGTGCTTGCAAGAGTGACATTGGCGGAGGTGGGGTGTTACAGGCGACTTGGTGTTTGTCAAGATTTCTCTATTGTAGAGCGTGATACAATTTGGCAGGAGAGGCAAGTTAGCACCAAGATTTGTTGGTCTATTCCCAGTTCTTGAACAAATTGGGAATTTGGCATATAAAGTTGAATTACTAGAAAAGATGGCAAGAGTTCATAAAGTATTTCATGTTTCCCAGTTAAGGAAATTCGTGCATGACCCCGATGTGACTATTTCACCTGATCAGTTGGATGATATCGAAGTTAAACCCGAGGCGGTTGGGAACCGCAAGCCTATGCGTATTGTTGGGAACGATACGAAGCAACTTCGAAGGAAGGCGGTGAATCAAGTCAAAGTTCAGTGGGGCGAGAATGAGAATGACTGTACTTGGGAGACAGAGGAGAGCATTAGGAGGACGTATCCAGAACTCTTCGCCTGGGAAGATTTCAGTTTTGATTTAGTCTTTCCGCATACTAGGATAGGCTTGTTTTGTTTGTTTTGCATGTTTGATTGTTGTATGTCGCTGGTAGGCATGCGGGATCCTTTGTATGTTTTGGGTTAAGGAATTTTGGGGACGAAATTTCTTAAGGGGGGAGAGTGTAACGACCCGCATTCTACGCAACGAAGGATCATAGAATATTTGTTTCTTTCGCATGCGAAGTCGTATGGTCATGTAACTTTGGGAGACGACTATTGGGGTCATTTCCCATGTTCATGATTGTTTCCGATTTTTAAATGACCGTTTTGCCCCTAATTGATCTTGTTTCGGCCATAACTTTTGATTGGAAAGGAGTTTTGACCTGAAACCATTCCATTATATCCGGATGATGGTTTACCTTTCTGCAGAGTGGTCACATTAGCCAAACGGACTCACCGTTTGGGAGATATGGCTGAAACAAGTTTTAGATGGTGAAAAACAGCTTAACCGGGCCTAATTTGGGTGATTAGTGAGTGGGCCCATAACCCATTTCTAGATTAGGGTTATGGGGAGGCTGATAGGGTTAGGAAATTCAGTTTCTATCATTTTCCAACCGCCACTTTTTGTTCCTTCAAGTTTAGCCATGGCCTCCACTTTCTAAAACACCCCAAATCATCTCTTAATCGCTAATTAAGCCAAATCTACATCAAATCAAAGAGGATTAGCACAAGAATCGAGGTAGAACTGCTATACAGCTTTGGGAATAGCGCCAAACAGAGAATCATTTCAGATTTAGTAATTGGTTGGTGGCTAAGGTGAGTGATTTGCATAGTTCCTCACTAATTGTGGTTAAATAAGGGTAATTAGTGATAATTAGTGAAATTATACATGTTAAAAATCTGGAAAAATATTGATAAATTTCGGAATAATGTTCTAGACCTCTGTTAGATATTTGGTTTGATTTGGTTAAGTTTTACTAATCATGTCATTAGTTTTACTTAAACATGCTTAAGGGAAAATATAGGGTTTTGGCTATGTTTGATCCGTTTTAACTTATCAAAATGATGTTTTGGTGTTTATGGTCGTTTCTACATGTTGCTATGACTGTATGGTATGCTTTGCAATTGATTTGAAAAGTTAGATTGGTCGAAAATGTCGTCGTATGGCGTAAAACAGTCACTGGAAAGTTGCAGGAAAGATGTGCAGGAACCGGATTGGATCGCCCCCTCCAAACCCAACCCGATCGTGGCCACCTTCCTACGAGCCGCCTGTTGAAGCTTGCCATCCCCGATCCGTTCGCCTTTGAAATCCTCCGATCCAGACCGCTCATGAATGCAGATACCAAACCGATCCGGATGAAGAAGCCCAACCCAATCTGGTGAAGGAAGTACGATCTGATCCAGCTTGGGCACCACGACCCAATCCGACAAGGGGAGCACGAACCGACTAGAAGGAGGCCGATGACTACAGACTGAACAAGGGGAAGAGAACCAATCTGAAAGGAAGTTTGTTTCTGAACCAGATAAAGACCGATCCGGAGAAGACCAAAACCCGATATGCAAAGGCAGTCCAAATGAGAGGTAGAACTCAGGATTCAGATGGGAACCAACGAGTTAACTTCACGATTGGACTTTGCTGCGGGACGTGTGCGAAGGTGTTGTCGGTATTCATAACTTTGGTTCACCACTGAGAGACGGATAGTGGGCTTGTAGTGATAGTTGTACGGGGTTGGACTCCGTTAGGGCCCAAAGGATTAGGTGACCAAATAGTGGATATCATATGCTTTACGCACTGAGTGAGAGATGTGAGGATGGTTGCTATGCTTGATCGTTTGCCATCACTATGACATGCACACCACCACCTCCGTATTCTTTACACCATATGATAGTGGCACCTTAGAGTATTGAGCGGTATGTTGTGCTAACTCTTTGGTTGCAAGTCCAGGTTCAGGTATGATTGGATTATACCTGTTATTGTTCTGTTTTGTTGCTTATCGCTCATACTAGACTTTTGTCTGACCCAGATTTTATGTATCTTCTTATTACTCTGGGTGCTCCTAAACGAGCATACTAGAGACATGTTAGGTGGTATGCACGAGTAGCTGTACCGGAGACGAGCAAGAGGCTTCCATGTATGATATATATAGATATTCTCCCTGTGTCGCTGCTGGTCACTACTTTGGGCATTAGTAGTGTACCTTTCCATTCCTTTGCTTTGGAGATAGTTTTAAAGTTGTAATAATGATGATGTGGAACATAAGCTGTATTTGGATTTTCCGCTGCGATGATGTTTAGTTTCAGCTTATGCACTGTCTCACCTGTTTTATGTCAAGTATGTTATTATTATATTTTATTCCCTGCGTTGAGACATTCTACAGGTTCTTGATTAGTTCATTCCCTTCTTTCCTTTCTTTGGCAACCGTTCCGTGCTAGTCGGGCATGTGTACAACGCACTTTCGGAGGAAATGCCGACTGGTGCGGTGCAGGCCGTTACAAAAATCCTCTTCCTTAATTCATTAAGTTGTAGTTATAAAGGTTTAATTTTCATATTATTGATTTGTTGTTAAAGTTTGAACATACTTGATAACTCGAAGTTTGATAAGTTATTATCGTCCTTACAGACGATAGTCCTATGCTGACCAGGTGAACGACTAAAATATCCAAGTGCTAAAATACACTTGTTTCAACTTCCAGTGAAAATACTTTAAAATCTTTTAGAAAAATAGATATGGAAAGTACTTCTCCCATGGATCGCGGCTACATGGCGGTTACCCTACTATACCAATAGAGTCGCTCGTAACCATACTCATCACACCCCTTTAGTCTCACCATGGTTGTTTGTCATAGATTGCAGTGACATGGCGGTTACGCTACTATCCCAGTAGAGTCACTTGACCTGGACGTATCTCGACCCCTCAGATTTTGCTATGGCGTATAGATCACAGTTACTCGGCGGTTGTGCCACTACCCCATTGGAGTCGTTTGTACTGTAAACATCACGCCCCATGAATTATGCTAGAAACTCAATCATCATCATAATATAATACATGTACATGTACCCATTGCACGGGCATCGATTTCGTGGATTATGCAAACTTTGGAGTTCAACGCAGCTACGGTTTTCAATGGACACTCCGGTGGAGTTCCAGCGCCTTCGCGACTTTCAAATGGACATTCCCGAGGAGTTCCAGCCCCTTCGCGACTTTAGATGGAAGGTATTTGTCGTATCTTAGTTTGAAAACATATGATACTATATATGTACATAGTACTTCTTTTCATATTTTGCTATATCACACTTATATAAATGTTCGTTTGCACAAGCTTTCCAAATCATGTTTTCAAACATATTATCTTATATACGTTTCCTTTTATAAAATTCCATTTCATATTAATTTCCTTCTAAAACAACAGTTTTCGGGTTAACTGTACTCTTACAAATTTCAAATATAAGTCTTGAAAAACCCTTATCTTAATTATTTTGAAACTTCCATTTCAATCTCAAAATCGCTTGGATGGCTCAATCGATCCAGTTCTCAGTACCATTTAAAAATCCAAATTCATATTCTCGAATCAATTTTTTTTCTACTTCAAAATGTCACCGTCGTTTTGGATTTTCACATCATGCATGTCATTATTCAATGAAGTCTTTATATTTAGTTTGCTCGAACCAAAACACATATATTTTCTCAATAATTATTAGTAAAATAGTAAAGTTAAAATAACGTAAGTTGGAATAAACAAATTTAGGTAAGAAAATAGGATAAATAGCTTTAACTATTGAAATTTACAGAGGTTGTTAAGTATAAATGGTTTAGGAAATTGGTTTAAGTAGAATGGCAAAGTAAAATAGATAATTTGGTATATTATCTACAATAGTTTGCAAAAGAAATTAATTTGAAATGGATAGGTAGGATAAATAAGACAAAAAATAAATTACTGTAAATTGTTTAAATATAGATATTCAGGAAATAGCTAAATACTATTACAACTGCAAAAATAGTTTGAGTAAAATGGACTGGAATTAGATAAATTAATACAAAATACAAAGTAAATTTGACTGATATAAATTGCAAAGCATAATTTCAAATGGAAATCTAGTATGAAATGCAAAATTTCTTTAAATAACAAAATGCAAGGAGCAAGAATACATTATATGAAATCTAAATAACCCAGTAGAAAATAAAAGAATTACGCAGAGAGCTTTACATACTTATGTTTGATGGTTAAATAAATAATTTAGACTAAAGTAGAAATCTAGGTATACATATAACCGAATAATTTAGGTAAAATTATTTGAGTAAAACAACTAGTAATAATTGGCAAAACAAGACTACTTATACATAAAGTTTAAACAAAATAAATGTAAAATATAACAATAATCCGAGTCAATTCCTATCCCGTTTCAATCATTTCTCAAATCAAGTATCATCACATTTCAAATTTATCAAGTTTTCAAAGTACTTTTTAGAATCCACACTTAGTACTTGTCTTGATTTTTTTTTCTTTTCAACGAACTCCTTTTATTGGAAAATTTCAAAACACTTGAAAAACCACTTCATTAATCACTTTTATTTTCTTTGAACAGCTCGTCGTTGGAATTGAAAACATTATTTAAGTGGGATTCCAACGGACTTATCTTCCAAAATATTTTCTTTAAAATATTTCATTATTTAAAATTTATTCCGAAATTTATTTTTTCTAAATTGAGCATTCAATTCTGCATCTTTCTCGAAAACAATCCGTAAAGCTTTCCGAATCGCATTCCGCAAAATTTATATCTCCCGGATCAGATTTCTCTTTAACCGCTCTAATGATTTATATCATATAGTCATTTGTGATAGTGTTTTCTTAATTCAAAAAATGTCTTAAACAAAATTTATTTTATTGGAGAAACCCTTTGAGATATTTCTATACAATGCTAAATTTGGAATATTCTCATCTTAATAAAAATTTATCTTCAAATTTTTTGATTTAAACGTCTTGCATTTAAATTTAAAGTCCAGGTTAACGAAACTAATTTTGAATTAACTTAAATTTCATCTTCGTATTCAAGTATATATATATGTTTTATAAAATCATTTATATTCATAAGTCGAATTTCACCAAGTGAAATCTAATATATAAGGTTTGTATAAATTCACATTTTTGAAATTCGATATCGGCTTCGAAATATTTCATTTCAACTTTCTTCATAAATTTTTGTACATATTTTAAATCACGTTCAACGGAATTTAGGGATACAAACTAAGGCTTCATGAATGCCTAAGATTCAAAACCGTCAAGGATCATTCGATTTTTTGTCTGGTAAACCACATCTACGTCGAAATTCTTCCTCTGTGCGTACTGCATCGGGTCCAGATGGTACGACGGGTGGGTTAGTGCAATCCACGTTCAAGTGCCCCCAATCTATACAGTTCCAGTAAAAGTTTGTAATGCTTCCATCCTAGTTTACCTTCTTGACACTTCTCTTTCCAGCTGGGCGCAACACAGCCTGCCTTAACACGCTGTCTCTCAGTACAGTTCCAGGCAATGTGCCCAGTTTGGCAGCAATGGTAACAAACCGTCATTTTATTCGCTGGGAAATCGAGTAGTGTTTCTTCTTCTTTACCTTAGGGAAATGACTAAGAAAATGTCCTTTCTCTCGGCATTTAAAACATGTTATCTCATTGCGATCAAATTGATCATTTACATCTCTTCTATTTCTTTTTGCTCGACACATGGCAGCGTAATGTCCCTTCTCATGGCATCGTTAGCAAATAACGTTGTCGTAAGGGCCAGGTCCTTACTTTTCCTTATGCATCCTTATCCATTCTGCAATCCTTTTGTCCCTCTCTTTACGCTCAATGCCTTTCGCTCGTAACGCGCTGCTTTCTGTGCTTAAGTTCTAGCCATTTTGAATTAAGACGGTTTTATATGAGTTCCTAGCAAATTATAATATCTTTAATTTTGTGAGTCCTTGATTGAAATTAATCCATTTACTAAAATTTACTTTTCACAAAACCATTTATTTCCCTTATTTCAAAACCATCGTTAAGTGATCAATTTTCAGATTCACTAATGCTCGTATATCTCAGCTAAGCGTGGCAACGTATTCCGACTGGAATCAAAATTCACCCAAGGCTATCGTGAGGAGGGAATCGATTTTTCCCTTAAAACGTCAAAATACTTTATATTTACTTCTTTTCTTTTTATTTCAAAATAGTTTATATCAAATTATTTTATCTTTAAATGTCTTCAAATTAATTTGTTTTCAAAATCTCTTTAGAATTTTTTGAAATCCGCTGATGCTAGCATTAATGCCACTCATTATAAGGTATTTCTACCTTATCCCTAATGAGTTTTTAAACCCAATAAGCCAAGCTTCGTATGAACCTCGCTCTGATACCAAATGTAACGATCTGGCATTTTGCCCATCTCATTTTGGTAATTAAACCATTTTGGTAATTAAACCATCTTGAAACATTCAAAACGACAGATTGTTATTGGATTACAGGGTTTAAACAGAATCAATACAGAATCACAGAGTACAATAATTACAGTGGAATAAAATTTCATATAAAGATCAGGGTTTTATACAATATTTGGTACAGCGGAAGAAAACATGTATTTTTCCATAAATTTAGACAAATAAAATTTAACACTTTATTGGCGGCTTGTGCATGCGTGCGTCTTCGCGTACCGTCTTTGTGCCTCTCTAGTTTGTTGCATGCTGAAATCTTTAAGCCTGGAACACTTAGGACCTGACTCGAGTGTCCCATGCAAAACACAAAACATCCGAATCAAGGTTAAACTTATTTCAAGTAAGCACACTTCGATAATCACATAAATACAATTAGTTTAATCCCGACGACTATTAAATAATTTGAATATATCAACCATGAGATCTACTGAACTTTATACCGAGAAAATTTGAACATTTGTATGAAGCAATATAAAGATCAGAACAATGCAGGCAAATTTACTGAATTGAATCAATGTGTGCTACATCAAATTCTAAGGCAAAACTGAGAGTAGCATAAGGGTTGTACAAACATGCAAGTGCATTTCTAGGACAAGGTGATAACAAACATGCATGCATAGAATAGTCCAGTAAAACATACATGCAATAGCTTGGTCAAAATGAACGAGGGAAACAAGCACGCAACGTCACAGTGAATTATAGAACAAGTCTGGCCATGTTTATGACATAAAGGGAAGACAACTTTCCAAACAAATGAATGAACTACTTGTCTAATATACACACACATGGGTTCCAAGTCTTTTATCAACAGCAGAAGGTTTTAGGAAACTGCTAACTTAAATGTGTCCAACATTTATGCAATCAAGTCCCAAACTAGATGGAAATAACCAAAGTAGATGTGTTCCAGGAATGGAAATGGTATAATTTCTCTTTTAGTCTATGCATGCATTATTTCTAGCTTTAAAAATGACTAACAATTTGAAAGGAACCAGCTGGACTATTCATTAGTTGATTATATATACTTATTTTTCTTTTTCCTTTCAAGGTAACGTAAACTACGTTCCTTCTTTAGATTTATGTACATATCAAAGGTTGCTGTAAAGGTACGACATGCAAAGATGTAGAGCTTACGACAAAAAGAGATAAACCCATAAATATTATGCAGCTACTACTATATGGCACATGAAACAGACACATAAGGAAGTGCTACTCTACAAGTAAACAGGGTAGTTCGACTCACACGTGAATATCAGTCATCCAATTCCAATAGTGAGACACTCAACTAATTTAAACAACATGCAATTGTTAACATAAAATCTGAAAGTCCAATGCTATAGGTATATATATATATATCTTAAATAGTGATAGGGTAATGGCATGTGGAGGAAGCACATTATCAAATAAACAAAATGCATAAGCCTAAACTATTTTTATTAAGGCGAAGTCCATAGCAACAAAATTAACCCAAGTATACTGATTAGGTAAAATGTTCCAGTATTCATGTGTGTGTATTCTTTCTACACGATGCCACCAAGGTTAGTATTGCAGGTGGAAATAAACGCCAAAAATCCAAATAGTTCAAGTTTCTCAGTCTTACAAAGTTCTTTAAGGGTACCTTATGTATTTAAAACAAAAACATCAGCATCCATGGAAGCAAAGTGTAGACAAAATGTATGTATATGGTTGCAAGTGCCACGGAGCCCTTACCATCTAACTAACAATCGGATCTAAAGCAAGGAAGCCAAATATAATAATAAGAAAGCAAAAAGGACAATCATAACTAATTATATTCGGCGTGAATCAATGAGAAAAACTAGAAATAGACTTAATTGTAAGAAGACTTACAATCAAATGATGATGAAGGCAGTGGTGTCCTCCTATCTGAGAGCCGACTTCCAGCGTTTTGGGGATGACGCAGTTGGCGCAGGAAACTCGGCTGGGTAGCGGTGACTTAGGTTAAGGACCAATGACTAGGCAGAGGTGAAGGCTTGGGTCCAATGTTGAGTTTGCTAAGTGGGAAAGGCAGAATGGCTTATGGCAATAAAGGAGGTTATTGGCTGCGCGTTGGACACGTTGGTGCGCAGGAGCTCGACAGCGGCATGGTGGCTCGACAAGGTGGCTAAGGGTTCAGGGTTGATGGAAGAGGTGGAATCGATGCCGACGAGGTGTGGAGGTTCTAGGTTGATTTGTGGAGCGACAGTGCTGGATTTTGATCAGTGGATGATGCGAGGCGAAAGAGGGAAGCTTCAGAATGGAGGAAGAGTGGCGACGCGAGATGGTGGCTCTGAGGAACTGAGGATAGGGAAACGCAAGCCACAGTGGAGTGAAGAATTGATTTGGGGATTTTCCCTTAATTTGTCTAAGGAGATGAAAGGAATGGATGCCAAATGTTAAGAAGAGGGAAGTTTCATGTTGAATCGATGGAAAGGAGGCACACATTTTATAATGCGACCCAAGGAAACCAAACACAGAAGACTTCAACAACATGTAATTCATTTCAGAGAGGCAATGACAGGTGTTGTAATTTACAGAATGGTGAAGACAGGTGGTAAATAATATCCTCCGCCCAAATCTGGAGTGAGATTTCTAGGGGCTGTTGCAAATCCTAAGGAAGATATTATCAAATATTGGTCAAATTGAATATTGGACTGAGCGACAGAAAACGGTTCGAACGGAGTGTTAGGACAAAATATTATTAAACGAACGTTGCTAGTAAATGGTAAACAGTACTATTTGTTCAGACAAAGTACAACAATGTTACAAAATTTCAGATTTTCGCGATAAATTAATTTTACTATTAATGTAGTAATATACGCCATTTATTTCACAAGTTATTTCTTCCTATGTGTTTTATCAACCGAATTTTAAGCATTGTTGTTTGAAACGAATTAAAACATAACCTTTATTCGAAACAAAACTCCTAAATTATTTAAATTAAATTCAGCTTTATATTTCGTCGCCATGTTCTAAAATAAAATTTGATTTCAAGCTAATGTTAAAATAAATAGCTTTTTAAATTTATAACATTTCTAAATTCAATTTGCAAAATCAAGTTAGATTAAAATAAATTGTCTCTTTGTTAATTTGCAAAACTTATTTTCAATGTTCATTTTTATTTTCAATGCTAAATTTAAATATTCAACAACTCAAAATTGGTTTGTTCTAATAATCGTTCACATTAAAGCAACAAAATAATTCCAATGTTAATTATTAGACTTCAATTATCCGCATGCATTCAAATTGGCTAAAATGTTAGTAATGTTTGTTTTGACAAATACTTACGTTGAAATTAACTTTATGAAAGGAATTTCATTTTTAAATGTATATTCAAAAATAAATGAAATCCAACTCTTACGTCAAAATCTAAAGATAATTATTTATTTTACAATAAATCTCATGTAATTTACATTTTAACTGCCAAAATGTTCTAGGTCGTTACACTTCCAGATCTTAAATTGTAACTTGCATTGTTTGCACATTCGCGTCAGCTACACCTGTCACGTGAGCGCATCGACCATCCGTAACTTCTCCACCTCTAAGAAGACCCTCATAAATTCTGGACCCTATCCTAACATCTGAAAAGTGTCCATCGGACCGCCTCCTTCTCCAAACTGCATCTCTTGCATTGCTGATCCCAGTTCCATCGTTTAAGGGAGCATGGGGGAAAAGCCGGTGTCACAATAACTCCAGCAGGGGCTGCACGATAAAAACACAACCTTTTTGACCATTCCTCGAGTACCAAGCAGCAAGACACAGGAAAGTCAAAGCCCTTAACAATGTCAGAGTCCCAAACTTACACCAACAGTCTTCAACAATGCGTCTCAGCCACTCCGGAGCAGCAAACTTTCGGCATACAACTCAAGGGGAAGGTCACGACCAATGTAACACCCTGTATTTTCTATGTTTATTAAAGTAATGAATTAAAAGAATACTTAATTGTAAAAGTAAGAATTAAGGGAAACGGGTTATGCCATTGCGTTCTTCTCGGAAATATGCTTGAGATAAAGTCCGAGTTTGCGTAAATAGGACTCCGTATGAAGAAGTTATGGAGTTTAGAAGATTTCATGTTAAATCAGAAATTAAATATAAATAATAATTAAATCGAAAAAGCAGTTCAAATTTCAAATTTAGGCAAAAGAGGTTGAGCGAGAAAATTCCCGCTCAGGGGGTCGATCCCCCCAGGGGGAGTCGACATAGGTGCCGACCCAAGTCGACATAGGTGTCGACACCCCCCCTTTGTAGGGTTCGACTTCTGTCTTCTGATCCGAACAGTGACGATTTCTGACTTGTTGCCGAGTCACTATGGCATAGGTGGCGGTTTCCGGATAGCTCTAAGTCTGGATGGTTCTAATTGCTCCTAGGTTGATCTAACAGCTCACCTAAATCTAAACTTATATATAAACAACCCCAACCCTCAACCCTAAACCGCACAATTTCATTCTAAGGAGCCATCATGCTATCCATGGTCAACCTAGCATAGCCACCATTTTTCTCCAACTAGGAGGCAAAACAGAAAGCAAGTTAGAAGCTACGAATCAAATCTAAATTAGAGAACCGATAGTCTTCGTCAAGGGATAGCTTTTCAGTTTCAGAAAACAGATCCCAGAAAACAAGATTTGTCCTTTGTTTCGTAAGTTCAAGTTACTTTTAGATGTGAATTCTTAATTTAATTTCTTGGCATGTAATCATCTGAATCCAAGCTATACCTGATTGTGAGATAATCCTTTTTAGATTTATCCAATCTATTTTATCAGATTTGTGCCTGCGATGTTATTCAAATCTATTTTATCAGATTTTTGCCTACGATGTTATTCAAATCTATTTTATCAGAATAGTGCCTGCGATGCTATTCAAATGTAATCTATCAGATTTATGCCTGCGATGTAATTCAGATCTATATTTCTTTTCTGTTCCTGATATTACTATTATCAATTCTAGCGTCATATGGCTATTTTATGCCTAATGTTTGATGTTCCTCTTCTTCCCCCATTTTATGGATCTAGGTTGTCTCGAGCCTAGACAAAATCTTGTTATATATACAATTGGAATACGGGGGAATTGGGCCTAATCCATTTTATGTACTATTGGGCGTAACTTGTAACTGAGATTTGGTTATAACTTGTAATTGATATTGGGCATTATTATCGTTATAACTGCAAGATGGGTTAATTGGCATAAAAATCAAGTTTTGGACTTGTAACACCCCGAATTTTCCGTTAACTGTAACTTAACAAATTAAAGTATAATTAATTCTAAACGATGAAATCAAGGGAAATGGGTTACGCCATTGTGTTCATCTCGAAATTCTTCTTGAGATAGAGTTCAAGTTTGCGTAAAACGGATACTATATGAAGAAGATAAGGACGAACGAAGTTGGGCAGAAAAACCAGAAATTGGTCAGAATGCACTAGCGCACTTGGCAAGTGCGCCAGAACAAAATTGCACTGGCGCACTTGGGAAGTGCGCTAGTACAATTTTAGCACTGGCGCACCTGCCAAGTGCGCCCAGGCCTGAAACACTGGTTAGTCAGGCCCTGGCTGGCCTGGTCAGGGTCTGGTCGAATTCTGAGGCTTGGCTGAGTCACTAGGGCTTACATGTCACTTTCTGATTGGCTTCTCTTGAGATGGATGGTCTGGATTCACTCTAGCTTCATCAACGGGTCTAATTAGATTGAAATTCTATAAACACAACTCAAGTTTAACCCTAAATTCACACAAATAATATAATACAAAAGCTGCCATGCTGCTGGAAAGAAACTAGGAGTGGCCGTCAGTTAGAAAGCCTAGAGACAAGCCAATACTAAAGCAAAACACGAACCAAAACAATGTTAGTCTACCCAAAGGAAAGCATATCAAATCCAGAATCCAGATTTCAGAATCCAGAATCCAAGTTCGTCGATCGTTGTAAGTATAGTGATTTTTCCGATGAGAATAAAACTAAGACTTGATTCGATGTAAATTGGAAGTGGAATTGTGCTATTATGTAACGACGATGTTAATTCATATCTATGTATCGAAATGATTATGTTGTGAATGAAATTGGGATGTTTGTGGTATAATTAAGATTGATGTAGATCCTATTGTACTTTTAGAATGACAATAACATCACAAGAAAGTTATATAGTTCATGTTCATGTGATTATATAGGTCGTTTGTGATTAGAACCTCATGTATATACTTTATGCTAGAAATCTTTATGCCTAAATGGTTATTTTCACCAGTACGCAGGCACGTCCGATGGACGTGTGCAAAAATGAATTTGACCAAAGCTGGAAATAATGTTTAAAATGAACGTGTGCGTACATAGTCAAAGCATAGATGGGTTATTTGTTATTTGCAGAAGCAGGTATAGATGAAGAAGGATATACAACGGTAAAGACAGTAGCAGCACTATAGATGCAGTATAGATGAAGGATATACAATGGAACAAAACTGCACATAGTCACGCACAGAAGGCCAACATCATACAGATGACAAACAGTTGAAGATATACCCCAGTTTATAAAAGGAACAGTTGTGCGCAAATGATTATGCTACTGCAAAATACGGTGATGCATGTGGAATGCAGTAAACTTCTTTAAACGTATGAGATAAAGTCTCTGTTACTAAACAATCACGGTACAGGCAGAACAAAACACAGTACAAAAGGAAAAAAATGAAATTAACTACCTAAGTTCTCGAATAAATTGTAACGCTACACATTAGATATTGGATCCTCCATTCTGGCAAATTAGCACCGTCCTTTCCAAGATCGCAGCAGCAGTCCACTTATGCATGATATTTTTCCACTTTCTAACATGTGGACATGATAACACGAATGTGTTAGTACAGTAGATTTCATTAAAAAAAAGAACCAAACAGAATTTCCATTTGATCAAGGAGCTAAAAAAACGAAATAGGTTACCTATATTGTGGTGTAAACTGAATTGCTTGAGAGAAAAAGCAATAACTGGCATTAAAAGAAGTAGATGGCAAGGTCATATGAATCTATCACCTTGTAAACAAAATAGCCGTAGGGAACTTAATAACAAAAAAAAGTATGGAAAAAAATGAAGTATTAGAACTTGCAGTCATAGATGACCAATCCATTTCCTGAGACAATATTATGAGCCAATAAAGAAGCAATCTTTTATCTGGAAAGAAACACTGGATCTTTCAGTTTTCTTAAATGCATCATAAAACCTTTCTAAGTTTTAATATATCCAAAGCATGTAAAATTAACACTGGTAGTCTTAGTTTTATTTTTATTAACCATAAGTCTTAGTTATCATAATGATATTTTGAAGTAATATAAGTTCAACCTTTTCACATTGTGCTCAGATCATGTATAGAAATGTTTGTACTTGTACTCATATACGTACAAATTCTAACTGTGATACGTAAACTGGAATTATAACATGTCGCATGATGAACATGCTCAAGATATATATATAACAATAGTGTAAATTGTATAAATCCATTGACATATAGTGTTGTTGTCAAAAAAATTATTGTCGAAGTTCACTTCGTGATCGATACATGGGCAAAAAAATGTTAACTTTCCATCGCTTTAAACATCTTAATTTTCTAAATTAGACTAAATGTACTGAACTTCAGAAGCTGATTTTTTTTTTTGGTCAAACAGCTTATTTATCCCATTCAATGCAGTAATAAAGTTTAGTTTGAACCGCTAAGTATCCATGTCTGTTAGTATATGCAGTTTCCCGATTTGCCCTATTGCAAGCAAAATATTTAGTAAAAGAAAGAAAAGTGGCAACTTTTGTAGTTTTAATTCATGTTGTAGGGAACAAACATTGCTATTAACCGAACCTTTCAATTTCCAGTTAAATAATCCACAAATTTGACTATAGAAAAATTCAAAACTGAAATGGTCGTCTAATGTGGCCATAAAGAAATCAATCATTTTGTTAACATTCAGGAAACTAAGATTTAAATACCTCAATTTGTTGCCAACCATACGAAAATAGATCAGATAACTTGCAATCATGTAAATATATCCACTAAAAAAACGTAAGAAAATTCAAAATCAAACTATGGAAAGAGTAAATATGTAAATAGCATTAGAGTTGGCACATTAAAGGTACCATGTTTGAGATCTAGGAAGCTGCTTGTTGAGGAAGAGAAGATCGAGATTCAGGTTTCGTTGCCCTCAGAAAGTCTTTCTTTGAATTCTTTTTTGTTTTTTAGGTTGAGGTTGTGTTGAAGCCTCCCAATAAAAATAGAATGAAAAATGAATATGGAGCAGTTAAACTGAACACCTTCGGAAATGATAGGAAACTGAATGTAATAGATGTCAATAAGGTCTAACTATGAGTACATCATAACGAGTTAACAAAATAAGTAGAAATTAAAGTATCTTCGACATAAACATCAGTAAACCTTCAAAGAACTAATAACGATGCTAGTATATGCAATAAATAGATTACTATGAAAGAAAGAAACATTGATGTAAATGAGTTTTGTTTTCACATTTTAATATATCCAAAGCATTTAAATTAACACGGCCAGTGTAAGTTTTAATGTTATGAACCATAAGTCTTAGCCATTGTAATGCGGTGGTGAGTCAACAGCCATTGAGCTAACCTAAATCAGGGACAATTCCATCACCGTTATTTCTGACCATTGAGGCGTTGTGATTATCCCAAAGTAGATAAATAGATCATTAAGGTTAGGGTAAGAAGAGAGAGAGGGCAGAATAATTAGAAAACGTAGTGTCGTATGCTGGTGGAAGAAAAGAGTTAAGACGGGGCGGTTTGGTTCTAATACTGACGTAGTATGCCTCTGTGTGCAAGAAACCAAACTCAGTAATTATATATATATATGTATGTATGTATGTGTGTGTGTGTGTATAGACACGCACACCCCCACCATGTGTGCCAGAAACTTAATTCATCCAATAAACACTGACAGTCTCTAAGTCTTCTCCAATCCAATCATGTCGTTAGAGATAAAACCAAATTGCAAGAACAATGCAACGACAATAAAAGATAATTTTATAATGACTAATAGTTTGACTATATACTGACAAAAATGTTAACATGTCAACTCTGATGCATGCCTAAGTCATCTCTAACTTTACTAAAAAAAGCCATCCACATATAGCATAATGATCTAGTTCGCTACATCAGTTTGAAAAGATAGTCTGATTAATCAACACAGTAAACCATACAGATGAAAAACCATGATAATTTACATGGAAATCACTTATTTAGTCTACAGGTAGAGTCGAACACACTGCTACTTCATATCTCAAATTTTAGATTCAAAGCAGAAAGCATTCTGAAGAATGTTTTGCATGCCTTTATAGGCGTATCATGGAATACATCCAGAGATAAAAATAATGGGAGCAAAAGAATTTAAGTTGTTTCACATAAAAATATGGTAAATGATTTTTTCTTCCTTGTTTTCGTCATTTGATCGTTATAATATGAAGGTGGATTTTATTCATCTTTTTTGGTTTATGTCCTCTTACTTTTATAGTGTTTATTGCCAAATAACACTTGTTGCTTGACTATAGTTTTGTATTCCATGATGTTATTATTGTGGAAAGAAAAACCGACTTTCCTTTTTTTACTATATTTTTATAAGTATGAAAGAAATAAAATTTCATATTGCTTGATTATTAGGCATTTTTAAGGTTTAATAGATTCCTTATAGCTTTGGTGAGAAGTTGTACCATACATATATTTCAGTAATATTTACTATACTAAGAAGATGATGACAGTTTGACTGTTTGAGAACAAATAAAAGGTTGATCAAGTAAAAATAAAATTGATTTATTAATAGAATTATAGTAACAGACATGAAACATGCAGTCATAACAGGTAATAAAGCTACGGTATACCTTGCAACTAATGTAGCAGTAGTTGATTAAATATTTTAGTAACCTTTACTTAGTTGATTAAATATTTTAGTAACTTTTACTTATTAACAAATATAATGACATCATTTGAGTAAAACCACAATAGAATTTCGCTTCATTAAAATTAAGATATTTATGCTAAATAGATAGCTACTGCCCAGTAATATAGAAATGAGGACAACACATTTAATTTTTGTAGGTAACTGTCTTTTAGTGATATATTTATCATAAATTCTAACCACATATTAAAAGTTAAATTACAAATTAAATGTCACTTAATACAAAATTGAAGGCCAGAGTTCGTATAAATATTCTACTTGCACTGAAAAATCTAGCCTTCTTACACAACACATCAACGGTCTATGACATAAGCTGTCTTATATTTCATAATATTATTTCCTTCTAGTTTCAGATATAGCATAACTCTCAATCTAAGCCGATCATTTAGGATTTATTAATCAAATATAATATGACCAAAAGTGTTAACATAAAATACTCATCGTGCTTGTATGAAATAATCAGTTCACTCACCAAATTTAGTGCACTTCAGTGTTGAATAGCCCAGTGTCTTCCATACCTTAGTGATACTGAACAGCTTTTGCATTCGCCAAACTTTTCACCCATTCAATATATAAAATTATGAATGTAGCATCTTCTCCACTCATTAATTTTCATGCAGATACTATCCTCTGTAAATGCCAAAGAATGAATGTGTAAATCATTTAGTAATATAATTGCAGTTAGTTCTCTCCCTAACCAATATAACACAGTATTGATGGAATAAAAATAACAGAAGCTAAATGGAAAATTATACCTAAATACCGCCACTATACTTCAGCTGAATGGTTGTTAAAAAATATAGAGCTAATGCTTGTCCCTCACCATCCATTGAAACATAATTCGCAGGGGAACTTGCACAAAAGGTAATATTAGTAATTTGGTACTATAAGTTACATATTATTTAGTGAAAAATAAAAATAAAAACGAACTACTCCAGAAAGCAATACATGTAGCCAAATTAATGAAATGGAGCTCCTCTTTGCAAGGTGTGCTTGGTTAAATTAGTTCTCTAGAAAATCAAGGTCTGAGATCTGAAATACTACAACTGTTTGAGAAAAAAATAACAATTTGTAAGAAAATGAGAAAATAAATTGAATTTAATTCACACCTTACTTTCATTTTAAAGTACTTGACGGTTGCGATACTCTCTGTTGTTGGAGAGCACTATTCTTTGAGCATGTACCTCAAAAACAACAATATAAAGCTATTGTTAGATCTGAAGAACCAATCGTTGAGTCGATTGGTAAAGCATGACCTACGACGGTAACAACGATTAAAATATAGGACTTAGTAGCAACGACTGAAGTAAAAAAAAGATTGTACCTGTGATGTCGTTATCGAGGCGGAAAAAGGGCTCCTCCAGTGGCAGATCTGAAGAGCAATGAGAGATCTGAAGAGAAACTAAAAACAAAACGCGATTTTGAGCATGATTTGGACGGTTAGAGAAGGATGGAGGAAATTCAGCTTGCAGATCAAGGCAGATGTGAAAAGGCGAAAGCTATAGGAGGTGAGGAGAAAAGTAAGTAAATTTGAATCCATTAACGAAAGATTGAGGTAGTTAGGGTTGATAGCGGGAGAAAACATAAGAAGAAGATGGAAGACATAAAGAACATAGTGGAGAAACAAATGGGAAAATTAAAGAAAAATGAAAAGTTTTGACTAACCGCATTGTAATAGTGGGTAGTGGTGCGTGGAAAAGACCTGCTTGCCCTGCATTATAATTTTGTGCTTAGGAGTGCAAAGGGTCTTTTTGGAAATCCAAAAAAGCTTCACCACTCTAAAAGATTTCCTTTATTAGTAGAGATATACATGCCCCTATGTTTGTACAAAAGTTGCAAGTTTCTAATTTGATCTATGTCAAGATCCACTTTAGTATATGTTTCATGTTGTAATTAGATATGCGATTGGATCTAGTTCACACCCTTGTCATAAAATTATACATATTTATGAAAATGTCATATTCTTGTCATGTGCTAGTAATGTTCAATGTTATGCCTAGATCCAAAAACAAGTTTAGACCTATGTTGTCTAAATCATATGTTAATTCATGTGACACCTATTTGGTTAGACCCTTATTTCAATGCAAATTCACATATATGTAAAATTGATTTAGGCTATGTTGCAAATTCAAATATATGTATATTGACTATTTTGCAAGTTCACATCTATGACATTCATGTTGGCTATTTTGCAAGTTCACACCTACGATGTCCATATTGACTATGCCAAAAATGCTAAGTTTACACCTATGTTATGTTTGTGTTTATGAATTCCCTTATGCCTATTTGTGCACGATAAATTAGGCTAAGTTTTTAGCCTAATATTATATGTTAAGACTATGCGAACGAAAATTAGGCTAAGATTGTTAGCCTAATGTTTAAACGGGGTAATGTTGGGAATATTAGTAAAACTTGACATAAAATATATGAAATTGGCATGTTTGTCACATGCCTAAATTGGTGGCATTTAAACGGTATTAATTCTTATACCAAAAATGTTAAACCTGGAATGTGGGCCATAACATTTAATTGTTGACAAATTTACATATATTCAGAAATAAAGACAAATATGTAAATTTAGAAAATACGAATATGCTTAACACGAGGTTGGATTGAGTTGTGATGTAAATCTGCCCGGACCCGCCCGGTTGTCTAGTAGTCACAACAATACCTATCCAATGTGGGTGGTTAAGCATTGAGCCCAATAAGGACCCGAGGTTAGACTGAGTTACGGTGTAAATCTGCCCGGAACCGACCCACATATCCAGTAACCGTAACAATATCTGTCTAATGTGAGTGGTCGGTGCTTTAAAAGGCTAAGGACAGATGGTAGGGTTAAGTTAACTAAAACACTTAACCAATTCAACATGTTAATGAAATTGATGGGTGGGGTTAGGTAAATACAGACACTTAACCACTTAACATGTTTGACTAGAAAACCCTAGTAACGGGGATCCATTTCAGCAGTAACCCAATTAGGTATCATGGTACCCTGAAAGTAGGCAGGGTGGGGCACGATTACTGAGCTGATTGTAAGCGGTCAAAGCGACGACGGTGAATGCAACAGTGTGGGTTCTAACAGAGTGCGGGCGTGCCTACACTTCGGAGCAGACAAACAGGGCACTGGGGGGCACCAGTAGTATAACCTATGCATTGTAAGGTTTGTGTCGGGTCGCCACCATGGGACTTGATACACCCCATGGTGGGGCCAGCATAGGTATCTACAATCTCTGGGGGCCGTAAGACACAGATGATTATGCGAGTAGGAGCCGATCTTTAGAAAAGGGGATCACTTTACCTCCAGCATGGGGTGACAGTTAAGATAATACTAGTATGTGCAGAGATATAGTGTGGGGTGTGATAGTATATTCGTTTCAAAAGTACTTCATCTTAGTTTATGATACTTTCCTGTTCCATTTTATATCTATCATGCCCTTATTCTTATTTTCATTTTGAAGAGTCACTAGACTTACCAGGCTTTATGTCTGACCATATTTTCTTTCGTCTTCTTTTCTTCCGTCCCCCCCCCCAAAGGTCCACAGGGAGGAAATAACTCAGCTTAGTCAGATTCTTTAAAAGCTTCAAGATAGTTGATGTACGGTTTGGAGTCTCTTTCTTTGGCTATGGCTATTGGACACAATCAAGGGGATTTATGCAGTTTTAATCACATTTTATGCTTCTTTATTTAAAAACCAAGATATAAATGATGTTGTAATGTTTTGGAAGTTGTTATGAGACAATTATGGAAATGTGTTGTATGAACAAGTATTTTATGAAATAAAAGTTTGATTTTTTCCGTTGCTTATATATATATGTGTTTATATTTGTCTTGTGTTTTATCTGCGACTTTTACTTACAAACCTCCACCAAAGTTAAGGCAGTCCCTTGTGAGTAATCTTAATGGAGGGTGGGGTGTTTCAGGACATGATTGTTATTGTTCCGAATTTGGGGTAACTTGAAATATTAAACCTAGATTGGGGGGAAAATGTAAATTGAAATATTAAACCGAGATTGGGCATAACTATTGGCTGGAACGTCAAGTATAATGAATATTGTAATTTTGGGCATGATTATTATTGCAAATTTGGGAAGATTGGGTTGTTGAGTAATAACTTGAATTTGAATTTGTGGGGAATAACTTGCAACCAGCTTTGTTGGGGTATAACTTGAGAATTGGAACTTGACTAGTTTTGTGAAATAGGGATGATTAGCATATAAAATCTAGACTTGGACATGTATGGTAAATATGCTAAATGATAAACATGACTAACCCGAGGTTAGATTGAGTTGCGGTGTAAAATTGCTCGGAAACGCCCGGCACATCCAGTAACCGCAACAACACAAATCTAATGTGAAAGGTTAGTGCATTTAGCACAAAACCCGATGTTAGAATGAGTTTGTGGTAGAAGTCTGCCTGGAACTGCCCGGCACATCCAGCAACTGGAAACAACAGCTATAATGTGAGAGGTTGGGGCATTAATAAATTAATTAATGCCAATAAACAGACATGCTAAGAATGGTAAGGTTAAGTAAATTTAGAACACTTAACGTTATAACATGTTAATTAGACAAGGAGGTGGGGTTAAGTAAATTTAGAACACTTAACCGTTATAACATGTTAATTAGACAGGAAGGTGGGGCAAAGTAAATTTAGAACACTTAACCGTTATAACATGTTGATTAGACAAGTGAGCAGGGTCAAGTCAACCAGTACAACATGATGAATGAGAAGGGTTAAGTTAATGGGTGCATTTTTTACAGGTCCCTATTAAGTATTAAAATATAAGAAAAGTCCAGCCGTAGAAATTATAGAAATTTCATCCTTATTTTCAAAACGTGGCACATAAAATTCCTCTTTGTCCTTTAAACCCTAAAAGTTCTTCGTTTTGGAAAATATCTCTTCATTTATCGCGCCGCATCTTGAGGAGTGACAATCGAAGATGATAATCACAAATTTTCAGTCGATTTTCTTTATTTAATTCTCGATCAAGTGGAAGTGCATAAAATCAAAGCCGATTAGATTAGAAAATATCATCGACCTGGCGAGAACGAAGGTAATTTTTTTTTTCTATCATACAACATCTTATCTTGTCATATTTTATTTTTAAATATGTATTAACTTCGAATTGTTGCATGATTATATGAATACATACAAATCTTCATGCAAATTTGATTTAAAAAATGATTTCGATTGCAAAAAAATCTGAACAATCGCTTTTTCCAAATTTGAAACTATCAGCAGATTCATGCGGCTATAAACATATTAATGCATAAATTTATGCATTTAATCCCAACTTTTTCATGTAATTGTGCAACTATTATCTGAGTGCTGAATAATTATATGCATTTATCCAAAAAATGTAGAATGCAATTTTGATTTTATTACATAATTATTGCATAATTCTATGCACGTAATTAGAAATTTTGCATGCAATTCTGGAACTATCAACATATTATATGCAATTCTGGTAATATTTACATGTTTACTTGCAGATAATAAAAATAGCTGCATACTTTTACACACATATTTTGGATAGTTGAATATTCATGTAAACACGTAATAAGTGCATACTTGTATGCATGAATTCATAATTTTTACAAACTTGTATGCATAAAATACGATGACTTGCATACTTTTATATTGATTCCGTAAATATTATCATATTAATGCAGATATTGAGATTGTTTGCATATTTCTATGCATGTTTTCATACTAAATAGAATAATTCTAACAAACTGATAAATTTTTTACATTTTCTGCGGCGTCAGTTGGGAAATGTTTGTAATAAATATAATGATACAAAGAAGTAAGGACAAACAAGTCGACAAAGATGATGAAGTATACAAGCCTGATTCTGTAAAACTACAACGAGCTGTGATTACTGGTCGAATTCTAAATTGCAAATTTTACAGTTGGACTGTAGATTATGACCTGACACAGGCGTTCCTGCTATCAACCGAAAACAAACCTTCTGATTAAAATTATTAAAAATGGAGTTTAGATTTGTGTACAAATATGTTGACTGATTTTCTATATTCGAACTACTATGACATTATTATGTATTTTATGTACTGAATTACTGTGGAAGTTTATGTATTGAATTTAGTTTTTCTATTCTTAAACGATATTGTAAATTGTTTCTTTCTTGTATATAGTTATTCATAATACTTGCATGTTTAAATGCAAATATTGTTATATGTTATGCATATGTGAAATTACAAAATATGCAGGATAATTTCAAGATTAAAAAAAGGGAAGTAAACTTCAAAATTAAAAGAGGGTATGCATACGCAATGAACATTTGCATACTTGCATGCACATAATAAGAATAATTGCATACGTCTATGCAAAAATTGAGAATGTTTGTATACATTAGCCAGTTATAAGGATACTTTTGTGCCTATATGTAACTACTACGAACCGTTTCATACATTTATGAAGCAATGCAAAAAAGTATGAAAAAATAATACAAATATTCAGTATAATTGCATACATGTACGCAACTATACTGAATAATTGCATATGTATAAGCCTAAAAAGATAACTATAAAAATCACAGAATTTAACATTCAAAAACTGAACTAAATTCAAAGCAGAATGTGAATGTTCACAACAGTATAACTTTGTTAAAAAAAATACCAAAAAAAAAAACAATAGTCTTTTGAAGAACGCTTCATCTTCTACGATCATCTTTCGGAAAGTTTTTGATTTGTTGATAATACAATATCCAATTGTCTTCATCTTCTCCAGACACAATAGAAATTGCTACAGGGAAAAAACCTATGAAAAAAATAAATAAAAAATATTAAAAGAATAAAATAAACTACAAAACAAATAGTACAAACTAGAAGTAAAACATGCACAAACAATTAATACACTACATCGCAAATTTACAGTAAAATCACATTCGTACATGCAATTCTGTTTTATTTTTCAATTTATAATCAAAATTTCACACATGCATTCATATTCTAAAAACATTTGCATACATGAATGCACATATCTATAGCAGTTGAAAACAATCTGTACAGTCATAATAATTGTATTCAAGTATGCATATATCCAAATTAAATGCATACCTTTATGCAAATAATTCAATATTCAGAACAATTGTATGATTTTGTTTACAATTTCTGCATTATTGCATGCTAGTATTAACAAAAAAAGCATATTTAAAAGCATATATACGAAAGAATATTATACTGTTCAGATTAAATTCATGAACACATGCAAATATTCAGAAAAATTGCATACATGTATGCTTAAAAACACAATAATTGATGTTAATAGTGAAAAATAAACTTTAACAAAACATACTTTTATTTCCATTTCTTCCGGTAGCAGCTACTAAACATCTTTACCCACATCTATCATTACCAAACATCAACAACACCAAAACACCGTTATCAGCTTCTGAATACATATATGAAAATTTCCTGAATATATGCAAAGCCCTATACATAGAATATAACGATAGTTGTGTATTCTTATGCAAATATTAACAACCTATGCATATTTGTGTACACATATTCAGAATATAAGAACAAATGTATTGCCAAACTTAATAAATAAATCTGTACGATCTATTATTACACGTATTAAAACTATATATGATAATTAAAATGTCCATCGACAAATCTATACAATTAAAGAAGATCAGATTAATCAGTTAAATAAGATCAAGCAAAAAATGATACCCGTAGAAAATAAAAACGAATAAAAGTATAAATTACCTTGAAGAATAAACATTCATTGTATACATCAAAGATGGATCTAATTTAATCACAGAAAGAATTTCGAGCACCGTAAATTTTAGATCGACGAACGCAAAAAAAGAGAACAGCGCTGACATGACACGGAATTGTATGATTCTAGAAAAAATAAAACCCTAATACGTGTTTCATATTAGATTAATTACGGCGATAATTAAGGAAGAAGGGCAGTTCTGTAACAAAAAAGGCTGCTATTCAAAAATAGGGATGAAATTTATATGTTTCAAAAGGGGAGGATTTGAGCCTAATTAAGTTTAGTTTTAAGGATGTGAGTATAATTTTCACTAAGTTAATAAGAAACACTTAACCAATATGACATGGTGAATGGGTAGGGTTAAGTTAAAACAAGAGAGCAACACTTAACCAATATAACAGGACGCGTGGAAGGATTAAGTTAACACAAGAAGGCAACACTTAACCAATGTAACATGACAAGTGGGTGGGTTAAGTTAACTTGAATTGATTGATGACACTTAACCAATACAGCATGATGAACGCGTGGGGTTAAGTTAATAAGAAACACTTAACCAATGTAACTTGATGAACGAATGGGGTTAAGTTAATAGGAAACACTTAACCAATCCAACATAACGAGTAAGAAGGGTTAATAAGAAACACTTAACCAACATTACATGATGAGTGGGTGGGTTAAGCTAACATGAATGGACAACACTTAACCAATATGACGTAATGTGTGGCAGGGTTAAGTACATATCAGGTTGGTGGGTAATATTAGTAAATATAGGCCCACAAACTTAACCACTAAGTAAACATGTTTGAATCAGTGGAAGGGTTAAGTACATATCGGGTTGGTGGGTAATATTAGTAAATATAGGCCCAAACTTAACCAATAAGAAACCCTAGTAACGGGGACCCATTTCAGCAGTAACCCACATAGATGTATCAAGGTACCCTGAAACTAGGCAGGGTGGGGCACGGTTACTGGGCTAATTATAAGGGTCAAGATAGCGGCAGGGGGTACGTCAGTATAGGTTCCAATGGATTACGGACGTGCACGTACTCCGGAGTGAGAAAAAGCAGGCACTTGGTACCAGTAGTTATACATTATGCATCTTATATCGTGTCGGGTTGCTATCATAAGGATTGATACACCTTATGGTGGGACCAGCACAAGGTATCTACACGAAAGAGAGGGCCGATTGACACAGATACAAGGAAAATTAATACGATTAAGGAGCCGATCGATAGGGTTGTAAGGGTACATCTAACATCTTCTTGGCAATTAGGCTGATTGAGGTAAGATCCTCATACTAGATGTACACCTGAAGGCTACCATAATTGCAGGGATTGGGATCACATTATCATATGAACATTTTATACATATTACTAGTTGAGACACTAGATTGGTAGTGCAGAGATACAGAAATCGGAATAACAGGGTAGTAGCGAAGCAGAGAAAGAGTAGAAGCGCATTCAGTTTATCTTTCCTTATCATATCTATGCTAATTGTATGTTATCTTGTTATCTTTCTTATCACGGTATTGTCTTATATTCAGTTTATTCATGTCATGATGTTTTTGCCTATTTACATGCTGAAAGTCACTGGACTTACTAGACTTATGTCTGACCTATTTTGTTTCGCCTCTTTTCTTATGTTCCCCCTTCCCAGGTTCACAGGGAGGAAATGTTACCACTTAGCTCGGTTTTCTTTCCAAGCTCGAAGATAGTCGATGTATTGCTTTGGACTCTCTCTGTAACAACCAAGATTCCGACAGACCGATTTTTTTTTCAAAAACCCAATCTATCGAAACCCGAGTTGGGCGCTCTGGTGTTTTGCAGAAAAAGATAGAGATAAAGAAAACATGTCAGAAATCGTAAGCATCTTACAGCAGAAGGAATTCAAAGTATATTTATACTTTAAATATAGCTTTACCTTATAAAACATACTGCCTAACCAGTATCCATAGCTTATACCATCTTTGTCATGAACCTAACCTGGAAGTATGTAATGAGGAGGGGGTCAGAACATAAGTTCTATGTGAGTGGATTTAAAATAAACTTCTGTATAATCCTACATATACCGTTCGGTTATATTTTCTTGCTTATTAGGTTATTCGCGATATTAGCTCTCTAGGCTATACTCATGTCCCACTGGTAGATCAACCTAATACAACGTATATGTAGATACCCCCAACTCGTATAATCCTTTCCATGTATATATACAGTCTCTTGCCGTATGTCGTACGGGCTTCATCATGTAAATCTATACTACTTTAGTGTAGTGCCACCATTCTCGAAATCGTTTGGACTACCACTCTTGATCTTTCTAGATTATTACCTAGATCTAATCTAGGGTTTTCTATCCAGCGCTTCCCAGATTCAACCAGGGTTTACGCTACCCAGGGACATGGGGGTTTATACTACCTATTGAACGCTTTCTAGATCCGACCAGGGTTTATGCTACCTAAGGCCACTAGGGTTTATGCTACCTACCGAACAATGCCCCTTAGTCTAGGACACACTACCCAGAGCAATATATATTCCTAGACTTTACGTCCCAATCGTGTCGTTAAACGTGCTAGATATCTGGTTGCACATGTCCTCTATGTGTGCGGCCCGAGTCCCGTGGCAGGGCAAATCAAGAAACACGGAACTTGGTTGGGAGCTTTAAGTTTCTGCCGATGCATATGCTAAGGTCTGTTTTATCTGTATGTGGCTATGGTCCCACTTGACCCCTCCCTCAACTAATGAAAGGCGCCCAAGAAAATCAAGAGTGAGAATTGTACGTAGGCCCTCTATTCCCCACAAACCTATTGGCCACCCTCACCCATAACTAGATAGCAAAGTATATGGTCTTTTGGAGTTCTCCGCCTTTTCTCTTGCGTATCACGATTGACTCAAGATGGTAGGTAGACGACGACGTGCTATCACAGGGCTAAACAAGATATCGCCGCCTCACGCTGACCCATCCTAGTCTTTAGGTTGCTTATATTGCAACCAGGGCATACCCTTGGCTCTTCTAACGCAGACCTTAACCTCTGTGTGCCCAGGAGGATCATCTGCAACCTCACATAGGGATACCAAGAGTACCATCACGTCCCCTCGAAGTCATGTGCTTCGTAACCCAGTTCGTTGGAGCCTTCTTCATGATCAGATGGATGTTCGCTCCTCCTCGTGTTCTACTTGGCTTTATTGACTAAGGTTTACTACTTAGTTCTCTTAACTAAGGTTTACTACTTAGTTTCCTGAATCGTTAGCTTTCTTAACTAAGGTTCACTACTTGGTTTCCCGAATCGTTAGCTATCTTAACTAAGGTTTACTACTTAGCCCTCTTAACTAAGGTGCACTACTTAGTTCTCTTAATCGTTCGTTTTCTTAACTAAGGTTTACAACTTAGTCCTCTTAACTAAGGTTTATTACTTGGTTCTCTTAACCAAGGTTTGATATTTAGTTTCTGTTACTTAGTTCTCTTTAACTAAGGTTTATTAATTAGTTCCTTTTAACTAAGGTTTACCAATGAATTAAAGCATGACTTAAGTTCTCTTTATCAAATGATAGCGTACGGGTGTTTTACCACATTTCCAGCTTAGGTTAACTTATTTCATGGTATAAGTCATCCCACCCTTCGAGTCTTGTATTACATCTTAAGTCATATTCATTTCTTATCCCTAGGATAAGTTTATCTATTATTTAATATTATCATTCTCCACTTTTTCTTGCTTTTATACTGTTATGTTGGTTAAGTATGCCCATGTGTCCAAGTTGACTTAACCCCAATCACTTATTTAATTCAAATCACGTACCTTGCTAAATTGGTTAAGTATTCTCTATCAGTTCATGTTGACTTAACCCGCCTATATATCATGTCAAATTGGTTAAGTGTTATCTAGCGGTTCACGTTAACTTAACCCACCCATATATCATGTCAAATTGGTTAAGTGTTGTCTAGTGTTTCATGTTGACTTAACCTTACCATACTAGCCTGTGTCATTAGCATTAATTAATTATTAATGCCCAACCGCTCATATTAGACCTATTGTTGCGGTCACTGGATGTGCCGGTTGGTTCCGGGTAGGTTTACACCGCAACTCAATCTAACCTCGGGTTTCAAGCACGTTATGACTAACTTCTCACATTAGAACCTATTGTTTGCGGTCACTGGATGTGTCGGGCGGTTCCGGGTAGGATTACACTGCAAACTCGTTCTAACCTCGAGTTATCCATGTTTCATGTTTAGTCAATTAACAATCCATGTCTATTCTAGGTGTCATAGGCCAATTATAAATTTACAAGCATGTTCATGTTCATTCTAGATATCAAATGTCAATTACCAATTCACAAGCATGTTCATGTACATGTTCAAGTTATGCCACTATTGTCAATTTCATATTCTGTGTCGAGTTCCATAATTACATAAAAACATGGTTTGTCCAACATATTCCATTTTTTATTTATGTTTCTAGGGTCTTAACGGCATATCCAATTTTCAAGTCTCAAATTCAAGCTTTACCCAAAAACCCCAATTTATGTTCATGCTTATTATCCCGTTAATAGGCTATACCTATTATTCATGTTTCCCATACATGTGTTCCTAACAATTTGCTATCATTCCTCATATGTTGGTTAAGCTTATTCATATGTCAAGTGCTACTTAACCCATTTCTACTTTGCTTACACAATCATTCGTGTAATAATCTTTTTACCCAAATTGCCTAATTCATCGATTAAATCTCAAGCTCTTCCCAAATAACTATAATTTACGCGCTGTTGACCTTGGCTCGAAGGTAGCCAAAGTTTCAAAAATAAAAAGAAAGAATAGGGAAGAGGAATAGATTAAGCATACAAAGATTATTTTAAATTGCAACATGAATTTTAATTGAGGAATGACGAACGATAATAATACTATTATGCATAAAGTGTATTGTAATCCCACTCACTGATTTAAAAATGGATCTTGAATTTTTGGATTTGATTTCTGAAACTGAATAGCTATCCCTTGACGTAGATTATCGATCCTCTAATTTAGATTTGATTCTTAGAAAATAGTTGTTGAAGTCGTTGAATTAGCCTTTGATTCTCTACTTGAATTCTAACGAAGAACTTGAGCAGCATAACCCTGTCTTTAATTTGTTTTGATATGAATTAGGGAAGAGTATAGGCATAATGAAGATGTGTAGTGAAAACTATAGCCTTAGGGGTGTTTATATAGGTGCTCAAGACCTTATCGTACACGTAGCCCTGAGTCAGTATTGAACCCAGTTAAGAAAATAGTTCAGGTTCGCAGATGAATCTAGCCAAATCTTATCGTACACGCAGCGCTGAGTCGGCATTGGGTCCCGCAAGCTGTTTTGGCACAGAATTCGAATTTCGAATGTTTGAATTGTTTTGGCGTAGAAATTTGATTTTTGAACTTTTGAATTTTTGGAATTTATTTAACTTTTTTATTCACATGAAATATTCTTATATGTATACAATTACTCTACAGACCATTTTACGCGTATATATATATACGCACAATTTTTGTTTTATTTTCAAAATTCAAACAATGTTGCACCGTTATTTAATTCTTGCCATATTTCATTTACTGTAGCCTTATCTTGAATTTTATATTTTGTATACATATATTTATGCATATATATATATATTCTCATATATATACATATATTTTCTTTATTTCCTTATATGTACGTTCTTATCCTTTCAAATTTTGAATTTGTATATGTACATATATTTGCATGTTCAGTTGGCCCTCTCTAAAACAAAGATAAAAATTATGCCGCCGCTAGGGTTCGAACCCCCGACCTCCATGTTACAAATCCAATGTCTTAACCAACCGAGGTATGAAGTCTTTTGTTAATAAGTCTTAGAACAATGATAATTATTGTTCCCTCCTTAATTCTCTTTTTCATGTTAGTTACAATACTTAAATTAAACTATTGCATGAATCTTTTTCTTTTAATGTTAATGCATTATGTTTGCAAATCAGTGCATGCAACATATTTACTGCATGCAACCAATCCTTTCTTTCTTTTAATGCATGCATTACATTTTTTTTCAGTGCATGTATTTATTACATGCAATCCTTATTTTATTGTTTATTTTATATTTTAATTTGTTTGCATATATATATATATATATATATATATATATATTTCTCTTGTGTGTATACAAACTTCTAGGCTTAATAACGTCTTCATATGATGTCCGCTTTACGCAAACCAGGTGTCTATCTTGACCAGAATTCTGAGACGTATGCAATGGTGATGTCCGTTTTACTTAATTCCTTATATTTAAATTAAGTATTTTTATTTTCTCATCTCTTCGATTACACACATTGTTATCGCATTGATTTCCTTAATCTTCAATGTATGAATTAATTTTTCATTATACATCACCATTATTTACCTATCTATGCATATATACATATTTGTACATTTTTAATTATATTAAAAATGTGGGGTGTAACATTCTCCTACCCTTAAAGAATTTCATCCCCGAAATTCGATAAGAGTAAAATAGATAATCCCTCGCAATATCCATCCATCCAGTGTGCATCCAATTGTTGCAAACATTGTGCACATGTGCAAAGTGAGATACGTCATAGTAAAGTATGTATGCCTAATTTGGATCCACCTATATGTATGCAAATTTTAAAAAACCTTTTGAAACATGTTGCTGGCATCCTAAATATACTTTCAGTTCTATATGAATGCAATATTCTTGAAAAATCAAAATATTTTTCATCCTAGTTTTCCCATACTCTTATAGAATAAGAGCATGGTTCACCCAATTGTCGCATCCAAAACCCTACCAACCATCATTAAATTCGAAATTTAGAAAAATCTAATTTTATAAATTCGATTTCTTATGTTACAAAAAGATATAAAATGGAAGAATTTACAATTTCTGATGTACCTTTTATAATTGCACTCGGATTTTTATATAACTATTCTATAAAAACTTCCTACTTTCCTATCCAACCACAACCACATAAGAAAACTTTCCTTTCTCTTTCATCTTATGTTGGAATTCATATTTATTCATATTTTTCTTATAATTTCCATTTTCTTTTCCGTTGCCTTACTGAATTTATTGTCTCTTGTTAGCTTAGGCTTTTCTCTTTCGTAGCTTATTTGACTTAATCCAATTACTTAAGTTTATTATTTCAAATAAGCTTTTTCTATTATCAACTCAAACAACATCCTACACAGCTACTACTATGGGCCAAGAATCTTAGGACTTTGTAATCTCAGACAATTGCGAGTCCACACAATAGGATCTACCCACTTACTTGCCCTTTACTACTTAGTAGTCACTACTAGTCCTTGCTGTGCATTACTAGCCTATACTTTTTCACTCTTTCTCAAGCAACAAACCTAGGTTTCTCAATGCTAATGCATTCTACGGGAATTTTCCATTAGTTTAATATTAGCTAATCCCTGACTGTAAATTGGCAAGAGAGTAACTGCCTAAATATCTACCCTGAAGACCGAAATCAACAACAGATTGACACTCAGAGAATCACTCAACTCAAATAATCTCTAGTTGGTTCCAATTGTTTAATTCAAAGCATTAACTTTCTCTCGTCCTTTTCTAGGCACTAATCCTTACCTACTCCATTCTTTTTAAAACATGGTTTGGCCTCCTTTCTTTTCATTACATTTTTCTTTCAAAAATTAAAAGTGTTAAAACTTTGTTTTCTTCTCCAAAACTTGTTTTCGCCAAACGATAAAAACATGTTGCAGAATAAAATGCAAAACATTTTTTTTCAAATCACAAAACTGGAGTAGACAAGGATAACTATCGGGCTTACATTGTTTCTAATTACAATGTTAATTTAACTACTCGCTATAAGGTGTAGACATCTATTCTATTTCTACAACTTATTTTGTCCACCCAACAAAATTTCTTCGTAAATCAATAATCAAAACTTATTATTAACAGAATAGAATTTTCTTTTACAAAACGCAACACTTTCTTTTCAATCCTTTCATATCTTTTAATATGAAAACTAGCGAGCTATATAGGCTCTATATTATGCACTTTTTAATGAGAGAGTTCTTTTATAATAAGAAATCAGTGTTTTACCAAAGTATACTCCACTTTACTTTAAAAACCCAACATGCACTGAATATATCCTTAACGTATTTTTCTTAAACATCAAAAATACTTTTAAGATTAAAACTTGAAAAACACCACAACTCTTTTACAAATTCAAGTTCTTAAAAGTTTATTATTAGGTTAGACTCAAAGTAGGTCTTTCAACTCAACTAGACTTTCCTAGGCACTTTCCAAACCAATCTCTCAACTATAAATATTCCTAATCCATTTTCCACATTTTATCCTTTTTCTAACTTATAAGGTTTCACTTCTAAACCCACTACTCTAAAGTAACAACATTTCAGTTTTAATTCTTATGGGATACTTTCTTTCTCCAATACCAAATCATATTGTATAATTTCCAACCAAACCACCTAAGGATCTTAAAATTTCTAGGTTCATTCCTTTAGTGTACAAAATAGCTATCCCAACTCTTTCCATTCCTAGTGAGCGACTTTATGGATTTAGGTTTATATATATAATATATTTATATTTTAGAAAATATAAATACGTTCACTCATTATCTCCCTAAGATCACTAAACCGAAGCTCTGATACCAGATGCAACAACCCGGATTTCGACAGACCGATTTTTTTCTTCGAAAACCCAATCTATCGAAACCCGAGTTGGGCGCTTTGGTATCCTGCAGAAAAAGACAGAGATAAAGAAAACACGTCAGAATTCGTAAGCATCTTACAGCGGAAGGAATTCAAACTATAATATACTTTAAATATAGCTTTACCTTATAAAACATACTGCCTAACCAATATCCATAGCTTATACCATCTCTGTCATGAGCCTAACCCGGAAGTATGTAATGAGGAGGAGGTCAGAACATAAGTTCTGTGTGAGTGGACTTAAAATAAACTTCTGTATAATCCTACATATACCATTCAGTTATATTTTCTTGCTTATTAGGTTATTCGCGATATTAGCTCTCTAGGCTGTACTCATGTCCCACTAGTAGATTAACCTAATACAACGTATATGTAGATACCCCCAACTCGTATAATCCTTTCCATGTATATATACAATCCCTTGCCGTATGTCGTACGGGCTTCATCATGTAAATCTATACTACTTTAGTGTAGTGCCACCATTCTCGAAATCGTTTGGACTACCACTCTTGATCTTGCTAGATTTCGTTTATCACCTAGATCTAATCTAGGGTTTTCTATCCAGCGCTTCCTAGATTCAACCAGGGTTTACGCTACCCAGGGCCACTGGGGTTTATGCTACCTATTGAACGCTTTCTAGATCCAACCAGGGTTTATGCTACCTAGGGCCACTAGGTTTTATGCTACCTATCGAACAATGCCCCCTAGTCTAGGACACACTACCCAGAGCGATATATGTTCCTAGATTTTACGTCCCAATCGTGTCGTTAAACGTGCTAGATATCTGGTTGCACATGCCATTTATATGTGTGTCCCGAGTCCCGTGGCAGGGCTAATCAAGAAACACAGAACTCGGTCGGGAGCTTTAAGTTATCTGCTGATTTAGATGCTATGGTCTATTTTATCTGTATGTGGCTATGGTCCCACTTGACCCCTCCCTCAACTAATGAAAGGCACCCAAGAAAATCAAGAATGAGAACTGTACGCAGGCCCTCTTTGCCCCCACAAACCTATTGGCCACCCTCACCCATAACTAGATAGCAAAGTATATGGTCTTTTGGAGTTCTCCGCCTTTCCTCTTGCGTATCACGATTGACTCAAGATGGTAGGTAGACGAAGACGTGCTATCACAGGGCTAAACAAGATATCGCCGCCTCACGCTGACCCATCCTAGTCTTTAGGTTGCTTATATTGCAACCAAGGCATACCCTTGGCTCTTCTAACGCAGACCTTAACCTCTGTGAGCCCAGGCGGATCATCTGCAACCTCACAAAGGGATACCAAGACTACCCTCAAGTCCCCTCGAAGCCGCGTGCTTCGTAACCCAGTTCGTTGGAGCCTTCTTCATGATCAGAAGGACGTTCGCTCCTCCTCGTGTTCTACTTGGCTTTCTTGACTAAGGTTTACTACTTAGTTCTCTTAACTAAGGTTTACTACTTAGTTTCCTGAATTGTTAGCTTTCTAAATTAAGGTTCACTACTTAGTTTCCTGAATCGTTAGCTTTCTTAACTAAGGTTTACTACTTAGTTCTCTTAATTGTTCGTTTTCAAAACTAAGGTCTACAACTTAGTCCTCTTAACTAATGTTTATTACTTGGTTCTCTTAACTAAGGTTTGGTACTTAGTTTTTGTTACTTAGTTCTCTTTAACTAAGGTTTCTTACTTAGTTATTAACTAAGGTTTACCAATGAATTAAAGCATGACTTAAGTTCTCTATCAATTGATAGCATACAGGTGTTTTCCCACTTTTCCAGCTTAGATTAAATTATTTCATGGTATAAGTCGTCCCACCCTTCGAGTCTTGTATTACATCTTAAGTCATATTCATTTCTTATCCCTAGGATAAATTTATCTATTATTTAATCTTATCATTCCCACTTTTTCTTGCTTTTATACTGTTATATTGGTTATGTTTGCCCATGTGTCCAAGTTGACTTAATCCCCAATCACGTATTTAATTCAACCCACGTACCATGCTAAATTGTTTAAGTTTTCTCTATCAGTTCATGTTGACTTAACCTGCCCATATATCATGTCTAATTGGTTAAGTGTTATCTAGCGGTTCACGTTAACTTAACCCACCCATATATCATGTCAAATTGGTTAAGTGTTGTCTAGTGTTTCATGTTGACTTAACCTTACCATACTAGCATGTTTCATTAGCATTATATAATTATTAATGTCCAACCTCTCACATTAGACCTATTGTTGCGATCACTGGATGTGCTGGTTGGTTCTGGGCAGGATTACAGCACAACTCAGTCTAACCTCGAGTTTTAAGCGCGTTATGACTAACTTCTCACATTAGAACCCGTTGTTTGCGGTCACTGGATGTGCCGGGCTGTTCCGGGCAGGATTACACCGAAAACTCTTTCTAACCTCGAGTTAGCCATGTTTCATGCTTAGCCAATTAACAATTCATGTCTATTCTAGGTGTCATAGGCCAATTATAAATTTACAAGCATGTTCATGTTCATTCTATATATCAAATGTCAATTACCAATTCACAAGCTTGTTCATGTTCAAGTTATGCCACTATTGTCAATTTCATGTTATGTGTCGGGTTCCATAATTACATAAAAACATGGTTTGTCCAACATATTTCATTTTTTATTTATGTTTATCGGATCTTAACGGCATATCCAATTTTCAAGTCTCAAATTCAAGCTTTACCCAAAAACCCCAATTTATGTTCATGCTTATAATCCCGTTAATAGGCTATACCTATTATTCATGTTTCCCATACATGTGTTCCTAACAGTTTGCTATCATTCCTCATATGTTGGTTAAACTTATTCATATGTCAAGTGCTACTTAACCCATTTCTACTTTGCTTACACAACCATTCATGTAATAATCTTTTTACCCAAATTGCCTAATTCATTGATTAAATCTCAAGCTCTTCCCAAATAACTATAATTTACGCGTTGTTGATCTTGGCTCGAAGGTAGCCAAAGTTTCAAAAATATAAAGGAAGAATAGGGAAGAGGAATAGATTAAGCATACAAAGATTATTTTAAATTGCAACATGAATTTTAACTGAGGAATGACGAACGATAATAATACTATTATGCATAAAGTGTATTGTAATCCCACTCACTGATTTAAAAACGGACCTTGAATTCTGGGATTTGATTTCTGAAACTGAACGTAGATTATCGATCCTCTAACTTAGATTTGATTCTTAGAAAATAGTTGTTGAAGTCGTTGAATTAGCCTTTGATTCTCTACTTGAATTCTAACGAAGAACTTGAGCAGCATAATCCCGTCTTTGATTTGTTTTGATATGAATTAGGGAAGAGTATAGGCATAATGAAGATGTGTAGAGAAAACTGTAGCCTTAAGGGTGTTTATATAGGTGCTCAAGACCTTATTGTACACGTAGCGTTGAGTCAGCATTGAACCCAGTTAAGAAAATAGTCCAGGTAGGGCTGTAAATTTTGTTCGAATGTCCGACGTCCGTTCGTGTCCGTGACCGAAATACGTCCGTCCGAGTCCGTCCGATTTTCATTTAGGACACGAGTTAGGACAACAAAATTTGTACGAGAAAAAAATCATGTCCGGTCCGAGCTTGTCCGAATTCGTCCGAATTACTTGTAATTCGACATATAGTTGAGAGAAAATCTAGTAAAATGTACAAAATGTGATATAAATAGCCATGTCCGACCGAGTCCGATCGGTCCGAACATGTCCGTGTCCGACCGATTTTATTTAGGACAACGAAATTTGTCCGAGAAATTTTTTGGTCCGGTCCGTGTTCGGTCCGATTTTTTTTAGGACAGAAACTGAACACACCTCCGTCCGGTCCGGTCCGACCGATTTACACCCCTAAGTCCAGGTTCGCAGATGAATCTAGCCAAATCTTATCGTACACGCAGCGCTGAGTCAGCATTGGGTCCCGCAAGCTGTTTTGGCGCAGAAATTCGAATTTCGAATGTATGAATTGTTTTGGCAAAGAAATTTGATTTTTGAACTTTTGAATTTCTGGAATTTATTTAACTGTTTTATTCACATGAAATATTCTTATATGTATACAATTACTCTTCCGACCATTTTACACGTATATATATGCACAATTTTCATTTTATTTTCAAAATTCAAACGATGTTGCACCGTTATTTAATTCTTGCCATATTTCATTGACTGTAGCCTTATCTTGAATTTTATCTTTTGTACACATATATTTATGCATATATATAAATTCTTATATATATACATATATTTTCTTTATTTCCTTATATGTACATTCTTATCCTTTCAAATTTTGAATTTGTATACGTACATATGTTTGCATGTTCAGTTGGCCCTCTCTAATACAAAGATAAAAATTATGCCGCCGCCGCGGTTCGAACCCCCGACCTCCATGTTACAAATCCAATGTCTTAACCAACTGAGCTATGAAATCTTTTGTTAATAAGTCTTAGAACAATGATAATTATTGTTCTCTCCTTACTTCTCTTTTTTATGTTAGTTACAATACTTAAATTATACCATTGCCTGAATCTTTTTCTTTTAATGTTAATGCATTATATTTGCAAATCAGTGCACGTAACATATTTACTACATGCAACCAATCCTTTCTTTCTTTTCATGCATGCATTACATTTTTTTCCAGTACATGTATTTATTACATGCAATCCTTATTTTGTTTTTATTTTATATTTTAATTTGTTTGTATATATATATTTCTCTTGTGCGTATACAAACTTCTAGGCTTAATAACTTCTTCATATGATGTCCGTTTTACGCAAACCAGGAGTCTATCCCGACCAGAATTCCGACATAGACGCAATGGTGATGTCCGTTTTACTTAATTCCTAATATTTAAATTAATTATTTTTATTTTCTAATCTCTTCAATTACACACATTGTTATCGCATTAATTTCCTTACTCTTCAATGTATGAATTAATTTTTCATTATACATCACCATTATTTACCTATCTATGCATATATACATATTTGTACATTTTTAATTATATTAAAAATGTGGGGTGTTGCACTCTCTTCCACTGCTATGGCTGATTCATGCTTTATTGGGGAATATCATTGTTATTTTTATGCTTCTTTTATACTTAGGAGTTTTTGAATCAAGACAGAGGTCCTATGTATTGTTTTTAAGTATGATTAAGACAAATTGTTGTAAAAGCTTGACTGAACCACATTGTGTAATGACCCGGAATTTTGGGGCCAATTTAAAATTTTCAGGGAATTTTAATATTTAAGATAATTTACTTTAAATAATAACGACTAAAAATTTAGTTTGAAACGAATAAATTCAATTTAATTATAAAAGGGAGATTAAAACAGCGCTGCAATTTGAAATTTTGAATTTGAACTTTGACTGACTGTACGGGATTCAAAATAAATCAGAATTGAACGAAACAACAAATATCTAAATCTGTTTAACAATATCTTTCCAACGAATCTGAAAAATTGAAATTTCGTTTTAAAAATAGAAAGTTATGCCCAGTTTAAAATTTAGAAAAGTCGCTGTAGAATTTATATATATATATTAATTAATTATATTGGTCTTAAAAAGAGCCATTTTTCAAATGACCTCGGTTTTCGACGAAACCACTTTTGTTGGAACCGGAATGTCAAATTATTGCTAGTTTCCATTTTCATAATTTTTCGAATTAATATGTGAGCATGGCAGAGGAAAATGTGTTTTGTCAGTTTTGGTAAGATTTAATCGACTAGAAAAAGGCCATTTTTCAAACAGTTTCAGAATTCGATGAAATTAGTCTTATTAGAATCGTATCGTCAAAACATAACTAGAAATAATTTTTCTGTAATTTTTAGAGTCCGTATGTGTCCCCGGTAATTTAAAATATACGTTTGAATTTAATAATTAAATGATTTATAATTGAATTTAAAGAAAAACATATTATAACAGCTGAACTGGGTTACGAAACATATTCCATTGGGTCCGGGACGGGGTTTTTAGCTAGGGGCAACACTCTTTGGGTTTGATTTGAAGTTCGTGATGATAAATTAGTATTTTAAACTGAAAATTAAATTAAATATACTATTTACAAGGGTATAAATACCATTGGTATACGCTACAGTAAAACCCTAATCCCATTCAAATGTTCAGAGCCGCCGCCCTAGTTTCTTCAATGGCCAGTATCATCCGAAAAATTTTCACTAATTAATTCCATCTATCTCGAATCAATCCCTGAAACCAAAACAAACGTTGAAGAGGAACTCTTGATCTTCATTTCTATGCGGTTAAGATCGGGAATCGTGCTATGTGGTTGGAAAAAATGGATCACCAAGGCCCATCATTCGAAGGTGTTATCCCCGAGCCAGGGACTACCGAGTTGCCTGAAACTCGAGGCGTGGGGCGGCGTGATGGAGGCGGAGGTCGGGGTGACCGGCGATGGTTGCCCGACATAGCGTGGACGAGGTGGTTTCGAACCCTAGTCATTGAACAATGGGTTTTCATGAGCGGCCGTTTTTCCAGAAGAAAACAACGATGAAGAAAGGGTTGGGACCTCTTTAGTTAAGTAATTAATTTTATTAATTATTATTAGTTAACAAATTATGTAGTTAAATGTTTAATCCTTCATAACTTTTGCAAAATGAATCAGAAATTCGCGAAACAAATTGCGTTGGACTCGTGTCGAAGAATACTTCGCAATGACACTGAGCAGATCTGAAAACAAGGACTTTGAAAATTCAGACAAGTAGTGGTGATAAATTCTATTTTATTCTTCCTCTTAAATAATTAAAATTATTTATGATTGTGTTATCACCAGTTCGCTGTAAAATTCTGTTTGATATGAGACGTGAGTTGATTCTATGATTGATGTGTGTGCAGATCTGTTAATTGGGTGATATGGTGTTATAATAAAACTGTAAAAGCATATAGATCATTTTTTTCGCTGAATAAAACTGTTGGGATAAAAGAATTGTCATTTTGTCAGAATAACAAATTTGTTATTTTTGGTCAAAATGAATTAGTTGAAAACAAATTTGTTGTTGTTTTCAAAATAAATTAGTTGAGGCAAAATAAACATTTTTGTTATATAATTGTCATGTTAGGCAAAATAAACATTTTTGTTATATAATTGTCATGTTAGGCAAAATAAACATTTTTGTTATATAATTGTCATGTTAGGCAAAATAAACATTTTTGTTAAATAATTGTCATGTTAGGCAAAATAAGCATTTTTGTTATATAATTGTCGTGTTAGGCAAAATAAACATTCTTGTTATATAATTGCCATGTTATTATAAAATTTTCATTTTAGTTAGAAAATGTTATATTAATATAGAATTGTCTTTTCAGTTAGATAATGTTATATTAGCATTAAATTGTCACGTTAGATAAAAGATAACATTTTGTTAGGAAATGTTGCATTAGAAATAAAAATATCATTTTATTTAGAATTATCATTTTTAAAAATAAAAATATCATGATAGAATGAGGATAACATTTTTTGTTAGAAAATACACATTAAATTAATATTAACATTTGCATTGTAAGATGTGACATTAAAGTATTTTTTAATTGAAATATATTATGCAAATCAAAACAACATTTTTATTTGAAATGAATTATGCATATAAAATGACCTTTTGATAAGAAACCTGTTATGAAAATAACATCTTTGTCAAAGTATGATTATAGAGATAAAAATCGCAATTTTGTGAAAACATGTTTTATAGAAATTTGTTATACAAATAAAAACACATTTTTGGTCGAAACTTGTTTAGTGAATAAAAATCACATTCTTGTCAAAACATGATTATAGAAATAAAAACAACCTTTTTATTTGAAATATATTTTGTAAATCAAAATAACAAATTTATTAGAATTTTCAATGATAACATTTTTAGAAATGTTAACATTAGGAAAAATCATATTTTGATACTAGAAATGTTAACATTAGAAAAACCATATTTTGATACTAGAAATGTTAACATTAGGAAAAATCATATTTTGATACTAGAAATGTTAACATTAGAAAAATCATATTTTGATACTAGAAATGTTAACATTAGGAAAATCATATTTTGATACTAGAAATGTTAACATTAGGAAAAATCATATTTTAATACTAGACATGTTAACATTAGAAAAATAATATTTTGATACTAGAAATGTTAACATTAGAAAAAATCATATTTTGATATTAGAAATGTTAACATTAGAAAAATCATAGTTTGTTATAAAAAGTTTTCATTAGAATAAAATGAGTTTAACCAAATTTATCACTTTTGGTCAATAAAATGAGTTTAAACAAAATTCTTATTTTGTTTGCATTAGAAGTTAATAAACAAAATCATCATATTTGTTTACATTAAAAAGAAGAATTGAAAATGTATCATTTTTTTATATATACATTAAAAAGAAGAAGTTAAGAATGTATATTTCTTACATTAAAAAGAATGAGTTAAAATGTATATTTTTATATACATTAAAAAGAATGAATTAGTAATGGACATTTTTGTCACATTAAAAAGTATGAAGTAGAAATATACCTTTGCCATTAAAATGAATGAGGCTAAAAATATACATTTTGGTAAATAAATATGAGTTAAGATTTTTATTGCCATTTGTTCACAATAAAAAGTATTGAAATGTATGTATGAATGTTGAAATGTGTGATGGGTTAAATATAATGTTTAGTATACTCATGTTTGAATATTACACTCCCATTTACAAGTTACCCGACTTATTTATGTGATTGGGACGATAATTTTCACACATCACCCAAGTGCACAAATAATTTATTATTTGTTTGATGAATGAAACCCCACACGGTTATTGGGATGATATTGGACGCACACTAATCCCAATATTTAGTTATCTGTCAATCGGTGGATTGACAGTCTGTGATGAGCGTTAGTTATTTAGTTATTTACTTTAATGCTCACACAGTTATTAATTCCACTTTGGGTGTTATTTGAATGCTTGGTAATTATTTATCATGATTGTTGATTACATATAATATATGGTTGTTGATTGAGTCGCATTCCAATAAAGAATATGTAATGACCCGTATCCTACGTATCGGGGGATCGTAGAATATTTATTTCTTTCCCATATGAAGTCGTATGGTCATTAAACTTTGGGAAACATCTATTAGAGTCATTTCCCATGTTCATGATTTTTGTCGATTTTTAAATGACCATTTTGCCCTTAGTTGGTACTGTTTTGGCCATAAATTTTGATTGGAAAGGAATTTTGACCTGAAACCACTTCCATTAGATTCGTTTGATGGTTTACCTTTCCGTAGAGTGGTCACAATAGCCAAACGGACTTACCGTTTGAGAGATATGGCTGAAACAAGGTTTGGAGGGTGAAAAACTGCTTAACTGGGCCAAATCGGGTGATTAGTGAGTAGGCCCATAACCCATTTCGGGATTAGGGTTATGGGAGGGCTGAAATGAGATGGATAATCATTCCATTTCAGTTTTCTAGCCTCCACTTATCACCAAGGAACCCTAAAAATGGCCTCCAACCTCTAAATCACCTCCAAATCATCTTTTGGTCAAGGATTAAGCTTAGCAACCCCTAATTAAGGAAGATCTACACTAAATCAACATTGGAGCTGCTGTTTGGCATTGAGATTCACATCAAATCAGAGAATTATTTCAGATCTTAGTTTATTTGTGGCTAAGGTGAGTGATTTGCATAGTTTTACACTAATTATGGCTAGTTAAGGGTAATTAGTGCTAATTAGCGAATTTAAACATGATAAAATTCGGAAAAAATGTTCATAAATTCCTAAATGATGTTTTAGATCTCTGATATGAATTTGGGTTAATTTGGTTAGGTTTTGCTAATCCTATCATTAGTTTCGCCTAAACATGCTTAAGGGAAAAATATGGGATTTTGGGCATGTTTGATCCATTTTTACCTATCATATTGATGTTTTGATGTTTGTGATTGATTATGTATGTTGCTATGACTGTATGAAATGCTTTGTGATTGATTCCAATAGTTAGAATGGTCGAAAACGTCGTCGAATGGCGTAAACACTTGCTGGAACAGTTTCAGAAAACAGTGCAGGGTTCGGATCGGATCGGACATAGGGCTCGGATCGGATATGTTGAACTGAGCAAGGAACCCGATCGGATCGGAACCTGGCACTTGGGAAAAAGTGGCAAAAAGGAAGACCACGCTAGCTGAACTGGGATCGGATCGGACTAAGGAGGACGGATCGGAGCGGAAGCACGAAGATGAATCAGAGCGGGAGCATGAAAACGGATCGGATAGGAGCATGTGAAGGGAGCATGAAGACGAATCGGAAGCACGAACCAAGAAGGGATACCCGACCCGACCCGAAGGGAAGCATCTGAATCGAACCCAGAAGGGACACCCGACCCGAACCGTACTAGAAGAGGACCCGACCCGAACGGATGGAGAATATCTGACCCGAACCGATGGCTTGAGGAGGAACCCGACCCGACCCAGTATTGACCAGTAACCCGAGATGCAAAGGTAGTCCAATATGGGAAGTTAGAGCTCAGGATCCAGTTGGGAACCAATGAGTTCACTTCATGGTTGGACTTTGCTGCGGGACGTGTGCTAAGGAGTTGTCGACGTTCATAACTTCGATTCACCACTAAGAAGGAATGATGGGCTACTTATCAGTGCAGTAGGGTCATTATGACCTGAGGGGCAAGGTGATGGTAGCAAGACTACGTTATCAGTGCAGTAGGGTCATTATGACCTGAGGGGCAAGGTGATGTGTAGTAAGACTATGAGCCAGCGCAGATGGGGTGAATAACTCCATGGGGCAAGTGGACATAGTAAGGATTGGTAAGGCTATGAGCCAGTGCAGTGGGGTTTTTGTGACTCCATGGGGAAAAGTGGACATAGCAAAGGATCAGTGGCTACGTTATTAGTGCAGTGAAGCCATTTATGACTTCATGGGGCAGAGTGATCGTAGCAAGGTATGTTGGGTGATCGAAGTGGTGAATATCGTATGCTTTACGCACTGAGTGAGAGATGTGAGGATGGATGCTATGTTTGATTGTTTGCCATCCCTATGACATGCACACCTCCCCCACCTCCGTATCTTTACACTGTTTGATATGGTACCTTAGAGTGTTGTACAGTATGTAGTGCTAACTCTTTGGTTGCAGGTCCAGGTTCAGGTATGTTTCAGTCTACCTGTTATTTTCACTTTAGATGTTTATCGCTCATACCAGGCTTTATGTCTGACCCAGAGTTTTATGTCTCCTCTTATTACTCTGGGTGCTCACACGAGCAGACTAGAGACAGGTTAGCTGGTGATGCGCGAGTAGCTGATTCGGAGGCGGGCAGGAGGCTTCCACGTATGATATATATATATACACATTCTCCCTGTGTCGTTGGTGGTCGCTAATTGGGCATTAGTAGCGTACCTCATTTATCTTACTTTTGCTTTGAGACAGTTTGAAAAGTTGTAATAAGCTGTATTTTGGATTTCCGCTGCTATGATGTTTAGTTCTGATTTTCAGCTTATGCACCGTCTCTCCTGTTTTATGTCAAGTATGTTATTATTATATTTTGTTCGATGCGCTGTGAGACATTCTACAGGTTCTTTGTATGTTCATTTCCTTCTTCCTTTTCCTTCCGGCGACCCGTTCCGTGCTAACTGGACATGTGAACAGCGCACTTTTGGAGTAAATGTCGGTTGGTGCGGGGCGGGCCGTCACAGAATATTTTAGAAAATGTCTTAGAAAAAGAATATTTTAGAAAAAGAATATTTTAGAAAAAGAATATATTTTGGAAAAATATATTTTTCTTGAATGAATTGGTTATTAACTAAAATAAATCATTAAATTAAGATTTAATGAAGTTTTCCATTTAATTCATATTTAATTGTAATTAAATAAAATAAATTGGATTTTGGGTTTGTCATGAATGGTGTCTTCAATAACACCTTTCTTAAACCCAGTTGAGAAATGAATAAATCTTTTAATTAAGATTATTAAAAGTTTTCAATTTATATTTAGTAATTGAAATAAGATGAAATGTGAGTCGGGTTTTGTAACGACCCACAAAATCTGAACCAATTTGAAAATTTTAAATTGGCTAAAATAATGGATTTTAAATATTTAAAATAAATATTTTAAATAATAGCGATGAAAAGTGAGTTTGAATTGACAATTCAAAACGAATATAATTAATTCTAATTATAAACAAGGCCTGAAATGGCGCGGTAGTTTCAAAATTTGAATTCAAACTTTGTCGGACTATACCGGGTGCAAAACAAAACGGATTTGAGTGAAACCAAAAATATTTAAATCTGTTAGTGAATACCTTTCTAACGAATCTGAAAAATCGAATTTTCATAGCAGAAAGCAAAAGTTATGGCCAAATGAATTTTCAGAAAGGTCGCTATGGAATTTATATAGCCCGTGAAATTGGCCATTTTGCATACGACCTCGGAATTCGACGAAACACTGTTGTTGGATTCGGGATGTGAAGTTCTTGCTAGGTTTCAAATTTCAAATTTTTTGAAGCTAGTATATGAGCGTGGCAAAGGAAAACGTGTTTTGGTCAATTACAGTTAAATTGGATCGACCAGAAATGGGCCTTTTTGCAAACGGTCTCAGAATTCGATGAAACTTGTTTTTTTGGGACCGTATCGTCAAAATATAGCCAGATTTATTTTTCTGGAATTTTTCGAATCAGTTTGTGGCCCTGGCAAATTGAAATGTACGTTCAAATTGAATATTGAATATTATATATTTTAATTTGAAGGAAAACTGACTGAAACAGTCGAATGGGCCTACGAAACATATCCCATTGTGTTCGGAATGGGGGTAAAACGCTAGGAACGACAGTCGTTGGGTTTGAATTGGTGTTCGTGTGGGAAAGGGGGTATTTTCGAAATTTAAAAAAAAATAAATATAAAGAAAATCTCTCATTGGCCAGTTACCATTTTCTCTCTCCCCGATTGCTTCAGGCGCGACGACGGAAGGAGATCCGAACCTTCTCTCTTCGATTTCTCAGCAACCACTCAATGAAAAATCGTGATTCTTGATTCATTTCAAAGCTCTTCGTCTCCTCTTTAAATCCATCTACGGTTTTCTAGTTATCATCAAGTGTGGAGGGAGATACGAGTCCTCAAAGTCAACGACTTTGGAGCGCCGCCGAGCCTTCAGGGCGCCACCGAACGGAGTGAAACCACCGGCGCCGGGAAGGTAGTTCGAAGCTCTTCGACGCTGTGTGAGTTGATTCTCCTATCGCGCAACAGTTTGACCGAAAGATCAAAACCTAGTTTTGAACCATCGTGAAAGGTGGGTCCTTTATTACATCTGAACTTAAAAAAATCATATCTTTTTCGTTTCTTGACGAAATTCGATGAAACAGGAAACATCGTGACCGTGTGGACGTCTTCTACATTTTAGAAGAGACCGCATATTTTTCTGAGCCTTCTGCTATTTTTGGTGGAGTGGAACCCAATGTGAGATTTCTAATTTATAAACGATATGGAAAACAACGATGTATAAATTATATAGTCGATGTATGAGTTATATAAGCATTGTACACCTCATGTGTAAGCGTTGTATAAGTTGTACGTTCGATGTATAAGTTGTATATGCGTTGTAAAAATTATATATGTGTTGAAATAGAAGTGAATTGCTATATATATATATATATATATATATATATATATATATATGCCCCTCGTCCACAAACCATGGACGATATTTATTGGTTGTGATTGGTGTGAAAATTGATTGATAGCGAATGGTTGATTGGAATTGTTTGTGGTGGATATTGATTGATTGTGGTAAAAAATACCCATTTGTGGTTGAGGAATATTTGGTTGAAACCACATAGGATTAGTTTGTTGAAATGAAATAAATATATACATGCCGCCTGCGTGCGAACTAGATGCATGATCCCCATTGTCAAAAACCGCGAGGTTTTAAGGTAGAGCGAGGAGCCGTACTAGGGACGGTCCCGGTTTTAACTACCCTGCCGTTATGCTGCCGAAATTTTGAATAATATTCATGTGTTTGAATTATTTTCATTTGTTGAAACTATATTTATTCGTTGAATAGAAAACCTTCATGTGTTGAGTCGATATTCATTCGTTGAATAGAAATTCATGTGTTGAATGGTATTCGTGTTTTAAATATAAAAATCACATTTTTATTGATATATACAGACTATAGAAAACCTTCATGTGTTGAATCGACATTCATTCGTTGAATAGAAATTCATGTGTTGAATGGTATTCGTGTTTTAAAATATAAAAATCACATTTTTATCTATATATATAAACTATAGAAAACCTTCGTGTGTTGCATCGATATTCATTCGTTGAATTGAAATTCATGTGTTGAATGGTATTCATATTTTGAAATAAATTGTTTTATAATAAAAATCTCATTTTTATCACCTATATGAACTATATAAAATAATCTTGTTTTGAAAGAAATTGTTTTATAATAAAAATCCTATTTTTATTACCTATATAAACTATATAAAATAATAGTGTTTTGAAATGAATTGTTTTACAATAAAAATCACATTTTTATTATATACCTGAATTGCTAAATATAGTGAAGTGTTGAAATAGAAGACAGTTAGATAAAAATATCATTTTTATCAAATGTATGAAAAGAATATAGCTTTGAAATCGAAGAATCAATATATTTATATAAATAAAATTAAAATATATTGAATAACGATGTTGCAGTTCGTATTTTGAAATCGTGATTTCAAACGATTATACCGGGAGATCTAACCATCGGATTTTCCTGAAATCACAACCGTTGGGTTCGCTTTGGAAATATCTTTCCAACGGCACCAACTTTGTAAAAATCCAACGGTTGGATTGTCTGGAATTTTTAATTCAAATCTGAAGAAAAACATGGCCAGAGTCGATTATATATATATAATTATATTTAATCGAATAACGATGCTGCAGTTCGTATTTTGAAATCGAAACTTCAAACGATTATACCGGGAGATCCGACCGTCGGATTTTCCCGAAACTGGAACCGTTGGACTCGTTTTGAAAAGATATTTCTAATGATGTAAATTTTGTGAAGATCCAACGGTTGGATTTTCAGATATGTGTAAATCAAATCTAAAGAAAAACAGCGCCACGGTCGCGTTATGGTCCGAAGCGACGTTTTGAATAAATTGGCTATTTTAAAATAAATAAAAATAGCGATAAATCGTTATAAAATATCATAAACGATATGGATGTGAAATTTAGAAATTAACTGAAGGTTGGCTAAGTCGAATGGTTTCTTGGGTATTGATCTGATGTTGGTTTCGTCCTTCGGGGTTAATATTTGGGAAATCGTTCTCTTACTGATTGACGGTTAGTGACTAATGAATTTAAATGATGCGTATGTATGTTAGTGTTGCACTTGTTTATTATATACACGAGTTGCTCAGAAAGACCGGTTCATCCCATTCTGAATAACTGAATCGACGATAAGAAATCGAAGATGAAGACGATGGTCGAAGACCGAAGATCTTCACCTCGTTTGGATGGTAACCGAGGTCCTGATTGGGAGGCATCCCGAAATATGGATAATGAGTGGTGATCGTCCAGACGTAAGCGGTGATCGATGGGTTTGCGAGGTATATAGTGCCTCCGGTTTCGTTCAGACCCAGAACGGACTTGCAAATGCACAGTGTGTCTGACACTGGAATTTATCCTGTGTGATTGATAGCCATCAGTTGCAAGGTGTGAATTGCCTGTATGGCATGCTAAGATGCAGTGATCAGGGCTTCTGTTGAAAAGCAAAGTCTTGTGGTGATGATCAAAGCACCGCCTGTGTGGCGTAGCTTTGTGTATAACGTAAATTCGCGAGACACCCCGGTATGAACCAGAAACGGGAGAGGACATCAGGGAGGGCCTGCGTTTCTTCCTAGCTAGAAGTGGCGTCAGTGGTTTTACACGCCCTGACGAGTTTGACTTATGTAGTTGTTGTTGTTGCGAGGCGCCTCGGCTAGATCGGACGATCCAGGTCCGATGGAGTCATTTGTTGGCTCGCTTACGCCCCAAAGGGCGCGAAAACGTAGTGTTTAGGCATAATAATCCACCTCGGTGGACCGACCCTGACGATCCAAGGCTTGCCTGCGCGCTTGCCTGAGACTCGGGCTAGGCAGTCTCGAATTCGGTATGGACTATCTTTTGCCTTGGTTCATGACGGAAATCCAATTTCCAAATACGTGACTGTGCGGTTTTGATTGTATATATATATATATATATATATACATACATACATACATATATATATATATATATATATGGCGACATGATATATGGTACCCATGCCGCCTATGATTGATAGTTATGATTCGAAGTTGTTTTGAAACATGTAAACACTAGTAATAATATCAATTGCTTTTGTTTTATTCGTATCAATTATATTTTGGCCATTATAAGGTAAAACTCTATCCTCCGGTTTGCGTTGCATTGTGTGATGGAAACTGAGTCTTATAATGGCTTCATTTTTATAAAAAGCATTGCGATATTTAAAAGAAAGATTTGTTTTTAAAGCACTGGCAATCCAATGGAGTAAACCCGTTCCACAAAAGTGGCGTGGTCCTGTGATTAGCCATATTATAAATGTGTTGAGTAGATTTCTCATACCAGTCCCATGACTGACTCGTAGTTTGTTTCACTTTCAAACTCGGGTGCCCCTTTTTCTACACGGGCAGCCTTGTATTCATGTTTAGCTGGTTCTTTCTGGATAGCTGGAGCTGAAGATGGATTCTATCATTTATCTCTTTTTATGCTGTTCAGCTCCTATTGTACATTATGTTTGTTTTCCGCTGTAGACATATATGTATAGTTGAACTGTATTTGTACTAAGTATGATCCAATATATACTGTGTAACTCTAATGATTACTTTTATCTAGTATATTCTATTGTTCATTATCTGGTGTATTTATTTAATTCTGTTCTGCTATTATCTGTTTCTGTGTTATATTCCCAGTATTACCCTTGCCGCCGTCAGTACGGGGTTTGTGGTCGTCTTAGGTTTATTGTGAACTGTGTTTCTAAGCGACATTTGTTCTTTAACCCAACTGACAGCGAAAATATGATTTGGAATTTATAAATCTTTTATTAAGATTTAAAAGGAAATTTTCCAAAAGTAAAGTTTCCAATTTAATACATTAAATTGGAATTGAATAGGATTCGAATTAATTATAACCGAGATAAGCTTCTGTAAAAGAAGGCCGATACTACATATGGAATTTAAGAGGCCTTGCCGTTATTCCATTTATATTATTGGTTGGATACAGAAATTTATAATGATTATATATTGATTTGTTTTCTGTGAAGATTCCATATTTTATGGAAGACGATTTTGGGTTTACCGTGAACTATGTTTTAAATGACATTAGCTCTTTAACCCAGTTAAGAATAAGATTTATCTCTTAAATCTAAAGAATCATTTAATAATGATTTTTGATATTTAAAACCAAATGGTGTTTTGAACAAATCTTTAAAAGAAAGATTTAAGAATAATTTAAAGAGTTTATCTTTGATAGAATAATTTGAATATTTTATTTAAAAGAATATTCTGAATTGGAATGAGGCGTTGGATGTGTTATTATTGTACTCGATTTTTAATTATAAAAATACGAGAGTTATTTGGAAAGACCGGGTTTAACCCATTCCGAATAATTTCTACGACGATGAAGAGTCGAAGATGAAGACGGTGGTTGAAGACCGGCGATCTTCACATCGAACGGATGTGTTGCTACCGAGACCCTTGATAGGAGTAGCTACCTTGAAGGGGCTTCAGTGGTGGTCGTCCGGACTATTGTTGATTGTTCGGATTTGGTTTTCGCTCAGACCCAGAGCATAAGCTAATAAATGGATGCATGTCTGACATTGGATTTCATTCCGTGTGAATTAAATTGATTTCTGTTAATGTATGTTTGTTTGGTGGTGGAGGATTTATTCTCTACTTAACACCCTGGTATATATTAATAGTGATTGATCGCATGGCGTGAATTGTCAATGTGGCACGCCAAGATGCAAATGATCAAGGCTTTTGTTGAAAAGCAGGGCCTTGTGGGATGATCAAGGCATAGTCTATTACGGCATAGCTTTGTGTATATCGTGACTTCACGAGCCTCACACCCCGGTATGAGTCAAAAACGGGATATGGACCGTAAGGAGTGCACACGTTTCTTTCTAGCTAGTGGTAGTGTCAGCGCTTTAACACGGCCTAGCATTTTACTTATGTGGATGATGGATTTTGAGGCACCTCGGATTTTTATAGGCCGATAGTGGTCATATTATAGGTTCAAAGGAACCGGGAAACGTGTGTTCAGGCATAACCAATCCACTGCCAATAGGCAGGGACCAGCCCTACCGCTCCAATGGTTCACTGCGGGGGATCCTGAGGCATTTGCTAGAGTGTCTCGAATCGGAGAGGAGCTTGCCCCTAGCCTCGACTCATAATGGAAAATCCAAATTCCAATACGACCTTGCGGTTTTGATTGTAGAACTAGTATGGTGACATAGTAGGATGGGGTACTATGCCGTCTATGATTAATACATTATGATTGAAATTGTTTTTGAAATGTATATACCCGTAGATATACACACTAATATTAAATTCGTTTTATCATATCAAGCATCTTTTGACCATTATAAGGTAAAACCCTATCCTCCGGTTTGCGTTGCATTGTGTGATGGGACTTGGGTCTTATAATGGTTTCATTTTTTCTAAAAAGCATTGCGTTGTTTAACGTTTTTCTTTATTTTATGCACTGGCAAATCCAAGGGAGTAAACCCGTTCCGCGTTAGCGGCGTGGTCCTTTGATTAGCCTTATTATTAGATAGTTAAGTTAAGATTTCTCATACCAGTCCCATGACTGACCTGTAGTTTGTTCACTGGCAAACTCGGGTGCCCATATTTTCCACACGGGCAGTCAAGTAGCTTTTGCAGATATATTTACAGGATCCTGGCTTACAGCTGAAGCGGTATTCGGAAAGCTCTGTATCCGTGTATTCCTTTCAGTTGTATATTTGTAATATTTTCCGCTGCTATTTAAATGTAATTTAAAATCTCTGATATTATTGTATTCGTACTCTGTAATATTCTTGTACTTTGATATAATTATTGTAATCAGCGATAAAATGTTCTTCAGTTTATGTTCTGATGTGTATTGTTCTCAAAGCAATCCAGTCTTTCCTTTACTGGGAAGTTTGGGTCGTTTCACATTGTTTATAAAATGACTTTATTTTCCGCTGCTTAATTTGTCTATCTTGTAATTTATCTGCATCTTTTGCCTAAAACGCTTCACCGAAGTTAAGGCATTCCCTTTGTGAGTAACTTTAACGGAGGTGGGGTGTTACACTTGGTATCAGAGCTGAAGGTTACCGGATCAGATAAAAGATTTAATTTTTTTTCAAAACGGTTTTAAAAGAAGGGTTTTCTAAAGAAAAAGTTTTGTTTTAAAGGCATATTCCCCAAAGCCATATGCACTATCTTTTGATCCTCTGTTTAAATCCTTATTTCCTTCTTTCTTGAGTCTCCGGGGCTCTTGGCTTTTTGGGAGGTAACCTCATCGCGGCATGGTTCCGTAGGCTTAATGAGACTACGACACCTGTTAAAGGGCAAAGTAGTGCCCAACTACCATCTATAGCCGCAGTAGTTTCACCTACGGCTAATTTTCTCTCAAGCTTTGTAGGGATTTACGTGCGATGGAGGCAGCTTTCAAGAGACTTGTCAACAAGTTACACAAGGATGGCAAAGATGAGAATGAGGGAGTTTGACTAAGGAGCACAATCCAAGGATGAGGAACTCATGGATGTAGACTTGGTTCACAAAGAAGGTAAAAAGAAAGAGGTGTAAGCGGAAGAATCACAGGACAAGAAGGGAAGAAAGAATAGGAAAACCTAAGACAAGAGGAAGTGTCTTTATAACGGGTCATATAATTAAGGACAAGGGCAAGAACTAAGGACAGGATTTTCAGGAGGGCAAGTGCATGCTCTCACAGCCAGTGTACATGGGAGAGAGGTAGTAAATTTTCTGTTGAAAAAATCTTGTTTTCCTTTCTGATCATCCTGTTACTCTTTTTGATTTTAGCGCTTCACATTCATTTATATCTGCTTCCATAGTTGGGTCTCTACACCTTAGCACTTGCATAGTAGAAGATCCCATTATTGTTACAAATCCAGTTGGTGGTTCGACTCGTTTATCTTTGGTTTGTTAGGATTTGAAAATAGCTATGTTAAGTATTGAGTCTAAGTGTAAAGCTTATGTTTTTGGTTTCATGGGCTATGGGTTGATTCTAGGCATGGATTGGTTAGCTAGTAATTGTGAAAGAAGGGTAGTTAGACTTTTGACTTGCCTCGGGAATACCCTCAAGATTTTGTGCACTCCTAAGGGATCAGTTTGTCTTAGCTACCTAGAATCACTTGATGCATCTATCAATGATTTGCGATCCGTTAGAGTAGTCCATGAGTATGCAGATGATTTTGATCAGGTTAAGGGTTTATCCCCTAAAATGCGAGATAGACTTCCGCATATATCTAGTTGACAATGCAAAGCCAGTTGCATTACCTGTACGACGCATGAATCCAAGGGAAAGGAAGGGCTCAGTAAACAAGTAAAAGATTTACTTGAAAAAGGGTTCATAAGGTGAAGTATTTCTGAATGGGGTGCTCCAGTCGTTTTCGTTACAAAGGAGGATGGTTCACTTCGCTTGTGCACAGATGATATTTTGGAATGAGGAAGAACATGCTTTGCATCTAAGGGAAGTCTTGGATACCCTCCAAGCGCATCAACTTAAGGCCAAGTTCTCCGAAAAATGTCATTTTTGGAGGAAAGAAGTGAGGTTATTAGGACACTTGATCTCTAAGGAAGGGATAGCAGTGGATCCTACAAAAGGTAGTGGCAATCCAAGGTTGGAAGGTTCCTAGAAAAGCAAGTAAGAAGTTTTCTAGGGTTGGCGGGATGCTATAGGAGCTTTGTTAAGGACTTTGAAAATATATTAGCCCCAGTCTTGACTTTGTTAGATAGGAGAAAACTGTTCATAGTATATACTAGTGCTTGCAGAACTAGGCTTGGAGCAGTTCTCAATGCAAGAAGGAAAAGTGATATGGAAAAGGTGGTAGGTACGCAGTTATGTTAATCACCGCTTGTCATCCTCTGATAGGAAGGGTGAATAGGACTTTGGAAAACCTTTTAAGGAAATGTTAGCATGACACGGCAGAAGTTGTAGTGCCAAGTATACTATAAGAAGAAAAGGTGGAACGAGAGACGACAGTGAAATGAGTTCCAACGCATATTCTGGAAACAGAAATTAAGAAGCTACGCAATCGTGAAGTTAAGACAGTCACAGCAATATGGAATGAAGCTCAAGAAGATGCGACTTAGAAGACTGAAGACTAGATACGCGCATCATACCATTTTTTAGGGTATATCCTTGATCTCTCTTTTCTGTAAAGTTTATTTGCTAGTCTTTATCTTTTAAGTACATCCTCTCAATTCAATCCTTGATCCTTAGGTAGAAGCCAATGGATGTAAACATGTGTTTGAAACATGCTATGTTTGTGGATGCAAATGGATGTAAGTGTTTGCTAGTGGTTGCTCGTGGATACATAACACACATTAGGTACTAGACCGGCTCCGTCATTTGCATATTGCATATGCATGAGTGAATTTTTATATATATGGATTGAAATTTGATGTGTTATCATATGGATGTCGCATTTGTATGAATGATTGTGCACTCATGTAGAAGTTATAAAGTACGATTAGGAATAATTGCATACAATATGGACTCATGGCACTAACATAAATTCATGTTAAGGAGGTCAACTGAATCAGTAGACCGCCTGATTTTGCATTAGATAAGGACATGTACACACACTATGCATATGATCATGAAAGCAATAGAAATCTTTTTTTAAGGACAATGGACGCCTGTGATTGAATGATTGAGTAGATGGATGCTGGATGTTAGGATACATTCTCCTTGACTTGGAGATTTCGAGTACAAAATCCTTAAAGGAGGGGTGAATGTAACACCTTGTATTTTCTATGTTTATTAAAGTAACGAATTAAAAGAATACTTAATCATAAAAGTAAGAATTAAGGGAAACGGGCTACACCATTGCATTCGTCTTGGAATTCTGCTTGAGGTAGAGTCTGAGTTTGCGTAAATCGGACTACGTATGAAGAAGTTACGGAGTTCAGAAGATTTCATGTTAAATCAGAAATTAAATATAAATAATAAATAAATCGAAAAAGTAGTTCGAATTTCAAATTTAGGCAAAAGAGGTTGAGCGGGAAAATTCCCGCTTAGGGGGTCGACCCCCCCAAGGGGAGTCGACATAGGTGTCGACCCCCCTATAGAGGAGTCGACATAGGTGTCGAACCCCCCCCCCCCCCTCTATTTAGGGGTCGACTTCTATCTTTTGATCGGAACAGTTATGATTTCTGACTTATTGCTGAGTCACTAGGGCATAGGTGGCGGTTTCTGGACAGCTCTATCTGGTCTGGATGGTTCTGATTGCTCCTAGGTTGATCTAACGGCTCACATAAATCTAAACATATATATAAACAACCCCAACCCTCAACCCTAAACCACACAATTTCATTCCAAGGGGCCATCATGCTGTCCACAGTCAACCTAGCATAGCCACCATTCTTCTCCAACTAGGAGGCAAACTAGAAAGCAAGTTAGAAGCTACGAATCAAATCTAAATTAGAGAATCGATAGTCTTCATCAAGGGATAGCTTTTCAGTTTCAGAAAACAGATCCCAGAAGACAAGATTTGTCCTTTGTTTCGTAAATTCAAGTTCTTTATATGTGAATTCTTAATTTAATTTCTTGGCATGTAATCATCTGAATCCAAGCTATACCTGATTGTGAGATAATCCTTTTTAGATTTATCCAATCTATTTTACCAGATTTGTGTCTGCGATGTTATTCAAATCTATTTTATCAGATTTGTGCCTGCAATGTTATTCAAATCTATTTTATCAGAATAGTGCCTACGGTGTTATTCAAATGTAATCTTTCAGATTTATGCCTAAGATGTAATTCAGATCTATATTTCTTTTCTGTTCCTGATATTACTATTATCAAATCTAGCGTCGTATGGCTATTTTATGCCTAATCTTTGATGTTTCCTCTTCTTTCCCTTTTTTGGATCTAAGTTATCTCGAGCCTAGACGAAATCTTATTATATATACGATTGGAATACAGGGGAATTGGGCCTAATCTATTTTATGTACTATTGGGCATAACTTGTAACTGAGATTTGGGTATAACTTGTATTGATATTGGGCATTATTATCGTTATAACTGCAAGATGGGTTAATTGGCATAAAAATCAAGTTTTGGACATGAATGTTATTGTTCCGAATTTGGGGTAACTTGAAATATTAAACCTGGATTGGGTGAAAAATGTAAATTGGAATATTAAACCTAGATTGGGCCTAACTATTGGCTGGAATGCCAAGAATAATGAATATTGTAACTTTGGGCATGATTATTGTTGCAGAATTGGGAAGATTGGGTGTAACCTATGTTGAGTAATAACTTCAATTTGAATTTGTGGGGCATAACTTGCTAACAGCTTTGTTGGGGTATAACTTGAGAATTGGAACATGACTAGTTTTTTGAAATTGGGATGATTAGCATATAAAATCTAGACTTGGACATGTATGGTAAACATGCTAAAAGATAAACATGCCTAACCCGAGGTTTGATTGAGTTGCGGTGTAAAACTGCCCGAAACCGCCTGACACATCCAGTAACCGCAACAACATAGATCTAATGTGAGAGGTTAGCGCATTTAGCCCAAAACCCGACGTTAGAATGAGTTTACCATAGAAGTCTGCCCGGAACCGCCCGACACATCCATCAACCGCAAACAACAGTTCTAATGTGAGAGGTTGGGGCATTAATAAATTAATTAATGCCAGTAAATAGACATGCTAAGAACGGTAAGGTTAAGTAAAATTTATAACACTTAACCGTTATAACATGTTAATTAGACAAGGAGGTGGGGTTAAGTAAATTTATAACACTTAGCCGTTATAACATGTTAATTAGACAAGGAGGTGGGGTTAAGTAAATTTAGAACACTTAACCGTTACAACATGTTAATTAGACAGGAAGGTGGGGTTAAGTAAATTTAGAACACTTAAACGTTATAACATGTTAATTAGACAAGTGAGCAGGGTCAAGTTAACCAATACAACATGATGAATGAGAAGGGTTAAGTTAATAAGAAACACTTAACCAATATGACATGATGAATGGGTAGGGTTAAGTTGAAACAAGAGAGCAACACTTAACCAAAATAGCAGGATGCATGGAAGGTTTAAGTTAACACAAGAAGGCAACACTTAACAAATGTAACACGACAAGTGGGTGGTTAAGTTAACTTGAATTGATTGATGACACTTAACAAATACAGCATGATGAACGCGTGGGGTTAAGTTAATAAGAAACACTTAACCAATGTAACTTGACGAACGAATGGGTTAAGTTAATAGGAAACACTTAACCAATCCAACATGACGAGTGAGAAGGGTTAATAAGAAACACTTAACTAACATGACATGATGAGTGGGTGGGTTAAGTTAACATGAATGGACAACACTTAACCAATATGACGTAATGTGTGGGAGGGTTAAGTACATATCGGGTTGGTGGGTAATATTAGTAAATATATGCCCACAAACTTAATCATTAAGTAAACATGTTTGAATCAGTGGGAGGGTTAAGTACATATCGGGTTGGTGGGTAATATTAGTAAATATAGGCCCACAAACTTAACCAATAAGAAACCCTAGTAACGGGGACCCATTTCAGCAGTAACCCACATAGATGTATCAAGGTACCCTGAAATTAGGCAGGGTGGGGCATGATTACTGGGTTGATTATAAGCGATCAAAATAGTGGCAGGGGGTACATCAGTGTAGGCTCTGACGGATTACGGGCGCGCATGTACTCCAGAGTGGGAAAAGGCAGGCACTGGGCACCAGTAGTTGTACACTATGCGTCTTGAATCGTGTCGGGTTGCTATCATAAGGATTGATACACCTTATGGTGGGACCAGCACGCAAGAGAGGGCCGATTGACACAGACACAAGAAAAATTAATACGAGTAAGGAGCCGATCGATAGGGTAGTAAGGGTACATCTAACATCTTCATGGCAATTAGGCTGATTGAGGTAAGATCCCCATACAAGATGTACACCTGAGGGCTACCACAATTGCGGGTATTGGGATCACATCATCATATAACCATTTTATACAGATTACTAGTTGAGACACTAGTTAGGTGTTGTAGAGATATAGAAGTCAGAATAACAGGGTAGTAGCGAAGCTGAGAAAGAGTAGAAGTGCATTCAGTTTATCTTGCCTTATCATATCTAAGCTAATTGTATGTTATCTTGTTATCCTTCTTATCATGGTATTGTCTTATATTCAGTTTATTCATGGACTTACCAGATTTATGTCTGACCTATTTTGTTTCGCCTCTATTCTTCCGTTTTCCCCCCAGGTTCAAAGGGAGGAAATGTTACCACTTAGCTCAGTTTTCTTTCCAAGCTCGAAGATAATCGATGTATTGCTTTGGACTCTCTCTTCTGCTGCTACGGCTGGTTCATGTTTTATTGGGGAATATCATTGTTATTTTTATGCTTCTTTTATACTTGGGAGTTTTTGAATCAAGACAAAGGTTATATTTATTGTTTTTAAGTGTTGTTGAGACAAATTGTTGTAAAAGTTTGACCGAACCACATTGTTTATAAAATGACTTTATTTTTCGCTGCTTTATTTGTCTGCCTTGTAACTTATCTTCATCTTTTACCTAAAATGCTCCACCGAAGTTAAGGCATTCCTTTTGTGAGTGACCTTAACGGAGGCGGGGTGTTACAACCAATCACTAAGCCTGGCATGGAAATATTTTCGTCCATTGCCAGACTTGTCTTACTTCAAAGCATGTCTTGTTAACACAAGACATACATTTAGTGGGCAAATGTTAACCGGCCTTTTGGTCCGGTTCCTAAAAGTATGCTAGACACGCTCAACTCAACACATCTCAAGGTATCACAGCCCAGATATGTTGCTAACATCATTTGGAGGTCCAGGATCAGAAGACTCGAGTCGGGCCACTAGCAAAATGTCGCATCCCTAGGATGCGACATCCATCAATATCCCTCCACAGCCGAGCCAAAGTCAAGTCGTTCTCTGAGCCGAAGGCGAGCCATCAGCGGGTCCGGGCATAGCGTCGGTGGGGTTCAGGGCCCCACAGTCTTTGCGGCAATCGACCTAACTGGTTAGGTCGAACAAGTGGGCACCGCACGGTTCATTCAATTTCCGCTAACAAGTGTGTTACCCAGCATCATCGGATCAACTCAAAGTCAAGGTTTAACTAACAACTTCCAGGATCTTCGTATCCCTCAAATCTTGGCCAAATCCATGTTGTGCGCGCCTCGCTCTTCCCATGCCCATCACTCATGACTTCAGCAAAAAACTTGTACTCCTCTGGGGTATGAATTTGGTACCCCCCGAGGGTATGAATTTCGTACCCCCTATGAATTTCCTAGGCATAGTGGAAGGGGGCCGAATTATTGAAGAGGTTGCATCATGGGATACGAAAATTGGCTTGTGGTCCCCTACTCCCACCTAACCTCTCCACTATAAATACCCCTTGACCCCACACTTCAAAAGGGTTGGAATTTGGTGATTTGACGCCTCCAGAGAGTTCCAAGTAGCCTTCTTAATGGCATTCGTGCTTTGAGGAAGGAGAAGGGAAATTTTGTCTTTTTCCTAATAACTTGCATATGACCATCATGACTTCAAATAACTTCAAGATGAATGTAAAGAGATGTCATGGGATAGTCTCGACCTTGTAACTCTTTGTTGTTAATACTATTCCAACGACTCTTCCAAAGTGAACGTGGGTCTCTTGCAAGGCCGAACCACTATAAATCTCTCATATTATTTACTTCTTTCTGCACTAACTTTTACGACCGAAACTATAATTCCTATGTAATTGGGATCTTGGGTGTTTACGATATTTTTTGCTGTCAACAATATCCTATCATATCCATACGTACCCATGATCATAATGGAGATGACGATTCAAATTCAAACACTTAATCTTCACTTGTATCTGTTCAAAAGGACACTCAAGATCCAGCCTTGAGTACTGATTTACTTATTGCATTGCATAATGGGAAAAGAAAATGTGCTTAACTTATTTCCTAAATTGTAACATATAACAACATATCCCCAGAACCTTATGCCTTTATTTTTGCACTGGATTCAATTTCTAATTTAAAGATAGTTAAAGAAGCATTATCAAATAAAGGATGGCATGATGCTATGTTAAAAGAAATAGATGTAGTGGATCAGAATGATACATGGGATCCAGTACACTTACCAGAAAATAAAAGAGCAATAGGGTGTAAATAGGTATATTCAGTGAAATTAAAGTCAGATGGTTCTCTTGAAAGACTGAAAGAACGTTTAGATGCAAAAGTGTATGCTCAAACATATAGGGTTGACTATTCTGAAACATTCTCATCAGTAGATAAAATGACTACTATAAGGATGTCCATATCTTTGGCAGCATAGTATAGCTGGACATTACACCAGTAAAACATCAAGAATGCTTTTCTTCATGGGGTCTGGCTATAAATGTGTATACGGAGCAACCACTTGGGTTTATTGCTCAGGAGGAGTATGGAAAGGTGTGCAAATTGAAAAAGAGTTTATATGGTTTGAAGAGAATCCCGAGAGCATGGTTAGGAAAATTTAGCCAAGCAATTGATAAATTTGGCTTGAAGCAGAGCAAGGCTCACTCAGTCTTCTATAGGAATGTGAAAGGTGCACTAACTCTATTAATTGTGTATGTAGATGATATTATCATCACTGGCAATGATGAAAAATGAATTTGTGCACTCAAAACATTTATCCACTCACAGTTTCACACAAAAGAATTGGGGGAGTTGAAATATTTTTTAGACATTGAGGTTACTAGAAATAATGGCAAAATATGTTTGTCACAGAGGAAGTATATTCTTGATTTGTTGAAAGAAATGGGAAAACTAGGTGCCAAGCCTTGTAATACACCAATGTTAATTATTGTATATTTGACAAAAGAAGGAGAATTGTTTAGTGATCCAGAAAAATATAGGAGACTAGTGGGTAAGCTGAATTATTTGGTGGTTACTAGACCTGATATTACTTATTCAATGAGCATGATCAGTCAATTCTTGTCGTCACCTACTGTTGATCACTAGAATGCATTGAAACAAATATTATGTTACTTAAAGGGGACTGTTGGACAGTGTGTAGTATATACAAACCAGGGTCATCACAAAGTAGAGGCATTTACAGATGTTGATTGGGGTGGTTCAAAGTCTGATAGAAGATCTACTTCGGGTTTTTGTGTATAGTTGGGTAGTAATTTAATCTTATGGAAAAGCAAGAAGCAAAGTGTGGTATTTCAATAGAGTGCTAAGTCAGAGTATAGAGCAATGGCTAACACGGTTTGTGAATTAATGTGTATTAAGAATTTTATGGAAGAAATAGGACTGAAGTATGATTTTCCAATGAGATTGTGGTGTGATAATCTGGCGGCTCTTCACATTGCATCCAATTCTGTTTTTCATGAGAGGATGAAATACACTGAGCTGGATTGCCATTTTGTTAGAGAGAAAATAAAAGGAGTTGTTTGCAGAAGTTATGTAAAGTCTGATGAATAGGTAGTCAATCTTCTTAGCAAATTTTTGTATGGGAACAGGACAAAGTTTCTATGTAGCAAGTTGGGCATATGTAATTTGTATGCTCCAACTTGAGGGGGAGTGTTGTGAGTAGTGTATGTTGTAGTTCGACATGTATTCTTTTGTACGTGTTACTTGTATTGTGGAGTATATTTTCTTTCTCTTATTTTGGGTTTTTAGCCTAACTCTATCGGCCTGTCTAATGTATATAAAGAGATAATGTTGGAATAAGAATTGAAGCTTTTCCCTCTTTCATAATTTCATGTGGTCATTTTGATAAAAATGCGGATTTCTTTTCAATTATTATCTTAAATACAATCCTTGATTTCACAGGCCATGAGGTACACCCACCTGTTTCCGAAGTACAGTGAGACTAGACTGATTTTCAGACGACAATCACACCCAGTTGATTTATACATGATACAACCACACCTTTTCAATTTCGGTTTTTGGAATGAAGACTCAATAGAACTTCATCTTGCGATCTTTGATTACAGAAACCCCTATAACTCTGAATAGCACTTGAAATCTTGAGAGAGTTTAATAAAGAATCAATTAAGAATGGAATCGGTTTGATTTTCTTTGAAAATAAGAAGAGTTTGATTATAGAAATTAGAAAATTAAGAGTAGAATGGAGAGAAGAAGATAAATGAAAGTAGTTATAAAAATTCGAATTTATAAGCTTATTTATAGTTTCCCAACAATCATAGCCTTTCAGAAAAAGTTTCAAACCAATAGGCACAACTTTTGAATTTAAAATTTGAAAATAACGGGAACCATGTTGACATTCCTAGTATCGCATGTCGAAAACCCTTAGGAAAATTTTGAGTTTTGAATTCTTTTGAGAATAATGTAAAGGATGTTGAAATAAATCAAGATAATCATAGAATTTAAACATATTATTGTTCTATATAATAAAATAGTATAATAGAGTAAAAATATAAAATATAAACATTTAATTATAATTAACAAAAGTGATATAAAAGTTAATATAAAATTACATGTATAAATAAAAATAAATAAAACTTAATATTCAAAGCTATAGATAAATAAGAAACTTATAAACTTATAAACATAATGAAATAATAATATTAAAACTTAAGCAATCGTATATAATTGAAACATTAAATATAAGTAGTAAAATCTAAAATATTTGAATTAAGAGTTAAATTTAAAATTCAAGAAATATTAAAAGATATATATTTATTTTAAATAGCAAATAATTTTGAAATCAAAATTGAAAATAGAAAGATTTAAATTAGCTGAAAATGATAAGGGATTTGAAAAAGAGATTCGGTGATATTACAGAGTTTTAACAATAATAATAAGCTCTATAACTTATCATATTTTCTTGAACTCTTATTACTCACGAGTCTTGAATATTGAACTTTTCTTCTTCTTTGAAATCTTTATTCTTGAATCTCTTAAACTATATAGTCTTCAAATCAATATTTGTATATAATTCCTGCATATATACTTATATATATTTCTAGATAAAAGTGTTAGTACATATTTTGTAATAATAATAGTTAAAACAAGGTTGTTGTAATCAAAACTATCATCGCAAACATCTCAGTCCCTTACAATCTTTCCATTTTTTGATGATGACAACCTTTTGTTATAAAATATACTTGCTTGATGTCTTGATGCTTAAATTACTTCCCCTTACTCCAATAATTCCTTTCCAAACTACTAACTCCCTTGTACTCTAAGCCAATTTTATAATAATCACCCTTTGTCATCAACAAAGACATTACGCCCGTAACTAATGTAACAACCCGAATTCCGACGGACCAATTTTTTTCAAAATTCTAATCCATCGAAACCCATATTGGTTGTTTTGGTATCCTGCAGAAAAGACAAAGATATAAATTATATCAGAGGTCAGAAAATATCTCACAGCGGAATGGATAAAATATAATATGATAAAAATATAGCCTTACCCAAATTATAATACTGCCTAACTAGTATACAAAGCTATCATATCTCTGCCACAAGTCTAACCTGCGAGTATGTGATTAGAAGGGGGTCAGAACATAGGTTCTGGTAACTGGATTCGAACTACACATTTTGGATAATCCTACATATACCATTCAATCACATTTTCTTATTTATTAGGTTAGTAGGGTTAACAACACTAAAGGCTTGCACATACACACGTTGTACCCATTTACTTCCAGTGGATTAACCTAATTCAGTATATATGTTGCTACCCCCAATATTAAGGTACACCCCATGGTACCCTACTCGCACGGCCTCCGCCGTAATGCCACAGAAATATATGCAGTCCCTCATCCTATGCCGGAGTGACGTACGGAACTCTAAATAACAACGCTACGTTTCACATAGACCACCATTGCCATGCTACGTAAGGGTAAAGACTGCCGCCTTTGATCAAATCAGATTACAGAGCAATGACCTCGAGTCTACGTTACACCACCCAGAGTATACATGCATGTATATAGACTTTCCCAATACTACATGATGCTTTAACTGTGCATATCCACTAATGTGCACCGTGTTCCATGGCAGGGCTGTACAAGAAACACGGAACTCGGTCGGGAGCTTTTATCTGTACAGACCCGCCATTAAGGGCCTTAAAATACAGATATCCCTCGGGTCTGATTTTCATGGTGGCTATGGCCCTACCTCGGCCCCTCCCTCAACTTGTAAGGACTACAAGAGCTAAGCGACTTCCCCTAACAAACAATCAAAACATCCAGTTGGCGTCTCGCTTCCACCATCGTGCCTCGATAGTGAAAGGTGGATAGCGTCTTGGGTTTAGCTCTAGTCTTTTCGCATCCCGCTGTCTGCCGATGAGGGGTGCCTGGTGATCTACTATCCTTATTATCCCTGACCCTACCTCCCTATTAAGGCGATCGCTGAACCACCCTAGTGTCACCTCGTCACAGCTTTCTGATTGCAAAGCTACTTTTGCAGTCAAGGCTACTCATCGGGTAGTTACGCGCAGACCCAACCTCTGTGAGCCCAGCCCGAACACTACACCACCACAGAGGACTACCAGGGGCACCTTCCACGTCCCAGGAAGTCGCGTTCTTTCCCTTCCAGTCCTTCGGAGCCAAGATAATAATTAGATGAATGTGCGCTCCCCTCGTACCTCGTGATGCCACGATGATCTACCCCGTTGGGTTATTCTCCCTCAAACGTACAGATTGGTCCAAGCGCCTCAGTTTAATGTGTGATTAGACCCTATGTATAAACATTCAATTATGTGCTCGCTCTACCTCATCAGGTTTCCATTTAACCTGGTTATTCCCATTCACATAGACTTCTTATTCGAGTTACCAAGTTCCTCTTGCTTATTAATTTCATTCATTTAACTTAACCCATTCAAGTTTATTAATAAGCCCATAACATGTTATTCTTTAGGTTGTAATACAAGGTCTGTAATCGACAATCTCTTTATATTATTCATTGTCCAATTTCATAGTTACAATAACATGTTCTACTTAATATGTAATTAAGTATATCTCAATTCACATGTTTTCTGTTTAACATGTCACTTATTATTTATGATTAAATATAACTTATTTCATTTCATAAGTTTGCCTAATTCCTATTTATTTAATCATAATTTCTTCTTACACTGTCATTACAACTTATCATTTTTTACTTATTAACTTAGTTCTCTTAACTAAGGTTTACTAATAAGTTTCCTTTCCATAAATATAATTTGTGTTGTCCTTATCAGCATATTTCAGATTCTCGTCCTCACAGATAATCTACAATTAAGTACAACTTATCTTATTACATAAGTTATTTCATTTTCTTTATCATTTATCATAACCTGAGTTATGATTTCCACTAGTCCCTTGGACAAGCCTACCTATTATACAACATTCCAATTAATGTTAATAATAGGTTACTATCATTCCCCGTTCATTCCACTTCTTTTGTTGTTGTTATTATCTTTCATTCATTTCCTGGTTCATTTCCATTAATCACAATTAGTGCCATTTATTTCTATCCTTATATATATATATGTGTGTGTGTGTGTGTGTGTGTATATATATATATATGTATGTATGTTTACGTACTAGACCTCTCGCATTAAGCCTGCCACTTGTGGATGCCGGATTTGCCGGGCGGTTCCGGGAAGACTTCTTCCACAAGTTGGTTTAACCTCGTGTCTTAGCATCGTTACATGTTTATTTATGCACTAGACCCCTCATATTAAATTAATAACTTGTGGACGTTGGATTTGCCAGGCGGTTCCGGGCAGACTTCTACCACAAGTTGAATTTAACCTCGTGTCTAAGTGCAGTTACAGTTTTCTATTTACTATAAATTTTCTATATAATATAGGCATGTCCATTCTTCCAAATTTTTACTGTAATCTATATTTTACATGTCATCATATTAAGCCCATTTTATGTCGCATGTTCTTTCTAACATGTAATTATTTCTATTCTAACATCTAATCATATAACTGTTCAAATCAAACAAATTAATATGTAATTTTCTCCATTTTACAGTTAATAACTCAAGTACATAATATGCCATAAGTTAATCTTGTAATTAGAAAATGTTTGTATACAACAGTAATCGCTACACATATTTTAACAAATTTGCGTTTCAACATATGAACATTTCAGCATATTAAACGTTTCAACATATGAATTTTCCAACATATTAGTATTTTAGCATATAAATATTTCAACATGTTATATTAGCATTTCATCACTTTAATCATTCTATCAGATTTACATTGCATATAAACGGGGAATATCAGACGATAATATACCATAATCAAAAATGATATAACTAAAATCCACTCACCTAATTTGCTTTCCAAATCCTGAATCTGGTCTAGATCTAGCATTCCATGGTTCCCCTAACTGAATTTAGAATCTAACAACAATTGATCCACAATACTTTCTAAAAGAAAAAAGGGAAGAAAGAGGAGAAAATTGAATATACCATTATCGTACACGCAGCGCTGAGTCAACAATGAATGTCGTTAAGAAAACAGTCCAGATTCATCGATGAATTTGTCTGGATCTGGGATGGGGTCGACCCCCTACAAGGGTATCAACCCCCATGAGTCCCGCTAGCTGTTTTGGCGCAGAAGTTTAATTTTCGAATGTTTGAATTTCTAGAATTTATTTAACTGTTTTATTCACATATAATCTTCTTATATGTATATAAATGTTCTAATGACCATTTTACATGTATATATATATGCACAACTTTTATTTCGTTTTCAAAATTCAAATGGTGTTGTATTGTTATTTAATTCTTGCCATATTTCTTTGATTGTAGCTTTATCTTGAACCTTATCTCTTGTATATATATATTTTTCTACAAATATATACACATATATTTACATATACATGTACACATATATTTTTCTACACTCCCTTATATATATACACTTTTCCTTATATGTACATTTATACATATTTTCTCTTTAGAACATGTGTTATTTTGGCTGTTCCCTTGAAACAAAATTACGACGCCAGTGGGGATCAAACTTTGTACCTCTTGTATGCAAGCCACATGCTCTAACCAACTAGACTACTAAGGCTATTGTTACAAAGCTTAGAACAATGATAGTTATTATTCTCTTCTTACTCCTCTTTTTCATATTTGTTACAATATTACATTTAAACCATTGCATGAATCGTTTTCTTTTATTTCTCTTTTATTATTAATGCATAATATTTGTAAATCAGTGCATGCAACATATTTACACTGCATGCAACCAATCATTTCTTTCTTTTAATGCATGCATTACATTTTTATTTACATTAATCTTTTCTCTTTTTTCAGTGCATGTATAACCACATATCATCATTATTATATTTTTCTTTTAAATTTTTATGTCTATGCATATGTGTACACATAAGCATTATTTAATTATTTAATTGTTACAAATATGGGGTGTTACATTCTCCCACTCTTAGGAAATTTCGTCCTTAAAATTAGATAAGGGTAAAAATCAATTAACCCTCGCATAATATACATCCATCATGTGTGCATCCAATTTTTGCAAACATTGTGCACTTGTGCAAAGTGAAATACAACATAATAATACATGTATGCCTATGCGGTACCTCCTATGTGTATGCAAGTTTTTCAAAAAATCCTTTTAAAATATGGTGCTCACATCCTAAATATTCTGGCAGTTCTATATAAATGCAATATTTTGAAAATCAAAAATGCTTTTTCATCCAAATTTTCCCACACTCTTACTGAGCAAGAGCATAGTTCATCCAATTTTTGCATCCAAAACCCTAGCAAGCAACTTTATTTTTTGAATTTTAGAAAAAACTAATTTTCTAAATTCGCTTTCTTATGTTACAAAAGGTGGAAACTGGAAAACTTCACTCCTTCCATTTTTCTTTTTCAACCTTTTTCTTATCGTACTTGGATTTTATTAAACTATTTTATAAAGATTCCCTATTTTCCTATCCAAGCACAGCCCAATAAGAAAATTTTCCCTATTATAGATTTTCTTTTTCACTTATCTTGGAAAATTTTACTCTTATTCATCTTTTCTCGTAAATTTACATTTTCCATTAACTGTCATATCTGTTGCTTTACTGAATTTCTTGTTTCCTTTTTAGTTGTACCATTACTCTTTTCTTAGCTTATTTAACTTAATCCTCTAATCTAAGTTTAAATTTAAATAAGCCTTCTAGTCCTTCAACTAAAATAGGAAAACAGACACTCTACACAGCCACTACTAAGGGCCAAGAATCTCGGGACTATGTCCCCTTCAGACAGCAAGCTTGAACCATGAGATCAATGACAGGTTTAGGTGTTACCCTAACTACCCAATAGGAATAAAATAATAGAATGATCCCAACAGAAATGCAATAACAAGTTGTACCCCTAACATGAAAATTAGCTACATGATCTAAATACTTACTTGCCCTTTACTATCTAGTAGTCACCACTAGTCCTAGCAGTGTACCAACAATTATTTCAAGCAACACCCTAGGCTTTCAATGCATGTGCATTCTAAGGGAACTTACCATTATTCCAAGATAATTCTTGTTATCTGCTTCATAGGCTCAAAACTTTTCCCGTCTTCCCTAAGCACTATTCCTTACCTACTCCATACTTTTAAAACACAGTTTGTCCTTTTTATTTCACGTTTCTTTCAAAAATTAAAAGTATTAAAACTTTGTGTTCCTCATCAAAACTTACTTTTTCCAGACCATAAAAACATATCATCTAAAAAAATGTAAATCATTATTAATTAATTTTTTCCAAATCACAAAAACTGGAGTAGACAAGGACAACTAATTCTCAATCAGGTTTACGACTGGTTCTGGCCTATAAGGTCAGTTATGTCTCTTACTACAAGGTGCAAACATCTACTCTATTCTTAATTTCTATAACCTATTTTGGTCATCCAACCAAAATTTCTTGCTAAAACAATTTATCAAAATGATTATTAAAAGAATAGAGATTTCAAAACCTTCTTTACTGAAAATTCTAGTTTTCAACAAAATGCAACGTTTTCTATTTTTAACCCTTTCATGCAATATAACAAGAAAACTAGCGAGTACATGCTCTATAATATGCACCTTTTACTAAGATAATTTTACTTTAGACAAAATTTTCACGAGAAATCATTGGTTCCAAAATATACTCCATTTTACTTTAAAACTCAATATGTGTACTTTACATTTTTAAAACTATAACTTTTAAGATCAAAACTTGAAAACATCGTAAACCACTTTCCCAAAACTTTTACAATTTCAAGTTCTTAAAATTTAACAATGGGGTTAGACTCAAAGCGAGTTTCCAATTTTTCTAGGCTTTCCTAGACACTCCCACAAGGTCAATTCTCTCAACTATATATATATATATATATATATATATATATATTCCTAATCCATTTTTCACTTTTTAACCTTTTCCAATTTTTAAGGTTTTACTGCCAAGCCCACAAATATGAAATATCAACATATGGGATCCTCTTTTCTCTATTTCAAAATATATTGTACACTTCCCACCCAAATTTCCAAAGGGTCTCAAATTTCCATATTCGTTACTTTAGTGTACAAAACGGTCACCCTAATTCTTACCATATAATACTCTTTTTAATTAGTGGGTTCCTCTATGGATCTAGGTATGTATATAATATATTTGTATTTATAAAAAATACAGATACGTTCACTCATCACTATTTATAAAGGAATCCTAAACCTAAGCTCTATACCAGATGTAACAACCCGAATTCCGACGGACCAACTTTTTTTTCAAAATTCTAATCCATCGAAACTCATGTTGATTGCTTTGGTATCTTGCAGAAAAGACAGAGATATAAAATATATCAGAGCTCGGAAAATATCTCACAGCGGAATGGATAAAATATAATATAACAAAAATATAGCCTTACCCAAATTATAATACTGTCTAACCAGTATCCAAAGCTATCATATCCCTGCCACAAGTCTAACCTGTGAGTATGTGATGAGGAAGGGGCTAGAACACAACATCTGGTGATTGCATTTAGACTACACATTTTGGTTAATCCTACATATACCGTTCAATCACATTTTCTTATTTATTAGGTTACTTGGGTTAACAGTACTCAAGGCTTACACACGCGTCATACCCATTCACTCCCAGTGGATTAACCTAATTTAATATATATGTAGTTACCCACAATATTAAGGTACACCCCATGGTACCCCACTCGCACGGCCTCCACCGTAACGCCACAGAAATATATACAGTCCCTCATCCTACGTCGAATTGACGTACGAACCTCGATATAACAACGCTACGTTCCACATAGAACCGCCATCGCCATGCTACGAAAGCGTATAGACTACCACCTTTGATCGAATTAGATCACAGAGTAATGCCCTTGAGTCTACGATACACCACCCAGAGCAAACATGAATGTATCAAACTTTCCCACCAATGTATCGTCAATCGTACTCAATGCCTTAACTGAACATATCCTCTAATGTGCACCGAGTTCCATGGCAGGGCTGTACAAGAAACACAGAACTCAATCGAGAGCTTTCCATATTTGTACAGGCCCGCCTTTAAAGGCCTCAAAACACAGATATCCCTCGGGTCTATTTTTCATGGTGGCAATGGCCCCCACCTTGGCCCCTCCCTCAACTAGTAGAGACTACAAGAGTTAAGTGACTTTCCCCTAACAAACAATCTAGGCATCCAATTGGCGTCTCCCCTCAACCAACGTGCCTCGATAGCGAAAGGTGGATGGCCTCTTGGGTTTAGCTCTAGTCTTTTCGCATCCCACTTGCTGCTGATGACGGGTACCCGACAATTTACTATCCTTGTTGGTCCTGACCCCGCCTCCCTGTTGAGGCGGTCGTCAAATCACCCTAGTGTCACCTCGTCACAGCTTTATGACTGCAAAGCTACTTTTGCAGTCAAGGCTACTCACTGGGTAGTTATGCGCAGACCCAACCTCTGTGAGCACATCCCGGACACGGCACCACCACAGAGGACCCCCAGGGGCACCTTCCACGTCCCAAGAAGCTGCGTGCTTCCCCTTCCAGTCCTTCGGAGACGACTGAATAATCAGATGAATGTGCGCTCCCATCGTGCCTCATGACACCATGATGATCTACACCATTGGGTTATTCACCCTCAAACGTACGGACTGGTCCAAGCGCCTCAATTTATTGTTTGATTAGACCCTATGTCTAAACATTCAATTAGCACTCTCTCTACCTCATCAAGTTTCCATTTAACTTGGTTATTCCCATTCACATTAACTTCTTATACGAGTTACCAAGTTCCTCTTGCTTATTAATTTCAGTCATATAACTTAACCCATTTAAGTTTATTAATAAGCCCACAACATGTTATTCTTTAGATTGTAATCTAAGGTCTGTAATCTACAATATCTTTATATTATTCATTGTCCAATTTCATAGTTACAATAACATGTTCTACTTAATATGTAATTAAGTATATCTCAATTCATATGTTTTTTGTTTAACATGTCACTTATTATTTATGATTAAATATATGAGACGACCCCAAACCCCGTGCTGACGGTGGCAAGGGTAATCCTTGGAATATAACACAGAAACAGATAATAGCAGAATAGAATTAAATAAATACACCAGATAATGAACAATAGAATATACTGGATAAGAGTAATCATCAGAGTAACACAGTATACAGGATCATACTTAGTACAAATATAGTTCAACTATACATATATGTCTACAATGGAAAACAAACATAATGTACAATAGGAGCTGAACAACATAAAAAGAGATAAATGATAGAATCCATCTTCAGCTCCAGTTATCCAGAAAGAACCAGCTAAACCTGAAAACAAGGTTGCCCGTGTAGAAAAAGGGGCACCCGAGTTTGAAAGTGAAACAAACTACGAGTCAGTCATGGGACTGGTATGAGAAATCTACTCAACACATTTATAATATGGCTAATCACAGGACCACGCCACTTTCGTGGAACGGGTTTACTCCATCGGATCACCAGTGCTTTAAAACAAATCATTTTTTGAAACATCGCAATTCTTTTTATAAAAATGAAGCCATTATAAGACTCAGTTCCCATCACACAATGCAACGCAAGTTGGAGGATAGAGTTTTACCTTATAATGGCCAAAATATGATTGATACAAATAAAACAAAAGCATTTGATATTATTACTAGTGTTTATATGTTTTGAAAACAATTTCAAATCATAACTATCAATCATAGACGGCATTAATGCCCCATACCACTATGTCGCCATATATAGGTATACAATCAAATTCGCACAGTCACGTATTTGGAAATTGGATTTCCGTCATGAACCAAGGCAAAAGATAGTCCTTACCGAATTCAAGACTGCCTAGCCCGAGTCTCAGGCAAGCGCGTAGGCAAGCCTTGGATCGTCAGGGCCGGTCAACCGAGGTGGATTATTATGCCTGAACACTACGTTTCCCCACCCTTTGAGGTGTAAGCGAGCCAACAAATGACTCCATCGGACCTGGATCGTCCGATCTAACCGAGGCGCCTCGCAACAGCAACAACAACATAAGTCAAACTCGTCAGGGCATGTAAAACCACTGACGCCACTTCTAGCTAGGAAGAAACGCAGGCCCTCCCTGATGTCCTCTCCCGTTTCTGGTTCATACCGGGGTGTGAGGCTCGCGAATTTACGTTATACACAAAGCAACGCCACACAGGCGGTGCTTTGATCATCACCACAAGACTTTGCTTTTCAACAGAAGCCCTGATTACTGCATCTTAGCATGCCACACAGGCAATTCACACCGTGCAACTGATGGCTATCAATCACACAGAATAAATTCCAATGTCAGACACACTATCAATTTGCAAGTCCGTTCGGGGTCTGAACGAAACCGGAGGCACTATATACCTCGCAAACCCATCGATCACCACGTACGTCTGGACGATCACCACTCATTATCCATATTTCGGGATGCCTCCCAATCAGGACCTCGGTTACCATCCAAACGAGGTGAAGATCTTCGGTCTTCGACCACCGTCGTTATCTTCGATTTCTTATCGTCGATTCAGTTATTCAGAATGGGATGAACCCAGTCTTTCTGAGCAACTCGCATATATAATAAACAAGTGCAACACTAACATACACACGCGTCATTTCAATTCATTAGTCACTAACCATCAATTAGTAAGAGAACGATTTTCCAAATATTAACCCCGAAGGCCGAAACCAACATCAGATCAACACCCAGGAAACCATTCGACTTAGCCAACCTTCAGTTAATTTCTAAAACACATCCATATCAGTTATAATATTTTATAACGATTTATCGCAATTTTTATTTATTTTAAAATAGCCAATTTATTCAAAACGACGCTTCGGGCCATAACGCGACCGTGGCGCTGTTTTTCTTCAGATTTGATTTACACATATCTGAAAATCTAATCGTTGGATCTTCACAAAATTTACATCTTTAGAAAGATCTTTTCAAAACGAATCCAACGGTTCCGGTTTCGGGAAATTCCGACGGTCGGATCTCCCGGTATAATCGTTTGAAGTTTCGATTTCAAAATACGAACTACAGCGTCGTTATTTGATTAAATATAATTATATATATATATATATATATATAATCGATTCTAGCGCTGTTTTTCTTCAGATTTGAATTAAACATTCCAGACAATCCAACCGTTGGATTTTTACAAAGTTGGTGCCGTTGGAAAGATATTTCCAAAGCGAACCCAACGGTTGCGATTTCAGGAAAATCCGATGGTCGGATCTCCCGTACCAATCGTTTGAAATCACGATTTCAAAATACGAACTGCAGCGTCGTTATTCGATATATTTTGATTCTATTTAAATATATATATCGACTCTTCGATTTCAAAACTATATTCTTCTCATACATTTGATAAAAATGATATTTTTATCTAACTGTCTTCTATTTCAACACTTCACTATATTTAACAATTCATGTATATAATAAAAATGTGATTTTTAATGTAAAACAATTCATTTCAAAACTTTATTATTTTATATAGTTCATATAGGTAATAAAAATAGGATTTTTATTATAAAACAATTTATTTTGAAACAAGATTATTTTCTATAGTTCATATAGGTGATAAAAATAGGATTTTTATTATAAAACAATTTATTTCGAAACAAGATTATTTTCTATAGTTCATATAGGTGATAAAAATAGGATTTTTATTATAAAACAATTTATTTCCAAATATGAATACCATTCAACACATGAATTTCAATTCAACGAATGAATTTCGATTCAACACATAAAGGTTTTCTATAGTTTGTATATATCAATAAAAAATGTGATTTTTATATTTAAAACACGAATACCATTCAACACATGAATTTCTATTCAAGGAATGAATGTCGATTCAACACATGAAGGTTTTCTATAGTTTGTATATATCAATAAAAATGTGATTTTTATATTTAAAACACGAATACCATTCAACACATGAATTTCAATTCAACGAATGAATGTCGATTAACCACATGAAGGTTTTCTATAGTTTGTATATATCAATAAAAATGTGATTTTTATATTTAAAACACGAACACCATTCAACACATGAATTTCTATTCAACGAATGTATATCGACTCAACACATGAAGGTTTTCTATTCAACGAATAAATATAGTTTCAACAAATGAAAATAATTCAAACACATGAATATTATTCAAAAATTCGGCAGCATAACGGCAGGGTAGTTAAAACCGGGACCGTCCCTAGTACGGCTCCTCGCTCTACCTTAAAACCTCGCGGTTTTTGACAATGGGGATCATGCATCTAGTTCGCACGCAGGCGGCATGTATATATTTATTTCATTTCCACAAACTAATCCTATGTGGTTTCAACCAAATATTTCTCAACCACAAATGGGTATTTTTCAACCACAATCAATCAATATCAACCACAAACAATTCCAATCAACCATTCGCTATCGATCAATTTTCACACCAATCACAACCAATAAATATCGTCCATGGTTTGTGGACGAGGCGCGTATATATATATAGCAATTCACTTCTATTTCAACACATATATAATTTTTACAACGCATATACAACTTATACATCGAACGTACAACTTATACAACGCTTATACATGAGGTGTACAACGCTTATATAACCCATACATCGACTATATAATTTATACATCGTCGTTTTCCATATCATTTATAAATTAGAAATCTCACATTGGGTTCCACTCCACCAAAAATAGCAGAAGGCTCAGAAAAATATGCGGTCTCTTCTAGAATGTAGAAGACGTCCACACGAGTCCACTGTCTCTTGATTCACTGAATTTCGTCAAGAAACGAAAAAGATATGATTTTTACAGTGAAATCATAAACGGTAGCGCTTAGAACTGCTATAATATAGTTTATATTAAAATAGCCGTATACCTCTCTGATTTGTTCAAAAATAAGGTTGGGAATTACGTGAAATCCGTGAATCGATAGCTCGATCGGGCTACGCAGTGTCGAAGAGGGAGGAGAGGCGCTGGTTCGCCGGAGGTGGGGTCCAGCTCAGTGGTCTGACGTGGCGGCGACGGCTCCTCAAACACCCGAACTTCACGAGGTCGAACTGGCTCCAACACACGACGAAAAAAATCAATCCTTATATGGATTTGAAGATCTCGAGGAGCTCTACAAAATCTTCAACTGGAGGAGGGGCTAATTTTGCGTGGATTGATCGGAAAATGAATGGGAAGATCTCGAGCGGTTTCCGCCTTCGATCGGGGAGAGAGAAAAAGGATTTTTCTTTTTTTTTTAAAAAAAATATATGATTGGCCGGTGGGTTTTAAAGGGGTTTTCTGACACGACCACCAATCTAAACCCAATGACTATCGTCCCTAGTGTTTTATCCCCATTTCGAACACAATGGGATATGTTTCGTAGGCCTATTCGACTGTTTCTGTCAGTTTCCATTCAATTTAAAATATATAACATTTAATATTCGATTTGAACGTACATTTCAATTTGCTAGGGCCACAAACTGATTCGAAAAATTCCAGAAAAATTAATCTGGCTATGTTTTGACGATACGGTCCCAACAGAACTGGTTTTGTCGAATTCTGAGACCGTTTGCAAAAAGGCCCATTTCTGGTCGATCCAATTTAACTGTAATTGATCAAAACATGTTTTCCTTTTCCACGCTCACATACTAGATTCAAAAATTATGAAATTTGAAACCTAGCAATAACTTCACATCCTGGATCCAACAAAAGTGGTTTCGTCGAATTCCGAGGTCGTCTGCAAAATGGCCAATTTCACGGGCTATATAAATTCCATAGCGACCTTTCTGAAAATTCATTTGGCCATAACTTTTGCTTTCCGCTATGAAAATTCGATTTTTCAGATTTGTTAGAAAGGTATTCACTAACAGATTTAAATATTTTTGGTTTCACTCAAATCCGTTTTGTTTTGCACCCGGTACAGTCCGACAAAGTTTGAATTCAATTTTTGAAACTACAGCGCCATTTCAGGCCTTGTTTATAATTAGAATTAATTATATTCGTTTTCAATTGTCGATTCAAACTCAGTTTTCATTGCTATTATTTATAATATTTATTTTAAATATTTAAAATCCACTATTTTAGCCAATTAAATTTTTTTAAATTGGTTCAGATTTTCTGGGTCGTTATAATCTCCCCCACTTAAAACTTTTCGTCCCCGGAAAGGAACAAAGTCGAAAGTGGTTTGATTAATCAACTCTACGTTCAATCTGGCTTCAATTCTCTAACTTTTCAGTTTCTGAGAATTTTCAAATTCTTCAAAAATTTGGCTAACACCCGGAATTTTCGAAAAATTTCACCATAACCTCCTTTGTACGGGGAGTGGTTTGGAAATTTATTGGGCCGTATTAGGTACCCAATAAATCCTAATAAGCATACACATATTTATAGTGATGTATTCTGATGTTTACAAGGGAGCGTGTATTGATAATAACTCCAGAGAATAAATTCTCGTCACCCTGTCAAAGCCTGAGGGAGTGTGTATTTTAAATGCTCCAGAGGATAAATCCTCGTCACCTCGTCCCGTGTGGGAAGTAAATAGTCCATGTGCCATATCTAATAACTAGAGAGACGTGATTATTGTTAACTCCAGACCCGTGTGGGGTTTTTATTAATTTGGCAATTTTATCATTACAATTTAAATAGTCCATATCAGTCATTAGTTTAACCTGTAAAATATATTCATCTCCATACAAGCCTCTCGCTCGTATGGTAAATCTTCCACCTCGTCACACAAGCTCCAAATGCTTATGTGGTATACGATGAAGTATGCCTATCTTCTGTAGTATGCCATGTAATGTAGCTCAAAATTAATTGTTACTATCCTATGGCGATATTTATTATTTCACACAGAAAAACCAGCACTCCGCATCCAATGGCATTCACAGGAGTTGATATAATAATATTTCGCATCCAACTCATTAAGGTTTACCTATTTGTCGGGCACACAAATAAAATCTTTACCAAACAGCTAATCCATTTACCTGTTCAAACATATATAATACACATGTATATATTTCTATTTATTTTCTAATCAGTTCAATGTTTGATTTAAATGAATAAATCCTACCATTATTCTATTGTTGATTAAATTAACTATCGTTTCAATAATTTAATTAATCTAATTTACTATCACACAACACAAACAACAATCAAATTGTTTTTAATTTTTCAAAATCATACAAATCATTTCCTATATTCTTTTAAAATCATTCAGACTATAGAATTAAAAGTGCACATCCATGGAAGGAAAATAACAACAGAATAGAGAACTAATTGGTAATGCAAAGTATGGTAAATGTACCTTGCACCGGAGTCAATCAGAGATATCCACTCGACATCTAGGATAAGCTTTCTAAATGCTCTCCTCAGTTTCCCAAGTACAATCTCGCGGATCTCCACTCCATTGCACTTTGACTAAGTGAACCTTCTTGTTCCTCAACTCTTTGGTTTCTTTGCCGATAATCTTGAGCGGCTCTCTCCTCACAGCCAGTTCTGGAGTAATTTCAATATCCTGTTGAGCTGCTTCTTCCATGATCAAGTCTGGATCATGAACGTGCTTTCGAAGTTGAGATATATTAAATACATCATGAACTCCAGGCAACCAATCAGGCAGTTTAACCCTATACGCGAGAGTTCCGATCCGTTCCAGAATAGAAAACGGACCAATGAATTTGGGCGCCGACTTTCCAGTTTTACCGAATCGGATAACTCCTCTAATCGGCGATACTTTCAAATATACGTAGTCGCCAACAGCAAAGGATATATCTCTTCTTCTCCTATCGGCATAGCTCTTTTGTCGGCTTTGAGCGGCGAGTAATCGCTTCTTAATAAAGTCGACTTTATCGGCAGCTTCTCGGATCCTATCAGGCCCTAACACATGTCTATTTCCAGGTTCAACCCAACAAGCAGGAGATCGGCACGGTCTACCATACAACGCTTCGAATGGCGACATTGTCAGGCTCGCCTGGTAGCTGTTGTTATATGAGAATTCAGCCAAATGTAGATGGTCTTCCCATGATCCACCGAAATCTAGAATACAAGCCCGCAATAGATCTTCTAAAATACGATTCACCCTCTCAGTCTAACCGTCTGTCTGAGGATGATAAGCGGTGCTCAAGTTCAGCTTCGTTCCCAGCTCTACTTGAAATGCCTCCCAGAATTTACTAGTAAATATTGTATCTCTATCACTGACTATACTCAGCGGCACTCCATGTAGTCTAACTATTTCCTTGAAATATATCTGCGCCAGACTCTGGGCAGTTCTGTTTGATCTGACAGGTATGAAATGGGCGGTCTTCGTGAAGCGATCTACGATCACCCAAATACTGTCATTTCCTTTTCTGGTTCTGGGCAAACCATCAATGAAGTCCATGGAAATATGTTCCCACTTCCAGCCTGGAACTTCTAGCGGTTGTAACAATCCAGCCAGTTTCTGTTGGTCACTTTTGACTAGCTGGCAAGTAGGGCATCGGCTAACATATATTGAAACGTCCCTTTTCATAGCCTTCCACCAGAATGTTCGCTTGAGATCGTTATACATTTTGGCTACACCAGGATGGATACTCAGCTTGGACTTGTGACACTCATCTAACACTTCCCTTTTTAACTCTGGGACGTCGGGAACACAAATCCTTCCTTTCAATCTCAGGGTCTCGTCGTTATCTATTTGAAAACACGAGGGTTCGCCTTTCTGAATCCTTTTGATCATATCCTTAATAAAGTTATCCTCCTTCTGAAGAATAGATATTTTGTCAAACAAGGAAGTCGTAATAATAAAGTTGGCGATCATTACATTCTTTCGGCTCAGCGCATCGGCCATGACATTGGCTTTCCCTAGAGTGTATATAATTTCAAAATCGTATGCTGCAAGGAACTCTAGCCAACGTTGCTTCCTCAGATTCAAGTCCTTCTGGGTGAACAGATACTTTAACGACTGGTGATCCGTAAATAGTTCAAATCTCTCACCCAGAAGATAGTGCCTCCATATTTTCAAAGCGAACACAATTGCCAATAACTCAAGATCATGAGTTATGTAGTTTTTCTCATGTGGCTTCAGCTGACGGCTAGCATAAGCAATCACTTGGCCCCTTTGCATTAACACTGCGCCAAGGCCTTCTCTAGAAGTATCAGTCCAGACTTTCAAATCCTGATTGCCATCGATGATGGTTAACACTGGAGCTGTCGTTAATCTTAACTTTAGCTCTTCAAAAGCCTCTTCACTTTCTGGAGTCCATTTGAATTTAGAGTGCTTCTTTGTAAGCTTCGTTAAGTGACCAGATATCTTCGAAAAGTTTTTAACGAACTTCCGGTAATAACTAGCCAATCCGAGAAAACTGCGGACTTCTGTAGGGGTACTGGGCTGTTTCCAATTCTGAATAGCTGTGATTTTACTTGGATCCACAACAATTCCTTCTTTCGATACAACGTGGCCCAGAAATTTGACTTCTTCTTGCCAGAATATACATTTGGAAAACTTTGCTTTCAACACATTCCTCCTGAGGATTTCCAGAACCTGTTCCAAATGCTTTTCATGTTCGGCCTTTGATTTAGAGAAGATTAGAATATCGTCAATGAAAACCAGAAAAATTTATTCAAAACCCCTCTGAACACTCTATTCATCAGATTGACGAAGTAAGCTGGAGCGTTACATAAGCCGAACGGCATTACTAACCACTCGTAGAATAAGTCGGGACCTCTGAATGCTGTCATTGGAACACACTCTTCGGCAATTCGAAGTTGATGGAAACCTGTAGCTAGGTCCATTCGTGAAAATACTTGTGTGCCATTTAATCGATCCAACAAATCATCAGTCCGCGGCAATGGATATTTGTTCTTTATGGTCTACTTGTTCAAATCACGATAATCCACACATAGACGTAGAGTACCATCAGATTTTGGGACAAACACCACTGCTGCACCCCAATCAGAGAAACTAGGTCTGATCAGACCTTTCCATACGAGCTGTCGTGTTTGATTGTCTAATTCCTCTTTCTCTTTCAAGGACATTCTTCGAATAGCGTGAACTACCAGCCTTGCATTCGAAATCAAAGCAATCTTGAAATCTATTTCTCTCTGCGGAGGTAAGCGAACAACTTCTTCGAACACATCTGCATAGTTCTGGACGATAGGAATATCTTTGATGAGGTCAGGAATATTCTCTGTAACTTCAGGGATATTTTCTATTTGGGATGGAGAAACATTCAACGCTGCCCAGAAATCCTTTCTATTAGAATTCTGACCTTCACAGGGAATGGTTATATAATCACCTGATTTTATCTTCACCTTTACGACTTTGTCGGTGCATTTAATTTCAGCTTCAAATTTGGTCAACCAGTCTAACCCCAAGATAAGATCAAACTCTTTAAAATTCATGACAACCACAATGGTAGGAAACCGATAACGAGAAAAAGAAACTGGCACTCCACAAACCCAACCGAGATCAATGGAACCCCCAACCGAATTCTGGACAGTCATTGGTTCCTTGAGCTTCTTCAAATTTAAATCCAACTTCTTGACTGCACTCTTTGTAATAAAGCTTCGTGACGCGCCAGTATCAAACAGTACTTTAACTGGAATGTTCTTGACATTGAGCGTGCCTTCTAAAACATCAGATCTTTCCTGAGCAGACGAAGATGCAGGCACTTCTGCCACTTCATTTACCTGAGCCTCTTTGGTCTTTTTTAACAGCCAGCAATCTTGCTTTATATGACCGGCCTGATGACAAAGATTGCACTCTCAAGTCACAGGAAACTTGCCCTTGGATTTAGACCCACCCTCCTTTCGTTTCTTCGAGGATTTACAACTTCTGGTCAAATGCCCTGGTTTCTTGCAGTTAGAGCAGGCGGTCGTCGTTGCTGGTTCCTTTTCAGATCTAGCCCTTTTTCGATTTACTTTGGGCTTCTTACTCACCTCAGATATCGCACTGGCCTCGGGATTATCAGTTTCAAGTTCATCTTCATTACTAGAACTGACCCCTTCTTCGTAAGGTAACATACCTTTCTTGTCGAGATCTTCGTACTAGTAAGCCATGTATATCATTTCAAAAAAGGGGAGCTTCACATTCCTCATTACACCGTTCTGATATTTTCTTTGCAAGCCATGAATAAATCTCAGATTCTTCCTCTTTGGATCTTGAATCAGATGAGGAGCAAAGTGAGAAAGTTTGTTGAATTTCTTATGATATTCTGGGATGGTCATATCACCTTGTATCAAATAAGAAAATTCGTCACATAATCGCTCGGTTGCTTCGGGAGGAGTAAATCTTTCTAAGAAAATCACTTTGAATTTATCCCAGGTGATATCACCTTCTGGATTATCTTTAACAACTGAATCCCACCAAAACAAAGCTTCTTGTTTGGGTGCCCAAGACGCCAGTAATCTTTTCTGATCATCTCTCAGCTTTAAACCCTCAAAGATTTTCTCTGTAGAACGAATCCAAGCTTGTGTTTCCATAATGGACTCTTTGCCTAAGAATGGTGATCCACCCAGATTTCGAAATCTCTTGAATAGAACTTCTATATCTGATTCTGGCTATGGGAGCACAACTGGCTCATTAGTTGGTCGAGCCATACGATTATTTCTCCTATTCTTGTCACTCATTTTCTAGTACGTCTGCAATTAGCAAACAAAGTGTCAGGTCAAAAGAAAATATATTTAAAAATATAGAGACAATTACTTGAATGTAAATGTGTCTACTGGGGTGTATTTCATTCTGCTTTACTCATACTAGGATATTACTGATCCTATCTGTATAGAGTTACCCGTCCTAGAACACTACTAGTTCTATTTCTGACGGGTCCGTTGATATGTTATATTCCAGAACTAAGCTTAACCAAAGCTCTGATACCAAATGAGACGACCCCAAACCCCGTGCTGACGGTGGCAAGGGTAATCCTTGGAATATAACACAGAAAAAGATAATAGCAGAACAGAATTAAATAAATACACCAGATAATGAACAATAGAATATACTGGATAAGAGTAATCATCAGAGTTACACAGTATACAGGATTATACTTAGTACAAATACAATTCAACTATACATATATGTCTACACCGGAAAACAAACATAATGTATAATAGGAGTTGAACAACATAAAAAGAGATAAATGATAGAATCCATCTTCAGCTCCAGCTATCCAAAAAGAACCAGCTAAACCTGAAAACAAGGCTGCCCGTGTAGAAAAAGGGGCACCCGAGTTTGAAAGTGAAACAAACTACGAGTCAGTCATGGGACTGGTATGAGAAATCTACTCAACACATTTATAATATGGCTAATCACAGGACCACGCCACTTTCGTGGAACGGGTTTACTCCATCGGATCACCAGTGCTTTAAAACAAATCATTCTTTGAAACATCGCAAGGCTTTTTATAAAAATGAAGCCATTATAAGACTCGGTTCCCATCACACAATGCAACGCAAGCCAGAGGATAGAGTTTTACCTTATAATGGCCAAAATATGATTGATACAAATAAAACAAAAGCATTTGATATTATTACTAGTGTTTATATGTTTTGAAAACAATTTCAAATCATAACTATCAATCATAGACGACATTAATGCCCCATACCACTATGTCGCCATATATAGGTATACAATCAAATTCGCACAGTCACGTATTTTGAAATTGGATTTCCGTCGTGAACCAAGGCAAAAGATAGTCCTTTCCGAATTCGAGACTGCCTAGCCCGAGTCTCAGGCAAGCCTTGGATCGTCAGGGCTAGTCCACAGAGGTGGATTATTATGCCTGAACACTACGTTTCCCTGCCCTTTGGGGCGTAAGCGAGCCAACAAATGACTCCATCGGATCCGGATCATCCGATCTAACCGAGGCGCCTCGCAACAGCAACAACCACATAAGTCAAACTCGTCAGGGCGTGTAAAACCACTGACGCCACTTCTAGCTAGGAAGAAACGCAGGCCCTCCCTGATGTCCTCTCCCGTTTCTGGTTCATACCAAGGTGTGAGGCTCGCGAATTTACGTTATACACAAAGCTACGCCACACAGGCGGTGCTTTGATCATCACCACAAGACTTTGCTTTTCAACAGAAGCCCTAATTACTGCATCTTAGCATGCCACACAGGCAATTCACACCGTGTAACTGATGGCTATCAATCACGCAGAATAAATTCTAATGTCAGATACACTGTCCATTTGCAAGTCCGTTCTGTGTCTGAACAAAACCGGAGGCACTATATACCTCGCAAACCCATCGATCACCACGTACGTCTGGATGATCACCACTCATTATCCATATTTTGGGATGCCTCCCAATCAGGACCTCGGTTACCATCCAAACGAGGTGAAGATCTCCGGTCTTCAACCACCGTCTTTATCTTCGATTTCTTATCGTCGATTCAGTTATTCAGAATGGGATGAACCCGGTATTTCTGAGCAACTCGCGTATATAATAAAAAAGTGCAACACTAACATACACACGCGTCATTTCAATTCATTAGTCACTAACCGTCAATCAGTAAAAGAACGATTTTCCAAATATTAACCCCGAAGGTCGAAACCAACATCAGATCAACACCCAGGAAACCATTCGACTTAGCCAACCTTCAGTTAATTTCTAAATCACATCCATATCGTTTATAATATTTTATAATGATTTATCGCTATTTTTATTTATTTTAAAATAGCCAATTTATTCAAAACGACGCTTTGGGCCATAACGCGACCGTGGCGCTGTTTTTCTTCAGATTTGATTTACACATATCTGAAAATCTAACTGTTAGATCTTCACAAAATTTACATCATTAGAAAAATCTTTTCAAAACGAATCCAACGGTTCCAGTTTCGGGAAATTCCGACCGTCGGATCTCCCGGTATAATCATTTGAAGTTTCGATTTCAAAATACGAACTGCAGCGTCGTTATTTGATTAAATATAATTATATATATATATATACATATATATATATATAATCGATTCTGGCGCTGTTTTTCTTCAGATTTGAATTAAACATTCCAGACAATCCAGCCGTTGGATTTTTACAAAGTTGGTGCCGTTGGAAAGATATTTCCAAAGCGAACCCAACGGTTGCGATTTCAGGAAAATCCGATGGTCGGATCTCCCGTACCAATCGTTTGAAATCACGATTTCAAAATACGAACTACAGCGTCGTTATTCGATATATATTAATTCTATTTAAATATATATATCGATTCTTCGATTTCAAAACTATATTCTTCTCATACATTTGATAAAAATGATATTTTTATCTAACTGTCTTCTATTTCAACACTTCACTATATTTGACAATTCATGTATATAATAAAAATGTGATTTTTAATGTAAACCAATTCATTTCAAAATTCTATTATTTTATATAGTTCATATAGGTAATAAAAATAGGATTTTTATTATAAAACAATTTATTTTGAAACAAGATTATTTTCTATAGTTCATATAGGTGATAAAAATAGGATTTTTATTATAAAACAATTTATTTAGAAACAAGATTATTTTCTATAGTTCATATAGGTGATAAAAATAGGATTTTTATTATAAAACAATTTATTTCAAAATATGAATACCATTCAACACATGAATTTCAATTCAGTGAATGAATTTCGATTCAACACATGAAGGTTTTCTATAGTTTGTATATATCAATAAAAAATGTGATTTTTATATTTAAAACACGAATACCATTCAACACATGAATTTCTATTCAACGAATGAATGTCGATTCAATACATGAAGGTTTTCTATAGTTTGTATATATCAGTAAAAATGTGATTTTTATATTTAAAACACGAATACCATTCAACACATGAATTTCAACTCAACGAATGAATGTCGATTCAACACATGAAGGTTTTCTATAGTTTGTATATATCAATAAAAATGTGATTTTTATATTTAAAACACGAATACCATTCAACACATGAATTTCTATTCAACGAATGAATATCGACTCAACACATGAAGGTTTTCTATTCAACGAATAAGTATAGTTTCAACAAATGAAAATAATTCAAACACATGAATATTATTCAAAATTTCGGCAGCATAACGGCAGGGTAGTTAAAACCGGGACCGTCCCTAGTACGGCTCCTCGCTCTACCTTAAAACCTCGTGGTTTTTGACAATGGGGATCATGCATCTAGTTCGCACGCAGGCGGCATGTATATATTTATTTCATTTCCACAAACTAATCCTATGTGGTTTCAACCAAATATTTCTCAACCACAAATGGGTATTTTTCAACCACAATCAATCAGTATCAACCACAAACAATTCCAATCAACCATTCGCTATCAATCAATTTTCACACCAATCCCAACCAATAAATATCGTCCATGGTTTGTGGACGAGGGGCGTATATATATATATATATATATATATATATATATATATATATATATATATATATATATATATATATAGCAATTCACTTCTATTTCAACACATATATAATTTTTACAATGCATATACAACTTATACATTGAACGTACAACTTATACAACGCTTATACATGAGGTGTACAACGCTTGTATAACCCATACATCGACTATATAATTTATACATCGTCGTTTTCCATATCGTTTATATATTAGAAATCTCACATTGGGTTCCACTCCACCAAAAATAGCAGAAGGCTCAGAAAAATATGCGGTCTCTTCTAGAATGTAGAAGACGTCCACACGAGTCCATTGTCTCTTGTTTCACTGAATTTCGTCAAGAAACGAAAAAGATATGATTTTTACAATGAAATCATAAACGGTAGTGCTTAGAACTGCTATAATATAGTTTATATAAAAATAGCCGTATACCTCTCTGATTTGTTCAAAACTAGGGTTGGGAATTTCGCGAAATCCGTGAATTGATAGCTCGATCGGGCTACGCAATGTCGAAGAGGGAGGAGAGGCGCAAGTTCGCCGGAGGTGGGGTCCAGCTCGGTGGTCTGACGTGGCGGCGGCGGCTCCTCAAACACCCGAACTTCACGAGGTCGAACTGGCTCCAACACGCGACGAAAAAAATCAATCCTTATATGGATTTGAAGATCTCGAGGAGCTCTACAAAATCTTCAACTGGAGGAGGGGCTAATTTTGCGTGGATTGATCAGAAAATGAATGGGAAGATCTTGAGCGGTTTCCGCCTTCGATCGGGGAGAGAGAAAAAGGATTTTTCTTTTTTAAAAAAAAATAAAATATGATTGGCAGGTGGGTTTTAAAGGGGTTTTCTGACACGACCACCAAACTAAACCCAAAGACTGTCGTCCCTAGCGTTTTACCCCTATTCCGAACACAATGGGATATGTTTCGCAGGCCCATTCGACTGTTTCAGTCAGTTTCCATTCAATTTAAAATATATAACATTCAATATTCGATTTGAACTTACATTTCAATTTGCCAGGGCCACAAACTGATTCAAAAAATTCCAGAAAAATAATCTGGCTATGTTTTTACGATACGGTCCCAATAAAACTGGTTTCGTCGAATTCTGAGACCGTTTGCAAAAAGGCCCATTTCTGGTCGATCCAATTTAACTGTAATTGATCAAAACACGTTTTCCTTTGCCATGCTCACATACTAGCTTCAAAAATTATGAAATTTGAAACCTAGCAATAACTTCACATCCCGGATCCAACAAAAGTGGTTTCGTCAAATTCCGAGGTCGTCTGCAAAATGACCGATTTCACGGGCTATATAAATTCCATAGCGACCTTTCTGAAAATTCATTTGGCCATAACTTTTGCTTTCCGCTATGAAAATTCGATTTTTCAGATTCGTTAGAAAGGTATTCACTAACAGATTTAAATATTTTTGGTTTCACTCAAATTCGTTTTGTTTTGCACCCGGTACAGTCCGACAAAGTTTGAATTCAATTTTTGAAACTGCAACGCCATTCCAAGCCTTGTTTATAATAAGAATTAATTATATTCGTTTTCAATTGTCGATTCAAACTCAGTTTTCATTGCTGTTATTTAAAATATTTATTTAAAATATTTAAAATCCACTATTTTAGCCAATTTAAATTTTTTAAATTGGTTCATATTTTCTGGGTCGTTACAATATAACTTATATAATTTCATAAGTTTGCCTCATTCTTTCCTATTTAATCATAATTTCTTCTTACACTGTCATTACAACTTATCGTTGTTTACTTATTAACTTCGTTCTCTTAACTAATGTTTACTAGTAAGTTTCCATACCATAATTATAACTTATGTTGTCCTTATCAACATACTTCAGATTCTCGTCCTCATAGATAACTTAATCTACAACTAAGCCCAACATATCTTAAAGTTACTCCATTTTCTTTATCATTTATTATAACCTAAGTATAATTTCCACTTGTCCCTAGGACAAGCCTACCTATTATAGAACATTCCCATTAACATAATTAATTTATAATAGGTTATTATCATTCCACTTCTTTTACTATTGTAATTATCTTTCATTCATTGTCTTATTCATTTCCATTAATAACAATTAGTGCAATCTATTTCTATCCTTTTATATATATATATATACATATATATATATATATATGTTTTCGTACTAGACCTCTCACATTAAGCCTACCACTTGTGAATGCTAGATTTGCCAGGCGGTTCCCAGCAGACTTCTTCCACAAGTTGACTTAACCTCGTGGCTTAGCGTTGTTACATGTTTATTCATACACCAGACTCCTCACATTAAATTAGAACTTGTGTACGCTGGATTTGCAGGGCGGTTCCGGGTAGACTTCTACCACAAGTTGAATTAACCTCATGTCTAAGTGCAGTTGCAATTTTCTATTTATTGTAAATTTACTATATAATTTAGGTGTGTCCATTCTTTCAAATTTTTACTGTGATCTATATTTTACATGTCATCATATTAAGCCCATTTTATGTCGCATGTTCTTTATGACATGTAATTAATTCTATCCTAACACATAATCATTTAATCATGTAACTGTCCAAATCTAACAAATTAACATGTAATTATCTCAATTCTACAGTTAATAATTCAAGTACATAATATGCCACAAGTTAATCATGTAATTAGAATATGTATGTATACAACAGTAATTGCTACACATATTTTAACAAGTTTACATTTCAACATATGAATGTTTCAGCATATTAAATGTTTCAACATATGAATTTTCCAACATATTAAAATTTTAACATATTAATATTTCAACATGTCATATTAGCATTTCATCACTTTAGTCATTCTATCAGATTTACATTGCATATTAACGGGGAATTTCAGGCGATAATATACCATTATAAAAAATGATATAACTTAAATCCACTCACCTGATTTGCTTTCCATCTGGTCTAGATCTAGCATTACATGGTTCCCCTAACTAGATTTAGAACCTAACAACTATGGATCTACAATTCTTACTAAAAGAAAAAAGGGAAGAAAGAGGAGAAAATTGAATAGACCAGATCCAACAATTTATCTTACTTCGAATATGATTTTGAACACCTTATTTATTAATATTCATTCTTTTCCTCCAGATCTTGAATTAGAATTTTCCTAAACTAATTATCTTATTTTTCTGAAGAGATTTGAGGAAGAGGAAGAATTGCAGATGTCGTCTCAGTAATATGAGAATTAGGCTAGGCTCTGCTAGCCTATTTATAGGTGTTCAGGATCTTATCGTATACGCAGCGTTGAGTCAGCAACGAACATCGTTAGGAAAACAGTCCGGATTCATCGATGAATCTAGCTGGATCTGGGGTGGGGTCGACCCCCTTACAGGGGTGTCGACCCCTGGGTCGACCCCTTATGGGTCCCGCGAGCAGTTTTGGTCGACCCCTTATGGGTCCCGCGGGCAGTTTTGGTGCAGAAATTTAATTTTCGAATGTTTGAATTCCTAGAATTCATTCAAATGTTATATTCACATATAATCTTCTTTTATACGTATATATATACACATAACTTTTATTTTGTTTTCAAAATTCAAACGGTGTTGTACCGTTATTTAATTCTTGTCATATTTCTTTGATTGCAGCCTTATCTTAAACTTTATCTCTTGTATATATATTTTTCTACACATATATATGTGTATATTTACATATACATGTATACATATATTTTTCTACACTCCCTTATATGTATACTTTTCCTTTTATGTACGTTTATATAATTTTTTCTTTTTAGAACATATGTTATTTTAGTCGTTCCCTTAAAACAAAAATATGATGCCGGCGAGGATCGAACTTTGTACCTCTTATATGCAAGCCACATGCTCTAACCAAATAGACTACTAAAGTTATTGTTAACAAGGCTTAGAACAATGGTAGTTATTGTTCTCTTCTTATTCCTCTTTTTCATATTTATTACAATATTTCATTTAAACCATTGCATGAATCTTTTTCTTTTATTTCTCTTTTATTATTAATGCATAATATTTATAAATCAGTGCATGCAACATATTTACACCATATGCAACCAATCATTTCTTTCTTTGAATGCATGCATTACATTTTTATTTACACTAATCTTTTCTTCTTTTTCATTGCATGTATTTTACCACATATCATCATTATTATATTTTTTCTTTTGAATGTTTATGTCTATGCATATATATACACATATGCATTATTTAATTGTTACAAAATGCGGGGTATTACAACTAATCTACAATACTCCCCCTTAAACTAATGTAAGACTAAATCTAGCCTGAGAACTAACTCTTATACTGTTAAAAACTATGATAGGACCTGTAATACTCCCCTTATGACTATATATAACATAAACTTTGGCTAATGAATAATCTTAATATGTAATATTGTGGCTAAAACTATATTACCCCTAAAACACAATGTTATAATCAAATTAAAAAATTATTATAATGTTTGTTACATATACAACGAATATTTAGGAACACATGAAACCTATCTATTGAGTGTTTTTTATAATTGGAGGTTTATGAATTGGGAAATTAGGATAACAGATACAAAATTCTCCACTTTGTCCGATTACATTTCCATCCTTATCAAAACACACCTTGCCAACGCAAATGACTCGACCATGTTCATTCTTTGGAACATCTTGTTCATTTTCTTCTTCCTTATCTTCTACTTCTTCTTCTTCTTCCTCCTCCTCTATAGGATTACGAATTTGAATATTAGACAAATCATCTTCTGTAAATATTGGGTTAGAATGGTTATCCATTAGAAATTTATACAAATTCGTAATCATACTCTATTGTTTCTCTTGTTTTCCTGCCATTCATACTTGCATCTATTCGATTTCAGTGAACATTTGCAAATTATCCTTCATAGATTCTTCCGATTCGATTACTCTGCGAGCGTAGTACGTTGAAATGGACCGTAAGGAGAAGTAGCAAAGGAAATCTTGTTGTTTTGGTTGGTATTTGATGAGGATGCCATTATTATTTTATTTCAGAAGTTTACTATAGAGAAGAATGAGTGAAGAGACAACAATTTTTTTAAATCGAAAGTTTAAATAAGTAAAAAAATCGATTTCGGAGGGAATTTTAGTTTTGAAATTTTACTGTTATATGTCGACATGTGGATAGTACATGTCGGCATGTCTCTTGTAATTTTGAAAATTTTGAATTTTACAATATGTATATATGCACTATTATATCTAGTATTAAGTGCAACAACAACATCATATCAAAACTTTTCTTGTCAATGCCCGCAGTAAACCCTATCCCGCCCAATCCCATATCCATACCCACTTAACCATCCCTTCCATCGAGCCAACCGTCAATCGTACCTCCACCATTAAATCTGCCGCCCTTACCTCTGACCTACCTCTGACCATAGACAACCCCTCCGACCAACACTCTTCTTCAAATGTTAACCCCTCCCCTAGCACTGAATTTCAACAACCGTGGACTTTCATGTTCAAGAGTAAAACCCTCAACGCCGAAAAGTACATTCCTGTTGACATCACCCCTACCATGTCGATAACGCGCTTGAGCTTATGGTTGGTGTCTTTGAAGCAGGCTCAGAAGTTTGGAATGATAACATAGTTGGCTTCTTCTTAGATCAACCCTTATCATACACCGCCATTGTCACCAAATTGCAAGCTTTATGGAAGCTAAAAGGCTCGGTTAAGGTTAGATCAGATGGAGTGTTATTTATGTTTGTTTACTCTTGTGCTGATTATAAAAACAAGATTCTCCAGTCGGACCCTATTATTATGAATAATAAGCTTTAAATTCTCAAGCCATATGACCCCTCAATTAGCAACGGTTGTAGTAATATTCTTTCTATACATGTTTGGGTTAGACTATGCTACATACCCGTATTTGCATGGTCTAACTTTTGAATTAATTAGATAAGTAGCATGCTTGGTAAGCTACTATGTATTACAACATGTTGAGTGTTTGACTGAAGTCACACCAAACAAAGAGTCAGTTGGAGATTTTCTTGTTAAGACTGTTGAAGGTGGAGTTCAAAGAATATACGTTGAGCATATGTGGAAGGAAAATATATGTGTGAAGTGAAAATCATTTGGTCATATTAGTGATAATTGTGACACAACAGAGTTGAAAGAATGCAATAGGAAACAAGAAAGAGGGAAAGAACCATTCGTGAATATGGTTCAAATGAGAGAGTAGGTGAGATATACCCCAAGCTGAAATCAAGAATACTAATCAAAGGTGGAGAGTGATAACAAACAAGAATAATAGAAATGTGATGGAGATTAGTAATAATGGTGTGGACAACAGTCGCAAACGGTACATGGAAAAACAATGATAGAGTTAAGGAGAATGAAATTAAAAAGAGGAACGGTTTTCAAGCACTAGAGGATGGGGAAATTGAGCAAGGAAAAGGCACTAACATAGATGAAGATGGCTCTATGGAAGATATGAAGAAGGTGGACATGGAAGGGATAAGTGATTATGTAATGCCATCATTGGAGCAGTTACTTAAACAAGGGGGAAATGTTAACACATGTGCACCACTTGTGATAGGTAGAGATAGAAATGAAGTAGAAGAAATGGTTGATGAAATAAACGCAGAGGAGAAACTATATGAAATGATTAAAGAAACGGTTATAGTTGGAAATTTAGAAGAATGTAATCATGTAGAGGAGATAGGTACAGTAAAGAATTTTGAGATATTGAATAGCCTAATAATTGAAATTCGAACAAAAGCAGGTGCATGTGTTCAAAGAAATGAGGAGTTAATAGCCGTATCAGGAGCTAGTGAAACACATGCATCAATTTTGTTCATAAATGAACCAAATGACATTCTTTCCATGCAAAATCCCATGTCCAAATCTTTTCCTATTGGCCCAAACATACCGGTGCTATTAAACTCTCCACAAAACGATTATCTGCCAAAAACTAACCCTTACTATCAATTGCCACCACCAGCAGCCTTTAAATCTCCACCACATGATTCTTTCTCCCCTTGTCAACCAAACTAGCAACAAGTAAAAAACAAAGAACTCCTTCCTTTGTACCTCGCGACTACATGCTAAGGAGTAAGAAACATGATGATTGTGTACGCCCTACAGTTTAGCAATGAGGCAAACTATATGAGTATAGAATATTAGAGGTTGCCATGATGACACCAAAGTTAGACCAATGTAAAATTCTTAAAGCTGAAAGTAAACTAGGTGTGCTTGCTATGCTTGAAACAAAACTCAATCCTGAGTTGTCTTTAAGAGCTTCTAGATACATCAACCCCACATGGAAACATCTTCACAATCTCAATGAAGCTCCATATGGTAGATTTTTGGTTCTCTACAACCCATATATAATATGGATTAACCCGCTTCAAATACTTCTCAAATGATCCAGTACCAAGCCTATTTCTTGTCTGACCAAATTCCTTTTATCTTAACTATGGTATATGATGCAAAGTCTATCTCTGCCAAACAAACTTTGCTTGATGAATTACCTACCCTTAGTCAACCTTTAATTCCCTGGTTAGTTATGGGTGATTTTAACTGTTGCTTTCATATCTCTCAAACATTTGGTGGTAACCCCTGATCTCACGCTGAAATACAACCTCTTAAGAGAACCATTGAAGATGCCAATTTTATTAACATAAAATGCACTGGTTTACCCTTCTCATGGAACAACAAATAGAGAACTGACCCCAAGACTTTCTCCCTAATAGATCATGCTTTCTGTAACCCTACCACTTTTACCACCTGGCCTGTCCAAACATACAAACAACCACCTCCATTGCTATCAGATAACTCCCACTTATCCTTCACTTGTGTGGGCTTGACAAGAAAGGTGCCTCTAGTTTTAAAGTTTTTAATAATTGGGCCTGTGAATCTGACTTCTTAGATGTAGTCCAAGAAGGTTGGGGGAGGCCTGTATATGGAAATCCAATGTATATCTTGCAGGCTAAATTGAAGGAAAGTAAAGTCACTTTGAAGAAATGGGAAAAAGACAGGTTTGGGAATGGTTAAACAACAGAGTGATTTCTAAAGAGCCAAACTTGAAGAAATCCAAACATGTATGATGCTGGACCCCATCAACTCTGTTCATTCAAGCATGGGGAGTTATATAGAAAAATAGTATCAAGAAGCTCTGAAAACAGAAGATGTGTTGACAAAGCAAGAAGCTAGAATAAAGTGGAAGTTGAAGGGTGACTGCTATAGTGCCTTTTTTCATGCCTCTCTTAAAGACAAGCAATGCAGAGAAAACTTGGTTATAATAGTTGATAAGTTCGTTAATACTGTTAACACTCAAGCGGATGTTGAAAACGCATTTATTTCCCCCTTTTCTGGACTTTTAAGTAACAATGATAACTTCAAACCTGTTATTGAAAAGATCAACCCTTATGTTTTGCCCAGACTTTCAAGTGCCTAATTTCACTCTCTTTGTAATGAAGTCACCAATGATGAAGTTAAACTTGCTATGTTTCCCTTAACAGAAAATCATCCGGTGGAACTGATGGTTACAATGCCCTTTTCTACTTCAAATATTGGTCTTTTATCAAATTAGATGTGTGTAATGCAGTAAAAAAATTCTTCAAAAGAGCTACCATGAATCACACTTTCAATAATACAAATATAGCTCGGATCCCTGAAATTAAGGATGCCACTAAAGTCAAAGTTTCGGACTTTAGACCTATCTCATGTTGTAATACAATATACAAATGTATCTCCAAAATCATTGCTACTAGACTTAAAGTTGTGCTTCCCTCTATTATATCTCCCAATTAGGCAGCATTTCTTCCTGGTAGAAATATACTTGACAACATATTAATATCACACGAACTTCTCAGTGGGTATACTAGGAGCAATGTTACCCCTCGAGCTATGCTTAAACCTGATGTTATGAAGTCTTTTGACATGCTCCAGTGGGACACAATTGTAAGAGTTATGGCCTATATGAACTTCCCTCATCAATTCATATCCTGGATTCATAGTTGCATCTCTACAGCTAATTTTTCTATTGTTCTGAATGGTGCTCCAGTGGGATTTTTTGGTAGTAGGCAAGGGGTTCGACAGGGTGATCCGCGTTCAGCAAACATATTTATTTTGATCATGGAAATGCTAACCTAAATGTTAAATGACAAAATTGATAGGGGTTTATTTAAGCTTCATCCCAAATGCACAAACGTAGAATATCTTCATTAATGTTCGCTGATGATCTTGTTATATTCTGCACCCCTGACAATGGTACAATTAACACCATTTTTGACTCTGCAAAGATTTAATGAAATGACAGGTCTGAAGATTTACCTCAAAAAATCAGAAATGAAGACTGCTGGCCTATTTGAGAGTAGTATTCCTGATCTGAATGTCAGGACTAGTCTCACATCTTATAGTGGCACTATATCCTACCTTGGTCTTCCTCTTACAACTGCTAAGATCACCACTAGTCAATGCATGCCAATGTTTAGTAAGATAGCTGCCAGAATTAATTTTTGAATGAGCAGATTGTTGAGCCAGGCAGGGAGGCTTACTTTAATCAAATTTGTGATTTTTTTAATGCAAGTTCATTGGGGCAAAAATTTTATTCTGCCCACCAAATTGATCAAAAATGGTTAGAACTGCTTTCAAAAGATATCTTTGGAAAGGTAATAATGCTGGTAGATATCTTACTCTAATTGATTTTAAACAGATTGAGAAACCAGTTAGAAAGGGAGGGCTAGGGATTGTTAATATGCTAATGTGGAATAAAGATGCTTTCATTAAGCATTTTGACAACTTCCTGAACAATCAAGAAAGTATATGGGTTAAGTGGTCCAAGAAAAATGTTGTAAAACAAAGTGATTTCTAGATTATGAATCAACCACAAAAAATCTGCCGAACTTGGAGGTGTATCTTCAAACTTAGGGCTTTCATTATACCCAATTTAAGATAGAAAGTGAACACTTCTTCTATGATTAAATTGTGACATGATCCATGGTTAGAGAATGGCTTGATCCTTAGTCGTGAGCTCTCCCACCTGGAATTTGTTGTGACTGCTATGTGTAGTAACACCAAAGTGAGTACATTTATACACAATAATGTGTTATGCCTTCCTGAAACAACAGTGCCAAGAATCAATCAACTTTGGAGACGTGCTAGAAAAGGCTGGCAGCAATGAAGTGAGCATAACTGCATGGGGAAATGAAGGAAAGTCATACTAAATAAAAAATATGTAGAACTGTATTAGTGGGTTCGATGAAATAGTGAAATGCAAATGGTACAAAAGAGTGCGGAGTAAAGATAATAGTGCAAAAAAGAACATGCATTTTTGGAAAATCATTAATATGGCAATCCTAACTAAGGACAAACTTTTTTGTATGGGCATGCAAGTTGATCAAGCTTGTGTCATGTGCACTGTCAAAACTAAATTTTGGGTCATCTGTTTTTTGGATACAAATCTACCTTTCCTATTTGGGATGAATTAATAACCACTATCAGTAGAAATGGAGCCATGCAAGACAGTGAATTTGAATGGAGAAAGCTTGTGCAACTTACCAGCAGGAAGAGAAGTAACGGCAAAATGAAATGATCAAACAAGGATCAAAGTTAAAACTGACATACGTAACGGCCTGCATCTGCTTAATTTTACCTTTGATCCAGGCATACTTCTTTTGATGTTATGAGTTTCATTTTGGTATCTGTAAATATGTCTTGCTTTGTTGTCTTCTAGTGATTGATGTACCGTGTTGCTATGTTTTCTAGTGTGTGTTGTATTCTTCTTTCTTTTCCCTGGTGCATTAATAAAAGTGGTAGGGGTCCACTCAACCCAGTCGGCCTTTCCTAAAAAAAATATCTAGTTATTCTATTTCGGTTAATAAGTAAATACATAGTTCTCTTTTTAATTTAGTAAATGTTGATTCATTCAAGGGTTTATTAAAAATATTTGCTAGTTGATTATCTATTTTAATGAATTCTAGTGAAATATTTTCTTTACTTGCATTATCTCTTAGAAAATAATGTCTAACATCTACATGTTTTGTTCCAACATGATGAATAGGATTTTTAGATAGATTTATCGCACTCGTAATATCACACTATATTTGTGATTTGGTTATATTTAATCCAAAATATTTTAGAGCATGTTGCATACAAAATACTTGAGAATGAGCTAAAGCAGCAGAGATATATTCTGCCTTAGTTGTTGACAAGGAAATGGTATTCTGCTTTTTACTAAGCTAGGAAAACCAGGGAATGTCCCAAAAAGTGAAAAGTTCCACTTGTGCTTTTCGGTCTGATTTACACCTAGCATAGTCAGCATCGCAATATGAAATTAAAACGAGTGAATTGCCCTTAAGGTAAAATAAATTAAAATCTAATGTGTGTTTAACATATTGTAAAATTCATTTTACAACTTATAAGTGTGTTTCCTTAGGTTGAGACTGATATCTTGCGCAAAGACAAACACTATGCATAATATCAGGTCTACTTGTAGTTATATATAATAAAGAACCTATTATACCCTAATATAATTTTGATCTACATCTTTTGATGAGTCATCTTTGCTTAAGGCTTCACTGGTTGCCATGGGTGTGGGTTTTCTGTTGGTATTAGCTATATTAGATTTACTTGTCTTTAGCATATTTTTCTTGATTAATAAATATACCATTATCTATTTGTTTTATTTATAATCTTAAAAATAAGGTTAGTTCTCCCATATGACTGATTTCAAACTCTTTTTTCATAATTTCATAAAATTCTTGGTTCATTTTATTATTGTAGATCCAAACAAGGAACAATTTCTCATACATCATTTATGGTAAATTGATCAAGTTCTTCTTGCATAGCAAGTATCCATGAATCATCAGTTGATGCTTCCTTCGGATTTTTAGGTTCGATAGTTAAAATAAAAGCTACATTACTCATATTATTTAACTGGTTTATAGTTCTAACTACAGACTCAATATCTCCTATTATATTTTCTACAACACGATCTCTCCAAAGATTAATTCTTTTATTAGGTTGATTGATTTCATTATTTATTTCATTTGATTCATTATCAAATTCATATTCATTATGTATTTGACTCACTTCTTTAAAATATTCATTAAAAAATACATTCATAGTTTCTCTACTAGTGTTAGTTTTTAAATTAAAAACTCTATAAGCTTTACTTCTATTTGAGTATCCAATAAAATTCCTTTATTTGATTAGGAGTCAAACTTATCTAAATTTTCTTTGGAATTTAAAATAAAACATTTACTTCGTAAAACTCTAAAATAAGATATTTTTGGTTTATTATTGCGAACAAGTTATTATGGTATTTGATTAGTTAATGGTCTAATTAAAATTCTATTCAAGGAATAAAAAGATGCAACAACTACTTCAACCCAAAAATTTGTTGGTAAATTACTGATAGAAAGCATCATTCTCGCACACTCTTGAATTGTTCTATTCTTACACTCAACTACTCCGTTTTGTTCTGGAGTTCTTGAAAGGATAAATCATGAGTAATTCCCTTTTTATAACAGAATTTCTCAAAAAATTTCATTTTCAAATTCTCCACTATGGTCACTACGTGTAGTTTTGATTTTTGAAGAAAATAAATTTTGAATTCTTTTTGCAAGAATATTAAGTAATTCAAAAGCATCACTTTTATGTTTAAGAAATAAAGTTCAGGTATCACATATACCAAATGAATCCATATGGAGTAATTCTAAAGGTCACTATGATTTATTGACTGAATTTTAGATGGATCAAGTAAATCCATATGAAGTAGTTTTAAAGGTTTTGTCGTAGAAATTTCATCACTTGGTTTAAATGAACTTTTTCTTAATTTACCTACTTAACAGGCATCACATATACTATCTAATTTAAAATTCATTTTCAGTAGACCTCTTACTAAATCTAGTTTGGAAATCTTAGAAAAGGGTTTAAAATTTAGATTCTTGAATTTTTTACTCTAAATCAAAGGGTTACTTGTATTAGCCAAAATACATAAGTTGTCATTTGAAATTTTCTTGCTCAAAACGTAAATATTTTTCTTCCTAATTCCTTCAAAGATTATATTTGAATTATTATATTCTATGTAACAATTATCTTTTTCGAATTTAATTTTATAACATTTATCGCATAATTGGCTTATACTAAGCAAGTTGTGTTCTAATTTTCCAACTAACAAAACATCAGAAATAGTAGGAGTTTTAGAATTACTGACATTATCGATGCCAATCGCATATCCTTTCCAGTTATCATCGCATTCCTCCGTCTTCATAAACTATATTATTTAGCATCTCTGGGTTTCCAATCATATGCCTTGAACAACCACTATCAAGTATCCATTGAGTATTGAATCGTCAAGAGTCATATAACATATATGTTCCCGTATAACACACCAATTCGGTAGATAACTTGATTTTTCAAAATACTTTAATGCAGACTCATGAAGCAATGATGAATTGAATATTTTTGAACCAGTGTTTAAATAATTTCTTAAAAATTCCATTTAAACTTTTCATAAATCAGATTATGAAAATTTTGAAAACCAATGCTCTATACTGATTTTTGGGAAATATGGATTAAGGATCTTAAGGCAAAACTAAAAATTGAGGAGGGGTGAATAGTGTTTAATGGAATGTTATAGTTTTTATGAAGTCTTCCTAGATTAACCAAAAATAAATGAAAATAACAAATATATAACAATCACAGAATCAAACACAGATGCAGAATAAAAAGTAAAAGCGGTAAAAGAAAAGAACACACCATGATTTTTAAACTAGTTCGGAGTTACCCTACGTCCAGTCCTACACAACTCTAGGTTGGTGCAAATTTCTTTTCAATAATAATCTTGAAATACAATCATCGATTTCATAGGCCACGAGGTACACCCCACCTATTTCCGGAGTACAATGAGACCCAATTGATTTTCGAGCTACAATCACACCTAATTGATTTATACGGGTTACAACCACACCTTTTCGATTTCGGTTTTTAGACGGAAAACTAAATAGAACTTGATCTTGCGATCTTTGATTACAGAAACCCCTATAACTTTGAATAACACTTGAAATCTTAAGAGAGTTTAATAGAGAATCAATCTAGAATAAATTTGGTCTGAATCTCTTTGATATTCAGCAGAGTTTGGTTATTAAATTTAAAAAAATTAAGAGTAGAAATAGAGAGGAGAAAGGAGAGAAATTTTTAAATGAAAGTAGTTATAAAAATTCAAAATTAAAAGCCAATTTATCCAACATTCATAACCTTCCACGAAAAGTTTCAAACCAACAGACACAACTTTTGACATTCAAATTTTGAAAATAACGGTAACCATGTCGGCATGCCTAGTGCCCCATGTCGACATCCCTTAGGAAAATTGTGAAATTTGAATTCTTTTGAAAATAGCGTAAAGGATGTTAAAATAAATCAAGGTAACTCTGGAGTCTAAACATACTATTGTTTTATATAATAAAATAGTATAATAGAGTAAAAATATAAATTAAAAACATTTAATTATAATTTACAATAGTGATATAAAAGTTAATTTAAAATTATAATTATAAATATAAAAGTTTAAAACTGAATACTCAAAGCTATAGATGAATAAGAAACTTAAAAACTTAATGTACAAACCTATAAACATAACAAAATAACAACATTAAAACTTAAGTAATCATATGTAATTAAGACTTAAAATATAATTAATAAAATCTAAATAATTAAATTAAGGGTTAAATTTAAAATTCAAGTATATTAAAAAATATTTATTTATTTAAAATAGGTAGTAACTTTGAAATCAAAATTGAAAATAGAAAGATTTAAAATAAGTTAAAAATGATAAAGGGTTTGAAAAAGAGGTTCGGTGCTATTACAGAGTTTTAACAAAAAGTCTTAAATTCTATAACTTATCATGTTTTATTGAACTCTTGGACTCTTGTTACTCATGAATATTCAATCTTGAACTCTTCTTCTTCTTCTTTGAAATCTTTATTCTTGAATATCCAAAATTATATAGTTTTTAAATCAATACTTGTATATAGCTCTTGCATAAATACTTATATATATTTCTAGATAAAAGTGTTAGTGTATACTTTATAACAATAATAGTTAAAACAAGGTTGTTATCATCAAAACCATTATCACAAACATCCCAGTCCTTAACAAGTAAGAAAACACGTGATATTCTAATACCAATTATAATAGGTTGTGATGGAGATTCTTGGTTGGCGCTCTACTTGTATATACTAGAGCCTATGATCCTACCCATGCACATATGACATCCAATCAACCTAATGTTGCTCTATTACATCGAGCTCATTGCGGTAAAGTAATGCATGATGAAATGAATTATTTCTCCAACATCGACCTCCCATTCATCTGCAAGCAATATACCAAATTAACGTGTTACTACTATTTTGCACTTAATAATTTTCCATGCAAATTAAAATCGTGTAATACCAAGCAATGTAAGATAATTCAACAGTGTCGATGGCAAAGACATTTGGTCGATCAATTAAAATACGTGTCCATGAACAAACCTGCAAATTATCGATGGCCAACAAGAGATTTTAAAAGTTAAATAAAATACGTAGAATTAACATGTCATATATGATACATATAAAAGAGTCAACCAACCTGCCAAACCATTGGTCCTTCTCAATGCAATAGCATTTAGCTGCTTATAAAGAACACATAAAACTGCACTACCTCAAGAGTAATCGCAAATTGTGTTAAAGTCTTGTAGCATGTATAGTCACTTGACGTAAAAATGACCCTTCGAATGATTAGGAAAAAGTCTACATGTTATAAGAGGAGAAATTATAGTTCGAGTGAACAGCTCTATCTCTTCAAATTCCAAATGACCAATAATCTCATAGCCAATTATAAGGTCGTTAATACACTTAACTTTGAGCTTGCTTCCGCAAACAATCATTTCTTGTGGTAAAACATTGTCAAGCATACTAAAACAAATACCAGCTGCATATACATCCCCATAATATCTCACAATGATGCATTTTGTAGGTTTACCAAGTAGGATAACAATTTTCTATACAGCAATGGTCATTTCTCCAATGGAGAAATGAAATGTGCTCATCTCCGGTCTTCATTTATCACATAATGCGGTAAGCAATGCTCTACCAAAAATAATATACTGAATTTGAATGAAATTCCGGAAGCATGCTTAATGAAGTAAGTGTTGAACATGTTCATTGTCAATACTCGCCATCAATCCTTCAAAACTTGGAGAACCATCAAGACAATCGAGTGGTTTTTCGTTCTGCAAAATACATAATTATAACATATAGTTAGCTCAAAAATTTTAAAACTCAAACTATTCAATGCACTTAAAAAATAAAAGATTTATCCTTACTACATCTTCAAAATTTGATCGGTGATCCTCTTCTAGATACAAAACGCGGCCATCAATGGGTTCACTCTCCAATTCTTCGAGTTCATGCATGTTAATTTTACCATTTGCAATTCAAAATTATATGAATGATGCAAAATATACGACAACGGTCTAAAATGAAGTATTCGACAGTGTTTTAGTGAATTAGAATCAGATAACATAGCTATTAGAAACTAACATTAGAGGTTAGGATTAGAAAAATTATCAAGATTGTGTTGTATTAAAGAAGATCTCACTTCCATCGTTAAGACTTTGATGTGTTTGAAGATTGACGAAGAAATTGATATTGTATGAAATTGATTAGAATTTGGAACATTTCGAAATTTAGGTATTTGGATTCGATTTTGGAGGAAAAGTTAGAAGGTTTGGAGTTTGAGCAAATGAAGGGATAAGAGAATGAAGGGGGCTGCTACTGTTTTATGTTGCAGGTAAAAGTCGGGATGCAACAATGAGTTGTGCCTCCTATAAATAAAAGGGAACAATTGAGATTTGTTCCCCATAACAAAAAGAAGTAAAAAAATGTGGCGGAATTCAAAGTTGCATCACGTTAAAAAAAATGGCATTGTTATTTGCACTCCAAAATTGGTTAAGGATGTTCAATTTTAATGGCACACCAGTTATATTTAGAATTGTTATGAGTTGTACTGAACACAAAAATTAGTACACAAAAATATCTTTACTTTACCTCTCGGGTGTTGTTATTGACATTCCAGTTTTGGTTAATGGGTGTTACGTCCAAAAACGAAATTTGATATACCCCTACCGTTTTCCATTTTAATCATTTTCGGAGACTCTTCTCTGATTTTTAGACCTAAACTTGACATACCCCCGTCGAATTACACTGATAATTTCGTCAACACATTGTCGAATTCCACTGATAAATTCGGCAGCACCTCACTGAATTTCAATTAAGTACACCCTTAACCAAAAGTGGAGTGTTAGTAAAAACTGATAAACATATGACTCAGTTACCATGGTAAGGGTAGTGTTAACACCGTTAATACGACGCGGTCCATGGGTCAAACACTAGACGGTCAAGTGCAATATGATCGCGCACTATGAGGATCGGTCGCGCACTTTTGGTCGAACAACTTCCACATCATGGTTCAAACAAGCCAGCTCTAGCATCCTGGGTCGAACGCCATGGGGCGAACGTTGGACGGTCGAGCGCAAGATGGTTGGGCATCACCAAAGAGCCTGGTTCATTAACAAGAATACGCTGCGTTGGTATCGCACAACAGGGTCAATGAGTCTGAACGATCGAACATCACGGCTCGAACACCGTGGCTCGAGCATTGTGAGTCGAAAACAACATAAGGGTTGATTATATATTAATCAATGGCCTGTAATGATACGTGTGCCCTTAAGTAAAGAGAGGATAAGGAATAACATAAACTATTGGACATATTATGTGGATCCATGTAGACTGTTTATACAAATGATATAGGTCAGTTCTAAGCTAGAATGACACGTGGCATAGTTATGTCGATGACTCCTACTATAAATTGCACACATTACATATTTGCACGGATGGGTTCATGACTAGTTATACACAAGAAACAGTGTGGCATATCTTACGTCTAATAGCTGCTTATACGTCAGCAATATGGTTAAACTATGAGCTAGCCATTTTTCTGTCACACGAGTCGACAATTATGCAATGGTTCGATAACCAAAACTGTGTATGGGTCGGTCATTCTGTGTAAATATGGGGCGGACTCAATTGAAGTAGTATAGGTCGGTTATATTCCTTACAAGTGACGGCTTCAGAAAATGTGTAATGCAAGTACATGGAATGCAAGTAACATAAATGCATCAGTACGTATGGACCAATAACATTATTCATATGTTTGAGGATCTGCGCCATGTAAATAAAGCCACGTGTGCATTGGTATGTCAGTTTGTTTCCATATGTGTAAAACAAGTAGGTCATTCATTAAAGCATGGAGAAACTAAGCATATCAGGGTCGCTCATCAAAGTGCAAGAGGGGTCGAGCACCAGAGCTTTGGAGTCGGGCACTGCCACTGTTGTAGGGTCGAGTGTGTCCTCCATGAGCAAACTGCATGGGTCAAACAGTGCAAACATCATGGGTCGAGCAGCTGTATAACATTGTGGGTCGAACATGAAGGAATATGAATCTGTAGATTCATATTTATATTAAAGAATGGATTAGCACTATAAAACCAGGGTCAGTGCGTACTTCTCAATGTTTGAACAAGTGCAGAGTTGGAACCAATACATTTGAATGGGTCGGTTTGTACACGGAAGCGTGTATCAATGTTCTAGTCCATCGCGTACTAGAAGGGCCACGTCATAAGTGAATTCATCACAAGCTAAGCATCTGGGTCTGTCAAAGAAGTAAGTTTGGATCAGTCAAACATTCAACGTGGATTGGTTTCAAATGAGGAGCACGTGTCACATAATTAAATGAGTTGGTTCCAAGAATACATGAAGATCAGTGCAAAAAGAGAAGGCGGCTTCAATTGGTGTACGTTGGTTGGATCCAAAATACACGGTGGCATAAGTATAAATAGAGTGGGTCGTTCACATGTTTTAATATAGGGTCGAGAATGTTGTAGGAGGTGCTGATTGCGCACTGGATAGTTTTGGGTCAGCTACTTAGTTGCCTATAGCTGGAGCAATGGCACTTCTGTAAATATCTTCACGACAGACCCATACCTCTTTTACCATAATTACGACTTTGACACCTGGTCCAAATTTCTCCTATAAATATCCCATTTCACTACACTTCAAGGGACCTATTCTTCTACCCCGAAGGGCTACCCAAATCATTTCTCTACCATTCTAAAGTTTCTCAAGCTCCACTAATGACTTCCAAAGCTCTCTCCTTCTTCCTCTAACATCGAGTGGATCTCATCTTCTCCAAACACTATTTATTCTCACTCCAATTCAATCCAAGTGATCTCCAACCGCCATTTCTCCTCTTTAAAGCAAAGATCTAACACTAACTTCATCACGGAATCAAGGAAAAGCATCTACGCGCCAAATTGATTGAAGATCTACATGATAACTTTCATAATCCGCGAGAACTAATCTATTCCTCTGCGAACTCAAGTGAGATCTAAAGCTAAAAGAGGGCGAAAATGGAGAATCAGTGTAAAGGGTGAACAAATGTAATAAATGGGATGCATGAGATGATGCTACATGTAATTTTCTCTTTAACGGTGAAAAACACTTCAAAAGTGGACGTAGATCTATCTAGATCGAACCACTATAAAACCCTTTTCTTTTTGCTTACTTTTCCCCATTTTTTACCTGCATTTCTGCTTGTGGCCCCATTTTCATTTTTGCATACCATATTGGTAAGTACGATTTACATTCCATTAGTGTTGAGATCCAATTTGGGTTTTAACATTTGGCGCCCACCGTGGGGCCACGTTCATACCCTACCGAGAAGAAAACTTCATGGTGAAAAAGAGGATTCAACTTTCTTATTGGAATTCGCAAGGTTGGCATGTGGCATATGTCTTGCAGCATGATTCATAGCGGGATGAATCGGTTCCATTTCACATGGCATGAATTAAGTCATTCCCGACCACTTTTACGACATGGCAATGTTTTACTGATTCATATCGTTCAAACGACTTGAATGTGAGCCCTTCAATCATACAACTTAATACATGCTTCACATGGTCCATGGATTGTCTGAAATGCATGGGAACGACATGATAATAGGGCGAGCTGTCACCACGTGTTCCTTGAGTGGCATGAATGTGTGGACGACGTACGACACTTTCTCAGCAGCATACGACCTGATTCACATTACTTGGAATGACTTGGCAAGCCTCTACAATCCATTTCTAACGTGTCATACATGAACTCATATTTTAGTATATGATGAATGCTCACAAACAACTTTTCACGGTATGAATGATCCCTCCAATCACTACTTGAATGTATCCTTTGTACCGACTTCAACTTACGACATGAAGTAAATAATACGCATAAACGCCATACACTTCAGCCATGTGATGTACCTTGCTTTACCTTGAGGTCGTGAATGACTTGCAATGGGAACATCTTAAACGACATGGACGGCTTGGTCCCAAAAATGCAGAGCGACATGGTATTTTCTATTATGCCTTGATGGTATGACATGGACATCTTAACTTTGTTTCGCATATACCATAACCTGGGGTTGCGTTATTTGGTCTCCAACTATGCAACGTATAACATTACATACCATGTAATATAATCAATCCGCGCACATTTAGATGAATACGGCTTGATTATGATTGCATCATGGAAGGCGCTAACGGCATGGAAGCTTGTGAGACAGTTTGTTGCATTATTTGGATGACATGAATGATCTAAGATGCTTGCTCAACATCCTGTCATGCCAACAGTCTGACTTGCTTTGCTCAGAGTTATGCCACGTTACTTCATATGACCGGCTCGAGCCATCCCATGTCATCATGTTTACTTCTAGAAGCTGGTGTCTTACAACAACATCTCGAAGATGAAGCTGCAAAACTAAATCACTATCGCCTGCCATGAAAATGTAAAATATATTGTTTTGCTGTTCGGTCCAACATCATTAATGCCATCAAGCATAACCTGGAGATGGGTCACTTTAACTAAACATTCTCTCCATCTTGCATCAGCATTGCTGAAAACTTTCAATTACGCAAGTTGGTGCATCATTACCTCCATGCAGTAAGCAACTCAGTGTCATCCAAATCGATCTCATTTCGAATTGAAAATTCAAATAAAATTCTAATGGATGTTAATCAGGCTCTCATGGACAAAATGAATGTTCTTCTAAATGCTCAAGCCAATCCCGCTCCTCCTCAAAAGATCCATGTCAACCTTGAAGAGAACACTGATCCAGTAGCTTCTGATCAAAATCATCACAATGATATGGAAGATATTGCGGGTTAGACGAACAACAAAGACAAATCCAATGTTAAAGGCGCCAAGCCATATGCTAAAAGTCATTCCGATTGAAATACTCGAAATGTTATTAGTCCCACACAAGGGGCATTTCCTCGATTCTTGAAATGGGAAATGGTTAGGACAGGAAGTGGTTGGACCCAACTGGCATAGTCCCTTCAAGATCAATCAAGTATTATCAAAAGGGACTTACACTTTAAAGACTGTTGATGGAATTTAGATCCCAGAAGTCTAGCTTGGTGACCAATTGCGACATTTCTCTGCATAATGCACTCTTCGTATCCTAGGGGAAAACTTATATATTTCCTTATAATCGTAAAACTCCTATGGTAAAAGGGATGGGTTTTAACAGGATATTCTTATTTCTATCTTATATTTGCGAAATTTTCATTAAAACAAATTGAAATAGAATCACTAAAGATTGAATAAATGTTGCAGATTACTCAAATGAACCTTACCCCACCATGAACTAGTAAAATCGTGCAACTCTTGCCATGCATTCAAACCATGATAACTCAGACGCCATTTATTGCATTATCCATCAAAGGAAGTACCTCACGAGAGGCGAGGTTCAAGCCACTGGTTTTATAACCAAGATCGCTCGTTAAAACGAACATCTAATTAAAAACTAGTGTCTGCTTGATGGAACGATGCAACAGCATGTAGCACCACATGGCAAAACATACCAAAAGGCGACATCCAGTTGTGAAGGCGGGGGCAAATATCCAACTCGAACTCCAGAGAATCTGAAACTACCCGGTTCCAAGGGCACAGCAGACCATACCAAGATTGGAGGAGCTTGGTCATATCATGGACGCTATCATAAAATCAAGACCATGGATGATCCCAATCAACTCTTATCTCGTCAATGGGAGAACCTAACAAAGCCTAGTGACCATTGTAGCACATCCCATTTGGGATAGCTCAAGCGCCCATTACTCAATGCTCAGATCCTCATTTGCAACAAATACGAGGGTGTGGAGCACAGCTTGGAAAATAAAGGAAACTAGGAGTTAAACGGTCAAGTGATGAAGCGTTCGGATTACAAACAAAGTTGTAAGTTTCACCATATGGACACCTTCATAATTGCAAGGTCCAGGACCCTAGTTCTAACATTTTTTTGTAAAACCCAATAAATGAACTAGCGTCCCCATGAAACAATGCAACTCTAGACCAAAGACCTCCCCGAGGGGCACCCAGTTGGTCGCCAGTGCCATCAATACATGGTCCAGCTGCGATAATCGTTGAGCTTTTAAACCAAAGACCTACCCGAGGGGCAACCAGTTGGTCGCCAGTGCCATCAATGTATGGTCCAACGGCAACAAACATTGGGCTTTTAGACCAAAGGCCTCCCCAAGGGGCACCCAGTTGGTTGCCAGTGCCATTAATACATGGTCCAGCTGTGACAAACACTGGGCTTTTGAACCCAAGACCTCCTCGAGTGGCACTTAGTCAATCGTTCGTGCCATTTATACACGGCCCGGCTGCGACATACACTGAGCTTTTAGACCAAAGACCTCCCCGAGGGGCACTTAGCCGATCATCAATGCCCTTAATATATGGCCAGATCGCAACAAACACTGAGTTTTTTAAACCCAAGACCTCCCTGATGGGCACCCAGACGGTTATCAGTTCCATTTATACATGACCTGACTACGATAAACCCCGGGATTCAAAAGACCTCTTCAGGGGCGTCTGACCATAAGTCGGATCTCCTAAATTTCGTTAATAACAGACCCAAAGACCTTTTCGAAGGTGCCTTACAAATTCTACAAGTGGTTGAACCACTCGGCCACAACGAATAACGGGTTCACAAAAGACCTCTATGAAAGCACAAAAACCAAGACCTCTCTGGGGGCACCCATTCAAATCTGACCTCCGAAGGGCCTGGATCTCCAGGCTAGCGAGGAACATGATTGAACATACTAAAATATAAGACCTCTCAAGAAGGGGCATAAAATAAAATTCATCCTCACGAAAAGATATGAACTGGGTCGACTAAACCGGAAACCTTTGACCATGATCATGCCGAGGAATTTTAGAATAGAAAAAACAAATGACCAAAAGATTCCAAATGAAGTCGATCACAAAATGTCGTGCCAAACCTTTAAAGCTTGTGACAAATTTTGGTATGAGGGCATTACTACCGCATTAAAGAAATTTGACAATGCTCACTTAAGCATAACACAAACTCATCGCAATTTTACGTTAAAGGTTCAGCATTTATAAGGATTACTTTAACCAATAAAAGTGAATCCCTTGAAATGGCTAAGGCAAACTCAGAAACTTCGATACTGTGATAAGCACAAAAGTGACTAGTCACAAGAAAGAATTCTCGGGTTTTTCCCTAGTAAAAACCAAGGAAATTTAACAAAATTGGTCAGGTAAATCCAACATTGCAATAACAAATGACTTGTAGCATAAAATTTGTGTTGTGAGCATGAAAAGAAAACAAGTGTGAAATGCGAAACAAGAAAATATGACAGAGCTAAAGTAAAAGCTTAAGTATAACAGGCAAAACATGGTTTCATTGCAATAATACAAAGCAATATCATATAATCACAAGTCAATTGTAAGAATTTCAGACATGAATGTGCATAAAAGTGATGAGCAAGGACCGGAACTCACATATACAACCAGTATGAATGCAAGGCTTAAAAGGAAATAATAGAAACCAAAGAAAGCTGGTCCCGAGCACTACATCCTCTTTCCATTTTTGAATCACCGGACCTCAAACATGGTTTTCTAACCTTGGAAGAAGGAAATGTTTCGATTGGCTGGTTTCTGTCTTTAATTCCCAAACCTCAGCTGCGCCAAGAGCATAGCAGGATCCAAACACTTTTTCAGTACAAACTCTTTGGTGGAATTTTCCAATGCAGCATCTCCGTCGGAGGCCAGGGCATCCGATGCTTTAGCCATACAGCGAGAAGCAAAAGAAATTCCTCGAGAGTGAAAAGGAGCAAGTAGGTACAGGTAGTCTAAATTCACGAAGAAACCCTTCTGTGAAGCTTTAAGCAAGCCAGTAAAAGCAAAAAGACTTGCCAACAAATTAGAAGCTTATATTGTGATAATCTAGATCAAGGAAATTCGGCAACACTGATCACACTCATCTTAGCAACTCGTGACGATCCATAGTAAAATAGCAACATGACCACATTAAGAATTGGACAATGTTCGGAAAACATATCACGGGTTCATCACGACATCGCAATAAACAAAAACCCGATTTGCACTGAACCGAAAGGAAAATATACCCAAAAATGTATAAGTCAAAGTGTGCAAACAACGGGAGGTCTATCCTTGGAAATTTGGCAAAAGGACTTCGCTTTCTAAAAAATATAGGGACATTTGAAAATTCTGACAAAATCAATATGACTTGATATGTCAATAAATCTAATATAAATCAACCTTGAAGGTCTAATTAGTTAAGCATCAACTAGTGTTAAGCCTCTTAATGAAGGAAAAGGTAGGTACATCGGTCAAATAAGAACAAAAGCAACGGCTTCTGAGAATGAATCCCTTCGCTAAGAAAATTAAGAGTCTTTCAACACAAAAGCTTCCTCATCTGTAAAATTCCAATTGTACATAACTCAAAGAACCTGATGGTACTCTACTTCAAACCTGAAGATAAATGATGCTCAAAAGGCAACTATACTAATATGGTGTAGCTAAAATCCTATAGAGAAATAACATTTCTCTAGGAATTAAACCACTATCCATCAACGACGTCAACATGAGTTATAAAAGAAAAGGTTGAGCAATAGTCATGCATGGGGGCAAGCCATTGTTAAATAAAGATTCAGAGTTATAGTCTAGAATAATCCATGGTAATAAACACCATTGCAAGGGATAACAATTTTGCGAGGTTGCAATATGCTAAAAAAAGCATCTCAAAATATAGAAAGGTCCAATATGGAAAATGCAGGAATGATGCTAGTTCCAAGGCTTAATACCCTTAGAGTGGATACTACAAAAGGCAACATGTAAAATGCAAACCCAACACGACTTATTAAGTGAAGCGCATAAGCTACTCAGTTTACCAAATATCCTGTGTCCGGACCACCCAAAAGGATTGGCAAAGAACATGAGTCAAGCTGACTGAGACAGACTAAACTCAGAATCCCATCAGACAAATTGTCAAGTGCATGCCTTTCATAAATATTGAATCTAGTACAATAATAATTCGAAAGGTAATACTTGGAATTTGCGGTCCAAAACCAAGATCGAGTGTTATCGATCAGCAAATTAAATGTATTACCAGTGTGGACTATATCTAGTCAATCATAAACTTCTAGATAAAAACAACTTCACATTGATAACACATTCAAATTTGTGAATGATTCTCATAACTTATATCCTAGTACTGGACTAATCAGTTGCCATCTTAAGCAATCGACAATAATTTCACTACCGAATGCGCGCAAAAGTTTTTCATTATTGGTCTTTTGGAAAGGCACATATGCTAAAGAAGACTTTCCAACGAAACTGAGACAATGTTGCATCACAGGTCATCAAAATAAGGCAAAGATTCCAAATTAGTTCAGTATGCATCATTGACTAGTTCAAGAGCTATTTTTGCGTCAGATTCGGGAAATGCTAAACTAAATGCATGCTCGATGAAAGACATATCGAGCTAGCATAGAATGGAATCTCTCCAGCAAACAGTCCAAAGGAAGGTGGATAACCAAAATCTGATTCATTCACAATCCAGAAGCTACAATTGTTCTAGCATAGGAAACTCGAATTAAAGCTCTGGCCTAAGCAAAAGTGGTCTACTTTCCAAAGCAATAACTGGTCTCCTGTTAAAAAACAACATACAGAAAACAAGGCATAAAAGTGTGCAATTATCAAGGCATATATCTGAATTGTTCAAATCCCAAGACGATCAAAAGCGATAAACTTCGAAATAAGCTTTATGAGACAAAGTCTAATCGCCCAACAGCCTAGTAAAGCAGGTCTTCCAATGACCTAACTTGACAAGATGTGCAATGATCTGCTAAAATCAGATCGCTCGACGATTTATCTAACATATTAGATCGGTTGACGACCTGTCAAGATAGGTCGCACGACTATCAGACGAGACCGATCGTTCAACGTTCTGGGAGCTTGAATTGTGCACTAAAATGGAGGCGTGAATCGTCATCAAATTAAAGGTGTAGCATGCAAAATCAATTGAGAAGGAGCAACACTTGAAAAATAGAGTGCATATCAACATGAAAGTTATGATCAAGTTTTGGCTGAGAGTTCATAAAATTATACAAACATCTGATCAGCAAATTCAGATGGAAATGGTAAATGCAAAATTATAGGCTCACACAAGAGCTGCACTGCAAACTAATCAAAATTAAATTCGTGAAGAAGTTCATACAATTGGCGCACCCACAACACTGTAATCAAATTCAGCAGAAAAGACAAGCACTAGGCCATAAAAGGTCACGCCCACAGTAAAGACTAACGACGATCTCCTAGACAGGGGCACAAATATCCAAAGTTTCTCCCAAAGAGACAGAAAATGAATCGTAGATATGTATTTCCCAAATAAGAAATGTCTTATATTATCATTAAAACAACGATGCTTGAAATCCATAATTGACTTCAGTTGATTAGTTGATCTCTAGTGTTAATGTGAATTCGAATTAGAATATTGTGTTCGCACAGATAATATTCGACGAGTTATAAACTGTCGAATAAAGTATTCCTGTGCAAACAATTTATTCAATTCAAAATAAAATTCGCTATAGTTCATTTCTCAACTAATCCACTATTGATATGGACAGTCGATGGTGAGTATAAGTCCGAAATTGTGTAATCGCTTGTTTTAAATACCAAACAAATGACATGAAGCATATTAATCCAAAGTGTATTCACCATAGCAAAAAAAAAATGCTATAACTGGATCTTAATGCAAAGCATATCAACAACAAGGTTCATTTCGAAGCTCGTATTTCTCGCAAGCAAGAAATACAAGCTTCGAGGGGCAAATGTACACCGTTAATACGACGCGGTCCACGGGTCAAACACTGGACCGTCAAGTGCAATATGATCGCGCACTATGAGGATCGATCGCGCACTTTTGGTCAAACAACTTCCACACTATGGGTCGAACAAGCCAGCTCGAGCATCATGGGTCGAACGCCATGGGGTGAACATTGGACAGTCGAGTGCACGATGGTTGGGCATCACCGAAGAGCCTGGTTCGTTCACAAATAAACTCCGCGTTGGTGTTGCACAACGGGATCGATGAGTCTGAACGATCGAACATCACGGCTCGAACACCGTGGATCAAGCACTGTGAGTCGAACCCAACATAAGGGTTAATAATATATTAATACATGACCTGCTGTAGTAACCCGGAAAATCAGGACCAATTTAAAATTTTTATTTTGGCTATTTTATTGAATTTTGAATAGTTAAAATAATTTATTTTAAATAATAACAATTAAAATTTTATTTAAATTGAAGTTAGAATGAATATAATTATTTTATTTTTAAAAGGAGTCAGAAATAGTGCGGTAGATTGAAATTTTGAATTCGAATTTTGACTGACGGTACAGAATGCAAAATAAATCGAATTTTAGTGAAACCGAAAATATTTAAATCTGTTAAAGAATATCTTTCCAACGAACCTAAAAAAATTGAAATTTCATAGCAAGAATCAAAAGTTATGGTCAGTTGAATATTCAGAATAGTCGTTATGGAATTTAATATAATATATAGCCCGTATAAATAGCCATTTTGCAAACGACCTCCGTTTTTTATGAAACCAACCTGGTTGGATCCGGAATGTCAAATTATTGCAGGATTCCAATTTTCATAATTTTTGGAATTAATATGTGAGCGTGGAAAATGAAAATGTGTTTTTGACAATTTCGGTCAATTTGGATCGACCAGAAAATGGCCATTTTTCAAACGGTCTCCAAATTCGACGAAATTAATTTTATTAGGACCGTATTGTCAAAACATAGCTAGATTTATATTTCGGGAATTTTTAGAGTTTGTATGTGGCTCTGGTAAATTAAAATGTTTGATCAAATTAAATAATTAAATGTTTAATTGTTTAATTTGAAAAAGAACTAACTGAAACAGTTAAATGGGTCTACGAGACATATCCCATTGTGTTCGGAATGGGGGTATTTAGCTTGGGGCCATACTTGCTAGGTTTGATTTGGAGTTAGGAGCGATATAGAAATTATATTGGAATTAAATGGAATTTAATAAAATAAAAATACGTATATGTATATATACGCGTATACTATATTATTTTCATCGTTGTATACCCATAACCATTATTTTTGATGGCGGCCTCCTTTCATGTCTTCCTCCTCTGATTCCCGCCCAAATCAGTCAATAAAACCCTAGGGTCCTTTGGAAGTTTTTGAAGATCTCTCTGTACTCTTCAAATCCATATAAGATTCAGAATTTTTCATTGAGTATACGTGGAGAACCGCGAGCTCGAAGTCGACAACTTCAAGTCTCTGCTGCACCACCATCTCGTTGTCGATCAGGTTCGGATCCCCAGGCGCAGGCGCGGCTTTCCAGCCCCCTTGACGTGGCACCAACTGATCTCGACCACGTGCAACAGATTTGGCGAAAATCCATAACCTAGTTTTGAGCAATAAAAGGATATCGACGGCCTAAAATAGAATTAAGGAAAAAGGTGGTTTTTAATTATTAAATAATTTATTAATTTATTTTAAAATGTTAACAACCTTTGTAAATTCGTATCTTTCTCATATGAAATCGAAATTCGATGAAACAGGATTCGTCGGGACCGTAAATTCGCGATCTACATTTCAGAACTGCCCGGAGAATTTTTGGAGCCTTCTACAATTTTAGAAGAAATAAATAGAAAAGTGAGATTTCTGAATCCGAATTAATTAAATAAAGTTATATTAGGATGCAGATGGAGTTTAGAAACTCCCGACACCCGTCGTCTACAGACCATGGACGACTTGATTGTATTGTGATGTGGAATTGGTTGATTTTTGGGTTTGATTGTGGTTGAATTGAAATTGATTGATATTATGGCATTAGACTGCCTAAAAAAATGTATTAGGAATTTAAACCCCTTGTAAACGCCGCGAGGCCTTAGGTAGTGCGAGGAGTCGTACATCGGGACGGTGCCGGTTTTAATTACCCTGCTGTTATGCTGCCGAAATTTTCTGAAATATTTTTATGTTATAAAATATTCATGTTATTATATATTAATTGTTTGAATAATATGAAAATCATATTTTTAATATATATATATATATATATATATATGAAAATGATCATTACATGTCAACATAAAATTTACATTTTTCAATGTAATTAAAAATGGTCATTTGTTTCATAAAAATGAATTTACATTTGATTTTGTATTTAATGTCAATGTAACATAAAAAATAAATATTTATATAGAAAAATGAATTTACATTTGATTTAACATTTTTAATGTAAACGTGACATTAAAATAGACATTTAGAAAAAAATGAATTTACATGTGATCTTACATTTTTAATGTAAATGAAACCTTAAAATAAACATTGTAATATAAATTGTATTTACATTGCATTTTACATCTTTTATATAATGCAACATCAAAATAGACATTTTGAAATAAAAATGTTTTGATACTGGATTTTACATTTTTAATGTATATACAATGTTAAAAATAAAACATTATGAAAGAAAAAAATGTATTTACATTAGATTTACATTTTAATGTATAGGAAACATTAAAATAAACATTTTGATATAAAAATGCATTTACATGAGGTTGACATTTTAACATATATGAAACGTTAAAATAAACATTTTTGTAATAAAAATGTTTTACACTATGATTTACATTTATGTCCTTTAAAGATAGTCATTACAATAACAAAAAGCAATTTTATTTTAAATGAAAACAATAAAATGTCCATTTCTATATATAAAATATGTCTTCTTAGAAATATGCATTTTTAATGTAAATGAAACTTTGAAGATGATCATTAGTTAAAAAAAAATATGTTACATTGAAATTTATATTTTTAATAAATCAATAAAAATACTCATTGGATTGAAAGGAAATATAATAACAATAAAAATTCACATTTTATTGTTGTTGGCTAGCTTTTTGACCAAGCCACCAAGGTTCACTCACGAGAAGAAAGTATGAAACTACGTTCCTTAAGTCCATGAAGGATCGGATCGCACCAGAGGGTCGCCCCTCTCGGATCGCCCCCCATTGGATCGCCCCCATAGCATCAGCGATCCATGACTCGATCCGTACTTACACTACTACCCAGCACATACCGATCCGATCCCCCGACGCACAGCGAGACCTCTGACCTGTTCAAGCACGAGCTAGTCTTCGGCGATCCGAGATGCACGGATCCAGCGACACGTGTCCCCAACTGTCATTTTGACCAATTCCTCCTTCATGCTCGATCTGATATTTGAGGGGATCGCGACACCTGTCCACAACGGCTAATTTGACTAATTCTTCATCAAGCTGCGATACGATCCGATATTCTCGGGATCTGTGCCACGTGTGACCGCGATCCGCCTGACAAAATCAGCTATAAATAGCCCAGAGCTTGGCATTTTTCGGGATCTTTGGGCAGTATTGAGCACTGATTCCGCCATTACTGTCATACCACTATTTCTTGTCAGTTTTATTACAAGATTACTGAGAGAAATTACAGTTGTAAAAGTGAGTTTGAGAGAAATCTTTGATTGTATTAGCATTCAAAGTATAATCGATAACATATAAAGTGGACGTAGGCTCGTTAACGCCGAACCACTATAAATCCTGTGTGTTTTCTGCTTTTTCTTCATTCTCCAGTTATAATTCTCTACGAATCAGAACAATTTGGGTGTTGGGTCCAAATTTTGATCTAACATTTTGGTGCTTTCACCGAGAAAACAGTCCCAAAACTTCACTGTTCAGATTTTTGAAGATTTCTGCGACGTTTGATATCATGGCTGGAAAGAAGTCTTAGGAAGTGCGGGCTTCGCAGGCGAATGAAGTCGCGAATGAAATGGTTGGCGAAAGTGCACACGAGCAGGTCGTTGAGGGGGTCACGGATCGCGAGGACGGGGGGGCGACCCGAACCAATCTAGGTGCCACGATCCGACTTGAGGGTGGCGCTGTGAACCGCGAAGCTGGAGGGGTTGTTACTCGATCCCGTGATAACGCCCCGAATCCTCCGCATACCGTGACCATGAACCGATCCCAGGGGGGCGCTGCGAGCCACCAACCTCGATCCACAGCGATCCAAATTGATGACCAGAATACAACTCGACCTGGAAAGGAGCCTATGGCTCGCTCCTACCATCCTGGCCCCTCCGCTCGACCTGGCTCAAGCTCTTTGCGCATAAGAGAAAACGATGATGATCAATATGACCTTCTGCTCCCGTTACTGAGGGGGATCTCTCTCGCTTTTCCGAAATGTGGGAAAGGCTATTTGATGAATTGACTGCTCAAAGGCAGGAGAGCTCCATTCTGCGACAGAACTTGACCGCTATGGATAGAAGGCTTAATGATCTCGTAAGGCAAAGGACGCCCCCAGTTCGTCCGCTCACCCCAGAATACTCTTCTTCGTCAGAGGATTCGCCGAGACCTCCGCGGCGACCATATGAGAGGCCTGAAAACATAGAGCAACTTCGATTTGGAATCTTGCCATCATGGGAAGAAGAGGCACTGGGGGCAGGGCCCTCAAACCGCAATATGAATGATCGCGCCGCAACTCCCAGAGCTCGAGGTGTGGACAGCCCTGTTCAGAATAGACTACCTCATCCCCGTCGTTGTACAAATGCTTATGGTAACAGGGGGCAGCGAAGCCCAATCCGAGCCCCAGATTTTGTGACCGCCCCTGGAAGAGAGATTAGAGAACCCCACCGAGCAAGAAGCGCTGACCCCGAGCCTCCACTGACCAGTGCAAATGTTGCAGCCATGATTCATCAAACTCTGGCAGATAGCCGTGGACAACGGAATGAAGATTGGGGAATTGACCGCAGTCACACCCCTTTCACTGATGACATTTTAGATGCAACGTTCCCGAGGCGCTTCAACATGCCGCAGATGAATCGTTACGCGGGTAGATCTGATCCCGTCCAGCATCTGATGAGATATTCTTGGTCAATGACCGCTGTCGCAGCCTCTGACGCTGTCAAGTGCAAAGCATTTCCCATATTCTTAGAGGATGTAGCATTATTATGGTTTACTCGCTTACCAGCAAGATCAATTTCCAGCTTCAGGGAGTTGAGTGAAAGGTTCGTGGAACAGTTCCGCATCTATGCACAAAAGACGAAGAGTGTGATTGACTTATTCCTTGTTAAGCAACGACCAGGCGAGAGTTTGAGGGTGTATCTAGACCGTTTCAACCTGGCCGCTACTGAAGTCAAAGATCCTCATGAGCCAACTGTTGTGGCAGCCCTAATTGATGGGGTAGATAAAGACACCGAATTTGGGAGATATCTGGCCGGCAAGCCACCCCATACCAGAGAGTTATTCTACGAAAAAGCTAACATACACTTACGCCAGGAGGAAGTATATGCTAACCGAAAGGCAAAAACGGCCGATAAAGAGGAAATCTAGAGCAATGTCGCCATTAAGCAGACAGGAGACAGCTCGGGGAAGGTCGAGGTTAATGTTGGAAATCGGAATCAGGGTGATCGTCAGTCAGGAAACAATGATAATAACAGTAATGGCAACAATCGGAAGAGGAATCGAGGGAACGACCCCCAGAGAAGGACTCGTCCCAGGTCTTTTGAGAGTTATACGCCAATAAACGATACTTTGGAAAATATCTTCATGGATTCGTACAACGTCCTCCAAAATAAAAGGCCACCTCCCAGAGAGTCGACGGAGAAAGAACGTGAAACGGGGAAGTTTTGTCTCTTTCATCAGATTCATGGCCATTTGACAAATGAATGTCGTCACCTAAGAGATGTAGTCGAGAGGCTTCTCCGGGAAGGAAAATTGGATGAATACAGAGTGACGCCCAGAGACAGGGGGCAAGCCGTACAGGCCCCAAATCAGAACCAAAATCAACCTGCTGTCAGGCCAACTGCCCAGCAAAAGGGAAAGGACCTTGTTATCAATACCATAATCGGAGGGCTTTATCTCGCCGGACACGGTTCCAAGGCATTGGATCAGTATGTCAATGCAGCCAAGCAACACCTCGAGGTAGGGGAGTGTAGCAACCCCGAGGACAACGTCCCGGTAAAGCAACAAAAGATGATGTCCGACGATGTCGTTTTCCGCGAACAAGAAAGCATTGGAGTCCATGCTCCGACTGAAGATCCATTTGTAATCACAGTACCTATTGGCCCGGCCACTGTTCATAAAGTTTTGGTGGATAACGGGAGTTCCGTCAATATTCTTTTCAAAAGGACATTCGACCAGATGAACCTCGAGATAAAAGACTTGAAGCCCTGTCAGGGATGGATCCGTGGATTTAACGGAGCTTCCACCGCTCCAATGGGTTACGTAGAGCTACCAGTTACGCTTGGGGAAGGAGAACGCCAGAGAGTGAGAATCCTTCCCTTCGTGGTTTTGGATATTGAATCACCCTATAATGCCTTCTTGGGCCGACCGGCCCTCGCAAAGTTTAGAGCTTGTATAGCCCCCTGGTGCTTATTATTGAAATTTCCTACGGAAGCTGGTGTTGGTATTGTCAGAGGAGATCAGGTTGATGCACAAGCATGTTATGTTGCAGAGCTAAAGCTACTCCGCAATGGAGGGGACATAGAAACCAAGGGCGCTTCTCCCCCCACAAGGGCGGAGACCTTATAGCAATTAAAGAGGATAACCGTAGGAGAGTTGCTCGAGGATATAGATCCCAGAGAGGACAAAGAACCTGGGGGCAGAATGGCGACTCCCAACGAGACAACTGTGGATGTATCGATCGATGATAGTGACCCAGAGAAGGTCCTTAAGATTGGATCCCAGTTAAATCCGAATTTAGCTAAAGAACTGATGAATTTCTTAAAAAATAATTTGGATGTATTTGCTTGGACCCACGCAGACATGTGCGGGATATCTCCATCAATCATGAGCCATTCATTAAGCATTAACCCTAAACATTCTCCGGTAAAACAAAAAAGGCGAATGCTGGGCCCAGAGAGGTCCGCTGCCTTGAAAGAAGAAGTTGGAAAGCTAAAGAGTAATGGATTTATCAGAGACTCAATCTACCCAGACTGGATTTCAAATCCAGTTCTGGTGAAGAAGGCTAACGGGAAGTGGCGAACATGTATCAATTTCTCGGATTTGAATAAAGCCTGCCTGAAAGACAGCTTTTCGTTACCCAGGATCGATCAGTTGGTGGACTCAACGGCGGGTCATGAACTTCTCTCCTTTATGGATGCTTATTCAGGATATAACCAGATTCCAATGCATGTTCCAGATCAAGAACACACTAGTTTCATTATGGATCTGGGGTTATACTGCTATGTGGTAATGGCCTTTAGCTTAAAGAACGCAGGCGCTACATATCAACGGTTAGTGAACAGAATGTTCTATAACCAGATTGGGAAAACAATGGAAGTATACGTCGACGACATGTTGGTTAAGTCCAAGCAATCCTCCAATCACACTACGGACTTGGCACAGATGTTCAGCATTCTTCGAAAGTACGGGATGAAACTCAACCCAACAAAATGTTCATTCGGGGTCGCCTCCGGAAAATTCTTGGGATTCATCGTCAGTTTTCGTAGGATTGAGATTAATCCAGACCAGTTCGCAGCAATCAGAGACATTCAGGAACCTAGGCAGATTAAAGATGTGCAAAGCCTTGCAGGAAAAGTAGCCGCACTAAGCAGATTTATCCCCAGGGCTACGGGCAAATGCATCCCATTCTTCGAATTGATAAAGCGAGGAAAACGCCACTTCAAATGGACGCCCGACTGCGTAGAAGCGTTTCAGAACTTGCTGAGACACCTGGAGAAACCTCCGATATTATCTAAGCCGATGGATCATGAGGATTTATTCGTGTACTTGGCAGTGTCATCTCATGCGATCAGCTCAGCATTGGTGAGAGAAGAAGATAAAGTTCAATGACCTGTGTATTACGTGAGCAAAAAATTGACGGCAGCAGAGCGTAATTATCCAAGGATAGAAAAGTTGGCGTATAGTTTGCTGATCACCTCTAGAAAGCTTCGACATTATTTTCAGGCTCATCCCATTACCGTATACACTGATCATCCACTCAAGCAAGTTCTACAAAGACCAGAAGCATCTGGAAGGCTACTCAAGTGGAACATTGAGTTGAGTCAATTTGATCTGAACTTTCAGCCCCGGCGGTCAATACGGGGCAAGTGATAGCTGACTTCATAGCAGAGTTTACTGTCCTGGAGGAAGATATAGCAAACGAAGAAGTTGACCCCTCAAAGTTACTTCTCGACCCCAGTGCCTGGAAATTGTATACTGATGGCGCTAGGAATGACAAGAGATCCGGCGCTGGAGTAGTGCTTGAAACTCCTGAGAAACAGCTGATATCCTATGCTATCCGGATGGAGTTTCACGCCACTAACAACGACTCCGAATATGAAGCCCTGATAGCCGGACTAAGGATCGCGAAGGAGTTGGAAATCACAAAGCTGGACATCTTTTGCGACTCCGAGTTAGTTGTAAATCAGGTCACTGGAAAATTCCAGGCCAAAAGTGCAAGATTGATTTTATACTTGAAGAAAGTGAAGGAGTTGCTGAACGACTTCGATCACTATAGCATATCTCATATTCCGCGATCAGAGAATCAATAGGCGGATAAGTTGGCAAAGATGGCTAGTTCCGACGATCCTGAAGAGACCGGGCTAGCCCCAGTCGAAGTACTTCGGTCTCCTAGTATAGATCAGATGGAAATTGATTCGGTACGGTACTAGAGATGGAACCAGAAAGGGAGTCATGGATGACCCCTCTAAAGAATTTCTTGATGAATGGAACGCTTCCGACCAAGAAAAGTGAGAGGCGTAAAGTAATTCGTAAAGCTGCCTGATACGTTCTACAAGGCGGAGTTCTTTACAGACAGGGATTTTCAATGCCTCTTCTCCGGTGTATAGCTCATGACGACATTAAGCGTGTGCTGCAGGAGGTACATGAAGGTGAATGCGTGGCGAAAAAGGTGTTGCGGCATGGTTATTTCTGGCCTACCATAAACAAGGATGCGGCGAAATACGCACGACGGTGTGATGCGTGCCAGAGATTTTCAAAGATACCTAGAGCACCTCCTAATCAGTTAAAAACAATGACGAGCCCATGGCCTTTCGCTATGTGGGGAATTGATATCATCGGAAGTCTCCCCATAGCTAGGGGCGGAGCGAAGTTCGCTATTGTAGCCGTAGATTAAGTGGGTCGAGACTGAGCCACTGACTATAATCACAACCAAACGAGTGATCAATTTTGTCGTTAGAAACATCATCTGTCGATTTGGGATTCCAAAGATTGTTATAACTGATAACGGAACTCAGTTCGATAGCACTGAATTCAGAAACTTCTGCCAGAAATACCACATTGAGACACGGTACACCTCTGTGGCGCACCCGCAATCGAATGGACAAGTCGAAGCGGCGAATAAAGTGATTAAGTCCATTCTGAAAAGATGACTGAAACGGGCCAGAGCCATGTGGCCTGATGAATTACCCTTAGCACTATGGGCCTACAGGACAACGTATAAATCGGCAACAGGACATACCCCCTTCTCCCTTGCTTTTGGAGCAGAAGCAGTCATCCCAGTTGAGATAAAAGTACCTTCTCACCGAGTGACTTATTACGATCCGATGACTAATAACGAATTGCTCCTTGAATCCCTGGATATGATCGAAGAAAAGAGGGACGAAGCAGACCTGCGTGCCTTGAGATGCAAACAACAGGTCGCCTGATACTACAATAAAAAGGTTCGAGCCCGAACCTTGGAACCCGGAGACTTGGTTCTGAAGCGTGTCTTTCCAGCCCCAACTCATATGGGTGCGAAGTGGGAAGGACCGTACTCCATTCTGTGCAAGCTTGATAATGGAACCTTCAAGCTAGCAACCGTAGATGGAAAGGAAATCCCCAGAGTGTGGAATGCCCAACATTTACGGCCGTACCTAACATAAAGATGACAAATCTGTTCATTTGCTTTGTTAAGAACAATGTACAAGGCACGACTTGCCTAGAATAGTCCGATTTCTTAAAGCACAAAATTATAAAGTGGACGTAGGTCATGATTCGACCGAACAACTATAAAAATATTGTGTGTCGTTTACCTTTATTGCACTATTATCTATCTGCCTTTCTATTTTTATGGAAATTGCTGTGAATCATGCAACGATCCCAGAAGCATATAATTATAGGTGCCTTCCATCAGAATGGAATGCAATCACCAGTCAAAACTCTGAGGGTACGATAAAGTAAATCATATCATTGATAGCGCTCTAACTCTCCAGAGCCGAGAGAGAGCATAACGGACATGAAGGCGATGTCCGTAAGTCATGGCGGTGTACCATGATCGGAACCTCCTTGACGGAACTCTAACCTCGGCGACTGCCAGGAGATTATAAAAGCGTCTCCGATTGAGCGCTAAGAAAGAGCTCTTGCCCCGCTGAAGGATCGGGGAGTGATTGAACTGCTGAGCTCGAACTCTAACTCTCCAGAGCAGAGAGAGTATAAAAGCGTCTCCGATTGAGCGCTGAGAAAGAGCTCTTGCCCCGCTGAAGGATCGGGGAGCGATTGAACTGCTGAGCTCGAACTCTAACTCTCCAGAGCAGAGAGAGTATAAAAGCGTCTTCGAATAAGCGCTGAGAAAGAGCTCTTGCCCCGCTGAAGGATCGGGGAGCGACTGAACTGTTGAATTCAAACTCTAACCTCGGCGACCGCCAGGAGAGTATAAGAGAGTCTATGGTTAAGTATTGAGAAAGGTGCCGGAAACTCAGCACCATAAGGATAGTTATCTTGCTAAATTTTATAAGTCCCCCATATTCAAAAATAGGGGCAACGTGCAGACAACGCTAATCAATCCTTAATAAGCCCTAGTCAGGCGCTACGTTAACGATTGATTGGGGGCATATACATATACGCATGAACTTTGATGCAGCACGGAAATTTTTAAATTTTTCTTTCTGTTGCTTGACTGATTTGTAGTTATAATCAAATGGTCTATGACTAAGCATGAAAAGTTTATTAAATGTAGGTACACGGTGATGCAAAAGAGATAAACTAAAAACAACCTAAAACAAAAGTGAGGGCCAGTCTCACAATTACATTTCATGGCCCACGGGAAGCCTAAAAAAACAAAATATAGACAAGCAACAATATCCTATTTACGCTTGGACTTCTTATCCTGTTTCTGCTTCTCCAGCCTCGCCTTGTCAGGATCGGATTGATCACCCTTCTTTCTTTTCCATTTGTCTATAAGAGGAACGTCCGACTCATCAGAAGACTCCTCCTCCACCTCCTTTCTCTTTCTTTTATCAGTAAGGGAAGCTGGGAAATCATCAGGGTTTGCAAAATGAAGCTGTTTGCTGATGGATTTGAGCTGGAGTTTCAAAACCATCCCAGTTTTGGGATTAAACTCCGAGATAGGGGCTATGTTCAAAGGCTCTTGTCCCACCTTCTTTAAAGGCAGCTCCTTTTCCTGCCTAGCTTTTCTGTTAGCCAAAGTTTCGTCGTCATCGTCTTCGGCTTCTTTGGTGCTAAAGATATCCTCCTCTTCCTCTACATGACGCCCGTCCATATCTTTCAAGGCCTCGATGGTTTCATCATCCTTGGGAGCATCAGCACTGGGTGCCAGGACGCCCTTCTCTGCTGTTGTACCCTCAGCCTGCTTCGGTATATCAACACCGGCGCTAGGCGAGACGATAATCTTCTCCGCCTCTTTCCTCTTCTCGACATCCTTGTCGACGGGCTCGCCACCTGTATTATGGGGAACACATGTTATTAATTCGATTGGTTGCTCTACCAGACGACAACGACTCACAATTGCTTTGACAAATGGTGGGGAAAAAAGGGAGATACCTTCCGCTGATCCTCCATCTAGGCTAGCTGCAGAAGCTCCGACAACCACAGGAGTTAGGCCCAAAGGAATTAATGGATCATCAGGATGGTATTCCTCAACTCCGGAGGTCTTGGGCTCTACAGCTGAGCTCGAACCTTCGTCAACCCTGTTTTTGCCCTTAGCCAGGGCCCTCTCCTTCTCTATTTCTTCTTGAATTAGACGACGGCCTTCTGCCAGATCCTCGGGCTCGTTATCCCCCAGGATGGTCTTCATCAGCTCATCTTCATCAATCTCTTCAACTCCCAATCTCTGCTTCTCACCCTCAACGATGGCATCCCATAAATTGGCTAAAGTAACGTGGTAGTCCGGGATCCACGAGATGTTACGGGTTTTGAGGACATGGCCGAGGAAGTCAAAAATCATCTCTTCGAACCCTTCGATATCCTTTTCTCTCTCGAGGAGCTTGTTGTTAGAAGCAGTAGCCATTTCAATGGCACTTTCAACATTCTTTTCGGCGAGAGCCGCGCGCCTCTCCGCATCCGCGACTTGATCATTTAAAATCACCTTTTCCGCTTCAGCCAAAGCTAGACTTTCTCTCAAACTTGCTTTTTCTTCCTCCCAAGCAGCTCTCTCAGCTTCAAAATGGCCTTGTGCCGTCTTCAACTCAATGTTGGCCATTTTAAGATCTTCTACCTCCTTCTTTAAGGCCATTTCTCTTGACTATTTGATTCAAGTTCAGAATGAAAGCGTTTCTTAGCATTCTCCAATTCGGTCTTATAATTTTCAGCATCTCTCCGCGCTAAGGCAAGTTGGGATTGAGCATCTTCCAAGTCCTTCTCCATCTTTGTCCTAGCCCTTTCATTGTTATCAATCTTCACCTTGGATCTATTGCTTCCATCTCAAGCGTTCGGATGACTTCTGAAAGATTAACGGCATGTTTCTTCATCACTTCATACTGCCTGGCTATATGATGAATGTGCCCGATGACTTCAGTATCCCAGTTCCTAGGGACGGGCTCCAAGGCTGGAACAAACATCATCCTTTCGAAGAAGATGTTAGGGAATTGTTCTCACAACTTTTCCAGCTTAGCTTGAGTCTCGGGACCATGGATGTAATCTCGTGACCCGGGGGCAACAAACTCTTGCTGGCGGGAAGGGACAATGTCACTTCTCTCTTTTTCAGAATCCTTGATTGGATCCTTGCTTTTATCCTTGGGCTCGTAGTGTCTTTTTGACAACCTGCCGTGAGAGGGTGCACTCTTCGGAGGAGTTAACTCTTTAGGAAGTTGTTTTCCCCCTGTAGGTGGTACCGAATAACTGGGAAGCTTGCCAGAAGTCGATTTTGGTGGAGACCGGGATTGCAAAGAAGTAGGCTTGTGAGAAAGGCCGCGAGAGCGCTTAGGATTCAGATGAAGACTGGGTGTGCCTTCACGAAGAGAGCGATAAGAATAAGACTGCCTGCGAGACATCTTTCCTGCAAAGGAGAAAAGAGCATATTAAAACCTTGGATACTGTTGATATAAAAGTGTGGGGTCAGGTAGTCCGTGTGATTTGTGCATCCCATATAATTCCCCCTAACAGAACCGGGCCTGAAGTCAGGCTCATCTGAGTAGTTTCTTGTCCTCCAATTGGAACAGTGGTTTTCTCAGAAGCAGGGAAAAATGGCTCCCCTTCAAAGTCCCCCTCTGTGTATACATCATCGGGCAAAGGAATTTTGCTCAGCTCTTTAAATAGTTGTTCTTCTGTCAAATCATCGGGAGCAGCAGGTTCGATCGGAAGAGAAGCCCTTGAGGGGAAACCCCCTGGAGAAACTGGGATTTCCTTGGACTTGTCACCACGGGCCTCATCTCCTCTATATATGTTCAGGTCCTCGTCGTCCTGGATGATTATCGGGGAAGGACTCTTACGGAATTTAGTTGTTTCTACTGCCCGTGATGTTCCCTCTCCCTCCGTTGGGGGCACGTATTTGTAGGGTTTGCCGCCTGCACCAAGTCCAAACCTTATATCCAAAAGGCGATGCTTGTGAAGATTCTCGTCAGTAATACACTTCTTGATCCTTAGAAAATCGGATTTGCTTTGTAGAAGAATAGACAATCGATTATTGTATACCAAGCCTTCCATCTTGGGAAAGACGTGATCTGCTCAAAAAAAAAGAAGGGGGGTGTTAATGCTTCGATTTCTTAAGCAAGATATTCAGTCAAAAGATTAAAGTTTACTTGATTTAATCCATCTTCTTGAGCACCCAGCCTGTCTCTTTATATAGAACCAATCAGCCTTCGGATCCCCTATGTTGCTGTATCCGTCATACAGAACCTTCCTATTCGCTACCGATTCGAAGAAAGAGAAATTTGGGGTTGCCGAGGAGCGGTGCTTGAAAAGATAAAAGAATTTTAAATCTTTAAATGTAAGCTCGGTATGCAAGATTTCCGTGTATGCAATATATAGAGTGTGTAGAGCTACGTAGGCATTGGGATGGAGCTGCATCGGAGTGATACCCAATCGTTTTAAGGTCTCAATCACGATTGGAAGAAACGGAGGAATAGCTCCTACCCAGCACATGAGCCGGCTGACTGTCATATATCCTTCCGGAGCTAAGTGAGGTCTATCTTTGCCGCCGGGTGTCCTCACGTCATCCCAGGGGATCCCATGTCTCAGGAAAATTCTCTTAAGCTTTATGTCATCGAGTTTGGAAGCTAAAGAATCAGTAAATTTCTCTATCCCAAGTGCGTCAGGAATCTCGTCAGGAGCTCGACCGTCTACTTCAGACTCCTCGTCAAGTGAAGTACTTTCAGATGGATCCGATTCCGTTGCCTCATATTTGGATCCAGAATCCTTGCCCCTTGGGTTAGTTGGAGCGACCTCAGGGTTATAGTGCTCAGACACCTCGGGATCCGTCTCTGTGTTAGATCTTGAAGAGGAGTGATTATCCGACATTACTGTTTAGGCGAATAAACATGAGAAATAAGATTAAAACTACCCATCCCCCCTGTGTGTGCGAGTGGCAGTGTGTGCTTGTGCGTGCATTAAAGAAAGGTACAAAGGTCAACAAAATCATCGAGACATTGGTCGTTTTTCAATTGGTAGATTATGCATTTGTTCAATCCGGAATGTTCGTCTCAAGGGCTCTAACCTAACTATTCATTGATTTGTTAGAGTTGCATCATATTATTTAGTCAGCGTGAGCATCAGATCGTTCGTCAGTCGGATCGCAGGGCAGGTTCGGATCGCGACATATGGACGGATCGTGGTGAAGGACTCGGTACGCAGAAAAGTTACAAGCTCATATAAAGGCTTCGAATCGTGAAGTGCACCAATCCATCCAAACGGATCGCGATGGTATCTTGGCGATCCGTATCGCCTCCTATTCTCCACGATCCGAAGCTCCTCCCTTCCCACGACCCGATCCTTTAGCTGAATCTATGCTTCGTCCTCATCTCTCCGAACCCTCGCCTCGCCAACGAAACACACCAACCTGCTCTTTACTTCCTCTCCCTATTCGCTGAACCTTGCATCACCACGAACCGATGCTCCCATCCGATCTGATTCCTCCTTCTTCTTCTCCCTCGCCTCTTCCTCATCACTTCTCCTCGATTCGTCACGCGAGCACCTGAACCCATCATCCATCGCGGGTGCGATCTCAAACATCACCAATTTTCCCATTTTCTCTTCTTAAATTCCAGAAAAATAAGTGAGAAATTGCATGAGAACCTTTCTTAAATTAGGAAGAACAATCGTCTTTTTGGAAGGAAGAATTAGGATTTTTCTCGAGAAAAATGGGCGACACGTTGCTGAAGGAAGAAGAAAAAGGAGAAAAGTGAAGTTCGGGTCGATTTATATAGAGAAAACGGTGACTGTTGGCCTCCCCTTTTTTGTCCCACATGAACCGTGGGCTTCGGTGGATCGTAGGGGCAAGCCCATTGGGCCCAGCAGAGAAGAAAGAGGCCGATCCCTATATCGACCCGCCACCATACCTAAGGCCCACACAAAGGATGGAACGAGACGAGCGTCTCGTCTCACTGGATCATGACAAAGAATGCTCCCACGAACCATGGCGTGTCGCAGTGAACCGAACCGACTAAGGATGGAAAGAAGCGAGCCTCCAGAAATACTTACGGATCGCAATGATGTGGAGCGATCCGAACCAAAAAAAAGAGAGAAGAAAAAAGAAAGAAATTCCAGAAAAGAATTGTCCAATAAACAGGGAAGTTATCGAAGATTTATCCGACATTTATAGCAAGCAAAGAGACACGACTTTCCGTAAATGATACGACCTTTCGAATAGACGTTACCATTGACTTGCATCTCTTTATGAAAAGATATTTCTATAATTTCGAAGCATGTTCCATCATCGATAAAACATACTTCGAGGGGGCAAAATGTTGGCTAGCTTTTTGACCAAGCCACCAAGGTTCACTCACAATAAGAAAGTATGAAACTACGTTCCTTAAGTCCATGAAGGATCGGATCGCACCAGAGGGTCGCCCCTCTCGGATCGCCCCCCATCGGATCGCCCCCATAGCATCAGCGATCCACGACTCGATCTGTACTTACACTACTACCCAGCACAGACCGATCCGATCCCCCGACGCACAGCGAGACCTCTGACCTGTTCAAGCACGAGCTAGTCTTCGGCGATCCGAGATGCACGGATCCAGCGACACGTGTCCCCAACTGTCATTTTGACCAATTCCTCCTTCTTGCTCGATCCGATATTTGAGGGGATCGCGACACCTGTCCACAACGGCTAATTTGACTGATTCTTCATCAAGCTGCGATACGATCCGATAATCTCGGGATCTATGCCACGTGTGACCGCGATCCGCCTGACAAAATCAGCTATAAATAACCCAGAGCTTGGCATTTTTCGGGATCTTTGGGCAGTATTGAGCACCGATTCCGCCATTACTATCATACCACTATTTCTTGTCAGTTTTATTACAAGATTACTGAGAGAAATTACAATTGTAAAAGTGAGTTTGAGAGAAATCTTTGATTGTATTAGCATTCAAAGTATAATCGATAACATATAAAGTGGACGTAAGCTCGTTAACGCCGAACCACTATAAATCCTGTGTGTTTTCTGATTTTTCTTCATTCTCCAGTTATAATTCTCTACGAATCAGAACAATTTGGGTGTTGGGTCCAAATTTTGATCTAACAATTGTATATAAGAAAACTTACATTTTTAATGTAAAAAAAAGTTACATAATAAAACTTACATTTTTAATGTAAGAAAAGTTGCATAAGAAAATTTACATTGTTAATGAAAGAAAAGAATGATTAGAAGATAAAATACATTTCTCAATGAAATAAAGAAACAAATGAAAAATTACATTTTCCAATGTAATTATATGTTGAAATAAAAAAATACATTTTCCTATGTAATTATATATTGAAATGAAAAATTACATTTTCCAATGTAAATAAAGAATGAAACAAGAAATTACATTTTCCAATGTAAATAAAGAATGAAATGAGAAATTACATTCTTATATGTAAATAAAGAAGGAAATAGAAATTTATATTTTTATATATAAATAAAGAATGAAGTGAGAATTTACATTTTTTTTATATGTAAATAAAGAATGAAGTAAGAAATAACATTTTTATATGTAAATAAAGGATGAAGTGAAAGATTATATTTTCCAATGTAATAATATATTGAAATAAAATATTACAATTTCAATGCTATAGATGAATGATAAAACAAGTTACATTTTTATGTAATACATGTATCATATAAAAAATTCACTGTTGGAAAAATTTGTGTTAGCGTTAAAAATTACATTTTAACGTAACATATGATTTCATATATAAAAGAAATCAATGTTGAATTGAAAATAGTTTAAATTCATTGAACGATTTATATTTTTATATTTATATATAAATATAAATTAAAATAAAATGAATCACGCCGCTGTAGTTCGCATTTTGAAATCGTAACTTCAAAAGATTATATCGAAAGATCCGACTATTGGATTTTCCCAAAACTGGAACCGTTGGGTTCGTTTTGGAAAGAACTTTCAAATGATATAAAATTCACTAAGATCCAATGGTTAGATTTTGAGAAATGTGTAAACCAAATTTTGGTGAAAACAATGCCAGGGCCACGTAATGACCCAAAGCGTCATTTGATTGAAAATGGCTATTTTTAAATAATTAAAAATAGCGATAAATCGTTATAAAATATTATAAACGATATGGAATGAAAAGAATTGATTTAAATTATATATATTTAAGAATTATTTGAAAAGTCTGAGTTAAATCTCATTTCAAATAATTATATGACGATTGGAATTCGAAGATTTGAAGACGGTGATTGAAGACTGACGATCTTCATATCGAATGGATGACTACTGATTGCTTTGATTGAAGTTTCTGCCTTGAGAGGGTTACGGTGGTAGTTGTCTGGACGTACTTGTTGAATGTCTGGATTAGCGAGCACCTCTTTTTTGTATTAAACATATGGGACGAGGAATAAGGTGTCTCCGGTTTCGTTCAGACCCAGAACGGACTTGTAAATGGATGTATGTCTAACATTGGATTTTATTCTATGTTGATTGATTTCTATTTAATAAATATCTGTTTGGTGGCGGAGAATTTATTCTCTTGCTTAACACCCTTCTCTGAGACGCACGAACTTAAAGGTTATATATTGATAGTTATCGATCGCATGGCGTGAATTGTCAGTGTGGCATGCCAAGATGCAAATGATCAAGGCATATTGTTGAAAAGCAGAGCCTTGTGGTTGATGATCAAAGCACAGCTTTATTGTAGCATAGCTTTGTGTATAGCGTTACTTCGTGAGCCTCACACCCCGGTATGAACCAGAAACGGGAGAAGGATCCAGGGAGAACATGCATTTCTTTCTAGCTAGAAGTGGTGTCTGGGTTTTTAAAGCCCAGATATTTTTACTTATATGGATAATGGAAAGCGAGATACCTCGGATATTGAGTCCCTAGTGGCTTTATTTACACCCCATAGGGCGGAGAGATGTATTGTTCAGGAATTATATATAATCCATTAACATTAGTTATTGACCAGCCCTGTGGATCGTAAGGGCTCTCCTAAGTCTGAATCCTGAGACATGGGCTAGATTGTCTCGAAATAGTTAAGGACAATCCCTTGCCTTGGTACATGACGGAAATCCAACTTCCAATACGACACCATACGGTTTTGATTGTAAAACTAGTATGGCGACATAGTATATGGTAGCTATGCCGTCAATGATTGATATATTATGGTTGAAATGTTTCTGAAAAACATATATACACTAATAATAATATCACGTCCGTTTTTATCGTATCAAGCATTTTTGACCATTATAAGGTAAAACTCTATTCTTCGGCTTGCGCTGCATTGTGTGTTGGGACTTGAGTCTTATAATGGTTTTATTTTTCTAAAAATCATTGCGTTGTTTAACGATTTACTTTATTTATGCACTGGCAATCCAATGGAGTAAACCCGTTCCGCGTTAGCGGCATGGTCCTGTAATTAGTCCTATTATTAAATAGGTTATATAAAATTTCTCATACGAGTCTCATGACTGAATCATAGTTTGTTTCACTTTGCAAACTCGGGTGCCCTCTTTTCCACACGGGCAGCCTTGTATATAGGTTTTAGCAGATTCATTCTGGATAGCTATGGAGATGAAGATGGATCTTACTATTTCTATTATGCTGTTCATATTTCATTTAGTATATTATGTTTGATATCCGCTGCAGACATTTTATATTAAGTTGAAAACTGTAGTATGTACTAAGTTTGATCCGATTATACTGTGTAACTTTGATGATATATTATTCCCAGTGTAATTTGATGTACTTTATCTGCTGTAATTCTATATTTCTGTTTTGTTGTTATTGTTTATGTGTTATGTTCCAATGATTGTCCTTGCTTTCGTACTACGGGAGTTTGGGGTTATCACAGTTGGTATCAGAGCTTTCTTTAAACTTAGCTCGGAATATAATATATAAATAAACCAGACAGAAGTAGAATAAGCAGTATTCTAAAATGAATGACTCATCATAAATAGGACTAGTAATGTCCTAGAATGAGGAGGGATGAACAAAATACACCCCCCATAGAATCATGTACATTTAAACATATGTCTCTATGTTTTACAATATCTTTACTGTTGGCCTGCCTCTTTGTCTGCTATTTGCAGACATAGTAGAAAATGAGTGGCAGAAACAGAAGAAGTAGTTCTATGGTTCGATAATCTAATGAGCCAATCATGCTCCCACAACCAGAACCAGATCTTGAAGCTCTAGTAAAGACATATCAAAATCTGGGTGGAGTACAATTCTCGATCAAAGAATCCGTGATTGAAACACAAGCGTGGATGCGTTTTGCTGGGAGAATTTTTGGAGGCTTAAATATGAGAGATGATCAGAAATGATTACTGGCATCTTGGGCACTCAAAGACGAAGCTTTAATCTGGTAGGAAACTGTTACTGAGGAAAATCCTGAAGGTAGTATTACCTGGGATAGATTTAGAGAAATTTCCAAAGAAAGATTTATTCCTCTAGAAGCAAATGCGAGGCTATATGATGAGCTTTACAATCTGAAACAAGGAGATATGACCATCCAAGAATATCAAAATAAATTCAATGAACTTTCTCGCTTTTCCCCTGAACCAATTCAAGATCCTGTAAGGATGAATCTGAGATTTATCAAAGGACTTCAAAAGCAATACGAAGGCAGAGTACTTGCTCATGTGAATCTCCCTTTTTCTGAGATGATACAAATGGCTTACCGCTATGAGTATAATGATAAACAACATGGTTGGGAAGATAAAGAAGAAGGCAGCTCTAGCAGCAAAAGGAAGTTTGAAACTGATAGCCCGGAGTCAAGCATAAAGCCCGAGGTCAGTAAGAAGCCTAAAGCTGATAAGAAAAAGGTTGAATCTAAAGAAGAACCATTAACGACCGCCATATGCAATAACTGTAATAAGCCAGGGCATTTGCTAAGGAATCTCAAATCTTCGAAGAGGAAAAGGAATGTTGAATCCAAATCCAATAAGAAGTTCCAAGAGAGCAGAAAACGCCATAAGTGGCACCAGTCTGGTCATATTGCAAAGAATTGCCAGCAATCGAAGGTGTCTGTAGTAGCTCATGTAAATGAAGTAGCAGAAACTCCAGCACCCTCGGCTAGTTAGTAAAGGCCAGATGTTTTAGAAGGCACCCTCACTGTTCACAGTATTCCAGTTAAAGTATTGTTTGATATGGGCGCGTCACAAAGCTTTATTTCAAGCAATACAGTTAAGAAGTTGAAGCTAAAGCCGAGGAACCTTAAGGAATCAGTTAGAGTTCATAATCCAATAGGAGGATCTCTTATTCTCAGTGTGTATTGTAAAGTGCCTGTCTCTTTTTTTTTCATTATCGGTTTCCTTGCACCTTGATTGTCATGGATTTTTCTAAATTTGATATCATTCTTGGGCTGGACTAGTTAACCAAATACGAGGCCAAAGTTAAATGTGCATAAAGAGTTGTCAGAATTAAAACGAAGCTTGCTAATGTTGTTATACCTTGTGTAGACTCAGATTCGGACAGAAAAGAATTTTAGGTTGCTCTTGAGGTTTCTCCCACTTCTATTGAAGATATCCCTATCATCAAAAATTATGTGGATGTGTTCGAAGAGGTTGATACCTTACCTCCGCGAAGAGAAATTGACTTCAGGATTGATCTAGTTCTGAATGCAAGGCCGGTGGTGCATCCTATTCGAAGAATGACATGGAAAGAGAAAGAAGAGTTGGGCAATCAAACTAAACAGCTTTTATGGAAAGGCCTGATCATACCTAGCTTTTCGAATTGGGGCACGGCAGTGGTGTTTGTTCCAAAGTCAGATGGTACTCTCAGACTGTGTGTGGATTACCGAGATTTAAACAAGCATATGCTCAAGAATAAATACTCATTGCCCTGTATAGATGATTTATTGGATCGTTTGAATGGAGCTAAAGTATTTTCTAAAATGGACCTAGCTACGAGTTTCCATCAACTACGTATTGCCGAAGAGTGTGTTCCTTTGACAGCTTTCAGAGGTCCAGACATATTTTACAAATGGTTAGTAATGTCATTCAGCTTATGTAATTTTCCTGCTTACTTTGTCGATTTAATGAACAGAGTACTCCCCGATGTCCTAAATAAATTTGTGCTGGTTTTCATTGATGACATCTTAATCTTCTCCAAATCAACTGTCGAGCATGAAAAACATTTGGAACAAGTTTTGGAAATTCTGAGAAAGAATGTATTAAAAGCCAAATTTTCTAAATGTGTATTCTGGCAAGAAGAAGTAAAGTTCCTCGGTTTTGTCGTATCGAATGAAGGAATTTCAGTGGATCCCAGTAAAATCACAACCTTTCAAGATTGGAAGTAGCCTAGCACTCCTACATAAGTCAAAAGTTTCCTAGGATTGGCTGGCTATTATTGGAAATTCATTAACGATTTTTTGAAACTATCTTGTCCATTAACGAATCTTACAAAGAAGCATACGAAGTTTAATTGGACACCTGAATGTGAGGCAGCTTTCCAAGAGCTAAAATTGAGGTTGACGACTGCTCCCATATTGACCATTATTGATGGCAAACAAGATTTGAAAGTCTGGACTGATACTTCTATTGAAGGTATTGGTGCAGTATTAATGCAAAGAGACAAAGTAGTTGCTTACGCTAGCCGTCAATTGAAGCTACATGAGAAGAGATATCCTACTCATGATCTTGAGTTATTGGCCATCGTATTTGCTTTAAAGATATGGAGGCACTATCTTTTGGGTAAGAAGTTCGAATTATATACAGATCATAAATCATTGAAGTATCTGTTCATTCAAAGGGATTTGAATTTGAGGCAGCAACGTTGGTTAGAATTTCTTGCAGCCTATGATCTGGACATCTTGTATACTCTAGGAAAAGCCAATGTTGTAGCCGATGCGCTCAGCAAAAAGAATGCGGTCGCCGCCAATCTTATCATCGCCAATCTCATCATTACACCTTCATTAATTGACAAAATCTCTGATTTTCAGAAAGATGATGAATTTATTCAGAGGATTAGTAAAAGAGTTCGAGAAGGCGAACCCTCGATTTTCCAAATTGATAACAAGGGAGTTCTGAGGTTAAAAGGCTGAATTTGTGTCCCAAATGTTCCTGAGCTCAGAAGAGAAGTAATGGATGAATGTCATAAATCCAAGCTCTGTATTCATCTAGGGGTGAGTAAGATGTATCATGATCTCAAGCGCACATTCTGGTGGAAATCTATGAAAAGGGACATCTCTATTTATGTCAGTAGGTGTTCTACTTGCCAACAAGTTAAAAGTGATCAGCAGAAACCTGCCGGATTGCTACAACTACTAGAAGTTCCAAGTTGGAAATGGGATCAAACCTCCATGGATTTTATTGATGGCTTACCCCGAACTAGAAAAGGCAATGACAGTATTTGGGTGATCGTAGACTGTTTCACAAAGTATGCCCATTTTATTCCTATCAAACCAATTAGAACAGCTCAAACTTTAGCGAAAATTTATTTCAAAGAAATTGTCCGACTACATGGAGTTCCCAGTAGCATTGTTAGTGATCATGACCCTATATTTGCTAGTAAATTCTGGGAAGCATTCCAAGAGGAGCCGGGGACAACATTAAATCTGAGCACCGCATATCATCCTCAAACAGATGGCCAGACTGAGAGGGTGAACCATATACTGGAAGACTTGTTGCGGGCATGTATTCTTGATTTTGGCGGATCACTGGAAGATCACTTGCACTTGGTTAAGTTCTCTTATAACAACAGTTACCAAGCAAGCTTGCAGATGTCGCCATTCGAAGCTTTGTATGGCAGGCCTTGTAGATCTCCCGCATGTTGGGTAGAACCAGGCAATAGACTGGTATTGGGTCCCGACATGATTTGTGAAGCTTTGAACAAAGTTGATTTTATTAAGAAGTGATTACTAACTGCTCATAGCCGACAGAAAAGTTATGCAGATTTAAGAAGAAGAGATTTAGAATTTGTTGTTGGTGATTATGTGTACTTGAGAGTTTCTCCATTAAGAGTAGTGGTTCGTTTTGGGAAGAGTGAGAAGTTGGCTCCTAGATTCATTGGTCCATTCGCTATTCTAGAAAGAATTGGAACTCTCGCTTACAGGGTTCAGTTACCTGACTGGTTGCCAGGGGTACATGATGTATTCCATGTGTCTTAACTCCGGAAGCACGTACATGATCCAGACTTGATTGTGGAGGAAGCTGCACAGCAAGATTTGGAGATTACCCCGAGCTTAGCAGTAAGAAGGGATACGGTAAAGATCATTGGCAAAGAAACTCGAGTTCTGAGGAACAAAAGAATCCATCTAGTCAAAGTGCAGTGGAGCGGAGTTCCTAGAGACTGTACATGGGAGACCGAGGATAGCATCAAACAGGCTTATCCCCAATGCAGAGTGGATATCTCTGACTAGCTATAGTGCAAGGTACATTTACCATATTTTACATTTTTCGTTTTTTTACCTACTTTACTGTTGTTTCCTTTTCTGGGACGAAAAGTTTTTAAGTGGGAGATATTGTAAGAACCCGAAAAATCAGAACCAATTTAAAATTTTTATTTTGGCTATTTTATTGAATTTTGAATAGTAAATAATTTATTTTAAATAATAACGATTAAAAATTTATTTAAATCGAAGTTAGAATGAATATATTTATTTTAATTTTAAAAGGAGTTAGAAATAGCGCGGCAGTTTGAAAATTTGAATTCGAACTTTGACTGACTGCATGATGCAAAATAAATCGGATTTTAGTGAAAGCAAAAATATTTAAATCTGTTAAAGAATATATTTGTAACGAATCCAAAAAAATTGAAATTTCATAGCGGAAATCAAAAGTTATGGTCAATTGAATATTCACAATAGTCGCTATGGAATTTAATATAACATATAGCCCGTATAAATAGCCATTTTGCAAACGACCTCCGTTTTTGATGAAACCACCCTAGTTGGATCCGGAATGTCAAATTATTGCTAGATTCCAATTTTCATAATTTTTGGAATTAATATGTGAGCATGGCAAATGAAAATGTATTTTGACAATTTTGATCAATTTGGATCGACCAGAAAATGGCCATTTTTCAAACGGTCTCCAAATTCGACAAAATTAATTTTGTTAAGACCGTAGCGTCAAAACATAACTAGATTTATTTTTCTGAAATTTTTAGAGTCAATATGTGGCCCGGTAAATTAAAATGTTCGATCAAATTAAATAATTAAATGTTTTATTATTTAATTTGAAGAAGAACTGACTGAAACAGTCGAATGGGCCTACGAGACATATCCCATTGTGTCCGGAATGGGGATATTTAGCTAGGGCGACACTCGCTGGGTTTGATTTGGATTTAGGAGCAATATATAATTTATTTATTTTGAAAACAAAAATGTGTGATCTTCTGAAAAGAAGAGAGCACACATATATAATATATAATCCAAAAAACTACAAAATTCGACCATATAATACAACACTTGGCTATATGAATGTATAAGAAAGTAGATAGATGAACTCCGGATAAACCACTGCCCATCGTACTTCAAAATCGAATTCCGGCAAAACCAGCACCCGATATTGAAGTATATCTACTCTTATACAAGATAAAAAAACACTCCAAAAAAGCCAATGAGTAAAGATACATCCAAAATAATAACATCAACTCAAAAACAGTAAATCTATCCCACACAATGTCAGTCACTAATCCATCCAGCTATCAACTCAACTCTTCCTTTATATCCACAACCTGAATATGCAAATACTTAACAAACTATTAGTAATTCATCACACATATATATATATAATATATATGTATATATACATATATATATATATATATATTTACATGTAAATACCGTATATATATGTGTGTATAATAAAAAGAAAAAAAAAGACAAAACTAGCACAAAGTAACAAAGAGATTAACAACACAGGCGTGATCTATTACAAAAAAATCTGTTGATTATAATAAATAAATTCAAATTGTATCTAACCTTATTCAAATAACTCCTAAAGCACAATTCCCTAAAATGATTATAATGTGAATTAGACATCCAACCCATACATAAATTCACTATCTTAATGATTAAATTATCCTCAAACACAGAAGCAGAATGAAAAAATCTCTGATTTTTTTCAAACCATATAAACCAACTTATAATAGTAACTACATAATATAATACATATCTCTGTCTTGAGTTATAGCCAAATCTATAAGAATCCCAATAATCAACACTACTTCTAAAAGTGTTAGGCCATACCAAAACAAATATCCTTAAAATCATGTTAAAAATAAAATTTGTAGTAATACATGTGAAAAATAAATGATCAACATCTTCATTCAAAAGATAACAAAAACAACACTTAACTTCTAAAATATTTTTCTTTTTTGCCTTAAAATCTCGATCGTATTAAGCTTCTTATGAACAATTAACCACGTAAGAAACTTAGCTTTAGGAGACGAATTGGATTTCCAAATAAACTTAAAAGTCCGATGTGAAACCCCCGAAAAATTTATAAAATTATACATGGAATTTACTGTACAAACTGAACTCTTACCCATACCCCAACTAATAGAATCTCTATTCTCATCCATGTGATACAAAGCAAACTTAGCTTTGAGTAATGCTAATTGTCTTAACATTCCCCCTTCTAAGATATTATCAAAAGAAAAATCCCAAGGGGGATCCAAATCTCTTCTATGAACATCTTTAATTAAAGCATTTTTAAAACTGCAATTATTATAAAGTTCCCTAAATTCGATTTTGAGCGGTAAACTAGAGATCCACACATCATGCCAAAAGTAAGTAATGTTTCTGGAATGGACAATCACCTTACAACCTAAATTAAAAAAATCAAAGCACTTTAAAACAGACTTCCAAAAGTAAGATAATCTATTGAACCAACTAACACTAGATCCAACAATATACCCACTTCATGAATAGTAAAATTTGGAAACCATATCCTTCCAAGTAGTCGACACTTCAGGACACCTAAATCTCCATAACCATTTGGCTAATAAGGAAGAGTTAAAATTATATAAATTAATGATTCCCAGGCCCCCTCTTCCTTAGGCTTACAACACACCTCCCAGTTGACTAAACATTTATAACCTCTACAAACAGGATCACCATTCCAAAGATAATTACGTCTTATTCTATCAATTTTCGCAATGACCCATTGAGGAAGTCTATGAATAGACATCCAATAGGTAGCAATAGAAGATAATACCGTATTTACAAGAATTAATCTACCTGCTCTAGAAAAAAACCTATTATTCCAACTTGATAATATATTATTTATCTTATCAATAATAACTAATCAATCATCCTTCTTAAGCTTCGAAGGCCTAATTTTAAAGCCCAAATAATCAAATGGAAATTTCATGATAGAACAGTTCAATGTATATATAAATTATATTGGAATTAAATGGAATTTAATAAAATAAAAATAAAAATACGTATACGTATATATACGCGTATACTGTATTATCTTCATCGTTGTATACCCGTAACCCTTATTTTCGACGGTGGCCCCCTTTCATGTGTCCCTCCCCTGATTTCGCCCAAATCACTCAATAAAACCCTAGGGCCCTTTGGAATTTTTGAAGATCTCTCCATACTCTTCAAATCCATATAAGATTCAGAATTTTTCATTGAGTATACGTGGAGAACCGCGAGCTCGAAGTTGAAAACTTCAAGTCGTCGTTGCTCCACCATCTCGTCGTCGATCAGGTCCAGACCCCTAGGCACAGGCGCGGCTTTCCAGCCCCCTTGACGTGGCACCAACTGATCTCGACCACGTGCAACAGATTTGGCGAAAATCCATAACCTAGTTTTGAGCAATAAAAGGGTTATCGATGGCCTGAAATAGAATTGAGGAAGAAGGTGGTTTTTAATTATTAAATAATTTATTTTAAAATGTTAACAACCTTTGTAAATTCATATTTTTCTCATACGAAATCGAAGTTCGATGAAATAGGATTCGTTGGGACCGTAAATTCGCGATCTACATTTCAGAACTGACCAGAGAATATTTGGAGCCTTCTACAATTTTAGAAGAAATAAACAGCAAAGTGAGATTTATGAATCCGAATTAATTAAATAAAGTTATATTAGGATGCAGATGGAGTTTAGAAACTCCCGACACCTGTCGTCCACAGAACAAGGACGACTTGATTGTATTGTGATGTAGAATTGGTTGATTTTTGGGTTTGATTGTGGTTGAATTGAAATTGATTGATATTGTGGCATTAGACTGCCTAGAAAAATGTACTAGGAATTTAAACCCCATGTAAACGCCGCGAGGCCTAAGGTAGTGCGAGGAGTCGTACATCGGGACACTGCCAGTTTTAATTACCCTGTCGTTATGCTGCCGAAATTTCCTGAAATATTTTTATGTTATAAAATATTCATGTTATTATATATTAATTGTTTGAATAATATGAAAATCAGATTTTTAATATATATATATATATGAAAATGATCGTTACATGTCAACATAAAATTTACATTTTTTAGTGTAATCAAAAATGGTCATTTGTTTCATAAAAATGAATTTACATTTTATTTTGCATTTTTATTATCAATGTAACATTAAAAATAAATATTTATATAGAAAAATGAATTTATATTTGATTTTACATTTTTAATGTAAATATGACATTAAAATAAACATTTAGAAAAAAAATGAATTTACATGTGATTTTACATTTTTAATGTAAATGAAACCATAAAATAAACATTGTAATATAAATTGTATTTACATTGCAGTTTACATCTTTTATATAATGCAACATTAAAACAGACATTTTGAAATAAAAAAGTTTTGATATTGGATTTTGCATTTTTAATGTATATACAATGTTAAAAATAAAACATTGTGAAAGAAAAAAATGTATTTACATTAGTTTTACATTTTAATGTATAGGAAACATTAAAATAAACATTTTGATATAAAAATGCATTTACATAAGGTTGACATTTTAACGTATATGAAACATTAAAATAAACATTTTTATAATAAAAATGTTTTACACTAAGATTTACATTTTATGTCCTTTAAAGATAGTCATTATAATAACAAAAAGTGTTTTCTTTGAAATTTACATTTTTATTTTAAATGAAAACATTAAAATGTCCATTTTTATATATAAAATATGTCTTCTTAGAAATATGCATTTTTAATGTAAATGAAACTTTGAAGATGATCATTAATTAAATAAAAATATGTTACATTGAAATTTATATTTTTAGTGAAGCATTAAAAATACTCATTGGTTTGAAAGGAAATATAATAACAATAAAAATTCACATTTTATTGTATATAAGAAAACTTACATTTTTAATGTTAAAAAAAAGTTACATAAGAAAAATTACATTTTTAATGTAAGAAAATTTACATTGTTAATGAAAGAAAAGAATGATTAGAAGAAAAATTACATTTCTCAATAAATAAAGAAAGAAATGAAAAATTACATTTTCCAATGTAATTATATACTAAAATGAAAAATTACATTTTCCAATGTAATTATATATTGAAATGAAAAATTACATTTTCCAATGTAAATAAAGAATGAAACAAGAAATTACATTTTCCAGTGTAAATAAAGAATGAAATAAGAAATTACTTTCTTATATGTAAATAAAGAAGGAAATAGGAATTTACATTTTTATATGTAAATGAAGAATGAAGTGAGAATTTACAATTTTTTTTATATGTAAATAAAGAATGAAGTAAGAAATTACATTTTTATCTGTAAATAAAGGATGAAGTGAAAGATTACATTTTCCAATGTAATAATATATTGAAATAAAAGATTACAATTTTAATGCTATAGATGTGATAAAACAAGTTACATTTTTATGTAATACATGAATCATATAAAAGATTTAATGTTGGAAAATTTTGTATTAACGTTAAAAATTAATTTTAATGTAATATATGATTTCATATATAAAAGAAATCAATGTTGAATTGAAAATAGTTTGAAATCACTGACCAATTCATATTTATATACTTATATATAAATATAAATTAAAATAAAACGAATCGCGCCGCTGCAGTTCGCATTTTGAAATTGTAACTTCAAACGATTATAACGAAAGATCCGACTGTCGGATTTTCCCAAAACTGGAACCATTGGGTTCATTTTGGAAAGATCTTTCCAACGATATAAAATTCGCTAAGATCCAACGGTTAGATTTTGAGAAATGTGTAAACCAAATTTTGGTGAAAATAGCGCTAGGGCAATGTAATGACCCGAAGCATCTTTTGATTGAAAATGGCTATTTTTAAATAATTAAAAACATCGATAAATCGTTATAAAATATTATAAATGATATGGAATGAAAAGAATTGATTTAAATTATATATATTTGAGAATTATTTGAAAAGTCCGAGTTAAATCTCATTTCAAATAATTATACGATGATTGAAAGTCGAAAATTTGAAGATAGTGATTGAAGACCATCGATTTTCACATCAAATGGATGACTACTGATGCCTTTGATTGGAGTTGTTGCCTTGAGAGGGTTACAGTGGTAGTTGTCCGGACGTACTTGTTGATTGTCCGGACGTACTTGTTGATTGTCCGGATTAGCGAGCACCTCTTTTCCGTATTGGACATATGGGACGAGGAATAAGGTGTCTCCAGTTTCGTTCAGACCCAGAACGGACTTGTAAATGGATGTATGTCTAACATTGGATTTTATTATGTGCTGATTGATTTCTATTTAATATATATCTGTTTGGTGGTGGAGAATTTATTCTCTTGCTTAACACCCTTCTCTAAGACGCACGAGCTCAGAGGTTATATATTGATAGTTATAGATTGCATGGCGTGAATTGTCAGTGTGGCATGCCAAGATGCAAATGATCAAGGCTTATTGTTGAAAAGTAGAGCCTTGTGGTTGATGATCAAAGCACGGCTTTATTATAGCATAGCTTTGTGTATAGCGTTACTTCGCGAGCCTCACACCCTGGTATGAACCAGAAACAGGAGAAGGATTCAGGGAGAACATGTGTTTCTTTCTAACTAGAAGTGGTGTCTGGGTTTTTCAAGCCCATTTTTTTTACTTATGTGGATGATGGAAAGCGAGGTACCTCGGATATTGAGTCCCTAGTGGCTCTATTTACGCCCCATGGGGCGGTGAGACATATTGTTCAGGAATTATATATAATCCACTAACATTGGTTGTGGACCGACCCTGTGGCTCTTAAGGGCTCACCTGAGTCTGAGTCCTGAGACATGGGCTAGATTGTATCGAATTCGGTAAGGACGATCCCTTGCCTTGGTTCATGATGGAAATCCAACTTCCAATACGACACCATATGGTTTTGATTGTAAAACTAGTATGGCAACATAGTATATGGTAGCTATGCCGTCTATGATTGATATATTATGATTGAATTTTTTTTGAAAAACATATATACACTAATAATAATATCAAATCCGTTTTTATCGTATCAAGCATTTTTTACCATTATATGGTAAAACTCTATCCTCCAGTTTGCATTGCAATGTGTGATGGGACTTAAGTCTTATAATGGTTTTATTTTCCTAAAAATCATTGCGTTGTTTAACGATTTACTTTATTTATGCACTGGTAATCCAATGGAGTAAACCCGTTCCGCGTTAGCGGCGTGGTCATGTGATTAGCCCTATTATTAAATTGGTTATATAAGATTTCTCATACGAGTCCCATGACTGACTCGTAATTTGTTTCACTTTGCAAACTCGGGTGCCCTCTTTCCCACACGGGCAGCCTTGTATACAGGTTTTAGCAGATTCATTCTGGATAGCTATGGAGCTGAAGATGGATCTTACTATTTCTATTATGCTGTTCAAATTTCATTTAGTATATTATGTTTGATTTCCGCTGCAGACATTTTATATTAAGTTGAAAACTGTATTATGTACTAAGTATGATCCGATTATGCTGTGTAACTTTGATGATATATTATTCCCAGTGTAATTTGATGTACTTTATCTGTTGTAATTCTATATTTCTGTTTTGTTGTTATTGTTTATGTGTTATGTTCCAATGATTGTCCTTGCTTTCGTACTACAGGAGTTTGGGGTTATCACACCTATAATGATACATGTGCCCTTAAGTAAAAAGAGGATAAGGAATAGCTTAAACTATTGGGCATATTACGTGGATCCATGTAGACTGTTTATACAAATCATATAGGTTGATTCTAAGCTGGAATGACACATGGCATAGTTATGTCAATGACTCCTACTATAAATTGCATATGCTACATATTTGCACAGATGGGTTCATGATTGGTTATACACAAGAAACAGTGTGGCATATCTTACGTGTAATAGCTGCTTATACATCATCGGTATGGTTAAACTGTGAGCTAGTCATTTTGCTGTCACATGAGTCGATAACTATACAATGATTTGATAACCAAAACAGTGTATGGGTCGGTCATTTTGTGTAAATATGGGGCGAACTCAATTGAAGTAATGTGGGTCGGTCATATTCCGTACAAGTGACGGCTTCAGCAAATGTATAAAATAAGTATATGGAACGCAAGTAACATAAACGCGTCTGTACATATGGATCAACAGCATCATTCATATGTTTGAGGATCAGCACAATGTAAATAAAGCCACGTATGCATTGGTATGTCAGTTTGTTTCCATATGTGTAAAACAAGCAGGTCATTCATTCAAGCATGGAGAAACTAAGCATATCACGGTCGCTCATCAAAGTGCAAGAGGGGTCGAGCACCAAAGCTCCGGGGCGGGCGCTGTCACTGTTGCGGGGTTGGGCGCTGTCACCATTGCAGGGTCGAGCGCGTCCTCCATGAGCAAACTACATGGGTCGAATAGTGCAAACAGCATGGGTCGAGCAGCGGTATAACATCATGGGTCGAACATGAAGGAATATAAATATGCAGATTCATATTTATATTAAAGAATGGATTGGCACTATAAAACCTTGGTCAGTGTGTACTTCTCAATGTTTGAACAAGTGTTGAGTTGGCACCTATACATTTGAATGGGTCAATTCAAGTGAGATCTAAATCTAAAAGAGAGGGAAAATGGAGAATTAATATATGGCACCAATACATTTGAATGGGTCAATTCAATGGTTCTTGATAATTAAAGCAAGTATATAAAATGGAGAATTAAAGCAAGTATATGGCACCAATACATTTGAATGGGTCAATTCAATGGTTCTTGATAATTAAAGCAAGTATATGGCACCAATACATTTGAATGGGTCAATTCAATGGTTCTTGATAATTATAGCAAGTATATGGCACCAATTCAAGTGAGATGTAAAGCTAAAAGAGAGGGAAAATGGAGAATCATTGTAAAGAGTGAACAAGTGTAATAAATGGGATGCATGAGATGATGCTATATGTAATTTTCTCCGTAATGGTGAAAAACACTTCAAAAGTGGACGTAGATTTATCCTAAATCGAACCACTATAAAATCTCTTGTCTTTTTGCTTACTTTTCCGTTTTTTACTTGCATTTGTGTTCGTGGCCCCGTTTTCATTTTTGCATAGCATATTGGTGAAGTACGATTTGCGTACCATTTGTGTTGAGATTCAATTTGGGTTTTAACAGGTAGTTTGGTCATATTGTAATTTAGTTTTAAGGGGGTCACTTTTTAACGTCATCACCTTAGTAAATTTAAAAAAACATAGAAAATGAGTCGCTCTTTAATCAATTTTGAAGTGCGAATAGCCATAAAATAAATAAAAATAAAAGTTCACGTGCAACTCATAGTTGTGCCAGTATTAATGGCAGTTATAAAATTGCTGACATGGATCCTGAATTGGCTGAAACTGGGCTTTTTTTGGTAATAGGTTTTGAAATGGAAATGTTTCGGAAACAAGTATATTCCGAAGATTTATCCCCACCAAAATTGAACGAAAAGAAGAGAAAAGACGTCCAAGATTTAACCAGTGCTAGAAGGACAGAAATTGAAAAGGTAGAAATTTGCAGATATTAATACTACTAACGTCTGACAAATTGATAATGTGTATTGCTGTTGATCTAATTTTGCAATTCTCAAGATTCAGCACGTAGGAACCCAGCTATTGTCCACGTAAAACAGAAATGTCGCTTGTAAAATTTATGTGTTCACACCAAATACCAAAACGCTGGATGTTGATTCACACCAAACTTCGGAACTTGATTTACAAATACCGAAAAACGCATGAGGCTACCGTACAATAGCTGCTTCCCCAACGCGAGCACATGACCGACCCATGGACATCTGAACAGTCCCACTAGCAAGGTGGGTCATGCTTTAAATTAATGTTTTTTTTAGCACAAACTCACACTTAATGAACATGTAAAAAAAAAAAAAAAAAAAAAAAAAAGTAACCAAATAGTGAAACTGACACATAAACCATTGAATTTATTAAAAAAGTAACCAAATAGTGAAACTGACACATAAATCGTAAACCATTGAATTTATTTCTGTTCATGTGGAAAATGGAATTCAAGTAAGGATAACTGATAAGATACAAATGCAGACGTGGTTGTATCCGTATCCGCATCAGTTCTTATGAATATAGGATATTTACTTGTTTTTCGAGTGCGGACGCGGACGAATCTCAAATTTTTTGAATATCTATTGACAGTGTTTAACTTGAAGAATAATTAAATTTAATCTCAGTAGTTATCGATATTAATAACACGGATAGTCCAGTAATTATCAAGATCACCAAAGCGACAGACCCACCCTCTGATGTTGGGACTGCCCTTAGAAGATATGCATCTACCAAAACATGAAGGCCATCATTAATGATATTTGATTAGAAACATTTGGAGGACCAACGATCCACGAAAAAGTCTAAAATGCTAGTGGAAATAATTAATGATCTGACTACGCATCCCCCTACAAGTCATGAATATCTAAGAATCAATGCAAAGTTCAACTTGCCATACACATAAAACTAGAAAATTTGCTAATTAAGACCATCTAGTATTAAGAAGATAATACGTTCTGATAAGAGTTTTATAGTAGAATTGTAGTCCAGAAATCAGCTCTTTAAAAACAACTACTTTGAATATTATTCAGAGAAATGATATATATTTTTATATTTTATTTTTCACTTAGCCAACATCATCCTAACAAATTCCTCATAGTTCACTTGACCATCCCCATCCAAATCTGCCTCTTTGATCATGTCTTCGACTTCCCCATCAGTAAGTTTTTCACCAAGGTTAGTCATCACATGTCGAAGCTGCAAAGTTATTTGTTACTATAATTAATCAGCTAGAGCAAGTCAACTAGTAAAATATTGCACTTAAAGTCGATCATGCTCTACAGATTTATTTTAAAAAAAGAAATGAAGGAAAATACCTCAGCAGCAGAAATGTAACCATTCTGATCCTTGTCGAATACCTTGAAAGCCTCTCTCAGTTCTTCCTCAGAGTCTGTGTCCTGTGATGCATTGGTCATTAATGGACTAATAAATGCATATAAAAGGAAAATTTGTTGGATTATTCATTTGAATTGAATATTTTGAATTATGTTAATAGCTGAAATAGGGGGAGAAAACATAGAAGTATCAGACCAGATGGCTTTGGAAATAAGAGATTCTATGGATAAATGCTCATTACTTTATACAATGTTAAATCACAAAGCAGAAGTCCCCAGCAATATTTAGCCACTGTCATGAAGCTAGGAAAATGAAATGACATGGACGGCACGGTCTGAACTAGATATATGAAATTAAGCAGAGATGGAGCATGTATGAATACTCACTTTCATTTTCCTAGCCATTAGATTCAAAAACTCAGCAAAATCAATTGTCCCATTCTGATCAGCATCAACTTCACTAATCATGTCACGAAGTTCAGCTTCAGTTGGATTCTGGCCTAAAGATCTCATCACAGTACCCAGTTCCTTTGTAGTAATGCAACCTAAAATATGAGTATCATTGAAAAAAAAAAAAGGTTCAAATTCTGCCAACGTTTATATCAATCCAAATCAATGATATAAAAATTAGCATTGTGATAACTAATTCATCATTTAGCCATGACATCTATACTAATGTGCTATGATGAAGCAAAAATCCTTGAACAATAAGCGAACACTGTGAACCAAACACCATAAAATAACATATATAAATATAAATCTGAACAATAGATAATTAAAAAGCAGCAATTTGAAAAATCTCAATATTACCAAACACCAGGCTCATCTTCAGTCAAAGATTTTGATTCAGTACACTCTGACTAGTTTTAAACAATTAATATAAAACGGTATGAAGCATGTTAAAAGGAAAGCAACATTAACAATTTTTTTTTTTTCTTCTTAGTTGTATGGATGCTGCATGATAATGGTTTCATTGGTTTCTAATGCAAAAATCACTAAAGTAGTAATCTTTACTATGATCTAAACTTCAGCTGATACTGCAATATTATACATATGGCAAACATTCCCAATTTTATAAAAACTTAATAAACAGAACGGAAAATCAACTCAATGTTAACAATGTTAAGGACTAATTCATCATCATACCATCACATTCAACAGTAGTGCAGTAAAACTAGTGCACCGGGATTTAATACCTTCTAGAAACAATAAACAAGAAAAATACACTATTTACCAACAACAAAAAAACAACAGTTATTCATAAAAGAAGTGATGGAACAATTAAGAAAAGAAACAAGAAACATGCTAGAAAGGACAAAATGGAGACGTGCAGAAGTGCCGATAAGGAGGAATTATGGAGATCCATTGATTTTGAAATTGTTATTTCACCTGATCCTTTGATTTTGTTTCGGGATTATAATCATAGCCATGTTTCAGGATTTGTAGAATTATAAAAGAAATAAACTTTTACAGCTACTTGAGCAACAACTCTAAGACAACGTACATACGTACTAATAAGCACTCAGATTCCGTCACGGCTAAATTTGGGATGTTTAATATACAATAATGACAACATCAACACAAATGACATGAATCAGTGCCGCACATACTAAAGAGGAAATAATAGCTATCATTGTATAACAATGATTATTGCTTTACAGTGGAACGACATTAGTTTTAGTACCTACAAGACTTCATTTTGATCAACTTCTATAGTTAGTCAAATTCCATTATAATAACAAATGTTTAAAAAAAAAAAAAAAAAACCATACATCATTTCTATTATTTAATATCACTTCTGTCGAGTTAGTCAAATTCCATTACATCAGAATACAATCATCAACTAAAAACTATCATGACCTCAGTGATACAGCTTTGAGCCTGTTTCGGGATCACCTTTCGGGTAACTTCATGGAAGTAGCTTTAGGTAAATGGTAGGAACCAGAAGCGTTCATATATCACTTAACTTGTAAGTCAAGGTTCCAGAATATGTTAGTAGAGGTGTTTGCTAAACTATGAGTTGGAATTATGTACATAATATGTAGAAGAGATTAATTTTCTTTAGTGCAATTGAAGTAATTTGGTGTTCACAAGCTGAGACAGAACTAGTAAGAGAGATCAAATTTCTTAGATGCTTTGGAGAGATGATATATTACAAAGCTTTTAATGAAAGGGATGACAGACTCCAGTTGATGACTTCCATTGGCAGGGGTGGAGCTACCTTTAGTCTAGTTAGGGCAGAGTGTTGTGAAGGATTTCAACTCAAGACCGCTCAAATCAAATTCCCAAACACAGCGAAGACGAAATCGTGGTAAAAGTGTAAAAACAACCAATCAATATATCAAAACAATCTCAACCCATTTCAATAACCAAACACAATCACCAAAGCAAAAGATATGATAAAGCAATAATGAATAATAAATCACACAGCGATTTATAGTGGTTTCCCTAACGTCTTGTTAATGTACATCCACTTTAAGAGAGAGCTTTAATTATATACTAAAAGAAGAGTACAAGAGATTGAATACAATGATTAAAATTCACGAAGAAAAAGTTGAATTTGTGGACATGAGAATCAAAGAAGATTAGGGTTCTCAAACCTTAATTAGAATAAACATATTCAGTCTCTTAATTAATTTTTGAATCTGACAATAGCTTATATAGAGAGAGACTAATCTTTAGCAATTTCCCAAATTGCCTCTCGAACTTCACAAATCAACATATTGAGTTCAAAGCCCGAATTTGCTCTAGAAGTCGCCTCAAACGTCTGGTGTTTGGGCCAGATATCTGTCTCCAACCTCGGAGAGTTTTTCCCTGTAAGACCATATGTCTGCTCCATTTTCCAAGATATTTGGCAAACCTTTTGTTTCACCCCAGACATCTGACCAAAAATTAGATGTTTAATGCAACTCTCTGGTTGCAATATGCATATGATCAGACGTCCGACCCTTTTTGCCAGATGTCTGACTCCTTTCAGCTGAAACATATTCCACCTTTTCACCGATAACTCCCTCCTACAAGCTCCGATTTATGAATTGTCTTCTCCGTTACAAAAATACTTCCAACAAACTTCAGTTTTACCAATACAGTGTTGCAAAATTCAACACGGAGGCTCTAGCTGGCATTTTAAAGTTTAATGAGAAAAATGTAAGTTTTAATCTTTTGTCCTATCTCAAATAAACGCGTTGCGCTATGTCAACTCATTATTTAGACCACTTAGCCATTATTGTCAAAATCTTAAAATCCTACGATTTGTATACCGTTTCATCGAATTTATCCCTTTACGATCTAAATTTTATTCCGATTCAAACCAAGCAAATACCAATCTTTGGAAAATTCATTCAATCCAAACTAATATATTAGGTATACTTATTTAGGACTACAACTCTAATATTAATCATTTTCAACCAAATTAAAATTGAAACAAGAGAGAAAATTAATGTTGTAGGTTTAGATGTAGAAGTTTAAATAGCATAATTAATTTCAAAGTGTGTGCAAGCTTTCAAATGTATGTTTTTTGAGTCCATGATCTACGACTTAAATCTCATTTCGATTTATAGTTCGAATTTTACGATTTACAATTTAAATCTGATTTTGAAAACCTTGCACTTAGACCATTAAATCAACAATATGATGCTTTTAATTTTCTACCACTGTTGTAAGACATAGAAATGGTTTCTCTTTTCTGGCTGCTTACATCCAAAAAAAAAAGTTCTTAAATGATGTGCTTTTTTTTTTTTTGGGTCCTAGCTAACGTTGAAAGCTGGCTCCACCACTGTCCACGGGAATCTACCAGGACAACTAGAGAAAGAAGTATTGGACATACAGTACTCGGTTATAATGTATTGCTGATAAATTTTAAAAAATGCAATGCATATGCCATGTTTGGATGAAATGTGCAATTATAATTTACAATTTTTGTTTGACCTTTTCCAAATGCCAAATTACTTGCTTCTTTAGGGTAAATAAAACATAATGTTTACTGGCTGCTATCCACATGGTGGCTACTTGGAGCAACATGAAGTCAACGTTGATAACAAACAGCAAACTTTACCAACCATATGATAACATGGTGTAAGATATTATGCCATATCATATGATAACATGGTGTAAGATATTATGCCATATCATATCATCATAACATGTCAACATCATAAGCCATGAGCAACTCGGAAAATATCTATTTGGCCACATGCAATTTAACAAACCGATCGAACACTCAATTATAAAGATGCAGCACAGGTAGACTGGTACTGGTCGTATTGCAGCTATAATGTAGACGAAAAAGTTACCGGTGCAGCATAGGTAGAAAGGTAGATTGATACGAACACCGTTTACCGTACCGTTTTAAATGGTAAACCAAAATTGCTTATCGTTATCGATACATTGGTATACCGAAGACTGATATACCGATAATCTGGTAACCATTACACTAGTACTGGCAAATTACCTTTTGTCTAAAAATGGTAAGTTACTTGACCGGTATTCAAATCATTACGCTACTTCATTATACAGTTTATAGTGTTACTTAATAAAAGATATAAAGAGAAAGAAGTAAAAGTGCATTTAACATTAATTTATTTAATTGCTGAATTAAACTTAGTAATTTCTTTGTTTTGAAACTTTTAATAAAGCATGTAACATGAATACGTGTTATAAAATAACTGGTAAAATTACAGTTGCTGCTGATATAGAAGAAATGTCAGCGGTGTTTTACCATAAAAAATGATAAACTTTACCGTATAGATAATACCGATATACCAATATTACTCTAAAACAGTAACCGACAAATTTACCGTTACATAACAGACCTAATGGAAACTATTTGTCACATGACTCTTATAGTCTTATGCTTCACTAAATAACCAGTAGATTCCATATTCTAATCATTGTACAGTGTAAAATCCATTACTATAACATATATGACCCGGTAGTTTACTTCCTTGCATATAAAGTTTGAAAAATATATGGATAAGAATTCAAGTCTCTTTGGCAATTTAAAATACACTTTTGACAAACTAAAGCTACGTATAGCCAAATACAGTCAGTGATATTTGACAAACAAACTGCATGTCAACATTCTAATCGGGATCCTACAAAAAGTAATTGTGAAACGCAGAACGTAATATGTGAAACAACTTGTAGCGAATATCTCCCCACTTAACAAGCTCAAAACTTATCAAAGCAAGAACAGACGAAAGTTTGGTGGATTCCACTTTACCTTCAGAGGGTACAAGATATTCGGCTAATATTGGACAACGAAATTTCTAAAAGAGACAAAATAACAATACCAAGAACAGCAATAAGAATACATACAGAAAATGAAATAAAGTGCTACCAAAATCCAAGAAGAACAAAAAACATCAGATTCAAAATTATTTGACACAAATAAATAAATTATGTAGAAATCTTTTCAAATATCAAAACCCTAGAAATCAAGATCTAATGAAACATCAAATAACATCCAAAATTAAAGTACATCATTCTCAATAAGTCACTATAAGAAAAGATACTAAACAAGGAACATACAGTAATAAAATATAACTGCTCTCAGCTTCAAAGCAAACGAATATCACAAAAATACACAAATTCAGAAGGAAAAAAAAAAAACACTTAACATACATGATTTGAACATAACCTTTGTCAAAGTTGAAGTCTCGGCCTATAAATATGAAGCGAACATGATTTATAAAGCGACGCCTAAAGTACTAAAACACATTTTATACACATGATCTGTGCTTATCTAATGGATTTCTTCCGTAAATCTAGAAACGAGTAACAAAAGGTCTGGGGCAAAGAGAGAGAATGAAAGTACCGTCTCCATCTTTGTCAAAGAGGCTAAATGCTTCCTTAAATTCAGAAATCTGCTCTTCCGTCAATTTGTCCGCCATTAAATAGTCCTCGGTTTCCTTAAATTTCTTCCCTTGCTTTGTGAGTTTTCTCCGGGATTTTCTTTGAGAGTTTTCTCCATGTGACGTTGTACTTTAGTAGATGGCGCCTCAACTTTTAATTTTTTTTAGTACGTTGTACACGTGGCATGTTCTTTGAACATTGGTGTGCATTTCTATTTCTACTGCATATGCTAACGTCACCTAGAGAAACGTAACTACTGCGTGAGACATATGATTCGTTAAAGCGGATTCGGAAAACGTTGGATGTACATAGCAATTTACTCCTCCGCCCTCGTTGTTTATTTATTCCCATCAACTAAGTAAAATTTAAAAGTGTGGTTGATTTTTTATTTTTTTTTAATGTATATATAGTTTTAGAATTTAATCAATACAACCGTTCACATGACACATGTATTCCGTGAAAATAGACCAATTTAGAAATGAAGTTAACACACAAAAGATACAATAACGTTTTTATTTTTTATTTTTAGATATAATTAAAAAGCAAAAAAACTACTTATCTTGTCGGTTACATTCGTCATTGCATTCTTCCTCCTTTTGTCCACTCTGTCTTCCCCTCACTCCTTTTTATTCGTATTTTTAATAAATTTTAAAAACTCAAAATATAAAGTACAAACTGAACCAAACGAACTCTAATTTTTCGATGTCATCGTGAAAAATTCTTAGTAGCTCATCATTGAAGACTATAACATATAGATCTGTTTGTTTATCTGGTACGCTTTCAGGTTAGACGATGATGAGAAGGAGTAATTGTTTTATGCCAATTGGAATATCTTCTTTTCTATCGGGCTTCTCCTTTAGATTTCTTGAACCTTCATTTGTCTTTATTGAATTCAAAGCATGCCATCTTTGTATATCATCTTTTGTTGCACCCGAAGCTTCTTAATATACACGAATCGTTGTCAAATCTTGACTTCTTACTATATCTCATGAGTTTCCTAATATCATAAAGCATTCTCCATTCCAAGATCCATAATAAACAATTATAATGTCACGGTCAACATCACAATTGTTTTCAATCAACTAATCATGTACAACCTTTTCCGACGATATTAAGTAAAAAAAAGCAGTTAAAATCATTTCTATCTATTGCATAAAATGGTCTTCGTATTTTTCAGTTCTCGATTCACGACTAGACAAGGGTAAATTTTGTTAAAAGTATAGGTGATAGTGTTGCGCCAAACATATAAATATGTCAACACAAATACCAGATTAGTTATAAAATCATGTTTTACAACATCATAATTCAAATAATTTTAGTTATCAACCAAATAACTTACTTCGTCTTCAAAGCTTTTATTCGCCTTTAAGAAACATGTCTAAGCCTATAAACTCAATCTACATGAATAAATATCCATGAATTTATGGGGAAACCAATAATAGAAACACGAATCATACGTAAATTTTGACATGTTGTATTGTATTTTTCTAAACATGACATATATAGTAAGACCACGTTGCTTAGTGAAACATGACCTCAATAAATCGAGATAGAAATTACATCATATATCATCATATCATGAGCATATTATAGAAACATTATATAGACATAATTCTTCCTTATATTTATTATTTGTTTATAAACCATGATATATATTCACCCATTTTAGTCTAATTATACCCAGTATTCATCAATGTTTTATAGACCATGCTATGCAACCGAGATACACATACGTATATGTTGCCTAAACTCTTATTTAGGTGTTATTTTTAAACAAATGTATCGTTATCTTTACTACTAATCGGGGTCGACTCAAGGTCAGGTGGAGCAAGCGGCCGTCTGAGGCAAATCCCCTAGGCGGGGGCAACAGTCAAGGGATATATGTGCTAATAGCCAGAATAATAAACTTTAAACAAATATTATTGATATGCAAATTTGAATAGAGAATGTGATATCCAAGTGGTTGAGCATATATCCTATTTTACTTGTCTAGGGAAACCCATAGACGATCATCAGAGCCGCCCTACTACTAATTTATTAAATAATAGTAAAGCAAAAGACTTTTAAGCTCTCTCATTAATTATAGGAGTATTCTCTATTCTGTTTAATTCTCTTTGAATATTTTACTTTCAAATTAGTCTATCACTTTACACCTATTTGTTAACCCTCTTTTATCAGTTTACGTTTTGAGATGGACATTTCAGAGTTCACATGGTTGTTTACGTATAATTTAACACTTAGCTCCTACCAAATTATATTTATGTCAACTTATTCAAATTAGTTACAAACCCAACATTTAATAAGTTTAAATAAAAATTAATTTAGTAATATTTATTTCAAATACTAAGGAATGTCAAAACTGTATTATTATTTTTTTCCTCCACTTATAACTACACATCAAATTTTCAATATTCATTTATGTCTCTCTCAATTCTTTTCTAATACTATACATTTAATACAATATTTTATAATTAATTACATAATATTAAAACTATTGAAACAACTTTAGCAAACTATAGTTCATTGATTTGCCTAATAAATCACATCAAATTAACTATATCAATATTAGAAAAATATTAAAAAAAAATAGTTCAATTATATGAACACGTCAATCACATAACGTAAATTATACACGTGATAACTACCACAAGTTTAAGTTCAACTTATTTATATAACGACCTGCCTTTTCGACCGCTTCAAGTCGATAATTAAACAAACTCGAAACGTTCAAAACGACATATAGTTATTTAGTAACATGGTTTAAACAGAATATACACACAGAATTACAATACAGAATAAACTACAGTATCTCATAGTGGAATTTTATTGCAAAATATATCAGAGTTTACACAATATTAATTATACAGGGGAAGATTTAAGTACATAAGATTTTAAATCAAATAAATTATATAGAAGAACGAACCAAAGCGAGCGTGTCTTCCCGTGCTTCTAGCTTCGATGGCTGGAATCTTTAAATTTGCAACACTCGAGTCTAACCCAAGCGTTCCATGCAAAAACATAAAACACTCGAGTTGGGATTAACTTTATTCAAATAAATCATGAAATATAATAGTTAATCCTAACATCAAATATACCATATGCAAAATATTCAGGGATATAGTTTCTTTTATATATATCAGTTTTTAAGTCAAGCATAGTATCCGCGCATAACAGTTTTTATTTTAGGGACAAGACGGTCATGGAAGCTTTCACGTACACACGTGCACATGTACACGTGTGCGCTGCCTCAACATCCTGAAAACAAGGAAATAACAAGTGCAAGTATAGGGATACAAGGCAGCATAGGTTTCGGAAAACAAATAGGTTATAACGTAAACAGAGCAATGCAAAATACAAGGCAATATAAGTAGGAAATAATCGTAGCAATGCATATTGGTTCATGCACTAGACAGAGGATGTGTTCAGTTATTTCAACAAAGAAAAACAAATATATGACCAGGTTCCCAGTCAAGACAAACACATGTTTAAGGTTAAGTATATAATTCAGAATCAAACATTATGCTTCTTCAGAGGGTTTTTAAACACGTGCAGCTTGCAAGTTGGTAGCAACACACACACATATGTGTGTGTGCATAAAAAAGTTACAACATCAGGATGGACCAAAATAGCAAGTGAGAAGTATAATGGTAGGCAAGTGCACATATGCATTTACACACGCACAACCAACAACTCAGGTGAATGGCAACAAGGCACAAGTGCAAACCATAGGCCAATAAACAAGCCAAATACACATGACCAGTAGGTGCTGCAGCAAGTAGATAGCAAGCTACTAACAAGTGGTGACAAAATATAAGGCGGTGGTAGCAGGACAGAAAAATCATGGGCTACTAATATATATGATTATTAATAATATAACAGGGTTATCTAGGCAATTACAAAGTATAACAACCATCAATCTTTATGGAACAAAGGCATAGGAGGCAACACAAAAAAAACTGCATTGATAAGAGATGCATATAGAAAGCATGTGCAACCAATTCGGTTTCAAGCCATACATAACAAGTGATAAAAGGAAGTTATAAGCAAGGGCAACATATGTATGTTTGGTCCCATGTGTGCCTTTTAGGTTTAAGAGAGAAATGAACCACATGTGCAGATATTATATGTAACTTCTAAATGCCCAATATCCATATTTACAATAAGACAGGGAAATTAAAGTCAAACCGAAAAACAGAAGTTTATATGAATACATACACACACACACACACACACACGACAACAATATGCATGTATACCTGCATATGTAGACACATGTATACACACGTTATTACATGTATACATATAGTTATTATACCAATTTTAAAGCCCGGTAGAATTATTACTCGAACTGCACCTCCTTCCCATACATGTATACACATACATTAGCATGTATATACATATACATACATACATACATACATACATATATATATATATATAAGGTACAATATGTTGGTTAACGAGTGTACACAACAACAAGGCTGGTAAAACACAACCAATAATCAATTCAGTTCCAACAAAACCAAGGACACAATAAGACATCCTGACTAATGCAAACAGTGCAGGTTTCAACTTATCATGGTACAAAAAGGCATAAAACAGGGTAAATATATTAGTACCTAGGGTTTTCAAAATTTAGTATGTATATCAAATAAGGTAGCAACGAATTTCCAGTTTTAACAAGGCATATCATTGTATGGAATTGGTGACTTGACATAGGCAAAAGCGCATACCAATATATAATTTTATTACAAAATAGTATACTCAATAGTTAAGGCAGCACATGCAATTTTGGATGCAGATGACATGCGCAACAGTAACAAGGTGATCAACAAGGATATGTGCAACAAGCGTGTAACATCCCGCCTTTTCGACCGCTTTAAGTCGGTAAATAAACTGACTCAAACCGCTCAAAGTGACGGATTGTTATTTGCTTCTGAGGTAAATAGAATAAATCACAGAATCACATATCACATATCACAGACAGAGACGCAGAGCAAACTAATATCTCACAACGGAAAATAAATAATACAATAGTAGTTCATGAAGCTACCAAATAAAATTTTACAACAGAGTTTACATAAACAATATAGCGAAAGTCTAATATAATGAATTTCTAATACATAAATAAAGGATAATTGTATGAAACAAAACGACAAGAATAGATGAAAACTGGAGCAACTGAATAGGTAGACACAAGTAAGCAAAACCCAATATAAGCTCCAAACTCCAAGAGTAAATCTCCAAAGCTGTAATACTCGATCTGACCCGAGCAATAATGCAAAATAAACAAAACAACTCAGATCAGGACTAAGTTTCTCATGGAAGTAAATCAACTCAAATGAAATGTTTAATGAAATGCATCAGTAACTTAAAGGGTGTTTGGGATCACCATCCTCTAGGGATCTGTTAAACAAGATACTATATAATACAATACGCTATTATAATAATGTCTATAGTTAAATATAAAATAATAAAATAGCATAAGCAGGATTAAATTTTTACCCTTACACCGTTTATAATACCATAGTCTATACAGATACCATAAATTCCACAGTAACCTAGTGGCTATCCGAGGGCACTCCAGAGGTACGGTACAAATCAAAATCGTAGGGGGCTCGATCGGGATAATATGACAAGGCACAAGAGGAATCTCAAGAGTAGGAATATACTAGTTGCATGCCCGGATTGGCGGTAACGCATAGCCGCAACTATCGCCCGCCTCGGAACAACACTCCCAAATCAAGGATGCACATCTATCAAATCAAATCAACCGAGGGACTAATAGTAATAAAGGAAAAAGTGTTGCCAATGGAGGTAGCTAACCCTACTTGGTCCAGCATATCCCTGTTTTAGTCATTTTAATTATGACCCGAAGGTTAAGGGCATCCATCATCGTTCTCTTACTTTATTCCAGTAGCATTCGCCAAACCAACCTATTTCATTCTGGATTCTCCACCACGTACACAGTTGTCAAAGCGGGTTTCGGTATTGGTAGAGAGTATGATAATAGCTGATGTCGGTCTCTTTAACAACCAAATGTATACATCTTTCACACAGTGGTCATTTTATAATCACTTTAAAAAATCACTCATGCAAATCTTCAATTTAAATTAAAATCAAAATTAAATATCTAACTTTGATTATAATTCATTTTTATAACCACTCACCTAAATCGCTTTAACCAAATCGAATTGGAAGATCATATCCTAAAGGTCTCAAATCATAGTATAAATCAATACTAAAATAATTAACTTCAATTATATTTTATTTTGGAATAATTTCGTCAAAGTCCAAGTTCAAACTATTCATATAATCATATCTTTCACCTTATAAGAATTCTTTTTAAGTCAATTCATAAAATCCAACATTTTGATTCAAATTCAGTTTCTATAATTCAAATCAATTCTTATATTTCAATTTATTTGTTCAGAACATATTTTATAATTTCAAGTTGTACAATTCAAAATCATTATTTATAATTTCAAATCATACGACTGAAACCATTCTTGTAAATTCGATTTAACAAATTCTTTCTTCATGCCAAAAAATTTATAAAATAAGTTCCATATATAAAAAATTTATATATTCCAATTCACGTTCAGTTAGTTTACAATCGAATTCATATTCATATCAATTAATGATTCAACTTCATTTCCTTCAACATAGAAATTCAAATTCAAAATAAATCTCACAATTCAAGTTCATCTCTTATAAGCTTATATCAATTCAAATTCATATCTTAGTATGAGTTCATTCGTTAAGTCAAGTATCGTTATATAAATTTCGATCTTTAAACCTCGAACTCAAATTGCGAAAATCTTAACTTATCCACCTTTTAGTTTATTAATAAAGTTTATAAAATATATAAAATTAACTTTGAAAACAGATATAAATATAAGTTTATAAATCTATTAAATTTAATATAAAATAGCGTTATAAACATATGTTTAAAAATAATTTAGAACTAGTTTAAAAGAATTATTTATTATAACATATTAAATTTAAAGTTTGAAAATACATATATGATTAAATTATATGGTTTAAAATAAATAAAACTGTAAGTAAAATCTTAAATAAGCATTTAAATCCATTTTTACTCAGAAAATCATTTTCAAACATATAATTTAAATCTTACAAAATTTTGAATATAAAATCTTTTAAATAATATATATATATATATATATATATATAATCTTAAGTTATTATTTAAAAATCAAATTTCCAATCACATGACCAACGGTGTCCGTATATAGTTTTCTACCCTATAGTCAAGTGATATGGATATTTATTATTTCAATCCGCAATTTACAATTTTACGGGTATATATCATTTCAAACCATAATCCCAAATTCAGTTAAAATCGTTAAGGTTTATCATTTCAACCCATAACGATTTTTCCCTAATCTAATGTCCGTTCGGGTATGTATCATTTGAACCCATAGTGATTTTCTAAAACTATGGTAATCAATAGCATATATAAACAATATAAATTATCACATAGCATCCATATCATCACATCATATGTCATATCTCATCAGTGCATATATGTATGTATGTATGTATAGTCATGTCATATATGAAAGGTGTATACATATCAAACAAAACAATTTCAACTAGAAATCCATACATTTCACAATAGTTCATTTATGTTGAATTTTACACCCATGAAACCATGTAGGTCAAGTGTGAGATAAAATCACCTTTCGTGGCACGAAATGGAGACAATAGACGGATAGACGTAGAAAGAATCGACGGTATTCAGGCACGACTCGGAATGGAGACAACAGACGGATAGACGCAGAATGAATAGCGATATTCAGGCACAAGCACGACTTGAAATGGAATCAATCACGGTAACCACTCAATATATATATATATATATATATATATATACACACACATACATACATACATACATTTTCAAATATATATATATATATTTCTCAAAGGATCGGTACAGTTATTGGGTTTTTTGGAATGATTTCCGAACTCAACGCCGAACTCGACTCAAAATAAACATAACACTAGCTCACTTTAATCAAAAATAAAACACAATAATTCTTTACACAAAAATATTATATATTTTTTATATATATGTACACACAATTTTTTTTTACATATATATATATATATATGTGTGTGTGTGTATACATATATATTTAAAAATCCAAGGCACACCAAACCCATTATATATATATATCGATATATACACGTTTAAACAAAATATATGTATACATAAATATTACAAGCAAATAAATTTAAAAGCAACTCACCACACACAATACACTTTCCATGCAAGAACTCTCACACAACACATAAATACACACACACACATATACCCACACACTCACACACACAAGAAACCGTAAGGGTGTAGGTAAGGCAGGATATGAGGATAGGAATGGCGAGCTGCAGTGGAAGCTTGGCGTGTTCAAGAGCTCGACAATTCGACATGACAGCAGGGGACGAGCTGAAGGAGAGGCTCGGCACTGCGGCTGGTTCGGTGGAGCTGGGCTGGTGGGCACGGGCTTTGGTTTGGATGTAACGACTAGCATTCTACATGTCGGAGGATCGTAGAATATTTATTTTATTTACATACGAAGTCGTATGGTCGTGTAACTTCGGGGAACAACTAATAGGGTGTGAAAACCCGTAACTTCCCCGTAAAGGAAAGCGTCGGATAGTTCGAGAACAAGCCACAACAAAACTCATACAGAAGAACGTTTCATTGTATATTACAACAATGCATCAGATTACAAGAATATACAGAGTATAAATGAATATTACACAGAAATATCAGAGATTTAAATTACATTTAAATTCATCGCAGCGGAAAATAATACAATACACAACTAGAAGGAGATATACGGATACAAAGCTTTCCGGATATCGTTCCAGCTGTAAACCAGGATCCTGTGAATATAAATCTGCAAAACCAAAACTACTAGCTGCCCGTGTCAAAATAAGGGCACCCAGAGTTTAGGTTAAAACAATAAACTCCAGGTCAGTCATGTGACTGGTGTGAGAACTAAAACAGTTATTATTCTTTATTTTAAAAGTTAGGTAAATCAAGGGACCACGCCGTATAACACGGAACGGGTTTCCTCCCAAGAATACCAGTGCATAAAACAAACAGCGCAATGCTAAATAAAGAAAAATGAAGCTGTTATAAGACCCAGGTCCCATCACACAATGCAACGCAGCCGAGGATAGGGTTTTCCCTTATAACAGCCAAAGAATGCTTGATACGGTTAAAACAAATCGTTTGATACTATTATAAGTGCATAGTGTATAAAACAACTTCAAATCATAAGTATCAATCATAGGCGGCATGAGCGTCCCATGCCACTATGTCGCCACATATAGGTTTACAATCAAAACCGCAGAATCACGTATTTGGAAATTGGGTTTCCATCTATGAACCGAGGCAAAAGATAGTCCTCAATCGATTCGAGACGCTCTAGCCCGCCCCTCAGGATCAAAGCTCGAGTGACCCTTGGATCCTCAGGGCCGGTCCACCGATGTGGATTAAAATGCCTGAACATGCGTTTCCCCGCCCTATGGGGCGTAGGTGAGCCAACTAAATGACTCCATCGGACCCGGATCGTCCGATCAAACCGAGGTGCCTCGCAACAGCAACAACCACATAAGTCAAACTCGTCAGGGCGTGTAAAACCAGTGACGCCACTTTTTAGCTAGAAAGAAACGCATGCCCTCCCTGACGTCCTCTCCCGTTTTTGGTTCATACCGGGTGTGAAACACGCGAAGTAAACGTTACACAAAGCTACGCCACAAAGGCCTTTCTTTGATCATCACCACAAGACTTTGCTTTTCAACAGAAGCCTCGATCAATTGCCACTTAGGCATGCCACACGGGCAATTCACTCCATGCGTTTGATATCCATCAATATATAACCTCTGAGCTCGTACGTCTCAGAGAAGGGCGTTAAGCAAGAGAATAAATTCTCCGCCGCCAAACAGATATATATTTAATAGAAATCAAGCACACAGACTAAAATCCAATGTCAGACACACAGTCCATTTACAAGTCCGTTCTGGGTCTGAACGAAACCGGAGGCACCTAGTACCCCGCATATCCATCGATCTCCAAGTACGTCTGGACGATCACCAACTGTTTCCATCTTCTTGGGTGTACAACCCAATCAAGATCATCAGTAATCACCCAAACGACGTGAAGACCTCCGGTCTTCGACCATCGTCTTCATCTTCGACTTATCGTCGTATCAGTTATTCAGAATGGGATAAACCCGGTCTTTCCGAATAACCCGCGTATATTTAAATAAGTGTTACACAAACACAACATACGCCTCATTCCAATTCATCAGTCACTAACCGTAAATAAATCAAGAGAATAATTCCCCAAATATTAACCCCGAAGGCCGAAACCAACATCAGATCAATATCCAGAAAACCATTCTGCTTAGCTAACCGACAGTTAGTTTCTAAATTTCACATTCATAGGGAAAGGTTCCCGTTAATTTTATCCAAGATAAATTTCTTGAATTTATTCTTTAATCCATTTTTTTTTTGAATATCAATTCAAACTAGTCGAAATTAGCGAACCTTACCGAAGTAATCTTTTGTTTTAATTTCCCCATCCCAACCTATTCATCCCATGAAGTAAAACTGGTAATACTTCATATCTAACACCACAGTGTTACCGGTAAATTCAATTACCATTTCACGTTCAAATCTAATTAAAGATTTAACTATCGCCTGGAGCAAAACTGGTGATACTCCATTTTCGATCATTTCAATCTAATTAAAGATTCATTAAAACTCCACTTAGTTTTAATCTTCGACTGGGTTAAAGAATCAGTGTCATTTAAAACACGGTTCACGATAAACCCAAAATCACATTCATTAATTATCGGGTTAAAGAACGAGTGTTATTTAAAACACTGTTCACGATAAACCCAAAAATCAATATCGATTCAATTCCAATTAAATATTATTTAATTGGTACACTTCGTTAAATCTAAACAAAAAGATTTAATCTTTTCTCAACTGGGTTCAAGAACAGTATTAGTGAAGACACCATTCACGACAAACCCAAATCACATTTGATATTCAATACAAGGCTCTGAATAGAAAATATACCGGCTTATATTCAATATCAAATTCTACGACTAACAAATATCGCATTGGAAATAACGATATATATTTATATCTTTCAAATTTCCATAACAACATTTGTATAATCACGAAATCCAACATCGAAATATTCCGAAGACAATTTCGATTCAAATCCATTCCAATGCAATCATTGGAAATTTTGGTTATTTTCAAAACCATTTCAAATTCAATTTATTTATTTGAAAATAAATAGAATTATAATTCTAGTTCAAAACTAGTTCATTTCGATAAAAATCTATTTTTATCTTTTCAAATAGGGAGTTTTTCATCCCAATTCTTTCTAAATCATTTCTTATGATTTTACACAAATTATTACTATTTTTAATAATTTTATCAAGGCCCGTACAGTCGATTTCCATCAATGGCCATCGAACTGCACTTATAGCGACCTTTTCCAAATTTGATTTGGACATAATTCCAAATCCAACCGTTAGATTTCAAATTTCTAACATTCGTTAGAAAGCTCTTTTCGATACGAACCCAACGGTTCCGGTTTTAGGAGAATCTGACAGTCGGATCTCCCGTAATGACCGTTTGAAATAAATGGTCGAAATTCGCGAACTGCCGCGGCGCGGCGCGTTCTATTCAGGCCATTATATTATATATAATTATATATAATTTATATTTCGTCGATTTCTATTTAAAACGAATTATATGAATAGTTTTAAATTCGTTTCAAAAGCGATTTCAACTTCCTTTTCAACTCAAATCAAAATTGAATTCTTCTTTATAAATTCGTTTTAAAATTCATTTCTATTCAATTCAAATTTCAATTCAATTTGAATTCATTTCAATTCGCCTTCAATTCAATTTGAATTCGGATTCAATTCCATTCATTTCGAAATCGTTTTCAATTCATTTCATTTCGAAATCGTTTTCAATTCATTTCATTTCGAAATCGTTTTCAATTCAATTCATTTCGAAATCGTTTTTAATTCAATTCATTTCGAAATCGTTTTTAATTCAATTCATTTCGAAATCGTTTTTAATTCAATTCATTTCGAAATCGTTTTTAATTCAATTCATTTCGAAATCGTTTTCAATTCAATTCATTTCGAAATCGTTTTCAATTCATTTCATTTCGAAATCGTTTTCAATTCATTTCATTTCGAAATCGTTTTCAATCGATATAAATATCGTTCACGTCAAATGGCGTCAATCTAATCAACACGGCTTCATAAATTTCTATTTTCAAATATTCTATTTCAAATATTTCTTTTTCAAAATAGTTGTTATTATCAAAATATTTCGTTCAACACATGACCAATCTCAATGGATGAGACTGTCAACACATGAACTTTTATTTTATATTGATAAAGATGTAAATTTTATTACTAAAATATTTCGTTCAACACATGACCAATCTCAATGGATGAAACTGTCAACACATGAAATTTTATTTTATAATATTCTTTATTTTCTAAATTGGAATGAGGCCCAATCAATCACCATATAAAATTAATTATATGGATTTTCATACAACACATGTATATAATAGCATTGAAAAATAATCAACCATCAACCAAAGTGCACTACACTGTATAAGCATCAAATATAGATATCTAACGCTTATAACAGCCTGTCAATCAATCGATCGACATATTTAATCAATCAGGATGAGTGAACTGCAAATTTCATCCCAACACCCGTGTGGGGTTTCAAACAATCAAACACGGATTTTATTTGTGCAGTTGGGCGATGTGTAAAATTTGTCGACCCAATCAATGGCATTCAAATAGGTGTACATAAACAGACCGTCCGGTTTGTAAATGAATATTTTCTTTTATTCACTTTACGTTAAAAATTATATTTTTAACGATAAAACATTTTATTTTAACATATGAATTTCTACTCAGTTCATTTATTCAATAAAATGATATTTTTATTTTTTTCTAACATATTTTAGAAAATTTCGGCGGCATAACGGCACGATACTAGAAACGGGACAAGGCCTAGCCTTATCCCCGGTCTAGTGAAGGCCCACGCCATTCACACATCAATCAAATCAATTCATTTCACCACACAGTTCAATTTCAATCAAATGATCTAACTAATTTTTGCAATCAAACAAACAAGTCCATGGTCTGTGGACGATTGTGTCGGGTGCTACTAAGCACCGTCTGCATCCTAGTATATATATAAGTAGAAATGAAATTGAAAGGTGAGAAATTCTCACTGAGGGTTCCACTCGACCGCGCTTTGCTTTTGAACTGCTGAACATCTGGATTTGTTTGCAATTCCAATGCAGTTCTTTTCCACGCTGTTCATAATAAAAATTATATTTTTATTATTTCATTTCAATAAATAAAAATCATATTTTTATTTCTACTTCATATATATTTTCGACGCTTCATTCTATATAAAAATTATATTTTTATATTTCTACTTCATATACAAAGATCGAATTTTTATATCATTGCTATAAAAATCACATTTTTATTTCAACACATATATAATAAAAATCATATCTTTATACTTTCTATAATGTAAAAATCATATTTTTATATCTCCTACCTAATAAAGATCGAATTTTTATTATCTATTTTATATAAAAATTATATTTTTAACCTTTCTATATTATAAAAATTATATTTTTAACTTTTCTATAATATAAAAATATCGTCTTTCTTCGTTTTAAAAATCAAATTTTTATATCGATGTTCATTTTAAAAAAAACAAAGCTTTATCTTCATATAAATCCTAACTTAACATCATTAAAAATTAGAATTTTATAACCAAAAAAAAAAAAAATCAGAGTTTTTATAAGGTTAAATACATATAAAAACTGGTTATTTGAATTTAAATGAATTAAACAACAACAAAAAACTCACCTCTCTCTTTTCTTTTCGCTGTTTTCGCTTGCGGGGGCCCCACGTCACAGGAAGGAGGAGGACGGGTGCTGAAGGGGGCATCGGCTAGACAGGGGTCGAGCAAAGCGGTGGCGGGCAGCGCGATTTGGAAAACTAGGGTTTGGGGGAGTCGCGTTTGAGAAGGGGGGGAGGTGACGGCGCGTTGACTGGGCAGTGGAGGTGGGGGTTTACGGCGGAGGAGGACCGGTTTTGGGGGGGGCGATCTCCTGTCGGCGACGGTGGAGGGTGAACATCGGAGGTTTTTTTTTCCTGAGTAATGAAATCGACGGGGGAAGGAAAGTAAAGGGGGAGGGGGTCTTTGTAAAAGTAATTTTATATTTTAATTTATATATATTTTTCGAAAAGGGTTAACTTTATCTCCGAACTGCAAACGAGGTCCAACGACTGTCGTCCATAGCTAACTACCCCCATTCCGAACACAATGGGATATGTATCGTAGGCTGATTCGACTGTTTGAATCAGTTTTCGTCCAAATCAACATATAACTCTATATATTGAATTTGAACGCGCATTTCAATTCGCTGGGGCCACATACTAACTTGAAAAATTCCAGAAAAATATTTTCTAGCTTCGTATTGACGATACGGTCCTAACAAAACTAGTTTCGTCGAATTCTGAGACCATTTGAAAAATGACCAATTTCCAATCGATTAAAATCAACTGAAACCGGTCAAATGCGATTTCCTTTGCCACGCTCACATATTGATTCGAAAAATTATGAAATTTGGAATCTAGCAATAACTTGACACTGCGGATCCAACAAAACTGGTTTCGTCGAAATCCGAGGTCATTTGCAAAATGTCCATTTTTAAGGGCCTGAATTCCATAGCGACTATTCAGAATTTTCAACTGGACAAACCTTTTGATTCCCGCTATGAAATTTCGATTTTTCGGATTCGTTGGAAAGATATCATCAATTAGATTCTATCATTTTTGGTTTCACTAAAATCCGGATTGTTTTGCACCCGGTACATTCAATTGAAGTTTGAAATCGAATTATCGAACTACCGCGCCATTTTCAATTCTATTTATAATTATATATAATTATTTATATTCTAACGACGACGCGTATAATATATACGTTCGAATTATATTCAAAATAAATTTCTCGTCGATATTATTTAAAATAATTCATTTTAAATAATCAAAATTCGCTAAAATGGCCAAAATAAAATTTTTAAACTGGCCCAGATTTTCGGGTTGTTACAATCTCCCCCACTTAAAACTTTTCGTCCCCGAAAAGGAACAAAGTCGAAAGTGGTTTGATTAATCAACTCTACGTTCGATCTGGCTTTCATTCTCCAACCTTTCAGTTTCTGAGAATTTTCAAAAATTTCAAAAATTTGGCTAACACCCTAAATTTTCGAAAATTTTTGCCATAGCCTCCCCTGCACCGGGAGCATCGGGGAATTTCAAATAGCTTCCCCGGTCCTTCAGATCTCAAAAAAAAAAAGAAAAAGCCAAGCGGCTAGCCAATAGGCTCATAAAATCATCATCACCCAAACAAAACAGTAAATTATGTAGTAAACATGTACCTATTTGTCGGGCAAACAAATTTTATTCTCTGGCTCTAGCCTCCTTGCTATGACCTGTTTAATGTAAGTATATGTATATGCAAGCAAATGCGACCAAATTTTCAATACAGTCAATATGTGATTCAATTAGGCTAAATGGCTAAAAATTAGCAAACAACTAAACAAACAACACAAACATCAATCAATTAGTGAATTAGAGTTTCAAATTCATAATCTAATACACATACAAAAATCATGTTTTTGATACCAAATCACAACAATAGGCCCTATCTAATTTTGGTTCTCACACCAGTCAATAGGAGATATATAGATATTACATCTTCAAAACACGAACATAAATTCTGATAATGATCGATCAATCATCAGAACCATCTCCGGGTGTCTAGAATGTGATTCTATATCTATCCAGTATATTAAAATTTCAAATACACGTTTGCAAGGCGTATATGCAAAATCTTTATATACTGGACCGTCCAAATCAATATAAACTAAATAATCAAATACGAATAATTGATTTTAAAATTTCAAAACAAAATTGGTTTTCATTTTAAAAATATACCCTTCACACTCGTCCTAGGATACTACTGATCCCATCTCTAACGAGTCATTCTAATTGGATATTACTAATCCAATATCTGATGAATTCTTTCGTACGGTAAATGTGTCTTGTTCTCGAGCTCTGTAAACCAAAGCTCTGATACCAACTGTGAAAACCCGTAACTTCCCCGTAAAGGAAAGCGTCGGATAGTTCGAGAACAAGCCACAACAAAACTCATACAGAAGAACGTTTCATTGTATATTACAACAATGCATCAGATTACAAGAATATACAGAGTATAAATGAATATTACACAGAAATATCAGAGATTTAAATTACATTTAAATACATCGCAGCGGAAAATAATACAATACACAACTAGAAGGAGATATACGGATACAAAGCTTTCTGGATATCGTTCCAGCTGTAAACCAGGATCCTGGGAATATAAATCTGCAAAACCAAAACTACTAGCTGCCCGTGTCAAAATAAGGGCACCCAGAGTTTAGGTTAAAACAATAAACTCCAGGTCAGTCATGTGACTGGTGTGAGAACTAAAACAGTTATTATTCTTTATTTTAAAAGTTAGGTAAATCAAGGGACCACGCCGTATAACACGGAACGGGTTTCCTCCCAAGAATACCAGTGCATAAAACAAACAGCGCAATGCTAAATAAAGAAAAATGAAGCTGTTATAAGACCCATGTCCCATCACACAATGCAACGCAGCCGAGGATAGGGTTTTCCCTTATAACAGCCAAAGAATGCTTGATACGGTTAAAACAAATCGTTTGATACTATTATAAGTGCATAGTGTATAAAACAACTTCAAATCATAAGTATCAATCATAGGCGGCATGAGCGTCCCATGCCACTATGTCGCCACATATAGGTTTACAATCAAAACCGCAGAATCACGTATTTGGAAATTGGGTTTCTGTAACACCCCACACCCGCTATGGTCACTCGCTAAGGGAATGCCATAACATCGGTGGAGTATTTTAAGTGAATATAGAACAGAAAAATTACAACAAGACAGATATAAGTAATACTTGAAAATCTTAAAACATCGTTTCATTGCAGTGGAAAGTAAAACATGTTTGGTTACATCACAAAACCACAATAAGAGTCAAGTACAAAATATCCATCCTGATAAATAAAAGTACATAATCCCAATACATGAACTGATAGCCATAAAAGAAAGGGTAAGCTGAGCTCTACTTCTATGGTCCAAGCTCCAAAAGAGAATAAAGCAGCCTGATCTAAGCCCACTCATACCGGGCCCACTCTGATAACCTGAGGGTTGGGAAAAAGATAAAAACAACGGACATGAACTGATAGCCATAAAAGAAAGGGTAAGCTGAGCTCTACTTCTATGGTCCAAGCTCCAAAAGAGAATAAAGCAGCCTGATCTAAGCCCACTCATACCGGGCCCACTCTGATAACCTGAGGGTTGGGAAAAAGATAAAAACAACGGGGTTAGACATAAGTCTGAGTGAGTCCTATAACCCTAACAATACAACCATTAAAGTAATTAGGGTATGACATAAACAAGGTACGGTACCTCTGGGGATAATGACTACACTAAGTAGCCAACTAAACACCGGATGTACTACGATAACCGAAAAGACGTATTTATCCACCCAAGGATAATTTCTAGCTTACACCACCCCAGATCTACCCACCCAAGGGTAATTCCTACACTGCACCACACCAGTTCTACCCACCAAGAGTAATTCCTACTTAAAGGTTGATCCCACTAAGTGTACTTAGTAATTTTTACCCAATAGTTTCTTGTACCCCTACACAGGTGCCGTCTGCCCCTATCTTTACTAGGTGTACCCACTACTCCCAAGCGATCGGCTCCCTACCGTAGATACCCGTGCTGGTCCCACAAAGGGGGTGTATCATTCCCCAAAGTGGCTACCAGATAATATCAACTGTGCACGGCTTTATATCTACACGATGCAACAACGACTTACCAACCAGCCCGGGTCCACACACGCATATGAAACCCGTTGATCCTGCGTTGCCACCGCTAACCCGTTTTGGCCACTTATAGTCAAGCCCAATATGCGTGTCCCGTCACCCGACCAGAGTCGGGCCCACAAAGATACGTTTGGGATATTGGTTGAAATGGGCCCCCACAAGCTACTACTTAAGCTTGCTATTTTTATCTAGTGCATCCCACTTAACCCCTTTTTATAATCATGCCCCCTTACATGTTAAGATTTGGTTAAGTCATCAATCATATTTCCATTGCCACTAAGGGTACCCACTAGATTTCCGTATGCCACCCAAGGCACTTACTTGATTCCCACATGCCACCCAAGGCACTTACTTAACCCTTTAATCATGTTTAATTACATGTTCCACTTTGGTTAAGTATTCTAATCGTATTTTCTATTGCCACCCAAGGCAACCCACTAGTTTCCTCATGCCACCCGAGGCACCCCCACTAGTTACTACATGCCACCCAAGGCACCCACTTAACCCTCATGTCCCACTACATGCTAATTTGGTTAAGTGTTTCTTAATTAATTAAGACCGTGATCCTCATAAAGACCTCTCACATTAGACTATCTTTTATGACCGCTGGTTAAGCCGGTTGGGTCCGGGCAGCCTTACGTCATAACCGAGTCTAACCTCGTGTCTTTACGTTAATCACGTATTTAGTTTGTGACTAAGACCTCTCACATTGGGCCAATCATTTGTAGCCGCTGGATGGCCGGTCGGTTCCGGGCAGACTTCCGCTACAAAAGGGTCCAACCTCGTGTCTTAGTTGATTAATTACACCTAATTAATCACCCCCCCCCACAATTAATTATCCCTAATTAATTACACATTTTTCATAACATGGGTAGACCTAACTCAATAGGTAAATTCCCATGGGGTAGACCTAACTCAATAGGTAAATTCCCACTTATGTTAATTTATTTTTATGGTATGCTTAATCATACCCAATCATACTTTTATTAACATATTTATTACCCCATCGTTCCCCACGTAAATCGTTCTCATTTCACGACATAATAAAGGGAAAGATCCATCACAAATATCATGGGTTTAGCATATAACTTTGTCATGGGTTAAGAGGATGTCAACTTGCATATATGAGCATATATTAACCCAACTACATTTAACCCAAACTTGCACATTATCATACACATGATTTGCATAACATGTTGCATATGAGCTTGCATATTATCATACACATATCTTGCATAACATGTTGAACTTGCATATAAGCATTCTCATAACTTGCATAACATGTAAACATGCATTTAAGCATACACATAACTTGCATAAGCATTCATATACTTGCATAAGCATTCACATACTTGCATAAGCATTCACATACTTGCATAAGCATTCACATACTTGCATAAGCATGCATAACTTGCATATCACATTAAACTTGCATTTAAGCATATACATAACTTGCATAACATCATGCACATAACTTGCATAATCTCATAAACATAACTTGCATATGAACTTGTATAACAACATGCACATAACTTACATAACTTCATGCACATAACTTGCATAACATATTGAGCTTGCATATAAGCATACACATGACTTGCATAACATGTTGAACTTGCATATATGAGTTGCATCTTAAAGGAGGGTAAACATGCATAGCATATAAAGGTGTCATCTTGCATATGTATGCATCACATTTTAAAAGGGTAAACTTGCATATCATGATTTATGCATAATACCAACCACTTAGCATGCATAAAACCCAATACTTAGCATGCATACAATCAAATACTTAGCATGCATAAAATCAAATACTTAGCATGCATAACACCAAATACTTAGCATGCATAAAATCACATGCATAACTTGCATATCATGTTACATATAACTTGCATATACTCTCACATATAGTTGGCATAACATGTTACATATGCATAAATGTTCAACATAATGTTTTGCATCATAAAACATGGCATTAAACTTGCATGTAACATAAAACTTGCCAAACACATAACATACAATATACTAAACTTGCATAAACATATTTATCCACAAACATAGCCATGTCTTATCATATCCTACCATAATCAATTTAACAATTGATTATTAAAGCTATAGGAACTCACCAAAACCAAGATTAGCAAACTTATGAAGTAAAACTAGTTGCCAAATAAGAAGAAGAAGATGATTAGCTTGCAACTCTCTTCATTGATTTGTGGAGGCCATGATCAAGTTTCATTTTGCCATAGTTTAGTTACAAGATCTAATTATGAATGAATTAGGGTAGGGTTAGGGTCTTATTTATAGGATTAGGTAGTGTTTTAGGCCCTTAGATTAACCCTAGGCTAGTTTAGGTCCGTCAGATTTAGGAAACCTCTAGAACCCAGCCCTCCAAGCCAGCCCAAAACCCAACCTGGTGCACCCAGGCTCTCTGGACGCCGCGCCCCTGTCGACAGGCAAGTCGACAGGCAAGTCGACACCCCTGTCGACAGGCCTGTCGACAGCCCTGTCGACATGGTTAGGGCGGGAACTTTCCCGCCTGGCCCCCGCTGGCCCCAATTCGAAATCTGATTTTAAATATTTAATTCTGTTTTTATCTTAAATTTTCTGCCAACTTCATTGGGCCATAACTGGGCCATACAGACTCCGATTCTCGAAAACTCGGACTCTATTTCGCGTATTTTTCCGAGACGAACGCAATAACGCAGCCCATTTCCCCCAATTCTCACATCTGAGATTATTTATTCTGTAATTAGTAAATTTTAGCATTAACTAAAATTCAGGGTGTTACATTCTCCCCTCCTTAAAGGATTTCGTCCCCGAAATCTCTAAGCTAAGGAGAATGCATATCCTACCATCCAAACAACCATCTACTCAAACCATCAACCACGGGCATCCATTGTCCTTAAAACAATTTCTAATGATGTATGAGCATATACAAAAAGTGTGTGTATATGTTCCCTATCTAACGTATGAACATATGCAAACCATGATAGTGCCATGCATCCATTATGTATGCGAGAGAACCCTATCGACACATACAATATCTACATGAGTGCACAATCATTCACCAAAATGCATCATCCATATGATAACACAATCATTACACATCCATAATATAGCTTCCTACACACAATTTTATGCAATATGCCATATGAAGTGATTGAGCCGATCTAGTGCCTAGAGTGTGTGTATATGCATCCATGAGCAACCACTAGCAAACACTTGCATCCACTTGCATCCATCATACATAACATGTCTCAAACACATGTTTCAACCATAGGACTATCCTATCTGAAGGTCAAAGGTACTAACGAGAGGACATACTAAGGATAAGATAAGCACAAGATATGCGATGAAGGAGAAGCAAAAGGACATACCCTCCGAAAGAAAAAGGGTACCTCGAACGCATCTTCGCTTCCGTCTCCCAGGTAGCGTCGCTCTCTTCATCTCCCCTTCGTACTTTGACTAGTTGAACCTCTCTGTTTCTCAACTTCCAAATCTCTGACCCAAGGATGCAAGTAGGAGCTCGTCGTATCGTCGCATCACGCTCTACTTCCACTTCTCTAAGCAGGCTCGGCTCTACCGCCTCTGCGGTCTCATGTAGGAACTTCCTCAAATGTAACACATGGAATATATCATGTACACCACTAAGCCTGTCGGCAACTCCACTCTATATGTCATCTGTCCAATCCTTTCCTTAATAGGAAACGGTCCAACAAACCTTGGTACTCACTTCCAAAGTGAACCACATTTCGTAACGGAGACACTTTGACAAAAACCATGTCCCCAACCTCAAACTCAAGATCCGTCCTTCTCTTGATCGCATAAGATTTTTGCCTATCTTGCGCTGCTTTCATCCTTCTTCGAATCAAGTCAATCTTCTCCCGAAGTCTTTCTAACCTTATCGGCCCAAGCAAGATCTCATCCGTAGATTCCCACCAACGTGTAGGTGATCGACAAGGCCTTCCATAAAGAGCTTCGAAAGGTGCCATACCAATACAGGACTGAAAGCTGTTATTATATGCGAACTCCACCAATGGAAGATGCTCTTCCCATGTACCTCCAAAATCTAAGATACAAAGCCTCAAAAGGTCTTCTAGGACATGATTCACCCTCTCGGTCTGGCCGTCCGTCTGAGGATGATATGCGGTACTCAAACACAACTGAGTCCCCACTGCTTCTTGCAAATTTCTCCAGAACTCGCTAGTGAAGATAGGATCTCGATTACTCACTATGCTAGAGGGTACCCCATGCAATCGAACTATCTCTCGAAGATATACAGAAGCTAGCCATGGAGCGGTCCTCTTGCTCTTCATAGGTATAAAATGGGCGCTCTTAGTAAGTCTGTCTACCACCACCCAAATTCCCGTATTACCCTTTTCTTGATCTGGGTAACCCGTCAATAAAATCCATCGAGATGCTATCCCACTTCCATTGCGGAACTTCCAATGGGTGAAGCAACCCACCTGGTTTCTTTTGCTCCGCCTTCACTTGTTGGCACACCAAGCATCGAGCGACATACTCGGCCACATCTTTCTTCCTACCGGCCCGGAAGAAAACCCTCTCCACGTCTTGGTACATCTTGTCCCCACCGGGATGAATGGTCATCCTAGAACGGTGTGCATCATCAAGAATAACCTTCCTCAAACCCTCGTCTTGCGGTACACAAAGTCTACCGTCTCTACGCAAACACCCCCTATCGTCTAGGGTGTACCCACTCAAATGGCTGGACGACTTCCCCCTTATGAGCTTCTTTACCAACTCAACCAACTGTGGGTCGTCCCTCTGTGCTTCTCCAATCCGCCCCAAAAGAGTAGGCCTAACCTCCAAGGAGGCTAGCAAACCGGGTACAAAGTCAACGGAAGGTCTAAAGTCAAACATAGAAATAAACTCTAAGCTCCGTCGTTCAACGAACAATGAACTCAAGGACAACCTTTTTCTACTTAAGGCGTCCGCTACCATGTTTCCCTTGCCATGGGTATACGCTATCTCAAACTCATAGGATGCTAAGAATCCCATCCAAAATCATCACAACTGTCCATCTCTCACGCAGACCACCCTAGTCGAACTCGACATCCCCCAAATGCAAGCCCCAAAGGCCTAAACCAATATCAGACAAACACCCAAGGGATATCTCCTTCGAGTTCAGGCGACCTACGTGAGATGATACTAGTAAAAATGGCTAATCAATTAAGCCTTTAACCAACTTTGGATGTCCTTGCCAGTCTCGCTCCAAAACCACCGTTTTCCCATAACTGGCTTTGCTCACCCCATTGAGCACATACGAAAACTTATTTTGCTCCTAGAAAAGACCCACATGTCATCCACAAAGACCATCACGAACTTATTTAGGTACTCCCTGAACACCCTTCTCATCAAATCAACAAAGTATGCGGGGGCGTTCGTCAAACCAAATGGCATCACCAGCCACTCATAAAAAAAAAATCATCCGGAGTCCTAAAGGCAGTCTTCTCTATACTATCCTCAGCCACTCTCAACTGATGAAATCCCGTGGCTAAGTCCTACTACAAAAATACTGAGGCGCCAGCCAACTGATCAAAGAGATCATCAATCCTCGGCAATGGGTGTCTACTCTTCTTTGTGAGTTTATTTAGTTCTCTTTAGCCTACACAAAGTCTGAGGGACCCATCCGCCTTCGTGACAAAAACTACTGGAGCACCTCACTCCGATACACTTCGTCTTATGAACCCCTTCTCAAGAAAATCGCCTACTTACTTATGGAGTTCCCTCCTCTCACGAGGAGCCATGTGGCACACTGGCCAAGATACTGGTTTAGCATTATCCACCAGGTATATTCGGAAGTCAATCTCCCGCTTCGGAGGTAACCCCTTCACCACCTCACACACATCCGAGTATTCCCGGACCGCTCTAACTGATCGCAAATTCTAGACCGACGTGTCAAGCGATTCTAGATAACTTAGCATAACAGATTCTATGGGATTACAAGAGATCTCGAGAGTGTTACCCAAGCGGGTCATAAGCCTAACAACTCTCCCTTCAAAATCAAGAACGACACCTCTACTGGATAACCAGTCCATGCCCAAAACTAGCCCATAGCCCGTGAAGCCCAACAAGCATCACACCTAAACTCAATGCTAAGTATAGAAACTTTCAAACCCAAACACATCATGGAGCCCAATTGGGTTTGAAACAACTAAGGGATCATCTACCAACTGGTGTCTAAGTGCAGTGACTCAACTAACAATGATGAGATAAACGAACTCGATGCGTCAGAATTAAATAAAGTTCGAACCGGATAATAAAGTAATCCAAATTCCAACCTAGACGGTCCTATCCCCATCTGGTACCCTAGTCGTGAGGGAATACAACTACCCTCCAGAAGATTCCATACCTTGCCCTTGCTTCTTTGGACAATCCTAATAAGGTGTCCTATTCCCCCCAAAAGGATAACTACTTGCCTTCTTCTTCCCTATTCTCCACTCGTAACCTCCCACCAATGAGGTTTCATCCTTCATTAACCAAACAACTATTTGAGCCTTCCTCTCATCGTCTATCATATAGATACCTACCAGTCCTCCTCCTTCTTGAACCAACTTCTAATCCGACTAACGTCTAAGTCCCTTGAAGGGGTTTTCCATCCTTATCTATCTTAGAAAGATCATCTATACGCGGAGGGGAAACTCAAAATGAGAGAAAGGAAGAGATTCAAAATGGAGAATTCGAAAGATATAGATATGGCTATTGGGGATTATGCTTTTCTTTCAAAAACTTTTCTCTTAAAAGACATGTTTTTGAAAATACTCCTTTCCAAAAATATTCTTAGAAAATAATTTTTCTAAAATTTTTATCTGTTCTGGTAACCTTAAGCTCTGATACCACGTGTAACACCCCACACCCGCTATGGTCACTCGCTAAGGGAATGCCATAACATCGGTGGAGTATTTTAAGTGAATACAGAACAGAAAAATTACAACAAGACAGATATAAGTAATACTTGAAAATCTTAAAACATCGTTTCATTGCAGTGGAAAGTAAAACATGTTTGGTTACATCACAAAACCACAATAAGAGTCAAGTACAAAATATCCATCCTGATAAATAAAAATACATAATCCCAATACATGAACTGATAGCCATAAAAGAAAGGGTAAGCTGAGCTCTACTTCTATGGTCCAAGCTCCAAAAGAGAATAAAGCAGCCTGATCTAAGCCCACTCATACCGGGCCCACTCTGATAACCTGAGGGTTGGGAAAAAGATAAAAACAACGGGGTTAGACATAAGTCTGAGTGAGTCCTATAACCCTAACAATACAACCATTAAAGTAATTAGGGTATGACATAAACAAGGTACGGTACCTCTGGGGATAATGACTACACTAAGTAGCCAACTAAACACCGGATGTACTACGATAACCGAAAAGACGTATTTATCCACCCAAGGATAATTTCTAGCTTACACCACCCCAGATCTACCCACCCAAGGGTAATTCCTACACTGCACCACACCAGTTCTACCCACCAAGAGTAATTTCTACTTAAAGGTTGATCCCACTAAGTGTACTTAGTAATTTTTACCCAATAGTTTCTTGTACCCCTACACAGGTGCCGTCTGCCCCTATCTTTACTAGGTGTACCCACTACTCCCAAGCGATCGGCTCCCTACCGTAGATACCCGTGCTGGTCCCACAAAGGGGTGTATCATTCCCCAAAGTGGCTACCAGATAATATCAACTGTGCACGGCTTTATATCTACACGATGCAACAACGACTTACCAACCAGCCCGGGTCCACACACGCATATGAAACCCGTTGATCCTGCGTTGCCACCGCTAACCCGTTTTGGCCACTTATAGTCAAGCCCAATATGCGTGTCCCGTCACCCGACCAGAGTCGGGCCCACAAAGATACGTTTGGGATATTGGTTGAAATGGGCCCCCACAAGCTACTACTTAAGCTTGCTATTTTTATCTAGTGCATCCCACTTAACCCCTTTTTATAATCATGCCCCCTTACATGTTAAGATTTGGTTAAGTCATCAATCATATTTCCATTGCCACTAAGGGTACCCACTAGATTTCCGTATGCCACCCAAGGCACTTACTTGATTCCCACATGCCACCCAAGGCACTTACTTAACCCTTTAATCATGTTTAATTACATGTTCCACTTTGGTTAAGTATTCTAATCGTATTTTCTATTGCCACCCAAGGCAACCCACTAGTTTCCTCATGCCACCCGAGGCACCCCCACTAGTTACTACATGCCACCCAAGGCACCCACTTAACCCTCATGTCCCACTACATGCTAATTTGGTTAAGTGTTTCTTAATTAATTAAGACCGTGATCCTCATAAAGACCTCTCACATTAGACTATCTTTTATGACCGCTGGTTAAGCCGGTTGGGTCCGGGCAGCCTTACGTCATAACCGAGTCTAACCTCGTGTCTTTACGTTAATCACGTATTTAGTTTGTGACTAAGACCTCTCACATTGGGCCAATCATTTGTAGCCGCTGGATGGCCGGTCGGTTCCGGGCAGACTTCCGCTACAAAAGGGTCCAACCTCGTGTCTTAGTTGATTAATTACACCTAATTAATCACCCCCCCCACAATTAATTATCCCTAATTAATTACACATTTTTCATAACATGGGTAGACCTAACTCAATAGGTAAATTCCCATGGGGTAGACCTAACTCAATAGGTAAATTCCCACTTATGTTAATTTATTTTTATGGTATGCTTAATCATACCCAATCATACTTTTATTAACATATTTATTACCCCATCGTTCCCCACGTAAATCGTTCTCATTTCACGACATAATAAAGGGAAAGATCCATCACAAATATCATGGGTTTAGCATATAACTTTGTCATGGGTTAAGAGGATGTCAACTTGCATATATGAGCATATATTAACCCAACTACATTTAACCCAAACTTGCACATTATCATACACATGATTTGCATAACATGTTGCATATGAGCTTGCATATTATCATACACATATCTTGCATAACATGTTGAACTTGCATATAAGCATTCTCATAACTTGCATAACATGTAAACATGCATTTAAGCATACACATAACTTGCATAAGCATTCATATACTTGCATAAGCATTCACATACTTGCATAAGCATTCACATACTTGCATAAGCATTCACATACTTGCATAAGCATGCATAACTTGCATATCACATTAAACTTGCATTTAAGCATATACATAACTTGCATAACATCATGCACATAACTTGCATAATCTCATAAACATAACTTGCATATGAACTTGTATAACAACATGCACATAACTTACATAACTTCATGCACATAACTTGCATAACATATTGAGCTTGCATATAAGCATACACATGACTTGCATAACATGTTGAACTTGCATATATGAGTTGCATCTTAAAGGAGGGTAAACATGCATAGCATATAAAGGTGTCATCTTGCATATGTATGCATCACATTTTAAAAGGGTAAACTTGCATATCATGATTTATGCATAATACCAACCACTTAGCATGCATAAAACCCAATACTTAGCATGCATACAATCAAATACTTAGCATGCATAAAATCAAATACTTAGCATGCATAACACCAAATACTTAGCATGCATAAAATCACATGCATAACTTGCATATCATGTTACATATAACTTGCATATACTCTCACATATAGTTTGCATAATATGTTACATATGCATAAATGTTCAACATAATGTTTTGCATCATAAAACATGGCATTAAACTTGCATGTAACATAAAACTTGCCAAACACATAACATACAATATACTAAACTTGCATAAACATATTTATCCACAAACATAGCCATGTCTTATCATATCCTACCATAATCAATTTAACAATTGATTATTAAAGCTATAGGAACTCACCAAAACCAAGATTAGCAAACTTATGAAGTAAAACTAGTTGCCAAATAAGAAGAAGAAGATGATTAGCTTGCAACTCTCTTCATTGATTTGTGGAGGCCATGATCAAGTTTCATTTTGCCATAGTTTAGTTACAAGATCTAATTATGAATGAATTAGGGTAGGGTTAGGGTCTTATTTATAGGATTAGGTAGTGTTTTAGGCCCTTAGATTAACCCTAGGCTAGTTTAGGTCCGTCAGATTTAGGAAACCTCTAGAACCCAGCCCTCCAAGCCAGCCCAAAACCCAACCTGGTGCACCCAGGCTCTCTGGACGCCGCGCCCCTGTCGACAGGCAAGTCGACAGGCAAGTCGACACCCCTGTCGACAGGCCTGTCGACAGCCCTGTCGACATGGTTAGGGCGGGAACTTTCCCGCCTGGCCCCCGCTGGCCCCAATTCGAAATCTGATTTTAAATATTTAATTCTGTTTTTATCTTAAATTTTCTGCCAACTTCATTGGGCCATAACTGGGCCATACGGACTCCGATTCTCGAAAACTCGGACTCTATTTCGCGTATTTTTCCGAGACGAACGCAATAACGCAGCCCATTTCCCCCAATTCTCACATCTGAGATTATTTATTCTGTAATTAGTGAATTTTAGCATTAACTAAAATTCAGGGTGTTACAGTTTCCATCTATGAACCGAGGCAAAAGATAGTCCTCAACCGATTCGAGACGCTCTAGCCCGCCCCTCAGGATCAGAGCTCGAGTGACCCTTGGATCCTCAGGGTCGGTCCACCGATGTGGATTAAAATGCCTGAACATGCGTTTCCCCGCCCTATGGGGCGTAGGTGAGCCAACTAAATGACTCCATCGGACCCGGATCGTCCGATCAAACCGAGGCGCCTCGCAACAGCAACAACCACATAAGTCAAACTCGTCAGGGCGTGTAAAACCACTGACGCCACTTTTTAGCTAGAAAGAAACGCATGCCCTCCCTGACGTCCTCTCCCGTTTTTGGTTCATACCGGGTGTGAAACACGCGAAGTAAACGTTACACAAAGCTACGCCACAAAGGCCTTTCTTTGATCATCACCACAAGACTTTGCTTTTCAACAGAAGCCTCGATCAATTGCCACTTAGGCATGCCACACGGGCAATTCACTCCATGCGTTTGATATCCATCAATATATAACCTCTGAGCTCGTACGTCTCAGAGAAGGGCGTTAAGCAAGAGAATAAATTCTCCGCCGCCAAACAGATATATATTTAATAGAAATCAAGCACACAGACTAAAATCCAATGTCAGACACACAGTCCATTTACAAGTCCGTTCTGGGTCTGAACGAAACCGGAGGCACCTAGTACCCCGCATATCCATCGATCTCCAAGTACGTCTGGACGATCACCAACCGTTTCCATCTTCTTGGGTGTACAGCCCAATCAAGATCATCAGTAATCACCCAAATGACGTGAAGACCTCCGGTCTTCGACCATCGTCTTCATCTTCGACTTATCGTCGTATCAGTTATTCAGAATGGGATAAACCCGGTCTTTCCGAATAACTCGCGTATATTTAAATAAGTGTTACACAAACACAACATACGCCTCATTCCAATTCATCAGTCACTAACCGTAAATAAATCAAGAGAATAATTCCCCAAATATTAACCCCGAAGGCCGAAACCAACATCAGATCAATATCCAGAAAACCATTCTGCTTAGCTAACCGACAGTTAGTTTCTAAATTTCACATTCATAGGGAAAGGTTCCCATTAATTTTATCCAAGATAAATTTCTTGAATTTATTCTTTAATCCATTTTTTTTGAATATCAATTCAAACTAGTCGGAATTAGCGAACCTTACTGAAGTAATCTTTTGTTTTAATTTCCCCATCCCAACCTATTCATCCCATGAAGTAAAACTGGTAATACTTCATATCTAACACCACAGTGTTATCGGTAAATTCAATTACCATTTCACGTTCAAATCTAATTAAAGATTTAACTATCGCCTGGAGCAAAACTGGTGATACTCCATTTTCGATCATTTCAATCTAATTAAAGATTCATTAAAACTCCACTTAGTTTTAATCTTCGACTGGGTTAAAGAATCAGTGTCATTTAAAACACGGTTCACGATAAACCCAAAATCACATTCATTAATTATCGGGTTAAAGAACGAGTGTTATTTAAAACACTGTTCACGATAAACCCAAAAATCAATATCGATTCAATTCCAATTAAATATTATTTAATTGGTACACTTCGTTAAATCTAAACAAAAAGATTTAATCTTTTCTCAACTGGGTTCAAGAACAGTGTTAGTGAAGACACCATTCATGACAAACCCAAATCACATTTGATATTCAATACAAGGCTCTGAATAGAAAATATACCGGCTTATATTCAATATCAAATTCTACGACTAACAAATATCGCATTGGAAATAACGATATATATTTATATCTTTCAAATTTCCATAACAACATTTGTATAATCATGAAATCCAACATCGAAATATTCCGAAGACAATTTCGATTCAAATCCATTCCAATGCAATCATTGGAAATTTTGGTTATTTTCAAAACCATTTCAAATTCAATTTATTTATTTGAAAATAAATAGAATTATAATTCTAGTTCAAAACTAGTTCATTTCGATAAAAATCTATTTTTATCTTTTCAAATAGGGAGTTTTTCATCCCAATTCTTTCTAAATCATTTCTTATGATTTTACACAAATTATTACTATTTTTAATAATTTTATCAAGGCCCGTACAGTCGATTTCCATCAATGGCCATCGAACTGCACTTATAGCGACCTTTTCCAAATTTGATTTGGACATAATTCCAAATCCAACCGTTAGATTTCAAATTTCTAACATTCGTTAGAAAGCTCTTTTCGATACGAACCCAACGGTTCCGGTTTTAGGAGAATCCGACGGTCGGATCTCCCGTAATGACCGTTTGAAATAAATGGTCGAAATTCGCGAACTGCCGCGGCGCGGCGCGTTCTATTCAGGCCATTATATTATATATAATTATATATAATATATATTTCGTCGATTTCTATTTAAAACGAATTATATGAATAGTTTTAAATTCGTTTCAAAAGCGATTTCAACTTCCTTTTCAACTCAAATCAAAATTGAATTCTTCTTTATAAATTCGTTTTAAAATTCATTTCTATTCAATTCAAATTTCAATTCAATTTGAATTCATTTCAATTCGCCTTCAATTCAATTTGAATTCGGATTCAATTCAATTCATTTCGTAATCGTTTTCAATTCATTTCATTTCGAAATCGTTTTCAATTCATTTCATTTCGAAATCGTTTTCAATTCAATTCATTTCGAAATCGTTTTTAATTCAATTCATTTCGAAATCGTTTTTAATTCAATTCATTTCGAAATCGTTTTTAATTCAATTCATTTCGAAATCGTTTTCAATTCAATTCAATTCGAAATCGTTTTCAATTCATTTCATTTCGAAATCGTTTTCAATTCATTTCATTTCGAAATCGTTTTCAATCGATATAAATATCGTTCACGTCAAAATGGCGTCAATCTAATCAACACGGCTTCATAAATTTCTATTTTCAAATATTCTATTTCAAATATTTCTTTTTCAAAATAGTTGTTATTATCAAAATATTTCGTTCAACACATGACCAATCTCAATGGATGAGACTGTCAACACATGAACTTTTATTTTATATTGATAAAGATGTAAATTTTATTACTAAAATATTTCGTTCAACACATGACCAATCTCAATGGATGAAACTGTCAACACATGAACTTTTATTTTATAATATTCTTTATTTTCTAAATTGGAATGAGGCCCAATCAATCACCATATAAAATTAATTATATGGATTTTCATACAACACATGTATATAATAGCATTGAAAAATAATCAACCATCAACCAAAGTGCACTACACTGTATAAGCATCAAATATAGATATCTAACGCTTATAACAGCCTGTCAATCAATCGATCGACATATTTAATCAATCAGGATGAGTGAACTGCAAATTTCATCCCAACACCCGTGTGGGGTTTCAAACAATCAAACACGGATTTTATTTGTGCAGTTGGGCGATGTGTAAAATTTGTCGACCCAATCAATGGCATTCAAATAGGTGTACATAAACAGACCGTCCGGTTTGTAAATGAATATTTTCTTTTATTCACTTTACGTTAAAAATTATATTTTTAACGATAAAACATTTTATTTTAACATATGAATTTCTACTCAGTTCATTTATTCAATAAAATGATATTTTTATTTTTTTCTAACATATTTTAGAAAATTTCGGCGGCATAACGACACGATACTAGAAACGGGACAAGGCCTAGCCTTATCCCCGGTCTAGTGAAGGCCCACGCCATTCACACATCAATCAAATCAATTCATTTCACCACACAGTTCAATTTCAATCAAATGATCTAACTAATTTTTGCAATCAAACAAACAAGTCCATGGTCTGTGGACGATTGTGTCGGGTGCTACTAAGCACCGTCTGCATCCTAGTATATATATATAAGTCGAAATGAAATTGAAAGGTGAGAAATTCTCACTGAGGGTTCCACTCGACCGCGCTTTGCTTTTGAACTGCTGAACATCTGGATTTGTTTGCAATTCCAATGCAGTTCTTTTCCACGCTGTTCATAATAAAAATTATATTTTTATTATTTCATTTCAATAAATAAAAATCATATTTTTATTTCTACTTCATATATATTTTCGACGCTTCATTCTATATAAAAATTATATTTTTATATTTCTACTTCATATACAAAGATCGAATTTTTATATCATTGCTATAAAAATCACATTTTTATTTCAACACATATATAATAAAAATCATATCTTTATACTTTCTATAATGTAAAAATCATATTTTTATATCTCCTACCTAATAAAGATCGAATTTTTATTATCTATTTTATATAAAAATTATATTTTTAACCTTTCTATATTATAAAAATTATATTTTTAACTTTTCTATAATATAAAAATATCGTCTTTCTTCGTTTTAAAAATCAAATTTTTATATCGATGTTCATTTTAAAAAAAACAAAGCTTTATCTTCATATAAATCCTAACTTAACATCATTAAAAATTAAAATTTTATAACGAAAAAAAAAAATCAGAGTTTTTATAAGGTTAAATACATATAAAAACTGGTTATTCGAATTTAAACGAATTAAACAACAAAAAAAAACTCACCTCTCTCTTTTCTTTTCGCTGTTTTCGCTTGCGGGGGCCCCACGTCACAGGAAGGAGGAGGACGGGTGCTGAAGGGGGCGTCGGCTAGGCAGGGGTCGAGCAAAGCGGTGGCGGGCGGCGCGATTTGGAAAACTAGGGTTTGGGGGAGTCGCGTTTGAGAAGGGGGGAGGTGACGGCGCGTTGACTGGGCAGTGGAGGTGGGGGTTTACGGCGGAGGAGAACCGGTTTTGGGGGGGGGGGCGATCTCCTGTCGGCGACGGTGGAGGGTGAACATCGGAGGTTTTTTTTTCCTGAGTAATGAAATCGACGGGGGAAGGAAAGTAAAGGGGGAGGGGGTCTTTGTAAAAGTAATTTTATATTTTAATTTATATATATTTTTCGAAAAGGGTTGACTTTATCTCCGAACTGCAAACGAGGTCCAACGACTGTCGTCCATAGCTAACTACCCCCATTCCGAACACAATGGGATATGCATCGTAGGCTGATTCGACTGTTTGAATCAGTTTTCGTCCAAATCAACATATAACTCTATATATTGAATTTGAACGCGCATTTCAATTCGCTGGGGCCACATACTAACTTGAAAAATTCCAGAAAAATATTTTCTAGCTTCGTATTGACGATACGGTCCTAACAAAACTAGTTTCGTTGAATTCTGAGACCATTTGAAAAATGGCCAATTTCCAGTCGATTAAAATCAACTAAAACCGGTCAAACGCGTTTTCCTTTGCCACGCTCATATATTGATTCGAAAAATTATGAAATTTGGAATCTAGCAATAACTTGACACTGCGGATCCAACAAAACTGGTTTCGTCGAAATCCGAGGTCATTTGCAAAATGTCCATTTTTAAGGGCCTGAATTCCATAGCGACTATTCAGAATTTTCAACTCGACAAACCTTTTGATTCCCGCTATGAAATTTCGATTTTTCGGATTCGTTGGAAAGATATCATCAATTAGATTCTATCATTTTTGGTTTCACTAAAATCCGGATTGTTTTGCACCCGGTACATTCAATTGAAGTTTGAAATCGAATTATCGAACTACCGCGCCATTTTCAATTCTATTTATAATTATATATAATTATTTATATTCTAACGACGATGCGTATAATATATACGTTCGAATTATATTCAAAATAAATTTCTCGTCGATATTATTTAAAATAATTCATTTTAAATAATCAAAATTCGCTAAAATGGCCAAAATAAAAATTTTAAACTGGCCCAGATTTTCGGGTTGTTACATGGGGTCATTTCCCATGTTCACGATTTTTGCCGAATTTTTAATGATCGTTTTGCCCCTAGTGAATCTTGTTTCACCTATAACTTTTGATTGGTAAGGAGGTTTGACTTGAAACCACTTCCATTGGATTCGGATAATGATTTACCTTTCCATAGAGTGGTCACATTAATCAAACGGATTTACCGTTTGGGAGATATGGCTGAAATAAGAATTAGAGATGGAAAAATAGCCTAATCGGGTTTAATAGGGTGATTAGCAGCTAGGCCCATAACTCATTCGTTATTAGGGTTATGGGAGGGCTGAAAGGAGTTAGAGAATAGATCTTTTTCATTTTTCCAGCTGCCACAAACATTTCTCTAACCCTAGTCATGGCCTCCATCTTTCGAATCACCCTTTAATCACTTTCTAATCACATATTAAGCAAATCGACATCAAATCAAGGCGGATTAGCATCAAATCAGAGATAGAGCTACTGCTATACATAGGAGTCCATGCCAAATCAGTGGAGTTTTCAGATCTAAAATTTATTTGCGGCTAAGGTGAGTGATTTGCACTTTCACTCACTAATTACGGCTAATTAGGGGTGATTAGTGATAATTAGCAAAATTATGCATCATAAAAATCTGGAAAAATATGAAAAAAAAATCTAAAATATTATTTTATGCCTCTGTTGAAAATTTGGGTTAATTTGGATTAAGTTTGCTAATCCTATAGTTAAACATGGTTAAGGGGATTAAGAGGAAAATCATGGTTTTGGGTACATTTGATCCAAAATAACTTATATGATTGATGTTTTGATGTTTGTGATTGATTACACATGTTACACTGCTGTTTGGAATGTTTTATGGTTGCATAGGAAGGTTAAAATGGTCGAAAACACCATCATGCAGCGTAAATAGCTTGCTGGAAGTTGCGCAGGAACTCGGATCGGACTGGCTCGTGATAGCGGCTCGTGATAGGGGGTGCGACCCGGATCGGTGGAAGTAACCACGAGCCGATGCCAGGACTCACAAACCGACCCGTTGCTCTGAACCCGAACCGATGCACCCACGAGCTGAACAAGAAGACCACGAACCGAACCGGAGTACCACGAGCAGGAAGTCATGAACCAGACCCATATGAGGACCACAAACCGACACCCACGAACTACCTCCTCCGAACTGAGCATGCATCCGAACATGAACCGAATGGAGCACCACGAACCGCCTCATGCAGCTGAGTCGGTGCATCGCCCACGAACCGACCCGCTAGAGATGGTCACGAACCGAACCGCCTCAGGAAGATCATCGAACCGAAACAAAGTAAGATGGAAGAACCGAACCGAACCGGAGGAGACTAAAAACCCGAGATGCAAAGGAAGTCCAAGTAGGAAGTTATGGTCAAAGCAATAGTTGTATGGAGTTGTCGTCATGGCCCCAACAGATTTGGTGATCAAAGTGGTGGATATCGTATGCTCTATGCAATGAGTGAGAGACATGAGGATGATTGCTATATTTGCTATCACCATGACACACACACTTCTATTTTTACACTATATATTAGTGTTACCTTAGAGTACTGTACATCTTGTTGTGCTAATCTTTGGTTGCAGGTCCAGGTTCAGGTATGATTATTTATACCTGTTATTGCTTTACTTTGCTGCTATTGCTCATACCAGACTTTTGTCTGACCCAGAGTTTTATGTCTCTTCTTATTACTCTAGGGGCTCCTAAACGAGCAGACTAGAGACATGTTAGGTGATTATGCACGAGTAGCTGTCCGGAGACGAGCAAGAGGCTTCCACGTACTTTATATATATTTTCTCCCTATGTTGTTGCTGGTCACTACTTTGGGCATTAGTAGTGTACCTTTTCTATTTTGCTTTAGAGACGGTCTTTTGAAGTTGTAATAATGGTTTGAATGTAAAAGCTGTATTTTGGATTCCGCTGCTATGATGGTTTAGTTTTCAGCTTATGCACCGTCTCTTCTGTTTTATATCAAGTTATGTTACTATTATATTTTATTGCATGCGCTACGAGATATACTACAGGTTCTTGGTTGTTCATCGTTTCAAAACCCTTTTTCTTTGACGACCATCCTGTGCTAGTCGGGATTGGCACAACGCATTTCGAGGAAATATCGGCTGGTTCGGGGTGGGCCGTCACACTTGGTATCAGAGCCTAGTTTGCGTAGTTAACCTAGGGGAAGACATCAGGGAGAGATAGCATATGTATATGAGAGCGCGTATTTGTAATATTTTGGTTTTCAAAAAACTATATATATATATATATATATACTATCAGTATATCTAAGGATGAAGTCGCACTGCACTGGCACCACTAAGGAGATGGTTAATCGTTTTCTCTTTACAGATTGGACGATGAGCTGAAATACGAGGAGTACGGGTTCAGGGGCCAATGATAGGATTGTCCCTGATATGAGGACGATGTTTACTACCTTCATGCGAGAGATTTTTAGGGATGTTCAGGGAGCAGTTCCTAATGCTGCTAATGGTGGTGGTGCAGTAGTGCAGGCGGCTAGGGCCGATTTCGCCAAGCTTAACAAGGATTATACTAGTCTTGGTGGGAAGCCGTTCCATGGAATGGAATCATCTATGGAGGTTCAAGATTGGCTTGATAGTTATGAACGCATCTTCGAGGATTTGGGGATCGATGATGCAATAAAGAGAAAGTTAGCATCACGTCAGCTTCAAGGACGGGCTATGAATTAGTGGAATGCCATTAAAGTGGCTACTCCCGAGGATCAAGTTACTTGGAATCAATTTAAGACCCGATTCAGTGATAAGTTTATTCCAGTTGCTCAGAAGTCAGAATTTTTAGGAAATTTTTTGAGCTTAAGCAGAATGGTAGAGCAGTCTCGAAATATATTGCTGAATTTGATACTTTATCGAAATATGGACTATCTCCTATCGATACGCCGAGAAGAAAAACGAAAGGTTCATAACTAGCCTAGATGAGTACTTTGGGGAAAGACTCATAAACCATATCGATGATACTTTCGAATCTATTGTGGGAAAAGCATTGAGATCTGAGAGCCTTTACCCTAAGTCGAAGACCGAGGTTGTTGTTACATCTGCAGAGGAGCCAAAGCCATAGGTAAGCGGTGGAAGCAGGAATAATTCCCAGAATAAGAGGAAGTAGAACCAGACCAAGGATGGTCAGAAAAAGAAGAATAAGAAAGATATCGAGTGATTTAGCTATTGCAAGACGGGCCACTATGCCAGCGGTTGTCGACCAAAACCGGGGGAAAAGAAGTGCTTCAACTGTGGCCAAGTGGAACATTTTAAGAATGAATGTCCACAACCTCCTAAAGAGAAGCAGATCGTGAAAGCATATGCTCTCAACGCTGTTCCTTCTTCGTCGAATGCCCCAATGCGGCGCAGAAGGGAAAGGGTGTCATTATTCAAGGTATGCTTTCTATTTATCATGTTTCTGTTCGAGTGTTGTTTGATACCGGGGCTTCCCATTCCTTCGTATCTAGTGACCTGGTAGATAGGTTGGAATTGGAACCCGAGACTGTCGATAGACCTTTAGTTGTGATGAACCCGATCGGTGGTTCGACTAGCCTTTGCATGATTTACTGTAATTTGGTCTTATCAAGTCAAGGATGTATGTTTGCTAGTGATTGCTTTGTTTTGTGCTTTGCTGGGTTTGGCATTATTTTGGGAGTCGACTGGCGCCAAAGTTATGGGGTGGTAGTAGACTGTGAGGGGTCTTCGGTGACCACTAGAGCGGACGAAGGACGGAGGGTGGTATTGGGTTGCCTACCTAGTAATGAGGTGATTGCTAGTTTTCTACATTCCCTCGGCATCCTGCAGGATGAGTTATCAGATGTGCCTATTGCTGGTGAGTATCCGGACATCTTCGAGGAAGTGACCGGACTTCCACCACACCGAGAGATTGAGTTTCAGATTGATTTAGTGAAAGATGCCAGACCTATAGTGATGCCACTTCGTCATATGACGCAAAGGGAGCAGCGAGAGCTCGAGGTGCAAGTAAGCAATTTTTGAAGAAGGGATTTATCCCAAAAGTGTTTTCGAGTGGGGAGCACCAGTTGTATTTGCTACCAAGGCCGATGATTCCCTTCGACTGTGTGTGGACTACCGCGAGTTGAATAAGGTGACGAGGAAGAATAAGTATCCTCTTCCACGGATAGATGATTTGTTTGATCAGTTGAATGGAGCGAGGGTGTTCTCTCAGTTAGATCTCGCGATAGGTTTTCATCAGTTCTGAGTAGCAGCTGAGAGTATACCTAAAATGGCATTTCGGACACCGTCTGGATTCTATGAGTGGTTGGTCATGCCATTCGGGTTGACCAATGCACCAACATATTTTGTGGATCTTATGAATAGGGTATTCAGGGATCAATTGAATAAGTTTGTTCTTGTGTTTGTGGACGATATTTTAGTTTATTCAAGGACGGAGCAAGAACACAAGGAACATTTGAGGATAGTGATGGAGGTGTTGAGGAAACACCAATTGAAAACAAAATTTTCCAAGTATCACTTCTGGAGGAGGGAAGTGAGGTTCTTGGGCCATGTTGTTTCAGAGAATTGTATTGTTGTGGATCCTGCGAAGGTGGCTACGGTGCAAGATTGGTCTACGCCCAAGAATACAAAGGACGTAAGAATTTCTTGGGGTTAGCTGGATATTATCATAAGTTTATCCAAGGCTTCTCCAAGAAAGCGACACTGTTAACTCAGTTGACCAAAAAGAATCAAGCTTTCGTCTGGGACAAAAGGTGTGAGTATGCATTTAAGAGTCTAAAGGAAAAGTTAACATGTGCACCAGTGTTAGTCATTCCTAAGGGGAACGAAGAGATGACGGTATACACGGATGCCTGTTGTATCGGACTAGGTTCTGTACTGATGCAAGGAGGTAGGGTTGTAGCTTATGCTAGTCGGAAAATGAAACCGCATGAGAAAAGATATCCTACCCATGATTTGGAATTGGCAGCGATCGTGTTCGCGTTGAAGATGTGGAGACACTATCTCTTAGGATAAAGATTCGAGTTGTTTACCGATCATAAGTCATTAAAGTACCTTTTCTCTCAGAAGGATTTAATTCTTCGTCAACAGAGATGGTTAGAGTTCTTAGCTTCATATGATTTCAATATTGCATACACACCCGGGAAGGGCAATGCGGTAGCTGATGCATTGAGTAGGAGACATGCCAGTTTGGGGGTTATGTTTCTTGAATGGAAGCAACTAGAGTATATTACGGGATATGATTTCAGACCTAAGTGCGAATTGGATCCAGAGATGTTAGCAAGTTTGACGATCAGACCGACTTTGATTGAGCGTATTGGTTCCAGTCAAAGGGAAGATCCTAATCTATTGGAAATCATCTCCAAGGTGGAGATGTGTATCGATGGCGAGAGAATGAACAAGTACGGTCTTGATCGAAAGGGATGGCTTCGAAAGAATGAGAAGTTGGTTGTACCCAACGTAAATAGATTAAGAGTGTGACACCCCACCACCGTTAAGGTACTCACAAAGGGAATGCCTTAATTTTGGTGGAGCGCTTATTGTGTATGGAATAGAAAAGTAAACAAAACAGATAAATATATTGGTACTTGGAAAACAAAAACCACTTTTATTGCAGCGGAGAAATAGTTTGGTTACATCACATCAAACCAACTACAAAACCAAATACACTTATTATCCATCTTGACGAATAAGTTCCGAGTACATAAAATAATAGACATAACCCCAACATAAAGTAGCCATAAATAAGATAGTCTGAACTTTACTTCAGCGATCCAAGCAACTTCCGAAAAGAGAGAGATAAAGCTGTCCAAATCAAGCTCCACTAGTGCTAGTCCCACCCTGAGCAACTTGGGGGGGGGGGGGGGAAGAAGAAAAGAGGTGGAAGCAAAGGGGGCCAGACATAAAGTCTGGCGAGTGCAGTAACTTTAACAATATAATCAATAAAAAACTAGGATAAGGCATAAGCTGGAAAACAAGGAAATGACTGTGAACCAATGGGCATGTCAGAGCAAACAAAGGAATAAGATGAACAAAGATAACGTTAAAGGCACACCTAATCATTATAAGATAATTACTACATTGCACCACACCAAACACCCTAAAAGTTGATCCCGCCTACCCAACTTAATAATGATAATGGTAGTTTCGTGTACCCCTAGCTGCCTTCATAGGTGTCGTCTGCCCCTATCTCCACTAGGTGTACCCACTACCCCCATTCGATCGGCACCCTAACTCGTAGATACCCGTGTTGGCCCCACAATGGGGTGTATCACTCCCCAAAGTGGCAACCCGATACCACCAAAAATGCATGGCTTATACATACACGATGCAATAATGTCTTACCTACCAGCCCGGGGCCATATACGCACCTGACCCCGTTGGACTTGCGTTACCACCGCTAACCTGCTTTGACCTCTTATAATCAAACCCAGTATGCGTGTCCCATCCTCGACTTGGGTCGAGCCCACAAAGATACTTAATGAGTTACTGGTTTGAAAAGGGCCCCCATGCATGACACAAGCTTTCACCTATGCTTGGTCCCCTCTAAGGTTTTCCCCATTTAACCCCATTCTTATTCATGTCTTCTTACATGTTTCAATCTTGGTTAAGTGCATCTAATCGTATTTCACGTGCCACCCAAGGCACCCTCTTAATTTCACATGCCACCCATGGCACCCACTTAACCCCCATGTCCCACCACATGTTTATCTGGTTAATTGTTTCTTAGTTCATTAACACCGTAATCTTGTAAAGACCTCCCACATTAGACTGACATTTGTGGCTGCTGCATTTGCCGGGAGGGTCCGGGCAGTCTTACACCACAAACGAGCCTAACCTCGTGTCTTTACAACTGTTACGCATTTAATTCATGCCTTTGACCTCTCACATTAGACTAGCATTTGTGGCTGCTGGATTTGCCGGGTGGGTCCGGGCAGTTTTACACCACAAAAGAGTCTAACCTCGTGTCTTAGGTGGTTTATTTACACATCTTTATTTAACCCCAAATTGGATTAATATCCCTATTCAAATTTATAAATTAATTCCAAATATACTTATGTCCATAATTGTCACCTAAATTATGTCCATAAATACCAAATTTTCCAATTAATGTCTTAAATTAATTATATGCCTTTTTAAGGCCATTTATGCCAATTCTCAATATGTGTATATTCAATATTACCCCAATCATCCCCACGTTGTTCGTTTGCTTATCATGACGTGTGTGTGTATATATATATTAGACTAGCAATTAGTCTAATGACAAAAAAGGGAAGAAACATCGCAAATTTGCATAACACACAAAATGGATCTAACTTACTAATAAGGATTAAAACATATCTTGCATAAACTTGGTATTGTCAAGAATCTAAACATAGGCTAATAGGTGTGAACTTGCATATATGAATATAGTTTTCACCCAAAACTTGCATATATGAATATAGTTTTCACCTAAAACTTGGATAGGCCATAGTCACAAACTTGCATAAAACTATGTATATCATAGATCTAAATCTAAAGGTGTAAACTTGCATATATGTGAATCCAATTTCTACCTAAACTTGCGTAGAGTCATCTTATTTGGTTCACATGTAAACTATGTAGAATTCACATAGAAACTAGCATATAATCTGCACCCAAACTTGCATATACAACGATGTCAAACATGAATCAGGTTGAACATATATGATTGGGTATATACAAAGGGATTCACAACAAAAACTATCATTATGAACAACTAGCATACATTCACAAAATATCGCACTTTTTTCCTAGTGTTTTACAAACATAACCATATAACCCAAATTATAACTCAACCTAATTAACTTGTTAATTATCTTATTAAAGAAATCAAACTCACAACTCAACGAAGGTCTTGAGTTCTCGGATCTGAGTTCTGAGATTGATTTAGCTTGCCTTTGAAGTAGACAAATTTGTTGTTGTAGTTGTTATAAACTTGAGTTGAATTGAGTTGATTAGCTTTACTTTTCCTCTAGTTGATGACGGCTATTCTAGGTTGTAAGGTGATAGCATGACGGCCATGGTTCTAATTTTGATTAGGTTTAAGGGTTTGAGTCTACATGTGTTTATATAGAATTTAGGATTAATTTAGGCCATCCGATCAACCTAGAATCAATCAAGACCATCCATCAAGATAGGGTGACACCTCAGCCCTAATGACTCAGCACTGAGTCACAAAATCGTCATTTTCAGATCTGCCGGGGAGGGGGGCTAGGTCGACCCCAAGGTCGACCTGTAGGGGGGAGGTCGACAATAGGGTCGACCCCCTTGTCGACCTGGGTCCTGGGCGGGAATTTTCCCGCCCATCCTGCTTCTAACTTCTGATTTGAATTTTGAATCTGTTTTTGAGCTGTTTGAAATTGTTTCAATTTTCTGGAAACTTAAGACAGCCGTAACTTCTTCATACAAAGTCCAATTTACGCAAACTCGGACTCTATCTCAACCAGAATTCCGAGACGAACACAATGGGGTAACCCATTTCCTTTAATTCTCACATTTTAAATTAAGTATTGTTTAATTTGTTAGTTTATGTTAACATAAAACATGGGGTGTTACATTCTCCCCTCCTTAAAGGATTTCGACCCTGAAATCTTCAAGTTACGAAGAATACACATCCTACCATCCAATCGTCCATCTACTCAACCATCAAACACAGGCATCCATTGTCCTTAAAAGACTTCTAATGCTTTCATGTTTATATGCACAGTGTGTGTACATGTCCGTATCTAATGCAAAATCAGGCGGTCTACTGATTCAGTTGACCTCTTTAATGCAGATTAAGATAGTGCCATGCATCCATTATGTATGCAAAAGATCCCTAATGATACATATTATTTCTACATGTGTGCGCACCCATTCATCCGAATGCAGCATCCATATGGTAACATAACCATTATACGTCCATTAATCTAAATAAACACACATTTATATGCAGTATGAAAGTGATTGAGCCGATCTAGTGCCTAATGTGTGTGTATATGCATCTACGAGCAACCACTAGCAAACACTTGCATCCACTAGCATCCATCAATCATAACATGTTTCAAATACATGTTTACATTCATTGGCTCTACCTAAGGATAAAGAATATGACCGAGGAGATACACTAAAAAGGCAGATACAAGCTTGAATAAACTTATGGAAAAAGAGATCAAAGATGTACCCTCAAAAAGAAAAGGGTAGGCTGCACGTATTTTGGCCTCAGTCTCCCAAGTCGCATCTTCCTCGGTGTCGCTCCATTGAACTTTGACAAGCTTAACTTCACAGTTGCGTAGCTTTTTGACTTCCATCCCCCAGATACGAGTTGGAACTCTCCTCATAGTCGCTTCTCGTTCCGCTTCGACTTCCTCCAGTATACTTGGCTCCACAACTTCTGTCGACTCATGTAAGCACTTTCGTAGCTAAGAGACATGAAAAACATTATGAACTCCAGCTAGTCTTTCACTTAGCTCTACTCTGTAGGCCATCGTCCCAATCCTTTCGATGATAGGAAATGGTCCTACGAATCGTGGTGCCAACTTTCCTACGGACCCAAAGCGGATGACAATCCTCAAAGGAGATACCTTAAGGAACACCTTATCCCCAACTTCAAACTCAAGGTCGGTCCTTCTCTTGTCTGCGTAGGATTTCTGTCTATCTTGGGCAGTCTTCATTCTCCTTCGTATCAAGTCCACTTTCTCTGAAGTCTCTCTAATCATGTCCGGCCCAAGTATAAGTTTATCAGTGGACTCCCACCAACAAGTTGGTGATCGACATGGCCTTCTATATAAAGCTTCGAAGGGTGCCATGCCTATAGTGGCTTGGTAGCTATTGTTATAAGCGAATTCCACCAAAGGGAGATGATCCTCCCAAGATCCTCCAAAGTCAAGAATGCACAGTCTCAAAAGATCTTCCAGTACTCTGTTCACCCTTTCCGTCTGACCATCGGTTTGAGGGTGATAGGCTATGCTTAAACATAGTTGTGTGCCTACAGCCTCTTACAAACTCCTCCAAAACTCGCTTGTAAAGATAGGGTCTCGGTCACTCACTATGCTGGAGGGTATCCCATGGAGTCGAACTATCTCCTTAAGATAAATGGAGGCTAAAGACGAGGCGGTCCTTCTACTCTTGATAGGTATAAAATGAGCGCTTTTCGTGAGCCTGTCCACTATTACCCAAATACCAGTATTGCCCCTTCTTGACCTAGGCAACCCATCAACAAAGTCCATCGAGATGCTTTCCCATTTCCACTGCGGAACTTCTAGAGGATGAAGCAAACCGCCAGGCTTCTTCTGCTCCGCCTTGACTTGCTAGCATATCATGCATTTCGAAACAAATTCAGCTACATCCCTCTTCATGCCATTCCAAAAGAAAACTCTTTTGGTATCTTTATACATCTTGTCTCCACCGGGGTGTATGGTCGTCTTGGAATGGTGTGCTTCTTCCAGAACCATCTTCACCAAATCCTTTGCTTGTGGGACGCATCGTCTACCATCCCGTCTCAACCAACCCTTATCATCGATGGAGTATCTGTTGAGGTGACTAGAAGTCTCTCCCCTAATCATCTTATCTATCACATCAACTAGCTGAGGATCTTCACATTGCGCGGTTCCTATTGAGTCCAACAAAGTAGGCCACACCTCTACCATTGCCATCAAGCCCGTTACATAATCAACAGAGGGTCTAAAATCAAAATTTGCTATGTACTCCAAACTTTGCCTTTCTACAAAGAGAGGACTTAAGGTAAGCTTCTTTCTACTTAGGGCTTCTGCTACTACATTCCCCTTGCCAGGAGTATAGGAGATCTCAAAGTCGTATGAGGCAAGAAACTCCATCCATCTTTGCTGCCTTAGATTGAGGTTTTTCTATGAGAAAAGGTACTTCAACGATTTATGGTCAGTATACAACTCAAATTTCTCACCTAAGAGATAGTGGCGCCAAGACTTGAGAGAAAAAACGATGGCTGCTAACTCTAGATCGTGGGTTGGGTAGTTTTTCTCATGCACTTTTAATTGCCTTCCACCATAAGCCACTTCCTTCCCCTTTTGCATCAAAACAGCACCTAGTCCCGTACCGCATGCATCTGTGTATATCATAAACATCTTGCTCCCATCTGGTAATGTCAAAATTGGGGCTGTTATCAAAGCCCTCTTCAATCGTTGGAAAGCGACTTCGCAATCCAATTCCCGAGTGAAAATCAGGTTCTTCTTCGTTAACCTTGTAAGTGGAACTGAGATTTTCGCAAAGTCTTTAATGAACTTGCGATAAAAGCCTGCTAGTCCAAGAAAACTTCGGACTTCGGTTGCATTCTTTGGAACCTTCCAATCCTGGACCACAACTACTTTTACGGGGTCCACAGCTAACCCTTCTTTGGACACCACATGCCCCAGAAATCTTACTTCTTCCCTCCAGAAGTGGCACTTGGAGAATTTTGCTTTTAACTGATGTGCACGGAGAGTATCCATAACTTCCCTTAAATGCAAATCATTCTCTTCCTCATTCTTCGAGAAAATCAGAATATCATCTACGAAGATCACCACGGATTTATTAAGAAATTCCCGGAACACTCTGTTCATCAAATCGACAAAATAAGCGGGTGCGTTTGTCAAGCCGAAAGGCATGACGAGCCATTCGAAGAAACCGTCCGGGGTTCTGAATGCGGTCTTATCAATGATATCTTCAGCCACTCTCAACTGATGAAATCTGGTAGCCAGATCTAATTGGGAGAAAACTGTTCCGCCTACAAGCTGATCGAACAAATCGTCTATTCTTGGCAGTGGGTGCCTATTCTTCTTGGTCTGCTTGTTTAGCTCCCTATAATCAATGCATTGGCGAAGTGAACCGCCTGCTTTGGTTGCGAACACCACTGGAGCACCCCATTTAGAAATACTCCGCCTTATAAACCCTTTTTCTAGCAGCTCCTTAACTTGCTTGCTAAGATCCTTTCTTTCCCTTGGAGCCATATGCCTAACGGGTAAAGCAACGGGTTTTGAGTTATCAACTAGATATATGCGGAAGTCTATCTCCCGCTTCGGAGGCAAGCCCTCTACTTCCTCAAAGACATCCAAGTATTCACGGACCACTCTAACAGACTGCAAATTCTCAACAGACGCATCAGGTGATTCTAGATAACTTAGCATAACAGAATTCATGGGATTACAAGAGATTACGAGAGTTTTGCCCAAGCGAGTCATAAGCCTAACCTCTCTCTTTTCACAATCTAGGACGACTCCATTACTGGATAACCAATCCATGCCCAAAATTAACCCATAGCCCGTGAAGCCCAAAACATAAGCATCACATCTAAAGCCAACGCTAAGTATAGAAATTCCAAATCCAAACAAATCATTGACAAATAGGCTGAGCCCCCAATTGGATTTGAAACAACTAAGGGATCCTCTACTATACTGGTGTTTAGGTGTAGTGACTCAACTAAAGCAGTAGATATAAAAGAGTGTGATGCACCAGAATCAAAGAGTGTGCGAACAAGATGATCAAAAAGATAAACTAAACTTTCAACGGAAATCGTTCTACCTCGTTCTTGCAGCGGTGGAGCCACGAGAGCCTGGACCTGCCCCTTTGCCTGCCCAGGTGCCATGAGAGCCTGAATCTGCCCTCCAGAGGTAGTCCCTGCCCTCTACCCTTTCTTTGGGCAGTCCCTAATCAGATGTCCTGCCTCGCCACAGTGGAAACAACCAGTCTTCATCTTCTTCCTACAGTCTTTGCTCAGATGGCCTGGTGTCCCACAGTTAAAGCGTCTTTTCTTTCCCTTGCCATTGTTGTCTTTACCACCCTTCTTGTTCTGCTGCTGTTGTTGTGGTTTCTTTTGATCCCCTTTCTTTTCAGGTGCCTTATTAGCATTGGCGCCTTTCTCCTCTTCATGCATAAGCACTATGTCAGCTAGTCTCTCAAAGGTGGCCCCCATAGGGATGTGGGTCATAGCTAACCCATGTAGCGGCTCGTTCAAACCCTTAACAAATCTTAGGGCCTTCTTTTCGGGTGTATTCACCAAGTCCAAGCCAAATCTCGCCAACTGATTGAACTTGTTGACATACTCTTTCACTGATAGATTTCCCTGCCTCAATGCCAAAAACCTTTCCATGTATAAATTCTCTTCGGCCCGTGAGAGAAACTTTGCCTCAAGCCTTCGCCTGAAATCCGGCCATGTATCAACTGGACGCTCTCCATTAGTGACCTCCTTCCAAAATTAGGCCTCATCCTTCGTTAACCAAGCAGCTAACTAGACCTTTCTTCCATCTTCTACCTCAAAGATTCCAAACAATTCTTCCACCTCCTTTAGCCAATTTCGAGCTTCAACAAACGTCTCCGACACGTGAAAAGGTTTTCCGCCCATTACCCGAAAGTCCTTGCATATCTTTGCGAAAGTATCAACACAGGGAGAAGGAGGAGGAGCATTTGCTGGGCCTGCGACATTGGTCCTAGCTTCCAGATACCTTCTAAACCATCTTGGTATCGGTATCCCCTCGGGTATCTCGGGAATTCTAGACAAGCTGAAAAGAAAATGAAGAGATTCAAACGGAGAATTTGAAAGAAAGATATATGGCTCTTGGGGGTTATGTTTTTAAAATAAACTTTTCTTTTAAAAATACTTTCCTTAAAACATATTTTTGAAAGTATTTCTTTATAAAATGCTTTTTGAAAAATAGTTTTTCAAAATATCTTATCTGTTCTGGTAACCTTCAGCTCTGATACCACGTGTGACACCCCACCTCCGTTAAGGTCACTCACAAAGGGAATGCCTTAATTTTGGTGGAGAGTTTATTGTGTATGGAACAGAAAAGTAAATAAAACATATAAATATATTGGTACTTGGAAAACAATAACCACTTTTATTGTAGCGGAGAAATAGTTTGGTTACATCACATCAAAACCAACTACAAAACCAAATACACTTATTATCCATCTTGACGAATAAGTTCTGAGTACATAAAATAACAAACATAACCCCAACATAAAATAGCCATAAATAAGATAGGCTGAAATTTACTTCAGCGATCCAAGAAACTTCCAAAAAGAAAGAGATAAAGCTGTCCAAATCAAGCTTCACTAGTGCTAGACCCACCCTGAGCAACTGGGAGAGGGGGGAGAGGGAAAAGGAAGAAAAGAGGTGGAAGCAAAGGGGGTCAAACATAAAGTCTGGCGAGTGCAATAACTTTAACAATATAATCATTAAGTAACTAGGATAAGGCATAAGCTGGAAAATAAAGAAATGACTGTGAACCAATGGGCATGTCAGAGCAAACAAAGGAATAAGATGAACAAAGATAACGTTAAAGGCACACCTAATCATTATAAGATAATTACTACATTGCACCACACCAAACACCCTAAAAGTTGATCCCGCCTAACAAACTTAATAATGATAATGGTAGTTTCGTGTACCCCTAGCTGCCTTCATAGGTGCCGTTTGGTCCTATCTCCACTAGGTATACCCACTACCCCCATTCGATCGGCTCCCTAACTCGTAGATACCCGTGCTAGCCCCACAGTGGGGTGTATCACTCCCCAAAGTGGCAACCCGATACCACCAAAAATGCACAGCTTATACCTACACGATGCAACAACAACTTGCCTACCAGCCCGGGGCCACACACGCACCTGACCCCTTTGGACTTGCGTTGCCACCGCTAACCCGTTTTGACCTCTTACAATCAAACCCAGTACGCGTGTCCCGTCCTCGACTTGGAACGAGCCCACAAAGGTACTTAATGGTTACTGGTTTGAAAAGGGCCCCCATGCATGACACAAGCTTTCACCTATGCTTGGTCCCCTCTAAGGTTTTCCCCATTTAACCCCATTCTTATTCATGTCTTCTTACATGTTTCAATCTTGGTTAAGTGCATCTAATCGTATTTCACGTGCCACCCAAGGCACCCTCTTAATTTCACATGCCACCCATGGAACCCACTTAAACCCCATGTCCCACCACATGTTTATCTGGTTAAGTGTTTCTTAGTTCATTAACACCGTAATCTTGTAAAGACCTCCCACATTAGACTGGCATTTGTGGCTGCTGGATTTGCCGGGAGGGTCCGGGCAGTATTACACCACAAACGAGCCTAACCTCGTGTCTTTACAACTGTTACGCGTTTAATTCATGCCTTTAACCTCTCACATTAGACTGGCATTTGTGGCTGCAGGATTTGCCGGGCGGGTTCGGGCAGTCTTACACCATAAAAGAGTCTAACCTCGTGTCTTAGGCGGTTTATTTACACATCTTTATTTAACCCCAAATTGGATTAATATCCCTATTCAAATTTATAAATAAATTCCAAATATACTTATGTCCATAATTGTCACCTAAATTATGTCCATTAATACCAATTTTTCCAATTAATGTCTTAAATTAATTATATGCCTTTTTAAGGCCATTTATGCCAATTCTCAATATGTGTATATTCAATATTACCCCCATCGTCCCCACATTGTTCGTTCGCTTATCATGACATATATATATATATATATATATTAGACTAGCAATTAGTCTAATGACAAAGAAGGGAAGAAACATCGCAAATTTGCATAACACACAAAATGGATCTAACTTACTAATAAGGATTACAACATATCTTGGATAAACTTGGTATTGTCATGAATCTAAACATAGGCTAAAAGGTGTGAACTTGCATATATGAATATAGTTTTCACCCAAAACTTGCATATATGAATATAATTTTCACCCAAAATTTGGATAGGCCATAGTCACAAACTTGCATAAAACTATGTATATCATAGATCTAAATCTAAAGGTGTAAACTTGCATATATGTGAATCCAATTTCTACCTAAACTTGCATAGAGTCATCTTATTTGGTTCACATGTAAACTATGTAGAATTCACATAGAAACTAGCATATAATCTGCACCCAAACTTGCATATACAACGATGTCAAACATGAATCTGGTTGAACATATATGATTGGGTATATACAAAGGGATTCACAACAAAAAATATCATTATGAACAACTAGCATACATTCACAAAATATCACATTTTTCCCAATGTTTTACCAACATAACCATATAACCCAAATTATAACTCAACCTAATTAACTTGTTAATTATCTTATTAAAGAAATCGAACTCATAACTCAACGAAGGTCTTGAGTTTTGGGATCTGAGTTCTGAAATTGATTTAGCTCGCCTTTGAAGTAGACAAATTTGTTGTTGTAGTTGTTATTGACTTGAGTTGAATTGAGTTGATTAGCTTTAATTTTCCTCTAGTTGATGATGGCTATTCTAGGTTGCAAGGTGATAACATGACGACCATGGTTCTAATTTTGATTAGGTTTTAGGGTTTGAGTCTACATGTGTTTATACAGAATTTAGGGTTAATTTAGGCTATCCGATCAACCTAGAGTCAATCAAGACCATCCAGTCAAGATAGGGTGACACCTCAGCCCTAATGATTCAGCATTGAGTCACAAAATCGTTATCTTTCAGATCTAACCGGGGGGGGGGGGGGGGCAGGTCGACCCCCAGGTCGACTTGTGGGGGGGAGGTCGACACTAGGGTCGACCCCCTGGTCGACCTGGGTCCTGGGCGGTAATTTTTCCGCCCAGCCCGCTTCTGACTTCTGATTTGAATTTTGAATCTGTTTTCGAGCTGTTTGAATATATTTGAATTTTCTAGAAACTTCCGACAGCCATAACTCCTTCATATGAGTCCAATTTACGCAAAATCAGACTCTATCTCAACCAAAATTCCGAGACTAACACAATGGCGTAACCCATTTCCCTTAATTCTCACATTTTAAATTAAGTATTGTTTAATTTGTTAGTTTATGTTAACAGAAAACACGAGGTGTTACAAAGAGATGAAGTGCTCAGAGAGTGTCATCACTGGAAACTGACTATACATCCCGGTGGTAATAAGATGTATCGAGACATGAAGCAGACCTACTACTAGGAAGAGATGAAGAGAGACGTTGGGAAGTTTATATCCAAGTGCATGAATTGCCAACTAGTTAAAGCCGAGCAAAAGAAGCCTAGTGGTTTGCTACAACTACTATAAATTCTCGAATGGAAATGGGAACAGGTCTCAATGGATTTTATTGATGGTTTACCAAGGACTAGATCGGGTCATGATGGTATTTGGGTGATTGTGGATCGATTGAACAAAAGTGCAGGTTTATACCTGTCAAGTCGAATAGAACGACAACTAAGTTAGCAAAACTGTATATGAAGTGGGTAGTGAGATTTCATGGAGTAGCTAGAGGTACTGCGAGTGACCGAGATCCATTATTTGCTAGTGGGTTTTGGAAGAGCTTACAAGAGGCTTTAGGGTCAGAATTACATCTCAGTACCGCGTACCATCTCTAGACCGATGGTCAAACAGAGTGGGTGAATCGTGTATTAGAGGATTTCTTGAGAGCTTGTATATTGGATTTCGGGGATTCATGGGATGACCATTTGCATCGGGTTGAGTTCGTATATAATAATACTTATAAGTCCAGTATTGGTATGGCTCCATTTGAAGCTTTGTATGAAAGACCGTGCAACTCACCATCATGTTGGTTGGAAACCGATGAGAAATTTTTGCTTGGGCCAGATGTAATAAGACAGACTTCAGATAAAATCAAGGTTATCCAACGGCGAATGATGGCTGCCTAAGATAGGCAAAAGAGTTTTGCTGATAAAAGACGAAGAGAATTGAAATTCTCCGTTGGCGACCTAGTTTTCGTCAAGGTCTCTCCATTAAAGAGTGTGATTCGTTTTGGCAGGAGAGGTAAGTTGGCACCAAGGTATGTTGGTCCATTTCTAGTTCTCAAGCAAGAGGGTGATAATGAGAATGACTGTACGCGGGAAACCGAGGAGAGCATAAGGAAGTCATATCCAGAACTCTTTGCTTGGTAAGATTTTAATCGCGATATAGTTACTCCCTTGTTAGTAAACCTCATGCTAGGGTAGGCTTGTTGTGTTGTTATGTATGTTTGATTGTTTGTAAATGGATGATAGGCACGATGGGCACCATTGTATGTTTTAGGTAAGGAATTTCGAGGGCGACATTTCTTAAGGGGGGAGAGTGTAATGACCTGCATTCTACATGTCGGAGGATCATATAATATTTATTTTATTTACATATGAAGTCGTATGGTCATGTAACTTCGGGGAATGACTATTGGGATCATTTCCCATGTTCACGGTTTTTGCCAAATTTTTAATGACCGTTTTGCCTCTGGCGAATCTTGTTTCGCCTATAACTTTTGATTGGTAAGTAGTTTTGACTTGAAACCACTTCGATTGGGTTCGGATGATGGTTTACCTTTCAGTAGAGTGGTCACATTAATCAAACGGACTTACCGTTTGGCAGAGATGGCTGAAATAAGATTTGAAGATGGAAAAACAGCCTAATCGGACTTAATAGGGTGATTAACAGCTAGGCCCATAACCCATTTTGGGACTAGAGTTATGGGAAGGCTGAAAGGAGTTAGAGAGTAGTTCTTTTTCATTTTTCCAACCGCCATAAACATTCCTCTAACCCTAGTCATGGCCTCTATCTTCCAAATCACCATTTAATCACTTTCTAATCATATATTAAGAAAACCCATATCAAATCAAGGCGGATTAGCATCAAATCATAGATAGAGCTGCTACTATCCATAGGAATCCATGCCAAATCAGTGGAGTTTTCAGATCTGAAATTTATTTGTGGGTAAGGTGAGTGATTTACACTTTTATTCACTAATTACAACTAATTAGGGGTGATTAGTGATAATTAGCGAAATTATGCATCATAAAAACCTGGGAAAATATGTAAAAATAAAATAAAATATTATTTTATGCCTCTGTTGAAAATTTGGGTTAAGTTTGCTAATCCTATAGTTATACAAGGTTAAGGGGATTAAGCGGAAAATCATGGTTTTGTGTACATTTGATCCAAAATAACTTATATGACTGATGTTTTGATGTTTGTGATTGATTACACATGTTACTACTGCTGTTTGGAATGTTTTATGGTTGCATAGGAAGTTAAAATGGTCGAATACGTCGTCGTGTGACGTAAATAGCTTGTTGGAAGTTACACAGGAACTCGGATCGGACCGGCTCATGATAGGAGGTGCGACTCGAATTGGTGGAAGTAACCACGAGCCGATGCCAAGACTCACGAACCGACCCGTTGCCCCAAACCCAAACCGATGCACCCACGAGCTGAACAGGAAGACCATGAATCGAACCGGAGTGCCACGAGCAGGAAGTCACGAACCAGACCCATATGAGGACCACGAACTGGCACCCACGAACCGCCTCCTCTGAAATTAGCATGCATCCGAACCTGAACCGAGTGGATCACCACGAACCGCCTTATGCACCCGAGCCGGTGCATCGCCCACGAACTGACCCGACCCGCTAGAGATGGTCACGAACCGAACTACTTCAGGAAGATCATCGAACCAAAACGAAGTAAGATGGAAGAACCGAACTGGAGGAGACTAAAACCCGAGATGCAAAGGAAGTCCAAGTAGGAAGTTATTACTCAGGATCCAGATGTGAACCAACGAGTTAACTTCTAGAGTTGGACTTTGCTGCAGGACGTGTGCAAAGGGGTTATCGATATCTATAACTTTGGTTCACCGTTGAAGAGAGGGGGAATGTAGACGAACTAAAGCCAGGGAAGTGTGGCTGGTTGGTCCTTAACCTAGAGCCAGGGATGTGTGGACTGGGTAGGGTTATTGACTATAGACCAGGGAAATATGGTCATAGCAATTGTAACAACCCGTATTTTTATAACATGTAATAACCATAAATCAGGGCAGAATTAATTTTTAAAATAAGAATCAAGGGAAACGGGTTACGCCATTATGTTCGTCTCGAAATTCTTCTTGGAAACAAGTCTGAGTTTTCGAATCTCGGAGTCCGTATGACCAAGTTATGACCTTTCGAAGTTTTCAAGTTCAAAACAGCTCAGAATTCGAATTCAAATTTCGAATTTCGAACCCCATAATGGACTGGGCAGGAAATTTCCCGCCCAGGACCAGGTCGACCTGGGGGTCGACTATGTAGTCGACCTGCCCAGGACCAGGTCGACCATAGTGTCGACCTGGGGGTCGACCTAGTGGCCGAGCCCACCTCTGAAGCTGGATTCGTTTTGATGTTTCTAGCCTCGTTTCTGTCTACATTCGTTGACCTGACCCTATATAAACAGCCCCTAACACTAGTCTCTCTACACAAAATTCTTTCTGACATTATGCTGCTCTAATTCTGGTTGAAAAGTTAGAGAAAGAGACTACTTCTTCTACGTCGAAACTACGTTAAGAGAATTGCTGATTTGGGGACTTCTGTTAGGACTTGACTAAGCATATAAAGATTCAACATCGACTTTCTTTTTCTAATTCTCGAACCACGATCCGTAAGCCCCAGTTACTTTTAGATTTAAACTATAAATGTAATATGAATATGTTGTAAATTGAAATTGGACCTGTGTATGATGACTGTTTTACATCCATGCTTGTTCATCTTGGATCTTGATTTTTGGGGTATATTACCATGACATTGATTTGGGGCCTATTTATGTTGTAAATCAAAAAGAAAACCCCCTCATATTATCATGTTGAATCTGCTATTAGTCACAAGTTTATGACTATCACCTTATGTCAATCATTACCATGACTATACTATCACCTTATGTCAATCGCTACCATGACTATACTATAACCTTATGACAACTGTTATCTTGACTAGTACCTTATTTTGCTAGATTTGGATTCTTTATGTTTGAGGCCAATATTCCATATGCCAGTAATGTTATAATCTTTTATCTCAAGTCATAACATGCTATGCTAGTAATCACTTTTGCCACCTTATACCCGTCCCTTTTTATGTTATTCCCTAATTAGATTTATTTGTATCGATTCGAGTTTACATGCGATGGGAATACGATTTGGGGAGGTTAGGTAAAACATAAACTGGCTTTGAACATGAACGTTATTATAACTTGAACCTAGATATGGACATGAACTTGACACGATATGACATGAAAACTCGACATGAATTTTGACATGAAAACTTGAACATGGGCATGACACTTAGATAAACTAGAAAATGGCCAACTCGAGGTTGGGTTGAGTTTGCTGTGTAAATCTGCCCGGAACCGCCCGACAAATCCAGTGACTGTGAACAATAGGATCCAATGTGAGTAGTTGGTCATATTGCACGAAAAACCCGAGGTTAGACTATGTTGTGGTGTAAATCTGCCCGAAACCGCCCGGCAAAATCCATTGACCACAACAGTTAGTCTAATGTGAGAGGTTGGGGTGCATTAATGAATTAATGCCACATGATAGGGTTAAGTCATGAACCAATTGAATACACTTAACCAACTTGACACGATGATTTGATAGGGTTAAGTCATGAACTGCTTGAACACACTTAACCAACTTGATACATGATTTGGATAGGGTTAAGTCACAAATTTGAAAGACAACACTTAACCCATTAGAAACCCTAGTTACGCGGTCCTTTTCAGTAGTAACCCACTTAGATGTATCACGATACCCTGGGACTAGGCAGGGTGGGGCACGATTACTGGGCTGATTGTAAGCGACCAGAACGACGGCTGATTTGGTGCGCCATTGTAAGTTCAGACGGACTATGGTTGTGCACGTAGTCCGGAGTTGAAAAAGCAGACATTGGGCACCCGTAGGTTTACACTGTGCGTGCTTGATTTGTGTCGATGGTTGGCACCATATGGCTTGATACGCCCTATGGTGGACCTAGCACAGGTAACTACATTTCAGGATAGGGCCGTATGACACAGACACATGACGAACTAGAACTTGTAGGGAGCCGATCGATTAGTAGATCGTACCGTAGGACCCCGCAATGGGTCACTTCATGATATTGGGCCAAGGGATCATTTCATGATTAATACTTGACATGGGTTAGAACACTAGTACAGTTGGTGCAGCGAATCTCGAATATGCGATGCTAGACTTGACTTATCCTGTTATTTTATTTATCCCACCAGTTATGTTATCATCCTTATGTTAAATTCCAGTTTTCACATATCATGTTACCTTTACTAGTTTTCATACTGAAAGTCACTAGGGCTTACCAGTCTTTATGACTGACCCATTTTCTTTCGCCTCATTTTCTTTCGTTTCCCCCCAGGTTCTCAGGGAGGAAACACTAACTCTTAGCTTGGATTTAGCTTGCTTTCTGACAGCTCATGTACGGTTTGGTCTTGAGCTATGCTATGGCTGCGCTTCTGCTACGTTTGGGGAATAATTTACTTTTGTTATCTTAAGTTTATGCTTCTTTACTTGGAACTTGATGTAATGGAATAATTTGTACTTTGGGTATATGGGGTTTTGACTCTTTTCTTGAAAGTAATAAAAATTTGGTTTTTAATTTCTACCGCTGCTTTATTTATGTTCTGCCTTGTGATATCTCTGTGTATGTTTACCTAGATAATACTCCACCAAAACTAGTGCATTCCCTTTGAGAGTGACCCTAGTGGAGGTGGGGTGTTACACTTGGTATCAGAGCCAGGTTACTAGGCTGTGCAAAAGTTTTAAAAACCTTCTGAAACTATTTTCAAAACCATTTATAAAGAAGCATTTTTTTGGAGATAAGTTTTGTGTTTAAAAAGGCTATTCCCCAAAAAGCCATTAGCACTTTCCTTCGTTTCCTCGTTTGAATCTTTTTCTTTTCGTTTTTCAGCATGGCTGATCTTAACCTGCCTGAGAGAATACCCGTGCCTGGATGGTTCCGAAGGTACTTAGAAGCTAGGGCCAACGGCCCTGGCCCGGCAGACATCCCTCCTCCTCCTCCGCCAGTGGTCGCGGTTCCTCCTCCTCCTGGTACCGCCTTTGCCAAAATATGCAAAGACTTTAAGGCAATGGGCGGCAATAACTTCGTTGGAACTGAAACCTTTGTTGAGGCACGAAACTGGCTAAAGGAGACTGAAGACTTGTTTATTATCTTTGATGTGGAGGACCATAGGAAAGTTCAGTTGGCATCATGTTTGTTGCAAGAGGAAGCTGCATTTTGGTGGGAAGTCACCAACGCTACCAGGCCAATTGAGACTTGGGCAGACTTTAGAGAGAGGTTTGGGCTTAAATTCTTGTCGTCAGCAGAAGAGAACCTTCAGATGGAGAGGTTCCTCACATTCAAGCAAGGGGATATGTCTGTTAGGGAGTACGTGAATAAGTTTAATCAGCTTACTCGGTTCGGTTTGGACTTGGTCAATACGGCCCAGAAAAAGGCTGTATGCTTTGCTTGAGGATTGAACGAGCCACTACACAGTTTGGCCATAACTCATATACCCATGGGGGCGACCTTCGAAAGCTTGGTAGATATGGCTGTACTTCATGAGGAAGACAAGGATAGCAAGAAGGAGGTTAAGCCTAATGAGACTCAGAATAAGAAGGCTGACTTCAAGAAGGGAGGCAACAAGAATAACAAGGGCAACAACAACAAGGCACGTGAAACAAGGAAGTGTAACTTTTGTGGTATTACGGGACATCTAGCTAAAGACTGTAGAAAGAAGAAAAGAAAGTTGGGTGAATGCTTTCATTGTGGAGATACTGGACACATCAGCAAGGATTGCCCTAAGAAGCAAGGACAGGGGCAAGGGCAGACCCAGCGAGCAGGACCTTCTGGAGGGCAGTTGCATGCTCTCAACACCACTCCAGCTCTTGACCGAGGTAGTAATATTTCCGTAGAAAGCCTTGTTTACATTTCTAACTTTCCTGTTCGAACCTTATTTGACTCTGGCGCATCACATACTTTTATTTCTTCTGATATTGTTGAAAATCTGCACCTAAGTACTAGTCTAGTTGAGGATCCCGTTACAGTTTCAAATCCAATTGGAGGCTCCGCTCATTTATCTATGATTTGTGTGGATTTGAGAATTTCTATCTTAAGCATATAATTCACGTGTAATGCTTATGTTCTCGGATTTATGGGATACGGATTGATTCTAGGCATGGATTGGCTATCCAATTATGGAGCCATTCTTGATTGTGAACGAAGGGTAGTGAGGCTCATGACTCGCCTCGGTAATACCCTTGAAATTTCTTGTAACCCTAAGGGTCCGGTCATGTTGTGTTATCTTGAATCCCTTGACTCGTCCGACGATAATTTGCAATCTGTAAGAGTGGTCCGAGAATATCCAGATGTCTTTGATGAAGTGAGGGGGTTACCTCCTAAACGCGAGACAGACTTCCGAATTTGTCTTGTTGATAATGCCAAGCTAGTTTCATTGCTCGTTAGGCACATGGCCTCGCGAGAAAGAAGAGAGCTCAATAAACAAGTTATGGAGTTGCTTGAGAAAAATTTCATAAGACGAAGCATTTCTGAATGGGGTGCTTCGGTGGTATTCGCTACTAAGGCAGATGGTTCGCTTCGTCTGTGCGTAGATTATCGTGAGTTAAACAAGATGACGAAAAAGAATAGGCACCCACTGCCAAGAATCGACGATCTGTTTGACCAACTTGTAGGAGCATCTGTTTTCTCTCAACTCGATCTAGCTACAGGGTTCCATCAGCTTAGAGTGGCTGAGGATAGCATTGACAAAACTGCATTTAGGACTCCAGATGGGTTCTTCGAATGGCTCGTCATGCCATTTGGGTTAACGAATGCACCCGCGTATTTTGTAGATTTGATGAGTAGGGTGTTTCGGGAGTTCCTTAACAAAGTTTGTAGTGGTTTTCGTGGACGATATTCTGATCTTCTCAAAGGATGAAGAAGAGCATGCTAGACATCTCAGGGAAGTCATGGAAACACTTAGAGCACACCAGTTAAAGGCTAAGTTCTCCAAATGCCATTTTTGGAGGAAGGAAGTTCGGTTTCTTGGACATGTAGTTTCTAAGCAAGGCATAGCCGTGGACCTTGCAAAGGTAGTCGCGGTACAAGACTGGAAAATTCCTAAGAATGCAACAGAGGTGAGGAGCTTTCTCGGTTTGGCGGCTACTACAAGAAGTTCATTAAGGACTTCGCTAAGATTTCAGCCCCTCTTACTAAGTTAACAAAGAAGAACCTAGCTTTTGTATGGGACATAGAGTGTGACGTTGCTTTTGAAAGACTCAAGAGAGCCCTCACCACAGCTCCAGTTTTGGCATTACCTGACGGAGGCAAGGTGTTTACGGTGTACACAGATGCGTGCGGCACGGGATTAGGCGTTGTCCTAATGCAAGAAGGAAGAGTAATATGCTACGGGGGCAGACAACTTAAAGTTCATGAGAAAAACTATCCCACGCATGACTTGGAGTTGGCCGCGATTGTTTTTGCACTTAAAGCTTGGCGCCATTATCTTCTTGGGGAGAGGTTCGAGCTGTATACCGACCACAAATCGCTGAAGTACCTCTTCTCATAGAAAGATTTGAATCTGAGACAACAGCGATGGATGGAATTCTTGGCATCATATGACTTTGATATAGCTTATACCCCTGGCAAGGGTAACGTGGTGGCAGATGCGCTAAGTAGGAAAAGGTTGACCTTGAGCCCCTTGTTTGTTGAAAGGAAAAGTTTTGAGTTTATAGCAACCTTTGATTTCACACCTGGTGTTGAGTCATTGACTGCTACGTTAGCATCTCTTGAGTTAAGACCTACACTTCTAGATCAAGTAGGGACTTCACAAAAGGAAGACCCACAGATAGTCGAAATCATGGACAAGCTGATTAGGGGTGAGACGTCAAGTCACCTCAGTAGGTATGCCATAGATGACAAGGGATGGCTAAGGCGTGATGGGAGGCTATGCGTCCCGCAAGTGGGAGACTTAGTAAGGAAAGTTCTCGAGGAGGCACATCACTCGACGATGACCATACATCCCGGAGGGGATAAGATGTACAGAGACATGAAACGCATTTTCTTTTGGGCTGGAATGAAAAAGAACGTGGCAGAGTTCGTTTCGAAGTGCATGGTGTGCCAACAAGTAAAGGCCGAGTCTAAGAAGCCTGGTGGGCTATTACATCCTTTGGAGGTTCCGCAATGGAAATGGGAGAGTATCTCGATGGATTTCGTGGATGGACTGCCTAGGTCAAGGAAGGAAAATACTAGCATATGGGTCATAGTTGATAGATTCACGAAGAGTGCTCACTTCATTCCAGTGAAAAGCAAGAGAACCGCATCATGGCTAGCGTCTATTTATCTTCGAGAGATAGTACGGTTGCATGGAGTTCCTTCTAGTATAGTTAGTGATCGTGACCCGATTTTTACTAGCCATTTTTGGAATAGTCTGCAAGAAGCAATGGGTACACGACTGAACTTGAGCACGACCTATCACCCGCAGACGGATGGACAAACCGAAAGTGTAAATAGGGTGCTAGAGGATCTTTTGAGACTATGCATTCTTGAATTTGGTGGTACTTGAGAAGACCATCTTCCTCTCGTGGAGTTTGCATATAATAATAGCTACCAAGCTAGCATCGGAATGGCACCGTTCGAAGCCCTGTATGGAAGACCGTGCAAATCGCCAACTTGTTGGTGGGAGACGACAGACAGACTTATACTTGGGCCCGACATGATAAGGGACACTTCTGAGAAGATTGAGTTGATACGAAGACGGATGAAAACAACCCAAGATAGACAGAAATCTTATGCGGACCAAAGAAGGACAGACCTAGAGTTCGAAGTCGGAGATATGGTCTTTATAAAAGTTTCACCGTTACGCAATGTAGTTCGTTTTGGAGCAGTTGGAAAGCTAGCACCAAGGTTCTTAGGACCGTTCCCTATCACTGAGAGGATTGGACGGTTGGCCTATAAGGTAGACTTACCCGAGAAGTTGACTGGAGTACACAATGTCTTTCACGTCTCGCATCTCCGAAAGTGCTTGCATAAGTCGGCCGAAGTGGTTGAGCCAAGCATCCTTGAAGACGTAGAAGTGGAAAAAGAAGCAACATTGAGGCGAGTTCCGATTCGTATCTTAGGAACAGAGATTAAGAAGCTAAGGAATCGAGAAGTCAACCTAGTTAAAGTGCAATGGAGTGAAGCCCAAGAAGACGCAACTTGGGAAACCGAAGAGAAGATACGCGCGCTTTACCCATTTCTTTTTAGGGTACATTCTCGATCTCTTTTTCCTATAAACTTGAAAACCTTTTCGTACCATGCTTCTACTATCTACGTTTGTCTTGTTATCTTCTCGATCTTATCTTGAGACCCTTAAGTAGAACCATATGGATGTAAACATGTGATTGAAACATGTTATGGTTGATGTTTGCAAATGGTTGCAAGTGGTTGCTAGTGGATGCATGACACACATTAGGCACTAGATCGGCTCAGTCACATTTTCATGTTGCATATGCATGAGTGCTTATACTTTTACATGGATGGAACTTGTTATGCTATCACTTGGATGTTGCATATGAATGAATGTTTGTGCACTCATGTAAAGATTATATAAACTATGTTAGGAATTTGCATATATGTTGGATTCATTACACTAACATATTTTGCATTAAGGAGGTTTACTGAATCAGTAACCGCCTGATCTTTTGCATTAGATAAGTACATATACACACACTTTCTGCATATGTTCATACAACACTAGAAATCTTTTAAGGACAATGGTTGCCTATGGATGATGCTTTGAGTAGATGGATGATTGGATGGTAGGATATATTCTTTCTAACTTAGAGATTTCGGGGACGAAATCCTTTAAGGAGGGGAGAATGTAACAACCCGTATTTTTATAACATGTAATAACCATAAATCAGGGCAGAATTAATTTTTAAAATAAGAATCAAGGGAAACGGGTTATGACATTGCGTTCGTCTCGAAATTCTGCTTGGAAACGAGCCTGAGTTTTCGAAAATCGGAGTTCGTATGACCAAGTTATGACCTTTCGAAGTTTTCAGAAGTTTTCAAGTTCAAAACAGCTCAGAATTCGAATTCAAATTTCGAATTTCGAACCCCAGAATGGACTAGGCGGGAAATTCCCCGCCCAGGACCAGGTCGACCTGGGGGTCGACTATGTAGTCGACCTGCCCAGGACTAGGTCGACCATAGTGCCGACCTGGGGGTCGACCTGGTGGCCGAGCCCACCTCTGAAGCTGGATTCGCTTTGATGTTTCTAGCCTCGTTTCTATCTACATTCGTTGACCTGACCCTATATAAACAACCCCTAACACTAGTCTCTCTACACAAAATTCTTTCTGACATTATGCTGCTCTAATTATGGTTGAAAAGTTAGAGAAAGAGACTACATCTTCTACATCGAAACTACGTTAAGAGAATTGCTGATTTGGGGACTTCTGTTAGGACTCGACTAAGCACATAAAGATTCAACATCGACTTTCTTTTTCTAATTCTCGAACCACGATCTATAAGCCCCAGTTACTTTTAGATTTAAACTGTAAATGTAATATGAATATGTTGTAAATTGAAATTGGACCTGTTTATGGTGACTGTTTTACATCCATGCTTGTTCATCTTGGATCTTGACTTTTGGGGTATATTACCATGACATTGATTTGGGGCCTATTTATGTTGTAAATCAAAAAGAAAAACCCCCTCATATTATCATGTTGAATCTGCTATTAGTCACAAGTTTATGACTATCACCTTATGTCAATCGTTACCATAACTATACTATCACCTTATGTCAATCGCTACCATGACTATACTATAACCTTATGACAACTGTTATCTTGACTAGTACCTTATTTTGCTAGATTTGGAATCTTTATGTTTGAGGCCAATATTCCATATGCCAGTAATGTTATAATCTTTTATCTCAAGTCATACCATGCTATGCTAGTAATCACTTTTGCCACCTTATACCCGTCCCTTTTTATGTTTGTAACGACCCGGATTTCGAGTGGCTTTGGTTATCGACATAAGCACGATGTCGATAACCAAAACACCGAAAAATCCTGGTAATTAGTGAAAGAAATTAGAGGGTGAGGAAAGATAAGATAGAAAATTAGAATAGAAGAAGAAGAACACAACATCAGAGTAACACGAATCTCACAGCGGAACGAATAACATATAATATATGTAACATAACTTTGAAATATACATCTGTATTTGAATATACATCATTATCAAAGTACAACACTTACAACACAGCGGAAATAACTATAGCTATATGATCCTGAAGCCTCCTGCTCCAGCTCTTCAACTATATCTGCAAAATCCCGACTACTTGACTGCCCATACAAATTTAGGTACCCAAGAGTTTAGGGAAAACAACAAAGTAAACTCCGGGTCAGTCATGGGACTGGTGTGAGTAAAACAGTTTAAAACAGTTCGAACAAGTAAACGATATCTCATAAGACCACGCCGCATAACGGAACGAGTTTTTCCCTTATGAGAATCCAAATTATCTTTATATCAAAAACCTTTTGATATTATAATAATGTCTATCAACCACAACTATAATAATCATCTAGTAGAAACGCTTTCATCTCACGTTCTACATATATAGTATACAATCAAAACCGCAAGCACGTATTGGGTAATGGGTTTCCAACTATGACAAGGTATGGAACCACCTATCGCTCGTGTACCTCTAGAGAGGAATACACTGGGTTTAACAAGAACATCTTGCAACCCGGCCACACATGACAGACCACTCATTTCGCTTGAGCGTATCGAATGTATATCACCAACAGTTGGGATTAGCAACCGTTTCCCGAATGGGACAGCATCAACAATAGATTTTTAGAAGTAAATGAAACTCTAGATCAGGTGATTATACACCCTACTTCGGTGCGACCGACTTAGCCATGCTACCTGCCCGATTTCTGTCATTTACCGGATGTGAGGCTAGAAGCTACGCTTATCATCACATCAGATTCACTTTGAATGCCACATCATCAAATCCATCAAATCACCGATTGACGTCCTCAACAATACATTATGTGTTAGCTAAAGAAGTTTCCTTCTCCGCTTCCACTCTTGGTACGGTTGGAGAAACCAATATACGTGATCGTCTGGAAATACTCTGTCAGACATCCTTCCATACAAGTCATCCAGGAACAAGATGAACCGAAGGCACTATTCTTGTAAACAGGATAGCCCTTGCATAACTCCGTCTTCAATTTCCTTTGGCATATATGATTCACAACGCTTATGCCAATACAGAGTGGTTCTTTGGATAATAATCCAACCGGTCTCTCCATATTAACAACGTTAAAATGGTCAAAACTTCGATAGTCTGTGATTTAACTATCGAAGAAAAACAGGTGTGCAACCAACGATATTATTTCCAAATGGAAATTTATATCGATCAAAACATCATTCATCATTTATCTCTTTATTTCATAAATTTACTTATCTCCTGCTTCCCTATATTCAATATTTCTTATTTTCTAAATTTGGAAAATATATGTCATTTACAATGGAAAACATTTCCATTTCTTGTTTTCTTTATTTGAAAACATTTCTGGTTTCTTCTTTGGAAAACATTTCCAAAGCTTCTTCATTGGACTTAGACAGATGTCTAAACAAACATCGCTATGCCAACTCAAACCATTTCCTTTACTTCCGAACCTTAACTATTCCTTAGTTAAAACGAAGCCAATCAAGTTGGGGTAGAACTACCTCTCAGACCTTAACTGAACAACATTTCTAACTTTGAAATAGGCAAAGTTCACTTTATATTCCTTTTACTAACTTCCTTACTTAACCCTCCTTCGAATAGCTATATTCGATTGACTCTTTTCACTTAACTCTATTCAATTGACTCTTTTCACTTAACTCCTATCGAATAAACTATATTCGATAGCTCTTTTAATTCTATTGGAATACTATATATTTGATTAACTCCTTCATTCTATTCGAATAAACTATATTCGATTTACTCCTTTTACTTTCTATTCGAATAACTATATTCGATTAACTCCTTTATTCTATTCGAATAAACTATATTCGATTTACTCCTTTTACTTTCTATTCGAATAACTATATTCGATTAACTCCTTTTACTTTAACTCTAATCGATTAACTAACATCGATTAGCTCCTTTTACTTTAACTCTAATCGATTAACTAACATCGATTAGCTCCTTTTACTTTAACTCTAATCGATTAAACTAACATCGATTAGCTTCTTTACTTTAACTCTAATCGATTAAAATAACATCGATTAGCTTCTTTTACTTTTATTCGAATAAACTATTCATTTATAAAGATTTACTTTTAGTAACAGTTCTTCACTTTACAGATGATTTCCCTTTTATAAAACTCTATTTGTTTTAAAAACATTTTTCCCTTTTATTTATTTTCGAAATATTTCCTTTTATAAAATCTGTTGATTTTATAAAATCCCTTTATTTCAATATACATTGAAATAAATCCTTTTTACATCCCAGGGTCTTTTATGATATTTACAATATCGAATAACAATGATCAACATCATTTCAACACACACATAATCCATAACTGATTATATAACACATCATATATCACAATATATGAAAAACAGTAAAATATATGTTGAGGAATCCAGTTGGATTCCTCCAACCTGTTTACCTGCATCACAGATGTTAAATAATATAGATAACATCACTTTTCAGTTCCATATGATATATTCTGTTAAATAGAATCAATATAGAAAATTTAACTAACTGACTATAAGTTCAGTCAGACAGTCAACATACAGTCAATCAGCCAATATCTAACAGTTCTAAAAATACAACATGAAATTATAAACTGTTCAGAGTTAGTGAGATTTACTCACATTGGCGCGTTAACCGTTGAATAACGGTTTGCGTTATTTGATTCAGTCGGACAATTTATTTTGCCATAAATTGTAACGAGCACCGATCCACTCCCGGTCAGTTCCATTGTGACGCTCCCGTCCATACGATCCCGACAGATCTTGTTTCGCTGAATTTCGATCACGTATGTAAAAGATATCAACATTACAAGTTCATATACATTTTAAATTAAATAACTAAATTTCTATTTATTCGGGCCTTACCCCCTTTCAACGTTTGGCCCAAATTCCCCCCTTTCATAACCAGCCCGCTTCACACATTACTCACCGACCCGCCTCCGTTTCCCATTCTTCTTCCACGCAACAGGGAACCACAACCATACTTCACCATTACCGTAACTTCATCCACTCCGTACTACTCCTCCTCTTAACGGATGTGTAAACCGATTTCACCCAACTCCCTCTCTTCTCGAACTCCATCTCCTCATATCCGTCAACTCCCTCTTCAATCCGTTTGCTTTTCCTTCCACAACATTTGCACCATGAACCCCTCACTTCGACAATCCAAATACAACCTTATTTTGGTCCTTACTCCAAATTGTTTTGCTGCTGTATAACGTATACCTCATCACCCCTTTAAAATCTCTTTCACTCCAAACAGTATAAAATCCCACCCTCATCTTACTTCCTGCCACCTTCACATTAAACTCAACTCGAACTCATATTCAAATAAAACATAACCAAACTATTAAATTAACTTCCCTCAACGTACAGTATCTCCTTTAGTAAATAGCTAATACCTCTTCTTCCCTGTCTTCCTTGCGCAGAAAGCTGCTCCACTAATAACGCCAATTCCAGTTCTTCAAACATCCCTTTCTCCTTCTACTTCCCCTTGTCCAACCCTTCACGAAAACCAACTGCTCATGCATGCGCCATGCATGTTTCCCATTTCAAAACCGTTAACTCCTGAAAACTCCCTCACATCCATTCGCTCCTTCATACTCCATAACCTAAAACCGCTTCAACGTTGAGCAAGATCGGAGAAAACGGAAACCACCATAATTCGCTGTTCATACATTTGGCTCCAGGAAAGACCTATCGAGCTTGGTGTTTCTGGTACCTCGTGATGCACTTGGTATGACGCTCAACTGAATCCAATAGTGGATGATTTTGCTGTGAATAGTTTTGTGGTGGCTCGTGGAGTTTGCAGAGGATTTGCTTAATTGTTTTTGATTTATTTCTCTTTTTTCGAAGCTCTCGTTTTTGGCTGGAAGATAACATGAAGTGGCGGCTTGGATATTTTGACCAGAAATGAATTAGGTTATACGATTTTAAGGTGGGGTTATTTATAGGATTTCTCTACTTTATTTTCCCTTGGTCGTGGAGTATTATCGTCCACATGTTTTTGTATAGGGATGGTCTGACCACGTGACCTTTGGCTATGAAGCTTCCTATATCATGCTAGGGTAGGCATATTCAAGCTCGTACAAAGGAACCATTTTCAATTTATTATTTATCATCACGTTTCAATATTTTGGTTAGTTTTCCCAAGTGAAGTTTTAAGGTATACTACTTATTCTATTTAATTTTACGAACCACTAGGCAGAACTAAACATACCGTTGTAATCAGCTATGTGTCATGATCCCAAAAATATAAAAATACCGGTAGATTAACTTATTTTGTGAAACCTCAAAATATTGATTTCAGGGTCCTAAAATACTCCAAATAAAAAGTTGCTTAATTAATTAATTAAAAATTACCATAAAATTCTAAAAATTAAATTATCACTACTTACCAAAAGAACCTTGTCTAAATTCAAACCCGATCTCTAGTTATATCGAATAAACCGATATGGTCGATAAACGATTCTATAGCGACTATTTTAAAATTTGATTTGGACATATCTCAAAATCTACCCGACGAAATCCAGATTTTTCTCTTCCACTAGAATGATATACTCCACCTGCTCCACACGTTTCTTGTTTCACAGAAATCCGATTTAAAACAAACTTTGTACATTCAGTTGAAGTTCGAATCGCCAATTTACGAATTGCAGCGCCATTTCGAGCTCGTTTATAATTATATTATAAACTAAACGTTCAACTGTCGACGATTGAATATATTCGTTATTTAAATTCAATTCCAAGCTGAATTAAATATCGCAGATGATCCGGTTCACACCATATCGCCATTTCAGCCAATTCTGATTATTTCAGAATTAAATATATTATTTAATTTATTATTTTAATTAAATATTCACTATTATTTTATTCAACGACCATGTAATTCACTAACCCACCATTTATATAATTAAATAAATTAATCATAATACCTCTGCTAATGCGGCTCATTACAATGTTATTCCCTAATTAGATTTATTTGTATCGATTCGAGTTTATGTGCGATGGGAATACGATTTGGGGAGGTTAGGTAAAACATAAACTGGCTTTGAACATGAACGTTATTATAACTTGAACCTGGATATGGACATGAACTTGAAACGATATGACATGAAAATTCGACATGAATTTTGACATGAAAACTTGAACGTGGGCATGACACTTAGATAAACTTGAAAATGGCCAACTCGAGGTTGGGTTGAGTTTGCAGTGTAAATCTGCCCGGAACCGCCCGACAAATCCAGTGACTGCAAACAATAGGATCCAATGTGAGTAGTTGGTCATATCACACGAAAAACCCGAGGTTAGACTATGTTGTGGTGTAAATCTGCCCAGAACCGCCCGGCAAAATCCAGTGACCACAACAGTTAGTCTAATGTAAGAGGTTGGGGTGCATTAATGAATTAATGCCACATGATAGGGTTAAGTCATGAACCACTTGAATACACTTAACCAACTTGACACGATGATTTGATATGGTTAAGTCATGAACCGCTTGAACACACTTAACCAACTTGATACATGATTTGGATAGGGTTAAGTCATGAATTTGAAAGACAACACTTAACCCATTAGAAACCCTAGTTACGCGGTCCTTTTCAGCAGTAACCCACTTAGATGTATCACGATACCCTGGGACTAGGCAAGGTGGGGCACGATTACTGGGCTGGTTGTAAGCGACCAGAACGACGGCTGAGTTGGTGCACCATTGTAGGTTCAGGCGGACTATGGTCGTGCACGTAGTCCGGAGTTGAAAAAGAAGGCATTGGGCACCCGTAGGTTTACACTGTGCGTGCTTGATTCGTGTCGATGATTGGCACCATATGGCTTGATACACCCTATAGTGGACCTAGCACAGGTAACTACATTTCAGGATAGGGCCGTGTGACACAGACACATGACGAGCTAGAACTTGTAGGGAGCCGATCGATTAGTAGATCGTACCGTAGGACCCCGTAATGGGTCACTTCATGATATTGGGCCAAGGGATCATTTCATGATTAATACTTGACATGGGTTAGAACACTAGTATAGTTGGTGCAATGAATCTCGAATATGCGATGCTAGACTTGACTTATCCTGTTATTTTAATTATCCCACCAGTTCTGTTATCATCCTTATGTTTAATTCCAGTTTTCACATATCATGTTACCTTTACTAGTTTTCATACTGAAAGTCACTAGGGCTTACTAGTCTTTATGACTGACCCTTTTTCTTTCGCCTCTTTTTCTTTCGTTTTCCCCACAGGTTCTCAGGGAGGAAACACTAGCTCTTAGCTTGGATTTAGCTTGCTTTCTGACAGCTCATGTACGGTTTGGTCTTGAGCTATGCTATGGCTACGCTTCTGCTATGTTTGGGGAATAATTTACTTTTGTTATCTTAAGTTTATGCTTCTTTACTTGGAACTTGATGTAATGGAATAATTTGTACTTTGGATATATGGGGTTTTGACTCTTTTCTTGAAAGTAATAAAAATTTGGTTTTTAATTTCTACCGCTTCTTTATTTATGTTCTGCCTTGTGATATCTCTGTGTATGTTTACCTAGATAATACTCCACCAAAACTAGTGCATTCCCTTTGAGAGTGACCCTAGTGGAGGTGGGGTGTTACAACAATAGTTGTACGGAGTTGCTGTCATGGCCCCAATAGATTTGGTGATCAAAGTGGTGGATATCGTATGCTCTATGCACTGAGTGAGAGACGTGAGGATGATTTCTATGTTTGATGTTTGGCATCAGCATGACACACATACTTCCATTTTCACACTATATGTTAGTGTTACCTTAGAGTATTGTACATCTTATTGTGCTAACTCTTTGGTTGCAGGTCCAGGTTTAAGTATGATTATTTATACCTATCACTGCTTTACTTTGCTACTATCACTCATACCAGACTTTTGTCTGACCCAGAGTTTTATGTCTCTTCTTATTACTCTGGGTAATCCTAAACGAGCAGACTAGAGATAGGTTAGGTGGTTATGCACGAGTAGTTGTCCGGAGACGAGCAGGAGGCTTCCACGTACTTTATATATATTTTCTACCTGTGTTGTTGCTGGTCACTACTTTGGGCATTAGTAGTGTACCTTTTCTATTTTGCTTTAGAGACGGTCTTTTGAAGTTGTAATAATGGTTTGGATGTGAAAGCTATATTTTGGATTCAGTTGCTATGATGGTTTAGTTTTCATCTTATGCACTGTCTCGCCTGTTTTATATCAAGTTATGTTACTATTATATTTTATTCCATGTGCTACAAGATATATTACAGGTTCTTGGTGGTTCATTAATTCAAAACCATTTTTCTTTGAGGACCGTCCCGTGCTAGTCGGGCATTGGCACAACGCATTTCAGGGAAATGTCGGCTGGTTCGGGGCGGGCTGTCACATTGGCAGTAGGCGATTTCAGTGGGTGAGATGAAGGGGAAGAACAGGAGACGGGAAGGTAAAGTATAGGAAGAAATGAGCATAAGAGATAAATGGATGTGTGAGGAGGTTGTGTAAGGTGACGTATATAATAAATGCCGAGATTTTTGAGCAAGTATGCTCAAAGTATGGTATAAATTAACTGCTATAATGCCAAAATGAATAGATTGACAAAGAAAATATATTACTGCCATGATACATAAACGTTTAAAGGTCTCAAAATTTACTGCCAAGTTAATGAAAAATTGAATGTAATAAATTTGCAAATAGTGAAATGTAATTGTCTTTTTATTCCACATTCCAAGTTGGAAAAGAGGAAACATACAAATTGAATGGGTTACATAATTTAATTACATACGAAAGGAAATGGAATGAAATTAAATGCTATTAATTAAATGTATTGAATGCTATAAATATTATATGCAGTAAATATAAAATCTACCGTATATTCAATTGTTTCAAATTTAAGTATTCACACATAGCTTAGAACTAAATTTATGTGGGATGGGGATAAAACTTGGAGATAGAAAGTGTGTGATAACTGCCATATTTAATTCTCACGAACGGTTTAATTTTGAAAATAACGAACATGTAAGGAAAGGAATAATACTAAGGAATGAACGTTGAACTTTAAAAAGGTAAACAGTGCTTACAAATAAAAGGAAACAATCTAAATTTTTAATTCAAAGGAACGAACGGTTTTTATTTGAATAGATGGAAAAACGGAGCCAAACAAATAGGAGTGAAGAATGTTTTAGTCAATAAAATTAGATCAGATCTAATTTTAAATAAAATTTAAAATAAAAAGTGAACGAACGATTTTGGCAATATATATTTAACAAACGATTTTGCAAATCAATAATATACGATATCAAATGAGATATAAATTTTGATATGAAAACGATGAAAGGATAAATTTCCGATATTGTTTTCTATTATTGAATTCTATTCATATCAAAATAAAATTCATTTGTTATGTAAAACCAAAATAAATTTGTTTTATATCAGAAATCAAAACAGTTATCTTATAAAATTCTAAAACAATATGAGTTTTAAATCATAAATCAAGATTATTATTTCAATAAAATACAAACAAATAAATTAAATAAAACCAAAATTTAAATTAAACCATTAAATAAAATACTCTTAAAATTGAGGTTGTTACAAAGCGCCGAGTAAAAATGTTGCAGCAGTAAGATGATCAGTAAACCACAAAAAGGATTAAGGTAGTGCAACATGCTTGTGCATATGTATGCTGCCGATACGTATATATGCATACAAAATGTATCCGTATACACATATGTACGCCAACCATCACGTATACACACACCAAATTTCTAGAACTCAATAATCATGTGACAGAGGCGTATCAATGCAAACAACCCACAATTATGACATGAATCACAATTAGCATCAACCATTCTATTTTCAGTTTTAAATCAAAGTTGAAATACTTGAAATGCAGTAAATCATGAGGGAAAACTCACCTTATATCAGGGAAGAAGAAGCATGCAGGAGGCAGCGGCAAAAGCGATTTGCTAGAGCACGGGGATTTGGTTGCTGGAGAAGGTCACAGTGGCTTGCGAGCTGCTAGATTGTGGGTGAGCATTGCGACTTCCACGGAGGTGAAGACAGGAAGTTTGGTGGCAACAACGAGATGATTTCGAGGAGGAGGAAGGCAGTTTGGTTTTGATTTAGGGCCGAGGAAGGCTGCGATTAGGTTTAGGAGAGCAAAGTCAGTTGCTGGCAATCTTAAAAATGGCGGTAGAGGCTGCGATCTCGATCTTAGGAGAGAGGAGGAACGAGGGATTTGGACAGAAATTCGGTGGTGGCCATTAACGAATTGTTTTGATTTGGGGAAGAAATTTTTGGCTAGTCAATGAAAAAGAACGGGATGAAAAGAAAAAGGGACTGAGGAAAATGAAAGGAACCGAGGCAAGTGTAAATTTTGTTCTACAAGCTATGAACAAGTGTCAATGTATTTCAGCCAAGATTGTACAAGTGGCATAATTTATTCTAAAAATAGCTTCTCAATTGTATATACTTTTTATTATACTACGTATATACAATAATACTAGTGTATTATATATATATATATATATATATATATATTCAAATACAAGCTTAAATTATTATTTTTTTAAAACCAAATTCAACTATTTTTTTGTATAAATTCAATTATTATTCTCAAGTTGAATTTTATAAATTAGATTATTTACAAATATTCAAACAACATATTTATAATTCGATTTCAAGTTTATCTAAACAAGTTCTAAATTAACTTAGTGTCTATATTTCAAATAATCACACAAACACATATATGATGATTTCATTCCAAACTAATTTCAAATATACAGTTGAATTAAAATTTGAATTCTTAAATTAAATTCTGAGTTTATATTTGAAATTCAAGTTCAACTAGATATATTAGCTTTTAAGTTCTTAAGTTATATTTCAAAATTAAATTTCAAAATCAAATTCAAATATTCCAACAAATTTTACTTCAATTATTTATATTTGATTTTAACTAAACCATTAATATTTAAATATCAAACATTTATTTATACATAATATTCTATAAAAAACTAAGTCCAAATAAACTAGAATTTAAAATTTAAATGAAATCTAATATATAAATATTCATTTTAACACTAAGTTTAAATTAAATTCATATTTTTAAATGTTAAAATTATTGGGTCGTTGTAATGATTAGGATTTCGCTCGGACCTAATCGATCGCAAAATCGACCAAGACCGTTCAAAACTCGAATACGCTAACTCTGGGAATACAACACATCAGAACAAATAGCAGAAGACTTTTATTACATCATAATAACGTAACATCAGAGTACAGAATATATCAGAGTATATCGAATATAATACAACGAAAGATAAATTTACAATAGATTTAATACATTGCAGCGGAACAAATAAACTAATCACAGCGGAAGACTATCAATGCTCTGAACGCAGCTTTAAGCTCCGATCCAGAATCCTGCTCAATATATCTGCAAAATAACCTACTCGACTGCTCGTGTGGAAAAGAGGGCACCCGAGTATGCAAAGTGAAACAAACTACAGGTCGGTCATGGGACTGGTATGAGAAATCTTACTTAACCTATTTAATAATACGGCTAATCACAAGACCTCGCCACTAACGCGGAACGGGTTTACTCCATTAGATTGCCAGTGCATGAAATAAAGTAAATCGTTAAACAACGCAATGCTTTTTAGAAAAATGAAACCATTATAAGACTCAAGTCCCATCACACAATGCAACACAAACCGGGGGATAGAGTTTTACCTTATAATGGTCAAAAATGCTTGATATGATAAAACAATTTTGATATTATTAGTAGTGTATATATGTTTCAAAAACATTTCAATCATAATGTATCTGTGACGGCTTGCCCCGCACCAACCGACATTTACTCCAAAAGTGCGCTGTACACATGTCCAGTTAGCACGGGACGGTCGTCAGAAGGAAAGGAAGAAGACGAAGAATCAACAAGGAACCTGTAGAATGTCTCACAGCGCATGGAATAAAACATAATAGTAACATACTCGACATAAAACAGGCGAGACAGTGCATAAGCTGAAAACTTAAAACATCATAGCAGCGGAAAATCCAAAGTACAGCTTATGATCCAGAGCCAACATTATTACAACTTTTAAAAACTGTCTCAAAAAGCTAAACAAGAAAGGTACACTACGAATGCCCAAAGTAGTGACCAGCAACGACATAGGGAGGATGTCTATATATATCATACGTGGAAGCCTCCTGCTCGCCTCCGAATCCGCTACTCGCGCATCACCAGCTAACCTGTCTCTAGTCTACTCGTGAGAGCACCCAGAGTAATAAGAAGAGACATAAAACTCTGGGTCAGACAAAAAGTCTGGTATGAGCGATAAGCAGCTAAACAGAACAATAATAAGTATACTAAACCATACCTGAACCTGGACCTGCACCCAAAGAGCTAGCACTACATACTGTACAATACTCCAAGGTGCCACTACATACGGTGTAAAGAATACGGGGGGTGGGGGTGTGCATGTCATAATGATGGAAAGCAATCAAGCATAGCAACCATCCTCACATCTCTCACTTAGTGCGTAAAGTATACGATATCCATCGCTTCGATCACCCAATACTTTGCTATGATCACTCTGCCCCATGAAGTCACAACGGCTTCACTACACTGATCCATAGCCACTAATCCTTCGCGATGTCCACTTTTCCCCATGGAGTCGTACACTCCCCACTGCACTGGCTCATAGCCTTATTAATCCTTTACTATGTTCACTCTGCCCCATGGAGTCACAATGGCTCCACTGCACTGGCTCACAGTCTTACTACGATCACTTTGCCTCTCGAGTCATGATAACTCTACTACACTGATACGTAGCCCATTATTCCTTTCCAGTGGTGAATCGAAGTTATGAATGTCGACAACTCCTTAGCACACGTCCCGCAGCAAAGCCCAATCATGAAGTGAACTCATTGGTTCCCAACTGGATCCTGAGCTCCAACTTCCATTTGGACTACCTTTGCATCTCGGGTTATCGGTCATCACCGGATCGGTTCAGATCCTTAGCCCTTCTTCTCTGTTGGTTCGGATCGGCCTCCTTCCAAGTGCTCCGGGTCGGGTCGTGGCCTCCAAGTCCCTTCGTAGTACATCGGTTCGGTTCGGGTCTGGCGGGTCGGGTCGGGTAGATGCGTCTTGGTTTGGTTCAGTGTACCCTTGCTCTCAGGTTCCTTGTCTCCGATCCGATCCACTTCCCCTTCCTCTTCCATTCCGACCCCCTTCTCTTCCCTTCAGTCGATCTGATTCCCCCTTCCTTAGCTCGATCCGATCCCAGTTCAACCATTGTGGCCTTCCTTTTTGCCATACTTTCCCTTGTGCCAAGCCTCGGTTCTGTTCGGTGATCCCTTGCCCAGTCCACTATCCGGTCCGAGCCCATTCCCCCGATCCGATCCGAAAGCCTGCACCATATTCCTGCAACTTTTCTAGTGAGTGTTTTACGCCATTCGACGGCGTTTTCGACCATTCTAACTATTCTAATCAATCACAAAGCATACCATACAGTCATAGCAACAAGTAGAAGTGACCTCAAACATCAAAACATAAATATGATAGGTTAAAATGGATCAAACATAGCCAAAACCCTATATTTTCCCTTAAACATGTTCAAGCATAATTAACGATAGGATTAACAAAACTTAACCAAATTAACCCAAGTTCATATCAGAGGTCTAAAACATCATTTAAGAATTTATAAGTATTTTTCCAGATTTTTATCATGTTTAAATTCGCTAGTTAACACTAATTACCCTTAATTAACCATAATTAGTGAGGAACTATGCAAATCACTCACCTTAGCCACAAATAAACCTTAGATCTGAAATAAATCTCTGATATGGCGCGAATACCAATGCTAAACAGCAGGTCTAATCTTTCTTTGGTGAAGATCTCCCTTGATTTGATGTTGCTAAGCTTAATCCTTAATTAGAAAGTGATTTGGGGTGATTTAGAGGTTGGAGGCCATTTTTAGGGTTTCTAAGAGGTAAGTGGAGGCTAGAAAACTGAAATAGAATGAAACCCTAACCCTTTTTAGCCTCCCCATAACCCTAATCCCGAAATGGGTTATGGGCCCATTCACTAATCACCCTGTTTGGCCCGGTCAAGCAGTTTTTCACCTTCCAAACCTTATTTCAGCCATATCTCCCAACCGGTAGGTCCGTTTAGCTATTATGACCACTCTACGGAAAGGTAAACCATCAAACGAATCTAATGGAAGTGGTTTCAGGTCAAAATTCCTTTCCAATCTAAAGTTATGGCCGAAACAAAATCAGCTAGGGGCAAACGGTCATTTAAAAATCGGCAAAAATCATGAACATGGAAGATGACCCCAATAGTCGTTTCCCAAAGCCACATGACCATACGACTTCATATAAGGAAGAAATAAATATTCTACGATCCTTTGATGCGTAGAATGCGGGTTGTTTCATTCTCCCCCCTTAAGAAATTTCGCCCCCGAAATTCCCTAACCAAAACACACAAAGGGTCCCGCATGCCTATCAGCCATAAAACAACAATCAAAACAAACCTATCCTAGCATGTAGAATAACTAAATTGCAAAGTAAATCTTACCAGGCAAAGAGTTCTGGATATGTCTTCCTAATGTTCTCCTATGTCTCCCAAGTACAGTCATTCTCGTTCTCGCCCCACTGAACCTTGACTAACTTCACTGCCTTCCTTCGAAGTTGCTTCGTATCGTGCTCGACAATAAGAATCGACTTGCAGTTCCCAACCGCCTCGGGTTCCACTTCGAAGTCCTTTAATTGATCAGGTGAAATAGTTGTATCTGGGTCGTGCACGAACTTCCTTAGCTGGGAAACATGAAATGCGTTGTGAACTCCCGCCATCTTCTCTGGTAAGTCAACTCTATACGCCAAATTCCCAACTTGTTCAAGAACTGGGAATGGACCAACAAATCTTGGTGCCAACTTGCCTCTCCTGCCAAATCGTATCACGCTCTTCAACGGAGAAACCTTAACAAACACCAAGTCACCAATGGAGAATTTTAAGTCTCTTCTCCTCTTATCAGCATAGCTCTTCTGCCTATCCTGGGTAGCCTTCATCTGATGTTGAATGATCTTAATCTTATCTGAAGTTTCCCTCGCCGCATCTGGTCCAAGCACAAACTTCTCACCAGTCTCTATCCAACATGATGGTGAGTTGCACGGTCTTTCATACAAAGCTTCATATGGAGCCATACCGATACTGGATTGGTAGCTATTATTATATGCAAACTCTACTAGATGCAAATGGTCATCCCATGATCTACCAAAATCCAATATACAAGCTCTCAAGAGATCTTCCAATATACGATTCACCCTCTCTGTCCGAGCGTCGGTTTGAGGATGATACGCAGTACTGAGATATAATTCCGACCCTAGAGCCTCTTGTAAGCTCTTCCAAAATCCACTAGTAAACAACGGGTCTCGGTCACTCACAATACTTTTAGGCACTCCATGAAATCTCACTACCCACTTCATATACAGTTCTGCTAACTTGGCTGTCGTTCTGGTCGATTTGACTGGTTTAAATCTTGCACTCTTGGTCAATCAATCCACAATTACCCAAATGCTATCATGTCCCGATTTAGTCCTTGGTAAACCATCAATGAAATCTATCGAGACTTGTTCCCATTTCCATTTTGGAATTTCTAATGGTTGTAGCAAACGACTATGCTTCTTTTGCTCAGCTTTAACTAGCTGACAATTCATGCACTTGGATATAAACTTCCCAACGTCTCTTTTCATCCCTTCCCAGTAGTAAGTCTGCTTCATGTCTCGATACATCTTATCACCACCGGGGTGTATAGTCAGTTTTGAGTGATGACATTCCCTAAGCACTTCATCTCTCAAACCATTCATGTTGGGTACAACTAGTCTTCCATTCTTTCGAAGCCATCCTTCTCGATCAAGCCCATACAAATTCATTTCCTCACCGTCGATATTCATCTCTAACTTGGAGATGATTTCTAATAGATTAGGATCGTCCCTCTGGCTAGAACCAATCCGCTCAATCAAAGTGGGTCTGATGGTCAAACTAGCTAACATCTCTGGATCCAATTCACACTTTGGTCTGAAATCAAACCTTGCGATACACTCCAGTTGCTTCCATTCAAGAAACATAGCCCTAAACTGGCATGTCTCCTACTCAAGGCATCGGCTACCGCATTACCTTTCCCAGGTGTATATGCGATATCAAAATCATACGAAGCCAAGAACTCTAACCATCTCTGTTGACGGAGACTCAGATCCTTCTGAGAGAAGAGATATTTTAACGATTTATGATCGGTAAACAACTTAAATCTCTCTCCCAAGAGGTAATGTCTCCACATCTTCAACGCGAACACGATCGCTGCCAGTTCCAAATCATGGGTAGGATACCTTTTCTCATGCGACTTTAGTTGCCGACTAGCATAAGCTACAACTCTACCTCCTTGCATCAATACAACACCTAGTCCGGTACCAAAAGCATCCATGTATACCGTCATCTCTTCATTCCCTTTAGGAATGACTAACACTGGAGCACGCGTCAACTTTTCCTTTAGACCCTTGAATGCATTCTCACATACTCCGTCGCAGACGAAGGCTTGATTCTTCTTAGTCAACTGAGTCAACGGTGCTGCTATCTTGGAGAAGTCCTGGATGAACTTACGATAATATCCAGCTAACCCCAAGAAGCTTGTTACGTCTGTTGCATTCTTGGGCGTAGACCAATCCTGTATCGTAGCCACCTTCGCAGGATCTACGGGAATACCATTCTCTGAAACAACATGGCCCAAGAATCTCACTTCCCTCCTCCAGAAGTGACACTTAGAAAATTTCGCTTTAAATTGTTGTTTTCTCAACACCTCCATCACTATCCTCAAATGTCCCTTGTGTTCTTCCTCTGTCTTCGAGTAAACAAGGATGTCATCTACGAACACAAGAACAAACTTATTCAACTGATCTCTGAATACCCGATTCATAAGATCCACAAAATATGCTGGTGCATTGGTCAATCCAAATGGCATGACCAACCACTCATAGAATCCAGACGGTGTCCTAAATGCCGTTTTCGGAACACTCTCAGCCGCTACTCGGAGCTGATGAAATCCTGTCGCGAGGTCCAACTGGGAGAACACTCTTGCTCCTTCCAGTTGATTAAACAAATCATCTATCCGCGGTAGAGGATACTTATTCTTCCTCGTCACCTTATTCAACTCGCGATAGTCCACACACAAACGAAGGGAACCATCTGCCTTAGTGGCAAACACAACTGGTGCTCCCCACTCGGAGATACTTCTTCTAATAAACCCCTTCTTCAAAAGATCGCTTATTTTCACCCCGAGCTCTCGCTGCTCCCTTGGTGCCATACGACGAAGTGGCATCACTATAGGTTTGGCATCTTTCACTAAATCAATACGGAACTCAATCTCTCGGTGTGGTGGAAGCCCGGTCACTTCCTCGAAGACGTCCGGATACTGGCCAACCACGGGCACATCTGACAACTCGTCATGCGGGATGTCGAGGGAATTTATAAAACTAGCCATTACCCCATCACTAGGTAGACTACCAAACACTACCCTTCGCCCATCATCCGCCCTAACTGTCACCAAAAAGTCCTAACAGTCTACCACCACCCCGTATCTTTGGAGCCAATCGACCCCCAATATAATACCATACCCAGTAAAGCCCAAAACAAAGCAATCACATACAAACATACATCCATGACTCGATAAGACCAAATTTCGGCAAATCATACTAAGGTTAGTCGAACCACCAATCGAGTTCGTCACAACCAACGGTCTATCGACTATCTCGGGTTCCAGTCCCAACCTATCTACCAGGTCACTAGATATGAAGGAACGAGAAGCCCCAGTATCAAACAAAACTCGAACAGGTACATCAAAAATAGAAAGCATACCTTGAATGATGACATTCTTTCCTTTCTCCGCCGCAGTAGGGGCATTCGACGAAGAAGGAACAACATTAATAGCATATGCTTTCACAATCTGCTTCTCTTTAAGAGGTTGTGGACATTTATCCTTATGATGTCCCACTTGGCCATTGTTGTAGCACTTTCTATCCGTTGGCTTGGCCCGACATTCTTTGGCATAATGGCCCTTCTTACCACAGCTGAAGCACTCAACATCTTTCTTGCTCTTTTTCTGGCCATCCTTAGCTTGGTTTTGCTTCTTCTTGTTCTGAGTGTTATTCTTGCCTTCACCGCCTGCTTGCGGTTTCAGCCCTTCTGCAGATGCAACCTCAGTCTTTGACTTAGGGTAAAGACTTTCTGATCTCAAAGCTTTCCCCACAATCGACTCAAAAGTCTCGTCGATGTGGTTGATAAGCCTTTCCCCAAGTATCCATCCAAACCAGTAATGAACTTCTCATTCTTCTTCTCAAGAGTATCGATAAAGGATAATCCATACTTCGACAAAGTGTCGAACTCAGCAATATAGTGCGAGACTGCCCTACCATTCTGTTTAAGCTCCAAGAACTTCCTAAACAATTCCGACTTCTGAGCAGCTGGGATAATCTTGTCACTAAAGCGAGCCTTAAACTGATCCCAAGTAACCTGATCCTCTGGGATGGCTGTCCTAATATAATTCCACCAATTCATCGCTCGCCCTTGCAGCTGACGAGACGCTAGCCTTCTCTTCATCGCATCCTCGATACCCAAGTCATCGAAGATACGATCACAGCTATCCAACCAACCCTGAACATCCGTGGCCGACTCCGTTCCGTGGAACGGCTTCCCACCAAGGTTAGTGTAATCCTTGGACAGCTTGGCGAAATCGGCCCTAGGCGCCTGCACTACTGGACCACCACCATTACCGGGATTGGGAGCTGCCCCCTGCACATCCCTAAGCCTTTCTCTCATGAGGTCGGTAAACATCGCCCTCATGTCAGCAACATTCCCATTATTGGCTCCTCTACCAGCACCTCTTGCGTATCGGCTCATCGTTCAATCTGTAAAGAGAAAACGATTAACTATCTCCAAGGTGGTGCTAAAGCAGTATGACTTCATCCTTATACTACTAATATTATATACATATATATAACTTTTGAAAACCAAAGTAATCACAAATACGCGCTCTCATATACGTATTATCTCTCCTTAGTGTCTTTCCCTAGGTTAACTACGCAACCTAGAGCTCTGATACCAAATGTGACGGCCCACCCCGCACCAACCGACATTTCCTCCAAAAGTGCGTTGTACACATGTCCAGTTAGCACGGGACGGTCGTCAGAAGGAAAGGAAGAAGACGAAGAATCAACAAGGAACCTGTAGAATGTCTCACAGCGCATGGAATAAAATATAATAGTAACATACTCGACATAAAACAGGCGAGACGGTGCATAAGCTGAAAACTTAAAACATCATAGCAGCAAAAAATCCAAAGTACAGCTTATGATCCAGAGCCAACATTATTACAACTTTTAAAAACTGTCTCAAAAAGCTAAACAAGAAAGGTACACTACTAATGCCCAAAGTAGTGACCAGCAACGACACAGGGAGGATATCTATATATATCATACGTGGAAGCCTCCTGCTCGCCTCCGAATCCGCTACTCGCGCATCACCAGCTAACCTGTCTCTAGTCTGCTCGTGAGAGCACCCAGAGTAATAAGAAGAGACATAAAACTCTGGGTTAGACAAAAAGTCTGGTATGAGCGATAAGCAGCTAAACAGAACAATAATAGGTATACTAAACCATACCTGAACCTGGACCTGCACCCAAAGAGTTAGCATTACATACTGTACAATACTCCAAGGTGCCACTACATACGGTGTAAAGAATACGGGGGTGGGGGTGTGCATGTCATAATGATGGCAAACAATCAAGCATAGCAACCATCCTCACATCTCTCACTCAGTGCGTAAAGTATACGATATCCATCGCTTCAATCACCCAATACTTTGCTATGATCACTCTGCCCCATGAAGTGACAACGGCTTCACTGCACTGATCCATAGCCACTAATCCTTCGCTATATCCACTTTTCTGCATGGAGTCGTACACACCCCCACTGCATTGGCTCATAGCCTTACTAATCCTTTACTATGTCCAGTCTGCCCCATGGAGTCACAATGGATCCACTGCACTGGCTCACAGTCTTACTACGATCACTTTGCCCCTCGAGTCATGATGACTCTACTGCACTACGTAGCCCATCATTCCTTTTCAGTGGTGAATCGAAGTTATGAATGTCGACAACTCCTTAGCACATGTCCCGCAGCAAAGCCCAATCATGAAGTGAACTCATTGGTTCCCAACTGGATCCTGAGCTCCAACTTCCATTTGGACTACCTTTGCATCTCTGGTTATCGGTCATCACCAGATTGGTTCAGATCCTTAACCCTTCTTCTCTGTTGGTTCGGATCGGCCTCCTTCCAAGTGCTCCGGGTCGGGTCGTGGCCTCCAAGTCCCTTCATAGTACATCGGTTCGGTTCGGGTCTGGCGGGTCAGGTCGGGTAGATGCGTCTTGGTTTGGTTCAGTGTACCCTTGCTCTCAGGTTCCTGGTCTCCGATCCGATCCACTTCCCCTTCCTCTTCCATTCCGACCCCCTTCTCTTCCCTTCAGTCGATCCGATTCCCCCTTCCATAGCTCGATCCGATCCCAGTTCAACCATTGTGGCCTTCCTTTTTGCCATACTTTCCCTTGTGCCAAGCCTCGGTTCGGTTCGGTGATCCCTTGCCCGGTCCACTATCCGATCCGAGCCCATTCCCCCGATCTGATCCGAAAGCCTGCACCATTTTCCTGCAACTTTTCCGGCAAGTGTTTTACGCCATTCGACGGCGTTTTCGACCATTCTAACTATTCTAATCAATCACAAAGCATACCATACAGTCATAGCAACAAGTAGAAGTGACCTCAAACATCAAAACATAAATATGATAGGTTAAAATGGATCAAACATAGCCAAAACCCTATATTTTCCCTTAAACATGTTCAAGCATAATTAACGATAGGATTAGCAAAACTTAACCCAATTAACCCAAGTTCATATCAGAGGTCTAAAAAATCATTTAAGAATTTACAAGTATTTTTCCAAATTTTTATCATGTTTAAATTCGCTAATTAACACTAATTACCCTTAATTAACCATAATTAGTGAGGAACTATGCAAATCACTCACCTTAGCCACAAATAAACCTTAGATCTGAAATAAATCACTGATATGGCGCGAATACCAATGCTAAACAGCAGGTCTAATCTTGATTTGGTGAAGATCTCCCTTGATTTGATGTTGTTAAGCTTAATCCTTGATTAGAAAGTGATTTGGGGTGATTTAGAGGTTGGAGGCCATTTTTAGGGTTTCTAAGAGGTAAGTGGAGGCTAGTAAACTGAAATAGAATGAAACCCTAACCCTTTTCAGCCTCCCCATAACCCTAATCCCGAAATGGGTTATGGGCCCATTCACTAATCACCCTATTTGGCCTGGTTAAGCAGTTTTTCACCTTCCAAACCTTATTTCAGCCATATCTCCCAACTGGTAAGTCCGTTTAGCTATTATGACCACTCTACGGAAAGGTAAACCATCAAACGAATCTAATGGAAGTGGTTTCAGGTCAAGATTCCTTTCCAATCAAAAGTTATGGCCAAAACAAAATCAGCTAGGGGCAAACGGTCATTTAAAAATCGGCAAAAACATGAACATGGAAAATGACCCCAATGGTCGTTTCCCAAAGCCACATGACCATACGACTTCATATAAGGAAGAAATAAATATTCTACGATCTTTCGATGCGTAGAATGTGGGTTGTTACAGTATCAATCATAGACGACATAGCAATCATATACTATGTCGCCATACTAGTTTTACAATCAAAACCGTACGGTTTCGTATTGGAAATTGGGTTTCCATTATGAGTCAAGGCTAGGGACGATCTCCTTACCGATTCGAGACACTCTAGCAAATGTCTCAGGATTCGTATGCTGGCGAACCCTTGGATCCTACAGGGCCGGTCCACAAATACTTTAGTGGATTGGCAATTCCTGAACACACGCTTCCTAGTCCTATTGAACCTATAAATTGGTCACTATCGACCAATATAACCGAGGCATCGTAATCCATCATCCACATAAGTAAAATGTCAGGGCTTGCAAAACCCTGATACCACTTCTAGCTAGAAAGAAACGTGTGCACTCCCTGCTTTCCCTTGTCCCGTTTCTGACTCTAACCGGGGTGTGAGGCTCATGAAGTTACGCTACACAAAGCTATGCTAAATAAAGCTGTGCTTTGATCATCAACCACAAGGCCCTGCTTTTCAACAAAAGCCTTTATCATTCGCATCTTAGCATGCCACATTGTCAATCCATACCATACCATTGATTTCTGCCAATATATTACCTCTAAGCTCGTACGTCTCAGAGAAGGGTGTTATACATGAGAATAAATTCTTCGCCACCAAACAGATATATATTTAGCAGAGATCAATGAATACAGCAAAAAGGAATACAACATCAGACATACCATCCATTTACAAGTTCGTTCTGGGTCTGAACGAAACCGGAGTCACCTTATTCCTCATCCCACATGTCCAATACAGGAGAGAGGTTCTCGCATATCCATCGATCTCCAAGTACGTCTGGACGATCACCACTTATTACCTTGTCTTGGGATGCCTCACAATCAAGACATCAGTAATCATCCAAACGATGTGAAGATCTCCGGTCTTCAACCACCATCTTCATCTTCGACTTTTAATCGTCGTAGTAGTTATTCAGAATGGGTTGAACCCGGTCTTTTCGAATAACTCGCGTATTTTATAATCAATAAACAAGTGCTATAAAACACATCATACGCCTCATTCCAATTCAGAATATTCTTTTAATTGAATATTCACATTATTAGGGGAAGGTTCCCATTAATTTTATCAAAGATAAATTCTTATAAATTTATTCTTTAATCTTTTTTTTAAAGATTCTTTAAAACTCCAATTTGGTTTTAATATAAAAAATCACTACTTTATGATTATTCAAATTTAAGAAATTAATCTTATCTTTAACTGGGTTAAAGAACCAATGTTATTTAAAAACATTGTTCACGGTAAACCCAAAATCATATTCCCTTAAATATGGAATTTTCACAGTAATCAAATCAATATATAATCGATATAAATTTTCATATCAGACTAATAATATAAATGGAATAACGACAAAGCCTTTTGAATTCCATATATAGTAATGGTCTTCTTCCAGAGAAGCTCATCTCGATTATTATTAAATCGAATTCCATTTAATTCCAATTTAGTATATTAAATTGGAAAACTTTACTTTGGAGAATGTCCATTAAATCTTAATAAAAGATTTATAACTTCCAAATTATAATTTCACTGTTAATTGGGTTAAAGAACAAATATCGTTTAAAAACATAGTTCACGATAAACCTAATTCACATATCATTTTATTCTAATTTCTAAATATAATTGGAAACTTTAATAATCTTAATTAAAAGACTTATTCTTTTCTCAACTGGGTTTAAGAACGGTGTTATTGAAGACACCATTCACGACAAACCCATGAATACAATTTATTTATTAAATTCAAATTAAATATTAATTTACTGGAAAACTTCATTAAATCTTAATTTAAAGATTTATTCTAGTTAATAACCAGTTCATATCGATAAAAATATATTTATCTTTTCAAATATGGAATTTTTCATCCCAAATCTTTCCAAATCATTTATTATGATTTTACATAATTTTTCCATATTTTTAATAATTTTATTAAGGCCTTTACAGTCGATTTCCGTAAACGATCATCGAACTGCACTTACAGCGACCTTTTTCAAATTTGATTTGGACATCATTCCATATCCAACCATTAGATTACAAAACTCTCACTTTCATTGGAAAGCTCTTTTCGATACGAACCCAACAATTCCAGTTTTAGGAGAATCCGACGGTCGGATCTCCCGTTACATCAATTTGGAGCTAATTGTCGAAATTTGCGAACGGTCGCTGCTCGGCGCGTTCTATTCAGGCCATTAAAGATAATATATATATATATTTTATTTCATTGTTTACAATTTAAAATATATTTTATAATTCGTTTATAAATTCGTTTTAAAACGATTTTAACATCATTTTCAATTTTAAACAGAAATTGCAAATTCTATATTTTTGTCACATTAAATATTTATATTTTCAAAATATCAGATTTATAAATCACTTCTCTCGATGTTCATTATAAAGTAAATCAAATCGATCGATAAACCCATTTAGGTTAAAATAACGTTTGCTACTTAATTCGGCTTCACATTTTTATATTTTTATATTCATCAAAAAAGGGACATAGAAATCCTAATTTTATTTTACACTGTATATTATTTTAAAATATTCTTTATTTCAAAAGATTCTTTATTTTAAATATATTTTACATTAAAAATATTATGAATTGGAATGCGACTCAATCAATTACCATATAATTTCAGTTATATGGATTTTCATACATCGTATGTGTATAACAATAATGAGAAATAATCAATAAACAATCCATTCATATCCAAAGTGAAATTTATAACCGTGTGAGCATTAAATAAATAACGCTCATCACAGACTGTCAACCCATCGGTTGGCATACAACTAAATATTGGGACTAGTGTATGACAAATGTCATCCCAATACCCGTGTGGGGTTTTCAAACAACAACAGTTTGCATACATAAATCATCGGTTAGTAAATTTAACCAATTATAATTCAGTTTGAATTATTTCTAATATCGTTAACATAATAATGTTAATGTTAAACAAAAGTACATTTTTCTACTTTTCTAACATGTTAATGTTGATATCAAACAAATGAACATTTCTACTTCTGTAACATGTAAATGTTAATATTAAACAATGCATATTTTAATTATTCCTACTTACATTAAAAATGTAATTTTTAATGTAAAAACATTTTTTATCAAGCAATGATCTTTTTATTGAATCCTTTTATGCATTAAAAATGAGCTTTTGAATGTAAACATATTATAATCAAATTTTAATCTTTTTATATAACCATTTGTATATTAAAAATGTACTTTCCTATGTTAACTGTAATGACCCGGAAAATCTGAAACAATTAAAAAATTTTAAATTGGCTATTTTAGTGGATTTTAAATATTTAAAATAAATATTTTAAATAATATCGATGAAAAGTAAGTTTAAATCGGCATTTGAAAACGAATATAATTAATTCTAATTATAAACAAGGCCTGAAATGGTGCGGTAGTTTCAAAATTTGAATTCAAACTTTGACTGACTGTACCGGGTTCAAAGCAAAACGGATTTGAGTGAAACCAAAAATATTTAAATCTATTAGTGAATATCTTTCTAACGAATCTGAAAAATCGAAGTTTCATAGCGGGAAGCAAAAGTTATGGCCAAATGAATTTTCAGAAAGGTCGCTATATAATATATATAGCCCGTGAAAACGACAATTTTGCAAACGACCTCGGAATTCGACGAAACCACTTTTGTTGGATCCGGGATGTTAAACTATTGCTAGGTTTCAAATTTCATAATTTTTTGAAGCCAGTATGCGAGCGTGGCAAAGGAAAACGTGTTTTGGTCAATTACAGTTAAATTGGATCGACCAGAAATGGGCCATTTTGCAAACGGTCTCAGAATTCGACGAAACTAGTTTTGTTGGGACCGTATCGTCAAAACATAGCCTGATTTATTTTTCGGGAATTTTTAGAATCAGTTTGTGGCCCTAGCAAATTGAAATGTACGTTCAAATCAAATATTAAATGTTTTATATTTTAATTTGAATGAAAACTGACTGAAACAGTCGAATGGGCCTACGAAACATATCCCATTGTGTTCGGAATGGGGGTATTTAGCTAGGGACGACAGTTGTTGGGTTGGGATTGGTGTTCGTATGTGATAAGGGGTATATTCGGATTTTAAAGAATTAAAAATAATTTAAATATAGGGGGCCAATCAGATGTTTCCACCTCAAAACCCTGGTTTATCAGAACTGCGCCGCCTCCCTTTTAACGAACGATGGAATTCGTTCGCAGCTTCCTCCCTTGATTTCTCCCTCCACACGAAATTAAAACTCCTTCCTGTTGAGGTTTTCATGGATCTTCCCATCCTCTACACATCCAGACCCGTCTCGCCCCCTGTAGTGGCGCGTTGCTCGAGATAGGGGCCTTGGAAGTGGAGCCGCGTCGAACCAAAATTCTCCCCCGATCCTGCATCGAGCTGAGCAGGACCACCACGCGCGAGAAGCCCTTCCATAGCGCTACAACGCAGCGAAGCCCGATCTTCCTGTTGTGCTTCGGTTTTTGCGAAAATTCGAACACTAGTTTTGAACATTCAAAGAAAGGTACGACTGTTAAATTATATAAACTATTTAATAGCAGTTCTAAGCGCTACCGTTTTTGTTTTCACTTTAAAAATCATATCTTTTTCGTTTCTTGACGAAATTCAGTTAAACAAGAGACAGTGGACTCGTGTGGACGTCTTCTACATTCTAGAAGAGACCGCATATTTTTCTGAGCCTTCTGTTATTTTTGGTGGAGTGGAACCCAATGTGAGATTTCTAATTTATAAACGATATGGAAAATGACGATGTATAAATTATATGGTCGATGTATGACTTGTATAAGCGTTGTACACCTCATGTATAAGCGTTGTATAGGTTGTACGTTCGATGTATAAGTTATATATGCGTTGTAAAAATTATATATGTATTTAAATAGAAGTGAAATGCTTATATATATATATACGCCCCTCGTCCACAAGCCATGGACGATATTTATTGGTTGTGATTGGTGTGAAAATTGGTTGATAGCGAATGGTTGATTATAATTGTTTGTGGTCGAAATTGATCGATTGTGGTTGAAAAATACACGGGTGTGGTTGAGAAATATTTGGTTGAAACCACATAGGATTAGTTTGTGGAAATGAAAAAAATATACATGCCGCCTGCGTGCGAACTAGATGCATGATTCCCCATTGTCAAAAGTTGCGAGGCTTTAAGGTAGAGCGAGGAGCCGTACTATGGACGGTCCCGGTTTTAACTACCCTGCCGTTATGCTGCCGAAATTTTGAATAATATTCATGTGTTAGAATTATTTTCCTGTGTTGAAACTATATTTGTCTGTTGAATAGAAAACCTTCATGTGTTGAATCGAAATTCATTCGTTGAATTGAAATTCATGTGTTGAATGGTATTCGTGTTTTGAATAAATTATTTTGACAATAAAAATCACATTTTTACTCTATATATACAAACTATAGAAAACCTTCATGTGTTGAATCGAAATTCATTCATTGAATTGAAATTCATGTGTTGAATGGTATTCGTGTTTTGAATAAATTGTTTTAACAATAAAAATCACATTTTTACTCTATATATACAAACTATAGAAAACCTTCATGTGTTGAATCGAAATTCATTCGTTGAATTGAAATTCATGTGTTGAATGGTATTCGTATTTTGAAAGAAATTGTTTTATAATAAAAATCCTATTTTTATCATCAATATGAACTATATAAAATAATCTTGTTTTGGAATAAATTGTTTTATAATAAAAATCATATTTTTATTACATATATGAACTATATAAAATAATCGTGTTTTGAAATGAATTGTTTTACAATAAAAATCACATTTTTATAATATACATGAATTGTTAAAAATAGTGAAGTGTTGAAATAGAAGACAGTTAGATAAAAATATCATTTTTATCAAATATATGAAAATCATATAGTTTTGAAATCGAAGAATCGATATATATATATATATATATATAAATATATAAATAGAATTGAAATATATCGAATAACGAAGCTGCAGTTCGTATTTTGAAACCGTGATTTCAAACGATTAGTGCGGGAGATCCGACCATCGGATTTTCCCGAAATTGCAACCGTTGGGTTCGCTTTGGAAATATCTTTCCAACGGCACCAACTTTGTAAAAATCCAACGGTTGGATTGTCTGGAATGTTTAATTCAAATCTGAAGAAAAACAACGCCAAAATCGATTATATTTATTTATATATATATATATATATATATATAATTATATAATTATATTAAATCAATAACGACGCTGTAGTTCGTATTTTGAAATCGAAACTTCAAACGATTGTACCGGGAGATCCGACCGTCGGATTTTCCCGAAACTGAAACCGTTGGATTCGTTTTGAAAAGATCTTTCTAATGATGTAAATTTTGTGAAGATCCAACGGCTAGATTTTCAGATATGTGTAAAACAAATCTGAAGAAAAACAGCGCCACGGCCGCGTTATGGCCCGAAGCGTCGTTTAAATAAATTGGCTATTTTAAAAATAAATAAAAATAGCGATAAATCATTGTAAAATATTATAAACGACATGGATGTGAAATTTAGAAATTAACTGAAGGTTGGCTAAGTCGAATGGTTTCCTGGATTTTGATCTGATGTTGGTTTCGTCCTTCGGGGTTAATATTTGGGAAATCGTTCTCTTACTGATTGACAGTTAGTGACTAATGAATTGAAATAAGGCGTATGTAGTGTTTGTGTAGCACTTGTTTATTATATACGCGAGTTGCTCAGAAAGACCGGGTTTATCCCATTTTGAATAACTGAATCGACGATAAGAAATCGAAGATGAAGACAGTGGTCGAAGACCGGAGATCTTCACCTCGTTTGGATGGTAACTGATGTCCTGATTGGGAGGCATCCCGAAATATGGATAATGAGTGGTGACCGTCCAGACGTACGTGGAGATCGATGGGTTTGCGAGGTATATAGTGCCTCCGGTTTCGTTCAGACCCAGAACAGACTTGCAAATGGAATGTGTGTCAGACATTGGAATTCATTAGGTGTGATTGATAGCCATCAGTTGCATGGTGTGAATTGCCTGTGTGGCATGCTAAGATGCAGTGATCAGGGCTTCTGTTGAAAAGAAAAGTCTTGTGGTTGATGATCAAAGCACCGCCTGTGTGGCGTAGCTTTGTGTATAACGTGAATTCGCGAGCCTCACACCCCGATATGAACCAGAAACGGGAGAGGACATCAGGGAGGGCATGCGTTTCCTTCTAGTTAGAGGTGGTGTCGGTGCTTAAACTGGATGACATTATATTATTTTCACCTATGTGGTTGTTGCTGTTGCGAGGCGCCTCAGTTATATCAGTCGATCCGGGACCGATGGAGTCATTCGTTGGCTCATTTACGCCCCATAGGGCGGGAGACGCAGTGTTCAGGATTTTAATCCACATCGGTGGATTGGCCCTAACGATCCGAAGGCTTGACTGAGTACTTTCCTGAGACATGGGCTAGATTGTCTCGAAGTCGGTAAGGACTATCTTTTGCCTTGGTTCATGACGGAAATCCAATTTCCAAATACGTGATTGTGCGGTTTTGATTGTATACCTATATATGGCGACATAGTGGTATGGAGCATTAATGCCGTCTACGATTGATATTTATGATTGTGTATGAAATTAGAAACTAACGGTAAACGAGATAAGATGGATGGTTTCCTGGGTATTGGTCTGATGTTGGTTTCGGCCTTCAGGGTTAATACCTATGGAATCGTTCTCTTACTATTTTACAGTTGGAGTCTGATTATCAAATGATTTGTTTTGCTCGTATCAAGCATATTTTGGTCGATATAAGGTAAAACTCTATCCTCCGGTTTGCGTTGCATTGTGTGATGGGACTTGAGTCTTATATCGGCTTCATTTTTATAAAAAGCATTGCGATGTTTAAAAGAAAGATTTGTTTTTAAAGCACTGGCAATCCAATGGAGTAAACCCGTTCCACGAAAGTGGCGTGGTCCTGTGATTAGCCATATTATAAATGTGTTAAGTAGATTTCTCATACCAGTCCTTGTTGCTGGTCCTGAGTAGGCTGGGTACGCATGATAGGGGGTTCTCGCTTCGCGGTTTGGTGGCGAACGGGAGACTCTTACCCCTACATATCCCTATTGAGGGTTGGTTCGGCAGTGCCGCGAGACTCGAGAGGGTCGCCGTAAAACAAGGGGCTGGGGTACCATTGTGAGCCACGGTAGGTTTTACCTGCTGTACTGGAGGATGAAGGGATGGTTGCAAAGCCTACCAGATTTCGCGGTATCGTCACATCGTGGTATCATAGCTTTGGTTAAGCTTAGCTCTGGTATATAACACATTAACGAACTCGTCAAAGATAGAACCAGTAGTGTTCTAGGACGAGTAAGTCATTGCAGATAGGATCAGTAATATCCTAGTATGAGTAAAGCAGAATCAGAATAACTCGTTAGAGATGGGGTCAGAAGTGCCCCAGAATGAGTCGAGAGTTATATGTTTATAAATAACGTATTTGTGATTATATTCTGGTTGTAGAAATATGATTTTTGAACATATATAAAAGATATATATTTGAAAAGTTAAAAACAATTTGTTTGTTGTTTGTGTAGTGTGATAGTAGATTTGATTAATTAAATTATTAAAACGATAGTTAATTTAATTAACAAGAGAATGAATGGTAGAATTTATTCGATTAAATCACACATTGGACTGATTTAAAAATAGGTAGAAATGTATACATGTGTACTATTTATGTTTGAACAGGTAAACGGATAGCTGTTGAGTAAAGATTTTATTTGCGTGACCGACAAATAGGTACACCTTAATGAGTTGAATGCGAAATATTATTATATCAACTCCTGTGAATGCCATTGGATGCGGAGTGCTGGTTGTTCTGTGTGTAATAATAAACGTCGCCCTAGGATATTAACAATTAATTTTGAACTACACTGCATGGCATACTTCTTAAAGATAGGCATACTTCATCATATACCACATAAGCATTTGGACCTTGTGTGACGAGGTGGAAGATTTACCATACGAGCGAGAGGCTTGTATGGCGATGACTATATTTTACAAGTTGAACTGATGACTGATATGGACCATATAAAAATGTAACGATAAATTGCCAGATTAATAAAAAAAACCCACACGAGTCTGGAGTTGACAATAATCACGTCTCTCTAGTCATTAGATACGGCACATGGATTATTTATTTCCCACACGGGACGAGGTGACGAGAATTTATTCTCTGGAGCAATTAAAATACACACTCCCTCAGGCTTTGACAGGGTGACGAGAATTTATTCTCTGGAGTTATTATCAATACACGCTCCCCTGTAAACACCAGAATATATCACTATAAATATGTGTGTGCTTTATAGGATTTATTGGGTACCTAATACGGCCCAATAAATTTCCAAACCCCACCCCGTACAAAGGAGGTTATGGCGAAATTTTTCGAAAATTTCGGGTGTAAGCCAAAATTTTGAAGAATTTGAAAATTCTCAGAAACTGAAAAGTTGGAGAATGGAAGCCAGATTGGAAGTAGAGTTGATTAATCAAACCACTTTCGACTTTATTCCTTTTCACGGACGAAAAGTTTTAAGTGGGGGAGATTGTAACGACCCGGAAAATCTGAACCAATTTAAAATTTTTAAATTGGCTATTTTAGTGGATTTTAAATATTTAAAATAAATATTTTAAATATTATCGATGAAAAGTAAGTTTGAATAGGCATTTGAAAACGAATATAATTAATTCTAATTATAAACAAGGCCTGAAATGGCGCGGTAATTTCAAAATTTGAATTCAAACTTTGACTGACTGTACCGGGTTCAAAGCAAAACGGATTTGAGTAAAACCAAAAATATTTAAATCTGTTAGTGAATATCTTTCTAATGAATCTGAAAAATCGAAGTTTCATAGCGGGAAGCAAAAGTTATAGCCAACTGAATTTTCAGAAAGGTCGCTATAGAATATATATAGCCCGTGAAAACGGCAATTTTGCAAACGACCTCGGAATTCGACGAAACCACTTTTGTTGGATCCGGGATGTTAAACTACTGCTAGGTTTCAAATTTCATAATTTTTGAAGCCAGTATGCGAGCGCGGCAAAGGAAAACGTGTTTTGGTCAATTACAGTTAAATTGGATTGACCAGAAATGAGCCATTTTGCAAACGGTCTCAGAATTCAACGAAACTAGTTTTGTTGGGACCGTATCGTCAAAACATAGCTAGATTTATTTTTCGGGAATTTTTAGAATCAGTTTGTGGTCCTGGCAAATTGAAATGTACGTTCAAATCAAATATTGAATGTTTTATATTTTAATTTGAATGAAAACTGACTGAAACAGTCGAATGGGCCTACGAAACATATCCCATTGTGTTCGGAATGGGGGTATTTTGCTAGGGACGATAGCCGTTGGGTTGGGATTGGTGTTCGTATGTGATAAGGGGTATATTCGGATTTTAAAGAAATAAAAATAATTTAAATGTAGGGGGCCAATCAGATGTTTCCACCTCAAAACCTTCGTTTATCAGAACTGCGCCACCTCCCTTTTAATGAACGACGGAATTCGTTCGTAGCTTCCTCCCTTGATTTCTCCCTCCACACACGAAATTAAAACTCCCTCCTGTTGAGGTTTTCATGGATCTTCCCATCCTCTACACATCCAGACCCGTCTCGCCCCCTGTAGTGGCGCGTTGCTCGAGATAGGGGCCTTGGAAGTGGAGCCGCGTCGAACCAAAATTCTCCCCGATCCTGCATCGAGCTGAGCAGGACGACCACGCGCGAGAAGCCCTTCCGTAGCGCTACAACGCAGCGAAGCCCGATCATCCTGTTGTGCTTCGGTTTTTGCGAAAATTCGAACCCTAGTTTTGAACATTCAAAGAAAGATACGGCTGTTAAATTATATAAACTATTTAATAGCAGTTCTAAGTGCTACCGTTTTTGATTTCACTGTAAAAATCATATCTTTTTCGTTTCTTGACGAAATTCAGTGAAACAAGAGACAGTGGACTCGTGTGGACGTCTTCTACATTCTAGAAGAGACCGCATATTTTTCTGAGCCTTCTGCTATTTTTGGTGGAGTGGAACCCAATGTGAGATTTCTAATTTATAAACGATATGGAAAATGACGATGTATAAATTATATGGTCGATGTATGACTTGTATAAGCGTTGTACACCTCATGTATAAGCGTTGTATAGGTTGTACGTTCGATGTATAAGTTATATATGCGTTGTAAAAATTATATATGTGTTGAAATAGAAGTGAAATGCTTATATATATATATATACGCCCCTCGTCCACAAACCATGGACGATATTTATTGGTTGTGATTGGTGTGAAAATTGGTTGATAGCGAATGGTTGATTATAATTATTTGTGGTCGAAATTGATTGATTGTGGTTGAAAAATAAACGGGTGTGGTTGAGAAATATTTGGTTGAAACCACATAGGATTAGTTTGTGGAAATGAAAAAAATATACATGCCGCCTGCGTGCGAACTAGATGCATGATTCCCCATTGTCAAAAGCTGCGAGGCTTTAAGGTAGAGCGAGGAGCCGTACTAGGGATGGTCCCGGTTTTAACTACCCTGCCGTTATGCTGCCGAAATTTTGAATAATATTCATGTGTTAGAATTATTTTCCTGTGTTGGAACTATATTCGTCTGTTGAATAGAAAACCTTCATGTGTTGAATCGAAATTCATTCGTTGAATTGAAATTCATGTGTTGAATGGTATTCGTGTTTTGAATAAATTATTTTGACAATAAAAATCACATTTTTACTCTATATATACAAACTATAGAAAACCTTCATGTGTTGAATCGAAATTCATTCATTGAATTGAAATTCATGTGTTGAATGGTATTCGTGTTTTGAATAAATTGTTTTAACAATAAAAATCACATTTTTACTCTATATATACAAACTATAGAAAACCTTCATGTGTTGAATCGAAATTCATTCGTTGAATTGAAATTCATGTGTTGAATGGTATTCGTATTTTGAAAGAAATTGTTTTATAATAAAAATCCTATTTTTATCATCAATATGAACTATATAAAATAATCTTTTTTTTTTGAGCAAACGGATATGTAGCGCGTGGCTACACAGCCGGTTAAATAATAGATAACAGTGTATATCCAACTGACATACCCAGTTGGTGGTCCAAAATACAAACAACACAGAGTCAAAGATACATCATACAACACACATAGAGAGTAGTGAGGATATAAGTACAAAAGCGATCAGAGCAAGCTGAAATCCATCATAATTATACAAGTATTAAGCCAAGAGATAAGGCGCCCTTCATCAGACATCACACGAGATCCATACTAGTCTCAGTATCATTGCTGTCGACCGAAGAAGCTGGTGAAGAGGCCGCCGGCAGAGCAAACCGGAATGTATCTGCATGATTGGCACCAGAACCTGAAGCGGATGAATAAATATGAATGATGCGGTGACAGATAGAAATGATTGAATTAGCCTTGTTGTTAAAAATTCGTGCGTTTCTTTCTTTCCAAATACACCAACTATAAGCGGCCAGTAAAATATCAAGAGTAGGACTAGAGTCAGATTCCCAATAGGCAAAGAAAGAGGAAATAGTGGGGATGCAACCAATTAAATATGAGCTCACTGCAGCCCAGATTGGGAAGGAAAATTCACAGGAGAAGAAGAGATGGTGAATGGATTCAGAATGAGAATTACAGATAGGGCAATTGGGATCGGGAGCGACGTTGCATTTGAAGAGTTTTTCTCTTGTATTGACCTTTTCATGAATCAAACACCATTGGAAGAAGAGAATTCTCGGAGCCAGCTTGCATTTCCATAGTCTTGAGAATTTAAACCGTCTACCCGAAAAATTCAGGTACTTGTAACATGATGAAACAGAAAAACCTTTAGAAGGAGAGAGCACCCAGACATAATGATCATCTGTATTATTTAACTGAGTGATGCTAATGAGAGCAAAGATCTTAAGCAACTGCGAAAGAATACTCCTATCAAAAAGTGAACCTGGAATTAAGCTTACATAATCATTACTAAATGCATCAGCAACAGACAGTGAAGGATTAGTTTGAAGAGAAAAGAGTGAAGAAAATGAAAGAGAAAGAGGTAACTGTCCAGCCCAAATATCATGCCAAAATAAACAGGATGAACCACCCCCCAAAGAAACATGAAACAAGAATTTAATACGAGGAAGACAGGATAGAATCCCATGCAAGAAGGGAGAGATTAAAGAGGAAGGACGATGATGCAAAACGAGATGAGGGTTAGAAGAAAAGTAGCGAGCTAAAATCCAATCTTTCCAAATGAAGTTTCCAGTGTTTAGGAGTCTCCAGACCCATTTAGCCAATAATGCAGTATTGAAATGGTTAAGGTCAAGAACACCAAGTCCCCCCTGCTCAGGGTGAAGACATACAGTCTTCCAGTTAATTAGTTTCTTGATTTTTTGACCATTCCAAAGAAAAGAACTACGAATTGAATCAATCTTGCAGATTACCCACTTGGGGAGTTTGTGAAAAGACATCCAATGTGTAGGGATAGCCGAAAGCACAGATTTAACTAGAGTTAAACGGCCCATGGATGATAATGAGCTTGCCTTCCAAGATGCTAATCTAGATTCAATCTTATTAATAAGGGGGAGCCAATCGTTTTTATGGAGCTTAGAAGGTCTGAGAGGTAAACCGAGGTAGAACAATGGGAATTTTGCTACTTTGCAGTTAAGAGTGGAAGAAATTGAGTCCCCAAGATGATCAGACTTACCAAGCATGTAGATAACACTTTTGTTAAAATTAATGGAAAGACCTGATATCGACTCGAATACATATAACAGGATTTTGAGACACTGGATATGGAAGGGATTAGGTGAAGAGAAAATAATTGTGTCATCTGCAAATTGTAAATTGTTGATGCAAAGTGGAGAATTTGGGAGGGAAATACCATCCAAGTAACCATGAGAGGAAGCTTGTTTAACCATTTGGTTGAACACATCAGCGACGAGCACAAAAATCAGAGGGGAAAGAGGATCGCCTTGTCTAAGCCCACATTTAGATTTGAAAAGGTTTCCAGAAGCACCATTTACTGAAACTTTTGAGCAGCTAGAGTTAAGAATATTATCAATCCATGAACACCATTTATCTGAAAAACCCCTGTGTCTAAAAACATCCATGACAAATGGCCAACTTACTGAATCAAATGCTTTGGAAAAGTCAAGCTTTAGTAGAACACCAGGGGTAGATGAATGATGACAGAAGGAGATTATTTCTTGAGTTGCGGCGATACAGTCATGAATATTCCTTCCCAGAATGAAAGCAGACTGTTCTGGTCCAACAAGAGTGGCAATAACAGACTGAAGACGATTTGCTAATACCTTTGTAATGATTTTAAAAGTAGTGTTTAGCAGGCTGATAGGGCGGAAGGAAGATAAAGTATTGGCCCCCGAGTGTTTAGGGATGAGGATAATGTTGGCATAGTTTAGCCTGGCAATTGAGGTAGGATCGTTGTAAAATTCGTTGCACATGTCAATAACATCATGTTTGACTAAGGCCCAAAAATGCTTAAAGAAAACTGGGCCAAACCCGTCAGGTCCAGGGGCCTTATCATCCGACATGTCCTTCAATGCAGCCCAAATTTCTGATTCAGAGAAGGGATGATCGATATGGATAGGCTCGGGGTTCGGGTAGAGACGATGCCAATCTACTTCAGGTGCATTTGAGTGAGAGCGACCAAGCTGGGATCGGAAGTGATCGGAAAAGAGAGAGAGGATGACATTTTGGTCGGAAAAAGAGCGGCCATCTATAATTAATTCCGATATGAATGTTGATCTCCGCCTGCCATTAGCCATTCGATGAAAATATGAAGTATTTCTGTCACCTTCCTCCAACCATTTGGCTTTGGATCTTTGCTTCCAACCAATTTCTTCTTGTTTCATCAATCTATCCAACTCATCTTCTAAAGAACTTAATTTTTCACGTTCAGCTACAAGAAGAGGGCGCTGTTCTTCTAAAATATTGAAGTCAATAATGTCATTTTGAATAGAGGAGATGCGGGAACGAATGGAACCCCATATGTTTTTAGCCCATGGTTTAATAAGTTTTCTGAGGGTTTTCAATTTTAGGACTAACCTTTGAGATGCAGAAGATACATTAAAGTTTTGAGACCAAATTGAATGAATAAAGTCTTCAAACGAGGGTTCGAGAAGCCACAACCTTTCAAATCTGAAGGGACGATTAGTGCATACAGAAATGTCAGAATTTAGTAGAATGGGGCAATGGTCTGATATAACTGAAGCCAAACCATACACAACAGTCAAAGGGAAAAGCTCATCCCAAGCACCATTATAAAGAAAGCGGTCTAGTTTAGCCAATGCTGGTATTGATCTATGGTTTGACCAGGTGAAGGAACGGTTACTAATCGGTGGATCGATCAAGGAGCAGTCAAAAATGAAAGAATTGAAGTCATCAGAGTCTTGGGATAGATTACCTGAATTTCTATCGTAAACAAATATGGTAGTGTTAAAATCTCCACCAATCACCCAAGGACCCGAGAATTGGGTTGCAAGAGAGCAACAATCCGACCAAAGAAGGGATCTATCAGATGCATCTTGAGGGCCGTAAATATTAGAGAAGAAGTAAATTTGGTTTGAGGGGATATGACGCAGTGCAACGTGAAGTGCTGATTTATTTTGAGTAGACCAATTTAAGGACCAAATTGATTCATTCCATGCTGTAATTAAGCCACCACGTGTGTCAATTGACTTAACGAAAGTCCAACCGGAAAGGAAGGAACCCCCCACTAATCTAAAGAAATTTGGAGAAGGGTCATCAAGCTTAGTTTCTTGGAGGAAAAGAATATCGATTTTTAAAGGGAGCAAAACCAGACTAACTGCATGGCATTTTGAGGGGTTGCCCAAGCCCCTAACATTCCATGAAACGATTTTCATTTGGCACCATTGATACGCTCAAGTTCCAAATCATGCATGGAAATATAGTGTGATTCACGTAAATTAACACCCATGCAACGTGACATTTTCCTACATAGACTTTTATTTGCAGAAGAAAAAACAACAGGAGTAAAAAAACTACCCGAGCCTTCAGGATGGTCCTCTTTGTTATTGATCCTTGCACTGCGTCTGACAATGACCGGTGAAAGAAACCGAGTCCAGTTCTCTTCTTCAGCATTATGGGTGGAGCCAGCAGGGAGGATTTGTTGGAGGGGGAGAAAAGGTTGAGGTGGCGATTGATTGTCAAGAGGGATCGGGATGGGAGGGGCAGTTGATGTGGGGTCATCAATTTGGAGTGGGGTAATTGGGAGGGGGATAGAGAACGGGAAGGACATAGGGATGTTTTGGAAGAGCAAGTCGGAGCTGAAAAGGTGGTTCATGTTCTGGTGAGGTGTTTGGGCTACTTCAGGGTCCACATCGGGTATGGCCATTGCATTTATGTCATTTGGTGCAATATCCATGGAATCATCGAAGTTGTCATGCATGCAAGGAATCGTAAACTCGTCAATATTACCAATAAGTAAGGATTCAGGCTTAACACCAGGGTGTTCGTGGATGCAGCGTTGGACTTTTATGAGGTGTTTCTTCATATTGATGTTAACCACAAGAAAAGTGTTTAGGTCAATCCCCTCAAAAAATTGAATTTTGATAAATAAGTTTCTGTGGTCGAAGTGAGACCATTCACAGTCATCTAAAGCTACAACATTTCCCAAAGGACTTAGAATATTTTTGACTGCAGCCGAATTGAACCTTAGAAATTCTGGAAAACCTACCACCTTTGCCCATGATTCGCACTCTAACACCGCTTCCGGTTCCCATTCAGCCTCAGACCAAGGCTCAAAGTATATAGCTCCTCCCGGCTTCGCAAAGAGTTTCCAGAACAAGACTTGGTCTTTGATCCATGCGTTTGGGCAAGAGACGATGAAAGAGTTTTTTCTATATATCCACATAGGCCATTCGCGATAGTTAAAAGCATTAGATAGGATGAAGTGATTCTATATAAAATAATCTTGTTTTGGAATAAATTGTTTTATAATAAAAATCATATTTTTATTACATATATGAACTATATAAAATAATCGTGTTTTGAAATGAATCAATAAAAACCACATTTTTATAACATACATGAATTGTTAAAAATAGCGAAGTGTTGAAATAGAAGACAGTTAGATAAAAATATCATTTTTATCAAATGCATGAAAATCATATAGTTTTGAAATCGAAGAATCGATATATATATATATATATATATATATATATATATATATATATAAACAGAATTGAAATATATTGAATAACGAAGCTGTAGTTCGTATTTTGAAACCGTTATTTCAAACGATTAGTGCGGGAGATCCGACCATCGGATTTTCCCGAAATTGCAACCGTTGGGTTCGCTTTGGAAATATCTTTCCAACGGCACCAACTTTGCAAAAATCCAACGGTTGGATTGTCTGGAATGTTTAATTCAAATCTGAAGAAAAACAACGCCAGAATCGATTATATTTATATATATAAATATAATTATATTAAATCGAATAACGACGCTGCAGTTCGTATTTTGAAATCGAAACTTAAAACGATTGTATCGGGAGATCCGACCGTCGGATTTTCCCGAAACTGAAACCGTTGGATTCGTTTTGAAAAGATCTTTCAAATGATGTAAATTTTGTGAAGATCCAACGGCTAGATTTTTAGATATGTGCAAAACAAATCTGAAGAAAAACAGCGCCACGGCCGCGTTATGGCCCGAAGCGTCGTTTAAATAAATTGGCTATTTTAAAAATAAATAAAAATAGCGATAAATCATTGTAAAATATTATAAATGATATGGATGTGAAATTTAGAAACTAACTGAAGGTTGGCTAAGTCGAATGGTTTCCTGGATTTTGATCTGATGTTGGTTTCGGCCTTCGGGGTTAATATTTGGGAAATCGTTCTCTTACTGATTGACAGTTAGTGACTAATGAATTGAAATAAGGCGTATGTAGTGTTTGTGTAGCACTTGTTTATTATATACGCGAGTTGCTCAGAAAGACCGGGTTTATCCCATTCTGAATAACTGAATCGACGATAAGAAATCGAAGATGAAGACGGTGGTCGAAGACCGGAGATCTTCACCTCGTTTGGATGGTAACTGATGTCCTGATTGGGAGGCATCCCGAAATATGGATAATGAGTGGTGACCGTCCAGACGTACGTGGAGATCGATGGTTTTGCGAGGTATATAGTGCCTCCGGTTTCGTTCAGACCCAGAACGGACTTGCAAATGGAATGTGTGTCAGACATTGGAATTCATTAGGTGTGATTGACAGCCATCAGTTGCATGGTGTGAATTGCCTGTGTGGCATGCTAAGATGCAGTGATCAGGGCTTCTGTTGAAAAGCAAAGTCTTGTGGTTGATGATCAAAGCACCGCCTGTGTGGCGTAGCTATGTGTATAACGCGAATTCGCGAGCCTCACAACTTGGTATGAACCAGAAACGGGAGAGGGCATGCGTTTCCTTCTAGTTAGAGGTGGTGTCGGTTCTTAAACTGGCTGACATTATATTATTTTCACCTATGTGGTTGTTGCTGTTGTGAGGTGCCTCAGTTATATCGGTCGATCTGGGACCGATGGAGTCATTCGTTGGCTCATTTACGCCCTATAGGGCGGGGAGACGCAGTGTTCTGGATTTTAATCCACATCGGTGGACCGGCCCTGACGATCCAAAGGCTTGACTGAGTACTTGCCTGAGACATGGGCTAGAATGTCTCGAAGTCGGTAAGGACTATCTTTTGCCTTGGTTCATGACGGAAATCCAATTTCCAAATACGTGATTGTGTGGTTTTGATTGTATACCTATATATGGCGACAAAGTGGTATAGGGCATTAATGCCGTCTATGATTGATATTTATGATTGTGTATGAAATTAGAAACTAACGGTAAACGAGATAAGATGGATGGTTTCCTGGGTATTGGTCTGATGTTGGTTTCGGCCTTCGGGGTTAATACCTATGGAATCGTTCTCTTACTATTTTACAGTTGGAGTCTGATTATCAAATGATATGTTTTGCTCGTATCAAGCATATTTTGGTCGATATAAGGTAAAACTCTATCCTCCGGTTTGCGTTGCATTGTGTGATGGGACTTGAGTCTTATATCGGCTTCATTTTTATATAAAGCATTGCGATGTTTAAAAGAAAGATTTGTTTTTAAAGCACTGGCAATCCAATGGAGTAAACCCGTTCCACGAAAGTGGCGTGGTCCTGTGATTAGCCATATTATAAATGTGTTGAGTAGAATTCTCATACCAGTCTCATGACTGACTCGTAGTTTGTTTCACTTGCAAACTCGGGTGCCCCTTTTTCTTCACGGGCAGCGTTGTATTCAGGTATTAGCAGGCTTTTTCTGGATAGCTGGAGCTGAAGATGGATTCTATCATTTATCTCTTTTTATGCTGTTCAGCTCCTATTGTACATTATGTTTGTTTTTCCGCTGTAGACATTTATGTATAGCTGAACTGTATTTGTACTAAGTATGATCCTGTATACTGTGTAACTCTGATGATTATCGTTTATCCAGTATATTCTATTGTGCAGTATCTGGTGTATTTGTTTAATTCTGTTCTGCTGTTATCGGTTTATGTGTTATATTCCAAAGATTACCCTTAACACCGTCGGTACGGGGTTCGGGGTCGTCTCATTAACACATTTTTACCAATGTTTAATCTTTTTAACCAATCCTTTATTACATTAAAGATGTAATTCTAATGTTAACAGAATTTATTAAACAATGAAACTTTTTCTAATGATTTATTTACATAAAAAATGTAAATTTCAATGTTAAAATATATTTTTATTACACGATGAATCTTTTATTTTCATATGATTTATTTACATTAAAAATGTAAATTTTAATGTAAAAACATTTTCCAAGCAATGAACCTTTTTCTAATGATTCATTTTTACATTAACAATGAAAACTTTAATGTGAAAACAAATTTTCAAACAATTAATCTTTTAACATGACTCATACATACATTAAATTGTAAATTTTAATGTAAACAAAATTTTATTAACTTGAATCCTTTTATATGATTCATATTTACATTAAAAATGTAATTTTTACTGTAAACAAATTTTTTATTGACTTGAATCTTTTAAAACAGATGTTCAATTTTCATATTTTCTCATATACAATAAAAATGTAAACTTTCTATTGTTAAACATTTTTATATTTCATCCAATGATCGTTTTACATAAATCATGCTTTACATTAAAAATGTAAATTTTAATGTTTCAACATTATTATCCATTCAATGAAAAATTTATATATATTATCTCTACATTAAAAATACGAATTTTGATGCTTCAACATTTTTATCCCTAACATAAATGACATTTTTATCACTAACATAAATGACATATTTAACTAGAATGACCTTATATTCTAACATGACATTTTTATCTAAAATGATAATTTTTATCCTAACATGACATTTTTATCTAAAATGACAATTTTATCCTAACATGACATTTTCATCTAAAGTGACAATTTTATAACAAAAACGTTATTTTTAATCTAACATCACAATTTATCTAAAATGATAATTTATAACAAAAATGTTACTTTTAATCTAACATAACATTTCTAACAAAATTGTTATTTTTGGACTAATCTAACAAAAATGATATTTTTAATTCTAACATAACATGATTTTACAAAAATGACATATTTAAATAACATGACATGATTTTACAAAAAATGACATGTTTTTAATGATCACCATAGGTAATAAAAAGGCAATCTTTATTATTTAACCAAACATGTAGTAACATGTTATTCTTTTTATTTTACTTTAACATATTAAAAATGTCTTTTAAAATAGCAAAACCTGTAATAACATGTTTTTATTTTATTTCTAATCTAACATAAGAAAATGACTTTTTAATGTCAAACATGTATTAACATGTTATTCTTTTTATTTTACTCTAACATATTAAAAACATTTTTTAAAATAGCAAAACCTATAATAAAATGTTTTTATTATATTATATACAATAAAAATATGGTTTTTATTGTATGCATACATTTTGACAAACATGAATATACACAATTCAATTCAATTGTTCAACGTAATCACAAACAAACAATTACAATTTTATACAACACCAACATGAATTCTATATAGTATAAATATAAATTTCACATCGTGATTAATAATTAATTTTATTTTAAAATATAGACCTCACCATGATTTTATCTGAATTTCCAACATGCTCCGTTTCAGTTCTGGTTTGTTTCATTGTGTAGATCTGGTCAACACGAGTACAACGCAACAAAAATGTTTAATTCTGATAAGAATTGCATAAATTAAAAGGGTTTAAACTTTTAAACAATTTAATTATATTCTTTAATTTTAAATTAAGGTGTAATTAACCTTAATCAGAATAATTAGGCAACCGTTTTCTTCTTTCTGATGTCGGCTGTTCACAAAACCCATCGTCCCCAAAAACAATCCTTGAACGCAGGCCTCCTTGGATGTCAGACCCTAGATCCATCACCGCCGCCGCCAAGCCCTTACCAAACTCCACCGCCGCCATGAGTAGTACCAGGTCCGACTCCCCCTGACGACTGAAAACCACCTTCGAACTCCCAGTCTTTCCATGCCCAATTCGAACGAAATACAACACTAGAACCGATCTCTCCCGATGAGATTTAAGATCTCTCAACGCTCTTCAGATTTCCCTTTATAAGATTCACGAATAGTTGTGTAGATTAGGAGTATTTGTGGGATTCAAATTGGAGCTTATCGGCCATTGATTAAGGGAACGGTGGCTATGAACATAGGATTAGGGTTTAGTTTTTTAACTAGGGTTTTTATAATATTTTATAATTAAATTCTTTAATTTACAAAAATGCCCGTAAACTCTCAATAGTTCCAAATTCAGCCCAACAAGAGTTGCCCCTAGCCAAATACCCCCATTCCAGACACAATGGACTAGGTCCCGTCGGCCCATGTGATCATCTCAGCCCACTTTTCTTTATTTGAAAATATAAACCATTTAATTATTTAATTTGATCGTACATTTTAATTTATCGAGGCCATATACTAACTCTAAAATTTCTAGAAAAATTATTTCTAGTTATGTTTTAACGATACGGTCCTAACAAAATTAATTTTGTCAAATTTGGAGATCGTTTGAAAAATGGCTATTTATAATATTAATATATATGTATAAATTCCATAGCAACTATTCTGAATATTCAACTGGCCATAACTTTTGATTCCCGTTATGGAATTTCAATTTTTCGGATTCGTTGGAAAGATATTGTTAAACAGATTCTAATATTTTTGGTTTCACTAAAATCTAATTTATTTTGCATCCTGTACAGTCTGTCAAAGTTTAAATCCAATTTTTCAAACTGCCACGCTATTTCTAACTCCTTTTAAAATTAAAATAAATATATTCGTTCTACCTTCCATTTAAATAAATTTTTAATCGTTATTATTTAAAATAAATTATTTTAACTATTTAAAATTCAACAAAATATCCAAAATAAAAAAATTAAATTGGTTCTGATTTTTCGGGTTGTTACAATCTCCTCCACTTAAAATCTTTTCGTCCTCGAAAAGGAACAAAGCTGAAAGTTGTTTAATTAACCAACTCAACTTTCATTCTTTTATTGGTTTCAATAATTTTATTAGTTGAACTAATAATCACACAACACAATCATCAATCAATTAGTTGATTAGCTTTTCAAATATATATAACTTTTATATATTCAAAAATCATATTTTCTAAGATCTGATTATATATATAATCACAAATACGTTAATTATGACCTTGCCACTCTCGACTCATTCTAGGGCATTACTAACCCTATCTCTAATGAGTTTTCCCATTCTAGGATTATACTGATCCTATCTCTAATGAGTATTCTTTTATAGGATATTACTAATCCTACCTCTGAGGAGTCTTTTGTTCAGTTTTAACGAGTTGTACCCCAAAGATTTGAGCTAACCAGAGCTCTGATACCAACTGTAACGATTAGGATTTCACTCGAACCTAATCAATCGCAAAATCGACCAAGACCATTCAAAACCCGAATACGCTAACTCTGGAAATACAACACATTAGAACAAATAGCAGAAGACTTTTATTACATCATAATAACGTAACATCAGAGTACAAAATATATCAGAGTATATTGAATATAATACAGTGGAAGATAAATTTACAATAGATTTAATATAGTGCAGTGGAACAAACAAACTAATCACAGCGGAAGACTATCAATGCTCTGGACACAACTTTAAGCTTCGACCCATAATCCTGCTCAATATATCTGCAAAATAAGCTACTCGACTACCTATGTGGAAAAGTGGGCACCCGAGTTTGCAAAGTGAAACAAACTACAGGTCAGCCATGGGACTAGTATGAGAAATCTTACTTAACCTATATAATAATACGGCTAATCGCATGACCACACCACTAACGCGGAACAGGTTTACTCCATTGGATTGCCAGTGCATGAAATAAAGTAAATCGTTAAACAACGCAATGCTTTTTAGAAAAATGAAACCATTATAAGACTCAAGTCCCATCACACAATGCAACGCAAACCGAAGGTTAGAGTTTTACCTTATAATGGTAAAAAATACTTGATCCGATAAAACAGATTTGATATTATTATTAGTGAATATATGTTTCAAAAACATTTCAATCATAATGTATCAATCATAGACGGCATAGCTACCATATACTATGTAGCCGTGCTAGTTTTACAATCAAAACCGTACGGTGTCGTATTGGAAATTGGGTTTCCATCATGAGTCAAGGCTAGAGACGATCTCCTTACCGATTCGAGACACTCTAGCAAATGTCTTAGGATTTGGACGCTGGCGAACCCTTGGATCCTGCAGGGCCGGTCCACAAATACTTTAATGGATTGGCAATTCCTGAACACACGCTTCCTAGTCCTATTGAACCTATAAATTGGTCACTATCGACCAATATAACCGAGGCCTCGTAATCCATCATCCACATAAGTAAAATGTCAGGACTTGCAAAACCTTGATACCACTTGTAGCTAGAAAGAAACGTGTGCACTCCCTGCGTTCCCTTGTCCCGTTTTTGACTCTAACCGGGATGTGAGGCTCGCGAAGTTATGCTACACAAAGCTATGTTAAACAAAGCTGTGTTTTGATCATCAACCACAAGGCCCTGTTTTTCAACAAAAGCCTTGATCATTTGCATCTTAGCGTGCCACATTATCAATCCACACCATACCATTGATTTCTGCCAATATATAACCTTTAAGCTCGTATGTCTCAGAGAAGGGTGTTATGCAAGAGAATAAATTCTCCGCCACCAAACAGATATATATTTAGCAGATATCAACGAATACAACATAAAGGAATACAACGTCAGACATACCATCCATTTACAAGTTCGTTCTGGGTCTGAACGATACCGAAGACACCTTATTCCCCGTCCCATATGTCCAATACAGGAGAGAGGTTCTCGCATATCCATCGATCTCCAAATACGTCTGGACGATCACCACTTATTACCTTGTCTAGGGATGCCTCCCAATCAAGACATCAATAATCATCCACACGATGTGAAGATCTCCGGTCTTCAACCACCATCTTCATCTTTGACTTTTAATCGTCGTAGTAATTATTCAGAATAGGTTGAACCCGGTCTTTCCGAATAACTCGCGTATTTTATAATCAATAAACAAGTGCTATAAAACACATCATACGCCTCATTTCAATTCAGAGTATTCTTTTAAATGAGTATTCACATTATTAGGGGAAGGTTCCCATTAATTTTATCAAAGATAAATTCTTATAAATTTATTCTTTAATCTTTTTTTTAAGATTCTTTAAAACTCCAATTTGGTTTTAATATCAAAAATCATAACTTTATGATTATTCAAATTTAAGAAATTAATCTTATCTTTAACTGGGTTAAAGAACCAGTGTTATTTAGAAACATTGTTCACGGTAAACCCAAAATCATCTTCCCTTAAATATGGAATTTTCACAGATTTCAAATCAATATATAATCAATATAAATTTCCGTATCAGATTAATAATATAAATGGAATAACGGCAAAGCCTTTTGAATTCCATATATAGTAATGATCTTCTTCCACAGAAGCTCATCTCGATTATTATTAAATCGAATTCCATTTAATTCTAATTTAATATATTAAATTGGAAAACTTTACTTTGGAGAATGTCCATTAAATCTTAATAAAAGATTTATAACTTCCAAATTATATTTTCACTGTTAATTGGGTTAAAGAACAAATGTCGTTTAAAAACACAGTTCACGATAAACCCAATTCAAATATCATTTTATTCTAATTTCTAAATATAATTGGAAACTTTAATAATCTTAATTAAAAGATTTATTCTTTTCTCAACTGGGTTTAAGAACGGTGTTATTGAAGAGACTATTCACGACAAACCCAAGAATACAATTTATTTATTAAATTCCAATTAAATATTAATTTATTGGAAAACTTCGTTAAATCTTAATTTAAAGATTTATTCTAGTTAATAACTAGTTCATATCGATAAAAATATATTTATCGTTTCAAATATGGAATTTTTCATCCAAAATCTTTCCAAACCATTTATTATGATTTTACATAATTTTTCCATATTTTTAATAATTTTATTAAGGCCTTCACGGTCGATTTCCATAAATGGCCATCGAACTGCACTTACAGCAACCTTTTTCAACTTTGATTTGGACATAATTCCAAATCCAACCATTGGATTTCAAAACTCTTACATTCATTGGAAAGCTCTTTTTGATATGAACCCAATGGTTCCGGTTTTAGAAGAATGCGATGGTCGGATCTCCCGTTACATCAATTTGAAGTTAATGGTCGAAATTCACAAATGGTCGCTACGCGGCACGTTCTATTCAGTAGGGGTGAGCATTAATTGGTTAAAACCAATTAAACCAACCAAACCGGTTAAGTTTGGTTGGTTTGGTTTTATGAGTCAATTGGTTGGATTTGGTTTTTATTTTTATATTACTTTGGTTTATCGGTTGGATTTGGTTTTTAATATTTGAAAACCGAACCAACCAATTAAACGAAACTTAATTTTTTTTTATTTAAAAGTTAAAAAATACCACTAACAATGCTATTATTTACAACATTTTCATAACATTATTTGTTGTTTTTTAATTTCATATTGACATTTTAGAAGAAGAGTTTGATTTCTAAAATATTTGCATCATATGGATTTAATTATTTGTTTTAATCCTATGTTATAGCAACAACTAGAAGATCTATTTCATTTTAAGATAAACCGAATCAAATATTATCGGTTTGGTTGGTTATGGTTTCAAAAAATATCGGTTTGGTTTGGTTCGGTTTATGTTTCTTGAACGATTATTTTGGTTCCAACATTTTTGATCGGTTTGAAACCGAACCAACCATTTGCTCACCCCTACTATTCAGGTCATTAAAAATATAATGTATATATATTATATATATTTCATCATTTACTATTTAAAATATATTTTATAAACCGTTTATAAATTCGTTTTAAAACGATTTTTACTTCATTTTCAATTTTAAATAAAAATTGAACATTCTATATTTTTATCATATTAAATATTTATATTTCCAAAATATTAGATTTATAAATCACTTCTTTCGATGTTCATTATAAAGTAAATCAAATCGATCGATAAACTCGTTCGGGTTAAAATAACGTTTGCTACTTAATTCGGCTTCAAATTTTTATATTTGTCTAAAAAGGGATATAGAAATCCTAATTTTATTTTACATTGAATATTATTTTAAAATACTCATAATTTTAAAATATTCTTTATTTCAAAAGATTCTTTATTTTAAATATATTTTACATTAAAAATATTCTGAATCAGAATGCGACTCAATCAATTACCATATAATTTCAGTTAAATGGATTTTCATACATCGCGTGTATATAACAATAATGAGAAATAATCAATAAACAATCCATTCACATCCAGAGTGAAATTTATAACTGTGTGAGCATTAAAATAAATAAATAACGCTCACCACAGAATGTCAACCCATCGGTTGACATACAACTAAATATTGGGACTAGTGTATGACAAATATCATCCCAATACCCGTGTGGGGTTTTCAAACAACAACAGTTTACATACATAAATCATCGGTTAATAAATTTAACTAATTATAATTTAGTTTGAATTATTTCTAATATCGTTAACATAATAATGATAATGTTAAACAAAAGTACAATTTTCTACTTCTCTAACATGTTAATGTTGATATCAAACAAATGAACATTTCTACCTCTATAACATGTAAATGTTAATATTAAACAATGCATATTTTAATTATTCCTACTTACATTAATAATGCAATTTTAATGTAAAAACATTTTTATCAAACAATGATCTTATTATTGAATCCTTTTATGCATTAAAAAGGAACTTTTGAATGTAAACATATTATAATCAAATTTTAATCTTTTTATATAACCATTTGTACATTAAAAATGTACTTTCCTATGTTAACACGTTTTTACCAAAGTTTAATCTTTTTAATCAATCCTTTATTACATTAAATATGTAATTTTAATGTTAATAGAATTTAATAAACAATGAAATTTTTTCTAATGATTTATTTACATTAAAAATGTAAATTTCAGTGTCAAAATCTATTTTTATTACACAATGAATCTTTTATTTTCATATGATTTATTTACATTAAAAATGTAAATTTTAATGTAAAAACATTTTCCAAGCAACGAACCTTTTTCTAATGATTCATTTTACATTAACAATGTAAATTTTAATGTGAAAACAAATTTTCACAGAATGAATCTTTAACATGACTCATACATACATTAAAGTTTGAATTTTAATGTAAACAAAATTTTATTAACTTGAATCCTTTTATATGATTCATATTTACATTAAACAAAAAATTTATTGACTTGAATCTTTTAAAACAGATGTTCAATTTTCATATTTTTCTCATATACAATAAAAATGTAAACTTTTTATTGCTAAACATTTTTTTATTTCATCCAATGATCATTTTACATAAATCATGCTTTACATTAAAAATGTAAATTTTAATGTTTCAATATTATTATCCATTCAATGAAAAATTTATATATTTTATCTCTATATTAAAAATATGAATTTTGATTGTATGTGAATGCTCATGCAAGTATGTGAATGCTCATGCAAGTACACTTGCATATTATGCATGTTCATGCAAGTATGTGAATGCTCATGCAAGTATGTGAATGCTCATGCAAGTATGTGAATGCTTATGCAAGTATGTGAATGCTTATGCAAGTATATGAATGCTTATGCAAGTTATGTGTATGCTTAAATGCATGTTTAACATGTTATGCAAGTTATGAGAATGCTTATATGCAAGTTCAACATGTTACGCAAGATATGTGTATGATAATATGCAAACTCATATGTCATATTTTATGCAGATCATGTGTATGATAATATGCAAGTTTGGGTTATATGTAGTTGGGTTAATATATGTTCATATATGCAAGTTGACATCCTCTTAACCCATGACAAAGTTGTATGCTAAACCCATGATATTTGTGATGATCTTCCCCTTATTTATGTCATGAATTGAGAACGATTTACGTGGGGAACGATGGGGTTGGTAAATATGTTAATAAAAGTATGATTGGGTATGATTAAGCATACCATAAAAATAAATTAACATAAGTGGGAATTTACCTATTGAGTTAGGTCTACCCCATGGGAATTTACCTATTGAGTTAGGTCTACCCATGTTATGAAAAATGTGTAATTAATTAGAGATAATTAATTGTGGGGGTGATTAATTAGGCGTAATTAATCAACTAAGACACGAGGTTGGACCCTTTTGTAGCGGAAGTCTGCCCGGAACCGACCGGCCATCCAGCGGCTACAAATGATTGGCCCAATGTGAGAGGTCTTAGTCACAAACTAAATACGTGATTAACGTAAAGACACGAGGTTAGACTCGGTTATGAAGTAAGGCTGCCCGGACCCAACCGGCTTAACCAGCGGTCATAAAAGATAGTCTAATGTGAGAGGTCTTTAGGAGGATCACGGTCTTAATTAATTAAGAAACACCTAACCAAATTAGCATGTAGTGGGACATGAGGGTTAAGTGGGTGCCTTGGGTGGCATGTAGTAACTAGTGGGGGTGCCTCGGGTGGCATGAGGAAACTAGTGGGTTGCCTTGGGTGGCAATAGAAAATACGATTAGAATACTTAACCAAAGTGGAACATGTAATTAAACATGATTAAAGGGTTAAGTAATTGCTTTGGGTGGCATGTGGAAATCTAGTGGGTGCCCTTAGTGGCAATTGGAATATGATTGATGACTTAACCAAAACTTAACATGTAAGTGGGCATGATTATAAAGAGGGGTTAAGTGGGATGCACTAGATAAAATTGCAAGCTTAGGTGGTAGCTTGTGGGGGCCCATTTCAACCAATATCCCAAACGTATCTTTGTGGGCTCGACTCAAGTCGAGTGACGGGACACGCATATTGGGCTTGATTATAAGAGGCCAAAACGGGTTAGCGGTGGCAACGCGGGATCAACGGGTTTCATATGCGTGTGTGGACCCGGGCTGGTTGGTAAGTCGTTGTTGCATCGTGTAGATATAAAGCCGTGCACCGTGATATTATCTGGTAGCCACTTTAGGGGAATGATACACCCCAATCGTGGGACCAGCACGGGTATCTACGGTAGGGAGCCGATCGATGGGTAGTAGTAGGTACACCTAGTAAAGATAGGGGCAGGCGGAACCCATGTAGGGGTACACGAAACTACTGGGTAAGATTACTAGATACACCTAGTGGATGTAGGGGCAGACGGCACCTACGTGGTCAGTTATACACCTAATGGATGTAGGGGCAGACGGCACCTACGTGGTCAGCTAGAAGTACCAGAAACTACTAGTTATATTTTCTAAGACTTTAGAGGGGATCAACCTTTAAGTAGGAATTACTCTTGGTGGGTAGAACTGGTGTGGTGCAGTGTAGAAATTACCCTTGGGTGAATAAGTCTGGGGTGGTGTAAGAATTATCCTTGGGTGGATAAATGCGTCTTTTCGGTTATCGTTATACATCCGGTGTTTAGTTGGCTACTTAGTGTAGTCATTATCCCCAGAGGTACCGTACCTTATTTATGTCATACCCTAATTACTTTAATGGTTGTATTGTTAGGGTTATAGGACTCACTCAGACTTATGTCTGACCCCGTTGTTTTTATCTTTTTCCCAACCCTCAGGTTATCAGAGTGGGCCTAGCACTAGTGGGCTTGGATCAGACCGCTATATCTATCTTTTGGGCTTGGATCGTAGAAGAAAAGCTCGGTTTATCTTTTCTATTATGGCTATTGTCTATGTAGTGGGATTATGTACTTCTATTTTATCAGGATGGATATTATGTACTTGACTCTGGTTATGGTTTTGTGATGTAACCAAACATGTTTTACTTTCCGCTGAAATGAAATGCTGATTTAATTTTTCAAGTATTACTTATATCTGTCTTGTTGTAATTTTTCTGTTCTATATTCACTTAAAATACTCCACCAATGTTATGGCATTCCCTTAGTGAGTGACCGTAGCGGGTGTGGGGTGTTACACGTGGTATCAGAGCTTAAGGTTACCGGAACAGATAAATTTTTTAGAAAAACTATTTTCTAAGAATATTTTTGGAAAGGAGTATTTTCAAAAACATGTCTTTTAAGAGAAAAGTTTTTGAAAGAAAAGCATAATCCCCAATAGCCATATCTTTATCTTTCGAATTCTCCATTTTGAATCTCTTCCTTTCTCTCATTTTGAGTTTCCCCTCCGCGTATAGATGATCTTTCTAAGATAGATAAGGATGGAAAACCACTTCATGGGACTTAGACGTTAGTCGGATTAGAAGTTGGTTCAAGAAGGAGGAGGACTGGTAGGTATCTATTGGATAGACGATGGGAGGAAGGCTCAAATAGTTGTTTGGTTAATGAAGGATGAAACCTCATTGGTGGGAGGTTACGAGTGGAGAATAGGGAAGAAGAAGGCAAGTGGTCATCCTTTTGAGAGGAATAGGACACCTTATTAGGATTGTCCAAAGAAGCAAGGGCAAGATATGGAATCTTCTGGAGGGTAGTTGTATTCCCTCGCGACTAGGGTACCAGATGGGGATAAGACCGTCTAGATTGGAGGTTGGATTTCCTTATCATCCAATTCGAACTTTATTTGATTCTGACGCATCGAGTTCGTTTATCTCATCATTACTAGTAGAGTCACTGCACTGAGACACCAGTTGGTAGATGATCCCTTAGTTGTTTCAAACCCAATTGGGCTCCATGATGTGATTGGGTTTGAAAGTTCCTATACTTAGCGTTGAGTTTAGGTGTGATGCTTGTTGGGCTTCACGGGCTATGGGCTAGTTTTGGGCATGGACTGGTTATCCAGTAGGGGTGCCATTCTTCATTTTGAAGGGAGAGTTGTTAGGCTTATGGGCCGCCTGGGTAACACTCTCGAGATCTCTTGTAATCCCATAGAATCTGTTATGCTAAGTTATTTAGAATCGCTTGACACGTCGGTCTAGAGTTTGCGATCTGTTAGAGCGGTCCGGGAGCACCCGGATGTGTGTGAGGAGGTGAAGGGCTTACCTCCGAAGCGGGAGATTGACTTCCGAATATATATGGTGGATAATGCTAAACCAGTGTCTTGGCCAGTGTGCCACATGGCTCCTAGCGAGAGGAGGGAACTCCATAAGTAAGTAGGCGATTTGCTTGAGAAGGGGTTCATAAGACGAAGTATATCGGAGTGGGGCGCTCCAGTAGTTTTGTTATAAAGGCGGATGGGTCCCTCAGACTTTGTGTAGGCTAAAGAGAACTAAAGAAACTCACAAAGAAGAATAGATACCCATTGCCAAGGATTGGTGATCTCCTTGATCGGTTGGCTGGCGCCTCAGTATTTTTGTAGTAGGACTTAGCCACGGGATTTCATCAGTTGAGAGTGGCTGAGAATAGTATAGAGAAGACTGCCTTTAGGACTCCGGATGATTTCTTTTATGAGTGGCTGATGATGCCATTGGGTTTGACGAACGCCCCCGCATACTTTGTTGAGAAGGGTGTTCAGGGAGTACCTAAATAAGTTTGTGATGGTCTTTGTAGATGACATCTGGGTCTTTTCTAGGAGCGAAATAAGTTTTCGTATGTGCTCAATAGGCTGAGCAGAGCCAGTATAGGATAAACGACGGTTTTGGAGCGAGACTGGCGAGAACATCCAGAATTGGTCAAGGGCTTAATTATTTAGCCATTTTTATTAGTATCATCTCACGTAGGTCGTCTGAATTCGAAGGAGGTATCCCTTGGGTGTTTGTCTGATATTGGTTTAGGCCTTTGGGGCTTGCATTTGGGGGATGCCGAATTCGACTAGGGTGGTCTGCGTGGGAGACAGTTGTGATAATTTTGGATGATATCCTGGTGGAGAAGAGCATGCCCTACATCTTAGGGAAGTGTTGGAGACTCTTCGAGCGCATAGTCTTAGGACAGCAAAAGTGGATGCGATCCTTAGCATCCTATGAGTAAGGGTAACATGGTAATGGACACCTTAAGTAGAAAAAGGTTGTCCTTGAGTTCATTGTTCGTTGAACGACGGAGCTTAGAGTTTATTTCTAAGTTTGACTTTAGACCTTCCGTTGACTTTGTACCCGGTTTGCTAGCCTCCTTGGAGGTTAGACCTACTCTTTTGGGGCGGATTGGAAAAGCACAGAGGGACGATCCACAGTGGTTGAGTTGGTAGAGAAGCTCATAAGGGGGGAAGTCGTCCAGCCATTTGAGTAGGAATACCCTAGTCGATAGGGGTGTTTGCGTAGAGACGGTAGACTTTGTGTACCGCAAGACGAGGGTTTGAGGAAGGCTATTCTTGATGACGCACACCGTTCTAGGATGACCATTCATCCCGGTGGGGATAAGATGTACCAAGACATGAAGAGGGTTTTCTTCTGGGCCGGTATGAAGATAGATGTGGCAGAGTATGTCGCTCGATGTTTGGTGTGCCAGCAAGTGAAGGCGGAGCAAAGGAAACCAGGTGGGTTGCTTCACCCATTGGAGGTTCCGCAATGGAAGTGGGATAGCGTCTCGATGGATTTTATTGATGGGTTACCCAGGTCGAGGAAGGGTAATACAGGAATTTGGGTGGTGGTAGATAGACTTACTAAGAGCGCCCATTTCATACATGCGAAGAGCAAGAGGACTGCTCCATGGCTAGCTTCAGTATATCTTCGAGAGATAGTTCGATTACATGGGGTACCCTCTAGCATAGTAAGTGATCGAGATCCTATCTTCACTAGCGAGTTCTGGAAGAGTTTGCAAGAGGCGGTAGGGACTCAGTTGTGTTTGAGTACCACATATCATCCTCAGACGGACGGCCAGACCGAGAGGGTGAATCATGTCCTAGAAGACCTTTTGAGGCTTTGTATCTTAGATTTTGGAGGTACATGGGAAGAGCATCTTCCATGGGTGGAGTTCGCATATAATAACAGCTTTCAGTCCAGTATTGGTATGGCACCTTTCGAAGCTCTTTATGGAAGGCCTTGTCAATCACCTACACGTTGGTAGGAATCTACGGATGAGATCTTGCTTGCGCCGATAAGGTTAGAAAGACTTCGAGAAAAGATTGATTTGATTCAAAGAAGGATGAAAGCGACGCAAGATAACAGAAATCTTGTGCGGACAAGAGGAGAACAGAGCTTGAGTTTGATATTAGGACATGCTTTTTATTAGGATATCTCCGTTACGGAATATGGTTCACTTTGGATCTGTTGGGAAGTGAGTACCAAGGTTTGTTGGACCGTTGCCTATTAAGGAAAGGATTGGATAGATGTCATCTAGAGTGGAGTTGCCCGACAGGCTTAGTGGTGTACATGATATTCCATGTGTTACATTTGAGGAAGTTCCTACACGAGACCGCAGAGGCGGTAGAGCCGAGCCTGCTTAGAGAAGTGGAAGTAGAGCGTGATGCGACGATTCGACGAGCTCCTACTTGCATCCTTTAGTCAGAGATTTGGAAGTTGAGAAACAGAGAGGTTCAACTAATCAAAGTACAAAGGGGAGATGAAGAGAGTGACGCTACCTGGGAGACGGAAGCGAAGATGCGTTCGAGGTACCCTTTTCTTTCGGAGGGTATGTCCTTTTGCTTCTCCTTCATCGCATATCTTGTGCTTATCTTATTCTTAGTATGTCCTCTCGTTAGTACCTTTGACCTTTAGATAGGATAAACCTATGGTTGAAACATGTGTTTGAGACATGTTATGGTTGATGGATGCAAGTGGATGCAAGTGTTTGCTAGTGGTTGCTCGTGGATGCATATACACACACTCTAGGCACTAGATCGGCTCAGTCACTTCATATTGCATATTGCATAAAATTGTGTGTAGGAAAATATATTTATGGATGTATAATGGTTGTGTTATCACATGGATGATGCATTTTGGTGAATGATTGTGCACTCATGTAGATATTGTATGTGTCGATAGGGTTTTTCTCGCATACATAATGGATGCATGGCACTATCATGGTTTGCATATGTTCATACATTAGATAGGGAACATATACACACACTTTTTGCATATGCTCATACATCATTAGAAATTGTTTTCAGGACAATGGATGCCAGTGGTTGATGGTTTGAGTAGATGGTTGTTTGGATGGTAGGATATGCATTCTCCTTAGCTTAGAGATTTCGGGGACGAAATCCTTTAAGGAGGGGAGAATGTAACACCCCGTATTTTGGGTTAATACTAAAATTCACTAATTACAAGATAAATAATCTCATATGTGGGAATTAGGGGAAACGGGCTACGTCATTACGTTCGTCTCGGAAAAATACGCGAAATAGAGTCCGAGTTTTCGAAAATCGGAGTCCGTATGGCCCAGTTATGGCCCGATGAAGTTTGCAGAAAATTCAAAACTAAAACAGATTTAAAAACTTAAATATTCAGATTGGGAATGGGCCAGGCGGGGTCAGGCGGGAAGCTTCCCGCCCAACCCATGTCGACAGGGCTGTTGACAGGCCTGTCGACAGGGGTGTCGACATGCCTGTCGACTTGCCTGTCGACAGGGTGGCACCGTTCTGTGAACCTGGGTGCACCAGGTTGCACCAGGTTGGGTTTCAGGCTGGCTAGGAGGGCTGGTTCTAGAGATTTCCTAAATCTAAGGGTCCTAATCTAATCTAGGGTTAATCCAAGGGTCTAAAATGCAACCTAATCCTATAAATAAGACCCTAACCCTACCCTAATTCATTCATAATTAAATCTTGTAACTAAACTATGGCAAAATGAAACTTGGTCATGGCCTCCACAAATCAAATGAAGAGAGTTGCAAGCTAATCAACCCCTAATCATCTTCTTCTTCATATTTGGCAACTAGTTTTACTTCATTGATTTGCTAATCTTGGTTTTGGTGAGTTTCTATGGCTTTAATAATCAATTGTTAAATTGATTATGGTAGGATGTGATAAGACATGGCTATGTTTGTGGATAAATGTATTTATGCAAGTTTGTATGATATGTGATTTGCAAGTTTTATGTTAAATGCAAGTTTAAGGCCATGTTTTATGATGCAAAACACCATGTTAAACATTTATGCATATGTGACATGTTATGCAAACTATATGTGAGAATATATGCAAGTTATATGTAACATGATATGCAAGTTATGCATGTGATTTTATGCATGCTAAGTAGTTGGTGTTATGCATGTTAAGTCTTTGATGTTATGCATGTTAAGTATTTGATGTTATGCATGCAAAGTATTTGATTGTATACATACTAAGTATTGGGTTCTATGCATGATAAGTGTTTGGGGTTTATGCAAGTTAAGTGGTGGGTTTATGCATAATAAGTATTTGATTTCATGCATGATAAGTAAGTGGTTTTATGCATACTAAGTGGTTGGTATTATGCATAAATCATAACATCCAAGTTTATCCTTTGAAATATGATGCATACATATGCAAGATGATACCCTTATATGTTATGCATGTTTATCCTCCTTTAAGATGCAAGTTCATATGCAAGTTATGTGAATGGTGTTATGCAAGCTATGTGTATGAGATTATGCAAGTTATGTGCATGATGCTATGCAAGTTATGTATATGCTTAAATGCAAGTTTAATGTGATATGCAAGTTATGCATGTTCATGCAAGTATGTGAATGCTCATGCAAGTATGTGAATGCTCATGCAAGTATGTGAATGCTTATGCAAGTATGTGAATGCTTATGCAAGTATATGAATGCTTATGCAAGTTATGTGTATGCTTAAATGCATGTTTAACATGTTATGCAAGTTATGAGAATGCTTATATGCAAGTTCAACATGTTACGCAAGATATGTGTATGATAATATGCAAACTCATATGTCATATGTTATGCAGATCATGTGTATGATAATATGCAAGTTTGGGTTATATGTAGTTGGGTTAATATATGTTCATATATGCAAGTTGACATCCTCTTAACCCATGACAAAGTTGTATGCTAAACCCATGATATTTGTGATGATCTTCCCCTTATTTATGTCATGAATTGAGAACGATTTACGTGGGGAACGATGGGGTTGGTAAATATGTTAATAAAAGTATGATTGGGTATGATTAAGCATACCATAAAAATAAATTAACATAAGTGGGAATTTACCTATTGAGTTAGGTCTACCCCATGGGAATTTACCTATTGAGTTAGGTCTACCCATGTTATGAAAAATGTGTAATTAATTAGAGATAATTAATTGTGGGGGTGATTAATTAGGCGTAATTAATCAACTAAGACACGAGGTTGGACCCTTTTGTAGCGGAAGTCTGCCCGGAACCGACCGGCCATCCAGCGGCTACAAATGATTGGCCCAATGTGAGAGGTCTTAGTCACAAACTAAATACGTGATTAACGTAAAGACACGAGGTTAGACTCGGTTATGACGTAAGGCTGCCCGGACCCAACCGGCTTAACCAGCGGTCATAAAAGATAGTCTAATGTGAGAGGTCTTTAGGAGGATCACGGTCTTAATTAATTAAGAAACACTTAACCAAATTAGCATGTAGTGGGACATGAGGGTTAAGTGGGTGCCTTGGGTGGCATGTAGTAACTAGTGGGGGTGCCTCGGGTGGCATGAGGAAACTAGTGGGTTGCCTTGGGTGGCAATAGAAAATACGATTAGAATACTTAACCAAAGTGGAACATGTAATTAAACATGATTAAAGGGTTAAGTAAGTGCTTTGGGTGGCATGTGGAAATCTAGTGGGTGCCCTTAGTGGCAATTGGAATATGATTGATGACTTAACCAAAACTTAACATGTAAGTGGGCATGATTATAAAGAGGGGTTAAGTGGGATGCACTAGATAAAATTGCAAGCTTAGGTGGTAGCTTGTGGGGGCCCATTTCAACCAATATCCCAAACGTATCTTTGTGGGCTCGACTCAAGTCGAGTGACGGGACACGCATATTGGGCTTGATTATAAGAGGCCAAAACGGGTTAGCGGTGGCAACGCGGGATCAACGGGTTTCATATGCGTGTGTGGACCCGGGCTGGTTGGTAAGTCGTTGTTGCATCGTGTAGATATAAAGCCGTGCACCGTGATATTATCTGGTAGCCACTTTAGGGGAATGATACTTCAACATTTTTATCCCTAACATAAATGACATTTTTATCACTAACATAAACGACATATTTAACTAAAATGACCTTTTATTCTAACAAGACATTTTTATCCTAACATGACATTTTTTTATCTAAAATGACAATTTTATCCCAACATGACATTTTCATCTAAAGTGACAATTTTATGACAAAAATGTTGTTTTTAATCTAACATGACAATTTATCTAAAATGATAATTTATAACAAAAATGTTATTTCTAATCTAACATAACATTTCTAACAAAAATGTTATTTTTGGTCTAATCTAACAAAAATGATATTTTTAATTCTAACATAACATGATTTTACAAAAATGACATATTTAAATAACATGACATGATTTTACCAAAAATGACATGTTTTTAATGATCACCATATGTGATAAAAAGGTAATCTTTATTATTTAACCAAACATGTAGTAACATGTTATTCTTTTTCTTTTACTCTAACATATTAAAAATGTCTTTTAAAATAGCAAAACCTGTAATAATTTGTTTTTATTTTATTTCTAATCTGACATAAGAAAATGACTTTTTAACGTCAAACATGTATTAACATGTTATTCTTTTTATTTTACTCTAACATATTAAAAATGTCTTTTAAAATAGCAAAACATGTAATAACATGTTTTTATTATATTATATATAATAAAAATATGGTTTTAATTGTATGCATACATTTTGACAAACATGAATACACACAATTCAATTCAATTGTTCAACGTAATCACAAATAAACAATTACAATTTTATACAACACCAACATGAATTCTATATAGTATAAATATAAATTTCACATCGTGATTAACAGTTAATTTTATTTTAAAATAGAGATCTCACCATGATTTTATCTGAATTTCCAACATGCTCCGTTTCAATTCTGGTTTGTTTCATTGTGTAGATCTGGTCAACACGAGTCCAACGCAACGAAAATCGTTTAATTCTAATAAGAATTGCATAAATTGCATGGGTTTAAACTTTTAAACAATTTAATTATATTATTAATTTTAAATTAAGGTGTAATTAACCTTAATCAGAATAATTAGGCCATCGTTTTCTTCTTCCTGATGTCGGCTGTTCACAAAACCCATCGTCCCCAAAAACAATCCTTGAACGCAGGCCTCCCCGGACATCCGACCCTTGATCCATCATCGCCGCCGCCATGCCCTGACTAAACTCCACCGCCGCCGTGAGTAGTACCAGGTCCGACGCCACCTGACGACCGGAAACCACCTTCGAACGCCCAGCCTTTCCATGCCCAATTCGAACGGAATACAGCTCTAGAACCGATCTGTGACGGCCCGCCCCGCACCAGCCTGCATTTTTTTCCGAAAGTGCGTTGTACACATGCCCAACTAGCACGGGACGGTCGTCAGGAGAAAGGAAAGAAGAGAATGAACTAATCAAGGAACCTGTAGAATGTCTCACAGCGCATGGGATAAAATATAATAATAACATACTTGACATAAAACAGGCGAGACAGTGCATAAGCTGATAACTAATAATCAATGTCAACATCAGAGCAGCGGAAATCCAAATACAGCTTATTACAACTTTCCAAATTTACTGTCTCTAACAAAAGAAAACTAAAGTAGAAGATGCACCACCAATGTCCAAGCAGTGATCTTCAACAACACAGGGAGAATACTATATATATCACGTGGAAGCCTCCTGCTCATCTCCGGATCATCTACCCGTGCATCACCAGCTAACCTATCTCTAGTCTGCTCGTGTGAGCACCCAGAGTAATAAGAGGAGACATAAAACTCTGGGTCAGACATAAGCCTGGTATGAGCGATAAGCATCTAAACAGAGTAATAACAGGTATACTAAACCATACCTGAACCTGGACCTGCAACCAAAGAGTTAGTACCACATACCGTACAGTACTCTAAGGTGCCATAATAAATAGTGTAAGAATATGGGGGTGGGGTGTGCATGTCATAATGATAGCAACCAAATCAACCATAACAACCATCCTCACATCCCTCACTCAGTGCGTAAAGCTATACGACACCTACCACCTTGGAATACTAGACAAATTGAGGTAACGACGGATCCCGACTTGTAGAAACCCTGCTGTGACCAAGCTAAACATATGGAGTCATGACCAAACATTTCAATGACCCATTTCATTGATCGTAGCCCTTGGTTCTACCGATGCCATAATGGCCCTGAATCCGCCTTCGTACCTCCTACCATAGTGGTCCAAAGCTATAGGCATCGATAACCCCTTAACACGCGTCCCGCAGCAAAGCCCAATCATGAAGCCCACTCATTGGTTCCCAGCTGGATCCTGAGTCAAAGCTCCTCATTTGGACTTCCTTTGCATCTCGGGTTTTGATCGAGTTGGAGTTGGTCTTCAGAAGAGTCATCACGGAGTAGTAAAAGTACACGACCGGTTCGGTCCGGTCACCCATGCTCGGTTCGGTTCGGTCACCCATGCTCGGTTCGGTTCGGATACGTACCCCGGTTCGGTTCGGAGTGCCACCATCCTCTGGGTTCGGGTCCTTCTCCCTCATGCGGTTCGGTGATTCTGAAGCGGTTCGGTTCGAATACTCCATAGCTTGAGTGCCTCCGTCTCGTCAGCATCAGTTCGGTTCGTGTATTGATCCAGGCTCCTCCTTCTTCCACTTCGGTCCTCCTTGTGCCTTCCGATCCCACGCTACGCCCCTCCGATCCGATCAGGCCTTCCTTGTTGCCTCTTCACGTCATGCCCCAGAAAATACCACGCCCCGATCCGGTTCGGACATGTCCGATCCGATCCCCTACCCGATCCGATCCGGATCTCTGCAGTATTTCCTGCAACTTTTCTAGCGAGTGTTTCGCGCCATAAGACGGCGTCTTTGACCAATCTAACTATTCTAGTTAATCATAAAACATACCATAGAGTCATAGCAATATGTAAGAGCAACCCCAAACACCAAACAACAATCCAAATGAATCAAAATAGATCAAAAGTGGCTAAAACCTCACATTTTCCCATAATCCTTCTTAATCATGTTTAAGCACATACTTAGTAAAACTTAATCAAATCGTCTAAATCTTCTAACAGAGGCATGAAATATTATTTAAGAATTTCTAAACATTTTTCCAGAATTTATTAGTGTATAAATTCGCTAATCTTCACTACTTACCCTTAATTAACTGTAATTAGTGTCAAAATGATGCTATCACTCACCTTGGCCACAAAATAAAACACCAAATCTGAAATATTCTCTGTTTTGATCGAATTCCTATGTATAGCAGCAGCTCCAACCTTACTTTGTTGCTACTTGGCCTTGTTTTGATGTAGTTTAGGCTTAATCTTCACTAAAAATGTGTTTTGGAGTGGTTTTAGAGGATGGAAGCCATTACTAAGGTCTCAAGAAGGTTTGTGGCGGCTCAAAACTGAAATGAAAGTGATAACCTAACCCTAATCAGTCCTCCTATACCTCTAAACCCGAAATTCCCCTCTGGGCCTAGCTGCTAATCACCCGGTTAAGCCCAATTAAGCTGTTTTTCACCATCTGAAACTTGTTTCAGCCATATCTCCCAAACGGTGCGTCCGTTTGACTAATGTGACCACTCTACGGAAAGAGAAACCATCATCCGGAGCCAATGGAAGTGGTTTCAGGTCAAAATTCCTTTCCAGTCAAAAGTTATGGCCAAAACAGTGCCAACTAGGGGTAAAATGGTCATTTAAAAATCGGGAAAAATCATGAACATAGGAAACGACCACAATAGTCGTCTCCCAAAGTTACATGACCATACGACTTCGTATGTGAAAGAAATAAATATCCTACGATCCTATGATGCGTAGAATACGGGTCGTTACACGATCTCTCTCGTTGAGATTTAAGATCTCTCAACGCTCTTCAGATTTCCCTTTATAAGATTCACGAATCGTTGTGTAGATTAGGAGTATTTGTGGGATTCAAATTGGAGCTTATCGGCCATTGATTAAGGGAACGACGGCTATGAACATAGGATTAGGGTTTAGTTTTTTAACTAGGGTTTTTATAATATTTTATAATTAAATTATTTAATTTACAAAAAAGCCCGTAAACTCTCAATAGTTCCAAATTCAGCCTAACGAGAGTTGCCCCTAGCCAAATACCCCCATTCTGACATAACGGACTAGGTCCCATCAGCCCGTTTGATCGTCTCAGCCCACTTTTCTTTATTTGAAAATATAAACCATTTAATTTGATCGTACATTTTAATTTACCGAGGCCACATACTGACTCTAAAAATTCCAAAAAAATTAGTTTTAGTTATGTTTTGATGATACGGTCCTAACATAATTAATTTCGTCGAATTTGGAGATTGTTTGAACAATGACTATTTATAATATTAAAATATATATTTAAATCCCATAGCAACTGTTCTGAATATTCAACTGGCCATAACTTTTGATTCCTATTATGAAATTTCAATTTTCCGGTTTCGTTGGAAAGATATTGTTAAACAGATTCTAATATTTTTGGTTTCACTAAAATCCTATTTATTTTGCATCCTGTACAGTCAGTCAAAGTTTAAATCCAAATTTTCAAACTGCCGCGCTATTTCTAACTCCTTTTAAAATTAAAATAAATATATTTGTTCTACCTTCCATTTAAATAATTTTTTAATCGTTATTATTTAAAATAAATTATTTTAACATTTAAAATTCAATAAAATAGCCAAAATAAAAAAAATTTAAATTGGTTCTGATTTTCCGGGTTGTTACAGTCGTTTTCCCTCTGAATCAAACATTTTCTTACCATAATGTTCAGTTCCTATTATTATAAATAATATAGTTCGGATCCTAGATGTAAAAATAAAAGAACGGGAACCCCCTCTTCGTTGAAAGAAATGGGATTGTTGTTGACACAGTAAAAAAAGAACTAAATTAATCAAATTTTCCTGATGTAGAGGCAATCAAGAAAGCTGCATAAGTGAAAATATAACCTACAGAAAAATGTGCTAATCCAACCAATCTTGCTTGCATGATGGAAAGAGGCACTGGCTTATCTCTCCATCGAATCAAATTGGCCAAAGGTGTGCGTTCATGAGCCTATGCTAAAGTTTTAATTAATTCTTGCCAATATCCCCGCCAGGAAATTAAGAACATAAATCCAGTAGCCCAAACGAAATGTCCAAATGAAAACATCCATGCCCATATCGATAGGCCTCGACTTCTCCACTATGATCTCCCCAGTAGTTCATATCGGAGCTATTGCCGTTTCATTCCTGTTCGTGATTATGATGTTAAATATTCAAATAGCGGAGATTCATGAAGAAGTCTTGCGCTATTTACCAGTGAGTGGTATTATTGGACTGATCCTTTGGTAGGAAATGTTCTTCATTTTAGATAATGAAACCATTACTACTAACCCACAGAAATATGACCTCTCTGAGATATACGGTTTATGCCGAAAAGGTACGAAGTTGGACAAATTTGGAAACATTACGCAATTTACTTTATACCTAATATTCTGTCTGGTTTCAAAAGCGATTGATACAAATCGAAACTAACAGTTTTATGGAATGAGATTCTATTACTGGGGAGAGAGAAAGATTGATTGCAAATCTTCCAGATAAAGATTATGGCTAATTGATTGATGATTTTCCTGGGGTAGAGTAAAAAAGAGATTATGGCTAATTGATTCTCTGGAGGTTATGCTACCTTTTTCATCGTGTTTGCGGATAGAACATCAAATGCACAATTTCTTTCTTTCTTTGTACTATTCCATTTATGAAGACTTGGGAAAAAACTGAAATCCTACCTTCCGGCATTACGATAAAGTCTTGACAAAGCAGAGTGAAAGGCACTACATTGAGAGAGAGGGTAGGGGACCAACGGGACGGACATTGAGAAGCGGACAACGAGATTCTATTATTCAAAAATAGTACTGATAACAAAGCACAAGCCCTAGCTTCTAAGCTGAAGAAAGAAGCAATCATATAAAAAACAGTAAGATATTGCACTTAAAAATTGTTACTAGAAGCACTTCCTATTTAGACAAACCAAACTAGATTAATATACTTGGATTTCTAGGTTTTCTTGCAGTTATTCTATATTCTAGCTTGAATGGAACCCATAACAATCTGAATCAAATCCAGATGGTAATCCAATGAGTTCGATTTCCCGCAGCTAGAAGTCATGCTGCAGCATAGACGCTGACAGAGAAAGAGAAGACCATATCTTGGACTTGCAAGCAGAATCACTTTTAGCAAGCTTTTGAGAAAGGCTATGCACCGCGTATTAGAGTTTATTCTGTCCGATTCAGGCTGATTAGATCACCAAATTACCTTCCTTCAATACACAACACTTTTCAATGGCTCTTAGGCACAAGAGTTCGGATTCTCGGTCTACCCTTCTTTGTTCGACCTGACCTCTTCAACTGTGTCAGTAAAGCAGAACCCAAGGCTAGTGAACCTCTTTTTCTAGGGTTCTTTGGCCAGTTTTTCAGTTATGGTTGTTTCGCCTTTTTCGTTTCGCAAGTTGTTTGTAACAACCCAAATTTTAATAACATGTTAAGACAAGAATCAAGGCAGAATTAAATTATAAATTATGAATCAAGGGAAACGGGCTTTGCCATTGCGTCCATCTCGGAAAAATACACGAAATAGAGTCCAAGTTTTTGAGAATCGGAGTCCACATGACCAAGTTATGGCCCGTCAAAGTTTTCAGAAAATTTCAAGTTCAAAACAGTTTAAAACTAGAGCCAAATTCGAATTCAAACACACAAGGGGCAGGGCGGGAAAATTCCCGCCCAGGTCAAGTCGACAGGTGTGTCGACTGCACAGTCGACACCACCCCCCCATGTCGACTGGGCAGTCGACATGGGTGTCGACTTGCCTGGTCAAGCCTAGTTGGCCTGGGTGCACCTGCTTGGCCTTGTGCTCTGTTCTGATGGCCTATGACGGATTTTGAGGGTTCAGATCTGTTCTAGGGTTTATCTAAGGGCCTAAATTAGCTCCTACTTCTATAAAAACACCCTAAGACCTAGCTTAATTCACTACAATTCATCCTAACAACATAATGCTGCCCAAATCTCTCTTGATCATGGCCTCCATCTCCAACTTCAAGAGCTTATGCATTCAAATTGGACTTAAATCAAAAGGTGAAATCTTTCTACAACAATTCAAGAGAATAGATCAACGTCACTACAATGATTCTACGACAATCTCTGTTCTTAATTCTCGATCTATGCATGGTAAGTTCTAGTTATTTTCAGATCTAAATATTTAATTATAATATGGCGATGAAATAAAGTGAAATTGATGTAAGTTTAGCTATATTTGCGGAATTTGAAATAAGATTAAAATCATGTTTTGCGATCAAATGAAAATAGTACGATGCTTATTATGTTTGGTTATGTTGTATAATATTATGCCAGTGATTTGATTCTATTATCATGTTGGATTGGGAATTATTGAGTACAATGTTTGTCAAGTTGTATAATATGCCAGTGATTTTGATTCTATTATCATGTTTAATTGGGAATTATTGATAAGTTTATTATGCAAGTTTATGTTGTAGATTCATGCGACAAATTGTCAAATCTACATGTTTATGTATAGGAAAAACCTATGCCACACTTATCATATATTTGTGATTGGCTTGTGAGTATGTTAATTTAATCCATGTTACCAAGTAACGCATGTGTATGTTGATTAGCCTATGTTGCTAACTCGTATATACGTATGTTGATTTGCCTATGTTGCAAATTAACATATGTATATTGATGAGTTCATATTGCTAATTCTCATGTATGTATTTTAATATGGCCTATGTTAAAAATAGACATATATGTTGAATTAGCTTATAATTGCGAGTTCACACTTATGACACTATAATGTTCATAATGGTTATTTTGCAAGTTCACCCCTGTAATATTCATAATGTTATTTTGCAAGTTTTCCTATAATTAATCATTTTAACCTACCGTTACACCGTCTAATATTAAGCTAATTATCTTAGCCTAATTTACGTTCGTATGATTTTTGAGTATAAAGTTTAGGCTAAAAACTTAGCCTAAATTAATGTACACACTTATGACATTATAATGTTCATAATGGTTATTTTGCAAGTTCACCCCTGTAATGTTCATGATGTCATTTTGCAAGTTCACCCCATTATGTTCACATTAATTATGCCATCAATGCTAAAATTATACCTTTGTCATGTTTATGATCGTGTATTTGTGCACATTAAATTAGGCTAAGTTTTTAGCCTAAACTTTATACTCAAAAATCATACGAACGTAAATTAGGCTAAGATAATTAGCCTAATATTAAACGGGGTAACGGTGGGTTAAAATGATTAATTATAGGAAAACTTGCCATAAATTGGTCATTTATCACATAAGTGATTTATGGCATAAAATGGTATTAATTATATACCTAATTTAATGAGATACAAATTGGGAAGTAAATTTGAATTTGAAAAATTTACATAATTAAAATGTAAATTAGAATTATGGCATAAAATGGTATTAATTATGTACCTAATTTAATGAGATTGATTGGAAACAAATTGGGCAGTAATTTGAATTTGAATAATTTACATAATTAATGTAAATTGGAAAATACGAATATGCTCAGCACGAGGTTGGATTGAGTTGTGATGTAAACCTGCCCGGACCCGCCTGGTTGTCCAGTAATCACAGCAATACCTATCCAATGTGGGAGGCTAAGCATTAGGCCCAATAAAGACCCGAGGTTAGACTGAGTTGTGGCGTAAGACTGCCCGGACCCGACCGGCACACCGGCAGCCACAACAATATATGTCTAATGTGAGAGGTCGGTGCCCTAATAAGACAACTAGAGCTGAGCTAGGGTTGGTAGGGTTAAGTTAACTAGAACACTTAACCAATTTCAACATGTTAACTAAATTGGTGGGTAGTGTTAGGTTAATCTGGACACTTAACCAATTTAATATGCTGACTATGGGAGTGGGTAAGGTTAAGCAAATGTTTAACCATTATAACATGATTAAACTGGACTAGAGAGTGAGGTTAAGTTAATAAGAACACTTAACTAATACAATGGGTTAATTAGACAAGTGGTTGCGGTTAAGTAGTAACACTTAACCAACATAACAGGACAAGCGGGTGGGCTAAGTTAACTTGAATAAGTTGATAACACTTAACCATTATAATATGACTAGTGGATGGGGTTAAGTTAACATGCAGTTAACCAATCTGATGTGATGCGTGGTAGGGTTAAGTAACACATGGGGTTAAGTTAACAAGAAAATTCTTAACCAATGTAACCAGATAGACGAACGGGGTTAAGTTAATAAACCACACATAACCAATCAAACATAATAAGCGAGAAAGGTTAAGTTAACTAAGGTAAACACTTAACCATGGTAACGTAACGAGTAGAAGGGTTAAGTACATATCGGGTTGGTGGGGAATATTAGTAAATATAGGCCCACATACACTTAACCATTAAATACACATGCTTGAATCAGTAGCGGGGTTAAGTACATATCGGGTTGGTGGGTAATATCAGAGAGTATAGGCCCACAGACTTAACCATTAAATACACATCAGCAGCGGGGTTAAGTACACATCAGGGTTGGTGGGTAATATCAAAGAATATAGGCCCACAGACTTAACCATTAGAAAAACCTAGTAACGGGGACCCATTTCAGCAGTAACCCACATTAGGTATCAACGAAAGCCTGAGCTAGGCAGGGTGGGGCACGATTACTGGGCTGATTATAAGAGGTCAAATTAGCGGCGGTTGGTGCAGCAGTGCAGGTTCTAACGGAGTGCGGGCGTGCACACACTTCGGCGCAGAAAATTTAGCCACTGGGCATCAGTAGGTATAAAGCTGTGCATCTTGATTGTGTCAGGGTTGCCACCATGGGACTTGATACACCCCATGGTGGGACCAGCACAGGTATCTACAAGTAGGGGGTCGTGTGACACAAACGAGAACTAGGTCAAGTAGGGAGCCGATCGATAAGGTAGTAAGGGTGCATCGAATATATACATGGCCATTGGGGTGATCGAGGTGGAATCCTCAAAATCGATGTACACCTGAAGGCTACCATAATTGCGGGGATTGGGATCACGTTGTAATTATTATATAACACGTGCTACTAGTTGGGACACTAGTAGGGGGTACGGATCCTTGTTACACAGGACACTAGTTGGGATACTAGTAGGAGTACAGGTCATTCCTTGTAAGACACTTATGAGGATGCTAGTTAGGTGGTGCAGAGCAAATAGATATCGTTTTAATGGTAAAGCTTAGAAACCTTGCGATGTTATTCTTGATAGAAACCATACGGTGGGATACTTGATAGGAATTATGGGACGTTATACTTGTTTCATCGTGCCCGAAGTTTATCTTGTTATCATAGTTTATCTTGTTATCTTAGTTTATCTTGCCTACCTTGTCATCGTGCTTATGTTTACTTTCAGTTTATTCATGCCATGTTATCTTTACCTATTTTTATGCTGAAAGTCACTAGGACTTACTGAGTCTTTATGACTGACCCATTTTGTTTCGCCTCTTTTTCTTCCGTTCCCCCCTAGGTTCGCAGGGTGGGAATACAGCTTAGTTCGGATCTTACCAAGCTCCAAGGCTCTTTCATGTATGGCTTGGATTTCTCTTGGCTATGGCTTGCTTTGCTTTATTGGGGAATACTGTAGTTTGTTTTTATGCTTCTTTGTTTTTGAGCAAGACAGATATTTTATCCGAGAAAATTGGGTATTGGAAGTTGATGGGCTTTTCTTGTAAACATTTATATTTAATAAATGATTTGAAGTACTTCCACTTTATTTTCCACTATTTTATATATGTCTGTCTTGTAATATTTCTGTTCCAGTACCCATAATACTCCATTGAAGTTAAGGCATTCCCTTTGTGAGTGACCTTAACAGATGTGGGGTGTTACATTTGATATCAGAGTAGAAGGTTACCAGACTGGACAAAAGTTTTCAAAAACCTTCTGAAATTAGTTTCAAAACATTTAGAAAGAAGCAAATTTTCAATAAAATTTTGTTTTAATTAAATGGCATATTCCCCAAAGCCATATGCACTATCTTTTGATTCTCTCTTGAAATCTCTTCTCTCTCTTTTCACCATAGTTTCGTAGGCATCCGACACATGTCGGAGGATAAAGGAGTGCCCAACCTCCGTCTGTAGCCGTGGTAGTTCCATCTGCGTCTAATCTTATTTCAAGTTGGGTAGAGTGCCGTGCGTTGGAGGTAGCTTCAAGAGACTTGTCAACAAACTATACAAGGACAGTAAGAACAAGAAGCTAGTTGTTATAGCTTAATCCACGAAGGAGGAAAAAAAGGTTAGAGGAAAGAGGCCAAAGTGAAAGAATAGTAAAACCCGTGACAAGAGAGAGTATCTTTAGTGAGAAGGGACATGTAGTTAAGTATTATAGGACAAGGACAAGGGACAAGATCGTCGAGAGGGCAATTAGATGCTCTCACTACTAGCGTACCTAAGAGAGTGGTAACGTTCCTGTTAAAGGTTTAGCTTTTCTTTTCTGTCATCCCACTAGAACTTTGTTTTTGTACATCGCATCCTTTTAATTCTGCTTCGATAGTTGAGTCTCTGCACCTTAGTACTAGCGTAGTAGAGGATCCCATTTTTGTCTCAAATCCTGTTGGGGAATCGGCTCATTTATTTATGACTTGTTAGGATTTGAGAATGTCTATGCTAAATGTTGAGTTTAGAAGGAATGCTCATGTTTTTGGTGAGCTATGGGTTGATTCTAGCGATGAAGTGGTTATCCGATAAGGGTGCCATTTTCGGTTTCGAAAGGAGGGTAGTTAGACTTTTGACTTGCCTCGGTAATACCCTCGAAGTCGCATGTAACCTTTAGGGTTCTATCATGATTTGTTTCCAAGAATCTCTTGACACATCTATTAGTAATTTGTAATCCGATCGAGTAGTGTTCGCCAATAAGGCAGATGGGTCATTTCGCTTATGCTTGAGTTGTAGAGAATCACCTTAGTAAGTACATTTGACAACATGGTTGGAATTTATTTCCAAGAGATAGTTCTTCTGCGTGGAATACCTGATAGTAAGTGGACGAGATCCAAGATTCACTAGTGAATTTTGGAGAGCTTGCATGAAACCATGAGTACGCAGTTATGTTTGAGCCGAGTATACTAGGAGGAGAATAAGTGAAAGTGGAACGAGAGGCAAAAGTGAAATGGATTCCAACCCATATTTTGGAAACAAGAATTAAGAAGCTACGGAATTGTGAAGTTAAAGGCGGTCAAAGCACAATGGAGTTAAGCTCAAAGAAATGCGACTTAGAAGATTGAAGACTAGATTCGCGCATCATATCTCTTTTTTAGGAGTATATCCATGATCTCTCTTTTCCTATAGAGCTTACTCACATGCTATCTTTTGTGTATATCCTCTCGGTCCTATCCTCAATCTAATTTCTGTTGCAAACCCCATAGGGAGTATGACTCATCTGTTAGTAACACATGTTGGGGCTTGAGGGTGTTCGTTGGGTTGACTAAACACTTTTTTTTTTGGGTTTTATAGGATATGGGTTAGTTTTAGGAAGGGATTCCTTGTAACCTAAAAAAAAAAAGGGAGTCCGTCATGCTTGGTTTCCTAGAAACATATATATTGGTTGGGTTGAGCAATTCTTTGGGTGTTAGTCTGATGTTGATTTCGGTCTTCGGGGCTGATGCTTAGAGAGTTCTTCTCCTAATCAGGATATAGATGGCGTAGATTTCCAGTTTTGACACTGCCTAATGGGCACAAAGTTTTTACTTGCTTCTATTACTGGGCTATATCTTTAGGTAGGAACAATTGGATGTAAACATGTGTTTGAGACATGTTATGATTGATGGTTGCTAGTGGTTGCTCGTGGATGCATTTACACATTAGGCACTAGATCGGCTCAATCACCTTTCATATTGCATATGCATGAGTGTTTACACTTGTTTGTGGATGAAATTGAATGTGTTATCATGTGGATGTTGCATATGGATGGATGTTTGTGCACACATATAGTCTTTATGTGACTAGGACTATTTGCATACATGTTGGACTCATGGCACTAAACATATTTTGCATCTAGAAGATCAATCAGGCCTGATCATTTGCATTAGACAAGGAACATATACACATACTTCTTGCATATGTTCATACAACATTAGAAATCTTTTAAGGACAATGGTTGCCTGTGGATGATGTTTTGAGTAGATGGATGATGGATGGTAGGATACGTTCTTCCTAACTTGGAGATTTCGGGGACGAAATCCTTAAAGGAGGGGAGATTGTAACAACCCAAATTTTAATAACATGTTAAGACAAGAATCAAGGCAGAATTAAATTATAAAATCTGAATCAAGGGAAATGGGCTGTGCCATTGCGTTCGTCTCGGAAAAATACGCGAAATAGAGTCCAAGTTTTCGAGAATCGGAGTCCGTATGACCAAGTTATGGCCCATCAAAGTTTTCAGAAAATTTCAAGTTCAAAACAGTTTAAAACTGGAGCCATATTTGAATTCAAACACACAGGGGGCAGGGCGGGAAAATTCCCGCCCAGGTCAAGTCGACAGGGGTGTCGACTGCACAGTCGACACCACCCCCCCATGTCGACTGGGCAGTCGACATGGGTGTCGACTTGCCTGGTCAAGCCTAGTTGGCCTGGGTGCACCTGCTTGGCCTTGTGCTCTGTTCTGATGGCCTGTTACAGATTTTGAGGGTTCAGATCTGTTCTAGGGTATATCTAAGGGCCTAAATTAGCTCCTACTTCTATAAAAACACCCTAAGACCTAGCTTAATTCACTACAATTCATCCTAACAACGTAATGCTGCCCAAATCTCTCTTGATCATGGCCTCCATCTCCAACTTCAAGAGCTTATGCATTCAAATTGGACTTAAATCAAAAGGTGAAAGCTTTCTACAACAATTCAAGAGAATAGATCAACGTCACTACAACGATTCTACGACAATCACTGTTCTTAATTCTCGATCTACGCATGGTAAGTTCTAGTTATTTTCAGATCTAAATATTTAATTATAATATGGCGATGAAATAAAGTGAAATTGATGTAAGTTTAGCTATATTTGCGGAATGTGAATTAAGATTAAAATCATGTTTTGCGATCAAATGAAAATAGTACGATGCTTATTATGTTTGGTTATGTTGTATAATATTATGCCAGTGATTTGATTCTATTATCATGTTGGATTGGGAATTATTGAGTACAATGTTTGTCATGTTGTATAATATGCCAGTGATTTGATTCTATTATCATGTTTAATTGGGAATTATTGATAAGTTTATTATGCAAGTTTATGTTGTAGATTCATGCGACAAATTGTCAAATCTACATGTTTATGTATAGGAAAAACCTATGCCACACTTATCATATATTTTTGATTGGCTTGCGAGTATGTTAATTTAATCCATGTTACCAAGTAACGCATGTGTATGTTGATTAGCCTATGTTGCTAACTCGTATATACGTATGTTGATTTGCCTATGTTGCAAATTAACATATGTATATTGATGAGTTCATATTGTTAATTCTCATGTATGTATGTTAAAGTGGCCTATGTTAAAAATACACATATATGTTGAATTAGCTTATAATTGCGAGTTCACACTTATGACACTATAATGTTCATAATGGTTATTTTGCAAGTTCACCCCTGTAATGTTCATGATGTCATTTTGCAAGTTCACCCCATTATGTTCACATTAATTATGCCATCAATGCTAAAATTATACCTTTGTCATGTTTATGATTTTGTATTTTTGTACATTAAATTAGGCTAAGTTTTTAGCCTAAACTTTATACTCAAAAATCATACGAACGTAAATTAGGCTAAGATAATTAGCCTAATATTAGACGGGGTAACGGTGGGTTAAAATGATTAATTATAGGAAAACTTGCCATAAATTGGTCATTTATCACATAAGTGATTTATGGCATAAAATGGTATTAATTATATACCTAATTTAATGAGATACAAATTGGAAACAAATTGGGCAGTAATTTGAATAATTTACATAATTAATGTAAATTGGAAAATACGAATATGCTTAGCACGAGGTTGGATTGAGTTGTGATGTAAACCTGCCCGGACCCGCCCGGCTGTCCAGTAATCACGGAAATACCTATCCAATGTGGGAGGCTAAGCATTAGGCCCAATAAAGACCCGAGGTTAGACTGAGTTGTGGCGTAAGACTGCCCGGACCCGACCGGCACACCGGCAGCCACAACAATATCTGTCAAATGTGAGAGGTTGGTGCCCTAATAAGACAACTAGAGCTGAGCTAGGGTTGGTAGGGTTTAGTTAACTAGAACACTTAACCAATTTCAACATGTTAACTAAATTGGTGGGTAGGGTTAGGTTAATCTGGACACTTAACCAATTTAATATGCTGACTACGGGAGTGGGTAAGGTTAAGCAAATGTTTAACCATTATAACATGATTAAACTGGACTAGAGAGTGAGGTTAAGTTAATAAGAACACTTAACTAATACAATGGGTTAATTAGACAAGTGGTTGCGGTTAAGTAGTAACACTTAACCAACATAACAGGACAAGCGGGTGGGCTAAGTTAACTTGAATAAGTTGATAACACTTAACACTTAACCATTATAATATGACTAGTGGATGGGGTTAAGTTAACATGCAGTTAACCAATCTGATGTGATGCGTGGTAGGGTTAAGTAACACATGGGTTTAAGTTAACAAGAAAATTCTTAACCAATGTAACCAGATAGACGAATGGGGTTAAGTTAATAAACCACACATAACCAATCAAACATAATAAGCGAGAAAGGTTAAGTTAACTAAGGTAAACACTTAACCATGGTAACATAATGAGTAGAAGGGTTAAGTACATACCGGGTTGGTGGGTAATATTAGTAAATATAGGCTCACATACACTTAACCATTAAATACACATGCTTGAATCAGTAGCGGGGTTAAGTACATATCGGGTTGGTGGGTAATATCAGAGAATATAGGCCCACAGACTTAACCATTAAATACACATCAGTAGCGGGGTTAAGTACACATCAGGGTTGGTGGGTAATATCAGAGAATATAGGACCACAGACTTAACCATTAGAAAAACCTAGTAACGGTGATCCATTTCAGCAGTAACCCACATTAGGTATCAACGGAACCCTGAGCTAGGCAGGGTGGGGCACGATTACTGGGCTGATTATAAGAGGTCAAATTAGCGGCGGTTGGTGCAACAGTGCAGGTTCTAACGGAGTGCGGGCGTGCACACACTTCGGCGTAGAAAATTTAGCCACTGGGCATCAGTAGGTATAAAGCTGTGCATCTTGATTGTTTCAGGGTTGCCACCATGGGACTTGATACACCCCATGGTGGGACCAGCACAGGTATCTACAAGTAGGGGGCCGCGTGACACAAACGAGAACTAGGTCAAGTAGGGAGCCGATCGATAAGATAGTAAGGGTGCATCGAATATATACATGGCCATTGGGGTGATCGAGGTGGAATCCTCAAAATCGATGTACACCTGAAGGCTACCATAATTGCGGGGATTGGGATCACGTTGTAATTATTATATAACACGGGATACTAGTTGGGACACTAGTAGGGGGTACGGATCCTTGTTACACAGGACACTAGTTGGGATACTAGTAGGAGTACAGGTCATTCCTTGTAAGACACTTATGAGGATGCTAGTTAGGTGGTGCAGAGCAAATAGATATCGTTTTAATGGTAAAGCTTAGAAACCTTGCGATGTTATTCTTGATAGAAACCATACGGTGGGATACTTGATAGGAATTATGGGACGTTATACTTGTTTCATCGTGCCTGAAGTTTATCTTGTTACCTTAGTTTATCTTGTTATCATAGTTTATCTTGTTATCTTAGTTTATCTTGCCTACCTTGTCACCATGCTTATGTTTACTTTCAGTTTATTCATGCCATGTTATCTTTACCTATTTTTATGTTGAAAGTCACTAGGACTTACTCAGTCTTTATGACTGACCCGTTTTGTTTCGCCTCTTTTTCTTCCGTTTCCCCCCCAGGTTCGCAGGGTGGGAATACAGCTTAGTTCGGATCTTACCAAGCTCCAAGGCTCTTTCATGTATGGCTTGGATTTCTCTTGGCTATGGCTTGCTTTGCTTTATTGGGGAATACTGCAGTTTGTTTTATGCTTCTTTGTTTTTGAGCAAGACAGATATTTTATCCGATAAAATTGGGTATTGGAAGTTGATGGGCTTTTCTTGTAAACATTTATATTTAATAAATGATTTGAAGTACTTCCACTTTATTTTCCGCTGTTTTATATATGTCTGTCTTGTAATATTTCTGTTCCAGTACCCATAATACTCCATTGAAGTTAAGGCATTCCCTTTGTGAGTGACCTTAACAGATGTGGGGTGTTACATTTTCTACATCGCTTTCTTCCGTTTCTGAGATATCTTTCAGTTTCTTAGTACCAATAGGCGAGGACATTCTGCCAAAATAGTAGACATAGGTGATAAATAAGAGAATACTAAAGATTCTAGCCATAGAATTTCTCAATTCTAACACAAGGTACTTATTAGATTGAATCAAATGATTTTTCCGTATCCATAATAATACCAATAAAACCCATTTCATGAATAAAATGTGACCAATTAACCAGCCAAAAAACTACTTGTTACAAATAACATCTTGTTGTTGCATCGAAACATATAAATGTTGACTAATCTGGCTAGCGTTGAACTTGGTAAAATATAATGGTTGAATAATTGAAAGGGTTCCTATACAAACAATTTGCGCTAAAATCGATCATTGTTCCTATAAAATTCGAACTATCCATGGAGTACTAGGCCTCAAAATTTGGATATTTGTGGATGAAGATAATAGGCCTTTATTTATTTTGTCAGTCTATCTAGTAATATAGGGATATATAGAACAAAAACTAGAAACTTTTTATGTTTTTCTATTAAAATAATAATAATTCAAATTCTATAAGGTTGAATCAAAAAGAAATTAATCTTTTTATTTATAATTGCTATGCTTAGTGTGTGACTTGTTAGTTTTTCCTTAGAGTTTTTAGTAGAATAAAAAAAAGACTGATCCCTAATATTAATTAAATAATTACAACTACTATAATAAAAAAAATAAAAACTAATAACTAACTTATTGCTTTATATTGTTGAGATCCCAAAAACAGTCACTATATGACCGGATCAATCATATAGTTGTAACAACTGGAATTGTTCCACAACAAAAAAGTATGATTGTGGATGTCTTTGATTTAGCAATCCCAAAGTTTCTTTTTTTTCATACTCTTTTCTTCATAAGAGAAATATCAGAAAAAGGTTTCTAGTGTGGAAGAAAACGGTTTGTGACGCTGAAATGCACTCCCGACATAGAAGATCAAGTCAGAAATAACCTTTTTTCATACTACTATCTCAATATAAAATATCAAAAAAAAAAAAAAACAGTTGAGAGCTAAATTGCTCAATCCACTGTTGGCTGACCAACCATTCTAATAGTCGTAAACTACCATAGCTTAGCTTTGCTTCCATCGGTCTTACGATCCAAGTAGTACCTTCCATCCAATAGTAGTTTACTGCTATACTATAGTATAACAGCTCAGACATTAATATTGTAAAGAGCTTATCGTGACATATTCAACTTCAGGTTCCGCTTCACTAAACGTAGTAGAGCCAATTGCATCAAGCAGCGCCCTACAGTCAACTCACCTCACATCGAGTCTTTCCTTTTCCCTAGGATTGGTGAATTTCCATTAATATATTCACTCTATATTGCATTGTAGATCTAAGTCAATATGTTTAAATTAATTATATGATTTTGAATTTGCCAAATAAATTCAATCACTAAATTGCTGCTAGTTGGTCTAATCAACGCTAAATATAATGTTTTAAAATGTACACCACGCTCATATCAACAAAGAAGGCAAAAATGTTTTTTCTTTCAAATATATAGTTAAATAAGTCACACAATTTTGATGATATATGTAAACAATAATAGTAAATTTAATATATTGTACATTTATATCAATAAAATTATTGTAAATTGTAGGAAAACATTTTTAGCTTCAAATACCCACATTTTAGTATTTTTACAATTATTTACTGAACCCTCTCAATTTTTTTATGACATGTTATATGTAAATCCAAACGATTAATATACTAATGATATCTTAAGTTCTATTTAGTGATTTGGTCCATTTTTCTAATAGCACTTAATAATATACGCAAAATTTACTATATGTATTCATATTAAAAAAAGAGTAATTTTCCATTCAACTGTAAAGATGTATAAATCACAAAACATGAATTATATATATATATATCAACAATAATAACAAAGTTAATTTATAAATCAGACCTGATTCGCTTGTATCAAGAAATTACCATATATTATATCATAAAGTTCTTTTTAATGTCGATAACTTTATAACAAATTTATACATTTTTTACAAATTTCTTTAAATTCTTCCTACTATACTATATAGTTAAATTAAGTACATAATTTTACATTTAGCTTATTCAAACAAATTATATTAAATAATATTTGTTGATTCATCAAGTAAATTACTAACATGCATCAATTTCAATATGCATATTATATTCATACTAACAAAAGTGGTTAAAAAATTCTCGAATACACAGACATATATATTGTTTGTGTAAGTTATAAAACGTACATTACACATAAACAATAAATATGTTCCTAACCTCCCTGCTCTATTTACCATGGTGTTGCGTGAGTGTCAGACTGCCTCTGGCACATCCTCATCCTCATCCTCCTCCACGTCAAAGGAATAGACCTCCAGCTAGCATAGTAGATGAAGTAGTATGCTTCACTCCTTTTTTTCACTGTATTGTGTGTTTGTCACTTCTACTAGTTATGTAGTAGCAGAAACACTCTGTTTCTCTCCTGTATTGTATAAGTATAGTGTTCCGACACTTCAAACCAGATGGGGATACTGTGTCTGTGCAGAATCCTTTTTCTCTTATCCATCTTCTAATAAACGTGGTACGACCACTATAAAACCGGCATTGCTTTGCCAAAAAATAACAATAATTTCATTGATAGTTTATATGTTTCATATCAAGATCTATTATATATCGCACAACATATTTTTTATTTTATCATTAAAATAATAAACACTATTTTTAATAATTTTATCCTGTGCAACGCACGAGTAACACAATAGTAGTGATAATTATATGAACTAACTTTAGCGGTGTCTTTTTGAATTGTCGAAAATGCCATTGACATCTTCATGGATAAATATAAAGAATGTGAATTGATTTAAAATTAAAGTAGAACAACCCATTTGTAATTATAGTTCCAGTATTGACACCTTTAGGGTAACATCTCCTCCACTATTATAGATATCATTGCATAACCTATGTCTTCATCACATAGATATATACAAATAACATTTCATATATTTAGACGACGTGGAGCTTAGAACACATAATAATAATAATAATTGCTTAATTTGATACATACACTAACTATCTAACCACATATAGCTCTCATTTCGACTACCTTCTTCCCGACCTTACAACCTAGTCTCCCAGTTCATGTAACTAAATTAAACATAAAAGAAAGACTGCATGGAGGAGGAAACATGCTCATGTTAGGGGTACGGTGATGCAAATCCCTTTTCCACTTTTTCTTCCAACCGTTCTAACTAAATTCCCTTAGCCCTAAATCATGAAACTAAATCAAACTAAAAAAAGAATATGATGTTGTGCGAAAAGGTTGCTCAAATGCGGAAGACAATAAAACAGGATCTAGATTTACCAATTGAACGTCAATCTAATCTGATAGCATTTATTCTATTACATAAAACAAATAGTAAATAACTATAATGAAGAAACAAAGAGACAAACAATATTTATACTGGTTCCACTATCATTGAGATAGTGAACGTCGAGTCCGAAAGAGAGATTTTATTCCATGTAAGAGAATTACATGATATTAAAAAATAAGAGTTTACATATTCAAACCTTAAATAGGCTTACAAGAAGAGACACCATTAAGGATCACTGGCTCCATGCTAGGATGGGTTTACAATAAAGTCTACCCCTCAATATATAGCTAATGAAATATATGTGAACCATCAATCAAATTACCAAGATAAGGTAAGAAATAATGAAAGCAAATTGCAAAGGAAACAAGTGGCGCAAACATAGGAAATAAATCAATCACTTTCCTTAGCATAGATGGAAAGAAATGAATGCCAGCATTTATTTTTTTCCATCTCATGCAAATGCAATTAATAATTCATGCATTTTCATATTAAACAAATATTTACTTCCCATTTTGCATATTTGTTCCACCTAACTATGTTTTTGTATCATCGAAATTTAACACTCCACCTTGATGTAAAATCACATATCTTCAACACTCCATCTCGAGTCAAAATTCTCTTTTCAACATAAAACTCTATAAAATAACTCCATCTTAAACCAAAATCTCATAGTGAGATATAAACCAAAAATGAATATTTACCAAATGCGTTTCAGCAAAGCTACCCCCCATCACACCTCGTTAACGATCTCAGAATATGTCCCTACCCGCTAATAAAATGTTGTAAATATCCAAAATCAAAAGAAGGCAGATTCCAATGTAATCTTAGCAACACTAAGGCCAAAAATAATTCTCTCAAACACCGATTCAAATACCGAGCCAAAGTCCGGATCTCTGTATTTTAACACCCCAAAATTTTAAAGAACACTATAATGATAAACTAAATAACATTGAATTAAATATTGGGAGTTAAGTAAAATAGACTGCTTCATTGCGTTCGTCTTGGAATTATGCTTAAGATAGACTCTGATTTTGCGTAAAACGGACAACATATGAAGAAGATATTAAGGTTTGAAGTCTATATACATATAAGCATAATATATATAAATAAACTAAACCAGAAAATCAAAATCAGAGAGCGCAAGAAGGAGGGAATTCGGCCCGTTAGGGGTCGACCCCTTGCCCCATTGGTGTCGACCCATGGGTCGACCTCCACACGGGGGGTCAACCCCTATGTCGACCCTAGTTAGATCTGGGGCAGATCCAATTCTATGATGGTGGACTCATTTCTTGACCATATACGTTGACATTAGGCTATAAATAGGACCTCATTTCCATTGTTTTATTCACCAAAAACAATGGAGACAACGAGGTGCTGCCCTAACTCAAATTAAACTAGACTATTCTTCTACAACAACAAGTTATATGTATTCAAGAATCTCTGCTACAACATCAATAGTCAATTCTCTGTTCTTTAGATCCAGTCACAGTGAGTTTATGTTATTTTTAGATGTAAACATGTAAAAGGTAATCTTGACATGTTCATAAGTTGGAACCAAATATGTGCATGTTAATAACTTGAATCATAACTAATTAGATCTGCTGTTACTTGTTCACCTAATCTACTGATTAGTTCTCATATACCTATTCCTAATATGCCTATTCTATTATCATGCCTAATTTTGTCATCACATGCCCATTCTGGTACTATGCCTATTTCTGTCACCATATGTCTATTCAGTTAGTATGCCTATTTCTGACATAGCATGCTTGTTTTGTTATTATGCTTATTCCTGTTCTCTTCTCTCCCTCTTTCCCTTTTTATTTTTGTAGCCAGGCTACCTTCGAGCCTAGGCCTACCATTGAAATATGTGAACGAACGAAATGGGGAACGATTGGGAATGATAAATTGGGGAATATCTTATTGTAAAACATGATTGGGTTTTGGGGGCATAATCTATACCTTAATCTAAAACTTTAACTTGGGGCATAACTTGTATCGTGGATCAAATTGGGATTTTGGGCATAATCTTGGATAAACAAGAAAAAATGTTTAATAATGAACATGCCTAAATTACAGCAATTAGAAACTATAACCACACTTAGACACAAGGTTAGATTACATTTGTGGTAGAAGTCTGCCCGGAACCGCCCGACAAATCCAGCGTCCACGAATGGTTAATCTAATGTGAGGGTAGAGTGCATAAATGTACACGTACCGGTGCTAAGACACGAGGTTAAGTCCAACTTGTGGTACAAGTCTGCCCGGAACTGCCCAGCATATCCAGCATCCACAAGTGGTAGACTTAATGTGAGAGGTCTAGTCCATTAATATCCATAAATGGAAATATGATAATAACTATTTAATCTGAAATACTTAACCTATTTAAATATATGGCGAGTTGCATGAACCTATCGAACTGAGTAGGGGTTAAGTAAACTTGCTTGAATCAGTGGGGGTTAAGTTAGTCTTGTTAAATCAGTCAGTAACCCATCTTGGTATCAAACGGGGTACCCCGAACTAGGTCGAGGTCAGGGCACGCTTACTGAGTTGATTGTAAGAGGTTCAAATAGGTGAAGGTGTTGAAAATGCAGGATCCACCAGAGTCATGTGCGTGCATGGGTCCGGCTTGCTCGAGGAAAATTAAGACGTTGTGACATAAGTAGATATTGTTGTGCATCTTGGAAATAAACGGTTTGCCACTTTAGGAAGTGATACATCCTACTGTGGAGCTAGCATACGGTATCTACAGGGTAGGGAGCCGATCGATTGGGGTAGTAATTAGGGTACACCTAGTCTTGCTTGTTGAGAAGCCCATTATTCTCATTCGGGGTAACACCTGTCATTTCTATTGGGCTGCCTGGTATTATTGTTGGGGTAAAACCAATCAATAGAAGTACACCTAAGTCTACTATCTGTTTCTATAGGGATTATCTTGTTCTGTTATACTAGTATTGGTGTAGAGAAAAGTATAAGAGAAGCGTAACCTATTCTGTTTTGTTTGTTCTACTTATCCTGCTCATTCTGTTATACTTGTCTTATGATACTGTTATATCTCTCATCTAGTTTATATGTCTATTATGATGCTTTTACTTCTTTATATGATAAAAGTAACTGGACTCGCCAGACTTTATGTCTGACCTATTTTGTTTCCTCTTCTCTCTCTCTTCCTTTTTACCCCCAGGTTCTCAGGGTGGGAATACTCAGGCTTGACTTGGATTTTCTCTTTCATTCTGCTTGGAGCTGCTTAAATGTACCGCTTTGATTTTATGTCTTCTCTGATATGGCCATATTTTAGGGACTATGCTTTTTATATATTATTATACTCTGATGATTTTAGTACAAGACATAAGTTTTAAGTTCATGTAATGGGTTTTCTGCATTTCATACTTATGATGTAACTGGGTTTTGGACCACAGTGATTCCTGTTTAATAAAGTTTTAAAATTCCACTGATGTTTCTTTTTACCTATAATGCTTCATGAAACTTAAGGTGAAATTCTCCAAATGTCATTTTTGGAGAAAGTAAGTGAGATTTCTAGGGCATGTGGTCTCTAAGGATGGGATAGCGGTAAATCCTACAAAACAGTTGCAGTTCAAGGTTGGCAGATTTCAAAGAATGCAATGGTGGTGAGGAGTTTTCTTGGATTAGCGGGCTATTATAGAAAGTTCATTAAGGACTTCGTGAAGATATAAGCCCCACTCACCAGGTTGACAAAGAAGAATCTGACATTTTCTCGGGGTATATACTGTGAGGATGCTTTTCAGTGATTGAAGAGGGCTCTAACAACAGCCTCAGTCTTGACTTTTCATGATGGGAACAAAATGTTCACAGTATACACTGATGCATGTGGTATAGAGCTTGGTGCGGTTTTGATGCAAGAGGGAAGGGTGATATGTTATGGACGTAGACAGTTGAGTGTTCATGAGAATAACTACCCTACCCATGATTTGGAGTTAACTGCTATCGTATTTGCACTTTAGATTTGGCGCCATTATCTACTTGGAGAGAAGTCCGAGTTGTACACCGATCATAAATCTCTCAAGTACTTGTTCTCGCAGAAGGATCTCAATTTGAGGCAACAGAGATGGATAAAGTTCCTAGCATCCTATGACTTTGAGATTTCTTATACCCTTGGCAAGGGTAATGTGGTGGTGGATGCACTAAGCAGGCAGAGGATGACCTTGAGTCCTCTATTTATAGAAAGACAAAGCTTGGACTATACATCGAATTTTGATTTTAGACCCTCTACCGAGTTAACACCTGGTTTATTGGCATCATTAGAGGTGTTACCTACTCTTTTGGATCAAATAGGAACTTCGCTGTGAGAGGACCCACATATAGCAGACATCTTAGATAAGCTCAGTAGAGGGGAGACTTCCAGCCACCTCAATAGATATTCCATGGATGATAGAGGGTGGTTGTGACGAGATGGAAGGCTTTGTGTTCCCCGAGTTTGGAGTCTATTGAAGATAGTATTGAGGAAGCTCATCATTCTAGGATGACTATTCATCCCGGTGGTGATAAGATGTATAGAGATATAAAGAGGGTTTTCTTTTGGGCTGGGATAATGAAAGATGTATCAGAGTTTATTTCACAATTTTTGATTTGTCAACAAGTTAAAGCTGAGCAAAGGAAGCCTGGTGGTTTACTTCATCCTTTGGAGGTCCCATAGTGGAAGTGGGATAGCATCTCTATGGAATTCATTGATGGTTTGCCTAGATCGAGGAAAGGCAACACCAGTATTTGGGTTATAGTTGACAGGCTCACTAAGAGCACTTATTTCATTCATGTTAAGAGTAAAAGGATGGCAATATGGTTAGCAACAGTTTATCTTCGTGAGATAGTCCGTCTACATGGAGTACCTTCCAGTATTGTGAGTGATCGTGACCCCATATTTACTAGTGAGTTTTGGAGGAGCTTGCAAGAGGCACTAGGTACACAGTTATACTTGAGCACCGCTTATCACTCTCAGACCGATAGACAGACGAAAAGGGTGAATAGAGTCCTTGAGGATCTGTTAAGACTGTGTATCCTAGACTTTGGAGGGACATAGGAAGAGCATCTTCCTTTGGTTGAGTTCGCCTACAACAACAATTATCAGGCTAGTATTGGCATGGAACCCTTCGAGGCATTGTATGGACGACCTTGTAGATCACCAACTTGTTGGTGGGAGTCTACAAATAGGCTTCTACTTGGACCTGAGATGATTAGAGAAACTTCAGAAAAGATTGATCTTATTTGCAAACGCATGAAGACAACTCAGGACAGGCAAAAGTCCTACACAGATAAGAGAAGAACTGATATTGAGTTTAAGGTGGGAGACATGGTTTTCATAAAAGTATCACCTTTGAGGAATGTGGTTCGTTTTGGATCTGTAGGGAAATTGGCACCAAGATTTGTAGGGCTATTTCCCACAATAGAAAGGATTGGTCAAATGGCTTATAGAGTGAAGTTACCAGGAGACTAGCTGGTGTTTATGATGTTTTCCACATTTTTCATTTACGGATGTGCTTGCATGATACCGCAGAAGTAGTGGAACCGAGCATGCTTGAGGAAGTAGAGGTGGAACGGGAAGCGACAATTAGACGAGTTCCTGCCCATATTCTTAGATCAGAGGTTAAGACGCTAACCGAGAGGTCAAGTTGATGTAAGTTCAGTGGGGAGAAGACCCCGAGAATGCAACTTGGAAAAATGAAGACAAGATTCGCGCTTTGTACCCTTTTCTTTTCAACAGTATGTTCTTAACTTCTTTTCCAAATTTTTTTTATTCGTACTTGCTTATGTCATTTAGGTATATCTTATCGATTGAATCTTTGACCTCTAGGTAGGAAACCAATGGATGTAAACATGTATTTGAGACATGTTATGTTTGATGGATGCAAGTGGATGCAAGTGTTTGCTAGTGGTTGCTCGTGGATGCATATACACACCAATTGGGCACTAGATCGGCTCAGTCACTCTAGTGCTGCATATGGATGCATGTGCATTTTTTGTGTGGATGGAAATGGGTGTATCATCATGTACATGTTGCATTTGGATGAATAATTGTGCACACATATAGAACTCACATGTTATACTAGGATTATTTGCATACATTTTGATTACATGGCATGAAACATAAATTGCATTAAGGAGGTCAACTAAATCAGTCGACCGCCTGATTTCTCGCATTAGCATAGGGATATGTACACACACATTTGCTTATGTTCATATAAGCATTAGAAAAGGACAATGGATGCCTGTGATTGATGAATGAGTAGATGGATGTGGATGTTAAGATATACATTCTTCTTAACTTAGAGATTTTGCGGACGAAATCCTTTAAGTAGGGAAGAATGTAACACCCTAAAATTTCAAAGAACACTATAATGATAAACTAATGAGTACATAATTAAATATTGGCAGTTAAGTAAAATGGACTGTGCCATTGCATTTGTCTTGGAATTCCGCTTAAGAATGACTCCAAGTTTGCGTAAAACGGACAACACATGAAGAAGATATCAAGGTTTGAAGTTTGTATACATATAAGCATAATATATATAAATAAACTAACCTAGAAAATCAAAATCAGAGAGCGGCAGAAGGAGGGAATTCATCCCGTTAGGGGTCGACCCCATGCCCCATAGGTGTCGACCCCTAGGTCGACCCAACCAAATCTGGTGCAGATCCAATTCTGTGAACGTGGACTCGTTTCTTGACCATATTCGTTGACATTAGGCTATAAACAGGACCTCATTTCCATTGTTTTATTCACCAAAAACAATGGAGACAATGAGGTGCTGCCCCAACTTAAATTTAACTAGCCTATTCTTCTGCAACAATAAGTTATACGTATTCAAGAATCTCTATTGCAACATCAACAGTCAATTCTCTATTATTTAGATCCAGTCATAGTGAGTTTATGTTATTTTTAGATATAAAATGTAAAATGTAATCTTGATATGTTCACAAGTTGGATCTATACCGGTGCCTGTTAATATCTTGAATCATAATTAATCAGATCTGCTATTACTTGTTCACCTAATCTACTGATTAGTTCTCACATGCCTATTCCTAATATGCATGTTCTGTTATCATGCATAATTTTGTCGTCATATTCCCATTCTGCTAAATTCCTATTTCTGTCACCATATTTCTATTCAGTTTGTATGCTTATTTCTGATATAGTATGTCTGTTTTGTTATTATGCTTATTCTTGTTCTCTTCTCTCCCTCCTTGCCTTTTTTATTTTTATAGCCAGGCTACCTTCGAGCCTAGGCCTACCGCTGAAATATGCGAACGAACGAAATGGGGAACGATTGGGAATGATAAATTAGGGCATATCTTGTTGTAAAATATGATTTGGTTTTGGGGACATAATCTATACCTTGATCTAAAACTTAAACTTAGGGCATAACTTATATCGTGGATCGGATTGGGATTCGGGGCATAACCTTGGATAAACATGAAAATTTGTTTAATAATGAACATGCCTAAATTACAGTAATTAGAAACTGTAACCGCACTTAGGCACGAGGTTAGATTACATTTGTGGTAGAAGTCTGCCCGGAACCGCCGCAAATCCAACGTCCACAAGTGGTTAATCTAATGTGAGGGGTCGAGTGCATAAATGTATACGTAACGGTGTTAATTAAGACACGAGGTTAAGTTTGACTTATGGTAGAAGTCTGCCCGGAACCGCCCGACATATCCAACATCCACAAGTGGTAGACTTAATGTGAGAATCTAGTCCATTAGTAGCCATAAATTGAAATATTATAATGACCAATTAACCTGAAATACTTAGCTATTTAAATCTATGGGGGGTTACATGAACCTGTCGAACTGAGTAGGGGTTAAGTAAACTTGCTTAAATCAATGGGGGTCTAGTTAATCTTGTTAAATATGTGAGGGGTCATATGAGCCTAACAAACTTAATCTGTATTACATGTTGGGGTTATGCAACCTTGTTAAACTGTTAGGCATAACCTGTCAAAATCCTAGTAGTGGGGATGCAAGCCTAGGGGGTGGCTTGTATCATCTATTGTGTAGAACCCGTATCAGTCAGTAACCCATCTTGGTATCAAACGGGGAACCCAAACTAGGTCTGGGTCGGGGCACACTTAATGAGTTGATTGTAAGAGATTAAAATAGGTGAAGTTGTTGATAGCATGGGATCCACCAGAGTTATGTGCGTGCATGGGTCCGGCTTGCTCAGGGAAAATTAAGACGCTGTGGCATCAGTAGATACTGTTATGCATCTCGAAAATAAACAGGTTGCCACTTTAGGAAGTGATACATCCTACTATGGGGCCAGCACAAGGTATCTAGAGGGTAGGGAGCTGATTGATTGGGGTTGTAATTAGGGTACATCTAGTCTTGCTTGTTGAGAAGCCCATTATTCTTGTTGGAGGTAATACTAGTCATTTCTGTTGGGTTGCTGGTATTATTGTTGGGGGTAAAACCCGTCACTAGAAGTACACCTAAGCCTACGACACTACAAGAAAATCTATTTGTAGTTACATTTAGTAGCAACGTTTATAGTGTGAATGCAAGTAATACTATTGTTTTTTCAATTTGTTTGTTTATTTTTGTCTAATTTTAATGATGTCAAATTTTGTCGCTTTCGCCACCAACTAGTAAAAAATCATCACTTTTCCCCTTCCCTTTCCCTCGTCATTTTCTTTTCCCCATCTTTCTTCGAAATTTCCCTCGTCTCACTTAAAATTCTGCGCTCCCCTCGTTTCATCTTCCAAAATTGCACCCTACTTCATTGAATTGCTCCCATAATGCTATCTTGTTGATCTGCTCCTCATCACTTCGTCAATGGGGACCCCTACACCTCGTCGATCTGGTCTCTTCCGCTTTGTTCACAAGCCCTAGATCTACAAATCGAGGTAATTGTTATTTTTTGGGTACAAAACGCTGTTTTTTTTTATTGAATTGAGATATTATTAATTGTTAATTAAGACAAAAACCTAATCATTTTTGTTTTTGTACTCAAACGTCGTGATTAGTGATTTTAATTAGATTTAGAAAAAAACACTTTTTTTTGTTCAATATGGACATAATATGCGATATAATATTCTTATTCCTAACTTTAAGGAAAATAAAATTTATGGCAATGGATGTGAACCAAATTAATTTGGATATCACCCTAGGTTTTCAAAGGAACATCTAAATAGAAACAGGAATATTTTTCCTTTGAAATAAGCTTATTTTGAATTGTTTGTGACAATTTTATTATGGATTTATTTACAGTTGAAAACATTAATGCAAATTCATATGTTCAAGGTCAGTTTCATTAGATGGGAATACAACCAAGTGCTGGTATGTGAAATACAGAATATAAAGCTTACTATTGACCTGATATATTTGAATGATTTGAAGTTGAATTGTTTTAAATTTATTTTTTCTCACTATCAGTTATGCTCTTTTTCATTGTAGGTAATACAAATTTCTTCATATATAACTCACATAGCAAAAAAGCTTAAGTAGAGGAATTTATCTCACATTTCGTGCACTGTACCAATTGATTCATATTTAAAGTAAGTGGATGTGCATTTGAAAGCAAGATGGATCGCAGAATGTGTACAAGATTCCATTTAAAGTAATAGAAACTTGAAAGTGTGAGATTATATAAACCATAGAAATTAATTTCATCTTATAACAATGTTTAATTGCATATATGTTTAAATTTGTAATGAATGAAATCCGAAGTAAATCGTAGACCACAATTTTCACTACGTTTGTCAACTTGTATGTGCAAGTTATTCTGGTTGTGACTCCACTCTTTCAGTTTAATTTTCACTTGTTTTGGACATGAAGTGGATTATGTAAATGATTTCCTAATTGAGGAAACATCAAATAATCTCCAATCATCGCTTTGTGATCATCACATAACAGTAAAAATTAAAATATTTGAATGATTTCACCAGTTCTATTTTCCAGTACGAACCATCCAAAAGTTATATGAGAATGATAATTTGACATTAATGTTAGTGCTATTACGCTACAACTTTAGACTGAAGAAATTTAGTGAACCGGTCATAATTCACTATTACTCTATCAAGTTTAAACCATGTTCCATTTTGGGTACTGGAAAATGATTGTATTCCATGATTTAAAAAGATGATTAGTGATTTTTGAGTTGCTCAGATGTTGTGTTAGATTTCTTTCTCTACAATGAACTTACATTTTTTTCCTACAATAGTTTGCTCATATAATGAGCCAAAATATAAGCAAAGATTGAACAAGTCAACACGGACCTCCAAAGAAAAATCATTTGTGGATTCAAATTCTAGTTTCAGTGAAGGCCAAAAGGCTATGTTATATCTTCCCCATTTTTTCTATTAACCTATTTGTTTCCCTTTGAATTTGTACTTGTATTCTTTACGTAAAATAAACAGCTCTTTCAAGCTATTGAGAAATCTATATTTATATGTTGGCTGCGCTATATGAAGACTTCTTAAACATAAATGGTTCATATCTTGAAGTTCAACTTTGTGATTGTCAATCTAATAAGTGTCATGCAGCTAATGAAACTATATAGAATGGAGTACTGAGATTCCCTAAACACATCAGTCAAGAAATGTTGGTAGAAGTGCAATCTTCATACAGGGATGTCAAAGTCACAAACTTTTCATCCATGAAAGATGCTTTTCAAGGGTTTACAGACAAGGATAGGGAAGCCAAGGTTAGAAATAAAGAGATATGTAGGGATATGGTGTTGTGTAGAAAACCATGAACTGGGTCACATATATTATGATATACACTGGGATGAAAATCCAATTGGAAGCCTCAGTCTCCGAAAACAAGGGAGGAGATCATCCACCATGGTAGAATATGAAGAAGTTCAACTTATTCAAATACAAGAGTCTCTGAACATACACAAATACACAACTGTTATGTGTTTTGAATTAAATTATTGCCAAGTTCACAAGGAAAGGGTCGACGTAAATAGTACACAATATTCATGCGAGGTACTTACCATGACTTTCTTTTCGTTGACATGTTATGACAAACATATATACCAATATTTCTACACAGCAACTTAGGCTGAACACAATAGTTTGATTACTGATTAGTTATCATACTTTATTTCATATTTTAGTATTTCTCATAAAAAATGTTGTAGGCCTTGTTGAGTTGATGTGCTTTTGGAATTAGATGTTCATTTGGGAGACCTTATGTCCATTATATTGTTATTTTTGTTAAGGGTGATGCTTTTTTGGCCCAAAAAAGAAAAAAAACTAAAATTTAAACGATCTCATCTGTTAGCAAGGCACAAGAGCGCACGACATACATCACCACTACGACTTCATCCGTTCCACTACACATGTTTCCTTGGTTTACCATACACTTGAATATGCTCATGTCTTATTTTATTTTTTGTTTACATGTGAAGCCATGCACATCACTGTACATGCATTCAAACACTACACGGTTACTCCCTGTTTTGCATATGCCATTTAAAATGCGCCTTGCCTCCATGTACACTACTAGCAACCCTCACCTCAGTTGATAGGACCGACCTGTTATGAACCACCTGCACTTCCATTTCCCACACACCCTTCTTTCCCTTCATGTTCTTGCACATGTCGTAGGAAAGAGGGGAGGGTAAGAAAAGTGGAATGTGTAAATCCATTTTTTGCATAGAGAAGATGAACATGTAAAAAGTAAATGAAGGAATTATGTTTGTTATATGCAAAATCTAATGAATGAATACCTCGAAAATGAATGAATGCATTTCATTCACTTTTTTTATTCCATGCACATGCATTAAAATAAGTATTGTTTGAATTGTTGCAAAGTAAAAAAAAATGAATCCTCTCTTGTGCCATGCGTATGCGTGTCCATTATATATATGCAAGGAGATGACGTAAGTGCCAAGAAAAAGGACCTGCATTTAATGAAAATATGGTTAGTTGTGTTGAAATAAGTGTAACACCCCGCATTTTTAATATAATTAAAAATATGTAAAAATATGTGTATATGCATAGGTAGGTAAATAATGGTGATGTATAACGAAAATTAATTAATATATGGAAGAGAAGGAGAAATTAATTCGATAACAGTGTGCATAACGGAAATGATAATAAAATAAGGATACCTAATTTAAATATCAGGAATTATGTAAAACGGATATACCCATTGCGTTCGACTTGAAATTCTGCTTGAAATACAGTCCAAGTTTGCGTAAATCGGACTCCGTATGAAGGAGTTATGGCCTTTAGAAGATTCAACAAAAATTCAAAACAGTTCCAAATTCAACCCAGGCAGCTGGGCGGGAAATTTCCCGCAAAAACCAGGCAGATCGACCTGGGGGTCAAGTCGACCAGGAGGTCGACTAGGGGTCGAGCTACCCTTAGGGAGGTCGACCTAGGGGTCGACTTATCCCTAGATCTGGGTGATTTCAGTTCCTGTGACATGTTTTGATGTGTTGTACGGGTCAGATGGCTTCTAGGTCAATCTAAGGGCTCTAAAACACTCTCTACACCTATAAATACATAGCAAACCTAACCCTAATTCATAACAATTCGTTAAGAAGCCTCCATGCCGCCAAACTTCAACCAAACATGGCCACCGCCCCAAAACTCTAAATTATATTACAAGTTCTTCATCAACTTTGGAGTTTAATAAAATCAAGTAGCAAAGTTCTTCATCAACAATTCATGCTCTTCACCAACAATCAAATAAGAAGATTAAATCAGCGTTCTACATCAACAAATCGTTTATTTTCCCCAATCCAGTCAAGGTGAGTGGAATTATAATAAACTTGTTGTATAATAGTATTATTATCGTTCATCATTCCCCAGTTATAAATTCAATTCAAGATTCATGTTATAATAATTGTTCTTTTATTCTCCTTTCCCTTTTATTTTTGAATCTAGGTTATCTCGAACCTAGACGAAATCTTATTATACATACGTATGGTTGGAATATGGGAATATTGGGCATAATCTATTTTATGCAGTCGAGGATTATAATATGTAATTTGGGGTTTGTGGCATAACGATTATTATTGCAAATATTGGACATAATCTATTTTATGCAGTCGAGGAATATAATCTGTAATTTGGGGTTTGTGGCATAACGAATATTATTGCAAATATTAGGCATAATGTATTTTATGCAGTCGAGGAATATAATCTGTAATTTGGGGTTTGTGGCATAACAATTATTATTGCAAATATTGGTGTAATTGGCAAAGTATATGTTGATGCTATTCAAGTTTGCGGTGTAAACCTGCCCGGAACCGCCCAGCACATCCAGTAACCGCAAACAATAGGTTCTAATGTGAGAAGTTAGTCATAACGTGCTTGAAACCCGAGGTTAGATTGAGTTGTGGTGTAATCCTGCCCGAAACCAACCGGCACATCCAGTGACCGCAACAATAGGTCTAATGTGAGAGGTTGGGCATTAACAATTAATTAATGCTAATGACACATGCTAGTATGGTAAGGTTAAGTCAACATGAAATACTAGACCAATTTGACTCGATATATTGGTAGGTTAAGTCAACGTGAACCGCTAGATAACACTTAACCAATTTGACATGATATATAGGTAGGTTAAGTTAACACGAACTGATAGATAACACTTAACCAATTTGACATGATATATGGGTGGGTTAAGTCATCATGAACCGCTAGATAACACTTAACCAATTTGACATGATATATGGGTGGGTTAAGTCAACGTGTACTGCTGGATAACACTTAACCAATTTGACATGACGCATGGGTTGAATTGAATACATGATTGGGGGTTAAGTCAACTTGGACACATGGGCAAACTTAACCAATATAACAGTATCAAAGCAGGAAAAGTGGGGAATGATAAGATTAAATAAAAGATAAACTTATCCTAGGGATAAGAAATGAATATGACTTAAGATGTAATACAAGACTCGAAGGCTGGGACGACTTATACCATGAAATAAGTTAATCTAAGCTGGAAATGTGGGAGGACACCCGCACGCTATCATTTTATAAAGAGAACTTAAGTCATGCTTGAATTCATAGGTAAACCTTAGTTAAAAGGAACTAAGTAACATACCTTAGTTAAAGAAAACTAAGTAACAGAAACAAATTATCAAACCTTGGTTAAGAGAACCAAGTAATAAACCTTAGTTAAGTGAACTAAGTAAATAACGAGAAAGAGAACTAAGTAGTAAACCTTAGTTAAGAGGACTAAGTTGTAAACCTTAGTTAAGAAAACGAACGATTAAGAGAAACTAAGTAGTAAACCTTAGTTAAGAGGAGTAAGTAGTAAACCTTAGTTAAGAAAACGAACGATTCAGGAAACTAAGTAGTAAACCTTAGTTAAGAGAAATAAGTAGTAAACCTTAGTCAAGAAAACCAAGTAGAACACGAGGAGGAGCGAACGTCCATCTGATCATGAAGAAGGCTCCAATGGTCTGGGTTACGAAGCACGCGGCTTCGAGGGGACATGAGGGTACTCTTGGTATCCCCCTGTGAGGTTGCAGATGATCCTCCTGGGCTCACAGAGGTTAGGGTCTACGTTAGAAGAACCAAGAGTACGCCTTGGTTGCAATATAAGCAACCAAAAGACTAGGATGGACTAGCGTGAGGAAGCGATATCTTGTTTAGCCCTGTGATAGCACGTCGTCGTCTACCTACTTCTTGAGTCAATCGAGCACGTGAAGCGGAAAGGCGGAGAACTCCAAAAGACCATATACTTGCTATCTAGGTATGGGTGAGGTAGGCCAATAGGTTTGTGGGGGCATAGGTGTGACGATCCCAAAACCCCGTAACACGGTGTTAAGGATAATCATTGGAATATAACACATTAATCATCATTAGCAGATCACAGATAATAACATAAACATAAAATAGAATAATTTACACACATATGACAGCGGAATCATATAGATATCACACATCAGAGAGCACAGTGCAGGATACAACTTAGTGCATAATAATACATAATCAGTCACCATCGCCAGAGGCGGAATCATACATAAAGAGTACACAAAATAAATATCAGTCTACATTGCCAATGGCAGAATCATAATACATATACTATAATGGCGGAAAGAGTCAAAGTCAGCACGGTGTAGTCAAGCCTCGCCATGAGCCAAAAGTGCACCAGATACCTGTAACTAGGCTGCCCGTGTGAAAATGAGGGCACCCGAGTTTGCAAGGTGAAACAAACTACGAGTCAGTCATGAGACTGGTATGAGAAATCTACTTAACTTGTTAACAACAATAATAAGGCAAATCAAAGGACTACGCCACTTTCGCGGAACGGGTTTACTCCAATGAGTGCTAGTGCATGGAATAAAGTAAATGATTAAATTATCGCAATGCTTTTTATAAAATGAAGCCATTATAAGACTCAGGTCCCATCACACAATGCAACGCAAGCCGGAGGATAGAGTTTTACCTTATAATGGCCAAAAATGCTTCATACGTATAAAACAAAAGTGTTTGATGTTATTACTAGTGCATATATGTTTTCGAAAGCAAATTCAATCATAAATATCAATCCTAGGCGGCATAGCTACCATCTACTATGTCGCCATACTAGTAATACAATCACATCCGCATATCTCGTATTGGAAATTGGATTCCTTCATGATTCGAGGCAAGGGGCAAGCTCCTCTCCGTTCGAGACACTCTGGCAAATGCCTCAGGACCGAACACAGCAATCCTTCGATCCTCAGGGTCAGTCCCCTCTTACTTTTGAGGATTAATTATTCCTGAACACACGTTTCCCGGTCCTTACAGACCTATATCGAGGCGCCTCATATTCAAACAACCACACAGGTGAAAAGTATATATAATGTCAGGGCTGGTAGGTCACTGACACCACCTTAGCTAGAAAGAAACGTCGTGCTCTCCCTGCAGTCACTATCCCGTTTTTGACTCATACCGAGGTGTGAGGCTCGCGAATTCACGTTATACACAAAGCTACATCACACAGACCATGCTTTGATCATCAACCACAAGACTTTGCTTTGCAACAGAAGCCTTGATCATATGCCACTTAGGCGTGCCACACAGGCAATCCACTCCATGCGACGGATTTCTATCAATACATAACCTCTGAGCTCGTACGTCTCAGAGAAGGGCGTTAAGCAAGAGAATAAATTCTCCACCGCCAAACATATATATGTTTAATAGAGATCAATCAGCACAGAACAAAATCCAATGTCAGATACACAGTCCATTTACAAGTTCGTTCTGGGTTTGAACGAAACCGGAGACACCAATTTCCTCGTATATCCGTACAATCAACAGTATGTCTGGACGGCTACTACTTCAGCTCCTTCAAGGTAGCTACTCCGATCACGAGCATCAGTAGCGCCCATCCATCAAATGTGAAGATCGTCGGTTTTCAACCGTCTTCGACTCTTCGACTTCTCAACGTCGATCGATTATTTGAAATGGGATGAACTCAGCCTTTTCAAATAACCCATGTATATTTAGATTTTCAAATCAATTTATCACATGGTTAAACTATTGAAAATTCACATTTCAGTTCTTTAGTTATAATTTTCATGTTAAATACATTCAACCATCACAAATCAAGCAAACACAATAAAATTGGTTTATTTCCACTCTATATCGTCTATAGTATTTTATAACGATATATCGCCATTTTTATTTATTTAAAACGGCCATATTTAATTAAACGACGTTTCAGGTCGTGCCGATGCACTGGCGCTGTTTTTCACTAAATTTGTTTTACACATATCTGAAAATCTAACTGTTGGATCTTCACAAATTTTATATCTTTAGAAAGATCATTTCAAAATGAATCCAACGGTTTCAGTTTCGGGAAAATCCGACGGTCGGAACTCCCACACTAGCCGTTAGAAATCACGATTTCAAAATACTAACTGCAGCGTCGTTATTCGATTTAATTTAATTATATATATATATATATATATATATATATATATAAACAAATATAATCGTTTCTGGCGCTTTGCTTCTTCAGATTTGAATTAAACATTCCAGACAATCCAACCGTCGGATCTTTACAAAGTTGGTGCCGTTGGAAAGATATTTCCAAGGCGAACCCAACGGTTGCGGTTTCGGGAAAATCCAATGGTCGGATTTCCCGCACTAGTCGTTTGAAATCACGGTTTCAAAACACGAACTGCACGGCCACGTTTCGTTTTAATTTTATTTATATTTATATATTTATATAAATATAGTTCATTCAAAAATTCCTATATCGTTTTCACTTCAAATATTTCACTAACGCCTTTAAATTTTGGAAAATTTCGTCATAACCTCCTTTGTACGGGAGGGGCTGGGAAAATTCCCAAATGGCCACACGGGCGTCTCATCTCAAAAAGAAAAAGGAAAAGCCAAGCGGCTAGCCAATAGGCTCATAAAATCATCACCCAAACAAAACAGTAAACGTGTACCTATTCGTCGGGCACAAAATTTTATTCCTCTTCTCTAGCCTCTTTGCTATAACATGTTCAATAAATATGCATGTACATATATACAATTCTTATCACTTCTCATTTTCCATTCCACTTCATATTTAATTCAATTTGGTTTAAAAACACCATTCATTCTAATGTTGCATGCATAGGCAAAAATCATATCATTAGCTAATTAATGAATATTTCAACTCATGCATATTTATTTGAACAAGTGGCTATTTTTAACACTTCACATTTCAAAATTGATAATTTTGGCGAACTAAAATATATTTCAACACATGACTATTTTATTTAGTTCCTATGCATGTTAAGAATAATATTTATTTCAACGCTCGCATATCTTTAACATATCACGTATATGATAAAAATGATATTTTTATCATTTAAAATATTTGTTCAACAAATGAAGGTTTTTAACACTTTATACTTTCAATAAAAATGTAATTTTTATTGTTCGATCTTTTTATTCAACACACGAACTTTTCCAATACACACACTTCTCAACACATGAGCATTTCCACACATGGATATTTTATATATGTTGTTCATATAAGAAAAATGAAATTTTTATTGTTGAAACTATTTATATATAGTGAATATTTTACATACCTCATATATATTATAAAAATCTGATTTTTATTGTTTAAACCTTTTATTCATTCACACATGAATTTAATTTTCACACATCACTTCCCAACACATGAGCATTTCCACACATGGATATAGTTTCGACATATGAAAATAATTTCAACGCATGAAGATAATTTCAACATATGAAAATAATTCTAACACATGAATATTATTCAAAATTTCGACAGCATAACAGCAGGGTAGTTAAAACCGGCACCGTCCCTAGTACGGCTCCTCGCTCTACCTTAAAACCTCGCGGTTTTTTACTATGGGGATTCATGCATCTAATTCGCACGCATGCGGCATGTTTTATTTTTATTTCCACAATTATTTCCAATTCATTTCAATCACCAATGGGTATTTTTCAACCATTACCAATCAATATCAACCACAAACAATTATTCAACCATTCGCATTTTTCATCCAATATTTCACACCAATACACAACAATAAATATCGTCCATGGTTTGTGGATGAGGGGAGTATATATATATATATATATATATATTTTCTATATTTCACTTGCATTTCAACACATATATCAATTATTCTATGCATGTATAATTCATTCTTCGCTTATATAGCTTACACAACGCATGTACATGAAGTATACAAGTGTAATTTATATTTCGCTTATATAATTTATACATGACATTTTCCATTCAAATTCACTTAATTTAGTTTTCTCACATTGGTTTTCGGAGTGCTAAAAATCGTAGATGACTCAGAAAAATCCACGGCCTCTTCTATGTGGTAGAGAGCCACCTTGCGGTCCCGATGTTTCCTGTTTCATCGAATTTTGTCAACACACCATAAAGATATGATTTTTCAAAGTTCAAACATCAAAAAGGACTCACCTTTCACGATGGTTCAAAACTAGGGTTGCAGTTTTCGCGAGAACCGAGGCACGATAGGATGATCAGAGGGTACAGCGTGGAAGAGGGAGGAAAGGGGAGTCGATCGGTGGTGTTCGGAGATGGTTCGGTGGTCTCTGGCGATCGGGGCGGCGCTGGGAAGTGTCGACGTTCGTGGCCGTGGATCTCGTCGATGCGGTGATGGGAAGCGTCGAGGTGGGGTCGGATTTGAAGAGGAGAGGGAGGCGCTTCGAGGTAGGGGGTGGTGAAGGCTGGAATCGCCTGTGGCGGCGGCGATTTGGAGGAGAAGAATCGAACGACGTGAATCGTCGGTAGGAGAGAGAGAACGAGGGTTTCTGATGTTTTTTTATTTTTAAAAATAATGAAAGAAAATTTCTGATTGGCCAATGGTTTAAATAAATTTTTAAATAGTGTTTCTCCACACGGACACCAATTCAAACCCAATGACTATCATCCCTAGCTAATTACCCCCATCCCGGACACAATGGGATATGTTTCGTTAGCCAATTCGACTGTTACAGTCAGTTATTCTTCAAATTAAAGTATAAAACATTTAATTTTTAACTTTGAACGTACATTTCAATTTGCCAGGACCACAAACTGATTCGAAAAATTCCAGAAAAATAAATCTAGCTATGTTTTGATGCTACGGTCCCAACAAAAATAGTTTCGTTGAATTCTGAGATCATTTGAAAAATGGCCATTTTCTGGTCGATCCAATTTAACGGAAATTGACCAAACACATTTTCTTTTGCCACGCTCACATACTAGCTTCAAAAATTACGAAATTTGAAACCTAGCAATAGTTTGACATCCCGGAGCCAACAAAAGTGGTTTCGTCGAATTTCGAGGTCGTTTGCAAAATATCTATTTTCCAGGGCTATATATTCTATATAGCGACCTTTTTGAAAATTCATTCGGCCATAACTTTTGATTCCCGCTATGAAACTTCGATTTTTCAGATTCGTTAGAAAGGTATTGATAAACAGATTTAAATATTTTTGGTTTCACTAAAATCCGTTATATTTTCCACCCTGCACAGTCTGTCAAAGTTTGAATTCAAATTTTCAAATTGACTCACTATTTCTAATTCACTATTTTATTGAAATATTCTATTTCAATTGTTCAAATTCCTTTGAATTGATCAATTTAAAATTTTTAAATTGGCTTGTATTTTCCTGGTTGTTACAATCTCCCCCACTTAAAACTTTTCGTCCTCGAAAAGGAAACAACAGTAAAGTAGGAAACGAAATGTAAATGCAAAGTATTGTAAAGGTACCTTGCACCGGAGTTAGTCAGAGATGTCCACTCTGCACTTGGGGTAAGCTTGCTTAATGCTTTCCTCAGTCTCCCAAGTACAGTCTCTAGGATCACTACTCCACTGCACTTTAACTAAATGAACCTTTTTGCTTCTTAGTTCTCTAGTTTCTTTGCCAACAATCTTTAATGGCTCTCTTCTGACTGCTAATTCTGGAGTTATGTCTATATCCTGTTGCGCTGCTTCTTCTACAACAAGATCCGGATCATGCACATGTCTTCTAAGTTGAGATACGTGAAATACATCATGCACTCCAGGCAACCAATTTGGTAATTGAACCCTATAAGCAAGAGTTCCAATTCGTTCAAGTATAGGAAAGGGACCAATAAATCTCGGTGCCAACTTCCCAGTTTTGCCAAATCTGATTACTCCTCTCATCGGAGAAACTTTCAAATAAACATGGTCACCAACAGCAAATGTCAAATCTCTTCTTCTAGAATCTGCATAACTTTTCTGTCGGCTTTGTGCGATTCTCAATCACTTTTTGATGAAGTCGACTTTATCAGATGCTTCTATAATCATATCGGGTCCTAACACAAGTCTATTGCCAGGTTCTACCCAACATGCTGGAGATCTGCACGGTCTGCCATATAATGCTTCAAATGGCGACATTCCCAAACTTGCTTGATAGCTATTGTTATATGAGAATTCTGCCAAATGGAAGTGATCTTCCCATGACCCACCAAAATCAATAATACAAGCCCGCAATAAATCTTCCAGAATTCTATTCACTCGCTCAGTTTGGCCATCTGTTTGAGGGTGATAAGCGGTGCTCATATTCAGTTTCGTTCCCAATTCTGTCTGGAAAGCCTCCCAGAATTTGCTAGCGAATATTGGGTCTCTATCACTGACTATGCTGATGGGAATTCCATGCAGCTTAACGATTTCTTTGAAATATATCTGTGCTAGACTTTGAGCGGTTCTATTGGATCTGACAGGTATGAAATGGGCAGTATTCGTGAAGTGATCTACGATTACCTAAATGCTATCATTACCTTTCCTGGTTTGCGGCAAACCATCTATGAAATCCATGGAAATCTGTTCCCATTTCCAACCTGGGACTTCCAATGGCTGCAACAATCCAGCTAGCTTCTATTGGTCGCTCTTTACTAATTGACAAGTAGGGCATCTACTCACATACAAGGAAATATCCCTCTTCATTGCCTTCCACCAGAAAGTGCGTTTGATATCGTTGTACATTTTACTTACCCCGGGATGAATGCAAAGTTTAGATTTATGGCATTCATCTAGCACTTCTCTTCGAAGGCCTGGAATATTTGGAATGCAAATTCTATCATTTAACCTGAGAACCCCCTTATCGTCAATACGGAAACTTGTGGTTTCACCTTCCTTGACCCTCTGACTGATTCTCTGAATGAATTCATCGTCTTTTTGAAGGGCTGAAATCTTATCAATCAATCCAGGCGTAATTATAAGATTGGCAATGATTGCGGTTTTTCTACTAAGCGCATCCGCTACAACGTTAGCCTTTCCCGGCATATACAGGATATCAAGATCATACGCTGCAAGAATTTCTAGCCAACGCTGCTGTCTCAAATTCAGATCTTTCTGGGTGTATAAATACTTCAATGATTGATGATCTGTGTACATCACAAATTTCTCACCCAATAAATAATGCCTCCAGATTTTCAAAGCAAAAACGATGGCCAGCAACTCAAGATCATGAGTTACATAATTCTTCTCATGTGGTTTCAGGCCTCTTTGCATTAACACTGCACCAAGACCTCTAATAGAAGCATCTGTCCAAACCGTCAAATCCTGATTGCTATCAATAATGGTTAACACTGGAGCAGTTGTCAGTTTCGATTTCAATTCCTGGAAAGCTTCTTCACAGTCGGAAGTCCACTTAAATTTCTCATGCTTCTTCGTGAGCTTCGTTAACGGACCGAATATCTTCGAAAAATCCTTAACGAACTTTCGATAATAACTAGCCAACACCATAAAACTTCTAACCTCTGTGGGTGTAGTGGGTTGTTTCCAGTCTTGAATCGCTGTTATTTTGCTCGGATCTACAGAAATCCCTTTCTTTGACACGACATGGCCAAGAAACTTCACTTCTTCTTGCCAGAAGACACATTTAGAGAATTTGGCTTTGAAGACGTTCTTTCTTAGAATTTCCAATACTTGTTCAAAGTGTTTTTCATGCTCGGGTTTTGATTTGGAGTAAATTAAAATATCATCGATGAATACGAGGACAAATTTATTCTGAACTCCCCTGAACACTCTATTCATTAGATCGACAAAGTATGCTGGAGCGTTGCACAGGCCAAACGGCATTACTAACCATTCATAAAATATGTCTGGACCTCTGAAAGCTGTCATAGGAACACACTCCTCTGCTATTCTCAATTGATGAAAACCTGTAGCTAGGTCCATTCGGGAAAATACTCTCGCCCCATTTAATTGGTCTAGCAGATCATCGATGCGGGGTAATGGGTATTTGTTTTTGAGCATCTGTTTGTTGAGGTCTCGGTAATCAACGCACAATCGAAGAGTACCGTCTGACTTTGGGACAAACACTACAACTGCACCCCAATTAGAAAAACTAGGTCTAATTAGACCCTTCCACAACAGTTGACGAGTTTGATGGCCTAATTCTTCTTTTTCCTTTGGAGTCATTCTGCGAATTGGATGTACCACTGGTCTGGCATTGGGAATTAGATCGATTCTGAATTCTATTTCCCTTTGCGGAGGTAAGTTTTCGACTTCTTCAAACACATCCGCATAGTTTCTAACAATAGGAATCTTTTCTATGGAAGTGGGGATAATTTCTAACGCCGACCAAAATTCTTCTCTATTCGGATTCGAACCATGGCATGGTACAGTAATATATCCAAGCTTCGTCCAAATTTTAACGATTCTTTCCGCACAATTTACTTCGGCTTCGTATTTCGTTAACCATTCTAACCCAAGGATAACGTCGAACTCAGGAAAATTCATGATGATTAAATTAATGGGAAATTTGTAGGAAGAATAAGAGATTGGCACTCTACAACATGAACTGAGAATTATAGAACCCCCTATCGGATTATGAACTTCAACCGAATCCTTGAGCTTCCTTTGTTTTAACTTTAATTTGTGCACTATGTTACTAGCAATAAAACTACGTGATGCACCCGTGTCAAACATTACAGAAACAGGAATATTTTTAATTGTAAGGGTACCTCCCAAAACATCGGGTTTACCTGCTCCTTCGGAAGCAGCTGGCGGGTTCGTCCCGTCATAGACATGAGCTACTGCGGCCTTCTTCAGCAAAGGACAGTCTTTGACAAGATGATCCGTCTTGCGGCAATTAAAGAAGGAGCAAGGGTTTTGAGAGCCCTGGCTTGAACCTTGTGAATTTGTCTTCTGCCTCTTCGGGGCTGTGCAAACATTAGAGAAGTGCCCCATCTTGCCACAATTATAGCAGCTTCCTCTTGGCAGCCTGCCAGTCTGTGGTTTCGAGGATGCTGCTTGGCTTGACTCAACTTGATTCACAGTAGGCTTGCGTTTGTTTTCGGCTTGGCTTTTAGCGTGATCCTGCTCCAGGTGCCTTTGGTCAAGGTCTTCGTAGTTGCACATCATTTCCACCAATTCGTTAAATCCCAGCTTGATGTGGGCCATTGCTCTATCATGATACTGTCGCTTCAGCCCGAGGATGAACCTCTTATTCTTGGACTTTGCAGTGGCGACAAGCTCCGGAGCATAGGGGGACAACTGTGTAAATTTATTCAGATAATCCTGCACCGAAAGATCCCCTTGCTGGAGGTTGGCGAAGTCATCGTGCATGCGTTTTAGGGCTTGTTCTGGGACATATTTCTCTTTGAAGAGTTCTTTGAATCCATCCCAGGTTCTTCCAGCTTCTCTGTTCCTGGCGGTGAGAGCTTCCCACCATAGTTCAGCTTCTTCTTGCATAAGCCAGGCACCCATAATAGCTTTATCTTGATCTCCAAGCCTTAGGCCTTCTAGTATCTTCTCGCATGTTTTCAGCCATGCAAGGGCCTCTATTACAGTGCCAGTTCCCGAGAAGGTCTTGCCTCCTAGGTTTTTGTATCTCTTAGCTACGCGGTCCAGCTCGAAGTGTTGAGCGGCCGGGGGTTATATCAAGGGTCCTTCTTCAATTGGGACTTGTCCTCGTCCTCTGCCACGGCCAGCACGGCCTCCTCTAGCAGCGGCTGCTCGGGTAGCCATTTTTCAAATTCTATATAAGCAATAAAAGAGTCAACCTACAGAAATGATAATTTTATTGCATGGTTAAGCATAAAACTTAAGGAAAGATAACGATGGACTGATCAAATTGTTTTTGCTATTCTGCTTGGCTCATTCTAGGACTTTACTAGTCCTATCTCTAATGAGCTACTCGCCTTAGAATACTACTGATTCTATTTTGACGAAGTGTTTAATGTGTTAGACTCCAGAACTAAGGTTAACCAAAGCTCTGATACCAGCTGTGACTGTAATAACCCGCAAATTCTGAGCCAGTTTTAAAATTTTATTTTGGCGATTTTAGCGAATTTTGAATATTTAAAATAGATTATTTTAAATAATATCGACGAGAAAATTTATTTTGAATATAATTCGAACGTATATATTTATATACGTCGTCGATAGAATATAAATAATTCTATATAATTATAAATAGAATTGAAAATGGCGCGGTAGTTCGATAATTCGATTTCAAACTTCAATTGAATGTACCGGGTGCAAAACAATCCGGATTTTAGTGAAACCAAAAATGATAGGATCTAATTGATGATATCTTTCCAACGAATCCGAAAAATCAAAATTTCATAGCGGGAATCAAAAGATATGTCCAGTTGAAAATTCTGAATAGTCGCTATGGAATTCAGGCCCTTAAAAATGGAAATTTTGCAAATGACCTCGGATTTCGACGAAACCAGTTTTGTTAGGTCTGTGATGTCAAATTATTGCTAGATTCCAAATTTCATAATTTTTCGAATCAATATGTGAGCGTGGCAAAAGAAAACGCGTTTGACCAGTTTCAGTTGATTTTAATCGACTGGAAATTGGCCATTTTTCAAACGGTCTCAGAATTCAACGAAACTAGTTTTGTTAGGACCGTATCGTCAATACGAAGCTAGAAAATATTTTTCGAGAATTTTTAGAGTTAGTATGTGACCCCGGTAATTTGAAATGTACGTTTAAAATTCAATATAGTGATTTAAATGTAAATTTAACGGAAACTGATTGTAACAGCCGAATCAGCCTACGGTACATATCCCATTGTGTTCGGAATGGGGGTAAAACGCTATGGACGACAGGAGGTGGGCCTCGTTTTGAGGTCGAAAATAAAAGTTGCTTTTTGGCAAAAAATAAATTAATTAAATAATAAAAAAATATATACCTTTCTCCCCTTAAATCACGTTGCCCCCCTTCTCGTTTTCATTTCGATTCAGATAAAAAAAGAAAGAGAATCCTCGATCTCGCGCCGCTCCACCCTCCACCCGACGCCGACGGTGGCGCGCCCACCACCAAGTCCTCCCCCTTGCCTCCCTTCTCTCCCCTCCCTCTCCGTTGAAACCGCACGAAGCCCAAACCCCCCTCCTGTAACCGACACGGCCCATGGAAAACCCCTCCACCGCCACTTCCTTGGCCCACCGCCGGCAACCGTGGCCTCCCCTCGACCATCCCAGCGACGTTTCCCCCCCCCCCCCTCGAGCGCTGTAAGTATTTTTTTATTTTTCTTTTCTTTGTTTACCTCTTAGCTTAATAATAGATTAGATTTTTTAAAATGAAATAGATTAGATTTTTTAAAATGAAATAGATTAGATTTTTTAAAATGAAATAAATTAGATTTTTTAAATAGAAAAGGCGAAACCTTTTAAATAGAAAAGACGGAATTTTTATTATGTAGAAGGTGTAAGAATATGATTTTTGGTTATGTAGAGAATTAAAAATATAATTTTTTTCATGACAGGAATATTAGAAATATCACCTTTATATGTATAGCAAAATAAAATGTGATTTTTATAATGTTAAGTTTAAAAAGGCAAAATCTTTATATAGAGAATAGCGAGATAAAAATATAATTTTTATCTATATAATAGCAAAGTAAAAATTCGATTTTTATATATTGAATAGCAAAGTAAAAATTCGATTTTTATATATTGAATAGCAAAGTAAAAATTCGATTTTTATATATTGAATAGCAAAGTAAAAATTCGATTTTTATATATTGAATAGCAAAGTAAAAATTCGATTTTTATATATTGAATAGCAAAGTAAAAATTCGATTTTTATATATTGAATAGCGAAGTAAAAATTCGATTTTTACATATGTAGTGGCTACAGCAACGAAGATGACGAAAAGGCGAGAACGACGAAGATCTCTACAATAGGAGTGTCGTGGTATTGGATAGCTTTCGGTGAGAATTTCTCACCTTTCAATTTCATTTTCTAGTTATATATATATACTAGGATGCAGACGGTGTTTAGTAGCACCCGACACAATCGTCCACAGACCATGGACTTGTTTGTTTGGTTGCATAAATTAGTTAGATGATTTGATTTGAATTTGGTTGTTTGGTGAATTTGATTGATGTGTGAATGGCGTGGGCCTTCACTAGACCGGGGATAAGGCTAGGCCTCGTCCCGTTTCTAGTATCGTGCCGTTATGCCGCCGAAATTTTCTAAAATAAGTTAGAAAAATAAAAATATCATTTTTATTTGTAAATGAACTGAATAGAAATTCATATGTTGAAATAAAATCTTTTTATCGTTAAAAATATAATTTTTAACGTGAATGTGAATAAATAAATATTCATTTACAAACCGGACGGTTTGTTTATGTACACCTATTTGAAGGACATTGACTGGGTCGATAAATTTTACACATCGCCCAACTGCACAAATAAAATCTGTGTTTGTTGATTTGAAACCCCACACGGGTGTTGGGATGAAATTTGAAGTTCACTCATCCTGATTGATTAAATATGTCGATCGATTGATTGACAGGCTGTTATAAGCATTAGATATATATATTTTGATGCTTATGCAGTGTAGTGCACTTTGGTTGATGGTTGATTATTTTTCAATGCTGTTATATACGTGTGATGTATGAGAATCCATATAATTAACATTATATGGTGATTGATTGGGCCTCGTTCCAATTTAGAAGATAAAGAATAATATAAAATAAAGGTTCATGTGTTGACTGTACTCATCCATTGAGATTAGTCATGTGTTGAACGTAATATTTTAATAACAAAATTTACATCTTTATCAATATAAAATAAAGGTTCATGTGTTGACTGTACTCATCTATTGAGATTAGTCATGTGTTGAACGTAATATTTTAATAACAAAATTTACATCTTTATCAATATAAAATAAAGGTTCATGTGTTGACTGTACTCATCCATTGAGATTAGTCATGTGTTGAACGTAATATTTTAATAACAAAATTTACATCTTTATCAATATAAAATAAAGGTTCATGTGTTGACTGTACTCATCCGTTAAGATTAGTCATGTGTTGAACGAAATAATTTAACAAAAATAGTCACACGTGGACAGTGCTCATTCGTTGAGATTAGTCGCGTGTTGACAAAAATAAATACTCATTTGTTGAAAATAGAAATATTTGAAACAGAACATTTAAAAATAGAAATATATGAAGCCGTGTTGATTAGATTGACGCCATTTAGACGTGAACGATATTTATATCGATTTTACTCATTTTAAAATGAATATTGAAAAGCGATTTCGAAATCGCATATTTTGAAATGGAGTTCGAAATGAATTGAATATATAACGATTTCGAAATGAATTGAATATAAAACGATTTCGAAATGAATTGAATATAAAATGATTTGAAAATGAATCAAATAGAAAACCAATTTGAATTGAATCGAATAGAAAACCAATTTGAATTGAATCGAATAGAAAACGAATTGGAATCAAATAGAAAACCAATTTGAATTGAATCGAATAGAAAACGAATTGGAATCAAATAGAAAACCAATTTGAATTGAATCGAATAGAAAACGAATTGGAATCAAATAGAAAACCAATTTGAATTGAATCGAATAGAAAACGAATTGGAATCAAATAGAAAACCAATTTGAATTGAATCGAATAGAAAACGAATTGGAATCAAATAGAAAACCAATTTGAATTGAATCGAATAGAAAACGAATTGGAATCAAATAGAAAACCAATTTGAATTGAATCGAATAGAAAACCAATTTGAATTGAATCAAATAGAAAACGAATTGGAATCAAATAGAAAACCAATTTGAATAGAATCGAATAGAAAACGAATTGGAATCAAATAGAAAACCAATTTGAATTGAATCGAATAGAAAACGAATTGGAATCAAATAGAAAACCAATTTGAATTGAATCGAATAGAAAATGAATTGGAATCAAATAGAAAACCAATTTGAATTGAATCGAATAGAAAACCAATTTGAATTGAATCAAATAGAAAACGAATTGGAATCAAATAGAAAACCAATTTGAATTGAATCGAATAGAAAACCACTTTGAATTGAATCGAATCGAAAACAAATTCGAATTGAATTGAAAAAGAATTCAAATCGAATGGAAAACGAATTCGAATTGAATTGAAAGCGAATTGAAATGAATTCAAATTGAATTGAAATTTGAATTGAATAGAAATGAATTTTAAAACGAATTTATAAGGAAAAATTCAATTTTGATTTGAATTGAAATGGAAGTTGAAATTGTTTTTGAAACGTATTTAAAACGATGTATATAATTCGTTTTAAATAGAAATCGACGAAATATATATATATTATATATATATAATATAATGGCCTGAATAGAACGCGCCGCGCCGCGGCAGTTCGTGAATTTCGACCATTTATTTCAAACGGACATTACGGGAGATCCGACCGTCGGATTCTCCTAAAACCAGAACCGTTGGGTTCGTATCGAAAAGAGCTTTCTAACGAATATTTGAAATTCAAAATCTAACGGTTGGATTTGGAGATACATCCAAATCAAATTAGAAAAAGGTCGCTGTAAGTGCAGTTCGATGGCCATTGTTGGAAATCGATTGTACGGGCCTTAATAAAATTAATAAAAATATCAATAATTTGTGTAAAATCATAAGAAATGATTTGAGAAAATTTGGGATGAAAAACTCCATATTTGAAAAGATAAAAATAGATTTTTATCGAAATGAACTAGTTTGAACTCAATTTAAAACCCGATTTTTTATTTTTAAATAAATAAATTAGATTTAAAAAGGGGTTTTAAATAATCGGAATTCCTAATATATTTGATTTGAATTGAACTAGAATTGATTTGTGGGTTTATCGTGAACTGTGTTTTAAACAACACTAGTTCTTTAACCCGATAATAAATAGAATGTGATTTGGGTTTGTCGTGAACTGTGTTTTAAATAACACCTAGTTCTTTAACCCAGTAAAAGGAGTTTTAATGAATCTGCAACTAGATTGAAATGTGAATTGATAATCTAAATTATCAAATTTGGAAAATAAGCGAGAATGGAGTATCACCAGTTTTGCTCCAAAGCGATAGTTAAATCTTTAATTAGATTTGAACGTGAAATGGTAATTAATTTTACCGATAACACCGTGGTGTTAGATATGGAGTACTACCAGTTTTGCTTCATGGGATGAATAGGTTGGGATTGGGAAATAAAATAAATAATTACTTCGGTGTGGTTCGCTAATCTCGACTAGTTGGAAAAACCATAATTTGGTTTTAAATGACATCCAAAGGAAGATTAAAAGATAAATTTGAAAGAATTTATCTTGGATAAAATTAATGGGAACCTTTCCCTAAAAATGTGATTTTATGAATAAAAGAATATTCTGAATTGGGATGAGGCGTATGTTGAGTTTGTGTAACATTTGTTTTAATATACGCGGGTTGTTCGGAAAGGCCGGGTTTATACCCATTCTGAATAACCGATTCGACGATATGTCGAAGATGAAGACGGTGGTCGAAGACCGGAAGTCTTCACATCGTTTGGATTATTACTGACAATCCTGATTGGGTTGTACACCCAAGAGGATGGAAATAGTTGGCGGTCGTCCAGACGTACCTGGAGATGGATGGATATTCGAGGAAAGTGCCTCCGGTTTCGTTCAGACCCAGAACGGACTTGTAAATGGATTGTGTGTCTGACATTGGATTTTATTCTGGGTTGATTGATTTCTGTTAAATATATATCTGTTTGGCGGCGGAGAATTTATTCTTTTGCTTAACGCCCTTCTCTGAGACGTACGAGCTTAGAGGTTATATATCGATAGATATCAATCGCATGGCATGAATTGCCTATGTGGCACACTGAGTTGCATAGATCAAGGCTTCTGTTGAAAAGCAAAGTCTTGTGGTTGATGATCAAAGCACGCCTACGTTGCAGCTTTGTGTATGACGTGAATTCGCGAGCCTCACACCTCGGTATGAGTTAAAAACGGGATACAGACTGCAGGGAGAGCACGACGTTTCTTTCTAGCTTTGGTGGTGTCAATGACTTACCAGCCCTGACATTTATATACTTTTCACCTATGTGGTTGTTGGGATGCGAGGCGCCTCGATTATAGGTCTGTAAGGACCGGGAAACGTGTGTTTAGGCATAACTAATCCTCTAACGTAAGTGAGGACCGGCCCTGAAGCATCCAGGGGTTGCCGAGAGCGTGTACCCCCGAGGCATTTGCTAGAGTGTCTCGAGCGCGGAGAGGAGCTTGCCCCTTGCCTCGACTCATGATGGAATCCAATTTCCTATACGTGTAATTCAGTTTTAATTGTAGAACTAGTATGGCGACATAGTAGATGGTAGCTATGCCGCCTATGATTGATATTTATGATTGAAATGTTTTGACACTATACACTTATTATAGTATCAAATGATTTGTTTTAAACGTATCAAGCATGCTTTGGCTGTTATAAGGGAAAACCCTATCCCCCGGCTAGCGTTGCATTGTGTGAAAGGACCTGGGTCTTATAACAGCTTCATTTTTCTTTATTTAGCATTGCGCTGTTGTTTTATGCACTGGTATTCTTGGGAGGAAACCCGTTCCGTGTTATACGACGTGGTCCCTTGATTTACCTAACTTTGAAAATAAAGATTAATAACTGTTTTAGTTCTCACACCAGTCACATGACTGACCTGGAGTTTATTGTTTTAACCTAAACTCTGGGTGCCCCTATTTTCCGCACGGGCAGCTAGTAGTTTTGGTTTTGCAGATTTATATTCACAGGATCCTGGTTTACAGCTGGAATGATATCCGGAAAGCTCTGTATTCGTATATCACCTTCAGTTGCGCTTTGTATTATTTTCCGCTGCTATGTAATATATTGTAATCTCTGATATTTATCGAATGTAATTTATTCATTTATACTCTGTGTATTCTTGTATCTGATGCATTGTTGTAATAACAATGAAATGTTCTTCCGTCTGCGTTCTGATTCGTCTTGTCCTCACAGTAATTCGTTCTTTCTCATCTCTTCGGAGACCGGGGAAGTTCGGGTCGCTACAATTGGTATTAGAGCTTTGGTTTACAGAGCTCGAGAACAAGACACATTAGAACCATATGAAAGAATTCATCAGATATTGGATTAGTAATATCCAATTAGAATGACTCGTTAGAGATAGGATCAATAATATCCTAGAACGAGTGTGAAGAGTATATTTTCCAATTGAAAACAATATTGTTTTGAAATTTTAATCGTTTTAAACGTATTTGATTATTTATTTATTTTGAATATGGACAATCCAATATATAAGGATTTTGCATATACGCGTCATGAACGTATATTCGAAGTTTTAATATATTAGATAGATATGGAATCACGCTCTAGTCGCCCGGAGATGATATTGATGATAGCGATCGCATCATCAATATTTATGTTCATGTTTCGAAGGTGTGATTTTCTATATATTTCCATTGGGCTGGTGTGAGAACCAAAACTTATATATAGCTAGAACACATTGTTGTGAATTGGCATCAAAAACATGATTTTTGTATATGTATCAAAATTATGAATTTGAAACGTTAAATCCACTAATTGATTGATGTTTGTGTTGTTTGTTTATTTGTTTGATAATTTTGAACCATTATGCCTAATTGAATCAAATATTGAATTATATTGAAAATTGGTCGCATTTGCTTGCATATACATATACTTACATTGAACAGGTCATAGCAAGGAGGCTAGAGCCGAAGAATAAAATTTGTTTGCCCGACAAATAGGTACATGTTTACTACATAATTTACTGTTTTGTTTGGGTGATGATGATTTTATGAGCCTATTGGCTAGCCACTTGGCTTTTTCTTTTTCTTTTTGAGATCAGAAGGCCGATATGGCAATTTCGGGATTTTCCCGTGGCTCCCGGTGCAGCGGAGGTTATGGCGAAATTTTTCGAAAATTTAGGGTGTTAGCCAAATTTTTGAAAATTTGAAAATTCTCAGAAACTGAAAAGTTGGAGAATGGAAGCCAAATCGAACATAGAGTTGAATAATCAAACCACTTTCGACTTTGTTCCTTTCGGGGACGAAAAGTTTTAAGTGGGGGAGATTGTAATAACCCGCAAATTCTGAGCCAATTTAAAATTTTTATTTTGGCGATTTTAGCGAATTTTGAATATTTAAAATAGATTATTTTAAATAATATCGACGAGAAAATTTATTTTGAATATAATTCAAACGTATATATTTATATACGTCGTCGATAGAATATAAATAATTCTATATAATTATAAATAGAATTGAAAATGGCGCGGTAGTTCGATAATTCGATTTCAAACTTCAATTGAATGTACCGGGTGCAAAACAATCCGGATTTTAGTAAAACCAAAAATGATAGGATCTAATTGATGTTATATTTCCAACGAATCCGAAAAATCAAAATTTCATAGTGGGAATCAAAATATATGTCCAGTTGAAAATTCTGAATAGTCGCTATGGAATTCAGGCCCTTAAAAATGGAAATTTTGCAAATGACCTCGGATTTCGATGAAACCAGTTTTGTTGGGTCCGTGATGTCAAATTATTACTAGATTCCAAATTTCATAATTTTTCGAATCAATATGTGAGCGTGGCAAAAGAAAACGCGTTTGACCAGTTTTAGTTGATTTTAATCGACTGGAAATTGGCCATTTTTCAAATGGTCTCAGAATTCAACGAAACTAGTTTTGTTAGGACCGTATCGTCAATACGAAGCTAGAAAATATTTTTCGAGAATTTTTAGAGTTAGTATGTGACCCTGGTAATTTGAAATGTACGTTTAAAATTCAATATAGTGATTTAAATGTAAATTTAACGGAAACTGATTGTAACAGCCGAATCAGCCTACGGTACATATCCCATTGTGTTCGGAATGAGGGTAAAATGCTATGGGGACAGGCGGTGGGCCTCGTTTTGAGGTCTAAAATAAAAGTTGCTTTTTGGCGAAAAATAAATTAATTAAATAATAAAAAAAAAATATACCTTTCTCCCCTTAAATCACGTTGCCCCCCCTTCTCGTTTTCATTTCGATTCAGATAAATAAAAAAAAAAGAGAATCCTCGATCTCGCGCCGCTCCACCCTCCACCCGACGCCGACGGTGGCGCGCCCACCACCAAGTCCTCCCCCTTGCCTCCCTTCTCTCCCCTCCCTCTCCGTTGAAACCACACGAAGCCCAAAACTCCCCCCCTCCTGTAACCGACGCGGCCCATGGAAAACCCCTCCACCGCTACTTCCTTAGCCCACCGCCGGCAACCGTGGCCTCCCCTCGACCATCCCAGTGACGTTCCCCCCCCCCCCTCGAGCGCTGTAAGTATTTTTTTTTTATTTTTCTTTTCTTTGTTTACCTCTTAGCTTAATAATAGATTAGATTTTTTAAAATGAAATAGATTAGATTTTTTAAAATGAAATAGATTAGATTTTTTAAAATGAAATAAATTAGATTTTTTAAATAGAAAAGGCGAAACCTTTTAAATAGAAAAGACGGAATTTTTATTATGTAGAAGGTGTAAGAATATGATTTTTGGTTATGTAGAGAATTAAAAATATAATTTTTTTCATGACAGGAATATTAGAAATATCACCTTTATATGTATAGCAAAATAAAAATGTGATTTTTATAATGTTAAGTTTAAAAAGGCAAAGTCTTTATATAGAGAATAGCGAGGTAAAAATATAATTTTTATCTATATAATAGCAAAGTAAAAATTCGATTTTTATATATTGAATAGTAAAGTAAAAATTCGATTTTTATATATTGAATAGCAAAGTAAAAATTCGATTTTTATATATTGAATAGCAAAGTAAAAATTCGATTTTTATATATTGAAAAGCAAAGTAAAAATTCGATTTTTATATATTGAATAGCAAAGTAAAAAATTCGATTTTTATATATTGAATAGCGAAGTAAAAATTCGATTTTTACATATTTAGTGGCTACAACAACGAAGATGACGAAAAGGCGAGAACGACGAAGATCTCTACAATAGGAGTGTCGTGGTATTGGATAGCTTTCGGTGAGAATTTCTCACCTTTCAATTTCATTTTCTAGTTATATATATATACTAGGATGCAGACGGTGTTTAGTAGCACCCGACACAATCGTCCACAGACCATGGACTTGTTTGTTTGGTTGCATAAATTAGTTAGATGATTTGATTTGAATTTGGTTGTTTGGTGAATTTGATTGATGTGTGAATGGCGTGGGCCTTCACTAGACCGGGGATAAGGCTAGGCCTCGTCCCGTTTCTAGTATCGTGCCGTTATGCCGCCGAAATTTTCTAAAATAAGTTAGAAAAATAAAAATATCATTTTTATTTGTAAATGAACTGAATAGAAATTCATATGTTGAAATAAAATCTTTTTATCGTTAAAAATATAATTTTTAACGTGAATGTGAATAAATAAATATTCATTTACAAACCGGACGGTTTGTTTATGTACACCTATTTGAAGGACATTGACTGGGTCGATAAATTTTACACATCGCCCAACTGCACAAATAAAATCTGTGTTTGTTGATTTGAAACCCCACACGGGTGTTGGGATGAAATTTGAAGTTCACTCATCCTGATTGATTAAATATGTCGATCGATTGATTGACAGGCTGTTATAAGCATTAGATATATATATTTTGATGCTTATGGAGTGTAGTGCACTTTGGTTGATGGTTGATTATTTTTCAATGCTGTTATATACGTGTGATGTATGAAAATCCATATAATTAACATTATATGGTGATTGATTGGGCCTCATTCCAATTTAGAAGATAAAGAATATTATAAAATAAAGGTTCATGTGTTGACTGTACTCATCCATTGAGATTAGTCATGTGTTGAACGTAATATTTTAATAACAAAATTTACATCTTTATCAATATAAAATAAAGGTTCATGTGTTGACTGTACTCATCCATTGAGATTAGTCATGTGTTGAACGTAATATTTTAATAACAAAATTTACATCTTTATCAATATAAAATAAAGGTTCATGTGTTGACTGTACTCATCCATTGAGATTAGTCATGTGTTGAACGTAATATTTTAATAACAAAATTTACATCTTTATCAATATAAAATAAAGGTTCATGTGTTGACTGTACTCATCCGTTGAGATTAGTCATGTGTTGAACGAAATAATTTAACAAAAATAGTCACACGTGGACAGTACTCATTCGTTGAGATTAGTCGTGTGTTGACAAAAATAAATACTCATTTGTTGAAAATAGAAATATTTGAAACAGAACATTTGAAAATAGAAATATATGAAGCCATGTTGATTAGATTGACGCCATTTAGACGTGAACGATATTTATATCGATTTTACTCATTTTAAAATGAATATTGAAAAGTGATTTCGAAATCGCATATTTTGAAATGGAGTTCGAAATGAATTGAATATATAACGATTTCGAAATGAATTGAATATAAAACGATTTTGAAATGAATTGAATATAAAATGATATGAAAATGAATCAAATAGAAAACCAATTTGAATTGAATCGAATAGAAAACCAATTTGAATTGAATCGAATAGAAAACGAATTGGAATCAAATAGAAAACCAATTTGAATTGAATCGAATAGAAAACGAATTGGAATCAAATAGAAAACCAATTTGAATTGAATCGAATAGAAAACGAATTGGAATCAAATAGAAAACCAATTTGAATTGAATCGAATAGAAAACGAATTGGAATCAAATAGAAAACCAATTTGAATTGAATCGAATAGAAAACGAATTGGAATCAAATAGAAAACCAATTTGAATTGAATCGAATAGAAAACGAATTGGAATCAAATAGAAAACCAATTTGAATTGAATCGAATAGAAAACGAATTGGAATCAAATAGAAAACCAATTTGAATTGAATCGAATAGAAAACCAATTTGAATTGAATCAAATAGAAAATGAATTAGAATCAAATAGAAAACGAATTTGAATTGAATCGAATAGAAAACGAATTGGAATCAAATAGAAAACCAATTTGAATTGAATCGAATAGAAAACGAACTGGAATCAAATAGAAAACCAATTTGAATTGAATCGAATAGAAAACGAATTGGAATCAAATAGAAAACCAATTTGAATTGAATCGAATAGAAAACCAATTTGAATTGAATCGAATAGAAAACGAATTGGAATCAAATAGAAAACCAATTTGAATTGAATCGAATAGAAAACCACTTTGAATTGAATCGAATCGAAAACAAATTCGAATTGAATTGAAAACGAATTCGAATCGAATGGAAAACGAATTCGAATTGAATTGAAAGCGAATTGAAATGAATTCAAATTGAATTGAAATTTGAATTGAATAGAAATGAATTTTAAAACGAATTTATAAGGAAAAATTCAATTTTGATTTGAATTGAAATGGAAGTTGAAATTGTTTTTGAAACGAATTTAAAACGATGTATATAATTCATTTTAAATAGAAATCGACGAAATATATATATTATATATATAATATAATGGCCTGAATAGAACGCACCGCACCGCGGCAGTTTGTGAATTTCGACCATTTATTTCAAACAGACATTACGGGAGATCCGACCGTCGGATTCTCCTAAAACCGGAACCGTTGGGTTCGTATCGAAAATAGATTTCTAACGAATATTTGAAATTCAAAATCTAACGGTTGGATTTGGAGATACATCCAAATCAAATTAGAAAAAGGTCGCTGTAAGTGCAGTTCGATGGCCATTGTTGGAAATCGATTATACGGGCCTTAATAAAATTAATAAAAATATCAATAATTTGTGTAAAATCATAAGAAATGATCTGAGAAAATTTGGGATGAAAAACTCCATATTTGAAAAGATAAAAATAGATTTTTATCGAAATGAACTAGTTTGAACTCAATTTAAAACCCGATTTTTTATTTTTAAATAAATAAATTAGATTTAAAAAAGGGTTTTAAATAATCGGAATTCCTAATATATTTGATTTGAATTGAACTAGAATTGATTTGTGGGTTTATCGTGAACTGTGTTTTAAACAACACTAGTTCTTTAACCCGATAATAAATAGAATGTGATTTGGGTTTGTCGTGAACTGTGTTTTAAATAACACCTAGTTCTTTAACCCAGTAAAAGGAGTTTTAATGAATCTGCAACTAGATTGAAATGTGAATTGATAATCTAAATTATCAAATTTGGAAAATAAGCGAGAATGGAGTATCACCAGTTTTGCTCCAAAGCGATAGTTAAATCTTAAATTAGATTTGAACGTGAAATGGTAATTAATTTTACCGATAACACCGTGGTGTTAGATATGGAGTACTACCAGTTTTGCTTCATGGGATGAATAGGTTGGGATTGGGAAATAAAATAAATAATTACTTCGGTGTGGTTCGCTAATCTCGACTAGTTGGAAAAACCATAATTTGGTTTTAAATGACATCCAAAGGAAGATTAAAAGATAAATTTGAAAGAATTTATCTTGGATAAAATTAATGGGAACCTTTCCCTAAAAATGTGATTTTATGAATAAAAGAATATTCTGAATTTGGATGAGGCGTATGTTGAGTTTGTGTAACATTTGTTTTAATATACGCGGGTTGTTCGGAAAGGCCGGGTTTATACCCATTCTGAATAACCGATTCGACGATATGTCGAAGATGAAGACGGTGGTCGAAGACCGGAAGTCTTCACATCGTTTGGATTATTACTGACAATCCTGATTGGGCTGTACACCCAAGAGGATGGAAATAGTTGGTGGTCGTCCAGACGTACCTGGAGATGGATGGATATGCGAGGAAAGTGCCTCCGGTTTCGTTCAGACCCAGAACGGACTTGTAAATGGATTGTGTGTCTGACATTGGATTTTATTCTGTGTTGATTGATTTCTGTTAAATATATATCTGTTTGGCGGCGGAGAATTTATTTTTTTGCTTAACGCCCTTCTCTGAGACGTACGAGCTTAGAGGTTATATATCGATAGATATCAATCGCATGGCATGAATTGCCTGTGTGGCACACTGAGTTAAATAGATCAAGGCTTCTGTTGAAAAGCAAAGTCTTGTGGTTGATGATCAAAGCACGCCTACGTGGCAGCTTTGTGTATGACGTGAATTCGCGAGCCTCACACCTCGGTATGAGTTAAAAACGGGATACGGACTGCAGGGAGAGCACGACGTTTCTTTCTAGCTTTGGTGGTGTCAGTGACTTACCAGCCCTGACATTTATATACTTTTCACCTATGTGGTTGTTGGAATGCGAGGCGCCTCGATTATAGGTCTGTAAGGACCGGGAAACGTGTGTTCAGGCATAACTAATCCTCTAACATAAGTGAGGACCGGCCCTGAAGCATCCAGGGGTTGCCCAGAGTGTGTAGCCCCGAGGCATTTGCTAGAGTGTCTCGAGCGTGGAGAGGAGCTTTCCCCTTGCCTCGACTCATGATGGAATCCAATTTCCAATACGTGTAATTCGGTTTTAATTGTAGAACTAGTATGGCGACATAGTAGATGGTAGTTATGCCGCCTATGATTGATATTTATGATTGAAATGTTTTGACACTATACACTTATTATAGTATCAAATGATTTGTTTTAAACCTATCAAGCATGCTTTGGCTGTTATAAGGGAAAACCCTATCCCCCGGCTTGCGTTGCATTGTGTGATAGGACCTGGGTCTTATAACAGCTTCATTTTTCTTTATTTAGCATTGCGCTGTTGTTTTATGCACTGGTATTCTTGGGAGGAAACCCGTTCCGTGTTATACGGCGTGGTACCTTGATTTACCTAACTTTGAAAATAAAGATTAATAACTGTTTTAGTTCTCACACCAGTCACATGACTGGCCTGGAGTTTATTGTTTTAACCTAAACTCTGGGTGCCCCTATTTTCCGCACGGGCAGCTAGTAGTTTTGGTTTTGCAGATTTATATTCACAGGATCCTGGTTTACAGCTGGAATGATATCCGGAAAGCTCTGTATCCGTATATCACCTTCAGTAGCGCTTTGTATTATTTTCCGCTGCTATGTAATATATTGTAATCTCTGATATTTATCGAATGTAATTTATTCATTTATACTCTGTATATTCTTGTATCTGATGCATTGTTGTAATAATAATGAAATGTTCTTCCGTCTGCGTTCTGATTCGTCTTGTCCTCACAGTAATTCGTTCTTTCTCATCTCTTCGGAGACCGGGGAAGTTCGGGTCGCTACAGTGACGATCCCAAAACCCCGTGACACGGTGTTAAGGATAATCATTGGAATATAACACATTAATCATCATTAGTAGATCACAGATAATAGCATAAACATAAAATAGAATAATTTACACACATATGACAGCGGAATCATATAGATATCACCACATCGGAGAGCACAGTGCAGGATACAACTTAGTGCATAATAATACATAATCAGTCACCATCGCCAGAGGCGGAATCATACGTAAAGAGTACACAAAATAAATATCAGTCTACATCGCCAATGGCAGAATCATAATACATATACTATAATGGCGGAAAGAGTCAAAGTCAGCACGGTGTAGTCAAGCCTCGCCATGAGCCAAAAGTGCACCAGATACCTGTAACTAGGCTGTCGGTGTGAAAATGAGGGCACCCGAGTTTGCAAGGTGGAACAAACTACGAGTCAGTCATGGGACTGGTATGAGAAATCAACCTAACTTATTAACAACAATAATAAGAAAAATCAAAGGACCATGCCACTTTCGCGAAACGGGTTTACTCCAATGAGTGCTAGTGCATGGAATAAAGTAAATGATTAAATCATAGCAATGCTTTTTATAAAATGAAGCCATTATAAGACTCAGGTCCCATCACACAATGCAATGCAAGCCGGAGGATAGAGTTTTACCTTATAATGGCCAAAAATGCTTCATACATATAAAACAAAAGTGTTTGATGTTATTACTAGTGCATATATGTTTTCGAAAGCAAATTCAATCATAAATATCAATCCTAGGCGGCATAGCTACCATCTACTATGTCGCCATACTAGTAATACAATCACATCCGCATATCTCGTATTGGAAATTGGATTCCTTCATGAGTCGAGGTAAGGGGCAAGCTCCTCTCCGTTCGAGACACTCTAGCAAATGCCTCAGGACCGCACATAGCAATCCTTCGATCTTCAGGGCCGGTCCTCTCTTACTTTTGAGGATTAATTATTCCTGAGCACACGTTTCCCGGTCCTTACAGACCTATATCGAAGCGCCTCGTATTCCAACAACCACACAGGTGAAAAGTATATATAATGTCAGGGCTGGTATGTCACTGACACCACCTTAGCTAGAAAGAAACGTCGTGCTCTCCCTACAGTCACTATCCCGTTTTTGACTCATACCGAGGTGTGAGGCTCGCGAATTCACGTTATACACAAAGCTACGTCACACAGACCATGCTTTGATCATCAACCACAAGACTTTGCTTTGCAACAGAAGCCTTGATCATATGCCACTTAGGCGTGCCACACAGGCAATCCACTCCATGCGACGGATTTCTATCAATACATAACCTCTGAGCTCGTACGTCTCAGAGAAGGGCGTTAAGCAAGAGAATAAATTCTCCGCCGCCAAACAGATATATATTTAACAGAGATCAATCAGCACAGAACAAAATCCAATGTCAGACACACAGTCCATTTACAAGTTCGTTCTGGGTTTGAACGAAACCGGAGGCACCAATTTCCTCGTATATCAGTACAATCAACAGTATGTCTGGACGGCTACTACTTCAGCTCCTTCAAGGTAGCTACTCCGATCATGAGCATCAGTAGCGCCCATCCATCCAATGTGAAGATCGTCGGTCTTCAACCGTCTTCGACTCTTCGACTTCTCAACGTCGATCGATTATTTGAAATGAGATGAACTCATCCTTTTCAAATAACCCACGTATATTTAGATTTTCAAATCAATTTATCACATGGTTAAACTATTCAACATTCACATTTCAGTTCTTTAGTTATAATTTTCATGTTAAATACATTCAACCATCACAAATCAAGCAAACACAACAAAATTGGTTTATTTCCACTCTATATCGTCTATAGTATTTTATAACGATATATCGCCATTTTTATTTATTTAAAATGGCCATATTTAATTAAACGACGTTTCAGGTCGTGCCGATGCACTGGCGCTGTTTTTCACTAAATTTGTTTTACATATATCTGAAAATCTAACCGTTGGATCTTCACAAATTTTATATCTTTAGAAAGATCATTTCAAAACGAATCCAACGGTTTCAGTTTCGGGAAAATCCGACGGTCGGATCTCCCACACTAGCCGTTTGAAATCACGATTTCAAAATACGAACCACAGCGTCGTTATTCGATTTAATTTAATTATATATATATATATAATCATTTCTGGCGCTATTTTTCTTCAGATTTGAATTAAACATTCCAGACAATCCAACCGTCGGATCTTTACAAAGTTGGTGCCGTTGGAAAGATATTTCCAAGGCGAACCCAACGGTTGCGATTTCGGGAAAATCCAATGGTCGGATTTCCCGCACTAGTCATTTGAAATCACGGTTTCAAAACATGAACTGCACGGACACGTTTCGTTTTAATTTTATTCATATTTATATATTTATATAAATATAGTTCATTCAAAAATTCCTATATCGTTTTCACTTCAAATATTTCACTAACGCCTTTAAATTTTGGAAAATTTCGCCATAACCTCCTTTGTACAGGAGGGGCTGGGAAAATTCCCAAATGTCCACACGGGCGTCTCATCTCAAAAAGAAAAAGAAAAAGCCAAGCAGCTAGCCAATAGGCTCATAAAATCATCACCCAAACAAAACAATAAACGTGTACCTATTTGTCGGGCACAAAATTTTATTCCTCTTCTCTAGCCTCTTTGCTATAACCTGTTCAATAAATATGCATGTACATATATACAATTCTTATCACTTCTCATTTTCCATTCCACTTCATATTTAATTCACTTTGGTTTAAAAACACCATTCATTCTAATGTTGCATGCATAGGCAAAAATCATATCATTAGCTAATTAATGAATATTTCAACTCATGCATATTTATTTGAACAAGTGGCTATTTTTAACACTTCACATTTCAAAATTGATAATTTTGGCGAACTAAAATATATTTCAACACATGACTATTTTATTTAGTTCCTATGCATGTTAAAAATAATATTTCTTTCACAAATATTTATTTCAACGCTCGCATATCTTTAGCATATCACATATATGATGAAAATGATATTTTTATCATTTAAAATATTTGTTCAACAAATGAAGGTTTTTAACACTTTATACTTTCAATAAAAATGTAATTTTTATTGTTCGATCTTTTTATTCAACACATGAACTTTTCCAATACACACACTTCTCAACACATGAGCATTTCCACACATGGATATTTTATATATGTTGTTCATATAAGAAAAATGAAATTTTTATTGTTGAAACTATTTATATATAGTGAATATTTTACATACTTCATATATATTATAAAAATGTGACTTTTATTGTTTAAACATTTTATTCATTCACACATGAATTTAATTTTCACACATCACTTCCCAACACATGAGCATTTCCACACATGGATATAGTTTCAACATATGAAAATAATTTCAACGTATGAAGATAATTTCAACATATGAAAATAATTCTAACACATGAATATTGTTCTAAATTTCGGCAGCATAACGGCAGGGTAGTTAAAACCGGCACTGTCCCTAGTACGGCTCCTCGCTCTACCTTAAAACCTCGCGGTTTTTTACAATGGGGATTCATGCATCTAATTCACACGTAGGCGGCATGTTTTATTTTTATTTCCACAATTATTTCCAATTCATTTCAATCACCAATGGGTATTTTTCAACCACTACCAATCAATATCAACCACAAACAATTATTCAACCATTCGCATTTTTCATCCAATATTTCACACCAATACACAATAATAAATATCGTCCATGGTTTGTGGACGAGGGGAGTATATATATATATATATATATATATATATATATATATATATATATATACATAATTTCTATATTTCAGTTGCAGTTCAACACATATATCAATTATTCTATGCATGTATAATTCATACTTCGCTTATATAGCTTACACAACGCATGTACATGAAGTATACAATAAGTGTGTAATTTATATTTCGCTTATATAATTTATACACGACATTTTCCATTCAAATTCACTTAATTTAGATTTCTCACATTGGTTTTCGGAGCGCAAAAAACCTAGATGACTCAGAAAAATCCGCGGTCTCTTCTATGTGGTAGAGAGCCTCCTTGCGGTCCCGATATTTCCTGTTTCATCGAATTTCGTCAACACACCATAAAGATATGATTTTTCAAAGTTCAAACATCAAAAAGGACTCACCTTTCACGATGGTTCAAAACTAGGGTTGCAGTTTTCGCGAGAACCGAGGCACAATAGTATGATCAAAGGGTACAGCGTGGAAGAGGGAGGAAAAGGGAGTTGATCGGTGGTGGTCGGAGGTGGTTCGGTGGTCTCTGGTGATCGGGGCGGCGCTGGGAAGTGTCGACGTTCGTGGCCGTGGATCTCGTCGATGCGGTGATGGGAAGCGTCGAGGTGGGGTCGGATTTGAAGAGGAGAGGTAGGCCCTTCAAGGTAGGGGGTGGCGAAGGCTGGAATCGCCTGTGGCGGCGGCGATTTAGAGGAGAAGAATCGAACAACGTGAATCGTCAGTGAGAGAGAGAACGAGGGTTTCTGATGTTTTTTTTAAATAATGAAAGAAAATTTCTGATTGGCCAATGGTTTTAATAAATTTTTAAATAGTGTTTCTCCACATGGACACCAATTCAAACCCAACGACTGTCGTCCCTAGCTAATTACCCCCATCCCGGACACAATGGGATATGTTTCGTTGGCCAATTCGACTGTTACAGTCAGTTATTCTTCAAATTAAAGTATAAAACATTTAATTTTTAACTTTGAATGTACATTTCAATTTGCCAGGACCACAAACTGATTCGAAAAATTCCAGAAAAATAAATCTAGCTATGTTTTGACGCTACGGTCCTAACAAAACTAGTTTCGTCGAATTCTGAGATCGTTTGAAAAATGGCCATTTTCTGTTCGATCGAATTTAACAGAAATTGACCAAACACATTTTCTTTTGCCACGCTCACATACTAGCTTCAAAAATTATGAAATTTGAAACCTAGCAATAGTTTGACATCCCGGACCCAACAAAAATGGTTTCGTCGAATTCTGAGGTTATTTGCAAAATATCTATTTTCCAGGGCTATATATTATATATAGCGAACTTTCTGAAAATTCATTCGGCCATAACTTTTGATTCCCGCTATGAAACTTCGATTTTTCAGATTCGTTAGAAAGGTATTGATAAACAGATTTAAATATTTTTGGTTTCACTAAAATCCATTATATTTTCCACCCTGCACAGTCAGTCAAAGTTTGAATTCAAATTTTCAAACTGACTCACTATTTCTAATTCACTATTTTATTGAAATATTCTATTTCAATTATTCAAATTCCTTTGAATTGACCAATTTAAAAATTTTAAATTGGCTCGTATTTTCCGGGTTTTTACAATAGGGGCCTGCGTACAGTTCTCATTCTTGATTTTCTTGGGTGCCTTTCATTAGTTGAGGGAGGGGTCAAGTGGGACCATAGCCACACACATATAAAAACAGACCTCAGCATCTGCTTCGGCAGATAACTTAAAGCTCCTGACCGAGTTCCGTGTTTCTTGATTTGCCCTGCCACGAGACTTAGCCTTTACATATAGAAGACATGTGCAACTAGACATCGATAACGATTCACGACACACACGTGGGGAAAGTCTAGGAACATATATCGCTCTGGGTAGTGTGTCCTTGACTAGGGGGCATCGTTCGATAGGTAGCATAATCCCTAGTTGGACCTAGGTCGCGTAAACCCTGAATCCGAGAAACGTTAGGTTGCATAAACCCCAGTGGCCCTGGGTAGCGTAAACCCTGGTTGAATCTAGGAAGCGCTCGATAGTATACCTTAGATTAGATCTAGATGATACACGGAATCTAGCAAGATCGAGAGTGGCAGACCAAACGATTTCGAGAATGGTGGCTCTACACTAAAGTAATATAGATTTACATGATGAAGCCCGTACGACATACGGCAAGGGACTGTATATATACATGGAAAGGATTAGATGAGTTGGGGGTATCTACATATACGTTGTATTAGGCTAACCTATTAATGGGACATGAGTATAGCCTAGAGAGCTAATATCGCGAATAACCTAATAAGCAAGAAAATATAACTGAATGGTATATATTGGATTATACAGAAGTTCATTCTAAGACTAGTCACCAGAACTTATGTTCTGACCCCCTCCTCATTACATACTTCTAGGTTAGGTTCATGACAGAGAGGGTATAGCTTTGGATACTAGTTAGACAGTATGATATATAAAGTAAAGCTATTTTTGAATATATTATATTTTAATTCCTTCCGCTGTGAGATGCTTTACGAGTTCTGACATATTTCTTGTAATGGCCCGCAAATCCATAACATCAGAGTTGACTACATACACCATACATCCAACCCAAATATCACGAAAATACGAATCAATTTTTTTTTGGAAGAAAAAGATAGAAGAAGAATATAAACAACAACACAGAATCTCACATCGTAGTGGAACAAAATATAATATATCATATCTTTGAAATACAAAATCTCAACTGTATAACATATACTTATCAGAGTACAACACTTACAACACAGCGGAACAAAACTCTATATAACTAACGCTGAAGCCTCCCGCTCCAAGCTCCTTTAGATAGATCTGTAAAATCCTGAACTACTTGAATGCCCGTAAAAATTTAGGCACCCAAGAGTTTAGGTAGAACAAAACAAAATAAACTCCGGGTCAGTCATGGGACTGGTATGAGTAAACAGTTTAAAACAGTTTTAGAAAAACTAAATGATATCTCATAAGACCACGCCTTATAACACAGAACGGGTTTTTCCCTTATGAGAATCCAAACACTTGACTTATCTTTCAAAATCCTTTTGAAAGGAATAATAATCTTTATATCAAAACTCTTTTGATATTATAATAATGTCTAAATCAAGTAAATAACAATCTAGTGGAACGTTTGCATCTCACGTTCCACATATATAATATACAATCAAAACCGCAAGCACTTATTGGGTAATGGATTTCCAACTATGACAAGGTATGGAACCACCTTCCGCTGGTATATCTCTAGAGGAGAATACACCGAGTTCAACATGAACATCTTGCAACTCAGCCACACATGACCGACCACTCATTTCGCTTGAGTGTATCGAATGTATATCACCAACGGTTGGGATCAGCAACCGTTTCCCGAATGGAACAACAACAACAATAGATTTTTAGAAGTAAATGAAACTCTAGATCAGGTAATTATACACCCTAATAGGTGCGACCTACATAGCCATGCTGCCTGCCCGATTTCTGTCATTTACCGGTTGATGAGGCTTGAGGTTACGCTTTATCATCACATCAGATTCACTTCGAATGCCACATTGTCAGATCCATCAAAAATCACTAATTTGACGTCTATAACCATACATTACGTGTCAGCTAAAAGAAGTTTCCTTCTCTGCTTCCACTCTTGGTACGGTTGAAGAAATCAATGTATGTGACCTTTCTGGAAATACTCTGTCAGACAATCATCCATACAAGTCATCCAGGAACAGGATGAATCGAAGGCAGTATTCAGTACATCCATCTTAGGCACCGTTATCTAAGACTAATAAAATAGCCCTTGCACTTTACTCCGTCTTCAATTATCTTTGGCATATATGATTCACAATGCTTATGCCAATACAGAGTGGTTCTTTGGATAATAATCCAACCAGTCTCTCATATTGACAACGATGGTCAAAACTTCGATAGTCTGTGATTTAACTATCGAATAAAAACAAGTGTTTCGATAGTCGATGATTTAACTATCGAAGAAAACAAGTGTTCATCCAATTATCAAGCAATCACTAAGCCCTTAATTAATATTCCATTAATTAAATCACTTCTCTATTTCTTTATCAATATTTGTTAACCAAATATTTTCAATAACCATATTGGCCTTTTACGTTATTTGGAAAACATTTCCGAATATCGCCTTCCTTTATTTTCTAAACTTTAGAAAATATATGCTATTTATAATTGGAAAATATTCCAATTACTTATCTCTTTTCCAATCTCGTTTATTTCTATACTTAGGAAATATTTATTATTCTATTTCCAAGTTTACACTTATTTAGGTTAAAACGGATGTTGTGTAAAACATCGTTACGACAACCCAAATACTATATTCAACTAAATCTTATCCAACATTGATCTTCGAGCCTAAAATCTTACTATTTATTTGTAAATAATGAAATCAATCAAGTTGGGGTATAACTACCTCTCAGACCATGAATGAATAACATTTATAACGTCAAAACAGATATGACTACTTACTCGAAAAATCCATACCATACAACTACTTATTCACTTTTAAACACACATACACTTTCTCTTTCTATGCTTACGAGATTTTATTCCAAGTCTTCCTTTTTGATTTTACTATTCTAATTTTAAGTTCGTTTCCTTATCGACTTCGATATATATCGATACGTTGATTTCTAACTATCAAATTATCTTAAAAATATTCTAACTCCTTAAATTCCCGGAAAAATTCGCCATAACCTCCTTTGTACCGGGAGCATCGGGATATTTCAAATAGCCTCCCATGGCCCTCACCAATCCAAAAGAAAAAGAAAATGCCAAGCGGCTTGCCGATACGGCGCATAAAATCTCATATATGAATTAAATACATACCTTTTTGTCAAGCACTCTATCTATTTCACTTCTATACTTTATTCCAAACCTGTCTCATGTATATCCATACATTTCTAAATCATTTCAACTTAATCCAATCGTTTTAACTTAATACAATCATTTTAACTTAGTTCGTTAATTGATTTGCAAATTAATTGGTTTGCCTATTTCACCTTCATATTTGAGTATAACATGTTCAAATATATTTTAACTTACTTATAAACCAAATCTAATTCTATTTTTAAGCTCGTTTCCTTATCGACTTCTATATTCAAATTCCAATTCAATTCTATTTGAATTCTCTTTTCAAATTCCATATTCAATTCTATTTGAATTCTCTTTTCAAATTCCATACTCAATTCTATTTGAATTCTCTTTCTATATTCAAATCTATTTGAATTCTCTTTATTCAAATCTATTTGAATTCTCTTTTCAAATTCTATATTCAAATCTATTTGAATTCCTACATTCAAATCCCCTTTGAATTTTCTATATTCAAATTCCCTTTATTTAAATCTTCTTTATTCAAATCTCATTTGAATTTCTATATTCAAATTATATTTCAAACTTTCTTTATTCATTCTTTAAACAAGTCTCGATTTCAATTCCTTTTGAAATCGATATTTGTACTTTTGGAAAATAGATTTCCATTTTCAATTTCACACTTGTATTTTTATTTCTGAATTATCCAATGATAATTCTTTTCACTTCATTTATAAACTTCGTTCATAAAAGAACTATTTATAAACTTCGTTTATAAAGGAACTACTTGTTTTATTTCTTTTCAAACAAGTAAATATTTCAAATCTATTTAAAAATTCAAATTCTATTTTAGAAAAATAGAATTTCCCTTTTAAATCTCTAATATCCCTTTCAGGATATTTTTATAAATCAATATTCAAGCCACAGCGATATTTAAAATACCCCAAACAGTCAGTTATCAAATCACGGGATTTCTAACACATCATATATGACAGTATATATGCAAACGAATAAACAAACAGATAATATATTTTTGATGAATCCAGTCGGATTCCTCCAACCTGTTTTCCTGCATCCACAGACGTTAGTCAACATAGTAATACCCATCCTGCTTCGAGGCAGGATATCGCAGTATGAAGGTCATCCACTATCATAGCGTGGGGCGCATAGGGTCATCTGCTAATGATACTGCGGGCATCCGCTAACGATACCGCGGGAACAATCCAATCATCAACCCAATATATATATATATATAATAGTCAAGCCTAAATAACTATATATATTTTTATAACAGTCATGACAAATATTTAAAGGCATCCAACAGCAACCAACAATTTATTTTTAACTGTAAAAAATAAATTCTAACTGGAACTTGAGTGAGATTTACTCACCAGGAACTTATTTTGCTGAGTACCCCATTTAAGCTTATCGTATAGATTTCACGATTTCTCCATCCCTCTATTTCCAATGTAAACAATATAAATATATTTCAGTTATTGAACTAGACTAATTTATTTTAAATTAATTACTCACATGTAAGCTAAATTTCAATTTAATCTTTAACTGATTAGCCTACAGATTTTAGTTCTTTACTAACTAATCTATAGGTTTGTACCATTTCACTTTAAATCAATTAACAAAAATATAAACAAATTTTCTTTAGTTAGTTAATGAAATATAACTAATTCCTATATATTTATCAATTACCACATTAACTATTTATTTTAAATGTTTTACTATATAAATTTCTAACTTAACCAATTTAAACAAACCTATGTATTTTTAAACATTAAACTAATTAAGGTATTAAATTTGAGATTACCTTAATCCCTTGATCATTTTCCCCAAACCACACAGTTCAATCTTTCTTTAAAATTCTTCTCCTTCCCTTTTAGGCCACTTCCTCCCTGTAATTGTTGAAACAAAAAATGCAGCACTGTGTCGAGCTCTAGCCCCTTTCAACTCCTCTACGACATTTCACCAAACACTTCATAGTCAAAACTACCATTCCTTCTTTGTCGCTTCTGTCTTCGGCTACTGTAGCTCGCACAACAGTGCTTCACTTCCAGAAAGCCAAACCTCTAGAACCCAACTACTCCAGCTCGTCACCTCTACTAACGCAGTCCCCAAAAACCCAGATCCGCTTTCTCACGAATCCAATACCCGACAGTCTATCGCACTCGAACCCAGATCTCCTTCGACTTCGTCGAGACCTCCACCAGTGACGCAACAGTGACTATCGTGACTTCCAAACAAGCCCTAAAATCGAGTTGCTCCTTTTTGTACGAGAGCATCTCTTAGTAGATCCGAACTCCACTTAAATCGATACCCAGTTCCTCCCCAAATCGCGAAGCCCAACTTTCTTCCCTAATTAGAACGACAGCGAATACGTTCGCACCTTTCCTTCCTACTCCTAATGCCAACGGCAAGTCAATTCGCAACTGGAAAGCTCGGCAAACACCCAGACAACTGCGCTTCCTTCCAATCCCCTACCACTTTAGCTTCTCGCAAATTCCTAGCTCCACGCGAGACACCATGTTAATCGCGCCTACATGTAAGGCTTCGTCGACCTAATTTGGTACGAGCTCGAGTTGATTTAAGGAATGCGGCCAACTGATTTTGCAAATGAAAACAAGAATGGGTCCGGCGTTTTGTAAATGAGGAGGTGAAAGGAGTGATTTATAATGCTGAGAAGGGAGACGTTCCATTACTTTGCTCCATTGGTTTAATTAGTGGTGAGGAGAGGAACACCTACTGTTTTACTTTGTGGTTAAGAAATGAACTGTGTGGCCTGTTTGATTTTGCCTTGATGTTTTGTTTATGTCAATAAAATTCTGATGTTTTATTTAATTCTGAATCGTTGTCCTTTAAATTAAAACACTCCTTGACTGCGAACTCCTTTTTGAGCCCAACAACTGTCAATTCTAGGGTAATACCCCTATTACGGACACACTGGGACAGGTCACGAAGTCCAATTCGATCGTCTGTGGAAGATATTTATTTAAATTGATATAATTTAAAGTTCAAACCATTTAAATTCTTCGATAATAATTTAATATTATTATTCTAACTCAACTGAATTTTATACTGGTCATCTGAACTGATTCGATTTAGCTGTATATTTTTAAATTAAATTATTACTGCATTACGGTAATTTAATTTATTCGACATTAAATCGAAATCGATTATTAAATTGATAAATTAATTTGAAATTCCATTTATATTATCCACCCAATATTTAAATCCGTATTAAATATTTAAAATTAACCCATAAGAATCCAGGTCATTACAATCTTCCCCACTTAAAATAATTTCATCCTCGAAATTGCTAAGGTAGAAAAAGTGCTACAAACCCATTTATCTTTTCAAAACTTATTTATGTTGATAATCAACATTTCAAAATTCCTTATGTAACTCTCTTTTGAATAAATCCCTATTCGATAACTCCTCCCTTCGAATAACTATATTCGATAATCTCTCTATCGAATAACTAGATTCGAAAACCTTTCTTCGAATAAACTATATTCGATTTACTCTATTCAATTTACTCTTATCAATTAACCCTATTTGATTAGCTCTTTTCACTTAACTCCTTCCAAATAAGCTATATTCGATAACTCCTCAACTCTATTCGAATAAACTATATTCGATTAACTCCTTTAATTAAATTCGAATAACTAATATTTGATTTAACTCCATTCGCTTGACTCTAGATCGCAGCGATCACAATGGCTACGCCTGATTCCCTCAGGAAACATCCGACCACCCTAGGCTATCTACAGCCCTGCGAATTATGCTAGCAGTCGTACGAAATGGAAACTTATCCTGAGTAACCATGTTTGACTAACTCTATCTCAATAACTATATTCAATCAACTTTAATTGAATAACTAACATTCAATTAAATCCTAATTCGATTAACTATGTTCAATTAACTCTATCTGGTTAACTCTTAATTTGAATAACAAATATTCGATAAATTCTAATTGAATAACTAATATTCAATTAACTCTATGGATTAACCCTAACTGATTAACTCCAACTGGTTAATTCTTACTCTAATCGATTTATTCTAACTCTAACCGATTATTTCTAACTCTAATCGACTTCTACTATTCGAATAACTCCTATTGGATAACGTTTATTCATTTATAAAGATTTACTTTTAGTAACGGTTCTTCACTTTATAAATGTTCTCTTTAATAACGTTACTTCACTTATACAAGTGTTGTGTACCCCTTCTATTTAAAACTATCGGTGTTAAAAACCAATATCTCTTCTCTATATAAGTTCAGACTTATATATTCCATTTATCGAATGATAAATATTTAATTTAATTTATAAACTGTTATTTATAAATTAATCTTTTCTATTTATCTGTTAAAAACAAATTTCCATTTTCTATTCATCTTCTAAATATTCCTTTAATTAAATTCTATTTATTTAACAAATAAATATCTCATATATAACATTCTATTTATTTTCTACAAATAATTATTTCCATTTAATCTATTTGTAAATGTTTTACAAATATTCCCTTTTAAATTCTATTTGTAAATGTTTTTACAAATATTTCTCCTTCTATTTGTTTGCACATAACTTCCTTTGTATTTGTTTTACAAATATATTTCCTTTATATCTGTTTTACAAATATATTTTCTTTTTAACTCTTTTGGTTTTTCCTTTATTCACACTTAATCCATATTTCATTCACATTGATTTTACTCAATTTATTCATTTCGATCCATTTAACTTACTTAAGTTAAATTTAATTTCAATCATTCAAATTCCCAGGGTTTTATTTCAAAACTCCTTTGAAGTAATATAAATATATACATATATTTATATCCATCTCAAATTCAAAACATTTGAATTTTCAAACAACTTGTTTTCTTTTCAAACAAATTTTCCATTAAAAACTTTTCTAAGGCGGCAATTCATCACTTAGAAACTCAAAAATGAACACTGATGAGGTTGCGATCATCATCAGAATTATTTTTCAGCCACTGAAGTGAGTTCAGTGCTATATTACTTTCAAACTCCATTTAGAAAAATATTTTCCAAACTCCCAGGATTTTAAATTCTGAATTCTTGTTGGAATTCAATTTCAATTTATCACATTTGTATATTTGATTTCATATACAAATTCCATTGGTTATATATATAACTAATTTTGGTTTTATATCTAATTTAATTATAATCCTAACAATCAACTCAACTATTTAAAAACAATATCGTGTCCAATCTTCTGTTCAAGTGTTTATAAACTCCTATAGACATCGTTGCGTCCCACGATTCGATCAGAATTCATAATTCACTCAACAGACTAGTCAACACAATATAAAACAGCTTTTATATCAAATAACAAATACGCTCTCTCATATATATATACACTCAACTCATTCTAGGGTGCTACTGACCCTATCTTTAATGAGCACAATTCCACAAAACCTAGGTATTCGCTCAACCTAAGCTCCGATACCAACTGTAATGGTCCGCAAATCCATAACATCAGAGTTGACTACATACACCATACATCCAACCCAAATATCACGAAAATACGAATCATTTTTTTAGAAGAAAAAGATAGAAGAAGAACAGAAACAACAACACAGAATCTCACATCGCAGCGGAACAAAATATAATATATCATATCTTTGAAATACAAAATCTCAACTGTATAACATATACTTATCAGAGTACAACACTTACAACACAGCAGAACAAAACTCTATATAACTAACGCTGGAGTCTCCTGCTCCAAGCTCCTTTAGATAGATCTGTAAAATCGTGAACTACTTGACTGTCCGTACAAATTTAGGCACCCAAGAGTTTAGGTAGAACAAAACAAAATAAACTCTGGGTCAGTCATGGGACTGGTATGAGTAAACAGTTTAAAACAGTTTCAGAAAAAACTAAATGATATCTCATAAGACCACGCCGTATAACACAGAACGGGTTTATCCCTTATGAGAATCCAAACACTTGACTTATCTTTCAAAATCCTTTTGAAAGGAATAATAATCTTTATATCAAAAATCTTTTGATATTATAATAATGTCTAAATCAAGTAAATAACAATCTAGTGGAACGTTTGCATCTCACGTTCCACATATATAATATACAATCAAAACCGCAAGCACTTATTGGGTAATGGATTTCCAACTATGACAAGGTATGAAACCACCTTCCGCTATTATATCTCTAGAGGAGAATACACCGACTTCAGCAAGAACATCTTGCAACTCAGCCACACATGACCGACCACTCATTTTGCTTGAGTGTATCGAATGTATATCACCAACGGTTGGGATCAGCAACCGTTTCCCGAATGGAACAACATCAACAATAGATTTTTAGAAGTAAATGAAACTCTAGATCAGGTGATTATACACTCTAGTAGGTGCGACCTACATAGCCAAGCTGCCTGCCCGATTTCTGTCATTTACCGGTTGATGAGGCTTGAGGTTACGCTTTATCATCACATCAGATTCACTTCGAATGCCACATTGTCAGATCCATCAAAAATCACTAATTTGACGTCTACAACCATACATTACGTGTCAGCTAAAAGAAGTTTCCTTCTCCGCTTCCACTCTTGGTATGGTTGAAGAAATCAATGTACGTGACCTTTCTGGAAATACTCTGTCAGACATTCATCCATACAAGTCATCGAGGAACAGGATGAACCGAAGGCACTATTCAGTACATCCATCTTAGGCACTGTTATCTAAGACTTATACAATAGCCCTTGCACTTTACTCCGTCTTCAATTATCTTTGGCATATATGATTCGCAATGCTTATGCCAATACAGAGTGGTTCTTTGGATAATAATCCAACTGGTCTCTCCATATTGACAACGATGGTCAAAACTTCGATAGTCTGTGATTTAACTATCGAATAAAAACAAGTGTTTCGATAGTCGATGATTTAACTATCGAAGAAAACAAGTGTTCATCCAATTATCAAACAATCAATGAGCCCTTAATTAATATACCATTAATTAAATCACTTCTCTATTTCTTTACCAATATTTGTTAACCAAATATTTTCAATAACCATATTGGCCTTTTACGTTATTTGGAAAACATTTCCGAATATCGCCTTCCTTTATTTTCTAAACTTTAGAAAATATATGCTATTTATAATTGGAAAATATTCCAATTACTTATCTCTTTTCCGATCTCGTTTATTTCTATACTTAGGAAATATTTATTATTCTATTTCCAAGTTTACACTTATTTGGGTTAAAACGGATGTTGTGTAAAACATCGTTACGACAACCCAAATACTATATTCAACTAACTCTTATCCAACATTGATCTTCGAGCCTGAAATCTTACTATTTATTTGTTAATAATGAAATCAATCAAGTTGGGGTATAACTACCTCTCAGACCATGACTGAATAACATTTATAACGTCAAAACATATATGATTACTTACTCGAAAAATCCATACCATACAACTACTTATTCACTCTTAAACACGCATACACTTTCTCTTTCTATGCTTACAAGATTTTATTCCTAGTCTTCCTTTTTGATTTTACTATTCTATTTTTAAGTTCGTTTCCTTATCGACTTCTATATATATCGATATGTTGATTTCTAACTATCAAATTATCTTAAAAATATTCTAACTCCTTAAATTCCCAGAAAAATTCGCCATAACCTCCTTTGTACCAGGAGCATCGGGATATTTCAAATAGCCTCCCATGGCCCTCACCAATCCAAAAGAAAAAGAAAATGCCAAGCGGCTTGCCGATACGGCGCATAAAATCTCATATATGAATTAAATACATACCTTTTTGTCGAGCACTCAATCTATTTCACCTCTATACTTTATTCCAAACCTGTCTCATGTATATCGATACATTTCTAAATCATTTCAACTTAATCCAATCGTTTTAACTTAATACAATCATTTTAACTTAGTTCGTTAATTGATTTGCAAATTAACTGGTTTGCTTATTTCACCTTCATATTTGAGTATAACATGTTCAAATATATTTTAACTTACTTATAAACCAAATCTAATTCTATTTTTAAGCTCGTTTCCTTATCGACTCCTATATTAAAATTCCAATTCAATTCTATTTGAATTCTCTTTTCAAATTCCATATTCAATTCTATTTGAATTCTCTTATCAAATTCCATACTCAATTCTATTTGAATTCTCTTTTCAAATTCTATATTCAAATCTATTTGAATTTTCTTTATTCAAATTCTATATTCAAATCTATTTGAATTCTCTTTTCAAATTGTATATTCAAATCTATTTGAATTCCTATATTCAAATCCCCTTTGAATTTTCTATATTCAAATTCCCTTTATTTAAATCTTCTTTATTCAAATCTCATTTGAATTTCTATATTCAAATTCTATTTCAAACTTTCTTTATTTATTCTTTAAACAAGTCTCAATTTCAATTCCTTTTGAAATCGATATTTCTACTTTTGGAAAATAGATTTCCATTTTCAATTTCACACTTGTATTTTTATTTCTAAATTATCCGATGATAATTCTTTACACTTCATTTATAAACTTCGTTCATAAAAGAACTATTTATAAACTTCGTTTATAAAGGAACTACTTGTTTTATTTCTTTTCAAACAAGTTAATATTTCAAATCTATTTAAAAATTCAAATTCTATTTTAGAAAAATAGAATTCCCCTTTTAAATCTCAAATACCCCTTTCAAGACATTTTTATAAATCAATATTCAAGCCTTAGTGATATTTAAAATACCCCAAATAGTCAATTATCAAATCACGGGATTTCTAACACATCATATATGACAGTATATATGCAAACGAATAAACAAATAGATAATATATTTTTGAGGAATCCAGTCGGATTCCTCCAACCTGTTTTCCTGCATCCACAGACATTAGTCAATATAGTAATACCCATCCTGCTCGAGGCAGGATATCGCGGTATGAAAGTCATCCACTATCATAGCGTGGGGCGCATAGGGTCATCCGCTAATGATACTGCGGGCATCCGCTAATGATACTACGGGAACAATCGAATCATCAACCCAATATATATATATATATATATATAATAGTCAAGCCTAAATAACTATATATATTTTTATAACAGTCATGACAAATATTTAAAGGCATCCAACAGCAACCAAAAATTTATTTTTAACTGTAAAAAATAATTTCTAACTGGAACTTGAGTGAGATTTACTCACCAGGAACTTATTTTGCTGAGTACCCCATTTAAGCTTATTGTATAGATTTCACGATTTAGCTGTATATTTTTAAATTAAATTATTACTACATTACGATAATTTAAATTATTCGACATTAAATCGAAATCGATTATAAAATTGATAAATTAATTTGAAATTCCATTTATATTATCCACAAATATTTGAATCCGTATTAAATATTTAAAATTAACCCATAAGAATCCGGGTCATTACTTTTCTTTATCTCTGTCTTTTTCTGCAGGATACCAGAGCACCCAACTCGGGTCTCGTTGGATTGAATTTGAAAATTTTGGTCTGTCAAAATTTGGGTTGTTACATCTGGTATCAGAGCTTCGGTTTAGTGATCTAAGGGAGATAATGAGTGAATGTATTTGTATTTTCTAAAATGTAAATATATTATATATATATAAACCTAAATCCATATATTAGCCCGCTAGACATGAAAAGAGTTGGGATATCTAGTTTGTACACTCAAGGAATGAACATAGGAATTTGGAAACCATTAGTGGGTTGGGAAAGTGTACAATATGACTTGAAGTTAGAGAAAGAAAAGTATCCCATAGGATGGAAACTGAAATATTAGTATTTCAGATTAGTGGGTTTAGAAATGAAACCTTAGAAACTAGAAAAGGTTGAAATATGGAAAATGGTTTAGGAATATATATAGTTAAGAGAATTGAATTTGTGAAAGTGCCTAGGAAAGCCTAGTTGAGTTGAAGACCAGCTTTGAGTCTAACCCAATGATAAACTTTTAAGAACTTGAATTTGTAAAAGGATTTGTGGTATTTTCCAAGATTTAATCTTAAAAGTATTTTGATAAATGCATGTTGGGTTTTAAAGTAAAGTGGGGTATATTGTGTAAAACAATGATATCTTGTTTTAAAAAAATTCTCTCATAAAAGGGTGCATATTATGGAGCATAAATAGCTTGCTAGTTTTCATATATGAAAAGAAGTTTTGAAATTCTATTCTGTTACCAATAAATTTTGATTATTGATTTACGAAGAAATTTTGTTGGGTGGACAAAATAAGTTGTAGGAATAGAATAGATGTCTGCACCTTATAGCGAGTAGTTAAGTTAACATTGTAAATAGGAACAATGTAACCTCGATAGTTGTCCTTGTCTACTCCAGTTTCGTGATTTGAAGAAAATGTTTTGCATTTTATTTTGTGACATGTTTTTTATGGTTTGGCAAAAGCAAGTTTTTGAGAAAAGAATAATTTTTTTACCACTTTTAGTTTTTGGAAGAAGAATGTAATAAAAAGAAAGAAGGCCAAACCATGTTTTAAAAATGGAGTAGTTAAGGATTAAGGCCTAGAAAGAACGAGATAAAGTTAAAGCTATTAGAACCAACTGGGGATTGGTTGAGTTTAGTAATTCTCCGAATGTCAATCTGATGTTGATTTCGGTCTTCGGGGTTGATACTTAGGGAGTTACTCTCTTGCCAATTTATAGTTAGGGATTAGCTAATATTAAACTAATGGAAAATTTCCCGTAGAAGATCTAAGCATTGAGAAATCTAGGTTTGTTGCTGGAGAAAAAAAAAGGATAGGCTAGTAATACACAGCAAGGACTAGTAGTGACTACTAAGTAGTAAAGGGCAAGTAAGTGGGTAGATCCTGTTGTGTGGACTCGCAATTGTCTGAGATGACAAAGTCCTAAGATTCTTGGCCCATAGTGATAGCTGTGTAGGATGTTGTTTGAATTGAAAACAGAAAAAGCATATTTGAAATAATAAACTTAAGTAATTGGATTAAGTCAAATAAGCTAAGAAAGAGAAAAGCCTAACTAACAAGAAACAATAAATTCAGTAAGGCAACAAATGTGATGGGAAAACAAAAATGAAAATCTTAAGCAAAAGATGAATAAATATGAAAATTTTCCAAGATAAGTGGAAAAAGAGAAGAAATTTTCTTATGTGGTTGTGCTTGGATAGGAAAATAGGAAATCTTCATAGAATAGTCATATAAAAATCCAAGTACGATTAGAAAAGAAAAACGGAGGATGTGAATTTTTTGGTTTTATATCTCTTCGTAACATAAGGAAATCGAATTTGGAAAATTAGATTTTTCCAAATTTCGAATTTAATGATGGATGGTAGGGTTTTGGATGCGATAATTAGGTGAACTATGCTCTTATTCTATAAGAGTGTGGGAAAACTTGGATGAAAAATATTTTTATTTTTCAAGAATATTGGATTCATATAGAACTGCAAGTATATTTAGGATGTGAGCATCATGTTTTCAAAGAGTTTTTAAAATTTGCATACATACAGGTGGATCCAAATTAGGCATACATACTTTACTATAATGTATCTCACTTTGCACATGTGCACAATGTTTGCAACAATTGGATGCACACTTGATGGATGGATATTGCCAGGGGTTATCTATTTTTACTCTTATCGAATTTCGAGGATGAAATACTTTGAGGGTGGGAGAATGTAACACCCCACATTTTTAATATAATTAAAAATATGTAAAAATATGTGTATATGCATAGATAGGTAAATAATGGTGATGTATAATGAAAATTAATTAATATATGGAAGAGAAGGAGAAATTAATTCGCTAACAGTGTGCGTAACGGAAAAGATAATAAAATAAGGATACTTAATTTAAATATCAGGAATTAAGTAAAACGGACATACCTATTGCGTTCGTATGGAAATTCGGCTTGAAATAGAGTTTAAGTTTGCGTAAATCAGACTCTGTATGAAGGAGTTATGGCCTTTAGAAGATTCAACAAAAAATCAAAATAGTTCGAAATTCGACCCAGGCAGGTCGACCTGGGGGTCAGGTCGACCAGGAGGTCGACTTGGGGTTGACTTACCCCTAGGGAGGTCGACCTACCCCTAGGGAGGTCGACCTGGGGGCCGACTTATCCCTAAATGTGGGCGATTTCAGTTCCTGTGACGTGTTTTGATGTGATGTACGGGTCGAATAGCTTCTAGGTCAATCTAAGGGCTCTAAAACACTCTCTACACCTATAAATACATAGCAAGACCTAACCCTAATTCATAACAATTCCTTAAGAAGCCTCCATGCTGCCAAACTTCAACCAAACATGGCCGCCGCCCCAAAACTCTAAATTATATTGCAAGTTCTTCATCAACTTTGGAGTTTAATCAAATCAAGTAGCAAAGTTCTTCATCAACAATTCATGCTCTTCACCAACAATCAAATAAGAAGATTAAATCAGCGTTCTACATCAACAAATCATTTATTTTCCCCAATCCAGTCAAGGTGAGTGGAATTATAATAAACTTATTGTATAATAGTATTATTATCGTTCATCATTCCCCAGTTATAAATTCAATTCAAGATTCATGTTATAATAATTGTTCTTTTATTCTCCTTCCCTTTTTATTTTTGGATTTAGGTTATCTCGAACCTAGACGAAATCTTATTATACATACGTATGGTTGGAATATGGGAATATTGGGCATAATCTATTTTATGCAGTCGAGGATTATAATATGTAATTTGGGGTTTGCGGCATAATGATTATTATTGCAAATATTGGACATAATCTATTTTATGCAGTCAAGGAATATAATCTGTAATTTGGGGTTTGTGGCATAACGAATATTATTGCAAATATTAGGCATAATCTATTTTATGCAGTCGAGGAATATAATCTGTAATTTGGGGTTTGTGGCAAAACAATTATTATTGCAAATATTGGGGTAATTGGCAAGGTATATATTGATGCTATTCAAGGAAATAAGGGAAAGGATCGTGAAATTGGTAATTTGGAGTAACTTACGCTAAAGGTAAAAATAAAGTTTGAATAGGGGATTTGGGGAAAAATGATTTAAAGATAAAAAATCCTAATTTGGTTAAGAAATAGGTAAACTAGAAACCTAATCGGAATTGGATAAGTTTGGGTTTAATCTGTCTCATGTAATTGTGAAATCTAATTCAAAAACCTGAAATTTGAGGCATGAGTGTTTTAATTAAATTTGGGTTTGATTGGTTAAAGAAATGGGAAGTTTAGAAATGTAACATGAAAATTGACACTAGTGGCATAACAAGAAAATGAACATATTTGTGAATTCGTTAATAGGCTAAAGATGAAACATGGCTAACTCGAGGTTAGAATGAGTTTGCGGTGTAAACCTGCTCGGAACCGCCCGACACATCCAGTGACCGCAAACAATAGGTTCTAATGTGAGAAGTAAGTCATAACGTGCTTGAAACCTGAGGTTAGATTGAGTTGTGGTGTAATCCTGCCCGGAACCAACCGGCACATCCATTGACCGCAACACTAGGTCTAATGTGAGAGGTTGGGCATTAATAATTAATTAATGTTAATGACACACGTTCGTATGGTAAGGTTAAGTCAACATGAAATACTAGACCAATTTGACTCGATATATGGGTGGGTTAAGTCAACATGAACCGCTAGATAACTCTTAACCAATTTGACATGATATATAGCTAGGTTAAGTTAACACGAACCGATAGATAACACTTAACCAATTTGACATGATATATGAGTGGGTTAAGTCAACATGAACCGCTAGATAACACTTAACCAATTTGACATGATATATGGGTGGGTTAAGTCAATGTGAACTGCTGGATAACACTTAACCAATTTGACATGACGCGTGGGTTGAATTGAATACGTGATCGGGGGTTAAGTCAACTTGGACACATGGGCAAACTTAACCAATATAACAGTATCAAAGCTGGAAAAGTGGGGAATGATAAGATGCATTCGATCCATCTGTCCCATCACCAGAGGCGGATATGTGCCCAGGCATCTGATGCCTTTCGGACCTGTAAGGGAAATCAGTCATAGGTAGGCCCCATAGCCATCTCCATTCATCAGAAACTATCAATTACGAGATTTTATCTCTATAAGGTAGTAAATTAGCCACCAGCATCTTATCTCTTTTCATCCTTTCCAGTAGCACTAATAGATAAACTTATCTTAGGGATAAGAAATGGACATGACTTAAGATGTAATACAAGACTCGAAGGGTGGGACGAATTATGCCATGAAATAAGTTAATCTAAGCTGGAAATGTGGGAGGACACCCGCACGCTATCATTTGATAAAGAGAACTTAAGTCATGCTTGAATTCATAGGTAAACCTTAGCTAAAAGGAACTAAGTAACAAACCTTAGTTAAAGAAAACTAAGTAACAGAAACTAAGTATCAAACCTTGGTTAAGAGAACCAAGTAATAAACCTTAGTTAAGAGAACTAAGTAAATAACGAGAAAGAGAACTAAGTAGTAAACCCTAGTTAAGAGGACTAAGTTGTAAACCTTAGTTAAGAAAACGAACGATTAAGAGAAACTAAGTAGTAAACCTTAGTTAAGAGGACTAAGTAGTAAACCTTAGTTAAGAAAACGAACGATTCAGGAAACTAAGTAGTAAACCTTAGTTAAGAGAACTAAGTACTAAACCTTAGTCAAGAAAACCAAGTAGAACACGAGGAGGAGCGAACGTCCATCTGATCATGAAGAAGGCTCCAACGGTCTGGGTTACGAAGCACGCGGCTTCGAGGGGACGTGAGGGTACTCTTGGTATCCCCCTGTGAGGTTGCAAATGATCCTCCTGGGCTCACAGAGGTTGAGGTCTGCGTTAGAAGAACCAAGAGTATGCCTTGGTTGCAATATAAGCAACCTAAAGACTAGGATGGACCAGCATGAGGCAGCGATATCGTGTTTAGCCCTGTGATAGCACGTCGTCGTCTACCTACCATCTTGAGTCAATTGAGCACGTGAAGCGGAAAGGCGGAGAACTCCAAAAGACCATATACTTGCTATCTAGTTATGGGTGAGGTTGGCCAATAGGTTTGTGGGGGCATAGTGGGCCTGCATATAGTTCTCATTCTTGATTTTCTTGGGTGCCTTTCATTAGTTGAGGGAGGGGTCAAGTGGGACCATAGCCACACACAGATAAAAAAAGACCTTAGCATCTGCGTCGGCAGATAACTTAAAGCTCCCGACTGAGTTCCGTGTTTCTTGATTTGCCCTGCCACGGGACTCGGGCCGCACATATAGAGGACATGTGTAACTAGACATCGATAACGATTCACGACACGCACGTGGGGGAAGTCTAGGAACATTTATCGCTCTGGGTAGTGTGTCCTAGGCTAAGGGGAATCATTTTATAGGTAGCATAATCCCTAGTTGGACCTAGGTCGCGTAAACCCTGAATCCGAGTAGCTTTCAATAGGTAGCATAAACTCCAGTGGCCCTGGGTAGCGTAAACCCTGGTTGAATCTAGGAAACACTCGATAGTAAACCTTAGATTAGATCTGGATGATACAGGGAATCTAGCAAGATCGAGAGTGGCAGTCCAAACGATTTCGAGAATGGTGGCACTATACTAAAGTAGTATAGATTTACATGATAAAGCCCGTACGGCATACGGCAAGGGACTGTATATATACATGGAAAGGATTAGACGAGTTGTGGGTATCTACATATACGTTGTATTAGGTTAACCTATTAATGGGACATGCGTATAGCCTAGAGAGCTAATATTGCGAATAACCTAATAAGCAAGAAAATATAACTGAACGGTATATGTAGGATTATACAGAAGTTTATTCTAAGTCCAATCACCAGAACTTATGTTCTGACCCCCTCCTCATTACATACTTCCAGGTTAGGTTCATGACAGAGATGGTGTAGCTTTGGATACTTGTTAGACAGTATGATATATAAGGTAAAGCTATTTTTGAATATATTATATTTTAATTCCTTCCGCTGTGAGATGCTTTACGAGTTCTGACATGTTTCCTTATCTCTGTCTTTTTCTGCAGGATACCAGAGCACCCAACTCGGGTCTCGATGGATAGAATTTAAAAAATTCGGTCTATCGGGATTCGGGTTGTTACAATAAGTATGTACATTAAATGAGTGCATGGTTTGTGTTTAATAAAAATATGTTGTACACAGGTTCCGTGAGTGGATAGAATTACGGGAGACATTACTCTATGCAAATGATAATATTTGGTTTTAAGTTAAAAAAGTTTGTCCTCCGTTACAAAAAATTCCGTTTACATACGAGGTGTGATCGAAAAAAATAAAAATATGATCATGACAAGCAATGTTTCATGATCAAAGAACGATAATAAAATAGACAAGTTAGCTTATTTTGTGAAATTCCAAAAATGAATGATATTGGGTGTAAAATACGTCAAATGAAAAGTTTATTTTTCAAGTTAAAAATTATGAGACAATTCAATAAATTAAATTAAAAACATGTCATTGAAATCTTGTTTAAATTTGAAACCTATATTTCAACATATTTAAATTCAAATTTGACAGCTCAAAAATGCAGATTGTTACATACCAATCCACCATTTTTGATGGATCCGCGTTTCTCCTTCGTATCCTTAGTTCAAGGATTTTTTTTCAAATCCCGAATGTGAAGATCCGATCTTGTAAAAATGCACCAAAAACGTATGCTGATCACTTAAAATTCTCGGATCCGCATGTTTTTGGTATTGCTCGATCATTCTTTTCAGATCCGCAAAATTCGTATTTAGGCTCATCCAAATATTTGGATCTGTGCATTCCAACTTTCTCATTCATTTCTGGTGATTTCTCCATGTCAATCACTATTTTTGGCTTGCACTACAACAAAATCTACTATTTGATGCATTTTATAGTTATGTTTGCTAAATAATCACAATTATTGTCATAAAAAATCTAGAAAAAAAATCAACGCTGCTACGCCAAATAATCTGTCATTGAATTTTGATTCTGTAGAAAAATTGTGAATGGTACACATTGTCCAAATGGTGACTATGTGTACTTGTGTGTAGTGTTTATGATATGGTCGCATTATGCTTTTTTACAATGCTAATTAGCATTCATCTTTCTTCTTCTAACAACGTGCCAATAATCGACTTATGTATTCTCCAACTATTTACCATGGTCTATATCCTTTATGAATGTTGGCATTACATGGTGCAGCTTAATGTTTTGGATTGTTTGATAAAGTTAATTTTATATTGTGGACTTGTAATAAACTTCATTTCTTTATTTCTTACACAATTAATGTATTCTTCCTTTGGTGCATATTCTGTAAAAAAGGCACTTATCGTCAAGAATTGGCAGTGCAGATAGCAATGTCGATGAGAGTAAACAGCTCACTTTAGAAATGAAGAAAGAGAGGGGAGAGAGAGACTTGCTATCAAATTTCTTTTCAAGCTTAGATTTACTTGTCCGGCCATTGCATCCCCACAACATGTTGTTGTTACATTGGTAATACTGCCTTCCATTCCTATATTTTCCTTTTTCAATTTTTAATCTATCTGTTATTGTCATAGTTTAGTGTAAGTGCTTTGTTGTCGATTACTCAATCAGATGAGTTCAGTGCCACCTCTAAGCATCGAATCAGCTTCGCTATCATCTTCCAGTGAGCCTGTCTACGTAGTATATTATGGAGTATATATTGGTAATCTGAACAAAAAATGTACTTTCTTTTAATAAGAACCTTTTGATTTAGAAAAAAATAAGTTGAAAATTAATTTAGCAAATTTTGTTATGTTGAAATGTTTCTTTCCATCAACGTCAAAAAGTAATACCAAGAAGTAGTTTATTTTTCATGTTTTAATTGGCTTATTTGTTTTCTTTTAAAGGCCCAAAAAATAAGGAAGAGGTAGACAAGGATATTGAGAGCTATTTGGTCTGCATTTGCAAAGTTGTCAGTTAATCATGTTTGGCTAATACCTGGCTATCAATGTTTTACAAAGTACACACAGTCACATTGAAAGTTATTTGGTATGCATTTGCAAAGTAGTCAGTTAATCATTTAAAGGATCCAGTGAAGTAAGATGTCAAATACCAATGTCCTATCCAAATGGTACACACTGATAGCTATTTGGTCAGCATTTGCAAAGTTGTACATGATTCTACTAAATTTTCCCTATCCAAATGGTACACATTGATAGCTATTTGGTCTTCATTTACAAAGTTTTCAGTTAATCATTTAAAGGATCCAGTGAAGTATGATATCAAATACCGGGCTACTGATCAGTCATTTCTCATTTTAGGTCTGTTGGTAACAGCATTAGCAACCATCCATTAACGCCTTGCCACTTGAGCTCGGATCTAGTAAAGTATTGTGTATGGACTCCAAAACAGCAAGCATACGCAGAAGTATAAAACTAATGAGGTGAAGTTGGGTTCATCAACCTCAATTTGCATTGTTTGATCGATTACATCAAAAAGATGGTGTCGGTTCCCTCGCCATGTAGCATTGTAATTTCCCTGGTATTCAATCGTGTGTGTCCTGATTGAAAATTTTATTACTTCATTGCCCAGTGCATCTTAAATTAATTTTTGCGGGTATTTCAGTGTTCATTCTCCACATGGGCCTTTTTCAGGTGTGCCTTTCAAATATACATTATTGAGGAAGGCCTGTAAGGTTAGTAGTAAGCTAAGTGATTTTGAACTGTAATGCACATTGGTAATAATGTTGTGCATTAAAAAAAAGCTAATACCTGCCATGTTTGTTGGTGTTTTGCAGGTTTTGCATACACCAAAGATTGTATCTACTTCAGGTTTTAAGGTATTTTCTATTTTTTATTCACCTTTCTTATTTAATTACCCTATATCATACATAACATGTAACTTTGTTATGCCTTCAAACATATTTGTAAGCACATGTAGCTTTTACTGCAAAACCAATGTAACGGGTCCAAAAATTAATCCAACCACTTATGCTTTTGAAGGTATACCAATTTTAAGAAGAATTCTATGGCACTGTTTTCTATGTTGTTTTGAGTTCTGTTAGGTCCAATGTCTAAGATTATAATGAAGTTATTATTTCATATTTTTGTAACTAGTTTGCAATGAATTTAGAAAATTTTCTGTCAATTATAATAAGTCAAAAATGTTAGATTTATATGAATGGAAATGGAATCTGAAGTGAAGCATTTACATTTTTTAACCTATGATAAAAGAAAATGACCTTTATTGATCATATGTACATGCTCGATCTAGGAATTTAATGTATCAAACACAATAACAGAGCAATTTCTTCAAAAAAACCTTCAAATGAAATCCCATCAATTGAAAAATCAAGCACTACCAATTCCGCTTCTAATTCAAATGGGTTCAGATGGTTCAATGGTCTTTTAAAGAGCTCGTAGCACCGCTAGCTGATCGGGTATTCTATCAATAGTTGTATGCTGATTTGATTATTTTTATATTTAGAGTGTTATGCTTTTTGTTGTCATATAAAAAGGTCAGCATTTGTGGTTAAGTTTCATATCATTACGTTATAAATTTTAGCATAAATTATTCATATTGGCTACCCTTACCGTTATAAAACCTCACTATCCATGTCTTCTCACTTATGTCAGATCTTGTTATATTTCTTGATCATTTTTTCTGCTGAAGTTCGATGGAAAAATGACATAATTATAGGAAATGTAAACCACTTGACAAGTACAAAAGTTTATTATTGATGTAAAAACCAAGTAGTAGGTGATGTGTTGATGCCCTGTTTGACATAACTGATAATAGATAGGGTGAACTCTACAAGACACTTATGAATGAATTAAGTTTTAATGTAAGTATTTTATTCGGTCATTACTTATGGCTAAGTAAATTAATGTGTTCTTTAAATCAAATTTTAATGTGTGTAATTTGTTTGTAAATGGTTATACATGTGTGCATGTTTCTTCATTGTTAAGTCTGTGCATAAGGTTTCTTCAATTTTACAAAGTGAGTTTTCTGTTGCTATTTTGTTGATGTTTCCACCTGTTATACTTGTACGTAATTCTAACTGTTGATCATTATACTTGTGTACAGATAATTGGTATTTTCAAAGTGACGAACAACCATGTCAAATAACTACCGATAATTAAGTCAAGAACAAGACTTTCACTATTCTGCAGTATAATATTCTGTTCGTATTAGTTGTTTAGAAATATTTGTAAATGGTCGTGGTATGTGGATTTGTCTATTTTGTTGAATACTATTATTGAAATGATTGTAGATATTATACTTTATTACGCAATTAATGTGATTTTTTAATTATTTACATACGGTGATTACCGATGTTGGTTTGAAAATAATAATTATGTGATTGTTTATTTGTTTTGATATTCCTATTATATATAAGTGATAGCTGAAAATGATAGAAGCCAATAATACAGTAATAGTAAATAGCTGTAGAAATAAAACACAATAACATTTCGCTTTGGTAGGGTTTTTCAAATGCTACAGAAAATATTATAGTAGCATAGAAAAAATGCGATAGGAAACAAAAATAAAAGTGTGTAAGTACCACTTTGGTTGCATTTTTAAGATGCTACCAAAAAAAACCTTTGGTAGGATTTTTGAAACGCTTGAATATGTTAATTTTTGGTTGTGTTTACTATAACGCAACTGAAACTTTTGGACTTTTAGTTGCATGTCGTGTTGCAGCGTTTATCAAAACGCTACAACAAGTTTTAGTAGCGTTTTTTCAACACTGCTAAAAGCCTTTTCTGGTGTAGTGTGATTTGTTTCTGTAAGGATCATCTTGTTCTGTTATACTAGTATTGGCGCAGAGAAAAGTATTAGAGAAGCATAACCAATTTTATTTTGTTTATTCTACTTATCCTGCTCATTCTGTTATACCTGTCCTATAATACTGTTATATCTCTCATCCAGTTTATATGCCTGTCATGATGCTTTTACTTCTTTATATGCTAAAAGTAACTGGACTCGTCGTACTTTATGTCTGTAACAACCCGGAAAATCTTAGCTAGTTTAAAAATTTTATTTTGGCCATTTTAACGAATTTTGAATATTTAAAATGATTATTTTAAATAATAACGATGAGAAATTTATTTTGAATGGAATTCGAACTTGTATAGTTATATAGATCGTCGTTAGAATATAAATAATTTTATTTTAAATTATAAAAGGAATTGAAAATGGCGCGGTAGTTCGATAATTCGATTTCAAAGTTCAAATGAATGTACCGGGTGCAAAATAAACCGGATTTTAGTAAAACCAAAAATATTAGAATCTAATTGAGAATATCTTTCCAACGAATCCGAAAAATCAAGATTTCATAGCGGGGGTCAAAAGTTATGTCCAGTTGAAAATTCTGAATAGTCGTTATGGAATTTCGGCCCTTAAAAATGGAAATTTTGCAAATGACCTCAGTTTTCGACGAAACCACTTTTGTTGGATCCGTGATGTCAAATTATTGCTAGGTTTCAAAATTCGTAATTTTTCGAATCAATATGTGAGCGTGGCAAAGGAAAATGCGTTTGACCAGTTTCAGTTGATTTTAATCGACTGGAAAATGGCCATTTTTCAAACGGTCTCAGAATTCGACGAAATTAGTTTTGTTAGGACCGTATCTTCAATACGAAGTTAGAAAATATTTTTCGGGAATTTTTAGAGTTAGTATGTGGCCTCAGTAAATTAAAATGAGCGTTCAAATTCAATATATAGAGTTATATGTTGATTTTGATGAAAACTGATTGAAATAGTCGAACCAGCTTACGATACATATTCCATTGTGTTCGGAATGGGGGTAATACGCTAGAAACGACAGTCAGTGGGTTTGATTTGGGATTCAAACAAAAAGTCAACTTTGATGGGAGAAATATAATAAATTAATTAACATATATATTCAATTACCCCACCCCCTAAGCCTTCTCTCTCTCCTTCATAAGATCGATTAACAGAAAAGAAAAAAAAAACCCTGAAATCGAAATCGCGCCGCTCCCCCGTGTCGGCGACCGTCATCGACGTTCTCCCCCTCCTTCTTCCTCCGCTTCCCGCATCCTCTCTCCTCCTCTGAGATGAAAACCGCGCCCTAGACCCGTCGCTCCTCCACCCCCACTTCCACCACTGTTCAGACAATGGTTGCGCCGCCCCTTTGCTACCCCGCCGTCGTTCCGGCGAACACCCTCCCCGCCTTCCACCTGAAAGCAGCGAACCTCCCCCAGTTTGCTCCCCTCTCCTCCTCCGAGCGACGAAATCGGTGAGCCCCTATTTATTTAATTTATTTATTTATTTTAACTTCAGTTTATATGTTTAAATCATGCTTTTAATTTCAGTTTTGTGACTGTAAAGTTAAGAAATTTCCTATATAAAGTTAGACCTTTGTTTAGGAAATTTTAGATCTTTGGTTAAGGTAAAGATTAGATTTTTATTGTATACAAAGATCGAATTTTTAATTTACAAAGATCGAATTTTTAATTAACAAAGATCGAATTTTTAATTAACAAAGTTTGAATTTTTAATTAACAAAGTTAGAATTTTTAATTAAAAAAGTTAGAATTTTTATCAATGTAAAGGTAGTAAAGATCGGATCTTTAAAACTAGAAGGGGCAGATTTTTAAAAATGGGATGATAGAAAAGTAAAAATTTAATCTTCGGTTGTTTAAAAATATAATTTTTATAATATAGAAAGGATGAAAATATAATTTTTATAATATAGAAAGGATGAAAATATAATTTTTACACTATAGAAAGTATAAAAATATAATCTTTATAGATATAGCGAAATAAAAATACGATTTTTATTATATATATATTGAAATAAAAATGTGATTTTTATAGTGATGAAATGAAAAGCTGAAATCTTTATATAGAGTAGCGTAATAAAAATATAATTTTTAGTTAGAATTTTTATCATATGAAAGTTATGATCTTTATAAAGTGAAAATTCGATTTTTATATATTCATAGCGATAGGAAAAAATGGTTTCTATAATGAATAGCGATGTAAAAATAGAATTTTTATCTATATAATAGCGATGTAAAAATAGAATTTTTATCTATATAATAACGATGTAAAAATAGAATTTTTATCTATATAGTAGCGATGTAAAAATAGAATTTTTATCTATATAATAGCGATGTAAAAATAGAATTTTTATCTATATAATAGCGATGTAAAAATAGAATTTTTATTTATATAGTAGCGGTGTAAAAATAGAATTTTTATCTATATAGTAGCGATGTAAAAATAGAATTTTTATCTATATAGTAGCGATGTAAAAATAGAATTTTTACCCATATGGAATGATTATAAAAATATGATTTTTATATACATAGCAACAATATAAAAATGTGATTTTTATATATGTAGTGGCTACGGGCAACGAAAGTGACAAAAGACGAAAAGGTGAAGATATCCTACATAAGAAGTGTCGTGGAGTTGGGATAGCTTTCAGTGAGAACTTCTCACTTTAAATCTTGTTTTTCTAGTTAAAATATACACTAGGATGCAGACGGTGCTTAGTAGCACCCGACACCCGTCATCCACATACCATGGATGGCTTGTATGTTTGATTGTTTGATGTGTTTTGAAAATTGATTGTGTGACGTGAAATAAAAATTTTATATAGTTAAAAATATTTGATCGTTAAAAATATTATTTTTAACGTGTGTGTGAATATAAATATGTGTATGTTGATTTGAAACCCCACACGGGTGTTGGGATGATATTTGAAGTCCACTCATCCCGACTGATTAGTAGTATGTCGATCGATTGATTGATAGGCTGTTATAAGCGTTAATTTTGTATATTTAATGCTTATGCAGTTGTGTGGTGCACTTTGGATGATGATTGATTATTTATCGTTGTGATTATATACATGTGTTGTATGGAATCCATATAATTAACATTATATGGTAATTGATTGAGCCTCATTCCAATTGGGAAAATAAAGAATATAAGGAAGTATATATTCATGTGTTGAATAGAATAAATAATCATGTGTTGAAAATTATCATGTGTTGAAAGAAATATTTTAACAATAAAATTTACATCTTTATCATATTTAAAGTTAGAAACTAACTGGAAAATAGATAAGATGAGTGGTTTCCAGGGTATTGATCTGATATTGGTTCCGGCCTTCGGCGTCAATACCTAGGAAATCATTCTCTTACTAATTTACAGTTCGAGTCTGATTGAAAATCAAACGATAGATACCATAGTTTTATAAAATATATTAAACAATATAAATAGTCATGTGTTGACAGTGCTCATGTGCTGAGAATATTCATGTGTTGAAAGAAATATAGATTCATGTGTTGAATGGAATAAATATTCATTTGTTGAATATAATAACGAATTTATTGAAATATATAAAGCCGTGTTGATTAGGGTTGCGCCATTTTGACGTGAGCGATATTTATATCGATTATATTCGTTTTTATAATGAATATAGAAAAGGAAGTGATTTCAAAATATAACGTTTTGAAAATATTATCATTTGTATATCGATGATGTGGAAAATTCAATTTTGATTTGAAATTGAAAGGGAAGTTGAAATTGTTTCGAAAACGAATTTAAACGATTTATAAAATTCGTTTTAAAAAGGAAATCGACGAAATATATATAATATATATATATATATTATATATATATAATGGCCTAAATAGAACGCGCCGCACTGCGGCAGTTCATGAATTTCGACCCTTCGAATGGATATTACGGGAGATCCGACCGTCGGATTCTCCTAAAACCGGAACCGTTGGGTTCGTATCGAAAAGAGCTTTCTAACGAATATTTCAAATTAGAAATCTAACGGTTGGATTTTGAATTATGTCCAAATCAAATTTTGAAAAGGTCGTTGTAAGTGCAGTTCGATGGCCGTTGATGGAAATCGACTGTACGGGCCTTGATAAAATTATTAAAAATATCTATAATTTGTGTAAAATCATAAGAAATAGTTTGTGAAGAACTGGGATGAAAAATTCCACATTTGAAAAGATAAAAATAGATATTTATCAAAATGAACTAGTTTTGAACTAGAATTAAAATCAATTTATTTTTGAAATAAATAAATTAAATTTGAAAGTGGTTTTAAAAATAATCAAAATTTCCAATACGTGAAGTGGAAATAGATTTGAATCGAAATTATCTTCGGAATATTTCGATGTTGGATTTCGTGATTATACAGATATTGTAATGGGAGTTTGAAAGATATATTTATATCGTTATTTCCAATACGATATTTGTTGGTTTCAGAATTTGATATTGAATATAAGCCGATATATTTTCTATTCAGAGTCTTGTATTTAATTTCAAATGTGATTTGGGTTTGTCGTGAATGGTGTCTTCATTAACACTGTTCTTAAGCCCAATAGAGAAAAAAGATTAAATCTTTCTATTTAAATTTAATGAAGTGTATCAATTAAGTGATATTTAATTGGAATTGAATTTGAATGTGATTTTGGGTTTATCGTGAACCGTGTTTTAGATGACATTGGTTCTTTAACCCAAATAAAGACAGGATATTGATTTTTGAAAAGATTAAAACTAAGTGGAGTTTTAATGAATCTTTAATTAGTTTGAAATGTGAATTGATAATTTAAATTATCAAATCTGAAAGGTGATCGAGAATGGAGTACCACCAGTTTTGCTCCAAAGCGATAGTTAAATCTTTAATTAGATTTCAACGTGAAATGGTAATTAACTTTACCGATAGCACCGTGGTGTTAGATATGGAGTATTACCAGTTTTGCTCCATGGGATATATAGGTTGGGATTGGGAAATAAAATAAATAATTACTTCGGTGTGGTTCGCTAATCTCGACTAGTTTGGAAAACCATAATATGGTTTGAAACGATATCCAAAGGAAGATTAAAGAATAAATTTAGAAGAATTTATCTTGGATAAAATTAATGGGAACCTTTCCCTAAGAATGTGATTTTGTGAATAAAAGAATATTCTGAATTGGAATGAGGCGTTTGTTGTGTTTGTGTAACATTTGTTTATTATATACGTGGGTTATTCAGAAAGGCCGGGTTTATACCCATTCTGAATAAACGATTCGACGGTAAGTCGAAGATGAAGACGGTGGTTGAAGACCGGAAGTCTTCACATCGTTTGGGTGATGACTGATGATCTCGATTGCGCTGTACACCCAAGATGAGGGAAACAGTTGGTGATCGTCCATACGTACTTGGAGATCGATGGATATGCGAGGAAAGTGCCTCCGGTTTCGTTCAGACCCAGAACGAACTTGTAAATGGATTATGTGTCTGACATTGGATTTTATTTTTTGTTGATTGATCTTTATTAAATATACATCTGTTTGGCGGCGGAGAATTTATTCTCTTGCTTAACGCCCTTCTCTGAGACGTACGAGCTCAGAGGTTGTATATCGATGGACATCAGTCACATGGAGTGAATTTCCAGTGTGGCACGCGTAAGTGGCAAATGATCAAGGCTTCTGTTGAAAAGCAAAGTCTTGTGGTTGATGATCAAAGCACGGCCTGTGTGGCGCAACTTTGTGTATAACGTGAATTCGCGAGCCTCACACCTCGGTATGAGTCAAAAACGGGATAGTGACTACAGGGAGAGCACGACGTTTCTTTCTAGCTATGGGTGGTGTCAGTGCTTGAACTGGCTGACATCTATATACTTTTCACCTGTGTGGTTGTTGGATACGAGGCGCCTCGGATATAGGTCTGTTAGGACCGGGAAACGTGTGTTCAGGAATAATTAATCCTCAAAAGTAAGAGAGGACCGGCCCTGAAGATCCAAGGATTACTGTGTGCAGTCCTGGGACATTTGCTAGAGTGTCTCGAACGGAGAGGAGCTTGCCCCTTGCCTCGACTCATAACGGAAATCCAATTTCCAGTATGTGATATTGCGGTTTTAATTGTAGAACTAGTATGGCGACATGATATATGGTACCCATGCCGTCTATGATTGATATTTATGATTGAAATTGTTTTGACACTATACACCTATAATAGTATCAAATGATTTGTTTTAAACGTACCAAGCATGTTTGGCTATTATAAGGGAAAATCCTATCCTCCGGCTTGCGTTGCATTGTGTGATGGGACCTGGGTCTTATAATAGCTTCATTTTTTTGAAAAAGCATTGCGCTGTTTACTTATATGCTCTAGTGTTGTAACGACCCAGAAAATCTGAACCAATTTAAAAATTTTAAATTGGCTAAAATAATGGATTTTAAATATTTAAAATAAATATTTTAAATAATAGCAATGAAAACTGATTTGAATCGACAATTGAAAACGAATATAATTAATTCTAATTATAAACAAGGCCTGAAATGGCGCTGTAGTTTCAAAAATTGAATTCAAATTTTTTCGGATTGTACCGGGTGCAAAACAAAACGGATTTGAGTGAAACCAAAAATATTTAAATCTGTTAGTGAATACCTTTCTAACGAATCTGAAAAATCGAATTTTCATAGCGGAAAGCAAATGTTGTGGCCAAATGAATTTTCAGAAAGGTCGCTATGGAATTTATATAGCCCGTGAAATTGGCCATTTTGCATACGACCTCGGAATTCGACGAAACCACTTTTGTAGGATCCGGGATGTGAAGTTATTGCTAGGTTTCAAATTTCATAATTTTTGAAGCTAGTATGTGAGCGTGGCAAAGGAAAACGCGTTTTGGTCAATTATAGTTAAATTGATTCGACCAGAAATGGGCCTTTTTGCAAACGGTCTCAGAATTCGACGAAACTAGTTTTGTTGGGACCGTATCGTCAAAACATAGCCAGATTTATTTTTCTGGAATTTTTCGAATCAGTTTGTGGCCCTGGCAAATTGAAATGAACGTTCAAATCGAATATTGAATGTTTTATATTTTAATTTGAATGGAAACTGACTGAAACAATCGAATGGGCCTTCGAAACATACCCCATTGTGTTCGGAATGGGGGTGAAACGCTAGGGACGACAGTCGTTGGGTTTATATTGGTGGTCGTGTCAGAAAACCCCTTTAAAACCCACCGGCCAATCAGAATTTAATAATAAAAAAACCAATTTTCTCTCTCCCCGTAACAGCCGATCGACGACGATAAACCACTCCTCCCTTCCTCCCTCAATTGCGCCTCCTACAAGCAAAATCAGCCCCTCCTCCAGTTGAAGATTTTGAAGTGCTCGAGACGAGCTTCAAATCCATATAGAGTTTGGATTTTTTTCGTTGAGTATCGGGGGAGATCTCGGGCTCGAAAGTCGAGTCGTTCAAACCGCCGCCGCACCCTCCTCCTGCCGTCGAACTGGCCAACCCCCCCCCCCCCCCGGCGCCTGAGCGCCTCTCCTCCCCCTTCGACACTGCGTAGCCCGATCGAGCTATCGATTCACGGATTTCACGAAATCGCATGACCTAATTTTGAACATTTCAGAAAGGTAACGGCTGTTATATATTAAATTGTTTTAATAGCACTTCTAAGCGCTACGGTTTTTGATTTCTCCGTAAAAATCATATCTTTTTCGTTTGTTGACGAAATTCAGTGAAACAAGAGACAGTGGACTCGTGCGGACGTCTTCTACCTTCTAGAAGAGACCACATATTTTTCTCAGCCTTCCGCTATTTTTGGTGGAGTGGAACCCAAGGTGAGATTTCTAATTTATAAACGAAATGGAAAACGACGATGTATAAATTATATAGTCGATGTATGAGTTATATAAGCGTTGTACACCTCATGTATAAGCGTTGTATAAGTTGTACGTTCGATGTATAAGTTATATATGCGTTGTAAAAAATTATATATGTGTTGAAATAGAAGTGAATTGCTATATATATATATATATATACGGCCCTCGTCCACAAACCATGGACGATATTTATTGGTTGTGATTGGTGTGAAAATTGATTGATAGCGAATGGTTGATTGGAATTGTTTGTGGTTGATATTGATTGATTGTGGTTGAAAAATACCCATTGTGGTTGAGAAATATTTGGTTGAAACCACATAGGATTAGTTTGTGGAAATGAAATAAATATATACATGCCGCCTGCGTGCGAACTAGAAGCATGATCCCCATTGTCAAAAACCGCGAGGTTTTAAGGTAGAGCGAGGAGCCGTACTAGGGACGGTCCCGGTTTTAACTACCCTGCCGTTATGCTGCCGAAATTTTGAATAATATTCATGTGTTTGAATTATTTTCATTTGCTGAAACTATATTTATTCGTTGAATAGAAAACCTTCATGTATTGAATTGAAATTCATTCGTTGATTAGAAATTCATGTGTTGAATGGTATTCGTGTTTTAAATATAAAAATCACATTTTTATCTATATATATAAACTATAGAAAACCTTCATGTGTTGAATCGATATTCATTCGTTGAATAGAAATTCATGTGTTGAATGGTGTTCGTGTTTTAAATATAAAAATCATATTTTTATCTATATATATATATAAAAACTATAGAAAACCTTCATGTGTTGAATCGATATTCATTCGTTGATTAGAAATTCATGTGTTGAATGGTATTCGTGTTTTAAATATAAAAATCACATTTTTATCTATATATATAAACTACAGAAAACCTTCATGTGTTGAATCGATATTCATTCGTTGAATAGAAATTCATGTGTTGAATGGTATTCATATTTTGAAATAAATCATTTTATAATAAAATTCACCTTTTTATCATCTATATGAACTATGTATAATGACCTTATTTTAAAAGAAATTGTTTTATAATAAAAATCCTATTTTTATTACCTATATAAACTATATAATAGTGTTTTGAAATGAATTGTTTTACAATAAAAATCACATTTTTATTATATACGTGAATTGCTAAATATAGTGAAGTGTTGAAATAGAAGACATTTGGATAAAATTATCATTTTTATCAAATGTATGAAAAGAATATAGCTTTGAAATAGAAGAATCGATATATATATATATATAAATAGAATTAAAATATATCGAATAACGACGCTGTAGTTCGTATTTTGAAACCGTGATTTCAAATGATTATACCAGGAGATCCCGACCATCTGATTTTCCTGAAATCGCAACCGTTGGGTTCGCATTGGAAATATCTTTCCAACGACACCAACTTTGTAAAAATCCAACGGTTGGATTGTCTGGAATGTTTAATTCAAATCTGAAGAAAAACAGCGCCAGAATCGATTATATTTATATTTATATATAAATATAATTATACATAATCGAATAATGACGCTGTAGTTCGTATTTTGAAATCGAAACTTCAAACGATTTTACCGGGAGATCCGACCGTCAGATTTTCCCAAAACATGAACCGTTGGATTCGTTTTAAAATGATCTTTCTAATGATGTAAATTTTGTGAAGATCCAACGGTCAGATTTTTAGATATGTGTAAATCAAATCTGAAGAAAAACAGCGCCACAGTCGCGTTATGGCCCGGAGCGTCGTTTTGAATAAAATGGCTATTTTAAAATAAATAAAAATAGCGATAAATCGTTATAAAATATTATAAACAATACGGATGTGATTTAGAAATTAACTAAAGGTTGGCTAAGTCGAATGGTTTCCTGGGTGTTGATCTGATGTTGGTTTCGGCCTTCAGGGTTAATATTTGGGAAATCGTTCTCTTACTGATTGACAGTTAGTGACTAATGAATTGAAATGATGCGTGTGTTTGTTAGTGTTGCACTTGTTTATTATTTACGCGAGTTGCTCAGAAAGACCGGGTTTATCCCATTCTGAATAACTGAATCGACGATAAGAAATCGAAGATAAAGACGGTGGTCGAAGACCGGAGATCTTCACCTCGTTTGGACGGTAACCGAGGTCCTGATTGGGAGGCATCCCGAAATATGGATAATGAGTGGTGATCGTCCAGACGTACGTGGTGATCGATGGGTTTGCGAGGTATATAGTGCCTCTGGTTTCGTTCAGACCCATAACGGACTTGTAAATGGACTGTGTGTCTGACATTGGATTTTATTCTGTGTTGATTGATCTCTGTTACATATACATCTGTTTGGCGGCAGAGAATTTATTCTTTTGCTTAACGCCCTTCTCTGAAACGCGCGAGCTCAGAGGTTGTATATCGATGGACATCAGTCGCATGGCATGAATTGCTAGTGTGGCATGCCTAAGTGGCAAATGATCAGGGCTTCTGTTGAAAAGCAAAGTCTTGTGGTGATGATCAAAGCACCGCCCGTGTGGCGTAGCTTTGTGTATAACGTGAATTCGCGAGCCTCACACCCCGATATGAACCAGAAACGGGAGCAGGACCTCAGGGGGGACGTGCGTTTTCTTTCTAGCTAAAAGTGGCGTCAGTGGTTTTACACGCCCTGACGAGTTTGACTTATGTGGTTGTTGCTGTTGCGAGGCGCCTCGGTTAGATCGAACGATTCGGGTCTGATGGAGTCATTCGTTGGCTCATTTACGCCCCAAAGGGCGGAGAAACGCATTGTTCAAGCATTATAATCCACTTCGTGTGGACCGGCCCTGACGATCCAAGGTACGGTTGCGGCTGTGCCTGAGGGGCGGGCTAGAGTGTCTCGAATTCGGTAAGGACTATCTTTTACCTTGGTTCATGAGGGAAATCCAATTTCCAAATACGTGACTGTGCGGTTTTGATTGTATATATATATATGGCGACAAGATATATGGTACCCATGCCGTCTATGATTGATAATTATGATTGAAATTGTTTTTGAAACATATAAACACTAGTAAGAATATCAAATGCTTTTGTTTTATTCGTATCAAGCATATTTTGGCCGTTATAAGGTAAAAACTCTATCCTCCGGTTTGCGTTGCATTGTGTGATGGGAACTGAGTCTTATAATGGCTTCATTTTTATAAAAAGCATTGCGATGTTTAAAAGAATGATTTGTTTTAAAGCACTGGCAATCCAATGGAGTAAACCCGTTCCACGAAAGTGGCGTGGTCCTGTGATTAGCCATATTTTAAATGTGTTGAGTATATTTCTCATACCATTCCCATGACTGACTCGTAGTTTGTTTCACTTTCAAAATCGAGTGCCCCTTTTTATACACGGGCAGCCTTGTATTCAGGTTTAGCAGGCTTTATCCGAATAGCTGGAGCCGAAGATGGATTCTACCATTTATCTCTTTTTATGCTGTTCAGCTCCTTTTGTACATTATGTTTGTTTTCCGTTGTAGACATATATGTATAGTTGAACTTTATTTGTACTAAGTAAGATCCTGTATACTGTGTAACTCTGATGATTACTTTTATCCAGTATATTCTATTGTTCATTATCTGGTGTATTTATTTAATTCTGTTCTGCTGTTATCTGTTTCTGTGTTATATTCCAAAGATTACCCTTGTCTCCGTCAGTACGGGGTTTGGGGCCGTCTCATTTGGTATCACAGCTTTGGTTAAGCTTAGTTCTGGAATATAACATTTGAACGAACTCGTCAGAAATAGAACCAGTAGTGTTCTAGGACGGGTAACTCTATACAGATAGGATTAGCAATATCCTAGTATGAGTAAAGCAGAATGAAATTACACCTCGATAGACACATTTACATTTAAAGTATATGTTTCTATGTTTTAAAATACCCTTTCTGTGACCTGACACTTGATCTGTTGTTTGCAGAAGTACTAGAAAAATGAGTGTCAGAAACAGGAGAAATGGAGAACCCGATCTAGAGGCTCTATTAAAGAGATATCAAATCTGAACGGAGCACAGTTCTCGGGCAATGAATCTATTATTCAAACTCAAGCTTGGGTGAGCTCTGCAGAAAGAATATTTGAGTGCATCCAGTTGAGAGATGATTAGAAAAGATTAGTAGCCTCTTGGGCGCTCAAAGAAGAAGCTTTAATCTGGTGGGAAACAATCATCAAAGATAATCCAGATGGTGATATCACCTGGGACAGATTCAAAGAGATTTTCCTAGAAAGATTTACTCCTCCTGAAGCGACGGAGCGATTATGTGATGAATTTTCTTATTTGATACAAGGTGATATGACCATCCCAGAAAATCATAAGAAATTCAACGAACTTGCTCACTTTGCTCCTCATCTGATTCAAGATCCAAAGAGGAAGAATCTAAGATTTATTCATGGCCTGCAAAGAAAATATCAGAACAGTGTAATGAGGAATGTGAAACTTCCTTTCTCTGAAATGATTTATATGGCTTATCAGTATGAAGATCTCCATAAGAAAGGTATGTTGCGCGACGAAGAGGAAGTCTGTCCTAATAACAAAGAAGAGTCAGAAACTGATATTGCAGAAGCCAGTACGAAGTCTGAGGTCAATAAGAAGCCCAGTGCTAAGAGAAAAAGGGCTGAATCTGGGAACGAACCAATAGCGACCGCTACGTGCTCAAGCTGCAATAGAAAAGGACATTTGGCGATAAGTTGCAAATCTTGGAACCAACGAAGAAAGAGTGGATCTAAATCCAAGAAGGATCTTCAAGGAAAGAAAAGGTGCAATCAATGCCATCAGTTTGGTCATGTAAAGCAAGATTGCCGGCTGTTAAAAACGACCAAAGAAGCTCAGGTAAATAAAGTGGCAGAAGTGCCTGCATCTTCGTCTGATCAGGAAAGGTCTGATGTTTTAGAAGGCACACTAACTGTGAAAGACATTCCAGTCAAAGTACTGTTTGACACAGGCGCGTCATGAAGCTTCATTGCGAAGGATGCAGCTAAGAAACTAGATTTGAATTTGAAAAAGCTTAAGGAACCAATGACTGTCCAGAATCCGGTTGGGGGTTCCATAGATCTCAGTTGGGTTTGTGGAGTGCCGGATTCTTTCTCTCGTTGTCGGTTTCCTACCATCGCGGTCATTATGAATTTTAAAGAGTTTGATCTTATCTTGGGGTTAGACTGGCTGACCAAATATGAACCTAAAGTTAAATGCGCCGACAGAGTCATAAAGGCGAGGATTAAATCAGGTGATTATATAACCATTCCCTGTGAAGGTCAGAATGCTAATAGAAAAGGCTTCTGGGCAGCTTTGAATGTTTCTCCAGCCCAAATAGAAAATATCCCTGAAGTTACAGAGAATATTCCTGACCTCATCAAAGATATTCCTGTCGTCAAGAACTATGCGGATGTGTTCGAAGAAGTTGTTCGCTTACCTCCGCAAAGAGAAATATATTTCAAGATCGCTTTGATTCCCAATGCAAGGCCGGTAGTTCACGCTATTCGAAGAATGTCCTTGAAAGAGAAAGAAGAACTTGACAATCAAACACGACAGCTAGTATGGAAGGGTCTAATCAGGCCTAGTTTCTCTGATTGGGGAGCAACAGTGGTGTTTGTCCCAAAATCTGACGGTACTCTATGTCTATGTGTGGATTACCGTGATCTGAACAAATAGACAATAAAGAACAAATATCCATTGTCGCGGATTGATGATTTGTTGGATCGATTAAATGACGCACAGGTATTTTCACGTATGGACCTAGCTACAGGCTTCCATCAACTTCGTATCGCCTAGGAGTGTGTTCCTTTGACAACATTCAGAGGTCCCGACTTATTCTACAAGTGGTTAGTAATGCCATTCGGCTTATGTAACGCTCCAGCCTATTTCGTCGATCTAATGAACAGAGTATTCAGAGGAGTATTGAATGAATTTGTTTTGGTTTTCATTGATGATATCCTTATATTCTCTAAATCAGAAAGCGAGCACGAAAAACATTTGGAACAAGTGTTAGAAATTCTTAGAAAGAATGTGTTGAAAGCAAAGTTTTCCAAATGTATATTCTGGCAAGAAGAAGTCAAATTTCTTGGCCATGTAGTGTCAAAAGAAGGAATTGTTGTGGATCCATGTAAAATCACAGGTATTCAAAACTGGAAACAGCCCAGTACCCCTACAGAAATCCGCAGTTTTCTCGGATTGGCTAGCTATTACTGGAAGTTTGTTAAAAACTTTTCGAAGATATCTGGCCACTTAGCGAAGCTTACAAAGAAGCATTCTAAATTCAAATGGACTCCAGAAAGTGAAGAGGCTTTTGAAGAGCTAAAGTTGAGATTAACGACAGCTCCAGTGTTAACCATCATCGATGGCAATCAGGATTTGAAAGTCTGGACTGACGCTTCTAGAGTAGGCCTTGGTGCAGTGTTAATGCAAAGGGGTCAAGTGATTGCTTATGCTAGCCGTCAGCTGAAGCCGCACGAGAAAAACTACGTCACTCATGATCTTGAGTTGTTGGCGATAGTATTCGCTTTGAAAATCTGGAGACACTATCTTCTGGGTGAGAGATTTGAACTGTTTACAGATCACCAGTCGTTAAAGTATCTGTTCACCCAGAAAGACCTAAATCTAAGGAAGCAACGTAGGCTAGAGTTCCTTGCAGCATACGATTTTGAGATTATGTACACTCCAGGGAAAGCCAATGTCGTGGCTGATGCGTTAAGCCGAAAGAATGAAATGATCGCCAGTTTTATTATCACGACTTCATTGATAGATAATATATCTGCTCTTCAGAAGGATGATCACTTCATTCAGAAGATCAGAGGGATAATTCAGAAGGGCGAACCCTCGAGTTTTCAGGTTGATAATGAGGGGATTCTAAGGCTGAAGGGTCAAATCTGTGTTCCTAACATTGCTGAGCTCCGAAAGGAAGTTCTGGATGAATGCCACAAGTCAAAACTTAGTATCCATCCAGGAGTAAGCAAAATGTATAATGACATCAAACACACTTTCTGGTGGAGGTCGATGAAGAGGGACATTTCTTTATATGTTAGCCGTTGCCCTACTTGCTAGCTAGTCAAAAGCGACCAACAGAAACTAGCTGGATTATTACAACCGCTAGACGTTCCTGGTTGGAAGTGGGAACATATTTCTATGGATTTCATTGATGGTCTGCACAGAACCAGAAAAGGGAATGACATCATTTGGGCGATCGTAGATCGCTTCACGAAGACCGCCCATTTCATACCTGTCAGATCAAACAGAACTGCTCAGAGTCTGGCGCAAATATACTTCAAGGAAATAGTTAGACTACATGGAGTGCCGCTCAGTATAGTCAGTGATAGAGATACAATGTTTACTAGTAAATTCTAGGAGGCATTTCAAGTAGAACTGGGAACAAAACTGAACTTGAGCACCGCCTATCATCCTTAGACAGACGGTCAGACTGAAAGGGTGAATCGTATTTTAGAAGATCTATTGCGGGCTTGTGTTCTAGATTTCGGTGGATCATGGGAAGACCATCTGCATTTGGCTGAATTCTCATATAATAACAGCTACTAGGCGAGCCTGACAATGTCGCCATTCAAAGCATTATATGGTAGACCGTCCCGATCTCCTGCTTGTTGGGTCGAACCCGGTAATAGACTTGTGTTGGGGTCAGATATGATCCGAGAAGCTGCCGACAAAGTCGATTTTATCAAGAAACGATTACTGGCCGCTCAAAGCCGACAAAAGAGCTATGCCGATAGAAGAAGAAGAGATATATCCTTTGTTGTTGGCGACTACGTATATTTGAAAGTATCGCCGATGAGAGGAGTAATCCGGTTCGGTAAAACAGGGAAATCGGCGCCCAAATTCATTGGTCCGTTTCCTATTCTTTAACGGATCGGAACTCTCGCTTATAGGGTTAAATTGCCAAATTGGTTGCCTGGAGTTCATGATGTATTTCACATATCTCAACTCCGAAAGCACGTTCATGATCCAGACTTGATCGTGGAAGAAGCAGCTCAATAGGACATTGAAATTACCCCAGAATTAGCTGTGAGAAGAGAGCCGCTAAAGATCATCGGCAAAGAAACCAAAGAGCTGAGGAACAAGAAAGTTCACTTGGTCAAAGTGCAATGGAGTGGGGATCCGCGAGATTGTACTTGGGAAACTGAGGAGAGCATTCAGAAAGCTTATCCTAGATGCCGAGTGGATATCTCTGATTGACTCCGGTGCAAGGTATATTTACCATACTTTGCATTGCCATTTAATTCTCTACTCTGTTGTTATTTTCTTTCCATGGATGTACACTTTTAATTCTATAGTCTGAATGATTTTAAAAGAATATAGAAATTAATTTGTATGATTTTGAAAAGTTAAAATCAATTTGATTGTTGTTTGTGTTGTGTGATAGTAAATTAGATTAATTAAATTATTGAAACGATAGTTAATTTAATTAATAAGAGGTTGAATGGTAGAATTTATTCATTTAAATCACACATTGAACTGAGTTAAAAATAGATAGAAATACATACATGTGTATTATATATGTTTGAACAGGTAAATGGATTAGCTGTTGAGTAAAGATTTTATTTGCGTGCCCGACAAATAGGTAAACCTTAATGAGTTGGATGCGAAATATTATTATATCAACTCCTGTGAATGCCATTGGATGCGGAGTGCTGGTTTTTCTGTGTGAAATAATAAACGTTGCCATAGGATAGTAACAATTAATTTTGAATTACATTACATGGCATACTTCTAAAGATAGGCATACTACATCATATACCATATAAGCATTTGGAGCTTGTGTGACGAGGTGGAAGATTTACCATACGAGCGAGAGGCTTGTATTGTAACAACCCGTATTTTAAACAACACGTTATAACTTAAAACAGGGCAGAATTAAATGTTAAATTCTGAATCAGGGGAAACGGGCTATGCCATTGCGTTCGTCTCGGAAAAATACGCGAAATAGAGTCCAAGTTTTCATAAATAGGAGTCCGTATGATCGAGATATGGCCTCGCAAAGTTTCACGAAAAATTCAAATTCAAAAACAGATTCAAATTTTCAAAATTCAGGGTAGGCGGGAAAAATCCCGCCTAGACAGGTCGACAGGGGGGTCGACACTAGGGTCACCTCCCCCCCAACCAGGTCGACACCAGAGTCGACCTGGGGGTCGACCTCCCTGGTCGGCCAGGTCGGCCTGGTGCACCTGTTTTGGCTCCTGGGTCTTGTTTTGGGGGCTTGTGACGATTTTAGATGGCTCAGATCTATCCTAGGGTTTATCCTATGGTTAAAAATAATCCTAAACACTATAAAAAGACCCTAAGACCTAGCTTAAATCATACTATTTCATTTTAGCCTCATGCAGCCGCCATTAAACCTAGAACTCTAAATTAAAAATACAAAGAACAAAATTATAGAAGACGAAGGTCGATTCTTGAAGGCTACAACTAGAAGCTACAACAACTACGACGCTTTAGACAACGGATTTGGGGCTATTTGATTTGAAATTTTGATTTGGATTACTTGCTTCATATTGTAAGTTCTATGTCACTTTTTAGGCAAAAACACTAAAATAACATGGACATGCTATGAATTGAAACCGGATTTTGGAACTATTATTAATCCATGTTTATATTGTTTAACTTTGAATCATAATTTGGGAATATTGCTATGTCAATGTTGCAAGTTAAACTTATCATGATTTTTATGTGGTTATGAATCACTTGGGCTTAATTGTATGGCAAGTTGGACTAATACATGTCCATGGAATCACTATGTTTATTGAAATCTTTATGTTGATTAAACCATGCCTATGATGCTAATTAAACCATGTCTATGATGTTAATGAAACTATGCCTATGATGTTAATATACCTATCATGAAATGACAAATTGGGAATTGTTAGGTTATGATGAAAAGTTGGAATCATTATGTTTATAATGCTAGATGAGAATCATTATGTTAAAAATGCTAAATTGGAATTCACTATGCCTATTAGAATTACCATGCCTTTAATGTTTCATGTTTGTAATAAAATTATTATTATGCCCGCAATGATTATTATGCCTATGATGTAAAGTTGAATTCATCATGTTAAACTAAGTTGGAACCATTACTATGCCAAGTTATCATCATGCTAGTATTGAAATCATGTGACATGTTATAACCTGTTTATTATGCAAGTGATGTTGGAATTGTCACATATGCCTATCACATGTTTGGTGTTATTCCCCTTTATCTCTTGAATTGTTTATGCTTGTGAACGAAGTACGTTTATATGCGTTGGGGATACGATTGGGTAGAATAGGCAAAACTTGAATTGATTATAATCATAAATCGTGAAATTTGGCATAAGTAGAACATGAAATATGGCACGAAAAACTTGACTTGAACATTCCATAACTTGACTTGAAACATGCCTTAGTTGGGCACGAAATTGACATATGAACATGCTATGAAAATAACACGAATATGATAAGAACATGGGCATGACTTTAGAAAACAAGAAAGTGGCCAACTCGAGGTTGGGTTGAATTTGTAGTGTAAATCTGCCCGGAACCGCCCGGCAAATCCAGTTGCTACAAACAATAGGATCCAATGTGGGTAGTTGGTCACATCGCGCTTGAAACCCGAGGTTGGGTTGAGTTCGTAGCGTAAACCTGCCTGGAACCGCCCGGCAAATCCAGTGGCTACGAACAATAGGATCCAATGTGAGTGGTTCAGTGCATTAACGAATCAATTAATGCCAATTAGGGTTAAGTCATGAACATGAAAAGACAACTTAACCAACTGAACACGATTTGTATGGCTAAGTCATGAACTTGAAACGACGACACTTAGCCAACTTGACATGACACGTAAGCGGGTTAAGTCACGAATTTAAATGACATACTTAACCATCTTGACATGACTAGACTGGAAAAGGATTAAGTCACAAATTACATGACTTAATCGGTTAGGCGGGTTAGGTCACGAATTACATGACCTAATCTGTTAGGCGAAACCCTAGACACGACCCTTTTCAGCAGTAACCCTCTAGATGTATCAACGTACCCTGGGGCTAGGCCGGGCGGGGCACGATTACTGGGCTGATTGTAAGAGCTGAACGACGACAGTGGGGTACGCCAGTGCAGGTTCGGTGGACTACGGTCGTGCACGTATTCCGGGGCAGGCACTGGGTATCCGTAGATTTATCTGTGGATCTTGAATCGTGTCAGGGGTTAACACCCTAGGGCGGATACACCCGAAGGTGGACCCAGCACAGGTAACTACATTCGTGATTAGCCGTATGACACGGACACTTGACGAGCTAGAACCTGTAGGGAGCCGATCGACTAGATAATCGCTCCGTGGGACCCCGTACTTGGGTCAGACCCCGTTTCAGGGTCATTTCATGATATTAGGCCGTGGGATTTATTTCGTGATTAACTAGTGACATGGGCTTAGTATACTAGTACAGTCGATGCAACGAATCTTGAACATGTGATGCTTGTCTTGACTTATCATGATCACCTTAGCTTATCTTGTCCACCTTGACACCATTCTCAAGTTTAGTTCCAGTTCGTATATGACATGTTGTTTTAACCGTTTTTACACTGAAAGTCACTAGGACTTACTCAGTCTTTATGACTGACCCTTTTCCTTTCGCCTCTTTTCTTTCGTTCCCCCCCAGGTTCTCAAGGAGGAAACACTAGCTCTTAGCTTGGATATCACTTGCTTTGGCTCAGCATGTAGGGTTTGCTATGGCTGCTTCTTTTTACTGCACTTGGGGAATAAGCTGATTTTCTGTTTTAAGTTATTGCTTCTTTGGCTATTATTACAAGACAGTTGTAATGAAGTTGTTATTTGAAATGTTTGTAAGAGACATGGTTTACTTTGGAATAAAATGAAGTTCTGTTTTGCACATAAATTCTTCCGCTGTTTACTTAATTATTTATTTATGTACTGTCTTGTGATAATTCTGTGATGTTATCTTGATAATACCCCTCCAAAACTAGTGCATTCTCTTTGTGAGTGACCCTAGCGGAGGTGGGGTGTTACATGTGGTATCAAAGCAGAAGGTTACCAAGACTGGGCAAAAGTTTTGAAAACCTTTTGAAAAACCATTTACAAAGAAGCACTTTTCAAGAAAAGTCGGTTTATTTTAAAAGTCTATTCCCCAAAAAGCCATTAGCACTATCTTTGTTTCCTCGTTTGAATCTTTTCCTTTTTCGTTTTCAGCTTATCATGGCTGACGATCTTAATCTTCCCGAGGGTGTCAATATACCCACTTGGTTCCGTCGTTTCCTCGAGGCTCGGGCTAATATGACAGGCCCAACCAATCCTCCTCCTCCTCAACCTCTGCGAGAAACCGCTTTTTTAAAAGATATGCAAGGACTTTAGGGCCATGGGCGGAAAGGATTTCCTAGGAACTGAGACTTTTGTTGAGGCACGGAATTGGTTGAAGGAAACAGAAGACTTATTTGTTATCTTTGAGGTAGAGGACAATAGGAAAGTACAGTTGGCGGCGTGGCTCATGAAAGAGGAAGCTTCTTATTGGTGGGAAGTCACCAACGCTACTAGGCCCATTGAGACTTGGGCGGACTTTAGAGGGAGATTTGGGCTTAAGTTCTTGTCATCGGCAGAGGAGAGTCTCCAAATGGAACGGTTTCTGGCCCTTAAACAAGAAAATATGACAGTTAAAGAATACGTGAACCGTTTCAATCAGCTTGCTCGCTTCGGATTGGAGTTAGTCAACACTCCTCAGAAAAAGGCGCTACGTTTTGCACGAGGCTTGAACGAGCCACTACATGGTTTGGCCATGACTCATGTGCCCATGGGGGCGACCTTTGAAAGCTTGGTGGATATGGCCCTACTGTATGAGGAAGATAAGAAGGGCAAGAAAGAGGTCAAGCCCAACGATTCTCAGAATAAGAAGGTAGACTCCGAGAAAGGAGGCAAGAACGACAACTCACGCGATAAAAGGAAATGCAATTTCTGTGGTACGGAAGGGCACATAGCCAAGGATTGTAGAAAAAGGAAAAGAAAGCAAGGTGAATGTTTTCATTGTGGGGAGACTGGACACATCAGCAAGGACTGCCCTAAGAAGCAGACCGGACCTTCTGGGGGTACATCTTTAACTTCTTTTTCTAGATGCTTTGTTTTATCTTGTTTCTCTCCTCAATCCTATCTTGAGAACCATAGGTAGAATCTTTTTGGATGTAAATATGTAATTGAAACATGTTATGATTGCGAAATGGTTGCAAGTGGTCGCAAGTGGTTGCTCGTGGATGCATGAATACACATTAGGCACTAGATCGGCTCAGACACATTTTCATGTTGCATATGCATGAGTGTTTATTTTGGAAACTTGGTTGTGCTATCATTTGGTTGTTGCATATGATTGAATGTTTGAGCACTCATGTAGAAATTATGAATTATAATAGGAAAAATTTGCATACATATTGGATTCATTTCACTAAACATATTTTGCATTTGAGAAGATCAATCAGGCCTGATCATTTGCATTAGATAAGGAACATATACACACACTTTCTGCATATGTTCATACAGCATTAGAAATCTTTTAAGGACAATGGCTGCCTGTGGATGATGCTTTGAGTAAATGGATGATGGATGGTAGGATACGTTCTTCCCAACTTGAAGATTTCGGGGACGAAATCCTTTAAGGAGGGGAGAATGTAACAACCCGTATTTTAAACAACACATTATAACTTAAAACAGGGCAGAATTAAATGTTAAAGTCTGAATCAGGGGAAACGGGCTATGCCATTGCGTTCGTCTCGGAAAAATACGTGAAATAGAGTCCAAGTTTTCGTAAATCAGAGTCCGTATGATCGAGATATGGCCTCGCAAAGTTTCACGAAAAATTCAAATTCAAAAATAGATTCAAATTTTCAGAATTCAGGGTAGGTGGGAAAAATCCCGCCTAGACAGGTCGACAGGGGGGGTCGACACTAGGGTCGACCTCCCCCCCCAACCAGGTCGACACTAGAGTCGACCTAGGGGTCGACCTCCCTGGTCGGCCAGGTCGGCCTGGTGCACCTGTTTTGGCTCCTGGGTCTTGTTTTGGGGGCTTGTGACGATTTTAGATGGCTAAGATCTATCCTAGGGTTTATCCTATGGCTAAAACTAATCCTAAACACTATAAAAAGACCCTAAGACCTAGCTTAAATCATACTATTTCATTTTAGCCTCATGCAGCCGCCATTAAACCTAGAACTCTAAATTAAAAATACAAAGAACAAAATTATAGAAGACGAAGGACGATTCTTGAAGGCTACAACTAGAAGCTACAACAACTACGATGCTTTAGACAACGGATTTGGGGCTATTTGATTTGAAATTTTGATTTGGATTACTTGCTTCATATTGTAAGTTCTATGTCACTTTTTAGGCAAAAACGCTAAAATAACATGGACATGCTATGAATTGAAACCGGATTTAGGAACTATTATTAATCCATGTTTATATTGTTTAACTTTGAATCATAATTTGGGAATATTGCTATGTCAATGTTGCAAGTTAAACTTATCATGATTTTTATGTGGTTATGAATCACTTGGGCTTAATTGTATGGCAAGTTGGACTAATACATGTCCATGGAATCACTATGTTTATTGAAATCTTTATGTTGATTAAACCATGCCTATGATGCTAATTAAACCATGTCTATGATGTTAATGAAACTATGCCTGTGATGTTAATATACCTATCATGAAATGACAAATTGGGAATTGCTAGGTTATGATGAAAAGTTGGAATCATTATGTTTATAATGCTAGATGAGAATCATTATGTTAAAAATGCTAAATTGGAATCCACTATGCCTATTAGAATTACCATGCCTTTAATGTTTCATGTTTGTAATAAAATTATTATTATGCCCGCAATGATTATTATGCCTATGATGTAAAGTTGAATTCATCATGTTAAACTAAGTTGGAACCATTACTATGCCAAGTTATCATCATGCTAGTATTGAAATCATGTGACATGTTATAACCTGTTTATTATGCAAGTGATGTTGGAATTGTCACATATGCCTATCACATGTTTGGTGTTATTCCCCTTTATCTCTTGAATTGTTTATGCTTGTGAACGAAGTACGTTTATATGCGTTGGGGATACGATTGGGTAGAATAGTCAAAACTTGAATTGATTATAATCATAAATCGTGAAATTTGGCATAAGTAGAACATGAATTATGGCACGAAAAACTTGACTTGAACATTCCATAACTTGACTTGAAACATGCCTTAGTTGGGCATGAAATTGACATATGAACATGCTATGAAAATAGCACGAATCTGATAAGAACATGGGCATGACTTTAGAAAACAAGAAAGTGGCCAACTCGAGGTTGGGTTGAATTTGTAGTGTAAATCTGCCCGGAACCGCCCGGCAAATCTAGTTGCTACAAACAATAGGATCCAATGTGGGTAGTTGGTCACATTGCGCTTGAAACCCGAGGTTGGGTTGAGTTCGTAGCGTAAACCTGCCCGGAACCGCCCGGCAAATCCAGTGGCTACGAACAATAGGATCCAATGTGAGTGGTTCAGTGCATTATCGAATCAGTTAATGCCAATTAGGGTTAAGTCATGAACATGAAAAGACAGCTTAACTAACTTGAACACGATTAGTAGGGCTAAGTCATGAACTTGAAACGACGACACTTAGCCAACTTGACATGACACGTAAGCGGGTTAAGTCACGAATTTAAATGACATACTTAACCATCTTGACATGACTAGACTGGAAAAGGATTAAGTCACAAATTACATGACTTAATCGGTTAGGCGGGTTAGGTCACGAATTACATGACCTAATCTGTTAGGCGAAACCCTAGACACGACCCTTTTCAGCAGTAACCCTCTAGATGTATCACGTACCCTGGGGCTAGGCCGGGCGGGGCACGATTACTGGGCCGATTGTAAGAGCTGAACGACGACAGTGGGGTACGCCAGTGTAGGTTCGGTGGACTACGGTCGTGCACGTATTCCGGGGCAGGCACTGGGTATCCGTAGATTTATCTGTGGATCTTGAATCGTGTCAGGGGTTAACACCCTAGGGCTGATACACCCGAAGGTGGACCCAGCACAGGTAACTACATTCGTGATTAGCCGTATGACACAGACACTTGACGAGCTAGAACCTGTAGGGAGCCGATCGACTAGATAATCGCTCCGTGGGACCCCGTACTTGGGTCAGACCCCGTTTCAGGGTCATTTCATGATATTAGGCCGTGGGATTTATTTCGTGATTAACTAGTGACATGGGCTTAGTATACTAGTACAGTCGATGCAACGAATCTTGAACATGTGATGCTTGTCTTGACTTATCATGATCACCTTAGCCTATCGTGTCCACCTTGACACATTCTCAAGTTTGTTCCAGTTCATACATGACATGTTGTTTTAACCGTTTTTACACTGAAAGTCACTAGGACTTACTCAGTCTTTATGACTGACCCTTTTCCTTTCGCCTCTTTTTCTTTCGTTCCCCCCCCCCCAGGTTCTCAGGGAGGAAACACTAGCTCTTAGCTTGGATATCACTTGCTTTGGCTTAGCATGTAGGGTTTGCTATGGCTGCTTCTTTTTACTGCACTTGGGGAATAAGCTGATTTTCTGTTTTAAGTTATTGCTTCTTTGGCTATTATTACAAGACAGTTGTAATGAAGTTGTTATTTGAAATGTTTGTAAGAGACATGGTTTACTTTGGAATAAAATGAAGTTCTGTTTTGCACATAAATTCTTCCGCTGTTTACTTAATTATTTATTTATGTACTGTCTTGTGATAATTCTGTGATGTTATCTCGATAATACCCCTCCAAAACTAGTGCATTCTCTTTGTGAGTGACCCTAGCGGAGGTGGGGTGTTACATGTATGGCGATGACTATATTTTACAAGTTGAACTGATGATTGAAATGGACAATTTAAATTGTAACGATAAAATTGCCAGATTAATAAAAACCCCACACGGATCTAGAGTTGACAATAATCACGTCTCTATAGTTATTAGATACGGCACATGGACTATTTATTTCCCACACGGGACGAGGTGACGAGGATTTATCCTCTGGAGCATTTAAAATACACACTCCCTCAGGCTTTGACAGGGTGACGAGAATTTATTCTCTGGAGTTATTATCAATACACGCTCCCCTGTAAACACTAGAATATATCATTATAAATATGTGTATGCTTATTAGGATTTATTGGGTACCTAATATGGCCCAATAAATTTCCAAACCCCTCCCCGTACAAAGGAGGTTATGGCAAAAAACTTAGAAAATTCCGGGTGTTAGGCAAATTTTTGAAGAATTTGAAAATTCTCAAAAACTGAAAAGTTGGAAAAATGAAGCCAGATCGAACGTAGAGTTGATTAATCAAACCGCTTTCGACTTTGTTCCTTTTCGGGGACGAAAAGTTTAAAGTGGGGGAGATTGTAACGACCCAGAAAATCTAAACCAATTTAAATTTTTTAAATTGGCTAAAATAATGGATTTTAAATATTAAAAATAAATATTTTAAATAATAGCAATGAAAACTGAGTTTGAATCGACAATTGAAAACGAATATAATTAATTCTAATTATAAACAAGGCCTAAAATGGCGCTGCAGTTTCAAAAATTGACTTTGTCGGACCTAGAACGGACTTGTAAATGGACTGAGTGTCTGACATTGGATTTTGTTCTGTGTTGATTGATCTCTGTTAAATATACATCTGTTTGGCGGCAGAGAATTTATTCTTTTTCTTAACGCCCTTCTCTGAAATGCACGAGCTCAGAGGTTGTATATCGATGGACATCAGTCGCATGGCATGAATTGCTAGTGTGGCATGCCTAAGTGGCAAATGATCAGGGCTTCTGTTGAAAAGCAAAGTCTTGTGGTGATGATCAAAGCACCACCTGTGTGGCATAGCTTTGTGTATAACGTGAATTCGCGAGCCTCACACCCCGGTATGAACAAGAAACGGGAGCAAGACCTCAGGGGAGACGTGCGTTTTCTTTCTAGCTAAAAGTGGCGTCAGTGGTTTTACACGCCCTGACGAGTTTGACTTATGTGGCTGTTGCTGTTGCGAGGCTCCTCTGTTTGATCGTACGATCTGGGTCCGATGGATTCATTCGTTGGCTCATTTACACCCCAAAGGGCAGAGAAACGCATTGTTCAGGCATTATAATCCACTTCGTGTGGACCGTCCCTGACGATCCAAGGTATGGTTGCGGCTGTGCCTGAGGGGCGGGCTAGAGCGTCTCGAATTCGGTAAGGACTATCTTTTGCCTTGGTTCATGACGGAAATCCAATTTCCAAATACGTGACTGTGCGGTTTTGATTGTATATATATATATATATATATATATATATATATATATATATATATATATATATATGGCGACATGATATATGGTACCCATGCCGTCTATGATTGATAGTTATGATTGAAATTGTTTTTGAAACATATAAACACTAGTAAGAATATCAAATGCTTTTGTTTTATTCGTATCAAGCATATTTTGGCCGTTATTAGGTAAAAACTCTATCCTCTGGTTTGCGTTGCATTGTGTGATGGGAACTGAGTCTTATAATGGCTTCATTTTTATAAAAAGCATTGTGATGTTTAAAAGAATGATTTGTTTTAAAGCACTGGAAATCCAATGGAGTAAACCCGTTCCACGAAAGTGGCGTGGTCCTGTGATTTGCCATATTTTAAATGTGTTGAGTAGATTTCTCATACCAGTCCCATGACTGACTCGTAGTTTGTTTCACTTTCAAACTCGGGTGCCCCTTTTTCTACATGGGCAGCCTTGTATCAGGTTTAGCAGGCTTTGTCCGGATAGTTGGAGCCGAAGATGGATTCTACCATTTATCTCTTTTTATGTTGTTCAGCTCCTATTGTACATTATGTTTGTTTTTCGCTGTAGACATATATGTATAGTTGAACTTTATTTGTACTAAGTAAGATCCTGTATACTGTGTAACTCTGATGATTACTTTTATCCAGTATATTCTATTGTTCATTATCTAGTGTATTTATTTAATTCTGTTCTGCTGTTATCTGTTTCTGTGTTATATTCCAAGGATTACCCTTGTCTCCGTCAGTACGGGGTTTGGGGTCGTCTCAAGTGTTCTTGGGAGGAAACCCGTTCCGTGTTATACGGCGTGGTGCCTTGAATTACTCTCTTTTAAAGTACAGTTTTAAATAACTGTTTTAGTTCTCACACCAGTCACATGACTGACCTGGAGTTTATTATTTTAACCTAAACTCTGGGTGCCCCTATTTTCCGCACGGGCAGCTAGTAGTTTTGGTTTTGCAGATTTATATTCAAAGGATCCTGATTTACAGCTGGAACGATGCTCGGAAAGCTCTGTATCCGTGTATCTTCTTCAGTTGTATTTTGTATTATTTTCCGCTGCTATGTAATATATTGTAATCTTTGATATTTATCGAATGTATTTTATTCATTTATACTCTGCATATTCTACTATCTGATGGAATTGTTGTAATTAACAATGAAATGTTCTTCTGTCTGCGTTCCGATGTGCCTTGTACTCACGGTAATTCGTTCTTTCTCTTCTCTTCGGAGATGGGGAAGTTCGGGTCACTACAGTTGGTATCAGAGCTTTGGTTTACAGAGCTCGAGAACAAGACACATTAGAACCATACGAAAAAATTCATCAGATATTGGATTAGTAAAATCCAATTAGAATTACTCGTTAGAGATAGGATCAGTAGTATCCTAGAATGAGTTTGAAGAGTATATTTTTCAAGTGAAAACAAATTTTGTTTTGAAATTTAAATCGTTTTACACGTGTTTGAATATTTTATTTATATTGAATTTGGACAATCGAGTATATAAAGTTTTTGCATATACGCGTCATGAACGTATATTCGAAGTTTTAATATACTGGATAGATATGGAATCACATTCTTGTCGCCCGGAGATGGTACTGATAATTGTCATGACATCATCAGTATTTATGTTCGAGTGACGAAGGTGTGATATCTATATATTTCCATTAGACTGGTGTGAGAACCAAAACTTACTTAGGATTATTTGTTGTGATTTGGCATTAAGAAACATGATTTTCTGTATATATCAAATTATGAATTTGAAACGTTAATTCACTAATTGATTGCTGGTTGTGTTGTTTGATTATTGTTTGATTAATTCCATTTTGAACCGTTTAGCCTAATTGAACCGAATATTGAATTGTATTGAAAACTTGTCGCATTTGCTTGCATATACATGTACTTATATTGAACAGGTCATAGCAAGGAGGCTAGAGCAGAAGAATAAAATTTGTTTGCCCGACAAATAGGTACATGTTTATTATAATTTACTGTTTTGTTTGGGTGATGATGATTTTATGAGCCGATTGGCTAGCCGCTTGGCTTTTTCTTTTTCTTTTGGATTGAAGAAGGCCATGGGAGGCTGTATGAAATATCCCGAAGTCCCCGGTGCAGGGGAGGTTATAGCGAAATTTTTCGGAAATTTAGGGTGTTAGCTTAATTTTTGAAAAATTTGAAAACTTTTTAGAAACTGAAAAGTTGAAGAACTTAAGCCGTAACGAAAACAATGGAAGTTGAGTTGATTTGTAAAACAAATTTTAGCTTCGTTCCTTCTCGGGGACGAAAAGTTTTAAGTGGGGGAGATTGTAACAACCCGAAAAATCTGAGCCAGTTTAAAATTTATATTTTGGCCATTTTAACGAATTTTGAAATTTAAAATGATTATTTTAAATAATAACGACGAGAAATTTATTTCGAATGGAATTCGAACATATATAGTTATATCGATCGTCGTTAGAATATAAATAATTTTATTTTAAATTATAAAAGGAATTGAAAATGGCGCGGTAGTTCGATAAATCGATTTCAAAATTCAAATGAATGTACCGGGTGCAAAATAAACCGGATTTTAGTGAAACCAAAAATATTAGAATCTAATTGAGAATATCTTTCCAACGAATCCGAAAAATCAAGATTTCATAGCGGGGGTCAAAAGTTATGTCCATTTGAAAATTCTGAATAGTCGCTATGGAATTTCGGCCCTTAAAAATGGAAATTTTGCAAATGACCTCGGTTTTCGACGAAACCACTTTTGTTGGATCCGTGATGTCAAATTATTGCTAGGTTTCAAAATTCGTAATTTTTAGAATCAATATGTGAGTGTGGCAAAGGAAAACGCATTTGACCAGTTTCAATTCATTTTAATCGACTGGAAAATGGCCATTTTTCAAACGGTCTCAGAATTCGATGAAATTAGTTTTGTTAGGACCGTACCGTCAATACGAAGTTAGAAAATATTTTTCGGGAATTTTTAGAGTTAGTATGTGGCCTCAGTAAATTAAAATGCGCGTTCAAATTCAATATATAGAGTTATATGTTGATTTTGATGAAAACTGATCGAAATAGTCGAACCGGCTTACGATACATATTCCATTGTGTTCGGAACGGGGGTAATACGCTAGGGACGACAGTCGGTGGGTTTGATTTGGGATTCAAACAAAAAGTCAACTTTGATGGGAGAAAGATAATAAATTAATTAATATATATATTCAATTACCCCACCCCCTAAGCCTTCTCTCTCTCCTTCATAAGATCGATTAACAGAAAAGAAAAAAAAACTGAAATCGAAATCGCGCATCTCCCCCGCGTCGGCGGCCGTCATCGACGTTCTCCCCCCTCCTTCCTTCGCTTCCCGCATCCTCTCTCCTCCTCTGAGATGAAAACCGCGCCCTAGACCCATCCCTCCTCCACCCCCTCTTCCACCACCGTTTAGACAATGGTTGCGCCTCCCCTTTGCTACCGCGCCGCCGTTCTGGCGAACACCCTCCCCGCCTTCCACCTGAAAGCAGCGAACCTCCCCCAGTCCGCTTCCCTCTCCTCCTCCGAGCGACGAAATCGGTGAGCCCCTTTTTATTTAATTTATTTATTTATTTTAACTTCAGTTTATATGTTTAAATCTTGATTTCAATTTCAGATTCGTGATTGTAAAGTTAAGAAATTTCCTATATAAAGTTAGACCTTTGTTTAGGAGATTTTAGATCTTTGGTTAAGGTAAAGATTAGATTTTTATTGTATACAAAGATCGAATTTTTAATTTACAAAGATCGAATTTTTAATTAACAAAGATCGAATTTTTAATTAACAAAGTTAGAATTTTTAATTAACAAAGTTAGAATTTTTAATTAACAAAGTTAGATTTTTTATCAATGTAAAAGTAGTAAATATCGGATCTTTAAAACTAGAAGAGGCAGATTTTTAAAAATGGGATGATAGAAAGATAAAAATATAATCTTTGGTTGTTTAAAAATATAATTTTTATACTAGTGGCATAATAAAAATATAATTTTTATAATATAGAAAGGATGAAAATATAATTTTTATAATATAGAAAGGATGAAAATATAATTTTTATAGTATAGAAAGTATAAAAATATAATCTTTATAGATATAGCGAAATAAAAATTCGATTTTTATTATATATATGTTGAAATAAAAATGTGATTTTTATAGTGATGAAATGAAAAGGCGAAATCTTTATATAGAGAGTTGCGTGATAAAAATATAATTTTTATTATATGAAAGTTAGAATTTTTAACATATGAAAGTTATGATCTTTATAAAGTAAAAATTCGTTTTTTATATATTCATTAGCAAAGTAAAAATTCGATTTTTATATATTCATAGCGATAGGAAAATATGGTTTCTATAATGAATAGCGATGCAAAAATAGACTTTTTATCTATATAATAGCGATGTAAAAATAGAATTTTTATCTAGCGATGTAAAAATAGAATTTTTATCTATATAGTAGCGATGTAAAAATAGAATTTTAATGTAACGACCCGTGTTTTTCGACCATTTGAATATGAATATATAAATTAGTTTTAATTATTATGTTGGAATATTAATGGAATTTAATATTTAATTCAATAATAAAACGAAGTTGAACATTATAGTTCATATATAATTATAAATCAAGCTTGAAAATGGCGTGCAGTTCGTAAATTGGAGATTTGAACTTCAACTGAGAATACAAGGTTCGATATAAGACGGATTTCTGTGAAACAAGACACGTTGGGACCGTATTGACAATAATTTTCATCTGAAAGAGAAAAATCCAGATTTCGTGTTATAGTTTGATAGTTATGGCCAAATCAAATTTTGAAATAGTCGCTATGGAAAACCGTTGTTTAATTATAGGCCTTTAAAATGGCCGTTTTGCAAACGGACTCAGATTTCGACGAAATCAGTTTCATTAGAACCGTATCGTTAAATTATTGTATGCTGTTGAATGGCATGGCAAACCGATGTTGTATGTGGTCACGGTAGCCGTAAACGCCCGTTCAATTTCTATAGCGCGTATTTAAATAAATAAAAGGATATTTGAGTGTAACTGGAGCAAATGATCGAATTAGGCCATGAAACCAGTTCCGTTGAGTTCGTATAGTCGATTAGAGTCAGGATATGTATATAGTTTGTTATTTTTAGAGATCGAGAAATTTGGCATTAAAAAGGGGTATTGCGGTTCGGGGTAAAAATTGCCTTCCGGGGCAACAGTCTCAGAATGCGACGAAATTAGTGTCATTGGGTTCGTATCGAAAAGTTATTGTCGATGTTCGCAGTTTCAAGTGGATTTGATTTATCTGGTGACCGTGGAAAAATTAAACGTGTGTTCATTTCTGGTTTCATAAAGGAAATTTTTTCATACGACCTCGGATTTCGACGAAACTTGTCCCATTGGGTCCGGAACACTTTTTTACACCAAGATTAGCCTTGTTATCAGAAAACAGAAATTTTATATGGTGGCTTTTAACACGATTTCTCCACGACCAAATTGCATACATTATAATATTATTAAAACCATCCAACACTTTCACTGTAGCTATCTTTTGACTGCGCAGGTGTTTAATTTATCCCAAATGCTTCATTTACTTGCGTCCAAATGTACCCATTTCTTGCCTATCAAACTATTTAACAATTCCTTGCGCTCCAAATTGTCAGAAGCCTTGTAACTCAATTCAACCAAAAACCTTGGCGGCCAAGTATATCATTGAAAATCCACCCCCACGTGAATGCAGCTACTCTATGCTTCTTATGGACCAATTGAATTTTTAACCGTACCGACCAAGTTCTGTGATCTGTGTATGTGCTTTCTTTTCAACATTTTCAACCGTGCCGACAAAGGGGCCAAATGAAATGACGTATCAGTTGCTTGTGCGCCACGCCCTTCTAGTCTATAAATATCAACGCACACTTATTCTTTCTTCGCAAAACCAGCTTTGTTCTGTCCATTTGAACCTGAGTGGAATACATACTTTCGAAAAAAAAAAAAATAGAAAAGGGCGGAAGGAAGTTGCTCCATGCGACAGGCGGAAAGAAGTGGGATGGTGCTTGTTGTCTCGGACGTGAAGGTGAAAACGTGATGAGAAGGGGTGATCTGGAGCGAATAGAATTGTGCAAATGAAGGATTGTTGTTGGGAATTCGATGAAGCAAGAATTAGCATACTGTGAAAACATAAATAAAGGAGGAAAGCTTCAAGACATTCAGGGAAATCAAGAATGAAGGGAACACCCAGTAGCTTGGACGTGACAAAGGTTCGAATGAGAATGAAGGGTTGATCATCGGTCTGTTTTCTATCTCCTGGTCACGTAATTTAGTTAAGTTTTGGTGTTTAAGAAGTCATTAGCTAACCTAGTTTATGTTTTAGGTAGTGAGGTAATTGTTGGACGGGAACGAAAGCAATAACGGATCAAGAGAAGGGGAGCTGGTCTTGTTTTGTCTAAAGCATTTTGAACAAACGACAAAAAAAGGGACGATAAGAATCAGAAATTGGCAGCCTAATATCTGAACACAACAAAGTAATATTTAGTTAACCTCTATAAAAAGTAATTAAGTGTTTAATTTAGAGGCGGTTAGTTAGTAAAAATAAAAATAAAATGTTAGTTAAATTAAAAATGTTTTGAACAATGCAGGAAGCCAAGTTGGCGAGCGGAACATCAAGGAAAAGGAATCGTGCTTGGTTATATTCTAACAAAAAGTAATTTAAGATTAGATAAAACTGATTTAAGGAAATAGCTTTGAAATAAAGCACTAACGCTTATAATTGTATAACGCTTGCCTGTATTACTAGAATTGGACCGAACGAGCTACATTGGAATCATGTGAACAAACTCTTCATTTGGAACTGATGTGGTCGGAGCTAGAGACTGCTGGAAATTTATTAATAGGAGTTGAAACCGAACCGCTTCAGCGACAACGGAAATTGAGGTGAGTTAAACTCACTCAGTTACCCTTTTTATATTTTATATAAATTGGGTGTTTTTATTTTGTGTGCCCTGTTTGCCAATGGTTGACTGCCTTGCTAGTTATCTATTTAACTGTTGATTTAAACGATGAAATTAAACTGTGTTTAATTTCAGTGAATTGCCAAATCGTTATTTTTAACGATTGATTCCAATAAAGGTAACTCACCTTGGTTGGTCACGTTTATAAAATAAACGTGTTTTCATTTGAACTGGATGAACTGATGAAAATGTTTTGTTGGTCAGTTGATATAAGATGGTTGCTATTTGCTATGATATATCAGTTAAATGGAATTTATTGACCTGGTTTGTGATAACCGTTTTGTATACAGGGAAGAACAGGTTGGAGGGATCCAACCGGATTCCTCAAATATATTATTTATTTTCATATTACCATATATGAACTGTCCTGTTAGGGTTGATTGATTTGATGGTTGATTATTGAATGTTTAACATATGTTAGTTTAAACCAATGGGTGATATTGGTTGGGTATTTGGCGGAGTATGGCCTATAAAATCAATCAGGTTATAAATACCGATTCACCGTCAGGTGAATCGATAAGGATGAAGTTATAAAATTTATTTTATAACTGGAATTGGATTTTGAATACACCATTTGAATAAAAGTTATTTAAGAGAAATAAATAAATATTTTATTTGTTAAGACTTTGATTTGTTATGAATTTATTTTGCAAAGCAAATGTTGATGTTAATCAGATTTACCAGTTGAAGAATAAGAAATGAATTAAATGGTAAAACCTTGAAAGATTGTTTTGTAAAGAAAACAAATAATTAGAATCTATTTAAATTAATTATATTTTTAATTAATTTAAAGCGAGGATTGTTGAAATCGGTTAATGAGATAATCAAGTTTTTGAGTTAATTAAATCGACCGTTTGGAATTAGAATTTGTTTATCAAGTTAATGTGTTTTGACTAAAATAGTTAAACGAATATTGTTTGAATTGAAATAAGGATTTAAAAGGGATTTAGTAGTTAATTTAGTTAATAAAGAGATTAACTACTAAAGTAGTTAATGTTTGAAATGAGTTATTATTTTAATTAATGATGAATTTAGGAATATATTTTTAAATGGGAATTTCATTTAAAAAGTTACCGAATGTGAGATGCAAGCCAATTGAATATATTTATTCGAGATAGAATTAGCCAAACATAATTATTCGGCTAAGTTGCCATTTCGTACGACTGCTAGCGTAATTCGCAGGGCTGCAGATAGCCTACGGCGGTCGGATGTTTCCTGAGGGAATCAGGCGTAACCATTGTGATCACTGTGATCTAGAGTCAAGCGAATGGAGTTAAGACGAATGTTAGTTAATCGAAGTAGAGTTATTCAAATATCGTAATTTCAATATTAAAAGAGTTGGAAGTTTAAATTTAACAAAAGTAAATTAGTTTGTCAAAGGCCAAATGATGCTAAATACTGAACCAGTGAACTCATTGGAGTGTCATGTTTGAAACACTGTATATTTTGATAGTTAAAACACCGACTATCAAACCCTCCCAATACGATTGTTGGTATGGAAAGACCGGGATCGAATTTATATTCGAAAACCATTCCGTCCAATAAATACGTGAAGATATCAGAAGATGGTCGAGACGGAGCATTGAAGACCGTGGGTTTTCATAAACGGAAGAACTACTAATATTCTCTGCCTGGCAAGCAGAGGAAAGCTGTGATTCTGTCGTGGTTGGAATCAACGGGTTGCAAGGACTTCTCGCTACTGATCCATGGGGTGATTCCTATATTGGATGCGGTAGGAGAGTGCCTTCGGTTCATCCTGTTCCTGGATGACGTATATGGACGAATGTCTGACAGAGTATTTCCAAGGGGTCACGTACGTTGATTTCTTCAAACGTACGATAGTTGTTGGCAGGGAATTGCCATTCTCTAGCTTTCAGCTAGAGTATTTTTGTGGACGTCAATTAGTGATATCTGATGGATTTGACGATGTGGCATTCAAAGTGAATGGCGACCAGATGTTAAGAGTTAATTCTGGCCTCAAGCCTCATCAACTGGGAAATGACAAAAATCGGGCAGGCAGCATGGCTATGTGGGTCGCTCCCATTAGGGTGTATGATCACCTATCTAGATGAAATCCTATTTGTTTCTTAATCTATGTTTCGATGCTGTCCCTTGTCGGGAGACGGTTGCTGATCCCAACCGTCGGTGATATACATTCGATACACTCAAGCGAAATGAGTGGTCGGTCATGTGAGGGCCGGGTTGCAAGAATTTCTTGTTGAACCCAGTGTATTCATCTCTAGAGATACACGTGCGGAAGGTGGACCCATACCTTGTCAAGTTGGAATCCAATCTCCAATAAGCGCCTGCGGTTTTTGATTGTATACTATATATGTGGGGCGTGAGATGCAAGCGTTCCACTAGATTGTTAATTACTTGTATTTAGACATTATCATAATATCAGACAAGATATTGGTTTCAAAACTGTTTTGGGTTATCGTAAGGTAAAAACCGTCCGTGTTTATGTGTGGATTTGGTCTTACGATTATCCTTTTCTTTTGAAAAGATTTTTGAACTTTAAAATCAAGTTGGATGCTCACCCTTATTACTGTGCGAGTTTATCTCACTCTGGTTCACCAGACTGACCCGGTGTTTTGTAAATGCTCGGGTTAGACCGGGTTGTACAGGTTCAGGTTATCGACTGCTGTGAAGAGACGAGCTGGAAGAGTCCATACGTATGATATTATTATTCCGCTGTGTGTTATATGAGGACAGATTAGTATCACTGTCCAGATGTGTACTCTGATATTGTAAGTATTTCAGAAGCTTTCAATAAAGATTTATTTATGTATTATATTTTGTTCCGCTGCGATGTGAGACTCTGTGTTGTGTAGTGTTTCTTCTTCTTCTTCTATTCTAATATTTCTTTCTTTCTTATCTCACCCTCTAACTTCTTTCTATTAATGATCTGGAATGTTCGATGTCTGAATGGTCAACATGGTAGTTTGAGGTTGATTTTCGGAGTCGAAAATCCCGGTTCGTTACAGTGGTATCAGAGCTTAAGGTTAAGTAATTACCTTGGCTCTGTGGCGTGACTCAGTAGAGATGGGGTTAGTAATACCCTAGATTGAGTTTGAGTGTATATATATGAGCGCGTATTTGTAAATTGATATAAAAACTGTTTATATTGTGTTGGTTGGTTTGTCGAGTAGTTTATGAATTCTGGTCGATACAGTAATGCAAACTGTGTCGATAAGTGTTTCTAAACTCTTGGACAGAATAATTCGACACAGTATGTTTTTGAAAGAGGGTAAGTGAAATAATTTACCCAAATTATATTTTGATATAAAGAAAATATATGTATTGAAGTATTGGATGCGTTGCTTGATTATAATTGAAAAGGTTATATAAATAACCATTTAGAATTCGTATAATATATGGAATCAGATAAATCAAATCTGAAATCTAAATCAGAATTGGAATTAAAATCCCCAAAAGTGGGAAATGAATTTGCAAACGAACTTGAATTGATATATGAGAGTTTTAAAATCCTGGGAGGTTTTTAAATTGTTTTACTAGCCTTGCAAAGGGTATTTTGAACTGATTTCAAAATAGAAGTTTTTAGAAATGGTATTGAAAGTGACATAGTATTGAACTCACTTCGACAACTGGAAAATAGATTCCGATGATGTGCGCGCCATTATCGGTGTTCATTTTCGAGTTCTAAGTGACGGATTACTACCAAAAATCTTGTTTTGAATTGCTTTGAGAAAGACAAGTTTGAATCCTGAAAAAGATTATTTGATTTTTGAAAAGAGGTGAACTGTTTGAAAACTCCCAGGGAAGTTATTGAACAAGGCAAAATTAAATAAAAATTTGTGAAAGCAAATATGAATTAAATATGAATCCAGTTAACTGGAAATTTAATCGAGATATAGTATATCAATTCGAATCAGATTTTGAATTGTGAGACAGGAATCTAAGATGGTATTGGACTGGTAAGTAAGAGTTGAAATTGAGAATGGATGGAAATGGAGTTAAGGATGAGATTTGGCTTGGACGTGTGAAGGATTTGGTTTTGAGGATAAAAGTGGAATTTTGTTTGGGATTGCATTCGTATAAGCTGACAGGGCAGCAGATGGAAGGGATATAATGGTATGCCCGACAAAAAGGTACACGTTTATTTTTATATGGGTTTGGAGATTTGTGAGCCTATTTGGCAAGCCGCTTGGCTGCTTCATTTTCTTTTGGATTGGAGAAGGCCCAGAGAGGCGAGTTGTGGTTGTACCAATTGAGCCGTACAGAGGAGGTGCTGGCGAAATTTTTCGAAAATATAATGTGTTAGGAAATTTTCAATATTTTTGAAAATATATATTTACAGTATTGATTTGGTTTCCAATTTAATATAAAATTAGATTTGAAATTAATGAGCTTATAACGTTCTTTCTTACCTTAGCAATTTCGAGGACGAAATTATTTTAAGGGGGGAAGAATGTAACGACCCGTGTTTTTCGACCATTTGAATATGAATATATAAATTAGTTTTAATTATTATGTTGGAATATTAATGGAATTTAATATTTAATTCAATAATAAAACGAAGTTGAACATTATAGTTCATATATAATTATAAATCAAGCTTGAAAATGGCGTGCAGTTCGTAAATTGGAGTTTTGAACTTCAACTGAGAATACAAGATTCGATATAAGACGGATTTCTGTGAAACAAGACACGTTGGGACCGTATTGACAATAATTTTCATCTGAAAGAGAAAAATCCAGATTTCGTGTTATAGTTTGATAGTTATGGCCAAATCAAATTTTGAAATAGTCGCTATGGAAAACCGTTGTTTAATTATAGGCCTTTAAAATGGCCGTTTTGCAAACGGACTCAGATTTCGACGAAATCAGTTTCATTAGAACCGTATCGTTAAATTATTGTATGCTGTTGAATGGCATGGCAAACCGATGTTGTATGTGGTCACGGTAGCCGTAAACGCCCGTTCAATTTCTATAGCGCGTATTTAAATAAATAAAAGGATATTTGAGTGTAACTGGAGCAAATGATCGAATTAGGCCATGAAACCAGTTCCGTTGAGTTCGTATAGTCGATTAGAGTCAGGATATGTATATAGTTTGTTATTTTTAGAGATCGAGAAATTTGGCATTAAAAAGGGGTATTGCGGTTCGGGGTAAAAATAGCCTTCCGGGGCAACAGTCTCAGAATGCGACGAAATTAGTGTCATTGGGTTCGTATCGAAAAGTTATTGTCGATGTTCGCAGTTTCAAGTTGATTTGATTTATCTGGTGACCGTGGAAAAATTAAACGTGTGTTCATTTCTGGTTTCATAAAGGAAATTTTTTCATACGACCTCGGATTTCGACGAAACTTGTCCCATTGGGTCCGGAACACTTTTTTACACCAAGATTAGCCTTGTTATCAGAAAACAGAAATTTTATATGGTGGCTTTTAACACGATTTCTCCACGACCAAATTGCATACATTATAATATTATTAAAACCATCCAACACTTTCACTGTAGCTATCTTTTGACTGCGCAGGTGTTTAATTTATCCCAAATGCTTCATTTACTTGCGTCCAAATGTACCCATTTCTTGCCTATCAAACTATTTAACAATTCCTTGCGCTCCAAATTGTCAGAAGCCTTGTAACTCAATTCAACCAAAAACCTTGGCGGCCAAGTATATCATTGAAAATCCACCCCCACGTGAATGCAGCTACTCTATGCTTCTTATGGACCAATTGAATTTTTAACCGTACCGACCAAGTTCTGTGATCTGTGTATGTGCTTTCTTTTCAACATTTTCAACCGTGCCGACAAAGGGGCCAAATGAAATGACGTATCAGTTGCTTGTGCGCCACGCCCTTCTAGTCTATAAATATCAACGCACACTTATTCTTTCTTCGCAAAACCAGCTTTGTTCTGTCCATTTGAACCTGAGTGGAATACATACTTTCGAAAAAAAAAAAATAGAAAAGGGCGGAAGGAAGTTGCTCCATGCGACAGGCGGAAAGAAGTGGGATGGTGCTTGTTGTCTCGGACGTGAAGGTGAAAACGTGATGAGAAGGGGTGATCTGGAGCGAATAGAATTGTGCAAATGAAGGATTGTTGTTGGGAATTCGATGAAGCAAGAATTAGCATACTGTGAAAACATAAATAAAGGAGGAAAGCTTCAAGACATTCAGGGAAATCAAGAATGAAGGGAACACCCAGTAGCTTGGACGTGACAAAGGTTCGAATGAGAATGAAGGGTTGATCATCGGTCTGTTTTCTATCTCCTGGTCACGTAATTTAGTTAAGTTTTGGTGTTTAAGAAGTCATTAGCTAACCTAGTTTATGTTTTAGGTAGTGAGGTAATTGTTGGACGGGAACGAAAGCAATAACGGATCAAGAGAAGGGGAGCTGGTCTTGTTTTGTCTAAAGCATTTTGAACAAACGACAAAAAAAGGGACGATAAGAATCAGAAATTGGCAGCCTAATATCTGAACACAACAAAGTAATATTTAGTTAACCTCTATAAAAAGTAATTAAGTGTTTAATTTAGAGGCGGTTAGTTAGTAAAAATAAAAATAAAATGTTAGTTAAATTAAAAATGTTTTGAACAATGCAGGAAGCCAAGTTGGCGAGCGGAACATCAAGGAAAAGGAATCGTGCTTGGTTATATTCTAACAAAAAGTAATTTAAGATTAGATAAAACTGATTTAAGGAAATAGCTTTGAAATAAAGCACTAACGCTTATAATTGTATAACGCTTGCCTGTATTACTAGAACTGGACCGAACGAGCTACATTGGAATCATGTGAACAAACTCTTCATTTGGAACTGATGTGGTCGGAGCTAGAGACTGCTGGAAATTTATTAATAGGAGTTGAAACCGAACCGCTTCAGCGACAACGGAAATTGAGGTGAGTTAAACTCACTCAGTTACCCTTTTTATATTTTATATAAATTGGGTGTTTTTATTTTGTGTGCCCTGTTTGCCAATGGTTGACTGCCTTGCTAGTTATCTATTTAACTGTTGATTTAAACGATGAAATTAAACTGTGTTTAATTTCAGTGAATTGCCAAATCGTTATTTTTAACGATTGATTCCAATAAAGGTAACTCACCTTGGTTGGTCACGTTTATAAAATAAACGTGTTTTCATTTGAACTTGATGAACTGATGAAAATGTTTTGTTGGTCAGTTGATATAAGATGGTTGCTATTTGCTATGATATATCAGTTAAATGGAATTTATTGACCTGGTTTGTGATAACCGTTTTGTATACAGGGAAGAACAGGTTGGAGGGATCCAACCGGATTCCTCAAATATATTATTTATTTTCATATTACCATATATGAACTGTCCTGTTAGGGTTGATTGATTTGATGGTTGATTATTGAATGTTTAACATATGTTAGTTTAAACCAATGGGTGATATTGGTTGGGTATTTGGCGGAGTATGGCCTATAAAATCAATCAGGTTATAAATACCGATTCACCGTCAGGTGAATCGATAAGGATGAAGTTATAAAATTTATTTTATAACTGGAATTGGATTTTGAATACACCATTTGAATAAAAGTTATTTAAGAGAAATAAATAAATATTTTATTTGTTAAGACTTTGATTTGTTATGAATTTATTTTGCAAAGCAAATGTTGATGTTAATCAGATTTACCAGTTGAAGAATAAGAAATGAATTAAATGGTAAAACCTTGAAAGATTGTTTTGTAAAGAAAACAAATAATTAGAATCTATTTAAATTAATTATATTTTTAATTAATTTAAAGCGAGGATTGTTGAAATCGGTTAATGAGATAATCAAGTTTTTGAGTTAATTAAATCGACCATTTGGAATTAGAATTTGTTTATCAAGTTAATGTGTTTTGACTAAAATAGTTAAACGAATATTGTTTGAATTGAAATAAGGATTTAAAAGGGATTTAGTAGTTAATTTAGTTAATAAAGAGATTAACTACTAAAGTAGTTAATGTTTGAAATGAGTTATTATTTTAATTAATGATGAATTTAGGAATATATTTTTAAATGGGAATTTCATTTAAAAAGTTACCGAATGTGAGATGCAAGCCAATTGAATATATTTATTCGAGATAGAATTAGCCAAACATAATTATTCGGCTAAGTTGCCATTTCGTACGACTGCTAGCGTAATTCGCAGGGCTGCAGATAGCCTACGGCGGTCGGATGTTTCCTGAGGGAATCAGGCGTAACCATTGTGATCACTGTGATCTAGAGTCAAGCGAATGGAGTTAAGACGAATGTTAGTTAATCGAAGTAGAGTTATTCAAATATCGTAATTTCAATATTAAAAGAGTTGGAAGTTTAAATTTAACAAAAGTAAATTAGTTTGTCAAAGGCCAAATGATGCTAAATACTGAACCAGCGAACTCATTGGAGTGTCATGTTTGAAACACTGTATATTTTGATAGTTAAAACACCGACTATCAAACCCTCCCAATACGATTGTTGGTATGGAAAGACCGGGATCGAATTTATATTCGAAAACCATTCCGTCCAATAAATACGTGAAGATATCAGAAGATGGTCGAGACGGAGCATTGAAGACCGTGGGTTTTCATAAACGGAAGAACTACTAATATTCTCTGCCTGGCAAGCAGAGGAAAGCTGTGATTCTGTCGTGGTTGGAATCAACGGGTTGCAAGGACTTCTCGCTACTGATCCATGGGGTGATTCCTATATTGGATGCGGTAGGAGAGTGCCTTCGGTTCATCCTGTTCCTGGATGATGTATATGGACGAATGTCTGACAGAGTATTTCCAAGGGGTCACGTACGTTGATTTCTTCAAACGTACGATAGTTGTTGGCAGGGAATTGCCATTCTCTAGCTTTCAGCTAGAGTATTTTTGTGGACGTCAATTAGTGATATCTGATGGATTTGACGATGTGGCATTCAAAGTGAATGGCGACCAGATGTTAAGAGTTAATTCTGGCCTCAAGCCTCATCAACTGGGAAATGACAAAAATCGGGCAGGCAGCATGGCTATGTGGGTCGCTCCCATTAGGGTGTATGATCACCTATCTAGAGGAAATCCTATTTGTTTCTTAATCTATGTTTCGATGCTGTCCCTTGTCGGGAGACGGTTGCTGATCCCAACCGTCGGTGATATACATTCGATACACTCAAGCGAAATGAGTGGTCGGTCATGTGAGGGCCGGGTTGCAAGAAGTTCTTGTTGAACCCAGTGTATTCGTCTCTAGAGATACACGTGCGGAAGGTGGACCCATACCTTGTCAAGTTGGAATCCAATCTCCAATAAGCGCCTGCGGTTTTTGATTGTATACTATATATGTGGGGCGTGAGATGCAAGCGTTCCACTAGATTGTTAATTACTTGTATTTAGACATTATCATAATATCAGACAAGATATTGGTTTCAAAACTGTTTTGGGTTATCGTAAGGTAAAAACCGTCCGTGTTTATGTGTGGATTTGGTCTTACGATTATCCTTTTCTTTTGAAAAGATTTTTGAACTTTAAAATCAAGTTGGATGCTCACCCTTATTACTGTGCGAGTTTATCTCACTCTGGTTCACCAGACTGACCCGGTGTTTTGTAAATGCTCGGGTTAGACCGGGTTGTACAGGTTCAGGTTATCGACTGCTGTGAAGAGACGAGCTGGAAGAGTCCATACGTATGATATTATTATTCCGCTGTGTGTTATATGAGGACAGATTAGTATAACTGTCCAGATGTGTACTCTGATATTGTAAGTATTTCAGAAGCTTTCAATAAAGATTTATTTATGTATTATATTTTGTTCCGCTGCGATGTGAGACTCTGTGTTGTGTAGTGTTTCTTCTTCTTCTTCTATTCTAATATTTCTTTCTTTCTTATCTCACCCTCTAACTTCTTTCTATTAATGATCTGGAATGTTCGATGTCTGAATGGTCAACATGGTAGTTTGAGGTTGATTTTCGGAGTCGAAAATCCCGGTTCGTTACATTTTATCTATATAATAGCGATGTAAAAATAGAATTTTTATCTATACAATAGCGATGTAAAAATAGAATTTTTATCTATATAGTAGCGCTGTAAAAATAAATTTTTTACCTATATAGCAGCAATGTAAAAATAGAATTTTTATCCATATGGAGTGATTATAAAAATATGATTTTTATATACATAGCAACAATATAAAAATGTGATTTTTATATATGTAGCGGCTACGGGCAACGAAAGTGACAAAAGACGAAAAGGTGAAGATTTCCTACATAAGAAGTGTCGTGGAGTTGGGACAGCTTTCGGTGAAAACTTCTCACTTTAAATCTTGTTTTTCTAGTTAAAATATACACTAGGATGCAGACGGTGCTTAGTAGCACCCGACACCCGTCATCCACAGACCATGGATGGCTTGTATGTTTGATTGTTTGATGTGTTTTGAAAATTGATTGTGTGACGTGAAATAAAATATTTATATAGTTAAAAATATTTAATTGTTAAAAATATTATTTTTAACGTGTGCGTGAATATAAATATGTGTTTGTTGATTTGAAACCCTACATGGGTGTTGGGATGATATTTGAAGTCCACTCATCCCGATTGATTAGTGGTATGTCGATCGATTGATTGACATGTTGTTATAAGCGTTAACTATTTATATTTAATGCTTATGCAGTTGTGTGGTGCACTTTGGATGATGATTGATTATTTATCGTTGTGCTTATATACATGTGTTGTATGGAATCCACATAATTAACATTATATGGTAATTGATTGGGCCTCATTCCAATTGGAAAAATAAAGAATAAAAGGAAGTATATATTCATGTGTTGAATAGAATAAATAATCATGTGTTGAAAATTATCATGTGTTGAAAGAAATATTTTAACAATAAAATTTACATCTTTATCATATTTAAAGTTAGAAACTAACTGGAAAATAGATAAGATGAGTGGTTTCCAGGGTATTCATCTGATATTGGTTCCGGCCTTTGGCGTCAATACCTAGGAAATCATTCTCTTACTACTTTACAGTTGGAGTCTGATTGAAAATCAAACGATAGATACCATAGTTTTATAAAATATATTAAACAATATAAATAGTCATGTGTTGACAGTGCTCATGTGTTGAGAATATTCATGTGTTGAAAGAAATATAGATTCATGTGTTGAATGGAATAAATGTTCATTTGTTGAATATAATAACGAATTTATTGAAATATATAAAACCGTGTTGATTAGGGTTGCGCCATTTTGACGTGAGCGATATTTATATCGATTATATTTGTTTTTATAATGAATATAGAAAAGGAAGTGATTTCAAAATATAATGTTTTGAAAATATTATCATTTGTATATCGATGATGTGGAAAATTCAATTTTGATTTGAAATTGAAAGGGAAGTTGAAATCGTTTCGAAAACGAATTTAAACGATTTATAAAATTCATTTTAAAAGGAAATCGACGAAATATATATAATATATATATTATATATATAATGGCCTGAATAGAACGCGCCGCGCTGCGGTAGTTCATGAATTTCGATCATTGACTTCGAATGGATATTACGGGAGATCCGACCGTCGGATTCTCCTAAAACCGGAACCGTTGGGTTCGTATCGAAAAGAGCTTTCTAATGAATATTTGAAATTAGAAATCTAACGGTTGGATTTGGAATTATGTCCAAATCAAATTTTGAAAAGATCGATGTAAGTGTAGTTCGATGGCCGTTGATGGAAATCGACTGTACGGGCCTTGATAAAATTATTAAAAATATCTATAATTTGTGTGAAATCATAAGAAATAGTTTGTGAAGAACTGGGATGAAAAATGCCACATTTGAAAAGATAAAAATAGATTTTTATCAAAATGAACTAGTTTTGAACTAGAATTAAAATCAATTTATTTTTGAAATAATAAATTGAATTTGAAAGTGGTTTTAAAAATAATCAAAATCCCCAATACGTGAAGTGGAAATAGATTTGAATCGAAATTATCTTTGGAATATTTCGATGTTGGATTTCGTGATTATACAGATATTGTAATGGGAGTTTGAAAGATATATTTATATCGTTATTTCCAATACGATATTTGTTGGTTTCAGAATTTGATATTGAATATAAGCCGATATATTTTCTATTCAGAGTCTTGTATTTAATTTCAAATGTGATTTGGGTTTGTCGTGAATGGTGTCTTCATTAACACTGTTCTTAAGCCCAATAGAGAAAAAAGATTAAATCTTTCTATTTAAATTTAATGAAGTGTATCAATTAATTGATATTTAATTGGAATTGAATTTGAATGTGATTTTGGGTTTATCGTGAAACGTGTTTTAGATGACATTGGTTCTTTAACCCAGTTAAAGACAAGATATTGATTTTTGAAAAGATTAAAACTAAGTGGAGTTTTAATGAATCTTTAATTAGATTGAAATGTGAATTGATAATTTAAATTATCAAATCTGAAAGGTGATCGAGAATGGGGTACCACCAGTTTTGCTCCAAAGCGATAGTTAAATCTTTAATTAGATTTCAACGTGAAATGGTAATTAACTTTACCGATAGCACCATGGTGTTAGATATGGAGTATTACCAGTTTTGCTCCATGGGATATATAGGTTGGGATTGGGAAATAAAATAAATAATTACTTCGGTGTGGTTCGCTAATCTCGACTAGTTTGGAAAACCATAATATGTTTTGAAATGATATCCAAAGGAAGATTAAAGAATAAATTTAGAAGAATTTATCTTGGATAAAATTAACGGAAACCTTTCCCTAAGAATGTGATTTTGTGAATAAAAGAATATTCTTAATTGGAATGAGGCGTTTGTTGCGTTTGTGTAACATTTGTTTATTATATACGTGGGTTATTCAGAAAGGCCGGGTTTATACCCATTCTGAATAACCGATTCGACGGTAAGTCGAAGATGAAGACGGTGGTTGAAGACCAGAAGTCTTCACATCGTTTGGGTGATGACTGATGATCTCGATTGCGCTGTACACCCCAGATGAGGGAAACAGTTGGTGATCGTCCAGACGTACTTGGAGATCGATGGATATGCGAGGAAAGTGCCTCCGGTTTCGTTCAGACCTAGAACGAACTTGTAAATGGATTGTGTGTCTGACATTGGATTTTATTCTGTGTTGATTGATCTCTATTAAATATACATCTGTTTGGCGGCGGAGAATTTAGTCTCTTGCTTAACGCCCTTCTCTGAGACGTACGAGCTCAGAGGTTGTATATCGATGGACATCAGTCGCATGGAGTGAATTTCCAGTGTGGCACGCGTAAGTGGCAAATGATCAAGGCTTCTGTTGAAAAGCAAAGTCTTGTGGTTGATGATCAAAGCACGGCTTGTGTGGCGCAGCTTTGTGTATAACGTGAATTCGCGAGCCTCACATCTCGGTATGAGTCAAAAACGAGATAGTGACTGCAGGGAGAGCACGACGTTTCTTTCTAGCTATGGGTGGTGTCAGTGCTTAAACTGGCTGACATTTATATACTTTTCACCTGTGTGGTTGTTGGATACGAGGCGCCTCGGATATAGGTCTGTTAGGACCGGGAAACGTGTGTTCAGGAATAATTAATCCTCAAAAGTAAGAGAGGACCGGCCCTGAAGATCCAAGGATCGCTGTGTGCAGTCCTGGGACATTTGCTAGAGTGTCTCGAACGGAGAGGAGCTTGCCCCTTGCCTCGACTCATGACGGAAATCCAATTTCCAATACGTGATATTGTGGTTTTAATTGTAGAACTAGTATGGCGACATGATATATGGTACCCATGCCGTTTATGATTGATATTTATGACTGAATTTTTTTTGACACTATACACCTATAATAGTATCAAATGATTTGTTTTAAACGTACCAAGCATGTTTGGCTATTATAAGGGAAAACCCTATCCTCCGGCTTGCGTTGCATTGTGTGATGGGACCTGGGTCTTATAATAGCTTCATTTTTTTGAAAAAGCTTTGCGCTATTTACTTATATGCACTAGTGTTCTTGGGAGGAAACCCGTTCCGTGTTATACGGCGTGGTCCCTTGAATTACTGTCTTTTAAAGTACAGTTTTAAATAACTGTTTTAGTTCTCACACCAGTCACATGACTGACCTGGAGTTTATTGTTTTAACCTAAACTCTAGGTGCCCCTATTTTCCGCATGGGCAGCTAGTAGTTTTGGTTTTGCAGATTTATATTCACAGGATCCTGATTTACAGCTGGAACGATGCTCGGAAAGCTCTGTATCTGTGTATCTTCTTCAGTTGTATTTTGTATTATTTTCCGCTGCTATGTAATATATTATAATCTCTGATATTTATCGAATGTATTTTATTCATTTATACTCTGCATATTCTACTATCTGATGGAATTGTTGTAATTAACAATGAAATGTTCTTCTGTCTGCGTTCCGATGTGCCTTGTACTCACGGTAATTCGTTCTTTCTCTTCTCTTCGGAGATGGGGAAGTTCGGGTCACTATAGTTGGTATCAGAGCTTTGGTTTACAGAGCTCGAGAACAAGACACATTAGAACCATACGAAAAAATTCATCAGATATTGGATTAGTAAAATCCAATTAGAATTACTCGTTAGAGATAGGATCAGTAGTATCCTAGAACGAGTGTGAAGAGTATATTTTTCAAGTGAAAACAAATTTTGTTTTGAAATTTAAATCGTTTTACACGTATTTGAATATTTTATTTATATTGAATTTGGACAATCGAGTATATAATTTTTTTGCATATACGCGTCATGAACGTATATTCGAAGTTTTAATATACTGGATAGATATAGAATCACATTCTAGTCGCCCGGAGATGGTACTGATAATTGTCATGGCATCATCAGTATTTATGTTCGAGTGACGAAGGTGTGATATCTATATATTTCCATTAGACTGGTGTGAGAACCAAAACTTACTTAGGATTATTTGTTGTGATTTGGCATCAAGAAACATGATTTTCTGTATATATATCAAATTAGGAATTTGAAACGTTAATTCACTAATTGATTGCTTGTTGTGTTATTTGATTATTGTTTGATTAATTCAATTTTGAACCGTTTAGCCTAATTGAACCGAATATTGAATTGTATTGTATTGAAAATTAGTCGCATTTGCTTGCATATACATGTACTTACATTGAACAGGTCATAGCAAGGAGGCTAGAGCAGAAGAATAAAATTTGTTTGCCCGACAAATAGGTACATGTTTATCATAATTTACGGTTTTGTTTGGGTGATGATGATTTTATGAGCCGATTGGCTAGCCGGTTGGCTAGCCGCTTTGCTTTTTCTTTTTCTTTTGGATTGAAGAAGGCCGTGGGAGGCTATATGAAATATCCCGAAGTCCCCGGTGCAGGGGAGGTTATGGCGAAATTTTTCGGAAATTTAGGGTGTTAGCTTAATTTATGGAAAATTTGAAAAGTTTTTAGAAACTGAAAAGTTGAAGAACTTAAGCCGTAACGAAAACAATGGAAGTTGAGTTGATTTGTAAAACAACTTTCAGCTTCGTTCCTTCTCGGGGACGAAAAATTTTAAGTGGGGGAGATTGTAACAACCCGGAAAATCTGAGCCAGTTTAAAATTTTTATTTTGGCCATTTTAATGAATTTTGTATATTTAAAATGATTATTTTAAATAATAACGACGAGAAATTTATTTTGAATGGAATTCGAACGTATATAGTTATATAGATCGTCGTTAGAATATAAATAATTTTATTTTAAATTATAAAAGGAATTGAAAATGGCGCGTTAGTTCAATAAATCAATTTCAAAGTTCAAATGAATGTACCGGGTGCAAAATAAACCGGATTTTAGAGAAACCAAAAATATTAGAATCTAATTGAGAATATCTTTCCAACGAATCCAAAAAATCAAGATTTCATAGCGGGGGTCAAAAGTTATGTCCAGTTGAAAATTCTGAATAGTTGCTACGGAATTTCGGCCCTTAAAAATGGAAATTTTGCATATGACCTCGGTTTTCGACGAAACCACTTTTGTTGGATCCGCGATGTCAAATTATTGCTAGATTTCAAAATTCGTAATTTTTCGAATCAATATGTGAGCGTGGCAAAGGAAAATGCGTTTGACCAGTTTCAGTTGATTTTAATCGACTGGAAAATGGCCATTTTTCAAACGGTCTCAGAATTTGACGAAATTAGTTTTGTTAGGACCGTATCGTCAATACGAAGTTAGAAAATATTTTTCGGGAATTTTTAGAGTTAGTATGTGGCCTCAGTAAATTAAAATGCGCGTTCAAATTCAATATATAGAGTTATATGTTGATTTTGACGAAAACTGATCGAAATAGTCGAACCAGCTTACGATACAGATTCCATTGTGTTCGGAACGAGGGTAATACGCTAGGGACGACAGTCGGTGGGTTTGATTTGGGATTCAAACAAAAAGTCAACTTTGATGGGAGAAAGATAATAAATTAATTAATATATATATTCAATTACCCCACCCCCTAAGCCTTCTCTCTCTCCTTCATAAGATCGATTAACAGAAAAGAAAAGAAAACCCTGAAATCGAAATCGCGCCCCTCCCCCGCGTCGGCGGCTGTCATCGACGTTCTCCCCCCTCCTTCTTCCTCCGCTTCCCGCATCCTCTCTCCTCCTCTAAGATGAAAACCGCGCCCTAGACCCGTCACTCCTCCACCCCCTCTTCCACCACCGTTCAGACAATGGTTGCGCTGCCCCTTTGCTACCCCGCCGCCGTTCTGGAGAACACCCTCCCCGCCTTCCTCCTGAAAGCAGCTAACCTCCCCCAGTCCTCTCCCCTCTCCTCCTCCGAGCGACGAAATCGATGAGCCCCTTTTTATTTAATTTATTTATTTATTTTAACTTCAGTTTATATGTTTAAATCATGCTTTTAATTTCAGTTTTGTGATTGTAAAGTTAAGAAATTTCCTATATAAAGTTAGACCTTTGTTTAGGAGATTTTATATCTTTGGTTAAGGTAAAGATTAGATTTTTATTGTATACAAAGATCGAATTTTTAATTTACAAAGATCGAATTTTTAATTAACAAAGATCGAATTTTTAATTAACAAAGTTAGAATTTTTAATTAACAAAGTTATAATTTTTAATTAACAAAGTTAGAATTTTTATCAATGTAAAGGTAGTAAAGATCGGATCTTTAAAACTAGAAGGGGCGGATTTTTAAAAATGGGATGATAGAAAAGTAAAAATATAATCTTTAGTTGTTTAAAAATATAATTTTTATACTAGTGGCAAAATAAAAATATAATTTTTATAATATAGAAAGGATGAAAATATAATTTTTATAATATAGAAAGGATGAAAATATAATTTTTATAGTATAGAAAGTATAAAAATATAATCTTTATAGATATAGCGAAATAAAAATTCGATTTTTATTATATATATGTTGAAATAAAAATGTGATTTTTATAGTGATGAAATGAAAAGGCGAAATCTTTATATAGAGAGTAGCGTGATAAAAATATAATTTTTATTATACGAAAGTTAGAATTTTTAACATATGAAAGTTATGATCTTTATAAAGTAAAAATTCGATTTTTATATATTCATTAGCAAAGTAAAAATTCGATTTTTATATATTCATAGCGATAGGAAAATATGGTTTCTATAATGAATAGCGATGTAAAAATAGAATTTTTATCTATATAATAGCGATGTAAAAATAGAATTTTTATCTATATAGTAGCGATGTAAAAATAGAATTTTTATCTATATAATAGCGATGTAAAAATAGATTTTTTATCTATATAATAGCGATGTAAAAATAGAATTTTTATCTATATAATAGCGATGTAAAGATAGAATTTTTATCTATATAGTAGCGGTGTAAAAATAGAATTTTTATCTATATAGTAGCGATGTAAAAATAGAATTTTTATCTATATAGTAGCGATGTAAAAATAGAATTTTTATCCATATGGAGTGATTATAAAAATATGATTTTTATATACATAGCAACAATATAAAAATGTGATTTTTATATATGTAGTGGCTACGGGCAACGAAAGTGACAAAAGACGAAAAGGTGAAGATTTCCTACATAAGAAGTGTCGTGGAGTTGGGATAGCTTTCTGTGAGAACTTCTCACTTTAAATCTTTTTTTTCTAGTTAAAATATACACTAGGATGTAGACGGTGCTTAGTAGCACCCGACACCCGTCATCCACAGACCATGGATGGCTTGTATGTTTGATTGTTTGATGTGTTTTGAAAATTGATTGTGTGACGTGAAATGAAATATTTATATAGTTAAAATATTTGATCGTTAAAAATATTATTTTTAACATGTGTGTTAATATAAATATGTGTTTGTTGATTTGAAACCCTACACGGGTGTTGGGATGATATTTGAAGTCCACTCATTCCGATTGATTAGTGGTATGTCGATCGATTGATTGACAGGCTGTTATAAGCGTTAATTATTTATATTTAATGCTTATGCAGTTGTGTGGTGCACTTTGGATGATGATTGATTATTTATTGTTGTGATTATATACATGTGTTGTATGGAATCCATATAATTAACATTATATGGTAATTGATTGGGCCTCATTCCAATTGGGAAAATAAAGAATAAAAGGAAGTATATATTCATGTGTTGAATAGAATAAATAATCATGTGTTGAAAATTATCATGTGTTGAAAGAAATATTTTAACATTAAAATTTACATCTTTATCATATTTAAAGTTAGAAACTAACTGAAAAATAGATAAGATGAGTGGTTTCCAGGGTATATATCTGATATTGGTTCCGGCCTTCGGCGTCAATACCTAGGAAATCATTCTCTTACTACTTTACAGTTGGAGTCTGATTGAAAATCAAACGATAGATACCATAGTTTTATAAAATATATTAAACAATATAAATAGTCATGTGTTGACAGTGCTCATGTGTTGAGAATATTCATGTGTTGAAAGAAATATAGATTCATGTGTTGAATGGAATAAATATTCATTTGTTGAATATAATGACGAATTTATTGAAATATATAAAGCCGTGTTGATTAGGGTTGCGCCATTTTGAGGTGAGCGATATTTATATCGATTATATTAGTTTTTATAATGAATTTAGAAAAGGAAGTGATTTCAAAATATAACGTTTTGAAAATATTATCATTTGTATATCGATGATGTGGAAAATTCAATTTTGATTTGAAATTGAAAGGGAAGTTGAAATCGTTTCGAAAACGAATTTAAATGATTTATAAAATTCGTTTTAAAAAGGAAATCGATGAAATATATATATATATATTATATATATATAATGGCCTGAATAGAACGCGCCGCGATGCGGTAGTTCATGAATTTCGACCATTGACTTCGAATGGATATTACGGGAGATCCGACCGTCGGATTCTCCTAAAACCGGAACCGTTGGGTTCGTATCGAAAAGAGATTTCTAACGAACATTTGAAATTAGAAATCTAGCGGTTGGATTTGGAATTATGTCCAAATCAAATTTTGAAAAGGTCTCTGTAAGTGCAGTTCGATGGCCGTTGATGGAAATCAACTGTACGGGCCTTGATAAAATTAATAAAAATATCTATAATTTGTGTAAATTCATAAGAAATAGTTTGTGAAGAACTGGGATGAAAAATGCCACATTTGAAAAGATAAAAATAGATTTTTATCAAAATGAACTAGTTTTGAACTAGAATTAAAATCAATTTATTTTTGAAATAAATAAATTGAATTTGAAAGTGGTTTTAAAAATAATCAAAATTACAAATACATGAAGTGGAAATAGATTTGAATCGAAATTATCTTCGGAATATTTCGATGTTGGATTTCGTGATTATACAGATATTGTAATGGGAGTTTGAAAGATATATTTATATCGTTATTTCCAATACGATATTTGTTGGTTTCAGAATTTGATATTGAATATAAGCCGAAATATTTTCTATTCAGAGTGTTGTATTTAATTTCAAATGTGATTTGGGTTTGTCGTGAATGGTGTCTTCATTAACACTGTTCTTAAGCCCAATAGAGAAAAAAGATTAAATTTTTCTATTTAAATTTAATGAAGTGTATCAATTAATTGATATTTAATTGGAATTGAATTTGAATGTAATTTTGGGTTTATCGTGAACCGTGTTTTAGATGACATTGGTTCTTTAACCTAGTTAAAGACAGGATATTGATTTTTGGAAAGATTAAAACTAAGTGGAGTTTTAATGAATCTTTAATTAGATTGAAATGTGAATTGATAATTTAAATTATCAAATCTGAAAGGTGATCGAGAATGGAGTACCACCGGTTTTTCTCCAAAGCGATAGTTAAATCTTTAATTAGATTTGAACGTGAAATGGTAATTAACTTTACCGATAGCACCGTGGTGTTAGATATGGAGTGTTACCAGTTTTGCTCCATGGGATATATAGGTTGGGATTTGGAAATAAAATAAATAATTACTTCGGTGTGGTTCGCTAATCTCGACTAGTTTGGGAAACCATAATATGGTTTGAAATGATATCCAAAGAAAGATTAAAGAATAAATTTAGAAGAATTTATCTTGGATAAAATTAATGGGAACCTTTCCCTAAGAATGTGATTTTTTGAATAAAAGAATATTCTGAATTGGAATGAGGCATTTGTTGCGTTTGTGTAACATTTGTTTATTATATACGTGGGTTATTCAGAAAGGCCGGGTTTATACCCATTCTGAATAACCGATTCGACGGTTAGTCGAAGATGAAGACGGTGGTTGAAGACCGGAAGTCTTCACATTGTTTGGGTGATGACTGATGATCTCGATTGGGCTGTACACCCAAGATGAGGGAATTAGTTGGTGATCGTCCAGACGTACTTGGAGATCGATGGATATGCGAGGAAAGTGCCACCGGTTTCGTTCAGACCCAGAACGGACTTGTAAATGGATTGTGTGTCTGACATTGGATTTTATTCTGTGTTGATTGATCTCTATTAAATATACATCTGTTTGGCGGCGGAGAATTTATTCTCTTGCTTAACGCCCTTCTCTGAGACGTACGAGCTCAGAGGTTGTATATCGATGGACATCAGTCGCATGGAGTGAATTTCCAATGTGGCATGCGTAAGTGGCAAATGATCAAGGCTTCTGTTGAAAAGCAAAGTCTTGTGGTTGATGATCAAAGCACGGCCTGTGTGGCGCAGCTTTGTGTATAACGTGAATTCGTGAGAGCCTCACACCTCGGTATGAGTCAAAAACGGGATAGTGACTGCAGGGAGAGCACGACGTTTCTTTCTAGCTATGGGTGGTGTCAGTGCTAAAACTGGCTGACATTTATATACTTTTCACCTATGTGGTTGTTGGATATGAGGCGCCTCGGATATAGGTCTGTTAGGACCGGGAAACGTGTGTTCAGGAATAATTAATCCTCAAAAGTAAGAGAGGACCGGCCTTAAAGATCCAAGGATTGCTGTGTGCGGTCTTGGGACATTTGCTAGAGTGTCTCGAACGGAGAGGAGCTTGCCCCTTGCCTCGACTCATGACGGAAATCCAATTTCCAATACGTGATATTGCGGTTTTAATTGTAGAACTAGTATGGCGACATGATATATGGTACCCATGCCATCTATGATTGATATTTATGATTGAAATTGTTTTGACACTATACACCTATAATAGTATCAAATGATTTGTTTTAAACGTACCAAGCATGTTTGGCTATTATAAGGGAAAACCCTATCCTCCGGCTTGCGTTGCATTGTGTGATGGGACCTGGGTCTTATAATAGCTTCATTTTTTTGAAAAAGCATTGCGCTGTTTACTTATATATACTAGTGTTCTTGGGAGGAAACCCGTTCCGTGTTATACGGCGTGGTCCCTTGAATTACTCTCTTTTAAAGTAAAGTTTTAAATAACTGTTTTGGTTCTCACACCAGTCACATGACTGACCTGGAGTTTATTGTTTTAACCTAAACTCTAGGTGCCCCTATTTTCCGCACGGGCAGCTAGTAGTTTTGGTTTTGCAGATTTATATTCACAGGATCCTGATTTACAGCTGGAACGATGCTCGGAAATCTCTGTATCCGTGTATCTTCTTCAGTTGTATTTTGTATTATTTTCCGCTGCTATGTAATATATTGTAATCTCTGATATTTACCGAATGTATTTTATTCATTTATACTCTGTATATTCTTGTATCTGATGGAATTGTTGTAATTAATAATGAAATGTTCTTCTGTCTGCGTTCCGATGTGCCTTGTACTCACGGTAATTCGTTCTTTCTCTTCTCTTCGGAGATGGGGAAGTTCGGGTCGCTACAATGTCTAACCCATTTTGTTTCCTCTTCTCTCTCTCTTCCGTTTCCCCCCCAAGGTTCTCAGGGTGGGAACACTTAGGCTTAAATTGGATTCTCTCTTTCGTTCTGCTTGGAGCTGCTTAGATGTACCGCTTTGATTTCCTGTCTTCTCTGATATGGCTATATTTCGGGGACTATGCTTTTTTTATATATTATTGTACTTTGATGAGTTTAGTACAAGATAGAAGTTTTAAGTTGATGTAATGGAATTTCTGTATTTCAGACTTATGATGTAATTGGGTTTTGGGCCATAGTGATATCTGTTTATTAAAGTTTTAAAATTCCGCTGTTATTTTATATCTGTCTTGTGATGTTTTCGTTTATTTCTGTTTACCTATAACGCTTCACGAAACTTATTGCATTCTAATTAAGAGTGACATTAACAGACGTGGGGTGTCACAGTATGCAAGATAAATCTCTCTCCATCCACATACCTGCATGTAGCACTACTCCTTTAAGACGCCATCACAAAATCAACGATGTATCAAAATGGCACCAAATCCTCCAAAATCAGATCTGTGAAGTGAACTCTCCAAGATGTCATCACAAGACGATAAGCCTCAACGGGATCAAAATCCGTCACCAAAATCAGCTACATCAGATATAGTTTCTAAATCCAATGGTCCCTTCAACACATTAAACTCTTTGTCGCCAAAATCTCATACAATGCGAGTATTTTTCAATTGAACTTGAAGTTATATAGAGTCCTCAAACACTTGGAAAGGTCTCTAACACCTCCATCGATTCATCCTAGGTCGCTAGCAGTTTCGCTAAGTTGTTTTCTACGAAGAGTCTCTTTTCAATGGTTGAATCAGGCCTCGAACATACATATAACTCCACCTTAATGAGAATCCAAAGCTCAAGCTACATCAAAGTTCCAAGCCTCGAACACTCTTCTCTCTCAACATAATCTTCTCCACCAAAGTCTCATTTTCCCCAAAAATAGTAATAGCATAATCACCAATGAATCTATCAATCTTTGTAGAATAACTGATGCACAATTTAAAACAATTCACCTTGCTTTGATACCAATCCGTTGTTCGAAAAATGGTTGCACAGATGCGGAAGACAATAAAACAGGATCTGGATTTGCCAATTGAACATCGATCTAATCTGATAGCAATTACTCTATTACATCAAACAAATAGTAAATAACTATAACGAAGAAACAAAGAGATACAACATATTTATACTTGTTCCATAATCATCGAGATAGTGTACGCCCGGTCCAAAAGAGGGAGATTTTATTCCACATAAGAAAATTAAAAGATATTACAAAATAAGAGTTTACGTATCCAAACCTCAAACAGGCTTAACAAGAAGAGACACTATTGGGGATCACTGACTCCATGCCAAGATGGGTTTTCAATAAAGCCTACCCCTCAATATATAACCAATGAAATATATATGAACCATCAATCAAATTACCAGGATATGGTAAGAAATAATGAAGGTAAATTGCAGAGGAAACAAGTGGGACAAACATAGGAAGTAAATCAATCCCTTTCCTTAGCATAGATGGAAGAAATTAATGCCTGCATTTATTTCTTTCCATCTCATGCAAATGCAATTAATAATTCATGTATTTTCATATTAAACAAATATTTACTTCCCATTTTGCATATTTGTTCCACCTAACCGTGATTTTGTATCATCAAAATTAAACATCTATGTGGAGGCGGAGACAAGCTTACTCAAGGGTAGGGCTTGAACATGGTTGCTATATGCTTTGGAAAATATTTGTTGATGATGAGTCAAATTTTATATATTTCATTGTAAAGAGTTATATCCAAATTTGTTTTATCAATGTGAAAGCATGTTTGGGTTAAATGAAAATGGTTTGGAATCAGTATAATTTTGATTGTGTATTGCTAAGGGCACCTAAACTTACGTTTCATATTACCATAAATAAAAATAATAAAACCAACAAAATTTTAATACCGAACACATTACACTTGGCAATCAACCACCGTGCAAAACTGTTTTCCATGGTGAACAACTGTTGACCAACACCATTTTCCACGGTTATCAATCATCGAACTGCTATTGTTCGATGATTGATCGTCGTGGGGAACAGTATTAGTTGGCGATTATTTGTAACGCGAAAACAAATAAAAATGATGTATTTGATAGCCCTTTAAAAAATATGGTATTAGCAAGAGTGTAGTTTAAAAGTGTATGGTATTTTTTAGTAATGGTATTAGGAAGATGAAAATGAGGTGCCCTTAGCATTACACTTTTTGATTTTATTGTATTTCCTTTGGGTTTAAATTAAGTTTATCATTCAAAGCCGTAATTTTGTAATATCTTGCGTCGAATCTATTTAATTTAGCATTTTATGTTAATGTCGAATGGCTGTTAGATTTAAACTATTTTAAGTTTATCTGAGTGGATTTTGTGGCCCAGAACCAAGATAACTTCACACCAGCTTTAGGTCAATATATATTTACCACCATCTCTAGCTAGGCTATCCTCAACTGTACTCATCGACGTCAAATATGGAATTTTTGGTCATTATTCACAGTTTTTTGGTTTTGATAACTATAGAGTAATGTTATTCCTTTGAGTATCTTTTTAATCTTTTGATAGATATGTCAAATTTCCTTATTTGGTATCTATTCTATTAAATAATAGTAAAGCAGAAATTTTGAAGTTCTCCCGTTATTTCTAGAAGTTTTCTCTCTTTTTCTAAATTTTCTCAACATATTTTACTTTCAATTTTTTTTATTAATTCACATTTATTTACTAATTCTTTCCATTATTTTACCTCTTACGTTATTTTTCATTTCTCTATTTATGGATAATATAATTTTTAATCAACTATTTATAAATAATTAACCAGTTAGCTCCTAATACTTTATATTTAAGTCCACAAATTTAAATTAATTAACTAACCCTAAATTTAAGTTACTTAAACTGATTTAATTAATTAATATTTCTTATAAGTACCAAAGAATGACATAATTATGCTTTTTACTCCAAATACCTACAGTTTACAATTTTTGTAATCAGTTACAAAGTGCCTCTCAGTTATATGCTACTGTTCTAAATTTAAGACCATATGTTACTATTAATTACTTAATATGAAAATTATTTAAATAATCTTAGCAAACTATTATCCATTGATTCACCTAGTAAATCGCATTAATTTTAAAAATATTTGTACAAATATAAATGAGAAAAAACCATTTAGATATATAAATACATCAACCACAAAACATGAATTATATATAAAAATAATAATCACAAGCTTAAGGTAGGGTTGGTGTTTCTTTTATAGTTTTGTATTTTCATCTATATGAACGTGTATATGGCGCATGTATAACGTGGACAACATCTACTTTAGAAAGCAAAATTAACACATAAAACAGAAAATTATTTTGTTTGTTTTTCGTATTTTGCTATATATCGGAAGAACAATAAACAATCCATCATTGTGTGGTCCCTCCATCCCCTTAGGCATTTCTTCATCATCTCTTCATTTTTCTCATATTTTGTAGTTAACATTGAAAACTCAAAACATAAAATATAAAATAAACCAGACGACTCATTAAAGTTTAATTCATTTATATAGGTATATTTCCCCATATTAGATCAAACGCATTGTAATATTAATATTAAACGCCTTCATTTTAAATTTTATTTGATTATTTATAAAACATTCCATGATATCAGTCAACGTTGTGCATTTTAACTCAATACATTTAAAATAATAATGTGTTCTTAGATTTAATAAATAATTTCAGTCAATAAATAGTTGTTAATTCATTTAATCAATGCCAAATACGAAATTTTAGAATGCATACCATATATATATGGACAAATTTAATATAGTTTCAAAAGCTGTTAATTCAATCAATAAAATTAGTTTTTCGTTCAAATATAAATTTAAATAAGTAACGTAATATAAATAATATACATAAACAAGAATAAATTTTTTTGATATATTATTCGTTTATCTCAATAAATTTATCATACATTGAAAAAAGCGCTTCAAATACCTATATTTTAATATTTCTACAATTAATGTAACGAACGCGAATTTTCGACCTAGAAAATCAACATAAAGCCCATGTCAATTATTCAGGCATCGAAAATTTCAGATCATTAATAGAAAGAAGTTAGAGGGTGAGAATAGATAAGATAGAAAATTAGAATAGAAGAAGGAGAAGAACATAACAACAGAATTAGAGTAACACGAATCTCACAGCGGAACAAATAAATATATTATATAACATACTTTGAAATAAAACCAGTATCTCTATACAATACCATTATCGGAGTACAACACTTACAACATAGCGGAAATAAACATAAGCTATGTAATCCTGAAGCCTCCTGCTCTAGCTCTCTAAGTATATCTGTAAAATCCCGACTACTTGACTGCCTGTACAAAATTGGGCACCCAAGAGTTTAGGGAAAACAAAACAAAAATAAACTCTGGGTTAGTCATGGGACTGGTGTGAGTAAACTCCAACCACTTGATTTAACTTTTAAAATCCTTTCTAAAGAAATGATAATCGTAAGACTGATCCACACATAAACATGAATGGTTTTTACCTTATGATAACCCAAAACATTTCTTTAAAATCAATACTCTTCTGGTATTATAATAATGTCTAAATCAATTAAATAGCAATCTAGTGGAAACGCTTTCATCTCACGTTCTACATATATAATATATAATAAAAAAAAACGCGGGCGCTTATTGGGCAATAGATTCCAACTGGGATGCCTTGGGACCACCTTCCGATAGTGTATCTCTAAAGAGGAATACACCGGGTTCAATAAGAACATCTTCTAACCCAGGCTAAAAATGACCGGTCACTCATTTCGCTTGAGTGCACCGAATGTATTATCACTAACAGTTGGGATCAACAACCGTTTCCTGAAAGGGATAGCATCGAAATAGGTTAAAGAAGTAAATGAAATTTCTCTAGATCAGGTGACAATACACCCTAATTGGGAACTACCCACTTAGCCATGCGACCTACCCGATTTTTGCCATTTTCCGGTTGTGAGGCTTGAGGCCATAACATACAAGATCACACCGTTATTTACTTTGAATGTCACATCGTCATACCCTCCAAATCAAAAATTGATTTTTCCAAAAATACCATGGGTATACAGCTATGAGAAATGAATTCCTCTGCCACCAAACGTAAATACGTTTGAAGAGATCAACTTACGTGATCTATTAAATATACTCTGTCATACATTCTTCCAAACAGGTTGTCCTGGGACTGGACAAACTGAAGGCACTATTCTGTAAACCTATCTTAGGCAATTTCTCTCTAGGATTTGCCAGAACAACCCTTGCGTAAACTACGCCTTCAATTACCTTCATCGTATTTGATTCACAACGCTAATGCCCATACGGAGTGGTTTTGAGATAATAAATATGATTCTGGTCTGCCAAAACTTTGATAGTCAGTTATTTAATTATCAAAAGAAAATATCCACACGCACAACGATCTTATTTCCAAATGGAAATTTAATCGATCAATCATCAATCAACATTTTTCTTCTTTAATTAATTTATTCATTTCCCCATTTCTCGTTTTCATATATTCATCAATCCTTATTTTCAAATTTTAGAAAACATACATTACTAACTTTGGAAAACATTTCCATTTCTGATTCATGCATCACTATCTTACCACATCTGTTAGTCTCTAACTGTAAACTAGTAAGAGAACAGTTTCCTAAGTATAAACCCCGAAGGCGAAAACAACATCAGATCAATACCCAGAAAGTTGTTCAACATAACAAATCTCCAGTCAATTTCTAATTTCCTAAACTTCGTTTCTCACCTTCTTATCAAATCACTGTTTATGCAACTCTTGGATTCAGTTTACGAATCCAGTTCTTTTATGATTTTTATTTTATTATAATGATAGCGTTATAATCTGTACTTCCGAAATATCTAACTTAAAAAAATAACTTTTATTCCTTAATTTGAATAAATAAATAAACAACTTATTTATTAATAAAAAATAAATCTTTATTTAAAAACCGAAAAGTAAATAGTACTTTCCTACATTCGATATAGTCGAATTCCAATGTATAATTCTCTCTCGAATAATCACTATTCGATAACTCTCTTTCGAATAACTATATTCGCTAATCTCTCTTTCGAATTAACTATATCGATAACTCCTTTTTGAATAAACTATGTTCAATAATCTCTCTTTCGAATAAACTATATTTGATAACTCTTTTTTGAATAAACTCTATTCAATATTCTCTCTTTCGAATAAACTATATTCGATAACTTTTTTCGAATAAACTCTATTAGATTTACGTTACGGACTCTAGCATATTTTACCCTTTCAGGTTAACTCAATTTCTAAATTCATTTTTGAATTCAGTACTTCCCAACAATTTCCGATTTCCTTTTATAACTGTTTTGATTCTGCAAAAAGTTTTCTTTTAAATCATTATTCACTTTAAAACGTGAACATTATTCACTGGATGCGTTTTATCAAATCAAAACTTGATTTCATAATTTAAATACTAACGCAGGTTTAAACTCCAATTATTGTGTCATTTTATAACTTCTTATTCACATTCCATTTTATTTATCAAATCTCGTTTACATGTCAACTTCATAGTTGATTTTATTTAATAAGTCCATAATTCTCTATCACCTTGATATTAGATTATAAAATATCGGTTTCAAATCGAATATTCATTATCTTGTCAAATCCCGATTTATTCAATATATAATTTCTTAAAATAAATTATTTTATAACATTTGGCCTAGTCGAATTCAAATTACAAATCTTTATGGATTTTATTTAATCCTATTCATATTTCGAACATCGAAATAAATTCCATCCTTTCCTTTTTAAGACAACTCCAAATTTCCCATTTTAAATTCATTGCTGAATTCGCAGTCCAAATTATCCACTAATAGTTATTTTTATTTCATTATAAACATTGTTTATAAATCACACTACTTGTTTTTATTATTAAACAAGTTATTTATTTCTAGCCATTAGAAATTCCATTTCTATTTTTAAAATAGATTTTCCCCTTTTCAAATTCATATTCCAACCTTTATAATTCCATTTATAAATCCTTAGTATACGTGTTACGACCCGGCTTTTTGCCTGGTTTTCGCCGGTAATTAAACCAACTTAAACCGTTCATAAAAACAGATAGTTATGGGTACTAACATATTTGCACAAAAATAACAGAACTTTTCATTTCATTACCATAATATAACATCAGAGTTACAAGGAATACATCAGGGTACATTGATTTCACAGCGGAGGAGATACTAACTCAGCGGAAGAATGTGAATGCTCCAAGTCATAATAGCTTCAGCTAAAACCAGAATTCTGCTCCAACTAACTCCAAGGCTAAATCTGCAAACCAAACTACTAGGCTGCCCATGTAAAAATTATGGGCACCCAGAGTTTAGGTGAGGGAACAATAAACTCCAGGCCAGTCGTGGGACTGGTGTGAGAACTCAAAACAGTTGTTTTTAGGCTTTATTTTAAAGTTAGGTAATTCACCAGACCACGCCGCTAATGCGGAACGGGTTTACTCCATATGGATACCAGTGCATAGAAATCCGCAATGAATTTTTGAAAAATGAAGCTATCATAAGCTCGTCCCACATCACACAATGCAAGCGCACACCAAATGGGCGAGTTTTGCCTTATGATAACCAAAAATGCATTCATACGTGAAAAATCCTCTTTTACTATTATATATAGTGTGAAAAACCTTTTCGCAAATAAATGTATTAATCCTAGCCATCATAATGCCCCATCCCATTATACTGACAATCCTACTGGTAACCAGCAGGCTATACAGTCAAAACCGTACAAGCTCGTAGAGGAGATTGGGTTTCCAACATGATGGTTCCTGGTACGAAAGATCATTCATAGGCTCACAAACTTTCTTGCGCGTATCATCCCAGTACTTGCGGATAACATCCAGACTCGGACTCTGTTATACTAACCCACCATACATGAATCAGAGTACCCAACAAATAGCGTCCCAGACTGGGGACTTTGTAGTACCCTTTCATCATCACATCCCGGTGCACCGAACATACGAAACGAGCATAAAAATCTGACCACCGGTTTACCATCAATCCGGGGTGTGAGGTTCGTCGAGGTCACGATATACACAAAGCTACGCTTAAATAAGCCATGCTTTGATCATCCATAGCTCATCTCGTAACTTAGTATGCCACATTGTCCATTCACTACGCATCACTGATTTCCATCAATATATAACCTCTAAGCTCATACGTCTTAGAGAAGGGTGTTAAGCAAGAGAATAAATTCTCCGCTACCAAGAAGATATATATTTAACAAAGATCAGTGCTACGCAGTCAATTACAATGTCAGACACACAATCCGTACAAGTCCGTTCTGGGTCTGAATGAAACCATAATCTGGTATTCCTTCACATATGTTCGGGCTTCTTTCCACTTAACTGATATAAAATCCATCTGCAAATGGGAGCGGCCCATTCGAGACATTCAACAAGTCATCCTTACGACATGAAGGGTCCCGGTCTTCAATTTCGTCTTCAATTTCTCCACAACGTCGTATTATTATTTGGAATGGTTTTCAGACATACATCTGATCCCGGTCTTTCCAAATAATAGGCACAATTTAAAAAAAAAACACAATTATAAAATACACAGGCTTTCTACCAATCTCCTTCCGTCTTGGATTTTGTCAAAATTAAACTTCTTTAAACCCTTTCTCAAATTATTACAAAATCCAAATTTAACCTTTCTCTATAAAACACATCCCTTAAATCAAAGATGATTTAGCCTTAAAGCCTTAATTAGTTTTCCCGTTTGATAACTCGTTATCAAAATCCGGTTTCCTTTGAAAATCCTTAATCCACATTTCAACCATAGTTTCCTATTAAATTGATTATTTAACATTCCATTCTTTAATCTTAACTAAAAAAATATACTTTCTTTCCAATTCCTCACTTTTAATTTCCTCAAATCAAAGATCTGATTAAATCCTCAAATTACGATATGAATTTCCAAAACTCAATCTCATGGGGTTTCAAGAATGATATTTTTGAAGATATGATTCACGACAAAGTCCAAATCAATTGATATTGAACATAAGTTACACAGAAATTGTATCTACTTATATTCGATATCAATTCTCATAATCAACGAATACTATAAGTGGAATAATGATATAATAATATCTTCCAAAGTCCTCAAATAGTATACATTTACACCACAGAATTTCATATCAAATATCTGAAGATTATTTCTCCAAATTGTCCTAGTCAACTTAGGAAACTCGTATCTTAATCCAACTCTTTGGCAATAGATCTGGATAGAAATACCATCAACTTATACTTAATATTAATCTCGATATCCAGCACAAACTATAAGCGGAATAATGGTGAACTACCTTTTAAATTCCTCAAATAGTAAGAATCATCATCTAACGGATTAATATAAATCATCCAAAGATTTATCTCCAACCATATCCAATTATTTAAAATTGAAAAAACACATTTAATTATTAAATAAATCAATTTAAATTCCAAACAAATTATTTTCAATACTTTTAAACCTTTGAAAATATTCAACAAATCATTTACAAATGATTACTTATAGTTCGGAAAATATTTCGCGGTTTAAATACTTCAAAATAGGTTGTTTTCAAAGAAAGCGTTACAATAGTGCTTCAAAAGTGTTACAAAAGCGTTAGAAAACAGTTATCTTAACTACTTTGATAAAAACATCGTTTATCTTAGCCAAAACTTAAAATTTACAATTAAAAACACTTTTACATAATTTTTAATGATTTTACAATTTTTTCCATAATTTTAATACATTGGAAAATAGCTGTTTATAGTCATGGTCAACAATTGTTCTTACATCGATCCTTTCCAAAACGGTTTCAAACATAACTTGAAAATTATAAATCGAATTTAAAATATGCTTTCACTCATTTTAAAGTTCTTGTTAATGGAAATCAAATGTTTTTCATTTTATGGAAATTCGACTTATATTGCAAAAGTTATAAGCGTTTAAAGTTTGCATCTAAAATACATAAATTACCGTTATGCGACAAGCTCTATTTTGACCATAATAACCATTATTCTATGATACTTCAAAATATCTTAGAAAACCATCATATACTTATATAACCCTTTTAAAATCATTTAAATTTACTTTCCAAATTATTTTGGATCTAAAATTCAACTTTCATAAATTCCAATTCATTTCTAAATTCAAATAACTTCAAATTAACCTTCCCATTCGTCGGATCAGTTAGGGATAGCCAGGGAGAGCAGGAAACTTCATTTCCAAACCCAAGCCTAGACACTATCCTCTCTGTCATCCTAGAATGTTACGGTATTTATTTATTCATTTAAAGGACTTTAACAGTATATATGAATTCATACATATGGTCTTTTCCAATTATTAACCTTCAATTTCAATAATGATATTGCTTTTAATTATGAAGGAGATTTTTTGTTCACCAATGTGATACCATAATTGTTGTGTTAAAGTGTGTGCAAAACAACATCAACAACCATTTAAACATCCATAGCAACCATCATCAACATGATTCAATAAATCATAATTGTGCACAAGCGTTATAACACTAACACTTAATAGTGTGTTCTAAACTTCGCATCCATCATCCATCACAACAAATATCAATCACCATTAACCAATCACTATATTTAAATTAGTCTAGCTACTAATTAAATATATAAACCGTGGTTAAAGAGTTCTCACCTAACAGCTTTCCAAATCTTCACAGTAGGCGAGCCTAGCTAAGCGAACCGTCGGACAGTATTTCAGCACAATGTCTTCTTCACCAAAATATATATAATATAATATACACTAATCTCTCTTTATATTATAAGAGGAATGACGAAATTTGGCAAGGTGGTGGTGGAAAAGAGGAAGAATTATGCCATGGAAACCATGACCATAAGCTTTAAGAAGAAGAGAGAAAGAAAAGAAGTGAGAATGAATGAAAAAGTGGAAGGAAAGGGTGGTATTTATAGGAAAAGAGGAGTAAGGAGAGAGTGACACATCATAGGACATGTTTATTTTATGCATGGAATGTTGCATGCAAAATTACAAGTGTCTTAACACTTGTAAAAAGGAGAAGGAATGTGTTTTCGGTAGCATATACCTTAAACGTTATGAAAACAAAGAGCAACGCATAATACTAATGTTATTAATTTATGTTATCTTTGGACAAATCCGATCAAACGACAAATAATATCAGTAAATTCAAACTTATAAATAATCATTTCCATTTATAAATGTTATAATTCAAATAAAACCTATTGTTTAACCTATCAAAATTATTAAATGTTCTCAATTTTTTTTTATGTTCAGAAAATTCAAATTAAGTATTAAAATTTCCAATTTCAAATTGGTTCAAAATTCTAGATCATTACATTACATTCCATTTCAAATATCGTTGTTAAAACCGATTTTTACTTCTTTATATCAATTCAGACTTATATATTCAATTTATCAAATGATAAATATTTTACTTAATTTATAAAACATTATTTATAAATTAATCTTCTCAATTTATATGTTAAAGTAGATTTCTATTTAACTTTAAATCCATCTTCTCATAGTTCTTTTATAATCTGAAATTTCCTTTTTAAAACTCCATTTATTTCCCAAAAATTATATTTATTCTATAAAGTTCTTTATTTACTTCTTATTACTTCCATTAAGTATTTTAACCAAAATCAGTCTTTTAAACTTCTATATAATTATTGTTAAATTTGTACAGAAATTTCTTATTTAATTTTCAAATATCTCCTTTAAAAAAAATCCATTTGATTTTATAAAATTCTTAAATTCAATATCCACTTCACAAACTCCTTTTTATAAAAACCCTTTTGATTTTATAAAATTCTTATTTCAATATACATTTTGAAAATTCCCTTTTTACATTCCAGTATTTTCTTATGGTTTTTTAAAATACCATATAAAAAGACCAGTGTCATCATGATCAGTCACTGGTTATATGTCACATCATATATCACAATATATGAAAAACAAATAACATTATAAATATTGAGGAATCCCGTTGGATCCCTCCAACTTGTTTCCCTGCATCCACAGATGTTAAATAATATTAATAACATAAATTTCATTTCAATATGAACTATACTAATAAACAGAATCAATATTTAATTAACGATATATATATATATATATAACTAGATCTATAATTACAACCAATTAATTTGCAATTCAACCAAACAATTATCACACCACAATCAATCATTATTTATCAGTACTAAATTACGTTTATAAAAATATAAAATGGACAGATTTAGTGACTTTTACTCACATTGGTTGTTTATTGTCAAATAACGATAAACTGTCATTGATTCAGATCAGGCAGTTTATTTTGCTATAAATTGTAATGAGATGCAATTAACTCCCAGTCAGTTCCATTGAGTAGCCCGCATGAATACGATCCCAATGGATCAGACCGTTCGAAAAACTGATATCGTATGGACGAGAAATTATAATTATAAGTTAATATATATTCTTAAATTAAATAAATACTTAAATTATAATCATTTGGGCCTCACCCCCTTTCTCAGTCAACCCAAATGTCATGCAAACCCGGTCCAGTAATATCATCTTCTCCAAAAAGTTAAGTCCACTTCCAGTACTGTATTTCCAACGCCATTACCTACTTTCCGTCTTCCCTACTCCGCCATTCTTAGTGAAACCACAACCGTTCCACTCCCCTTTCCACATGAACAGTTATTCTTCTTCCTTCCTTTACCAAAAACACGTCGGTCCAGTTTATGCTTCCTCCACCATTTCAAGACTTCAAGCTCCACGTCCTGCACTGTTTATATATATATATATATATATATATATATATATATATATATATATATATATCACGCACCAATATAGAACTCTCCACCACAAACTACCCTTCAATTCTATCCAGTATATATTTCCAACACGGTCCCAATTTACTCCAACCCACTTCACCTTTCTTTGAACATCTCCTTCTTTATAAAAACATCCCCGTTCTCCAAATCTACTTTACAAACGTCCCACCATTCCCCACTAAGCTTTAGGATGCCACTCAGCTGCCTTGTAAGACCCCCCATACTCTACAGCTCCTCCACCATGCAATTTTGCTTCAAGCCATCCCTGTCATGACCTCATCCCGCTCGACATCCTCCGGCATACCACAACAGTAGGTTTCTTTCCTCATCGCTGCAGACTCAAGAATAGAAAAATCCCCATCATCAAACTCCACTTCGCTACACCGTCACCCTGATGGTCCCATTTTCCACAAGATCAACCCACGGTGTATTTCCGTGCAACAAGAACTGTGTCGACTCCTTAATTTGAATAGGCTTGAAGCCCTTCCTCACGCAATTTATATGAAATCGAGATTGTGAATTTTCATGTCATTTTATATCAGATTTAGAACTCACGTTTTACTTAGTGGCGGCTGTTCTTCTTCGTCTGCTGACCGTAAAAAGGAAATAGGATTAGGGTTACGGGATGTGTGATATTTATAGGAAGATTTTACTTACACATGAAGTATTTAGAGGGGGGAGATAGGTCTGTTCTTCTAGTCCATAGGCCTGCGTTTCACTCAGTGATGCATGTGCCTTTCGTTTTATATATATATATACACACATATACATGTATATATATATTATAATATGCAGTGCTATCATCGTCGCAAGTTTTATTTTATGAACATATACGTTTTGGATCGTTACTTGTATTTTTGAGCCATCCTAGCTTTCTTCATGCAAAGCCTTGGACATGTACATTTCCGGAAATATACGCTTTAAACATGTTTGCAGGACATATGCATTAGTTAAAGTCTATGCAGTACCTATTACGGAGAATTTCATTTATTTACTGACTGTTATGGACATAAATAAAAATATCATTATGTCAGGCGATGGGCTACAATCCCAGAAATATAATAAAATAGACTGGTTAGCTTATTCTGTGAAACACCGAAATGTTGATATAGGGTGTATAATACTCCAAATAAAAAGTTGCTTATTTTCTAAATTAAGAATTACAGTAAAATTCTAAAAATTAAATTATAACTACGACTCAAATATCTCATCCAAATTTGAAATAAATAATTTATAATAATTAAATTATCGTTATGGTTTATAAATTATTTTATAGCGACTCTTTGAAAATTTGATTTGGACATACCTTACAATCTATAAAATGAAATCTCCATTTTTCTCTTTCATTAGAAAAATATAGTTCACCAGATATGAACGTTTCTTGTTTCATAGAAATCCGACTTAAAACGAATTATGTATACTCAATTAAAGTTCAAAACTCAATATTATGAACTACCACGCCATTACGAGCTCGATTATAATTTATATTATAATTTATACGTTCAATCGTCGTTTATTAAATATATTCGTGATTATAATTCAATTTTAACTGAATTAAATCTTATAAATAATCCAATTCACACAATATAACGAATTCTACTATTTCCGACTATTTCGGAAATTAAATATATTATTTAATTATTTATATTAATTAAATATTCAGTATAATTTAATTCAAGTTATTAAATTACCAAACCATTATTTAAATAATTAAATAAAATTAGTTATTAAACCGTAAAAATACGGGATGTTACAATTAATATACTGAACCCTCTAACTTCTTTTAGGATATTTTTACACTTAGATCCACATGTTTAAAATACTCATGAAATCTTAGATTCAAATTACAAATAATCATAGGGAATATTAAGTCCATTTTTCTAATGGGTCTTTATAATATACGTAATTTTTGTTGTTGTTGTTGTTGTTATCATGCGTATGCATTCATACCATGAAAATAGAATTTTTTTTTTCTTTCAAATATGAAGATATATAAATCAAGAGATATAAATTACGTATATATACAATAATAACAAAGTTAATTTGCAAATCAATTATGATTCATTTATATCAGGAACTTATCATACATTATATCATAAAATTCTTTTCTAACGTCAATAACTCAACAACAATCTATATATCTTTTGCAAATTTCTTCTCAATTCTTCCTACTATAAGTCTACATATTTAAACTAATTTGATAATCTAAAATTTTAACTTAATTAAACAAATTCCATTAAATAATATTTGTTAATTCAATTAATAAATCACTAATATACGCCAATTTCAACATGCATAGTATATTCATATAAAAAACAAAAAATTATTTCTCGAAAATACAATTTTTAAAGTTTAAATATTTCACCAACATTTATCATGTATTGCGTAACTGAGTTATCCTTTTAATACTAAATGATATTTTTAGTAATATTAACGTGTCCAACGTATGGTTACACATTAGTTTAAGTTAAAAGAAAATCATTTCTTGGTATGTTATATTTTTTTTGCAAAAATCGTGAGCCCTGAAAGATTTCGTAGATAATGAAAATATTTGATATTCTATGAAGTACTTATGTTTAAGCAGAATCATTCTTGATTTATTTTTAACCATAAAATAATTTCTTTAAGAATAACTTAATTCTCATAATTATGTTCTTATTATAAGAGTAACATGTTTTTTTAAACATTAAAGGGAATACGATGGTATAGTCATGAGCATTACGAGTAAGAGGTGTTGTCCATGCACAATAAGACAGGTGATTAGATGTGCGTGCGACGGGAAATAACGGTTGGCATTATGATTTCTTGCATGGGGAAGTCAACAATTTTTTGGTTGAGGCATCGTTGTCCGTGCGTGATTGGCATAATCGATATTATGATTCAAGGGAAAACCTTTCTGTGATTGTGTCATTCTATTTGTGTTATATTATAGAAATTTCTATAATGATATAATGTATTTATACAAGCACGCATTTTGTGTGCTGCTATACTAGTTTATATAATGAATATCCCTCTGTCTTTCTATCATTACTTTTTTTCTTTTTGGAATAATGCCACTGATGAAATGCCGACTGATTTTTCATTGGAAACCATCTTGTCCAACGCAACTCTAACTCTCTTAGGAGGTTGAATGTAAGCTTCATGAATACATTCTCTAGTAAATGTCCTTACTAAGCATCAATCCTCCTACTCTCATAAACACTTGTTTCACGTTGCAAAGATTTCACTAAATTACTCACATTAGAGTTAACATTTCCGAATTGAACCCAAACGACTTCAAAATTATTAACACCCTATCATACACCATTGAATATAGACCTCATTAAGCCTTGGCCTCTGAATATTTGATCATTCCATGTTTCTTTCATTCATTAGTGTAAAACCTACATATTCTCTAGCTCTTCATGTTTAGATCAAAAAAATTCAACTCTTTTAAATAAAACGTTGTTATTTTCTATTTAAAACGGTACAACCAATCGTTTCTTGTCTTCCCTAAGTTTAGCTTCGTTTATCATTTTCATATTAAATAGCCATATTTTAACATATCATTTTCCTTTAAAATTCTTACCTTATGAAATTCAAAATAAACAATTGGAACATGACTTCCAAGATGCTACTAAAACCTACACATGTAGATAAAAGATTCATTATCATTATCTCTCTCATATATAGTTATCACGTCTTTAAACTTGTGTTAGATATTACATGTTTTGTAACTATCATAAGTATTTTTTTGGGACATTACATCTATAGCTATTGCAAGTGTAAACTAGGCTATCACATATTAGCTTTAATAACTACTGTATATCTAGCCATCACACATATAAAATAGCTATTGCATATATATTTGTAGCTTTTCTAACTTAAATGTTATCACACTCTTAACGTATCTATCACAAGTCTAACTGGCGATCACATGTACTAACTTAGATGTTACAACATGTGTTAGTTTATGATCATCAAATGTGTAACGACCCAAACTTCCCCGTAAAGGAAAGCCCGGATTGTAATGAGAACAAAACAAATCAGAACACAAACAGGAGAACATTTCATTGCTTATTACAACAATTTACATCAGAGTACAAGAATATAAAAGAGTATGTACAAATAATATACATTTGATAAATATCAGAGATTTTCGAATTACAATGCAGCTACAGCTGAAAATAATACAAAAACATAACTGAAAGAGATAAACGGATACAGAGCTTTCTGAATATCATTCCAGCTGTAAACCAGGATCATGTGAATATAAATCTGCAAAACCAAAACTACTAGCTGCCTGTGTGGAAAAATAAGGGCACCCAGAGATTAGGTTAAAACAATAAACTCCAGGTCAGTCTTGTGACTGGTATGAGAACTAAAACAGTTATTTAAAACTATACTTTAAAATCAAATATTTCAAGGGACCACGCCGTATAACACGGAATGGTTTCCTCCCAAGAATAACAGTGCATATAACAAAACAACGCAATACTTTTTGGAAAAATGAAGTTATTATAAGACCCAGGTCCCATCACATAATGCAACGCAAGCCGGAGGATAGGATTTTCCCTTATAATAGCTAAACATGCTTAGTACGTTTAAAAAAAATCATTTTGATACTATTATAGTGTAAAGTGTATGAAAACAACTTCAAATATAAATATACCAATCATAGACGGTATAGTGCCCCATCCCACTATGTCGCTATACTAGGCTCTGCAATCAAAACCGCAAAATGTCGTATTGGAAGTTGGATTTCCATCTGTGAACCAAGGCAAGGGATCGTCCTTACCGCTTCGAGACGCTCTAGCCCGTGTCTCAAGATCAGAGTTCGAGTGACCCTTGGATCGTCAGAGCCGGTCCACGCTTACGTTAGTGGATTAAAATTCCTGAACAATGCGTTTCCCCGCCCTATGGGGCGTCAATCCGGTCTGTAAAAGACCATACCATCCATCAGCTCCGCAGAGACCGACATAACCGAGGCGCCTCACTATCCATCATCCACATAAGTAAAAAATCTGGGCGTGCAAAACCCATACACCACTCCTAGCAAAAAGGAAACGCATGTCCTCCCTGATGTCCGCTCCTGTTTTTGGTTCACACTGGGGTGTGAGGCTCGCGAATTAACGCTATACACAAAGTTATGCTATATTAAAGCCGTGCTTTGATCATCAACCAAAAGACTCTTCTTTTCAACAGAAGCTTTGATCCAGTGCATCTCAGCGTGCCACACAGGCAATTCACGCTATGCAACTGATGTCTATCAATCACACAGAATGAAATCCAATGTCAGACACACAGTCCATTTACAAGTTCCTTCTGGATCGGAACGAAAACGGAGGCACCTTATTCCTCCTCCCGTATGTCCAATACAGGAGAGAGGCCCTCGCATATCCGTCGATCTCCTAGTACGTCTGGAACGATCACTACTTATTACCTCATCTTGGGTGTACAGCCCAATCAAGACATCAGTAATCATCCAAATGATGTGAAGACCTCTGGTCTTCAACCACCGTCTTCATCGTCGACTTATCACCGAATCAGTTATTCGAAAGTGAAAATTAGGCACACATCCCTAAAATGAAACTTAATTAGGCTCACATCCGGTCTAACTTTTCATGTAAATTAGGTCCTTATTTTTCAAAAACATATAAAAAAAATATAAAAAAATCATGAAAATTCATTATTAAATAAAACATGTTCACGCCAAAAAAAACAGGGGGAAAAACAATCGATAAACAAGTCAAAATAAAAAAATACACAAAACAGTGGAATATGCAGTAAAATGCATGAAAACATGCACATATTTCAAATATTTGCATACATGTACGCACATATTTCCATGCCCTCTGCCTTTCAACGCATTACTGCATACAAGTATGCAGCTATTCTGAATAGCAGCATATTTGTATGCAAATATTCAACAGGTTTGCGGTTTTTTTTGCATGTGTATTTAAATAATTGCATATATATATATATATATATATATATATATATATGCAACTATTAATAATAGTTGCATACATGTATGCAACTTTTTTTTTATTTGCGTGGACTGAGGGGAATATTTCTAAATTTTAGAATTTTTTTTAATGCAAGAGCGCATTTTTTTGTGAAAAAATGGAAAAGGTGAAGTGGAAGGCGGAAGGGACAAAAATTATTAGGCGGCAGCTCACAAGAGGGGGCGGAAACGAATGGGAAACTTTGCCCATTTTTTTATATTTTAAAAAAAGTGCTACAATTTAAAAGAAAAAAAAAATTCTAAAATCTGGAAATATTAACAGAAGTTCACGGAAATTAAAAAAAACTTGCATACATGTATTGTGACGGCCCGCCCCGCACCAGCTGGCATTTCCTCCGAAAGTGCGCTGTACACATGCCCGACTAGCACGGAACGGTCACCAAAGAAAGGAAAGAAGAGAATGAACTAATCGAAAACCTGTAGAATGTCTCACAGCGCATGGAACAAAATGTAATAATAATATACTTGACATAAAACAAGCGAGACAGTGCATAAGATGACAACTAAAACCAACATCAGCATCATCATCAAAGTAGCGGAAATCCAATTACAGCTTATTACAACTTTCCAAATTACTGTCTCTAAACAAAAGAAAGAAAAGGTGCACTACTAATGCCCAAAGTAGTGACCAACATCGATACAAGGAGATTATCCATATATATATATCATATGTGGAAGCCTCCTGCTCGTCTCCGGTATAGCTACTCGTGCATCACCAGCTAACATGTCTCTAGTCTGCTCGTGAGAGCACCCAGAGTAATAAGAAGAGACATAAAACTCTGGGTCAGACAAAAAGTCTGGTATGAGCGATAAGCAGCTAAACAGAACAATAACAGGTATACTAAACCATACCTGAACCTACAACCAAAGAGTTAGCACTACATACCGTACAATACTCTAAGGTGCCACTGAACACATGGTACAAAGAATACGGGGGTGGGGGTGTGCATGTCATAGTGATGGCAATCCAATCAAACATAGCAATCATCCTCACATCTCTCACTCAGTGCGTAAAGCATACGATGTCCACCACTGTCAATCACTAGACCATCGAAGTAGTGACGGAGTTCGACTTGTACAACTACTGCTACTACCAAGCTTACCACATGGAGTCATGACCAAACCTTTACAAATGACCCCACTTCATTGGTCTATAGCTCTTTAGTCGTACCTAAGCCATATTGGCCCTGAATCCGTTCACATACTCCCTACACATAGTGATTCAAAGTTACAGACATCGACAACCCCTTAGCACACATCCCACAACAAAGCCCAATCATGAAGTGAACTCGTTGGTTCCCAACTGGATCCTGAGCTCTAACTTCCATTTGGACCACCTTTGCATCTCGGGTTTTTAGTCGTCACCGGATCGGTTCGGTTCCTCCCTTTACTTTGCTTCAGATCATACTCCCATTGGGTTCGGATCGTGCTTCCCAGTTCAGTTCGTGATCCACGCCTCTTGTCCAAGCTCCCCAGTTCGGATCGGAATGCTTCATCACCTCGGATCGGGTCAAGTTCTTCCATGGCGCATCGGTTCGGATCAGGTAACATGGTTCGGATCGTGGGCTCTCCAGATAAGCGGATCGGTCCGGAGCTCCCATCGGTTCGGTTCGGAGAAGACTACACGGGTCGGGTCGGAGAAGATGCTCCCTAATTCTCCAGATCGTCTCGTTGATGCAATAGTTTGGGGGGCGGTTCAGTTCGGGCTCCTTCCTCCGATCCGATCCGGATCGGCCAAATTCCTGTACTTCTTTCCTGCGACTGTTTACGTCATTCGACGGCGTTTTCGACCAATCTAACTATTCTAAACAATCACAAATCATACCAAACAGTCATGAAAACATATAACATCAACCACAAACATCAAAACAATAACTTGATAGGTTAAAATAGATCAAACATAGCCCAAACCCCATATTTTCCCTTAAGCGTGCTTAAACAAAACTAATGATAGGATTAACAAAACTTAACCAAATCAACCCAAATTTCTAACAGAGGACTAAAACAATATTTCGAAATTTATCAATATTTTTCCAGATTTTATTAATGTATAAATTCGCTAATTATCACTAATCACCCTAATTAACTGTAATTAATGTCAAAACAATGCTAATCACTCACCTTTGCCACAATTAAACTTTAGAACTGAAATAATCTACTGTATGGATCGAATTCCAATGCCTAGCAGCAGCTCCAACTCTGATTTGGTGCTACTTCTCCTTGATTTGATGTAGTTTAAGCCAAAACTTGATTAAGAAGTGATTAGGGATGATTCTAGATGTTGGAGGCCATTGTTAGGGTTTTCTAAGATGTATATGGCGGCTGGGAAATGAGAAAAACCGAAATCCCTAACCCTAACAGCCCTTAAATACTCCAAATCCCGAAATCCCCCTTTGGGCCTACCTGTTAATCACCCGGTTAAGCCCAATTAAGTTGTTTTTCACCATCTGAAACTTGTTTCAGCCATATCTCCCAAACGGTAAGTCCGTTTGGCTAATGTGACCACTCTACGAAATTGTAAACCATGATCCGAAGCCAATGGAAGTGGTTTCAGGTCAAAATTCCTTTCTATTCAAAAGTTATAGTCAAAACAAGATCAGCTAGGGGCAAAACGGTCAACTAAAAATCGGGAAAAACCATGAACATGGGAAATGACCTCAATAGTCGTCTTCCAAAGTTACATGACCATACGACTTCGTATGTGAAAGAAATAAATATCCTACAATCTTTCGATGCGTAGAATGCGGATCGTTACATGTATGCAACTATTTGAAATACTTGCACACATGTATGCAGGTATTGCATGTAAAAATATGAAGCGAAAATTTTGCCTGAAGATTGTTGCACACTTGTATGCAAGAATCTGTTTACCTTGCATACATGTATGCAAAAAAACAAACGCAAATTCAACTTTTGAAATACTTGTACAGATGAATGCAAATATGTGCATGATTTGATGCAAATTACTGCATTTTTCGCTGTTTTATTGTATTTTTTGATTTTGATGCATTTTTTGACTTTTTACGAGCTATTTTTTTGGGTGAGTACATGTTTGATTTAAATATGAATTTTCGTGATTTTTTTTGTTTTTAGTGTATTTTTGAAAAATAGGGACTAAATCTACATGAAAAGTTGGACCGGATGTGAGCATAATTTTGAAACTTAATAGGGACCTGTGCAAAACGGACCCTATTCGGAATGGGATGAACCTGGCCTTTCCGAATAACTTGCATATATAATAAACAAATTCTATAAAAACACAACATACGCCTCATTCCAATTCTGAATATTCTTTTATTTAAATATTCATATCCATTGGGAAAGGTTCCCATTAATTTTATCAAAGATAAATTATTTAAATTTATTCTTTAATTTTCCTTTGGATATCAATCCAAACCAAATTATAGTTTATCCAAACTAGTCGGGATTAGCGATCCTTATCGAAGTAATCATTTGTTTAATTTCCCAATCCCAACCTATTCATCTCATGGAGCAAAACTGGTAGTACTCCATTCTCGAACATTTCTCGAATTTGATGATTTTAGTTATCAAATTCACCTTTCAATCTATTTAAAGAATTGTTAAAACTCTAATTCAGTTTTAATTTCCAAAAATTATTACTTAATGATTATTCAAAGCTAAGAAATTAATCTTGTCTTAAACTGGGTTAAAGAACTAATGTCATTTAAAACACAGTTCATGATAAACCCAAAATCACATTCCATCAGTCCCTAACCGTAAATTAGTAAGAGAACAATTCCCTAAGTAGTAATCCTGAAGGCCGAAACCATCATCAGATCAGTTCCCAGGAAACCATTCAACTTAGCCAATCTCCAGTTAGTTTCTAATTTTCTTAACTTCATTGGGTTTAAGAACAGTATTATTAAAGATACCATTCACGACAAACCCAAATTTTCATTCTATTGTTAATCGAGTTAAAGAACAAGTGTTGTAACACCCCGTAATTCTGTGACATTAAGATTCTCAAATTAAAGTATAATTAATTTTTAAAAGAAAAAGAAAAAGAAAAAGATCAATGCATTTGTTTAATTTAAGTATTGTAACTAACATGAAAAAGAGAAGTAAGGAGAGAACAATAATTATTATTGTTCTAAGACTTATTAACAAAAGCCTCTGTAGCTCAGTTGGTTAAGGCATTGGATTTGTAGCATGGAGGTCGGGGGTTCGAACCCCGGCGGCGGCATAAATTTTTATATTTGTTTTAGAGAGGGCCAACTGAACATGCAAATATATGTACGTATACAAATTCAAAATTTGAAAGAATAAGAACATACATATAAGGAAATAAAGAAAATATATATATATATATACATATGAGAATATAAATATATATATATATATATGCAAAAATATATGTATACGAAAGATAAAGTTCAAGATAAGGCTACAGTCAATGAAATATGGCAACATCATTTGAATTTTGAAAATAAAATGAAAGTTGTGCGTATATATATACGCGTAAAATGGTCGATAGAGGAATTGTATACATATAAGAATATTTCATGTGAATAAAACAGTTAAATAAATTCCAGAAAATTCAAAAGTTCGAAAATCAAACTTCTACGCCAAAACAATTCATTCGAAATTCAAATTTCTACGCCAAAATAGCTTGTAGGACCCAATGCTGACTCAGCACTGCATGTATGATAAGGTTTGGCTAGATTCATCTACGTACCTGGACTATTTTCTTAACTGGGTTCTATGCTGACTCAGCGCTGCGTGTACGATAAGGTCTTGAGCAGCTATATAAACAGCCCTAGTCTTCATTCTCTTTGCACCAATTCTCTTCTATCCTTATGCTGCTAAGATTCATGGCTTCTTCCCCTCCTCTAAATTTTCTTAAATAATTAAAATAAAATATAAATTCAAGACATGGAGATGCTGCTCAAATCTGTTCAAGAGAAGATTCAAATCAAAGTGAAGAATTCAAAGGCTAAATCAACAAACCTCGAGCAACGACATACGAATCTTAGTATCGCCGTTCTTCTATTCTAGATCTAATTTCTGTAAGTTGGTTATTTCTAGACTTGAACGTTTTATTTTCATTTGTGACATGAAATTAAAAGGATATAAGAAAAATGCCTAATCTCTTCACTTGGATCTGTGTTTATTTAAGTTTTTGGATCTAATTCTTGACTATGGCCCAGAACATACTATGACTTTGATTGACGGCCTATGACTATTGAACAAAGAGGATATGCCTATGCCTATGATCATGATTATGAGAACTATGACCATGAACCTATTGCCTTTGAATTACGAACATGAACCTTGATTTGGGACATACAACATATGACTATGACATTGCCTATGACAATGACTTATGACTATGGGAATTATTTTCCCTTTTGGACTATGAACATTGCCTATAACTATGAACTTTGCCTATGATTCATATATAGGAAAATTGTTGCTTAAGTTTTGTGGCTATGAAATTGGGTCTAAACCCGATTATTTATTTTATCTGTTCCTTGTTTTTCTTTGGTTTTAGACTGTGGGAATTTACCTATTCAGTTAGGTCTACCCATGTTCTTGAACCTATTCTATCTATTGGTTTTAGACCGTGGGAATTTACCTATTAAGTTAGGTCTACCCATATTCTTGAACCTACGTCGTTATCCAAACCTTTTATGCCAGTTATTATCCCTTTTCATAGCATCTTTGGTTCATTCCCTATTTTCTACGAATCTAGATTTATTTACAATCTAGGTTAAATCACGATTTACGAACGGTGGGAATGCAATTTGGGGAAAATATGAAAATGAACATAAATGTAGTTATAAGCTTGGAAATTGGCATAAATTGGGAATATGTATTATGGCATGTTCATAGGAATGCAAATTGGATAAGTTTGACATATTAAATTTAGTATTAGCAAGTAAGCTAAATTTTAGGCATGAAATGTAAACTAGAATAATAATTCTAGTCTTACCATAAACTGTGAATTAGGAATGTTAAATCAAAATTGTGTTAATTAAAGATTTGGAATAAGTATATTAGCACAATTTTGAATTTAGCCATAATTGTGAGAAATTGTCATGTTTAGAATAAATTATGGTTAGTGACACTTAATTTGGTATAATTTACATACCAAAAAGTATAAATATGATAAATAAGAGGGAACGGGCCATAATAACAAATGTGACAATGTACATTAAAAGTGTAATAATGAAATAAGTAAATTAGGAGTAAATTTACTTATAGAATTTGTCATAAATGATAAATTGTTCATTTACCACAAAATATGAAACTTGCATGTAGGTAAAGTTTTGGCCATAAATTATAAACTAGGATATTTAATCTAGTTTTGGCAATGAAATAGGAAATGGCCTGAACTGCAAGTTGGGTTAGGACTTGGGCCTAGAATATAAGTATACTAGTGGGCAGGACAAAATGAAAATGGTATAGGCCAAGTTTATTTAAAAAGGGAAAATGGACTTTGAAGATAAATTGTTGACAATTTATATATGGACAAAAGAAAGGTTTTCTCTTTGAATAACACATACACCTGAAAGTTCTAGGGTGACAGAGAGGATAGTGTCTAGGCTTGCGTTTGGAAAATACAAGTTTCATGCCCTCCTTGGCTATCCCTAACTGATCCGAAGGACGGGATGGTTGTTTTCAAAACCAGATTTGGAAATTAATCAAAAACCCTTTGAACTTAGAAAACATGAATATGCCTAACCCGAGGTTAGACCGAGTTGCGGTGTAAACCTGCCCGGAACCGACCGGCACATCCAGTAACCGCAGCAATATCTGTCTAATGTGAGAGGTTGCGGCTTTAGTTTATTAATTAAAGCTAGAACAAGAATGGGAGAGTTAAGTCCATAGAAACACTTAACCAATTTAACACAGTTAAGCAAGAATGGGTGGGTTAAGTCCATAGAAACACTTAACCAACTTAACACAGTTAAGCTAGAATGGGAAGGTTAAGTCCATAGGAACACTTAACCAACTTAACACAGTTAAGCTAGAATGGGAAGGTTAAGGAACACTTAACAAACTTAGCACAGTTAAAGCTAGAATGGGAGGGTTAAGTCCATGGGAATACTTAGCCAAATTAACATGTTGACTAGACTAGAAGGTGGGGTTAAGTAAAGTTAATACACTTAGCCAATTTAACATGTTAATTAGACTAGAGGTTGGGGTTAAGTAATACACTTAGCCAATTTAATATGTTAGCTGGACTAGACCATAGGGTTAAGTAAACTTGAACGCTTAACCATCAGAATATGATAAATGAATAGAGTTAAGTAAAAAGCATAAAGGGATAACACTTAACCAGTTTAACAGGATAAGGGAAGAGGGTTAAGATAGCTTGAATCGACTAAAGACACTTAACCAATCCAACCTGGCGAGAAAGAAAACTAAGTAGTAAACCTCAGTTGAAAAGGGGACTAAGTAGTAAAACTTAGTTAAGAAAACAAGGAATTTGGAAACTAAGTGGTAAACCTTAGTTAGTAGAACTAAGTAGTAATTCTTAGTATAACACAAAGGAGCGGACATCCATCTGGTTTTAAGAAGGCTCCAACGAATTGGGTTACGAAGCCCGAGGCTTCGAGGGGACGTGAGGGTACTCTTGGTATCCCTCTGTGAGGCTGCAGATGATCCGCCTGGGCGCACAGAGGTTAAGGTCTGCGATAGAAGAGCCAAGGATATGCCTTGGTTGCAATATATATATATGGCAACCTAAAGACTCGGATGGACCAGCGTGATTCGACGAGAAATCGGAAGCCCTGTGATAGCAACTCGTCGTTTACCATCCATCTTCAGTCAAGCGAGACACGTGAAGCGGGAAGGCTGGAGGACTCATACGGACCACATACTTGCTATCTAGTTGTGGTTGCGGGGTGTTGTTGGCCATAGAATTAGTGGGGCAGATAGGGGCCTTCGTACAGTTCTCGTTTTACAAGGGTGGCCTTCCATTAGTTGAGGGAGGGGTCGAGTGGGACCATAGCCACTGGAAAAACAGACCTTAGCATCTGCATTGGCAGATATTGAAAGCTCCCGACTGAGTTCCGTATTTCTAGAGTAGCCCTGACAGCGGAACTCGGACTGTACATTACTGGACATGTGCATCTAGACAAGCGATAACGATTCGCGATACATGCGTGGGAAAAGTCTAGGAACATGTACCACCCTAGGTGGTGTGTCCTAGACTAAAGGGCATCGTTCGACAGGTAGCATAATCCCTAGTTTGGAACTAGGTGGCATAAACCCTGAATCCAAGAAGCATTCAGAAAAATAGCGTAAGTTCTAGTTGAATCTAGAAGGCACTTGATAGAAAACCCTAGATTAGATCTAGGTAATTAAATAATAAATGGATGCCTGAAGGCGACGGAAACTACAGGGATTGGGATCACGTTATCGTTACTAGTAGGGACACTAGTTAGGCGGTGCAGAGATATAGAAACCAGAATAATAAGGTAATAGCGAAGTAGAGAAAGTATTAAAGTATATCCAGTTTATCTTGCCTTAGTATATCTTGTGGTAAATATTATCTTATCCTGTTGACCCTATCATCATGGTATTGTCTTGTATTCAATTAATTCATGTCGTTTCATTTTTCCCTGTTCACATGCTAGAAGTTACTGACTTACTCAGGCTTTATGTCTGACTCTATTTTTCTTTCGCTTCTTTTCTTCCGTTTCCCCCCCTAGGTAGTTGAGGAGGGAATAGTATAACTCATGATTAGATTGGACCGTTGCTCTTTCCCCAGCTTGAAGATTTGACGAAGTCGTCCTTGGATTCTCTTTCAGATGCTATGGCTGGCTCTTGCTACATTGGGGAATATAAAATGTTGTTTTATGCTTCTTTATTTTGTAAAGACAGATGATACTCTGATATTGTAAAAGAATCTTGTACAAACTATTTTATCAATAAAGCAAAGTTCTATTTTCCGCTGTTTAATATTTGTCTGTCTTGTAATTTATCTGCATCTTTTACCCAAAATGCTCCACAGAACTTAGTGCATTCCCTTTGTGAGTGACACTAACGGACGTGGGTTGTTACAAGTGTTATTTAAAACACCGTTCACGATAAACCCAAAAATCCAATTTAAATTCAATTCCAATTAAATATTAATTAACTGGAAAACTTCACTAAATCTTAATTAAAAGATTTATTCTTGTCTCAACTGGGTTTAAGAACAGTGTTACTTAAGATACCATTCACGACAAAACCAAAACCCCATTTGATATTAAATACAAGGCTCTGAATAGAAAATATATCGGCTTCTATTCAATATCAAATTCTGAAATCAACAAATATCGTATTGGAAATAACGATATAAATATATCTTTCAAACTTCCATAACAATACCTGTATAATCACGAAATCCAACATCGAAATATTTCGAAGATGATTTCGATTCAAATCTATTCCAATTCATATATTGGAAATTCTGGTTATTTTTAAAACCATTTCAAATCCAATTTATTTATTTAAAAATATTGGATTATAATTCTAGTTCATAACTAGTTCATTTCGATAAAAATATATTTTTATCTTTTCAAATATGAAAATTTTCATCCCAATTCTTTCCATACCATTTATTATGATTTTACACAAATTATTGATATTTTTAATAATTTTATCAAGGCCCATACAGTCGATTTCCATAAACGGCCATCGAACTGCACTTACAACGACCTTTTCCAAATTTGATTTAGACATAATTCCAAATCGAACCGTTAGATTTCAAATCTCTCATATCCATTAGAAAGCTCTTTTTGATACGAACCCAATGGTTCTGGTTTAGGAGAATCCGACGGTCGGATCTCCCATAATGTCCATTCGAAGTCAGTGGTCGAAATTCGTGAACTACCGCGGCGCGGTGCTTTCTATTTAGGCCATTATATATATATAATATATATATTTCGTCGATTTCCATTTAAAACGTATTTTATAAATAGTTTTAAATTCGTTTTAAAAACGATTCCAACTTCATTTTCAATTTTTAATCAAAATTGAATTTTCCTTATCATCGATATGTAAATGATAATATTTTCAAAACATTAGATTTTGAAATCACTTTCTTTTCGATATTCATTATAATAATGAATAAAATCGATATAAATATCATTCACTTCAAAATGGTGTTAATCTAATCAACAAGGCTTTATATATTTAAATATATTCGTTTCCATCCCAAATCGGACATCAAAATCAGATTTTGATCTTTGACTGAATATTATTTTAAAATACTCATTATTTTAAAATATTCGTTATTTTAAAATATTCATTCTTTCTGGACCGGAATCAGACACAGTCAATTACCATATATTGTTATTTATATGGATTTCATACAACACATGTATAGAACAACAATGCTAAACAATCAACCATCATCCTGAGTGCATTCTACACTGTACAAGCATTAAATATAAATATTTAATGCTTACCCAGCCTGTCAACCAATCGATCGACATACAGCTAAACAATTGGGATTAGTGTACGTCAAATATCCTCTCAATACCCGTGTGGGGTTTCAACCAACAAATAATGAAAATTATTTGTGAGCAGTTGGGCGATGTGTAAAATTTATCATCTCAATCAATATCAGTCAAATGGGTGTACATAAACAAATCGTCCGATTTGTAAATGAATATTTATTTATTTATATAGCTGTTAAAAATTATATTTTTAACGATAAATAATTTATTTCAACACACGAATATTTTATTTATTCCATTCCACATCACAATCAATTTTCATAACACAATCAAACAAACACTTCGTCCATGGTCTGTGGACGACGGGTGTCGGGTGCTGCTAAGCACCGTCTGCATCCTAGTATATATTTCTAACTAGAAAATAAATTAAAGTGAAAAGTTCTCACTTTGCTTTCGGCTTCACCTTAAATTGTAGCGAGCTCTAAAAATTCCCCGGTCTCTTCTAGAATGTAGAAGACGTCGTCACGGTCCCGGTGTCTCTGGTTTCACTGCATTTCGATCCCAAACGAAAAAGATATGATTTTTATACTGAAATCATAATTCGTAGCACTTTCAAGTGTTGTAAATGGTTTTAAAATAAAAAACGCACCTTTCCAGTTTAGTTTAAAACTAGATATGGATTTATTGCGCAATCCGGAGCACGAGACGACGATCCATTAGCGCCACGTTGACCAGCTCCGAGAGGCGCACCTGCGCCACCCCCTGATTGCGAACTCGAAGGTGGTATGGTGGCTGGTCGGCGCTTTGAACGGAGCAGGTTTTGAGGGTCGAATCTCGAGAGATGCGTCACGACAGGGGGCGAGATGGGTATGGATGTGAAGCTGGGGGTGAGATCTACAAAATCTTCCAAATGAGCATTGGGTTTCATGGAGCAGATTGGAATAAATCGAGGAGAGAAGTGAGGGAGGCTTCTTCGTCGTCGATCGCTGCTTATACGGGGAGAGAGAAAAGAATTTTGGGATTTTAATTTAATGAATAGAAAAATGTGATTGGTCGATATTTATTTTTATTTCCAAAAATAGTGTTTTCACATACGAGCTCCAATTCAAACCCAACGACTGTCACACCTAGCTAAATACCCCCATTTCGGACATAATGGAATATGTTTCGTAAGCCCGTTCGACTGTTTCACTCAGTTATTCTTCAAATTAAAATATAAATTAATATAATGTTCAAAATTGATTTCAACAAACATTTTAATTTACCGGGGCCACATACTGACTCCAAAAATTCCGGAAAAATAAATCTGGCTATGTTTTGACGATATGGTCCTAACAAAACTAATTTCGTCAAGTTCAGAGACCGTTTGAAAAATGGCCATTTTCTGGTCATTTCAAATTGACTGAAACTGTCAAAACACGTTTTTCTTTGCCACGCTCACATATTGATTCCAATAATTATAAAAATTGGAATCTAACAATAATTTGACATTCCGGGTCCAACAAAAGTGGTCTCGTCGAAAACGGAGGTCATTTGCAAAATCGCTATTTTTAAGGGCTATATTTCCATAGCGACTATTCTGAATTTTCAACTGGGCATAACATTTAATTCCCGCTATGAAATTTCAATTTTTCAGATTTATTAGAAAGATATTTTCAAATAGATTCTAATATTTTTGGTTTCGCTAAAATCCGGATTTTTTTGAATCCTGTACATTCATTTGAAATTTGAAATCGAATTTTCAAACTACCGAGCCATTTTCAATTCCTTTTATAATTAAAATAAATATTTATATTCTAACTTCGATTTAAATAAATTCATACATTCTAATTCCATTCAAATTAAATTTCTTGTCATTATTATTTAAAATAATTCATTTTAAATATCCAAAATTCATTAAAATTGCCAAAATAAAAATTTTAAATTGGTTCTGATTTTCCGGTTTGTTACAATCTCCCCCACTTAAAATCTTTTCGTCCTCGAAAAGGAACGGAGCTAAAAGTTGTTTAACTAATCAACTCAACTTTCATTTTGGCGTTCATTCTTCAATTTTTCAGTTTCTAAGAATTTCTAATTTTTCAAAAATTTGGCTAGCACCCTAAATTTTCGAAAAATTTCGCCATAACCTCCTTTGTACGGAGAGGGGTTTGGAAATTTATTTGGTCATATTAGGCACCCAATAAATCCTAAAAAGCATACACATATTTTTAGTGATATTACTTTGTGTCTACGGGGGAGTGTGTATAAATCATAACTCCAGAGAATAAATTCTCGTCACCCTATAAATAGTTCTTGTGCCTTAATGACTAGAGAGACGTGGTTATTGTCACCTCCAGACCCGTGTCGGGTTTTTATCAATCTAGCAATTTACCGTTATATTTTATATAGTCCATATCAGTCTTCAGTTCAACCTGAAATATAGTCATCGCTATACATGCCTCTCGCTTGTATGATAAATCTTTAACCTCGTCACACAAGCTCCAAGTGCTCATGTGGTATATGATAGAGTATGCCATCTTCACGTTGTATGCCATGTAGTGTAGTTCAAAATTAATTGTTACTATTCTATGACGACATTTATATTCTCACACATAACAACCAGCACTCCACATCCAATGGCATTCACGGGAGTTGATATATAAATAAAATTGCGCATCCAACTCATTAAGGTTTACCTATTTGTCTGGCACACAAATAAATTCTTTACTCAACAGCAAATCCATTTACCTGTTCAATGTATATGCATGCAATTTCAAACAAATTTTCAACTCAATTTAATATTTGATTCAATTTGGCTGAATTTACCATACACTATGTGGTTTTTATTAGTTAAACAAATAATCAAGAAACTCAACCATCAATCAATTAGTTGATTAATTTTCAAATGCATAACTTTAATACATAGTAAAACAAATCAGGTTTTTGAGGCCAAATCACAATAATAAACCCTATCTAGTTTAGGTTCTCACACCAATCAATTGGAAATATATAGATATCCCACTTTCGAACCTCGAACCTAAGTATTGGTGATGGAGCTCCATCATCAAAATCATCTCCGAGCGACTAGAGTATGATTCTATATCTATCCAGTATATTAAAACTTCGAATATACGTTCATGAAGATTATATGCAAAATCTTATATACTCGATTGTCCCCATTCAATCTAAAATAAATATTCAAATACGAATAATAAAGTTTAAATTTTCAAAACGAAATTTGTTTTCATTTTTATTTTAAAAATAACTCTTCCGACTCATTCTAGGATATGCTGATCCTATCTCTAACGAGTCATTCTTATTAGATATTACTAATCCAATCTCTGATGAATTCTTTCGTTTGGTTCTAATGTGTCTTGTTCTCCGAGCTTTGTAAACCAAAGCTCTGATACCACGCTGTAATGACCCAAACTTCCCCGTAAAGTAAAGCCTGGATTGTAACGAGAAAACGACAAATCAGAACACAAACAGGAGAACATTTCATTTCTTATTACAACAATTTACATCAGAGTACAAGAATATAACAGAGTATCACAAATAAAATACATTTGATAAATACCAAAGATTTACGAATTACAATAAAGTGGAAAATAATACAAAAACACAACTGAAAGAGATAAACGGATACAGAGCTTTCCGAATATCATTCCAGCTGTAAACCAGGACCCTATGAATATAAATCTGCAAAACCAAAACTACTAGTTGCCCGTGTGGAAAAATAAGGGCACCCAGAGTTTGGGTTAAAACAATAAACTCCAGGTCAGTCATGTGACTGGTGTGAGAACTAAAATTGTTATTTAAAACTTTACTTTAAAATCAGATATATCAAGGGACCACAACGTATAACACGGAACGGGTTTCCTCCCAAGAATACCAGTGCATATAACAAAATAGCGCAATGATTTTTGGAAAAATGAAGCTATTATAATACCCAGGTCTCATCACACAATGCAATGCAAGCCGGAGGATAGGATTTTCCCTTATAATGGCCAAACATACTTGGTACGTTTATAAAACAAATCAGTTTGATACTATTATAGTGTAAAGTGTATGAAAACAACTTCAAATATAAATGTATCAATCATAGACGACATAATGCCCCATCCCACTATGTCGCCATACTAGGCTCTACAATCAAAACCGCAAAATGCCGTATTGGAAGTTGGATTTCCATCTGTGAACCAAGGCAAAGGATCGTCCTTACTGCTTCGAGACGCTCTAGCTCGTGTCTCAGGATCTGAGCTCGAGTGACCCTTGGATCGTCAGGGCCGGTCCACACTTACATTAGTGGATTAAAATTCCTGAAAAATGCGTTTCCCCACCCTATGGGGCGTCAATCTGGTCTATATAAAGATCATACCATCCATCGGATCCGTAGAGACCGACATAACTGAGGCGCTGCGCTATCCATCATCCACATAAGTAAAACATCTGGGTGTGCAAAACCCAGACACCACTCCTAGTTAGAAGGAAACGCTTGTCCTCCCTGATGTCCTCTCCCATTTCTGGTTCACACCAGGGTGTGAGGCTCGCGAATTAACGCTATACACAAAGCTATGCTGTATTAAAGTTGTGCTTTGATAATAAACCGCAAGACTCTGCTTTTCAACAGAAGCCTTGATCCTTTGCATCTCATCATGCCACACAGGCAATTCACGCTATGCAACTAATGTCTATCAATCACACAGAATGAAATCCGATGTCAGACACACAGTCCATTTACAAGTTTGTTCTGGGTCGGAACGAAACCGGAGGCACCTTATTCCTCGTCCCATATGTCAAATACAAGAGAGAGGCCCTCGCACATCCATCGATCTCCAAGTACGTTTGGAACGATCACTACTTATTACCTCGTCTTGGCTGTACAGCCCAATCAAGACATCAGTAATCATCCAAATGATTTGAAGACCTCCGGTCTTCAACCACCGTCTTCATCGTCGACTTATCATCGAATCAGTTATTCAGAATGGGTATGAACCCGGCCTTTCGGAATAACTCGCATATATAATAAACAAGTGCTATAAAAACACAACATACGCCTCATTCCAATTCTTAATATTCTTTTATTTAAATATTCATATCCTTTGGGAAAGGTTCCCATTAATTTTATCAAAGAAAAATTCTTTAAATTTATTCTTTAATCTTCCTTTGGATATCAATCCAAACCAAATTATAGTTTATCCAAACTAGTCGGGATTAGCGATCCTTACCGAAGTAATCATTTGTTTAATTTCCCAATCCCAATTTATTCATCCCACGGAGAAAAACTGGTAGTACTCCATATCTAACACCACAGTGTTATCGGTAAAGTTAATTACCATTTCTAGTTCAAATCTAATTAAAGATTTAACTATCGCCTGGAGTAAAACTGGTGGTACTCCATTCTCGATCATTTCCCGAATTTGATGATTTATTTATCAAATTCACCTTTCAATCTATTTGAAGATTCATTAAAACTCTAATTCAGTTTTAATTTCCAAAAATCATTACTTAATGATTATTCAAAGCTAAGAAATTAATCTTATCTTTAACTGGGTTAAAAAACTAATGTCATTTAAAACACAGTTCACGATAAACCCAAAATCCCATTCCATCAGTCTCTAACCGTAAATTAGTAAGAGAACAATTCCCTAAGTAGTAATCCCGAAGGCCGAAACCAACATCAGATCAGTACCTAGGAAACCATTCAAATTAGCTAATCTCCAGTTAGTTTCTAATTTTCTTAACTTCATTGGGTATAAGTAAAACAACCCAAACTTCCCCATAAAGGAAAGCCCGGATTGTAATGAGAACACGACAAATCAGAACGCAAACAGAAGAACATTTCATTGCTTATTACAACAATTTACATCAGAGTACAAGAATATACAGAGTATGAATAATTTACACATTGCAAAATATCAGAGATTAAAATACATTACATAGCAGCAGAAAATAATACAAAACACAACCGAAAGGGATAAACGGATACAGAGCTTTCCGAATATCGTTTCATCTGCAAACCAGGATCCTGTGAATATAAATCTGCTAAACCAAAACTACTAGTTTCCCGTGTGGAAAATAGAGGCACCCAGAGTTTAGGTTGAAACAATAAACTCCAGGTCAGTCATGTGACTGGTGTGAGAACTAAAACAGTTATAAAATCTTTACTTTAAAATAAAGTAAATCAAGAGAGCACACCGTATAACACGGAATGGGTTTCCTCCTTAGTATACCAGTGCATAAAACAAACAGCGCAATGCTTTTTTGGAAAAATGAAGCTATTATAAGACCCAGGTCCCATCACATAATGCAACGCAAGCCGGAGGATAGGGTTTTCCCTTATAATAGCCAAACATTCTTAGTACGTTTAAAACAAATCATTTTGATACTTTATAAGTGCATAGTGTATTAAAAAAATTCAAATATAAATGTATCAGTCATAGGCGGCATGGGTACCATCTATCATTTCGCCAATACTAGGCTCTACAATCAAAATCGAAATGTCACGTGTTGGAAATTGGATTTCCGTCATGAGTCCAGGCCAGGGATGGCTCCTTACCGATTTGAGACACTCTAGCAGATGTCTCGGGATTTGGACGTTGGCGAACCCTTGGATCTTCAGGGCCGGTCCACACATAGCGGATTAGTTATACCTGAACACACGTTTTCCGGTCCTATCGGACCTATCCATCGGCTCTATAGAGACCGATATATTCGAGGTGTCTCGCATTCCAACAACCACATAGGTAAAAATAATACAAATGTCAGGGCGTGAAAAACCCTGACACCACCTATAGCTAGAAAGGAATGTCGTGCACTCCCTGCAGTCACGATCCCGTTTTTGACTCATACCGCGGTGTGAGGTTCGCGAATTAACGCCATACACAAAGCTATGCCACACAGGTCGTGCTTTGATCATCAACCACAAGACTCTGCTTTTCAATAGAAGCCTTGATCCTTTGCATCTCAGCATGCCACACAGGCAATTCACGCCATGCGACTCATGTCTATCGATATATAACCTCTGAGCTCGTACGTCTAAGAGAAGGGCATTAAGCAAGAGAATAAATTCTCCACCGCCAAACAGATATATATTTAATAGAGGTCAATCAACACATAATAAAATCCAATGTCAGTAACACAGTCCATTTACAAGTTCGTTCTGGGTCTGAACTAAACCGGAGGCACCTTATTCCTCGTCCCATATGTCTAATACAGGAGAGAGGCCCTCGTATATCCATCGATCTCCAAGTACGTCTGGATGGTCACCACTCATTACCTTTTCTTGGGTGTACAGCCCAATCAAGACATCAGTAATCATCCAAACGATGTGAAGACCTCCGGTCTTTAACCACCGTCTTCATCGTCGAATTATCGTCAATCAGTTATTCAGAATGGGTATAAACTGGTCTTTCCGAATAACTCACATATATAATAAACAAGTGCTATAAAACACAACATACGCCTCGTTCCAATTCTGAATATTCTTTTATTTAAATATTCATATCCTTTGGGAAAGGTTCCCATTAATTTTATCAAAGACAAATTCTTTAAATTTATTCTTTAATCTTCTTTTGGATATCATTTCAAACCATATTAAGGTTTTCCAAACTAGTCGGGAATAGCACACCTTACCGAAATAATCATTTATTTAATTTTCCAATCCCAACTTATTCATCCCATGGAGCAAAACTGGTAATACTCTATATCTAACGCCACGGTGTTATCGGTAAAATTAATTACCATTTCCCGTTCAAATCTACTTAAAGATTTAACTATCGCTTTGGAGCAAAACTGGTGATACCCCATTCTCGATCATTTCAATCTGATTAAAGATTCATTAAAAATCCACTTAGTTTTAATCTTCCCAAAAATCAATATAGATGATTATTCAAAGCTAAGAAATTAATCTTATCTTTAACTGGGTTAAAGAACCAATGCCATTTAAAACACAGTTCACAATAAACCCAAAATCACATTCCATCAGTCTCTAACTGTAAATTAGTAAGAGAACAATTCCCTAAGTATTAATCCCGAAGGTTGAAACCAACATCAGATCAATACCCAGGAAACCATTCAACTTAGCTAATCTCCAGTTAGTTTCTAATTTTCTTAACTCCATTGGGTTTAAGAACAACATTTTTAAAGATACCATTCACGACAAACCCAAAATTCAATTCAATTCCAATTAAATATTAATTAATTGGTAAACTTCATTAAATCTTAATAAAAAGATTTAATATTTTCTCAACTGGGTTTAAGAAGTGTTAGTGAAGACACCATTCATGACAATCCCAAAATCCCATTTGATATTAAATACAAGGCTCTGAATAGAAAATATTTCGGCCAATATTCAATATCAAATTCTGAAACCAACAAATATCGTATAGGAATAACGATATATATATCTTTCAAATTCCTCCACAATATCTGTATAATCACGGAATCCAATATCGAAATATTCCAAAGATACTTTCGGTTCAAATCCATTCCAATTCTAATATTGGAAATTTCAGGTTATATTAAAACCATTCACAAATCCAATTTATTTATTTAAAAATTATTAGATTTCAAATCTAGTTCATTTCGATAAAAATATATTTTTATCTTTTCAAATATGGAATTTTTTATCCTAATTCTTTCCAAATCATTTATTATGATTTTACACAAATTACTAATATTTTTAATAATTTTATCAAGGCCCCGCAGTTAATTTCCATAAACGGTCATCGAAATGCACTTACAGCGACCTTTTCCAAATTTGATTTGGACACAATCCCAAATCCAACCATTAGATTTCAAATCTTTTATTGTCTTTGGAAAGCTCTTTTCGATACGAACCCAATATTTCTAGTTTTAGGAGAATCCGACGGTTGGATCTCCTGTAATGTTAATTCGAAGTCAATGGTCGTAATTCGCGAACTGCCGGGGCACGGCGCGTTCTATTCAAGCCATTAAATATATATTATATATATTTCATCGATTATCATTTCAAATGTATTTTATAAATCGTTTTAAATTCATTTTCAAAACGATTTCAACTTCATATTCAATTATAAATCAAAATTGAATATTCTATATCATTAATATATAAATGATAATATTTTCAAAACATTAAATTTCGAAATCATTATAAAAATGGATAAATTCGGTATAAGTATCGTTCGCGTCAAAATGGCACATATCTAATCAACACGGCTTCATACATTTAAATATTCCCGTGTCCATCCAAAATCGGACATAATTATCATATTTTGATCTTTTACTGAATATTATTTGAAAATATTCGTTATTTTATTTTATTTTATTTTATTCAACACATGTATATATTTTATTCAATATATGAATATTTTTAATCCTTTCGTTATTTTAGTTTATTCAACACATAAATATATTTTATTTAACACATGAATATATTTTATAATATTTGTTATTTTATTTTATTCAACACATGAATATATTTTATTCAATACATGAATATATTTTATTTAACACATGAATATATTTTATAATATTTGTTATTTTATTTTATTCAACACATGAATATATTTTATTCAACACATGAATATTTTATAATATTCGTTATTTTATTTTATTCAACACATGAATATTTTTAATCCTTTAATTAATATTATTTTAAAATATTCGTTATTTTCCAAACTGGAATGAGACCCAATCAATTACCATATAATGTTATTTGTATGGATTCTATACAAAACATGTATATAATAGCAATGACAAACAATCATCCATCATCCAAAGTGCATCACACAACTGCATAAGCATTAAATATAAATAATTAACGCTTACGCAATCTGTCAACCCATCGATTGACATTTGTAATGATTCGGGTTTTTGTCGACTTTGGTTATCGCCACAAACTCAATGATGACTAACCAAACGTCGAAAAATACCGGATGATTAATGAAAGAAATTAGAGGGTGAGGAAAGATAAGATAGAAACTTAAAATAGAAGAAGAAGAAGAACACAACATCAGAGTAACACAAACCTCACAGCGGAACAAATAACATATAATAGATAACATATCCTTGAAATAAAATCAGTATATGTATACAATAACATTATCAGAGTACAACACTTACAACACAACAGAAATAACTATAGTTATATAATCCTGAAGCCTCCTGCTCCAAGCTCTTCCGGTATATCTGTAAATCCCGACTACTTGACTGCCCATAAAAATTTGGGCAAACAAGAGTTTAGGGAAAACAAAACAAGATAAACTCCAGGTCAGTCATGGGATTGGTATGAGTAAAACAGTTTAGAACAGTTTGAACAAGTAAACGATATCTCATAAGACCACGCCGTATAACGGAACGGGTTTTCCCCTTATGAGAATCCAAATTATCTTTATATCAAAAACCTTTTGATATTATAATAATGTCTATCAACCACAATATAATAATCTTCTAGCAGAAACGCTTTCATCTAACATTCTACATATATAGTATACAATCAAAGCCACAAGCACGTATTGGGTAATGGATTTCCAACTATGACAAGGTATGGAACCACCTTTCGCTAGTGTACCTCTAGAAAGGAATACACTGGATTCAACAAGAACATCTTGCAACCCAGCCACACATGACCGACCACTCATTTCGCTTGAGTGTATCGAATGTATATCACCAACGGTTGGGATCAGCAACCATTTCCCGAATGGGACAATATCGACGATAGATTTTTAGAAATAAATGAAACTCTAGATCAGGTGATTATACACCCAACTTCGGAGCAACCGACTTAGCCATGCTGCCTGCCCGATTTCTGTCATTTACCGGTTGATGAGGCTTAAGGTTACGCCTTATCATTACATCAGATTCACTTCGAATGCCACATTGTCAGATCCATCGAAAATCACTAATTGACGTCTACAACAGTACATTACGTGTTAGCTAAAGAAGTTTCCTTCTCCGCTTCCACTCTTTGTACGGTTGAAGAAATCAATGTACGTGAGATTTCTGGAAATACTCTGTCAGACATCCATCCATACAAATCATCCAGGAACAGGATGAACCGAAGGCACTATTCAATACATCCATCTTAGGCACTGTTATCTAAGACTTATACAATAGCCCTTGCGCTTTACTCCGTTTTCAATTATCTTTGGCATATATGATTCGCAATGCTTATGCCAGTACAGAGTGGTTCTTTGGATAATAATCCAACCGGTCTCTCCATATTAACAATGTTAAAATGGTCAAAACTCTGATAGTCTGTGATTTATCCATCAAAGAAAACACGTGTGCAAACAACGATATTATTTCCAAATGGAAATTCTATCAATCAATCATCAATCATATATATACATATTCATATTTCCTTATTTTCTATGTTTAGAAAATATATGTTATTAACACTGGAAAATATTTCCATAACTTATTCCTTATTTCCAATTTCAATATTTGATTACGTTTCTGATTCTATTTGGAAAACATTTCCAAATCTTCTTTACTTGGATTTAAACAGATGTTTAAATCAACATCGTGACGACAACTCGAACCAGTATACTTATTTACTAAAGTTACTTAACAACTTTCACTCTCGAACCTTAACCATTTATAAATTAAAACGAAGTCAATCAAGTTGGGGTATAACTACTTCTCAGACCTTAACTGAACAATATTTCAAATATCGAATTAGGGTAAGTTCATCTTTTAACTCTTAAACACTTCCTTATGTAACTTTCGTTCGAATAAATCTCTATTCGATAACTCCTCCCTTCGAATAACTATATTTGATAATCTCTCTTACACATAACTAGATCCGATTAACCTTTCTTCAAATAAACTAAATTCGATTTACTCTATTTATCTAACACTAATCGATTAACTCTTTTTACTTAACTCCTTTCGAATAACTAATTCGATAACTCCTTTTGATTAAACTATAATTGATAACTCCTTTCGATTAAACTATAATCGATAACTCCTTTCGAATAACTAATTCAATAACTCTTATGTGTTTAACTCTATTCGAATAACTAATTCAAATAACTCTTATTTATTTAACTCTATTCGAATAACTAATTCGCATAACCAATTCGATTTGCTTACTTTCGAATACTATACTTGATTAACTCCCTTCGAATAAACTATTCATTTTGTAAAGATTTACTTTTAGTAACGGTTCTTCACTTTACAAATGATTTCCTTTTTAGTAACGTTTTCCTTTTTATAACGGTTTCCTTTTTATAACGGTTTCCTTTTTATAACATCCTATTCAGTCATAAACAAATTTCCTTTTTATAACTCTATTTATTTTCTAAATATTTCCTTTTTAATTCTATTTGTAAATGGTTTTACAAATACCTCCTTTTCGATTTCATTTGTAAAGGTTATACAAATATCCTTCTTTCAATTCCATTTGTAAATGGTTTACAAACATTTCTCTTTCTGATTGATTTGTAAATGGTTTACAAACCTTTCTCGTTCTAATCTATTTGCAAATGGTTTGCAAATAATTCCTTTAGGGTTTCATTTCTAAGTATTTTCTATTTTTAAATAATCCATTTATAAATAAATTTCTATTAATAAATATTCCATTTATAAATAATTCCTTTTATAAAATCTTCTTTGATTTTGTACATAAATCTATTTAAATATTCATTTTGAAAATTTCCTTTTCACCATTCCGGTATGTTATGGTATTTAACACATCAAATCACGATGATCAATATCGTTCAAACACATATAATTGGCAACAGATTATATATCACATCATATATTACAATATATGAATCACAGTAAAATAAATGTTGAGGAATCCAGTTGGATTCCTCCAACCTGTCTCCCTGCATCCACAAATGTTATACAATATAAAATCAACATCACTTTCAGTTCCATATGATATATTCGGTTAAACAAAATCAATATAAAAATTCAACTAACTGACTAGCAGTTCTATCAAACAGTCAACACACAGTCAATCAGCCAATATTTAACAGTTCTAAAAATACAACATAAATTATAAACTGTTCAGAGTTAGTGAGATTTACTCACATTTGCAGTTCATCGTTAAAGAACGAAAAACTGTTGTTTGATTTGAATCAAACAATTTATTTCACCATAATTTCATATGAGCTCAAATGGACTTCCAGTCAGTTTCATTGTGGAGTGCTCGTCCATACGATCCCAAAGCAACTTACGGTTCGTCAAACTGATAATGTATGAGAGAGATACGATGATTACAAGTTAATACGATATTTTATTTTAATATAAAACTTAAATTCTTTTCAAGTGGGCCTTACCACTTTCAAAACCGGCCCATAACCCAATCATTTAGTAGACCTGACCCCGTTTCCTCCTCCTCTCCTAAAACCATACTCCAGAAATTCCCGTATCCTCTCCTAGCCATTTCGAATCCTCCAACCCCCAAAATCTCCTTCTATACATCATTTAAAATTGAATAAAAATATTCAAAATTCACCACTTCAAAAACTCTTTCAACTAATACTCATTTCAATAAACTCGAGCCCCTCCCCATGGATATGTCGTGACGCCCTCAAGCACAGGCGGCGACCAATTCTACCACCGAAACCTTCCAAACTCCCACCACCGAACCCAAATCCAATCACAAACCCATCTACCATACCCAATTCGCGAGTAACTCCTTCCATTCCCAGCGATTCGGAACCCTAGGTTCATTGCTCGTTTTTGCTAAACGGAAATTGGCGTCGCACAGTTCTAGAGGGACATCAACATGAAGCTCTACTCCTCCCCATTTCGAAAATTCAACGCTCGTGATTTATAGAATTTGTTTTGAATTTTTCTTTGATCGAAACTTTTGCTGTGAATGGTTTTTATGCGGTATATATACTGGTTATTTGGTAGGTAGCGTTTGTGGTTGAGACAGAATGCTGCGTAGCCTCTTTATTGTCCAAGAAAAATGTTGGATATTTTTTTCTTTTAATAATATATTTTATTGATTTTATGTTTGTTTCTGGTCCTTAAAAATCCCCACGATCACATGCGATGTCTAAAAATCACAAAACTGAACATGTAGATAGAGTTCGACATTACGGTCCCAATGAAACTGGTTTCGTCGAATTCCGACTTCGTATGCAAAAGTGGCTATTTTTAAAGCTCTGGATGACCCATTTAAATATATAAATATATTTAAATAAAATTAAATAAATTATTAATAAATTAATATTATCTTACATATTCACAGTGGAATACCATACAGCTCTAGAATATTCCTATATGAATTTCTAACTTGATATTTTAAATCTGGGTTAACCCGATATTCGATTTATATTGAAATTCCTTTTTAAAATATAAGTAATTCCTTTATAAATTACAAAGGAATTCCACAGCGACTTTTCTAAAATTTGATTTGGACGTAAATCAAAATATACCCGACGAAATCCATATTTTTCTCTTCCACTAGAAAGATATACTCCACCAGCTCCACACGTTTCTTGTTTCACAGAAATCCGGCTTAAAACGAATCCTGTACATTCAGTTGATGTTCGAATCGCCAATTTACGAACTGCAGCGCCATTTCAAGCTCGATTTTAATTATATTATAATTCTATGTTCAAACTGTCGTTTATATAATATATTCGTTATTCAAATTCAATTCCAAGCTGAATTAAATATCACAGATGATCCGTTTCACACCATATCGTCATTTCAGCCAATTCTGATTATTTCATAATTAAATATATTATTTAATTTATTATTTTAATTAAACATTCATCATTATTTAATTCCACGACCATTTAATTTACTATATCACTATTTATATAATTAAATAAATTAATTATAATACCTCTGCAAATGCTGGTCATTACATTCTTCCCCACTTAAAATAATTTCGTCCTCGAAATTGCTTAGGTAGAGAACGACCCTATCGACTGGTTAGAACATATTTGTTCACTTCTTAACTTCAGTTTCAACTGAACCAATTTAATTTTGATTAAATTATTAACTAGTTCTTATCAACGAAAATTTTCAAAAATCTTGAAAATTTTCTAACACCTTAACATTTTGAAAAATTTCGCCAGCACCTCCTTTGTACTGGTTAATAGCTCAAACTCCAACTTGCCTCTCTGGGCCATCTCCAACCCAAAAGAAAATCAAACAGCCAAGCGGCTTGCCAATTCGGCTCATAAATCTTATATCCAATAGAAATATAAACTTGTACCTTTTGTCGGCATATCAACTCTATCACTTCCATATGCTATCAACTCAGCATATAACAATGTTATCCCAATCAAATTCCAATCTGCTTTTATCCACAACACCACCATTCGCTTATATCCGATCCAAATATCATTTTAACTCGAGTTTCTTCTCGATTCTCCACTCTTAACTTGATTATCCCATTACACTTCAAATTTGAATCTCACAATCCAATTTGTCTTGATATCATTCTAATTCAACCTCAGTTACCACTTTACTGGCTTTACTTTAATTCAATTTTTCTTTCACAAATTTCTATTAAATTTGTTTTTAATTCAAACAGTCTTTCCCTGGGAGTTTTTAAACAGTTTACTCTTTTCAAAAATCAAATTTTCCTTTTGAACATGTCACTGAGCTCTTAATTAATATTCCATTAGTTAAATCACTTCTCTATTTCTGTATCAATATTTGTTAACCAAATATTTTCAATAACCATATTGGCCTTTTATGTTATTTGGAAAACATTTCCGAATATCGCCTTCCTTTATTTTCTAAACTTTAGAAAATATATGCTATTTATAATTGGAAAATATTCCAATTACTTATCTCTTTCCGATCTCATTTATTTCTATACTTAGGAAATATTCTTTATTATATTTCCAAGCTTACACTTATTTGGTTAAAACAGATGTTGTGTAAAACATCGTTACGACAACCCAAATACTATATTCAACTAACTCTTATTCAACATTGATCTTCGAGCCTGAAATCTTACTATTTATTTGTTAATAATGAAATCAATCAAGTTGGGGTATAACAACCTCTCAGACCTTGACTGAATAACATTTATAACGTCAAAACAGATATGACTACTTACTCGAATAATCAATACCATACAACTACTTATTCACTTTTAAACACGTATACGCTTCCTCTTTCTATTCTTACTAGATTTTATTCTTAGTCTTCCTTTTTGATTTTACTATTCTATTTCTAAGTTTGTTTCCTTATCGACTTCTATATATATATATCGATACGTTGATTTCTAACTATCAAATTATCTTAAAAATATTCTAACTCCTTAAATTCCCAGAAAAATTCGCCATAACCTCCTTTGTACCAGGAGCATCAGGATATTTCAAATAGCCTCCCATGGCCCTCACCAATCCAAAAGAAAAAGAAAAAGCCAAGCGGCTAGCCGATACGGCGCATAAAATCTCATATTTGAATTAAATACATACCTTTTCGTCGAGCATTCTATTTATATACCTTCATACCTTATCCATACCTATCTCATGTATATTTATACCTGCCCAATCTATCTTAACTATACCTGATCGGTTTTAACTCAATTCATTAATTAATTTGTTAATTAACTCTTTAGTCTATTTCACTTTTATATTTGAACATGACATGTTCAAATATATTTTAACTTGCTTATTAACTAATTTGAATCCAAATTTCAAATTTAAGTTCTATATTCGATTTCGAATATCCATTTACAAATCCAATTCACCTTTCAAAGTTCAACTTCAAATCCAAAACTCGATTAACTAATTCCTCTTCGATTTAGTTAATTCCATTCAATTTCTATTCAAATTTTATATCACTTCTATTATTCAAATCTATATATCAAATTCTATTATTCAAATTCTATATATCAAATTCTATTCAAATTCTATATTATAAATCCCATTTGAATTTCTATATTCAAATTCTGTATATTCAAACTCTATATATCAAATTCTATATTATAAATCCCATTTTGAAATTCAACACAGCTTGTCTTTCCCAAAAAAATATTCAAAACAGTATCTCTGGTAGTAATTTGTCACTTACAACTCAAAAATGAATACTGATGATGCAGCTCTCATCATCAGAATCTATTTTCCAGCGATCGAAGTGAGTTCAATACTATAAAACCATTTCTAACATTTCCACTTTGAAATTCATTTCAAAATATAATTCACATCGCTTGTAAAACAATTTAAAATCTCCCAGGATCTTAAATTTTCCTTATTTTTAATCCAAATCCATTTACTAACACTTATCCAATTTTCCAGAATTTTAATTCAATTTATGGTTAAAATTTCAGATTTAACTCATCTGATTTCACGTATTTCACTTATATGAATTCTGATTGGTTATTTACATAACTATTTAATTTATAATCTTACTCGATTATAATAACAACCAATATATCCACTATATTATAATTTTGATATATATATATATATATATACATATCTTCTCTATATCAAGATATACCTTGGGTAAACTTATTTTAATTTACCCTCTTTTCAAATCATATCATGTCGACCCATCGTATTTGAGTGTTTATAAACTCCTACCGATACAGTGGATCAAACTGATCGACCAGAACCCATAAACAACTCAACCAATAAATCTCCACAATATAAAACTACTTTATATCAAATTATAAATACGCACTCATATATATACACTCAAACTCAATCTAGGGTATTACTAACCCTATCTCTATCGAGTCACACCACAGAGCCAAGGTAATTCACTTAACCTTATGCTCTGATACCAACTGTAATGACCCGGGTTTTTGTCGACTTTGGTTATCGCCATAAACTCAATGATGACTAACCAAACGTCAAAAAATACCGGATGATTAATGAAAGAAATTATAGGGTGAGGAAAGATAAGATAGAAACTTAGAATAGAAGAAGTAGAAGAACACAACATCAGAGTAACACAAACTTCACAGCGGAACGAATAACATATAATATATATAACATAACTTGAAATATACATCTGTACTTGAATATACATCATTATCAAAGTTCAACACTTACAACACAGCGGAAATAACTATAGCTATATAATCCTGAAGACTCCTGCTCCAAGCTCTTCCAGTATATATGTAAATCCAGACTACTCGACTGCCCATGCAAAATTGGGCACCCAAGAGTTCAGGGAAAACAACAAAATAAACTCCCGGTCAGTCATGAGACTGGTACGAGTAAAACAGTTTAAAACAGTTTGAACAAGTAAACGATATCTCATAAGACCACGCCATATAACGGAACAGGTTTTTCCCTTATGAGAATCCAAATTATCTTTATATCAAAAACCTTTTGATATTATAATAATGTCCATCAACCACAATATAATAATCATCTAGCAGAAACGCTTTCATCTCACGTTCTACATATATAGTATACAATCAAAACCGCAAGCACGTATTGGGTAATGGATTTCCAACTATGACAAGGTATGGAACCACCTTTCGCTAGTGTACCTCTAGAAAGGAATACATTGGATTCAACAAGAACATCTTGCAACCCGGCCACACATGACCGACCACTCATTTCGCTTGAGTGTATCGAATGTATATCACCAACGGTTGGGATCAGCAAACGTTTCCCGAATGGGACAATATCGACAATAGATTTTTAGAAATAAATGAAACTCTAGATCAGGTGATTATACACCCTACTTCGGAGCGACCGACTTAGCCATGCTGCCTACCAGATTTCTGTCATTTACTGGTTGATGAGGCTTAAGGTTACGCCTTATCATTACATCAGATTCACCTCGAATGCTACATTGTCAGATCCATCGAAAATCACTAATTGACGTCTACAACAGTACATTACGTGTTAGCTAAAGAAGTTTCCTTCTCCGCTTCCACTCTTGGTACGGTTAAAGAAATCAATGTACGTGACCTTTCTGGAAATACTCTGTCAGACATCCATCCATACAAGTCATCCAGGAACAGGATGAACCGAAGGCACTATTCAATACATCCATCTTAGGCACTGTTATCTAAGACTTATACAATAGCCCTTGCGGTTTACTCCGTTTTCAATTATCTTTGGCATATATGATTCGCAACGCTTATGCCAATACAAAGTGGTTCTTTGGATAATAATCCAACCGGTATCTCCATATTAACAACGTTAAAATGGTCAAAACTTCGATAGTATGTGATTTAACCATCAAAGAAAACACATGTGCAAACAACGATATTATTTCCAAATGGAAATTCTATCAATCAATCATCAATCATATCTATATTTATATATATATATTCATATTTCCTTATTCTCTATGTTTAGAAAATATATGTTATTAACACTGGAAAATATTTCCATAACTTATTCCTTATTTCCAATTTCAATATTTGATTACGTTTCTGATTCTATTTGGAAAACATTTCCAAATCTTCTTTACTTGGATTTAAACAGATGTTTAAATCAACATCGTGACGACAACTCGAACCACTATACTTATTTACTAAATTTACTTAACCACTTTCACTCTCGAACCGTAACCATTTCAAAATTAAAACGAAGTAAATCAAGTTGGGGTATAACTACCTCTCAGACCTTAACTGAACAACATTTCAAATCTTGAATTAGGGTAAGTTCATCTTTTAACTATTAAACACTTCCTTACGTAACTTTCGTTCGAATAAATCTCTATTCGATAACTCCTCCCTTCGAATAACTATATTTGATAATCTCTCTTACGCATAACTAGATCCGATTAACCTTTCTTCAAATAAACTAAATTCGATTTACTCTATTTATCTAACCCTAATCGATTAACTCTTTTTACTTAACTCCTTTCGAATAACTAATTCGATAACTCCTTTCGAGTAAACTATAATCGATAACTCCTTTCGATTAAACTATAATCGATAACTCCTTTCGAATAACTAATTCAATAACTCTTATGTGTTTAACTCTATTCGAATAACTAATTTGAATAAATCTTATTTATTTAACTCTATTCGAATAACTAACTCGCATAACTAATTCGATTTGCTTACTTTTGAATACTATATTCGATTAACTCCCTTCGAATAAACTATTCATTTATAAAGATTTACTTTTAGTAACGGTTCTTCACTTTACAAATGATTTCCTTTTTAGTAACGTTTTCCTTTTTATAACGGTTTCCTTTTTATAACGGTTTCCTTTTTATAACATCCTATTCAGTCATAAAAAAATTTCCTTTTTATAACTCTATTTATTTTCTAAATATTTCCTTTTTAATTCTATTTGTAAATGGTTTTACAAATACCTCCTTTTCGATATCATTTGTATAGGTTTTACAAATATCCCTCTTTCAATTCCATTTGTAAATGATTTACAAACATTTCTCTTTCTGATTGATTTGTAAATGGTTTACAAACCTTTCTCGTTCTAATCTATTTGCAAATGGTTTGCAAATAATTCCTTTAGGGTTTCATTTCTAAGTATTTTCTATTTATAAATAATCCATTTATAAATAAATTTCTTTTTATAAATATTCCATTTATAAATAATTCCTTTTATAACAATCTTCTTTGATTTTGTACATAAATCTATTTCAATATTCATTTTGAAAATTTCCTTTTCACCATTCCAGTATGTTATGGTTTTTAACACATCAAATCACGATGACCAATATCGTTCAAACACATATAATCGACATCAGATTATATATCACATCATATATTACAATATATGAATCACAATAAAATAAATGTTGAGGAATCCAATTGGATTCCTCCAACCTGTCTCCCTGCATCCACATATGTTATACAATATAAAATCGACATCACTTTCAGTTCCATATGATATATTCTGTTAAACAGAATCAATATAGAAATTCAACTAACTAACTAGCAGTTCAATCAAACAGTCAACACACAGTCAATCAACCAATATTTAACAGTTCTAAAAATACAACATGAAATTATAAATTGTTCAGAGTTAGTGAGATTTACTCACATTTGCAGTTCATCGTTAAAGAACGATAAACTGTTGTTTGATTTGAATCAAACATTTATTTCGCCATAATTTCATACTAGCTCAAATGGACTTCCAGTCAGTTTCATTTTGGAGTGCTCGTCCATACGATCCCAACGCAACTTACGGTTCGTCAAACTGATAACGTATGAGAGAGATACGATGATTACAAGTTAATACGATATTTTATTTTAATGTAAAACTTAAATTCTTTTCAAGTGGCCTTACCACTTTCAAAACCGGCCCATAACCCAATCATTTAGTAGACCCGACCCCATTTCCTCCTCCTCTCCTAAAACCATACTCTAGAAATTCCCGTATCCTCTCCTAGCCATTTCGAATCCTCCAACCCCCAAAATCTCCCTCTATACATCATTTAAAATTGAATAAAAATATTCAAAATTCACCACTTCAAAAACTCTTTCAACTAATACTCATTTCAGTAAACTCGAGCCCCTCCCCAAGGATGTGTCGTGACGCCCTCAAGCACAGGCGGTGACCAATTCTACCACCGAAACCTTCCAAACTCCCACCACCGAACCCAAATCCAATCACAAACCCATCTACCAAACCCAATTCGTGAGTAACTCCTTCCATTCCAAGCGATTCGGAACCCTAGTTTCGCTGCTCGTTTTTTGCTGAACGGAAATTGGCGTCGCACAGTTCCAGAGGGACATCAACATGAAGCTCTACTCCTCCCCATTCTGAGAATACAATGCTCGTGATTTATAGAATTTGTTTTGAATTTTTCTTTGATCGAAACTTTTGCTGTGAATGGTTTTTATGCGGTATATGTACTGGTTATTTGGTAGGTAGCGTTTGTGGTTGAGATAGATTGCTGCGTGGCCTCCCTATTGTCCAAGAAAAATGTTGGATAATTTTTTCTTCAAATAATATGTTTTATTTTATTGATTTTATGTTTGTTTCCGGTCCTTAAAAATCCCCACGATCACATGCGATGTCTAAAAATCATGAAACTGAACATGTAGATAGAGTTCGACATTACGGTCCCAATGAAACTGGTTTCGTCGAATTCCGACTTCGTATGCAAAAGTGGCTATTTTTAAAGCTCTGGATGACCCATTTAAATATATAAATATATTTAAATAAAATCAAATAAATTATTAATAAATTAATATTATCGTACATATTCACAGTGGAATACGATACAGCTCTAGAATATTCCTGTAACGACCCAGAAAATCTGAACCAATTTAAAAATTTTAAATTGGCTAAAATAATGGATTTTAAATATTTAAAATAAATATTTTAAATAATGGCAATGAAAAGTGAGTTTGAGTCGACAATTGAAAACGATTATAATTAATTATAATTATAAATAAGGCTTAAAAGGCGCTGCAGTTTCAAAAATTGAATTCAAACTTTGTCGGACTGTACCGGGTGCAAAACAAAACGGATTTTAGCGAAACCAAAAATATTTAAATATGTTAGTGAATACCTTTCTAACGAATTTGAAAAATCGAATTTTCATAGTGGAAAGCAAAAGTTAAGGCTGAATGAATTTTCAGAGAGGTCGCTATGGGATTTATATAGCCTGTGAAATTGGCCATTTTGCATACGACCTCGGAATTCGATGAAACCACTTTTGTTGGATCCGGGATGTGAAGTTATAGCTAGGTTTCAAATTTCATAATTTTTGAAGCTAGTATGTGAGCGTGGCAAAGGAAAATGTGTTTTGGTCAATTACAGTTAAATTGGATCGACCAGAAATGGGCCTTTTTGCAAACGGTCTCAGAATTCGACGAAACTAGTTTTGTTGGGACCGTATCATCAAAACATAGCTAGATTTATTTTTCTGGAATTTTTCGAATAAGTTTGTGGCCCTGGCAAATTGAAATGCATGTTCAAATTAAATATTGAATGTTTTATATTTTAATTCGAATGGAAACTGACTGAAATAGTCGAATGGGCCTTCGAAACATATCCCATTGTGTTTGGAATGGGGGTAAAACGCTAGGGACGACGTTCGTTGGGTTTGATTTGGGGTTAGTATCAATAAACAAGTATGTTAGCATTAAATAATATTAAAATATTTAAATAAATATTAAATAAACCCCATCCTCCCTCAAAAACCCTAGCCGCCGCTCTCTGTCAAAACCGACGATAGGAATCGCTCCAAATCAAGCCGCACCAATCTCCCTCTCTACTTTACGAAAATCAAAATCCAAACTACCGAATCGAAGAGCTAAACGCCCTCTATAATCTGAACGGGTGTGATGGGTTCTAGCTGAGTGTGCTGCGTGGAATTGGAGCTGGAAGGGCCGACGCTTGGACTTGTTTTGCACCGCCGTGGGGAGCTCGAGTTCGACGTCATGGGGGTGTGCGGGTAGGCGACGCGAAGGGGAACAAGATGGTGGAGGTTGATCGACGTACGGTGGTCCTCCGGCGATGAAAGGCAGAACCCTAGTTTTGGAAAGAGGGAAATCGACATCGGCAGTGGATTTTAAATAGGGGAAAAGGTAGCGTTTTTTTTACCCTATAAATTCAATTAATTACGTTTTTAAATGGTTTGATGTTTGAAAAATCATTTCTTTTTCATACGTTAACGAAATTCGATGAAACAGGAAACATCGTGACCGTGTGGACGTCTTCTACATTTTAGAAGAGACTGCATATTTTTCTGAGCCTTTTGCTATTTTTAGTGGAGTGGAACCCAATGTGAGATTTCTAATTTATAAACGATATAGAAAGTGATGATGTATAAATTATATATTCGATGTATGAGTTATATAAGCGTTGTACACCTCTTGTATAAGCGTTGTATAAGTTGTACGTTCGATGTATAAGCTGTATATGCGTTGTAAAAAATTATATATGTGTTGAAATAGAAGTGAATTGCTATATATAAATAAATAAATATATATATATATATATACGGCCCTCGTCCACAAACCATGGACGATATTTATTGATTGTGATTGGTGTGAAAATTGATTGATAGCGAATGGTTGTTTGGGATTGTTTGTGGTTGATATTGATTGATTGTGGTTGATAAATACCCATTTATGGTTGAGAAATATTTGGTTGAAACCACATAGGATTAGTTTGTGGAAATGAAATAAATATATACATGCCGCCTGCATGCGAACTAGATGCATGATTCCCATTGTCAAAAACCGCGAGGTTTTAAGGTAGAGCGAGGAGCCGTACTAGGGACGGTCCCGGTTTTAACTACCCTGCCGTTATGCTGCCGAAATTTTGAATAATATTCATGTGTTTGAATTATTTTCATTTGCTGAAACTATGTTTATTCATTGAATAAAAAACCTTAATGTGTTGAATCGATATTCATTTGTTGATTAGAAATTCATGTGTTGAATGGTATTCGTGTTTTAAATATAAAAATCACATTTTTATCTATATATAGAAGCTATAGAAAACCTTCATGTGTTGAATCGATATTCATTCGTTGATTAGAAATTCATGTGTTGAATGGTATTCGTGTTTTAAATATAAAAATCACATTTTTATCTATATATAGAAGCTATAGAAAACCTTCATGTGTTGAATCGATATTCATTCGTTGATTAGAAATTCATGTGTTGAAGGGTATTCATATTTTGAAATAAATCGTTTCATAATAAAAATCACCTTTTATCAACTATATGGACTACGTAAAATAATCTCGTTTTAAAAGATATTGTTTTATAATAAAAATTCTATTTTTATCACCTATATAAACTATATAAAATAATAGTGTTTTGCAATAATTTGTTTTACAATAAAAATCACATTTTTATTATACACATCAATTGTAGAAAATGTGAAGTGTTAAAAATATAGCAACCCGTTCAAATAAATATGCATGAGTTGAAATATTCATTAATTAGCTAATGATATAATTTTTGCCTATGCGTGCAATATTAGAATGAATGGTATTTTTAAACCAAATGGAATCGAATATGAAGTTGAACGAAAGATGATAAGTGATAAGAACTGTATATATGTACATGCATATTTATTGAACAGGTTATAGCAAAGGGGCTAGAGAAGAGGAATAAAATTTTGTGCCCGACAAATAGGTACACATTTACTGTTTTGTTTGGGTGATGATTTTATGGGCCTGTTGGCTAGCCGCTTGGCTTTTTCTTTTTCTTTTTGACATGAGACGCCTGTGTGGCTATTTGGGAAATTTCCCAGCCCCTCCCGTACAAAGGAGGTTATGGCGAAATTTTCCAAAATTTAAAGGCGTTAGTGAAATATTTGAAGTGAAAACGATATTGAAATTGTTGAATGAACTATATTTATATAAATATATAAATATAAATAAAATTAAAACGAAACGTGGCCGTGCAGTTTGTGTTTTGAAACCGTGATTTCAAACAACTAGTGCGGGAAATCCGACCATCGGATTTTCCCGAAATCGCAACCGTTGGGTTTGCTTGGGAAAAAACTTTCCAACGGCACCAACTTTGTAAAAATCCAACGGTTGAATTGTCTGGAATGTTTAAATCAAATCTGAAGAAAAACAACGCCAGAAACGATTATATTTATATATATATATATATATATATAATTATATTTAATCGAATAACGACGCTGCAGTTCGTATTTTGAAATCGAAACTTCAAACGATTGTACCGGGAGATCCGACCGTCGGATTTTCCCGAAACTGGAACCGTTGGATTCGTCTTGAAAAGACCTTTCTAATTATATAAATTTTGTAAAGAACCAACGGTTAGATTTTCAGATATGTGTAAATCAAATCTGAAGAAAAACAGCGCCACGGCCGCGTTATGGCCCGAAGCGTCGTTTTGAATAAATTGGCTATTTTAAAATAAATAAAAATAGCGATAAATTATTATAAAATATCATAAACGATATGGAATGGAAATAAACTAAATTTGCTCGATTTGTGTGGTATTTGATGGTTGAATGTGTTTGGTGTGAAAATTACCTTAAAGAACAAAATTGGTGTTGTCGAATAATTTAACCATTGAAGTAAATTGATTTGAAATTCTAAACATTCGTGAATTATTTAAAAAGCCCGAGTTAATTCTCATTTCAAATAATTGACTGACGATTAAAAGTCGAAGAAGAAGATGGTGGTCGAAGACCGGAGATCTTCACCTCGTTTGGATGGTAACCGAGGTCCTGATTGGGAGGCATCCCGAAATATGGATAATGAGTGGTGATCGTCCAGGCGTGCGTGGTGATCGATGGGTTTGTGAGGTATTTAGTGCCTCCGGTTTTGTTCAGACCCAGAACGGACTTGTAAATGGACTGTGTGTCTGACATTGGATTTTATTCTGTGTCGATTGATCTCTGTTAAATATACATCTGTTTGGCGGTGGAGAATTTATTCTTTTGCTTAACACCCTTCTCTGAAACGCACGAGCTCAGAGGTTGTATATTGATGGACATCAGTCGCATGGCATGAATTGCCTGTGTGGCATGCTAAGATGCAGTGATCAGGGCTTCTGTTGAAAAGCAAAGCCTTGTAGTGATGACCAAAGCACCGCCTGTGTGGCGTAGCTTTGTGTATAACGTGAATTCGCGAGCCTCACACCCCGGTATGAACCAGAAACGGGAGAGGACATCAGGGAGGGTCTGCGTTTCTTTCTAGCTAGGGTGGTGTCAGTGACCTACCAGCCCTGACATTTATATACTTTTCACCTGTGTGGTTGTTGCTGTTGCGAGGCGCCTCGGTTTGATCGGACGATCCGGGTCCGATAGAGTCATTCGTTGGCTCGTTTACGCCCCAAAGGGCGGGGAGACGTAGTGTTCAGGCATAATAATCCACATCGGTGGACCGGCCCTGACGATCCAAGGGGCAGTTGCGGCTGTTCCAGAGACATGGGCTAGATTGTCTCGAATTCGGTAAGGACTATCTTTTGCCTTGGTTCATGACGGAAATCCAATTTCCAAATACGACATCGTGCGGTTTTGATTGTATATATATATGGCGACATGATATATGGTACCCATGTCGCCTAGGATTGATAGTTATGATTCGAAGTTGTTTTTGAAACATATAAACACTAGTAATAATATCAAATGCTTTTGTTTTATTCGTATCAATCATATTTTGGCCGTTATAAGGTAAAAACTCTATCCTCCGGTTTGCGTTGCATTGTGTGATGGGAACTGAGTCTTATAATGGCTTCATTTTTATAAAAAGCATTGCGATGGTTAAAAAGATAATTTGTTTTAAAGCACTGGCAATCCAATGGAGTAAACCCGTTCCACGAAAGTGGCGTGGTCCTGTGATTAGCCAATTATATATGTGTTGAGTAGATTTCTCATACCAGTCCCATGACTGACTCGTAGTTTGTTTCACTTTCAAACTCGGGTGCCCCTTTTTCTACACGGGCACCCTTGTATTCAGGTTTAGCTGGTTCTTTCTGGATAGCTGGAGCTGAAGAGGGATTCTATCATTTATCTCTTTTTATGCTGTTCATCTCCTATTGTTCATATTTTGTTTATTTCCGCTGTAGACATTTATGTATTGCTGAACTATATTTGTACTAAGTATGATCCTGTATACTATGTAACTCTGATGATTACTTTTATCCAGTATATTCTATTGTTCATTATCTGGTGTATTTATTTAATTTTGTTCTGCTATTATCTGTTTATGTGTTATATTCCAAAGATAACCCTTGTCTCCGTTAGTACGGGATTTGGGGTCGTCACAATTCCTATATGAATTTCTAACTTGATATTTTAAATCTGGGTCAACCCGATATTCAATTTATATTGAAATTCCTTTTTAAAATATAAATAATTCCTTTATAAATTATAAAGGAATTCCACAGCGACTTTTCTAAAATTTGATTTGGACATAAATCAAAATCTACCCGACGAAATCCAGATTTTTCTCTTCCACTAGAAAGATATACTCCACCAGCTCCACACGTTTCTTGTTTCACAGAAATCCGGGTTAAAACGAATCCTGTACATTCAGTTGATGTTCGAATCGCCAATTTACGAACTACAGCGCCATTTCAAGCTCGATTTTAATTATATTATAATTCTATGTTCAAACAGTCGTTTATATAATATATTCGTTATTCAAATTCAATTCCAAGCTGAATTAAATATCACAGATGATCCGTTTCACACCATATCGTCATTTCAGCCCATTCTGATTATTTCATAATTAAATATATTATTTAATTTATTATTTTAATTAAACATTCATCATTATTTAATTCCACGACCATTTAATTCACCATATCACTATTTATATAATTAAATAAATTAATTATAATACCTCTGCAAATGCGGGTCATTACAACATACAACTAAACAATTGGGATTTGTGTACGTCAATTATCTTCCCAATACCCATGTGGGGTTTCAATCAACAAACAAATATTTTATTTGTGCAGTTGGGTGATGTGTAAAATTTATCATCCCAATTCATATCAGTAAAATGAGTGTACATAAACAAATCGTCCGATTTGTAAATGAATATTTATTTTATTTCAACACATGAATATTTTATTTTATTCAACACATGAATATATTATTTTATTCAACACATGAATATATTATTTTATTCAACACATGAATATTTATTTTATTCAATACATGAATATTTTATATAGTCCATTTCACATCACAACCAACTTTCACAACACAATCAAACAAACAAGTCATCCATGGTCTGTGGACAACGGGGAACAGTTCATATATGCAGTTATGAAATAAATAACTGTATAAAAATAATTTTGGTGAGAAGTTCTCACCTTTGGTTTCCACTCCGTCAGTCTTTAATTGACGGTTTTGGTACCGTTTGGATTTAAATTTGCTCCAAATTCAAAAATGCTCCAATTTGGACCACTCAGTTTTGTTACGAAGCTCTCGACTACACGGTCGCAACGGATCCAATTTCATGCGATTTGGAGTTCGTGGCAAAAAGATATTAATATAAGAACATGGAAGATTATTTAAATAATAAGATCACTATTCACCTTCTTCTCCAAACGACACCCTCAACTTAAAATGCTCACCACGGCCAAACCATAAGTCGGAATTGCACGAAACCAGCGCCATTCTCTCTGGATTCTCCTACTCTTTCCACACCTTGTGGTCTCCCTCTCCAGTTCGCCACTTGGGCCCCACGATCTGCAGTTGAACAAAAAACTGCAGTTTCCGTTCTTCTCAGTGCTGCGGCCGCCTTGGTGCTCCAAATGCCCCAAATTTTACCAGTAGCTTGGTCTCGACCTCCCGAACAATTTTCTCTTTGGTCCCTTTGCTTGGAAATGCACGGATCGACGAGAAATTGCTCGTCTTTGGGACGGTCCTGTTTTCAGCACGCCTCTAGTAAAACTGACATTCCGGCCAACCCCGGCCACCAGGGACCATGCCACCACCGCCAAAATCTTTGTATGCTTCCACTCTACCTTTCCTCCAAACCGCTTGACCTAATTCTCTACGTGGCGCTCGTAGCAACCAAAATACGAAAACCGACCTGCGGTACGTCGAGCCCAATTGCGACCAAATCACCTGTCAAATCACCACCAATTTTTTACAGTAGCTAGTACTCATCATGCTCTACAATCTAACAAAATTTCTTGGCCTAACTCTTTACGGTTTAGGAAATATAGATTATTTAGTTTCAGGGGCTTTTTTGTAAAATGTTTTTGATGGAGGAAAGGGGCTGCCGATTTCCAAAGAAGAAGAGGGAGAGAAGTGAGGGTTTTCTGGGGTAAAGATATTATATAGTAGATTTTTTTTTCTTTAGTTGGCGCTATCTCCAATCGACAGTTATCGATGCCGCGACCACACATGAACTCTGTTGGCGATGAAAATTGACATGTTGCTATGTCTTGACGATACGGTTGTAATAAAACTAGTTTCGTCGAATTCCGAGTTCGTTTGCTAAGAAAACTCTTTTTTTGGCTAAAAAGGTTGTTCAATTCACAATTTATCCCGTACGACCATATACTGACTCCAAAAATTATGAAAATTGGAATCTAGCAATAATTTAACATTCCAGATCCAACAAAAGTGGTTTCGTCGAAAACGGAGGTCGTTTGCAAAATGGCTATTTTTAAGGGCTTTTTTCCATAGCGACCATTCTGAATTTTCAACTGGACTTAACTTTTTATTCCTGCTATGAAATTTCAATTTTTTGGATTCGTTGGAAAGATATTTTCAAATAGATTCAAATATTTTTGGTTTCACTAAATCCGGTTTATTTTGAATCCGGTACAATCATTTGAAATTTTAAATCGAATTTTTAAACTACCACGCCATTTCCAATTCCTTTTATAATTAAAATAGATTTTTATATTCTAACTTCGATTCAAATAAATATATATGTTCTAATTCTATTCAAAAAAAATTCTAATCGTTATTATTTAAAATAAATCATTTTAAATATTCAAAATTCACGAAAATTGCTAAAATAAAAAATTTAATTGGTTCTGATTTTCTGGGTTGTTACAATAAAAACAGTATTATTAAAGATACCATTCAAGACAAACCCAAGTTCTCATTCCATTGATAATCGAGTTAAAGAACAAGTGTTATTTAAAACACATGTAACACCCCACCTCCGTTAAGGTCACTCACAAAGGGAATGCCTTAACTTTGGTGGAGCATTTTAGTAAACAGAACAGAAACTTACAAGACAGATATAATAGTACTTGAAAAATTTATAACTTTATTTCAATAGAAACCGAAATAAACTTGGTTACATCCTTTCAAATCACATTATCAGAATTCAAGTACAAAATATCAGTCTTGTACAAAAGCTTTCAGAATGCATAGTTTAAAATCATAATCCCCATAGAACGGAAGCTATACAGAGCCAAGGCATACTTTAAGCACTTGAAGCAGAAGAAATCCAGATCAAGCTAAAGTATTCCCTCCTTGGATAACCTGGGGGGAACGGAAGAAAGGAAGCGAAACAACAAGGGTCAGACAAAAATTCTGGCAAGTCCAGTGATTTTCAGTTATGAACAGATAATAATAACATGACATGAAAATAAAACTGGATGAGAGATAACTGTAACAGGTGTAACAGATATAACAGAAGAATAGAATGATATAAGCTATTGTTTTACACTTCTCTGCACTTGCACTAGTATAACAGAATTAGGTGTCACCCTAATGTCTAAACTGAAACAGAAACGGGTACAGAATAATTTAACAGAAATAGAATGCTAATAATGGGCCTTTACTACCCGATCAGAAATAGACAGAAGCAGAAACAGATTAATCCCTACGGAAACAGAATGTAGAATTAGGTGTACACTAGTAATGGGCCTTTACCACCCGAACAGACGGTACCATGCAAAAACAGACAGGTGTTACCACCCAACAGAAACAGACGGTACCAAAAGAAACAGACAGAACTAAGTGTACCCTAAAACCCTACCCCAAGCGATCGACTCCCTAATACATAAATATCCTGTGTCGGCCCCACAATAGGGTGTATCACTCCCTAAAGTGACAACCAATTGGCACAGACGTATTTACAGATGTCATGGCGTCTTACATCCTCAGAGGCAGACCGGGATCCATGCACGCACATGACCCGGTTGGAACGCACCATCAACGCCCCTCGCCATCATCAGAATGAACCGCTTATAATTAGTTCAGTAAGCGTGCCCGGACCCTACTTACTGTTGGGTCAAAGTTTTGATACCAGAAAGGGTTACTGACTAATATGGGTCCCAAACAACAGATGACACAAGTAATTTCCCTCCTAAGCTTGTGTCCCCAGACTAACTGATTTCAGCTTAACTTGTCTACAAGTTTCAGACATACAAAATTTAGATTAACTAGTTCACAGATCAGACAATCAAGTTAACAGGTTTTCCCACTAACGGATCAGATGTTCGGATTAACAGGCTTACAGATTAACTGGTTACAGATTAACAGACTTACAGATTAACTGGTTATAGATTATCTAACTTTGTATTGGGCCTACGGATTCACGAAACGGGTTTATCAGATTCATTGGTCCAATTGGTTTAACCTTACCCAACACGTTTTAGACATCATAATTATCTCAGATTTTCATTAAATAAATATTAATGCCCAAACCTCTCACATTAGACTGACAGTTTGCGGCTACTGGTTAGGCCGGTTGGTTCCGGGCAGGTTTTTGTTGCAAACTGAGTCTAACCTCGGGTTTCAAGCACGTTATGACAAACTTCTCACATTAGAACCTATTGTTTGCGACCACTGGAATATGCCCGGCGGTTCCGGGCAGAATTACGCCGCAAACTCATTCTAACCTCGAGTTAGCCATGTTTATCTTTGCGGCCAATTAATTAATGATTTGCCATTTATACCCACGCCTAATATACATGTCAATTATTCATAACTATAGCCAATTCAGATTATGTCAATAGCGGACTAATTATATCAACTCAACAGATATTGCAGATAACATATTTTTTAGATTAGGCGATTTAACGGATTTAGCAGATTTAGCAAACTAGCAGATCTAGCATTTTCAACAGACTTAGCAGATGACAGACTTGGCAGATGAAAAAATCTAGCAGACAAGGCAGTAGAGCAGAACTAGCAGATTAAGCAATATAACAGAACTAGCAAATTAAGCAATATAGCAGAACTAGCAGATTAGGCAAATATAACAGATTTAATCATTCCTTAAAGTTTCACAAACATATCTTGCCTACTTTTAAATTTGGCCTAAGCATGCCTAAATAATTGTCATGATTCACACTATGATCATATACCAAATATAACCATCGATTACTATGCATGTCATATATCCCAAAGATCCCTTACTTAGGTGTTTATTTACATTTAATAGATGTCCTACTTTAATGTAAATCTTTATACCTAAGCCATGTTTTCTTTGTCTCAAGTCATATGTCAACATACCATGGTTCCTCTTCTTCCAATTCACAGAATATGCATAGATCTAAATCTAGTTTACAACCTATGTCCTTTTTTTAAATCAGTCACAGATTAACCATGTCCAATTATTCCACATTCATTATTTATCTCAAACATTTTAGCGTTCGTGCGTTAATCTCTTAGGAGATTGGCGCAGGCTCGTAGTAGCCTGGCTATAGAACAGAAAGAAGAAGAGATACAGAATAAAATAGATCAGAACAGAACATACACAATCTCAAATTCAGATTTACAATCATGTCACAATTATGATTAAAGTTTATATCGGAAAATAATTGCACTTTCCTTGATTGGATTAAAGAAAGAACTTTAGTTGTTGTAGAACCGTTGCAGAAGCTTTAATTTCTAATTCGAATTGGGTTGCTTAGGTTGATGTTGATTAGCTTCTAGTTTTGATTCCAGCAGAGTAGCGACGCCATTTTTATTTTTATTTAGAACAGAGGCAGAGAAGAAGCAAAATAGAATTTTGTGTAGAGAAGGCTAGGCCTTAGGTTGTTTTTATAGGTGTAGCAATTCATTTCAGCCATCAGATTAACCCTAAAACCAATCCGGACCATCAAAAATCGTCCCTGGGCTTCAAAAACATGTTCTGGACCGAAACAGGCCGACCAGGTTGACCTGTAGGGGGGAGGTCGACACTATAATCGACCCCCATGGGGGAGGTCAACTCCCAGGTCGACCCTCTGGTCGACCTGGCCCCAAGGTCGACCCCCAAGTTGACCTGCCCAGTTCTGTGCTGACCGAAACCTTCTGAATCTTCTACAGGCCATAACTTCTTCATCCGGACTCCGATTTTCGAAAACTCGAAATATATTTCATGTAAAATTTCGAGAGAAACGCAACGGTGATGTCCATTTTACCTAATTCCTGATTCTTAAATTAATTATCCTCATTTTACTATCTTTTCCGTTACACACACCATTATCGAACTAATTTTTCTTCTCTTTCATGTATTAATTAATTCTTCTTATGCATCACCATTATTTACCTATCATAAGCATATTTTCATATAGTTTATTTCATTTTTAATTATACTTAAAAATGCGGGGTGTTACATTCTCCCCTCCTTAAAGGATTTCGTCCCCGAAATCTTCAAGTTAAGAAGAATGTGTCCTACCATCCAATCATCCATCTACTCAATCACCAATCACAGACATTCATTGTCCTTAAGAGATTTCTAATGCTGTATGAACATATGCAAGAAGTGTGTGTATATGTTCCTTGTCTAATGCAAAGATCAGGCGGTCCACTGATTCAGTTGACCTCCTTAATGTGAATTATGCCAGTGCCATGAGTCCAACATGTATGCAATTTTCCTACTCGATACATATCATTTCTATACGAGTGCACAACCATTCAGTCACATGCAACATCCATGTGCTGAGTCAATCATTTTTCATCCACAAAAATTAAAAATGCTCACACATCCATATGCAGTATGAGAGTGTTTTCGAGCCGATCTAGTGCCTAGTGTGTGTATATGCATCCACGGGCAACCACTAGCAACCACTTGCATCCACTTGCAACCATCAAACATAACATGTCTCAAACACATGTTTACACCCATTAGTTTCTACCTAAAGTTCGAAAATTCGATCGATAGGATACAGTCGAATGATGGAAGCGAGTACAGATAGAACAAAAACTTGGTTCCCATTAGGCATGGGTCCTAAGTATCGGCCCCGAAGACTGAAACCAACATCAAATTGACACCCAGAGGATTACCCTCTTTAGACAATGTCAAAACTGGAAATCTTATCAGAAGTATTCAAATATTTACAAACTACTGGTACAGATCAGGTTCCCTAATGGCTCTTAGGAAGTTAAGCATGATAAAATCATACCCCATGAAAACTCAGAATGTATGCGTCATACTTGACGCCTAACACAGATATCCCTCAAACCCCAATCTCAAACAGATGAGCCATAACCGTTATGGGTCTGAGTCTACAGCGGAATTCAGAAATAATACTAGTATTAAAGTGCAGAGTATCGATTACAAAATCAAAATACCAGAATCAGAAAAAGTCTTAACTCCATAATCAGATAAAGAAATTAAACCTACTATAGAAATTTTCCTATTTCTATCCTAGCCACTAGCCTCAGGAGTGTTCGCCTGCCTTCCTTGCCCTCGTCTCTTCAGGCAGTCCGTTGCGAAGTGTCCCATCTCTCCACAGTTGAAGGAAGTGCCTTTCCTTTTTCTGCAATCCTTGTTCAGATGAGTCGAGCTCCCACAAGTAAAGCACTTTTTCCCCTTCTTATCTTCAGACTTCTCATCCTTCTTTTGTGTTTCCTTTTTTGGACCATGCTTTCTTATTCTGTAGTTCTTCCTTCTTTGTCTCTTTCGGGCCCTTGTCTTCCTCATGCAGTAGTGCCATGTCCACCAATTTCTCGTAAGTCGCTCCCATGGGTATGTGGGTCATGGCAAGGCTGTGCAGTGGCTCGTTCAATCCTTTAACAAAGCGGAGAGCCTTTTTATGCTGAGTGTTGACTAAATCCAATCCGAACCTAGCTAGTTGGTTGAACTGGTTGACGTATTCCTTGACCGTCATACTTCCTTGCTTAAGGGATAAGAACTTTTCTAGTTGTAAACTCCGTTCAGCTTGCGAGAGAAATTTTGTCTCAAACCTTGTTCTGAAATCCATCCATGTCTCAACCGGGATCTCGGCATTAATGACTTCCCACTAGTAGGAAGCTTCGTCTTTGAGCAGCCATACCGCCAACTGTACCTTCTGCCTATCGTGCACCTCGAAGATAACGAATAGATCCTCAGTTTCCTTGAGCCAGTTCTTCGCTTCGACGAATGATTCATTTCCCTTGAAATCCTTTCCACCCATGGCCCTAAAATCTCTACAGATCTTTGAGAAAGCAATTGCACGAGGAGGGGGCGGAGGAGGAGGGGGATCATTTGCTGAACCTGCGGCGGCGGTCCTAGCCTCAAGATATTGACGAAACCAACCGGGTACATGAACACCCTCTGGTATCTTAGATGCTTCAGACATGCTGAAACGGAAAAAGGAAAGATTCAATACAAAAAGTACTGAAGGAAAGATATATGGCTCTTGGGGATCATGTTTTTCAAAATAAGTTTTATTTTTTGAAAATACTTCCTTTCAAAACCTTTTTGAAAATAGTTTTCCAAAAACTTTACCCAATCTGGTAACCTTCTACTCTGATACCAAGTGTAACACCCCGCCTCCGTTAAGGTCACTCACAAAGGGAATGCCTTAACTTTGGTGGAGCATTTTAGTAAACATAACAGAAACTTGCAAGACAGATAAAATAGTACTTGAAAAATTTATAACTTTATTTCAACAGAAACCGAAATAAACTTGGTTACATCCTTTCAAACCACATTATCAGAATTCAAGTACAAAATATCAGTCTTGTACAAAAGCCTTCAGAATGCATAGTTTAATATCATAATCCCCATAGAACGGATGCTATACAGAGCCAAGCCATACTTTAAGCACTTGAAGCAGAAGAAATCCGGATCAAGCTAAAGTATTCCCTCCTTGGATAACTTGGGGGGAACGGAAGAAAGGAGGCGAAATAACAAGGGTCAGACAAAAAGTCTGGCAAGTCTAGTGATTTTCAGTTATGAACAGATAATAATAACATGACATGAAAATAAAACTGAATGAGAGATAACTGTAACAGGTGGAACAGATATAACAGAAGAACAGAATGATATAAGCTATTGTTTTACACTTCTCTGCACTTGCACTAGTATAACAGAATTAGGTGTCACCCTAATGTCTAAACTGAAACAGAAACGGGTACAAAATAATTTAACAGAAACAAAATGGTAATAATGGGGCTTTACTACCCGATCAGAAACAGACAGAAGCAGAAACAGATTAATCCCTACGGAAACAGAATGTAGAATTAGGTGTACACTAGTAATGGGCCTTTACCACCCGAACAGACGGTGCCACGCAGAAACAGACAGGTGTTACCACCCAACAGAAACAGACGGTACCAACAGAAACAGACAGAACTAAGTGTACCCTAAAACCCTACCCTAAGCGATCGGCTCCCTAATACATAAATATCATGTGTCGGCCCCACAGTAGGGTGTATCATTCCCTAAAGTGACAACCAATTGGCACAGACCTATTTACAAATGTCACGACGTGTTACATCCTCAGAGGCAGACCGGGATCCATGCACGCACATGACCCGGTTGGAACGCACCATCAACACCCCTCGCCATTATCAGAATGAACCGCTTATAATTAGTTCAGTAAGCGTGCCCGGACTCTACTTACTATTGGGTCAAAGTTTTGATACCAGAAAGGGTTACTGACTAATATGGGTCCCAAACAACAGATGACACAAGTAATTCCCCTCCTAACCTTGTGTCTCCAGACTAACTGATTTCAGCTTAACTTGTCTACAAGTTTCAGACATACAAAATTTAGATTAACTAGTTCACAGATCAGACAATCAATTTAACAGTTTTTCCAACTAACGGATCACATGTTCGGATTAACAAGCTTACAGATTAACTGGTTACAGATTAACAGACTTACAGATTAACTGGTTACAGATTATCTAATTTTGTATTGGGCCTACGGATTCACGAAACGGGTTTATCAGATTCATTGGTCCAATTGGTTTAACCTTACCCAACACGTTTTAGACATCATAATTATCTCAGATTTTCATTAAATAAATATTAATGCCAAAACCTCTCACATTAGACTGACAGTTTGCGGCTACTGGTTAGACCGGTTTGGTTCCGGGCATGTTTCTGTCGCAAACTGAGTCTAACCTCGGGTTTCAAGCACGTTATGACTAACTTCTCACATTAGAACCTATTGTTTGCGACCACAGTAATTAGCCGGGCGGTTCCGGGCAGAATTACACCGCAAACTCATTCTAACCTCGAGTTAGCCATGTTTATCTTTGCGGCCAATTAATTAATGATTTGCCATTTATACCCACGCCTAATATACATGTCAATTATTCATAACTATAGCCAATTCAGATTATGTCAATAGCGGACTAATTACATCAACTCTACAGATATTGCAGATAACATATTTTTCAGATTAGGCGACTTAATGGATTTAGCAGATTAAGCAAACTAGTAGCATTTTCAATAGACTTAGCAGATGACAGATTTGGCAGATGAACAAATCTAGCAGACTAGGCAGTAGAGCAGAACTAGCAGATTAAGCAATATAACAGAACTAGCAGATTAAGCAACATAGCAGAACTAGCAGATTAGGCAAATATAATAGATTTAATCATTCCTTAAAGTTTCGCAAACATATCTTGCCTACTTTTAAATTTGGCCTAAGCATGCCTAAATAATTGTCATGATTCACACTATGGTCATATACCAAATATAACCATCGATTACTATGCATGTCATATATCCCAAAGATCCCTTACTTAGGTGTTTATTTACATTTAATAGATGTCCTACCTTAATGTAAATCTTTATACCTAAGCCATATTTTCTTTGTCTCAAGTCATATGTCAACATACCATGGTTCCTCTTCTTCCAATTCACAGAATATGCATAGATTTAAATCTAGTTTACAACCTATGTCCTTTTTCTTAAATCAGTCACAGATTAACCATGTCCAATTATTCCACATTCATTATTTGTCCCAAACATTTTAGCGTTCGTGCGTTAATCTCTTAGGAGATTGGCGCAGGCTCGTAGTAGCCTGGCTATAGAACGGAAAGAAGAAGAGATACAAAATAAAATAGATCAGAACAGAACATACACAATCTCAAATTCAGATTTACAATCATGTCACAATTATGATTAAAGTTTATATCGGAAAATAACTGCACTTGCCTTGATTGGATTAAAGAAAGAACTTTAGTTGTTGTAGAATCGTTGCAGAAGCTTTAATTTCTAATTTGAATTGAGTTGCTTAGGTTGATGTTGATTAGCTTCTAGTTTTGATTCCAGCAGAGTAGCGACGCCATTTTTATTTTTATTTAGAACAGAGGCAGAGAAGAAGCAGAATAGAATTGTGTGTAGAGAAGGCTAGGTCTTAGGTTGTTTTTATAGGTGTAGCAATTCATTTCAGCCGTCAGATTAACCCTAAAACCAATCCGGACCATCAAAAATCGTCCCTGGGCTTCAAAAACGTGTTCTGGACCGAAACAGGCCGACCAAGTCGACCTGTAGGGGGGGAGGTCGACACTATAGTCGACCCCCATGGGGGAGGTCGACTCCCAGTGTGACGGCCGAGAATTTCGCTCGATCCGAATCAGTCGTTAAACCGATCTAGACCGTTCGAAACCCCTGATCGTTTGAAAACAGGACAAATCAGAACACAAACAGAAGAACATTTCATTGCTATTCAACAATTCCATCAGATATAAGAATATACAGAGTATAAATGAATGAATTACATTCGATAAATATCAGAGATTACAATAAATTACATAGCAACGGAAAAATAATACAAAGCACAACTGAAGGTGATATACGGATACAGAGCTTTCCGGATATCATTCCAGCTGTAAACTAGAATCCTGTGAATATAAATCTGCAAAACCAAAACTACTAGCTGCCCGTGCAGAAAATAGGGGCACCCAAAGTTTAGGTTAAAACAATAAACTCCAGGTCAGTCATGTGACTGGTGTGAGAACTAAAACAGTTATTTAAAGCTTTACTTTTAAAAGAGAGTAATTCAAGGGACCACGCCGTATAACACGGAACGGGTTTCCTCCCAAGAATACCAGTGCATAGAATAAATAGCGCAATGATTTTTCGAAAAATGAAGCTATTATAAGACCCAGGTCCCATCACACAATGCAACGCAAGCCGGAGGATAGGGTTTTCCCTTATAATAGCCAAACATGCTTGGTACGTTTAAAACAAATCATTTGATACTATAATAAGTGTATAGTGTCAAAACAATTTCAATCTTAAGTATAAATCATAGACGGCATGGGTACCATATATCATGTCGCCATACTAGTTCTACAATTAAAACCGCAATACACGTATTGGAAATTGGATTTCCGTCATGAGTCGAGGCAAGGGGCAAGCTCGTCTCCGCGTTCGAGACAGTCTAGCAAATGCCTCAGGGTTACGCACTCTGGGCAACCCCGGATCTTCAGGGCCGGTCCTCACTTACGTTAGAGGATTAATTATGCCTGAACACACGTTTCCCGGTCCTTACAGACCTATAATCGAGGCGCCTCGCATTCCAACAACCACATAGGTGAAAAGTATATAAATGTCAGGGCTGGTAAGTCACTGACACCACCAAAGCTAGAAAGAAACGTCGTGCTCTCCCTGCAATCACTATCCCGTTTTTGACTCATACCGAGGTGTGAGGTTCGCGAATTCACGTTATACACAAAGCTGCCACGTAGGCTGTGCTTTGATCATCAACCACAAGACTTTGCTTTTCAACAGAAGCCTTGATCATTGCATCTTAGCGTGCCACACAGGCAATTCATGCCATGCGACTGATGTCCATCGATATACAACCTCTGAGCTCGTACGTCTCAGAGAAGGGCGTTAAGCAAAAGAATAAATTCTCCGCCGCCAAACAGATGTATATTTAATAGAAATCAATCAACACAGAATAAAATCCAGTGTCAGACACACAATCCATTTACAAGTCCGTTCTGGGTCTGAACGAAACCGGAGGCACTTTCCTCGCATATCCATCCATCTCCAGGTACATCTGGACGACCACCAACTATTTCCATCCTCTTGGGTGTACTGGCCAATCAGGATCGTCAGTAATTATCCAAATGATGTGAAGACATCCGGTCTTCAACCACCGTCTTCATCTTCGACTTATCGTCGAATCGGTTATTCAGAATGGGTATAGACCCGGCCTTTCCGAACAACCCGCGTATATTAAAACAAATGCTAGAAAACACAACATACGCCTCATTCCAATTCTGAATATTTTGTTATTTAAATATTCACATCTTTTGGGAAAAGTTCCCATTAATTTTATCCAAGATAAATTCTTTAAAAATTATCCTTTACTTTTCCTTTGGATGTCGTTTCAAACCAAATTATGGTTTTATAAACTAGTCGAGATTAGCGAACCACACCGACGTAATTATTTATTTTATTTCCCAATCCCAACTTATTCATCCCATGAAGCAAAACTGGTAATACTCCACATCTAATACTATGGTGTTATCGGTAAGATTAATTACCATTTCACGTTCAAATCTAATTAAAGATTTAACTATCGCTTTGGAGCAAAACTGGCGATACTCCATTCTCGCTCATTTCTAAATTTGATAATTTAGATTATAGATCTACATTTCAATCTAATTGCAGATTCGTTAAAACTCCTTTTATTGGGTTAAAGAACTAGGTGTTATTTAAAACACAGTTCACGACAAACCCAAATCACATTCTATTTATTATCGGGTTAAAGAACTAGTGTTATTTAAAACACCGTTCACGATAAACCCATTTCAATTCTAGTTCAATTTAAATCAAATATGTTAGGATTTCCGATTATTTAAAACCCTTTTTTAAATCTAATTTATTCATTTAAAAACAAATCGGGTATTAAATTTAGTTCAATCTAGTTCATTTTGATAAAATCTATTTTTATCTTTTCAAATATGGAGTTTTCCATCCCAAATTTTCCTAAATCATTTCTTATGATTTTACACAAATTATTACTATTTTTAATAATTTTAATAAGGCCCGTACAATCGATTTCCAACAATGGCCATCGAACTGCACTTACAGCGACCTTTTTCAAATTTGATTTGGACGTATCTCCAAATCCAACCGTTAGATTTCAAATTTCTAATATTCGTTAGAAAGCTCTGTTCGATACGAACCCAACGGTTCCGGTTTTAGGAGAATCCGACGGTCGGATCTCCCGTAATGTCCGTTTGAAATAAATGGTCGAAATTTATGAACTGCCGCGGCGCGGCGCGTTCTATTCAGACCATTATATTATATATATAATATATATATAATATATTTCGTCGATCAATATTTAAAACGAAGTTTTAAAAATAGTTTTGAATTTGTTTCGAAAATAATTTCAACTTCCATATCAATTCAAATCAAAATTGAATCTTTCCTTGTAAATTCGTTTTGAAATTCTTTTCTATTCAATTCAAATTTCAATTCAATTTGAATTCGTTTCAATTCGCTTTTAATTCAATTTGAATTCGTTTTCAATTCAATTTCAATTCAATTTGAATTCGTTTTCAATTCAGTTAAATTTCAAAGTTGTTTTCTATTCGATTCAATTCAAATTGGTTTTCCGTTCGATTCAATTCAAATTGGTTTTCTATTCGATTCAATTTCGTTATATATTCAATTGAAACCAAACTCGTTTTCTATTCAATTCATTTCGAAATCGTTTTCAATTCAATTCTTTTCGAAATCGTTTTATATTCAATTCATTTCGAAATCGTTATATATTCAATTCATTTCGAAATCGTTATATATTCAATTCATTTCGAAATCGTTATATATTCAATTCATTTCGAAATCGTTATATATTCAATTCATTTCGAAATCGTTATATATTCAATTCATTTCGAAATCGTTATATATTCAATTCATTTCGAAATCGTTATATATTCGATTCATTTCGAAATCGTTATATATTCGATTCATTTCGAAATCGTTATATATTCGATTCATTTCGAAATCGTTACATATTCGATTCATTTCGAAATCGTTACATATTCGATTCATTTCGAAATCGTTACATATTCAATTCATTTCGAAATCGTTATATATTCGATTCATTTCGAAATCGTTATATATTCAATTCATTTCGAAATCGTTATATATTCGATTCATTTCGAAATCGTTATATATTCAATTCATTTCGAAATCGTTATATATTCAATTCATTTCGAAATCGTTATATATTCGATTCATTTCGAAATCGTTATATATTCGATTCATTTCGAAATCGTTATATATTCAATTCATTTCGAAATCGTTATATATTCGATTCATTTCGAAATCGTTATATATTCGATTCAATTCAAATTGGTTTTCCGTTCGATTCAATTTCGTTATATATTCAATTCATTTCGAAATCGTTATATATTCGATTCATTTCGAAATCGTTATATATTCAATTCGTTTCGAAATCGTTATATATTCGATTCATTTCGAAATCGTTATATATTCAATTCATTTCGAAATGAAAAAAAATCGATATAAATATCGTTCACGTCAAAATGGCGTCAATCTAATCAACACGGCTTCACATATTTCTATTTCAAATATTCTATTTCAAATATTTCCTATCATCAAAATGTTTGTTATTTTCAAAATATTTCGTTCAACACATGACTAATCTCAACGGATGAGTACAGTCAACACATGAACCTTTATATTATATTGATAAAGATGTAATTTTTTTATTATAAAAATATGTCGTTCAACACATGACTAATCTCAACGAATGAGTACAGTCAACACATGAACCTTTATATTATATTGATAAAGATGTAATTTTTTATTATAAAAATATGTCGTTCAACACATGACTAATCTCAACGAATGAGTACAGTCAACACATGAACCTTTATATTATATTGATAAAGATGTAATTTTTGTTATAAAAATATTTCGTTCAACACATGACTAATCTCAACGAATGAGTACAGTCAACACATGAACCTTTATATTATATTGATAAAGATGTAATTTTTGTTATAAAAATATTTCGTTCAACACATGACTAATCTCAACGAATGAGTACAGTCAACACATGAACCTTTATTTTATATATTCTTTATCTTCTAAATTGGAATGAGGCCCAATCAATCACCATATAATATTAATTATGTGGATTTTCATACATCACATGTATATAATAGCATTGAAAAATAATCAACCATCAACCAAAGTGCACTACACTGTATAAGCATCAAATATAGATATCTAACGCTTATAACAGCCTGTCAATCAATCGATCGACATATTTAATCAATCAGGATGAGTAAACTTCAAATTTCATCCCAACACCCGTGTGGGGTTTCAAGCAATCAAACACAGATTTTTATTTGTGCAGTTGGGCGATGTGTAAAATTTATCGTCCCAATCAATGTCATTCAAATAGGTGTACATAAACAAACCGTCCGGTTTGTAAATGAATATTTTATCTTATTCATTTCACGTTAAAAATTATATTTTTAACGATGGAAACATTTTATTTTAACATATGAATTTCTATTCAGTTCACTCTTCAAATAAAATGATATTTTTATTTTCTAACTTATTTTAGAAAATTTCGGCGGCATAACGGCACGATACTAGAAACGGGACGAGGTCTAGCCTTATCCCCGGTCTAGTGAAGGCCCACGCCATTCACACATCAATCAAATCCATTCATTTCACCAAACAATTTAATTTCAAATCAAATCATCTAACTAATCTATGCAACCAAACAAACAAGTCCATGGTTTGTGGACGATTGTGTCGGGTGCTACTAAGCACCGTCTGCATCCTAATATATATATATATATATATATATATATATATATATATATATATATAGAAATGAAATTGAAAGGTGAGAAATTCTCACCGATTGCTAATCCAATTGCACGACTCTTCATTTATAGAAATCTTCGTCGTTCTCGCCTTTTCGTCCTCTTCGTTGCCCGTAGCCACTACATATATAAAAATCACATTTTTATTTGTTCACTTTCAATTTAAAAATCATATTTTATAATCACTTCATACATTTAAAAAAACGAATTTTGACATCGCTATTCAATATATAAAAATCGAATTTTTACTACTATGTTATATAGATAAAAATTATATTTTTATCACGCTATTTTGCATATAAAGATTTCGCCTTTTCTAAAATAAAGATTTCGCCTTTATAAAAACATAGACTTCGCCTTTTCAAATTTAAAGATTTCATCTTTATAAAAATCTCATTTTTATATTTCTACACATATAAAGATGATATTCTTAATATTCCTATCATGTAAAAATTATATTTTTAACTCTCTACCTAACCAAAAATCATATTTTTACATCTTCTATATAGTAAAGATTATATTTTCAATACTTTAAAAATATAAAAATCATATTTTTATTACTTTAAAAATATAAAAATCATATTTTTAACTTCTATACTATATAAAAATTATATTTTTATAGTTCCTACTATGCAAAGATCATATTTTTATTTTGATAGTTTCATAATAGAAATCTACATCTTATAAAAATTTCGCCTTTCTACTTATAACAACATCGTCTTTACTTCACTAAGAATCAAATCTTTTTAGAATTAAAAATCAAATCTTTTTATTGCAAAAAATCTCATCTTTTATAGGCTATTCATATAAAAACTTATTTCTAAAATTATTGCTTTTTATATATAAAAACTGATTTTACACTATATTTTATATAAATATAAACTGATTTTAAAATGTTTTGTAATCAAAATAAAATCAGTTTTTAACACAATGCTTTATATTTTAATAATTCGGATTTTAATCTAGGAAAAGAAAAAAAGAAACTGAACAGGAAGTTCAATAGAATAATAAATAAAATAAAAAAACATACTGATTTTCGAGGGAGGGGTGATTGGCTTTGCCGGCTTCGAGGGGGAGGGCTGAAGTCGGCGGCGCGGCGGTTGGCGGTCCATCTCTGGTGGAGGCGCGGGTAGGGTTTCGTTGGAGGAGAGAGGGAGGGAAACGGGGAGAGTGGTTCGGCGAGGGGGCTTGAAGGAGGGAGAAGTGGCGGAGTGGGGGGTTTCGAACGTCGGATTGTGCCAGAGGAAAGGAAGGGGAGGGAGAACGGAGCGGGTGCGCCGCCTGAGGGAGGAGGGTCCGCCGCCTCCGGCGATGGTGGTCAGGCAGAGGGCGGTGCCCTCCTAGGGTTTAGCAGTTTTTTTTTATTTCAGAAAGAAAATCGGGGAAAGAGAAAGAAGGTTGGGGGGGCTGTATATAAATTTTAAATTAATAATAATTTTTTTTCCTTCTTTTTTTTTTTCAAAAAGCAACTTTTATTTTTGAACTCGAAACGAGGTCCACCGCCTGTCGTCCATAGCTAATTACCCCCATTCCGAACACAATGGGATATGTATCGCAAGCTGATTCGGGTGTTACAATCAGTTTTCATCGAATTTACCTTTAAATCGCTATACTGAATTTTAAACGTACATTTCAATTTACCGGGGTCGCATACTAACTCGAAAAATTCCAGAAAAATATTTTCTAGCTTCGTATTGATGATACGGTCCTAATAAAACTAGTTTCGTCGAATTCTGAGACCGTTGGAAAAATGGCCATTTTCCAGTCGATTAAAATCAACTGAAACTGGTCAAACGCGTTTTCCTTTGCCACGCTCACATATTGATTCGAAAAATTATGAAAATTGGAATCTAGCAATAACTTGACATCACGAATCCAACAAAAGTGGTTTCGTCGAAATCCGAGGTCGTTTGCAAAATTTCCATTTTTAAGGGCCTGAATTCCATAGCGACTATTCAGAATTTTCAACTGGACATATCTTTTGATTCCCGTTATGAAATCTTGATTTGTCGGATTCGTTGGAAGGATATTATCAGTTAGATCCTAATGTTTTTGGTTTCGCTAAAATCCTGATTGTTTTGCACCCGGCACGTTCAATTGAAGTTTGAAATCGAATTATCGAACTACCGCGCCATTTTCAATTCTATTTATAATTATAAATAATTATATATATTCTAACGACGACGTATAATATATACGTTCGAATTATATTAAAAATAAATTTTCTCGTCGATACTATTTAAAATAATCTATTTTAAATATTCAAAATTCGCTAAAATTGCCAAAATAAAAATTTTAAACTAGCCCAGAATTTCCGGGTTATTACAATCTCCCCCACTTAAAACTTTTCGTCCCCGAAAAGGAACAAAGTCGAAAGTGGTTTGATTAATCAACTCTACGTTCGATCTGGCTTCCATTCTCCAACTTTTCAGTTTCTGAGAATTTTCTAATTTTCAAAAATTTGGCTCACACCCTAAATTTTCGAAAAATTTCGCCATAACCTCCCCTGCACCGGGAGCATCGGGGAATTTCAAATAGCTTCCCCGGTCCTTCTAATCTCAAAAAGAAAAAGAAAAAGCCAAGCGGCTAGCCAATAGGCTCATAAAATCATCATCACCCAAACAAAACAGTAAATTATGTAGTAAACATGTACCTATTTGTCGGGCAAACAAATTTTATTCTCTGCTCTAGCCTCCTTGCTATGACCTGTTCAATGCAAGTATGTATATGCAAGCAAATGCGACCAATTTTCTATACAGTTCAATATTTGGTACAATTAGGCATAATGGTTCAAAATTATCAAACAATTAAACAAACAACACAAACATCAATCAATTAGTGAATTAGAGTTTCAAATTCATAATTTGATACATATATACAAAAATCATGTTTTGATGCCAATTCGCAACAATGTGTTCTAGCTATATATAAGTTTTGGTTCTCACACCAGTCTAATGGAAATATATAGATATCACACCTTCGAAACACGAACATAAATACTGATGATGTCATGACAATCATCAGTACCATCTCCGGGCGACTAGAATGTGATTCCATATCTACCCAATATATTAAAACTTCAAATATACGTTCATGACGCGTATATGCAAAATCTTTATATATTGGATTGTCCAAATTCAAAGTAAATAAATATTCAAATACGTATAAAACGATTTAAATTTTCAAAACAAACTTGTTTTCATTTGAAAAATATACTCTTCACACTCGTTCTAGGATACTACTGATCCTATCTCTAACGAGTCATTCTAATTGGATATTACTAATCCAATATCTGATGAATTCTTTCGTATGGTTCTAATGTGTTGTAACAACCCGTAAAATGCGAGCCAGTTTGAAATTTTTATTTTGGCAATTTTAGCGAATTTTGAATATTTAAAATGAATTATTTTAAATAATATCGACGAGAAAATTTATTTTGAATAGAATTCGAACGTATATATTTATACGCGTCGTCGTTAGAATATAAATATTTATATATAATTATAAATAGAATTGAAAATGGCGCGGTAGTTCGATAATTCGATTTCAAACTTCAATTGAACATACCGAGTGCAAAACAATCCGGATTTTAGTGAAACAAAAAATAATAGGATCTATTTGAAGATATCTTTCCAAGGAATCCGACAAATCAAGATTTCATAGCGGGAATCAAAAGATATGTCCAGTTGAAAATTCTGAATAGTCGCAATGGAATTCAGGCCCTTAAAAATGGACATTTTGCAAACGACCTCGGATTTCGACGAAACCACTTTTGTTGGGTCCGCAGTGTCAAATTATTGCTAGATTCCAAATTTCATAATTTTTCTGAATCAATATGTGAGCGTGGTGAAGTTAAACGCGTTTGACCAGTTTCAGTTGAATTTAATCGACTGGAAAATGGCCATTTTTCAAACGGTCTCAGAATCTGACGAAATTAGTTTTGTTAGGACCGTATCGTCAATACGAAGCTAAAATATATTTTTTGGAATTTTTAGAGTCCGTATGTGGCCCCGGCAAATTAAAATGTACGTTCAAATCTAAAATAAATGGTTATATTTTAATTTGAAGAATAACTGACTGTAACAGTCGAATTGGCTTATGAAACATATCCTGTTGTGTTCGGAATGGGGGTATTTAGCTAGGGACGACAGTCGTTAGGTTTGATTTGGAGTTCGTATTAGTAGACATGCTTTTTTTTTAAATTGGAGAATTAAAAATAATAAAATATTAATTATATAAATATCCCTCCCCGTAACCCTAGCCCATTCTCTCTCTTTCAGCCGCCACGTTCAAATCGAAGGGCGATTGTAGCTCGAAACTTCCTCCTCCAAGAACCCCAAATCAACACAATGTTTTTCGAAATCTCCAACTGCAAATCAGAGAGCGTCAAGTGCTCTACAAATCCAACGGGCAAGATCTCGTTTAGTGGTGTGGTTCGTTAAAATTTGGGGCTCAAAGGCCACCGCGTCGGGCTCAATTCTGCTAGCCATCGGTGGTGCGAGCTGGCCCATCCTCTGGCTGGTGAAAGGCAGCGCCAAGGCGCGCCTTGTGATGGCCGTTGATCATCGTCGAGGCTGACGTGGTGCGAGCAAAAGGAAGCCCTAACGGGCCAGCGATGGGTTCAACTGTGGAAGCTTGGAGCAGTTATTTCGGGGATGATGATGTAGAGGGTTTTGAACAGCAAAGATGAAGAGGACGCAGTGTATTTCTTTGAACTTGTAATTAAATGTTTATAGAGAATAACATTATTGTTTTTTTTTATCTGATTATATATATATATATATAACTTTAAAATGAAGATATGGTTTTTATATATATTACTTTAAAATGAAAATATGATTTTTAATCATTATAACGATTTATAAAATGTGTTTTTCTTAGGAAAAATAAAACGTGTTTTTCTTAGTAAAAATAAAATGTGTTTTTCTTAGGAAAAATAAAATGTGTTTTTCTTAGTAAAAATAAAATGTGTTTTTCTTAGTAAAAATAGAATTGTTTTTCATAGTAAAAATAGAATTGTTTTTCATAGTAAAAATAGAATTTGTTTTTCATAGTAAAAATAGAGTTGTTTTTCATAGTAAAATAGAGTTGTTTTTCATAGTAAAAATAGAATTGTTTTTCATAATAAAAATAGAGTTGTTTTTCAAAATAATATATATCGCATTGTTTGTAAAATAGAAATAGCGAATTAAAAATATGATTTTTATATATTGAACTTCGAAATAAAAAATATGATTTTTATATATGGAATAGCGAAGTAAAAATTCGATTTTTACATAGGTAGTGAAAGCGGGCGACGAAGGTAGCAAAAAGGCGAGAAAGAAGAGTCAAGATGTTTGGATAGCTTTCGGTGAGAATTTCTCACCTTTCAATTTCTTTTTCTAGTTATATGTATATATACTAGGATGCAGACGGTGCTTAGTAGCACCCGACACAATCGTCCACAGACCATGGACTTGTTTGTTTGGTTGCATAGCTTAGTTATATGATTTGATTTGAATTTGGTTGTTTGGTGAATTTGATTGATGTGTGAATGGCGTGGGCCTTCACTAGACCGGGGATAAGGCTAGGCCTCGTCCCGTTTCTAGTATCGTGCCGTTATGCCGCCGAAATTTTCTAAAATAAGTTAGAAAAATAAAAATATCATTTTATTTAAAGAATGAACTGAATAGAAATTCAAGTGTTGAAATAAAATATTTTATCGTTAAAAATATAATTTTTACCGTGAAGTGAATAAAATAAAATATTCATTTACAAACCGGACGGTTTGTTTATGTACACTGATTTGACTGATATTGATTGGGTCGATAAATTTCACACATCGCCCAACTGCACAAATAAAATCTGTGTTTGATTGTTTGAAACCCCACACGGGTGTTGGGATGAAACTTGAAGTTCACTCATCCTGATTGATTAAATATGTCGATCGATTGATTGACAAGCTGCTATAAGCGTTAAATGTCTATATTTGATGCTTATACAGTGTAGTGCACTTTGGTTGATGGTTGATTATTTTTCAATGCTATGATATACATGGGTTGTATGAAAATCCATATAATTAATTTTATATGGTGATTGATTGGGCCTCATTCCAATTTAGAAAATAAAGAATATAAAATAAAAGTTCATGTGTTGACAGTACTCATCCATTGAGATTGGTCATGTGTTGAACGAAATATTTTAGTAATAAAATTTACATCTTTATAATATAAAATAAAGGTTCATGTGTTGACAGTACTCATCCATTGAGATTGGTCATGTGTTGAACGAAATATTTTGATAATAACAACTATTTTGAAAAAGAAATATTTGAAATAGAGTATTTGAAAATAGAAATTTATGAAGCCGTGTTGATTAGATTGACGCCGTTTTGACGTGAACGATATTTATATCGATTTTATTCATTTTGAATTGAATTGAAAACGATTTCGAAATGAACTGAATTGAAAACGATTTCGAAATGAATTGAACTGAAAACGAATTCAAATTGAATTGAAAGCGAATTGAAATGAATTCAAATTGAATTGAAATTTGAATTGAATAGAAATGAATTTTAAAACGAATTTATAAAGAAGAATTCAATTTTGATTTGAATTGAAATGGAAGTTGAAAATGTTTTTGAAACGAATTCAAAACTATTTATATAATTCGTTTTAAATAGAAATCGACGAAATATATATTATATATATAATATAATGGCCTGAATATAACGCGCCGCGCCGCGGCAGTTCGCAAATTTCGACCATTTATTTCAAACGGACATTACGGGAGATCCGGCCGTCGGATTCTCCTTAAACCGGAACCGTTGGGTTCGTATCGAAAAGAGCTTTCTAACGAATATTAGAAATTTGAAATCTAACGGTTGGATTTGGAGATACGTCCAAATCAAATTCGAAAAAGGTCGCTGTAAGTGCAGTTCGATGGCCATTGGTGGAAATCGACTGTACGGGCCTTGATAAAATTATTAAAAATAGTAATAATTTGTGTAGAATCATAAGAAATGATTTGTGAAGATTTGGGATGAAAAACTCCATATTGGAAAAGATAAAAATAGATTTTTATCGAAATGAACTAGCTTTGAACTAGAACTATAATTCTATTTATTTTTAAATAAATAAATTGAATTTGAAATGGTTTTGAAAATAACCAAAATTTCCAATGATTACATTGGAATGGATTTGAATCGAAATTGTCTTCGGAATATTTCGATGTTGGATTTCGTGATTATACAAATGTTGTTATGGAAATTTGAAAGATATATATATATATCGTTATTTCCAATACGGCATTTGTTAGTCGTAGAATTCGATATTGAATATAAGCCGATATATTTTCTATTCAGAGCCTTGTATTGAATATCGAATGTGATTTGGGTTTGTCGTGAATGGTGTCTTCACTAACACTGTTCTTGAACCCAGTTGAGAAAAGATTAAATCTTTTTGTTTAGATTTAACGAAATGTACCAATTAAATAATATTTAATTGGAATTGAATCGATATTGATTTTTGGGTTTATCGTGAACAGTGTTTTAAATAACACTCGTTCTTTAACCCGATAATTAATGAATGTGATTTTGGGTTTATCGTGAACCGTGTTTTAAATGACACTGATTCTTTAACCCAGTCGAAGATTAAAACTAAGTGGAGTTTTAATGAATCTTCAATTAGATTGAAATGATCGAAAATGGAGTGTCACCAGTTTTGCTCCAGGCGATAGTTAAATCTTTAATTAGATTTGAACGTGAAATGGTAATTAAATTTACCGATAACACTGTGGTGTTAGATATGAAGTATTACCAGTTTTATTTCATGGGATGAATAGGTTAGGATTGGGAAATTAAAACCAATGATTACTTCGGCAAGGTTCGTTAATCCCGACTAGTTTGAATTGAGATTCAAAAATAGAATAAAGAATAAATTCAAGGAATTTATCTTGGATAAAATTAATGGGAACTTTTCCCTATGAATGTGAAATTTAGAAACTAACTGTCGGTTAGCCAAGCAGAATGGTTTTCTGAATATTGATCTGATGTTGGTTTCGGCCTTCGGGGTTAATATTTGGGGAATTATTCTCTTGATTAATTTACGGTTAGTGACTAATGAATTGGAATGAGGCGTATGTTGTGTTTGTGTAACACTTATTTAAAATATACGCGAGTTATTCGGAAAGACCGGGTTTATCCCATTCTGAATAACTGATACGACGATAAGTCGAAGATGAAGACGATGGTCGAAGACCGGAAGTCTTCACGTCGTTTGGGTGATTACTGATGATCTTGATTGGGCTGTACACCCAAGAAGATGGAAACAGTTGGTGATCGTCCAGACGTACTTGGAGATCGATGGATATGCGGGGTACTAGGTGCCTCCGGTTTCGTTCAGACCCAGAACGGACTTGTAAATGGACTGTGTGTCTGACATTGGATTTTAGTCCGTGTGATTGATCTCTATTAAATATATCTGTTTGGCGGCGGAGAATTTATTCTCTTGCTTAACGCCCTTCTCTGAGACGTACGAGCTCAGGGGTTATATATTGATGGATATCAAACGCATGGAGTGAATTTCCTGTGTGGCATGCCAAAGTGGCAATTGATCGAGGCTTCTGTTGAAAAGCAAAGTCTTGTGGTGATGATCAAAGCACGGCCTTTGTGGCGTAGCTTTGTGTAACGTTTACTTCGCGAGTTTCACACCCGGTATGAACCAAAAACGGGAGAGGACATCAGGGAGGACTTGCGTTTCTTTCTAGCTAGAAGTGGCGTCAGTGGTTTTACACGCCCTGACGAGTTTGACTTATGTGGTTGTTGCTGTTGCGAGGCGCCTCGGATTGATCGGTCGTTCTCGAACCGATGGAGTCATTTAGTTGGCTCATTTACGCCCCATAGGGCGGGGAAACGCATGTTCAGGGTTTAAGTTTAATCCACATCGGTGGACCGGCCCTGAGGATCCAAGGGTCGATGCGCTCTGACCCTGAGGCTCGGGCTAGACAGTCTCGAAGACGGTGAGGACTATCTTTTGCCTCGGTTCATAGATGGAAATCCAATTTCCAAATACGTGACATTCGCGGTTTTAATTGTAGAACTTATATATGGCGACATAGTGTTATGGGGCATTCATGCCGCCTATGATTGATACTTATGATTTGAAGTTGTTTTATACACTATGCACTTATAGTAGTATCAAATGATTTGTTTTAACCGTATCAAGCATTCTTTGGCTGTTATAAGGGAAAACCCTATCCTCGGCTGCGTTGCATTGTGTGATGGGACCTGGGTCTTATAACAGCTTCATCTTTCTTTATTTAGCATTGCGCTGTTTGTTTTATGCACTGGTATTCTTGGGAGGAAACCCGTTCCGTGTTATACGGCGTGGTCCCTTGATTTACCTAACTTTGAAAATAAAGATAATAACTGTTTTAGTTCTCACACCAGTCACATGACTGACCTGGAGTTTATTGTTTTAACCTAAACTCTGGGTGCCCCTATTTTGACACGGGCAGCTAGTAGTTTGGTTTTGCAGATTTATATTCACAGGATCCTGGTCTACAGCTGGAACGATATCCGGAAAGCTTTGTATCCGTATATCTCCTTCTAGTTGTGTATTGTATTATTTTCCGCTGCTATATATTTAAATGTAATTTAAATCTCTGATATTTCTATGTAATATTTATTCATTTATACTCTGTATATTCTTGTAATCTGATGCATTGTTGTAATATACAATGAAATGTTCTTCTGCATGAGTTTTGTTGTGGCTTGTTCTCAAAACGATAGGGCGTTTCGAACGGTCTGGGTCGGTTTAGCGACTGGTTCGGACCGAGCGAAATTCCTTTACGTCACATGTGTCTTGTTCTCGAGCTCTGTAAACCAAAGCTCTGATACCAAATGTGACAGCCGAGAATTTCGCTCGATCCGAATCAGTCGTTAAACCGATCTAGACCGTTCGAAACCCCTGATCGTTTGAAAACAGGACAAATCAGAACACAAACAGAAGAACATTTCATTGCAATTCAACAATTCCATCAGATACAAGAATATACAGAGTATAAATGAATGAATTACATTCGATAAATATCAGAGAATACAATAAATTACATAGCAGCGGAAAAATAATACAAAGCACAACTGAAGGTGATATACGGATACAGAGCTTTCCGGATATCATTCCAGCTGTAAACCAGGATCCTGTGAATATAAATCTGCAAAACCAAAACTACTAGCTGCCCGTGCAGAAAATAGGGGCACCCAGAGTTTAGGTTAAAACAATAAACTCCAGGTCAGTCATGTGACTGGTGTGAGAACTAAAACAGTTATTTAAAGCTTTACTTTTAAAAGAGAGTAATTCAAGGGACCACGCCGTATAACACGGAACGGGTTTCCTCCCAAGAATACCAGTGCATAGAATAAATAGCACAATGCTTTTTCGAAAAATGAAGCTATTATAAGACCCAGGTCCCATCACACAGTGCAACGCAAGCTGGAGGATAGGGTTTTCCCTTATAATAGCCAAACATGCTTGGTACGTTTAAAACAAATCATTTGATACTATAATAAGTGTATAGTGTCAAAACAATTTCAATCATAAGTATAAATCATAGACGGCATGGGTACCATATATCATGTCGCCATACTAGTTCTACAATTAAAACCGCAATACACGTATTGGAAATTGGATTTCCGTCATGAGTCGAGGCAAGGGGCAAGCTCCTCTCCGCGTTCGAGACACTCTAGCAAATGCCTCAGGGTTACGCACTCTGGGCAACCCCGGATCTTCAGGGCCGGTCCTCACTTACGTTAGAGGATTAATTATGCCTGAACACACGTTTCCCGGTCCTTACAGACCTATAATCGAGGCGCCTCGCATTCCAACAACCACATAGGTGAAAAGTATATAAATGTCAGGGCTGGTAAGTCACTGACACCACCAAAGCTAGAAAGAAACGTCGTGCTCTCCCTGCAGTCACTATCCCGTTTTTGACTCATACCGAGGTGTGAGGTTCGCGAATTCACGTTATACACAAAGCTACCACGTAGGCTGTGCTTTGATCATCAACCACAAGACTTTTCTTTTCAACAGAAGCCTTGATCATTGCATCTTAGCGTGCCACACAGGCAATTCATGCCATGCGACTGATGTCCATCGATATACAACCTCTGAGCTCGTACGTCTCAGAGAAGGGCGTTAAGCAAAAGAATAAATTCTCCGCCGCCAAACAGATGTATATTTAATAGAAATCAATCAACACAGAATAAAATCCAGTGTCAGACACACAATCCATTTACAAGTCCGTTCTGGGTCTGAACGAAACCGGAGGCACTTTCCTCGCATATCCATCCATCTCCAGGTACGTCTGGACGACCACCAACTATTTCCATCCTCTTGGGTGTACTGCCCAATCAAGATCGTCAGTAATTATCCAAACGATGTGAAGACTTCCGGTCTTCGACCACCGTCTTCATCTTCGACTTATCGTCGAATCGGTTATTCAGAATGGGTATAGACCCGGCCTTTCCGAACAACCCGCGTATATTAAAACAAATGCTAGAAAACACAACATATGCCTCATTCCAATTCTGAATATTTTGTTATTTAAATATTCACATCTTTTGGGAAAAGTTCCCGTTAATTTTATCCAAGATAAATTCTTTAAAAATTATCCTTTACTTTTCCTTTGGATGTCGTTTCAAACCAAATTATGGTTTTATAAACTAGTCGAGATTAGCAAACCACACCGACGTAATTATTTATTTTATTTCCCAATCCCAACTTATTCATCCCATGAAGCAAAACTGGTAATACTCCACATCTAATACTATGGTGTTATCGGTAAGATTAATTACCATTTCACGTTCAAATCTAATTAAAGATTTAACTATCGCTTTGGAGCAAAACTGGCGATACTCCATTCTCGCTCATTTCTAAATTTGATAATTTAGATTATAGATTTACATTTCAATCTAATTGCAGATTCGTTAAAACTCCTTTTATTGGGTTAAAGAACTAGGTGTTATTTAAAACACAGTTCACGACAAACCCAAATCACATTCTATTTATTATCGGGTTAAAGAACTAGTGTTATTTAAAACACCGTTCACGATAAACCCATTTCAATTCTAGTTCAATTTAAATCAAATATGTTAGGATTTCTGATTATTTAAAACCCTTTTTTAAATCTAATTTATTCATTTAAAAACAAATCGGGTTTTAAATTTAGTTCAAACTAGTTCATTTTGATAAAATCTATTTTTATCTTTTCAAATATGGAGTTTTCCATCCCAAATTTTCCCAAATCATTTCTTATGATTTTACACAAATTATTACTATTTTTAATAATTTTAATAAGGCCCGTACAATCGATTTCCAACAATGGCCATCGAACTGCACTTACAGCGACCTTTTTCAAATTTGATTTGGACGTATCTCCAAATCCAACCGTTAGATTTCAAATTTCTAATATTTGTTAGAAAGTTCTGTTCGATACGAACCCAACAGTTCGGTTTTAGGAGAATTCGACGGTCGGATCTCCCGTAATGTCCGTTTGAAATAAATGGTCGAAATTTATGAACTGCCGCGGCGCGGCGCGTTCTATTCAGACCATTATATTATATATATAATATATATATAATATATTTCGTCGATCAATATTTAAAACGAAGTTTTAAAAATAGTTTTGAATTTGTTTCAAAAATAATTTCAACTTCCATATCAATTCAAATCAAAATTGAATCTTTCCTTGTAAATTCGTTTTGAAATTCTTTTCTATTCAATTCAAATTTCAATTCAATTTGAATTCGTTTCAATTCGCTTTTAATTCAATTTGAATTCGTTTTCAATTCAATTTCAATTCAATTTGAATTCGTTTTCAATTCAGTTAAATTTCAAAGTTGTTTTCTATTCGATTCAATTCAAATTGGTTTTCCGTTCGATTCAATTCAAATTGGTTTTCTATTCGATTCAATTTCGTTATATATTCAATTGAAACCAAACTCGTTTTCTATTCAATTCATTTCGAAATCGTTTTCAATTCAATTCTTTTCGAAATCGTTTTATATTCAATTCATTTCGAAATCGTTATATATTCAATTCATTTCGAAATCGTTATATATTCAATTCATTTCGAAATCGTTATATATTCAATTCATTTCGAAATCGTTATATATTCAATTCATTTCGAAATCGTTATATATTCAATTCATTTCGAAATCGTTATGTATTCAATTCATTTCGAAATCGTTATATATTCAATTCATTTCGAAATCGTTATTTATTCAATTCATTTCGAAATCGTTATATATTCCATTCATTTCGAAATCGTTATATATTCGATTCATTTCGAAAACGTTATATATTCGATTCATTTCGAAATCGTTATATATTCAATTCATTTCGAAATCGTTATATATTCAATTCATTTCGAAATCGTTATATATTCGATTCATTTCGAAATCGTTATATATTCAATTCATTTCGAAATCGTTATATATTCGATTCATTTCGAAATCGTTATATATTCAATTCATTTCGAAATCGTTATATATTCGATTCATTTCGAAATCGTTATATATTCGATTCAATTCAAATTGGTTTTCCGTTCGATTCAATTTCGTTATATATTCAATTCATTTCGAAATCGTTATATATTCGATTCATTTCGAAATCGTTATATATTCAATTCGTTTCGAAATCGTTATATATTCGATTCATTTCGAAATCGTTATATATTCAATTCATTTCGAAATGAAAAAAAATCGATATAAATATCGTTCACGTCAAAATGGCGTCAATCTAATCAACACGGCTTCACATATTTCTATTTCAAATATTCTATTTCAAATATTTCCTATCATCAAAATGTTTGTTATTTTCAGAATATTTCGTTCAACACATGACTAATCTCAACGGATGAGTACAGTCAACACATGAACCTTTATATTATATTGATAAAGATGTAATTTTTTTATTATAAAAATATGCCGTTCAACACATGACTAATCTCAACGAATGAGTACAGTCAACACATGAACCTTTATATTATATTGATAAAGATGTAATTTTTGTTATAAAAATATTTCGTTCAACACATGACTAATCTCAACGAATGAGTACAGTCAACACATGAACCTTTATATTATATTGATAAAGATGTAATTTTTGTTATAAAAATATTTCGTTCAACACATGACTAATCTCAACGAATGAGTACAGTCAACACATGAACCTTTATTTTATATATTCTTTATCTTCTAAATTGGAATGAGGCCCAATCAATCACCATATAATATTAATTATGTGGATTTTCATACGTCACATGTATATAATAGCATTGAAAAATAATCAACCATCAACCAAAGTGCACTACACTGTATAAGCATCAAATATAGATATCTAACGCTTATAACAGCCTGTCAATCAATCGATCGACATATTTAATCAATCAGGATGAGTAAACTTCAAATTTCATCCCAACACCCGTGTGGGGTTTCAAGCAATCAAACACAGATTTTTATTTGTGCAGTTGGGCGATGTGTAAAATTTATCGTCCCAATCAATGTCATTCAAATAGGTGTACATAAACAAACCGTCCGGTTTGTAAATGAATATTTTATCTTATTCATTTCACGTTAAAAATTATATTTTTAACGATGGAAACATTTTATTTTAACATATGAATTTCTATTCAGTTCACTCTTCAAATAAAATGATATTTTTATTTTCTAACTTATTTTAGAAAATTTCGGCGGCATAACGGCACGATACTAGAAACGGGACGAGGTCTAGCCTTATCCCCGGTCTAGTGAAGGCCCACGCCATTCACACATCAATCAAATCCATTCATTTCACCAAACAATTTAATTTCAAATCAAATCATCTAACTAATCTATGCAACCAAACAAACAAGTCCATGGTTTGTGGACGATTGTGTCGGGTGCTACTAAGCACCGTCTGCATCCTAATATATATATATATATATATATATATATACACATATATAGTAATGAAATTGAAAGGTGAGAAATTCTCACCGATTGCTAATCCAATTGCACGACTCTTCATTTATAGAAATCTTCGTCGTTCTCGCCTTTTCGTCCTCTTCGTTGCCCGTAGCCACTACATATATAAAAATCACATTTTTATTTGTTCACTTTCAATTTAAAAATCATATTTTATAATCACTTCATACATTTAAAAAAATGAATTTTGACATCGCTATTCAATATATAAAAATCGAATTTTTACTACTATGTTATATAGATAAAAATTATATTTTTGTCACGCTATTTTCCATATAAAGATTTCGCCTTTTCTAAAATAAAGATTTCGCCTTTATAAAAACATAGACTTCGCCTTTTCAAATTTAAAGATTTCATCTTTATAAAAATCTCATTTTTATTTTTCTACACATATAAAGATGATATTCTTAATATTCCTATCATGTAAAAATTATATTTTTAACTCTCTACCTAACCAAAAATCATATTTTTACATCTTCTATATAGTAAAGATTATATTTTCAATACTTTAAAAATATAAAAATCATATTTTTATTACTTTAAAAATATAAAAATCATATTTTTAACTTCTATACTATATAAAAATTATATTTTTATAGTTCCTACTATGCAAAGATCATATTTTTATTTTGATAGTTTCATAATAGAAATCTACATCTTATAAAAATTTCGCCTTTCTACTTATAACAACATCGTCTTTACTTCACTAAGAATCAAATCTTTTTAGAATTAAAAATCAAATCTTTTTATTGCAAAAAATCTCATCTTTTATAGGCTATTCATATAAAAACTTATTTCTAAAATTATTGCTTTTTATATATAAAAACTGATTTTACACTATATTTTATATAAATATAAACTGATTTTAAAATGTTTTGTAATCAAAATAAAATCAGTTTTTAACACAATGCTTTATATTTTAATAATTCGGATTTTAATCTAGGAAAAGAAAAAAAGAAACTGAACAGGAAGTTCAATAGAATAATAAATAAAATAAAAAAACATACTGATTTTCGAGGGAGGGGTGATTGGCTTTGCCGGCTTCGAGGGGGAGGGCTGTAGTCGGCGGCGCGGCGGTTGGCGGTCCATCTCTGGTGGAGGCGTGGGTAGGGTTTCGTTGGAGGAGAGAGGGAGGGAAACGGGGAGAGAGGTTCGACGAGGGGGCTTGAAGGAGGGAGAAGTGGCGGAGTGGGGGGTTTCGAACGTCGGATTGTGCCAGAGGAAAGGAAGGGGAGGGAGAACGGAGCGGGTGCGCCGCCTGAGGGAGGAGGGTCCGCCGCCTCCGGCGACGGTGGTCAGGCAGAGGGCGACGCCCTCCTAGGGTTTAGTAGTTTTTTTTTTTTTTTTCAGAAAGAAAATCGGGGAAAGAGAAAGAAGGTTGGGGGGCTGTATATAAATTTTAAATTAATAATATTTTTTTTCCTTTTTTTTTAAAAAAAAAAGCAACTTTTATTTTTGAACTCGAAACGAGGTCCACCGCCTGTCGTCCATAGCTAATTACCCCCATTTCGAACACAATGGGATATGTATCGCAAGCTGATTCGGCTGTTACAATCAGTTTTCATCGAATTTACCTTTAAATCGCTATATTGAATTTTAAACGTACATTTCAATTTACTGGGGTCGCATACTAACTCGAAAAATTCCAAAAAAATATTTTCTAGCTTCGTATTGATGATACGGTCCTAATAAAACTAGTTTCGTCGAATTCTGAGACCGTTGGAAAAATGGCCATTTTCCAGTCGATTAAAATCAACTGAAACTGGTCAAACGCGTTTTCCTTTGCCACGCTCACATATTGATTCGAAAAATTATGAAAATTGGAATCTAGCAATAACTTGACATCACGGATCCAACAAAAGTGGTTTCGTCGAAATCCGAGGTCGTTTGCAAAATTTCCATTTTTAAGGGTCTGAATTCCATAACGACTATTCAGAATTTTCAACTGGACATATCTTTTGATTCCCGTTATGAAATCTTGATTTGTCGGATTCGTTGGAAGGATATTATCAATTAGATCCTAATGTTTTTGGTTTCGCTAAAATCCCGATTGTTTTGCACCCGACACGTTCAATTGAAGTTTGAAATCGAATTATCGAACTACCGCGCCATTTTCAATTCTATTTATAATTATAAATAATTATATATATTCTAACGACGACGTATAATATATACATTCGAATTATATTAAAAATAAATTTTCTCGTCGATACTATTTAAAATAATCTATTTTAAATATTCAAAATTCGCTAAAATTGCCAAAATAAAATTTTTAAACTGGCCCAGAATTTCCGGGTTATTACACCCAGGTCGACCCCCTAGTCGACCTGGCCCCCAGGTCGACCTGCCCAGTTCTGTGCTGACCGAAACCTTCTGAATCTTCTACAGGCCATAACTTCTTCATCCGGACTCCGATTTTCGAAAACTCGGACTCTATTTCATGTAAAATTTCGAGAGGAACGCAATGGTGATGTCCATTTTACCTAATTCCTGATTCTTAAATTAATTATCCTCATTTTACTATCTTTTCCGTTACACACACCGTTATCGAACTAATTTTTCTTCTCTTTCATGTATTAATTAATTCTTCTTATGCATCACCATTATTTACCTATCATAAGCATATTTTCATATATTTTATTTCATTTTTAATTATACTTAAAAATGCGGGGTGTTACAACACCATTCACGATAAACCCAAAAATCCAATTTAAATTCAATTCCAATTAAATATTAATTAACTGGAAAATTTCACTAAATCTTACTTAAAAGATTTATTCTTTTCTCAACTGGGTTTAAGAATAGTGTTATTTAAGACACCATTCACAACAAACCCAAAACCCCATTTGATATTAAATACAAGGCTCTGAATAGAAAATATATCGACTTCTATTCAATATCAAATTCTGAAATCAACAAATATCTTATTGGAAATAACGATATAAGTATATCTTTCAAACTTCCATAGAAATACTTGTATAATCAAGAAATCCAACATCGAAATATTCCGAAGATGATTTCGATTCAAATCCATTCCAATTCATATATTGGAAATTCTGGTTATTTTTAAAACCATTTCAAATCCAATTTATTTATTTAAAAATATTGGATTATAATTCTAGTTCATAACTAGTTCATTTCGATAAAAATATATTTTTATTTTTTCAAATAAGGAATTTTTCATTCCAATTCTTTCCAAATCATTTATTATTATTTTACACAAATTATTGATATTTTTAATAATTTTATCAAGGCCCGTACAGTCGATTTTCATAAACGACCATCGAACTGCACTTACAACGACCTTTTCCAAATTTGATTTAGACATAATTCCAAATCCAACCATTAGATTTCAAATCTCTCATATTCATTGGAAATCTCTTTTCGATACGAACCCAATGGTTCCGATTTTAGGAGAATCCGACGATCGGATCTCCTGTAATGTCCGTTCGAAGTCAATGGTCGAAATTCGCGAACTACTACAGCACGACGCGTTCTATTTAGGCCATTATATATATAATATATATTATATATATTTCGTTGATTTCCATTTAAAACGTATTTTATAAATTGTTTTAAATTCGTTTTTAAAACTATTCCAACTTCATTTTCAATTTTTAATCAAAATTGAATTTTCCTTATCGTCGATATGTAAATGATAGTATTTTCAAAACATTAGATTTTGAAATCACTTCCTTGTAATGACCCAACTTTCCAATACCTCGGAAGTTGTATCATTATTTAAGAAAAGAAATAGATAGAAGAATAGAACTAAGAAAAGACATCAGAATCTCATAGCGGAACTTGGAACATAATATTATAACCCAAAATATTACATAACATAAGTCAAGTACATTGAAATACGTCATACATAGGGATACATGTCATCACAATTACATACTTAACATTATGATACTAACTTGCAACATATAGTTATACATAACATATGATAGATAAGCCAACACTTCAGATCCTGCCATCCAGCTACTCCAAAGTTACTTTAGAACCTGGATCACTTGTCTACTCATAATAAATATTATGAGTACCCAAGAGTTAAAGGAAAACACAGAAAATAAACTCTGGGTCAGTCATGGACTGGTTTGAGTAAACGATTTATAAACAAGTTTCAATAAATCACAATGATTCATAAGACCACACCGTGAATACGGAACGGGTTTTTACCTTATGAGATCAAAACAGTTTGTATATTTAAACAGATGTTATGATAATGTTTAGGGTGTCCACAATAATTCATAATCTAGTAGAACGCTTACATCTCACATTCTACTTATAGTATACATACAAAACCGTTAAGTGCTTATGGATATTGGGTTTCCAACTATGAAAAGGTATGGAACCACCTTCCAGAAGTGTATCTCTAGATACGAATACACGGGTTCAACAAGAACATCTTGTAACTCGGCCACACATGACCGACCACTCATTTCTCTTGAGTGTATCGAATGTATATCACCAACGGTGGTAGCAAGCCAACCGTTTCCTGAAACGGGTCAGAATCGATAGAATAAGAAACAAGGAAATATCTCTAGATAGGTGATGATACATCCTAATGGGAGCTACCCACATAGCCATGCTGCCTGCCCGATTTTTGTCATTTCCGGTTGTGAAGCTTGAGGCTAACATAACCTGACACTCTTTTGATTTTCTTTGAATGCCACATTATCAAACCCGCTAATTTACTAATTGACTTCTTCAAAAATATATTACAAGTATAAAGCAAGAGAAACGAATTCCTCTGCCACTTATAACTACGTTTGAAAAGATCAATGTACGTGATTAGTTAGGAATATTCTGTCAGACATTCGTCCATACAAGTTGTCCTGGGACTAGACAAACCGAAGGTACTATTCAGTACATCCATCTTAGCCAGTCGTTATCTAAGATTTATACAATAGCCCTTGCATTTTACTCCGTCTTCAATTATCTTCAGCGTATTTGATTCGCTACGCTTATGTTAATATGGAGTGGTTCTTTGAATAATAATCCAACCGGTCTCTCCATATTAACAACGTTAAATGGTCAAACTTTGATAGTCGGTGATTTAACCCTATTCCACCCCTAAAAATGGCGGATCCTCCAGTCTTCTCCTACCCTATTCCAGCCAAATACCGTACCGCATTCCACCCCCGTTCGCCACCCCCTCCTCCTCGTTCCTCGTTTCCTTTGTCCTCCTCTTCTCTTCCTATCTCAAAACATCCTTTGCCTCGCCGCCCAGTTTTTCGTAATTCACTTTTTCGTCATCCAGCATCCATCTCCTCCCGCCGTTCTTCTGCCTTCCACCGATCTTTCAATTCATCTTATCCAATCAATCGTTCTGTCTCTAATCATACCCATCAATCTAACTCCTTCATCCGACCTTTTCAGCGTCATCCTTCTTTTTATGCGCAAAACTCTCAATTACCCTCTGCGAAAGACTTGAATTGTCATAATCGTTTTGATGTTTTGAATGATTTTCCAGCAGGTCAATCGGAAAAAACATATGCTGAAGTGGCCGCATCCCCTCCGTTGGTTCCACCGAAGCGTACTCAAGTGAGGAAATCAAATGTTTTGCCTATTTTCTCTTCTATTCAGAATACGGTCAATTTTTTGAAGAAGGAACGACGCTGTCTACAGTGTGCTAGTAGGGGTCACATGGCAAGAGAATGTAGAAATTCGAAAATATGCTTCTTTTGCACTGGTTACGGCCATTCGTGTGCACGTTGTCCTAAAAAAAGAATACCTAGAGACACTTCGAAACACGTGCGAAAAGGCACTCATTGGAATAATGCAACTCCTGTCGCGTGGGTCCCTCGTACATCAACTCGCGCTGATAAATCAAAAAAAGTGTGGGTCCCTCGCACATCAACTCACGCAGTTCATAATCAGAGGGATTCACATTATCCCAGCTGTCAGCAATCCACGCCTTCTCCTACACTTAAACCCTTATCCTCCAACTCTTCTTCTCTAAACTCCGAAGACATGTATCATTTTATAATGGAAGACTCATCAAATTACGTAGTCGGAACAGCAATTTCTGGCGGCTGGAGCATTACAACTCTTCACGATACTCTGTCGAAAGCATTTGATCACCATGAATGGCCCATGTGGATATACAGAAACAACGCTTTCATCATTGCTTGCCCTAACGAAGGGATCAGAGACCATGTCTTGTTCTGGAAGATCTTATCAAGGCCAGAAGGTGCTATGTACTTTGAATGCTGGTCTGAAGCAGAATGGGAGCCGGCTGCGGAGCTAGAGTGTGAATCATGGGCAAAGGTGGTGGGTTTTCCTGAATTTCTTAGGTACAACTCCTTTGCTGTTAAAAATATTCTAAGTCCTTTGGATAATGTGGTGGCACTTGATGATTGTGAGTGGGCTCATTTTGACCATAGAAGCTTGTTTATAAAAATTCAATTTTTTGAAGGAATCGATTTGATCACTTTCCTTGTTGCTAATATTAACAAAAAGAAACACCTCTTGAAAGTGCAACGTTGCATTCATGAACACCCTGGTTTGAAACCTGAAACCTTACTTATTGGTAATGTTGAAGAGATGACTGTACCCTGCATGCATGAAAATATGGATGAACCTGACGTGGAAATTCCAAATGACATGATTGCTATGCCTATGACTGATATTGTACAAGATGTGGATCTGTTTACACAACAAAACATCAACCAATTCATCCATAGTGATATGGCCTTACACAACATTCCTCGACCTTTTCCTTTTACCATGCCCCTTCCTGTTACCCCCTACCATTTTGAAGATAGCCAACCTGTTGTTCCTCCAGCTGAGACTTCACCTGACAATCTGTCCTCTCAACCTGCTTTACCTCTTCAACAAATTCTACCTACCCCATCCACAGATTATCAGGGAGTGGAAGAAGAAAACTGGACTCAGTTTCTCTCACCAGTCTTTGTCAGACGTAGTGCAAGGATAAGGAAGCGTGTTGATCAACCTGAAGGCTCGGGTAGTTTTTTTTACCCCTATTGTTTTTTCTTCTGCTAATAAAAGTTTAAGCAAAAAACTGTCACGTTGCATGGGTGTTAATTTGAGCGATTCACATTATGTTTCCATGCACGAATTAGAACTGGAGCGCACCAATGCTGCCCAATGAAGTTAGTCTCATGGAATGTCAAGGGGTTGGGCAACCCATCAAAATGCCATGCTATTAGTTTGGTTTTACTTCCTTTAAAAGTGGATATTCTTTTTCTTCAAGAAACTAAACTTGACAACCCAACTCCAAATCATTTCAAAATTGTGGGTGGCGCTTTTTTATCGGGTTGGACTTATGTTAAAGCTATTGACACATGCGGAGGCTTAATCACTGCCTGGAATGAATCTATCTGGTCATTACGTTGGACCACACAAAGTTGTTCTGCACTCCACGTAGCTCTTTGCCACATCCCCTCTAACATCACCTACTTCTTCTCCAACATTTATGGACCTCAAAATGCTCATGATCGATCACTTCTCTGGTCTGACTGTAGTGCACTTGCATCACAATTTAATGGCCCATGGGTTATTGGCGGGGATTTCAACACTACTAGATTCAGCCATGATAGAAATTCAGGCATCTTATCTCATGATAGTGAAGACTTTAATTCCTTCATTTTTGACTGCTCTCTTATTGATCCACCAATAAGTAACCGCTCCTTCACCTGGTCAAATTGTAGACCAAATCCATCGTTAGCTAAATTAGATCGTTTTCTATATAATGGAGCATGGGATGAACTTTTCCCCATGTCTGTTGTTTATGGTTTAGCTTCTATTATATCAGACCACTGCCCCATATTGCTCAATTCTGACATCTCTATTTGTAACAAGAGCCCTTTTAGATTTGAAAGACTGTGGTTACTTGAGCCTTCTTTTGATGAATTTGTTCATTCCATTTGGAATCAAACTTTTGTGACGGATTCCGCTACTCATAGAATTGTTCTGAAACTAAGAGCTCTTAGGAAAATCATCAAACCATGGGCTAGAAATATATGGGGTTCTCTTCGTTCTCGTATTTCTACTATTCAAAATTATATCATTGACATCAATATTTTAGAAGAACAACGCCCCCTTCTTGAGTCGGAATATAATAACTTGCGTTCACTAGAATCTGAGCTGGATAGATTGATGAAACAAGAAGAAATTGGGTGGAAACAAAGATCTAAAGCTAAATGGTTGGAGGAAGGTGACAGAAACACTTCTTATTTCCATAGAATGGCTAATGGAAGACGTAGATCTACTTTCATATCTGAAATTGTGGATGGTGATCACTCATACACCGATTAAAAGGATATTCTTATCCTTTTTTCTAATTATTTTCGATCCATTCTTGGTCAATCCCACTCTGCATCTCCTAATATCGATTGGAACCACTTATATCCCAATCCTTCGCCTATTAACATTGATCATCCATTCTCTGAATCTGAGATTTGGGCTGCAGTGAAAGACATGGAGGATGATAAAGCCCCTGGGCCTGATGGCTTTGGCCCAGTTTTCTTTAAACACTTTTGGGCCTTGATCAAACCTGACATTATTGATATGTGTAACGAATTTTACAACGATCCTCATTCTATCGCCAGAATCAATTATGCTAATATCATCCTCATTCCAAAAACTTTGGGAGCTAACACGCTGTCATCCTTCAGACCTATTAGTCTTCTCAATACCGCTTTTAAAATTATCACAAAGGTTTTGGCTAATCGTCTCCAATCTGTCATCGCCTCTCTTGTTGGGCCTGAACAATCCGCCTTCATACTGGGGAGAAACATCCAAGACTGCATCGCTGCTACACAGGAAGTAATCTCTTTTTGTCATCATACTTCTACTCCTGGTGTCTTACTCAAATTGGATTTCTCTAAAGCATTCGATTCGGTTAATTGGTCATTCATTATGGAGGTTTTAAAACATAGAGGATTTTCTGAAAGATGGTGCTCATGGATTGAAAATATTCTTGGCTCAAGTTGTTCATCTGTTTCAGTAAATGGTGTTTCGGGTAATCTCTTCAAATCCAAACGAGGCCTAAGACAAGGGGATCCTCTCTCCCCCTTGATCTTTGTTTTTGTTGCTGATGTTTTTAATCAAATGGTTAAAAAGGCTTCTGATAATGGTTTTATTGCTGGCATTTCTCTCCCAAACACTTCCATATGCATTAACAACTTACAATTCGCTGATGACACTATAATCTTCTCTTCTCCTGAACCTCTCCATATTCATTGCCTCAAAATATTGTTGTACGTCTTTGAACTTGTTTCTGGCCTCTCCATTAATTTCAACAAAAGTATCATCTATATGCTTGGCAACTTTGATCACCTTGGAGTCATGATTTCTTCTACTCTTAACTGCAAAGTTGGTAAATTCCCAATGACCTACCTTGGTTTACCTCTTAGACTCACTAAACTTCGCAAAAATGATTGGTTTCCTCTCATTAACAAACTTGAATCAAGGCTAGCAGCATGGAAGGCAAACTCTTTATCATCCATAGGGCGTGTAATCTTAGTCAAATCTGTTCTTTCTTCTATCCCCACTTACTGGATGTCTTTCTTCAAACTCCCTAAATGGGTAATTATCAAGATTGATTCTTTAAGAAGCTCCTTTCTCTGGAATGGCCATAAAGTTAAGAGGTTGATTAATTGGAAGACTGTTTGCCTTCAAAATGATCAGGGGGGCCTTGGTGTTCTAGACCTAAATCATTTTAATACTGCTTTACTTGCTAAATGGATCTGGAGACTTCTTTGTCCAGGCGATTTCATTTGGAGAAAGTGGATTTTAGCATATCATTTTTCTTCTAACGCTCATCTTGTTCTTCATCAAAATCCTTCCATGAGAGTTTCTCCCTTTCTTCATGGTGTTCTTTCTTGTCTCCCTCGTACCAGATCTTTGTTTCATGTCTCCTTGGGGGGTGGTTCATCCTGTCTTTTTTGGCACGACATTTGGCATGGTCAGGTACCTCTATCTTCTTCTTTTTCTTCCCTCTTTTCTCTTCAAACTCATTCTATGCTTACTATAGTTGATGCATTTAACAATGGTCATACAAGTTTAGTTCCAGGTTCACTATTTGATTGGAGTACTCTTTCACAATTGTTGAATATCTTTGTAATCCTGCGCAAAACTCGGCTCAATGAGAGGATTGATCAGTTTGTTTGGTCATTATCCCCATCTAGTGGTTTCTCTGTTTCCTCTTGCTACAAATTTCTGAATTTCTCTGGAAGAAGGTTCAAATTCAAAAGATTGTGGAAATGCAAACTGGCTCCTAGAATCCTCTTCTTCCAATGGTGTTTGATTCACGAGAAGATCAATACTAGAGAGAAGCTGTTTAGATGTAACATTGCATCTGATCCCAACTGCGCTTACTGTAATATGCATGTAGAAACCATCCATCACCTTTTCTTTGTCTGCGAATGCACCTACCCTATTTGGGCTGCTTCAAGTTCTTTCTTACTTGGCTTCATCCCTGTCATCTCCTCCTTTTTCGATCATTGGGAATTCTTACCTCCAAATTCACTAGTAGACGCTTTCCTTGCTGTTTATAGTTGGTGTATGTGGAAAGAAAGAAATGCAAGGATTTTTAGTAATAATGTTAGCTCGACTACAAGTATATGTCATCGCATTATCCACATTTTTACTACATGGACAGGTTCTGGTGGTAGACATGCTCCAGCTTTCAGATTTGCTTTGCCTCAGGCCTCCTCTCCATCTGACTCGGTTGATAGCAATGACCCAGCTTCCAGCAGTGAGCTTGTGTGATGGTTTATGATGTTACTTTAGTACTGGACATTATCTATGTATAATTAATATGCCAAGTATCTAAGTTGTATATGTTTGATGTTGTTTGATGTTGTATTGCCCAAGGGGTTAGACTGGACGTATTTTTTGGACCACTAACTGGGTTTGTCAGTTGGAAAATTACTACTATCTATTATATAATCGGCTGTGTAGTCTCGTGCTATATATCCGTTTGCTCAAAAAAAAACTATCAAATGAAAACACGTGTGCAAACATCAATCTTATTTCCAATGAGAGTTTCTATTGATCAATCATTATCATACATACATACATACATATATATATATATATATATATATATATATATGTATATTCATATTTCCTATGTTTACGTGTCACTATCCTTTCACATCGATCAGTCGCTGACTGTAATTATTAAGAGAACAACTTCCTAAGTATAAACCCCGAAGGCCGAAACCAACATCGAATTCATACTCAGAAAATCATCCAACTTATTTATTCTAGTCAGTTTCTAATTTCAGTAATTCCATTTGAATTCTTATTTTCAAAAATTCACATCCCTTTAATATTTTTATTTCAAAAAATATTAACTTAACTCCTTTATTCAATATCATGTTCTACCGTGTGCGAAGCACGGGTTTAAAACCTTTCTCTTGTAAGATCTTCTTTTATAAAATCTGGTGTTAGAACATTTGGGTCTCATATCGACAGTTAATCCTTTTTCTCTTGATCCATTCTTTATTTTATTTTATTTATCGTTGACTTGATCAAATAGAACAACACTGCCCTATCCTCGGGTTTAACAGTCTATACACCGATTACCATTTTTGTACATGATAAAAATGTTCGACGATACGATATATAAATTTTCCCTAATTTATAAAATAAATTTATGTTTTATTTATTTAATTATTTAATTAATTATTGAATAAACTAATTAAATAAATCTGTCGACTTCCTACAGTCGAGCTCTATCCTTGTATTCTGCTATTTTCCTCCTCTGCCACCATCTACGATATTTTAAATAAAACTTCTCTTTTTATTTAATTATATAAATTCTCCTTTATGTTTATTTTCTACTTTTAAATTAAACTATTTTTAATTTTAAACTTATGTCAAAAATCACTTTTGTTCATGTTTTCCAAAGTACCAGTGCCAGTTTTCCCTTGCCAGTCACCGCGGTTTCCATCTCAGCCAAGTACCAAAGTGGTACTACCACTTTTGAAAGTACCAGGTCCAGAAATGCCTTGGCCAAACCCTGTTTTCCCTTGCCTGTTACGTGACTTCACCCTCTGCCAAGTACCAATGTGGTACTTCCACCTTTCCACTTCCCTATTTTGAAACCTGATAGGAGAAAGTTCCTCCCCCAAGCGCCTCAGGCCTCCTGACCTCGAGCGCCTCCACCCACCGTCAGTCCCCAACTTGACGCGCCTCCACGCCAAGTGCGGTGGTCCCCCATTGCTCCGGCGTGGCGCAGTTCGACGTTAAAGTCGAACTATGCAGCCGAGCACAGTTTTCACGAGAATCATCCCCATGTCAAATCCATGTATTTGAAAATTGTGTTGGCATTTTTCCTACATTCTGGAAGTTTTTGCGCTTGTATACACAAAGTCGTTCAACCCCTAACGCCGTGGATCATCCACGTTTGATCGAAACCCATGTTTTAGCAAAAACTGTTTTTCTCTCGATCTACAAATCTAAAAATCGTGATTTTTGTTTTTAAATTCATGTTGAGGCAGGGCGAGCCATCCTATTACCCTGAAATATGTTTTAATGCACGTTGATTTTTCATGTTTGCATTTCTCATTTTGACAGTAAGCATGTTTTAAAGGTTTCCCACAGTATAACCCTATAACTCAGCTGTTCTATGCAATATCAATATGTATATAAGCTTGTGTATGTGTATGAATTTCATCATGATCTATATATGCATTAATACTAGAGATCACAGCAGTAAATACCCCCACCCGCAAACAATTTCATGTGTATACACAGCAGAAAATAAACCAAACAAAACATGGCAGTTCCTAACACTTGCATGCATGGATATTTATGAAATTTGTGAGTGTTTACTCACAGTTTCAGCAGGTACGAGGCTGTATAAATGATGGTGCTTAAATTTCCAGTTTTGCTCCTCTTTTTGCTTGAGATTCAAGTGATAGTAAAGTGGAGAATGGCAGCCTATTTATAGGCTTATATATATAGTTTTATATTGGTTTACATTTAACTTTAATTAGCTAAAATCTTATATAAACTCTTACATTATCTTTGCCCAAGGATTAAAACAGGGAATATGTTCCCTTGAAAGATCAGTTTTGGGTTTGTCTCTCTTGCACAAAGGATGGTGGAGCATTCCTGTCCATACAATGTTTTAGCTCCATGACAAAAGCTTTAAATGTTTGTGTCTTCCTTCTAGAAAATCCTATATTCTATGTTAAAGTTTCAATGGCCATTTAACCCACGCAGGAAATCACTTGGTGGAGAGCATTACACCACTGTGTTTGTAATTAAACTTAAATTGAATAAAGCTAAACTCAAGTACTAGTTGCATTTAATGTTGCTGTGCAATTCTTATGAGTCATGGCCGACAAATATCCCAAACACTCAAGTGTTTCACCCTCTAATCCATTAGTCCCTTCATCATGTACTTCAAGACTTTCCTATGAAGTAATTCATCTACTAATGGGCTTTATCACAACTGAGATGGTGTGCATTTTCTTGCGTGTATGGTGGGCTTTAAAACACAGCAGTACACTTTGTTTCAATGCGCAAGGATGTTTGGAGTTTGGGCCTTCTATGTTGCATGTAACAATGGTGTTTAGCCTAGGCCATTGCTCTCAGGTTGGTGCATGTTTTTGGGTGTAACTCCAAAACTTTTCTACTATAAAACATGGCGTATATATGCTTGAGTTAAAACATGTAATTGGTTGTGTCAAAGTCCTTTTATTTTACCCACTTGCTTTGTACATGTTTGTATGTAAAAGTCTTGGTTCATATGCGCAAAAAAAAGGTTCAAGTACATGCTTAAAATGGTCGAGTGCACTTAGTCTAGATAGCTTAGTGTATGTGTAAACTAATGCCGAAGTTCTTTAGTTCACATGATATTCAATTTGTTTCTTAAAAACGAATAAAACTCTAGTTAAAGTTTTGCTACGTTTTTGCTACGGTGGATTTGTAATGTTTCTGCTACAGTTACGATTTGGCTATAATGCTTTTTAGTAATGCTTCGCTACAGTGCTTTAGTAGCGCTGTCGCTATTTAGTTTAGCTATACTTATGTTGTCAAGTTTTAGCTATGCTTTTGTCGTAAAGAATACTTACTCACATTTCTGGCTTCGTAAAAGAATATTCAACATTAATTATACTTATTTTTAATGTTTTTGTTCATTTAAATTCTTTCATGATTTTTGTTTTTCGTCCAGAAATTCCGGGTCATTACATTCCTTTTCGAAATTCATTATAAAAATGAATAAAATCGATATAAATATCATTCACGTCAAAATGGCGTTAATCTAATCAACACGGCTTTATATATTTAAATATATTCATGTCCATCCCAAATCGGACATCAAAATCAGAATTTGATCTTTGACTGAATATTATTTTAAAATATTCATTCTTTCTGGACTGGAATCAAACACAGTCAATTACCATATAATGTTATTTATATGGATTACATACAACACATGTATAGAACAACAATGATAAACAATCAACCATCATCCAGAGTGCATTCTACACTGTACAAGCATTAAATATAAATATTTAACGCTTACCCAGCCTGTCAACCAATAGATCGACATACAGCTAAATGATTAGGATTAGTGTACGTCAAATATCATCCCAATACCCTTGTGGGGTTTCAACCAACTAATATTGAACATTATTTGTGCAGTTGGGCGATGTGTATAATTTATCGTCCGAATTAATATCAGTCAAATGGGTGTACATAAACAAATCGTCTGATTTGTAAATGAATATTTATTTATTCATATACACGTTAAAAATTATATTTTTAACGATAATTAATTTATTTCAACACATAAATATTTTATTTACTCCATTCCACATCACAATCAATTTTCACAACAAAATCAAACAAACAAGTCATCCATGGTCTGTGAACGACGGGTGTCGGGTGCTGCTAAGCACCGTCTGCATCCAAGTATATATTTCTAACTAGAAAATAAATTAAAGTGAGAAGTTCTCACTTTGCTTTCGGCTTCGCCTAAAATTGTAGCGAGCTCTAAAAATTCTCCGATCCCTTCTAGAATCTAGAAGACGTCGTCATGGTCCCGGAGTCTCTTGTTTCACTGGATATCAACCACAAACGAAAAAGATATGATTTTTATAGTGAAATCATAATTCGTAGCGCTTTCAAGTGTTGTAAATGGTTTTAAAATAAAAAACCGCACCTTTCCAGTTTAGTTCGAAACTAGGGATGGATTTATCGCGCAATCCAGAGCACGAGACGACGATCCACTATCGCCACGTTGACCAGCTCCGAGAGGCGCCCCTGCGCCACCCCCCTGATGGCGAACTCGAAGGTGGTATGGCGGCGCTTTGAACGGAGCAGGTTTCGAGGGTCGAATCTCGAGAAACGCGTCATGATAGGGGGCGAGATGGGTATGGATGTGAAGCTAGGGGTGAGATCTACAAAATCTTCCAAAGGGGCATTAGGTTTCGTGGAGCGGATTGGAAGAAATCGAGAAGAGAAGTTAGGGAGGCTTCTTCGTTGTTGATCGCTGCTTATACGGGGAGAGAAAAAAGAACTTTTGGATTTTAATTTAATGAATAGAAAAATGTGATTGGTCGATATTTATTTTTATTTCCAAAAATAGTGTTTTCACATACGAACTCCAATTCAAACTCGACTACTGTCGCCTCTAGCTAAGTACCCCTATTCCGGACACTATGAAATATGTTTTGTAAGCCCATTCGACTGTTTTAGTCAGTTATTCTTCAAATTAAAATATAAATTAATATAACGTTCAAAATTGATTTCAACATACATTTTAATTTACCGGGGCACAAACTGACTCCAAAAGTTCCAGATTAATAAATATGGCTATGTTTTGACGATATGGTCCTAACAAAACTAATTTCGTCAAATTCAGAGACCGTTTCAAAAATGGGCATTTTCTGGTTGATCCAAATTGACTGAAACTATCAAAACACGTTTTCCTTTGCCACGCTCACATATTGATTTCAGTCATTATGAAAATTGGAATCTAACAATAATTTGACATTTCAGGTCCAACAAAAGTGGTCTCGTCAAAAAAGGAGGTCGTTTGCAAAATCGCTATTTTTAAGGGCTATATTTCCATAGCGACAATTCTGAATTTTCAACTGGGCATAACTTTTTATTCCAGCTACGAAATTTCAATTTTTCAGATTCATTGGAAAGATATTTTCAAATAGATTCTAATATTTTTGGTTTTGCTAAAATCTGGTTTATTTTGAATCCTGTACATTCATTTGAAATTTGAAATCGAATTTTTAAACTACCGTACCATTTTCAATTCCTTTTATAATTAAAATAAATATTTATATTATAACTTTGATTTAAATAAATTCAAACATTCTAATTCTATTCAAATTAAATTTCTTGTCGTTATTATTTAAAACAATTCATTTTAAATATCCAAAATTCATTAAAATTGCCAAAATAAATTGTTTAAATTGGTTCTGATTTTCCGTGTTGTTACAAAATGCATCAAAAAAATATTATCGCGTGTGTAAACGTTGAATATCACATTTATAAAATAAAAAAACTTAAGTTAAAAATTGATAATTTCCTCAATAAAATAATTGTTTTTACTAGTTCTTTACACATGCCTTATTTTCATATTTTTATGTTGTGTAGAAATCCTTATAAGATAGTTAAATGTCATTCCTTATTTAAGCCATAATTAGCTAGTTCCCTTTCTTAAGTTATTTTTTGCCTTCATATTTAATTCATATTAATTCAAAAAATGATGGGAAAATTCCCAAAATATCAAAAATAAAAAATTTGTAGTTGTCTTGAGTAAAAATTTCATTTTGAAACATCAAATTCTAAATATAATTTTACAATTAAATTATTCATTTTGAACTTAAAAAGTTCAAAATAGTTAGTTTTCCAACTCAAAAAATATGCAAATTCAAATCCATTTCTCTTTAACTATAATATATATATATATCATTCAAAGTTTTAAGGAAATTTAAGAGGATTAGTCCTTGTTTTACTCTAAAATGTATTTGAAATTGTTATTTAATTTCAAATGGTCACTAAAACATGTTTATATGACATTCAAAACACAAAGATATATAAATCCAAACCCAAATGGGTTTGGAAATGAATAAATGATACTCGTCAAAATTTGAAACTTAAATAAAAATTGTTTTCTCCGTGTCGAAATCCCTCCTTTTCTTTTCTTGGCAATGGCAGCTGACAAGAGTTTGCTTCTTTTACAATTTCAAAGAAATGAAATATAAATGGAGACAAGGTTATGCTTTAGCTAAAAGAGTCATTAGTTTGAGTTTAGGCTAAAATCCTTCTTTATCTAATCATATTAATTCATTTCCCATAACATAAAATCTTCTTTGTTAACATATTTTATTTTATACTTTTGACTTTTACGATTGAATATAATTGCTAATTGTTGTTAATCCATTCAGTTAAATATGCTTAAATATCTTACACTCAATAAAATATCCTTTATTTAATTTTTTTATTTAAATTCTCTTAATTATCTTTAACTAGTTCTTAGTACTAGAGTAATCTCATATCATGACACGTCAAAATATAAGGTGCTATAGTTTCTTCTCCTCGTATTAATTACATCTTTGAAATTATAGTATGTCAACGTCGACAAGACAATAAAGCCCGAGTAAATAATTACACCAAAACCATGCCAGCGCATTGTCCACTTTACATAAGGTACATTATAGTACCATAATTACATTGGTAAGTTACTAAAGTAAATCAAATACATCAATACAACTATCAACGCTTAGTCATATCCTAAGCATATTAATATATATTAGTTCAATAACAAGTTTAAACGGTAGGAAAACAAAGGATCCTGTTGATGGAGTTAGATGTATGCCATATGGGCATTTACGTAATTGTTTCATATATCAAATTTGATAACTAGTATTATTCAAAATAAAAGGTTTTCTATTATATACTTGATATAATGTGTTATATTAATCAACTAACCTAATTAAAAGTATATATTTAATAGAAAAGTCCATCAATTATGTGCTTTATGGTAGTAGTTATAGCATATTTAAGTACGAGTAATTTATCAATGCCCTTTTAAATATTCCAAATCAAGATGTATCAAGATTGGATATCAATTTATTAATTAAGCAATCTCCAAATATTAGGAAGTGCATTACTCATGACTTTTAGGACTCGAGGTGTTACGTAGTAATATTTATTCGATAATTATGGAATGACTCACTCAATAACTTTTTCATTGGTTAATAATATAACTAAGGTCAAACAAAAAATATCATGTGATGAAATTACATAATTTTCTTGACTTGGGATTACTATTGATCTTTAGTGTTGAGTCCCGCTTTGATCACTGTTAAATCACAGAATGATGTCCTACAAATGAATATGAATCAATCACCCGACACACTTCTGACATTCCAGGCAATGTAAGGTGACCATTTAGGAAGAAAAGAAATAAAAATACACAGAATTTATCGTATATCTCATAACACATGGGATAAATTATAATAATAAAACATATTGATACAAAGTAACTAGATAATAAATAACTGAAATAAATTCCAGAAATCAGAGTAATAGATTCAAAACAACGAACCACAATGTCATAGAATCATACAAAAGAAATAACTTCATAGAAATTGTCTCTAAAGCAAAACGATAAAGATACTACTGAGCCCCATAATAGTGAACAACAAAGTGAGATAATGTACATATAAATAATACAATAAATAGCCTCCTTCTCATCTCCCGATCATCTACTTATGCTCACTCCTAACCTTCCTCTAGTCTACTCATGAGAGAGCATCCTGAGTAATAAGAAGAAAAACATAAAACTCTAGGTCAAACAAACTCTTATATGAGCGATAAAATCTCAAGTAAAGAAATAAATGGAACACACAGTATGCTAGACCATACTTGACCTGTTCGTGCATCCAAAAAGTTAGCACATAAAAGTATATAGTACTCTAGTAAAATCAATAGTATGGGTGTAATTTACATCTAAGTACCGGGGTGTCTAAATATCTGCATCTACACTATCTATGTCTGTACCTATGCTATCTACATCTAGTGACAACCCTAAGGGTGATAAATGACTAAACAAACATAGCAAATACCATCCATCCTTACGTTCACTGACTTAGCACATTAGATATATAGTACGTTTGGCTCCATGTTAACCGTACCCTATCCGAGCTGAAGTAGTCTACATCAAACCGACACGTTCTGTCTGGTTGAGAATGAGCATAAGTAGAATTCACGAGTCCCTATGGATTAACCACATGTGTCCAATGGGTAGCCTACAAACTGGCTTACAAACTACAATTAATGATCCCTTTTGCATGCGTACCTCCACTGTAGAGCTATTCTGGGATAGTCTTCACACTCCATCGTAGGTCTTCTGTTAGGAAATACGTGGATACCTACGTCATCCTCCAATTCTAGTACCTAAATCCCTTCCGATAACTTACCCTTTCATGATCCATGGTATATTGCTCTTAGGAGTGTAACTGGTCATCAATTTGGAGTTGTACCCTTCAAGTTTGAATGGACTCTAAGTGGCTAAAGTACGATGTCTTCATGTCGACGTCGCTACAAAGTAGGTCATAATTCATTGGAGAAGTTGTGCCAAATCCATATGTTACCCATGTCGGGTCATAACAACCCAAATCACAAACCAATAAACCCAGATCAGTGTGGTTACACTGATCCGGTTCAGCCTTATCCAGAATGGTATTAGTTATACCGATCCGGGCTCAGCCTATCTAGATTAGTATTGGTCATACCGATCCGTCTTGACCTTATCTGGACTGCTATTAGTCATATCAATCTGGCTTGGCTTAGCCAACCCGAAGTCCTTCCCTATACTTAATCGATCCGAGACTATAACTTGCACATGGACGATTTGAACTTCTTTTCGCCATATCACCCTTGTATTTGATCCAATCGACTTGAATTAAAAACATAGACTCCTCTAGACATCCTTTTGCTCCCAAAAAAATTTCGTCCAATTCTGGATACTTTTGAGTTTTGGTTGGGCCGAACCTATCCAAAACTCCAAACTACTTCAAACTTCTCACATAACCTTTGGAGATCTTCCATCCCATCTCCTCCAAATTTGCTATGAATATGAGCAACTTTGATTCATGAACTTATTCTCAAAATCCTAGTTCTTGGTTGCCCTTCGTAGGCATTTTCAAACATTCAAACACAACAAACCAAGCATAAAAATCATCCAAAATAACAAAAAATATCAACCAAATTCATTCCAAATGAGTTATAGAATTAAGATAAAAAATAAATGTCATAGATTTGCACAGATCTACAAGTGGTTTATAGGAGAAAAAAATAGCAGTCTAATTCCAAATATTTTAAATTCATAGTTTTAATCGAAAGTTGTAAATTCCTAGCAAGTTTACCTTTGCATTAAGATTAAAAATTAAGAATTCTGTAAATAAAATTTAATCACTCACTGATGCCTATGGAATATCAAATCTGAATAGGATTACTAAATTAGGATAGATCTCCCTTCGTAACTGTTATAGACATGTTTCTTCAATCTAGATCTATTTACCTTTATATTTATATTTATTTTTTTGTGAAGAATTTAGGTTTTGATTGAAGAAAAAATTACTGCAATGAATGTAGAAGATTTGGGGAAGAAGGAGAGGAAATGAAATGAAATGACAAAAATAAGTTACATTAACTCATTCCAACCCTTTATCTCCCTAATCTCAAAATCCACACCGGGCCTACTAGAAATTTAGCCCAAATGGTTGGAAATGGGAAGTTTGCATCTTAAAAATCGTTCAAACAACCATATATCCTATACAATTGTCTGTTTGCAATATATAACCACTCCATGGAAAAGGAAAATATCATCATGATCCAATGGAAGTGGCTTTGAATCAAAATTCCATTCCAGTCAAATATTATGAACAAAATAATTTTGAAACACCCCACCTCCGTTAGGGTCACTCTCAAAGGGAATGCCCTAATTTTGGGGGAGGTTTATAAGTATAAGTCACAGATATACAAGACAGATATAAATACACATATTTTTGAACAGCGGAAAACAACAACAATTTTTATTTCAACAAAATACGTGTTACACAAACCATGTCATAATTTTCTTACAATACTTCCAAAAACATTACATTTTCATAACTGTCTTGATTTCATTATTTAAAGAAGCATAAAAACATAAGTAAACTGCATATGTCCCATAATTGCTGTCCAAAGCCATAGTCCAAAACGAAAGAGATCAAAGCAATACATTCTTTTTCTTCAAGCTGGATGTAAACTGGTGTAATAACCCACAAAATCTGGGCCAGTTTAAAATTTTTATTTTGGCAATTTTAGCGAATTTTGAATATTTAAAATGAATTATTTTAAATAATATCGACGAGAAATTTATTTTGAATATAATTCGAACGTATATATTATACGCGTCATCGTTAGAATATAAATATTTATATATAAATATAAATAGAATTGAAAATGGCGCGGTAGTTCGATAATTCGATTTCAAACTTCAATTGAATGTACCGGGTGCAAAACAATCCGGATTTTAGTGAAACCAGAAATCATAGGATCTATTTGATAGTATCTTTCCAACGAATCCGAAGAATCAAGATTTCATATCAGGAATCAAAAGATATGTCCAGTTGAAAATTCTGAATAGTCGCTATGGAATTCAGGCCCTTAAAAATGGACATTTTGCAAACGACCTCGGATTTCGACGAAACCACTTTTGTTGGATCCGTGATGTCAAGTTATTGCTAGGTTTCAAATTTCATAAATTTTCGAATCAATATGTGAGCGTGGTAAAGGAAAACGTGTTTTGACCATTTCAGTTGATTTTAATCGACTGGAAAATGGCCATTTTCCCAACGATCTCAGAATTCGACGAAACTAGTTTTGTTAGGACCGTATCGTCAATACGAAGCTAGAAAATATTTTTCTGGAATTTTTCTAGTTAGTATGTGACCCCGGTAATTCGAAATGTACGTTTAAAATTCAATAAAGTGATTTAAATGTAAATTAAACGGAAACTGATTCAAACGATCGAATCAGCTTGCGATGCATATCCCATTGTGTTCGGAATGAGGGTAAAACGCTAGGGGCGACAGGCGGTGGGTTCGATTCTGAGGTCGATAGGAAAAGTTACCTTTTGGCGAGAAATAAAATAATTAAATAATAAAAAAAAATACCTTTCTCTCCTTAACCAGCCCCCCCCCCCCCCCCGTTCCAAATCGTTTCAAAAAAAAATGCGATCGAACCCTAAATCCTCCAGCCGTCGGCCTCCACGCCACCGCCGCTGTTTCCTCTCCACCCTCCCCTTCTGCTCCTCCTCCGTCACCTCGATGCGACGCAGACCCCCCCTGCATCGAAGAACGCGAGCAAGACCTCACGCCGTTCGAGGCGTTTTCTGGTGGCCATAGGTGCGTCGAACTCGACGCTGCGGGGAGGTGGAGAAAGCTCAGACGACGCCGCTTCAGGTGGACCTAGTTGATCGGACTCCGGTCACTTCTGGGAGGCAGCGACGGTCGATCCCCAAATCGACAGTGGGTTCCAGAACAGAAAAAGGTGATTTTTATTATTAAATAAAATTGTTTTTGAAATATGTTTTTCTTTATATTTAACAGCGTATGTAAATCTGGTTTTAAATATATTTCGTAATATTAAAAATGTAGTCTTTTTATTATGAAATATTTTTAAATTAAAAATAAGATATGAATGGCGGTATAAAAAAAAGGGAATTTTGCATTTGTTTTTGAATAAAAATGTGACTTCTATTTTTAATACATCAATATATAAATGATGATGTTTTAAATTATGAAATGGCATAATTATTTTCATATTCAAAAATATATAAATGGCTTAGTTTTAAAAATAAAAATATGTTTCTTTTAAAAATGAAAATGATATTGTTTTTGAAAATAAAATGTAGTTTTTTTATAACATATATGAGATTGTTTTTATAATATATATAAGATTGGTTTTATAAAATATAAACTTTGAAATAGAAAAAGATTCGAACTTGCAAAAATAAAGATCATTTTTTTTAAAAAAGAGAAAAGACGGAATTTTTATTAGGTAGAAGGAGTAAGATATAATTCTTATATTTTTAAAGCAATAAAAATATAATTTTTACATCATGGGAATAATAAAAATATAATCTTTATATTTAATAGCGAAGTAAAAATTCAATTTTTATATAAAGTATAACGAAGTAAAAATTCGATTTTTATATATTGAATAACATAGTAAAGATTCAATTTTTATATAAAGTATAACGAAGTGAAAATTCTATTTTTACAAATATGAAATAGCGATGAAAATTCTATTTTCACAATATGAAGTTAGCGATAAAAATATGATTTTTATATAATAGAGAATATAAAAATGTGATTTTTATATATATAGTGACTACGGGCAACGAAGATGACGAAGATGCGATAGCGAAGAAGATTTCTATAAATGAAGTGCCGTGGAGCTAGGATAGCTATATGTGAGAATTTCTCACCTTTCAATTTCTTTTCTAATTATATATATATATACTAGGATGCAGACGGTGCTTAGTAGCACCCGACACAATCGTCCACAGACCATGGACTTGTTTGTTTGGTTGCATAGCTTAGTTATATGATTTGATTTGAATTTGGTTGTTTGGTGAAATTGATTGATTGATGTGTGAATGGCGTGGGCCTCCACTAGACCGGGGATAAGGCTAGGCCTCGTCCCGTTTCTAGTATCGTGCCGTTATGCCGCCGAAATTTTCTAAAATATGTTAGAAAATAAAAATATCATTTTATTGTGTAAATGAATAATAGAAATTCATATGTTAGAATAAAATGTTTTATCGGTAAAAATATAATTTTTAACGTGAATGTGAATAAAATAAAATATTCATTTACAAACCGGACGGTTTGTTTATGTACACTGATTTGACTGATATTAATTGGGTCGATAAATTTTACACATCGCCCAACTGCACAAATAAAATCTGTGTTTGATTGTTTGAAACCCCACATGGGTGTTGGGATGAAATTTGAAGTTCACTCATCCTGATTGATTGAATATGTCGATCGATTGATTGACAGGCTGTTATAAGCGTTAGATATTTATATTTGATGCTTATACAGTGTAGTGCACTTTGGTTGATGGTTGATTATTTATCGTTGCTATTATATACATGTGTTGTATGAAAATCCATATAATTAACTTTATATGGTAATTGATTGGGCCTCATTCCAATCGTGAAAATAAAGAATATTTTGATAATAACAAATAGTTTTGATAATAGGAAATATTTGAAATAAAATATTTGAAAATAGAAATTTATGAAGTCGTGTTGATTAGTTTGACGCCATTTTGACGTGAACGATATTTATATCGATTTTAAAACGATTTCGAAATGAATTGAATTGAAAACGATTTCGAAATGAATTGAATTGAAAACGATTTCGAAATGAATTGAATTGAAAACGATTTCGAATTGAAGTGAATTGAAAACGATTTCGAATTGAATTGAATTGAAAACGATTTCGAAATAAATTGAATTGAAAACGATTTCGAAATGAATTGAATTGAAAACGAATTCAAAGTGAATTGAAAACGATTTCGAATTGAATTGAATTGAAAACGATTTCGAAATGAATTGAATTGAAAACGAGTTCAAAGTGAATTGAAAACGATTTCGAAATGAATTGAATTGAAAACGATTTCGAAATGAATTGAATTGAAAACGAATTCAAATTGAATTGAAATTTGAATTGAATAGAAATGAATTTTAAAACGAATCTATAAAGAAGAATTCAATTGTGATTTGAATTGAAAAGGAAGTTGAAAATGTTTTTGAAACGAATTCAAAACTATTTATATAATTCGTTTTAAATAGAAATCGACGAAGTATATATTATATATATTATATATATAATATAATGGCCTGAATAGAACGCGCCACGCCGCGGTAGTTCGCGAATTTCGACCATTGATTTCAAACGGACATTACGGGAGATCCGACCGTCGGATTCTCCTAAAACCGGAACCGTTGGGTTCGTATCGAAAAGAGCTTTCTAACGAATATTAGAAATTAGAAATCTAACGGTTGGATTTGGAATTATGTCCAAATCAAATTTGAAAAATGTCGCTATAAGTGCAGTTCGATGGCCATTGATGGAAATCGACTGTACGGGCCTTGATAAAATTATTAAAAATAGTAATAATTTGTGTAAAATCATAAGAAATGATTTGTGAAGATTTGAGATGAAAAACTCCATATTTGAAAAGATAAAAATAGATTTTTATCGAAATGAACTAGTTTTGAACTAGAATTATAATTCGATTTATTTTTAAATAAATAAATTGAGAATTGAAAAGGGTTTTGAAATTAACCAAAATTTCCAATGATTGCATTGGAGTGGATTTGAATCGAAATGGTCTTCGGAATATTTCGATGTTGGAATTCGTGATTATACAGATGTTGTTATGGAAATTTGAAAGATATATATTTATATCGTTATTTCCAATACGACATTTGTTAGTCGTAGAATTTGATATTGAATATAAGCCGATATATTTTCTATTCAGAGCCTTGTATTGAATATCAAATGTGATTTGGGTTTGTTGCGAATGGTGTCTTCACTAACACTGTTCTTGAACCTAGTTGTGAAAAGATTAAATCTTTTTATTTAGATTTAATGAAGTGTACCAATTAAATAATATTTAATTGGAATTGAATTGATATTGATTTTTGGGTTTATCGTGAACAGTGTTTTAAATAACACTTGTTCTTTAACCCGATAATTAATGAATGTGACTTTGGGTTTATCGTGAACCGTGTTTTAAATGACACTGATTCTTTAACCCAGTTAAAGATTAAAACTAAGTGGAGTTTTAATGAATCTTTAATTAGATTGAGATGATCGAAAATGGAGTATCACCAGTTTTGCTCCAGGCGATGGTTAAATCTTTAATTAGATTTGAACGTGAAATGGTAATTGAATTTACCGATAACACTGTGGTGTTAGATATGAAGTATTACCAGTTTTACTTCATGGGATGAATAGGTTGAGATTGGGAAATAAAATAAATGATTACCTCGGTGTGGTTCGCTAATCCCGACTAGTTTGAATTGATATTCAAAGGAGATTAAAGAATAAATTTAAAGAATTTATCTTGGATAAAATTAATGGGAACTTTTCCCAAAGTATAGGAATATTCGAATAAAAGAATATTCTGAATTGGAATGAGGCATATGTTGTGTTTGTGTAACACTTTTATAATATATACGCGAGTTATTCAGAAAGACCGGGTTTATCCCATTCTGAATAACTGATTCGACGTGGTGTCGAAGATGAAGACGGTGGTCGAAGACCAGAAGTCTTCACGTCGTTTGGGTGATAACCGATGATCTTGATTGGGCTGTACACCCAAGAAGATGGAAACAGTTAGTGATCGTCCAGACGTACTTGGAGATCGATGGATATGGGGGGTACTAGGTGCCTCCGGTTTCGTTCAGACCCAGAACGGACTTGTAAATGGACTGTGTGTCTGACATCGGATTTCATTCTGTGTGACTGATATCGGTTGCATAGGATGGTTTGCCTGTGTGGCATGCTAAGTGGCAATTGATCAAGGCTTCTGTTGAAAAGCAAAGTCTTGTGGTGATGATCAAAGCACGGCCTTTGTGGCGTAGCTTTGTGAAACGTTTACTTCGCGTGTTTCACACCCGGTATGAACCAAAAACGGGAGACGGACCTCAGGGAGGGCATGCGTTTCTTTCTAGTTAGAAGTGGCGTCAGTGGTTTTACACGCCCTGACGAGTTTGACTTATGTGGTTGTTGTTGTTGCGAGGCGCCTCGGTTTGATCGGACGATCCGGGTCCGATGGAGTCATTTAGTTGGCTCACCTACGCCCCAAAGGGCGGGGAAACGCAGTGTTCAGGCATTTTAATCCACATCGGTGGACCGGCCCTGTCGCTCCAAGGGACGATGCGTTCTGTTCCTGAGACACGGGCTAGAGCGTCTCGAATCGGTTGAGGACTATCTTTTGCCTCGGTTCATAGACGGAAATCCAATTTCCAAATACGTGACATTTGCGGTTTTTTTTTGTAGAACCTAGTATGGTGACATAGTGGGATGGGGCACTCATGCCGCCTATGATTGATATTTATGATTTGAAGTTGTTTTATACACTATGCACTTATTATAGTATCAAATGATTTGTTTTAAACGTATCAAGCATTCTTTGGCTGTTATAAGGGAAAACCCTATCCTCGGCTGCGTTGCATTGTGTGATGGGACCTGGGTCTTATAACAGCTTCATTTTTCTTTATTTAGCATTGCGCTGTTTGTTTTATGCACTGGTATTCTTGGGAGGAAACCCGTTCCGTGTTATACGGCGTGGTCCCTTGATTTACCTAATGATTTAAAATAAAGATTAACTGTTTTAGTTCTCACACCAGTCACATGACTGACCTGGAGTTTATTGTTTTAACCTAAACTCTGGGTGCCCTCATTTTGACACGGGCAGCTAGTAGTTTTGGTTTTGCAGATTTATATTCACAGGATCCTGGTTTACAGCTGGAACGATATCCGGAAAGCTTTGTATCCGTATATCTCATTCTAGTTGTGTATTGTATTATTTTCCGCTGCTATGTATTTAAATGTAATTTAAATCTCTGATATTTCTGTGTAATATTCATTTATACTCTGCATATTCTTGTAATCTGATGCATTGTTGTAATATGCAATGAAATGTTCTTCTGTACGCGTTCTAATTTGTCCTGTTCTCAAACGATAGGACGTTTCGAACGGCCTGGATCGGTTTAGCGACTGGTTCGGACCGAGCGAAATTCCATCTCGTCACAACTGGTCAAGCTGCGGTATTCCCTCCCTGTGGACCTAAGGGGGGGAACGAAAGAAAAGATGACGAAAGAAAAGTAGAGTCAGACATAAAGCCTGAGTAAGTCTAGGACTATTCAGTCTATGAATAAAGAATTGGGCATGATAAGTATAAACTGGAAATGGTAAAGCACCATAAACTAAGTTAAGTTGTTTAGAGTCGAATATACTATCGTACCCCATATTAATCTCTGTACCCATACAAACTAGTTCCCAACAGGCACCCCATAATCAGGGTGAAGTGATCCATTTCTAATGATCGGCTTCTACTCGCATAGTTACAAGTGTCTTACGGCCCCCGATGTTGTAGTTACCTATGCTGGTCCCACCATGGGGTGTATCAAGTCCCATGGTGGCGGCCCGACAAAATTCTAGAGTGCACAGGTATACTACTGGTGCCCAATGCCTTATTTTTCTGCGCCGGAGTGTGTGCACGCCCGCACCCCGTTAGAATCTACACTGCTGCACCACCGCCGTCGATTTGACCTCTTACAGTCAGCCCAGTAATCGTGCCCCACCCTGCCTAGTTCAGGGTATTCTGATACACCTTGTAGGGTTACTGCTGAAAAGGGTCCCCCGCTACTAGGTTTTCTATTTCTAGCCAACATGCTAAGTTGGTTAAGTGTTTTGTAAACCTAACCCCCAATCAGTCTGTATAGTTTAGCATGTTCCATTTTGATTAAGTATTAGTTCAATTTACTTAATCCTATCAATCCTGACTCAGCCTTAATTGTCTTATTAAAGCCTCGACCTCTCACATTAGACAGGTATTGTTGTGGCTGCCTATTGCCGGTTGGGTCCGGGCAGTCTTACACCACTACTCAGTCTAACCTCGGGTCTTTATTGGGCTCTGTGTTTAACCACCCACATTGGATAGGTATTGTTGTGACTACTGGACACCCAGGCGGTTCCGGGTAGGTTTACATCACAACTCAATCCAACCTCGGGTTAAACACATTGTATTTTCTAAATTTACATATTTTGTCTCTTTTCTTTTTATATGTAAATATTTGCGGCCCATTATTCAAATTCATCTTTATTGAGTAAAATTAATTTATACCACTTAATTGTTTTTCAAGGTCGTTGGCATGCGTCAAACATGCCAACACATATGTTTTATATTTTAACCCAAACGTCATTACCCCCGTTTTATACGTTCGCTACAATATAACATATGTTGGGTTTAACATTTAAACCTAACTTAGCCACATGAAAAAGGGGAGGCTTAGAACATGGTGTTTATATATTCTAAGTAACATCAAAAGGGGAGTGTGAACGCATGAACTTGCAACATAGCGAACTAATTAACATAAATTAGGCACTTGTGAACTTGCATTGTAATAGCATATAATCATGGCATAAACATACCTAAACATGAATCATGGTTTTTAATCTATTCATAGAATCATGGCATAAACATACCTAAACATGAATCATGGTTTTTAATCTATTCATAGAATCATGGCATAAACATACCTAAACATGAATCATGGTTTTTAATCCATTCATGTAAACTTGCAAGTGGAATGTAAATCTAGCTTAATTATGTGTCACATATATTATCATATGATTTCGATAACAACATAGGCCTAAAACATGTTTTCAATTAGGCATAACACCAAACATAGTTTAGTCATGTTCACAAGTTCACAAAGATGCTTACTTTTGTCTCTAATACAAAAGTATGGTTTTACACTTGAATCATGATGCCAATTCCAACATAAATTCATATGAGTCATAATACCCAAATGGATCCAACTACATTAAAAGTAATTATAAAAAAATATATATCATGTTGGCATAATAGTGAACCATATACTTGCATGAATCTCAAATAAACTACCACAAACATATAGTCGTTACTTTCAACATGAATCATATACTTGCAATTATCCAATAGGTGTTGTAATAAACTACCACAAACATGTAGTTGTTAACTTTCAACATGAATCACATACTTGCAAATATCCAATCGTTATACCACAACATCCCAAATCGATTAGAATCATAGCAACATACAATTATGAATTATTATCACCACAAATTAAGTACAATTCTATTTCTCATTTTACAAAAATCAATTCACAATTATTTATTCACATAGGAATAGCACTCTACTTACAACGTATGATGAATCTTCAATTCAGGTTTCTGAATTTTGAATTTGGAGATGCTATCCTTTGTTGTAGGCGTTGTTTTGATTTAGTTGTCGTTGCTTTAAGCTTTCGAATTGCCTCCTAATCGTCTCTCAATTTTGATGGCTACTTCTAGTCTTTCCTCAGCAGCATGATGGTCTCATTCTAATTTTTATTTGTATGAATTAGGCGGAGTCTTAGGTCCTTTTTATAGAGTTTGTGAATTGATTAGAACCGTCGATGGAGCTTGGATTAATATTAGCCGTTCGTTTGAAGGAGAGACCAATCACGAGCTGACACCTTGCCCTAGTGACAAGGAAAGGCTCAGAAATTCGGCCAAGCACAGACCAGGCCAGCCAGGGGGGCTGGGTTCGACCTGGCTTAGGGGCCAGGGGGCTAGGTTTGACCTGGCTCAGGGGCCAGGTCGACTCCCCAGTTGACCCCCGTGTCGACTTGGCAGTCGACCTGGGTGCCCCAGGTCGACTACCCAGTCGACCTGGGTAGCCCAGGTCGACTACCCAGTCGACCTGGGTGCCTTGGGCAGGAAAATTCCCTCCCTGGCCAATCTGGCCCGATTTTTGAAATTTGAATTTGTTTTCTGAGCTGTTTTTGTATGTTTGAATTTTAAATTGAATTCTGAAACTTCCGGAGGCCATATCTCCCTCATACGGAGTCCGTTTTACGCAAACTCGGACTCTATCTCAAGCAGAATTCCGAGATGAACGCAATGGCATATCCCGTTTCCCTTAATTCTTTGATTTGAAATTAGTTATACTTTAATTTGTGAATTGCACTGTTATAGAATACACGGGGTGTTACATTCTCGTCCACTTAAAAGGATTTCGTCCCCGAAATCTTCAAGTTCAGGAAGAATGTATATCCTAACATCCAAACGTCCATCTACTCATCCATCAAACACGAGCATCCATTGTCCTTAAAAGACTTCTAATGCTTCATGATCATATGCGAAGTGTGTGTACATGTACTTATCTAATGCAAAATCAGGCGGCCTACTGATTCAGTTGACCTCCTTAATGCAAATTATGTAAGTGTCATGAATCCATTATATATGAAATTTTTCCTATTCATGATTCTACATGAGTGCATAATCATTAATATATAAATGAAACATCCATATGACAACACATTAAACTTCAACCATATACAAATGCAAACATATATATGCATATGCATTATGAGGTGACTGAGCCGATCTAATACCTAGATTGTGTGTGTATATGCAACCACGAGCAACCACTAGCAATCACTTGCAACCACTTGCAACCATCATCCATAACATGTTTAAATTACATGTTTTCATCCAAAGGGTTTCTACCTAAAAGATAAGGTCGAGGAGATATACCTAAAAAGATAAAAGCGCAACTTAAGGAAAAAGAAAGATCAAAGATGTACCCTCGAAAAGAAAAGGGTAGGCTGCACGTATTCTAGCTTCAGTTTCCCAAGTTGCGTCTCCCTCAGCATCGCTCCACTGAAATTTGACGAGCTTGACTTCGCGGTTGCATAGCTTTTTCACTTCAGTTCCTAAGATGCGTGTTGGAACTTTCCTCACAGTTGCTTCGCGTTCCACTTCAGCTTCTTCTAGGATGTTTGGCTCTACCACTTCAGCAGATTCATGTAGACATTTTCGGAGGTGCGAAACATGAAAAACGTTGTGAACTCCGGCTAGTTTTTCAGGTAGCTCTAATCTATAGGCCATTTTCCCAATTTTCTCGATAATAGGAAACGACCCTACGAATCTTGGTGCTAGATTCCCTGTGGATCCAAAACGAACAACGTTCCTTAGAGGAGATACCTTCAGAAAAACTCTGTCCCCAACCTCAAACTCAAGGTCAGTCCTTCTCTTGTCTGTGTAGGATTTTTGTCTTTCTTGGGCTGTCTTCATTCTTCTTCGTATTAAGTCTACTTTCTCTGAAGTCTCTCGGATCATATCTGGTCCAAGTATGAGCTTGTCAGTAGACTCCCACCAACAAGTGGGCGATCGGCACGGTCTTCCATATAAAGCCTCGAAGGGCGCCATTCCGATGGTGGCTTGGTAGCTGTTGTTGTAGGAAAATTCCACCAAAGGAAGATAGTCTTCCCACGTCCCTCCGAAGTCAAGGACGCACAGTCTTAAAAGGTCCTCCAAAATTTTGTTCACTCTTTTTGTCTGGCCGTCGGTTTGGGGGTGATAGGCTGTACTTAAGCATAACTGTGTGCCGACCGCTTCTTGCAGACTCCGCCAAAACTCACTTGTGAAGATAGGGTCTCGGTCACTAACAATGCTGGATGGTATTCCATGGAGTCGAACAATTTCCTTGAGGTAAAGAGATGCTAGGGATGAGGCAGTTCTTTTACTCTTGACAGGTAAAAAGTGGGCGCTTTTAGTAAGCCTATCCACTATTACCCAAATGCTAGTGTTGCCTCTTCTAGACCTAGGCAGCCCATCAATGAAGTCCATTGAGATGCTATCCCACTTCTAATGCGGGACCTCTAGAGGATGGAGCAGACCGCCAGGCTTCTTCTACTCCGCCTTAACCTGTTGACAAATCACACACTTAGAAACGAAATCTGCAACGTCCTTCTTTATGCCGCTCCAAAAGAAAGTTCTCTTTATGTCCTTGTACATTTTATCTCCGCCTGGATGTATCGTCATCTTGGAGTGATGTGCTTCCTCGAGAACCTTCTTTACTAAATCCCTTGTCTATGGGACGCATAGTCTTCCATCTCGCCTTAGCCAACCCTTATCGTCGATGGAGTATCTGCTGAGGTGACTTGAAGTCTCACCCCTAATTAGCCTATCAATCGTCTCCACAAGCTGAGGGTCTTCGCGTTGTGCTGTCACTATTGAGTCCACTAAAGTCGGGCGTACTTCGAGAAATGCTAGCAAGCCCGGTACAAAATCGGAGGAGGGACTAAAGTCAAAGCTGGCTATAAATTCTAGGCTTTGCCTTTCAACAAACTGCGGGCTTAGGGTCAGTTTCTTTCGGCTCAATGCGTCTGCCACTACGTTGCCTTTGCCCGGAGTGTAGGAGATCTCGAAATCGTACGAGGCAAGAAACTCCATCAATCTCTGTTGCCTTAAGTTAAGGTCCTTCTGCGAGAAGAGTTATTTCAATGATTTATGGTCAGTGTAAAGTTCGAACTTATCAACTAGGAGATAGTGTCACCAAGACTTGAGTGCAAAGACGATGGCAGCTAACTCAAGATTGTGGGTCGGGTAGTTCTTTTCGTGCACTTTCAACTGTCTCCCGCCATAAGCTACTACACTCCCTTCTTGCATTAAGACAGCGCCTAGCCCTGGCCCACATGCATCTGTATAAATTGTGATCATCTTGCTTCCATCTGGCAACGTCAAAACTGGGGCTGTTGTAAGAGCCCTTTTTAGTCGTTGGAAAGCAAACTCGCAATCCAAGTCCCAATTGAACACTAGATTCTTCTTTGTCAGCCTTGTGAGCGGAGCTGATATTTTTGCAAAGTCTCTGATGAATTTCCGATAGAAGCCTGCTAGCCCGAGAAAGCTTCGGACTTCTGTTGCGTTCCTTGGTGTCTTCCAGTCCTGTACCGCTACTACCTCAGCAGGGTCCACAGCTAACCCTTCTTTGGATACTATATGCCCAAGAAACCTTACTTCCTCTCTCCAAAAGTGGCATTTGGAGAATTTGGCTTTTAGCTGATGGACTCGCAGAGTTTCCATGATTGCCCTTAGGTGCTGAGTATGCTCTTCTTCATTCTTTGAGAAGATCAAGATATCGTCTACGAAGACCACTACGAACTTGTTGAGGAATTCTCTGAACACCCTACTCATCAGGCCCACGAAGTAAGCGGGTGCGTTTTTCAAGCCGAAAGGCATGACAAGCCATTCAAAGAAGCCGTCTGGGGTTCTGAATGTTGTCTTATCGATACTATCTTCAGCCACCCATAGCTGATGAAATCCGGTCGCTAAATCGAGTTGGGAGAAAACAGACGCTCCTACAAGCTGATCAAATAGATCATCAATTCTAGGGAGAGGGTGCCTATTCTTTTTCGTTAGCTTGTTGAGCTCCGTATAGTCAACACACAGACGGAGTGAACCATCCACCTTTGTAGCGAACACCACTGGAGCGCCCTATTCTGAAATGCTCCTTCTAATGAACCCCTTCTCTAGAAGCTCTTTAATCTGTTTACTGAGCTCTTTCCTTTCCCGTGGAGCCATGTGTCTAACGGGAAACACAACGGGCTTTGCATTATCTACAAGATATATGCGGAAGTCTATCTCCCGCTTCAGAGGTAAGCCCTTCACCTCTTTGAAGACATCCGGATATTCCCGGACCACTCTAACCGATTGCAAACTTTCAACAGAAGCATCTAGCGATTCAAGATAACTAAGCATAACCGCATACGAGAGATTACAAGTAATTTCCAGAGTGTTACCGAGTTGGGTCAGAAGCCTAACCACCCTTTTCTCACAATCAAGGATGGAACCATTACTGGATAGCCAATCCATGCCCAAAATCAAACCATATCCCGAGAAGCCCAAAACAAAGGCACTACATCTAAATTCTACGCTTAGAATAGAAATTTTCAATCCCACACAGATCATAGACAAATGAGCCGGGCCCCCGATTGGATTTGAAACAATTAAGGGGTCCTCTACCATACTAGTTTCTAGGTGCAGAGATTCTACTAAAGCAGATGAGATAAAGGAGTGTGATGCGCTAGATTCAAATAAAGTGCGAACTAGGTGATCATAAAGATAAACAACACTTTCTACAGAAGTATTTATACCTCGGTGTTGCAGAGGTGGCGCTTCTAGCACATGAACCTGTTCCCCTGAGGTGGATCCAGCCCTCTGCCCCTGCCCTCGTTTCTTTGGGCAATCCTTAGCCATGTGGCCTGTCTCACCACAAGAAAAGCACCCACCATTCATCTTGGCCTTCTTTTTCCGGCAATCTTTCACTAAGTGCCCCACTTTGCCACAGAAATTACACGTCCTCTTCTCTTTGTTGTCTTTCCCGCCCTTCTTAAAGTCTTTCCTCTTAGGCTGTAAACCCTCTTTCTTCCCTTGAGAGCTTTCTGCCTTTGTCTCCTTCTTGCCCTTATCCTCTTCGTTCAGCAATGCCATCTGCACCAACCTTTCATACGTAGCTCCCATGGGTATATGGGTCATGGCCAAACTGTGTAATGGCTCATTCAATCCCTTGACAAAGCGGAGAGCCTTCTTGTGCGGAGTGTTGACTAGGTCCAGTCCGAACCTAGCCAGCTGATCGAACTGATTAACATACTCTTTGACTGTCATATTCCCTTGCTTAAGAAATAAGAATTTTTCCAACTGAAGACTTCTTTCAGCTTCTGAGAGAAATTTAGCCTCAAACCATTCCCTAAAGTCCTCCCATGTTTCCACTGGTCTTTCTGCATTGGTGACTTCCCACCAGTAGGAAGCCTCGCCTTTAAGTAGCCATACTGCCAGTTGTACCTTCTGCCTATCTTCTACCTCAAAGATGACGAATAAGTCCTCGGTTTCCTTCAGCCAATTCCTGGCTGCCACGAAGGACTCGGTTCAATGAAAGTCCTTTCCTCCCATAGCTTTAAAATCTTTACATATCTTAGCAAAAGTATTACCCCGTGGGGGAGGTGGAGGAAGAGGTGCTGCTTCAGCTGGATGATTTCCTGCAGCCGGGGGAGGAGGAACGGTAGGACCTGGCTGAGTGGCCCTTGCTTCTAAGAATCGTATGAACCAACCAGGTATTGGTATACCCTCTGGCAAGTTAAGTTCTTCGGACATGCTGAAACAAAAAGTATAGATTCAAAATGAAGGATAAAAGATAGTACCTATGGCTTTAGGGGACTATGCCTTTTTAAAATAAAATAATATTTTATCTTTAAAAATGCTTCTTTAAATTTTCTTTTTGGAAATGAATTTTCAAAACTTTTTATCTTATCTGGTAAACCTATGCTCTGATACCAAGTGAAACACCCCACCTCCGTTAGGGTCACTCTCAAAGGGAATGCCCTAATTTTGGTGGAAGTTTATAAGTATAAGTCACAGATATACAAGACAGATATATATACACATATTTTTGAACAGCGGAAAACAACAGCAATTTTTATTTCAACAAAATACGTGTTACACAAACCATGTCATAATTGTCTTACAATACTTCCAAAAACATTACATTTTCATAACTATCTTGATTTCATTATTTAAAGAAGCATAAAAACATAAGTAAACTGCATATGTCCCATAATTGCTGTCCAAAGCCATAGTCCCAAACGAAAGAGATCAAAGCAATACATTCTTTTTCTTCAAGCTGGATGTAAACTGGTCAAGCTGTGGTATTCCCTCCCCGTGGACCTGGGGGGGACAAAAGAAAAGAAGACGAAAGAAAAGTTGAGTCAGACATAAAGCCTGAGTAAGTCTAGGTCTATTCAGTCTATGAATAAAGAATTGGGCATGATAAGTATAAACTGGAAACGGTAAAGCACCATAAACTAAGTTAAGTTGTTTAGAGTCGAATATACTATCGTACCCCATATTAATCTCTGTACCCATACAAACTAGTTCCCAACAGGCACCCCATAATCAGGGTGAAGTGATCCATTTCTAATGATCGGCTCCTACTCGCATAGTTACATGTGTCTTACGGCCCCCGATGTTGTAGTTACCTATGCTGGTCCCACCATGGGGTGTATCAAGTCCCATGGTGGCGGCCCGACACAATTCTAGAGTGCACAGGTATACTACTGGTGCCCAGTGCCTTATTTTTCTGCGCTGGAGTGTGTGCACGCCCGCACCCCGTTAGAACCTACACTGCTGCACCACCGCCGTCGATTTGACCTCTTACAGTCAGCCCAGTAATCGTGCCCCACCCTGCCTAGTTCAGGGTATCCTGATACACCTTGTAGGGTTACTGCTGAAAAGGGTCCCCCGCTACTAGGTTTTCTATTTCTAGCCAACATGCTAAGTTGGTTAAGTGTTTTGTAAACCTAACCCCCAATTAGTCTGTATAGTTTAGCATGTTCCATTTTGATTAAGTATTAGTTCAATTTACTTAATCCTATCAATCCCGACTCAGCCTTAATTGTCTTATTAAAGCCTCGACCTCTCACATTAGACAGGTATTGTTGTGGCTGCCTATTGCCGGTTGGGTCCGGGCAGTCTTACACCACAACTAAGTCTAACCTCGGGTCTTTATTGGGCTCCGTGTTTAACCACCCACATTGGATAGGTATTGTTGTGACTACTGGACAGCCGGGCGGTTCCGGGCAGGTTTACATCACAACTCAATCCAACCTCGGGTTAAACACATTGTATTTTCTAAATTTACATATTTTGTCTCTTTTCTTTTTATATGTAAATATTTGCGGCCCATTATTCAAATTCATCTTTATTGGGTAAAATTAATTTATACCACTTAATTGTTTTTCAAGGTCGTTGGCATGCGTCAAACATGCCAACACATATGTTTTATATTTTAACCCAAACGTCATTACCCCCGTTTTATACGTTCGCTACAATATAACATATGTTGGGTTTAACATTTAAACCCAACTTAGCCACATGAAAAAGGGGAGGCTTAGAACATGGTGTTTATATATTCTAAGTAACATCAAAAGGGGAGTGTGAACGCATGAACTTGCAACATAGCGAACTAATTAACATAAATTAGGCACTTGTGAACTTGCATTGTAATAGCATATAATCATGGCATAAACATACCTAAACATGAATCATGGTTTTTAATCTATTCATAGAATCATGGCATAAACATACCTAAACATGAATCATGGTTTTTAATCTATTCATAGAATCATGGCATAAACATACCTAAACATGAATCATGGTTTTTAATCCATTCATGTAAACTTGCAAGTGGAATGTAAATCTAACTTAATTATGTGTCACATATATTATCATATGATTTCGATAACAACATAGGCCTAAAACATGTTTTCAATTAGGCATAACACTAAACATAGTTTAGTCATGTTCACAAGTTCACAAAGATGCTTACTTTTGTCTCTAATACAAAATTATGGTTTTACACTTGAATCATGATGCCAATTCCAACATAAATTCATATGAGTCATAATACCCAAATGGATCCAACTACATTAAAAGTAATTATAAAAAAAAATATCATGTTGGCATAATAGTGAACCATATACTTGCATGAATCTCAAATAAACTACCACAAACATATAGTCGTTACTTTCAACATGAATCATATACTTGCAATTATCCAATAGGTGTTGTAATAAACTACCACAAACATGTAGTTGTTAACTTTCAACATGAATCACATACTTGCAAATATCCAATCGTTATACCACAACATCCCAAATCGATTAGAATCATAGCAACATACAATTATGAGTTATTATCACCACAAATTAAGTACAATTCTATTTCTCATTTTACACAAATCAAAACACAATTATTTATTCACATCGGAATAGCACTCTACTTACAACGTATGACGAATCTTCAATTCAGGTTTCTGAATTTTGAATTTGGAGATGCTATCCTTTGTTGTAGGCGTTGTTTTGATTTAGTTGTCGTTGCTTTAAGCTTTCGAATTGCCTCCTAATCGTCTCTCAATTTTGATGGCTACTTCTAGTCTTTCCTCAGCAGCATGACGGTCTCATTCTAATTTTTATTTGTATGAATTAGGTGGAGTCTTAGGTCCTTTTTATAGAGTTTGTGAATTGATTAGAACCGTCAATGGAACTTGGATTAATATTAGCCGTTCGTTTGAAGGAGAGACCAATCACGAGCTGACACCTAGCCCTAGTGACAAGGCAAGGCTCAGAAATTCGGCCAAGCACAGACCAGGCCAGCCAGGGGGGCTGGGTTCGACCTGGCTCAAGGGCCAGGGGGGCTAGGTTTGACCTGGCTCAGGGGCCAGGTCGACTCCCCAGTCGACCCCCGTGTCGACTTGGCAGTCGACCTGGGTGCCCCAGGTCGACTACCCAGTCGACCTGGGTGCCTTGGGCGGGAAAATTCCCGCCCTGGCCAATCTGGCCCGATTTTTGAAATTTGAATTTGTTTTCTGAGCTGTTTTTGTCTGTCTGAATTTTAAACTGAATTCTGAAACTTCCGGAGGCCATATCTCCCTCATACGGAGTCCGTTTTACGCAAACTCGGACTCTATCTCAAGCAGAATTCCGAGACGAACGCAATGGCATATCCCGTTTCCCTTAATTCTTTTATTTGAAATTAGTTATACTTTAATTTCTGAATTTCACTATTATAGAATACACGGGGTGTTACATTCTCGTCCACTTAAAAGGATTTCGTCCCCGAAATCTTCAAGTTCAAGAAGAATGTATATCCTAACATCCAAACGTCCATCTACTCATCCATCAAACACGAGCATCCATTGTCCTTAAAAGACTTCTAATGCTTCATGATCATATGCGAAGTGTGTGTACATGTACTTATCTAATGCAAAATCAGGCGGCCTACTGATTCAGTTGACCTCCTTAATGCAAATTATGTAAGTGTCATGAATCCATTATATATGAAAATTTTCCTATTCATGATTCTACATGAGTGCACAATCATTAATATATAAATGAAACATCCATATGACAACACATTAAACTTCAACCATATACAAATGCAAACATATATATGCATATGCATTATGAGGTGACTGAGCCGATCTAATACCTAGATTGTGTGTGTATATGCAACCACGAGCAACCACTAGCAATCACTTGCAACCACATGCAACCATCATCCATAACATGTTTAAATTACATGTTTTCATCCAAAGGGTTTCTACCTAAAAGATAAGGTCGAGGAGATATACCTAAAAAGATAAAAGCGCAACTTAAGGAAAAAGAAAGATCAAAGATGTACCCTCAAAAAGAAAAGGGTAGGCTGTGCGTATTCTAGCTTCAGTTTCCCAAGTTTTGTCTCCCTCAGCATCGCTCCACTGAACTTTGACGAGCTTGACTTCGCGGTTGCATAGCTTTTTCACTTCAGTTCCTAAGATGCGTGTTGGAACTTTCCTCACGGTTGCTTCGCGTTCCACTTCAGCTTCTTCTAGGATGTTTGGCTCTACCACTTCAGCAGATTCATGTAGACATTTTCGGAGGTGAGAAACATGAAAAACGTTGTGAACTCCGGCTAGTTTTTCAGGTAGCTCTAATCTATAGGCTATTTTCCCAATTTTCTCGATAATAGGAAACGACCCTACGAATCTTGGTGCTAGATTCCCTGTGGATCCAAAACGAACAACGTTCCTTAGAGGAGATACCTTCAGAAAAACTCTGTCCCCAACCTCAAACTCAAGGTCAGTCCTTCTCTTGTCTGTGTAGGATTTTTGTCTTTCTTGGGCTGTCTTCATTCTTCTCCGTATTAAGTCTACTTTCTCTGAAGTCTCTCGGATCATATCTGGTCCAAGTATGAGCTTGTCAGTAGACTCCCACCAACAAGTGGGCGATCGGCACGGTCTTCCATATAAAGCCTCGAAGGGCGCTATTCCGATGGTGGCTTGGTAGCTGTTGTTGTAGGCAAATTCCACCAAAGGAAGATAGTCTTCCCACGTCCCTCCGAAGTCAAGGACGCACAGTCTTAAAAGGTCCTCCAAAATTTTGTTCACTCTTTTTGTCTGGCCGTCGGTTTGGGGGTGATAGGCTGTACTCAAGCATAACTGTGTGCCGACCGCTTCTTGCAGACTCCGCCAAAACTCACTTGTGAAGATAGGGTCTCGGTCACTAATAATGCTGGATGGTATTCCATGGAGTCGAACAATTTCCTTGAGGTAAAGAGATGCTAGGGATGAGGCAGTTCTTTTACTCTTGACAGGTAAAAAGTGGGCGCTTTTAGTAAGCCTATCCACTATTACCCAAATGCTAGTGTTGCCTCTTCTAGACCTAGGCAGCCCATCAATGAAGTCCATTGAGATGCTATCCCACTTCTAATGCGGGACCTCTAGAGGATGGAGCAGACCGCCAGGCTTCTTCTACTCCGCCTTAACCTGTTGACAAATCACACACTTAGAAACGAAATCTGCAACGTCCTTCTTTATGCCGCTCCAAAAGAAAGTTCTCTTTATGTCCTTGTACATTTTATCTCCGCCTGGATGTATCGTCATCTTGGAGTGATGTGCTTCCTCAAGAACCTTCTTTACTAAATCCCTTGTCTGTGGGATGCATAGTCTTCCGTCTCGCCTTAGCCAACCCTTATCGTCGATGGAGTATCTGCTGAGGTGACTTGAAGTCTCACACCTAATTAGCCTATCAATCGTCTCCACAAGCTGAGGGTCTTCGCGTTGTGCTGTCACTATTGAGTCCACTAAAGTCGGGCATACTTCGAGAAATGCTAGCAAGCCCGGTACAAAATCGGAGGAGGGACTAAAGTCAAAGCTGGCTATAAATTCTAGGCTTTGCCTTTCAACAAACAGCGGGCTTAGGGTCAGTTTCTTTCGACTCAATGCGTCTGCCACTACGTTGCCTTTGCCCGGAGTGTAGGAGATCTCGAAATCGTACGAGGCAAGAAACTCCATCCATCTCTGTTGCCTTAAGTTAAGGTCCTTCTGCGAGAAGAGTTATTTCAATGATTTATGGTCAGTGTAAAGTTCGAACTTATCAACTAGGAGATAGTGTCACCAAGACTTGAGTGCAAAGACGATGGCAGCTAACTCAAGATCGTGGGTCGGGTAGTTCTTTTCGTGCACTTTCAACTGTCTCCCGCCATAAGCTACTACCCTCCCTTCTTGCATTAAGACAGCGCCTAGCCATGTCCCACATGCATCTGTATAAATTGTGATCATCTTGCTTCCATCTGGCAACGTCAAAACTGGGGCTGTTGTAAGAGCCCTTTTTAGTCGTTGGAAAGCAAACTCGCAATCCAAGTCCCAATTGAACACTAGATTCTTCTTTGTCAGCCTTGTGAGCGGAGCTGATATTTTTGCAAAGTCTCTGATGAATTTCCGATAGAAGCCTGCTAGCCCGAGAAAGCTTCGGACTTCTGTTGCGTTCCTTGGTGTCTTCCAGTCCTGTACCGCTACTACCTCAGTAGGGTCCACAGCTAACCCTTCTTTGGATACTATATGCCCAAGAAACCTTACTTCCTCTCTCCAAAAGTGGCATTTGGAGAATTTGGCTTTTAGCTGATGGACTCGCAGAGTTTCCATGATTGCCCTTAGGTGCTGAGTATGCTCTTCTTCATTCTTTGAGAAGATCAAGATATCGTCTACGAAGACCACTACGAACTTGTTGAGGAATTCTCTGAACACCCTACTCATCAGGCCCACGAAGTAAGCGGGTGCGTTTTTCAAGCCGAAAGGCATGACAAGCCATTCAAAGAAGCCGTCTGGGGTTCTGAATGTTGTCTTATCGATACTATCTTCAGCCACCCTTAGTTGATGAAATCCGGTCGCTAAATCGAGTTGGGAGAAAAAAGACGCTCCTACAAGCTGATCAAACAGATCGTCAATTCTAGGGAGAGGGTGCCTATTCTTTTTCGTTAGCTTGTTGAGCTCCCTATAGTCAACACACAGACGGAGTGAACCATCCGCCTTTGTAGCGAACACCACTGGAGCGCCCCATTCTGAAATGCTCCTTCTAATGAACCCCTTCTCTAGAAGCTCTTTAATCTGTTTACTGAGCTCTTTCCTTTCCCGTGGAGCCATGTGTCTAACGGGAAACGCAACGGGCTTTGCATTATCTACAAGAAATATGCGGAAGTCTATCTCCCGCTTCAGAGGTAAGCCCTTCACCTCTTTGAAGACATCCGGATATTCCCGGACCACTCTAATCGATTGCAAACTTTCAACAGAAGCATCTAGCGATTCAAGATAACTAAGCATAACCGCATACGAGAGATTACAAGTAATTTCCAGAGTGTTACCGAGTTGGGTCAGAAGTCTAACCACCCTTTTCTCACAATCAAGGATGGCACCATTACTGGATAGCCAATCCATGCCCAAAATCGAACCATATCCCGAGAAGCCCAAAACAAAGGCACTACATCTAAATTCTACGCTTAGAATAGAAATTTTCAATCCCACACAGATCATAGACAAATGAGCCGGGCGCCCGATTGGATTTGAAACAATTAAGGGGTCCTCTACCATACTAGTTTCTAGGTGCAGAGATTCTACTAAAGCAGATGAGATAAAGGAGTGTGATGCACTAGAATCAAATAAAGTGTGAACTGGGTGATCATAAAGATAAACTACACTTTCTACAGAAGTATTTATACCTCGTTGTTGCAGAGGTGGCGCTTCTAGCACATGAACCTGTGCCCCTGAGGTGGATCCAGCCCTTTGCCCCTGCCCTCGTTTCTTTGGGCAATCCTTAGCCATGTGGCCTGTCTCACCACAAGAAAAGCACCCACCATTCATCTTGGCCTTCTTTTTCCGGCAATCTTTCACTAAGTGCCCCACTTTGCCACAGAAATTACACTTCCTCTTCTCTTTGTTGTCTTTTCCGCCCTTCTTAAAGTCTTTCTTCTTAGGCTGTAAACCGTCTTTCTTCCCTTGAGAGCTTTCTGGCTTTGTCTCATTCTTGCCCTTATCCTCTTCGTTCAGCAATGCCATCTGCACCAACCTTTCATACGTAGCTCCCATGGGTATATGGGTCATGGCCAAACTGTGTAATGGCTCATTCAATCCCTTGACAAAGCGGAGAGCCTTCTTGTGTGGAGTGTTGACTAGGTCCAGTCCGAACCTAGCCAGCTGATCGAACTGATTAACATACTCTTTGACTGTCATATTCCCTTGCTTAAGAAATAAGAATTTTTCCAACTGAAGACTTCATTCAGCTTCTGAGAGAAATTTAGCCTCAAACCATTCCCTAAAGTCCTCCCATGTTTCCACTGGTCTTTCTGCATTGGTGACTTCCCACCAGTAGGAAGCCTCGCCTTTAAGTAGCCATACTGCCAGTTGTACCTTTTTCCTATCTTCTACATCAAAGATGACGAATAAGTCCTCGGTTTCCTTCAGCCAATTCCTGGCTGCCACGAAGGACTCGGTTCCATGAAAGTCCTTTCCTCCCATAGCTTTAAAATCTTTACATATCTTATCAAAAGTATTACCCCGTGGGGGAGGTGGAGGAAGAGGTGCTGCTTCAGCTGGATGATTTCCTGCAGCCGGGGGAGGAGGAACGGTAGGACCTGGCTGAGTGGCCCTTGCTTCTAAGAATCGTATGAACCAACCAGGTATTGGTATACCCTCTGGCAAGTTAAGTTCTTCGGACATGCTGAAACAAAAAGGATAGATTCAAAATGAAGGATAAAAGATAGTACCTATGGCTTTGGGGGACTATGCCTTTTTAAAATAAAAGAATATTTTATCTTTAAAAATGCTTCTTTAAATTTTCTTTTTGGAAATGAATTTTCAAAACTTTTTATCTTATCTGGTAAACCTATGCTCTGATACCAAGTGAAACACCCCACCTCCGTTAGGGTCACTCTCAAAGGGAATGCCCTAATTTTGGTGGAGGTTTATAAGTATAAGTCACAGATATACAAGACAGATATAAATACACATATTTTTGAACAGCGGAAAACAATAGCAATTTTTATTTCAACAAAATACGTGTTACACAAACCATGTCATAATTGTCTTACAATACTTCCAAAAACATTACATTTTCATAACTATCTTGATTTCATTATTTAAAGAAGCATAAAAACATAAGTAAACTGCATATGTCCCATAATTGCTGTCCAAAGCCATAGTCCAAAATGAAAGAGATCCAAGCAATACATTCTTTTTCTTCAAGCTGGATGTAAACTGGTCAAGCTGCGGTATTCCCTCCCTGTGGACCTGGGGGGGGGGGACAAAAGAAAAGAAGACGAAAGAAAAGTTGAGTCAGACATAAAGCCTGAGTAAGTCTAGGACTATTCAGTCTATGAATAAAGAATTGGGCATGATAAGTATAAACTGGAAATGGTAAAGCACCATAAACTAAGTTAAGTTGTTTAGAGTCGAATATACTATCGTACCCCATATTAATCTCTGTACCCATACAAACTAGTTCCCAACAGGCACCCCATAATCAGGGTGAAGTGATCCATTTCTAATGATCGGCTCCTACTCGCATAGTTACATGTGTCTTACGGCCCCCGATGTTGTAGTTACCTATGCTGGTCCCACCATGGGGTGTATCAAGTCCCATGGTGGCGGCCCGACACAATTCTAGAGTGCACAGGTATACTACTGGTACCCAGTGCCTTATTTTTCTGCGCCGGAGTGTGTGCACGCCCGCACCCCGTTAGAACCTACACTGCTGCACCACCGCCGTCGATTTGACCTCTTACAGTCAGCCCAGTAATCGTGCCCCACCCTGCCTAGTTCAGGGTATCCTGATACACCTTGTAGGGTTAATGCTGAAAAGGGTCCCCCGCTACTAGGTTTTCTATTTCTAGCCAACATGCTAAGTTGGTTAAGTGTTTTGTAAACCTAACCCCCAATCAGTCTGTATAGTTTAGCATGTTCCATTTTGATTAAGTATTAGTTCAATTTACTTAATCCTATCAATCCTGACTCATCCTTAATTGTCTTATTAAAGCCTCAACCTCTCACATTAGACAGGTATTGTTGTGGCTGCCTGTTGTCGGTTGACTCCGGGTAGTCTTACGCCACAACTCAGTCTAACCTCGGGTCTTTATTGGGCTCCGTGTTTAACCACCCACATTGGATAGGTATTGTTGTGACTACTGGACAGCCGGGCGGTTCCGGGCAGGTTTACATCACAACTCAATCCAACCTCGGGTTAAACACATCGTATTTTCTAAATTTACATATTTTGTCTCTTTTCTTTTTATATGTAAATATTTGCGGCCCATTATTCAAATTCATCTTTATTGGGTAAAATTAATTTATACCACTTAATTGTTTTTCAAGGTCGTTGGCATGCGTCAAACATGCCAACACATATGTTTTATATTTTAACCCAAACGTCATTACCCCCGTTTTATACGTTCGCTACAATATAACATATGTTGGGTTTAACATTTAAACCCAACTTAGCCACATGAAAAAGGGGAGGCTTAGAACATGGTGTTTATATATTCTAAGTAACATCAAAAGGGGAGTGTGAACGCATGAACTTGCAACATAGTGAACTAATTAACATAAATTAGGCACTTGTGAACTTGCATTGTAATAGCATATAATAATGGCATAAACATACCTAAACATGAATCATGGTTTTTAATCTATTCATAGAATCATGGCATAAACATACCTAAACATGAATCATGGTTTTTAATCCATTCATGTAAACTTGCAAGTGAAATGTAAATCTAACTTAATTATGTGTCACATATATTATCATATGATTTTGATAACAACATAGGCCTAAAACATGTTTTCAATTAGGCATAACACCAAACATAGTTTAGTCATGTTCACAAGTTCACAAAGATGCTTACTTTTGTCTCTAATACAAAAGTATGGTTTTACACTTGAATCATGATGCCAATTCCAACATAAATTCATATGAGTCATAATACCCAAATGGATCCAACTACATTAAAAGTAATTATAAAAAAAATATCATGTTGGCATAATAGTGAACCATATACTTGCATGAATCTCAAATAAACTACCACAAACATATAGTCGTTACTTTCAACATGAATCATATACTTGCAATTATCCAATAGGTGTTGTAATAAACTACCACAAACATGTAGTTGTTAACTTTCAACATGAATCACATACTTGCAAATATCCAATCGTTATACCACAACATCCCAAATCGATTAGAATCATAGCAACATACAATTATGAATTATTATCACCACAAATTAAGTACAATTCTATTTCTCATTTTACACAAATCAAAACACAATTATTTATTCACATCGGAATAGCACTCTACTTACAACGTATGACGAATCTTCAATTCAGGTTTCTGAATTCTGAATTTGGAGATGCTATCCTTTGTTGTAGGCGTTGTTTTGATTTAGTTGTCATTGCTTTAAGCTTTCGAATTGCCTCCTAATCGTCTCTCAATTTTGACGGCTATTTATAGTCTTTCCTCAGCAGCATGACGGTCTCATTCTAATTTTTATTTGTATGAATTAGTTGGAGTCTTAGGTCCTTTTTATAAAGTTTGTAAATTGATTAGAACCGTCGATGGAGCTTGGATTAATATTAGCCGTTCGTTTGAAGGAGAGACCAATCAGGAGCTGACACCTAGCCCTAGTGACAAGGCAAGGCTCAGAAATTCGGCCAAGCACAGACCAGGCCAGCCAGGGTGGCTGGGTTCGACCTGGCTCAGGGGCCAGGTCGACTCCCCAATCGACCCCCGTGTCGACTTGGCAGTCGACCTGGGTGCCCCAGGTCGACTACCTAGTCGACCTGGGTGCATTGGGCGGGAAAATTCCCACCCTAGCCAATCTGGCCCGATTTTTGAAATTTGAATTTGTTTTCTGAGCTGTTTTTGTCTGTTTGAATTTTAAACTGAATTCTGAAACTTCCGGAGGTCATATCTCCCTCATATGGAGTCCGTTTTACGCAAACTCGGACTCTATCTCAAGCAGAATTCCGAGACGAACGCAATGGCGTATCCCGTTTCCCTTAATTCTTTGATTTGAAATTAGTTATACTTTAATTTGTGAATTTCACTGTTATAGAATACACGGGGTGTTACAATTTTTTATCAAGGGTAAAGCAGTAATAGAAAAATCCAAGAAAAATTCTAAGAATAAGAAATGCCACTAATAGCCATTTATCAAAATTATAGAATGGTACGGTCTAATATGAAAATAATATTTCATATTTTATGCTTTAAATTGCATGAAACAGTGAGTCATTATATTCCTCCCTTTAAGAGTTTTACCCTCGAAATTCTACGAATGATTCAATAGGGTTATCCTACACGCTTAACAACCCTATGTAATCATCAAAAGTCAAACATGCATCCATAACAGCCAAGTGGGAAAAGAATAAACTAATCATATACTAGCATGGATGATACTATACTGAGGAAATTTAATGATATCTCTTACAAAAATAAAAGCGATAAGCAGAAAATCTTACTAAGTGATGAGCTTTGGATACAACTTCCTCACGTTCTCCTCAGTCAGCCAAGTGCAATCGTTCTTATTTTCGCTCCACTGAACCTTCAATAACTTCACCACTTTCCACCTCAACTGCTTCGTATCATGTTCGACAATATGAATTGGGCTACGAGGTCTTGAAGCTTTTGACTCAATCTCGATGGCATCTACTTGAAACGGTGTGATAAAAGTGCTAGGGTCGTGCATAATTTTTCAAAATTAAGAAACAAGTAATACATTGTGCACTCCTACCACGTTTTGAGGTAAGTATATTCTATAAGCAAGGTCCCAATTTTATCTAAGATGGGAAAGGACCGATAAAACTTGACACTAACTTTCCTTTTCTACCAAACAAAACAACATTTCTCGAAGAAGAAATCTTGACGAAAATCGCATCATCGATAGAGAATTCCAAATCTCTACGCCTTCTATCTGTATAACTCTTCTACCTGTCTTAAGAATCCTTTATCCGTTGCCGAATAAGCTTAATCTTCTTTGAAGTTTCCTTCACTATCTCTAGCCTAAGTATCAGTTTCTCTCCCATTTCCCACCAACAAGAAGGACTGTTTCATTATCGTTCATATAGTGCCTCAAATGGTGCCATACCGATGCTATACTGATAATTATTGTTGTACGTAAACTCCACAATATGCAGATAATTGTCCCACGAGCCTCCAAAGTCTATGATGCAAGCACAGAGACAATTCTCTAATATATGATTAACTCTCTTGATTTGACCGTAGTTCTGAGGGTGATAAGTTGTACTAAAGTACAACTCAATCCCTATTACCTCTTGTAAGCTCCTCCAAAACCCACTCATGAATAAAGAGTCACAATCACTTACAGTGCTCTTCGGTACACCATGGAATCGTACTATCCATTTCACGTATAAATTAGTCAGCTTTGCTGCCGTCCTGTTCGACTTAACAGATATAAATCTAGTGCTCTTCTTTAATTGGCCAACTATGATCAAAATGCTATTGTACCCCAACCAAGTTCTTATCAGTCCATCGATGAAGTCAATTGACACATGTTCCCACTTCTACGTTGAAACTTCTAGTGGTTGCATCTAACTGTTAACGATATTATTCGTCAACACCGGAGATAGGTCTAAGGAGATGGAACTAAGAGAACATAGTTAGAAAGAGTGTCATGTTGCTAAGAACCTAACGGCTTGTACAGGGACATTCCGGCGATCCAATATCATAGCAGGACACATACAAAAATGCATTCAAGAAAAAATAGAATATGCGGAAAAAGTAAGAACACACAATTTATAGTGGTTTGGTTCATCTTGAACCTACATCCTCTTTAAGGACTTTGATGATTTAATTCATGGAGGAGGTTACATAAGAAATTCCCAAATTTATTTACAAATTTGTGTTTACTCTCTGGAATAAGAGAGGAAGATGGTAGAATGAGGAGAAAAGTCCCCTAAAATGAGACCCATGGAGTCTTATTTATAGAGATTTTGGGCCCCCTTTTGTTGCTTATCTTTCCTGCCCTTTTTTGGCCACTTTTTTGTGTCACCCTTTTGTTCCTGCTTTTGGCTTTCATTTTTTTGTCTTTTTATTCTCTCTCCTGCTTCCTAGATCATTTTAGTTCTAGTTTTTGTCTTTTTCTGCCTTTCTCCTGCTTCCTACAGCCTTCTGCTGTCGGTTTTGTCTTTTTCTGCCTTTCTCCTGCTTCCTACAGCCTTCTGCTGCCGGTTTTGTCTTTTTCTGCCTTTCTCTTGCTTCCTACAACGTTCTGTTATTAGTTTTGTCTTTTTGTCTTTCTCCTGCTTCCTATAACCTTCTGTTATCAGTTTTGCACCCTATTACCGGTTCCTGCACCCTGTTGTAGGTTCCTGCACCTTGCTATCAGTTCTGGCTTTCTCTAGCTGTCTTTAGCTGTGTCTATCTTTCTCTAACTGTATCCAACTTTCTACAGCTTTCTCTAGCTGTCTCTAGCTTTCTCTAGCCGTCTCTAGCTTTCTCTAACTGTCTCCAGCTTTCTCTAGCTTTCTCTATCTGTCTCTAGCTTTCTCTAGCTTTCTCTATCTGTCTCTAGCTTTCTCTAACTGTCTCTAACTTTTTCTAGCTTTCTCTAACTGTCTCCAACTTTTCTAGCTTTCTCTACCTTTCTCTGGCTTTCTCAAGCTTCTTAGGCCACATTGCCGGTTCCTAGACCCCTTCTGCTGTCGATTCCTGAACCCCTTCTGCTGTCAGTTCCTGAACCCCTTCTTCTGTCGGTTCCTGAACCCCTTCTCTTGCCGGTTTCTGTAGGTTTCGGCTTTCTCTGACTTTCTTGTTTTAGCCATTACTCTTAAATGTTACGTCTGTTTGTTTAATATGACCACTCTACGGAATGGGAAACCATCGTCTGAATACAATGGAAGTGGTTTCAGGTCTGAATCTCTCATCAATTAAAAGGTATAGGAGAAACAAGATTCCATCTTCTTCTTTTGGTTTTGACATAGCTGTATCCAGGGCTTTTCCTTTTACATTTTCTGGTATTGGAGCTACTGCTTCTTTATACTTTGCCAGTGCGAATTTTGGTGTTAACAGTTAGCCCTCCCTTAGTATAAAGAAGCTTTTGTTCTTTAGGACAAAATCATGTGGCTCCTGCACAGCTTGCCTGTCACTTAGGAATCATTATAAAAATCTTTGGTATTAGTTTCATATAACCAAGAGTAATGATGCAAGGGGAAGCATAGACTTTCCTTAATCAAATAGGGCCTAAACATGAAGCCAAAGTTATGAACTTTTTTTTGTGGACATAGTGTGCAAATTGAAACATGTATTCATGTTGGATGATATGATTTAATGCATAGCATTCTTCTATCAATGTGAGATGAGCATTATTATTGTTACTTAAACACTCTATTATCAAGAATTCATTCTTGAAAATGTGATGTAACCAATCCAATATTTACATTTGGAATTTGCAATCAAAGCTCATCATTGAGGAATATAATGTGTTAATAAAAGTAACATGACTTGCATAGTGAGTGATATTTCACTTATAGCAATGAAGTTAGGGGTAAAAGTAGCATGAGTTTAGATAACTTGCTTATGTGTGGTGTTGAGAAACTGTAACCTTTGTTTGGAGATTTGAAGTAAAAGACTTGAGGCACCAAGCCAAGTACTTGTGATACAAATTAGAACTCTTCAAACCGAAATTAGTAAAAAACCCAAGATTCATACTTGGGTAAATATGAATTAGAAATCATATGGAAACCCCAAGATTCATACTTGGGTAAAGCATAAATCAAAAATCATATGGATACCCCAAGATTCATACTTTGGAAAAGCATAAATCAGAAATCATATGGAAGCCCCAAGATTCATACTTGGGTAAAGCATAAATCAGAAATCATATGGAAGCCCCAAGACTCATACTTGGGTAAAGCAAAAATTAGAAATCATATCAAAGAACTATATCTTTAACTGAGAGTTATTAAAGAATGCCATAACTTAATAAAATGCTCTAATAAAGGCATAGAAGAAACATAGAAGGTTAATTAAGGATCATCCAACGAAATCATCACAAACCATCCAAAGACCATACATGTGTACAATGTTAATCTATCCAAACATTATTGAAAGTGATCAAGCAACCATAGATTATGGGTGTGTTTCTCGGAGGCTCGCTCAGAGAACATTTGGAAGAAAGAGTCTTAAATATTCTGAGAAGTAATCTTCGGTGTGTATATACAGAGGACAGCTTTCATAATAAATTAATTGTCTCCTGAGTTAGTTAGTTGTTCGGTGAATGTTCCTCTTAGTTTTTTATCCATTGGGTATCTAACGTCTAGTCTTATTACTAACCCATAAGGTATGCAAATGAATGCATGCTCTCTAAGAGAGTGACACTTGTTCGTTTATAGGTAGATGCATGCATTATAACTAGCTCCACTTAGAGGGCGACTCCACTAGCTGGAGATGAAGTATTTAGCCCTATCAAAGGTGACTCCTTTGCAGGAGATGAAGGTATTATAGCCCTACCCAAAGGAGACTCCTTCGCAGGAGATGAAGGTATTGTAGCCCTACCCAAAAGGCGACTCCATTATAGGAGATGTTGCTTCTCTTCTTAGAAGCTTTTGTTGCTCCCCTTTGGAGGCTTTTGTTATTTGTGGCTTCTCTCTCTGGAATCTTTGTTTGATGCTCCTCTTCTGGGAGATTGTGTTGTTGTTGCTTCTCTCTATGGAAGCTTTATTTGATGGTGCTTCTCTCTTGGAAGCTTTGTTTGATGGTGCTTCTCTCCGCGGAAGCTATATTTGATGGTGCTTCTCTCTAGGAGGCTTTGTTGATGTAGCTTCTCTATCTGGAAGCTTTGTTGATGCAGCTTCACCCTCAGGAAGCTATGTTGATGTAGCTTCTTCTTCCGGAAGCTTTGTTTATGTAGCTTCTCCATCCGAAAGCTTTGTTGATGTAGCTTCACCCTCCGGAAGCTTTGTTGATATAGTTTCTCCTTCCGAAAGCTTTGTTGATGTAGCTTCTCTATTCAGAAGCTTTGTTGATGTAGCTTCTCCTTCTGGAAGCTTTATTGATATCATTTATCAATGGTAAGTTCCACACCTTTCATAGAAGCGTTAAAGTATGTCAATATAACATGTTTGACAAAGTCATAAATTTCTAAAATAGGGGAGATAAGATTTAGAAGAATCTTATTTGATCCGAGCTATGATGAGCGATTTATCATTCCATTGCTGCATATTTGTTTGAACATCTTCCACCGAAGCTTGTCTTTGATTGATAGCTTTGTTGTACACTTATTCAAGCATTGGGTTCTTTATGTGATCCATTTTAAGCTTTCATTCCCTTCTGTAGGACATGGCATAACAGAAGGTGCTCCCTTCGAGCTCTTTTTGTATGCATAAGCCGGAACATGGTTTGGTTTTTACCTGTAATAGCACTCGAACTTACATAAGTATTTGTTTGATTAGAAGAAAGATATAAAGTGAAACGATTAATGAAAGCATGTATTTGAGATGAAAGACTGATTGTTAAGTTCTTATTCCCATGCTGCATTGCCTCTGACCAGTTTTCCTACTAGTCTCACTTCAAATTTCTTAGTTAAGCTTTGTTTTCTTTTCGGCTTGGTGTATCTTTATCAAATCACGACATTGGTTGGTTTTGTGTCCCTTTGTCTTATGATAGGAATAATAGTCTTTCTCTTCATTTGACCTTGAAGAGTTGCCTATGAAGGAAACAGAACCAGGTACTTCTTCCCCTTGAGTTTGCTTCAAGCTTTTCTTTGTGTTAAGTATCTCTTCCATGTAGATGAATTTGTCGGCTCTAGAATAAATATCACCCAAGTTTTCACATTCTCTTAAGGTAAGCTCTTTCAGAAAGGGGGATGGTGCTAATACTCCTGATTGCACAGTTATTAGATTTTCTCTATATGTCGCCCTTTGTACTTTGAGTGACTCATTATAAAATCTCTTTAGATGATATTTTAGTGTCTCTTGTGGTCTTTGTATAATTCTAGCTAGATCATAGATGCTGGTTGTTGAGTCTTTCTATAGATGAAAATTTGTGCTAAAGGCGGTGGATAATTGTTTCCAAGTAGTGATGACAGGGCCACAATAAAGTCTACACCATCTGATAGCTTCTTTACGAAGGGTTGTAAGGAAGATCCTGCATTGAAGTGCTTCAGAAACGTTGTACGCATCCATATAGCTTTCAAAGACAGTGAGATGTTCTTCAGGGTCTGTAGTCCCATCATATGTGATCTGTGGTACTTCTATACCAGGTGGAATTTCAACCATCATTTTATTTTTCAGAGAAGGGTATTCCTAGTAACTCCCTGTCTTCTAGCCACCCTAGGCTTTGACTTTCCTCTAAACTGGCCACTTCTATTGATGCTTGATTGTTTCCCTATGAAAGAGGACTATCTTGTAGACTTGACAAAGGCTTAATTTGGCTATAAAGCTCTTGAGGTGCCATTATCCTTGATTCTGATTTATAGGGTTCTACTTTAGAGGACCTTCGGACCAAGTCTTCTTCAATAAACATCCTAGTGGTATCAATATGCGTAGCTAAGTGTAATATTTCCAACTCATCTTTTGTTAATGTTGAAGATCCTCCAGTTTCTAGTTTGGCTATTTCGACGTTGTTTTTTGGAATGGATAATGCGTTGGATCCCTCTTTACCACTTTTCCCCAATTGAATCATCCTTTAATTGATTTTCGGAGGTACTTGGTATTCAAAAGCTCCTTGTTGAAACTCCTTCTATAATATTGCTTCTTCAAAGCTTAGCCCAAATCGGGATGGAACAACACAGTTAGAAGTGTGGCAATGCGATCAATAGGTTAAAGGTGGGGATGGAGATGGAGGTTCAGGCCCTCCTTCTAGCGCCAAAATGTTAATGATATTATTCGTCAACACCGGAGATAGGTCTAAGGAGATAGGCCTAAGAGAACACAGTTAGAAAGAGCGTTAGGTTGCTAAGAACATAACGGCTTGTACAAGGACATTCCGGCGATCCAATATCATAGCAGGACACATACAGAAATGCATTTAAGAACAAACAAGTATGCAGAAAAATTAAGAACACACGATTTATAGTGGTTCGGTTCATCTTGAACCTACATCCACTTTAAGGACTTTGATTATTTTATTCATGGAGGAGGTTACATAAGAAATTCCCAAATTGATTTACAAATTTGGGTTTACTCTCTGGAATAAGAGAGGAAGATTGTAGAATGAGGAGAAAAGTCCCCCAAAATGAGACCCCTGGAGTCTTATCTGTAGAGATTTTGGGCCCCCTTTTGTTGCTTCTTTTTCCGGTCCTTTTTAGCCACTTTTTTGGTGTCACCCTTTTGTTCCGCTTTTGGCTTTCATTTTTTTGTCTTTTTATGCTCTCTCCTGCTTACTAGATCATTTTGGTTCCAGTTTTTGTCTTTTTCTGCCTTTCTCCTGCTTCTTACAGCCTTCTGCTATCGGTTTTGTCTTTTTCTGCCTTTCTCCTGCTTCCTATAGCCTTCTGCTGTCGTTTTTATCTTTTTATCCCTGCTTCATACAGCCTTCTACTGTCGGTTTTGCACCCTGCTGCCGGTTCCTGCACCCTGCTGCAGGTTCTTGCACCTTGCTGTCGGTTCTGGCTTTCTCTGGCTTTCTCTAGATGTCTCTAGCTTTCTCTAGATGTCTCTAGCTTTCTCTAACTGTCTCCAGCTTTCTCTAACTGTCTCCAGCATTCTCTGGTTGTCTCTAGCTTTCTCTAACTGTCTCCAGCTTTCTCTAGCTGTCTCTAGCTTTCTCTAGCTGTCTCTAGCTTTCTCCAGCTATATCTCCAGCTTTTTCTAGTTTTCTCTACCTTTCTCTGGATTTTTCTAGATTTCTCTGGCTTTCTCTCCATTTCTCAAGCTTCCTAGACCACGTTGCTGGTTCCTAGACCCCTTCTGCTATCGGTTCCTGAACCCCTTCTATTGTCGGTTCCTGAACCCCCTTCTGCTGCCGGTTCCTAAACCCCTTCAATAGGTTTCAGCTTTCTCTGACTTTCTTGTTTCAGCCATTACTCTCAAACGATAAGTCCGTTTGTTTAACATGACCACTCTACGGAATGAGAAACCATCATCTGAATCCAATGGAAGTGGTTTCAGGTCTGAATCTCTCACCAATCAAAAGGTATAGATGAAACAAGATTCAATCTCCTTCTTTTGGTGTTGACATAGCTGTATCCAGGGCTTTTCCTTTTACATTTTCTGGTATTGGAGGTACAGCTTCTTTATACTTTGCCAGTGCGAATTTTGGTGTTAACACTAACCACTCAGCTTCTTCTGCTCTGCCTTAACTAACAAGTAGTTCATGCACTTTGAGATGGATCAACATGCTTCTTCATCTCTTTCCAATTATATGTCTACTTCATATCACGATACAACTTGTTCCCACCAGGATGTATGGCTAGTCTTGAATGATGACACTCTCAAAGTACTTGATCTCTCAAATCATCTACTTCTGGAACAGCCAATCCTCCCTTCTTATAGAGCCAACCACTTCGATCAGATCTGTACTGCTTTACATTCTCAGGCTCACTTCCAATCTCAACTTTGGAGATGATCTCAACGAACTTAGGATCATGCCTTTGACTATTTCTAATCCACTCGATAAAAGTAGGTATAGTCAAACTCGCCAACATCTCTGGCTCTAACTCACATCTTAGCTAGAAATCATAACCTGTAATGTATTCTAACTGTTTCCACTCAACGAACATGGCCCCCAAACTGGCGTATCTTCGAATCAAAGTGCAACGACCCAGATTTTTATCCGTTTAATTAAACATTTTTAAATGGTTTAAAAGGTTAGTTTGGAATTTAAATGGTTTGAATCAAATGATTTTAATATTTTATTAATATAAATAATTAAATAATAAATGTAATTCCGAAATTGTAAAAATTAGTTGATTTTGCAATATAGTAGGAATTGGTAATATAAAAAGGATATAATCAAGTTTTGATTGAATTATCTTAACGATCATTTATTAAACTACGTTTGAACGTATGATTTAATTATAAAACTAGCTGTAGCGACACAGTAGTTCATAATATTATGTTTTGAACTTTAAATGAATGCACATGATCCATTTTAAGTCAGAATTCATCGAAATAAGAAAAGCCTGAATCTATAGGATAACAAGTTTCCAATGGAAGAGAAATATTTTTTTTTATGTCCAAATAAAATTTTCAAAAGGTCACTATGGAAATCGTTTATAAAATACAATGATTTATATATAAAAATAAAAGGTTTTTTAATATATTTAATATCAGTTTAACTTAAACCTCAACCTAAAGTAATTTATTTTAAAACTATATGAAATTCTGCATGGATATATCCGATAATAATATTTTATTATTATATTGAGATATTTTAAAATTAGTTTATCTTAACTTTATTTGGATCCTTAAAAAGTGACATTATTCAAATGACCTCAGATTTCAACGAAACAAGTTTTATTAAATCCGTAATAGCTAATTATTGTTAGATTTCAAGTTTCGTGCCAATCAGGGTTATTTTGTGAGCGTATGCAAATTAAATATTAATAAATCAATAATTTAGACTCGAACAAGCGTCGTTTGAAAAAACAGACTCGGTTTTCGATGAAACAAGTTTTATTGGGTCCCTAATGTCGAACTCTACTATGACGTCCATTTTGACCACAAACTAAGCTCGTTGTGCCCGTACGAATTTAAAACGTCGAATATAAACATAATAAAAATATTATAAAAGTCCAGTTTTTTCCCTTACAAGCCAAAATCACATTCCTTGGCAGCGGTGTTGCCTGAAACGGCTGAGCTACTGGCAAGTTGGGGGTCGACGCCAGAGCAACGGCGGAGGAGCGGTAAAGCTTCAAGAAATTAGAGTTTTGACGAAGTCTGGCATCGGGAATTGATGAAGTGGGAAGATGGGTTAGCCAAGGCTAATTACATGGTTTAGCCATTAAACAATCATTAAGGTAATTATTTAATTTAGGTAATTTAAATTAATATATAACCTTAGTCAATATTTTTTTTCATTAGAGTTAAATCTTAAAATAACCATAACTTGTTCGTACGATATCAGAATTGCGCGAAACAAAAAACGTTGGGATCGCAGAGCGCAGTCGAGGTAGTTGGGTTGCAATTGGAAGCAATTTGGATTTTTTGTAATTTTAAAACGCTTGTTTAAAATTATACAAAATAATGTAACATCATTAGTCTAAATAAAATGTGAGTTAACTCTCACACTTTTCTGGAATTCAATGATGTGTTAAATTCATATAACTATAATTTATGGTTAATTGTTTAAAATAGATGATTGTATACCTTGAATTCTTATTGGATGTTTAATGATTGTCGATGTTTATATTGATGTTGTATTGGATGATTAGTTTGGAAATATTTCTTATGTTGTGATGTGGGGAAGAACAGGTTGGAGGAATCCAACAAGATTCCTCAAACAAATTGTATGTTGGTTGTTATTCATATTGTTTGTGTATGAATGTTTACCCCAAATAACACACTCGTTGGGCGTTGTTTGTTGATTGGATGTTGATCGTTGAATTAGAATTCAACGATCGATGTGTTTTAACAGACATTATTGATAAGTGTTTGGTAGCGAATGACCCTAAACCCGTCTTTTTAGACGTTGATTATTGTCAGGTAAATTGACGCAATCATGTTTATAAAATTTATTTTTATAACTAATGTTAAGTTATAAATTATATTTTATATGAAAATAGAAGATGATTAATTTATTAATATTTTATAGTTACAAATGGTTTGTTTTAACGTTTTAATTGATTTTATAAGCAATGAAGTCAAACAATAACCCAACATGTTAGTGATTTGAAATAATTGTTTTGAAGAAAAAATTAACTAGTATTATTGAATTAACTGAATTATAAATTGATTCAAAATAAAAGATTAATGTAAATCAATTAGTAAGTTAACCGATATTGAGTAGTTGACCGAGTCAACTGTTTTAATTGAAATTGATTTTTAGATTTTATTGTTTTTCAATTAATATAAGTGAAATAGTTTTTACGAATAATCGTCAACTTGACAAATGTCCTTAGAGGTTAATTAATCTTTTTAATTAATCGTATTTGAGATAATTGTTAAGAAGTTATTTGTTAATAAAATTAACTATTATTTTAATAACCTTTTAGAAAATAATAATTGTTTGAGTAAATAAAGAAGTTAGCTATTTTGGTTAACGATGAAGCTAATAATTATTATATTTGATGTTAATTAAAGGGATTTTCTTTTTAAATAAACTCCATGTTAAAAGATAATCAAGTTGTAAAAGGTTTTACTTGAGTTTGTAAAAAGGGCAAAGCCAACATAAAGAGTTTAAATAAGTTTTTACTAAATAATCGGATTTAATGAAATGATTGCAAATAAAAGGAGATTTGGTAAAATAAAAGGAAAGTGCAAAGGGATTTGGGTAAAAATATTTACCAATGATTTTTATAATGAAATCAAAAATTATAGACAAAAGTTTTGAAACCAATACGATGAATTTAAACGAATGTTACTTGGTATTTGAATTAAAATGGGAATCGAAAATAGATGTTTCAACTACCAGTAATAGTTTATAAAACCATATTAAAACAAAATGTAACGTAAATAGAATTTATTGAATCGGTTTTGAGTTACAAACTCATATATATCTTAAGATAAGAATGTTGTCGATCCAGGTCTGAGAGGTAAATAGTGTACCCCAACTTGAACCGCTTCACTGTTATCGAGAGATGATATTAGTTTGTAATGGTAAAAAAAATACAAAGAAGATTTGTGAGTTTATTAAAAAAATTCCAAAGTTAAGGAAATACAAAAAGGGTTTGAAAATATGAAACGATATTTTCAAAATAAAGAAGTATAAATTGTTTTTGGAATAAGATGATATTTCGAGATAAAAGGAATAAAAGAAACGATTTGGTAGATATGTTTAAGTATAGTTATTGATACTGTTTCTAAGTAATGAAAACATGAGAGGTGTATTGAGATAAATATATAGAATCAAGAAATTGTTTTTAAGTGAATAGTATTAAATGAAAGGGACCTGAGTTGCCAAAGCATTCATCTATACTATTGCGATTGATAGTTTAAACCCAACTGCCAACGAATATTATTGACATTTTTTCGAGTTTAGTTCGAAGAGACCGGATGGGAACTAGACCCAAAACCACTTCGAACCAAGTGTGAGTTCGAAATTAATATGCAGAGATGATTATAAAGATGGAGCATTAGAGACCATGGATCTTCGTGAGTGGAAGAACTACTCATTAAATTTCTCTGGTTAGCTCCCAGGGTTATTATGACTTGTGATTCTGTCGTGATTGGAATCTTCGGATTGCAAGGACTACTCGCTACTGATCCTTGGGGGTGATTCCTATATAAGGATATGGCAGGTGGGAGCCTTTGGTTCATCCTGTTCCTGGATGTCATATATGGAGAATATTTGACATAGTATTTCTAGAGGATCACGTACATTGTTTTTTACAAATATACCAAGTTTGGTAGCGGAGAAGGAAAATCCTCATAGCTTAACATCTAGAGTGTGTTTGTGGATATCAATTAGTGATTAGACAGATCGGACGATGTGGCATTCAAAGTGAATGATGATCTAATGTTCTTAAAAGGTAATCGTGACCTCAAACCTCATCAATTGGGAAAATGATAGAAATTGGGAAGGCAATATGGCTAAGTAGGTAATACCCATTAGGGTTATTGTCACCATCTAGAGAATGTTCTTATTTGTTCTTCTTTCGTTTCTGTATCTCCCTGGAAGTACGGTGGCTCCAGAATCATAAGGGGATAATATATTTGATACACTCAAGCTAAATGAGTGATCGGTCATGTGTGGTCGGATTTCATAATGTTCTTGTTGAACCGTAGTGCATTGCTCTCTTGAGGTGCACTTTCGGAAGGTGGTCCCATACCTTGTCATGTTGGAAATCCAAACTCCAATACGAGCCATGCGGTTTTTGATTATATACTAAATATGTAATGACACGTATTTTTGGTTGTCAAATATTTAATTTAATTTATTATTTTAAATATAATATTTGGAATATTAATGGAATTTAATATTTAATTCGTTATTAAAAACGAAGTTGAACATTATAATTTATATATAATATAAATCGAGCTCAAAATGGCGCGGCAGTTCGTAATATTGAATTTCGAACTTCAATTGAGTATACAGAAGCCGATATAAGTCGGATTTCTATGAAACAAGAAATGTTGGAACCATATTGACGGTAATTTTCATATGAAAGAGAAAAATCCAGATTTCATATTTTAATTTGATCGTTATGGCCAAATCAAAATTTGAAATAATCGCTGTGGAATTCGTTATTAAATTATATGCCTTTAAAATAGCCGTTTTGCAAACAGACTCAGTTTTCGACGAAATCAGTTTCATTGGGACCGTAACGTTAAATTATTGTACGGTGCTAAATGGCGTGGAAAACCGATGTCGTATGTGACCACGTTAGCCATAAACGCCCGTTCATTCTCTATAGCACGTATTTAATTTAATAAAGAGATATTTGAGTATAACTTAAGCAGACGATCGAATTAGGCCATGAAACCAATCTCGTTGAGTTCGTATCGTCGATTAGAGTCAGGATAGGTATATAGTTTGTTATTTTTAGAGACCGACAAATTTGGTGTCCAAAATGGCATTGCGGTGCGCGATAAAAATAGCCTACTAGGGAAACAGTCTCAGAGTGCGAAAAAACTGGTGCAGTTGGGTTCGTATTGGTAAATTATTTAAGGATTTCAATGTTTCAAGTTGATCTGCTTTATCTAGTGATCGTGGAAAAATTAAACGTGTGTTTATTTCTGGTTTTATAAGGGAATTTTTTTCAAACGATGTCGGAATTCGACGAAACTTGTCCTATTGGGTCCGGAATACCTTTTTACACCAAGAATAACTTTTTTATCAGAAAACAGGGATCGTTTGTAGAGGTTTTAATCAACTACTTTACGGAGAAGTTTCATTAAACATAAAATAATATTTAAAACCCATCCCACCCCTTATTATTAATACCCATCAGTGATTTCCTCTCGTCAAAACCCTACGCTTGAGTCAACGCAAAACCAAGCCGCCACTAAAGTAATAAATGAACCATATTTCACCATCGTTTCCCCCCTTTTATATCACAATCAACTCATCAATTCGGGGGTCATTCAACTGCAATATTACTCGGTGTGGTGGGTTCTTTGATCTGGACGGTGGTGATCGATGGTGGGTTGCTAAGATGGCCGGAATCACGCTGAAAAGGCACCGGCTTCTGGAGTTCATCGCAGGCATAAGGCTGGGCTTGGGGAGTCGATACTTGGAACGGAGGTCAGCGGGCTGGAGGTGCTTCTTCCGGCGGTGACTGATGGGAGTTCGGTGAACTCCTGAAGGCGCGACGATGACTGTTTCGAGCTGGAGTAGTATATGAAGAAGACGAGAAGCACAGAGTAACGGAGTTTGCAAAAGTAAATAAAGTCGGCCGGTTAATTTTAAAACATAATTAATTTTGTTTAATTAAAGGGTTAAGAGTTATTTGAAGAGTATTAAATGAAACCTGAATTGTCACAGGGAAGGTGTACTGCTGTGAGGAAGGGTGCAAACGAGGTCGGCCTGGTCCCTAGGAATTTAATACGTGATTTAAAATATGTTAACTAATTAAATTAGTGTATTATGGCAAATGGAATACAAAGAAGGGCATAAGGGAATTCGGGCGTGAGTTATTTAGAGAGGACGAAGTTAACCGCCAGCCCAAATGTATTATACATAGTAACTAAGATTTTTTTTAAGCCAATTAAATTAATTAAAGGCTTATTAGTAATTAAACTGTATTTTAACGCAGGTTAAGGATGTGGTGATCGTTCAGAACCAACGAAGGAATATGGAACAAAGGATTGATCAAATCAACCTTGTTAACTATTTTTATAAAGTAATTAAGTGATCAAATATAAAAAAATTTAATTAATTAGTTAATTGAAAATCGTATACTAAAATATTTATAACATCTTATTATGTAATCAAAATTGGACATAACAAACTACGTTGAGACCGTGTGGTCAAGCATCACATTTTGGAACTGACTGAAATAGAACTGGAATCAACTGTTGTTTTCAGTTAAATTAACGCTTGTTTAATTTAACTGAAATGAACTGCTTTAACCGCGAATCAGATCAAGGTGAGTTAAACTCACTCAGTTTCCCATTTATATTTTTATATAAATTGGTTTTTTTGTTTTTTTGTGCTCTTTTTACTGATGACTGGTCTGTTTGCAAATTATTTATCCATTGTTGATTTAACTGATGAAATTAAACCGTTGTTTAATTTCAATACTTATACTAAATCGTTATTTTAACGATTAGTTCCAATAAAGGTAACTCACCTTGGTTGGTCACGTTTATAAAATAAACGTGTTTAATTGGTTGAATTGTTTGAATTGCGTGTGGTTGATGTTAAATGGCCATTATTTATTGTTATTACTTAAATAGAACTGAATGATCTGGTTTGTGATAACCGCTTTGAATACAGGGAAGAACAGGTTGGAGGGATCCAACGGGATTCCTCAATATATTATTTATTTCATATTATCAACATATGAACTGTCCTGTTTGGGGTGATTGCTTTGATTGTTGACTGAAATTTCAACATCTGTTAGTTTAAACCAATGGGCGATATTGGTTGGATATTTGGCAGCGTATGGCCTATAAAATCAATCGTTTTATAAATATTGATTCACCGTCAGGTGAGTCGACAGAGATGAAGTTATAAAATTTATTTTATAACCGGAGATAGATTTTTAGATATATTATTTTGAATAAAAGTTTATAAAAGGGAAATAAATAAAGATTTTATTAAAGACTTTGATTATTATTAAATTGATTTTATAAAGTCAATTCTGATGTTAATCAGATTTGTAAGTACAAGGATAAGGAAGAAATCGAATGGAAAAATTTGGATAATTGTTTTGTAAAGAAAACAATTAATGGAATTATTTAAATTAATTATATTTTTAATTAACTTAAAGTGAGAAACTAATTAGAATCGGTTAATGAGATAATCGAGTTTTGAGTTGATTAAATCGACCAGTTTGAATTGAAATTGTTTATCAAATTGATGTGTTTTGATTAAAAATAGTTTAATGAATATTGTTTAAATGTAAATAAGGTTTTTAAAAAGGATTTACTATTTATTTTAATTAATAAAGAAATTAATACTAATGTAGTTAATGATAGAGATAAATTATTATTTTAATTAATAATAATTTAGAAAATTACTTTTCAAAAGTAATCGAAGTGAATTGAAATCTAATGGGATGGTGTAAGGAGTCTATGAATGAGATTTATATTTAAAACCCGAATTTTTATAACGAAGTTATAAAGAGAAGTTGAAATGAATACAAGAGAGTAAATTAAATGGTTGCTTAATATTTGAGTTAAGTAAAAGGAATTGAGAACAGAAGGGTTTATATAAAACCAGGCTTATGTAAATGAGATTTTAAGTGTAAAAAGCGTTGATATTAGATTAACGTTATTTGAAATTGAAATCAAGTAAAAAGGGGAGAATTGAAATAAGATTTCCAGAGTGGGGAATGGTCGAATAGATTTGAAAGGAGATTGGAAATAAGTGAATTTGGTTAAAGAAGTGGACTATAGGGTTGTATAACCAAATCCAAGTTATGATGGAAATTGTTTTGAGACTGAAATGTAATATTGGGTTTTGATTACAACTTCTATTTATCTGAGGATAAAAACGTTGTTGATCAAGGTCTGAGAGGTAATTAAAATACCCCAACATCGAATACATCATCAGAGTACATTACTTATACAACGCAGTGGAATAAAACTCTAAATATCCAACATCGAAGCTTCCTGCTCCAAGCTCCTTCAGAAAAATCTGTAAAATCCTGAACAATTGGACTGCCCGTACAAAACTGGGCACCCAAGAGTTTAGGGAAAACATAGAGAAATAAACTCTGGGTCAGTCATGGGATTGGTGTGAGTAAATGATTAAAAACAGTTTGATTTTAACTTTCAAAAACCTTTTGAAAGAAAAGATAATCGTAAGACCGATCCACACATAAATACGGATGGTTTTTACCTTACGATAACCCAAAAATATTTTGAAATCAATATCTTGGTCTGATATTATAATAGTGTCTGAATACAAATAAATATCAATCTAGCAGAACGCTTGCATCTCATGCTCCACATATATAGTATACAATCAAAACCACGGGCGCTTATTGGAGATTGGATTCCGACTATGACAAGGTATGGAACCACCTACCGATAGTGAATCTCTAGAGGGGAATACACTGGGTTCAACAAGAATGTCTTGCAACCCAGCCCACACATGACCAACCACTCATTTCGCTTGAGTGTATCAAATATATTGTCACCAACGGTTGGGAGCTACCCACCGTTTCCAGAAAGGGACAACATCGAATAGAATAAAGAAGAAAATGGAATTTCTCTAGATCGGCGACGATACACCCTAATGGGAGCGACCCACATAGCCATGCTGCCCGCCCGATTTTTGTCATTTCCCAGTTGTGAGGCTTGAGGCTGAACTTACCATTGGATATAACACGTCTTCACTCACTTTGAATGCCACATTGTCAAACCCGCCAAATCACAAATTGATTTCCCCAAAAATACCACGGGTATAAAGCTAAGGAAACAAATTTCTCCGCCACCAAACGTAAATACGTTTGAAGAGATCAACTTACGCAATTTAGTAGGCATACATAGTTAGACATTTGTCCATACAAGTTGTCCTGGGACTGGACAAACCGAAGGCACTATCCTGTAAATCCATCTTAGGTAATTTCTACCTAGGATTGATAAAACAGCCCTTGTATAACACCGTCTTTAATGGTCTTCAATAGTCTCTGACTCGAAAAGTATATATTAAGTATAAATTTTTACTTGTCTTTGGCTTGTTCAGGTTCTATATATATTAAGTATAAATTTCAAACTACGTAATCTTCTGAAATAGGTATAAATTTCAAAAACCATACGTATAGAGAGATAACCGAACCACCCTGAAAATGTTTCAGCAAGACATGGCACCAACTGTGTGAACAAAAAGCTGATACTAAATCCTCAGTTCTTCAATCAGAAAGGAATTTAAAAGAACAGAATAACTGAAGACGAACACTGAAATGAAAATAACAAATACATCGAATCATTCCTGTCTTGCTTTAGCAGCACTTATACTTCCAATTTTGATGTAGCTAGTGATAAGTTAGCAGCACTTACATTCCATGTTCAGGTTTTATAAATTGACTAAACACAATATATATATGTGTGTCTACAAATGCATGGCATCACTATATAAAAATCAATTTGTAATTGGGGAAAGTTTACTCACATACATGCATACACAGATTCGGGTTCCAGGCTTATATGAAAATCTAACTACTAAAAATTCAACACATTGAAAACCATATATACTTATATATATGTTCATAACCTACTATATACAAACATAAACAAATCTTAAGTGGCGTAATAGTGGAGTTGTACTCTCAAATTTTATCCTCTGTTTCATTGTTTTTCATTTCAGGATTTCTCATTTACACTTTGGGTTTGCAAGCTCTTCCAGTTAGTTCTTGCAGTTTGATTCAATTTGTGTGAGTCAATTTGTGATGAAATACAATGTATTTATAGATGAGTAACTAGCAAGATGTAACTTGGTGCATAGGCTTTAGGTAGTGCTCAGAGTGAATAGTCACTGGCTGTTATAAGTTGATTGAAAGAAGTGGCTTTGTTTGGTCATTCATGCTAATCTCTCAGGCTATACACCTACGGCCATGTGCCAAAATATGTTGAAAAATCTTTGCTTTGCTCTTAAGGTATAGGATGTTTAAATCATAAAGCTATATGTGTATGGTTAGGCTATTCTTGAGGGACATACAGGTGTGTACAACCTATGTATTTATCATGTGCAAAGTGCTTTTCCCATCAACTTCTCTCTTGTATGCTACGGCCAATGCACATGGATGTGTTTAGATATAAAACTTAATTCCTAAGGAATGTATTGTATGGTGTACACGGCTTAGGCTTTCAGGTAGAGGTGGTATAGGCTAGTTTGTTTGGTCACTTCTTCCATGAATTGAAAACCTGACCTGGCAATAAAAAGTACATCAGTACCTGTATTCTATGCATTTTAAAATGGAACTTTACTCCTAAGTCTTGCCATTTACACATGGGTGAATCGGTTATGATGTAGAGGTAGGTAAAGTGAGAGGTTTTTTGCATGGTTCTAGATGCAAGTGGGAAGCTATGGACGATTTGAAACAAAGCTGCTAAGGTATAAGTGAATAAAAATAAGTTTGATTGCAAATTCCAATGTTAAACAATATTACTTGTATGTGTATAACTATAACAAGTTAAAATATGCAAATAAGATCTTTAATTGATATTATTCTAATTCCCTATAAAATTCAGTGTAGTTTTATGTACATGAACTAAAAATAAGTTTTACATATAAACAAAACACTTACTTGTATATACTCAAATATGACAAGTAAAAATATACATATATAATTTTTATAGAAATTATTATTCAAATTTTATTATTAAAATTAATTACTGAAATAATCCATAATAAACTGTATTACAAAACTAGTCAAAAACCCGGGACATTACAAGTACAAAAAAGAAAAAAAAACTTGATTTCCGGATGAAGTTTACAATAAGAATACATGGGTATTTATAGGACATATAGCCAACCAAAACCCTAATACAACCACAAATGGGCCTTAGTTAAATCCAGTCAATTTTGGGCCTTTCCTCTTTTCCTCTTGTTTCGTTGACAATTCTTCCATGATCTGTGACATGCATATGCTTTATTCAATTATTCTCTTGCCCAAAAAGGGAATTTGATGTGAGATCTTCATCTGCAAGTCCTCATATATACACACACACAACAATTTGACCTTTATTTTCTATTTTTCTGACTGCATGTGGCTTAGTTGGCATATATGTAAAAGTGACAAAATAGTACTTAAGTAATATTTTATTTATACACAAAAAATAAGATATAAGAGCATAAAATAAAAACATTTTCATGTTAATCAGGAGCAACATTCACAACAGCATTTGATTTGGGATAGTTAATCTCATGCCTAAGCGTCTTCCCAATCACTAAATCAAAGATTTACTCAACATGATTTAGTAACTTATCTCCCAAATAATCATCCAAGCTAAGAACTAACTTCTAATTCTTCTTCTGTATGGTGTCGATGAGAGACGCCCCTTACTTTGAAAAAGTATTGAACTTAGCCACAAACTCGGAGACAGTCATATTCGCCTGCTACAACTCCAAAAACTTATTAAACAAAGCCAAGTTATGGGGAGCTAGAGTAACCTTTCCACAAAATGAGTCTTGAATTGATTCCAAGTGAACTCATCCTCTGGGGTAGCAACCGTTAAAGCATTCATCCAATTAGTCGCCCGCCCATAGAGTTGAGGCCAACTTCCTTTTCACTGTATTTTTCCTAATTAATGTCAGTAAAGATTCGTTGACATGTGTAGAGCCAATCCTGGACCTCTTTCGTCGATTGCGTTACCATAAAAGTTTTTCCCCACAAGCTGGCAAAGTCCTTATTAAGCATAACAAAGTCTACTCCGAACGCCTGCGGTCGAGCACCATTCTCAGAGGTAGAATTAGGAGAAACTACTTGAGAATTCTGTAGTATATTCCTCTTGGAGATATTGAACATGGTTGGCAAGCCAGGATTAGCTTCTCCTAGATTGTGATTCCCTGCAGCACTTCTCCTCTGGTGACTCATCCTATAGTGATAACGATGATTAGCCTTCTTACAAACCTACATAGTGCTCGTGTAGTGTGATTTATACTACACTATATATAATATATAGTTTTGAAAACTAAAATATTTTCACAAGTACGCGCTTATGTATATATATACACACACTCTCAATCATCCCTAGGTTAAACAATACAACCTGGGCCCTAATACCAAATGAAATGAACACCTTATACTTTCAACATTACGACTAATCTATGACCATTTAGGAAGAAAAGAACTAAAATTACATAGAACCTCTCATATATCTCACAGCGCATGGGATAAAATGTAATAATAAAACGTACCGATATAAAATAGGCAGGACAGTAAATAACTAAAAAGAATCCCGGAAATCAGAGTAATAAATTCAAAATAGAAAACCACAATGTCATAGAGTTATCAAAGCAAATAACTTCATAGAAATTGTCTCTAAAGCAAAATGATAAAGATACTACTGAGTCCTATAGTAGTGAACAATGAAATGAGATAGAGTACATATAAATAATATGTGGATATCCACCTGTTCGTCTTCCGATTAGGTACTCCTGCTCACTCCTAACCTGCCTCTAGTCTGCTCATGAGAGAGCACCCATAAAAATAAGAACTAAAGCATAATACTCTAGGTTAGGCAAAGTGTAGTGTGAGCGATAAAATCTCAAGTACGAAAAGCAAACAGAACACATAGTATGGTAGACCATACCTGATTTGTTCCTACATCCAAAGAGTTAGCAAATAAAAGTATATAGGCCAAATCTTTAATGTCACCACTATACGAAAAGGTCAACCGTCATCTCATTCCAATGAGACCAATTATATCACCTGCCTCGGTCCCTAGCAAAAGTTATGGTCAAAAAGGTAAGTTAAAGAGGCAAAATGGTCGTAAAATGATACGGTAAAAATCTTGGACATGTATCACATCCCCATGAGCCACATATTAAAATATAAGAGTGATACGACCCTTAGAGAATTAAATAGAATTATTTTATGATCCTTTGTTACATTAAATATAAGACGTTACATTCTCCCGTTTAGGAATTTGCCCCTAAATTCCCAAGCAAACACAAGCAAACAAAGTAATCTACATGCCTACCATCCACGATTAGCCAATCTAACATCCAATCTAGCATCCAACAACCCATGCAACCAAAATCCTACCCTGGCATGGAGAATTCTAATAGTACAGGACACAATGGAACAAATAAGATAAGATATATGGGACGTGCCACTCAAAGAGTTCTAGATGGGTTGTCCTCATTCTCCCTTCCATTTTTCATGTGCAATCGTCATCATTCTTTCTGCATTGTACCTTGAGTAGCTTAGTGATCTTCCTCCTAAGTTTGTTTCGTGTCATTCCCAATAATGTTAAGTGGCTTACGAGGTCTAGAAACTTCTGACTTTACCTCTAAGACTTCAATCCGATCTAGAGAAACCACCATACCCGGGTCGTGTATGACCTTCTGTAGGTATGGCACATGAAAAACATTGTGCATACCTACCATCTTCTTAGGTAATTCCACTCTATAAGCTAGCTTCCCAATACACTTTATAATCAAAAACGACCTGATGAAATCTTAGAGCTAACTTGTCTTTCCTTTTAAATCGAATAACATTCTTTAAAGGTGAAATCTTAACGAATACCAAGTCTCCTACCGAGAATTCCAAAATCTTTCTCTCTTATCGGTTTAACTCTTCTAGTGATCTTGAGCTGCCTTTATTCATTGTTAAACGGTTTCAATCTTATTCGTCATTTATTTTACCATTTCTAGCCTAAATACCAACTTTTCTTTAGTCTCTAACTAACAAAGGGGTGAAATACATGGTCTACCTACTGCGCCTGATATAGTGTCATGCCAATACTTGACTGATAACTGTTGTTGTAGGAAAACTCAACTAGATGTAGATGTTATTCCTATAATATCCAAAATTCAATATGCAAGCTCTTTGAAGATCCTCCAATACTCAATTGACTCTCTCTATCTAATCATAAGCTTGGGGATGATAAGTTGTACTTATATGTAACTTAATTCCCAGTATCTCTTGCAAACTCTTCCAGAATCCACTGGTAAACAAGGGATCTCGATCATTTATTATATTTTTTTCCTATTCAGTGGGATCGAACTATCCATTTAATATAGAACTCAGCCAACTTAGATACCATCTTGGTAGATTTAACATGATTGAACCTTGCGCTTTTGGTCAAGTGATCCACAATAACCAATATGTCATCCTATCTTGCCTTAGTCCTCGAAAATACGTATGTCGAGCGATCCACAATAACTCAACTTCTTCTGCTCAATTTTAAGCAAATGACAGTTTATACACTTTAAGATGAATCTCCCAACATCCCCTTTCATACCTTCGCAATAGTAAACCCTCTTCATATTTCGATACATTTTGTTGCTACCAGGATGAGTAGTCAACTTAGACTGATGAAATTTTCTCAGAACCTGATCTATCAATCCATTTATATTAGGAACAACCAGTCTTCCATCCTTACAAAGCCAACCATCTTGATGATTTCGTAATCCTTCTTTTCTTCAGACTTAACTCCTATTTCCAACCTCTTAATGATCTTACCAAGCGTGGCATATTGTTTAAGGTTTTCTCTAATCCTTTCATTCATACTAGGTCTAATCGATAAGCTCACCAACATTTCAGGCTCTAACTCACAGTGAGGCCTATAAATTGGGATTTAATCAAATCTTGGATTTGATAAAATTAAAAATAAGAAATTGGGAACCAAGTATAATCTTTTAGTTAATATTAAAGAATTGAATGTTGGAAAATCGATTTAATTGGAAACTATGGTTGAAATATGGATTAAAGGATTTTCAAAGGAAACTGGGTTTTGATAACGAGTTATCAAACAGAAAATTAATTAAGGCTTTGGGGATAGATTATCTTTGATTTAAGGGATGTGTTTTAAAGAAGAAGGGTTAAAATATGGATTTTATTAAAGATAGTTTGAGAATGGGTTTAAAGAAATTTAATTTAACAAAATCTAAGATGGAAGGAGATTTGGTGCAAGCCTGTGTGTTCTGTAATTGTGTTTTAAAAATTATGCTTATTATTTGGGAAGACCGGGATCAGATTTATGTTCGAAAACCATTCCAAGTAATAATACGACGTTATGGAGCAATTGAAGACATTATTAAAGACCGGGATCCTTCATATCGTAAGGATGACTTGCTGAATGTCTCAAATGGGTAGCTCCCATTTGCAGATAGATTTTATATCAGCTAAGTGGCAAGAAGCCCGAACGTATGTGAAGGAATTCCGGATTGTGGTTTCGTTCAGACCCAGAATGTATTTGTATGGATTGTGTGTCTGACATTGTAATTAACTGAATAACGCTGATCTCTGTTAAATATATATCTGTTTGGTGGCAGAAAATTTATTCTCTTGCGTAACACCCTTCTCTAAGACGTATGAGCTTAGATGTTATATATCGATAGAAATCAGTGATGCGTTGTGAGTGGACAATGTGGCATACTTAAGTTATGTGGTGAGCTTTGGATGATGAAAGCATGGCTTATTTAAGCGTAGATTTGTGTATATTTTGACCTCGGCATGCCTCACACCCCATTAAATGGCCAAAACAGGAAGAAATGCGGCAAGGTTATGGGATGTTGTCTCCTTCTAGATAAAAGGTGTACTATGGTATGGAGCCCAGGTATTAACCTATGTGGTAAAAGCATCTACTTTTGTGGTTGTTGTTGGCGCACTCGGAAAGGTCGGTAACGACCAGAAGATGATGAAAGGACCCAAACTCGCCCTTACGGGAAAGCCCGGATTGAGTTGAGAACATGACAAATAAGAACAAACAGAAGAACATTTCATTGCTATTATAATAATTACATCAGAGTACAAGAATATAACAGAGTATGAGTAAATAATATACATCAGAAAAATATAAGAGATTTAAATTACAAAGCAGCGGAAAAATAATACATTACACAACTGAAAGAGATACACAGATACAAAGCTTTCCAAATATAGCTCCAGCTGTAAATCCAGGATCTTGGGAAAAGAAATAATCTGCAAAACCAAAACTACTAGCTGCCCGTGTGGAAAATATGACCACCCAGAGTTTAGGTTAAAATAATAAACTACAGGTCAGTCATGGGACTGGTGTGAGAACTAAAGCATTTATTTAAAATTTTACTTTAGAAATAAAGTAAATCAAAGGACCATGCCGTATAATACGGAACGGGTTTTCTCCCAAGAATACCAGTGCATAAAACAGTTTATAAATAGCGCAATGCTTTTCGACAAACGAAGCTATTATAAGACTCAGGCCCCATCACACAATGCAACGCAAGCCGGAGGATAGAGTTTTCCCTTATAATAGCCAAACATATTTGGTACGTTTAAAACAAATCATTTTGATATTACTATAAGTGTATAGTGTCAAAAACAACTTCAAATATAAATGTATCAATCATAGACGGCATGGGTACCATATATCATGTTGTCATACTAGGTTTTACAATTAAAACCGAAATGTCACATATTGAAAATTGGATTTCTGTCATGAGCCGAGGCAAGGGATGTACTCCTCGCCGGCTTCGAGACACTCCAGCAAATGCCTTAGGGCTCGGATGCTGGCAAGCCCTTGGATCCTCAAAGGTTGGTCCTCCCTTACTTTTGAGGATTGGCAATTCCTGAACACACGTTTCCCGGTCCTATCGAACCTATCCATCGGCCCCGTAGTGACTGATATATCCGAGGCACCCCGCATTCCATCATCCACACAGGTAAAAATAAATAAATGTCTAGGCTTCATACCATGACACCACCCATAGCTGAAAGGAAACGTCATGCACTTCTTGGGTCCTTTATCCCGTTTTTGACTCATACCGACGTGTGAGGCTCGCGAATTAATGCAATACACAAAGCTATGCTATTTAAAGCCATGCTTTGATCATCAACCACAAGACTCTGCTTTTCAAAAAAGCCTTGATCCATGCCACACAGTCAATCCATACCGTACCACTGATTTCTGCCAATATATAACCTCTAAGCTCATACGTCTCAGAGAAGGGTGTTAAACAAGTATATATTTAGCAGAGATCAACGAATACAGTTGTAACGAGCCGTATTTTCAACGAGATAATAATTAATTAATATAATCATTTAAATAGAGTTTAGAGATTTAAATGGTTGTTTAATTAAATTATATTGAATATTTAATTAAAATAAATAATAGAATAATATTTTTTTTCGAAATAGTCGGGATTGGTGAATTGACAACATAATGTGAACTAGGCAATTCAAATTATTTAATTCAGCTTAGGATTTGAATTAGAATGACGAATATATTTAAATAACGACGGTTTGAACGTATAATTATATTTATCGAGCTCGAAATGGCACGGCAGTTCGCTATTTGGCAATTTGAACTTCAACTGAATGTATAGGGTTCGTTTTAAATTGGATTTCTGTGAAACAAGAAACATTAGGAGCTGGTGAAGTATATTTTTCTAGGGGAAGAGAAAAATGGGGATTTCATCGTGTAAATTTTGATTTAGGTCCAAATCATATTTTAGAAAAGTCGATGTGGAATTCCTTTATAATTTATAACGATTTACTTATATTATAAAAGGAATTTCATAATAAATCAAATATCGATTTAATCGGGATTTGAAATATCGAGTTAGAAATTCATATAGGAATATTGTGGAGCTGTATGATATCGTATGTGAATATATACGATAATATTTATTTATAAATATTTAATTTAATTGTTTTTAAATATATTTATATATTTAAATGGGTTATTTAGAGCTTTAAAAATAACCAGTTTTTGAAAAGACCTCAGAATTCGACGAAACTAATTTTGTTGGATCTGCAATATTAAATTATTACTAGATTTCAAATTTCCATGATTTTTGAAATCAGTATGTGGCCGTACGGGATTTTAATGTGAAGAACAGTCAGTATTTTGACGGTTAAAAATACATTGTGTGAGCAAGCGAAGTCGGAATTCGACGAAACCAGTTTCGTTGGGACCGTAATGTCGAACTGTAGCTACATGACCATTTTCGTGATTTTTGAATATCATGTGTGATCACACGGATTTTTAGAAGGCGGAATAAATGTAAAAATAAAATATCCTAACTAATGAGTGAACCTAAACAAAGCCACCTATGCCCTTTCTCAGTCGCACAAGAATATGGTTCCTGTTATATAACCAATTTCAAGCCGCCACTTAGTTCATAAAACGTGAGAAAAATTCCATCTTCTAAAATCAAAACAAAATAGGATAAATTCCTATAAATCGAAATTCAAACATCGTTGTGGTCATTGATGGATCCTCTTCATTCCTGGGTACTTATTGTTGGTCCGACGTCGTTCTGAAGTTCGAAGAAAATACCCGTGTTACTTGGGTTTGCGGAAACTAGAAATTCAGGCATCGATTCGAAGAACTGTTGTTGTATTGAAACTTGTGAGGTGTTTTAGCTTGACAAGGCGAAGTTTGGATGGATTCCATGAGTTTTAATGTCGATACCTGTACAGTACTTATCGGGTTTTTCCTGTTGACGCGTTTCTTTTGGTGCATTCGAATTCATATTGAAGGGTATGGGGTGATGCGGATATTGATGAGGAGTGTTGTGGTATTTTTAGTTTGATTTTTCATTGAAGGAAGGAGGAGAGAGGCATGGGGAACGTCAGCGACATGGTGGAGTTCGGATACTGAAGCTTTCGATTTGGTATTTGGGGAAGAATACGGTTTAGAAGCGTATTAACGGGTATGGGCTTTGAGGGAGATGGGCTCAAACGGTGGTGAGGCCCAAGTAATAATTATAATTCAAGCTTATTTATTTTAATAGTGTATAAACTTGTAAATATCATAACTTTACCATACGATATCGAAATTCAGCGAAACAAGATCCACAGGATCGTATGGACGAGCGCTACACAATGGAACTGACTGGCAGTGAATCGAAGCTCGTTACAATTTATAGCAAAATAAATTGTCTGTCTGAATCAACAGACGCAAATCGTTATATAACGGTTAACGCGAAATGTAAGTAAAACTCACCAACTTTGAACAGTTATATTTTTATAACGTATTCTTAGAACTGATAATTATCTGTTGATTGTTGTGTGTTAACTGTTTGGTTGAATTGCTTGTGTATTGGTTGAAATTATAGATAACGATATATATATATATATATATATGAATCATTAATTAAATATTGATTCTGTTTATCAGAATATTTCATATTGAAATGAAATCGATGTTATTATATTGTTTTAACATCTTTGATGCAGGGAAACAGGTTGGAGGGACCCAACTGGGTTCCTCAATACACATAATACTGTTTTGTTTCATATATTGTGATATATGATGTAATATATAATCTATTGTTGATTATGTGTGTTTGAATGATACCGATCACTGTTAATTGGTATTTTAAATACCGTGAAAAATAGTGGGATGTAAAAAGGAGATTTTTTCAAAGTAGAAATATAAATTATTTATATAAAATAAATGGATTTTATATATAAAAGAAAAAAGGATTTTAAATAAGGAAATAATTATAAAATCAAAAGAGTTAAAAGGAAATATATTTGTAAAACAAATATAAAGGAAATATATATGTAAAACAAAGACAAAGGAAGATATTTGCAAAACAAATAGAAAGAGAAAAATTTGTAAAACATTTACAAATAGATTTGAAAAGGAGATATTTGTAAAACATTTACAAATGGAATTGAAAAAGGAAATATTTGTAAAACATTTACAAATAGATTAAACGGAAATATTTATTTATATGAAATAAATAGAATGTTATAAAGGAAATATTTATTTGTTAAATAAATAGAAAAGATAAAAGAAATATTTATTTGTCAAATAAATAGAATTGAAAAGGGAATAGTTATTTGTTAAGTAAACAAATAGAAAAGGAGATAATCAAAAGGAACAATTCAAAGGAGATAATCCAAAGGAATAATTCAAAGGAGATGATTCAAAAGGTGTTAATTCAAATGAGTTAATCGAAATGAGTTAATCGAATATTAGTTATTCGATTAGAGTTAGAGTTAACCAGTTAGAGTTAATCGATTAGAGCTAGAGTTAACCAGTTAGAGTTAATCGTTTAGAGTTAGAGTTAACCAGTTAGAGTTAATTGATTAGAGTTAGAGTTAACCAGCTAGAGTTAATCAGTTAGAGTTAATCGATTAGAGTTAGAGTTAACCAGTTTGAGTTAACCAGTTAGAGTTAATCAGTTAGAGTTAACCAGTTAGAGTTAATCAGTTAGAGTTAACCAGTTAGAGTTGACCAGTTAGAGTTATTCAAATGGAGTTAATCAAGTCGAGTTAATTAAGACGAGTTAATCAAACCGAGCTAATCCAAATGAGGTAATCCACAGGAGTTAGTCGAATATTGGTTATTTGAATAGAGTTAAAGGAGTATCGAATATAGTTTATTCGAAAAAAGTTTAAGGAAAGGAGTTATCAATTTTAGTTTAATCGAAAGGAGATTTATCCAATATAATTTATTCGAAAAGAGATATTTTCGAATATCGTTTATTCGAAAGAAAGAGTTATCGAACATAAGTTATTCGAAGTGAGTTAATCGAATATAGTTTATTCGAAAGAGAGATTATCGAATATAGTTATTCGAGAGGAGTAAATCGAACATGGTATTCGAAAGTTAAGTAAGTCGAATATGGTATTCGAAGGTAAGTAAATTGAATATAGTTATTCAAAAGAAATTAGTCGAGTATGGTTAGTCGAGTCGAGTTAATTGAGTAGAGTTAAGTCGAACTTTAGTTAATCAAATATTAGTAAATTGAATATGGTATTCGAAAGTAATAAATCGAATATGGTATTCGAAAGGGAGTTAATCGAATATAGATATTCGAAGGAGAGTTAATAAAATAGAGATTACTCGAAAGAGAGTTAATCATGGAATTCGATTATATTGAATTCAGGAAAGTATTATTTACTTTCCAGTGTTTAAATCAAGATTTATTTATTTATAAATTAGGTGTTATTTATTTATTCACATTAAAGAATAAAGGTTAAAATTCGAATTAGATATTTTGAAAGGAGGGATTATAGCGTTATCGTTATAACCAATGTTTCTGTAAAAGAAGTGGATTCATAAATAGAATCTGAGAGTTACGTAAGGAAGTTTGTTAAAGGTTTAAATGATAAAGTTTGACTATTTCGAAGTTAAAACGTTGTTCAGTTAAGGTCTGAGAAGTAATTATACCCTAACTTGATTGACTTCCTTCTTAACCAAGGAATGGTAAGGTTTGATAGTGAATGATGGTTAATTGAATTTAGTAAATGGTTAGAGTTGGCATAGCGATGTTTTATTTAAACATCTGTTTAAATTCAATGAAGGAGCTTTGGAAATGTTTTCCAAATAAGAAACCAGAAATGTTTTCTAATATAGAAAACAGGAAATGGGAATGTTTTTCGTTGTTAATAACATATATTTTCTAAATTTAGAAAATAAGAAATGTTGAATATATGGAAACAGGAAATGACAAATGAAATAAATTAATTTAAAGGATAAAAGTTGATTGGTGATTGATCGATGCAATTTCCATCTGGAAATAAGATCGTTGTTTACACACGTGTTTTTCTTTGATAGTTAACTCATCGACAATCGAAGTTTTTGACCATTTTACCATTGTTAATACGGAGAGACCGGTTGGATTATTATCCAAAGAACCACTCCGTATTGGCATAAGCGTTGCGAATCATATATGCCAAAGATAATTGAAGACGGAGTAAAGTGCAAGGGCTGTTGTATAAATCTTAGGTAAAGATTGCCTAAGATGGTTGTACTGAATAGTGCCTTCGGTTTGTCCAGTCCCAGGATGACCTGTATGGAAGAATGTCTAACAGAGTATATTTAATAGATCACGTAAGTTGATCTCTTCAAACGTATTTACATTTGATGGCGGAGGAATTCATTTCTCTTAGCTGTATACCCGTGGTTTTTTTAGGGAAATAAATTTGTGATTTGGCGGGTATGACGATGTGACATTCAAAGTGAATAAACGTGTGATCTGTCAGAGATAAGCGTGGCCTTTAGCCTCACAACCGGGAAATGACAGAAATCGGGCAGGCAGCATGGCTATGTAGGTCGCACCTATTAGGGTATATAATCACCTGATCTAGAGTTTCATTTACTTCTAAAAATCTATTTTCGATGTTGTCCCATTCGGGAAATGGTTGCTGATCCCAACCGTTGGTGATATACATTCGATACACTCAAGCGAAATGAGTGGTCGGTCATGTGTGGACGGGTTGCAAGATGTTCTTGTTGAACCCAGTGTATTCCTCTCTAGAGGTACACTAGCGAAAGGTGGTTCCATACCATGTCATAGTTGGAAATCCATTACCCAATACGTGCTTGTGGTTTTGATTGTATACTATATATATATAACGTGAGATGAAAGCATTTATGCTAGAAGATTATTATATTGTGGTTGATAGACATTATTATAATATCAAAAGGTTTTTGATATAAAGATAAATTTGGATTCTCATAAGGGAAAAACCCGTTCCGTTATACGGCGTGGTCTTGTGAGATATCGTTTACTTGTTCAAACTGTTTTAAACTGTTTTACTCATACCAGTCCCATGACTGACCCGGAGTTTATCTTGTTTTGTTTTCCCTAAACTCTTGGTTGCCCAATTTTGTACGGGGCAGTCAAGTAGTCGGGATTTACAGATATACTATAAGAGCTTGGAATAGGAGGCTTCAGGATTATATGGCTATAGTTATTTCCGCTGTGTTGTAAGTGTTGTACTCTGATAATGTTATTGTATACATATACTGATTTTATTTCAAGGATATGTTATCTATTATATGTTATTCGTTCCGCTATGAGGTTCGTGTTACTTTGATCTTGTGTTCTTATTCTTCTTCTATTCTAAGTTTCTATCTTATCTATCCTCACCCTCTAAATTCTTTCATTAACTACCGGTATTTTCGATCTTGGATGTTCGATATGTGTTGTATATCAGATAACCAAGATCGACTTTTTTCCGGGACGTTACAGTTGGTATCAGAGTTTAAGGTTAAGTAATTACCTTGGCTTTGTGGCATGACTCAGTAGAGATGGGGTTAGTAACACCCTAGATTGAGTTGAGTGTATATATACGAGTGAACGTATTTGTTATTGATATAAAAATTTGTTTTATATTGTGGAGATTTATTGGTTGAGTCGTTTATGGGTTCTGGTCGATCAGTTTGATCCACTGTATCGGTAGGGAATTATAAACACTTGAGTACGATGGGTCGACACGATATGTTTTGAAAAGAGGGTAAACAAAATAATTTTACTTAAATTATATTTTGATATAGAGAAGATATATATATTGGAATGAATATATATTTGATATATTGGTTGTTAATATAATCGAGTAAGATTATGAAAGTAAAATGGTTATGTAAATAGCCAATCAGAATTCATATAAGTGAAATACATGAAATCAGATGAATTGAATCTGAATTTAAATCAGAACTTGGAATTTAAAATTCTTAAAAGTTGAAGAAGTTTTTGTAAATGGATTTGAATTAAATATATGAGAATTTTAAAATCCTGGGAGATTTTAAATTGGTTTACAAACATTGGGAATAGTATTTTAAAAATGGATTTCAAAATAGAAATGATTTAGATGTGGTTTTGAAAGTGATATAGTATTGAACTCACTTCGATATCTGGAAATAGATTCCGATGATGATCATGACATCATCGGTGTTCATTTTTGAGTTGTAAATGACATATTACTACCAAAGACATTATTTTTGATTTGATTTGAGAAAAGCAAGTGGTTTGAATCCTGAAAAGGAAAGTTTGATTTTCGATATGGTAAAGCTGTTTAAAATTCCTAGGTAAAGATTGTTGAATTAAACCAAATTGAATTGAAATTTGGAAAAGCAATTGGAATTAAACTGAAATCAATTATGTGAAAATTGAATTGAATTAGAAGATAATGATATCGAGTAAGTTGAATTGTTGAGTAAGAATTTTGAATTGAGACTGGAGTTTGAATTGAATTCGACTTGGATAAAGCGAATGGTTGTATTTGAGGATAAATTGATCAGAGTTTGATTTGATTAATATTGGTATATGCTGAATTGGCAGCAAATGGAAAGGATATAATGATATGCCGACAAAAAGGTACAAGTTTATATTTGATATAAGCATGAGATGTATGAGCCGATTTGGCAAGCCACTTGGCTGTTTGATTTTCTTTTGGGATGGAAAAGGCCTAGAGAGGCGAGTGGTAGTTGTACCGATCGACCAGCACAAAGGAGGTGCTGGCGAAATTTTTCGAAAAGTTAAGGTGTTAGAAAATTTTCAGGATTTTTGAAAATTTTCGTTAGTAGGAATGAATAAATATTTATTTGAAATTAAATTGGCTCAGCTGAAACTGAAGTTAAGAAGTGAACAAATAAGTTCAAACCAGTCAATAGGGTTTGTTTCCTACCTTAACAATTTCGAGGACGAAATTATTTTAAGGGGGGAAGAATGTAACGACCCGTATTTTCAGCGAGATAATAATTGATTTATTTAATCATTTAAATAGAGTTTAGAGATTTAAATGGTCGTTTAATTAAATTATATTGAATATTTAATTAAAATAAATAATAGAATAATATATTTATTTCGAAATAGTCGGGATTAGTGAATTGACAATATAATGTGAACGGGGCAATTCAAATTATTTAATTCAGCTTAGGATTTGAATTAGAATGACGAATATATTTAAATAACGACAGTTTTGACGTATAATTATATTATAATTATAATCGAGCTCGAAATGGCGCGGCAGTTCGCTATTTGGCAATTTGAACTTCAACTGAATGTACATGGTTCGTTTTAATATGGATTTCTGTGAAACAAGAAACGTTAGGAGCTGGTGAGGTATATTTTTCTAAGGGAAGAGAAAAATCGGGATTTCGTCATGTAAATTTTGATTTAGGTCCAAATCAAATTTTAGAAAAGTCGTTGTGGAATTCCTTTATAATTTATAATGATTTATTTATATTATAAAAGGAATTTCATTTTAAATCAAATATAGATTTAATCGGGATTTGAAATATCGAGTTAGAAAATCATATAGGAATATTGTGGAGTTGTATGATATCGTATGTGAATATATACGATAATATTTATTTATAAATATTTAATTTAACTGTTTTTAAATATATTTATATATTTAAGTAGGTTATTTAGAGCTTAAAAATAGTCAGTTTTTCAAAGGACCTCAGAATTCGACGAAACTAATTTTGTTGGATCCGCAATATTAAATTATTGCTAGATTTCAAATTTCCATGATTTTTGAAATCAGTATGTGGTCGTACGGGTTTTTAATGTGAAGAACAGTTAGTATTTTGACGGTTAAAAATACACTGTGTGAACAAGTGGAGTCGGAATTCGACGAAACCAGTTTCGTTGGGACCGTAATGTCGAACTGTAGCTACATGACCATTTTCGTGATTTTGAATATCATGTGTGATCACATAGATTTTTAGAAGGCGGAATAAATATAAAAATAAAATATCCTAACTAATGAGTGAACCTAAACAAAGCCACCTATCCCCTTTCTCAGCCGCACAAGAATATGGTTCCCGCTATATAACCAATTTCAAGCCGCCACTCAGTTCATAAAACATGAGAAAAATTCCATCTTCTAAAATCAAAACAAAATACGATAAATTCCTATAAATCGAAATTCAAACATCGTTGTGGTCATTGAAGGATTCTCTTCATTCCTGGGTACTTATTGTTTGGTCCGACGTCGTTCTGAAGTTCGAAGAAAATACCCGTGTTACTAGGGTGCGCGGAAATTGGAAATTCAGGCATCGATTCAAAGAACTATTGTTGTATTGAAACTTGTGAGGTGTTTTAGCATGGCGAGGCAAAGTTTGGATGGATTCCATGAGTTTTAATGTCGATACATGTACAGTACTCATCGGGTTTTTCCTATCGACGCGTTTCTTTTGGTGCGTTCGAGTTCGTATTGAAGGGTATGGGGTGATGCGGATATTGATGAGGAGTGTTGTGGTATTTTTAGTTTGATTTTTCGTTGAAGGAAGGAGGAGAGAGGCATGGGGAAAGTCAGCGACATGGTGGAGTTCGGATACTGAAGCTTTCGATTTGGTATTTGGGGAAGAATACGGTTTAGAAGCGTATTAACGGGTATGGGCTTTGAGGGAGATGGGCTCAAACGGTGGTGAGACCCAAGTAATAATTATAATTCAAGTTTATTTATTTTAATAGTGTATAAATTTGTAAATATCATAACTTTACCATACGATATCGAAATTCAGCGAAATAAGATCCGACAGGATCGTATAGACGAGTGCTACACAATGGAACTGACTGGGAGTGAATCGAAGCTCGTTACAATTTATAGCAAAATAAATTGTCTGTCTGAATCAACAGACGCAAATTGTTATATAACGGTTAACGCGAAATGTGAGTAAAACTCACCAACTCTGAACAGTTATATTTTTATAACATATTCTTAGAACTTATAATTATCTGTTGATTGTTGTGTGTTAACTGTTTGGTTGAATTGCTTGTGTATTGGTTGAAATTATAGATAACGATATATATATATATGAATCATTAATTAAATATTGATTCTTTTTATCAGAATATTTCATATCGAAATAAAATCGATGTAATTATATTGTTTTAACATCTGTGATGCAGAGAAATAGTTTGGAGGGACCCAACTGGGTTCCTCAGTATGTATAATACTATTTTGTTTCATATATTTTGATATATGATGTAATATATAATATGTTGTTGATTATGTGTGTTTGAATGATATCGATCACTGTTAATTGGTATTTTAAATACCGTAAAAATAGTGGGATGTAAAAAAGAGTTTTTTCAAAATATATTTTGAAAATAAATTATTTATATAAAATCAATGTATTTTATATATAAAAGGAAAAAGTATTTTATATAAGGAAACGATTATAAAATCAAAAGTGTTAAAAAGGAAATATATTTGTAAAAACAAATATAAATGAAATATATTTGTAAAACAAATACAAAGGAAGATATTTGCAAATCAAATAGAAAGAGAAATATTTGTAAATCATTTACAAATAGATTTGAAAAGGAGATATTTGTAAAACATTTACAAATGGAATAGAAAAAGGAAATATTTGTAAAACATTTACAAATAGATTAAATGGAAATATTTATTTATAGGAAATAAATAGAATGTTGTAAAGGAAATATTTATTTGTTAAATAAATAGAAAAGATAAAAGAAATGTTTATTTGTTAAATAAATAGAATTAAAAAGGGAATAGTTATTTGTTAAGTAAACAAATAAAAAAGGAGATAATCCACAGGAATAATCCAAAGGAATAATTCAAAGGAGATAATCCAAAGGAATAATTCAAAGGAATAATTCAAAGGAGATGATTCAAAAGGAGTTAATTCAAATGAGTTAATTGAATGAGTTAATCGAATATTAGTTATTCGATTAGAGTTAGAGTTAACCAGTTAGAGTTAATCGATTAGAGTTATAGTTAACCAGTTAGAGTTAATCATTTAGAGTTAATCGATTAGAGTTAGAGTTAACCAGTTAGAGTTAATCGATTAGAGTTAGAGTTAACCAGTTAGAGTTAACCAGTCAGAGTTAATCGATTAGAGTTAGATTTAACCAGTTAGAGTTAACCAGTTAGAGTTAATCAGTTAGAGTTAATCAGTTAGAGTTGACCAGTTAGGGTTATTCAAATGGAGTTAATCAAGTCGAGTTAATTAAGATGAGTTAATCAAACCGAGTTAATCCAAATGAGGTAATCCACATGAGTTAGTCGAATATTGGTTATTTGAATAGAGCTAAAGGAGTATCGAATGTAGTTTATTTGAAAAAAGTTTAAGGAAAGGAGTTATCGATTTTAGTTTAATCGAAAGGAGATTTATCCAATACAGTTTATTCAAAAAGAGAGATTTTCGAATATTATCGAATATAAGTTATTCGAAGTGAGTCAATCGAATATAGTTTATTAGAAAGAGAGATTATCGCATATAGTTATTTGAGAGGAGTAAATCGAACATGGTATTCGAAAGTTAAGTAAATCGAATGTGGTATTCGAAGGTAAGTAAATTGAATATAGTTATTCAAAAGAAGTTAGTCGAGTATGGTTAGTCGAGTCGAGTTAATCGAATAGAGTTAAGTCGAACATTATTTAATCAAATATTAGTAAATTGAATATGGTATTCGAAAGTAATAAATCGAATATGGTATTCGAAAGGGAGTTAATCTAATATAGATACTCTAAGGAGAGTTAATCAAATAGAGATTACTCGAAAGAGAGTTAATCGTCGAATTCGATTATATCGAATTCGGGAAGGTATTATTTACTTTCTGGTGTTTAAATCAAGATTTATTTATTTATAAATTAGGTGTTTATTTATTTATTCGCATTAAAGAATAAATGTTAAAATTTGAATTAGATATTTCGAAAGGAGGGATTATAATGTTATCGTTATAACCAATGTTTCTGTAAAAGAAGTGGATTCGTAAATAGAAACTGAGAGTTATGTAAGGAAGATTGTTAAAGGTTTAAAAAGATAAACTTTGAATGTTTCGAAGTTAAAACGTTGTTCAGTTAAGGTCTGAGAGGTAATTATACCCTAACTCGATTGACTTCCTTCTTAACTAAGGAATGGTAAGGTTTGATAGTGAATGATGGTTAAGTGAATTTAGTAAATGGTTAGAGCTGGCAAAGCGATGTTTTATTTAAACATCTGTTTAAATCCAATGAATGAGCTTTGGAAATGTTTTCCAAATAAGAAACCATAAATGTTTTCTAATATAGAAAACAGAAAATGGGAATGTTTTCCATTGTTAATAACATATATTTTCTAAATTTAGAAAATAAGAAATGTTGAGTATATGGAAACAGGAAATGACAAATGAAATAAATTAATGATAAATTAATCTAAAGGATAAAAGTTGATTGGTGATTGATCGATGTAATTTCCATCTGGAAATAAGATCGTTGTTCGCAAACGTGTTTTTCTTTGATAGTTAACTCATCGACTATCGAATTTTTGACCATTTTAACGTTGTTAATATGGAGAGATTGGTTGGATTATTATCCAAAGAACCACTCCGTATTGGCATAAGCGTTGCGAATCATATATGCCAAAGATAATTGAAGACGGGGTAAACTGCAAGGGATTTTATATAAATCTTAGGTAAAGATTGCCTAAGATGGTTGTACTGAATAGTGCTTTCGGTTTGTCCAGTCCCATGACGACTTGTATGGAAGAATGTCTGACAGATTATATTTAATAGATCGCGTAAGTTGATCTCTTCAAACGTATTACGTTTGGTGGCGGAGGAACTCGTTTCTCTTAGCTGTATACCTGTGGTATTTTTAGGGAAATCAATTTGTGATTTGGCGGGTATGACGATGTGACATTCAAAATGAATAAACGTGTGATCTGTCAGAGATAAGCGTGGACTCTAGCCTCACAACCGGGAAATGACAGAAATTGGGCATGCAACATGGCTATGTAGGTCGCATCTATTATGGTATATAATCACCTGATCTAGAGTTTCATTTACGTCCAAAAATCTATTGTCTATGCTGTCCCATTCGGGAAACGGTTGTTGATCCCAACCTTTGGTCATATACATTCGATACACTCAAGCAAAATGAGTAGTCGGTCTTGTGTGGCCGGGTTGCAAGATGTTCTTGTTGAACCCAGTGTATTCCTCTCTAGAGGTACACTAGCGAAAGGTGGTTCCATACCTTGTCATAGTTGGAAATCCATTACCCAATACGTGCTTGCGGTTTTGATTGTATACTATATATGTAGAACGTGAGATGAAAGAGTTTCTGCTAGATGATTATTATATTGTGGTTGATAGACATTATTATAATATCAAAAGGTTTTTGATATAAAGATAAATTTGGATTCTCATAAGGGAAAAACCCTTTCCGTTATACGGCGTGGTCTTATGAGATATCATTTACTTGTTCAAACTGTTTTAAACTGTTTTACTCATACCAGTCCCATGACTGACCCAGAGTTTATCTTGTTTTGTTTTCCCTAAACTCTTGGGTGCCCAATTTTGTATGGGCAGTCAAGTAGTCGGGAATTACAGACATACTGGAAGAGCTTGGAGTAGGAGGCTTTAGGATTATATAGCTATAGTTATTTCCGCTGTGTTGTAAGTGTTGTACTCTGATAATGATATTGTATACATATACTGATTTTATTTCAAGGGTATGTTATCTATTATATGTTATTCGTTCTGCTGTGAGGTTCGTGTTACTCTGATGTTGTGTTCTTCTTCTTCTATACTAAGTTTCTATCTTATCTATCCTCAACCTCTAAATTCTTTCATTAACTACCGGTATTTTCGATCTTGGATGTTCGATATGTGTTGTATATCAGATTACCAAGATCGACTTTTATTCGGGATGTTACAACAGTATAAAGGAATACAATGTCATACACACATCCATTTACAAGTCCGTTCTGGGTCTGAACGGAACAGGAGGCACCTTATTCCTCATCCCATATGTCCAATACAGGAGAGAGGTCCTCGCATATCACGTCGATCTCCTAGTACGTCTAGACGATCACCACTTATTACCTTGTCGCGGGTGTATAGCCCAATCAAGACATCAGTAATCATCCAAATGATGTGAAGATCTTTGGTCTTCAACCACCGTCTTTATCGTCAACTTATCATCGAATCAGTTATTCAGAATGGGCATAATCCCGATCTTTCAGAATAATTCGCGTATCTCATAAACAAGTGCTACAAAAACACAACATACGCCTCATTCCAATTCAGAATATTCTTTTATTCCAATATTCACATCTTTATGGATAGGTTCCCATTAATTTTATCAAGATAAATTAATTTAAATTTATTCTTTAATCTTCCTTTGGATATCAATTCTAAACCAAATTAAGGTTTATCAACTAGTCGGGATTATTGAGCCTTACCAAAGTAATCATTTATTTTATTTCCCCATCCCAACCTGTTCATCCAGTGGAGCAAAACTGGTAATACTCCATATCTAACACCACGGCGTTATCGGTAAATATTAATTACCATTTCACGTTCAAATCTAATTAAAGATTTAATTATCGCTTGGAGTAAAACTGGTGATACTCCATTCTCGATCATTTCTCAAATTTGATAATTTACACTATCACATTCACATTTCAATCTAATTAACTATTCATTAAAACTCCATTTAGTTTTAATCTTCCAACAATCATTATTAATGATTATTTAACTTTGGGAAATCAAACATGCCGCATCGGCAATCTACACCGTACCACTGATTTCTGCCAATATATAACCTCTTAGTGTGTACGTCTCAGAGAAGGGTATTAAGCAAGAGAATAAATTCTCCGCCACCAAATAGATATGTATTTAGCAGAGATCAACAATACAGTTCGAAATACAATGTTAGACATGTAATCTTGTCTTTAACTAGGTTAAAGAACCAATGTCATTTAAAACACGGTTTACGATAAACCCAAAATCACATTCCATTAATTATGGAATCTTCACGGAAAACAGATCAATATATAATCAATATCAATTTCCGTATTCGACTAATAATATAAATGGAATAACGGGAAAGCCTTTTAATTCCATATATAATAACAATCTTCCTCCATAGAAGCTCACTTCGATTATTTCCAAATCGAATTCCATTCCATTCCAATTTATTTTATTAAATTGGGAAAACTTTATTTTTGAAAATTCCATTAATCTTAATTAAAATATTTATATATTCCAAATCACATTTCACTGTTAATCGGGTTAAAGAACGAACGTCGTTAAAAACACAGTTCACAATAAACCCAATTCACATTCCATTTTATTCCAATTACTAAATATAATTGTAAACTCTAATAATCCTAATTAAAAGATTTATTCTTTTCACACGGGGTTTAAGAACAGTGTTACTGAAGACACCATTCATGACAAACCCAAAATCCAATTCAATATTAAATATAAGGCTCTAAACAGAAATTATATCGGCTTACATTTAATATCAAATTCCTGAAAGCAACACATATCGTATGGGGAATAATGATATATATCTATCTTCCAAATTCCTCCACAATATCCGTATAGTCACGGAATCCAATATCGAAATATCCAGAAGATGATTTCTATACAAATTCATTCCAATTTATACATTAGAAAATTCTGGTTATTTTAAAACCCATTTTTCAAATCTAGTTTATTTATTTGAAAACGTTGGATTATCTTTCTAGTTAATAGCTAGTTCATTTTGATAAAAATATATTTTTATCTTTACAAACGTGGAATTTTTCATCCAAATTCTTTCCAAATCATTTATTACGACTTTACACAAATTATTAGTATTTTTAATAATTTTTTAAGGCCCTTTCAGTCGATTTTCATAAATGGTCATCGAACTACATTTACAACGACCTTTTCCAAATTTGATTTGGACATAATTCCAAATCGAACCTTAGATTTCGAATCTCTTATATTCATTGGAAAGCTCTTTTCGATACAAACCCAATTGTTTTGGTTTTAGGAGAATCCGACGGTCGGATCTCCAGTAATGTCAATTCGAAGTCAATGGTCGAAATTCGCGAACAGTCGCGGCGTGACGCGGTCTATTCAACCCATTAATATATATATATATTATAATATATTTTTCATTTAGAACGTATTTTATAAATTCGTTTTAAAAACGATTCCCACTTTCATTTCACTTTTAAATCAAAATTGAATACTCCTTATCATTATAATATTTAAATGACAATATTTTCAAAATATCATATTTTGAAATCATTTCCTTTCCGATATTAATTATTAAATGAATAAAATCGATATAAATATCGTTCGCGTTAGAATGGCGTAAATCTAATCAATATGGCTTCACATACTGTAACAACCCGGAAAATCAGAGCTAATTTAAAATTTTTAGTTTGGCTATTTTAGTGGATTTTAGATATTTAAAATATAATATTTCAAATAATAGCGACAAAAAGTATGTTTGAATCAACATTTGAAAATAAATATAATTATTTTTAATTATAAACAAGGCCTGAAATGGCGCGGCAATTTCAATTCAAACTTTGACTAACTGTACCGGGTGCAAAATAAAATGGATTTTAGTGAAACCAAAAATATTTAAATCTGTTAGTGAATATCTTTCTAACTAATCTGAAAAATCGAAGTTTCATAGCGAGAATCAAAAGTTATGGCCAAATGAATTTTCAGAAAGGTCGCTATAGAGAATGTATAGCCCTTGAAAATTGACATTTTGCAAACGACCTCAGAATTCGATGAAACCGCTTTTGTTGGATCCGGGATGTCAAATTATTGCTAGGTTTCAAATTCCATATTTTTTGAAGTTAATATGTGAGCGTGGCGAAGGAAAATGTGTTTGGTCAATTTCAGTTAAATTGGATCGACCAGAAAAGGGCCATTTTTCAAACGGTCTCAAAATTCGATGAAACTAGTTTTATTGGGACCGTATCGTCAAAACATAGCTAGATTTATTTTTTTTGGAATTTTTGGGATCGGTATGTAGCCCCGGCAAATTGAAATGTACGTTCAAAACAAATATTAAATGTTTCATATTTTAATTTGAAGAGAAACTGACTGGAACAGTCGAATGGGCCTACGAAACATATCCCATTGTGTTCGGAATGGAGGTATTTAGCTAGGGACGATAGTCGTTGGGTTTGGATTGGAGCTAGTATGTGAAGAGGGGTATTTTTTAAATTTTATAAAAAAAAAAACCTCATTGGCCCTCTCTCTTTCTCTCTCCCCGTAAACATCAGAAGTGACGACGGAAAAGCGTTCAAACCTTCTCTCCTCGATTCCTCTCAATCCACTCAAAATTAGACCTCCATCCTGTTGGGGATTTTGTAAAGCTCGTCAAGATCTTCAAATCCATACCAAGTTTGGATTTTTTTCATTGAGTAATTTGAGAGATCCGTCGCTTGGAAGTTCCGAACTTCAACTCCCCGCCGCCGCCGCCTCTGGTGATCGAACTGGCCATATCACCCCTGCGCACGTGTGCCTCTCTTTCCTCTTCGTCGCTGCGAAGGTCGATTGTCGAATTACTTCACCGTTTGCACGAAAAATCCAAATCTAGTTTGGAACCAATTGCTGAAAGGTAAGACTGAAGTTAATTTAAACGGTTTTAACACCATAAAACCGTCGCGAAGTTGATTGATCTTATAAAAATCATATCTTTTTGATATTTTGACGAAATCCAGTGAAACAAGAGACAGTGGACTCATGTGGACGTCTTATACATTCTAGAAGAGACCGGATATTTTTTTGAGCCTTCTACAATTTTTGGTGGAGTGGAACCCAATGTGAGATTTCTGAATTATAAACGATATGGAAACAACGATGTATAAATTATATAGTCGAAGTATGAGTTATATAAGCGTTGTACACCTCATGTATAAGCGTTGTATACGTTGTATGTTCGATGTATAAGTTATATATGCGTTGTAAATATGATATATGCGTTGAAATGAATTGAAGTGATATTGAAATGAAATCGAAATATAGTTATATAGGTATATATATATACTCCCCTCATCCACAGACCATGGACGATATACATTGGTTGTGATATTGTTTGGATTATTGGTTGATGTGAAAGTTTGGTGAATATCATGAATGGTTGATTTGAAATAAATGATTGTGGTAGAAATTCCAATAGGATTAGTATATGGGAAAATTCGTCTGTGTACGAACTAGATATTGAAAATCCCCATTGTCAAAAGTTGCGAGCCTTTAAGGTAGAGCGAGGACCCGTACTAGGGACGGTGCCGGTTTTAACTACCCTGCCATTATGCTGCCAAAATTTTTTGAAATATTTCTGTGTTTGATTTAAATTCATGTGTTGAATGTTGAAATAAAATTCATGTGTTGAATGTTGTAATAAAAATCATGTGTTGAATGTTGAAATAAAATTCATATGTTGAATGTTGAAATAAAATTCATGTGTTGAATGTTGAAACAAAATTCATGTGTTGAATGGAGTTCGTGTATTGAATAAATTCCTTGAAAGATAAAAATAACATTTTTATCATATATATAGACTACATAAAATATTAGTGTTTTAAATAAATTGTTTTACAATAAAAATCACATTTTTATTATATATATAAACTATAGAAAATATTCATGTGTTGAATAAAAGACTAGAACGATAAAAATCATATTTTTATCGTGTGTGAAGTCAAAAACATTCATGTGTCGAATATATAGACTGAACAATAAAATCTACATTTTATTGTGAATATGAAATGCTAAAAATATTCATGTGTTGAATAAATATTTTTGATGATAAAAATATCAATTTTATCAAATATATGAAGTAGATATGGTTTTGAAATCAAAGAAAGAATTATATTTATATATATTTATATAAATATAATTAAAATAAATCGAATAAAGAAGCTGCAGTTCGTGTTTTGAAACCGTGAATTCAAATGATTAGTGCGGGAGATCCGACCATCGGATTTTCCTGAAACCGAAACCGTTGGGTTCGCTTTGGAAATATCTTTCCAACGACACCCATCTGTGAAGATCCAACGCTTGGATTGTATGGAATGTTTAATTCAAATCTGAAGAAAAACAGCGCCAGAATCAATTATATTTATATATATATAATTAAATTAAATCGAATAACGACGCTGTAGTTCGTATTTTGAAATCGTAACTTCAAACGATTGTACCGGGAGATCCGACCGTCGGATTTTCCCAAAACTGAAACCGTTGGATTCGTTTTGAAAAGATCTTTCTAATGATGTAAAATTTGTGAAGATCCAACGGTTATATTTTCAGATATGTGTAAATCAAATCTGAAGAAAAACAGCGCCACGGCCGCGTTATGGCCTGAAGCGTTGTTTGAATGAATTGGCTATTTTTAAATAAATAAAAATAGTGATAAATCATGATAAAATATTATAAATGATATGGAATGGAAATAAACTGAATTTGCTCGGTTTATGTGATATTTGATGGTTGAACGTGTTTGGCGTGAAAGTTACATTAATGAATTTAATTATTGGTGTCGAATAATTTAACCATCGAATTAAATTGATTTGAAATTCTAAATATACGTGAATTATTTGAAAAGGCCGAGTTAAATCTCATTTCAAACAATTGTTCGGCAATAAGAAGTCGATGATAAAGACGGTGGTGGAAGACCGGAGATCTTCACCTCGGTTGGATGATAATTGATATCTTGATTGGGAGGCATCCTGAAATATAGACAATAAGTGGTGATCGTCCAGACGTACGTGGAGATCGATGGATATGCGAGGTATATGGTCCCTCCGGTTCCGTTCAGACCCAGAACGAACTTGTAAATGGACTGTGTGTCTGACATTGGATTTTGTTATGTGCTGATTGATCTCTATTAAATATATATCTGTTTGGCGGCGGAGAATTTATTCTCTTGCTTAACGCCCTTCTCTGAGACGTACGAGCTCAGAGGTTATATATCGATAGAAATCAGTCACATGGAGTGAACTGCCTGTGTGGCACACCTGAGTGGCAAATGATCAAGGCTTCTGTTGAAAAGCAAAGTCTTGTTAGCTTTGTGTATAACGTGAATTCGCGAGCCTCACACCCCGGTATGAAACAGAAACGGGAGAGGACCGCAGGAAGGGCATGCGTTTCCTTCTAGCTAGGGTGGTGTCAATGACCTACCAGCCCTGACATTTATATTATTTTCACCTGTGTGGTTGTTGCTGTTGCGAGGCGCCTCAGATATATCGGTGACTGTGTGGAGCCGATGGAGTCATTAGGCTCATTTACGCCCCAAAGGGCGGGGAAACGCAGTGTTCAGGCATTTTAATCCACATCGGTGGACCGGCCCTGATGATCCAAGGGTCACTCGAGCTATGATCCTGAGACATGGGCTAGATTGTCTCGAATTCAGTAAGGACTATCTTTTGCCTTGGTTCATGACGGAAATCCAATTTCCAAATACGACACCGTGCGGTTTTGATTGTATACCTATATATGGCGACATGATATATGGTACCCATGTCGTCTATGATTGATAATTATGATTGAAATTGTTTTTGAAACATATAAACACTAGTAATAATATCAAATGCTTTTGTTTTATTCGTATCAAGCATATCTTGGCCATTATAAGGTAAAAACTCTATCCTCCGGTTTGCGTTGCATTGTGTGATGGGAGCTGAGTCTTATAATGGCTTCATTTTTATAAAAAGCATTGCGATGTTTAAAAGATTTACTTGTTTTAAATCATTGGCAATCCAGTGGAGTAAACCCGTTCCGCGAAAGTGGCGTGGTCCTGTGATTACCCATATATTAAAATATGTTAAGTAGATTTCTCATACCAGTCCCATGACTGACTCGTAGTTTGTTTCACTTGCAAACTCGGGTGCCCCCTTTTCTACACGGGTAGCCTTGTATTCAGGTTTTAGCAGGCTCTTTCTGGATAGCTGGAGCTGAAGATGGATTCTGTCATTTATCTCTTTTTATGCTGTTCATCTCCTATTGTACTATTATGTTTTGTTTTCCGCCGTAGACATTTATGTATAGCTGAACTATATTTTGTACTAATTATAATCCTGTATACTGTGTAACTCTGATGATTATGTTTATCCAGTGTATTATTCGTACATTATCTGGTGTATTTATTTATTTCTATTCTGTTGTTATCCGTTTATGTGTTATATTCCAAAGATAACCCTTGCCACCATCGAACGGGGTTTTGGGGTCGTCACAACGTGGTATCAGAGCTTTGGTTAAGCTTAGTTCTGGAATATAACATATAAATGAACTCGTCAGAAATAGAATCAGTAGTGTTCTAGGACGAATAACTCATTACAGATAGGATCAGTAATATCCTAGTATGAGTATAGCAGAATGAAATACACCCCGATAGACACATTTACATTCAAGTATATGTTTCTATGCTTTATAACATTTTTTTTGTTGACCTGACACTTGATCTGCTATTTGCAGAAGTACTAGAAAATGAATGTCAGAAACAGAAGAAGGAATACCGAACCAGATATTGAAGCTCTAGTAAAGAGGTATCGAAATCTAGGTGGATCACCATTCTTGGGAAAGGAATCCATTGTGGAAACATAGGCTTGGATTCGTTCTGCTGAGAAAATCTTTGAGGGTTTAAAGCTGAGGGATGACCAAAAAAAGGTTACTGGCATCTTGGGCACTCAAAGAGGAAGCTTTGTTCTGGTGGGATTCGATTATTAAGGATAATCCAGAAGGTAATATTACCTGGGATCGATTTAAAGAAAATTTCAATGGAAGATTTATTGCGGGTTTGTATTCTTGATTTTGGTGGATCATGGGAAGACCATTTGCATTTGGTTGAGTTCTCATACAACAACAGCTACCAAGCAAGCCTGACAATGTCACCATTCGAGGCATTGTATGGTAGACCGTGCCGATCTCCTGCTTGTTGGGTTGAACCTGGTAATAGACTTGTATTGGGACCTGATATGATCCGTGAAGCTGCAGACAAAGTCGATTTCATTAAGAAACGATTAATCGCCGCTCAAAGCTGACAGAAGAGCTATGCTGATTCGAGAAGAAGAGATTTGGATTTTTCTGTTGGTGATTATGTGTATCTACGGATTTCTCCGATGAGGGGACTGGTCAGGTTTGGAAAAACTGGGAAGTTGGTGCCCAAATTTATTGGTCCATTCCCTATAATGGAACGGATTGGAACTCTCGCTTATAGGGTTCAATTGCCTGATTGGTTGCCTGGAATGCATGATGTATTTCACGTTTCTCAACTTAGATAGCATGTACATGATCCGTACTCGGTTGTGGAAGAAGCCGCACAACAGGAATTGGAAATTACACCAGAATTGGCTGTGAGAAGAGAGGCGATAAAGATTATTGGCAAAAAACCAAAGAACTGAGGAACAAGAAGGTTCACTTAGTCAAAGTGCAATGGAGTGGAGATCCGCGAGATTGTACTTTGGAAACAGAGGAGAGCATTAAGAAAGCCTATCCTAAGTGCAAGGTGGATATCTCTGATTGACTCCGGTGCAAGGTATATTTACCATACTTTGCATTACCATTTTGTTCTCTACTTTGTTGTTATTTTCTTTTCATGGATGTAAACTTTTAATTCTATAGTCTGATTATTTTAAAGGTGTATATGAATTAATTAGTATATTTTTGAAAGACAAAAACAAATTGATTGTGGGTAGTGTTGTTTGATTTATGGTTGATTAATTAGAATTTTGAACCATTTAGCCAAATTGAACAAATATTGCACTGATTTAAAAATAGACAGAAATATATACATGTGCATTATATATGTTTGAACAGGTAAAAGGATTAGCTGTTGAGTAAAGAATTTATTAGCGTGCCCAACAAATAGGTAAACCTTAATGAGTTGGATGCGCAATTTTATTATTATATCAACTCCTGTGAATGTCATTGGATGCGGAGTGCTAGTTGTTCTGTGTGTAATAATAAATGTCGCCATATGATAGTAACAATTAATTTTGAACTACACTACATGGCATACTTCTTGAAGATAGACATACTTCATCATATACCACACAAGCATTTGGAACTTGTGTGACGAGGTTGAAGATTTACCATACGAGCGAGAGGCTTGTATGGAGATGACTATATATTACAGGTTGAACTGATGACTGATATGGACCATATAAAATGTAACGGTAAATTGCAATATTAATAAAAAAAAACCCCACACGGGTCTGGAGATGACAATAAACACGTCTCTCTGGTCATTAAGGCACAAAAACCATTTATAGGGTGATGAGAATTTATTCTCTGGAGTTATGATCTATACACACTCCCCTGTGGACACCGGAATATATCACTATAAATATGTGCATGCTTATTAGGATTTATTGGGTACCTAATACGGCCCAATGAATTTCCAAACCCCTCCCCGTACAAAGGAGGTTATGGCGAAATTTTTCAAAAATTTAGGGTGTTAGCCAAATTTTTTGAGAATTTGAAAATTCTTAGAAACTGAAAAGTTGAAGAATGAAAGCCAGAAGGAAAGTTGAGTTAGTTAATTGAACCACTTTCGACTTTGTTCCTTTTCGAGGACGAAAAGTTTTAAGTGGGGAAGATTGTAACAACCCGGAAAATCTGAGCCAATTTAAAATCTTTAATTTGGCTATTTTAGTGGATTTTAGATATTTAAAATAAAATATTTTAAATAATAGCGACAAAAAGTATGTTTGAATCGACATTTGAAAATAAATATAATTATTTTTAATTATAAACAAGGCCTGAAATGGCGCGGTAGTTTCAAAATTTCAATTCAAACTTTGACTGACTATATTGGGTGTAAAATAAAACGGATTTTAGTCAAACCAAAATATTTAAATCTGTTAGTGAATATCTTTCTAACGAATCTGAAAAATCGAAGTTTCATAGCGAGAATCAAAAGTTATGGCCAAATGAATTTTCAGAAAGGTCGCTGTAGAGAATGTATAGCCCTTGAAAATTGATATTTTGCAAACGACCTCAGAATTCGACGAAACCACTTTTGTTGGATCCGGGATGTCAAATTATAGCTAGTTTTCAAATTCCATAATTTTTGAAGTTAATATGTGAGCATGGCAAAAGAAAATGTGTTTGGTCAATTTCAGTTAAATTGGATCGACCAGAAAAGGGCCATTTTTCAAACGGTCTCAGAATTCGACGAAACTAGTTTTGTTGGGACCGTATCGTTAAAACATTGCTAGATTTATTTTTCTGGAATTTTTGGGATCGGTATGTGGCCCCGGAAAATTGAAATGTACGTTCAAAACAAATATTAAATGTTTTATATTTTAATTTGAAGAGAAACAGACTGAAACAGTCGAATGGGCCTACGAACCATATCCCATTGTGTTCGGAATGGAGGTATTTAGCTAGGGACGACAGTCGTTGGGTTTGGAGCTAGTATGTGAAGAGGGGTATTTTTGAAATTTTAAAAATATAAATAAAATAAAAAAATCTCATTGGCCTTCACTCTTTCTCTCTCCCCGTAAACATCAGAAGCGACAACGGAAAAGGGTTCAAACCTTCTCTCCTCGATTCCTCTCAATCCACTCAAAATTAGACCTCCATCCTGTTGGGGATTTTGTAGAGCTCGTCAAGATCTTCAAATCCATACCAAGTTTGGATTTTTTTTCATTGAGTAATTTGAGAGATCCGTCGCTTGGAAGTTCCGAACTTCAACCCGTCGCCGCCGCCGCCTCTGGTGATCGAACTGGCCATCCCCCCCCCCCCCCGCGCACGTATGCCTCTCTTTCCTCTTCGTCGCTGCGAAGGCCGATTGTCGAATCACTTCACCGTTTGCACGAAAATCCAAATCTAGTTTGGAACCAATTGCTGAAAGGTACGGCTGAAGTTAATTTAAACTGTTCTAACACCATAAAACCATCGCGAAGTTGATTGATCTTCTAAAAATCATATCTTTTTGCTATGTTGACGAAATCCAGTGAAATAAGAGACAATGGACTCATGTGGACGTCTTCTACATTCTAGAAGAGACCAGATATTTTTCTGAGCCTTCTAAAATTTTTGGTGGAGTGGAACCCAATGTGAGATTTCTTTATTATAAACGATATGGAAACAACGATGTATAAATTATATAGTCGAAGTATGAGTTATATAAGCGTTGTACACCTCATGTATAAGCGTTGTATAAGTTGTATGTTCAATGTATAACTTATATATGCATTGTAAAAATGATATATGCGTTGAAATGAATTGAAGTGATATTGAAATGAAATCGAAATATAGTTATATACGTATATCTATATATATATATATACATATATATATATATATACTCCCCTCGTCCACAGACCATGGACGATATATATTGGTTGTGATATTGTTTGGATTATTGGTTGATGTGTAAATTTGGTGAATATCATGAATGGTTGATTTGAAATAAATGATTGTGAAAATTCGTCTGCGTACGAACTAGATATTGAAAATCACCATTGTCAAAAGCTGCGAGGCTTTAAGGAAGAACGAGGAGCAGTACTAGGGACGGTGCCGGTTTTAACTACTCTGCCGTTATGCTGCCGAAATTTTCTGAAATATTTATGTGTTTGATTTAAATTCATGTGTTGAATGTTGAAATAAAATTCATGTGATGAATGTTGAAATAAAATTCATGTGTTGGATGTTGAAATAAAATTCATGTGCTGAATGTTGAAACAAAATTCATGTGTTGAATGGAGTTCGTGTATTAAATAAATTCTTTGAAAGATAAAAATAACATTTTTATCATATATATAGACTATATAAAATATTAGTGTTTTAAATAAATTGTTTTACAATAAAAATCACATCTTTATTATATATATATATATACTATAGAAAATATTCATGTGTTGAATAAAGGACTAGAACGATAAAAATCATATTTTTATCGTATGTGTGAAGTCAAAAACATTCATGTGTCGAATATATAGATTGAACAATAAAATCTACATTTTATTGTGAATATGAAGTGCTAAAAATATTCATGTGTTGAATAAATATTTTTGACGACAAAAATATCATTTTTATCAAATATATGAAGTGGATATGGTTTTGAAATCGAAGAAAGAATTATATTTATATTTATTTATATAAATATAATTAAAATAAATCGAATAAAGAAGCTGCAGTTCGTGTTTTGAAACCGTGATTTCAAACAATTAGTGCGGGAGATCCGACCATCGGATTTTCCCGAAACCAAAACCATTGGGTTCGCTTTGGAAATATCTTTCCAACAACACCCACTTTGTGAAGATCCAATGGTTGGATTGTCTGGAATGTTTAATTCAAATCTGAAGAAAAACAGCGCCAGAATCGATTATATATATATATATATATATATATATAATTAAATTAAATCGAATAACGTCGCTGCAGTTCGTATTTTGGAATCGTAACATCAAACGATTGTACCAGGAGATCCGACCGTCGAATTTTCCCAAAACTGAAACCGTTGGATTCGTTTTGAAAAGATCTTTCTAATGATGTAAAATTTGTGAAGATCCAACGGTTAGATTTTCAGATATATGTAAATCAAATCTGAAGAAAAACAACGCCAAGGCCGCGTTATGGCCTGAATCGTTGTTTGAATGAATTGGCTATTTTTAAATAAATATAAATAGCGATAAATCGTGATAAAATATTATAAACGATATGGAATGGAAATAAATTGAATTTGCTGGTTTATGTGATATTTGATGGTTGAAAGTGTTTGGCGTGAAAGTTACTTTAACGAATTTAATTATTGGTGTCGAATAATTTAACCATTGAAATAAATTGATTTGAAATTCTAAATATACGTGAATTATTTGAAAAGGCCGAGTTAAATCTCATTTCAAATAATTGATCGGCCATAAGAAGTCGATGATGAAGACGGTGGTTGAAGACCGGAGATCTTCACCTCGGTTGGATGATAACTGATATCTTGATTGGGAGGCATCCCGAAATATAGACAATAAGTGGTGATCGTCCAGACGTACGTGGAGATCGATGGATATGCGAGGTACAAGGTCCCTTCGGTTTCGTTCAGACCCAGAATGAACTTGTAAATGGACTGTGTGTCTGACATTGGATTTTGTTCTGTGCTGATTGATCTCTATTAAATATATATCTGTTTGGCGACGGAGAATTTATTCTCTTGCTTAACGCCCTTCTCTGAGACGTACGAGCTCCGAGGTTATATATCGATAGAAATCAGTCGCATGGAGTGAACTGCCTGTTTGGCACGCCTGAGTGGCAAATGATCAAGGCTTATGTTGAAAAGCAAAGTCTTGTGGTTGATGATCAAAGCACGGCCTGTGTGGCATAGCTTTGTGTATAACGTGAATTCGCGAGCCTCACACCCCGGTATGAAACAGAAACGGGAGAGGACCTCAGGGAGGGCATGCGTTTCCTTCTAGCTAGGGTGGTGTCAGTGACCTACCAGCCCTGACATTTATATTATTTTCACCTGTGTGGTTGTTGCTGTTGCAAGGCGCCTCGGATATATCAGTGACTGTGTGGAACTGATGGAATCATTAGGCTCATTTACGCCCAAAGGGCTGGGAAACGCAGTGTTCAGGCATTTTAATCCACATCGGTGGACCGGCCTTGACGATCCAAGGGTCACTCGAGCTCTGATCCTGAGACATAGGCTAGAATGTCTCGAATTCGGTAAGGACTATCTTTTGCCTTGGTTCATGACGGAAATCCAATTTCCAAATACCACACCGTGCGGTTTTGATTGTATACCTATATATGGAGACATGATATATGGTACCCATGCCGTCTTAGATTGATAGTTATGATTGAAATTGTTTTTGAAACATATAAACACTAGTAATAATATCAAATGCTTTTGTTTTATTCGTATCAAGCATATCTTGGCCATTATAAGGTAAAAACTCTATCCTTCGGTTTGCGTTGCATTGTGTGATGGGAGCTGAGTCTTATAATGGCTTCATTTTTATAAAAAACATTGCGATGTTTAAAAGATTTACCTGTTTTAAAGCATTGGAAATCCAATGGTGTAAACCCGTTCCGCGAAAGTGGTGTGGTCCTGTGATTGACCATATATTAAAATATGTTAAGTAGATTTCTCATACCAGTCCCATGACTGACTCGTAGTTTGTTTCACTTGCAAACTCGGGTGCCCCCTTTTTCTACACGGGCAGCCTTGTATTCAGGTTTTAGCAGGCTCTTTCTGGATAGCTGGAGCTGAAGATGGATTCTATCATTTATCTCTTTTTATGCTGTTCAGCTCCTATTGTACATATTATGTTTTGTTTTCCACCGTAGACATTTATGTATAGCTGAACTGTATTTTGTACTAACTATAATCCTGTATACTGTGTAACTCTGATGATTATGTTTATCCAGTGTATTATTCGTACATTATCTAGTGTATTTATTTATTTCTGTTCTTCTGTTATCTGTTTATGTGTTATATTCCAAAGATTACCCTTGCCACCGTCGAACGGGGTTTTGAGGTCGTCACACATACTTTAATATTTTCGTGTCCATCCAAAATCGGACATCAAATTCACATTTTAATCCTTTACTGAATATTATTTTAAAATATTCGTTATTTTAAAATGTTTGTTATTTTTGAATTGGAATCTGACCCAACCAATTAGCATATAATGTTGTTTATATGGATTTCATACAACACATGTATACAACCACAATGATAAACAATCAACCATCAGCCCGAGTGCACTACACAACTGCATAAGTATTAAATATAAATAATTAACGCTTACAACAGTCTGTTAGCCAATCGATTAACACACAACTAAACAGTTGGGATTAGCGTACGCCAAATATCATCTCAATACCCGTGTGGGGTTTCAACCGACAAATACTGAATATTATTTGTGCAGTTGGGCGATGTGTAAAATTTGTCGTCCCAATCAATGTCAGTTAATTGGGTGTACATAAACAAATCATCCGATTTGTTAATGAATATTTATTTTCATTTCAAGAGAATTTTATTTCGTTCATATATACGTTAAAAATTATATTTTTAATGATAAAATATTTATTTCAACACATGAATATTTTATATAGTTCATACATTCAATAAAAATGATATTTTTATTGTTCAAACATTTTATTCAACACGTGAATATTTTATACAGTTCGTATACACATTAAAAATTATATTTTTAATGAACAATATTTACTTTAGAAAATTTCGGCATTATAACGATGCAATATTAGAACCGGAGTAATGTCCAGCATTACCCCTCTCCTGGTACTGGCTCGCGCCATACATATCAATCACAATCAATTCAAGCAACTCCACAATCAATTTTACAATCACAATCCAAATTTCCACAATATAATCCAAACAAACAACTATGGTTTGTACAATAAATTGTGTCGGGGGCTACTAAGCCCCATCTGCAACCTAGTATATATTTAACTGAAAAATAAATTGAGTGAGAAGGTGTTCTCACATTGGGATCCACTCCGCCATTGTTTTCTGACGTTCTAATTTGCATTTATGGTTCCAGAATTTGCAAATGAGCTCCAATCTTCACAACGTCTTGTTTCCTTGCTTAAACGCGCTATTCTGGACAACTTTCGCCTAGTGGCCTTTCTTTCGAAAATGCTCCAATTCGCCAGAAATCGCGAAAAGACATAAAAGAGACAACAGACTTTGGACGCGTTTTATGGACAACTCCGCAATCCAAAATATGACTTTCATATACCCAAATCGAAGAGAAAATCGTGCTCTTCGATTTTGGTATTGTGGAGTTTTGTCCAGAAGTGCTCAGATTGGAAGTTATGGGCTGAAGAGCGTTAGGGTGTTATTTGCAAACATTGAAAAATATAAAATTTTGATTTTTGGCAAAAAGGGGGTCCATGGTCGGATTGGTAGCTGGAGGAGGGGCGGCGCAGGTCGTGGGTGGTGGCAAGGGGGTGTAACAGCAAGGCAGTGTTCGAAGGCGGACTGGGGGTGCGGATTTGGGTGTTGGTTCGAATTGGAGGTGGAGAAAGAGAGAGGGGCGAGGGCGGGTCAGTGGGGTTGATCGGAGGCGGGACAGCTCACTGGGGGAGGGTGGTGATCAGGCACGGCGGCTCCGGGGGAGGGTGGCAGCGTGTTGGATCTGAACGTGGGTAGGGTAGGTTTGGTGATTCAGGGTTATACAGGGGGGCGGGGGTTATATATATATATATATATATTTCTTTCTTTCCGCAAAAAAGTAAGTTTTCATTCGAACCCCAAATCAAACCCAACGACTGTCGCCTCTACCTAATTACCCCTATTACGAACACATTGGGATATGTTTCGTAAGCCAATTCGACTGCTTCGACCAGTTTTCCTTTAAATTAAATATAAATTAATATACATTGAAATATTTGAACGTACATTTTAATTTACCAGGGCCGCAACTCCAAAAGTTCGAGAAAAATAAATCTAGCTATGTTTTGACGATACGGTCCTAACAAAACTAATTTTGTTGAATTTGGAAACCATTTGAAAAATGGCCATTTTCCAGTCGATTAAATTCAAATTGAATTTACCAAAAACATTTAAATTCACCACGCTCACATATTAATTCCAAAAATTATGAAAATTGGAATCCAGCAATAATTTGACATTCCGGATCCAAGAAAAGTGGTTTCGTCGAGAATGGAGGTCGTTTGCAAAATGGCTATTTTTAACGGCTATATATTATATTAATATATATATATATATATATTCCATAGCAGCTATTCTGAATTTTAAACTGGACATAACTTCCAATTTATATTATGAAATCTCAATTTTTCACATTCTTAGAAAGATATAATTAAATAGATTCCAACATTTCTGATTTATTGAAATCCGATATATTTTGAATCTCGTACATTCATTTGAAATTTAAAGTCGAAATTTCAAACTACCGCACCATTTCAGGCTCGTATTATATTTAAATTAAATACATATATTCTAACTTCGATTTAAAATAAATTTTTATTCATTGATATTTAAAATAAATCATTTTAAATATTCAAAATCCATTAAAATAGCTAAAATAAAAATTTTAAATTGGTTCTGACAATCCGGGTTGTTATAATCTTCCCCACTTAAAATCTTTTCGTCCTCGAAAAGGATTGGAGTTGAAAGTTGTTTAACCAACCAACTCAACTTTCATTCTGTCTTTCATTCTTCAACTTTTCAGTTTCTATGGATTTTATAATTTCTCAAAAATTTGTCTAAAATCCTAAATTTTCGAATTTTTTTGCCATAACCTCCTTTATACGGGTTGATATTTAAAACCGCAACTTGCCTCACAGGGCCCTCATCAATCCAAAAGAAAAAGAAAAAGCCAAGCGGCTAGCCAATCGGCTCATAAAATCATCAAAACCCAAGAAATACAGTAAACATGTACCTATTTGTCGGGCATACAATTTTATTCCTTTTCTTAGCTTCCATGCTATGACCTGTTCACACACACACACACACATATATATATATATATATATATATATATATATATATGTACATGTATGCAGTTTCAATCAATTTTCAATTCAGTTCAATATTTCGTTCGATTTGGCTAAATTTACCTTCATTTTTTTAGTGGTTTTATCACTCCAATATTTTCATTAGTTGAACTAATAATCACACAACGCAACCAGCAATCAGTTGGTTGATTAAATTTTCAAATTCATAACTTTGATATATATATATATATATATATATATATATATATATATATATATTTAATCATGTTTTTGATGCCAATTCACGACAACAACCCTATCTAAATTTTGGTTCTCACACCAGTCAATTGGAAATATATAGATATCCTACTTTCGAAACTCGAAAATAAATACTGATGATGAGGCCTCAATCATCAGGATCATTTCCGGGCGACTAGATTGTGATTCTATATCTACCCAGTATATTTGAGGCTTTGTATACACGTTTGCAAGGCGTATATGCAAAACTTCATATACTCGGTTGTCCAAATTCAATTTAAAATAAAATAATCAAATATGAATAATCGATATAATATTTTAAAACCATTTTTTTTAAAATAACACTCTTCACACTTGTTCTAGGATACTACTAATCCTATATCTAACGAGTCATTCTCCTTAGATATTACTAATCCAATCTTTGATGAATTCTTTCGTTTGGTTCTAATGTGTCTTGTTCTCGAGCTTTGTAAACCAAAGCTCTGATACCACATCTGAAACGACCCAAAATCGCCCTTACGGGAAAGCCGGGATTGAGTTGAAACATGACAAATCAGAACGCAAACAGAAGAACATTTCATTGCTATTACAACAATTACATCAGAGTACAAGAATATAACAGAGTATGATACATCAGAAAAATATCAAAGATTTAAATTACGAAGCAGCGGAAAAATAATACATAACACAACTGAAAGAGATACACGGATACAAACCTGGGAAAAGAAATAATCTGCAAAACCAAAACTACTAGCTACCCGTGTGAAAATTATGGGCACCCAGGGTTTAGGCTAAAACAATAAACTCTAGGTCAGTCATGGGAGAACTAAAACAATTATTTAAAACTTTAGTCTAGAAATAAAGTAAATCAAGGGACCACACAGTATAATACGGAATGGATTTTCTCCCAAAAATAACAGTGCATAAAACAGTTTATAAATAGTGCAATGCTTTTCGAAAAATGAAGCTATTATAAGACTCAGGTCCCATCACACAATGCAATGCAAGCCGGAGGATAGAGTTTTCACTTATAATAGCCAAACATGCTTGGTACGTTTAAAACAAATCATTTTGATATCACTATAAGTGTATGGTGTTAAAAACAACTTCAAATATAAATGTATCAATCATAAACGGCATGGGTACCATATATTATGTCACTATACTAGGTTTTACAACTAAAACCGAAATGTCACGTATTGGAAATTGTATTTCCATCATGAGTCGAGGCAAGGGATGTACACCTCGCCGGCTTTGAGACACTCTAGCAAATGCCTAAGGGCTCACTTGCCTTAGGGCTCGGACGTTGGCGAGCCCTTGGATCCTCCAAGGCTGGTCCTCCCTTACTTTTGAGGATTGGCAATTCCTGAACACACGTTTCACGGTCCTATCGGACCTATCCATTGGCCTCGTAGTAACCGATATATCCTAGGTGCCTCGCATTCCATCATCCACACAGGTAAAAATAAATAAATGTCTGGGTTCCATACCATGACACCACCCAGAGCTAGAAGGAAATGTAATGCACTCCTTGGGTCCGTTATCCCATTTTTGACTCACCGAGGTGTGAGGCTTGCGAATTAGCGCTATACACAAAGCTATGCTATTTAAAGATGTTCTTTGATCATCAACCGCAAGACTGCTTTTCAACAAAAGCCTTGATCCATGCCACATAGTCAATCCATACCGTACCACTGATTTCTGCCAATATATGACCTCTAAGCTCATATGTCTCAGAGAAGGGTGTTAAGCAAGAGAATAAATTCTCTGCCACTAAACATATATATATTTAGCAGAGATCAACGAATACAGTATAAAGGAATACAATGTTAGACACACATCCATTTACAAGTTCGTTCTGGGTCTGAACGGAACAGGAGGCACCTTATTCCTCGTCCCATATATCCAATACAGGAGAGAGGTCCTCGCATATCACGTCGATCTCCAAGTACGTCTAGACGATCACCACTTATTACCTTGTCGCGGGTGTACAACCCAATCAAAACATCAGTAATCGTCCAAATGATGTGAAGATCTCTGGTTTTCAACCACCGTCTTCATCCTCGACTTATCGTCGAATCAGTTATTCAGAATGGGCATAAACCCGGTCTTTCAAAATAACTCGCGTATCTCATAAACAAGTGCTACACAAACACAACATACGCCTCATTCTAATTCTGAATATTCTTTTATTCAAATATTCATATCTTTAGGGATAAGTTCCCATTAATTTTATCAAAGATAAATTCTTTTGAATTTATTCTTTAATTTTCCTTTGGATATCAATTCTATACCAAATTAAGGTTTATCAACTAGTCGGAATCATCGAGCCTTACTGAAGTATCATTTATTTTATTTCCCCATCCCAACCTATTCATCCCATGGAGCAAAACTGGTAATACTCCATATCTAACACCACGGTGTTATCGGTAAAATTTAACTACATTTCACGTTCAAATCTAATTAAAGATTTAACTATCGCTTGGAGTAAAACTGGTGATACTCCGTTCTCGATTATTTCCCATATTTGATAATTTACATTATCACATTCACATTTCATTCTAATTAATGATTCACTAAAACTCCACTTAGATTTAATCTTCCAACAATCATTGTTACTGATTATTTAACTTTGGGAAATCAAACTTGTCGCATCGACAATCTACACCGTACCACTGATTTCTACCAATATATAACCTCTAAACTCGTAAGTCTCAGAGAAGGGTGTTAAGCAAGAGAATAAATTCTCTGCCACCAAATGTATATATATATATTTAGCAGAGATCAACAATACAGTTCGAAATACATTTTTAGACATGTAATCCTGTCTTTGACTGGGTTAAAGAACCAATGTCATTTAAATCACGATTCACAATAAACCCAGAATCACATTCCATTAATTATGGAATCATCACGGAAAACAGATCAATATATAATCGATATCAATTTCTGTATTCGACTAATAATATAAATGGAATAACGACAAAGCCTTTTAAATTCCATATATTGTAACAATCTTTCTCCACAGAAGCTCACTTTGATTATTACCAAATCGAATTCCATTCCATTCTAATTTATTTTATTAAATTGGGAAAACTTTACATTGGAAAATTCCATTAATCTTAATATAAGGATTTTTATATTCCAAATCACATTTCACTGTTAATCGGGTTAAAGAATGAATGTCGTTAAAAACACAGTTCACAATAAACCCAATTCACATTCCATTTTATTCCAATTACTAAATATAATTGGAAACTCTAATAATCTTAATTAAAAGATTTATTCTTTTCACATGGGGTTTAAGAACAGTGTTACTGAAGACACCATTAACGACAAACCCGAAATCCAATTCGATATTAAATATAAGGCTCTAAACAAAAATTATATCGGCTTACATTCAATATCAAATTCCTGAATGCAACACATATCGTATGGGGAATAACGATATATATATCTGTCTTCCAAATTCCTCAACAATATCTGTATAGCCACATAATTTAATATCGAAATATCCCGAAGATGATTTCTATTCAAATTCATTCCAATTCATACATTGGAAAATTCTGGTTATTTTAAAACCTGTTTTTCAAATCCAATTTACTTATTTAAAAACGTTGGATTATCTTTCTAGTTAATAACTAGTTCATTTTGATAAAAATATATTTTTATCTTTACAAATGTGGAATTTTTCATCCAAATTCTTTCCAAATCATTTATTATGACTTTACACAAATTATTAATATTTTCAATAATTTTATTAAGGCCCTTTCAGTCGATTTCCATAAACGCTCATCGAACTGCATTTACAGCGACCTTTTCCAAATTTTATTTTGACATAATTTCAAATCCAACCATTAGATTTCAAACCTCTTATATTCATTAGAAAGCTCTTTCCGATACGAACCCTATGGTTCTGGTTTTAGGAGAATCCGACGGTTGGATCTCCTGTAATGTCAATTCGAAGTTAGTGGTCGAAATTCGCGAACGGTCGTGGCGCGGGGCGTTCTATTCATCCCATAAATATATAATATATATATAATATATTTTTCATTCAAAACATATTTTATAAATTCGTTTTAAAAAGATTCCCACTTTCATTTCAATTCTAAATCAAATTTGAATACTCCTTATCATTATATTATTTAAATGATAATATTTTCAAAATATCAGATTTTGAAATCATTTCCTTTCTGATATTCATTATAAAAATGAATAAAATCGATATAAATATTGTTCACGTTAAAATGGCAAGAATCTAATCAACACGACTTCACATACTTCAATGTTTTCGTGTCCATCCAAAATCGGACATCAAATTCACATTTTAATCCTTTACTGAATATTGTTTTAAAATATTTGTTATTTTAAAATATTCGTTATTTTTGAATTGGAATCTGAAACACCCCACCTCCATTAAGGTCACTCACAAAGGGAACGCCTTAACTTTGGTGGAGGTTATAAGTAAAAGCCACAGATAAACTCAAGTCAGATATAAATACACATATTTTAAACAGCGGAAACCAAACAAACTTTTATTTCATCAATACGTGTATCAAACAAAAGATTTCCATAATTGTCTCAAAATACTTCCAACATTAAAACCTCATAACTGCCTTGATTATTAAAGAAGCATGAAAACATAAATAAAGCGACAAAAATCCCCATAGTGATATCCAAAGCCATTATCTGAGCAAGAAAGATCCAAATCATACATCTACGTTCTTGGTGCTTGTAAAGAGCCTGACTGAGTTGAGTTGTTTCCTCCCTGTGGACCTGGGGGGGAAACGAAAGAAAAGAAGACGAAAAGAAAATAGGGTCAGACATAAAGCCTGAGTAAATCTAGTAACTCTTCAATATGTGAATAAGAAAAGGGTATGATGGATGTAAACTAAAAATAGGGAAGTGTCACAAGCTAAGGAAGTGTCGAATGTACTATCACACCCATACTATATCTCTGCACCTACTTGAGTTAATTCTAACTGGCACCCCGTGGTGAGGGTGAAGTGATCCCCATTCTTATTAAAGATCGGCTCCTACTCGCGTTAACATGTGTCATACGGCCCCCAAGAATTGTAGATACCTATGCTGGTCCCACCATGGGGTGTATCAAGACCCATGATGGCGGCCCCGACACAAATCCTAGAAGGCATAGGTTATACTACTGGTGTCCCCAGTGCCCTGGTTGTCTGTCCGGAGTGTGTGCACGCCCGCACCCCGTTAGACCTGCACTGTGCACCCACCGCCGTCGTTTGACCGCTTATAATCAGCCCAGTAATCGTGCCCCACCCTGCCTAGTTTCAGGGTATCGTTTATACCTAACTTTGGGTTACTGCTGAAACGGGTCCCTCGTTACCAGGATTTTCTAGTCAAACATGTTAAGTGTTTAAGTTTCTGTATTTACCTAACCCCACCCATCAATTCTTGTTAACATGTTGAATTTGGTTAAGTGCTATAATTGACTTAAACCTACCATCTGTCCTTAGCCTCTTAGGAGCACCAGACCACTCACATTAGACAGGTATTGCTACGGTTACCGTATGTGCCGGTCGGTTCCGGGCAGGTTTACACCGTAGCTCAGTCTAACCTCGGGTACTTATTGGGCTCAATGCTTAACCACCCACATTGGATAGGTATTGTTGTGACTACTGGACAGCCGGGCGGGTCCGGGTAGGTTTACATCACAACTCAATCTAACCTCGGATTAAGCACATCGCGTTTTCTAAATTTACATATTTTATTACTTCTCATCTATATGTAAATGTCATATCTTTTATTTTTGGGTATTTCAGTTCATACCGCTTATGTGTCATAATAACTGGCATGTGCCAAACATGCCAACATGTATTTTTATATTTTACACCCAACGTTATTACCCCCGTTTGTTCGCAACGTTATAACATGTGTTGGGCTTGTCACAATTCAGCCCAACTTTATAAACGTGAGGAAAAGGGGAAATCTTGAACATGTAATACATAAAGGTGTGTGGCGCATGAACTTGCAATTTGGCGATTCAACTAACATATAACATGGGTCATGTGAACTTGCATTCGAATCAAAGTATGACTAAGTAGGTGACATATGAAATGGCATAGTTTAGGCAAATACAAACTTGTGTTTAAACATGTTAACTTGGCATAATATCAACCACAAAACTAGCATGTTGTATATTCACAAAAATATACAATTTTTACATCTAATCATATAGCCTATTTCAACATGAACTTGCATAGTTTATGAAACATAGATCCAATTATACTTGCAAACATAGATCTAATTATACTTGCCAATAAACATAAGAATGATATCATAGGTTTTGGGTCATGTATGCATAAAAGGTCTATAACATGTTTACATAAATTTTAATTTAGACTAAGGGAATATACATAGTCCATGCCATCGACATATACAAAAAGGGATCAATTTCTAGTTTTTGCCACAAACTTGCAAGTGCCATTGTTTTTCATATACAATTGTTCAATAGGCTTGCATCAATCAATTTATGTCACAAACATCAATACACAAGTCATGATAGAACCATTACAATACACAAAGATTATAACAATACGATTCTATTTTCATTTACATCGAATCACATCACAGTTTTTATTCATATTCTGAAAGGTCACTATACTTACAACGAATGCAGAATCTTGAATTCTGGATTCTGAATTCTGAAACTGAGATGCGCTCCTTTAGGTAGACTAACGTTGCGTTGATTGATTTGATTAAACTTTAATTTGATTCGTCTCTTAGGCTTTAGTGTTGGCTTGTCTCTAGGCTTTCTAATTGACGGCCATACCTAGTTCCTCTCCAGCAGCATGACGGCTTTTGTATTCTATTATTTGTGTGAATTTAGGGTTAGACTTGAGTTGTATTTATAGAATTTTAAATTGTTTTGAGCCGTCAGATGAAGATAGGAGGAATCTAGACCATACAAAGTTCAAAGAGCCAATCAAAAGGTGACACGTAAGCCCTAGTAACTCAGCCAAGCATCAGAATTCGACAGACCCGGACCAGGCCAGCCAGGGCCTGACAAACAGGTCTTTCTGACCTGGGCGCACTTGGCAGGTGCGCCAGGCTAAAAATGTACTGGCGCACTTCCCAAGTGCGCCGGTTCAACTTTGTTCTGGCGCACTTCCCAAGTGCGCCAGTGCATTCTGACCCGTTTTCTGGATTTTCTGCCCAACTTCGTTCGTCCATATCTTCTTCATACGATATCTGTTTTACGCAAACTTGGACTCATCTCAAGCAGAATTTCGAGACGAACGCAATGGCGTAAACCATTTCCCTTGATTTCATCATTTATAATTAATTATACTTTAATTTGTGAAGTTTAATGTTATAGAATTCACGAGGTGTTACATACTCCCCCCCTTAAAAGGATTTCGTCCCCGAAGTCTTCAAGTTAGGAAGAATGTATATCCTACCATCCAACAGTCCATCTACTCAACCAACAATCACAGGCATCCACTGTCCTTAAAAGACTTCTAATGCTTCATGATCATATGCATAGTGTGTGTACATGTCCTTATCTAATGCAGAAATCAGGCGGTCTACTGATTCAGTTGACCTCCTTAATGCGAATCATGTAAGTGTCATGAATCCATTATGTATGTAAATTTTTCCTACTCATAATTCTACATGAGTGCACAACTATTCATACAAATGCGACGACCATATGATAGCATATCAAGTTTTCAACCATATACAAATAAGAATACACATATGCATATGCAGTATGAAGTGATTGATCCGATCTAAGACTTAGGTTGTGTGTGTATATGCATCCACGAGCAATCACTAGCAACCACTTGTAACCACTTGCAGCCATCAACCATAACATGTTTCAAATACATGTTTACATCCAAAGGGGTTTCTACCTAAGGATAAAGGATAATATCGAGGAGATATACCTAAAAAGATAGATACAAGCAAAACTTAAGAAAAAAAGAGGGGTCAAGGATGTACCCTCCAAAAGAAGAGGGTAGGCAGCGCGTATTCTGTCCTCAGTTTCCCAAGTCGCGTTTTCCTTGGCATAGCTCCACTGAACCTTAACGAGCTTCACTTCACGATTGTGTAGCTTTTTGATTTCAGTTCCTACATTTGATTTGGAACTCTCCTCACAGTTGCTTCATGTTCCACTTCAGCTTCTTCTAGAATGCTTGGCTCCACCACTTCCGCTGATTCATGTAGACATTTCCAGAGATGAGAAACGTGAAAGATGTTGTGAATTCTGGCCAATCTTTCAAGCAGATCTACTCTATAAGCCATTTTCCCAATCTTCTCGATGATAGGGAACGGTCCTACAAATCTTGGTGCTAGCTTTCCTGTGGATCCAAAGAGAACGACGTTCCTTAAAGGGGATACCTTAAGGAAAACCCTGTCCCCAACCTCAAACTCAAGGTCGGTCCTTCTATTGTCGGCGTAGGATTTCTGTCTGTCTTGGGCTGTCTTCATTCTCCAACGTATCAAGTCCACTTTCTCTGAAGTTTCTCGAATCATGTCTGGCCCAAGTATAAGCTTATCTGTAGACTCCCACCAACAAGTTGGTGATTCGCACGGTCTTCCAGACAAGGCTTCGAAGGGTGCCATGCCGATGGTAGCTTGGTAGCTGTTGTTGTAGGCAAATTCCACTAAAGGAAGGTGATCCTCCCACGTCCCTCCAAAGTCAAGAACGCAAAGTCTTAAAAGATCCTCTAAAACTCTATTCACCCTTTCCATCTGGCCATCGGTTTGGGGGTGATAGGCCGTGCCTAAACATAACTGCGTGCCTACAGCTTCTTGCAGACTCCGCCAAAACTCACTTGTGAAAATAGGGTCTCGGTCACTAACAATGCTGGAGGGTATCCCATGGAGTCGAACTATTTCCTTGAGATAAAGAGATGCTAGAGATGAGGCAGTCCTCCTACTCTTGATAGGTATAAAGTGGGCGCTTTTTGTAAGCCTATCCACTATTACCCAAATGCTAGTGTTGCCTCTTCTCGACCTAGGAAGTCCATCAATGAAGTCCATTGAAATGCTATCCCACTTCCATTGTGGGACCTCTAGAGGGTGAAGTAGTCCTCCAGGCTTCTTTTGTTCCGCCTTGACCCGTTGGCAGGTCATGCACTTAGAAACGAAATCTGCCACGTCTTGCTTCATACCGCTCCAAAAGAAAGTCCTTTTTATATCCTTGTACATCTTATCACCGCCAGGGTGTATAGCATCTTGGAATGATGCGCTTCCTCGAGAACCTTCTTTGTCAACTTCCTTGCTTGTGGGACGCATAATCTTCCATCTCGTCTCAGCCAACCCTTATCATCGATGGCGTATCTACTGAGGTGACTAGAAGTCTCACCCCAAATAAGTTTATCAATCATATCAACAAGCTGAGGGTCTTCACGTTGTGCAGCCCCAATTGAGTCTAAGAGAGTAGGGCGTACTTCGAGAGATGCTAACAAACCCGGTACAAAATCCGAGGAGGGCCTAAAGTTGAAACTGTCTATATACTCCAAGTTTTGCCTTTCCACAAAGAGAGGGCTTAGGGTCAGTTTCTTTCGGCTCAACGCGTTTGCTACCACGTTGCCTTTTCCGGGAGTATAGGAAATTTCAAAATCATACGAGGCAAGAAACTCCATCCATCTTTGCTGCCTCAAGTTAAGATCCTTCTGGGAGAAGAGATATTTCAATGATTTATGGTCAATGTATAATTCAAACTTCTCACCTAAGAGATAATGGCGCCAAGACTTAAGTGCAAAGACGATGGCAGCCAACTCAAGATCGTGGGTTGGGTAGTTCTTTTCATGAACCTTCAATTGTCTTCCGCCATAAGCTACTACCCTTCCTTCTTGCATTAGAACAGCGCCTAGTCTTGTTCCACATGCATCCGTGTATACTATGAACATTTTGCTTCCGTCAGGCAGAGTTAGAACTGGGGCTGTTGTAAGAGTCCTTTTTAATCATTGGAAAGCAAACTCGCAGTCCAAATCCCAAGTGAACGCCAGATTCTTCTTTGTTAGCCTTGTGAGTGGGGCTGAGATTTTCGCAAAATCCTTAATAAACTTTCGGTAAAAACCGGCTAGCCCAAGAAAGCTTCGAACTTCGGTTGCATTTCTTGGCGTCTTCCAATCTTGCACTGCTACCACTTTCGCGGGGTCCACAGCCAACCCTTGTTTGGACACTATATGCCCAAGAAACCTTACTTCTTTTCTCCAGAAGTGACACTTGGAGGATTTGGCTTTTAGTTGATGTGCACGGAGAGTATCCATAATTTCTTTCAGATGCTGAGCATGTTCTTCCTCACTCTTTGAGAAGATTAAGATATCATCTACGAAGACAACCACAAATTTATTGAGGAATTCTCTGAACACCCTGCTCATTAGGTCTACGAAATAAGCGGGTGCGTTTGTCAAGCCGAAAGGCATGACAAGCCACTCGAAGAAACCGTCTGGGGTTCTGAACGCTGTCTTATCAATGCTGTCTTCAGCTACTCTTAGCTGATGGAACCCAGTTGCCAGATCAAGTTGGGAGAAGACCGTCGCGCCTACAAGCTGATTAAACAAATCGTCGATTCGGGGAAGAGGGTGCCTATTCTTCTTGGTCAATTTGTTTAACTCCCTATAGTCGACGCAAAGTCAAAGCGAACCGTCTGCTTTGGTTGCGAACACCACTGGAGCACCCCATTCCGAAATGCTCCATCTAATGAACCCCTTTTCGAGAAGTTCTTTAACCTGCTTACTAAGCTCCTTTCTCTCCCTTGGAGCCATGTGTCTGACAGATAAAGCTACAGGCTTTGCGTTATCCACAAGATATATTCGGAAGTCTATTTCCTGCCTCGGAGGTAAGACTTTCACTTCCTCAATGACATCCGGATATTCCCGGACTACTCTAACTGATTGCAAATTCTCATCAGAAGCATCAAGCGACTCTAGATAACTAAGTATAACAGCATTCAAAGGATTACAAGAGATTTCTAGAGTATTACCAAGCCGAGTCAAGAGTCTAACTACTCTTTTCTCACAGTCAAGAATGGCATTATTACTGGATAACCAGTCCATGCCTAAGATCAAACCATATCCCGAGAAGCCCAAAACGAAGGCACTACAACTAACTCAACGCTGAGAATAGAGATTTTCAAACCCAAACAAACCATTGAAAAGTAAGCGGAGCCCCCAATTGGATTTGAAACTACTAAGGGATCTTCTACCATACTAGTGTCTAGATGCAGAGATTCTACTAAGGCAGATGAAATAAAAGAGTGTGATGCGCCAGAGTCAAAAAGTGTACGAACTGGATGATTATAAAGATAGACTACACTTTCTACAGAAATATTACTACCTCGTTCTCAAGATAGGATTGAGAAGATAAGAAAGATAAAACAAAGCGTTTAGGAGAAGAAGTTAAAGAGGTACCCCCAGAAGGTCCTGCTTGTGGGCCTTGCCCTTACTTCTTAGGGCAGTCCCTAGCCATGTGTCCAGCCTCACTGCAATGGAAGCAAGTAGCACTCATCTTCCTCTTCTTCTTTCTGCAGTCGTTCACCACATGTCCAATAATGCCACAGAAATTACATTTCCTTTTCTCACGTGTCTTGTTATTATTGTTGTGGTCCTTTCCTCCTTGACTATTATCCGTCTTCTTGTCTGATGATTTTTTCATTTGCTGGTTCATGTAGAGGAGGAGGAGGAGTAAAAGCATCTGTAGCTGGGGAGTAAGGTCCCCAGACATACTGAAATGGAAAGGAAAAAAATTCAAAACGAAGGATAGAGAGATATAGTGCATATGGCTTTGGGGGATTATGTCTTTTAAAATATAACACTTTTTCTTGAAAAATGCTTCTTTAAACTTTCTTTTTGGAAAACAATTTCAAAAACTTTTATCTTGTCTGGTAAACCTATGCTCTGATACCAAGTGAAACACCCCACCTCCATTAAGGTCACTCACAAAGGGAATGCCTTAACTTTGGTGGAGGTTATAAGTAAAAGCCACAGATAAACTCAAGTCAGATATAAATACACATATTTTAAACAGCGGAAACCAAACAAACTTTTATTTCATCAATACGTGTATCAAATAAAAGATTTCCATAATTGTCTAAAAATACTTCCAACATTACAACCTCATAACTGCCTTGATTATTAAAGAAGCATGAAAACATAAATAAAGCGACAAAAATCCCCATAGTGATATCCAAAGCCATTATCCGAGCAAGAAAGATCCAAATCATACATCTACGTTCTTGGTGCTTGTAAAGAGCCTGACTGAGTTGAGTTGTTTCCTCCCTGTGGACCTGGGGGGGAAACGAAAGAAAAGAAGACGAAAAGAAAATAGGGTCAGACATAAAGCCTAAGTAATTCTAGTAACTCTTCAATATGTGAATAAGAAAAGGGTATGATGGATGTAAACTAAAAATAGGAAAGTGTCACAAGCTAAGGAAGTGTCGAATGTACTATCACACCCATACTATATCTCTGCACCCACTTGAGTTTATTCTAACTGGCACCCCGTGGTGAGGGTGAAGTGATCCCCATTCTTATTAAAGATCGGCTCCTACTCGCGTTAACATGTGTCATACGGCCCCCAAGAATTGTAGATACCTATGCTGGTCCCACCATGGGGTGTATCAAGACCCATGATGGCGGCCCCGACACAAATCCTAGAAGGCATAGGTTATACTACTGGTGTCCCCAGTGCCCTGGTTGTCTGCTCCGGAGTGTGTGCACGCCCGCACCCCGTTAAACCTGCACTGTGCACCCACCGCCGTCGTTTGACCGCTTACAATCAGCCTAGTAATCGTGCCCCACCCTGCCTAGTTTCAGGGTATCGTTGATACCTAACTTTGGGTTACTACTGAAACGGGTCCCTCGTTACCAAGATTTTCTAGTCAAACATGTTAAGTGGTTAAGTTTCTGTATTTACCTAACCCCACCCATCAATTCTTGTTAACATGTTGAATTTGGTTAAGTGTTATAATTGACTTAACCCTACCATCTGTCCTTAGCCTCTTAGGAGCACCAGACCACTCACATTAGACAAGTGTTGCTACGGTTACTGGATGTGCTGGTCAGTTCCGGGCCTGTTTACACTGTAGCTCAGTCTAACCTCGGGTCCTTATTGGGCTCAATGCTTAACCACCCATATTGGACAGGTTTTGTTGTGACTACTGGACAGTCAGGCGGGTCCGGGCAGGTTTACATCATAACTCAATCCAACCTCGGATTAAGCACATCGTGTTTTCTAAATTTACATATTTTATTACTTCTCAACTATATGTAAATGTCGTATCTTTTATTTTTGGGTATTTCAGTTCATACCGCTTATGTGTCATAATCATTGGCATGTGCCAAACATGCCAACATATATTTTCATATTTTACACCCAATGTTATTACCCCCGTTTGTTCGCAACGTTATAACATGTGTTGGGCTTGTCACAATTCAGCCCAACTTTATAAACGTGAGGAAAAGGGGAAATCATGAACATGTAATACATAAAGGTGTGTGGCGCATGAACTTGCAATTTGGCGATTCAACTAACATATAACATGGGTCATGTGAACTTGCATTCGAATCAAAGTATGACTAAGTAGGTGACATATGAAATGGCATAGTTTAGGCAAATACAAACTTGTGTTTAAACAAGTTAACTTGGCATAATATCAACCACAAAACTAGCATGTTGTATATTCACAAAAATATACAATTTTTACATCTAATCATGTAGCCTATTTCAACATGAACTTGCATAGTTTATGAAACATAGATCCAATTATACTTGCAAACATAGATCTAATTATACTTGCCAATAAACATAAGAATGATATCATAGGTTTTGGGTCATGTAGGCATAAAAGGTCTATAACATGTTTACATAAATTCTAATTTAGACTAAGGGAATATACATAGTCCATGCCATCGACATATACAAAAAGGGATCAATTTCTAGTTTTTGCCACAAACTTGCAAGTGCCATTGTTTTTCATATACAATTGTTCAATAGGCGTGCATCAATCAGTTTATGTCACAAACATCAATACACAAGTCATGATAGAACCATTACAATACACAAAGATTATAACAATACGATTCTATTTTCATTTACATCGAATCACATCACAGTTTTTATTCATATTCTGAAAGGTCACTATACTTACAACGAATGCAGAATCTTGAATTCTGGATTCTGAATTCTGAAACTGAGACGCGCTCCTTTGTGTAGACTAATGTTGCATTGATTGATTTGATTAAACTTTAATTTGATTCGTCTCTTAGGCTTTAGTGTTGTCCTGTCTCTAGGCTTTCTAATTGACGGCCATTCCTAGTTCCTCTCCAGCAGCATGACAGCTTTTGTATTCTATTATTTGTGTGAATTTAGGGTTAGAATTGAGTTGTATTTATAGAATTTTAAATTGTTTTGGGCCGTCAGATGAAGATAGGAGGAATTTAGACCATACAAAGTTCAAAGAGCCAATCAAAAGGTGACACGTAAGCCTTAGTGACTCAGCCAAGCATCAGAATTCGACCAGACCCTGACCAGGCCAGCCAGGGCCTGACCAACAGGTCTTTCTGACCTGGGCGCACTTGGCAGGTGTGCCAGGCTAAAAATGTACTGGCGCACTTCCCAAGTGCGCCAGTTCAACTTTGTTCTGGCGCACTTCCCAAGTGCGCCAGTGCATTCTGACCCATTTTCTGTTTTTTCTGCCCAACTTCGTTCATCCATATCTTCTTCATACGATATCCGTTTTACGCAAACTTGGACTCTATCTCAAGCAGAATTTCGAGACGAACGCAATGGCGTAACCCATTCCCCTTGATTTCATCATTTATAATTAATTATACTTTAATTTGTGAAGCTTAACGTTATAGAATTCACGGGTGTTACAGAATCAGACCCAACCAATTACCATATAATGTTATTTATATGGATTTCATACAACACATGTATACAACAACAATGATAAACAATCAACCATCAACCAGGGTGCACTACACAACCGCATAAGTATTAAATATAAATAATTAACGCTTACAACAGTCTGTCAACCAATCGATTGACATACAACTAAACAATTGGGATTAGTGTATGCCAAATATCATACTGATACCCGTGTGGGGTTTCAACTGACAAATACTGAATATTATTTGTGCAGTTGGGCGATCTATAAAATTTATCGTCCCAATCAATGTTAGTTAAATGGGTGTACATAAACAAATCATCCGATTTGTTAGTGAATATTTATTTTCATTTCATGAAAATTTTATGTTGTTCATATATACGTTAAAAATTATATTTTTAATGCTAAAATATTTATTTCAACACATGAATATTTTATATAGTTCATACATTCAATAAAAATGATATTTTTATTGTTCAAACATTTTATTCAGCACATGAATTTTTTATACAGTTCATATACACATTAAAAATTATATTTTTAATGAACAATATTTACTTTAGAAAAGTTCGGCATTATAATGGTGTGGTATTAGAACCGGAGTACTGTCTAGCATTACCCCTCTCCTCGTACTGGCTCGCGCCATACATATCAATCACAATCAATTTGTAACGTCCCGCATTTTTATCAGTTTGTATTTGAATATTTGAATCGGTTTAAATATTGAATTCGGGATATAAGTGGATTTATATATTAACTAAAACGAAGTTGAACGTATAAAAATATATATATTAAAAATATCGAGCCCGAAATATCGCGGTAGTTCGTAATTTAATGTTCTGAACTTCAACGGAGTGTACATGATCCGTTATTAGTCGGATTTCTGCAAAACCAGAAATGTTGGGATCTGTTGAATTATATCTTTCTAATGGAAGTGAAAAATCGAGATTTCAGATTATATATTGCAAGATATGTCCAAATCAAGTTTTCAAATAATCGCTATAGAATCGTTCATCGACCGTAACGGTTTACTTGAAATAACTACATACTGGTTTCGAATTTAGATAAGGTTCTTTTGAGACGTAGTGATAATTTAATTTTTAGAATTTTACTGTAATTTTTAATTAATTAAATAAGCAACTTTTTATTTGGAGTATTTTGCATCCTATATCAATATTTCGGGTTTTCACAGAATAAGTTAACCTACCATTATTATTATATTTTTGGAACCGTGACACCTCGCTGGACACAACTGTATCTTTACTTCTGTTCGTAGCGATCTATAAATAAATAGAATTATACGGTACCGTGTAAACCTCGATAAATATTATACATACCTTCGACCACCCTCTTTTCACACGGACTTGTTTCATTGCAATTAAATCATGCTATCATTAGGACCATGGGCCTAAAGCTGGGAAACTACTTGTTAACACTTCCACAAATATTTTATTATTTAAAACCAGGTATGAAGGCCTATCCTACCAAAATGCCAAGAACATGCAGAAAGTAAATATAACAAACCTACATTCGCTATAGCATGGATTGTCACCCATCTGCCAACATGCCTACCCAGAAATTCCGCAGTTAATTCTACCCTAAATCTAACTAATTTAGTACCAAAATAAACTAGAGTCCATAAAGTCATACAGCAAAAAAAACTTGAGTCCATAAAGTCACCCATCTGACAATAGTATTTTTAACGTATCTTCTACCCTCTATATGTAGGAAAAAATTAAGGCTAATTTATAAAGGGTGGTACAATACAATAGATTCAGTGCACATGTGGATGGAATGATGTCTGTAACGTACACTTGCTTTTGACTATTCAGTACACAAATTGGTAGAATATAAATAAATACAAGCCTTCCAGGCTAAGAAAAGGTACCACCACTTTATTTCACCTATTACCTACATTCACGTACAGCTCTAGATGTAAGAGAAAACACATGGCTAACAAGCAAATCGCGGTTCCTACCCTATGTTAAGATAAATCAAGTTATTTTACATTTCTGCAAAATCCAAATGATGAGAGACGCACAACATACCCAAACCATAGTCTATGAATTATCACCTATGTTAAATTTAAATCACATAGTATCTACCACCCTATTACTTCATGCCAAAGGAAGATCCTGCAGACCTTAATGCGGTCGTCTCCCCTAATCCTATGAAAAGAGAGCTCAGCACCCACCTACCATCCTATACTAGTTTAGCTGCCAAGTTTTGCACAGCGTTCCTTTCCAAAGCAAAGAGAAATGAAAACTCATGCAGTACCTACCACCTACCTATATGACTAATACTTCAATGGCAAGTAATTCATATTATAAATATCCACTGCTCGTTCCTTCCTCTAGCCAAAAAACGAATACAACATCTGCGTATACTTATTTATCCTCATGCAAAAAGAAAATAAGCACTTCAAAAACTCCAAAATGAAACGAAAAGCAACACTTAGAATCCAAATATGAGAACGACTTAAATCGCTGATCCAAACTTCAACTTCAAGTCGCAATCTGTGCGCGTGACAGCAAGAAAACTCGGGTTTAAATGGAGTGTAGAGGGTCGGGTTTAGAGACAAGTAGGGTGGATGGAAGGGACGATAATGGAGGAGTATGCGGTTGCATAGGAATTTAGGGCGAGTTCAAGTCAGAGTAGTGTGGTTTTCAGTTTCACATGGGAAGTTTGGTTTGGTGAAGTAATGGATACGTGATGGGGTAAGTTCATGAAGTCAAGGCGCATGTTTTTGGGAGGAGTTGAGAGTATTAGGTGCTAATGGGTGAAGACACTATCAGCATACAGGGCTTGTGCATGCCAGAAACGTAGGAATGAAGAGAACGCTGGAAACTGGAGGGGCATACGGGTTTGAACTTGGGGAGTGTGGTCATGCAAAAGAAGGGGCTGTGTGTGTTAGGGGGTGCTGACCTGGGTAGAAGCTTGCGTTGAAAACGTGATATGGTGGAGTGAATACTGGAAAGCAAAATTGATGGTGGCATGTATATGTACATGCATGGTGAGGGACGGTGGATACCCTTTTGATATTGATAAAGGATTTAAAGGGAAGTCTGGGTATTGGATTGATAACGTGAGTGTGGGATGGAAATTCATGTGTGGATTTGGACGTGAGTCGATGGTAGCGGATGTGGCCGGCATGCTTGGACTGTTGGTACTGCGTCTACTTGAGCCTCAACCAGATGATGCGTGTTTGGCATGAAAGGGGGGATTGCGTCTGTTTTAAAAGAGGAGTGAAAGATTGTACGTTGGTGTTTTAGCGTGAGCGTTTTATGTAGAGGGGGTGCGAATGGAGTCTGTGATGACAAGAAGAAGGATCGAGATGGTGAAGTGCATGCCATTCGAATATGAGGGGACGTTAGTGAACAAAACTGGGTGAGAGAAACAAAGTGTTCTGTGGGAGACAAATGATGTAGCAGGGCAGATTGATATTGAGTGTTGGGCTGTGTACAAAATGGATTCGTCGGAATCGTACAAACACAGATTACGTGATGAAGCTGGTTCATAGTGTATTGGAGCAAGTTGCGATTTTCATGGATTAAAGCGCCTGGTTTAATCGACTGATGCAAATCGTTATATAACGGTTAACGCGCAAAGGTGAATAAATTCACTCACTCTGTTTTATTTTAAAATATTATAATCATATTTTAAATAGTGATTAATAATTGTTGAATGTTGTGTGATGGCCGTTTAGGTAGATTATAATCAAATTGGTCGAAATATATATATATTGTTGCATATGCACACATCATGGTTTGGATACTGATTCAATCGGTTATAAGATTCCCAAGTATGGAAGTAACGTAAATTGTGTGGACTAACATCTGTGGATGTAGGAAACCGGTTGCCGGAATCCAACCGGATTCCTAAATATTTATATGTACTGTTTGAACCATGTTGAATGGAAAATCAACGTTACGTTGATTTAATAAATAGATGATATCGATTAGGAGAATAACAATAGTCGGCCATAAATCCATCGTTTGGTTAAGAAGTTGCTTGGCCGTCAGGAAAATCAACGAAGATAATTACAAAAATTATATTTTTATAATTTAAGCGAAGTTTAAATTATAATAGAAGTTCTATTATTATTTTGAAAACAAAAATGTGTGATCTTCTGAATAGAAGAGAGCACACATATATATATAATAAAATCAAAGGTACAGAGTCCGACTATAGAACATAAAAATACAAGATAAAACCTAACACAGCTCTAGGGATGTAAGGATCGTAGATAGATGAGCTCCGGATAAACCACCGCCCATCTACTCCAATATCGAATTCCGGCAAGGCCACCACCCGATATTGAAGTATATCTACTCCAATACAATAACCCCTACTCTCATTGTAATATCAATAAAATAATGAGGTACAACATCAAAAAACTCTCTAACAATAAGCCCAATGAAATTCGAATCATCAATCCAAACAGCAATCCTCAAAGATACATAACTGCTACCAGTCCATCCAGCTATCCACTAAGCACTTCCTCTAAATCAACAACCCGAAACTGCAAAAAACTCAACAAAACTATTAGTAATTTGTCACACATATATATATGGAGATAAATGTGTCAAAAAATATATATATATATATATATTATATAAGCATATATATATATATATTCATACACATTTATTAAACCATACATATATGTGTGAAAGAAATACAATAAAAAAAACCAATAAAAGAAATTAACAACCAATACGATATCAATTACGAAAAAAACTATTGATTCTAATGAATAGGTACAAATTCAATCTAACCTTAATCAATAAAGTCTCATAGCCCGATTTCCCAAATAACTTGTAATGTGAATTAGACATCCAATTTAAGCAAAAATAAACTATTTTAATAATTAAATTATCCGTAGAAACAGAATTAAAATGGAAAGATCTCTGATTTCTCTCGGACCAAATGAACCAACATACGATAGTGATTAAAGAATCTAAAATGTATCTTTCACTAGCATTGTAAACAAATCTATAAGAATCCCAATAATTAGCACAACAATTGAAAGAATAATGACAATAAAAAACAAATATCCTTAAGACCATACTAAAAATATAGTTTGTGGTATTGCATGAGAAAAATAAATGATCAACATCCTCATTCATAATATTACAAAAATAACACTTAACATCAAAAATGATATTCTTCCTCTTAAGAAACTCAACCGTATTAAGTTTTTGTGAGTGATTAACCACATTAGAAATTTAGCTTTAGGAGGAGAATTTGATTTCCAAATAAACTTAAAGATCGAAATGAGATACCTGAAAAATTTATAAAGTTATACATAGAATTAACCAAATAAACTTGACTTTTATCCATACCCCAACTAATACAGTCCCTACCCTCATCGATGTGATATAATGATAACTTAGCATAAAGTAAAGCTAATTGTCTTAACATTTCCCCTTCTAATATATTATCAAAAGAAAATTCCCATGGGGGATCCAAATCTTTTCTAAAGATATCTTTTATCAATGCATTTTTAAAACTACAATTATTAAAGAGCTCCCTAAATTCAACTTTAAGTGGTAGACGAGAAATCCACCTATCACGCCAAAAGTAAGTCGTATTACCAAAATGAACAATCACCTTATAACCTAGTTTAAAAAAGTCAAAGCACTTTAAAACTGACTTCCAAAAATAAGATAATCTATTATACCAACTACCACTAGATCCAACAATGAACTCTCCTTCTGAATAGTAAAATTTAGATATAATAACTTTCCACGTTGTAGATACTATAGGAGACCTAAATTTCCACAACCATTTGGCTAATAAGGAAGAGTTAAAATTAAATAAATTAATTATCCCCAATCCCCCATCTTTCTTAGCCTTACAACATACCTTCCAATTTACTAAACATTTGAAACCCCTACAAATAGGATCTCTACCCCTACCCCATAGATAATTACGTCTTATTCTATCAATCTTATCGATAACCCATAGAGGCAATCTATGTACTGACATCCAATACGTAGGGATAGCCGATAGAACTGAATTAACCAAAACTAATATACCCGCTCTAGACAAGAATCTATTGTTCCAACTTGATAGTCTACAATTAATCTTATCAATTAAGACTAACCAATCCTCCTTCTTTAATTTTGACGGCCTTATCTTAAAACCTAAATAATCAAAAGGAAATTTCATGACTGAACAGTTTAAGGTGTTAGCAACCATAGCCTCAACATTATCAAAGTCATTAATGACCATAACAGAACCCTTGTCAAAATTAATTCTAAGACCTGATAACATCTCAAAGCAATAAAGTATAAACTTAAGAGCAATAATGTGTTTTGGTAGATGAGAAGAAAGCAATAAAGTATCATCCGCAAATTGGAGTACAGATAATTCATTGTTAAATTCGTCATTACCAACATAACCCAAAACACCTAATCTCCCCGCTCTCTTGATAATTCTAGAAAAACCGTCAGCCGCTAAATTAAATAATAGAGGTGATAGAGGATCTCCCTGTCTAAGACCCCTCTTAGATTGGATCTTCTTACCCATAACCCCATTGACAACGATATTAGAACTACTAGACCTAAGTAATAGCAATATCCAGTTAATCCAACGGACACTAAAACCTCTAGCTAGACATACTTCACATATATAATCCCAGTCGATAGAATCAAACGCTTTCTCAAAATCTAGTTTCAAAATAGCACATGAAAAATATTTTTAACACATACATTAATGTACTCTTGTACAGCTGCCACTCCATCAACTATTTGTCTACCTTTAATAAAAGCAGTTTGCGAATGATCTATAAGATCATTCATCTTCCTACCAAGCCTATTCGCTAGAACTTTTGAAATGATCTTAACAGAAACATTTATCAAAGAGATAGGTCTAAAATCCTTTAAAAGCTTTGCACCCTCTCTCTTCTTAATAAGTATAACATTAGCAAAATTAAAATTGCCTAGGCACAAATCTCCGCTATAAAAATCATTAAATAAATCCACTACATCAGATTTTAAGACCTCCCAAAACTGTTTGTAAAACAGAACAGAGGAACCATCAGGCCCCGGAGCTTTGTCACTAGGCATGTCACAAATTGCCTTCCAAATCTCCTACTCAGAAAAAGGATTGTCTAAATCTAATAACTCTCCCCTAACATCATTAGGGTAAATGTCCTTCCAATTAACGTTAATTCTTCTCTTTATCCTAGTCCCAAAAATTTGTTTGTAATAATTGGTGAAAGCTTCACTTAAATCACGCTGAACTGTCAATTCCTCATTATTTATGAAAATAGAATGAATCAAATTATCTTGTCTTCTCTTATTAGCCATACTATGAAAAAAATTCGTGTTATTATCTCCTTCCTTAATCCATTGAATACGTGATCTTTGCTTCCACATTATTTCTTCCTTTTCCAATATCAGTTTGAAGTCATTTCTAAGATTACTAAGTCTATCTCTCTCGACTAGGTTAAGCGTTCTAGATTCACCCAACTTATCTAAATCTAACATCTCACATAAAATCTTATCTTTCTTAATTCGAACACTTCCAAAAATATATTTATTCCACCTCTTAAGAAAAAAACTTAATTTACCAAGTTTTGCAACAAAAATCTTCGCTGAATTTCCCTTGTATAGATTATTAAAATAGAATAACGAGTTCCATTTAACAGTGACTAGTTTAATAAAACTGGTATCCAAAAGCCACATCTTTTCAAATTTAAAATTATTACTTATTAAAATGTTCGAATCACACGAGAGAATTAAAGGATAATGATCTGAAAATAAAAAAGGTAAACCCTTTACTTTACAAATTGGAAATCTTTCATCAACCTCAGTACTTATAAAAAACCTATCTAATAAGGCATAAGACGGACTACCCCTGTCATTAGACCAGGTGAATGATCTATTGCTAAGCGGAATCTCAATCAAATTATTATTAAGAATGAAATCATTAAATTCCTCCATGTTAGAGAAATCGCCTTCTCTAGGAGATCTCTCTCCTAAAAACCTAGTAACATTAAAATCCCCCCTACAATCCAAAGATTTGGGGCAAGATTCCCAAATTCGGAACATTCATCCCACAAACGCCTCCTCTCAATCTTGGTGTGAGGGCCATACACATTCGAAATGCCCAATAAAGAATTATCACTAAGTGAAGTTAATATAATGTGTATTGAATGTAACTTAGAAAATTCCTGCACAAGTCTATATTGGTTATCTTTCCAACCAATCATTAGCCCTCCTGCACTGCCAATAGATGGTATACAGGCCCAATTACGAAAATGGGATCCACCTAATCTAGCGTAAAAACTAAAGTCAGGACTTTCAATTTTAGTCTCTTGAAGCAAAGCAATGTCAATATGATGATCTACAAAAAAGGTCCTAACTTTAGCACATTTTTTAGGTTCATTTAAACCCCTAATATTCCAACTAACAATCCTCATCTATTCAAAGAAGAAACTCTCTCTAGTTCCCTACTCCTAATGAAATCAGCATCCAACTCAATATCCGTAAAAATAAAGGCAGTATCACTGGCAAGCTGAAATAACTGACTAGTCGAAAGACTACCTAAAACATAAGGAGAATAATCACTACCATAAACAGATGCCATACCTGAGCCCAAATCCGAATAGCTACTACTTGCACTCGGATTCGGGGACCTACCTCTGAAAGGAGAGGAGCTAGCTCTGAGCCTAGCGCTGCGACGAATCAAACCCGAGCTGGGAACACCTATCCTCCTCCTCCCTCTCCTAGATGAAGAAGATGGGTCATTCCTATCCTGAATTGACGCCCCACTCGGTTCCAGCCATCGTTCTCCACCCGAAGGACTAGCACCAACAACAGATAGATGTTCCTTAAGAGACAATTCATCCTTCCAACTAGAAAAACTATAACTCGGCCACCACGTAAAGGAAAAAAGCTTCGAACCCCACTCGCATACAACCATGATGTATTTTCCAGAATCCCATGAATGTGAATAACCATTCAAACTCCAGTCTGACTGATGAATGCAACCATCAGTATCTCCGTCCCCTGCAAACACATCAACCAACCCAAAATCTGCATATTCTGACCCTTTCACCTGCCAACCTCGTTGACCAGCCAATTTTCTCACCATTGCCTTCCAACAAAAATCATGTTCTAACTCTAGCTCAATATCCTCAACCACGTTAATATCATTACAGAATAATGTGTTCACCACCTTATCACTCTCTAACCGTGGATTTTTCAAAGCCTTCCCATTGAAGTTTCTGCCAACTTTAATCTTTCCTACCCGAAATCCCCTCCTCTTCAATGAAACAGACTTCGATTCGTCCACCATGGAAACGCCCTCAATCTCCTCATCCCTCGAAACCAAACTGTCATCATCATCCCCCAACAGTTCAAAGCTGTTCGACAAAAACACATCCTTTGCCACATCCCAACCTGTACCCTCCACTTCCTCTAAAACACGCTCATTTTCAATCACCATGTCAACATCAACCACAAAACCTCCCATGTCTATTTCATCGACTCCTGTCATAACTTCTCTGGGTGTGACGATCCCAAAACCCCGTGACACGGTGTTAAGGATAATCATTGGAATATAACACATTAATCATCATTAGCAAATCACAAATAATAGCATAAACATAAAATAGAATAATTTACACACATATGACAGCGGAATCATATAGATATCACCACATCAGAGTGCACAGTGCAGGATACAACTTAGTGCATAATAAAACATAATCAGTCACCATCGCCAGAGGCGGAATCATACATAAAGAGTACACAAAATAAATATCAATCTACATCGCCAATGGCGGAATCATAATACATATACTATAATGGAGGAAAGAGCCAAAGTCAGCACAGTGTAGTCAAGCCTCGCCATGAGCCAAAAGTGCACCAGATACCTGTAACTAGGCTGCCCGTGTGAAAATGAGGGCACCCGAGTTTGCAAGGTGAAACAAACTACGAGTCAATCATGGGACTGGTATGAGAAATCTACTTAACTTATTAACAACAATAATAAGGCAAATCAAAGGACCACGCCACTTTCGCGGAACGGGTTTACTCCAATGAGTACTAGTGCATGGAATAAAGTAAATGATTAAATCTTCGCAATGCTTTTTATAAAATGAAGCCATTATAAGACTAAGGTCCCATCACACAATGCAACGCAAGCCGGAGGATAGAGTTTTACCTTATAATGGCCAAAAATGCTTCATACGTATAAAACAAAATTGTTTGAGGTTATTACTAGTGCATATATGTTTTCGAAAGCAAATTCAATCATAAATATCAATCCTAGGCGGCATAGCTACCATCTACTATGTCGCCATACTAGTAATGCAATCACGTCCGCATATTTCGTATTGGAAATTAGATTCCTTCATGAGTCGAGGCAAGGGGCAAGCTCCTCTCCGTTCGAGACACTCTAGCAAATGCCTCAGGACCGCACACAACAATCCTTCGATCTTCAGGGCCGGTCCTCTCTTACTTTTGAGGATTAATTATTCCTGAACACACGTTTCCTGGTCCTTACAGACCTATATCGAGGCGCCTCGTATTCCTACAACCACACAGGTGAAAAGTATATATAATGCCAGGGCTGGTAGGTCACTGACACCACCTTAGCTAGAAAGAAACGGCGTGCTCTCCCTGTAGTCACTATCCCGTTTTTGACTCATACCGAGGTGTGAGGCTCGCGAATTCACGTTATACACCAAGCCACGTCACACAGACCATGCTTTGATCATCAACCACAAGACTTTGCTTTGCAACAGAAGCCTTGATCATATGCCACTTAGGCGTGCCACACAGGCAATCCACTCCATGCGACTGATTTCTATCAATACATAACCTCTGAGCTCGTACGTCTCAGAGAAGGGAGCTAAGCAAGAGAATAAATTCTCCGCCGCCAAATAGATATATATTTAATAGAGATCAATCAGCACAGAACAAAATCCAATGTCAGACACACAGTCCATTTACAAGTTCGTTCTGGGTTTGAACGAAACCGGAGGCACCAATTTCCTCGTATATCCGTACAATCAACAGTATGTCTGGACGGCTACTACTTCAGCTCCTTCAAGGTAGGTACTCCGATCACGAGCATCAGTAGCGCCCATCCATCCAATGTGAAGATCGTCGGTCTTCAACCGTCTTCGACTCTTCGACTTCTCAACGTCAATCAATTATTTGAAATGAGATGAACTCGGCCTTTTCAAATAACCCACGTATATTTAGATTTTCAAATCAATTTATCACATGGTTAAACAATTCAACATTCACATTTCAGTTCCTTAGTTATAATTTTCATGTTAAATACATTCAACCATCACAAATCAAGCAAACACAACAAAATTGGTTTATTTCCACTCTTTATCGTCTATAGTATTTTATAACGATATATCGTCATTTTTATTTATTTAAAACGGTCATATTTAATTAAACGACGTTTCAGGTCGTGCCGATGGACTGGCGTTGTTTTTCACTAAATTTGTTTTACACATATCTGAAAATTTAACCGTTGGATCTTCACAAATTTTATATCTTTAGAAAGATCATTTCAAAACGAATCCAACGGTTTCAGTTTCGGGAAAATCCGATGGTCGGATCTCCTACACTAGCCGTTTGAAATCACGATTTCAAAATACGAACTACAGCGTCGTTATTCGATTTAATTTAATTATATATATATATATATATATAAATATAATCGTTTCTGGCGCTTTTTTTCTTCAGATTTGAATTAAACATTCCAGACAATCCAACCGTCGGATCTTTACAAAGTTGGTGTCGTTGGAAAGATATTTCCAAGGCGAACCCAATGGTTGCGGTTTTGGGAAAATCCAATGGTCGGATTTCCCGCACTAGTCGTTTGAAATCACGGTTTCAAAACACGAACTCACAGCCACGTTTCGTTTTAATTTTATTTATATTTATATGTTTATATAAATATAGTTCATTCAAAAATTCCTATATTGTTTTCACTTCAAATATTTTACTAACGCCTTTAAATTTTGGAAAATTTCGCCATAACCTCCTTTGTACGGGAGGGGCTGGGAAAATTCCCAAATAGCCACACGGGCGTCTCATGTCAAAAAGAAAAAGAAAAAGCCAAGCGGCTAACCAATAGGCTCATAAAATCATCACCCAAACAAAACAGTAAACGTGTACCTATTTGTTGGGCACAAAATTTTATTCCTCTTCTCTAGCCTCTTTGCTATAACCTGTTCAATAAATATGCATGTACATATATACAATTCTTATCACTTCTCATTTTCCATTCCACTTCATATTTAATTCACTTTGGTTTAAAAACACCATTCATTCTAATGTTGCATGCATAGGCAAAAATCATATCATTAGCTAATTAATGAATATTTCAACTCATGCATATTTATTTGAACAAGTGGCTATTTTTAACACTTCACATTTCAAAATTGATAATTTTGGTGAACTAAAATATATTTCAACACATGACTATTTTATTTTCCTATGCATGTTAAAAATAATATTTCTTTCACAAATATTTATTTCAACGCTCGCATATCTTTAGCATATCACATATATGATAAAAATGATATTTTTATCATTTAAAATATTTGTTCAACAAATGAAGGTTTTTAACACTTTATACTTTCAATAAAAATGTAATTTTTATTGTTCGATCTTTTTATTCAACACATGAACTTTTCCAATACACACACTTCTCAACACATGAGCATTTCCACACTTGGATATTTTATATATGTTGTTCATATAACAAAAATGAAATTTTTATTGTTGAAACTATTTATATATATAGTGAATATTTTACATACTTCATATATATTATAAAAATGTGATTTTTATTGTTTAAACACTTTATTCATTCACACATGAATTTAATTTTCACACGTCACTTCCCAACACATGAGCATTTCCACACATGGATATAGTTTCAACACATGACTTTAATTTCAACGCATGAAGATAATTTCAACATATGAAAATAATTCTAACACATGAATATTATTCAAAATTTCGACAACATAACGGCAGGGTAGTTAAAACCGGCACCGTCCCTAGTACGGCTCCTCGCTCTACCTTAAAACCTCGCGGTTTTTGACAATGGGGATTCATGCATCTAATTCGCACGCAGGCGGCATGTTTTATTTTTATTTCCACAATTATTTCCAATTCATTTCAATCACCAATGGGTACTTTTCAACCACAACCAATCAATATCAACCACAAACAATTATTCAACCATTCGCATTTTTCATCCAATATTTCACACCAATACACAACAATAAATATCGTCCATGGTTTGTCGACGAGGGGAATATATATATATATATATATATATATAATTGCTATATTTCACTTGCATTTCAACACAGATATCATGTAATGACCCGAAAATCCGTAACATCAGAGTTGACTATATACATCATACGTCCAACCCAAATATCACGAAAATACGGAACATTTTTTTTTAGAAGAAAAAGATAGAAGCAGAACAGAAACAACAACACAGAATCTCACATCGCAGCGGAAAAAAATATAATATATCATATCTTTGAAATACAAAATGTTAACTGTATAACATACACTTATCAGAGTACAACACTTACAACATAGCGGAACAACACTATAACTAGATAACGCTGAAGCCTCCTGCTCCAAGCTCCTTTAGATAGATCTGTAAAATCCTGAAACTACTTGACTGCCCATACAAATTTAGGCACCCAAGAGTTTAGGGAAAACAACAAAGTAAACTCCGGGTCAGTCATGGGACTGGTATGAGTAAACAGTTTAAAAACAGTTTCAGAAAACTAAATGCTATCTCATAAGACCACGCCGTATAACACGGAACGGGTTTTTCCCTTATGAAAATCCAAACACTTGACTTATCTTTATATCAAAACTCTTTTGATATTATAATAATGTCTAAATCAAGTAAATAACAATCTAGTGGAACGTTTGCATCTCACGTTCCACATATATATACAATCAAAACCGCAAGCACGTATTGGGTAATGGATTTCCAACTATGACAAGGTATGGAATCACCTTCCGCTGGTATATCTCTAGAGGAGAATACACCGAGTTCAACAAGAACATCTTGCAACTCAGCCACACATGACCGACCACTCATTTCGCTTGAGTGTATCGAATGTATATCACCAACGATTGGGATCAGCAACCGTTTCCCGAATGGGACAGCATCGACAATAGATTTTTAGAAGTAAATGGAACTCTAGATCAGGTGATTATACACCCTAATAGGTGCGACCTACATAGCCATGTTGCTTGCCCGATTTCTGTCATTTACCGGTTGATGAGGCTAGAAGCTACGCTTTATCATCACACCAGATTCACTTCGAATGCCACATCGTCAAATCCATCAACTCACCGATTGACGTCCTCAACAGTACATTACGTGTTAGCTAAAAGAAGTTTCCGTCTCCGCTTCCACTCTTGGTACGTTTGAAGAAATCAATGTACGTGACCTTTCTGGAAATACTCTGTCAGACATTCATCCATACACGTCACCCAGGAACAGGATGAACTGAAGGCACTATTTCTATTAATAGAAAAAGTCCTTGCACTCTACTCCGTCTTCGATTATCTTTATATAATCTGATTCGCACGCTACTGCCAATACGGAGTGGTTCTTCGGATAATAATCCAACCGGTCTCTCCATATCGACAACGATGGTCAAAACTTCGATAGTCTGTGATTTAACTATCGAATAAAAACAAGTGTTTCGATAGTCGATGATTTAACTATCGAATAAAACAAGTGTTCAACCAAACATCCAACAATCACTGAACCTTTAATTAATATTCCATTAATTAAATCTATTCTCTATTTCTTTATCAATATTTGTTAACCAAATATTTTCAATAACCATGTTGGCCCTTTACGTTCTTTGGAAAACATTTCCATATATCGCCTTCTTTTATTTTTCTAGCTTTAGAAATATTCATTATTCTATCTCCAAGCTTTGCACATATTTGGGTTAAAACAGATGTTGTGTAAAACATCGTTACGACAACCCAAATACAGTATTTAACAAATTCTCATTTCACATTGATCTTCGAGCCTGAATCTTGCTACTTATCGGTATATCATGAAATCAACCAAGTTGGGGTATAATTACCTCTCAGACCTTGACTGAATAACATTTAACGTCAAAACAGACAAGACTACTTACTCGAATAATCAATACCAAACAACTACTGATTCACTTTTAAACACATATAAACTTTCTCTTCTATTCTTACTAGATTTTATTCTTATACTTCCTTTTTGATTATACTATCCTATTTCTAAGTTCGTTTTCTTATCGACTTCTATATATATCGATACGTTGATTTCTAACTATCAAATTATCTTAAAAATATTCTATCTCCTTAAATTCCCGGAAAAATTCGCCATAACCTCCTTTGTACCGGGAGCATCGGGAAATTTCAAATAGCTTTCCCGGTCCTTCTCATCTCAAAAAGAAAAAGAAAAAGCCAAGCGGCTAGCCGATACGGCGCATAAAATCTCATATATGAATTAAATACGTACCTTTTTGTCGGGCATTCTATTTATTTCACTTCTATACTTTATTCCATACCTGTCTCCTGTATATTTATGCATGTCCAATCTATTTTAACTATACCAATCGTTTTAACTCATTTTGTTAATTAAATCTGTTAATTAACTTCTTAATCTAATCCACTTCTATTTATCCAAATCTATTTATTTTAAATCCCATTTGAATTTCTATATTCAAATTCCATTTGAAATACTATGTTCAAATTCTATAGTTAAACTCCATTTGAATTCTATTATTCAAATTCTATTTCAATTCCTTATATTCAAAGTCCATTTGAATTCTCTGCATTATTTATAAACAACGTTTATAACTTCAATTCAAATCTCATCTTTCCATTTATAAACAAAGTTTATAAATTCGATTCAAATCCCATATTTTCATTTATAAACAACGTTTATAAATTCCATTCAAATCCCATATTTTCATTTATAAACAACGTTTATAAATTCAATTACTTGTTCATATGTATTCAAAACAAGTTAATGTTTCTATACTTCATTTAAAATTCAAATTCTATTTATAAAAATAGAATTCCCCTTTTAAATTTCAAATACCCTATTTTCATTTATAAATCAATATCCCAAGCCCCAGTGATATTTTAAACAATCAATCAACCAATTTCCAATCATTTGATTTTTAACACATCATATATGAATATATATGAAATCAAACAAACAACAACAGATAATATATTTTTAAGGAATCCAGTTGGATTCCTCCAACCTGTTTTCCTGCATCCACAGACGTTAGCACATAAATAATACCCATTCTGCTTCGTGGCAGAATATCGCGGTATAAAGGTCATCCACTAATCATAGCGTGGGGCGTATAGGGTAATCATCCGCTATGGTACCGCGGGCATCCGCTAATGATACTGCGGGAATCCAACCAATCATCAACCCAATATATATATAATAGTCCTAAATAACTAATATATTTATATCAACCAGAAGAAAATTCAAACAAGCAACAACAATTATTTTTACTAAACAAAAATAAATTCTAAATAACAGGTGAGATTTACTCACCAGGGTTTTTAACTGCGTTGAATATCTCGATAAATCTCGTAAAGTCACGGTATGAGTTTTCTTGAATGAAACTCATTTGTTACCTATAATTATTAAATTTTATATTCGATTAACCATTTATTAACTATCGACACAAATAATTTAAATTATCTATTTTAAATTCTGTGAAACATATACCTTATTTCCATTTGCAAATAAATTGACCAACTACGAAGCAAGACCCCAACAGCTCCAAATGGATCGAAACAGCCCCAAAACAGCGATCATCTATTCTGACATTTTCCCAAACACCTTGCAGGCGATCTTCTTTCTCCTTCTTATCACTTCAGTCACTGCAACAGTAATCATCCAGACCTGAACCTGCTTCCAGTCTTCAGTGGCAGTGCGTCACTTCTCTCGTTCAACACCACGGAAATCGTTTTCCATCTTCGAACTCCCTAAATCCTCAAATGTCAAATTCCAGTATCCCCTAGATCCGCGAGTTTGAATTCGAAATCCCAGAACTCACCATCGCGATGCCTGTTGTCTCGAATCCCCTTCTACAACCTTGCTCGACCAAGACATTGACATTCCATCGTCTGAATTTTGATCCACCGAACCCTAACTTCAGCTGTCTTGACCCTATGTCCCATCGCACTGTTCACAAAGCTGAGATCCCCTTGCGCGATGCCTCCAGCGCTGAATTCAAACCCAGAGCCCTACCATAACTCATTCGAACCGCTCGCGAGGTTCAGGGTCGAAGTCTGATACTATACGAACAAGGATTTTGCAAGTTATAGGAATTCGTTGACTTCTATTTAGGTTGGAGGTGATTAATGTGGGTCGGCCATTTATAAGTTCTTGATAGCTGAAGCTGTCGGTATTTGCAAATGAAGGAGGGCGGCTTTTGTTTTCTGAATGGCAAAGGAGCTCAACTCCATTTGGTTTTATAAAGAACAGATTTATTATTTTTTTCTGTGGTTAAAAAGGAAGGAGACGGGTATGATTTTATTTCCTCACAAAATTTCTGATGCTAAGGAGGCCAAGGCTATTGTTTGTTGGCAAACGGAAATCCACTAATATTTTTTTTTTTTAGTTTTTATTTTATTTATGATACAATTCAAAATTAACTAAATTAATCCCACGAGTGCCGAACCCCTTTCTAAACCCGACAACTGTCATTCTTAGGGTAAAACCCCTATTCCGGACACACTGGGATAGGTCCTGAAGTCCAATTCGATCATATGGTGAAGATATTAATTTAGTTCGATATAAATTAATTTCAGACCGATTTATTCTTTCGAAAATAAATAAATATTATTACCGTTATAAATTCAAATAAAATTTCCTATAAATTATTTGAACTGAATTCAATTCAAATTTAAACTTTGAATTTAACTAAATCCATTATCGTATTCCAATAAATTTAATATATCCAATACTAAATCGAAATTGATTATTTAATCGATAACTTAATATAAATATTCATTTAATTTATCAAATTAATATTTAAAACCGTATTAAATATTCAAACTCTACCGACGGAATATCCGGGTCATTACATTCTTCCCCACTTAAAATAATTTCGTCCTCGAAATTGCTAAGGTAGAAAAAGTGCTACAAACCCATTAACTTTTCAGAACTCACTTATTTTGATACTCAACATTTCAAACTTCCTTACGTAACTCTCTTTCGAATAAATCCCTATTTGATAACTCCTCCCTTCGAATAACTATATTCGATAATCTCTATTTTCAAATAAATAGATTCGAAAACCTTTCTTCGAATAAGCTATATTCGATTTACTCTAATCAATTTACTCTTATCAATTAACTCTATCTGATTTGCTCTTTTCACTTAACTCTAGCGAATAACTAAATTCGATAACTCCTTCGAATAACCAATATTCTATAACTCACTTCGATTAAACTAATCGATAACTCTTTTCGATTAAACTATAATCGATAACTCATTTCGATTAACAAATAATCGATAACTCCTTCGATTAACAAATAATCGACAACTCCTCGATTAACAAAATTCAATAATTCCTTTAATTCTATTGGAATAAACTAATATTCGATTTAACTCCATTCGCTTGACTCTAGATCGCAGCGATCACAATGGTTACGCCTGATTCCCCCAGGAAACATCTGACCGCCCTAGGCTATCTGCAGCCCTGCGAATTACGCTAGCAGTCGTATGAAATGACAACTTATCCTGAGTAACTATGTTTGACTCTCTCTATCTCAGTACTATATTCGATCAACTTTAATTGAATAACTATCATTCAATTAAATTCTATGTTTGGCTCTCTCTATCTCAGTACTATATTCCGCTAGCAGTCGTATGAAATGACAACTTATCCTGAGTAACTATGTTTGACTCTCTCTATCTCAGTACTATATTCGATCAACTTTAATTGAATAACTATCATTCAATTAAATTCTATTTTGATTAATTATGTTCAATAACTTTATCTGGTTAACTCTTTATTTGAATAACAAATATCCGATAAATTCTAATTGAATAACTAATATTCAATTAACTCTACGGATTAACCCTAACTGATTAACTCTAGCTGGTTAATTCTTATCTTAATCGATTTATTCTAACTCTAATCGATTATTTCTAACTCTAATCGATTATTTCTATTCGAATAACTCCTATTGGATAGCGTTTATTCATTTATAAAGATTTACTTTCAGTAACGGTTCTTCACTTTATAAATGTTCTCTTTAATAGCGTTACTTCACTTATACAAGTGTTGTGTACCCCTTCTATTTAAATCTATCGGTGTTAAAAACCAATATCCCTTCTCTATATAAGTTCAGGCTTATATATTCCATCTATCGAATGATAAATTTTTAATTTATAAACTGTTATTTATAAACTAATCTTTTCTATTTATCTGTTAAAAACAGATTTCCATTTTCTATTCATCTTCTAAATATTCCTTGATTAAATTTTATTTATTTAACAAATAAATATCTCATTTATAACATTCTATTTACTTTCCAAATAAATATTTCCATTGAATCTATTGGTAAATGTTTTACAAATATTCCCTTCTATTTGTTTGCACAAAACTTTATTTGTTTTACAAATACATTTCCTTTATTCACCTCCAATTCATTTTTCATTCCCATTGATTTTACTCAATTTATTCATTTCGATCCATTTAACTTACTTAAGTTAAATTCAATTTCAACCATTCAAATTCCCATTAACTAGTTGTTAATTAACCGTTTTGCCTATTTCACCATTTTTATTTGAATATAACTTGTTCAAATATATGTCAACTTAATTATAAACTAATCTAATTATATTTTCAACTCGAGTTATATATTCGATTTCGAATATAAATTCTCCATCTCTTTTATTTATCCAAAAACCCAATTTCGACTCAAATTTCCCTTAACTTGTTATTTTCTAATTTAGTTAACTCTATTTAACCATTTAAAATATGATTTTTGTCTTAAAAATCATTTCACTTACTTCCCTGGAGTTTATATTCATTTTATAACTCAAGTCTATATTTTCCTCATGGCCATTCGGATTTTATTTATTTTAAAAATCCTTTTACTTATATATATAAACCATTGTGGTTTTTAATGGTTTCTGGCGCTGCTTTTCTAAAAATTTGATTTTGACATAACTCAAAATCTATACGATGAAATCTAGATTTTTCTCTTTTATTAGAAAACTATTGTTCAACCGGTCCCGACGATTCTTGTTTCAAAGAATTCCGACTTCAACTGAGTTCTGTATACTAATTTGAAGTTCGAATCGCCAATTTACGAACTGTCGCACTACGACGAGCTCGTTTTAATTATATTTAAATATAAACGTTTTAACTTTGTTTATAAATTCAACTCCATTCTGATAAATTTTCAATACATATCAAATCCATTTTTCCATTTCAACATAATATTCCTGATCTATTTCACTACTATTTGAAATTCTATATATTTACAATATTCAAATTCCATTTGAAATCCTTTATTCCAACTCATTTGAATTTCCTTCTATTCAATTTCTGTTTTGAATTTTCTTCGATTCAAATTCTAATTTAACTTCTTATCTTCAAATTCTATTTGAGTTTCTTATCTTCAATTTCTATTTGAAATCCTTCATTCAAAACCTATTTCAAATCCCTTATTCAAATTCCATTTGAAATCCTTTATTCGATTTCTATTTAAATTCCTTTGAATTTAAATTCTATTTCAAACTTTATATTTTCTTGAATTCTAATATTCAACCTCCACTTTATATTCTCTTTGAAATTCTATTTAACCATTTTCCATTTGAATTCTAATATTCAAATCTCTATCTGACTTCTCTTTATTCAAATCCATTTGAATTCCTTTGAATTCAAATTCCATTTCAATATTTCTTATACAATTTCTATTTGAATTTTATATATATTCAAATTCCTTTAATTTACTTCTATTTGAAATCTATATTCCCACTTCACATTTCAAATTCCTTTGAATTATATAAATATATATATATATTTATATCTATCTCAAATTCAAAACATTTGAATTTTCAAACAACTTGTTTCTTTTCAAACAAATTTCCATCAAAACTTTTCTAAGGTAGCAATTCATCACTTAGAAACTCGGAAATGAACACTGATGATGTTGCGACCATCATCAGAATTATTTCCCAGCTACTGAATGAGTTCAGTACTATATTTCTTTCAAAATCCATTTAGAAAAACATTTTCCAAACTCCCAGGATTTTAAATTCTAACTTCTGGTTTGAATTTAATTCCCATTTCATCACATTTGTATATTTGATTTCATATACAAATTCCATTGGTTATATATATAACTATTTCTGTTTTATAATCTAATTCGATTATAATCCTAACAATCAACTTAACTATTTGAAAACAATATCGTGTCCAATCTTCTGTTCAAGTGTTTATAAACTCCTATCGACATCGTGGCGTCCCACGATTCGACCAAAATTTATAATCCACTCAACAGACTAGTCAACACAATATAAAACAGTTTTTATATCAAATAACAAATACGCTCTCTCGTATATATATACACTCAACTCATTCTAGGATACTACTGATCCTATCTCTAATGAGCACATTTCCACACAGCCTAGGTATTCGCTAAACCTAAGCTCTGATACCAACTGTAATGTCTCGGAAATTCAAGTAGGCTTTGCAACCATCCTCTCCTCCCCAAAGCAGCAAGGTAATACCCCACTGTGGCTTACATTGGTACCCCAATACCACATTTTACGGCCAGCCTTTCGACTTCCCAACCAACCCTACAAAAGGGACATGTAGGAGTAAGAGTCTCCCGTTCGCCACCTAACGAAAAGCGAGAACCCCCTATCATGCGCACACATGCCTTAAAGCACGCAACATGGACTGGTATGAGTAAACAGTTTAAAATAGTTCAGAAAACTAAATGCTATCTCATAAGACCACGCCGTATAACACGGAACGGGTTTTTCCCTTATGAAAATCCAAACACTTGACTTATCTTTATATCAAAACTCTTTTGATATTATAATAATGTCTAAATCAAGTAAATAACAATCTAGTGGAACGTTTGCATCTCACGTTCCACATATATATACAATCAAAACCGCAAGCACGTATTGGGTAATGGATTTCCAACTATGACAAGGTATGGAATCACCTTCCGCTGGTATATCTCTAGAGGAGAATACACCGAGTTCAACAAGAACATCTTGCAACTCAGCCACACATGACCGACCACTCATTTCGCTTGAGTGTATCGAATGTATATCACCAACGATTGGGATCAGCAACCGTTTCCCGAATGGGACAGCATCGACAATAGATTTTTAGAAGTAAATGGAACTCTAGATCAGGTGATTATACACCCTAATAGGTGCGACCTACATAGCCATGTTGCTTGCCCGATTTCTGTCATTTACCGGTTGATGAGGCTAGAAGCTACGCTTTATCATCACACCAGATTCACTTCGAATGCCACATCGTCAAATCCATCAACTCACCGATTGACGTCCTCAACAGTACATTACGTGTTAGCTAAAAGAAGTTTCCGTCTCCGCTTCCACTCTTGGTACGGTTGAAGAAATCAATGTACGTGACCTTTCTGGAAATACTCTGTCAGACATTCATCCATACACGTCACCCAGGAACAGGATGAACTGAAGGCACTATTTCTATTAATAGAAAAAGTCCTTGCACTCTACTCCGTCTTCGATTATCTTTATATAATCTGATTCGCACGCTACTGCCAATACGGAGTGGTTCTTCGGATAATAATCCAACCGGTCTCTCCATATCGACAACGATGGTCAAAACTTCGATAGTCTGTGATTTAACTATCGATTAAAAACAAGTGTTTCGATAGTCGATGATTTAACTATCGAATAAAACAAGTGTTCAACCAAACATCCAACAATCACTGAACCTTTAATTAATATTCCATTAATTAAATCTATTCTCTATTTCTTTATCAATATTTGTTAACCAAATATTTTCAATAACCATGTTGGCCCTTTACGTTCTTTGGAAAACATTTCCATATATCGCCTTCTTTTATTTTTCTAGCTTTAGAAATATTCATTATTCTATCTCCAAGCTTTGCACATATTTGGGTTAAAACAGATGTTGTGTAAAACATCGTTACGACAACCCAAATACAGTATTTAACAAATTCTCATTTCACATTGATCTTCGAGCCGGAATCTTGCTACTTATCGGTATATCATGAAATCAACCAAGTTGGGGTATAATTACCTCTCAGACCTTGACTGAATAACATTTAACGTCAAAACAGACAAGACTACTTACTCGAATAATCAATACCAAACAACTACTGATTCACTTTTAAACACATATAAACTTTCTCTTCTATTCTTACTAGATTTTATTCTTATACTTCCTTTTTGATTATACTATCCTATTTCTAAGTTCGTTTTCTTATCGACTTCTATATATATCGATACGTTGATTTCTAACTATCAAATTATCTTAAAAATATTCTATCTCCTTAAATTCCCGGAAAAATTCGCCATAACCTCCTTTGTACCGGGAGCATCGGGAAATTTCAAATAGCTTTCCCGGTCCTTCTCATCTCAAAAAGAAAAAGAAAAAGCCAAGCGGCTAGCCGATACGGCGCATAAAATCTCATATATGAATTAAATACGTACCTTTTTGTCGGGCATTCTATTTATTTCACTTCTATACTTTATTCCATACCTGTCTCCTGTATATTTATGCATGTCCAATCTATTTTAACTATACCAATCGTTTTAACTCATTTTGTTAATTAAATCTGTTAATTAACTTCTTAGTCTAATCCACTTCTATTTATCCAAATCTATTTATTTTAAATCCCATTTGAATTTCTATATTCAAATTCCATTTGAAATACTATGTTCAAATTCTATAGTTAAACTCCATTTGAATTATATTATTCAAATTCTATTTCAATTCCTTATATTCAAAGTCCATTTGAATTCTCTGCATTATTTATAAACAACGTTTATAACTTCAATTCAAATCTCATCTTTCCATTTATAAACAAAGTTTATAAATTCGATTCAAATCCCATATTTTCATTTATAAACAACGTTTATAAATTCCATTCAAATCCCATATTTTCATTTATAAACAACGTTTATAAATTCAATTACTTGTTTATATGTATTCAAAACAAGTTAATGTTTCTATACTTCATTTAAAATTCAAATTCTATTTATAAAAATAGAATTCCCCTTTTAAATTTCAAATACCCTATTTTCATTTATAAATCAATATCCCAAGCCCCAGTGATATTTTAAACAATCAATCAACCAATTTCCAATCATTTGATTTTTAACACATCATATATGAATATATATGAAATCAAACAAACAACAACAGATAATATATTTTTGAGGAATCCAGTTGGATTCCTCCAACCTGTTTTCCTGCATCCACAGATGTTAGCACATAAATAATACCCATTCTGCTTCGTGGCAGAATATCGCGGTATAAAGGTCATCCACTAATCATAGCGTGGGGCGTATAGGGTAATCATCCGCTATGGTACCGCGGGCATCCGCTAATGATACTGCGGGAATCCAACCAATCATCAACCCAATATATATATAATAGTCCTAAATAACTAATATATTTATATCAACCAGAAGAAAATTCAAACAAGCAACAACAATTATTTTTACTAAACAAAAATAAATTCTAAATAACAGGTGAGATTTACTCACCAGGGTTTTTAATTGCGTTGAATATCTCGATAAATCTCGTAAAGTCACGGTATGAGTTTTCTTGAATGAAACTCATTTGTTACCTATAATTATTAAATTTTATATTCGATTAACCATTTATTAACTATCGACACAAATAATTTAAATTATCTATTTTAAATTCTGTGAAACATATACCTTATTTCCATTTGCAAATAAATTGACCAACTACGAAGCAAGACCCCAACAGCTCCAAATGGATCGAAACAGCCCCAAAACAGCGATCATCTATTCTGACATTTTCCCAAACACCTTGCAGGCGATCTTCTTTCTCCTTCTTATCACTTCAGTCACTGCAACAGTAATCATCCAGACCTGAACCTGCTTCCAGTCTTCAGTGGCAGTGCGTCACTTCTCTCGTTCAACACCACGGAAATCGTTTTCCATCTTCGAACTCCCTAAATCCTCAAATGTCAAATTCCAGTATCCCCTAGATCCGCGAGTTTGAATTCGAAATCCCAGAACTCACCATCGCGATGCCTGTTGTCTCGAATCCCCTTCTACAACCTTGCTCGACCAAGACATTGACATTCCATCGTCTGAATTTTGATCCACCGAACCCTAACTTCAGCTGTCTTGACCCTATGTCCCATCGCACTGTTCACAAAGCCGAGATCCCCTTGCGCGATGCCTCCAGCGCTGAATTCAAACCCAGAGCCCTACCATAACTCATTCGAACCGCTCGCGAGGTTCAGGGTCGAAGTCTGATACTATACGAACAAGGATTTTGCAAGTTATAGGAATTCGTTGACTTCTATTTAGGTTGGAGGTGATTAATGTGGGTCGGCCATTTATAAGTTCTTGATAGCTGAAGCTGTCGGTATTCGCAAATGAAGGAGGGCGGCTTTTGTTTTCTGAATGGCAAAGGAGCTCAACTCCATTTGGTTTTATAAAGAACAGATTTATTATTTTTTTCTGTGGTTAAAAAGGAAGGAGACGGGTATGATTTTATTTCCTCACAAAATTTCTGATGCTAAGGAGGCCAAGGCTATTGTCTGTTGGCAAACGGAAATCCACTAATATTTTTTTTTTTAGTTTTTATTTTATTTACGATACAATTCAAAATTAACTAAATTAATCCCACGAGTGCCGAACCCCTTTCTAAACCCGACAACTGTCATTCTTAGGGTAAAACCCCTATTCCGGACACACTGGGATAGGTCATGAAGTCCAATTCGATCATATGGTGAAGATATTAATTTAGTTCGATATAAATTAATTTCAGACCGATTTATTCTTTCGAAAATAAATAAATATTATTACCGTTATAAATTCAAATAAAATTTCCTATAAATTATTTGAACTGAATTCAATTCAAATTTAAACTTTGAATTTAACTAAATCCATTATCGTATTCCAATAAATTTAATATATCCAATACTAAATCGAAATTGATTATTTAATCGATAACTTAATATAAATATTCATTTAATTTATCAAATTAATATTTAAAACCGTATTAAATATTCAAACTCTACCGACGGAATATCCGGGTCATTACATATCAATTATTCTATGCATGTATAATTCATACTTCGCTTATATAGCTTACACAACGCATGTACATGAAGTATACAACACATGTGTAATTTATATTTCGCTTATATAATTTATACATGACATTTTCCATTCAAATTCACTTAATTTAGATTTCTCACATTGGTTTTCGGAGTGCTAAAAATCGTAGATGACTCAGAAAAATCCGCGGTCTCTTCTATGTGGTAGAGAGCCTCCTTGCGGTCCCGATGTTTCCTGTTTCATCGAATTTCATAACACACCATAAAGATATGATTTTTCAAAGTTCAAACATAAAAAAGGACTCACCTTTCACGATGGTTCAAAAGTAGGGTTGCAGTTTTCGCGAGAACTGAGGCACGATAGGATGATCAGAGTGTACAGCGTGGAAGAGGGAGGAAAGGGGAGTCGATCGGTGGAGGTCGGAGGTGGTTCGGTGGTCTCTGGCGATCGGGGCTGCGCTGGGAAGTCGCGAGGTTTGGGTCAATGATTCCGGCGATGGAGGTGGCGATAGGGGTCGGGGTAGGGTCGGATTTGAAGAGGGGAGGGAGGCGCGTCGACTGCTGGTGGTGGCGGAGGCTGGAGTCGCCTGTGGCGGCGGCGATTTGGCTGGGAAGTGGCGAACGACGTGGATCGTCGGTCAAGAGAGAGAGCGAGGGTTTTCTGCGTTTTTTTTTATTTTTAAAATAATGAATGGCTAATTTTGATTGGCCCATGGTTTTAATAAATTTTTAAATAGTGTTTCTCCACACGGACACCAATTCAAACCCAACGACTGTCGTCCCTAGCTAAATACCAACATCCCGGACGCAATGGGATATGTTTCGTTGGCCAATTCGACTGTTACAGTCAGTTATTCTTCAAATTAAAGTATAAAACAATTAATTTTTAACTTTGAACGTACATTTCAATTTTCCAGGGCCACAAACTGATTCGAAAAATTCCAGAAAAATAAATCTAGCTATGTTTTGACGCTACGGTCCCAACAAAACTAGTTTCGTCGAATTCTGAGATCGTTTGAAAAATGGCCATTTTCTGGTCGATCCAATTTAACAGAAATTGACCAAACACATTTTCTTTTTCCACGCTCACATACTAGCTTCAAAAATTATGAAATTTGAAACCTAGCAATAGTTTGACATCTCGGACCCAACAAAAGTGGTTTCGTCGAATTTCGAGGTCGTTTGCAAAATATCTATTTTCCAGGGCTATATATTCTATATAGCGACCTTTCTGAAAATTCATTCGGCCATAACTTTTGATTCCCGCTATGAAACTTCGATTTTTCAGATTCGTTAAAAAGGTATTGATAAACAGATTTAAATATTTTTGGTTTCACTAAAATCCGTTATATTTTCCACCTTGCACAGTTAGTCAAAGTTTGAATTCAAATTTTCAAACTGACTCACTATTTCTAATTCACTATTTTATTGAAATATTCTATTTCAATTGTTCAAATTCCTTTGGAATGACCAATTTAAAAATTTTAAATTGGCTCGTATTTTCCGGGTTGTTACACTGGGCCTCTCATTCGGATCTAAATTACCACCTGTTATGTCTCCATTCAACCAATATTCAACGCCGAGACCCATGCAAGTCATAACAAATGGATCCAAAAACATAGGATCACACCATGAAGACCCACTTAAATCAACACCATCCATCATCTCGTTTTCAAAACTAGGATCACTAATACCAACCACAATAGGATGGAAATCATTTTTAACTCCTGACTTAATCGTATTTACCATAATCTCGTTATCCAATAGTATACCCTCTCGCTGAGTATGAAGTTCAAATTCCTTGTATTCGCAGTTTATAACAGTGTTCAGCACATCAAAATGTTCAAGGATCTTGTCTAACAAAATCAATACTGATCTTTTATTACTAACAAACGAATCAGAATATAACCTCCTCATTTTAATTAGATGTAAACTAAATGAGAAAGCATGGTCCTTTTTTGACAGTGGTTTAGGCAACGGTGGGTAGACATTTGCGGTTTCCACTCTCTTACGCCACAGTAACCCATCAACTAACCCTTCTAAATTCCATCCCAACATCAACAAGAAATATGCCCCATCGTTTATATTAACAGGAAAATCCAGGGTGAAGTAATCTAGAATTTCTATCAATTTCAGACAAATCATCAAACAGTTGAAGTGCATCAATTCTAAAACAGAATTACCTATGTACCTCACTGGACAGTTGAATTTTCGATGCCCCACTCCTCCATAGTATAAACACCTCAATCCATTTCTACAATCCTTCGCTAGATGCTTGGATTCGCCACACCGGAAACATAATCTAACCCTCTCGCTCTTCCCGTAACGTGTGTTTTTGATCGCCTTCGGATTCCATAAGGACATACGAGATATCAGTTGTCTTACCACATCCGCAAAAGTACGACTTGGATTCAGGTTTGGAAGGTTATCTGAGTTCGCTTGGCCATGAGAAGACACACACTGCCTAAACGTCAAGTTCAACCTACCCACCTTCAAGTTAGACATATTCCTAATCAAATCCGGGGCCGAATTATTACAGATACCTGAAATGCCATGCATAATACCCCTAGATTCGCCACCGAAAATCAGAACGTCACCTGATTCAAGAATTATCTTCCTGATCAAATTACTATCATCTCTATAAACGAATTCAGCCGAATCCCCTATTGAAAATGAGACAATAGGAAGACCACGCGACAGACTTTCGTCGTCTTCATCCTTATCCTGATGCATTCCCAGTTTCCCATCCAGGTTATAATAGTTGACGATACAAACATCCGGAATCATAAGAGGTATGTCATCAGTTATTCCACCATTGACCACTAATTCTTTGCGCGCCTGTGTCAAAGAATCGTTCACCAACTGTTTTAATTGAACTGGTATTTCTGGAGGAATAGAACCATCATTCTTCCTTTTATCTTCATAGACCCTAGTTTGCGGATTCCAGTGTTTACCCCAACACATCATATGCAAATTAATCAGCGCACCATTCTCATATCCAAGTCTATAAAACCCACCAGCACCCATTCCCAATTCTAGGCATTTGTTTACAATATTTAGCTGATCATTGAGCCTCAAAAAATTCTTTAAAATTATCAATCCAGTACCTAGAATTTGGGCGTCTTTGATTTTAGCCTAATTTTTCAAAGAAAGAACTCCTCTTGAAATACCCGAACAGTTTTCAATCCGATGCCCTAATTGTCCGCAATTAGAACACCCGAATTATTATTTACAATCCCTCGCAAAATGGCCGCCAATACCACATCTAAAACAACCATCAAAACGGATCTGAGGATTTGTTGAAATCGAACCAAGAACAAAGGAATTCGATTTGCCCAAATAAGATTGGGAAGGTAGAGAATTAAAACGATAATTATTCCACGAGAAAGAGCTGGATGATGAAATTCCGTACGCCATCACATGAGTGCACAAACATTCATTCATATGCAACAACCCTAATAGAAGTTCTATTATAAACTGGTATTTTATAGTTCATTTTATAAAGTAAATATAAACGATTATTTGACATTTAAATAAGATATTAAGATGTAATTATCTTGGGAGTGAATAATTTAGATAATTATTTTAAAGCAAATAGTTAAGAAACATTATTAGATTAATTAAATCAAATGGTAAGAAGTAAATAAAATCAGTTAATGAATTTACTGATATAATGAAGTTGATTAAATCAATTGTTTATTTGGAAAATGATTATTAGATTAATTGGTCTTCAATTAATCTAGTAAAATAATTTAGCGGTAAACTGATCAAAGAAATTTATATGATTCCTTATTAATTACCTTTTTGAATTAATAAAGTATTAAAATAATTATTGAACTAAAATAGCTAGTTGGTGTTCAACAACCAATCTAGTTTAAATTAATAATGAAGTAAACTCTTTTACTTCAAAAATAATGAGGTTAATTATTTAATTAAAGTAATGGTTCTTAAATGGATCTCTTTTAAGATGGTATAAGATGTTACTTAAATTAAGTAAAATGTTTCAAATAAATGTAAAACGTCAGAAGACAAAGAACGTTAATGGATTTTGGAAAAGGAGTTACAAATGGAATTATATAAGGAAGATGAAGCAAAGAGTCAATGTTTAATGTAAATAATTATAAACAACCAAGTTTTTATAGATATGGTATCATAAAACCAATTTTCAAATGAAACAAGAAAACACGGTTTGATTGATATTATAAGTAATATAGAGTTAGAGTTACGAACTTATATCTATTCTAAGATAAGAACGTTGTCGATCAAGGTCTGAGAGGAAAATAAAATACCCCAACTTGAACGGTTTCACTATTATTGAGGAATGATATCAGTTATAATGGAAAGAGATGTAAAGTTTTTGTAACGGAAAGAGAAGTAAAGTTTTCGTAACGGAAAGAGATGTCAAGATTTTTGTAATGGAAAGAGATGTCATGATTTTTGTAACGGAAAGAGACGTCGAGATTGGTTATAAAGTGGAATATACTAGCGTATTGAAAGTCTTTTAACTATAACGAGTAAAATAACATTGTTGACTAGGCTTAAGTGTGACTGTTTTGATGAGAGTAGTTATAAAAGGAAATATTACAGCGTATGACAAGTTTTTGAACTATAACGATAAATTAGCATTGTTGACCAAGCTTAAGCGTGATTTTTATATATAACACTACTCTTAGGGAATGAAAACAAATTGGTTTGAAATCCAAGTGTAGAAAGTATGGAATGTGGAAAGAATAGAAATGTTTCGAACGTTAATAATGTATATTTCTGGAACATGGGAGAGTTTATAATAACTGAAAATGTTTTCCAATAAGTGTGAAATGGTAAAAAGGGTTGAGGGAAATATCTGGGAAGATATGAAAAACTAGAAAATTAATGTAAACAAAAAGGCCAGTGATTGTGTGATGTTTAATTATACATTATAATGGATGTTGTTTTAACTTCGATAGTTAAACAACCGACTATCGAAGTATTTTGACCATCGTTGTCAATACGGGGAGACCGGTTGGAGTTATTATCCGAAAACCACTCCGTATAGGCATAAGCGCTGCGATAAGATTATGCTGAAGACAAATTGAAGACGGAGCGAAAAACAAGGGTCGTTCTGTTCTAGAATGGTGCTTTCTGTTTGTCCAGTCCCAGGACAACTTGTATGGACGAATGTCTGACAGAGTATTCCTGACAAATCACATAAGACGATCTTTTTAAGGTGTTATGTCTGGTGGCGGAGAAATTCGTTTCTCTTGGCTTTATACCCGTAATATTTTGGAAAGATCAACTAGTGATTTAACGGGTTTGACGATGTGGCATTCAAAGTGAATGGTGGACAGATGTTCTGAAAAGATAGACATAGCCTCAAGCCTCACAACCAGGAAACGACAAAAATCGGGCAGGCAGCATGGCTATATGGGTCATTCTCATTAGGGTGTATTGTCACCATCTAGAGAAAATTCGTGTTTGTTTTTCTTTCATTTATGTATCTTCGGATAACGGTTATATGAGCCCAACCGTATGTGACAATATATTCGATACACTCAAGAGAAATGAGTGGTCGGTCATGTGTGGGCCGGATTGCAAGATATTCTTGTTGAACCCCAATGTATCCCCTCTAGAGTACACTAATCGGGAGGTGGTCTCATACCTTGTCATAGTTGGAATCCAATCTCCAATAAGCGCCCTGCGGTTTTCGATTTTATACTATATACGTAGAGCGTGAGATGCAAGTGTTCTGCTATTTGATTATTTATTTGATTAGACATTATTATAATATCACTGGATTTTGATATCCAAAATGGTTTGGTTATAGTAAGGTAAAAATAGTCCATGATTATGTATGGGCTGGTCTTACTATTATCTTTTTGTTTCAAAAGGATTTTCAAAGTTAAACAATATGGTTGGAGTTTACTCACACCAGTCCCATGACTGACCCAGAGTTTATTTTGTTTGTGTTTTCCCTAAACTCTTGGGTGCCCAAATTTGTACGGGCAGTCAAGTGTTTCAGGCTTTGCAGATTCACTTGGAGGAGCTCAAAGCAGGAGGCTTCGCTACTAGTTATTAAGAGATTATTTCTATTGTGATGTATATGAATTATACTCTGATATGGTATGTATATACAAATTCAGATTTGTATTTCAAAGTGTTATATAATATATTTTATTCGTTCCGTTGTGAGATTCGTGTTTACTCTAATACTATTTAGATTATGATGTTCTTCTTCTTCTTCTATTCTATTAGTTTTATCTTATATTTCTCATCCTCTTATTTCTTTCTATTAAAGATCTGTATCTTCGTGCACTTTGAGTTGAATGTGTAGGATATTTGTCAGCTCAAATTGGTACGGATTTACGTGCCTTTACACAATTCAAGCAACTCCACAATCAATTCACAATCAATTTTACAATCACAATCCAAATTTTCACAATACAATCCAAACAAACAACTATGGTTTGTACAATAAATAGTGTCAGGGGCTACTAATCCCCGTCTGCAACCTAGTATATATTTAATTGTAAAATAAATTGAGTGAGAAGTTGTTCTCACATTGGGATCCACTCCGCCATTGTTTTCTGACGTTCTGATTTGTTGTTCTGGTTCCAGAATTTACAAATGAGCTCCAATCTTCACACCGTCTATTTTTCTAGCTTAAATGCGCAATTCTGGACAAATTTTGTTTAGTGGCCTTTCTTCCGAAAATGCTCCAATTCGCCAGAAATAGCAAAAAGACATAAATGGGACAGCGGACATAAATCGCGAAAAGACATAAATAAGTGGAAGAAGATTTTAAATTTGAGTTATAATTTTCAAGTTATGTTTGAAACCGTTTTGGAAATGGTCATTGTAAAAACAATTGTTGATCATAACTATAAACAACTGTTTTTAAATGTTTAAAAATATGGAAATTTTTTGTAAAATCATTACAAATTATGAAAAGGTGTTTCGAATTGTAAATTTTAAGTTTTGGCTAAGATAAACGATATTTTGATCAAAATAGTTAAGATAACTATTTTGTAATGCTTTTGTAACACTTTTGAAATGTTATTGTAATGCTTCCTTCGAAAACAATCTATTTTGAAGTTTTAACCAGTTAACTATTTTCCGAACTATAAGTAATGATTTGTGGAATGTTTTCAAATGTTTAAAAGTATTAGAAATATTTTATATGGAATTTAAATTGATATTAATAAGGGTTTTCTATTTTAAATAATTGGATATGGTTGGTGATAAATCTTCGGATGTTTGATATTAATTTGGTAGATTACGACCCTTGCTATTTGAGAAATTTAAAAGGTAGTTCACTTTTATTCCGCTTATAGTGTGAGTTGGATACGGAGATTAATATTGAGGAGAAGTTGATGGTATTTCTATCCAGATCTAATGTCAAAGAGTTGGATAAATCTTTTAATTAAGATACGGGTTTCCCAATCGGATTGAGATAAGTTGGATAGAAATAATCTTCGGATATTTGATATGAAATTCAATGGTGTAAACATATACTATTTTTGAAATTTGGAAAATATTATTATATCACTATTCCACTTATAGTATTCGTTGATTATGAGAATTGATATCGAATATAAGTAGATACAATTTCTGTGTAACTTATGTTCAATATCGATTGATTTGGGTTTTGTCATGAATCATATCTTCAACAATATCATTCTTGAAATCTAATGAGATTGAGTTGTGGAAATTCATATCATAAATTGGGATTTAATCAAATCTTTAATTTCAGAAAAATAAAAATAAGAAATTGGGAACCAAGTATAATCTTTTAGTTAAGATTAAAGAATTGAATGTTGGAAAATCGAGTTAATTGGAAACTATGGTTGAAATATGCATTAAAGGATTTTCAAAGGAAACTGGGTTTTGACAACGAGTTATCAAATAAAAAATTAATTAAGGCTTTGGGGCTATATTATCTTTGATTTAAGGGATGTGTTTTAAAGAAGAAGGGTTAAAATATGGATTTTGTTAAAGATAATTTGAGATTAGGTTTAAAGAAATTTAATTTAACAAAATTTAATATGAAAGGAGATTTGGTTGAAAGTCTGTGTGTTCTGTAATTTTGTTTCAAAATATACGCTTATTATTTGGGAAGACCGGATTGGATTTATGTCCAAAAACCATTCCAAGTAATAATACGACGTTGTGGAGCAATTGAAGATGTTATTAAAGACTGTGACCCTTCATATCGTAAGGACGTCTTGCTGAAAGTATCAAACGAGTAGCTCGCACTTGCAGATGGATTTTATACCAACTAAATGGTAAGGAGCCCGAACGTATGTGAAGGAATTCCGAATTGTGGATTCGTTCAGAGCCAGAACGTACTTATATGGATTGTGTGTCTGACATTGTAATTGAGTTTGTAGCGCTGATCTCTGTTAAATATATCTATTTGGTGGTGGAGAATTTATTCTCTTGCTTAACACCCTTCTCTAAGACGTATGAGCTTAGAGGTTATATATCGATAGAAATCAGTTATGCGTTGTGAATGAACAATGTGCCATACTTAAGTTATGTGATGAGCTTTGGATGATCAAAGCATGGCTTATTAAGCGTAGCTTTGTGTATATCGTGACCTCAGCAAGCCTCACACCCCGGTAAATGGCCAAAATAGGAAGAAATACGGCAAGGTTATAGGTTGTTGTCTCCTTTTTGATAAAAGGTGTACAATGGTATGGAGCCCAGGTATTAACCTATGTGGTAAAAGCATCTACTTTTGTGGTTGTTGTTGGCGCACGCTTGGAAAGGTCGGTAACGACCGGGAGATGACATACTCGTGCGTACTCTAAGTTACCCAGTTAAGGGGTAACCCGGCCTTGTGTTGGCATGAGGAGCATCACTGTTGATCCTCATACATCCCTCTAGAGGTGTTCAAAATTCAGTTCGGAAGGAAGTTCCTTTGCCTGGTCATTGTTGGAAACCCAATCTCCGCTACGAGCCCATACGATTTTGCTTGTATACCATACATCAGTATAGTATATGGTACCTATGTTGGCTAGGATTGATACATTTACTTTCAAAATTGTTTTCGCACTATATAATAGTATTGAAAGAGGATTTTCATGTATCAAGCATTTTTGACTGCATAAGGAGAAATCTCGCCCATTTGTGCGTTTGCATTGTGTGTATGCCACGAGACCTTATGTTAGTTTCGTTTTCCAAAAGGTCATTGCAAATTTCTATGCACAGGTATTCATATGGAGTAAACCCGTTCCGCATTAGCGGCATGGTCCGGTGAATTACCTAACTTTAAAATAAATCCTAAAAACAACTATTTTAAGTTCTCACACCAGTCCCATGACTGACCTAGAGTTTATTGTTCCCACATCTAAACTCTGGGTGCCCATAATTTTTTCATGGGAAGCCTAGTAGTTTGGTTTGCAGTTTATACTTAGAGTTGGTTGGAGCAGGATACCGGTTTAGCTGGAGCTATTATATCTTGGAGCATGCATATTCTTCTACTGAGTTTAGTTTCTCTTCCGTTGTGTAACCAATGTACTTTGATGTTTCTCTCATGAATCTAATGTAATATTATTGTAATGATAATGGAAAAGTTCTTTTTATTTTTTTCAAATGTGTAAGTACCCCTAACAATCTGTCTTTATGAACGGTTTAAGTTGGTTTAATTACCGGCGAAAACCGAGCAAAAAGCCGGGTCATTACAAGGTTATTATGCCTTTTATAAAATATGCAATATACGGAATTTGTACACATACATTTGATATCTACTTTAAAATATTATTTGCAATTTTAAATTGCTCAAGAAAAACAACATAATCGGATTCGAAACTGAATGGAACAATTGAAACTAATTATTTAAAACAGGTAATTGATCCAAGCACTATTTAGATAGAACAATCTAACAATTAAAATAACAAGTTTCAATGAATCTTCTAGAGGCTTTAAATTAAATATATTGATTAATATCAAGGTAAAAAAAATATTCTATAATATTTGATATAACTTGAAAATCATCATTATGATTTGGAATTATCCTACATGTAGGATCAATATGTTGTATGTATAAACCCACAATGCTTGACTATGAATCTATAATTCATCACAATAGAATCAAAACTTTTAATTTTAGCAAATCAAACATCTTTTGATTTTATTAGTATAATAGAGTTCTCATTTGCTAATATATATCCATATACTATTAGATTACACAGAGCTAACACATTAACCTACGTGTTTAACGTTTAATAGCGTAAGATTCATTTCAAAATGACATCAGATATCAACTCATAATTTCATTTCGAAATGTGTATCAAATATAAATTTTATTAACAGTAAAAGAAACAATTTCATGTCATATAAGTATCTGCGTAAAATTCTCGCATGTTCATAAGGATTTGATATTGCGAGAATGCATTTATTCTGAAACTAATTTCAATACTCAAAGAACTATGTTCTTAAATCTGGTTTGTTTGAGATATCAACACTATTTTGATTTTCAAAATCAACAATTGTTTTTGAAGAGCAAAATCACAGCACTATGTTATCAAATAGCATAGATGCAAAACATCAATCAACCAAAATTAGTTAAACAACTTAAATAAACAACATTTTAACATTTAAAATCGTTGTTCAGATAAAATCCAACCCCTATAATTTAGACAATATAACAGCAATATAAAATTTAATCAGTGTTCAGTATTAAGGATAAATCCCCTTTTTGTAATTTTGTATCATATATCAAATTTTAACCGTTGTAAACAATTTTACTTTAGTATCGAATACTGTTTTTGATCACAGTGGAACATTTGATTTTATGAATGAAATTACTTTAAATTCAAATATCAGTGCACATAATACATGATTATCTAGTAATTCAAGTAGGCAGAAACCAAAATTATAGTTCGAAATACTAAATTTCACAAGCCTACTACTTTGATACCACTGTTAGGTAAATCGATCTAATCGAAACCCTATGTTATAACAATTTAAACGATTTAAATGCGGGTCTATGCGAAGTAAGTAAATCAAAATTTTTTGGATTAAGAATAATACCTACCGTGTCGAATTTTCAGAGAAGCCAAATCGATCTCGAAATCAAAATAGACCGGAGCATCGAATCGAAAGCCCTCCAATCGTCGAGCCTTTAGAGGAGTCCATAAGAACGATTTTTTCTTCAATCGAATTGAAGAGGAAAGGAGAGAAAGCGGTACTAGCCGCCATTGTTTTCTAGGGTTTTGGAAATAAAATTACACGGGGTCGATCTTCTCTTTTGACCGAATGAATAAATATCACTAGGTGTACATGTGTATATTTAAAAGAAAAAAATATCTCTTTTAAATTTAAATGTTCACTGTAGAATAGGTACCGACCTGTCTATAATTCCAATTTCAAATAAAATATCAATAAATTGAAGTTTTATTTGACCCAAAGAACATAATTTTCTAACGTTGTAGTTGTGTGACCCTATAAGTTATTACAACGTTGGCAATAATTTAAATTGTATTTAAATATAAACAGTGAGCGACATCTAGTAATACATCGCTGCTACCTAGGTTATAATAAGATCAATTAACGATTCAATACAACCTTTTGTGACCAGTGTCTCCATATAATATAATACTTTTAACCAGTATATTCAGAATTAAATTCGAGGCATGGAACATATCACCCTCTTTATAATTTATTCCGTTTATCTTGATCGATGAGTAGACTGATTAAAACAAATCAATATTTGAGCACAGCCATGCATTTCACAGTCTCACTCAATCAAGAGGCCCATGGATATCATTACGAATATATCGTAGGGTTAAATTCCATCTAGGTCATTCATAATTTTCATTCGACTTGAGATGTATCCAATAATATCCTTTATCATTTACTCTGTTACAAGTAACTTTTGATGATATCAAAACACAAATATCCTCGAATAAAACTATAATGATTTCAAGTCTGAGGACCATTACATCACTGTCACTATGAGAATAACTTATATTCTGTTAATTATATTCCATGTAATTTTCTCACGGTAGGTCAGCCTGATACACTATTCTCCAATACGTATTTATGTCTTGACATTAATATCATGTATTTTAATGATTAATGAGATGTGATCATCAGTCAATCAACATACTAGACTCAATGTTTTATTGTTGTCCTTTGTAAACAATAAAACTTGACTAGGGACACTTAAGAATTACAATACTTAATATATTATATAATCTCAAGTTCAAGTCACTTACTTGAACCATATATTTCTGTATTATTATTTTAAGGATTTCTATTATGTTAATATTTATATTACGTAGTAAATGTAACATAACATAATATTTTATTCCAAATAAAACAACAACATCAATAATGTTATTAATCACATCAAATTTATTGCCTCTAGGGCACAAACTCTAACATCCTGTGGTGGATAGCGTATCATAACCATTCCCCCTTCTATATTCCTAATTATCACTTAGTGTTTCTCGCAGTCCAATATAGTCATGTACTTCTTGAGCTGGCCATACCCAGTATAATTCCGAACCCAACAAAATTTAGAACAACAATAATAAACAAAAAAGCAACCATGACTCGATAAGACTAGACCACGACAAAGCATACAAATACTAAAAGAACCCCCTACTGGTTTAGTCACAACCAATGATCTAACAACGATCTCAAGTTCTAAACCTAACTTGCAAACAAGCTCGGTACAGATAAAAGAATGCGATGCATCAGTATCAAACAAAAATTGAACTAATAGACCTTAAATAGAAAGCATACCTTGCACAATAACTTCCTTTCCCTTCTCTGTTGCAGTTAGAGCCCTCGAGCAAGATAGCGCAACATCTAATGCATATTCCCTCACAACCTGCTTATCCCTTGGTAATTTCGGGCAGTACTTCTTTAAATACCCAGTCTTACCACGATTGTAGTACTTCTTCTCTGCTTCGGAGCCTTGCAATCCTTAGAATAATGGCTTTTTCGTGAAAATTATAATAATTAACCTCCCCTTTAGGTTTCTTCTAGCCATACTTTCCCTGCTGATGCTGTTTCCTTTCCTAATTCCATTTCTTCTTATCCCCGCCACTTTGTTGTTGCTTCGACTCCTCCTTACAACATCGTCATCACCAAGCAATCACTTGCTACTCATTCTACTCATCAGCATCATCGATGAGCATCCCAAGGTAATGAGAGGAGGCATAAAATCTTGAGTCATACAACATTTTGCTATGAGCGATAAATATCTAACAACAACTATATAGGATAGTAGGAAAATAGACGGTTCGGATCTCACCTGACCTGTTGCTACAATAAAAGAGTTAGCACATAATAATTGCCTAAATATGATACTTAAACAACATAGAGATACATACTATTCATAATAGTATTCCCAACCTCCACTTTACTTCAGTATCCTACGGTGGTAGCCTTCCCAGAGAAATAAAAGAGAAAACACAAGCAATCATAGCATCCATAGCAAACAATAACCTAGCTATCATCGACTAAAGCCTTGAATACGTTGATATCCGAATGACTGGTCGTAGCCATTTGTTAAAGGCTAATGGTTACCCCGAATTTAGTCAGACTACCATGTTTGTGAAACCCATAGTTCAATACGTTTACCTTTAACACCCAAGTTCATAGCAACTAGGTACTACTACGGAGCTACCCATGGTACTTGATCTCTCCTAATCCTAATTGGCATCCGACGATACCGCTGCTTTGAGTTTGGTAAAATCCTACGAACTATCGACTATTCCTTAGTGCTTTCGATCACATGAGCAATCTACAACTATATCTTATAGCTCGAGTCTCACCTGATTTAGTCCATAATCTCGTAGCTTCATTCTACCTTGAGCTTCCTATCTCATTCACCATCGACCACTCACTATTGAGCTCATGACCGAAGAAGGAATACCACTTTGGCAGTAACTTTCTCCCTGTAGAAACGGTCAACAAATAGAGACCGACAACCTTCAGAAGACTCCTTCTCACTATAGCCAGAACCATGGCCTCCCAACTCCTCAACTTGATGGATCGGTACTGATCCATCCCCTATGGATCAATATCGATCCATACGCTTAGCCAAATTTTAGCAAGTGTTGGATCTCCCAAATCCCTATCTCGAATACTCCTCTCTTGTCCATTCATATCTCGAATTGCCTTCCCGAAGTTTCATATGTTGGTCCTTACTCATACACTCGAGCAATTGCACTTCGACCCATCCAGTTCACTTCAAACTTTGCACATGAACCGCAATAGACACCAGAAAGCCATGTACAAAATATCAACAATCCACGATCAACACAAATGGATTAGTATCGGTTCATGGGCTATGGATCGATACCGATCCTAATCCTTAGGGTGTTTTGTTTCCAAAATTTAAATGTTTTCTCCTTGTTGTCTCTAGATGCCACTCTAAAAATATCATCTCCGTCTATGTGGTTTTCATGGATCGATTCTGGTCCATCGTCTATGGATCGATACCAATCTCCATATTTAGCTAATTTTGGCACAAAAATTTTCATGTCATCCTCCAGAGCTTCTCCGCCATGTTTCATTTAGATCTGATCATTTGAACCTCCTGTTTACTATGTTCTTCGAATTTAAGTCCTATGACACACAATTCTAAGCAAACAAATCATGGAATAATATAATTCAACAAACAAAATAGTAATTCATCCAATTTCGAGCACAAATAATCATATTATCATAAACATACATGAATTATATTGCAAAAACCATGGATCCAACACAAAACATATATAAAACATGATGGATCTAACAACTTACAGGTTATATAATCTAATTAGATTACCATAGGGTGTCTAGATCTAAAATAAACATATATGATCCAATTTTAGGTTAGAATTAACATATGAGGTGTGGAATAATCCTAATTAACACATAAAATTTGTATTAGTATGTGAGAGATCTCTATCACTCACCAAAACCTAAATCCAAAGCAATTGATATGAAAGAAATACGGACATCGAAGAAATCACTTGAATTTTATGCAAAGCGATGAGATCCAATCCTCTTTGATGTAGAGCTCACCTCTAGACGCATCTTAGAATGATTTGATGAAGAAAACTTAGGGTTTTAGGAATTAGGTTGAACTGAAGATTCTCAAACGCTCAACCTAATTTGTAGAATTAGGACAAGAACCCTAATTCTCTCTTCAAACCCCCTATTTATAATATCAGGCCATTAGCTTAATAGGCTCACTAATCAACTTATTAACCTACCTAGTAGAAACAAAAACTTAAATAGTGATATCTCCTAAACAGCTGAGTCAAATCTTTAATATGACCATTCTACGGAATGACCAACCTTTATCCCGTTCCAACGAGACAAATTATATCACCTAATTTGGTCCCTACCAAAAGTTACGATCAAAATATTAAGTCACATGAGCAAACTGGTCACACAATGATTTAGTAAAATTCATCAACGTTTATGAAATCCACATGAGCCACATATTAAAATATAAGAATGATTCGACCAATAGGGAATTAAATAGAACTATTTTATGATCCTTCGATACAGTAATGCGGATCGTTACAAAGACTATATTCTAGCTTGTACAAGGATTGTGGAACCAAGTTATCTTCTTAAAGAAATCAATAATAACATTTTTGGAAAACAAATATCAGTCTTGTTATGCCTTGCTTTCAAATTGAAAATCTTAATTAAAGCATTCAGGTTAGTTTTTTTCATACAACCAAGGTACCGTATTATCACCATCCTCTACACAATTTAGAAACTCAACGGAGTCATCTGATGTTTGTTCATCCGTGCATATTTCCCTATCTACCTAGTCTCCCCTACACCACTATGACTTTCCCAACAGCAGTTTTGGACTTTTCTCAAATATTAGTCTCTGACTAAATTATATTTGGTTCTCCATGACACTTCAAATGCCGATAATGCTCATCAATTCCATTCAAACAAATATGGCCCCTGATAATCGAAATGGAGAATCCATCAGTGGTGAAAGATTTCATACAAGGACATAGTGTATTTATTTTATCCCTAGCATTAGCTAATGCAAACTTGAAAAATGTTGATATTCCCTTTTCAAATTTGTTTGAATGCCTATCAGCATGCATCCATGATTTATCTATATACAACTGAACAAGATAAAATAAGTTTTCCTATTATTCCATAACTATGTTTATCCATCTGCAACAAAATAAATTTAACTAAGTTTATCACAATTTCATAGATATTGGAAACAATAATAGATAAATAGTATAGCAATAAAAATTAAATCATTATATTTTATTAGTATAATTCAATCAAACTATTTGGTAGAAACCATTCTAAATGTATATGGTATGGTAAACACAATATCTAAATTTCCAACTATAAGACTACCAATAACAATCATAAAAAATTTATCGTATTTTCACAAATAGAAGACAAGATAACTAGGATACCTTACTACTGGGATTGAATTTTGAGAGTGAAAGAATATTGGGAAAAAGAGAAACTGGAAAATAATATCAATAAGAAGAGGCAAAGTAAAACTTTGAGAGGGAAAACGAAGTAAAACACAAACCAAACAATAAATTTTTTGTCAACTATGGACAAAAAACAAGTACATGTAAAACACGGAGAGCAAAACCAAAATATTCAATAGGACTAAAAACTAGTTTTTTTATAATTAGGTCAAATATCAGGTAAGTATGGTCTAAAAGGACTAGAGTATGAGAAGGAAAATGAAACTTTGACCAAGTTTGGTGGCGGATCAGATATTTCTAGTGCCAAATCTAAATTTTTAAGTAAACAAAATTAAATAACAGATAAGTATTGTCTGAAAACAAAACTAAATAAATGGGGCAAAATAAACACGTTGACCATGTTTGGTGGAAAATCAACATATTTATGGAGCATAATCTAAATATTTCAATTACTGCAATCTAACAATAGATAAAATGTTGTCTGAATGACATGCATGAAATCTCAATAATATAATGATTTTAGTGGCTATGTCAGATAATAGATGATTTATGGCTATGTCAGATAATAGATGATTTTTCCATAGGTTATGTAAAAAAGTGGGATAATAGAAATCAACCTTGTTTTGTATGATCTTTATTGTCAGATTCACTTTGTGGCATAATGAATGACTTCACGAAGATCGTCTTACCTCAAGTCCAGAGAAAAAAATTATTCCTGCTCTAAAGCGGAGTCTTCAATTGTCATGCATTTGTTCCCAACGTCGGTCGATACTTCAATTCCTATTTGGTTCAAGAATCTACAATATCAATAGGTCCGATCATTGACTTGTCATATCCTCCTCAGATATTCATTCTCGAACTATTGGTGAGATGGCCTTCAGTAGTTACTGCAAGAAAGCTCAAGAGCATTTGTTTGTAGTTCAGTCTTACATGGGAGGACATGGATTCTCTAACATGGAACGAATGTACTGATAGATTGTCGCCTGACATCACGACTTGCCGTAGCTTCATGTGCTTGAATAGTCCGGCGCCTCTATTCAATCCATTTTTACTAATGGTTCTCAAGGAGATGGGCATTTCTCTGTTCCAAATGCATCCTAACGGTCATGTCATTCTAATATTCCTCTATATCCTCTCCATGCAGAGCTTCAAACATCTTTCATCTTTTGATGATTTAAATATTTTTTTCAGAATTAAAAATGAAATATTTAAATATTAATCATTAGGTAATTAATGGTTCCAAAATGTGACTTTTCACATACGATTGAGTCGGGCTTAACGTTACTTCCATGTAGTTCAGATAGTTTGTTATACGAAGAAAAACTATAAGGTGAAAGTGACTTAGGATAGTGTAATATAAATCATTTAAATATATAAATGCAAATAATAACAAAAAAGAAGAATAAATGTAAAAAGATCACACTAGCAATTTTACACCGATTCAGACTTTCCAACCTACTTCTAGTCCTAGACGTCTTGGGATTTTCACTGAATAACACCCTACCTTAGCCCAGAGGAATATATACATGTACGACCAGATAGGATTTCACTAAATCACCTAAGAAATTGAACATGACTTCAAACTTGGATGATTTTTGTTATAGGACTTCAAATATAAGAGAATTTAGTTGCTTGACATTGTGTGTGCTTAATACAACACGAATTAGCTGATTGCATTACACCTTCCTATAATCTTCTCCCCATATAAATTTATATATTTGTGTGCTTTTTAAGATATATTAGATGTAGAATGCTTTTAGAATATTGAGATGAATGCGTAATTGCTTGTAAAATATCAGCAAATAAAGCAAATAATTTAAAGAACTTTAGATGAGAAAAAAATGAGAATGGAATCATTTGATCTTGAATCTTCTATGAACTTATAGACAATTTAGAATAGCAACCTTTGTAAAAAGTATTGATCAAAAGAAATGGTGACAACTATTCTTGAAAGAGGTATCTCTTCATTGAAGAGAGGTGTCTTATAAGGAATTTGAAATTTTAACAGTTGTATAATATTCGATCGATAGAATAAACAAGGTTAGTCGACCGAATTTGTAAAATTCAAACTATAAAGGATTAGTTCAAAAAATAAAATTCAGTTAATTGAATTAATATTTAGTCAACTATTTATGATATTTAGTCGATTGATCCTTGTTGTATATGTTTACTTGTGCATTTCCACAAGTTCTGTAACAACCCTGAATTTTGGGGGTAAATTTAAAAAAAAAAAATCAAATGATTTTAATAAGTTTTCGATATTTAAAATAATTTATTTAAAATAAAAATGATTGAAAGTTGATTCAAATCGAAGTTAGAATGAATAATTTAATTTTAATCATAAAAAGAGTTAGAAATAGCGCGGTAGTTTGAAAAGTCAAACTTGAACTTTGACTGACCGTACAGGATGCAAAATTTAACGGATTTTAGTGAAACCAAAAATATTAGAATCTATTTAAAAATATCTTTCCAATGAATCCGAAAAATCGAAATTTCATAGCGGGAATCAAAAGTTATGCCCAAATTAAATTTTAGAAAGGTCGCTAGGTAATTTACATAGGTCAAAAATGCTACTTTTTGCATGCAAAGGAATTTGGACTCGAAACCACTTCCATTGAGTTCGGAATGATGTTTCTGCATTGAAAAACAGTAAACACTTATATATTACGAGTTTCAGAAATTATTTGTTTAAAAATGTATTTTTAATATTAAATATATTGGCCTTAAAAATAGTCATTTTTCAAATAGGCTCCGAATTCAACAAAAATAATTTTGTTGGGTTCGTATCGTCAAAACAAAGATAAAAATGATTTTTCGGTAATTTTTAGAATTAATATATAATTATAATTGATTTTTTTAGTGTAAACGGACAATTTTTGACTTTAAAAATTCATACGAGCTCAGAATTGAACGAAATTAATTTTTCTAGGTCTGCAGCGTCAAAACATAGCTAAATATATTTTTCGGGAATTTTTGAAGTTAATTTGTGGCCCCGGTGAATTTTCATGTTCGGTTGAATAAAAAATTAAAGGATTTATATTAAAAATAAATAAAAATGCTGTAAACTTTGAAATTGGGCCACGAGACCTGTCCCATTGTGTTCAGAAGGCGTCGAAACCTTAAGTTTGACAGTCATTGGGCCTAATTCTGAGTTCGGAGCTAATCGGGCCTTAATAGGCTAATTAACTAATTAAATAATATAAATATATTAGAAAATTCACTAATCCTTCTTCTCAAAACTCACGTATGCTGAAACCCATCAGCCGCCTCCCTCTTGCCACCTTCTCTCCTCCCTATCTCCTAATCCACTCACTTTTAGACTCAGCGGTAGTTAAACTTTTTGTAGCTCTCCTCAATCTCTTCGATTCTAGACAAATTTCACATCAAACCGTTGCTCGTAGCTCTCGAATCACCTCCCCAAACCCGCTAACTTCATGAACCCGCCGCCACCAGCACAGGCCGCCGCACCCTCCTAGGTTCCCGGCGTGGATGCGCCTCTCGTAGCTCTCCAATCTCCCGCAAACCGTTCGCAAAACCATCGACTACAGCTCCCGAAATTTGGATTCAAAGTTTTGAACATTTCTGAAAATTTAAGGTATGAATATTTCAGATTTTGCGACGCTTTTAAGCGTTACAGCGACAGTTGTTAAAAGTCAGTTCTGATTTATTTGTATGAACTTCGAATTGAAATCTTTCAGATCCGTAACTGCCGTGACTTTGAACACGAGATCTGATTAAATCCGAACCTTCCTTTCAAATCCGAGCTAGGTGAGAATTTATTTTTATTTAAATTTAATTAAATTAATTATTATTATTATGGCGTTATGTGAAATTGAAAGTCAAACACAATTGAACTTGCGATGAAATGTTACCATGGGATGGATTCTAATTGTTGTGATGCTATGATTGTAGATCCATTTTTTTTATTCATAGATCTGTTGATCATAAACATAGATCGGTAGGAAAAATTAGATTTTTCCTCGTTTAAATTTGTTGAAGTATGCCTTGTGGATATGAATTATATATAAATCTATCATCATATACGTCATTATGCAATTCACATTATTTTAACGTGAATTAAAGTAGGAAATTCATATCGTCGTGAAATTTACATCGTTATGCAATTTACATTATTTTTATTGTGAATAAAGTAGGAAAATTTACATTTTTATAATGTTAAATTAAAGTAGATTTTGCATTATGTTAGAAATTACATTTTTCTTTGTAATTAACAAGTGAATTTCATCGTATGTCAAAATTTACATTTTTATATGTAAATTATAAAGTGAATTAATGTCGTATGTAAAAATTACATTTTTCTTTGTAATTAACATATGAATTTCGTTGTATGATAAAATTTACATTTTTATATGTAAATTATATAGGAATGTACACCGTATTGTAAAAATTACATTTTTCTTTGTAATTAACATGTGAATTCCACCGTATGTCAAAATTTACATTTTTATATGTAAATTATGAAGTGAATTTATGTCGTACGTTAAAAATTACATTTTTCTTTGTAATTAACAAGTGAATTTCATCGTATGTCAAAATTTACATTTTTATATGTAAATTAAAAAGTGAATTAATGTCGTATGTAAAAATTACATTTTTCTTTGTAATTAACATATGAATTTCATTGTATGATAAAATTTACATTTTTATATGTAAATTATATAGGAATGTACACCGCATTGTAAAAATTACATTTTTCTTTGTAATTAACATGTGAATTCCACCGTATGTCAAAATTTACATTTTTATATGTAAATTATGAAGTGAATTTATGTCGTATGTTAAAAATTACATTTTTCTTTGTAATTAACAAGTGAATTCCACTATATGTTAAAATTTACATTTTTATATGTAAATTATAAAGTGAATTAATGTCGTATGTTAAAAATTACATTTTCCTTTGTAATTAACATATGAATTTCATCGTATGATAAAATTAACATTTTATATGTAAATAGAAGGTGGAGTTGCATGAAATTAAAAATCATATTTTTACAATGTGAATTAGATGTAGTGTTTGCATTGTAATTAAAAATCATATTTTTACAATGTGAATTAGAAGTAGTGTATGCATTGTAATTAAAAATCATATTTTTACAATGTGAATTAGATGTAGAGTTTGCATTGTAATTAAAAATCATATTTTTACAATGTGAATTAGATGTAGAGTTTGCATTGTAATTAAAAATCATATTTTTACAATGTGAATTAGATGTAGTGTTTGCATTGTAATTAAAAATCATATTTTTACAATGTGAATTAGATGTAGTGTTTGCATTGTAATTAAAAATCATACTTTTACAATGTAAATTAGATGTAGTGTTTGCATTGTAATTAAAAATCATATTTTTACAATGTGAATTAGATGTAGTGTTTGCATTGTAATTAAAAATCATATTTTTACAATGTGAATTAGATGTAGTGTTTGCATTGTAATTAAAAATCATATTTTTACAATGTGAATTAGAAGTAGTGTTTGCACTGTAATTAAAAATCATATTTTTACAATGTAAATTAGAAGTAGTGTTTGCATTGTAATTAAAAATCATATTTTTACAATGTAAATTAGATATAGTGTTTGCATTGTAATTAAAAATCATATTTTACAATGTAAATAGGAAGTAGAGTTTGCATCGTAATTGGAAATCATATTTTTACAATGTAAATTAGATGTAGAGTTTGCATCGTAATTAAAAATCATATTTTTACAATGTTAATTAGATGTAGAGTTTGCATTGTAATTAAAAATCATATTTTTACAATGTGAATTAGATGTAGAGTTTGCATTGTAATTAAAAATCATATTTTTACAATGTGAATTAGAAGTAGTGTTTGCATTGTAATTAAAAATCATATTTTTATAATGTAAATTAGATGTAGAGTTTGCATTGTAATTAAAAATCATATTTTTACAATGTGAATTAGATGTAGAGTTTGCATTGTAATTAAATATCATATTTTTACAATGTGAATCAGATGTAGAGTTTGCATTGTAATTAAAAATCATATTTTTACAATGTGAATCAGATGTTGAATTTGCATTGTAATTAAAAATCATATTTTTACAATGTGAATTAGATGTTGAATTTGCATTGTAATTAAATATCATATTTTTACAATGTGAATTAGATGTAGTTTTGCATTGTAATTAAAAATCATATTTTTACAATGTGAATCAGATGTAGAGTTTGCATGGTAATTGGAAATCATATTTTTACAATGTGAATTAGATGTTGAATTTGCATTGTAATCAAAAATCATATTTTTACAATGTGAATTAGATGTAGAGTTTGCATTGTAATTAAAAATAATATTTTTACAATGTGAATTAGAAGTAGTGTTTGCATTGTAATTAAAAATCATATTTTTACAATGTGAATTAGATGTAGTGTTTGCATTGTAATTAAAAATCATATTTTTACAATGTGAATTAGATGTAGTGTTTGCATTGTAATTAAAAATCATATTTTTACAATGTAAATTAGATGTAGTGTTTGCATTGTAATTAAAAATCATATTTTTACAATGTGAATTAGATGTAGTGTTTGCATTGTAATTAAAAATCATATTTTTACAATGTGAATTAGAAGTAGTGTTTGCATTGTAATTAAAAATCATATTTTTACAATGTAAATTAGAAGTAGTGTTTGCATTGTAATTAAAAATCATATTTTTACAATGTAAATTAGATGTAGTGTTTGCATTGTAATTAAAAATCATATTTTACAATGTAAATAGGAAGTAGAGTTTGCATGGTAATTGGAAATCATATTTTTACAATGTAAATTAGATGTAGAGTTTGCATTGTAATCAAAAATCATATTTTTACAATGTGAATTTGATGTAGAGTTTGCACTGTAATTAAAAATCATATTTTTACAATGTGAATTAGATGTAGAGTTTGCATTGTAATTAAAAATCATATTTTTACAATGTGAATTAGATGTAGAGTTTGCATTGTAATTAAAAATCATATTTTTACAATGTGAATTTGATGTAGAGTTTGCATTGTAATTAAAAATCATATTTTTACAATGTAAATTAGAAGTAGTGTTTGCATTGTAATTAAAAATCATATTTTTACAATGTAAATTAGAAGTAGTGTTTGCATTATAATTAAAAATCATATTTTTACAATGTAAATTAGAAGTAGTGCTTGCATTGTAATTAAAAATCATATTTTTACAATGTAAATTAGATGTAATGTTTGCTTTGTAATTAAAAATCATATATTACAATGTAAATAGGAAGTAGAGTTTGCATGGTAATTGGAAATCATATTTTACAATGTAAATAGGAAGTAGAGTTTGCATGGTAATTGGAAATCATATTTTACAATGTAAATTAGAAGTAGTGTTTGCATTGTAATTAAAAATCATATTTTTATAATGTAAATTAGAAGTAGTGTTTGCATTGTAATTAAAAATCATATTTTTACAATGTAAATTAGATGTAGTGTTTGCATTGTAATTAAAAATTATATTTTACAATGTAAATAGGAAGTAGAGTTTGCATAGTTATTGGAAATCATATTTTACAATGTAAACAGGAAGTAGAGTTTGCATGGTAATTGGAAATCATATTTTTACAATGTTAATTAGATGTAGAGTTTGCATTGTAATTAAAAATCATATTTTTACAATGGAAATTAGATGTAGGGTTTGCATTGTAATTAAAAATCATATTTTTACAATGTAAATTAGATGTAGTGTTTGCATTGTAATTAAAAATCATATTTTACAATGTAAATAGGAAGTAGAGTTTGCATGGTAATTGGAAATCATATTTTTACAATGTAAATTAGATGTAGAGTTTGCATTGTAATTAAAAATCATATTTTTACAATGTAAATTAGATGTAGTGTTTGCATTGTAATTAAAAATCATATTTTACAATGTAAATAGGAAGTAGAGTTTGCATGGTAATTGGGAATCATATTTTACAATGTAAATAGGAAGTAGAGTTTGCATGGTAATTGGAAATCATATTTTACAATGTAAATAGGAAGTAGAGTTTGCATGGTAATTGTAAATCATATTTTTACAATGTAAATAGGAAGTAGAGTTTGCATTGTAATTAAAATCATATTTTTACAATGTGAATTAGAAGTAGAGTTTGCATTATAATCAAAAACCATATTTTCACAATGTAAATTAGAAGTAGGATATTGAGTGTATCACAATTTATATTTTTATGTAAATAAAACGGATGGAATTTACATTTTCAATGTAAGGAAAGAATGAATTTAGGATGCGGTAATATTATCTTCATTTTCAAATAAATTAAAATTTAGTAAGTATCGGTAATTGTGTAGAGCGTAGTTTTAATCAAACGACGTTATTACGATTCAATGACTATATATATATAATTAAAATTAAACGAATAGGGCGTGGTAGTTCGCGTTTTGATATCGTACTTTTAAACGACTATACAAGAAGATCCGACCGTCGGATTTTCTTGAAACTGAAACCGATAGGACCGTCTTGGAAAAATCTTTCCAACGATATATACTACGTTAAGACCCAACGGTTAGATTCTGAGAAATGTAAAAATCAAAATTGGTTGAATGCAGCGCCATAGTCTCCCATGGACTTAAGGCATCGTTATATAAAAATTTAATTATTTTAAATAATTAAAATAGGAATGAATCGTTAATAAAAATAATTATTAATGTGTAAGAAGGATTTTAAATATATATATGTATATATATGAAGATTATTTGGAAAGTCCGAGTTTATCTCATTCCAAATAATTAAACGACGTTTAAAAATCCAAGATTGAAAGACGGCGATTGAAGACCGTCAATCTTCACATCGAATGGACGACGATGACTGTTACCTTAGAATGGCTCGCTACCATGATAGGGTTAATAGTAGGAGTTGCCCGGACGTAGTGTTGATTTGTACGGATTTGGCTTTCGCTCAGACCCAGAGCATAAGCTTATAAATGGAATGTGTGTCTGACATCATACTCTATCAAATATCACGTTATTGATCTTTTGTCGAATGTATGAATGTTTGGTGGCGGAGAATTTATTCTCTTGCTTAACACCCGTTCATATATTTCGGCAAAAGATTGGTAGTGTGATATGGAGTGACGATGTGGCATGCTAAGATGCATATGATCAAGGCTTTGTTGAAAAGCAGGCCTTGTGGGACGATCAGAGCATAGCCTGTTTAGGCATAGCTTTGTGTATAGCGTGACTTCGCGAGCCTCACACACCGGCGGAGTCTAAAACGGGAGAAGGGAACGCAGGGAGAGCAGCACGTTTCTTTCTAGCTAGAAGTGGTGTTTGAGTTTTAACACGGCCCAACATTTTACTTATGTGGGTGATGGAATGAGGCGCCTCAGATGATAGGTCCTATAGGACTGGGAAACGTGTGTTCAGGAATAACTAATCCACAAGTCGTATGGCAGACCGGCCCTGCAGCTTTCCAAGGGTTCACTGTGGGGGATCCTGAGACATTAGCTAGAGTGTCTCGAATCGGTAGGAGCTTCTCCCTAGCCTTGACTCATGATGGAAACCAATTTCCAATACGACCCCATTCGAATTTGATTGTATTACTAGTATGGAGGCATAGTAGTATGGGATACTATTCTTCCTAGGATTTATACATTTACTTTGAAATGTTTTGATATATACTAATAATAATATTAAACTCGTATTTCCGTATTTAGCATGTTTAATCACTATAAGGTAAAACCCTATCCTCTGGTTTGTGTTGCATTGTGTGATGGGACCTGGGTCTTATGGTGATTCCATTTTTCTCAAAAGCATGACGTTGTTGTACGATTTACTTATTAGTTGTTTTTGACACTTTTATGCACGCAATCCATTAAAGCAAACCCGTTCCATGTTAGCGGCATGGTCTTTGGATTTGTCCTATTAATAGTGATTAATTAGTTAAGAATTCTCACACCAGTCCCACGACTGACCCGTTGTTTGTTTCCACCTTTTTGCAAACTCGGGTGCCCTCTTTCCACACGGGCAGTCGAGCAGTTTGTCTACAGGTTAATCTCTTTAGCAGGATCCTGGATTGAAGCTTAAAGCTGTGTCCAGAACATTGGAAGTCTTCCGCTGCCTTAGTTATTTTATTTCTGCTGCAATGTATTATAATATTGTAATTTACCTTCCGCTGTATTATTAGTCAATATACTCTGATATTCTGTACTCTGATGTAACATTTATTATTGATGTTATAAAAGTCTGTTGTTGTTGTTCTGATGTATTGTATTCCCAAAGTTAACGTAGGCGGGATTTGAACGATTTTGGTCGATTTTGCGATCAATTAAGGCTGGGCAAAATCCGACTCGTTACAAGTTCAGTCGATTGATAGAGGTTTTTCAGTTAACAGACCCTGTTTTGTTTCAAATTTCAAGTTTTAAACTTTATAAAACAATACCGTCGAGTGCCATGTGTGCATAAACTACATGTGGATAGATTTTAGAGTTTTCAAGACTCCGATAAAATGTAATCTTACCTTACTTGGAGCTTAAGACGCTTCTTTATAGTTTTGATAATGTAGATTCACATATTCTTTTGTGTTTAACATCACCATCTGGTCTTGCACATTCGATTTCTCATCCATCAAAATCCAGAGTTCAACATTCTCCTCCATTTTTATGATAACAACTTCACAGATTAGTTCAATGAATCTTGACGACATTGCCCTTTTTGAATTTGGTTTTTCCCTTTTGTAACGACCAGAGGATTTTCGACGTTGAAAATCGACGTAAAACACCATGTCAACTATTCCAGCATCGCAAACACCGGATCATTAATAGAAAGAAGTTAGAGGGTGAGAAATAGAAAGAAAGAAAGTTAGAATAGAAGAAGAAGAGCACAACAGAACATAATCAAAGTAAACATGAATCTCACAATGGAACGAATAAAATATATTATATAACAACTTTTGAAATACAAAACTATATTTGACCTTACATACATCAGCAGGATACATCACATACATATCACAGTGGAATTAAACTCTCTCTCTCTCTCTATATATATATATCTAACATTGAAGCCTTGCTCTAAGCTCTTCCAAGTATATCTGTAAAATTCCGACTACTTGACTGCCCGTACAAATTTGGACATCCAATAGTTTAGGGTAAAACAAAATAAACTCTAGGTCAGTCATGGGACTGGTGAGAGTAAACACATACCAATTGGTTTAACTTTTTAAAACCCTTTTTCAAAAGAAAGGAAAATCGTAAGACCGATCCACAAATAAGTACGGATGGTTTTTACCTTACGATAACCCAAAATATTTTCAAAATCAATACTTTTTGATATTATAATAGTGTCTAATATAAGTAAATAACAATCTAGCAGAACGCTTGCATCTCACCTCTACATATATAATATACAATCAAAACTGCGGGCTCTTATTGGGTAATGGATTTCCAACTATGACAAGGTATGGAATCACCTTCCTATCAGTGTACTCTAGAGGGGATACACTGGAGTTCAACAAAAACATCTTGTAACTCAGCCACACTTGACCGACCATTCATTTCGCTTGAATGTTCTGAATATATTGTCACCTTACAGTTGGTAGACCAACATAACCGTTCCCGGGAGATACAGAAGTGAAAGAAGTAACAAATATGAATATTCTCTAGATGGTGACAATATTCCCTAATCAGGTGCGACCCACTTAGCCATGTTGCCTACTCAATATTTATCATTTCCCGGTTGATGAGGCTTGAGGTTATAACGTATCTTTTAATAGATCATACCTTTATTTATTTTGAATGCCACATCGTTGTACCCGCCAAATCACAAATTGATTTCGCCAAAAGTAACATGGGTATAAAGCTAAGAGAAACGAAATCCTCCGCCACCAACGTAAATACATTTTAAGAGATCAATTTACGTGATTTATTAGATATACTCTGTCATGCATTTATCCATAAATGTTGTCCTGGGATTGGACAAACCAAAAGCACTATTCTGTAAATCCATCTTAGGCAATTGCTACCTAGGATCGCGAGAACAACCCTTGCATAAACTCCATCTTCATTTATCTTCATCATATTTGATTCACAACGCTAATACCCATAAGGAGTGGTTTTCATATAATATATTCGATCCCGGTATCTCCATATTAACAACGGAAAAATGGTCAAAAACTTTGATAGCCGATTATTTAACTATCAAAGTAAAACATACATACAAACAACGGTCGTATTTCCAAATGGAAATCTTACCGATCAATCATCAATCAACACTGAGCTCCTTTGAATATATTTATCAATTATCATTTCATTTCCCAATTTCCCTTACATATCTTTACCCAAATATTTCACCAACTCGCTTAGCCTCTCATGATTTCTTGAATAATGGTTATATATATTCACAATTCCTTATTTTTCGTATTTCGGAAATATACGTTATTAACATTAGAAACCATTTCCATATCTTATTCATGCATCACTATTCTTCCACATCCATTAGTTCCTAATCGTAAACTAGTAAGAGAACAACTCCCGAAGCATCAACCCCGAAGGCCAAAACCAATATCAGATTGATACTCAGAAAACCATTAAACTTAACTAGTATCCAGTCAGTTTCTAATTTTCTTAACTCCATTTCTTAATTTCTTATCCAATCATTGTTTATGTAACTCTCGAATTCTGTTTACGAATCTACTTCTTTAACTGAAATTATTGATTATAATGATAGCGTTAAAATCCCTACGTCGAAAATATTAACTTTACAATTTAACCCTTATTCATTTATTTTAAATAAATAAATAGATAAATAAATAAATAAAACTTGATAAAAAATGTAAATAAAACTTTACCAAATTCGATATAATCGAAATTTAATGTATAACTCTCTTTCGAATAAACCCTATTCGATTAATGTTCCGAACGTCACAATAAACTCACTGTTTTAGGTCAACTAAATTTCTAATTCACCTTTGAATTTGTCACTTCCAAAATTTACCAGTTTCCTTTTGTAACCAATTAGATTTGCAAAATGTTTGCTTTTAAATCATTGTTCATTTTAGAACATGAATATTGCTTCTCCATAGGAAAAACGGACTTGTTTTTATCAAATCAAATCTTGATTTTTATTTATAAATACTATTACATTTTAAAACCTAATCTATCATGTTATTTAACAGATTTACATTCATACTTCACTTTATAAATCAGCTTCTTGTTAATTATATATCAAGTTTAGACCTTAATCTAGATTACACACTGAATATAAATTATTGGTTTAAAATTCTATATTAACTATCTGGTCAAATCCCAAATTATAAAATATATAATTTCTAAAAATAATAATCTATTTAACATACATTCGATATAGTAGAATTCTAATTATAAATCTTCAGGATTTATTTCCATTCTATATAAATTTCGAACATCAAAATAATTTTATCATTTTCCTTTTAGATGATTTTCCCATTTCCCTTTTTAACTTCATTACTGAATTTATATTTCCAAATTATTTAATAATAATTATTCCATCTCATTTATAAAGCTGTTTATAAATCAAAGTACTTGCTTTTATTTTTAAAACAATTATTCCTTCCTAGTCCTTTCGAAATTCAATTTCTACTTAAAAATCGATTTTCCTTTTTTAATCTCGAATTCTTTTCGAATATATTTTACGGTATTTTAATACCAATTATTTCAGGTCAATGTTGTTCAAACATCCCAACCACACAATAATCAACCACAGATTATTCGTCACATCATATAATGCAATATAAAAAACAACAATATAATTGTTGTGGAATCCAGTTGGATTCCTCCAACGTGTTTCCATGCATCCACAGATGTTAATCAACATAAATAACACTAATTTCATATCAATATGAAATATTATAATAAATAGAATCAATATTTAAGCAATGTTTTATGTATATAACGGTATCTATAATTTCAACCAATTAATTAGCAAATCATCCAAACAACCATCACGCACATCATTCAATTATTTTTATAAATATTAAATAATATTTATAAAATTATAAAACCTGACAGAGTCAGTGGATTTACTCACCTTGGTCGTTAATCGTTGAATAACGATTAACGTTCCGTTTATCTGTTCAGTCATTTTATTTCACCTAAAATTGTACTGACCTCCAAATGGTTCTAAACTAGTCCCACTTTGTAGCCTGTGTCCGTACAATCCTAATGGATCCTATTTCGTTGATTTTAAATTACATATGAGCAAGATATCATAATTATAAGTTAATACGGGATTTAATTAAACTAAAACTGTAAGGACCCGTAACTTCCCCGGTAAGGAAAGCCCGGATTGCTTTGAGGACAAGACGAATCAGAACACAAACAGAAGAACATTTCATTGTTTATTACAACAATTAGATTAGATTACAAGAATATACAGAGTATGAATAAATATTATACAACAGAAAAATATCAGAGATTACAATAAATTACATAGCAGTGGAAAAACAATATAAAACACAACTGAAAGTAATACACGGATACAGAGCTTTTCGAGCATCGTTCCAGCTGTAAATCAGGATCCTATGAATATAAATCTGCAAACCCAAAACTACTATTTGCCCGTGTCGAAAATAAGGGCACCCAGAGTTTAGGTTAAAACAATAAACTCCAGGTCAGTAATGTGACTGGTGTGAGAACAAAAACAGTTATTAATTTGATTTTAAAGTTCGGTAAATCAAGGGACCACGCCGTATAACACGAAACAGGTTTTTACCCCAAGAATACCAGTGCATAAACAAACAGCGCAATGCTAAATAAAGAACAATGAAGCTGTTATACGACCCAGGTCCCATCACATAATGCAACGCAAGCTAGAGGATAGGGTTTTACCTTATAACAGCCAAAAATGCATGGTACGTGAAATTTCATCTTTTATTCTTAATCAGATTCCAACCGTAAATTAGTAAGAGAACGATTCCCTAAGTATTAACCCCGAAGGCCGAAACCAACATCAGACCAATACCCAGGAAACCACCCATCTTAGCTCGTTTCCAGTAGTTTCTGATTTTATATACAATCATAAATATCAATCATAGACGGCATAAGCGCCCCATCCCACTATGTCGCCATACTAGGCTCTACAAATAAAACCGAAATATCACGTATTGGAAATTGGATTTCCATCATGAGCCGAGGCTAGGGGCAAGCTCCTCTCCGCTTCGAGACACTCTAGCAAATATCTCAGGACTACTCTCTCTGGGTAACCCTTGGAACCTCCATGACTGGTCCTCCCTTACGTTTGAGGATTAATTATTCCTGAACACACGTTTCCTGGTCCTATAGGACCTATAATCGAGGTGCCTCCCATCCAACAACCACAAAGGTGAAAATAATATAAATGTCAGCCAGTTTAAGCACTGACACCAGCGTAGCTAGAAATAAACGTCGTGCACTCCTCGGGTCCTTATCCCGTTTTTGACCCATACCGAGGTGTGAGGCTCGCGAATTCACGCTATACACAAAGTTGCGCCACACAGGACGTGCTTTGATCATCAACCACAAGACTTTGCTTTTAAACAGAAGCCTTGATCATCTGCCACTTAGGCATGCCACACAGGCAATTCACTCCATGCAACTGATGTCCATCGATATACAACCTCTGAGCTCGTACGTCTCAGAGAAGGGTGTTAAGCAAGAGAATAAATTCTCCACCGCCAAAGAGATGTATATTTAATAGAGATCAATCAGCACGGAATAAAATCCAATGTCAGACACACAGTCCATTTACAAGTCCGTTCTGGGTCTCAACGAAACCGGAGGCACTTTCCTCGCATATCCATCGATCTCCTAGTACGTCTGGACGATCACCAACTGTTTCTCTCCTCTTGGGTGTATAACCCAATCAAGATCATCGGTAATCACCCAAACGATGTGAAGACTTCCGGTCTTCAACCATCGTCTTCATCTTCGACTTATCGTCGAATCGGTTATTCAGAATGGGTATAAACCCGGTCTTTTTGAATAACCCGCGTATATAATAAACAAATGTTACACAAACACAACATACGCCTCATTCCAATTCATCAGTCACTAACCGTAAATTAGTAAGAGAACAATTCCCCAAATATTAACCCCGATGGCCGAAACGAACATCACATCAATACCCAGGAAACCATCCTTCTTAGCTAACCTACAGTTAGTTTCTAAATTTCACATTCTTAAGGAAAGGTTCCCATTAATTTTATCAAAGATAAATTCTTCTAAATTTATTCTTTAATCTTCCTTTGGATATCATTTCAAACCATGTTAAGGTTTTCCAAACTAGTCGGGATTAGCGAACTACACCGAAGTAATTATTTATTTTATTTCCCAATCCCAACCTATTCATCCCATGAAGCAAAACTGGTAATACTCCATATCTAACACCACGGTGTTATCGGTAAAATTAATTACCATTTCATGTTTAAATCTAATTAAAGATTTAACTATCACTTTGGAGCAAAACTGGTGATCCTCCATTCTCGATCACTTTCCAAATTTGATAATTCAAATTATCAATTCACATTTCAATCTAATTACGGATTCATTAAAACTCCACTTAGTTTTAATTTTCTCAAAAATCAATATCATGTCTTTAACTAGGTTAAAGAACCAATGTCACCTAAAACACGATTCACGATAAACCCAAAATCACTTTCAAATTCAATTCCAATTAAATATTATTTAATTGGTACACTTCATTAAATCTAAATAGAAAGATTTTATCTTTTCTCAACTGGGTTAAAGAACAGTGTTAATGAAGACACCACTCACGACGAACCCAAATCACATTTGATATTAAATACAAGGCTCTGAATAGAAGATATATCGGCTTATATTCAGTCTCAAATTCCACGACCAACAAATATCGTATTAGAAATAACGATATAAAATATATCTTTCAAATTTCCCCAACCGTATATGTATAATCACGAAATCCAACATCGAAATATTCCGAAGACAATTTCGATTCAAATCCATTCCAATTCGTTTATTGGAAATTCTGATTATTTTTAAAACCGCTTTCAAATTCAATTTATTTATTTAAAAATAATTAGATTTTAATTCTAGTTCAAAACTAGTTCATTTGGATAAAAATCTATTTTTATATTTACAAATGTGGAATTTTTCATCCCAGTTCTTTCCAATCCATATATTATGATTTTACACAAATTATAAATATTTTTAATAATTTTATCAAGGCCCGTACAGTCGATTTCCATCAACGGCCATCGAATTGGCACTTACAGCGACCTTTTCCAAATTTGATTTGGACATAATTCCAAATTCATCCGTTAGATTTCAAATTTCTAATATTCATTGGAAAGCTCTTTTTGATACGAACCCAACAGTTCCGGATTTAGGAGAATCCGACGGTCGGATCTCCCGTAATGTCCATTCGAAGTCAATGGTCGAAATTCACGAACTGCCGCGGCGCGTTCTATTCAGGCCATTATATATATGTAATATATATATATATATATATATTTCGTCGATTTCCTTTTGAAACGTATTTTATAAATCGTTTTAAATTCGTTTTCAAAACGATTTCAACTTCATATTCAATTTCGAATCAAAATTGAATATTCCACATCATCGATATACAAATTACAATATTTTCAAACCATTATATTTTGAAATTGCTTCCTTTTCTATAATCATTATAAAAACGATTATAATCGATATAAATATAGTTCGCGTCAAAATAGCGCATCTCTAATCAACACGGCTTTATATTTTTCAATAATTTTGTTATTCTATTCAACAAATGAATATTTATTCTATTCAACACATGAATCTATATTTCTTTCAACACATGACTAATCTCAACACATGAGTACTGTCAACACATGAATATTTTTGTTATTTAATATATATTATAAAATTATGATTTCTATCGTTTAATTTTTAATCAGACTCCAACCGTAAATTAGCAAGAGAGTAATTCCCTAAATATTAACCCTGAAGGCTGAAACCAACATCAGATCAATATCCAGGAGACCATTCATCTTATCTACTTTGCGATGTAAATTTTACTGTTAAAATATTTTACTCAACACATGAATATATATTTCCTTCTATTCAACACATGAATATATAATTTCTTCTATTCAACACATGAATATATATTTCTTCTATTCGACACATGAATATATATTATTTTCCAAATTGGAATGAGGCCCAATCAATTACCATATAATGTCAATTATATTGATTCCATACAACGCATGTATATAATAGCAACGATAAATAATCAACCATCATCCAAAGTGCACCACACAACTGCATAAGCATTAAATATAAATAATTAACGCTTACACAGTCTGTCGACTTGTCGATCGACATACAACTAAATAATTGGGATTAGTGTACGCCAAATATCATCCCAACACCCGTGTGGGGTTTCAATCCATAAACATTGAATATTATTTGTGCAGTTGGGCAACGTGTAAAATTTATCGTCCCAATCAATGTCCTTCAAATAGGTGTACATAAACCAACCGTTCAGTTTGTAAATGAATATTTATTTATTCACATTCACGTTAAAAGTTATATTTTTAACGATAATTAATTTATTTCAACACATGGATGTTTAATTATCTTTCAACACATCAACATCACAAACAAACTTCTCAACACATCAAATAAGCATACAAGTCGTCCATGGTCTGTGGACGACGGGTGTCGGGTGCTACTAAACACCGTCTGCATCCTAGTATATATTTTAAATAGAAAATAAGAATTAAAGTGAGAAGTTCTCACCGATTAGCTAAACCAATCGCCATGACTCTTCTTATGTAGAAATCTTCGTCATGCTCGCCTTTTGTCAATTTCACTGTCCGTAGCCACTACATATGTAAAAAAAATCACATTTTTATATTGTTGCTATGTATATAAAAATCACATTTTTATATGGCTCTTATATAGGTAAAAATTCTATTTTTACACCGCTACTATATAGATAAAAATTATATTTTTATACCGGTGTTCATATAATAAAGATTATATTTTCCCCTCGCCATTCTCTACATAAAAATTATATTTTTATATATAAAGATCGTATTTCTATATCACTGCTACATATGTAAAAATCACTCCTTTACAACGCAACTTCCATGATAAAAATCATATTTTTATCTTGCTACATACATGGAAAAATTATATTTTTATCTTCCTTGCCTAACCTAAAAATCAGATTTTTCCTAACCTAACTATAAAATAAAACAAAATAAATAAGTAAAATCGGAAAAACTTACATTCAAAAACTAGGGTTTTGGTTGCCGGAGACGTGGTGGCTCGACTGGAGGAGGGAAGAAGGGAAAGGAGTCCTGAGGGGGATCGGAAGGGGGTAGCGGCGGTGGGGAGTTGGCTGTGGGGGCTTCGGTGGATTGGAGGAGCGGCTGTCCAGGGCGAGGTCTTCATTTCGGCGGAGAAGGAGGCGGAAGGAGGGCGGCGGATCGGGGGGGGGGGGGGGGGCTCGCGCCTCACCCCGGCGGCGAACTAATCGGGGGGATGGGCTGTAAATCGCGATCCCCCCTTTTCATTTCTTTTTTTGTTCGGTTTTCAATTTGAACGGTGAATGGAGAGGGTTGACCGGGTTGAGGGAGAAAAAGGGGGTGCTCCACGTTTTATATTTATTTAATTTCAAAAACAACTTTTTATTTCGACCTCGAAATCGAACCCACCGACTGTCGTCCATAGCTAATTACCCCCATCCTGAACACAATGGGATAGGTATCGCAGGTTGATTCGACTATTTCGATCAGTTTTCGTCAAAATCAAAATATGACTCTATATATTGAATTTGAGCGCGCATTTCAATTTACCGGGGCCACAAACGAACTCTAAAAATTCTAGAAAAGTTATTTCTAGCTTCGTATTGACGATACGGTTCTAACAAAACTAATTTCGTCAAATTCTGAGACCGTTTGAAAAATGACCGTTTTCCAGTCGATTAAAATCAACTAAAACTAGTCAAACGCGTTTTCCTTTGCCACACTCACATATTGATTCGAAAAATTACGAATTTTGGTATCTAGCAATACTTGAAATCATGGATCCAACAAAAGTGGTTTCGTCGAAAACCGAGGTCGTTTGCAAAATTTCCATTTTCAAGGGCCAGAATTCCATAGCGACTATTCTGAATATTTAACTGGGCACAACTTTTGATTCCCGCTATGAAATTTCGATTTTTCGGATTCGTTGGAAAGATATTATCAATTAGATTCAAATATTTTTGGTTTCGCTAAGATCCGGTTTATTTTGCACCCGGTACATTCATTTGAACTTTGAAATCGAATTTTCGAACTACCGCGCCATTTTCAATTCCTTTTATAATTAAAATAAAATATTTATATTCTAACGACGCTCTATATAAATATATATGCTCTAATTCTATTCAAAATAAATTTCTAGTCGTCATTATTTAAAATAATCATTTTAAATATTCAAAATTCGTTAAAATTGCCAAAATAAAAATTTTAAATTGGCTCAGAATTTCTGGGTTGCTACAATCTCCCCCACTTAAAACTTTTCGTCCCTGAAAAGGAATGAAGCTGAAAGTTGTTTAACAAATCAACTCAACTTCCAATATTTTAATTACGGCTTAAGTCCTTCAACTTTTCAGTTTCTAAGAACTTTTCAAATTTTTCAAAAATTTGGCTAACACCCTAAATTTTCGAATAATTTCGCCATAACCTCCCCTGCACCGGGGACTTCGGGATATTTCATATAGCCTCCCATGGCCTTCTTCAATCCAAAAGAAAATGAAAAAGCCAATCGGCTCATAAAATCATCCAAAACCCAAGAAACACAATAAACATGTACCTATTTGTCGGGCAAACAATTTTATTCTCTGCTCTAGCATCCTTGCTATGACCTGTTCAATGTAAGTACATGTACATGCATGCATTTGTAATCTTTTTTCAATACAGTTCAATAATCGGTTCAATTTAGCCTAAATGGTTAAAAATATCAAACCAATAAACAAACAACACAACCATCAATCAATTAGTTGATTAGCTTTTCAAATTCATAATTTTGATATGTAGTCAAAAATCACATTTTTGGTGCCAAATCACAACAATAAGCCCTATCTAGTTTTGGTTCTCACACCAGTCAATTGGAAATATACAAATATCACACCTTCGTCACTCGAATATAAATTCTGATGACGAGTACTCAATCATCATAATCATCTTCGGGCTACTAGAGTATGATTCTATATCTATCTAGTATATTAAAACTTCGAATATCCGTTCATGACGCGTATAGGCAAAATCTTTATATACTCGATTGTCCAAATTCAATACAAATAAAATATTCAAATACGTATACTTAAATTTAATTTTCAAAACAAAATTTGTTTTCAATTTTTTTATTTCAAAATATACTCTTCACACTCGTTCTAGGATACTACTGATCCCATCCCTAACAAGTTATTCTTACTGGATATTACTAATCCAATCTCTGATGAATTCTTTCGTTCGGTTCTAATGTGTCTTATTCTCGAGCTCTGTAAACCAAAGCTCTGATACCACTGTAAGGACCTGTAACTTCCCCGGTAAGGAAAGCCCGGATTGCTTTAAGGACAAGACGAATCAGAACACAAACGGAAGAACATTTCAATGTTTATTACAACAATTCCATCAGATTGCAAGGATATACAGAGTATGAATAAATATTATACAACAGAAAAATATCATAGATTACAATAAGTTACATAGCAGCGGAAAAACAATATAAAACACAACTGAAAGTAATACACGGATACAGAGCTTTTCGAGCATCGTTCCAGCTGTAAATCAGGATCCTGTGAATATAAATCTGCAAAATCAAAACTACTAGCTGCCCATGTCGAAAATACGGGCACTCAGAGTTTAGGTTAAAACAATAAACTCCAGGTCAGTCATGTGACTGGTGTGAGAACTAAAACAGTTATTAATTTGATTTTAAAGTTCGGTAAATCAAGGGACCACGCCATATAACACGGAACAGGTTTTTACCCCAAGAATACCAGTGCATAAACAAACAGCGCAATGCTAAATAAAGAACAATGAAGCTATTATCAGACCCAGGTCCCATCACACAATGCAACGCAAGCCGAAGGATAGGGTTTTACCTTATAATAGCCAAAAATGCTTGGTACGTGAAATTTCATCTTTTATTCTTAATCAGATTCCAACCGTAAATTAGTAAGAGAACGATTCCCTAAGTATTAACCCCGAAGGCCGAAACCAACATCAGAGCAATACCCAGGAAACCACCCATCTTAGCTCGTTTCCAGTTAGTTTCTAATTTTATATACAATCATAAATATCAATCATATATGGCATAAGCGCCCTATCCCACTATGTCGCCATACTAGGCTCTACAAATAAAACCGAAATATCTTGTATTGGAAATTGGATTTCCGTCATGAGCCGAGGCCAGGGGCAAGCTCCTCTCCGCTTCGAGATACTCTAGCAAATGTCTCAGGACTACTCTCTCTGGGTAACCCTTGGAACCTCCAAGACCGATCCTCCCTTACGTTTGAGGATTAATTATTCACGAACACACTTTTCCCGGCCCTATAGGACCTATAATCGAGGCGCCTCGCATCCAACAACCACAAAGGTGAAAATAATGTAAATGTCAGCCAGTTTAAGCACTAACACCACCGTAGCTAGAAATAAACGTCGTGCACTCCTTGGGTCCCTATCGCGTTTTTGACTCATACCGAGGTGTGAGGCTCGCGAATTCATGTTATACACAAAGCTGCGCCACACAGGCCATGCTTTGATCATCAACCACAAGACTTTGCTTTTAAACCGAAGCCTTGATCATCTGCCACTTAGGCATGCCACACAGGCAATTCACTCCATGCGACTGATGTCCATCGATATACAACCTCTGAGCTCGTACGTCTCAGAGAAGGGCGTTAAGCAAGAGAATAAATTCTCCGCCGCCAAAGAGATGTATATTTAATAGAGATCAATCAACACAGAATAAAATCCAATGTCAGACACACAGTCCATTTACAAGTCCCTTCTGGGTTTGAACGAAACCGGAGGCACTTTCCTCGCATATCCATCGATCTCCAAGTACGTCTGGACGATCACCAACTGTTTCCCTCCTCTTGGGTGTGCAGCCCAATCAAGATCATCAATAATCACCCAAATGATGTGAAGACTTCCAGTCTTCAACCACCGTCTTCATCTTCGACTTATCGTCGAATCAGTTATTCAGAACGGGTATAAACCCGGTCTTTCTGAATAATCCGCGTATATAATAAACAAATGTTACACAAACACAACATACGCCTCATTCCAATTCATCAGTCACTAACCGTAAATTAGCAAGAGAACAATTCCCCAAATATTAATCCCGAAGGCCGAAACCAACATCAGATCAATACCCAGGAAACCATCCTTCTTAGCTAACCTACAGTTAGTTTCTAAATTTCACATTCTTAGGGAAAGTTCCCATTAATTTTATCAAAGATAAATTCTTCTAAATTTATTCTTTAATCTCCCTTTGGATATCATTTCAAACCATGCTAAGGTTTTCCAAACTAGTTGGGATTAGCGAACTACACCGAAGTAATTATTTATTTTATTTCCCAATCCCAACCTATTCATCCCATGAAGCAAAACTGGTAATACTCCATATCTAATGCCACGGTGTTATCGGTAAAATTAATTACCATTTCACATTCAAATCTAATTAAAGATTTAACTATCGCTTTGGAGCAAAACTGGTGATACTCCATTCTCGATCACTTTCCAAATTTGATAATTTAAATTATCAATTCACATTTCAATCTAATTACAGATTCATTAAAACTCCACTTAGTTTTAATCTTCTCAAAAATCAATATCCTGTCTTTAACTGGGTTAAAGAACCAATGTCACCTAAAACACGATTCACGATAAACCCAAAATCACTTTCAAGTTCAATTCCAATTAAATATTATTTAATTGGTACACTTCATTAAATCTTAATAGAAAGATTTTATCTTTTCTCAACTAGGTTCAAGAACAGTGTTAACGAAGACACCACTCACGACGAACCCAAATCACATTTGATATTAAATACAAGGCTCTGAATAGAAGATATATCGGCTTATATTCAATCGCAAATTCCACGACCAACAAATATCGTATTAGAAATAACGATATAAAATATATCTTTCAAATTTCCCCAACCATATATGTATAATCCCGAAATCCAACATCAAAATATTCCAAAGATAATTTCGATTCAAATCCATTCCAATTCGTATATTGGAAATTCTGATTATTTTTAAAACCACTTTCAAATTCAATTTATTTATTTAAAAATAAGATTTTAATTCTAGTCAAAACTAGTTCATTTCGATAAAAATCTATTTTTATCTTTACAAATGTGGAATTTTTCATTCTAGTTCTTTCCAATCCATATATTATGATTATACACAAATTATTAATATTTTTAATAATTTTATCAAGGCCCGTACAGTCGATTTCCATCAACGGCCATCGAACTGCACTTACAACGACCTTTACCAAATTTGATTTGGACATAATTCCAAATCCAACCGTTAGATTTCAAATTTCTAATATTCATTGGAAAGCTCTTTTCGATATGAACCCAATGGTTCCGATTTTAGGAGAATCCGACGGTCGGATCTCCCGTAATGTCCATTCGAAGTCAATGGTCGAAATTCACGAACTGCCGCGGCGCGGCACGTTCTATTCAGGCCATTATATATATAATATATATATTATACATATTTCGTCGATTTCCTTTTGAATTTTTTTTTATAAATCGTTTTAAATTCGTTTTCGAAATGATTTCAACTTCATATTCAATTTCGAATCAAAATTGAATATTCCACATCATCGATATACAAATGACAATATTTTCAAACCGTTATATTTTGAAATCACTTCCTTTTCTATAATCATTATAAAACGAATATAATCGATATAAATATCGTTCGCGTCAAAATAGTGCATCTCTAATCAACACGGCTTTATATTTTTCAATAACTTCGTTATTCTATTCAACAAATGAATATTTATTCTATTCAACACATGAATCTATATTTCTTTCAACACATGACTAATCTCAACACATGAGTACTGTCAACACATGACTATTTTTGTTATTTAATATATTTTATAAAATTATGATTTCTGTCGTTTAATTTTTAATCAGACTCCAACCGTAAATTAGCAAGAGAGCAATTCCCTAAATATTAACCCCGAAGGTCGAAACCAACATCAGATCACTATCCAGGAGACCATTCATCTTATCTACTTTGCAGTTAGTTTCTAATTTAATATATGATAAAGATGTAAATTTTATTGTTAAAATATTTTACTCAACACATGAATATATATTTCCTTCTATTCAACACATGAATATATATTTTCTTCTACTCAACACATGAATTTATATTTCTTCTATACAACACATGAATATATATTATTTTCCAAATTGGAATGAGGCCCAATCAATTACCATATAATGTCAATTATATGTATTCCATACAACGCATGTATATAATAGCAACGATAAATAATCAACCATCATCCAAAGTGCACCACACAACTGCATAAGCATTAAATATAAATAATTAACGCTTACACAGTATGTCGACCTATCGATCGACATACAACTTAATAATTGGGATTAGTGTACGCCAAATATCATCCCAACACCCGTGTGGGGTTTCAATCCACAAACACTGAATATTATTTGTGCAGTTGGGCAACGTGTAAAATTTATCGCCCCAATCAATGTCCTTCAAACAGGTGTACATAAACAAACCGTCCGGTTTGTAAATGAATATTTATTTATTCACATTCACGTTAAAAATTATATTTTTAACGATAATTAATTTATTTCAACACATGGATGTTTAATTATCTTTCAACACATCAACATCACAAACAAACTTCTCAACACATCAAATAAGCATACAAGTCATCCATGGTCTGTGGACGACGGGTGTCGGGTGCTACTAAACACCGTCTGCATCCTAGTATATATTTTAACTAGAAAATAAGAATTAAAGTGAGAAGTTCTCACCGACTAGCTAAACCAATTGCCATGACTCTTCTTATGTAGAAATCTTCTTCATGCTCGCCTTTTGTCAATTTCACTGTACGTAGCCACTACATATATAAAAAAAATCACATTTTTATATTGTTGCTATGTATATAAAAATCACATTTTTATACGGCTATTATATAGGTAAAAATTCTATTTTTACACGGCTACTATATAGATAAAAATTCTATTTTTATACCGGTGTTCATATAATAAAGATTATATTTTTCCCTCGCCATTCTCTACATAAAAATTATATTTTTATATATAAAGATCGTGTTTTTATATCACTGCTACATATGTAAAAATCACTCCTTTACAACGCTACTTCCATGATAAAAATTATATTTTTATCTTGCTACATACATGGAAAATTTATATTTTTATCTTCCTTGCCTAACCTAAAAATCAATTTTTTCCTAACCTAACTATAAAATAAAACAAAATAAATAAGTAAAATCGGAGAAACTTACATTCAAAAACTAGGGTTTCGATTGTCGGAGACGTGGTGGCTCGACTGGAGGAGGGAGGAAAAGGAGGCCTGAGGGGGATCGGAAGTGGGTAGCGGCGGTGGGGAGTTGGCTGTGGGCGCTTCGGTGGATTGGAGGAACGGCTGTCCAGGGCGAGGTCTTCACTTCGGCGGAGAAGGAGGCAGAAGGAGGGCGGCGGATCGGTGATGGGGGGCGCCTCGCGCCGGTGGCGAACTAATCAGAGGGGGGGTGCGGCTGTAAATCACGATCCCCCCTTTTTATTTCTTTTTTTTGTTCGGTTTTCAATTTGAACGGTGAATGAGGAGGGTTGACCGGGTTGAGGGAGAAAAAGGGGGTGGTCCACGTTTTATATTTATTTAATTTCAAAAAGCAACTTTTTATTTCAACCTCGAAATCGAACCCACCGACTGTCGTCCATAGCTAATTACCGCCATTCCGAACACAATGGGATAGGCATCGCAGGCTGATTCAGCTGTTTCGATCAGTTTTCGTCAAAAACAAAATATAACTCTATATATTGAATTTGAACCCGCATTTCAATTTACCGGGGCCACATACGAACTCTAAAAATTCCAGAAAAGTTATTTCTAGCTTCGTATTGACGATACGGTTCTAACAAAACTAATTTCGTCAAATTCCGAGACCGTTTGAAAAATGGCCATTTTCTAGTCGATTAAAATCAACTAAAACTGGTCAAACGCGTTTTACTTTGCCACGCTCACATATTGATTCGAAAAATAACGAATTTTGGAATCTAGCAATAACTCGACATCACGGATCCAACAAAAGTGGTTTCGTCGAAAACCAAGGTCTTTTGCAAAATTTCCATTTTCAAGGGCTAGAATTCCATAGCGACTATTCTGAATTTTTAACTGGGCACAACTTTTGATTCCCGCTATGAAATTTCGATTTTTCTGATTTGTTGGAAAGATATTCTAAATTAGATTGAAATATTTTTTGTTTCACTAAAATCTGGTTTATTTTGCACCCGGTACATTCATTTGAACTTTGAAATCGAATTTTCGAACTACCGCGCCATTTTCAGTTCCTTTTATAATTAAAATAAAATATTTATATTCTAATGACTCTCTATATAATTATATACATTCCAATTCTATTCAAAATAAATTTCTAGTCGTCATTATTTAAAATAATCATTTTAAATAATCAAAATTCATTAAAATTGCCAAAATAAAAATTTTAAATTGGCTCAGAATTTCTGGGTTGCTACAAAAACTTTAATTTATTTTAAATTAAATAACTGGGCTTCACTTACTAAATATGGCCCAATGCCTTACTTCTAAACCCGTTACCCATGTGAAATGCTTCTTCCTCATTTTTAACTTTTGTCTCCAGTAAACATTTTTAACCGTCGTTATCGTGTAAATAACCCCCTTTCCATCTTCTAAACTCCATTAAAAATCCAACCGAATACACCATTTTCTTCCTCTTTAACTCACTCCCCCACGTCTACCGTGATGCCAACCTACCTTCCCACGCATGTAAGTATACTGACCAGCGTCAGTTTCTTTTTTCTTGTTTTTTTAAAAAAACTAGACTTACCGGTATCATTATAAAAACCTCAACTCCTTATGTGCATCAACCCATAGCCGAATAGCTTCTTTGATCCTCTTCCCCTTATTTTTTCATTGATTTCTAAACTGAACCCACCTGTAAACTCCTCTTCACGCATGATACAGCCCTATCGCCACCATCCCCCGATCGCAATCTCCTAGAATTCGCGTCGTCAGCTTTTCACCGTCATAACAGTGTGACATCTATTCACATGAACCCCCCCAAAGCTCGTCATTAGTGCACCCGCACCCCCTGATCACTACGCTGATCCCCTCGTCGCCACTAAACCACCCAGCTTCAGTCCTGGCCTTCCCTAAGCTACGCTGGGAAAACTTCATGCGACAATACTTCGAACCCATGAACTAGCCTATCGCCATGGTCTGGAGTACGAAAGATACTATACCGCACTTCCTGAAACACCCATGGAAATTTAGAGCATCTTATCAGTACTCACAATATACTAGTTTCATATTTTATTTTGGAGAATAGAATTTTGTTTTGAATTATTGACCCCACGTTTTGCTTCGATTTTTAACAGAGAATGGAATCCACGTGGTTTCCAAAAGAAGGAAAAAGGAGAATTAGATTTTTGTATATATTTATATAAGAGAAGACTTAAGGGTTAAGGAATATATGGTAGGATGGCCATGCTTGCTCTAGTTTTTAGGGTAACCCCAGTTTTCAAAATTTGTAGCTGTGATCAAAGGCCTGCTGCGTAAGTTTTTCTTAGGGTGGATGTATCACTTTTTATTTTATTTTATTTTGTTTATACGAAAAATTTAAGTATGAAGTTATAGGAAAAATATAGGTCTGTTGCGGGATTGTTTTAGGGTTGTTTGGGGTAGGTCCCTTTCTTTTATTTTATTTTTAAAACTTAAGGCAAAGACATCTTGTATTAATATTTAAATTGGTTTGATTCTTTTTAGATTTAGCTTACCCATTACGTAGGACACCATTCATTTACGGACCCCTATCGACAAAATTAAAAATATCGTTGAGACGAGTAATGTGCCATGATCACAAAAATATATTGAAATAGATAAGTTAACTTATCATGTGAAATCCCAAAAATGTTGAATTAGGGTGTAAAATACCTTGAACAGAAACTTGTTTATTTTATGAAATAAAAATTATAGTAAAACTCTATAAATTAAATTAAGTATACGTCTCAAAAATCTTGTCCAAATTCAAAACCAATAGTAAATTATATTTAATAAATCGTTATGCATTATAAACGATTCCATAGCGACTATTTGAAAATTTTATTTGGACATAACTTACAATCTATGAGGCGAAATCTCAGTTTTCCATTTCCATTAGAAAAATATAGCTCAACAGATTCGAATGTTTCTTGTTTTGAAATAATCCAACTTATAATGAATCCTGTTTATTCATTTAAAGTTGAAAATGTAATATTACGAACTACTGTGCCGTTAAGAGCTCGTTTATAATTATATTTTAATTAATGTGTTCAATCATTGTTAAATTAATAAACTCGTTATAATAATTCAATTCTAGACTGAATTAAATCTATTAAATTATCCAATTCACACAATATTGCTAATTTAGTTATTTCCGACTATTTCAGAAACAAATATATTATTATCCCATTATTTAATATTTAAATATTCAAAATATTTGAATTCAAACCATTTAAATTATCAAACCTATATATTAAAATAATTAAATAAATTAATTATTAAATCACAAAAACTCTGGGATGTTACATTCCTTCACCCTTAAAAAAGAATTTCGTCCCCGAAATTTCTAAGGTAGGAAAATGCTATAAACCTTATTAACTATATTAAAATCTTTTATTTCTCCTTTTAACTTTATTTCAACTGAACCAATTTAATTTCAATTATAATATTAATTTATTCTTACAAACGAAAATTTTCAAAAATTCTAAAAAATTTCTAATACCTTAAATTCCTGAAAAATTTCGCCAGCAACTCTTTTGCACGGCTCAATCGATACAACTACAACCCGCCTCTCTAGGCCTTTTCCACTTCAAAAGAAAACCAGACAGCCAAGTGGCTTGCCAAATAGGCTTGTAGAAATATCATACCCAAACATAATATAAACTTGTACCTTTTTTCCAGGGCATTCAACTCTATCCCTTTCATTTGCTATCACTTTAGCATATAGCCATGTTTTCCAAATATTTATCTCTAATCAATTCATTCTCAAATCCTGTTATCCTCTAACACCCAAACCAAATTCTATTTCAAACTCCCGTTCCAACCTTGATTCCAAATTCTTACTCAACAAACCTATTCCATTCTAGATTATCTTTAATCCCATCAATTTTTATTTAACTTAGTTTAAGTTATATTCTAACTTATTTATTCACTTTTACCATTTCATTCAATTTAACTTCATAAGTAAATTTTAAATTTAAGAATTTAAATTCCTGGGTTTTATGTCAAATCAGTTTGAAATTATATATATTTATACATAACATTAGCAGTTCAAAACATTTGAATCTTTAACAACTTGATATCTCAAAAAAATCCAAAACAAAATCTTCGGGAGTAATTCGTCACTTAGAAACTTAAAAATGAACTCCAATGATGTCCGGATCATCGTCGGAATTATTTTCGAGCAACCGAAGTGAGTTCAATACTATATCACTTTTCAAAACCATTTTCAAACACTTCCATTTTTAAAATACTTCAAAACATTTTTTCGTAGTGTTTGGAAAACATTTTCAAATCTCCAAGGATTTTAAAATTCCCATGTATTTAATCAAAAATTCATTTACGAACACTTTTGTAAATTTCCATAGTTTTATTTTCCAATGTTGGTTTAAATTCAGATTTAATCCATCTGATTTTTATATATTGCACTCACATGAGTTCCGATTGGTTATATATATATATAACCATCTCAATTATAATCTTATTCGATTATAATAACAACCAACACATCCAATATATATACTTCTTTTATAAAATATATATTGGACAAAATTATTTCATTTACACTCTTTTCAAAACATACTGTGTCGGCCTTTATATTCGATTGTTTAGAAACTCCTATCGACATTGTGGTGCTCCACTATCGACCAGAATTCATAAGTCACTCAACCAATAAATCTCCACAATATAAAAACCACTTTTATATAATCTACAAATATGTTCACTCGTATATATACACTCAAACTCAATCAAGGTTATTACTAACCTCATCTCTATTAAATTACGCCACAGAGCCATAGTAATCACTTAACCTTTAGCTTTAAATCCACTGTAATGACCCAAGGATTTTCGACCCTGAAAATCGACAAAAAACACCGTGTCAACTATTCCAGCATCGCAAACACCAGATCATTAATAGAAAGAAGTTAGAGGGTGAGAAATAGAAGGAAAGAAAGTCAGAATAGAAGAAGAATACAATAGAACAAAATTAGAGTAAACATGAATCTCACAACGGAGCGAATAAAATATATTATATAACAACTTTTGGAATACAAAACTGTATTTGAGCTTACATATATCATTAAGGTACATCACATACATATCACAGTGGAATTAAACTCTTACATATCTAACATTGAATACTCCTTCTCTAAGCTCTTCCAAGTATATCTGTAAAATCCTGACTACTTGACTGCCCGTACAAATTTGGGTACCCAAGAGTTTAGGGTAAAACAAAATAAACTCTGGGTCAGTCATGGGATTGGTGTGAGTAAACTCCAACCATTTGGTTTAAATTTTTAAAACCCTTTTCAAAAGAAAGGAAAATTGTAAGATCGATCCGCACATAAATACAGATGGTTTTTACCTTACGATAACCCAAATCATTTTCAAAATCAATACTTTTCTGATATTATAATAGTGTCTAATATAAGTAAATAACGATCTAGCAGAATGTTTACATATCACGCTCTACATATATAATATACAATCAAAGCCGCGGGCTCTTATTAGGTAATGGATTTCCAACTATGACAAGGTATGGAACCACCTTCTGATCAGAGTACTCTAGAAGGGATACACTGGAGTTCATCAAGAACATTTTGTTACTCAGCCACGCATGACCGACCATTCATTTCGCTTGAATGTTTCGAATATATTGTCACCTTTCAGTTGATATACCAACAAACCATTCCCAGGTGATACAGAAGTGAAAGAAGTAACAAATATCAATATTCTCTAGATGGTGACAATGTACCCAATTGGGTGCAACCCACTTAGCCATGCTGCCTGCCTGATTTTAGTCATTTCTTGGTTGATGAGGCTTGAGGTTATAACGTATCTTTTAACAGATCACAACTTTAATTACTTTGAATATCACATCGTCGTACCTACCAAATCGTAAATTGATTTCCCTAAAAATACCATGGGTATAAAGCTAAGAGAAACGAATTCCTCTGCCACCAACGTAAATAAGTTTGAAGAGACCCATTTACGCGATTTATTAGATAAACTCTGCCAGACATTCATCAATACATGTTGTCCTGAGATTGGACAAACCAAAGGCACTATTCTATAAAACCATCTTAGGCAATATCTACCTAGGATCGCAAGAACAACCCTTGCATAAACTCTGTCTTCAATTATCTTCATCATATTTTATTCGCAATGCTAATGCCCGTATGGAGTGGTCTTCAGATAATATATTTGATCTCGGTCTCTCCGTATTGACAATGGAAAAATGGCCAAAAACTTTGATATTCGGTTATTTAACTATTAAAGGAAAACATACATAAAAACAACGGTCGTATTTCCAAATGGAAATCTTACTGATCAATCATCAATCAACACTGAGCTTCTTTGAATATATTTATCAATTATCATTTCATTTCCCAATTTCCCTAACATATCTTTACCCAAATATTTCACCAAGTCGCTGAGCCTCTCACGATTTCTTGAAAAACGTTTCCATATATTCACAACTCCTTATTTCCCATATTTCAAAAATATACGTTATCAACATTGGAAACCATTTCAATATCTTATTCAGGCATCACTATTCTTCTACATTCATTAGTTCCTAACTGTAAACTAGTAAGAGAACAACTCCCTAAGCATCAACCCCAAAGGCCGAAACCAACATCAAATCGATACTTAGAAAACCATTCAACTTAATTAGTCTCCAGTCAATTTCTAATTTTCTTAACTCCATTTGTTAATTTCTTATCCAATCATTGTTTATGTAACTCACGAATTCAGTTTATGAATCTATTTCTTTAACTGCAATTATTGATTATAATGATAGCATTAAAATCCCTACTTTGAAAATATTAACTTTACAATGTAACCCTTATTCATTTATTTTAAATAAATAAATAAAACTTGATAAAAACGAAAAGTAACTGATACATTCCCAAATTTGATATAATCGAACTTTAATGTATAACTCTCTTTCGAATAAACCATGTTTGATTAATGTTCCGAACATCAGAATAAACTCACTGTTTCAAGTCAACTCAATTTCTAAATTCACCTTTGAATTTGTCACTTCCAATATTTACCAGTTTCCTTTTGTAACCAATTGAATTTGCGAAACATTTGCTTTTAAATCGTTATTCATTTTAAAACATGAATATTATTTCTCCACTGAAAAACTGGACTTGTTTTTATCAAATCAAATCCTGATTTTTATTTATAAATACTATTATAGTTTAAAATCTCATCTATCAAGTTATTTTACAGATTTACTTTCATATTTCACTTTATAAACCTCATTTATAAATCAACTTCTTGTTAATTATATATCAAGTTTATACCTTAATCTTGATTACACATTGATTATAAATTATTGGTTTAAAATTATATATTAACTATCTGGTCAAATCCCAAATTATAAAATATATAATTTCTAGAAAAATAAACTATATAACTTACATTCGATATAGTCGAATTCTAATTATAAATCTTCATGGATTTATTTCCATTTTATATACATTTAGAACATCAAAATAATTTTATCATTTTCCTTTTAAATGATTTTCCCATTTCCCTTTTTAACTTCATTCCTGAATTTATATTTCCAAATTATTTAATAATAATCATTTCATCTCATTTATAACGCTGTTTATAAATCAAACTGCTTGCTTTTATTTTTAAAACAGTTATTCCTTCCCAGTCCTTTAGAATCTCAATATTTATTTCAAATAGATTTTCCTTTTTAAATATCGAATTCTTTTCAAATATATTTTACGGTGTTTAAAACCAATTATTTTAGGTCAATGTTGTTCAAACATCCCAACCACACAATACTCAACCACATATTATTCTTCACATCATATAATGCAACATAAAAAAATAACAATATAATAGTTGAGGAATCCAGTTGGATTCCTCCAACCTGTTTCCCTGCATCCACAGATGTTAATCAACATAAATAACACTAATTTCATATCAATAAGAAATATTATAATAAATAGAATCAATATTTAAGCAACATTTTATATATATAATGATATCTATAATTTCAACCAATTAATTAGCAAGTTATCCAAATTACCATCACACACAACATTCAATTATTTTTATTAATATTAAATAACGTTTATAAAATTATAAAACTTGACAGAGTTGGTGAGTTTACTCACCTTGATCGTTAATCGTTGAATAACGATTAACATTCCGTAGATCTGTTCGGTTGTTTTATTTCACCTAAAATTGTACCGACCTCCAAATGGTTCCAAACCAGTTCCACTTTGTAGCCTGTGTCCATACGATCCTAATGGATCCTGTTTTGTTGAATTTGGATTACATGTGAGCAAGATATCGCAATTATAAGTTAATACATGATTTAATCAAACTAAAACTTTAATTTATTTCATATTAAATAACTAGGCTTCACTTACTAAATACGACCTAACGCCTTACTTCCAAACCTGTTACCCATGCGAAATGCTTCTTCCTCGTTTTTAACTTCCGTCTCCAGTAAACATTTTTAGCCGCCATTATCGTGCAAATAACCTCCCTTGCCATCTTCTAAACTCCATTAAAAATCCAACTAAATTCACCATTGTCTTCCTCTTCAACTCACTCCCACACGTCTACCGTGATGCCAACCGTAATGACCCGAATTCTACACATCGGACGATCATAGAATATTTATTTCATTCTCATACGAAGTCGTATGGTCATGTAACTTTGGGGAACAACTATTGGGGTCGTTTCCCATGTTCACGATTTTTTGTCGAATTTTAAATGACCGTTTTGCCCTTGGTGAATCTTGTTTTGCCTATAACTTTTGATTGGTAAGGAATTTTGACTTGAAACCACTTCCTGTGGATTCGGATGATGGTTTACCTTTCCGTAGAGTGGTCGCATTAATCGAACGGACTTACCGTTTGAGAGATATGGCTGAAATAAGGTTTCGAAGATGAAAATAGCATAATTGGGCTTAACCGGGTGATTAGCAGCTAAGCCCATAACCCATTTCGGGATTAGGGTTATGGGAGGGCCGATAGGGTTTGGGAAATCAGTTTTATCCATTTTTCAACCGCCACTTATCATTTCTTCAAGCCTAGCAATGGCCTCCAACTCCCAAATCACCTTTTAATCACTTTCTAATCACATATTAGCCAAATCTACACCAAATCAAGGCAGATTAGCATAGAAATCGGGATAGAGCTGCTGGAATAAATTATTCCATGCCAAATCAGTTAGAATTTAAGATCTGAGATTTATTTGTGGCTAAGGTAAGTGATTTGCACTTTTATTCACTAATTACGGCTAATTAGGGGTGATTAGTGATAACTAGCGAAATTATGCATCATAAAAATCTGGAAAAATATGTAGAAATTCCAAAATATTATTTTATGCTTCAGTTAGAAATTTGCGTTAATTTGGATTAAGTTTGCTAATCATATAGATAAAACATGATTAAAGGAAAAATCATGGTTTTGGGTATGATTGATCCATATTAACTTGTTACATTATTGTTTTGGTGTTTATGGTTGATTATACATGTTGCTATTACTGTTTGGTATGATTTGTGATTGCATAGAAAAGTTAAAATGGTTAAAAACGTTATCGCATGGCAATAAAGGACAGAAAATAGCTTGTTGGCCAAACCGGAGTACCTTTCGCACCAGAAGGCCCATGAGCCGAACCATGGTCAAAATCCTGACCCGAACCGCCAGTGGAGTCACGAGCTAGGGTCACGAACCGACCCGGTGAGATGGAACGATCCGACCGCGAACTAATGAGCATCACGAGCCGCCACGAGAGGGAGCTCACGAGCTGAACTGGACCACTCTAGGGAGCACGACTTGAACCGGGTTGGTAATCACGAACTGAACCCAAATGAAAATCACGAAACGAAACGATGATGACTGGAGCACAAAGCACACTCGAATCGAATGTAGACCAAACTGAGATGATGACCAAAACCCGAGATGCAAAGGTAGTCCAAATAAGAAGTTAGAACTCAGGATGTAGATAGGAACCAACGAGTTGACTTCATGAGTTGGACTTTGTTGCGGGACATGTGCAAAGGAGTTATCGATATCCCTAACTTTGGTCCACCACTGAGAGACGGATTAGTGGCTATGGATCAGCGCAATGGGATTCATTAAGACTCCCAAGGGAAAGGGATCGTAGCATGGCTATGGATCAGTAAAATGGGGCCATTAGGACTTCCAAGGGCAAGGTGATCATAGCAAGGGATTAGTGGCTATGGACCAGCGCAATGGGGTCACTAAGACCCCAAGGGCAAAGTGGTCGTAGCAAAGGATTTGGTGATCAAAGTGGTGGATATCGTATGCTTTACGCACTGAGTGAGAGATGTGAGGTTAAATGCTATGTTTGATGTTTGTAATCACCACGACATGCACACTCCCATTTTACACTTTATGTTAGTGTTATCTTAGAATATTGTACATCTTGTTGTGTTAACTCTTTGGTTACAGGTCCAGGTTCAGGTATGATTATTTATACTTGTTATTGTTTATTTTTGCTACTATCGCTCATACCAGACTTTTATCTGACCCAGAGTTTTATGTCTCTTCTTATTACTCTGGGTGCTTCTAAACGAGCAAACTAGTGACAGGTTAGATGGTATGCACGATTAGCTGTCTAGAGACGAGCATGAGGCTTCCACGTACTATTTACAAATATTCTCCCTGTGTTGTTGCTGGTCACTGCTTTGGGCACCAGTAGTGTACCTTTTCTATTTTGCTTTAGAGACCGTATTTTGAAGTTTTAATAATGATGATTTGGATCATAAGCTGTATTTTGGATTCCGCTGCTATTATGGTTTAGTTTTCAGCTTATGCACTATCTCGCCTGTTTTATGTCAAGTTATGTTATTATTATATTTTATTCCATGCGCTGTGATATATACTATAGATTCTTTGGTGATTCATCGTCTTGTTTCTTTTCTTTTGGAGACCATCCCGTGCTAGTCAGGTATTGGCACAGCACATTTCGGGGAAATGTCGACTGGTACGGGGCAAGATGTCACACCAACCTTCCTTCCCACGCATGTAAGTATACTGAACAACATCAGTTTCTTTTCTTTCCATTTTTTTCTTGTTTTAAACAAAAACTAGGCTTACCAGTATCATTATAAAAACCTCAACTCCTCATGTGCATCAACCCATAGCCGAACAACTTCTTCGATCCTCTTCCACTTATTTCTTCACTGATTTCTAAACCAAACCCACTTGTAAACTCCTCTTCACGCATGCTACAGCCGTGTCGCCACCATACCCCAATTGCCAATCTCCTAGAATTCACGTCGTCAGCTTTTTACCGTCATAACAGTGCGACATCTATTCACATGAAACCCCCCAAAAGATCGTCATTAATGCGCCAACACCCCCCTGATCACTACGTTGATCCCCACGTCGCCACTAAACCACCCAGCTCTGGTCACTGGCCTGATCTAAGCTGCGCCGGGCAAAACTTCATGCAACAATACTTCGAACCCATGAATCCTGGCTGTGACGACCCGCTCCGCACCAGCCGACATTTCAATGAAAGTGCGCTGTGCCAATGTTTAACCATCACGGGACGATCGCCAAAGAAAGGAAAGGAAGGGTATTTGAACTAACAAGGAACCTGCAGAATGTCTCACAGCGCAAGGAATAAAATATAATAATAACATACTTGACATAAAACAGTGAGACAATGCATAAGCTGAAAACTAAACATCATAGTAGCGGAAAATCCAAATACAGCTTATGTTCCACATCATTATTATTACAACTTTTGAAAACTGTCTTTAAAGCAAATAAGGAAGGTACACTACTAATGCCCAAAGTAGTGACCAGCAGCGACACAGGGAGAATATATGAATATAATACGTAGGAGCAACTGCTCGTCTCTGGACCGGCTACTCGTGCATAACCAGCTAACCTGACTCTAGTCTTCCCGTTTAAGAGCACCCAAAGTAATAAGAAGAGACAAAAAACTCTGGGTCATACAAAAGTCTGGTATGAGCGATAAGCAGCAAAACAAAATAATAACAGGCATACTAAACCATACCTGAACTTGGACCTGCAACCGAAGAGTTAGCACAACATACCGCTTAATACTCTAAGGTGCCACTAAACATAAGGTATAAAGATACGGGGTAGGGGGTGTGCATGTCATAGTGATAGAAAACAATCAAACATAGCAATCATCCTCACATCTCTCACTCAGTGCGTAAAGCACACGATATCCACCACTTTGATCACTTGACCCATCGAGGTAGTGACGGAGTCCGACTTGTATAACTATTGCTACCACCAAGATTGCCCCATAGAGTCATGACTCAATCCTTACAAATGACCCCACCTCATTGGTCCATAGCCAATAGTCCTACCTAGGACACTGTGGCCCTGAATCCGTCCGCATACCCCATACTCCATAGTGATCCAAAGTTATGGACATCGATAACCCCTTAGCACACGTCCCGCAGCAAAGCCCAACTCATGAAGATAACTCGTTGGTTCCCAACTGGACCCTGAGTTCTACTTCCTATTTGGACTTCCTTTGCATCTCGGGTTTTGGTCGAATTGGAGTTGGTCTTCAGAAGAGTCATCGCGTAATCGTAGCTCCAATCCGGTTCGGTTCGGCTTGCTTCAGTCAGTTCGATTCGAATACATCGCTCTTAGGCTTCCCGTTCGGTTCAATGTTCCACTTCAGGTTGGTTCGGTTTAGTAGTCCCTATCATTCCACTTCAGTTGGTTCGATTCAGTGCTCATGGATCCCGATTCGGTTCGGTGCTTCACTCCAACTCCAAGCTTGGTCCTCCGATCTGATCCCGCTCCCTAGCTCTAGTCCGATCTGATCTCCACGCCCTTGCTTCCGATCTGATCCCCTACTCAACTCTGATCAGATTTCCAACCCAACTCCAACTCTTTGCAAATGGCCTTCCTTTGTTGCCATACTCGTTCTTCTTCCTGGGCTCCGGTTCGGTTCAAATTCCTTGTCTCTGGTGTCGGTTCGGTTCGACCAATCCTATTTGATCCGAACCCCTTCCCCTTATCTGATCCGATCCCGATCCCTGCAATTTTTCCTGTAACTTTTCCAATGACTGTTTTACGCCATACGACGGCATTTTCGACCATTCTAACTCTTCTAATCAATCACAAAGCATACCATACAGTCATAGCAACATGTATAATCAACCACAAACACCAAAACAATAATTTGATAGGTTAAAACGAATCTAACATAGCCAAAATTCCATATTTTCCCTTAAGCATATTTAAGCAAAACTAATGATATGATTAGCAAAACTTAACCAAATTAACCAAACTTTCTAACAGAGGCCTAAAACAATATTTCAAGATTTATAAATATTTTTCCAGATTTTTAACATGCATAATTTCGTTAATTAACACTAATAACTCTAATTAACTGTAATTAGTGTAAAAACAATGTTAATCACTCACCTTTGCCACAAATGAATTGTAGATCTGAAATGATTCTCTGTTTGGCACTGTTCCCAAGGCTATACAGCAGTTCTAACCTTGCTTTGGTGCAATTTCTCCTTAATTTGATATAATTTAGCCAAATCTTCAATTAGAAAGTGGTTTAGAGGTGTTTTAGATGTTGGAGGCCATTACGAAGTTGGGAGGGATGATAGGTGGCGGCTGAAAAAAAAATGAGAAAAGGGTGTTCTCTAAACCGTAACAGCCCTTAAATACTCCAAATCCCGAAACCCCCTCTGGGCCTTGCTGTTAATTACTCAATTAAGCCCGGTTAAGCTGTTTTTCACCTTCTAAACCTTAATTCAGCCATATCTCTCAAACGGTAAGTCCGTTTTTCGCATATGATCACTCTACGGAAAGGTAAAACATCATCCGGACCTAATGGAAGTAGTTTCAAGTCAAAACTCCTTCCCAATCAAAAGTTATGACCGAAACAAAGTCAGCTAGGGGCAAAACGGTCATTTAAAAATCGGCAAAAATCATGAACATGGGAAATGACCTGAATAGTCCTCTCCCAAAGTTACATGACCATACGACTTTGTATGTGAAAGAAATAAATATTCTACGATCCTTCGATGCGTAGAATGCGGGTCGTTACACTGGCCTATCGCCGTGGTCTGGAGTATGAAAGATACTATACCGCACTTTGTGAAACACCCATGGAATTTTATTGCATCTTATCAGTACTCACAATATACTAGTTTCATATTTTATTTTGGAGAACAGAGTTTTGTTTTGAATTATTGACCCTACGTTTTGCTTTGATTTTTAACAGAGAATGGCATCCTCGTGGTCTCCAGAAGAAGGAAAAAGGAGAATGAGAGTTGCCTATATATTTATATAAGAGAAGACTTAAGGGTTAAGGAATAGATGATAAGATGGCCATGCTTGCTCTAGTTCTTAGGGTAGCTCCAGCTTTCAAATTTTGTAGTTGTGATCAGAGTCCTATTACGTATGTTTTTCTTAGGTAGAAGTATCACTTTTGATTTAATTTAATTTTTTTTATATGGAAAACTTAAGTATGAAGTTACAGGAAAAATATAGGTCTATCGTTGGATTGTTTTAGGGTTGTTCTGGGTAGGTCCCTTTCTTTTATTTTATTTTTAAAACTTAAGGCAAAGATATCTTGTATTAATATTTAAATTGGTCTGATTCTTTTTAGATTTAGCTTACCCATTATGTAAGACTCCATTCATCACGGACCCTTATCGACAAAATAAAAAATATCTTTGAGACAGGCAATGTTCCATGATCACGAAATTATAATAAAATAGACAAGTTAACATATCATGTGAAATCCCAAAAATGCTGGTTTAGGGTATAAAATACCTTGAACAAAAAGTTGTTTATTTTATGAAATAAAAATTACAACAAAATTCTAGAAATTAAATTAAGTATACATCTCAAAAATCTTGTCCAAATTCAAAACCAATATGAAATTATATTTAATAAATCGTTATGCATTATAAATGATTCCATAGTGACTATTTGAAAATTTGATTTAGATATAACTTACAATCTATAAGGCGAAATATCAATTTTTCACTTCCATTAGAGAAATATAGCTTAACAGATTTGAACCTTTCTTGTTTCGAAGAAATTCGACTTGTAATGAATCCCGTATATTCATTTAAATTTGAAAACGTAATATTACAAACTACCATGCCATTATGAGCTCGTTTATATTGTATTGTAATTAATACGTTCAATCGTCGTTAAATTAATAAACTCGTTATAATAATTCAATTCTAGACTAAATTAAATCTATTAAATTATCCAATTCACACAATATTGCCAATTCAGCTATTTCCGACTATTTCGGAAATAAACATATTATTATCCCATTATTTATTATTTAAATATTCAAAATATTTGAATTCTAACCATTTAAATTATCAAACCTATATATTAAAATAATTAAATTAATTAATTATTAAATCACAAAAATTCCGGGACGTTGCACCTCTGTATTTGAAAATTAATGCTCCTCCTGGGTCTGTGCTAACTCTATGAATAGTTTCTTCCCCAAAATTTATGCTTGTGATTTCTTCCCTTTAAAGCTTGTTAGCTTGCAAACAACAATGTTTCTTCTTTCTCCCATTTTTTCATCGATAAAAAGTAGATTTTAATAAGGAGTACGTACATACAGAAACAATAATTAATATTTCAAGTATGACAAATTCATAAATGTAGTGACAAGTGACAATAAATTAGAATGCTCTAAATTGGAAACATGTGATCTTACGATATGAATATTGCAACAAGTGAAAACAATTAATCAAGTGACATAAACATGTATCAATAAAATAGACATATATAAGGAGCACAAATAATCATAACTACATATTACGAAAACAACACGACTACTTGCATAACATGAAGTGAAGAAAGTTGAAATAGCACAGACAGCATTCACGAGCACAACAGATATTCCAGCTCATATAAGTATGATAACATAAGATTAAAATGTTGTAAGTTCATAAACAATTTACACAAATAACATACATATGATTTAATATAAAAGAAAATAAAAGCGTTCATTAAAGAAAACACATTTTTTTCTCTTCTTCTTCTTCTTCGTTTCCATCTCCATCTTCATCCGATGAACCAGAAGATCCACCTTCAACACTTTCCATCTCTTCATCTCCTTTTTCTTCATTATTCCCTAAGTCGACCAAGTGAACTATTGTTGTGGTCATTTTTCAAGGTTAGTAGGAATAAGTTCATAGTTGAAGATGAAGATCCACAAGATAATAAATCCCAAAAGCTCTTCAAGAAGCTTTTGAATCGATCGAGCTTAGTGCCCATTGGCTTTATAGTAGCCTCAAAATCTAGTATATCACTTATCTGATTTCCTTTGATTTCTTTCTATGAAGTCGTAAACTTGGTTGGCTTGCATGTTTGGTCCTATATCTCCAAATATTTCAATATATCGTTGAGGTTGTGATGATGGACCACCTTTGGATTGTGAGGGTTGAGTTTGAACAGAACTTCAGTTAGCTTTCTACTACTTGAAGGAAACAATATTTTTGGTTTCTAGTCATTTGAGAAGACCCTTAATACTTAATGTCCTTGTATTCAACGAACCAATGGTTGAATATTTCGAATTAGGGATTGGTACTTTAAATTGAGCCACAACTCCCATGATATATGCAACATTGTGCATTGTTTTCATATGGTCTTGATTAAATGTTAGTAACTCTGGTAAGATTATCTTGCACCAATTTACATTTCTTTGTCCCCAAATTGCATAGAGTGCTTGAAAATATTGTAAGTAATAGTTTTCATAACTACTCGTTTTTTGGTTTTATTGAATGTGTGAGAACTTTATGCATGATTCTAGCCTAAGGTTAAAGTGTAATAGCTTTCAGTTATATCATATCGTTGGAGAGGAATGAGTGACTAATTTGATCGTGAGTTTCCATGTCAGCTTCAATATCACTTAACACTGTTCCTTCCGATGGACAATCCAAAATGGTTCTTAATCTCTGAAGTGGGATAACATTGTAATGCTACAAACCATAAACCATACACAATTTTGAGTGCTACGTGATGTATAATGATCAAGATTGATATTTGTGTAAAATAGTTTATCTAAAAGATGATTTATTTTTATATCATGTGGGGTATAATTAATCCAAGATTCTAAACCATTTCTACTAGTTGAAATTCATCATACTTTATAAATGAACCTGTAACAACCCAAAATTTTGGCAATATAAATTAATTATTTGAATTACAAAAATAGGAATTTTTGTAAACGGTGGAATTTGGCCATGAAACTTCAACTGCGTTCGTCTCGGAATTCTGGTCAACTTTCATGTTTGGAGTTTCACGAACGGAGTCCGTATGAAAAAGTTACGGATGAAACACGAAAACGGATGAAAAATAAATAAACCAAATATTTAATTAATAATTTACCATATATAACCCAGCCGACCTGAGCAGTTTGGTGCCTAGGCGGTCGACATGGGGGTCGACCGGCGGTCGACTGCCCAGGTCAACCTACTGGGCGTCAAACTACCCAGTGATGGCTAGATTTTGGTGAATTATTTTATTATATTATTATAACGGATGGACGAATATATTGAAAACTAGTCTGATGGTCCTAGGCCATTTCCACCCCTATAAATAAAGGGGTATAGCCTCACTCTTTTTCCATTCAAATCTATGAGGGCAGCGGAGCTCTGCCATTTTTCTTCCTCTTCTAACCTAATTTCTAAATAAAATATATTCATACACTTATCAAATCAAATCAAATTCTTATGGAATTGGGAAGAGAAATAGATTAAATGGAAGAGGGTGCTCAACAATAGATTTCTTCGCTCTTTTCCCTTTTTCTTATACTTCTACAGATCTAGAATTTTCCCCTTTCTAGATAAATTGTAGATTTGTAAGAACTTGGGGATTGTAAGCATAAAAAGGTTCAAAATTCAGAAATTGGAAGCTATAAGGTGAGTGGGAAATTTACTAATACAGATATAATGATTTATCTATTTCGTTTGACTCCAATATATGTTTTATGCCTATCAGATCGGTTATTTAAATAATTATAAAGTGTGATAACCATTAGATCTAATTACAAATATGTTTGAAATTGGTAAATGATAAAGTTGTGATTATGTATAAACATGAATTGTAGGATTTATATATATATTCCCATATATTCCTACAAGTTATGTCATGAATTATGAAATATGTTGTATATGCCACATAACACTGTGGATCTGGAAATCAGTCCCATTAAACATAAATTTGTTGTAGTTATGTTCCAGATCTTTAGGTCATTGCTGAAATATGAAATATGTAAATTTAGGTAAAAAGATGAATTTATGTATTATGTGATTTTAAGAATAAAAGAAACATTTCATGTTTACATTCAATATTGTTCAGTTTTTGTATGTAATATGCATCGACTATTCCAGAATAAAAATATAGTACATATATTTCTTTTTATTTGGAAATGTGTCAATTCCACAAAATTGGAATGATTTACAGTGATTTTGGGTAACGGTCCTTGTGAGACTTGAAACCTTTTCGGCAAGATTGAATGCAAAAAGGGAATGTTTGGTTAACTGATTAGACCAAATCATTGATTTAAAAAAAAAGTATTGTAAATAAATAATAATATATTAATAACTACGTTGACCGTACGAAAACATAAAAATAAACGTATACATATTATCCGTAAAAATTAGTGTAAAACGGTGAAATGTGAGTTATATGGAATATTTGAATGCTTGTATAAAGTTCAATTATGGAATTATGTGTAAATATAATCCATTTTTAATTAATATATTTATGATGACCATTTGTAGCATTAAATATAATTAACTGCCATAAATAAGACTGCAAATATGAGGATAACCATTGCAATCAATACTGATTTAGGGAAATAAATTTTGAATAGGAAAATGGTTACAATTACTAAAATCAATTAGGATAATTGTTGTGGGCCCCAAGTAGGAAATTTAAATTATAACCTCATTTAGACACGATGTTAAACTCAACTTGTGGTGTAAGCCTGCCCGGAACCGACCAGAAAATCCAACGACCACAGGTAGTCAAATATAATCGTACTAAGGCACGAGGTTAAGTTCATTTGTGGTAGAATTCTGCCCGGAACCGACCGACATATCCAGCATCCACAGGTAGTCAACTTAATGTGAGAGGTCTGGTATGTAATATATATATATATATATATATATCATAAATATAACAGTCAAGAAGTAAATAAATAAATAAATAAGAGTAGGAATTGTCCGTTGGGTACATAAAATATATAACTTGGGGCTGATAAATAGTTGCCTTAGGAAAATATGACCGTTAGAGCCGTAAAGAGCAATAAAAAGGAAATAAAAATAAACGAGTGTCAAAAAAAAAGAGGAATTAATGGATATTGATCGACGTTTAAATACTAAATCCAAATTAGGGAAGAAAGTAAATAAATATCCTAGAGAAAAGGGAATATTACCTTCCTTATTTATGTCAATAAAACTTATAAATAAAAATATAGTTGGACCAAGCAGGTTAATAATATAAGACATTATTAACTATATAAATCCGTGATACAAATAAATGGTGTACGTATAGTATTTCCATATAAAGGAATTAAACGGGAATGACTTAATAACGTAGGCTACTTTATCCCAAAATGGGAAAGGTGTTAAAGCCAAATGGGGGACGAACGTGTAACCTTTGTGTATAGTCCGCTTCCTTGGGTCTTAAGTGGCTAGGGTTGAGGAGTTCGCCTGGGAATAGGTCTTTCAGTTTAGGGGTCTTAAATGGCAGGGGTGTGTGGGCCTAACCAAACCTGGAAACTAAAAACGTTTGAAATGGCTACTATCCTATGGGAATTAATAAGCGACTAAGTGGGTTATCTAACAAGGTCAGCTAGAAGGTAGAACGAACGATAAAATACCTACTCTCGCCTTATGCAGGGCAAGGATATATGCGTGAATGATGGAAGCCTTTACTAGTAGGGCCCGTAGCTAGTTCCCTCTACTTTTATGTTAACATTTAAAATATTATCGAGGCTTGATAAGTGACCAATAGGTCCGCCTAGGGTCTTAAGTGATCAGGGAGAATCAACCTTATCTATTATTGATGGTGAGGCGTTAAATAATAAAGAATAGAGAATGAGGATATAGATAGAAACCCTGAAATTAGGGGCCCACTATCGATATACTTAACCAGTTAAACTCTGGTATAAAGGCTTCACAAAAATATATGTAAATGTCCTATCTCAGTAATATAATTTGGAAATACTACTTTGGGCTAAATAGTAAAGTCATGCGTAAACATTTACTAGGCTGGGCTAGAATCACTAACCTTGTTTGGCATACAATTTGGGTTGAAACAAACAAAATTTATCTGTGTTATAGGCTGTGTGGTACATTTTTTAGTCACCAAAACTTGTTGTTCTGACCTACTCCTCATTACAACCTCCAAGTTTCGTAGATTAGGTCGGGTTCTCAGAGATGTTTAAGTTTGGCTTTCGGTTCTCGTTCTCTCTCATGCTCGGTATTGGTAAAGTGAGTTAATTTGAATAAGATAATTGCTTGAGTTAATACTAATTTATCCTAGTTTGTTTCCGCTGTGAGTTATTTTATCATACTCTGATTATGCTCATGCTCATTTATTACAGGTACCAGATATACGCTCTATGCTTGGATGTGTTCAAGTTTTGATTTTTTTTTCAGAATTTGGGTGCAGAAAAGTGTGGGATGTTGCAGAACCTTTGAAATTTTAATAATTTTAAACCTTGTTATACCTTTGCACAGCCTTGTTAATTGTAAAGCCACTATCTAATTTGAGATTTCGAAGGTACAGCTGAGGGGGAGGACGGTCTAATTTCTTTTGGAGTTATTTGGGAGTTTTGCGAATTTGGGGTTTTGAAATTTCAGAGTATTATGTGTTTAGAGAGTCAAGTAAGTTGTGTTTTATGTTGTAAGTGTAAAAAGATAGTGAAAAATTAAGTAATGGTTGATGAGAAGCTAGATCTTTGAGTGAAAAAGTGAATATCCTAAATAACCTACCTATTTAAAAAAAATGCATCTTTTCGACCTCGGTTAACTGAACTTGAGCAGTCAGTTGATTGAATGTGTTATTCTCCAAACAGAAAGAAAATAGGCAAACTTAGGGGTATTCAGTCGACTAAATATTATATTTAGTCAATTGTATTCTTTGTTCAGTCGATTGAATACTAGGGTCACATATTGATTTCTCCAAATTCAATTGATTTTCAATTCAGTCGACTGAATTATGAATTTTTTAATCCAAAAATGAAATAGTATATTTTGACCCTATTTCAATCAATTATCTTGGTTGATCCAATTGGCTGAATCAGTATCCGATATATTATGTTTTGTCACTTCAGCCGGCTGCCTTGATTGATCTAGTCGATTGAAATATGAAGTTTTTTATACCTTGATATCTTTGTTTATGTGAATTATTGTTGTTAAGTTATATATATATATGTGTGTGTGTGTGTGTGTGTGTGTGTGTGTTATTAAGAATTTTTTTATGGATCAAACGCACTTTTATTTGTATTCCACGCAAACAACAACCTAGAAATACTATATACATTTAGACATACATACATATATACACACACACATATACATATATTTCCATTATTCTTTTTTGAACTCCAACTTCGATTTATTTGAACTATTTTTCCCAAGATTTTGGCTTATATTCTCTGGCCTTCTCTTCCATTAGTTTGATAGTAGACCCTTATATCGCGCATGACTTATTTCTTAATTAGATGAGACTTCTCTCGGTATGTTATGTAGAGTAATGTTATCTTCCACAGGATATTTAAGAGCGATGTGATATCTTATGAACGCGGTCTTTGGCTAGAGAACGTCTGTTAATTGATAGTATACATTTACCCAGAAAGTTTAAGTGAGCTCCTTGACCTTTCTACTAATAATGCATTTCACGTTTGTTGGAGAATGGAGTTTTGACAACAAAAATCTTATTTCAATTATCATTGATTATCAAATATATACTAACATTTATGTCTAGAATATATATATATATATATGCAGGATCTTTATACAAAAATTAATACTGAAGACTGTACCATTTTAGAGTTTCAAGAGATTCAGAATTCTGAAGAGATTCAAGACTCATGAGTAATCAAGTTATCAAGAGTTCAAAACAAATATAGTAATAGAGTCTAGTTTATATGTAAGACTCTGAATAACACTCCAGGTTCAAGTTCAAATTCAAATTTAGAATCAATTCTGATTTTCGAATTTAAATTTCTGATTTTCAAAATTCAAATTTTTAAGTCGAATTGTTTTTCAATCTTACTTATGATTTCAAATATAAGTTTTAAATTTAAGTTTATATAAGTTTATACTTATAAGCTTTTACAGTTTTATAATTATGTAGTTTTAAATTCTTATAATTTCATAAATATGTTTATATAATATATAATTATTTTTTTAATATGATTTTACACTTTATAATACTCATTTATATCACTAGGTTTTAATTCAAGGATTTCCAGAATTATATATATATATGTATAGTTAAACACTTGAAAAATAGTTTAAAAAATATTTTATACATACATATGTCGACATATAACTGTAATTTTTTCAATTTTCAAAGGAAGTGTCTTTTCACTATTTGTAACATTTCAGAAGCGTTGCAACCTTTCAAATTTTATAAATAGAGGTTGATTTCGAATTTTTTCATCATTCTTCTTCTCTATCTTCACCCCTCTTCATCCCAGCGTTAATATTTCATATTTTATTGATTTCTGCACTTCTACTTTGCCAATTTCTACTCTAATTACATGAAACTTCTTCTTTTCTCACTCTCTACTCATTACTCTCTGAATTGAAGTGCTACTAAAGAGTTATAGGGTTGTTGTAATCATTTGGTAAGTGTTCGGGAAAAAGTGCGTTCTTGTAGCCTTGAAATCAAGGAAAGGGAGTGGTGGTAATCTGTAGTTGTGAAATCAAGAGTGGTTGGAGCGGTGTTAACCTTGTAGCAGGGAAATCAAGGGGATTATACATGGATATTGATAATATTAATAAACTCTGCGCAATCCAGCGTTGCGTGGGACTGGATGTAGGAGTAATCCGAACCAGTATAAAATCCAGTGTATTCTTTCCTTCTTTGCATTTTATATTTATCCGCTTCTATGTTTATGTTTGATTTTGTGTTTGTGTTCATCTCTGTTGTATGTAATTCATATAATAGATCATTTAAGTTTAAGTTTTTTGTAAATTCCTTAGAAACACTATTCACCCCCCTCTAGTGTTAGTCTTGCCTTAAGGTCCGCATTCTGTGTTCCCTAACAACGTTGAGTGTTAATAATATCTTGTTGACAATGATGACTTTCATCTAGCTTTGTATGCACTATGGATGTTTTAAGAGTGATACTTTTTTAACTTTCACACCAAGAGGAGAGCACACAGTACGGTAGGAAGGGGATTAGATCCTAAAACTGATTTATTCGATGATGGAGTCGTATTAATTGGTGATATATAAGTAGTTATAGAGGATGGGAAGATAAATTTGACAATAGAGAAGTAAATATTTTATTTAGATGTCATTTTTAGTTTGACTGTACATTCCTTAATTTAGTAGTCTAATTACTATTTATAGTAGTTGCAATAACTTCTCTAGGAGTAAAAATTTGCAATAGAAAACCATCTTGCAATTTGAACCAATTTACATATAACGAGTTTTCTATGAATTGTTCTTATCTTAATTTCCAAAATATTTGTTTATTTAATATTTTAGTAAATATATCTAATATATTTGATTTTCTAATGATAAAAACTCTAGAGAAATAATATCTTTTTCTATATTGTCGTGTAAAGAATGATGTTGTATATCAATATGTGTAGTTCTTAAGTGATTTACAGAACTATTTGACAAATTTATAATACTCATATTATCATAATCAATCATTGATTTATTAGGATTCAAACCAAAATATAATAAAGTTTGTTGCACGTATATTACTTGAGTACATGATAAAGCAGCAAAATATACTCTACTTCACATGTCGAGAGCGATACACAATTTTTCTTTTTACAACACCATGATACTAGAGACTGATCAATGAAGTGACATATACCATTTGCGCTTCTTTGATCTTTTCAACATCCACTGAAGTCAACATCACTATAAGACTGATCAATGAAGTGACATATACCACTTGCGCTTCTTTGATCTTTTCAACATCCACTGAAGTCTTAGTAATGCTTAAGTGCTGCAAAATTCGTTTCACAACTCGTAAATGTGATTATTTGGAATTTTCTTGAAAAATTTGCACATGAATGTACACTCATCATTAGATTAGGTAACTAGTATTTAGATATGTAATGAACCAATCATACCATGACATAATGTATATTCTACACTTTTCTCTTTTTGTTTGGATCAAGATGAACTGTTGTGCTCATAGGAGTTGATTTTCCAGAGGTATTTTCCATGTCAAAACATTTTATTAAAATTGTACAATATTTTTTTGATTTATGAAAATACCATTTTATTTAATTGTTTGTTTTGCGAAGAAAGAAAATGTGAAAGTTCTCCCATATGAGACAATTCATATTTGTTTTTCAAAAAAATTGCAATATCTATCCATAATTTTCGTTAGTAAAACCAAACATAATATCAGTTACGTACATCAAATTATTAATAGATCTTTATTATCTTGTTTTATAAAAAGTGTTTGATCAATTTTTTCAATTTCAAAAGTTGAATTTATAAGGTTTTTTTAATACACCCATACCAAGTACAAGGTGTTTGTTTAAACCGTATAGTGCTTTCTTATGATTTGGATATTTCTCACATACAAATAAAGGGGTTTGTCAAAATATGTGTTTTCTATTATAAAAGAAATTGAAAAAGTATTTTTTTTACATCCATTTGATATATTTTTATATTATGATAACAAGTGGAATCTACTAATCGTTGTATTCCTTCTAGTCGAAGGATCAAATGTTTCTTCATAGTTTGTTCCTTCTTATCGATTGTAATATTTAGCAGCTAATATGGAATTATTATGAGTGATATTGCCTTGTTCATTTGCTTTATTCTTGAAAACTCATTTTGTACCAATGACGGTTTCGTCACTTAGTCTAGGAATTAAGTATAAAACTTGATTTCCTTCGAACTAGTATAGCTCTTGATGCATACATAAAATCCAATAATTGTCAATGTAACAACCCACATTCCGACAGACCAATTTTTTTTTCAAAATTATAATCCGTCAAAACTTGTGTTGGTTGCTCTGGTATCTTGCAGAAAAGACAGAGATATAAAATATATCAGAGCTCAGAAAATATCTCATAGCGGAATGGATAAAATATAATATAACCAAAATGTAGCCTTATGGTAGTAATAATACTGCCTAACCAGTAGCCAAAGCTATCATATCTCTGCCATAAATCCAACCTGGGAGTATTTTATGAGGAGTGGGTGAAAACACAAGTCCTGGTGACTGGATTTAAACTACACATCTTGGATAATCCTACATATACCTAATTATGTTTTCTTATTTGTTAGGTTACTTGGGTTAACAGCACTTAAGACTTACACACACGTCATACCCATTAACTTCCTAATGGATTAACCTAATACATTATATATGTAGCTACCCCCAATATTAAACCCAATACATAATATATGTAGTTACCCCCAATATTAAGGTACACCCCATAGTACCCCACTCGCACAGTCTTCGCCGTAACGCCTCAGAAATATACGCAATCTCTCGTCCTACGCCGGAGTGATGTACGGATCTTTATATAACAATGCTACATTCAACATAGATCTTCCATCGCTATGCTAGGTAAATGTACGGACTGCCACCTTTGATCGAATCATATCACAGAGTAATGCCCTATGAGTCTACGATACACCACCCAGAGCAGACATGCATGTATCTAGACTTTCCCACGTACGTATCGTCAATCGTACTCGATGCCTTAACCGCACATATCCTCTAATATGCACTGAGTCCCGTGGCAGGGCTGTACAAGAAACACAGAACTTGGTCGGGAACTTTTCAGATATCTGTTTACACAGATGCTGTGGTCTGCATTTTTAGTGGCTGTGGTCCCACCTAACCCCTCCCTCAACTAATGAAAGACGAACAAGACTGAGAACTAATGACCTGGCCCAAGAGCAAACAACAAACAACAAATCCTAATTGGTCTGTCTCTCACCCATAGTCTTGATAGCAAAAGGTCTATGATCTATTGGTTTAGCTCTCCGCCTTTCCTCATCACGTATCAAGATGGCTGTCAATGGTAGGTACCCGAGACTCTGCTATATAACGGTTAGACTTGTCAGTACAAAAGAGTGGTCGTAACCTAGCCAAGTTAGGCAACAGAATCGTCGAATCACATATGCCACCCTATAGGCTTCTGATTGCCCACTATCGTGGCAATTAAGGCATACTCACCGGGTAGAAACGTGCAGACCTAACCTCTGCGAGCACAGTAAAATGGTGTCATAGCACAGAGGGCTACAAGGAGTACCCTCCACGTCCCAAGAAGCCGCATGCTTCCCCTTCCAGTCTTTCGAAAATAGGAGAATATCAGCAGAATAACAGAATAAATAGATGGACGTGCGCTTCCCTCGTGCCTCATGACACCATGACGATCTACCCCATTGGGTTATTCATCCACAAGCGTACAGACTGGTCCAAGTGCCTCATTTTAATGTGTTATTAGACCCTATGTCTAAACATTCAATTATGCGCTTGCTCTACCTCGTCAAGTTTCCAGTTTAACTTGGTTATCTCAAATCATATTAACTTCTTATCCAGGTTACCAAGTTCTTTCGAGCCACTTATATCTCTAAGGAATGTGTAACGACCCGCATTCTACACATCGAAGGATCGTAGAATATTTATTTCTCTCACATTCGAAGTCGTATGGTCATGTAACTTTAGGAGACGACTATTGGGGTCATTTCCCATGTTCATGATTTTTGTCGATTTTTAAACGACTGTTTTGCCCCTAGCTGATATTGTTTTGGCCATAACTTCTGATTGGCAAGGAGTTTTGACATGAAACCACTTCCATTAGATTTGGATGATGATTTACCTTTCCGTAGAGTGGTCACATTAGCCAAACGGACTCATTGTTTGGGAGATATGGCTGAAACAAGGTTTAGAAGGTGAAAAACAGCTTAACCGGGCCTAATTAGGGTGATTAGCAAGAAGGCCCATAACCCATTTCGGGATTAGGGTTATGGAGAGGCTGAGAACAGTAGGAAAACGAATTTTATTTCATTTTCCAGCCGCCTCAAACATTTCTCTAACCCTAGCCATGACCTCCACCTTCTAATTTCATCCCAAATCGCTCTCTAATCAAATTTTAGCCTAATCTATGTCTGCTGTGTTACATAGAGATTCAACCCAAATCAGAGATAATTTCAGATCTAAAGTTAATTTGTGGCTAAGGTGAGTGATTTGCATTGTATTTCACTAATTACAGCTAATTAGGGGTGATTAGTGATAATTAGTAAAATTATGGCTCAGAAAATTCTGGAAAAATATGTAAAATTCTAAAATTTTATTTTATGGCTCTGATAAAAATTTGAGTTAATTTCGACTAAATTTGCTAATCCTATTGTTGAAACATGCTTAAGAGGATTAAGGGGAAACATGGGTTTTTGGGGTATGTTTGATCTTAAATGGCCTATATGCTTGGTGTTTTGACCTTGTTGATTTATCCTATATGTTACTACCACTGCTTTGATGGTTGTGTGATTGATTAGTAAAGTTAGAATGTTGAAAACGCCGTCGTATGGCGAGAATGGACGATATAAGCTCGCTGGAAAAACTACAGGGTTCCGGATCAGATCGGATGTGGGAAAGGGGTTCGGATCGGATAGGATTGGTCGAACCGAACCGACACCAAAGACATGGAATCTGAACCGAATCGGGGTTCAGGCAGAAGAAGAGTATGGCAACAAAGGAAGGCCGCTAGCTTGGAGTTGGATTTGGAGTGAAGATCCGAACCGAGATCCATGAGCACCGAACCGAACATGGGACGTTGGACTGGAATGAGGTGAAGTACAAGATCCGAACCAAGAGATACGAACCGAACCCAGGCAGAAGACATCTGAACCGAACCGGGCCAGAAGGGGAGCACCGAACCGAATCGCACCGAGGAGTATACTAGGAAGCATTGGACCGAACCGATGATGACTGGAGCACTATGCATATTCGAACCGAACTGGATGTAACACCCCGTATTTTCTGAGAATATTAAATTAAAAAATTAAAGAATAATTAATTTGAAAATGAAGAAATAGGTGAAATGGGTTGCGCCATTGCGTTCATCTCGGAATTCTGCTTGAGATAGAGTCCGAGTTTGCGTAAATCGGACTCCGTATGAAGAAGGTATCTTTAAAATAAATATTGCAGCAAAACATGAAAAAAAAGAATGAGAAAAGAATAATGTTTAGCATTGTTCTAAGGTTTGTAAGCAAAAGACTTAGTAGCTCATTTGGTTAGAACATGTGACTTGCATACAAGAGGTACAAAGTTCGATCCCCGCCAACGCCATATTTTTGTTTTAGGGGAATGGCTAAAAAGTGGCTTAGTGTGAACGCAGTTCAAAAAGTGGTTTAGTGTGAAAATGGTTAATTGGGAAGATAAATAAAAAGAATATATATATGTATATAGAATATATATATATATATATATATATATATATATATATGACGTGTACGCATCATGTGGCGCACGTGGCGCATTTTTTGTTGGTCAAGGATTGTCTTTTTTACGTGGCCTTCTCTGATTGGCTTTATGACAAATTCTGAGGTGTCAGGGCTTATGTGTCATGCTATGATTGGCTGAGTGACACATTGATTTAGTTGGATGGCTCTGATTGCTCCTAAAACGATCTAATGGCTCACATAATATTTAACTTCAATAAAAGCAACCATAATCCTCAAACCCTAACATCATAACCCTAAAACTATGGTGCTGTCATGATGTTTGTCTACAAGCTACCCTAAGCCTCCATTCATTCTCTCTAAACTAGAAAATCAAATCCAAACTAGTAATCAGTTAAGAAGAACATCAAATCATATCTAATTAGAACAAAGATTAGTCTACATCAAAGGCGAGCAATTCAGTTTCAGAAAATAGATTTCAGAACTCAAGATTTCTCTTTTGTTTGTAAGTTGATTATTACTTAGATTTAAACGAATTTCTTAAATGAAATCATGACACGTTGTAACTTGAATCTAGAACGATGTTCATATTTAAGACAAATGAAATCCGATTCTTGTCCATTTTGAATTACCAATAATTCTGAAACTATTGTGATTGATCATGCCTATTGTGAGTTATAAGATTGTTGTGATTGACATAAAATAACCCATTATGCCTATGAAACTGATTTGTTTGACATAATGGAATCCATCGTGTTTATGAGACTGGTTGATGTTAAAACTATCATGTTATATGCAAGCTTGGTGATTCTATCTTATTATGTACATGCAAGCTTTAGGCAGAATAATGTTCACATATGCCTACATGTTTAGATCTACAACCTTATATGTTTTAGATCTAGGTTAATTAAATCCAATTCATTGCAAGTTCACCTTTACATGCCAAGTTTAATTTGTGTAGTTATATGCAAATTCATATGCTTATTTCTCATATTAAATTGGATCTAAAAATGCAAGTTCATTATTTTATGCCAAATATTATGTGACATATGTTGGACCCATATTATGTTTGTTAAATGCTACCTGTTTCATCTTTTTCCCCTTTTGACTTTGAGGTAGGCTAAATTGCGAAGCCTAAACATTCTATGTAATTTATGCGAACGTTTAACGGGGATAACGTTGGGGGGGGACTTGAAATTTCATGTAATTGACATATTTGGCTCATAACCATGTAAATGGTTTATGGCATGTAACGGTATAATTTATATACCAAAGATTATGAACATGATTCAGAAGGGAAGTGGGCCATGACAATAATTGATTTATAATTTACATATAAATATGAAGGATAAACATGAAAATTACATGGCATAGATTGGTTCATGAAATGGTATATTTAGTATACCATTAATTGTGAGCATAATTAAAAGGATAATTATAGCATAATTAAATTGGGAATAATTTACATATGGAATTTGTCATTGTAACACCCCAAAATTCTGTAACATTAAGTTTCGCAAATTAAAGTACAAATAAATTTTAAAATAAGAATCAAGGGAAACAGGTTGCGCCATTGCGTTCGTCTCGAAATTCTGCTTGGAAACGAGTCCGAGTTTTCGAGAAACGGAGTCTGTATGAGGGAGATATGACCCTCCTAAGTTTCAAGGATTTTCAGAACAGAAAAACAGCTCGAAATTTGAATTCAAATTCGAATTCAAAACCCAAAACAGTCTGGGCGGGAAATTTCCCGCCCAGGACCAGGTCGACCTGGGGGTCGACCATAGTGTCGACCTTCCAGGGACCAGGTCGACCATAGTGTCGACCTGGGGGTCGACCTGGTGCCGAATTCCAGTTTTTGAACCTGATGCATTGCGATGTATTTAGACGTGTTTTCGGACTAGATTCGTAATCCTAAACCTATATAAACCTCCCCTAATCCCCACTACTCCTCACACCATTCTTCTCTATCCTTATGCTTCACAAATTCTTAATGAACAAGATGACTTCTTCTTCTCCAAAGACTACATGATTCAATTAAAACAAGATTAATCAAATTAAGAGAGTCCTTCTACCTTCTTCTTCAAGCAACGCGAGATTCTCAAATTGGAGATTCAAATAAAGTTAAAGCTTCAAGAAGGGAAGCAAAGGCTAATTCAACGGCTTCGAGCAACGTCGCGCGAATCATAGCAAATCACCTCAGCGTTATTATCCTTTTCTAAAACCGATCAATGTAAGTCAGTTACTTTTTAGATTTGAACGCCTAGATCTATTTGTGACATGTAATTAAATGGATATGAGAATATGCCTAATCCTTTCGTTTGAATCGGTGCATGTATATGCCTTTGGATTTGATTCTCGATTATGGCCAAGAACTTATTGTGGCTAATTGTCAATGACTATGATTATGGGACTTTTTGCCTAAAACTATGACTATGAAGCCGTGGCCTATGAAACTATTGCCTATGACTATGAACATAAGACTATGCCAATGAACATAAGACTATTGTCTATGACAAAGATTCATAACTATGAGACCATGACTAGGACTATTTTGTGGTTAATTGCCTAGGACTATTTTGTGGTTAATTTCCTAGGACTATTTTGTGGTTAATTACCTAGGACTATTGTGGTTAATTGCCTATGACTATTATGGTTAGTGGCTTATGCCCATAACATTATAGTTACAAATCATGATTGTATACCGAACTGGCATTATGTTGGATCAAATCACCTATGTCTCCCTTGATTATGTTGGATCTCATACTTAGGGTGTAATTTGCTTAGTTTATTCATGTTCGCTATTATGTACACCAAACCCATTGGATCCATTATCTTTGTATTTTTGTATTTTGGTTCGCTTTTTCATGCCTATCCTCTTATGTAAATTCTCGTGCTCATCCCCTATTCCTTTTGTTAGTTTCATGTCATGAGTACCTAGAAACTTGTGAAATCATGTTATACGTACGACTACGGCGGGGGAATTTGGGCGTAGCTTAATTAGGATAATTTGGCATAACAAATATGTTGGCATAATCTGATTTGGCTATAATAGTAAATAATTTACATGCATATTAGACTTGGGCATAAAATGGTAAATTATTAATTGGTCGCAAAATATGTAATTGGCATGTAAGCCAAGTTTGGATACAAACTGTAAACTAGAATATTAAATCTAGTTTTGACATGAACTGATCTAATTTGGCATAAACTGCTAGTTGGGTTAAATGATACGTAAATCAAGATTTGGGCCTAGAATGTAGGTTTGTTAGTGGGCATGACAAATGAATATGATATAGGCCAAATTTGTTTAAAAGAGTCGTTAGCAATTTACATATAGACAAAAGGATAAATATGTAAATATAGGAAAGACGAATATGCCTAACCCGAGGTTAGATTGAGTTACAGTATAAGACTGCCCGGTACCGCCCGATAAATCCAGCAATCGTAACCATACCTATCTAATGTGGGTGGTTAGAGCATTGAGCCCAAAGAGGACCCGAGGTTAGATTGAGTTGGGGTGTAAATCTGCCCGGAACCGACCAGCACATCCAGTGACCGCAACAATATCTGTCTAATGTGAGTGGTTGGTGCTTTAAATGAATAATTTAAAGCTAAGAAACGGTTAAGTTAGAATGGGAGTGTTGAGTCCATAGGAACACTTAACTAATTTAACATGTTAACTAGACTAGAAGGTAGGGTTAAGTAAAATACACTTAGCCAATTTAACATGTTAACTAGACTAGAAGGTGGAGTTAAGTATACTTAGAACACTTAGCCATCATAGTGTGCCAAATGAACAAGGTTAAGTTAAAACATGAAGGGACAATACTTAACCATTAGGGCATGTGAATTAAACAGATGTTAGGGTTAAGTTAACTAAGAGAACACTTAACTGTTATAACGTGTTAGCTAAACAGATGGGCAGGGTTAAGTTAAAGGGAACACTTAACCAATACAAGATGAAGGGGTGGGGTTAAGTAATAAGAAATACTTAACCAATATAACTTGATTTGTGGTAGGGTTAAGTCAACATGAACTACCGATAACACTTAACCAGTTTAACATGACAAATGAATGGGTTAAGTTAACTTGAATTGACTAATGACACTTAACTAATCCAACTTGACGAGAAAAAGAACTAAGTAGTAACTTAGTTAAGAGAACTAAGTTGTAAACCTTAGTTAAGAAAACGACGATTCAGGAACTAAGTAGTAAACCTTAGTTAAGGGAACTAAGTAGTAAACCTTAGTAGAACACGAGAAGGAGCGAACGTCCATCTGATCTTAAAGAAGGCTCCAACAAACTGGGTTACGAAGCACGCGACTTCGAGGGGACGTGAGGGTACTCTTGGTATCCCTCTGTGAGGCCGCAGATGATCCGCCTGGGCTCACAGAGGTTAAGGTCTGCGTTAGAAGAACCAAGGGTATGCCTTGGTTGCAATATAAGGCAACCTAAAGACTAGGATGGACCAACGTGATTCGGCGAGACCAGTAGCCCTGTGATAGCAACTCGTCGTCTACCTACCATCTTGAGTCAGTCGAGATACGTACAACGGAAAGGCGGAGAACTCCAAAAGACCATATACTTTCTATCTAGTTATGGGTGTGGATGGCCATAGGTTAGTGGGGGCATAGAGGGCCTGCGTATAGTTCTCATTTTTCAAGGTGTGCCTTTCATTAGTTGAGGGAGGGGTCAAGCGGGACCATAGCCACTGGAAAAACAGACCTTAGCATCTGCATTGGCAAATATCTGAAAGCTCCTGACCGAGTTCCATGTTTCTTGATTTGCCCTGCCACGAGACTCGGGTCGCACATATAGAGGACATGTGCATCTAGACAGCGATAACAATCCACGACACATACGTGGGGAAAGTCTAGGAACATATACCACTCTGGGTAGTGTGTCCTAGATTAGGGGCGTCGTTCGATAGGTAGCATAATCCCTAGTTGGACCTTGGTCGCGTAAACCCTAAAATCCGAGAAACGTTCAATAGGTAGCATAAACCCCAGTAGCCCTGGGTAGCGTAAACCCTGGTTGGATCTAGAATGCGCTCGATAGAAAGCCCTAGATTAGCTATAGGTAATAAATAATAGATGTACACCTGAAACAACCACAATTGCGGGAATTGGGACCACGTATCTGTTCTTATCAGTTTATACAGATTACTAGTTAGGTGGTGCAGAGATATAGAAATTAGAATAACAAGGTAGTAGCGAAGCAGAGAAAGTATAGAAGTGCATCCAGTTTATCTTACTTTATCATATCTTGTGCTAACCTTATGATTCCCGTCATCATGGTGTTGTCTTGTATTCGGTTAAATTCATGTCATGTTGCTTTTACCTGTTCACATGCTTAAAGTTACTGAACTTACCAGACTTTATGTCTGACTCTGTTTTCTTCTGCTTTCTTGTCTTCCGTACCCCCCAGGTTCGTAGGGAGGGAATATTACTACTTAGTCCAGTTTTCTTTCCAAGCTAAAGATTAGTTGAAGTTTTCTGGGATTCTCTTTTCCATTGCTATGGCTGGCTCACGCTACATTGGGGAATATAAATGTTATTTAATGCTTCTTTATTTTGTAAGACAGATATTCTGGTATTGGAAAACAATTGTTGTACAAACTATTTTATCAATAAAGTAAAGTCCTATTTTCCGATGTTTTAATTTTGTCTGTCTTGTAATTTATCTGTATCTTTTACCTATAACTCTCCGCCGAAGTTAAGGCATTCCCTTTGTGAGTGACCTTAATGGATGTGGGGTGTTACACGTGGTATCAGAGCTGAAGGTTACCAGATCAGATAAAAGATTTGAAAAAAAAAATTATTTTCAAAACGGTTTTTAAAGAAGCATTTTTCAAAAGAAAAGTTTTGTTTTAAAGGCACATTCCCCAAAAGCCGTACGCACTATCTTCTGATCCTCTGTTTGAATTCTTGTCCCCTTCTTTCTTGAGTCTTCGGGGCTCCTGGCTTTCTGGGGAGTAACCTCATCGCAGCACGGTTCCGTAGGCTTAGTGCCCGACTCTCATCTATAGCCATAGTAGTTTCACCTGCAGCTAGTTTTATTTCAAGCTTTGTAGGGTTTTCCATGCGATGGAGGCAACTTTTGAGAAACTTGTCAATATGATTACACAGGGATGGTAAAGATGAGGATGAGGGAGTTTGGCTAGGGAGCTCAACGCAAGGATGAGAAATTCATGGATATAAACTCGACTCACGAAGAAAGAAGGAATTAAATCTAAGACGAGAGGAAGTATCTTTTCCATAGTATAATGGGGCATATAATTAAGGACAAGGGCAAGGACGAGGGACAGGATTTTCAGAAGGGAGGGTGCATGCTTCCACCACCAGAATACCTGAGAGAGAGATAGTAAAAGTCTCTGTTGGAAAAGTTTAGCTTTTCGTTTTGATCAACCAGTTAGTACTCTTTTGATCTTAGCGCTTCGCATTTGTTCATATCTACTACCATAGCTGAGTCTCTGCACCTTAGTACTTGTATAATAGAAGATCCCATTTTAGTCTCAAATCCAATTGGTGGTTCGACCCGTTTATCTTTGGTTTGTAAGGATTTGAGAATAGCTATAATTAAGTATTGGGTTTAGTGTAATGCTTATGTTTTTGGGTTTCATGGGCTATGGGTTGATTCTAGGCATGGGTTGGTTAGCTAGTAATTGTGAAGGGAGGGTAGTTAGACTTTTTATTCACCTATGAAATACCCTCGAGATTCCGTGTAAAAAAATCATTTAGGCTTAGCTAGCTAGAATCGCTTAATGCATTTATCAACGATTTGCAATCCGTTAGGGTAGTCCATGAGTACGCAGATGTTTTTGATTAGGTTGGGAGTTTACCCCTAAAACGCGGGATAAACTTCCGCATGTATCCAGTTGACAATGAAAAGCCAGCTATCCGATCAACGACAGTTTTGGAAATGGAGGTCAAGAAGCTTCACAATCGTGAAGATTAATTAGATAAGGTACAGAATAGTGAAGCTCAAGAAGACGCGACTTAGAAGACTAAAGACTAGATACGCGCATCATACCCTTTTTCTTAAGGGTACATCCTTGATCTCTTTTTCTAGGAATTCTGTGCATACTTTCTAGCTTTTAAGGTATATCCTCTAGGGCGTATCATCGATCCTTAGGTAGAAGCCAATGGATTTAAACATGTATTTGAAACATTTTATGATTGATGGTTGCAAATGGTTGCTCGTGGATGCATATACACACCATAGACGCTAGAACGACTCAGTCACTTTCATATTGCATTCGCATATATATATTTGCTTAACGGATTTAACTTGATATGTTATCATATGGATGTCGCATATGGATGAATGGCTATGCAAACATGTAGTATTTACATAAATAGGGATGCTTGCATACATGATTGGACGCATGGCACTGACATAATTCGCATTAAGGAGGTCAACTGAATCAGTAGACCGCCTGATTTTGCATTAGATAAAGACATATACACACACTATGCATATGAACATTAACGCCTTAGAAATCTTTTTAAGGACAATGAATGCCTGTGATTGAATGACTGAGTAGATAGGTGATTGGATGGTAGGATACATTCTTCCTAACTTGAAGATTTCGGGGACGAAATCCTTTTGAGAGGGGGAGAATGTAACACCCCATAATTCTGTAACATTAAGTTTCGAAAATTAAAGTATAAATAAATTTTAAAATAAGAATCAAGGGAAACGGGTTGTGCCATTGCGTTCGTCTTGAAATTCTGCTTGGAAACGAGTCCGAGTTTTCGAGAAACGGAGTCCGTATGAGGGAGATATGACCCTCCGAAGTTTCAAGGATTTTCAGAACAGAAAAACAGCTCGAAATTCGAATTCAAAACCCAGAACAGGCTGGGCGGGAAATTTCCCGCCCAGGACCAGGTCGACCTGGGGGTCGACCATAGTGTCGACCTCCCAGGGACCAGGTCGACCATAGTGTCGACCTGGGGGTCGACCTGGCGCCGAATTCCAGTTTTTGGACCTGATGCATTGCGATGTATTTAGATGTGTTTTCTGACTAGATTCGTAATCCAAAACCTATATAAACCTCCCCTAATCCCCACTACTCCTCACACCATTTTTCTCCATCCTTATGCTGCACAAATTCTTAATGAAGAGGATGACTTCTTCTTCTCCAAAGACTACATAATTCAGTTAAAAAAAGATTAATCAAATTAAGAGAGTCCTTCTACCTTCTTCTTCAAGCAACGCGAGATTCACAAATTGGAGATTCAAATAAAGTTAAAGCTTCAAGAAGGGAACCAAAGGCTAATTCAACGGCTTCGAGCAACGTCGTGCGAATCATAGCAAATCACCTCAGCGTTATTATCCTTTTCTAAAACCGATCAATGTAAGTCAGTTACTTTTTAGATTTGAATGCCTAGATCTATTTGTGACATGTAATTAAATGGATATGAGAATATGCCAAATCCTTTCATTTGAATCGGTGCTTGTATATGCCTTTGGATCTAATTCTCGATTATGGCCTAGAACTTATTGTGGCTAATTGTCAATGACTATGATTATGGGACTTTTTGCCTAAGACTATGACTATGAAGTCGTGGCCTATGAAACTATTGCCTATGACTATGAACATAAGACTATGCCTATGACTATGAACATAAGACTATTGCCTATGACTATGATTCATAACTATGAGACCATGACTAGGACTATTTTGTGGTTAATTTCCTAGGACTATTTTGTGGTTAATTGCTTAGGACTATTTTGTGGTTAATTGCCTAGGACTATTGTGGTTAATTACCTATGACTACTATGGTTAGTGGCTTATGCCCATAACATTATAGTTACTAATCATGATTGTATACCGAACTGGCATTATGTTGGATCAAATCACCTATGTCTCCCTTGATTATGTTGGATTTCATACTTAGGGTGTAATTTGCTTAGTTTATTCCTGTTCGCTATTATGTACACCAAACCCATTGGATCCATTATCTTTGTATTTTTGTATTTTGGTTCGCTTTTTCATGCCTATCCTCTTATGTAAATTCTCGTGCTCATCCCCTATTCCTTTTGTTAGTTTCATGTCATGAGTACCTAGAAACTTGTGAAATCATGTTATACGTACGACTACGGCGGGGGAATTTGGGCGTAGCTTAATTATGATAATTTGGCATAACAAATATGTTGGCATAATCTGATTTGGCTATAATAGTAAATAATTTACATGCATATTAGACTTGGGCGTAAAATGGTAAATTGTTAATTGGCCGCAAAATATGTAATTGGCATGTAAGCCAAGTTTGGATATAAACTATAAACTAGAATATTAAATCTAGTTTTGACATGAACTGATCTAATTTGGCATAAACTGCAAGTTGGGTTAAATGATAGGTAAATCAAGATTTGGGCCAAGAATATAGGTATGTTAGTGGGCATGACAAATGAACATGATATAGGCCAAATTTGTTTAAAAGAGTCATTAGCAATTTACATATAGACAAAAAGGATAAATATGTAAATCTAGGAAAGACGAATATGCCTAACCCGAGGTTAGATTGAGTTACGGTATAAGACTGCCTGGAACCGCCCGACAAATCCAGCAACCGTAACAATACCTATCTAATGTGGGTGGTTAGAGCATTGAGCCCAAAAAGGACCCGAGGTTAGACTGAGATGCGGTGTAAATATGCCCGGAACCGACCGACACATCCAGTGACCACAACAATATCTGTCTAATGTGAGTGGTTGGTGCTTTAAACGAATAATTTAAAGCTAAGAAACAGTAATTTAGAATGGCAGGGTTGAGTCCATAGGAACACTTAACCAATTTAAGCTGTTAACTAGACTAGAAGGTAGGGTTAAGTAAAATACACTTAGCCAATTTAACATGTTAACTAGACTATAAGGTGGAGTTAAGTAAACTTAGAACACTTAGCCATCATAGTGTGCCAAATGAACAAGGTTAAGTTAAAACATGAAGGTACAATACTTAACCATTAGGGTGTGAATTAAACAGATGTTAGGGTTAAGTTAACTAAGAGAACATTTAACCGTTATAACGTGTTAGCTAAACAGATGGACCGGGTTAAGTTAAGGGGAACACTTAACCAATACAAGATGAAGGGGTGGGGTTAAGTAATAAGAAATACTTAACCAATATAACTTGATTTGTGGTAGGGTTAAGTCAACATGAACTACTGATAACACTTAACCAGTTTAACATGACAAATGAATGGGTTAAGTTAACTTGAATTGACTAATGACACTTAACCAATCCAACTTGACGAGAAAAGAACTAATTAGTAAACCTTAGTTAAGAGAACTAAGTTATAAACCTTAGTTAAGAAAACGACGATTCAGGAACTAAGTAGTAAACCTTAGTTAATGGAACTAAGTAGTAAACCTTAGTAGAACACGAGAAGGAGCGAACGTCCATATGATCTTAAAGAAGGCTCCAACAAACTGGGTTACGAAGCACGCGGCTTCGAGGGGACGTGAGGGTACTCTTGGTATCTCTCTGTGAGGCTGCAGATGATCCGCCTAGGCTCACAGAGGTTAAGGTCTATTTTAGAAGAACCAAGGGTATGCCTTGGTTGCAATATAAGGCAACCTAAAGAATAGGATGGACCAGCGTGATTCGGCGAGACCAGTAGCCCTGTGATAGCAACTTGTCGTCTACCTACCATCTTGAGTCAGTCGAGATACGTTAAGCGGAAAGGCGGAGAACTCCAAAAGACCATATACTTGCTATCTAGTTATGGGTGCGGATGGCCATAGGATAGTGGGGCATAGAGGGCCTGTGTATAGTTCTAATTTTTCAAGGTGTGCCTTTCATTAGTTGAGGGAGGGGTCAAGCGGGACCATAACCACTGGAAAAACAGACCTTAGCATCTACATCGGCAGATATCTGAAAGCCCCCGACCGAGTTCCGTGTTTCTTGATTTTCCATGCCACGAGACGCGGGTCGCACATATTGAGGACATGTGCATCTAGACAGCGATAACGATCCACGACACATACGTGGGGAAAGTCTAGGAACATATACCACTCTGGGTAGTGTGTCCTAGATTAGGGGCGTCGTTCGATAGGTAGCATAATCCCTAGTTGGACCTAGGTCACGTAAACCCTAAAATCTGAGAAACGTTCAACAGGTAGCATAAACCCCAGTAGCCCTGGGTAGCGTAAACCCTGGTTGGATCTAGAATGCGCTTGATAGAAAACCCTAGATTAGATCTAGGTAATAAATAATAGATGTACACCTAAAACAACCACAACTGCGGGAATTGGGACCACGTATCTGTTCTTATCAGTTTATACAGATTACCAGTTAGGTAGTGCAGAGATACAGAAATTAGAATAACAAGGTAGTAGCGAAGCAGAGAAAGTATAGAAGTTCATCTAGTTTATCTTACCTTATCATATCTTGTGTTAACCTTATGATTCCCGTCATCATGGTGTTGTCTTGTATTCAGTTAAATTCATGTCATGTTGCTTTTACCTGTTCACATGCTGAAAGTTACTGAACATACCAGACTTTATGTCTGACTCTGTTTTCTTTCGCTTTCTTGTCTTCCGTCCCCCCCCCTCCCCAGGTTCGCAGGGAGGGAATATTACTACTTAGTCCAGTTTTCTTTCCAAGCTGAAGATTAGTTGAAGTTTTGTTGGGATTCTCTTTTCCATTGCTATGGCTGGCTCACGCTACATTGGGGAATATAAATGTTATTTTATGCTTCTTTATTTCGTAAGACAGCTATTCTGGTATTGGAAAACAATTGTTGTACAAACTATTTTATCAATAAAGTAAAGTCCTATTTTCCGTTGTTTTAATTTTGTCTGTCTTGTAATTTATCCGTATCTTTTACCTATAACTCTTCACCGAAGTTAAGGCATTCCCTTTGTGAGTGACCTTAACGGATATGTGGTGTTACAGTCATAAAAAAGAAGTATGTAAATTGTAGGAAAGATGAATATGCCTAACCTGAGGTTAGATTGAGTTGTGGTGTAAAACTGCCCGGAACCGCCCGGCTGTACAGTAACCACAACAATACATATCTAATGTGGGAGGTTAGGGCATTGAGCCCAATAAGAACCCGAGGTTAGACTGATTTGCAGTGTAAAATTGCCCGGAACCGACCGGCACATCCAGTGACCGCAACAATACCTGTCTAATGTGAGTGGTTGATGCTTTAATGAATGAATTAATGCTATTGACACATGCTAAGTATGGGAGGGTTAGCTTAATTGATACTTAACCAATATGACATATGGCTGGGTTAAGTTAAACATGAATGGACAAAGGACACCTAACCAACAAGACATGATATAGGGTAGGGTTAAGTTAACTAAGGGAACAATTAACTGTTATAACATGTTAACTAAACAGATGGTAGGGTTAAGTTAACTAAGGCAGCACTTAACCGTTATAACATGTTAATTAAGCAGATTATAGGATTAAGTTAACTAAAGTAGCACTTAACCAAAGTATAATGACTTGTGGTAGGGTTAAGTAACACAAGAGGATACACTTAACCAATATATAATGACATGTGGTGGGGTTAAGCAATACAAGAGGAAAACACTTAACTAATATAACATGATTTGAGGTAGGGTCAAGTTAACACCTGAAGGAAACACTTAACCAACATGGCAAGACGAGTGGGTGGGTTAAGTTAACTTCAATTGATTAATGGCAGTTGACCAATATAACTTGATGAACGAATGAGGTTAAGTTAAATAGGAAAAACTTAACCAATATAACCTGATGAATGAACAGGCTTAAGTCAATATATCACACTTAACCAATCCAACATGAAAAGTGAGAAAGGTTAAGTTAATAAGAACCACTTAACCAACATGGCATGACGAGTAGGAGGGTTAAGTACACGTCGGGTTGGTGGGTAATATTAGTAAATATATAGGCCCACAAAACTTAACCATTATATAAACATGCTTGAATCCGTGGGAGGGCTAAGTATATGTCGGGTTGGTGGGTAATATTAGTAAATATAGGCCCACAAAACTTAACCATTATATAAACATGCTTGAATCGGTGGGAGGGTTAAGTACGTATTGGGTTGGTAGGTAATATTAGTAAATATAGGCCCACAAACTTAACCAGTAGGAAACCCTAGTAACGGGGACCCATTTCAGCAGTAACCCACATAGATGTATCACGGTACCCTGAGTTAGGCAGGGTGGGGCACGATTACTAGGCTGATTATAAGCGGTCAAAACAATGACTCGGGGTACGTCAGTGTAGATTCCGACGGCTTATGGGCGTACACGTACTCCGGAGTGGGAAAAAGAAGGCACTGGGTACCAGTAGTTATACACTGTGCATCTTGGCTCGTGTCGGGTTGCTATCATAAGGATTGATACACCTTATGGTGGGACCAGCGCAGGGTATCTACACGCAAGAGGGGGCCGATTGACACAGACACATGGAACATTTGTACAAGTAGGGGGCGATCGATAGGGTAGTAAGGGTACATCTGACATATTTATGGCAATTAGGCCGACTGAGGTGGAATCCTCATAATAGATGTACACCTGAAGGCTACCACAATTACGGGGATTGGGATCACGTTGTAATATTATCCTTTTATATAGATTACTAGTTGGGACACTAGTTAGGTGGTGCACAGATATAGAAATCAGAATAACAGGGTAGTAGCGAAGCAGAGAAAGAGTAGAAGTGCATTCATTTTATCTTGCCTTATCATATCTTGTGCTAAATTTATGTTATCTTGTTACCCTTGTTGTCTTACTGTAGAATATTGTCCTATGTTCAGCTTATCTCATGTCATGATTCTTTTCCTGTTTAAATGCTAGTAATCACTGAACTTACCAGACTTATTGTCTGACCCACTTTCTTTCGTCTTCTTTTCTTCCGTTCCCCCCAGGTAGTCAGGGAGGAAATAGCTCAACTTAGTTTGGAACGTTTCTCTTTGCAAGAATTGAAGATTAGTCGATGTATTGCTCTGGACTTTCTTTTCCACTGCTATGGCTGGCTCCTGCTCTATTAGGGAATATTATCATCATTTACGCTTCTTTATTTTGTTAAACAAGATAGATACTGTGGTATTGTAAACAATCTTTGTACGAGCTATTTTATAAATGAAGGAAAGTTTCATTTTCCGCTGCTTTATTTGCCTGTCTTGTAATTTATCTACATCTTTTACCTATAATGCTTCATCAAAGTTAAGGCATTCCCTTTGTGAGTGACCTTAACAGAGGTGGGGTATTTCACTTGGTATCAGAGCTAAAGGTTACTGGATCACATAAAAATATTTGAGAAATTATTTTCAACGGTTTTAAAAGAAGCATTTTCAAAAGAAAAGTTTTTGTTTTAAAGTAATATTCCCTAAAGCCATATGCACTATCTTTTGATCCTCTGTTTGAATCCTTATCTCCTTCTTTCCTTAGTCTCCGGGGCTCCTGGCTTTCTAGGAGGTAACCTCATCGCGGCATGGTTCCGTAGGCTTGATGAGACTACGACACCTGACAAAGGGCAAATAAGCGCCCAACTTCCATCTATAGCTGCAGTAGTTTCACCTACGACTAATTTTCTTTCGAGCTTTGTAGGGTTTTCCGTGTGATGGAGGCAGTTTTCGTGAAACTTGTAATATGTTACACAAGGATGGTAATGAGGGAGTTTGGCTAAGGAGCACAACCCAAGGATGAGTAACTCATGGATATGGACTTAGTTCGCAACGAAGGTAAAAAGAAAGAGGTGTAAGTGGAAGAATCAGGACAAGAAGGAAGGAAAGAATAGAAAAACCTAAGAGAAGAGGAAGTGTCTATATTATGGTATAACGGGTCATATAATTAAGGACAAGGGCCAGAACAAAGGACATAATTTTCAGGAGGGCAAGTGCATGTTCTCACCGCCAGCGTACCTGAGAGAGAGGTAGTAAGGTTTCTGTTGAAAAAGTTTAGTTTTTCTTCTTGATCATCCTGTTATTACTCTTTTTGATTCTAGTGCTTCACATTCGTTTATATCTGCTTCCATAGTTGAGTCTCTGCACCTTAGTACTTGTATAGTAGAAGATCCCATTATTTTCTCAAATCCGGTTGGTGGTTCGGCTCATTTATCTTTGGTTTGTAAGGATTTGAGAATATCTATGTTAAGGATTGAGTTTAAGTGTAATGCTTATGTTTTTAGTTACATGGGCTATGGGTTGATTCTAGGCATGGATTGGTTAGCTAGTAATTGTGAAACGAGGGTAGTTAGACTTTTTACTTGCCTCGGGAATACCCTTAAGATTCCGTGCGATACTGAGGGGATTAGTTAGGCTTAGCTACCTAGAATCACTTGATGCATCTATCGACGATTTGCGATCCTTTAGAGTAGTCCATGAGTACGCAGATGTTTTTGATTAGGTTAGGGATTTTACCCCTAAAACTCGAGATAGACTTCTGCATATATGTAGTTGACAATGCAAAGCCAGTTATGCGATCAACGATAGTTTTGGAGCAAGATTGGCGAGGATAGCCAGAGTCGGTTAAGTGCTCAATTGTTTGGTTTTTTTTGCTAGTATCATTTGACATAAATTGTCCAAATTCGGAGGAGGTATTCCTTGGGTGCTTGTCTGATATTAGTTTAGGCCTTTGGGGCTTGTACTTGAGGGATGTCGAGTTCGACTAGGATGGTTTGTGTGAGAAATAAATGGTTGTGGCAGGCGCCCTAAAGTAAGACTGACCTTAAGAGAAGTAAAAAGTACATAGCAACCTTTAGCTTTAGACCCTCAGATTTGTGACATGACGGATAAGCTAAGTAGAGAAGAGACCTCTAATCATCTTAGTATATACACTAGGTATCATGGCTCACACCTGTTTATCTTGGAAAGATAGCTCGACTACATTGGATACCCTCTAGCATAGTAAGTGATCGAGGTACTATCTTTACTAGTGAGTTTTGGAAATGGAGGTCAAGAAGCTTCGCAACTGTGAACTTAAATTAATTAAGGTACAGTGGAGTGAAGCTCAAGAAGACGTGACGTGGGAGACTGAAGATAAGACACGCGCATCATACCCTTTTTCTTGATGGTATATCCTTGATCTCTTTTTCTAAGAATTCTATGCATGTTTGTTTCTATCTTTTTAGGAATATCCTCTAGGTCATTTCTTAAATCCTTAGGTAGAAGCCAATGGATGTAAACATGTGTTTGAAACATGTTATGATTGGTGGTTGCAAGTGGTTGCTCGTGGATGCAGATACACACATTAGGCACTAGATCGGCTCAGTCACTTTCATATTGCATATGCATGAGTGAATTTTTATATATATGAACTGAAACTTGATGTGTTATCATATGGATGTTGCATTTGTATGAATGATTGTGCACTCATGTAGAAGTTATAAAGTACGATTAGGAATAATTGCATACATGGCACTGACATAATTCGCATTGAGGAGGTCAACTGAATCAGTTGACCGCCTGATTTTGCATTAGATAAGGACATGTACAGACACTATGCATATGATCATGAAGGCATTAGAAATATTTTTAAGGACAATGGATGCATGTGTTTGATGGTTGAATAAATGGATGCTTGGATGGTAGGATATACATTCTTATTAACTTGAAGATTTCGAGGACGAAATCCTTTAAGGAGAGGAGAATGTAACACCCCGTATTTTCTGAGAATATTAAAATAAAAATTAAAGAATAATTAATTTGAAAAGGAAGAAATTGGTGAAACGGGTTGCGCCATTGCGTTCATCTCGAAATTCTGCTTGAGATAGAGTCCGAGTTTGCGTAAATCGGACTCCGTATGAAGAAGATATCTTTAAATTAAATATTGCAGCAAAACATGAAAAAGAAGAATGAGAAAAGAATAATTTTTAGCATTGTTCAAAGGTTTGTAAGCAAAAGACTTAGTAGCTCATTTGGTTAGAACATGTGACTTGCATACAAGAGGTGTAGAGTTCGATCCCCGCCAGCGCCATGTTTTTGTTTTATGGGAATGGCTAAAAAGTGGCTTAGTGTGAACGCAGTTAAAAAAGTGGTTTAGTGTGAAAAGGGTTAATTGGGAAGATAGATAAAAAGAAATAAATATACATATATAGAATATATATGTATATATGTATATATATGACATGTATGCATCATGTGGCACACGTGGTGCATTTTTTGTTGGTCAAGGATTGTCTTTTTTACGTGGCCTTCTCTGATTGGCTTTGTGACAAATTCTGAGGTGTTAGGGCTTATGTGTCATGCTATGATTGGCTGAGTGACACATTGCTTTAGTTGGATGGCTCTGATTGCTCCTAAAACGATCTAACGGCTCACATAAGATTTAACTTCTATAAAAGCAACCATAATCCTCAAACCTTAACATCATAACCCTAAAACTATGGTGCCGTCATGATGTTCGTCTACAAGCTAGCCTAAGCCTCCATTCATTCTCTCCAAACTAGAAAATCAAATCCAAACTAGTAATCGATTAAGAAGAACATCAAATCATATCTAATTAGAACAACGATTAGTCTACATCAAAGGCGAGCAATTCAGTTTCAGAAAACAGATTTCAGAACTCAAGATTTCTCTTTTGTTTGTAAAGTTGGTTATTACTTAGATTTAAACGAATTTCTTAAATGAAATCATGACACGTTGTAACTTGAATCTAGAATGATGTTCATATTTAAGACAAATGAAATCTGATTCTTGTCCATTTTGAATTACCAATAATTCTGAAACTATTGTGATTGATCATGCCTATTGTGAGTTATAAGATTGTGGTGATTGACATAAAATAACCCATTATCCCTATGAAACTGATTTGTTTGACATAATGGAATCCATCGTGTTTATGAGACTGGTTGGTGTTAAAACTATCATGTTATATGCAAGCTTGGTGATTCCATCTTATTATGTACATGCAAGCTTTAGGCAGAATAATGTTCACATATGCCTACATGTTTAGATCTACAACCTTATATGTTTTAGATCTAGGTTAATTAAATCCAATTCATTGCAAGTTCACCTTTACATGCCAAGTTTAATTTGTGTAGTTATATGCAAATTCATATGCTTATGTCTCATATTAAATTGGATCTAAAAATGCAAGTTCATTATTTTATGCCAAATATTATGTGACATATGTTGGACCCATATTATGTTTGTTGAATGCTACTTGTTTCTTCTTTTTCCCCTTTTGACTTTGAGGTAGGCTAAATTGCGAAGCCTAAACATTCTATGTAATTTATGTGAACGTTTAACGGGGATACCGTTGGGGGGGGGGACTTGAAATTTCATGTAATTGACATATTTGGCTCATAACCATGTAAATGGTTTATGGCATGTAACGGTATAATTTATATACCAAAGATTATGAACATGATTTAGAAGGGAAGTGGGCCATGATAATAATTGATTTATAATTTACATATAAATATGAAGGATAAACATGAAAATTACATGGCATAGATTGGTTCATGAAATGGTATATTTAGTATACCATTAATTGTATGCATAATTAAAAAGATAATTATGGCATAATTAAATTGGGAATAATTTACATGTGGAATTTGTCATAAATAAGAAATATGTAAATTGTAGGAAAGATGAATATGCCTAACCCATGGTTAGATTGAGTTGTGGTGTAAAACTACCCGGAACCGCCCGGAACCGCCCGGCTGTCCAGTAACCACAACAATACATATCTAATGTGGGAGGTTAGGGCATTGAGCCCAATAAGAACCCGAGGTTAGACTGAGTTGCGGTGTAAAACTATCCGGAACCGACCGGCACATCCAGTGACCGCAACAATACCTGTCTAATGTGAGCGATTGGTGCTTTAATGAATGAATTAATGCTATTGACACATGCTAAGTATGGGAGGGTTAGGTTAATTGATACTTAACCAATACTACATATGGGTGGGTTAAGTTAAATATGAATGGACAAAGGACACCTAACCAACAAGACATGATATAGGGTAGGGTTAAGTTAACTAAGGGAACACTTAACTGTTATAACATGTTAACTAAACAGATGGTAGGGTTAAGTTAACTAAGGCAGCACTTAACCGTTATAACATGTTAATTAAGCAGATGATAGGGTTAATTTAATTAAAGTAACACTTAACCAAAATATATAATGACTTGTGGTAGGGTTAAGTAACACAAGAGGATACACTTAACTAATATATAATGACATGTGGTGGGGTTAAGTAATAAAAGAGGAAAACACTTAACTAATATAACATGATTTGAGGTAGGGTCAAGTTAACACCAGAAGGAACCACTTAACCAACATGACAAGACGAGTGGGTGGGTTAAGTTAACTTGAATTGATCAATGACACTTGACCAATATAACTTGATGAACGAATGGGGTTAAGTTAAATGGGAAATACTTAACCAATATAACCTGATGAATGAACATGGTTAAGTTAATAAATCACACTTAACCAATCCAACATGAAAAATGAGAAAGGTTAAGTTAATAAGAACCACTTAACCAACATGGCATGACGAGTAGGAGGGTTAAGTACACGTCGGGTTGGTGGGTAATATTAGTAAATATATAGGCCCACAAAACTTAACCATCATATAAACATGCTTGAATCCGTGGGAAGGTTAAGTATATGTCGGGTTGGTGGGTAATATTAGTAAATATAGGCCCACAAAACTTAACCATTATATAAACATGCTTGAATCAGTGGGAGGGTTAAGTACATATCGGGTTGGTGGGTAATATTAGTAAATATAGGCCCACAAACTTAACCAGTAGGAAACAACGGGGACCTATTTCAGCAGTAACCCACATAGATGTATCACGGTACCCTGAGCTAGGCAGGGTGGGGTATGATTACTGGGCTGATTATAAGTGGTCAAAACAACGGCAGGGGGTACATCAGTGTAGGTTCCGACGGTTTACGGATGTGCACGTACTCTGGAGTGGGAAGAAGAAGGCACTGGGTACCAGTCGTTATACACTGTGCATCTTGATTCGTGTTGGGTCGCTATCATAAGGATTGATACACCTTATGGTGGGACCAGCGCAGGGTATCTACACGCTAGAGGGGGCCGATTGACACAGACACATGGAACATTTGTACAAGTAGGGAGTCGATCGATAGGGTAGTAAGGGAACATCTAACATCTTTATGGCAATTAGGCTGACTGAGGTGGAATCCTCATAATAGATGTACACCTGAAGGCTACCACTATTGCGGGGATTGGGATCACGTTGTAATATTATCCTTTTATATAGATTACTAGTTGGGACACTAGTTAGGTGGTGCAGAGATATAGAAATCAGAATAACGTGGTAGTTGCGAAGCAGAGAGAGTAGAAGCGCATTCATTTTATCTTGCCTAAACTTATGTTATCTTGTTACCCTTGTTGTCTTACTGTAGAGTATTGTCCTATGTGCAGCTTATCTCATGTCATGATTCTTTTCCTGTTTAAATGCTAGTAATAACTGAATTTACCAGACTTATTGTCTGACCCACTTTCTTTCGTCTTCTTTTCTTCTGTTCCCCCCTCCCCCAGGTAGTCAGTGAGGAAATAGCTTAACTTAGTTTGGACCGTTTCTCTTTGCAAGAATTGAAGATTAGTCGATGTATTGCTCTGGACTTTCTTTTCCACTACTCTGGCTGGCTCCTGCTTTATTGGGGAGTATTATCGTCATTTATGCTTCTTTATTTTGTTAAACAAGACAGATACTTTGGTATTGTAGATAATCTTTGTACAAGCTATTTTATTAATAAAGTAAAGTTTCAATTTCCGCTGCTTTATTTGTCTGTCTTGTAATTTATCTGCATCTTTTACCTATAATGATCCATCAACGTTAAGGCGTTCCCTTTGTGAGTGACCTTAACAGAGGTGGGGTGTTTCACCGGACGTGTGCTATTACTACTACGCGACGAATTTTCTGAAGACCAACTCCAATTCGACCAAAACCCGAGATGCAAAGGAAGTCCAGATGGGAGGTTATTACTCAGGATCCAAATGGGAACTAATGAGTTAACTTCATGAGTTGGGCATTGCAGTGGGACGTATGCTAAGGGGTTATCGATGTCTATAACTTTGGATCACTATGGAGTATGGGGTATGTGGACGAATTCAGGGCCATAGTGGCCTAGGTACGACTATTGGCTATGAACCAATGAGGTGGGGTCATTTGTAAGGATTTAGTCATGACTCCATGGGGCAAGCTTGGTGGTAGCAATAGTTATACAAGTTGGACTCCATCACTACCTCGATGGGTCTAGTGATCAAAGTAGTGGATATCGTATGCTTTACGCACTGAGTGGGAGATGTGAGGATGGTTGTTATGCTTGATTGTTTGACATCACTATGACATGAACACCATACCCCCGTATCTATACACCATGTTAGTGTCACCTTAGAGTATTGTACGTCTTGCTGTGCTAACTCTTTGGTTGCAGGTTCAGTTATGGTTTAGTATACCTGTTATTGTTTTGTTTTGCTGCTTATCGCTCATACCAGACTTTTGTCTGACCCAGAGTTTTATGTGTCTTCTTATTACTTTGGGTGCTCTTAAATGGGCAGACTAGAGATAGGTTAGGTGGTATGCACGAGTAGTTGTACCGGAGACGAGCAGGAGGCTTCCACGTATGATATATATAAATATTCTCCCTGTGTCACTGCTGGTCACTACTTTGGGCATTAGTAGTGTACCTTTCTTATTTTGTTTTGGAGACAGTTTGAAAAGTTGTAATGATGATGATGTGGAACATAAGTTGTATTTTGAATTCTCCGCTGCTATCATGGTTTAGTTTTCAGCTTATGCACTGTCTCGCTTGTTTTACGTCAGGTATGTTATTATTATATTTTATTCCATGCGCTGTGAGACATTCTACTGGTTTCTTGATAGTTCAAATTCCCTTATTTCCTTTCTTTGGCGACCGTCCCATGCTAGTTGGACATCGGCACAACGCACTTTCATTGGAAATGTCTGCTGGTGCGGGGCGGGCCATCACAGAATGGACCCCTCTTGCTTGTTAATTTCAGTCATATAACTTAACCCATTTAATTTTATAAATAAGCCCATAACATGCTATTCTCTAGATTGTAACTCAAGGTCTATCATCTGCAATCTCTTCATATTATTCATTGTCTGATTCCATAGTTGCAGTAACATGTTCTACTTAATATGTAATTAAGTATATCTCAATTCACATGTTTTCTGTTTAACATGTCACTTATTATTTATGATTAGTAACTTATTACATTTCATAAGTTTGCCTCATTCTTTCTTATTTAATCATAATTTCATCTTACAATATCACTACAAATTATCGTTGTTTACTTATTAACTTAGTTCTCTTAACTAAGGTTTACTAATAAGTTTCCTTTCCATAAATATAACTTATATTGTCCTTATCAGTTGTAACACCCCGGATTTTTGAATAATCTAATTAACTAAAATAAAGAATAATTAATCACAGACGTGAAAATTAAGGGAATGGGGTTGCGCCATTGCGTTCGTCTCGGAATTCTGGTTGAAATAGAGTCCGAGTTTGCGGGAAACGGGTACCGAATGAAGGAGTTATGGACGAACGAAGTTTGGTGGCAAAATAGAAAAAACTTATTAGTAAACCTATTTTGCCACCAAACTTCGTTCGTTCATAACTCCTTCATCTGGTACCCGTTTCCCGCAAACTCGGACTCTATTTCAACCAGAATTCCGAGACGAACACAATGGCGCAACCCTGTTCCCTTAATTTTCACGTCTGAGATTAATTATTCTTTATTTTAGTTAATTCGATTATTCAAAAATCCGGGGTGTTACATTCTCCCCTCCTTAAAGGATTTCGCCCCCAAAATCTCCAAGTTAAGGAGAATGCATATCCTACCATCCAAACAACCATCTACTCAACCATCAAACACGGGCATCCATTGTCCTTGTAAAATTTCTAATGACGTATGAACATATGCAAGAAGTGTGTGTATATGTTCCTTATCTAATGCAAAATCAGGCGGTCTACTGATTCAGTTGACCTCCTTAATGCAAATCATGATAGTGTCATGCGTCCATTATGTATGCGAAAGAACCCTATCGATATATATTATTTATACATGTGTGCACAAACATTCACCAAAATGCAACATCCATATGATGGTACAACCATTATACATCCATTACTTAAATATGTACACACATTTATATGCAATATGCAATATGAAGTGACTGAGCCGATCTAGTGCCTAAAGTGTGTGTATATGCATCCACGTGCAACCACTAGCAACCACTTGCATCCACATGCATCCATCATTCATAACATGTGTCAAGCACATGTTTCAACCATAGGACTACCCTATCTAAAGGTCAAAGACACTAGCGAGAGGACATACTAAACATAAGATAAGAACAAGGTAAGCGATAAAGGAGAAATTAAAAGACATACCCTCGAAAAGAAAAGGGTATAATGAACGCATCTTCGCTTCCGTCTCCGAAGTAGCGTTGCTCTCATCATCTCCCCATTGCACTTTGACTAGTTTGACCTCTCGATTCCTCAACTTCTTAATCTCCGACCCAAGAATGCACGTAGGAGCTCGTCGAATCGTCGCATCACGCTCGATCTCCACATCTCTAAGCAAGCTCGGCTCTACCACTTTCGCGGTCTCGTGCAAGCACTTCCTCAAATGTGATACATGGAATACGTCGTGTACACCACTAAGTCTCTCGGGCAACTCCACTCTATACGCCATCTGCCCAATCCTTTCCTTAATAGGAAATGGCCCTACGAACCTTGGTGCTAACTTCCCAACAGATCCAAAGCGAACGACGTTCCGTAATGGAGACACCTTGACAAAGACCATGTCCCCAACATCAAACTCAAGATTTGACCTTCTCTTGTCTGCATAAGATTTCTGCCTATCTTGCGCCGTCTTCATCCTCCTTCGAATCAAATCGATCTTTTCCGAAGTCTCCCTAATCATATCGGGCCCAAGCAAGATCTTATCTGTAGACTCCCACCAACATGTAGGCGAACGACACGGCCGTCCATAAAGAGCCTCGAACGGTGCCATGCCAATGCTAGACTGAAAGCTGTTATTATATGCGAACTCCACCAACGGAAGATGTTCCTCCCATGTACCTCCGAAGTCTAAGACACATAACCTCAATAGGTCCTCTAGAATACGATTCACCCTCTCGGTCTGGTCGTCCGTCTGAGGATGATATGTGGTGCTCAAACATAACTGAGTCCCTACCGCCTCTTGCAAGCTTTTCCAAAATTCGCTAGTGAAAATTGGATCGCGGTCGCTCACTATGCTAGAAGGAACACCGTGCAAACGAACTATCTCTCTAATGTATACGGAGGCTAACCATAGAGTAGTCCTCTTACTCTTCACGGGAATGAAATGGGCGCTCTTAGTAAGTCTGTCTACCACGACCCAAATCCCCGTATTACCCTTCCTTGATCTTGGTAATCCGTCAACACAGTCCATCGAAACACTTTCCCACTTCCATTGAGGGACCTCCAATGGGTGAAGCAATCCAACGGGATTCTTTTGCTCTGATTTTACTTGTTGGCACACCAAGCATCTAGCGACATACTCGGCCACATCCTTCTTCATGCCGGCCCAAAAGTAAACTCGTCTCATGTCCATGTACATCTTGTCCCCGCCGGGATGGATGGTTATCTTCGAACGATGGGCATCATCAAGAATGGTCTTCCCTAGGTCTTCGTCTTTTGGTACACAAAGTCTACCGTCCCTACTTAACCAACCCTTATCATCTAGGGTATACCTACGGAGATGGCTCGATGACTCCCCTCTTTTGAGCTTTTCTACTAACTCAACCAACTGTGGGTCGTCTCGCTGTGCCTCGCCAATCCGTCCCAAAAGCGTAGGTCTGACCTCTAAGGATGCTAGCAAACTGGGTACAATGTCAACGGAAGGTTTAAAGTCAAATGTAGAGATGAACCCTAAACTTCGCCGCTCAACAAACAACGGACTCAAGGATAACCTTTTTCTACTTAAGGCATCTGCCACCACGTTACCCTTGCCATGGGTATATGCTATCTCGAAGTCGTAGGATGCTAAGAATTCCATCCACCTTTGCTGCCTTAAGTTCAAATCCTTCTGAGAGAATAAGTATTTTAGCGATTTGTGGTCAGTGAATAATTCGAATTTTTCGCCAAGAAGATAATGACGCCAAGACTTAAGCGCGAAGACAATAGCGGCCAACTCTAGGTCATGTGTAGGGTAATTTCTTTCATGCACTCTCAACTGCCTTCCACCATAGGCTATTACCCTTCCCTCTTGCATTAAGACTGCGCCTAGTCCTGTCCCACAAGCATCGGTATAAACGGTAAATGGCTTACTCCCATCTGGCAACACTAAGATTGGGGTTGTGGTCAAAGCTCTCTTCAAACGTTGGAACGCATCATCACAATCTACGTCCCACGTAAAAACTAGATTCTTCTTCGTCAAGTGTGTTAATGGGGCTGATATTTTTGCGAAGTCTTTGATGAACTTCCTATAGTAGCCAGCCAACCCTAAGAAACTCCTCACCTCGGTAGCATTTTTAGGAACCTTCCAATCTTGGATGGCCATTATCTTAGCGGGATCCACAGCTATCCCTTCTTTGGAAACCACATGCCCTAAAAATCGCACTTCCTTCCTCCAAAAGTGACATTTAGAAAATTTAGCTTTAAGGCTATGCGCTCGAAGAGTCTCTAACACTTCCCTAAGATGTAGGGCATGCTCTTCTTCTCTTTTAGAAAAGATCAAGATATCGTGCACAAAGACCACCACGAATCTATTAAGGTACTCCCGAAACACCCTACTCATCAAGTATACAAAGTATGCGGGGGCGTTTGTCAAACCGAAGGGCATCACAAGGCACTCAAAGAAACCGTCTGGAGTCCTAAAGGCATTCTTGTCTATGCTATCCTCAGCCACTCTCAACTGATGGAAACCCGTGGCTAAGTACAACTGCGAAAACACTGAGGCGCCAACTAACTGGTCGAAGAGATTGTCAATCCTCGGCAGTGGGTGTCTATTCTTCTTAGTAAGCTTATTAAGTTCTCTATAGTCCACACAAAGTCTAAGGGACCCATCTGCCTTCGTGGCAAATACTACTGGAGCACCCCACTTCGATATACTACGTCTGATGAACCCCTTCTCAAGCAATTCTTTTACTTGCTTACTGAGTTCTCTTCTCTCTCTTGGAGCCATGTGACGCACTGGCAATGCAACCGGCTTTGCATTATCTACTAGATATATTCGAAAGTATGTTTCACGTTTTGGGGGTAAACCCCTCACCTCATCGAAGACATCAGCATATTCACGGACTATGGGAACAGAATGTAAATCATCATCGGATGCGTCAAGTGATTCTAGGTAGCTAAGCATTACTAGACCTCTAGGGTCACAAGAAATATCAAGGGTCTTTCAGAACGAGTCAACAATCTAACTACCCTTCTTTCACAATCTAGGATGGCCCCATACCTAGTTAGCTAATCCATACCTAGAATTAAACCGTAGCCCATGAAGCCAAGAACAAAAGCGTTGCACTCAAACTCAACGCCCAAGATAAACACTCTCAAATCCCAACAAATCATAGAAAGATGAGCTGAACCACCGATAGGATTTGAGACTACTAAGGGATCAATAACTAGACTAATATCAAGGTGCAGTGTTTCAACTAATGATGTAGAAATAAATGAATGCGATGCACCAGAATCGAATAAAGTACGGACAGGATGATCAAACAGAAAAACTAAACTTTCAACGGAAATTGCTCTACCTCGTTCTTGCAGCGGTGGGACCATGAGAGCCTGAACTTGTCCCCTTGCCTGCCCTGGTGCCATAAGAGCTTGCACCTGTCCTCTCGAGGTAGACCCTGCCCTCTGCCCTTTCTTTGGGTAGTCCTTAATAAGATGTCCCACGTCGCCACAGTGGAAACAACCGGTCTTCTTTTTCTTCCTACAATCTTTGCTTAGATGGCCGGGTATCCCACAGTTAAAGCATTTCTTCTTCCCCTTAGCATTATTGCCTTTGCTACCTTTCTTGTTCTGTTGTTGCTATTGCGACTTCTTTTGATCCCCTTTCTTCTCGGGTGCTTTATTAGCATTGGCGCCCTTCTCCTCTTCATGCATGAGCGCCATGTCAACTAGTCTCTCGAAGGTAGCCCCCATGGGAATGTGGGTCATAGCTAACCCATGAAGCGGCTCGTTTAAACCCTTAACAAATCTTAGAGCCTTCTTTTCTGGAGTGTTCACCAAGTCCAAGCCAAACCTTGCCAATCAGTTGAATTTGTTGACGTACTCTTTCACCAATAGGTTCCCTTGCTTCAGCGCCAAAAACCTTTCCATGTATAGATTCTCTTCAGCCCGCGAGAGAAACTTCGCCTCAAACCTCTGCCTAAAATCTGGCCATGTATCGACTGGACGTCCCCCATTAGTGACCTCCCACCAAAACGAGGCCTCATCCTTCATTAGCCAGGCAGCTAGCTGGACTTTTCTTTCATCATCCACTTCAAAGATTCTAAATAATTCTTCCATCTCCTTTAGCCAGCTACAAGATTCAACAAATGTCTCCGTCCCGTGAAAAGGTTTTCCACCCGTTGCTCTAAAGTCCTTACATATCTTAGCAAATGTATCGATGCGAGGAAGAGGCGGAGGAGCAGGAGGAGCATTTGCTGGACCTGCGGTGGCGGCCCTAGGCTCAAGATATTGATGAAACCAACCGGGTACATGAATACCTTCTGGTATCTCAGATACTTCAGACATGCTGAAACGAAAAAGGAAAGATTCAATATAAAAGAAACGAGGGAAAGATATATGGCTCTTGGGGTTATGCTTTCTAAAATATACTTTTCTCTTGAAAATACTTTTCATAAAATGTACTTTTGAAGGTACTTCTTTATAAAAATGCTTTTGAAAAATAGTTTTTCAAAATTCATATCTGTTCTGGTAACCTTCAGCTCTGATACCACGTGTAACACCCCACGTCCATTAATGTCACTCGCAAAGGGAATGCATTAACTTCCATGGAGCATTTTAAATGAATATAGAACAGAAAATCACAACAAGACAGATATAAAGCAGTGCTTGAAAATCTAAAACTTTATTTATTGCAGTAGAAGGTAAATATGTTTGGTTACATCATCAAAACCATAAACCGAAGTCAAGTACATAATATCCATCTGGATAAAACAAAGTACATAAACTGAAAGACATAATCCCCAATATCAAAATAGCCATAAATAAAAGAGAAGCTGAACTTTACTTCAGCGATCCAAGCAATCTTCTAAAAGCAATCCAAAATCAAGCTCCACTGGTGCTAGTTCCAACCTGAGCACCTGGCGGGGAAAGGGAGAAAGAGGAGGAAACAAAGGGGGGTCTGACATAAAGTCTGGCGAGTGCGATAACTTTAACAATATAATTAACAAAGTAACTAGGCTAAGGCATAAGTTGGAAAATAAGGAAATGATCATGAACCATTGAGTATGGCAGAGTAAACAAGGATACAAGATAAACAACGATATCGTTTAAGCGCACCTAAACCACTATAGGATGATTACTAAACTACACCAACACTATAGCATAATTGCTATACTGCACCACCACTAGTCACTCTAAGGTTGATCCCGCCTATAGACTTAAATAAAGATAATGGTAGTTTCGTGCACCCTTAGCTGCCTTCATAGGTGCCGCCTGCCCCTATCTCCACTAGATGTACCCACTACCCCCAAGCGATCGGCTCCCTAACTTGTAGATACTCGTGCTGGCCCCACAGTGGAGTGTATCACTCCCCAAAGTGGCAACCCGATACAACCAACAATGCACGGCTTATACCTACATGATGCAACAACGTCTTACCTACCAGCCCGGGTCCACACACGCATATGAACCCGTTGGACTTGCGTTGCCACCGCTAACCCGGTTTGGCCTTTTACCGTCAAGCCTAGTATGCGTGTCCCGTCCTCGACTTGGGTCGAGCCTACAAAGATACGTATGGGTTACTGGTTGAAACGGGCCACCATCACTTGACACAAGCTATCCACCTAAGCTTGGTCCCCTCTAGTACATCCCACCTAACCGACTTCTTATTCATGTTTCAATTACATGTTTCAATTTTGGTTAAGTGTTTCTAATCGTATTTCCAAATGCCACCCAAGGCACCCACTAGATCCCAATTAAGCTCCACTAGTACTAGTCCTACCCTTAGAACCTGGGGTGTTACATTCTCCCCTCCTTACAGAATTTCGCCTCCGAAATCTCCAAGTTAAGGAGAATGCATATCCTGCCATCAAAACAACCATCTACTCAACCATCCAACACAGGCATCCATTGTCCTTATAAAATTTCTAATGTTGTATGAACATATGCAAGAAGTGTGTGTATATGTTCCTTATCTAATGCAAAATCAGGCGGTCTACTGATTCAGTTGACCTCCTTAATGCAAACCATGATAGTGCCATGCGTCCATTATGTATGCGAAAGAACCTTATCGATACATATCATTTCTACATGTGTGCACAACCATTCACCAAAATGCAACATCCATATGATGGTACAACCATTATACATCCATTACTTAAATATGTACACACATTTATATGCAATATGCAATATGAAGTGACTGAGCCGATCTAGTGCCTAAAGTGTGTGTATATGCATCCACGAGCAACCACTAGCAAACACTTGCATCCACATGCATCCATCATACATAACATGTCTCAAACACATGTTTCAACCATAGGACTATCATATCTAAAGGTCAAAGATACTAGCGAGAGGACATACTAAAGATAAGATAAGTACAAGGTAAGCGATAAAGGAGAAATTTAAAAGACATACCCTCGAAAAGAAAAGGGTATAATGAACGCATCTTCGCTTTCGTCTCCCAAGTAGCGTTGCTCTCATCATCTCCCCATTGCACTTTGACTAGTTTGACCTCTCGATTCCTCAACTTCTTAATCTCCGACCCAAGAATGCACGTAGGAGCTCGTCGAATCGTTGCATCGCGCTCTTTCTCCACCTCTCTAAGCAAGCTCGGCTCTACCACTTCCGCGGTCTCGTGCAAGCACTTCCTCAAATGGGATACATGGAATACGTTGTGTACACCACTAAGTCTCTCGGGCAACTCCACTCTATACGCCATCTTCCCAATCCTTTCCTTAATAGGAAACGACCCTACGAATCATTGGTGCTAACTTCCCAACGGACCCAAAGCGAACGACGTTCCGTAATGGAGACACCTTGACAAAGACCATGTCCCCAATATCAAACTCAAGATCTGACCTCCTCTTGTCCGCATAAGATTTCTTCCTATCTTGCGCCGTCTTCATCCTCCTTCGAATCAAATCGATCTTTCTCGAAGTCTCTCTAATCATATCGGGTCCAAGCAAGACCTTGTCTGTAGACTCCCACCAACTTGTAGGCGAACGACACGACCATTCTTATAGAGCCTCGAACGGTGCTATGCCAATGCTAGACTGAAAGCTATTATTATATGCGAACTCTACCAATAGAAGATGTTCCTCCCATGTACCTCCGAAGTCTAGGACATATAACCTTAATGGGTCCTCTAGAATGCGATTCACCCTCTCAGTCTGGTCGTCCGTCTGAGGATGGTATGCGGTGCTCAAACATAACTGAGTCCCTACCGCCTCTTGCAAGCTCTTCCAAAATTCGCTTGTGAAAATAGGATCGCAGTCTCTCACTATGCTAGAAGGAACACCGTGCAAACGAACTATCTCTCGAATGTATACGGAGGCTAACCGTGGAGAAGTCCTCTTACTCTTTACGGGAATGAAATGGGCGCTCTTAGTAAGTCTGTCTACCACGACCCAAATCCCCGTATTATCCTTCCTCAATCTTGGTAATCCGTCAACAAAGTCCATCGAAACACTTTCCCACTTCCATTGTGGGACCTCCAATGGGTGAAGCAATCCACCGGGCTTCTTTTGCTCTGCTTTTACTTGTTGGCACACCAAGCATCTAGCGACATACTCAGCCACATCCTTCTTTATGCTGGCCCAAAAGTAAACTCGTCTCATGTCCACGTACATCTTGTCCCCGTCGGGATGAATGGTCATCTTCGAGCGATGTGCATCATCAAGAATGGTCTTCCTCAAATTCTCATTCCGTGGTACACAAAGTCTACCGTCCCTACGCAACAAACCCTTATCATCTAGGGTATACCTATGGAAATGGCTCGACGACTCCGCTCTTTTAAGCTTCTCTACTAACTCAACCAACTGTGGGTCATCTCGCTGTACCTCACCAATCCATCCCAAAAGCGTAGGTCAGACCTCTGAGGATGCTAGCAAACCAGGTACGAAGTCAATGGAAGGTGTAAAGTCAAACGTAGAGATGAACTCTAAACTTCGCCGCTCAATAAACAACGGACTCAAGGACAACCTTTTTCTACTTAAGCCATCTGCCACCATGTTACCCTTGCCAGGGGTATATGCTATCTCGAAATCGTAGGACGCTAAGAATTCCATCCACTTTTGCTGCCTTAAGTTCAAGTCCTTCTGAGAGAACAAGTATTTTAGCGATTTGTGGTCTGCAAGCAACACAAACTTCTCACCAAGCAAATAATGACGCAAAGACTTGAGCGCAAAAACTATGGCAGCCAATTCTGAGTCGTGGGTAGGGTAATTCTTCTCATGGACTTTCGACTGTCTTCCACCATAACATATCACCCTTCCCTAGAGACCACATGCCCTAAAATCCTCACTTCTTTCCTCCAATAATGGTATTTTGGAGAGCTTAGCTTTAAGCTGGTGCGCTTGTAGGGTCCCTAAGCTTTCCCTAAGATGTAGGGCATGCTCTTCTCTGCTTCTAGAGAAAACCAGGATATTATCCTATGCAAAATCGTCACAACTATCCATCTCTTACACAGACCATCCTAGTCGAACTTGACATCCCCCAAGTGCAAGCCCCAAAGGCCTAAACCAATATCAGACAAACACCCAAGGGATATCTCCTTCGAATTCAGACGGCCTACGTGAGATGATAGTTCATTTGCACGGTGCTCCTTCCAGCATAGTGAGCGACCGCGATCCTATTTTCACTAGCGAATTTTGGAAGAGCTTGCAAGAGGCGGTAGGGACTCAGTTATGTTTGAGCACCTCATATCATCCTCAGACGGACGGCCAGACCGAGAGGGTGAATCGTATTCTAGAGGACCCATTGAGGTTATGTGTCCTAGACTTCGGAGGTACATGGGAGAAACATCTTCCATTGGTAGAGTTTGCATATAATAATAGCTTTCAGTCTAGCATTGGCATGTGGTCTCTAGGGAAGGGTGATATGTTATGGTGGAAGACAGTCGAAAGTCCATGAGAAGAATTACCCTACCCACGACTCAGAATTGGCTGCCATAGTTTTTGCACTCAAGTCTTGGCATCATTATTTGCTTGGTGAGAAGTTTGAGTTTCTTGCAGAACACAAATAGCTAAAATACTTGTTCTCTCAGAAGGACTTGAACTTAAGGCAGCAAAGGTGGATGGAATTCTTAGCGTCCTACGATTTCGAGATAGCATATACCCCTGGCAAGGGTAACGTGGTGGCAGATGCCTTAAGTAGAAAAAGGTTATCCTTGAGTCCGTTGTTTGTTGAGCGGCGAAGTTTAGAGTTCATCTCTGTGACGGCCCGCCCCGCACCAACCGGCATTTACTCCGAAGGTGCGCTGTACACATGTCCAGTTAACACGGAACGGGTCGTCAGAAGGAAAGGGAAGAAGGAAATGAACTAACAAAGAACCTGTAGAATGTCTCACAGCGCATAGAATAAAATATAATAATAACATACTTGACATAAAACAGGTGAGACAGTGCATAAGCTGAAAAGCAGAACTAAACATCACAGCAGCGGAAATCCAAAATACAGCTTATTAAAACTTTTGAAACTGTCTCAAAGCAAAAGTAAGATAAAGGAGGTACACTACTAATGCACAAGGAGCGACCACCAACGACATAGGGAGAATATATATATATATATATATATATATATATATCATATGTGGAAGCCTCCTGCTCGCCTCCGAATCAGCTACTCGTGCACCACCAGCTAACCTGTATCTAGTCTGCTCGTGTGAGCACCCAGAGTAATAAGAGGAGACATAAAACTCTGGGTCAGACATAAAGCCTGGTATGAGCGATAAGAATCTAAAGTGAACAATAACAGGTAGACGAAACATACCTGAACCTGGACCTGCAACCAAAGAGTTAGCACTACATACTGTACAACACTCCAAGGTGCCATATCAAACAGTGTAAAGATACGGAGGTGGGGGTGTGCATGTCATAGGGATGGCAAACAATCAAACATAGCAACCATCCTCACATCTCTCACTCAGTGCGTAAAACATACGATATTCACCACTTCGATCACCCATCCTTGCTACGATCACTTTGCCCCATGAAGTCATAAATGGCTTCAATGCACTGATAACGCAGCCACTGATCCTTCGCTATGTACACTTGCCCCATGGAGTTATTCACCCCATCTGCGCTGGCTCATAGCCTTACCAATCCTTACTATGTCCACTTGCCCCATGGAGTTATTCACCCCATCTGCGCTGGCTCATAGTCTTACCAATCCTTACTATGTCCACTTGCCCAATGGAGTTATTCACCCCATCTGCGCTGGCTCATAGTCTTACTACGCATCACCTTGCCCCTTAGTCATAATGGCTCTACTGCACTGATATGGTAGTCATGCTACCATCACCTTGCCTCTCGAGTCGCAATGACTCTACTGCACTGATAAGTAGCCCATCATTCATTTTTAGTGGTGAATCGAAGTTATGAACGTCGACAACTCCTTAGCACACGACCCGCAGCAAAGCCCAACCATGAAGTGAACTCATTGGTTCCCAACTGGATCCTGAGCTCTAACTTCCCATATTGGACCACCTTTGCAGCTCGGGTTATTGGTCAATACTGGGTCGGGTCGGGTTCCTCTTTAAGCCATCGGTTCGGGTCGGGTGTCCTTCCTCGTGTCGGGTCGATGTGTTGTCTTCCCCTGTGGCGGTTCGGTTCGGGTTCGCAGTGTTACATCGGTTCGGGTCGGGTGTCCTTCCTCGGGTCGGGTCGGGTGCCATCTCCCGTCTAGTTCGTGCTTCCGCTCCGATCCGCTCCCTTGTTCTTCACGTGCTCCGATCCGATCCCTCCTCCTTTATCCGATCCGATCCCTTCTCCTTTATCCGATCCGATCCCAGTTCAGTTAGCGTGGCCTTCCTTTTTGCCAATTTTCTCAAGTGTCAGGTTCCGATCCGACCGAATCCCTTGCCCAGTTCAACATATCCGATCCGAGCCCCCATATCCGATCCGATCCGAAACCTGTACTGTTTCCTGAAGCTTTTCCAACAAGTGTTTACGCCATTCGATGATGTTTTCGACCATTCTAACTATTGAAATCAGTCACAAAGCATATCATACAGTCATAGCAACATGCATAATCAACCACAAATATCAAAACATCAATATGATAGGTTAAAATGGATCAAACATACCCAAAACCCCATATTTTCCCCTTAAGCATGTTTGGGTGAAACTAATGATAGGATTAGCAAAACTTAACCAAATTAACTCAAATTCATATCAGAGGTCTAAAACATCATTTAAGAATTTATGAACATTTTTCCAGAATTTTATCATGTTTAAATTCGCTAACTAACACTAATTACCCTTAATTAGCCATAATTAGTGCAAAACTATGCAAATCACTCACCTTAGCCACAAACAAACTAAGATCTGAAATAAATCTCTGATTTGATGCAAATCCCAATGCCAAAAAGCAGATCAAATGTTGATTTGGTGTAGATCTTCCTTGATTAGAGGTTGCTAAGCTTAATCCTTGACCAAAAGATGATTTGGAGGTGATTTAGAGGAGGGAGGCCATTTTTAGGGTTCCTTGGTTATAAATGGAGGCTAGAAAACTGTAATGGAATGATTCTCTACTTCATTTCAGCCTCCCCAAACCCTAATCCCGAAATGGGTTATGGGCCTATCCACTAATCACACTATTTGGCCCGGTTAAGCAGTTTTTCACCTTCCAAACCTTAATTCAGCCATATCTCCCAAACGGTAAGTCTGTTTGGCTATTGTGACCACTCTACGAAAAGGTAAACCACCAAACGAATCTAATGGAAGTGGTTTCAGGTCAAAATTCCTTTCCAATCAAAAGTTATGGCCAACACAAGATCAGCTAGGGGCAAAATGGTCATTTAAAAATCGACAAAAATCATGAACATGGGAAATGACTCTAATGGATGTTTCCCAAAGTTACATGACCATACGACTTCATATGGGAAAGAAATAAATATCCTACGATCCTCCGATGCGTAGAATGCGGGTTGTTACATTCTCCCCCCCTTAAGAAATTTCGCCCCCGAAATTCCCTAGCCAAAACACACAAAGGGTCCCGCATGCCTATCAATCATAGACAACAGTCAAAACATGCAAAACAAGTGTATCCTAGCATGCGGAATAACTAAATTACGAAGTAAATCTTACCAGGCAAAGAGTTCTGGATACACCTTCCTAATGCTCTCCTCTGTCTCCCAAGTACAATCATTCTCGTTCTCGCCCCACTGAACCTTGACTAGCTTCACTGCCTTCCTTCGAAGTTGCTTTGTATCGTGCCCCACAATACGAATCGGCTTGCGGTTCCCAACCGCCTCGGGTTCTACTTCGAAGTCCTCTAACTGGTTAGGTGAAATAGTCATATCTGAGTCGTGAACGAACTTCCTCAGTTGGGAAACATGAAATACATTGTGAACTCCTGCCATCTTCTCTGGTAAGCCAACTGTATATGCCAAATTCCCGACTAGTTCAAGAACAGGGAATGGGCCAACAAATCTTGGTGCCAACTTGCCTCTTCTGCCAAATCGTATCACGCTCTTCAACGGAGAAATCTTGACAAACACCAAGTCGCCCACGGAGAATTTTAAGTCTCTTCTCCTCTTATCGGCATAACTCTTCTGCCTATCTTGGGCAGCCTTCATTCGTTGTTGAATGATCTTGATCTTATCTGAAGTTTCCCTCACCACATCTGGTCCAAGCACAAACTTCTTGCCAGTTTCTATCCAACATGATGGTGAGTTGCATGGTCTTCCGTACAAAGCTTCATATGGAGCCATACCGATACTGGATTGGTAGCTATTATTATATGAAAACTCTACCAGATCCAAATGGTCATCCCATGATCCACCAAAATCCAATATACAAGCTCTCAAGAGATCTTCCAATATACGATTCACCCTCTCCGTCTGACCGTCGGTCTGAGGATGATATGCAGTACTGAGATGTAATCCTGACCCTAGAGCCTCTTGTAAGCTCTTCCAAAACTCACTAGTGAACAATGGGTCTCGGTCACTCACAATGCTTTTGGGTACTCCATGAAATCTCACTACCCACTTCATATACAATTCTGCCAACTTGGCTGCCGTTCTGGTCGATTTGACTGGTATAAATTTTGCACTCTTAGTCAATCGATCCACAATTACCCAAATGCTATCATATCCCGATCTAGTCTTTGGTAAACCATCGATGAAATCCATCGAGACTTGCTCCCATTTCCATTCGGGAATTTCTAATGGTTGCAACAACCCACTAGGCTTCTTTTGCTCGGCTTTAACTAGCTGGCAATTCATGCATTTGGATATAAACTTCCCAACGTCTCTTTTCATCCCTTCCTAGTAGTAAGTCTGCTTCATGTCTCGATACATCTTATTACCACCGGGATGTATGGTCAGTTTTGAGTGATGACATTCTCTAAGCACTTCATCTCTCAAACCATTCACGTTGGGTACAACTAGTCTTCCATTCTTTCGAAGCCATCCATCTCGATCAAGCCCATACACATTCATCTCTTCACTGTCGATGTCCATCTCTAACTTGGAGATGATTTCCAATAGATTAGGATCGTCCCTCTGGCTGGAACCAATCCGCTCTATCAAAGTGGGTCTGATCGCCAAACTAGCTAGCATGACTGGATACAATTCGTACTTTGGTCTGAAATCAAACCCGGCGGTATACTCCAGTTGCTTCCATTCAAGAAACATTGCCCCTAAACTGGCATGTCTCCTACTCAAGGCATCGGCTACCGCATTACCTTTCCCAGGTGTGTATGCGATATCAAAATCATACGAAGCCAAGAACTCTAACCATCTCTGCTGACGGAGATTCAGATCTTTCTGAGAGAAGAGATACTTTAACGATTTATGATCAGTAAACAACCCAAATCTTTCTCCCAAGAGATAGTGTCTCCACATCTTCAGTGCAAACATGATCGCTGCTAGTTCCAAATCATGGGTTGGATACTTCTTCTCATGCGGCTTTAGCTGTCGACTAGCATAAGCTACAACCCTAACTCCCTGCATCAATACAGCACCTAGTCCGGTACCACAAGCATCTGTGTATATCGTCATCTCTTCATTCCCTTTAGGAATGACTAGCACTGGCGCACGCGTCAACCTTTCTTTTAGACTCTTGAATGCATTCTCACACACTCCGTCCCAGACGAAGGACTGATTCTTCTTAGTCAACTGAGTCAACGGTGCTGCTATCTTGGAGAAGTCCTGGATAAACTTACAACAATATCCAGCTAACCCCAAGAAACTTCTCACATCTGTTGCATTCTTGGACGTAGGCCAATCTTGTACCGTAGCCACCTTCGTAGGGTCCACGGCAATACCACTCTCGGAAACAACATGACCCAAGAATCTCACTTCCTTTCTCCAAAAATGACACTTAGAGAATTTCGCTTTCAATTGGTGTTTCCTCAACACCTCCATCACTATCCTCAAGTGTCCCTTGTGTTCCTCCTCTGTCCTTGAGTAAACAAGGATATCATCCACGAACACAAGAACAAACTTATTCAACTGATCTCTGAATACGCGATTCATAAGATCCACAAAGTAGGCTGGTGCATTGGTCAACCCAAATGGCATGACCAACCACTCATAAAATCCAGACGGCGTCCTAAATGCCGTTTTCGGAACACTCTCATCCGCTACTCGTAGCTGATGAAATCCTGTCGCGAGGTCCAACTGCGAGAACACTCTTGCTCCTTCTAGTTGATCAAACAAATCATCTATCCGCGGTAGAGGATACTTATTCTTCCTCGTTACCTTATTCAACTCGCGATAGTCGACAAACAAATGAAGGGAACCATCTGCCTTAGTGGCAAACACAACTGGTGCTCCCCACTCGGAGACACTCCTTCTAATAAGTCCCTTCTTCAAAAGATTGCTGACTTGCACCCCGAGCTCTCGCTGCTCCCTTGGTGCCATACGACGAAGTGGCATCACTATAGGTCTGACATCTTTCACTAAATCAATACGGAACTCAATCTCTCGGTGTGGTGGAAGCCCGGTCACCTCCTCGAAGACGTCCGGATACTGGCCAACCACGGGCACATCTGACAGCTCATCCTGCGGGATGTCGAGGTAATTTACAAAACTAGCCATAACCTCATCACTAGGTAGACTACCAAACACTACCCTCCGCCCATCATTCGCCCTAACTGTCACCAAAAAGCCCTCACAGTCTACCACCACCCCGTATCTTTGGAGCCAATCGACTCCCAATATAATGCCATACCCAGTAAAGCCCAAAACAAAGCAATCACAAACAAACATACATCCATGACTCGATAAGACCAAATTCCTGCAAATCATACTAAGGCTAGTCGAACCACCAATCGGGTTCGTCACAACTAATGGTCTATCGACTATCTCGGGTTCCAGTCCCAACCTATCTACCAGGTCACTAGATATGAAGGAACGGGAAGCCCCAGTATCAAACAAAACTTGAACTGGTAGATCATAAATAGAAAGCATACCTTGAACAACAACATTCTTTCCTTTCTCCCCCGTAGTTGGGGCATTCGACGAAGAAGGAACAACATCAATAGCATATGCTTTCACAATCTGCTTCTCCTTAAGAGGTTGCGGACACTTATCCTTGAAATGTCCCACTTGACCACAGTTGAAGCACTTCTTATCCGCTGTCTTGGCCCGACAATCTTTAGCATAATGGCCCTTCTTACCACAGCTGAAGCACTCAACATCCTTCTTGTTCTTTTTCTGGTCACCCTTAGATTGGTCCTGCTTCCTCTTATTCTGAGAGTTATTCTTGCCTCCACCGCCTACTTGTGGCTTTGGCCCTTCTGCAGATGCAGCCTCAGTCTTTGACTTAGGGTAAAGACTCTCTGATCTCAAAGCCTTCCCCACAATCGATTCAAAAGTCTCATTGATGTGGTTAATAAGCCTTTCCCCCAAGTATCCATCCAAACCAGTAATGAACTTCTCATTCTTCTTCTCAGGAGTATCAATAAGAGATAGCCCATACTTCAACAAGGTGTCGAACTCAGCAATATAGTCAGAAACTGCCCTTCCATTTTGCTTGAGTTCCAAGAACCTCTTGAACAACACTGACTTCTGGATAGCTGGAATAAACTTCTCACTAAATCGAGCCTTGAACTGAACCCAAATAACCTGATCCTCTGGAGTAGCTGTTCTAATGGCATTCCACCAATTCATCGCTCGCCCTTGCAGCTGACGAGACGCTAGCCTTCTTTTCATCGCATCCTCAAGACCCAAGTCATCGAAGATACGGTCACAGCTATCCATCCAGTCTTGAACATCTGTGGCCGACTCCGTCCCGTGGAACGGCTTCCCACCAAGGTTGGTGTAATCCTTGCACAACTTGGCGAAATCGACCCTCGGTGCCTGCACTACTTGACCACCACCATTTCCGGGATTGGGAGCTGCCCCTTGCACTTCTCTATGCATGTCTCTCATGAGGTCAGTAAACATCGCCCTCATGTCAGCAGCATTCCTATGGTTGGTTCCTCTACCAGCACCCCTCGTGTCTCGGCTCATCGTCAATATGTAAAAGGAAACGATTAACGACCCCATAGTGGTGTTAGTGCAGTACTACTTCATTCTTATACTACCAATAGTGTATATATATATATGTAGCCTTTGAAAACCAAAGTAATCACAAATACGTGCTCTCATATACATACTATCTCTCCCTAGTGTCTTTCCGTAGGTTAACTACGCAACCTAGAGCTCTGATACCATGTGTGACGGCCCGCCCTGCACCAACCGACATTTACTCCGAAGGTGCGCTGTACACATGTCCAGTTAACACGGAACAGGTCGTCAGAAGGAAAGGGAAGAAGGAAATGAACTAACAAAGAACCTGTAGAATGTCTCACAGCGCATAGAATAAAATATAATAATAACATACTTGACATAAAACAGGTGAGACAGTGCATAAGCTGAAAACCAAAACTAAACATCATAGCAGCGGAAATCCAAAATACAGCTTATTACAACTTTTCAAACTGTCTCAAAGCAAAAGTAAGATAAAGGAGGTACACTACTAATGCCCAAGTAGCGACCACCAAGGACACAGGGAGAATATATATATATATATATATATATATATATATATCATACGTGGAAGCCTCCTGCCCGCCTCCAAATCAGCTACTCGCGCACCACCAGCTAACCTGTTTCTAGTCTGCTCGTGTGAGCACCCAGAGTAATAAGAGGAGACATAAAACTCTGGGTCGGACATAAAGCCTGGTATGAGCGATAAGCATCTAAAGTGAACAATAACAGGTAGACAAAACATACCTGAACCTGGACCTGCAACCAAAGAGTTAGCACTACATACTGTACAACACTCCAAGGTGGCATATCAAACAGTGTAAAGATACGGAGGTGGGGGTGTGCATGTCATAGGGATGGCAAACAATCAAACATAGCAACCATCCTCACATCTCTCACTCAGTGCGTAAAGCATATGATATTCACCACTTTGATCACCCATCCTTGCTACGATCACTTTGCCCCATGAAGTCATAAATGGCTTCACTGCACTGATAACGTAGCCACTGATCCTTCGCTATGTCCACTAGCCCCATAAAGTTATTCACCCCATCTATGCTGGCTCATAGCCTTACCAATCCTTACTATGTCCACTTGCCCCATGGAGTTATTCACCCCATCTGCGCTGGCTCATAGTCTTACCAATCCTTACTATGACCACTTGCCCCATGGAGTTATTCACCCCATCTGCGCTGGCTCATAGTCTTACTACGCATCACCTTGCCCCTCAAGTCATAATGACTCTACTGCACTGATAACGTAGTCTTGCTACCATCACCTTGCCCCTCGAGTCACAATGACTCTACTGCACTGATAAGTAGCCCATCATTCATTTTTAGTGGTGAATCGAAGTTATGAACGTCGACAACTCCTTAGCACACGTCCCGTAGCAAAGCCCAACCATGAAGTGAACTCATTGGTTCCCAACTGGATCCTGAGCTCTAACTTCCCATATTGGACCACCTTTGCATCTCGGGTTATTGGTCAATACTGGGTCGGGTCGGGTTCCTCTTCAAGCCATCGGTTCGGGTCGGGTGTCCTTCCTCGGGTTGGGTCGATGTGTTGTCTTCCCCTTTGGCGGTTCGATTCGGGTTCGCAGTGTTACATCGGTTCGGGTCGGGTGCCATCTCCCATCTAGTTCGTGCTTCCGCTCCAATCCGCTCCCTCGTTCTTCACGTGCTCCGATCCGATCCCTCCTCCTTTATCCGATCCGATCCCTCCCCCTTTATCCGATCCGATCCCAGTTCAGTTAGCGTGGCCTTCCTTTTTGCCAATTTTCTCAAGTGTCAGGTTCCGATCCGATCGAATCCCTTGCCCAGTTCAACATATCCGATCCGAGCCCCCATATCCGATCCGATCCAAAACCTGCACTGTTTCCTGAAGCTTTTCCAGCAAGTGTTTACGCCATTCGACGACGTTTTCGACCATTCTAACTATTGAAATCAGTCACAAAGCATATCATACAGTCATAGCAACATGCATAATCAACCACAAATATCAAAACATCAATATGATAGGTTAAAATGGATCAAACATACCCAAAACCCCATATTTTCCCCTTAAGCATGTTTGGGTGAAACTAATGATAGGATTATCAAAACTTAACCAAATTAACTCAAATTCATATGAGAGGTCTAAAACATCATTTAAGAATTTATGAACATTTTTCCAGAATTTTATCATGTTTAAATTCGCTAATTAACACTAATTACCCTTAATTAGTCATAATTAGTGCAAAACTATGCAAATCACTCACCTTAGCCACAAACAAACTAAGATCTGAAATAAATCTCTGATTTGATGCAAATCCCAATGCCAAACAGCAGCTCAAATGTTGATTTGGTGTAGATCTTCCTTGATTAGAGGTTGTTAAGCTTAATCCTTGACAAAAGATGATTTGGAGGTGATTTAGAGGTTGGAGGCCATTTTTAGGGTTCCTTGGTGATAAGTGGAGGCTAGAAAACTGAAATGGAATGATTCTCTACTTCATTTCAGCCTCCCCATAACCCTAATCCCGAAATGGGTTATGGGCCTATCCACTAATCACCCTATTTGGCCCGTTAAGCAGTTTTTCACCTTCCAAACCTTAATTCAGACATATCTCCCAAACGGTAAGTCCGTTTGGCTATTTGACCACTCTACGGAAAGGTAAACCATCAAACGAATCTAATGGAAGTGGTTTCAGGTCAAAATTCCTTTCCAATCAAAAGTTATGGCCAAAACAAGATCAGCTAGGGGCAAAATGGTCATTTAAAAATCGACAAAAATCATGAACATGGGAAATGACTCTAATGGATGTTTCCCAAAGTTACATGACCATATGACTTCATATGGGAAAGAAATAAATATCCTACGATCCTCCGATGCGTAGAATGCGGGTTGTTACAATCTCTATGTTTGACTTTACACTAGCACCAGTGGAGCTTGATTTTGGACTGCTTTTAGAAGATTGCTTGGATTGCTGAAGTAAAGTTTAACTCTCTTTATTTATGGCTATTTTGATGTTGGGGATTATGTCTTTCAGTTTATGTACTTTGTTTTATCAAGATGGATATGATGTACTTGACTTTGGTTTATGGTTTTGATGATGTAACCAAACATGTTTACCTTCTGCTGCAATAAATAAAGTTTTAAATTTTCAAGTACTGCTTTATATCTGTCTTGTTGTGATTTTCTTTTCTATATTCACTTAAAATGCTCCATGGAAGTTAATGCATTCCCTTTGCGAGTGACATTAATGGAGTGGGGTGTTACACGTGCAGGGTAGTGGGTACACCTAGTGGAGATAGGAGCAGACGGCACCTATGTAGTCAGCATGGGGTACACGAAGCTACCACTATTATGAATAATTACTAAGGGGGTACACCTAGTGGAGATAGGAGCAGGCGACACCTATGACGTCAGCTAGGAGTACGTGGAATTACCATTATTACTTATTGAAGGGGTACATCTAGTGGGGATAGGTACACGCTGGGTACCTATGATAGCAACTAGAGATATACAGTCAAACATGGAGGATAGTGGGTACATCTAGTAATACACGAAGCTATCATCGTTCTATTTAGCCAAGAGGGATCAAATTTCTAGAGTGACTAGTAGGGGTGCAGTTAGTGTTAGTACAGTACAGTATGGTACAGTACGGTAGAGTATAGTAATTATCCTATATCGATTAGGAAGCGCCATTTACGTTATCTCTGTTTCTTTTGATTGCCTTGCCATACCCATGTGGTTCACACAGTCATTACCTTATTCTCCAGCTTATATCTTATCATATTGCTTTAATAATTATGTTGTTAGAGTTATCGCACTCGCCAAACTTTATGTTTGACCCCCTTTGTTTCCACCTCTTTTCTTCCTTCCTCCCCCTCTTTGTTTACACATGTAAACTAGTATCTAACATGTAAAGTATCATGTAGAATTTAGCATATAACTCACACATGTCATAGCCTAACTTTCAATTAAATTTTCACATAAACTAGGTGTCATAACCATGTAAGGTCACATATAATTCTACCCAACTTGTATATGATTCATGTTTAAATCAAAACCTAAACTTGCATACATATGTTTTATCATATGAATCATAACCAAACTAGCATATGAAACATGATGATTCAACTAGACATAAGCCAATCATAGGACCATAGCATGGGTGATAGCATCATAACTTCACATCGTAAATGATAGCATCATAACATAACATCATACAAATTACAACACAATTCTATAACCTAATTACAACATGCAGTCAATAATTCATATCACATCCATACAATCCGCATTATAACTTAATCCAATTAAATTACTAATTATTTTATTAAAACTATCGAACTCACAACTCAAAAGCAGTCTTGAGTTCTGAATTCTGATTTCTGGAGTTGAATTAGCTCTCCTTTGAAGAAGATTCGCTGTTAGGGTTGAGTAGTACTGATTTGATTTGCTGTTCTTCCTCTTTAATTGGTGGCGGCTGCTCTAGGGTTCAAGACAACAGCATGACGGCCATAGTTTCAGTTTTAATTCTGATTTAGGGTTTGAGTGTATGGGTCTTTTTATAGAGTTTTGAATTAATTTAAGTCGTCGGATGATCTTAGGGTTAATCGAAACCATTCAGTCGAGATAGGGTGACACCTCAGCCCTAATGACTCAACAAGGAGTCAGAAAGGACTCAGCAACATAGGTCAGCCTGAACCAGAAAGTTGTGCAGGCTTGCTGCCTCGGCCTGGGTGCACTTGGCAGGTGCGCCAGTGCAAATTTGTACTGGCGCACTTCCCAAATGCGCCAGTGCAATCTTTTTTTTTCCTATTTTGCCACCAAACTTCGTTCGTCCTTAACTCCTTAATCTGGTACCCGTTTCCCGCAAACTCGGACTCTATTTCAACCAGAATTCCGAGACGAACACAATGGCGCAACCCCATTCCCTTAATTCTCATGTCCGAGATTAATTATTCTTTAATTTAGTTAATTTGATTATTCAAAAATCCGGGGTGTTACATTCTCCCCTCCTTAAAGGATTTCGCCCCCGAAATCTCCAAGTTAAGGAGAATGCATATCCTACCATCCAAACAACCATCTACTCAACCATCAAACACGGGCATCCATTGTCCTTATAAAATTTCTAATGCTATATGAACATATGCAAGAAGTGTGTGTATATGTTCCTTATCTAATGGAAAATCAGGCGGTCTACTGATTCAGTTGACCTCCTTAATGCAAACCATGATAGTGCCATGCGTCCATTATGTATGCGAAAGAACCTTATCGATACATATTATTTCTACATGTGTGCACAACCATTCACCAAAATGCAACATCCATATGATGGTACAACCATTATACATTCATTACTTAAATATGTACACACGTTTATATGCAATATGAAGTGACTGAGCCGATCTTGTGCCTAAAGTGTGTGTATATGCATCCACGTGCAACCACTAGCAACCACTTGCATCCACATGCATCCATCATACATAACATGTCTCAAACACATGTTTCAACCATAGGACTATCCTATCTAAATTTGCACTGGCGCACCTGCCAAGTGCGCCCAGGCCGAGGCAGAAGCCTGCACAGCTTTCTGGTTCAGGCCGACCCATGTTGCTGAGTCATTTCTGACTCCTTGCTGAGTCATTAGGGCTGAGGTGTCACCCTATCCTGACTGAATGGTTTCGATTAACACTAAGATCATCTGACGGCTTAAATTATTTCAAAACTCTATAAAAAGACCCATACACTCAAACCCTAAATCAGAATTAAAACTGAAACTATGGCCGTCATGCTGTTGTCTTGAACGCTAGAGCAGCCGCCACCAAATTAAAGAGGAAGAACAACAAATCAAATCAGAACTACTCAACCCTAACAACAAATCTTCTTCAAAGGAGAGCTAATTCAACTCCAGAAATCAGAATTCAGAACTCAAGATTGCTTTTGAGTTGTGAGTTCGATAGTTTTAATAAAATAATTAGTAATTTAATTGGATTAAGTTATAATGCGGATTGTATGGATGTGATGTGAAGTATTGATTGAATGTTGTAATTATGTTGTAGGATTGTGATTGAAATCTCTATGACGTTATGTTGTGATGCTATCATTTATGATGTAAAGTTATGTTGCTATCATCCATGTTGTAATTTTATATACAATCAAATCATCATGTTTCATATGTTAGTTTGGTTATGTTGATTCATATGATAAATCATATATAGGCAAGTTTAGATTTTGGTTCAAACATGAACCATATACAAGTTTGGGTAGAATTATATGTGACCTTACATGGTTATGGCACCTAGTTTATGTGAAAATTTAATTGAAAGTTAGGCTATGACATGTGCTAAATTCTACATGATACTTTACATGTTAGATACTTGTTTACACCATTGTTGCGATGTATAAATCACATATGTAAGTTTATGAGTTGGATATGAATCATGTTATGCAAGTTTAGGGTTATTACCTATGCAAGTTTATTCCTTTAGATATAGATCTATGACACACATGATTTATGCAAGTTTGTGGCCATTATCTCATCAAGTTCACACCTTTAGATTTGGATCCATGACATATGTTGTTTATGCAAGTTGTAACTTTGGTCTATGCAAGTTTTAGATGTAGAACATCCTTCACATATGCAAGTTCACCCCTATGTTAGATCTATGTTTTAATTATGTGTATATTGTGATGTTTTTTCTTTATTCCATGAGTTAGACTATTCGAGTCTAACATATATTTTACGTTAAATGAACAAACGTACAACGTGGGGGTAAAGGGGATAATATTAAAAAGATTTAATTGGCATAAATGCCTTAAAAGGCATAAAATATAATTGTGGTGAAAATTGTTATGATTTTACATACCATAAATAGATGGACATAATTGAGTCAATTATGGACATCGTTAAATTTGGAATTGATTGACAATTTGAATAGGGAAAGTAATTCAAATTGGGGAATGATTAATTAGGTGTAATTAATCGTCTAAGACACGAGGTTAGGCTCTTTTGTGGTGTAAGACTGCCCGGACCCGCCCGGCAAATCCAGCTGCCGCAAATGCCAGTTTAATGTGAGAGGTCTTAGGCATAAACTAAATACGTAACAATTGTAAAGACACGAGGTTAGGCTCTTTTGTGGTTTAAGACTGCCCGGACCCACCTGGCAAATCCAGCTGCCACAAATGCCAGTCTAATGTGAGAGGTCTTTATGAGGTTACGCTCTTAATGAATTAAGAAACACTTAACCAGATTAGCATGTAGTGGGACATGAAGGGGTTAAGTGGGTGCCTTGGGTGGCATGTGGAATCTAGTGGATGCCTTGGGTGGCATTTTGAAATACGATTAGAAACACTTGACCAAAATTGAAACATGAATAAGAAGTGGGTTAAGTAGGATGTACTAGAGGGGACCAAGCTTAGGTGGATAGCTTGTGTCAAGTGATGGGGGCCCGTTTCAACCAGTAACCCATACGTATCTTTGTGGGCTCGACCCAAGTCGAGGACGGGACATGCATACTGGGCTTGACTGTAAGAGGCCAAACCAGGTTAGCGGTGGCAACGCAAGTCCAACGGGTTCATATACGTTTGTGGACCCGGGCTGGTAGGTAAGACGTTGTTGCATCGTGTAGGTATAAGCCGTGCATTGTTGGTTGTATCGGGTTGCCACTTTGGGGAGTGATACACCCCACTTTGGGGCCAGCACGGGTATCTACGAGTTAGGGAGCCGATCGCTTGGGGATAGTGGGTACACCTAGTGGAGATAGGGGCAGGCAGCACCTATGAAGGCAGCTAGGGGTGCACGAAACTACCATTATCGTTATTTAAGTCTGTAGGCGGGATCAACCTAGAGTGACTAGTGGTAGTGCAGTATAGCAATTATCCTATAGTGTTGGTGTAGTTTAGTAATCATCCTATAGTGGTTTAGGTGCGCTTAAACGATATCGTTGTTTATCTTGTTTCCTTGTTTACTCTGCCATACTCAATGGTTCATGATCATTTCCTTATTTTCCAACTTATGCCTTAGCCTAGTTACTTTGTTAATTATATTGTTAAAGTTATCGCACTCGCCAGACTTTATGTCTGACCCCCCTTTGTTTCCTCCTCTTTTCTCCCTTCCCCCCCCCCACAGGTGCTCAGGTTGGAACTAGCACCAGTGGAGCTTGATTTTGGATTGCTTTTAGAAGATTGCTTGGATCGCTGAAGTAAAGTTCAGCTTCTCTTTTATTTATGGCTATTTTGATATTGGGGATTATGTCTTTCAGTTTATGTACTTTGTTTTATCAAGATGGATATTATGTACTTGACTTTGGTTTATGGTTTTGATGATGTAACCAAACATATTTACCTTCTGCTGCAATAAATAAAGTTTTAGATTTTCAAGTACTGCTTTATATCTGTCTTGTTGTGATTTTCTGTTCTATATTCACTTAAAATGCTCCATGGAAGTTAATGCATTCCCTTTGCGAGTGACATTAATGGACGTGGGGTGTTACATCGATAGATTCAGATTCTCGTTCTCACAAATAACTGAATTTACAATTAAGTACAACTTATCCCGTTACATAAGTTATTCCATTTTCTTTCTCGTTTATTATAACCTAAGTTATAATTTCCACTTGTCCCTAGGACAAGCCTACCTATTATATAACATTCTTATTGATGTAATTTATTTATAATAGGTTATTATCATTCCCCATTCATTCCACTTCTTTTACTGTTGTAACTTTCATTCATTTCCTATTCATTTCCATTCATCACAGTTGGTGCCATTTATTTCTATCCTTTTATATACATATATTTTTATATATGTTTATGCACTAGACCTCTCACATTAAGCTGACCACTTGTGGATGTAGGATTTGCTGGGCGGTTCCGAGCAGACTTCTACCACAAGTCGGACTTAACTTCGTATCTTAGCACCATTCCAAGTATATTTACGCACTAGACCCCACACATTAAATTAACAACTTGTGGATGTTGGATTTGCCGAGCGGTTCCGGGCAGACTTCTACCACAAGTTGAATTTAACCTTGTAACACCCCGGATTTTTGAATAATCGAATTAAGTAAATTAAAGAATATTAAATCTCAGACGTGAGAATTATGGGGATTGGGTTGCTCCATTGTGTTCGTCTCGGAATTCTAGTGGAGATAGAGTCCGAGTTTGCGGGAAACGAGTACCGGATGAAAGAGTTATGGACGAACGAAGTTTGATGGCAAAATAAAGAGAGAGAAAATGCACTGGCGCACTTGGGAAGTGCGCCAGTACATATTTACACTGGCGGATCTGCTAAGTGCGCCCAGGCCGAGGCTGGAGCCTGCACAGCTTTCTGGTTCAGGCTGACCCGTGTTGTTGAGTCCTTTCTGACTCCTTGCTGAGTCATTAGGGCTGACTCATCACCCTATCATGATTGAATGGTTTTGATTAACCCTAAGAACATCCGATGGCTTAAATTAATTCATAACTCTATTAAAAGACCCATAGACTCAAACCCTAAATCAGAATTAAAACGAAAACTATGGCCGTCAAGCTGTTGTCTTGAACCCTAGAGCAGCCACCACCAAAATTAAGAGGAAGAACAACAACCAAATCAGAACTACTCAACTTTAACAGCGAATCTTCATCAAAGGAGCGCTAATTCAACTCTAGAAATCAGAATTCAGAACTCAAGACTGCTTTTGAGTTGTGAGTTCGATAGTTTTAGCAAAATAATTAGTAATTTAATTAGATTAAGTTATAACGCGGATTGTATGGATGTGATATGAAGTATTGATTGCATGATGTAATTATGTTGTAGGATTGTGATTAAAATATCTATGATGTTATGTTGTGATGCTATCATGCAAAGTTATGTTGCTATCATCCATGTTGTAATTCTATTTACAATCAAATCATCATGTTTCTTATGCTAGTTTGTATTGATTCATATGATAAATCATATGTAGGAAAGTTTAGATGTTGATTCAAACATGCACCATATACAAGTTTGGGTAGAATTATATGTGACCTTACATGGCTATGACACCTAGTTTATGTGAGAATTTAATTGAAAGTTAGGCTATGACATATGCTAAATTCTACATGATACTTTACATGTTAGATATTAGTTTACTCCATCTTTGCGATGTATAGATCACATGTGAGAGTTTATGAGTTGGATATGAATCATGATATGTTATTACCTATGCCAGTTTACCCCTTTTAGATATAGGTCTATGACATATGATGTTTATGCGAGTTTGTGGCTATTATTTCATCAAGTTCACACCTTTAGATATAGATCTATGACATATGATGTTTATGCAAGTTTGTGGCCATTTTCTCATCAAGTTCACACCTTTAAATTTGGATCCATGACATATGTTGTTTATGCAAGTTGTAATCTTGGACTATGCAAGTTTTAGATGTAGAACATCATTCACATATGCAAGTTCACCCCTATGTTAGATCTATGTTTTAATTATGTGTATATATTGTGATGTTTTCTTTTATTTCATGAGTTAGACTATTTGAGTCTAACGTATATTTTTACGTTGAACGAACAAACGTACTACATGGGGAAAAAGGGGATAATATTAAGATTTAATTGGCATAAATGCCTTAAAAGGCATAAAATAAAATTGTGGTGAAATTGGTATGAATTTACATACCATAAATGGATGGACATAATTGAGTCAATTATGGACATCGCTATATTTGGAATTGATTGATAATTTGAATAGGGAAAGTATTTCAAATTGGGGGTGATTAATTAGGAGTAATTAATCGTCCAAGACACGAGGTTAGGCTCTTTTGTGGTGTAAGACTGCCCGGACCCGCCCGACAAATCCAGCTGCCACAAATGCCAGTCTAATGTGAGAGGTCTTAGGCATAAACTAAATACGTAACAATTGTAAAGACACGAGGTTTGGCTCTTTTGTGGTGTAAGACTGCCCGGACCCGCCCGACAAATCCAGCCGCCACAAATGCCAGTCTAATGTGAGAGGTCTTTATGAGGTTACGGTCTTAATGAATTAAGAAACACTTAACCAGATAAGCATGTAGTGGGACATGAAGGGGTTAAGTGGGTGCCTTGGGTGGCATGTGGAATCTAGTGGGTGCCTTGGGTGGCATTTGGAAATACGATTAGAAACACTTAACCAAAATGTGAAACATGTAATTGAAACATGAATAAAAAGTGGGTTAAGTGGGATGTACTAGAGGGGACCAAGCTTAGGTGGATAGCTTGTGTCAAGTAATGGGGGCCCGTTTCAACCAGTAACCCATACGTATCTTTGTGGGATCGACCCAAGTCGAGGACGGGACATGCATACTGGGCTTGACTGTAAGAAGCCAAACCGGGTTAGCGGTGGCAACGCAAGTCCAACGGGTTCATATGCGTGTGTGGACCCGGGCTGGTAGGTAAGACGTTGTTGCATCATGTAGGTATAAGCCGTGCATTGTTAGTTGTATCGGGTTGCCACTTTGGGGAGTGATACACCCCACTGTGGGGCAAGCACGGGTATCTACGAGTTAGGGAGCCGATCGCTTGGGGGTAGTGGGTACACCTGGTGGAGATAGGGGCAGACGGCACCTATGAAGGTAGTTAGGGGTGCACGAAACTACCAATATCATTATTAAGTCTGTAGGCGGGATCAACCTTAGGGTGACTAGTGGTGGTGCAGTATACTAGTGGTGGTGCAGTATAGCAATTATGCTATAGTGTTGGTGTATTTAGTAATCATCCTATAGTGGTCTAGGTGCGCTTAACGATATCATTGATCATCCTGTTTCCTTATTTACTCTGCCATACTCAATGGTTCATGATCATTTCCTTATTTTCCAACTTATGCCTTAGCCTAGTTACTTTGTTAATTATATTGTAAGAATTATCGCACTCGCCAGACTTTATGTCTGACCCCCTTTTTCCATCTCTTTCCTCCCTCCCAGGTGCTCAGGTTGGAACTAGCACCAGTGGAACTTGATTTTGGACTACTTTTAGAAGATTTCTTGGACCGCTGAAGTAAAGTTCAGCTTCTCTTTATTTAAGGCTATTTTAATGTTGGTGATTATGTCTTTCAGTTTATGTACTTTGTTTTATCAAGATGGATATGATGTACTTGACTTTGGTTTTGTGGTTTTAATGATGTAATCAAACATATGGGTTTATCCGCTGCAATGACATAATGTTTTAATTTTCAAGTACTGCTTTATATCTGTCTTGTTGTGATTTTCTGTTCTATATTCACCTAAAATGCTCCACTGAAGTTAAGTCATTCCCTTTGTGAGTGACCTTAATGGAGGTGGGGTGTTACACGTGGTATCAGAGCTGAAGGTTACCAGAACAGATTAGATATTTTAAAAAACTATTTTTCAAAGCAATTTTTTTTATAAAGAAGTACTTTCAAAAGTATGATTTAAGGAAAGTATTTTCAAGAGAAAAGTATATTTTGGAAAGCATAACCCCAAGAGCCATATATCTTTCCCTCGATTCTTTTATATTGAACCTTTCCTTTTTCATTTTAGCATGTCTGAAGCATCTGAGATACCAGAGGGTGTTCATGTGCCCGGTTGGTTTCATCAATATCTTGAGGCTAGGGCCGCCACCGCAGGTCCAGCAAATCCTCCTCCTCCTCCTCCCCCTCCTCCTCGCGTCGATACTTTTGCTAAGATATGTAAGGACTTTAGAGCAATGGGAGGAAAACCTTTTCACGGAACGAAGACATTCGTTGAAGCTCGTAATTGTCTAAAGGAGGTGGAAGAATTGTTTGGAATTTTTGAAGTGGATGATGGAAGGAAAGTCCAGCTAGCTACTTGGCTAATGAAGGGTGAGGCCTCGTTTTGGTGGGAGGTCACTAATGGGGTTCGCCCAGTCGATACATGGCTAGATTTTAGGCAGAGGTTTGAGGCGAAGTTTCTCTCATGGGCTGAAGAGAATCTATACATGGAAAGGTTTTTGTCACTGAAGCTAGGGAATTTATCGGTGAAAGAGTACGTTAACAAATTCAACCAATTGGCAAGGTTTGGCTTAGACTTGGTGAACACTCCAGAGAAGAAGGCTCTAAGATTTGTTAAGGGTTTAAACGAGCCGCTTCATGGGTTAGCTATGACCCACATTCCCATGGGGGCTACCTTTGAGAGGCTAGTTGACATGGCACTCATGCATGAAGAGGAGAAGGGCGCCAATGCTAATAAGGCACCCGAGAAGAAAGGGGATCAAAATAAGCCGCAACAACAACAACAGAACAAGAAAGGTGGCAAAGGCAACAATGCTAAGGGGAAGAAGAAATGCTTTAACTGTGGGACACCTGGCCATCTAAGCAAAGATCGTAGGAAGATAAAGAAGACTGGTTGTTTCCACTGTGGCAAAGCGGGACATCTTATTAAGGACTGCCCAAAGAAAGGGCAGAGGGCAGGGTCTACCTCGGGAGGACAGGTGCAAGCTCTTATGGCACCAGGGCAGGCAAGGGGACAAGTTCAGGCTCTCATGGTCCCACCGCTGCAAGAACGAGGTAGAGCAGTTTCCGTTGAAAGTTTAGTTTTTCTGTTTGATCATCCTGTCCGTACTTTATTCGATTCTGGCGCATCGCATTCGTTTATCTCTACATCATTAGTTGAAACACTGCACCTAGATACTAGTCTTGTTACTGATCCCTTAGTAGTCTCAAATCCTATTAGTGGTTCGTCTCATCTTTCTATGATTTGTCGGGATTTGAGAGTGTTTATCATGGGCGTTGAGCTTGAATGCAATGCCTTTGTTCTTGGCTTCATGGGCTACGGTTTAATTCTAGGTATGGATTGGCTAGCTAGATATGGGGGCCATCCTAGATTGTGAGAGAAGGGTAGTTAGGTTGTTGACTCGTTCTGGAAAGACCCTTGATATTTCTTGTGATCCTAGAGGTCCAGTAATGCTTAGTTACCTAGAATCCCTTGACGCATCTAATGATGATTTACATTCTGTTCCCATAGTCCGTGAATATGCTGATGTCTTCAATGAGGTGAGGGTTTTACCCCTAAAACGTGAGATAGACTTTCGAATATATCTAGTGGATAATGCAAAGCCAGTTGCATTGCCAGTGCGCCACATGGCTCCAAGAGAGAGGAGAGAACTCAGTAAGCAAGCGAAAGAATTGCTTGAGAAGGGGTTCATCAGACGTAGTATATTGGAGTGGGGTGCTCCAGTAGTGTTTGCCACGAAGGCAGATGGGTCCCTTAGACTTTGTGTGGACTATAGAGAACTTAATAAGCTTACTAAGAAGAATAGACACCCACTGCCGAGGATTGACGATCTCTTCGATCAGTTAGTTGGCGCCTCAGTGTTTTCCCAGTTGGACTTAGCCACGGGTTTCCATCAGTTGAGAGTGGCTGAGGATAGCATAGACAAGACTGCCTTTAGGACTCCAGACGGTTTCTTCGAGTGGCTGATGATGCCCTTCGGTTTGACAAACGCCCCGGCATACTTTGTTGACTTGATGTGTAGGGTGTTTAGGGAGTACCTTAATAAATTCATGGTAGTCTTTGTAGATGACATCTTGGTCTTTTCTAAGAGCGAAGAAGAGCATGCCCTACATCTTAGGGAAGTGTTGGAGACTCTTCGAGCGCATAGCCTTAAAGCTAAATTTTCTAAATGTCACTTTTGGAGGAAAGAAGTGTGATTCTTAGGGCACGTGGTTTCCAAAGAAGGGATAGCCGTGGATCCTGCGAAGATAGTGGCCATCCAAGATTGGAAGGTTCCTAAAAATGCTACCGAGGTGAGAAGTTTCTTAGGATTGGCTGGCTACTATAGGAAGTTCATTAAAGACTTCGCAAAAATATCAGCTCCATTAACACGCTTGACGAAGAAGAACTCAGTTTTCACGTGGGACGTAGATTGTGATGATGCGTTCCAACGTTTAAAGAGAGCTTTGACCACAGCTCCAGTCTTAGTGTTGCCAGATGGGAGTAAGCCATTTACCGTTTATACTGACGCTTATGGGACAGGAATAGGCGCAGTCTTAATGCAAGAGGGAAGGGTAATATCCTATGGTGGAAGGCAGTTGAGAGTGCATGAAAGAAAGTACCCTACGCATGACCTAGAATTGGCCACTATTGTTTTCGCGCTTAAGTCTTGGCGTCATTATCTTCTTGGCGAAAAATTCGAATTATTCACTGACCACAAATCGCTAAAATACTTATTCTCTCAAAAGGACTTGAACTTAAGGCAGCAAAGGTGGATGGAATTTTTAGTATCCTACGACTTTGAGATAGCATATACCCCTGGCAAGGGTAACGTGGTAGCAGATGCCTTAAGTAGAAAGAGGTTATCTTTGAGTCCGTTGTTTGTTGAGCGGCGAAGTTTAGAGTTCATCTCTACGTTTGACTTCACACCTTCCATTGACTTCGTACCTGGTTTGCTAGCATCCTTAGAGGTCAGACCTACGCTTTTAGGACGGATTGGCGAGGCACAGCGAGACGACCCACAGTTGGTTGAGTTAGTAGAAAAGCTCAAAGGAGGAGAGTCATCGAGCCATCTCCGTAGGTATACCCTAGATGATAAGGGTTGGTTACGTAGGGACGGTAGACTTTGTGTACCAAAAGACGATGACCTAAGGAAGACCATTCTTGATGATGCACATCGTTCAAAGATAACCATCCATCCTGGCGGGGACAAGATGTACATGGACATGAGACGAGTTTACTTTTGGGCCGGTATGAAGAAGGACGTGGCCGAATATGTCGCTAGATGCTTGGTGTGCCAACAAGTAAAAGCAGAGCAAAAGAAGCCCGGTGGATTGCTACACCCATTGGAAGTCCCACAATGGAAGTGGGAAAGTGTTTCGATGGACTTTGTTGACGGATTACTAAGATTGAGGAAGGGTAATACAGGGATTTGGGTCGTGGTAGACAGACTTACTAAGAGCGCCCATTTCATTCCCGTGAAGAGTAAGAGGACTGCTCAATGGTTAGCCTCCGTAAACATTCGAGAGATAGTTTGTTTGCACGGTGTTCCATCTAGCATAGTGAGCGACCGCGATCCTATTTTCACTAGCGAATTTTGGAAAAGCTTACAAGAGGCGGTAGGAACTCAGTTATGTTTGAGCACCGCATATCATCCTCAGATGGACGGCCAGACCGAGAGGGTGAATCGTATTCTAGAGGACTTATTGAGGTTGTGTGTCTTAGATTTCGGAGATACATGGGAGGAACATCCTCCATGGGTGGAGTTCGCATATAATAACAGCTTTCAGTCTAGCATTGGCATGGCACCGTTCGAGGCTCTTTATGGACTGCCGTGTCGTTCGCCTACATGTTGGTGGGAGTCTACAGATAAGATCTTGCTTGGACCCGATATGATTAGAGAGACTTCGGAAAAGATCGATTTGATTCGAAAGAGGACGAAGACGGCGCAAGATAGGCAGAAATCTTATGCGGATAAGAGGAGGTCAGATCTTGAGTTTGATGTTGGGAACATGGTCTTTGTCAAAGTGTCTCCATTACAGAACGTCATTCGCTTTGGGTCCGTTGGGAAGTTAGCACCAAGGTTCGTAGGGCCGTTTCCTATTAAGGAAAGGATTGGGCAGATGGCGTATAGAGTGGAGTTGCCCGAGAGACTTAGTGGTGTACACGACGTATTCCATGTATCACATTTACGGAAGGGCTTGCACGAAACCGTAGAAGTGGTAGAGCCGAGCTTGCTTAGAGAGGTGGAGATCGAGCGTGATTCGACGATTTGATGAGCTCCTACGCGCATTCTTTGGTCGGAGATTAAGAAGTTGAGGAATCGAGAGGTCAAACTAGTCAAAGTGCAATGGGGTGACGATGAGAGCAACACTACTTGGGAGACGGAAGCGAAGATGCGTTCATTGTACCCTTTTCTTTTTGAGGGTATGTATTTCAATTTCTCCTTTATCGCTTACCTTGTACTTATCTTATCTTTAGTACGTCCTCTCGCTAGTATCTTTGACCTTTAGATAGGATAGTCCTATGGTTGAAACATGTGTTTGAGACATGTTATGTATGATGGATGCAAGTGGATGCAAGTGTTTGCTAGTGGTTGCTCGTGGATGCATATACACACACTTTAGGCACTAGATCGGCTCAGTCACTTCATATTGCATATTGCATATAATTGTGTGTACATATTTAAGTAATGGATGAATAATGGTTGTACCATCATATGGATGTTGCATTTTGGTGAATGGTTGTGCACACATGTAGAAATGATATGTATCGATAAGGTTCTTTCGCATACATAATGGACGCATGGCACTATCATGGTTTGCATTAAGGAGGTCAACTGAATCAGTAGACCGCCTGATTTTGCATTAGATAAGGAACATATACACACACTTCTTGCATATGTTCATACAAAATTAGAAATTTTATAAGGACAATGGATGCCCGTGTTTGATAGTTGAGTAGATGGTTGTTTGGATGGTAGGATATACATTCTCCTTAACTTGGAGATTTCGGGGACGAAATCCTTTAAGGAGGGGAGAATTTAACACCCCGGATTTTTGAATAATCGAATTAACTAAATTAAAGAATAATAAATCTCAGATGTGAGAATTATGGGGATTGGGTTGCGCCATTGTGTTCGTCTCGGAATTCTAGTGGAGATAGAGTCCGAGTTTGCGGGAAACGAGTACCGGATGAAAGAGTTATGGACGAACGAAGTTTGGTGGCAAAATAAAGAGAGAGAAAAATGCACAGGCGCACTTGGGAAGTGCGCCAGTACATATTTACACTGGCGCACCTACCAAGTGCGCCCAGGCCGAGGCTGGAGCCTGCACAACTTTCTGGTTCAGGCTAACCCGTGTTGTTGAGTCCTTTCCGACTCCTTGCTGAGTCATTAGGGCTGACTCATCACCCTATCATGATTGAATGGTTTTGATTTACCCTAAGAACATCCGACGGCTTAAATTAATTCATAACTCTATAAAAAGACCCATAGTCTCAAACCCTAAATCAGAATTAAAACTAAAACTATGGCCGTCATGTTGTTGTCTTGAACCCTAGAGTAGCCGCCACCAAAATTAAGAGGAAGAACAGCAACCAAATCAGAACTACTCAACCCTAACAGCGAATCTTCATCAAAGGAGCGCAAATTCAAATCCAGAAATCTGAATTCAGAATTCAGAACTCAAGACTGCTTTTGAGCTGTGAGTTCGATAGTTTTAGCAAAATAATTAGTAATTTAATTAGATTAAGTTATAACGCGGATTGTATGGATGTGATATGAAGTATTGATTGCATGATGTAATTATGTTGTAGGATTGTGATTGAAATATCTATGATGTTATGTTGTGATGCTATCATGCAAAGTTATGTTGCTATCATCCATGTTGTAATTCTATTTACAATCAAATCATCATGTTTCTTATGCTAGTTTGTATTGATTCATATGATAAATCATATGTAGGAAAGTTTAGATGTTGATTCAAACATGCACCATATACAAGTTTGGGTAGAATTATATGTGACCTTACATGGCTATGACACCTAGTTTATGTGAGAATTTAATTGAAAGTTAGGCTATGACATATGCTAAATTCTACATGATACTTTACATGTTAGATATTAGTTTACTCCATCTTTGCGATGTATAGATCACATGTGAGAGTTTATGAGTTGGATATAAATCATGATATGTTATTACATATGCAAGTTTACCCCTTTTAGATATAGGTCTATGACATATGATGTTTATGCGAGTTTGTGGCTATTATTTCATCAAGTTCACACCTTTAGATATAGATCTATGACATATGATGTTTATGCAAGTTTGTGGCCATTTTCTCATCAAGTTCACACCTTTAAATTTGGATCCATGACATATGTTGTTTATGCAAGTTGTAATCTTGGACTATGCAAGTTTTAGATGTAGAACATCATTCACATATGCAAGTTCACCCCTATGTTAGATCTATGTTTTAATTATGTGTATATATTGTGATGTTTTCTTTTATTTCATGAGTTAGACTATTCGAGTTTAACGTATATTTTTACGTTGAACGAACAAACGTACTACGTGGGCAAAAAGGGGATAATATTAAGATTTAATTGGCATAAATGCCTTAAAAGGCATAAAATAAAATTGTGGTGAAATTGGTATGAATTTACATACCATAAATGAATGGACATAATTGAGTCAATTATGGACATCGCTAAATTTGGAATTGATTGATAATTTGAATAGGGAAAGTAATTCAAATTGGGGGTGATTAATTAGGAGTAATTAATCATCTAAGACACGAGGTTAGGCTCTTTTGTGGTGTAAGACTGCCCGGACCCGCCCGACAAATCCAGCTGCCACAAATGCCAGTCTAATGTGAGAGGTCTTAGGCATAAACTAAATACGTAACAATTGTAAAGACACGAGGTTTGGCTCTTTTGTGGTGTAAGACTGCCCGGACCCGCCCGGCAAATCCAGCCGCCACAAATGCCAGTCTAATGTGAGAGGTCTTTATGAGGTTACGGTCTTAATGAATTAAGAAACACTTAACCAGATAAGCATGTAGTGGGACATGAAGGGGTTAAGTGGGTGCCTTGGGTGGCATGTGGAATCTAGTCAGTGCCTTGGGTGGCATTTGGAAATACGATTAGAAACACTTAACCAAAATGTGAAACATGTAATTGAAACATGAATAAAAAGTGGGTTAAGTGGGATGTACTAGAGGGGACCAAGCTTAGGTGGATAGCTTGTGTCAAGTAATGGGGGCCCATTTCAACCAGTAACCCATACGTATCTTTGTGGGCTCGACCCAAGCCGAGGACGGGACACACATACTGGGCTTGACTGTAAGAGGCCAAACCGGGTTAGCGGTGGCAACGCAAGTCCAACGGGTTCATATGCGTGTGTGGACCCGGGCTGGTAGGTAAGACGTTGTTGCATCGTGTAGGTATAAGCCGTGCATTGTTAGTTGTATCGGGTTGCCACTTTGGGGAGTGATACACCCCACTGTGGGGCAAGCACGGGTATCTACGAGTTAGGGAGCCGAACGCTTGGGGGTAGTGGGTACACCTAGTGGAGATAGGGGCAGACGACACCTATGAAGGAAGCTATGGGTGCACGAAACTACCAATATCATTATTAAGTCTGTAGGCGGGATCAACCTTAGGGTGACTAGTGGTGGTGTAGTATACTAGTGGCGGTGCAGTATAGCAATTATCCTATAGTGTTGGTGTAGTTTAGTAATCATCCTATAGTGGTTTAGTTGCGCTTAACGATATTGTTGATCATCCTGTTTCCTTATTTACTCTGCCATACTCAATGGTTCATGATCATTTCCTTATTTTTCAACTTATGCCTTAGCCTAGTTACTTAGTTAATTATATTGTTAGAATTATCGCACTCGGCAGACTTTATGTTTGACCCCCTTTTTCCATCTCTTTCCTTCCCCACCCCCCCAGGTGCTCAGGTTGGAACTAGCACCAGTGGAGCTTGATTTTGGACTACTTTTAGAAGTTTTCTTGGACCGCTGAAGTAAAGTTCAACTTCTCTTTATTTATGGCTATTTTAATGTTGGGGATTATGTCCTTTAGTTTATGTACTTTGTTTTATCAAGATGGATATGATGTACTTGACTTTGGTTTTATGGTTTTAATGATGTAATCAAACATATGGGTTTATCCGCTGCAATGAAATAAAGTTTTAATTTTCAAGTACTGCTTTATATCTATCTTATTGTGATTTTCTGTTCTATATTCACCTAAAACGCTCCACTGAAGTTAAGGCATTCCCTTTGCGAGTGACCTTAATGGAGGTGGGGTGTTACAAACCTTGTGTCTAAGTGCGTTACAGTTTTATAATTTCTGTAATTTTTCCATATAATTTAGGCGTGTCCATTCTTCCCAATTTTTACTATAATTCTATTTTTACATGTCACACTTAATATCATGTTAATTCCATTTTAACTTATAATCATGGTCGGATGTTCTTCCTAACATGTAATTAACTCTATTCTAAAATAATAACATGTAACTATCAATCATGTAATTATTTTAATCTAACAATTTAACATGTAATTATCGCAATTTCTACAGTTAAGGGTCCAAGCACATAATAGTCACAAGTTAACATGTAATTAAAACATGCATATATACAACAGTAAATGTTTCCACATTTTTAACAAGTTTACATTTCAACAGATTTATATCTCAACATATGGATATTCCAACATATTAACATATTAACATTTCAACATGTTATATTAACATTTCTACACTTTAATCATTCTAGCAGTTTTAAGTGGGGGAGATTGTAATAACCCGGAAATTCTGAGCCAATTAACAAATTTTATTTTGGCAAATTTTGTGAATTTTGATTATTTAAAATGAATTATTTTAAATAATAACGACGAGAAATTTATTTTGAATATAATTCGAACGTATATATTTATATACGTCGTCGTTAAATTATAATATTTTATTTTAATTATAAAAGGAAATGAAAATGGCGCGGTAGTTCGATAATTCGATTTCAAATTTCAAATGAATGTACAGGATTCAAAATAAACTGGATTTTAGTGAAACCAAAAATATTTGAATCTATTTGAGAATATCTTTCCAACAAATCCGAAAAATTGAAATTTCATAGCGGGGATCAAAAGTTATGTCTAGTTGAAATTTCAGAATAGTCGCTATGGAATTTCGGCCCTTAAAAATGGCCATTTTGCAAACGACCTCGGTTTTCGACGAGACCACTTTTGTTGGATCCGCGATGTCGAATTATTGCTAGGTTTCAAATTTCATAATTTTTTGAATCAATATGTGAGTGTGGAAAAGGAAAACACGTTTGACCAGTTTCAGTTGATTTTAGTCGACTGGAAAATGGTCATTTTTCAAATAGTCTCAGAATTTGATGAAACTAGTTTTGTTAGGACCGTATCGTCAATACGAAGCTAATGATAATTTTTCTGGAATTTTCGGTGTTAGTATGTGACCCCAGTAAATTGAAATGTGCATTCAAATTCAATATATAAAAGATTTATAATTTGATTTAAACGAAAATTGATCGAAACGATAAAATTGGCTAATGAAACATATCCCATTGTGTTCGGAATGTGGGTAATTAGCTAGGGGCGATAGTCGTTGAGTCTCGATTGGGATTCGAATAGAAAGTCGACCTATATGAGAATAAATTAAAACAAAAATATATATAAAATATAAAAATCTTTTACATAAGCGCCCCCCTTCAGTTTTCGTTCAAACCCCCCTCCCCCCAAATCAAAAGAAAATCCGACTTCGCTCCTCTACCTAACCCTAGCCGCCCATCGTCGATCGCGCCCTCCACCTCAGGCGACGCGCCCCCCTCTTCCCTCGCCTCCCGTTCCTCCTCTCCCCCCCCTCTGCTAAAAAAACCGCGACCCCTGACTTCGAGGAACCCGCAACCACCACGGGAGCCCACCGCGACGCCCTACTGGCCACCACCACCACCATTCCGCCGCCGACAACCCTGAAGAACCCTTGCGACCATCGGCCTCCGGCCATGACCCCTCCAACACCACCACAGTGAGTCTTTCATCTGATTTTTATACATTAAAGAGTTTTTTTTATATTATATTCACTTTTAATTATATACCTAAAGCTTGATTTTGAACAACATAAGGATCGGATTGTTAAGCAATGTAATTTTTGATTTTTAAGCAAAGAAAGTTAGGATTTTTAAAAGTGTTAAAAACAGAATTTTTAAAGCGTTAAAGTTAGCATTTTTAAAGTGTTAAAAATAGAATCTTTAAAGCGTTAAAATTTGGACTTTTATGGTAAGAAGAGCAGAATAAAAATATGATTTTTATATAGTAGAGATTATAAAAATATAATTTTTATAAGGTAGAGAATATAAAAATACGATATATATATAGCGAAATAAAAATCTGATTTTTATTATGAATATAGTGAAATAAAAATGTGATTTTTACAGCGTTGAAATAAAAATGGGATTTTTATTATGAACAGTGTGAATAAAAGTGCGATGGAATTGACTGAAAGCAAAACAGAATTCAAACCGTTCAGAAATGAAATGGCGGAGTGGAACCCCTCGGTGAGAACTTCTCACCTTTAATTTAATTTTTCTAGTTAAAATATATACTAGGATGCAGACGGTGTTTAGTAGCACCCGACACCCGTCGTCCACAGACCTTGGACGGCTTGTATGCTTGGTCGTTTGATTTTGATGTGTAGTTGATTGTGTGATGTGATGTGAAATGAAATAAAGTATTTAGATAGTTAAAAAAATATTTTATAGTTGAAAATAGAATTTTTAACGTGTATATAAAATAAATAGTAATAATTAAATCGGAGATTTGTTTATATACACTGATTTGACTGATATTGATTGGGACGATAAATTTTACACATCGCCCAACTACACAAATAAAATCTATGTTTGATTGTTTGAAACCCCACACGGGTATTGGGATGAGATTTGACGTACACTAATCCCGATTGTTTAGTTGTATGTCAATCGATGGATTGACAGACTGTGTAAGCGTTAATTATTTATATTTAATGCTTATGCAGTTGTGTGGTGCACTCTGGATGATGGTTGATTATTTATCGTTTTTATTATTTACATGTGTTGTAGAAAAATCCATATAATTAACATTATATGGTAATTGATTGGGCCTCATTCCAGTTTTGAATAGAAATATTTGAAATAGAAATATTTGAAATAGAAATATTTGAATAGAAATATTTGAATAGAAATATTTGAAATAGAAATATTTGAAATAGAAATATTTGAATAGAAATATTGGAAAAGAAATATTTGAAATAGAATATTTGAAAATAGAAATATATGAAGCCTTGTTGATTAGATTGACGCCATTTTGACGTGAACGATATTTATATCGATTTTATTCATTTTTCAATGAATTTTGAAATAGATTTAAAATTCGAATTAAAATTGAATAAAATTGAATTCGAATTAAATTGAATAGAATTGAATTCGAATTAAAATTGAATAGAATTGAATTCGAATTAAAATTGAATAGAATTGAATTCGAATTAAAATTGAATAGAATTGAATTCGAATTGAAATCAAATTTAAAATGAATTCGAATTGAACTGAAATTGAATTGAAATCGATTTGAATTGAAATCAATTTGAAATGAATTTAAAACGAATTTGTAAGGGAAAATTCAATTTTGATTTGAATTTGAAAAAGAAGTTGAAATCGTTTTGAAAACGAATTTAAAATGATTTATAAAATATGTTTTAAAAGGAAATCGATGAAGTATATATTATATATATAATATAATGGCCTGAATAGAACGCGCCGCGCCGCGGCAGTTCGTGAATTTCGACCATTGAATTCGAATGGATATTGCGGGAGATCCGACCATCGGATTCTCCTAAAACTGGAACCGTTGGGTTCGTATCGAAAATGCTTTCTAACGAATATTAGAAATCTAATGGTTGGATTTGGAATTATGTCCAAATCAAATTTGGAAAAGGCCGCTGTAAGTGTAGTTCGATGGCCGTTGATGGAAATCGACTGTACGGGCCTTGATAAAATTATTAAAAATAGTGATAATTTGTGTAAAATCATAAGAAATGATTTGTGAATAATTAGGATGAAAAACTCCATATTTGAAAAGATAAAAATAGCTTTTTTTATCGAAATGAACTAGTTTTGAACTAGAATAATAATTTATTTATTTTTTTAAAATAAATAAATTGGATTTGAAATGGTTTTGAAAATAACCAGAATTTCCAATAATTGCATTGGAATGGATTTGAATCGAAATTGTCTTCAAAATATTTCGATGTTGGATTTCGTGATTATACAGATATTGTTATGGAAATTTGATAGATATATAAATATCGTTATTTCCAATACGATATTTGTTGGTCGTAGAATTTGATATTGAATATAAGCCAATATATTTTCTATTCAGAGCCTTGTATTTAATATCAAATATGATTTGGGTTTGTCGTGAATGGTGTCTTCATTAACACTGTTCTTAAACCCAGTTGAGAAAAAAGATTAAATCTTTTTATTTAGATTTAATGAAGTGTGCCAATTAAATAATATTTAATTGGAACTGAATTGGGATTGATTTTTGGGTTTATCGTGAAAGGTGTTTTAAATAACATTGGTTCTTTAACCCGATAATTAATGGAATGTGATTTTGGGTTTATCGTGAACCGTGTTTTAAATGACATCGGTTCTTTAACCCAGTTAAAGATAGGATATTGATTTCTGTAAAGATTAAAACTAAGTGGGGTTTTAATGAATCTTTAATTAGATTGAAATGGTCGAGAATGGAGTATCACCAGTTTTGCTCCAGGCGATAGTTAAATCTTTAATTAGATTTGAACGTGAAATGGTAATTGAATTTACCGATAACACTGTGGTGTTAGATATGAAGTATTACCAGTTTTACTTCATGGGATGAATAGGTTGTGATTGGGAAATAAAATAAATGATTACTTAAGTGTGGTTCGCTAATCCCGACTAGTTTGGATTGATTAAAGAATTTATCTTTGATAAAATTAATGGGAACCTTTCCCAAAGTATAGCAATATTCTGAATTGGATTGAGGCGTATGTTATGTTTGTGTAACACGTGTTTATTATATACGCGAGTTGTTCAGAAAGACCGGGCTTATCCCATTCTGAATAACTGATTCGACGTGGTGTCGAAGAGGAAGACGGTGGTTGAAGACCGGAGGTCTTCACGTCGTTTGGATAATTACTGATGATCTTGATTGGGCCGTACACCCAAGAGGAGGGAATCAGTTGGTGGTCGTCCAGACGTACTTGGAGATCGATGGATATGCGGGGTACTAGGTGCCTCCGGTTTCGTTCAGACCCAGAACGAACTTGTAAATGGACTGTGTGTCTGACATTGGATTTCAGTCTGTGTGATTGATTTCTATAAAATATATATCTGTTTGGCGGCGGAGAATTTATTCTCTTTCTTAACGCCCTTCTCTGAGAAGTACGAGCTCAGGGCTTATATATTGATGGATATCCATCGCATAGAGTGAATTGCCTGTGTGGCATGCCTAAGTGGCAATTGATCAAGGCTCCTGTTGAAAAGCAGAGTCTTGTAGTTGATGATCAAAGCAAGGCCTTTGTGGCGTAACTTTGTGTAGCGTTGATTCGCGAGCCTCACACCTCGGTTGTGAACCAGAAACGGGAGAGGACTTCAGGGAGGACATGCGTTTCTTTCTAGCTAGAAGTGGAGTCAGTGGTTTTACACGCCCTGACGAGTTTGACTTATGTGGTTGTTGCTGTTGCGAGGCGCCTCAGATTTATCGGGGACTATGTGAAGCCGATGGTGTCATTCGTTGGCTCATTTGCGCCCCATAGGGCGGGGAAACGTAGTGTTCTGGCATTTTAATCCACATCGGTGGACCGGCCCTGACGATCCTAGGTGCAGTTGCGGCTGTAGCATGAGACATGGTAGGCTAGATTGTCTCAAATCGGTAGAGGACGATCCCTGGCCTCGGTTCAGAGATGGAAATCCAACTTCCGATACGTGACTTTGTGGTTTTGATTGTATACCTATATATGGCAACATAGTGGTATGGGGCACTTATGCCGTCTATGATTGATACTTATGATTGAAATTGTTTTGACACTATACACTCATAGTAATAAAAGATGAAATTTAGCGTATCAAGCATTCTTTGGCTATTATAAGGGAAAACCCTATCCTCCGGCTTGTGTTGCATTGTGTGATGGGACCTGGGTCTTATAATAGCTTCATTGTTCTTTATTTAGCATTGCGTTGTTGTTTTATGCACTGGTATCCTTGGGAGGAAACCCGTTCCGTGTTATACGGCGTGGTCCCTTGATTTACCTAACTTTAAAATAAAGATTAATAACTGTTTTAGTTCTCACACCAGTCACATGACTGACTTGGAGTTTATTGTTTTAACCTAAACTCTGGGTGCCCTTATTTTTCGACATGGGCAGCTAGTAGTTTTGGTTTTGCAGATTTATATTCACAGGATCCTGATCTACAGTTGGAACGATATCCGGAAAGCTTTGTATCTGTATATCTCCTTCAGTTGTGTTTTGTATTATTTTCCACTGCTATGTAACTTATTGTAATCTCTGATATTTATCGAGTGTATTTTATGTGTTCATACTCTGTATATTCTTGTATTCTGATGGAATTGTTGTAATTAACAATGAAATGTTCTTCTGTTTGTGTTCCGATTTGTCGTGTTCTCAAAATGATCAGGCGTTTCGAACGGTCTGGGTCGGTTTAGCGATCGATTCAGATCGAGCGAAATTCTCGGTTGTTACGTCGTGGTATCAGAGCTTTGGTTTACAAAGCTCGGAGAACAAGACACGTTAGAACCAAACGAAACAATTCATCAGAGATTGGATAGTAATATCCAACGAGAATGACTCGTTAGAGATAGGATCAGTAGTATCCTAGAACGAGTGTGAAGAATATATTTTTGAAATTGAAAACAAATTTTGTTTTGAAAATTTAAATCGTTTTATACGTATTTGATTATTTATTTTATATTGATTTGGACTATCCAGTACATACAGATTTTGTGTATACGTCTGATCCACGTGTATTCGAAATTTTAATATACTGGATAGATATAGAATCACACTCTAGTCGCCCGGAGATGATTCTGATGATGAGGCCTCATCATCAGTGTTTATATTCGAGTGACGAAAGTGAGATTTCTATATATTTCCTATTGACTGGTGTGAGAACCAAAATTAGATAGGGCTTATTGTTGTGGATTTTGCATCAAAAATATGATTTTTAGACTATATATCAAAGTTATAAATTTGAAATGATAATCAACCAATTGATTGCTGATTGTGTTGTTTTATTATTGGTTGATTAAGTAAAATGTTGAACCTTTAACCAAATTGAATCAAATAGTGAGTTGTATTGAAAATTTATCGCATTTGCATGCATATACACGTACTTACACTGAATAGGTCATAGCAAGGAGGCTAGAGCAGAAAAATAAAATTGTTTGCCCGACAAATAGTAACATGTTTACCATAATTTACTGTTTTGTTTGGGTGATGATGATTTTATGAGCCGATTGGCTAGCCGCTTGGCGTTTTCCTTTTCTTCTGGATTGAATGAGGCCATGGGAGGCTATATGAAATATCCCGAAGTCCCCGGTGCAGGGGAGGTTTTGGCGAAATTTTTCAAAAATTTAGGGTGTTAGCCAAATTTTTGAAAAATTTGAAAAGTTCTTAGAAACTAAAAAGTTGAAGAACTTAAGCCGTAATGAAAATAATGGAAGTTGAGTTGATTTGTTAAACAACTTTCGGCTTCATTCCTTTTCGGGGACAAAAAGTTTTAAGTGGGGGAGATTGTAATAACCCGGAAATTCTGAGCTAATTTAAAATTTTTATTTTGGCAAATTTTGTGAATTTTGATTATTTAAAATGAATTATTTTAAATAATAACGACGAGAAATTTATTTTGAATATAATTCGAACGTATATATTTATATACGTCATCGTTAGATTATAATATTTTATTTTAATTATAAAAGGAAATGAAAATGGCACGGTAGTTCGATAATTCGATTTCAAATTTCAAATGAATGTACAGGATTCAAAATAAACCGGATTTTAGTGAAACCAAAAATATTTGAATCTATTTGAGAATATCTTTCCAACGAATCCGAAAAATTGAAATTTCATAGCGGGGATCAAAAGTTATGTCTAGTTGAAATTTCAGAATAGTCGCTATGGAATTTCGGCCCTTAAAAATGGCCATTTTGCAAACGACCTCGGTTTTCGATGAGACCACTTTTGTTGGATCTGCGATGTCGAATTATTGCTAGGTTTCAAATTTCATAATTTTTTGAATCAATATGTGAGTGTGGCAAAGGAAAACGCGTTTGACCAGTTTCAGTTGATTTTAATCGACTGGAAAATGGTCATTTTTCAAACGGTCTTAGAATTTGACGAGACTAGTTTTGTTAGGACCGTATCATCAATACGAAGCTAGTGATAATTTTTCTGGAATTATCGATGTTAGTATGTGACCCCGGTAAATTGAAATGTGCGTTCAAATTCAATATATAAAAGATTTATAATTTGATTTAAACGAAAATTGATCGAAACGATAAAATTGGCTAACGAAACATATCCCATTGTGTTCGGAATGGGGGTAATTAGCTAGGGGCGACAGTCGTTGAGTCTCGATTGGGATTCGAATAGAAAGTCAACCCATATGAGAATAAATTAAAATAAAAATATATATAAAATATAAAAATATTTTACATAAGCCCCCCCCCCCCCAAATCAAAAGAAAATCCGACTTCGCTCCTCCACCTAACCCTAGCCGCCCATCGTCGATCGCGCCCTCCGCCTCAGGCGACGCGCCCCCCTCTTCCCTCGCCTCCCGTTCCTCCTCTCCCCCTTGCTAAAAAAACCGCGACCCCTGACTTCGAGGAACCCGCAATCACCACGGGAGCCCACCGCGACGCCCTGCTGGCCACCACCACCACCATTCCGCCACCGACCACCCTGAAGCACCCCTGCGACCATCGGCCTCCGGCCATCACCCCTCCAACACCACTACAGTGAGTCTTTCATCTGATTTTTATACATTAAAGAGTTGTTTTTTTACATTATATTCACTTTTAATTATATACCTAAAGCTTGATTTTGAACAACATAAGGATCGGATTGTTAAGCAAAGTAATTTTTGATTTTTAAGCAAAGAATGTTAGGATTTTTAAAAGTGTTAAAAACAGAATTTTTAAAGCGTTAAAGTTAGGATTTTTAAAGTGTTAAAAATAGAATCTTTTAAGCGTTAAAATTTGGATTTTTATGGTAAGAAGAGCAGAATAAAAATATGATTTTTATATAGTAGAGATTATAAAAATATAATTTTTATAAGGTAGAGAATATAAAAATATGATATTTATATATATAGCGAAATAAAAATCTGATTTTTATTATGAATATAGTGAAATAAAAATGTGATTTTTACAGTGTTGAAATAAAAATGGGATTTTTATTATGAACAGTGTGAATAAAAGTGCGATGGAATTGACTGGAAGCGAAACAGAATTCAGACCGTTCAGAAATGAAATGGCGGAGTGGAACCCCTCGGTGAGAACTTCTCTCCTTTAATTTAATTTTTCTAGTTAAAATATATACTAGGATGCAGACGGTGTTTAGTAGCACCCGACACCCGTCGTCCACAGACCATGGACGGCTTGTATGCTTGGTTGTTTGGTTTTGATGTGTAGTTGATTGTGTGATGTGAAATGAAATAAAATATTTAGATAGTTAAAAATATATTTTATAGTTGAAAATAGAATTTTTAACGTGTATATAAAATAAATTGTAATAAACAAATCGGAGATTTGTTTATATACACTGATTTGACTGATATTGATTAGGACGATAAATTTTATACATCGCCCAACTACACAAATAAAATCTATGTTTGATTGTTTGAAACCCCACACGGGTATTGGGATGAGATTTGACGTACACTAATCCCGAATGTTTAGTTGTATGTCAATCGATGGATTGACAGACTGTGTAAGCATTAATTATTTATATTTAATGCTTATGCAGTTGTGTGGTGCACTCTGGATGATGGTTGATTATTTATCGTTGTTATTATTTACATGTGTTGTAGAAAAATCCATATAATTAACATTATATGGTAATTGATTGGGCCTCATTCCAGTTTTGAATAGAAATATTTGATATAGAAATATTTGAATAGAAATACTTGAATAGAAATATTTGAATAGAAATATTTGAAATAGAAATATTTGAATAGAAATATTGGTAAAGAAATATTTGAAATAGAATATTTGAAAATAGAAATATATGAAGCCGTGTTGATTAGATTGATGCCATTTTGACGTGAACGATATTTATATCGATTTTATTCATTTTTCAATGAATATTGAAATAGATTTGAAATTCGAATTAAAATTGAATAGAATTGAATTCGAATTAAATTGAACAGAACTGAATTCGAATTAAAATTGAATAGAATTGAATTCGAATTAAAATTGAATAGAATTGAATTCGAATTAAAATTGAATAGAATTGAATTCGAATTAAAATTGAATAGAATTGAATTCGAATTGAAATCAAATTTAAAATGAATTCGAACTGAACTGAAATTGAATTGAAATCGATTTGAATTGAAATCAATTTGAAATGAATTTAAAACGAATTTGTAAGGGAAAATTCAATTTTGATTTGAATTTGAAAAAGAAGTTGAAATCGTTTTGAAAACAAATTTAAAACGATTTATAAAATACATTTTAAAAGGAAATCGACGAAGTATATATTATATATATAATATAATGGCCTGAATAGAACGCGCCGCGACAGTTCGTGAATTTCAACCATTGACTTTGAATGGGTATTGCGGGAGATCCGACCGTCGGATTCTCCTAAAACCGGAACTGTTGGGTTCGTATCGAAAAGAGATTTCTAACGAATATTAGAAATTTGAAATCTAACGGTTGGATTTGGAATTATGTCCAAATCAAATTTGGAAAAGGTCGCTGTAAGTGCAGTTCGATGGCCGTTAATGGAAATCGACTGTACGGGCCTTGATAAAATTATTAAAAATAGTGATAATTTGTGTAAAATCATAAGAAATGATTTGTGAAGAATTAGGATGAAAAACTCCATATTTGAAAAAATAAAAATAGATTTTTATCGAAATGAACTAGTTTTGAACTAGAATAATAATTTATTTATTTTTTTAAAATAAATAAATTGGATTTGAAATGGTTTTGAAAATAACCAGAATTTCCAATAATTGCATTGGAATGGATTTGAATCGAAATTGTCTTCGAAATATTTCGATGTTGGATATCGTGATTATACAGATATTGTTATGGAAATTTGAAAGATATATAAATATCATTATTTCCAATACGATATTTGTTGGTCGGAGAATTTGATATTGAATATAAGCCGATATATTTTCTATTCAGAGCCTTGTATTTAATATCAAATGTGATTTGGGTTTGTCGTGAATGGTGTCTTCATTAACACTGTTCTTAAACCCAGTTGAGAAAAAAGATTAAATCTTTTTATTTAAATTTAATGAAGTGTGTCAATTAAATAATATTTAATTGGAATTGAATTGGGATTGATTTTTGGGTTTATCGTGAACAGTGTTTTAAATAACAATGGTTCTTTAACACGATAATTAATGGAATGTGATTTTGGGTTTATCGTGAACCGTGTATTAAATGACATTGGTTCTTTAACCCAGTCAAAGACAGGATATTGATTTCTGTAAAGATTAAAACTAAGTGGGGTTTTAATGAATCTTTAATTAGATTGAAATGGTCGAGAATGGAGTATCACCAGTTTTGCTCCAGGCGATAGTTAAATCTTTAATTAGATTTGAACGTGAAATGGTAATTGAATTTACCGATAACACTGTGGTGTTAGATATGAAGTATTACCAGTTTTACTTCATGGGATGAATAGGTTGTGATTGGGAAATAAAATAAATGATTACTTCAGTGTGGTTCGCTAATCCCGACTAGTTTGGATTGATTAAAGAATTTATCTTTGATAAAATTAATGGGAACCTTTCCCAAAGTATAAGAATATTTGAATAAAAGAATATTCTGAATTGGATTGAGGCATATGTTGTGTTTGTGTAACACGTGTTTATTATATACGCGAGTTGTTCAGAAAGACCGGGTTTATCCCATTCTGAATAACTGATTCGACGTGGTGTCGAAGATGAAGACGGTGGTTGAAGACGGTGGTTGAAGATCGGAGGTCTTCACGTCGTTTGGATAATTACTGATGAGATTGATTGGGCCGTACACCCAAGAGGAGGGAATCAGTTGGTGGTCGTCCAGACGTACTTGGAGATCGATGGATATGCGGGGTACTAGGTGCCTCCGGTTTCGTTCAGACCCAGAACGAACTTGTAAATGGACTGTGTGTCTGACATTGGAATTTAGTCTATGTGATTGATTTCTATAAAATATATATCTGTTTGGCGGCGAAGAATTTATTCTCTTGCTTAACACCCTTCTCTGAGACGTACGAGCTCAGGGGTTATATATTGATGGATATCCATCGCATGGAGTGAATTGCCTGTGTGGCATGCCTAAGTGGCAACTAATCAAGGCTCCTGTTGAAAAGTAGAGTCTTTTAGTTGATGATCAAAGCAAGGCCTTCGTGGCGTAACTTTGTGTAGCGTTGATTCACGAGCCTCACACCTCGGTTGTGAACCAGAAACGGGAGAGGACTTCAGGGAGGACATGCATTTCTTTCTAGCTAGAAGTGGCGTCAGTGGTTTTACACGCCCTGACAAGTTTGACTTATGTGGTTGTTGCTGTTGCGAGGCGCCTCGGATTTATCGGTGACTATGTGGAGCCGATGGAGTCATTCGTTGGGTCATTTGCGCCCCATAAGGCGGGGAAACGTAGTGTTCAGGCATTTTAATCCACATCGATGGACCGGCCCTGACGATCCTGGGTGCAGTTGCGGTTGTAGCCTGGGACATGGTAGGCTAGATTGTCTCGAATCGGTAGAGGACGATCCCTGGCCTCGGTTCACAGATGGAAATCCAACTTCCGATACGTGACTTTGCGATTTTGATTGTATACCTATATATGGCGACATAGTGGTATGGGGCACTTATGCCGTCTATGATTGATACTTAAGATTGAAATTGTTTTGACACTATACACTCATAGTAATAAAAGATGAAATTTAGCATATCAAGCATTCTTTGGCTATTATAAGGGAAAACCTTATCCTCCGGCTTGTGTTGCATTGTGTAATGTGACCTGGGTCTTATAATAGCTTCATTGTTCTTTATTTATCAATACGCTGTTGTTTTATGCACTGGTATCCTTGGGAGGAAACCCGTTCCATGTTATACGGCGTGGTCCCTTGATTTACCTAACTTTAAAATAAAGATTAATAACTATTTTAGTTCTCACACCAGTCACATGACTGACCTGGAGTTTATTGTTTTAACCTAAACTATGGGTGCCCTTATTTTCGACATGGGCAGCTAGTAGTTTTCGTTTTGCAGATTTATATTCACAGGATCCTGACCTACAGCTGGAACGATATCCGGAAAGCTTTGTATCCGTATATCTACTTCAGTTGTGTTTTGTATTATTTTCCACTGCTATGTAACTTATTGTAATCTCTGATATTTATCGAGTGTATTTTATGTGTTCATACTCTGTATATTCTTGTATTCTGATGGAATTGTTGTAATTAACAATGAAATGTTCTTCTGTTTGTGTTCCAATTTGTCATGTTCTCAAAACGATCAGGCGTTTCGAACGGTTTGGGTCGGTTTAGCGATCGATTCGGATCGAGCAAAATTCTCGGTCGTTACAGGTTAACAACACTCAAGGCTTATACACATGTCGTACCCATCAACTTCCTAATGGATTAACCTAATACAATATATATGTAGTTACCCCCAATATTAAGGTACACCCCATAGTACCCCACTCACACGGTCTTCGCCGTAATACCTCAGAAATATACGTAGTCTCTCATTCTACGCCTGAGTGACGTACGGATCTTTATATAACAATGCTACATTCCGCATAGATCTTCCGACGCCATGCTATGTAAACGTAAGAACTTCCACTTTTAACCGAATCAGATCATAGAGTAATTCATTATGAGTCTACGATGCACCACCCAGAGCAAACATGCATGTATCTAGACTTTCCCACGTAATCGTACTCGATGCCTTAAGCGCACATAACCTATACTGTGCACCAAGTCACGTGGCTGGGTTGTACAAGAAACTGTTGTATATAATGGTGTTGTATACACAATTATATGATTTTTGTTTGATGATAACAACCAAATAAATATTATTATAAATGTGTTTGTAATCGTACTATTATATCACATCACAGACAGGAATATAATATTTATATTTAAATAGAATACGACTGTACAGAAATTCAAATATTCACACAGTATTTTATCTAAATATAATATTTTATTTCAATATTTAACAGTACAGATTTACAACTCCACTATTTGCTCAACATTGTAATTCACTGAAATAAAATTCTTTCATATACAATTTCTTCTGTTACACAGCTGATCAATACAACACTACGGCTATACATCTCATATATATATATATATATACACACAAAATCACTTGGTACATTTTCATATATACATTTGCTCACTGTTATACACACTGACACTGCAATATACTTGTCTTCTGTCTTTTATCTTCTGTCTTCATAGCTTACAAGTCAGTCCAGCCTTCATACAGTCAGTCCAGTCTTCATACCTGTCATACAAATGAACACACACACAGTACACTGCAATAGAAATAATACTGAACACATGCGAATATAATTTTTATTTAAAAAAAATTATTATTTGCCTCAGTTTTCTGGTGTGTTTCTCATCATTTTTCATGACTTGATCTGATTCATTTGTGTCTAGCTAGTTTGTATATAAACAGGCACAGAAAATCTTGTCTGATGACTGCATATACACACATGTATAAATAGACATGTGTGCACTGCCTCGCCAATCAGCATGCAACTGAGGAGCAGCCACGTGGACCAACTCAACTCAGTGCTAGTGACATGGAAAGCCAAAGCTTGATCACAGACCAAAGTAGCATGAAAAACACATGTAGCTAAAATAATGGAGCAGCAACAAAAGCATTTCAGCAATTAGATTGCACATGGCAACATTTCAAAAGCATTAGAGATGATGTAGGATCATATGCAAAAAGCCAAGTGGTCGAGCACAAGTCAACATGGACGCAGAGATACAAAATAGTTTCAGCATAGTGCATGAAAAGTCTATGCAACATATATAAATATAAGGCAGCAGGCAACTATATGTGGCATAAATGACAAAGCTACTTGGTGTAGTCGAGAGTACATAGCATAGTTCAAAACTGGTCGGGCCAAGCAAAAACAAGCAAGAGCATGGATGGGTCATGAAGCATAATCATGGTCGAGCTGGGTCATATATATCATGTAACAAGGTTTAAGTTCAAAGCAGCAAATGCAATAAAGTCTGATTCATGTTTCAAGCCAATGTATACATGAAACAACACTGTGTCGAGCATCATGGCAGCTTGTAGATAGTATATGGCAATAATACAAAAAGTCAACTCAATGCAAATGGATAAGGTCAAGCACATTTTTCAAGATTTCATGATGGCAACAAGGCTAGTGCAGTGGCATACAAGAACAAGGTACATGCAGTGGTGTTTAGCAGGGTCAAGCAAGTTCCAAGACAGTTGAATGGCAGCTAAGTGATACAAGTCAACATGCACAGCATAACACAATATTTTCAGCAATTCAAGGTGAAAATTCATGGTGCAAATCAATATGTTTTCTGGAGAATGTTCTATTGGGCAAAACAAAATTTAACTGAGCAATCAAAGGAATGTTTTATGGCAAATAAACAATGGTTAGTTGATTAACAGAAAATCAGCATGAGTCCAGAATCAATCATCATGAATGGAAAGTCAACCAAAGGTTTCCTTTCGTCATTCTATCTAGAAATAAAGTGTTCAAAGTTTTAGTCAAGAAATCAATGTCAGTCACATATACATGGTGATACAACTCACTCAAGTAGCATGCTCAAATTCATGATCAAATAAGGCAGTTTTAAAGTGGGCTGCAGTGGGACAAAAGAATGCCAGCATGTATACAGTCGAACACTAAAAATTGATTTCAACAGTAAGATCATGGTAAGAAACAAATATGTGTTTCTGGTTTTAAACAAATCAGCAAGTTTTATATTGGGCAAGAAGTCATAAAAACAATTCCAGAAATCAGTATATACATTTAGGCAAGGTGCAGATTTTCTGTGAGACAAGAATCTTTAATTTTTAGAAATGTGTTTTATTTGGAAAAGGTTTTTTTTAAATCAAAGAATCCATCTTTGGCAAGCTTACTTTCCAGATTTAAACCAATCAATAAGCATTTTTTCTGGCAAGAATCATGTGTGGCAAAAATCATTCGAGGGATTCAAAGGCTACTATTTATTTCAGAATAAATAACACAAGGGAAATGGAAATTATTCTTGTTTCCAATTTTTCCAATCAAGACACAAACCCGAATTCTTTTCTAACAACAATTACTCAATAGTTTCCAGATGTGCCACAAACTAGTTTTGGGAATAAATTCAAAGCCGAGAATATCATAATCAAAAGTGGAAACCAAACTGAAAATCGCACAAAATCAGGCCTAGTCAATATCGAGGAAATCAGAGTGTACTAGGGTTTCAAATTACCCTATAAAATCACACCAATTCATCATCGGCAAGGGGGGATTTTTGAAACCACAAACAATTCAATTGGAAACAAAAACCAAGAATTCATAGAGAAAACAGTAAAAATCAATTCAAATAAACTCACAACTTTTTCCATCGTTTTCGATCACCGTATCCCAAATCGATGAAAAACAGAGCAGTGTGAATCCAAGGCAAATCAGAGGAACATATTCGATTCAACCAAGCATCACGATTTGAGGATCTGAAGAAAACCCTAGTTTTTTATCTCAGCCGCCATTTTCAAGTAAAAGAGAACGGGCAAAAGCAAAAATAAGTGGCCGGCCTACTTTACACTTGGCTAAGCCAAGTTTTATATAAAGGGGAGATTTAAAGTGTTCTATACTAGGGTTTCTTTTGTTGTATTATTTTTGTATTTAAATTTGAGTTGTAAAACCGATTGTCGAACAGTTTTTCTAGTGTCTGTAAAATACTAGAGGAATCAGTCAGGGTGTTGACTGACAGTTGACAGAGTCTGTAAAATCTGGGTTACTAGTTACGGGGTCGTAACTAGGGGAAATCTGATCGAGGGGATATCGGTCAGTCTAGGGTCTTGAGCGTAGGGTTAGAATAGGAGCAGGGTTTGCGAGTGTACATGGTCTTGTATGCGGGATCTATTCTATCACCTAGTAGAAACCTTAGGAATGCAGCAGTAGGCAGGATTTTGCCGAAGCTGGGTATCTCTGTGTGTCATTTACTTTCTGTATTTTTATATCTGCTGCATTCTGTGATTTGATTGTTATTTCAATATCCCGTTAGATTATAACTATGCAAAAATTTGTAATAAACCCTATTCACCCCCTCCCCTCTAGGGTTAATCTAGATCCAATAAGTGGTATCAGAGCAGGTTATTTCTTTAACTCTAGAATCATGGGTCATTCTAGTTGTCAGTCCATAGAGAGTCAGTCCAGTCCTATTCCATCTATTTTTAATGGTACAGATTTTTTAAATTGGAAATTAGAAATGAAATCTTATTTAAAATTTATTGATATTAAATGTTGGAATAGTATTATTAATGGGTACGATATTTTAAGCAGGGCAGATATTGAATTTAATTTACGAGCTACTCATATTTAATATTCTTATATTGATGATGTTCAATATAGCCTTATTTCCCATTATTTAACTGTGCAGGAAGTCTGGCAGACTCTCAACACACTGCATGGAAAAACTGACAATTGCCCAAAACCCCAGAATGATAACTCAGCTTCAGATTTGTGTTTAACAGGTTGTACAGATAGAATTTCAGATGGAGTCTCAACAGGAAATATTTCTTTGATTCATCGTTTAACTGAATCTGTTGAGAAGCTAAAATCTAAAAATAAACTTCTGAAATATGAGAAGCTTGAGTTGATCTGCAAAAATAATGTTTTGGAATCAAAACTCAAAAACGTTAAGAAGTCTTCAAATTCTAATTGCAAAAATTGTTTAAATTTGAAAAATGATCTTGTTCATCAAAATAAAAATATTCAGAAACTTGAAAATCAAATCTTGATTTTAAATGAGAACAAGATAGAGCTTGAAAGCACAAACAATTGTTTGCAAAAAGAATTTGAAAATTTTAAGATGACTGAAAATTCCAAATATATTTTTGTTGAAAAAAAATTGCTGAAAATTGATTCGATTTTGAAAGAACTTGAAAACGAGTTTGAAAATTTCAAGAATTTTGAATCTGAAAATCAAAAACATTTTGAGTCTAAGATTTCGGAATCCCAATACAGAATTAAATTGCTTGAATCTGAAAATTTGTTTTTGAAACAATCTGATGCTGAAAAGAAAATCACTATTAATCGTTGTTCAGATATGATAAAAGAAAATAGTGATCTTAAATACAAGATTCAATGACTTGAGTCAATTTTGAATAAATTTTCGAATGGAGAAAAATTGTTGAATATGTTGTTACAAAAACAAAATTCTTTCGGAAATAAACGTGGTATTGGCTTTGTGAAAAACAATGTTTTCGAAAAACGAAATTCGAGTGATTCTAAGAATCCTTCAATCAGCTTTGAAGTGAATCGATTTGAAAATCTGAACTCTAAAAACTACAAAGGATTTTTTCATAACCGAAGTAGAAATTCGTTTGATAATAAACCATTTAAACAATCTTGGATCCCAAATAAAAATAAAACAACTTCGACTAAATTCAAACAGATTTGGGTTCTGAAGGGTAAAAAGGTAGATTCGAATGGCTTGTTATATAAACAGGTTTGGGTACCAAAACAAACAAATACAACTGTGAGTGGTTTTACTGTTTTTGTTAGACGACTCAATCCTCTAAATAGTTAGGTACCAGAGGAGGCTAAGGAACTGCATTGCTAAAGAGAAACTGAATTCTGACTGCCTCACATCATCGGGTCGTCCACAGTTCCTTAGCCAAATCCGTTGAGTTAGAGATTCTGGTCTAAATTGCTTTCAGGTTTGATCTCTAAACTCACCTTTGTATATTCATTCTGCTTTTATTTTCTATGTTTATTCCTTCCTCTACCCCTTCTATTTTTCTACAGATTTATTTTTTTGATTTGATCTATCACTGCCATATTTTTTTTCTTTATGAGCTTTATTAACTTCCAATTGCAGAAGTCATGTTTTTTCTTGGAAATTTGCTTCTCTTGAATAAAACTCTAATGTTTTTAATCTCTTCCAGATCTTAAACTCAATCCTGTAAATCCCTGCAATTGTTTTGAAGTCTGCTTTCTGATTCTCTGAATTCATAACAGTGTTGATGCATTAATATCATATCTTGAACACTGTCATTTCGAATTCTAAATTTTTGAAGATCTGAATAGTTATTGAAATTTCACACACTTATGCTGTTTTGAGTTTCTTCCAATTCATTTTGGAAACGCTTAAAATATTATACTCACTACAGTACACTGCTTCTTATCATTTGTGATAATTTCAGAAATTTTCAGATTGGCCTGGATATTTTGAATTGTCTTCAATTACAGTGATACATCTAGAAATTCACCTTATATTCATGATCATTATTGTTGAAATTTATTTGTTTGAGATCATCTGAAATTCTTGATATTCTGAACATCACATGCCTCTTAATTTGAAATTATCAATCTCGTGTGACTGATTCATTATATCTCAAAACTTGACATTGATTCAAGTGATTTCAAATAAATTATTTTTTAATTTTCTGGATCATGAATATCTCTTAAATTTGATGTAAATGATCTGAAATTACTCATGTGCTAGTCAGAAATTGTTTTTAAAAATTCCTTGAAAAATTTGGGTCTTGAAATTTATTGGTATTTCATGGTTATTTGATAAGAATATCTGTTTGTTTAAAATCATTTGAAATTATTGATTTATTGAATCACAACATATCTTGAATGTGGAACTAATAATTTGGTGTGATCGATTCATTGAATCTAGAGTTTTTCATATTCCTCAAATGATTTCAAATAAACAGTATTTCTAATCTTGGATCATGAATGATCTTATGTGACCATCCTCTGACAGGTCTGATGTGATATTGTTTTCTGTGCTGATCTGATACTGTTTCAAATAATTTCTTGTTCTTATTTGCAGCTTTGAAAAATGTGCAAATTTGTTAATTCTGTCTGTTTGGGCTTTGTAATTAAAATTTGTTAATAGAGACACCAAGTGGTATCAGAAGCGCTAAATTTTTATGTATATATATTTTTTCTTATCCCTCTTTCTTTGTATAGCTCTTCATATTCCTCTTGTAATTGATTTTCAATTTTAAACTTATTTATTGATTATTCATTCAGAAATTGAAATCAATATCCAAAATTGAACTGTATTTAAAATTCATCAAAAATTATTATCAGATTTTGAAATTGTGATGAATTGTGACTGCAGTATATTTCACAACAAGAGGAGATTTTATTAATATTTTCATGATGACTGAACATTTATTATGATATCTTTGAATTGGCGATTATTTCACGACCATCATCTTTATCTTCCATCATTCTACTATCCATCATGACTTTATATTAATGTGGAGAGTTAATATTTTTTAAAATCTTCTTGGATAAACAGTGGAAATATTTGTGATAGAATTTGGACTATGTTATTATTCAGAATTAGTGATAATTGAAAATTTTCAATAATCCCGGTACAGTCGAGCATATTTCATAATATAATTAATTTAGAAATTTATTTCACAGTCCATCTCTGTACCTACCACATTTCTATCATTCATTTTGGTTTTATATACCGAGGAGTTTTTTTATTTAAAGTTGAAAATGATGAAATTTATGATTAATACATAAGTGTGTCTCTAACCTCATTTAAAAATCCAAGCTCTGGTTATGCATGGTTATGAGACAACTTATAATTTAAGCTGCGACTGACCTCATTTAAAAATCCAAGCTCTGGTTATGTGTGGTCAATGTGCTCTTAAATAAAAAAGAAAAGAAAAGAAAATAATTTAAATAAATAGAAATCAATTTGAAATTCTCCTTGGTGTGTAAGAACCAGACTATCAATTCATCCTCTATTTGTGAAATGTGTTGAAATCTTATGACGTATTATGATTTGTTGATTGATAAGTATTGGGGTTTGAGATTATACGATTTTGTCACTTAAATTTGATTGATTAATTATAGTCCAAATCCATCACTATTTTTTAGCTCAATTTTATAAAAAAAAAATGAAAATAATTGAAATTCATATTTTGTAATTCTCTCCATTTTATATAAAATTCATCGTAAACCCGTCATTTTCTACAATGTGAAATATGCTACCAGTTCTCAGTTTATTATGATTTTTGTTTGACTGATTGAGATTTATGATGACCGTTCTTCCTCTTAAGCTGATAATTGAAAATTTGTTAGTCACTATTCATCTATATTTTAAATTCTATATCCTTTTGATGATAACAAAAAGGGGAGAATGAGTTGAGATTTTGATTTATGAGTGAATATTTTATAAATATTTTTAATTTTGAAAATTTATTATTATTCAATTTTCACTTTTCACTCATGTACAGTTACAGGGGGAGTTTTCTATTGTAGGGGGAGCTAATAAGTAGGGGGAGTTCAATATGCACTGTCAAACATATTTATTTTGTTTCAAAATCTTTTATTTGTTTGTCATCATCAAAAGGGGGAGATTGTTGTATATAACGGTGTTGTATACACAATTATATGATTTTTATTTGATGATAACAACCAAATAAATATTATTATAAATGTGTTTGTAATCGTACTATTATATCACATCACAGGCAGGAATATAATATTTATATTTAAATAGAACACGACTGTACAAAAATTCAAATATTCACACAGTATTTTATTTAAATATAATATTTTATTTCAATATTTAACAGTACATATTTACAACTCCACTATTTGCTCCACATTGTAATTCACTGAAATAAAATTCTTTCATATAGAATTTCTTCTGTTACACAGCTGATCAATACAACACTAAGGCTATACATCTCATATATATACAAAATCACTCGGTAAATTTTCATATATACATTTTCTCACTGTTATACACATTGACACTGCAGTATACTTGTCTTATGTCTTTTATCTTCTGTCTTCACAGCTTACAAGTTCGTCCAGTCTTCATACAGTCAGTCCAGTCTTCATATCTGTCATACAAATGAACACACACACAGTACACTACAATAGAAATATTACTGAACACATGCGAATATAATTTTTAATTTAAAAAAAATTATTATTTGCCTCAGTTTTCTGGTCTATTTCTCATCATTTTTCATGACTTGATCTGATTCATTCGTGTCTAGCTAGTTTGTATATAAACAGGGACAGAAAATCTTGTCTGATGACTGCATATACACACGTGTATAAATATACATGTGTGCACTGCCTCGCCAATCAGCGTGCAACTGAGGAGCAGCCACGTTGACCAACTCAACTCAGTGCAAGTGACATGGAAAGCCAAAGCATGATCACGGACCAAAGTAGCATGAAAAACACATGCAGCTAAAATAATGGAGCAACAACAAAAGCATTTCAGCAAGTAGATTGCACATGGCAACATTTCAAAAGCATTAGAGATGATGTAGGATCATATGCAAAAGCCAAGTGGTCGAGCACAAGTCAACATGGACGCACAAATACAAAACAGTTTCAGCATAGTGCATGACAAGTCTATGCAACATATATAAATATAAGGCAACAGGCAACTATATGTGGCATAAATGACAAAGCTACTTGGTGTAGTCGAGAGTACATACCATAGTTCAAAACTGGTCGGGCCAAGCAAAAACAAGCAAGATCATGGATGGGTCATGCAGCATAATCATGGTCGAGCTGGGTCATATATATCATGTAACAAGGTTTAAGTTCAAAGCAGCAAATGCAATAAAGTCTGATTCATATTTCAAGCCAATGTATACATGAAACAACACTATGTCGAGCATCGTGGCAGCTTGTAGATATTATATGGCAACAATACAAAAAGTCAACTCAATGCAAATGGATAAGGTCGAGCACATTTTTCAAGATGTCATGACAGCAGCAAGGCTAGTGCAGTGGCATACAAGAACAAGGTACATGCAGTGGTGTTTAGCAGGGTCAAGCAAGTTCCAAGACAGTTGAATGGCAGCTAAGTGATACAAGTCAACATGCACAACATAGCACAATAGTTTCAGCAAGTCAAGGTGAAAATTCATGGTGCAAATCAATATGTTTTCTGGAGAATGTTCTATTGGGCAAAACAAAATTTAACTGAGCAATCAAAGGAATGTTTCATGGAAAATAAACAATGGTTAGTTGATTAACAGAAAATCAGCATGAGTCCAGAATCAATCATCATGAATGGCAAGTCAACAAAAGGTTTCCTTTTGTCATTCTATCCAGAAATAAAGTGTTCAAAGTTTTAGTCAAGAAATCAATGTCAGTCACATATATATGGTGATACAACTCACTCAAGTAGCATGCTCAAATTCATGATCAAATAAGGCAGTCTTAAAGTGGTCTGCAGTGGGACAAAAGAATGCCAGCATGTATACAGTCGAACACTAAAAATTGATTTCAACAGCAAGATCATGGTAAGAAACAAATATGTGTTTCCGGTTTTAAACAAATCAAAAAGTTTTATATTGGGCAAGAAGTCATAAAAACAATTCCAGAAATCAGTATATACATTTAGGCAAGGTGCAGATTTTCTGTGAGACAAGAATCTTTAATTTTTAGAAATGTGTTTTATTTGGAAAAGTTTTTTTTAAAATCAAAGAATCCATCTTTGGCAAGCTTACTTTCCAGATTTAAACAAATCAATAAGTATTTTTTCTGGCAAGAATCATGTGTGGCAAAAATCATTCGAGAGATTCAAAGGCTACTATTTATTTCAGAATAAATCACACAAGGGCAATGGAAATTATTCTTGTTTCCAATTTTTCCAATCAAGACACAAACCCGAATTCTTTTCTGACAACAATTACTCAATAGTTTCCAGATGTGCCACAAACTAGTTTTGGGAATAAATTCAAAGCCGAGAATATCATAATCAAAAGTGAAAACCAAACTGAAAATTGCACAAAATCAGGCCTAGTCAATATCGAGGAAATCAGAGTGTACTAGGGTTTCAAATTACCCTATAAAATCACACTAATTCATCATCGGCAAGGGGGGATTTTTGAAACCACAAACAATTCAATCGGAAACAAAAACCAAGAATTCAAAGAGAAAACAGTAAAAATCAATTCAAATAAACTCACAAGTTTTTCCATCGTTTTCGATCACCGTATCCCAAATCGATGAACAACAGAGCAGTGTGAATCCAAGGCAAATCAGAGGAACATATTCGATTCAACCAAGCATTGCGATTTGAGGATCTGAAGAAAACCCTAGTTATTTATCTCAGACGCCATTTTCAAGTAAAAGAGAACGGGCAAAAGCAAAACTAAGTGGCCGACCTACTTTACACTTGGCTAAGCCAAGTTTTATATAAAAGGGAGATTTAAAGTGTTCTATACTAGGGTTTCTTTTGTTGTATTATTTTTGTATCTAAATTTGAGTTGTAAAACCGATTGTCGAACAGTTTTTCTAGTGTCTATAAAATACTAGAGGAACCAGTCAGGGTGTTGACTGACAGTTGACAGAGTCTGTAAAATCGGGGTTACTAGTTACGGGGTCGTAACTAGGGGAAATCTGATCGAGGGGATATCGGTCAGTCTAGGGTCTTGAGCTTAGGGTTAGAATATGAGCAGGGTTTGCGAGTGTACATGGTCTTGTATGCGGGATCTATTCTATCACCTAGTAGAAACCTTAGGAATGCAGCAGTAGGCAGGATTTTGCCGAAGCTGGGTATCTCTGTGTGTCATTTACTTTCTGTATTTTTATATCTGCTGCATTCTGTGATTTGATTGCTATTTCAATATCCCGTTAGATTATAACTCTGCATAAATTTGTAATAAACCCTATTCACCCCCCCCTAGGGTTAATCTAGATCCAACAGAAACACAGAACTCGGTCGGGAGCTTTTCAGATATCTGTTTACATAGATGCTAAGTTCTGCATTTTTAGTGGTTATGGTCCCACCTGACCCCTCCCTCAACTAATGAAATACAAACAAGATTGAGAACTAATAACCTGGCCCAAGAGCAAACAACAAACAAAAAGCAACAAACAACAAATCCTAATTGGCATGTCCCTCACCCATAGCCATAATAGTAAAAGGTATATCTTCTGTTGGTTTAGCTCTTCGCCTTTCCGCATCACGCATCACGTATCAAGATGACTGTCGATGGTAGGTACCCGATGACTCTGCTATCTAATGGTTATACCTGTCAGTACACAAGAGTGGTCGTAACCTAGCCAAGTTAGGAATCGGGATCGTCGAATCACCTATGCCAGCCTACAGTCTTCTGATTGCCCACTATCGTGGCAATCAAGGCATACTCATAGGGTAGAAACGTGCAAACCTAACCTTTGTGAGCACAGTAGAACGCTGTCACAACACATAGGGATACTAGAAGTACCCTCCACATCCCAATAAGCCGCGTGCTTCCCCTTCCAGTCATTCGGAGCCAGCAGAATAATAGAATAAATAGATGGGCGTGCACTCCCCTCGTGCCTCGTGACACCACAATGATCTACCCCGTTGGGTTATTCATCCTCAAATGTACATACTGGTTCCAAGCGCCTCATTTTAAAGTGTTATTAGACCATATGTCTAAACATTCAATTATGCGCTTGCTCTACCTCATTAGATTTCCAGTTTAACTTGGTTATCTCAAATCATATTAACTTCTTATCCAGTTTACCAAGTTCTTTTCGATCCCCTTATATCTCTAAGGAATGGACCCATGTTGCTTATTAGTTTCAGTCATATAACTTAACCCATTTAAGTTTATTAATAAGCTCATAACAAGTTATTCTCTAGATTGTAACTCAAGTTCTGTAATCTACAATCTTTTCATATTATTCATTGTCTGATTCCATAGTTGAAATAACATTTACTACTTAATATGTAATTAAGTATATCTCAATTCACATGTTTTCTATTTAACATGTCACTTATTATTTATAATTAAATGTAACTTATTTCATTTCATTAGTTTGCCTCATTCTTTCTTATTCAATCATAATTTCATCTTACACTGTCACTACAACTTTTCGTTGTTTACTTATTAACTTAGTTCTCTTAACTAAGGTTTACAAATAAGTTTCCTTTCCATAAATATTACTTATGTTGTCCTTATCAGTAGATTTCAAATTCTCGTTCTCACAAATAACTTAATTTACAATTAAGTACAGCTTATCTCATTACATAAGTTATTCCATTTTCTTTCTCGTTATTATAGCCTAAGTTATAATTTCCACTTTTCCCTAGGACAAGCCTACCTATTATATAACATCCTCATTAATGTAATTTATTTATAATAGGTTATTATCATTCCCCGTTCATTCCACTTCTTTCACTGTTGTAACTTTCATTCATTTCCTATTCATTTCCATTCATCACAATTAGTGCCGTTTATTTCTATCCTTTTATATACACATATTTTTATATATGTTTATTCACTAGACCTCTCACATTAAGCGGACCACTTGTGGATGCTGGATTTGCTGGGCGATTCTGGGCAGACTTCTACCATAAGTTTGACTTAACCTCGTGTCTTAGCACTGTTGCAAGTATATTTATGCACTACACCCCTCACATTAAATTAACAACTTGTGGATGCTGGATTTGCCGGGAAGTTCTAGGCAGACTTCTACCACAAGTTGAATTTAACCTCGTGTCTAAGCGCGTTACAGTTTTCTAATTTCTGTAAATTTTCCATATAATTTAGGCGTGTCCATTCTTCCCAATTTTTACTGTAATTCTATTTTTACATGTCACACTTAATATCATGTTAATTCCATTTTTAACTTATAATCATGTCGCATGTTCTTTCTAACATGTAATTAACTTTATTCTGAAATAATAACATGTAACTATCATTCATGTAATTATTCTATTCTAAAAATTTAACATGTAATTATCCTAATTTCTATAGTTAAGGGTCCAAGCACATAATATGTCACAGATTAACATGTAATTAAAACATGCATGTATACAACTGTAATTGTTTCCACATTTTTAAGAGGAAGACGGGTGTGTAGCGTGTAGCTACACAGCCGATTACGCATATATATATATATATATATATATATATATATATATATATATATAGGGATAGGATCAGGGAGCCCCCCTGAATTTCAGCCCCCCATTTGCACCCGAATTTCAGCCTCTCATTTATAATAAAGAAAGTGAGTGGGAAGTGAGTGAGTGAGTGGAAGGAGAGAGAATGGGAGTTAGTGGGAAATGAGTGGTGGAAAAGTGGGAGGCTAAAGGGGTGCTCACTATTTGGGGTGCCATTGAACCTGCCCCATATATATATATAATCTGGTTGAGAGGCCCAACCAGTGGCAATGAAGTCTAGGACGTGCAGTTCCTTAAAGCAAACCCAAATAAGTTACATAATATGTACATAAGCAGTTGGATATAAAGCATGTAAGTACACAACCAAAATAAAGCATAACCGTGCATTCATAACCCAAGCTTGCATTGCATCCCAAGAGACGGTGGTCTCAGAAGCGTGAGCCTGAAGCTAGCATGCCTTCCCGTTCCTGTCCATAGTTCGAAAAGATGCAGAATGTGATAACATGTTCCCATGAAGAGTTTCTTGGGTCTGCCGAAGACATGAGTATTCCGTTCTAACCAAATACTCTATGAGAAGAAAGCCACTAAGGAATCCAGCTTCGGATCGAGGGGTTATGTTGCCAATACTCAAAGAAGGAAGGGAAAGAGGGGATGAAACCGAGCAGATTGCAGCCCATATTGCGAAAGAGAAATCGCATTCAAAGAAGAGATGAATGGTAGATTCATTCTGAAGGTTGCATAGCACACAGATAGGATCGACATTGATGTTGAAGTGACCAAGCATGTCCTTGGTGTTAATGCGACTGTGAATTAAATACCATTAGAAGAGGATCACATGAGGAGGAAGATGACAATTCCATATGCAGGAGAAGGAGAAACTACGACCTCGGTGGGTTAAGAATTTGTAACAGGCTGCTACTGAGAATTTATTTGAAGGGCCTAAGGTGCAAGTGTAAGTATCAAGCCCATTAGATAAAAGAAATGTATTTATAATCTGCCCAATAGAAATTAATTCATTAAGAGTGCTGAGTCCAAAGAACGATGAAGGGCAAAAGCCCATTGGGCCAACTTCAGAAGCATCTGCAACTGATAAAAGGCTGGAGAGATTTGATGATGCTAAGATTGGGATTAATTTGGAGATTGGAAGCTGTTCCTTCCAAATATCAAACCAAAAAAGACAAGATTCCCCATTGTTCACTTTAACATGAAAAAGAGATTTGACATGGTGAAGAGTGGATAAAATGCCCGACCGGAACGACGACGGTCTCGATTCTAGGGGGAAGTGGAGAACAAGGAATGGGTTCAAGATATAGTGATGCAGCAACATCCAATTCTTCCAGATAAATTGCCCTGGCGAAAGAATATGCCATAGCCATTTAGACAGCAACACAATGTTAAATGAGGCAAGATCAGGGACTCTAAGGCCTACATGATCTTTGTGGAGGCATACTGTTTGCCAATTAACTAACCTTTTAATTTTACCACCATTCCATATGAAAGAGCTATGAATTGAATCAGTTTTGTTGATAACCCAAGAAGGGATTTTAAGGAAAGACATCCAATGGTAGGCATGGCTGAAAGAATAGATTTGACGAGAATGAGTCGGCCAACTGAGGATAAAGAATTTACTTTCAATCTTGCAAGTCTGGATTCTATCTTAGATATGAGTGGGAGCCAATCAGATCAGAGGAGTTTGGTGGGACAAAGGAGGATGCCAAGCTAAGTTATTGGGAATGAATCTAACTTGCAGTTTAGGAATGCACCAGTGGCGGGGACGAGGCTAATGGAGTTACCCAATATGATGATAGAACTTTTGCTGAAATTAATAGAGAGACCTGACACAATTTCAAATGACTAGAGAAGGAATTTGAGGCAGTGGATATTCGAGGGAGTTGGAGATGCAAATAATATAGTATCATCTGCAAATTGCAAACTGGAGGTGCATAATTCAGAATATTGGAGGGAAATACCAGAAAAAGTGTTGTGATAGATTGATGCTTTCACTATCTGATTGAAGACATCTGCAGTTAACACGAAGATGAGGGGAGAGAGGGGATCTCCTTGCCTTAAGCCCCTTCTTGTTTTGATTTTACCACCTATTTCACTGTTGATACATACTATGGAGAAGCTTGTGTCTAGAATTTGTTTAATCCAATTACACCACTTTATAGGGAAAACTCTATGTGACATGAGTGCAAGCATGAAATTCCAATTAACAGAATCGAATGCTTTCGAGAATTCAAGTTTAAGTAGAACTCCAGGAGTGGATGAAGTATGACAGAAAGAAAAGACTTCTTGAGTGGCAGCTACACAATCCAATATATTTCTTCCCAAAATGAAGGTAGATTACTAGCCGTCAATTAGCGAAGCAATGATTGTTTGGAGTGTTTTTGCTAATACTTTGGTAATGATTTTGAAGGTAGTATTGAGGAGACTGATTGGTCTAAAAGAGGAGAGAGTGTTTGCGTCAGAGCACTTCGGGAGGAGAATTATGTTTGCGTATTTTAGTTTGGCAAATATTGAGGGGTTTGAATGAAATTCGGAACACATCTCAATTATATCTGATTTAATGGTAGGCCAAAAATGTTTGAAAAAGGTCGGGCCAAAGCCATCCGGCCCAGGAGCCTTATCATCAGCTATGTCTTTAAGGGCTTTCCGGATTTCGTCCTCAGAAAAGGGTTGATCAATAATAATGGAAGTGGGGTTAGGGTAAAGTTTGTGCTAATTGATACCAAGAGGAGGAGGGGATGTTGTGCCAAGAAGATCTCGGTAATAGTGGGTGAATAGGTGGCATATTTCATTTGGGCCATTAGTGGTGGTGGTATTGTGAACTAATTCAGATATAAAGGAAGCTCGACGATGACCATTAGCCATACAATGAAAGAATGCATTATTTTTACCCCCCTCTTCAATCCATTTTGCCTTTAAACATTGTTTCCATCCAATTTCTTCTTGTTTGATGAGTCTATCTAATTCTTCCTCAAGTTCTTTTAGGTTTTGACATTCAACATCTATGAAAGGGAGTGATTCTTCAATAATATTAAGGTTTGGGATAACGTCCTGAGTATATAAAATTCGGGTTTTGAGTGAGTTCTAGACATGTTTATCCCAAGGACGAATTAGTTTATGCAAAAGTGGAGTTTGCAAACCACTTTAGCCGTAGCAGAATGAAGCTCAGATGGTTGCTCCCAAATATGTTTGACGAAATCATCAAAAGAAGATTCCAAAAGCCATAGTCTCTCAAATCTGAATGGTCTTTTGTAAGTGGTGCCCGAATTAGAATCCAATAACAGTGGGCAATGATCAAAAATGGTCATGGCTAAGCCATTGACCAAAGAAAGAGGGAAGAGATCTTCCCAGATTAAGTTAAAGAAGTAACGGTCTAACTTAGCCAACGACGGTTCCTCTCTTCTGCTTGACCATGTGAAGAGGCGGTGATTGATAGGGGTTCGATAAGGGATCATGATTGAATGAAGGAGTTAAATGCATCAGACTCATATGAGGCATTGCCTGAGTTACGTTCAACAGCAGAGCGAGTGGTATTGAAGTCACCCCCTAAATCCAAGGGCCATTGACTTATTGGGATAATTTTTGACAGGATTGCCAAAATTTAGATCTTCCTTGCAAATTATTTGGTGCATAGACATTGGTGAAGTGAAAAATGGTGTTGGTATGAAGGTGATGAAGGGACACGTGTAAAGCTGAAGTGTGAGACAGAGTTTGACAAAGCGACCACACATGATCGTTCCACGCTGTTATTAATCCTCCAAGTGTGTCAACCGCGTTCATGTGTGACCAACCAGATAAGTATGGCCCTCATACTTGACGAAAAAGAGAGGTGTGTGGGTTAAAAAATTTGGTTTCTTGAAAAAAAATATGATAACAATATGAAGTGGGGAGATAATAAGATTGACAGCGTGATTTTTTGTAAGTCCCCCAACCCTCTGAAAATCCATGAGACTATCTTCATTTAGAGAGGTTAGTACGCTGCTTTTCTAGGGTTTGCATGGCAAAATAATGTTTATCATGCAGACTCACACCCATTCAATTTGCCAATTTTTTGGTTAACGCTTTATTGGTAAAAAACAACAGGTTCAAAATAACTACCCGATGTGTCTTGAGGAAGCGAGTGAGCCCTGCTAATTTTGGCGCTCCTTCTGATTGCCGCTGAAATGATGTGAGGCAAGGTTGAATCATGGTGCTCTTGTTCCTGCTGTGGGGGCCACTATTGATGCAAAGGGACAGAAAGATCTAGGTTCGCCATTGGATCCATCTTGGCACAAAATTATCTTCATTGTGTTGGACTAACATGGCAAGGGAGGCATCGTGTTGCTGATCTCCATAAGCCACTGGAACCTGCCTAGCTGCTTCCTCTGACATAGCATCATACTTGTTTTCTTCAACTTGCTCGTCATGCTGTGCTAGGGTTGGAAGATGTAGCCTTAATGCTCGTAATCCATGCCATGAAGGAGCGTTTCAGGGCGTCGCTAGGATGAGCGTGGGTCCATCGATCAATGCGAAGCTTGATTGCATGGTTGTTAAAGTGGGATCGTAAGTGCAAGGGGTAAAGATGCCTTCATAGAATTGTATTTTGACGTAGAGGAAGCGATGATCCACAAAAGACCAATCGCAGATGTCTACCTGAATGAGCAAACCAATTGGCTTCAGAGCTTCTCGAATAGCATCTGAGATGTTCCTAAAAAATTTAGGAAAACCACTGATTTTTGCCCATGTTGTTGGCTCAAAGGAGGGTTCAGGGGTTTCTTTATGGGTGGTAACTTGTTGGAGTAGGACAGAACCACCATCTTTGAACAGGATTTTTAGGTAAAGTACGTGGTTTTTTATGTCAGAATCGGGGAAGTTGATGAGGAATGTGTTGCCATCGGTATGCCAAATTGGCCATTCGACGTGACCAAATGTTGACTTAAGAGCGCGGGAGAGTGTTTCAGTGGACCACAGCCTATCGATGATAGTGGCAGAGAGGTAAAAATAAGCGTCCACCATTTCGAGGAGTAGAGGAAATTCTTTGTTAGAAGTTGAAGAAAGGTTTTTGTCTGGAAGAGGAAGGGGTTTAGTTTTGAGATGAGGGGTAAAAGTTGAATTAGGGTGATAATGGCGATTAGAGTATTGAAGGGATGGGTGGGACCGCTTCTGAAATTTCTGATGTGTGCTTGGCGGCTGTTCGGTACTCGTGTTGACTTTGCACTTGACTAGGAGGAATCGACAGCTCAGTTGCCTTGCTGTAAAAAGTTGAAATGCTTTTATGGAGACATCGCGAGCTTGCATGACCGAAAAAGAAGCATTTATAGCAAATTGTTGAGTTCCTGCGGTTTTTTGCTCCTTTATGCGCACCGAAGGCATCGACATTCAAATTTTTTAAATGCTCTATCATGGCTCGAACTTATCTGAATGTTGGCAAAAGATGTCGCTTTTTGGTGGGGGGTTAGGGGTTGCGAAGCGAAGCGATACTTGATGTTGGCCGGATCTACGTTTTCTATATTAATTTTAGATTTTTTTTTAATAATATCATCTTTCTCTATGAGTGTTTGTTTTGAAATTATTTCATCATACTTATTTGAATTATTTTTGTTTAAGGAATTTTCATCAAAAGATACATGAATGGATTCAATTAGTATTGTTCGTTAATTATATATTCTATACATTTTGCTTCTTTCTAAATAAGAATATATTCATCAGATTTTGGATCCAAATTTCCAAGTTGTTCTCTAGAATTTAATGCAATACAATTTGAATCAAAACTTTATAATAAGAAATGTTAGGTTTCTTAGCACTATATAATTCACAGGGAGTATTTTTAGTTAATAATCTAATAGAAACATGATTTAAAATATAACAAGTAATTGCTCTAATAATTTTTTAATGTATTGCTATTTAATTAAGTTCTACCACATTCTTGTAAAGTACGATTTTTCCTTTCTATGCCACATGAAACGATTTTTTTTGATAAGTTTCCATTTTGTTACAATAAATTTCATATAAATCAATGTTGGATTCTCCACCACAGTTACTTCTAAAAAAGATTATTTTCAAAATTTTGGAATTTTGAATTCTCTTAGCAAATGTTTTAAAAGTTTCAAAAGTTTCATTTTTATGTTTTAGAAAGATTGTCATACAACTTATATCATATGAGATTAGATACCCGAATCACGATTTTGAGTTAGCTGAATTAATCTTTGCTTTGAAGATTTGGAGACATTACGTGCAGGGGAAGACATTCAAGTTTTTTATGGATCATAAGTCCATTGAGTACTTGTTCTCTTAGAAGCAACTGAATATGAGGCAGTAGAGATGTCTTGAGTTTCGGGTGACTTACGATTTTAAAATCAAGTATAAACTTGGAAAAGAATAAAGTTGTTAGTGCCTTTAGCAGAAAAATCTTGATGTATGTTATATATGTTGGTAAATGCAAGAATTCAGAAGTATGGATTACATGTGATGTATGGATCAGATCACCAACAAGTTTGAGTGAAAGTGCAGGTTTGATGTTGTATTTACATGCTAGACCATTTTTTATCGAGAGTATTGCTTCTATGCAAGTAGAAGCTTTAGTATAGGCAGAAATGATCTAAGACTTAGAATCGGATTAAGATCAACGACTTGAGGGACTTTAGTCTTGACTATAGAGGATGGTTTAGAAAGATCACGGATTTGGGAACCAAGCTTAAGATGAATATCGTTTATCACCTACAGACGGATGGGCAAACAAAGACAGTCAACAAGGTACTTGAGTATTTGCTGAGACCATGTGTTATAGATTTTGGTGGCTCGTGGCGAGATCATTTAGTTAGGTTTTCCAATAATAATATATTTCATGTTTTTATCGAAACAGAACCATTCAAAGCATTGTATGAAAGGCTGTGAAAATCTCCATCTTGTTGATTAGAGACCAGAGACAGATTGGTTCTTCGTCCAAAATTTATGAAGGAGGCTACAGAAAAGATTGAGGTGATATAGGGACGACTGAAGGAATCTCAGTCGAGGTAGAAAAGTTACGCTGATAAGAGGAATAAGGATATCGAGTTCTTTATTGGAGATCGAGTCTTTGTTTAGGTATCACCGATGAATGGTGTAGTTTGTTTAGGGAAGTCGAGGAAACTGACACAAGATTTATTAGATCCTTTGTTATCTTAGAAAGAATTAGGAAGCTCGCATATTGAGTAGAGACATTGGATAGTTTAGCGGGTGTCTACAACATGTTTCATGTCTATAGAAGTATGTGCATGATCTAGAAGCTACCATTGATCCACGGATATTGGAAAAGTTGGTGGTGGAACCAAACGTAGCTTTTGTGAGATAATTCGTTCAAGTTATGGCAAACGACGAGAAGAAAATGAGGAATAAGACCGTTAAACTACTGAAAGCCTAATGGAGCGATAATGTTAATTACTATACTTAGGAGACAAAAGACATGAATAAGCTACCTAAAATGATTTTCTTACTGGTAAGTTTTATATTATTTTATAGGCTTAGTTATTAATTGGTTACCATAGTATAAATAACATTATTCATTTGACTATTATGTCTGTTTTTGTCCTTGACATAATTTTGAGGGCAAAATCCTTTTAAGGAGAGGAGGATATAGCATATCTTATTTTAACATTATTCAGGATATTTAATTGGATAAATTAGATAAGATTAATTTAGTAAGATGATGAGTTAAGACTTGTACATATTAGTAAGTAATGAGTTGGCCTCAGAAACCAAGAAATATGAAATAACATATGGAGGAATACGTGAGGGAAAAAGTGGGAAACACTTGACCTCATATATAAGCACATTTCCTACACTGTTACCCTTATCTTCTCATCCTCATAAGCTATAAATGAAATATCATAGAGGCCATCCATTAAAAGAATTGAAGAATAGAAAGAAACTAAATAAAACCTTAAGAAGATTAAAGCTTAGGATCTACAACATCAAATCAATGTCTCATCGATAATCAAAGTGAATAATGATTTCTAAACCCTTAATTCAATTATAGGATATAAATGAATAACTTGATTGTTTACAAGACTATTTTCATGTATATATGGATGTTAATGTGCTGTTTGGATAGAGAAGAACTTGAATAGCTTGAGTATGCTTGTTTGCATGCGAAATGAGGAGGTTTTAGCGTAAAACCTATAGTTAAACGTCTCTACTTGACTTGAAACATTTATATGATGTTTGTTACCTAGCCTTTTGTCCCGGCTATCAAAAGTAGTCCAATCCTACACTATTCAGCCCATCGCATGGAAAAACGACTTAGAAGCATAATCCAAACAACTAGGGATCAATCCAGATAGAGTCGCACTGACTCGCACAAGTATGGTCGTCTCAGATCATCAAAACTACTCTAAGATGGTTAAGTGTTTAGGGATTGGTGTTTATCAACCAATGGGATTGGTACGTGTCCTCAAGACCCAAGCAACTCAGTAAATTTTCCCAACACTACCAGGATCGCTATTCGTGATTTCGTATCTCAGGATCATGTCGGTATTAGCCTAATGCTTAGTTTCCATCCAAAATTTGTTCAAGTGATCAAGGAGCGGTAGGGGAATTTCATATCCCTGATACCTCCCAAAATTCATTCTCGAATTCCTCTCCCGAATTTCGAGTCTTGGAGTCAACAATGGGATTTCGTACCCTAAACCTGTCCATTTTTTGCATCCCAAAAGTGCTCTACTCCTCGAAGGACCATCTCAGCTGCAACCTAGTATGCAGGGATTTGGGTAATATATTTCATATCTGGGGATATGAAATAAGCTTCAGAGAAGAAATCAGGGTCTCAAAGAGGGAAAAAATGACTAAGTCTCCCGGGATACATAACGACCCCGGGATCGGTATAGATCCCGGAAGAAGAAAAATGAGGGTCGCGTGCCCATATGTCCCTACTCCTACCTGCTTCCACCTGCTCCCTTCCACTATAAATACCCATATTCAGAAATGGGTAGTGGATTGGATTTTTTCTCTTTTGGCACTTAGCGAAGAAGATATTTCTTATTTGACTCTCAAGCGTTCTCCATCACTCTGAGAAGAAGAAATTGACCTCTTTTCGGACATTTAAACTTTTTAGGCTGCCTTGCCATTTTGGGAAAAAGGAGTAAAGCTTTAACTTGGACCTTTCTAAAATTTCTTTCCACCATTGCCATTGTAGTTTCTTAGACCATTATTTCTACCATTGTACTTTTGACATTGAGGCGAATGAAATGATAAAACCTTCAAAGTGGACGTAGGTTCTCACGGACCAAACCACTATAAACATTATATTGATTTACTTTCCTATATAATTTTTCATACTTGACGTTTAGTTTTATTGTCTTAGAACTCGTGGGTTGTTGTGCCAACTTTTGGACATCAACTGTGACACCCCACGTTCGTTAATGTCACTCACTAAGGGAATGCATTAAGTTCCGTGAAGCGTTATAGGTAGACAAACATAGAATATTACAAGACAGATATAAATAAGATAGCTGCGGATTTTCAAATTTTTGTTTTAACATAAATCATCACATCATGGTTCAAAATATCATAAGTCACAAAAACCACTACAATTAGATAACTGATGTCTTGTACCATCAGAGTACATAAATATGTAAAAAAGCATAATTCCCCAAGAAGAGCTAAGCCATAGTAAAGAGAAGAACTTGAGCTATACTTCAAAAGAATCTCCAACAAGATGATAACTGAGCCTGAGAATTCCCTCCCTGTGAACCTAGGGGGAAATGAAAGAAAGAAGAGGAAACAAAAAGGGTTAGACATAAAGTTTGGCGAGTCCAGTTACTTTTAGTAAGTAAATAAGTAAAAGTAGCATGACAGGCATATAAAGTGGATAAGAGAGAGATAACTACATAAAGGTAGATATGAAAAGGTAAACAGGATAGGGGTTTACGCTTCTATTGATTACACTGCACCATTACTAGTATAACCAGAATGAAATGATCCCTTCCACTATAAGCTGGTAGACTTAAGCATACGTCCGAGTGTACCCTAACTACTACCCTAATCGATCGGCTCCCTAATCCGTGTAGATACGCTTTGCCGGCCCCACCGTAGGATGTATCACGTCCTAAAGTTGCAACCCTTCCCTGATATGCACAGCTTCATATCTACAGGTGTCACGGTCGTCTTATCCCCCTCTACCCGGCTCATGCATGCACATGGCCCGGTCGGTTTGCGCCGCCCACACCATTCTCCACGTTTGCATCTCTTACTATCAGTTCAGTAAGCGTGCCCCTTCTCCGAACTAGTTCAGAGTACATGTTTGATACCTACCCTGGGTTACTGGCTGAAACGGGTCCCACACAATATGATACGAGCTCTCCCCCTTGTCTTGTATCCCCACTAGGTTTTCGTCGGCTATGTATACCACTAGGTGTCTTTATTTACATAACCCTATCATTTCTACAAGTTATGCTTACCCTAAAAGGTGTCCTTAATTACATAACTTTATTATTTCCTCCGGTTATGTATACCACAAGGTGTCTTTAATTATATAATATCAGGTTAAGTTTGTGGGCCTATGTGATAGCCCGTAACTTCCCCGGTAAGGAAAGCCCGGATTACCTTGAGAACAACACACAAAAGAACGCAGACAGAAGAACATTTCATTGCTATTACAACAATTCCATCAGATACAAGAATATACAGAGTATAAATGAATACTATACATTCGATAAATATCAGAGATTACAATAAATTACATAGCAGCGGAAAATAATACAAAGCACAACTGAAGGTGATATACGGATACAGAGCTTTCCGGATATCATTCCAGCTGTAAACCAGGATCCTGTGAATATAAATCTGCAAAAACAAAACTACTAGCTGCCCGTGTAGAAAATAGGGGCACCCAGAGTTTAGGTTAAAACAATAAACTCCAGGTCAATCATGTGACTGGTGTGAGAACTAAAACAGTTATTTAAATTTTTACTTTAAAAGAGAGTAATTCAAGGGACCACGCCATATAACACGGAATGGGTTTCCTCCCAAGAATACCAGTGCATAGAAAAGACAATGCAATGCTTTTTAGAAAAATGAAGCTATTATAAGACCCAGGTCCCATCACACAATGCAACGCAAGCCGGAGGATAGGGTTTTCCCTTATAATAGCCAAACATGCTTGGTACGTTTAAAATAAATCATTTGATACTATTATAAGTGTATAGTGTCAAAACAATTTCAATCATAAATATCAATCATAGGCGGCATGGGTACCATCTATCATGTCGCCATACTGGGCTCTACAAATAAAACCGAAATACACGTATTGGAAATTGGATTTCCGTCATGAGTCAAGGCAAGGGGCAAGCTCCTCTCCGCTTCGAGACACTCTAGCAAATGCCTCGGGACTACACACTCTGGGTAACCTCTTGATGCTTCAGGGCCGGTCCTCTCTTACGTTTGAGGATTACTTATTCCTGAACACACGTTTCCCGGTCCTTACAGACCTAAAATCGAGGCGCCTCATCCAACAACCACATAGGTGAAAAGTATATAAATGTCAGGGCTGGTAAGTCACTGACACCACCAAAGCTAGAAAGAAACGTCGTGCTCTCCCTGCAGTCCTTATCCCATTTTTGAATCATACCGAGCTGTGAGGCTCGCGAATCCACGCTATACACAAAGCTGCCACGTAGGTCGTGCTTTGATCGTCAACCACAAGACTTTGCTTTTCAACAGAAGCCTTGATCCATGCAACTCAGCATGCCACACAGGCAATTCATGCCATGCGATTGATATCTATCGATATATAACCTCTAAGCTCGTACGTCTCAGAGAAGGGCGTTAAGCAAGAGAATAAATTCTCCGCCGCCAAACAGATATATATTTAACAGAAATCAATCAACATAGAATAAAATCCAATGTCAGACACACAATCCATTTACAAGTTTGTTCTGGGTCTGAACGAAACCGGAGGCACTTTCCTCACATATCCATCGATCTCCAGGTACGTCTGGACGACCACCAATTGATTCCCTCATCTTGGGTGTACAGCCCAATCAAGATCATCAGTAATCACCCAAACGATGTGAAGACTTCCGGTCTTCAACCACCGTCATCATCTTCGACATATCGTCGAATCGGTCATTCAGAATGGGTATAAACCCGGCCTTTCCGAACAACCCGCGTATTTAGTAAACAGATGTTACACAAACACAACATACGCCTCATTCCAATTCATTAGTCACTAACCGTAAATCAGTAAGAGAGAAATTCCCCAAATATTAACCCCGAAGGCCGAAACCAACATCAGATCAATACCCAGGAAACCATTCTTCTTAGTTAACCTACAGCTAGTTTCTAAATTTAAATTCTTAGGGAAAGGTTCCCATTAATTTTATCAAAGATAAATTCTTTAAATCTATTCTTTAATCTTCCTTTGGATGTCGTATCAAACCAAATTATCGTTTTTCCAAACTAGTCGAGATTAGCGAACCGCACCGAAGTAATTATTTATTTTATTTCCCAATCCCAACATATTCATCCCATGAAGCAAAACTGGTAATACTCCATATCTAACACCATGGTGTTATCGGTAAAATTAATTACCATTTCACGTTCAAATCTAATTAAAGATTTAACTATCGCTTTGGAGCAAAACTGGTGATACTCCGTTCTCGCTCACATTCCAAATTTGATAATTTAAATTATCAATTCACATTTCAATCTAATTGCAGATTCATTAAAACTCCCTTTACTGGGTTAAAGAACTAATGTCACTTGAAACACAGTTCACGATAAACCCAAAATCAATTCTAATCCAATCCCAATCAACTATATTTGAAATTCCGATTATTTAAAACCCCTTTTCAATCCAATTTATTTATTTAAAAATAGTTGGGTTTTAATTTTAGTTCAAAACTAGTTCGTTTCGATTAAAACCTATTTTTATCTTTTCAAATATGGAGTTTTTTCATCCCAATTTTTCCCAAATCATTTCTTATGATTTTACACAAATTATTACTATTTTTAATAATTTTATCAAGGCTCGTACAGTCAATTTCCATCAACGGCCATCGAACTACACTTACAGCGACCTTTTCCAAATTTGATTTGGACGTATCTCCAAATCCAACCGTTAGATTTCAAATTTCTAATATTCGTTAGAAAGCTCTTTTCGATACGAACCCAACGGTTCCGGTTTTAGGAGAATCCGACGGTCGGATATCCCGTAATGTTCGTTCGAACTCAATGGTCGAAATTTTTGAACTGCCTTGGCGCGGCGCGTTCTATTCAGGCCATTATATAATATATATATATATATATATATATATATATTATATTTCGTCGATTTCTATTTAAAATGAATTTTATAAATAGTTTTGAATTCGTTTAAAAAACATTTCAACTTCCATTTCCAATTCAAATCAAAATTTAATTTCTCCTTATAAATTCGTTTTAAAATTCATTTCAAATTTAATTCAAATTTCGATTCAATTTGAATTCATTTCAAATCGATTTCTATTCTATTTCAATTCGTTTTCAATTCAACTCGAATTCGTTTTATATACAATTCAATTCAAATTCGCTTTCTATTCAATTCAATTCAAATTCGTTTTCTATTCAATTCAATTCAATTCGAATTCGTTTTCTATTCAATTCAATTCAATTCAATTCGAATTCATTTTCTATTCAATTCAATTCAATTCGAATTTGTTTTCTATTCAGTTCAATTCAATTCGAATTTCTTTTATATTAAATTCAATTCAATTATAAAAACGAATATAATCGATATAAATATCGTTCGCGTCAAAATAGCGCATCTCTAATCAACAAGGCTTCATATATTTCAATAATTCCGTTATTCTATTCAACAAATGAATCTATATTTTTGTTAACACATGACTAATCTCAACGAACGAGTACTGTCCACGTGTGACTATTTTTGTTATTTAATATATTTTATAAAAATTATGGTATCCATCGTTTGATTTCAAATCAGACTCCAACCGTAAATTAGTAAGAGAACGATTCCCTGAATATTAACCCCGAAGGCCGAAACCAACATCAGATCAATATCCAGGAGACCACTCATCTTATCTATTTTCCAGTTAGTTTCTAATTCTATATATGATAAAGATGTATATTTTATTGTTAAAATATTTCGTTCAACACATGACTAATCTCAACGGATGAGTACTGTCAACACATGAACCTTTTTTCTCTAAAGAAGTTAGTTTCTAATTCTATATATAATAAAGATGTAAATTTTATTGTTAAAATATTTCGTCCAACACATGACTAATCTCAATGGATGAGTATTGTCAACACATGAACCTTTATTCTCTAAAGAAGTTAGTTTCTAATTCTATATATAATAAAGATGTAAATTTTATTGTTAAAATATTTCGTTCAACACATGACTAATCTCAACGGATGAGTACTTTCAGCACATGAACCTTTATTTTCTAAAGAAGTTATGTAACACCCCGTAATTCTGTTAATATTAATATTCATAAATTAAAGAATAACTAATCTCAGACGTGAGAATTGTGGGAAACGTGTTGCGCCATTGTGTTCGTCTCGGAATTCTGGTTGAAATAGAGTCCGAGTTTGCGTGATTTGGACTTCGTATGAAGAAGTTATGGCTATCCGAAGTTTCAGAAAATTCAAAGCAGCTCGCAGAAAATTTAAAATTCAAACAGAAAGTGCAGAAGCGGGCTGGGCGGGAATTTTCCCGCCCAGGCAGGTCGACTAGGGGGTCGACCCTAGTGTCGACCTCCCCCTCAGGTCGACTACCATGTCGACCTCCCTCCCCCCCAGGTCAACTATAGTGTCGACCTGGGTCCGGCGGCTTGGGTTTCTGGCTGACCTGTTTTTAATTGACTAATGACCCATTAGGGTTTCTGACCTAATCTGGTTGGCTGGGATTAGTGCTGAGTTGATCTGACGGTCTAAAATAAATCCTAACTCTATAAATACCTAGGTAGTCTCTCACCCTAATTCATAAGAAAAATAGAATAGCTACCGTCATATCGCCGCCATGGAACTCAGTGGAGCCGCCGCCAACTAAGAAAGAAGAAAAGCTAATTCAATTCTAATTCTCTCAACCCTAAAGCAAAGCAAAACGCTTTCTTCTTCTCTAAATTGTGAGTATGATAGTCTTAGCATGATTATTATCATCTTAATTAGGTTAAGTCATGAATGGCTTATGAGTAGATGATGTGAATTGTCATATATGTTGTTGTAAACCTTATGCTATCATGTATGTCGTTAATCCTATGCTATGTGGTGATGATATCCTATATGTTGTAAATCATGTTACGATGATGTTATGTATGTTGAAAGTTTCTATGCTAAGTTGTGATAAATCATACATGTTAAAAAGCCATGATGTTACTATCTATGCTAGTTAGTTCATGTTAATTAAATCATCGGGTTTGAGTTATGCTGATCTATATGACAGTCACATATGCAAGTTAGATTGATTAGAAAAGTTATGAACATATGCCATGACATCTATTATGACATCTAGAATTATGCTATGACATATGTGATATCCTATGCTAGTTCACACCATCATTATGTTGCCTAAAAACCCCATATGCAAGTTTATGTATAGATTTGGGCTATGATCATATCATGTAAATTGAGACATTTAACAAGTTGACACCTTTTGATCCTTAACATGTGTAGTTTATGCAAGTTTCACCCCTATTATGATTAGATTTATTTTAATTGTCTATATGTTGTGATAATTTATCTTTGTGCTATGTGTTAGACTATTCAAGTCTAGCCTATATTATGCGTTGAATAAGCGAACGTATAAACGTGGGGTAGGGGTATTATTAAGGATTTAATATTAAAAAGTTGGGATGCAATTGATTTGATTTTGCATGCTGTTAGACCCAAAAGTGGTTCTAACACCCAAATTGATTAAAAGCAAAATGAAATGAGATAAAAATAAAGATGAACACACAGGATTTATAGTGGTTCGGCGAAGAAATGCCTACGTCCACTTATCTTTTACTATATTCAATGATTCAGTTGCAAATACAATGTAAGATTCACTTGATTCCACTCACAACTCACTTATATTCACTCAATTGACTAAAACAAATAATGAAAGATGATTTGGATTCTCCGGGAGTATTGGAGTTCGGACTATGGAGGTGGTTGAATTCTTGAAGTGCCAGAAAAAGATCCTTTTTTTTGTCTCCAGACGGGGTATTTATAGGGGTGAATTTGCTCAAAACCCGATCCGGATCGGATCCACGTGTCGTCCATCCCATTAGCCTCGGGTTCGGATGAATTATTGTGTTGACAACACATCAGAGTAATGAACGTTATGGGTAGGAACTGGTCATAGCCGATCCGGATATCCAGGCGCTTTTGCTGGAGAATAATATGGAACATGGGCTCGGGTCGGAGACACACATATAAGGGGTTCGGATCGGGATACCCGATCCGACCCGGATTGGCTTGGATGCAACGTTCTCTTCTTCTTTAATCTGCTCCGCTTCGATCTATTTCCGTGGCAACCAGGTGGCTTTCCAATCCGATTGAGATTATATTGTCCTCCGATCCGAATAGCTATGCCTTACCAATTTCCTCAGCAACAGTTCACCGATCCGAACAGAAGATTTTATCCGATCCGAACCGATATGTTGCTCTGATCCGACCCGAACAATTGCAGCTGTCCAATCTAGGTTGTAGTGTCTTCTCCAATCCGAACCGAAGTCTTCTAAGTAAAAATGCTCTTCAATGTCTGATTTCTTGACTTTGTGTTGCCTAGTTCACAAAGTAGGCTAACACTTTGCCCCCTCAAAGGATGCTTCTGTTGGAAACGGAGCATGCTTTGACTGCTATAGCACAAAAGCTTCATCCTTCCTTTTGAATTCCCATGCCAAGCTGTCGTACTTCATCCTGTTCGGTTCGGATTCCGACCCGAACGAATTTCTGCTTTGGGTTCCGATACGAACTGATCTCCTTCTTCTCTGCAGTGTATTAGTGGGCCAAGCTGCGTCATTGGGCTTTTCGAACCGGTCCGATCGGGAATACGAATAGTCAGCTTGTTTTTTATATAAACTCACTTCACTTTTCTTCCTTTCTCTCATTCACCGTTTCTGCTCATCCGAACCGATTCCACATTGAAATTTTAGTCTTTCCAAGAAACTTCAAAATTCTCGCTTCAATCTTTGAATCAAATACATAGGTAGCCTTGTAATCTTGAATCTCGTTGCCATAATTGTTTTTAATTTACATCCGCAGTTAAGATAAACGATTCTAACAAGGTAATTGATTAATTCCATCGCCATGGCTTCCTTCATCCTCCGCCTTCGTCGCTGATGGCATCGACGCCATTTCGAGGCGTTGGTGGAAGATGTTGAAACTCGTCGTTGAATACTTGAATGCTTTAGCACTTGGCTTTACTTAAGGCTTGGGATATCAAGTTGGGTTCGCTACTTAAGAGAAGGAAGAGGAAGGAAATTGAAGGAGATCGGTTCGGGTGGGGGAACAGTAGGAGAAACAGGAAAAGAGACCAATTCACAGAATCGGACCGGGTCGGAGCAATAGGGCAAAGAAATAGGACTTACTTTGTTTGACCGGGTCGGGTCGGATCTATGAATAAAAATGGAGGTCAAGACTTATGCGCTCGGATCGGACCGGGTCATGAAACAAAAGAGAGAATAGGGGCCTGGTTATCCAGGTTAATCCGACCCGCTCCGAGAGTCAATCCCCGAACCGATCCAGATATATCTTTCTGAGTGCGAACCTTTGCTTATCCGATCCGAACCTGGTGTCTGCATCCGAACCGAAAACTACTCAATCTAAAACACAAACTTTCGTCCAACTAATTAAAAGATATTACTTCCAACTTCATGAACAGTTAGGATAGTGCCTTGCGGGCATAAATGAACATTAAGAACTACTCTGACTATCACTTTCTCTTCAAAGTTTCGTCTTATATTGTTGCACTTTTACCTTGCATTTCTTACATTTGCTGCACGCATTTTAGTTCACACACACGCACAGGGGGGTACGGGCTAATTTACTCTAATTTGTGCTATTGCTTCTTCAATAGTTCTATGACAATGAGACCCAGACGCTCTTCCAGACTAGCTGAGAGGAAAGAAGCCCCGGAAACCTCCAACAAAATCACTCTCGAGGATATATCTTCTTCTTCGGATCCAGAATGGGACAGTGAGGGTCCAGACTACGGGGTTGGAAATCGAGAAAGCAATGAGGCGTCTTCAGAGAACGAGGTTTCTCTGGGTTTTGAGGAGGAAGGAGGGATCGGTGACGATCGAGCCCCTGACGAATTTGAATCAGCCATTATATTGGAATCACCTCCAGACTCCGTTGAATCGACAATCGACAACGATCGACTTGTCCGAATTTGCTTAAAGTATGGAATAATGAAAAGGGACACTCTAGTGCCTTCACGCTCTGACCGTCCCCACAACCCTCCAGAAGGATATATGACGGTCACTCGATTGATGTGCATGGTCGGCGCCATTCCTCCATTCTCTCCCTTCATCGTTGACTTTTTAAGACAAATGCGGATTGCCCCCATGCAATTGCACCCCAATTCATATGCCTATCTGCACACCTTGTACATAGCATATTGTGAAATCTTAGGCATAGAGCTCACGTTCGATGACGTTCACTTCTTCTATAATTTCAAGCATCGGACTCGAGAGACTCCCTCTTTCTGCTACTTTGAGTCAGTTCCAAAAAGGAAGATAATCTCTGTACCATTTAGCAGTAAAGCTGGAGATTCCAGACTAGAATGGTTCTACGTGAAGCGACAGCCTGGATGCGCCAGGAGGTGGATAAAATCAAGTAAAGCACTGATTTTCTAAATCCGGGCTCTATACACTTGAATCATCACCTTGACTTGTTTTCCTTTTTGTTTGCAGTCGACAATCCCAAACAGATATTAGACCAGGTGTTCTTCGACCGGATGCACCGACTCCTTAATGGCGATCAGAAATTCTTGACTATCGACGAAGCCCTTAAGGACGAATACCTTCACTTTCATGGGCTGTTGTCTGTTTTTCGTAGCATTGGTCTTGGGACGGTTCCATACGCATACATTCCTCCAGTGGAGGTAGTCCCAGAGACATGAGAAGGCTCAGGAGTTCCTACAGCGCCTCTTCACACTTCACCTTCTCCATCTTCTACGCAAGATGATGAATTGGCTAATCTGGCCGAAAAGCATCGTGAAGGATATATTGCCCCCGAGGAAACCACTTCTCTAGAAAAGTCAAAATCCTCTCAAGAGTCGCCACTTCATGCTTCAGAGGGGGATGTCCCTAGTACTGATGAGCAAATATTTCAGGGTTTGGGGGATCTCCCCTTACCTGAGACTATATACACTTCAGAGGATTTCAGGAAGGATCCTTTAGTCTTCACCTCTTCTGAAGAGACCACTCCCGCTAAGGCCAAAGAGCCTGCCCGCACTAGTCTAGCTTCAGACTCGGGTTGGTTAGGGGGAAACACACCACTTAGGATACACTTTATATAACGGCATTAGCATTCATTGCACCTCTTTCCTCGTGACTCCATTAATTCTAAATTTTGTTCGTTTTATCGTGCAGGTACGATGTCTCGATCCTACTACGATATCAGGAAGCTTCGTCGCAGCATGTCCAATCCTCCTCAGGACGTCGAGTATGATCACCAGGATGACCGTGGTAGGGAGGAGAGAAGACCTTATGATCCCTATCGTTCTCGACCCTCACGTTCCCGCTCACCAGTTCGACCGGAACAAGAGAAATATAAGGGTTATCAAAGCCGCAGGGAGGAGGACAGGCCACCATCCAAAGACTCCACTTCTTCCCATGAAAAGCGCAGTAGAGAGAGAACTCCTCCAAAAGAAACTGGGTCTCGAAGCAAGCACAAGGTCCCTGCTACTAAACGACCTAGGACAGACAAAGAGACTACCGACTCCTCTTCACATAGGGACACCGAATTATCGATCCCCGCTCCTCCCCCACTAGATGCAGAAACTGCAGTAAAACGGGCATATCTGGTGGAGCAATTTCCTGAGCACTACTTCGAGACTTTGACTTTTTTACCTGCCCTTGAACCTATTTCGTCTAAATGGGCAGATGAGGCCAAAGCAAAAATAGATGCGGTGGAAAAACAGTATACTGAGATGTTCAAATATTCACACAATCTTTCTAGAATCATCCGCACTCTAATCACAAATACTGATTCAATGCAAAAGACTGCGGAGGAGGATGCTAAGACCTTAAAAGCTCTAGGAAAAGATTTGGAAGACACTCAAGCTCAGCTAGCTGTCGCTCAAAGGGACGCTTCTAATTTCAAACAACAATTCGAGGACATGCAAAAGCGTTATCATGACTTGCTTGAATCTCACACTCAGGAGCGTTCTGAATTAAAAAAGCAAGCTGACGAGGCCAAGTCAGAAGCTGCTAAGACATGTCTTGCTTATGCTGAGCTTGAACGGAAAAACGCCGAGTTAGCAAAGAGGAGTGCTGAACTAGAAAAGAAGAACGCTGACTTGGCTTCAAAGCTGTTGGAGGCGGAGAACAGGGCTGCCCTGGCCGAGGGCAACGTGGAGTGTGCTATTAAATCTGCGGAGGAAGCCCGCAAGCAACTATCAGAGGCGGAGGCTGATATTCAGGGTTTCGGCGAACTAATGATTGAATTCTTCGCACATATTATTCGTCGCCGAAACATTTCTTGGATTGAGGACTACCCATCCACTCTAGTTCAAGTATGGAATCAGATCGTCGAGTGGGAAAAAGAGGAACTTAAGGTCGATTCCCTCGATGAAGATAAACTAATGGAGAAATACTTGAGGGATGATGAACCGGAGCGCCTAGCCGAAGGGCGTCGCCTTATTGCTGAGGCCATGGAAGAAGAGAGAAGAAAATCTAAACAAAAAACTGTTCTCGAAGCTGGTTCCTCTTCTTCTGCCCCTGCAACTTCTGAGGTAGAGGGGTATGATCCTGAAAATCCGGGAATTCCCCGAACAACTCTGCTATCCCCTATTCCTGAAGCAACACCAGAGGCAGTAGCCACCACCGCAGAAAAGTCTTCGGAAGGTATCCCTACCTTTTCTCCTCAATTTGCCAAGGCTATTTCTACTTTTCGCCACATGATTGAACAATCGATGAAAGACCCATTGTTTTCGCCTGAGTTGATAACTGTTGCTTCTCATTTTGTAGGTGTTGAATTATCCGTAAAGACAGATGTGACTCAGGGAGCCACCGCTGGGACAAAGCCCGCAGATAAGGCCAAAAAAGGGGAAGACAAGGCTGCTTCTATGGATTTGGGAGAAGGAGGTGAGCCAACTAAGATCTCCACTCCCCATGATGAAGAAATGATAGCAGCTTTAAAGGACGATGGCGGAGACGGGGGGCATGAAGAGGAACCAGAAGTTTCAATAGTCGGGGAGTCAAAAAATGCTGATGATGTTACCTTGGCTGCGATGAAAGCCGATCACGACAAACGCTTGCAATTAAAAGCTGAAGAGCTAGACCCCGAAGTCCTCAAACCCCTCGCAGTCGTGGATGCGGGATCAAGGTTAGTTGTTAAGCTCTCAACTAGATCTATTACAGAGGAACTCGCTAAAAAATCTTCTCTTGATTCCAGCGCCCCGCCCTCCGGGAAGAAGTCTACTGGCTCCAGCACCGCATCTTCAGGAAAAAAGAAGACAAAACGAATCTTGACGGAGGCTGAGAAAGAAGCAAAGGATGCGGAGAAAGCCGCCAAGAAATCCAAGGCTCATTCAAAATCTAAATAGTGGATTGCCTTGTATCGTTTTAGCATTTAGTGAACCAATAATTGCTGCTACAAGAGTAGCTCCTGCACTTTCTTTTTTGGCTATTTTCCTGTACAAATTCATTCATTTGTAAATAAAAATAACTCATTTTTTGCAATGTTTATTTGTCAGTAGTTCTGCACTTATGTAAAAATGCATGTCTATAGTTATGAAACGAAGTTGTGGAGGGGGGAAATATGCGTGTACATAAGTGTCCCCAGTCAATTCCCACAAATTATTTAATGCTTAACCAAGCAATCCGAATGCTCCCGATTTTCTGACGGGATAGCACTTCCTGTGCCGTCAGTACCTATCGTTTTTTCTGGCATTTCTTTTATACTCTCTCTCTTTCTCTTGAGAGTTAGAGTTCGAGTTCAGTCATCTGTTTATTCCCCGGTCTTTCAACGGGGAAAGATTTCTTTCTCAGCGCTCAGTCGGAGACGCCTTTATACTCTCTTTCTCTCTGGAAAGTTAGAGTAGGAGGAGAATTCCTTTTTCAGCGCTCAGTCGGAGACGCTTTTATACTCTCTCTCTCTCTGGAGAGTTAGAGTTAGGAGGAGAATCTCTTTTTCAGCGCTCAGTCGGAGACGCTTTTATACTCTCTCTCTCTCTGGAGAGTTAGAGTTAAGAATGTCGTTTTCTCATTCTTTTATGTCTTATCGCACAAATAGTCGTTGTGCTTCTTTTTATGTCTAAACTGTTTTCAACCTTTTTAGGTTGCGAGTTATCCTGTATCTTATAATCACAACAGAATAACTGATAAATGTATATATGTAATGCATAAAAGTAAATATCACACAGTATTTTTATAGTGGTTCGGCTAAGTCGTAGCCTACATCCACTTTATAGTTCTTCATTCATATCGTCAGATTTTCCCAAGGCAAGTCGTGCCTTATTACAGAGTTCATAAGAAAAATAACACAAAGTACAGCATTTTTAATCCAAATATCGCATTAAGTGCTGGGCATTCCATGCTCTGGGGACTTCTTCGCCATCCACGGTCGTTAACTTGAAGGTTCCTTTTTCAAGTTTCCGTTGAATGACAAAGGGTCCTTCCCATTTTGGACCAAGGTGAGGAAGGGATGGAAAGACTCTCTTTAGCACCAAATCTCCTGGTTCAAAAGTCCTGAGGCGAACTTTTTTGTCGTAATAGCGTGCCATCTGACGCCGATGTCTTGCTGCACGCAAATCTGCTTCGTCCCTTTTCTCTTCGACTTCATCAAGAGACTCAAGTAAAAGTGCCCGATTTGTCATCGGGTCATAATATGTCACCATGTGGGAAGGAACTTCTAGTTCAACTGGAATTACAGCTTCTGAGCCAAAGGAGAGAGAGAAAGGGGTATGACCGGTGGCCGTTTTAAATGTTGTTCGATATGCCCACAAAGCTAGGGGCAATTCATCAACCCACTTTGCCTTTGCACGCTCTAATCGTTTCTTGAGAATGGATTTTATTACTTTGTTTATTGCCTCTACTTGCCCATTCGATTGCGGATAGGCAACTGCAGTATATCGTTTGTCTATTTTATACTTCTGGCAGAAATTTCTGAATTCAGTACTATCAAATTGGGTCCCGTTGTCAGTTATAATCGTCCTTGGGATCCCGAACCGGCATATGATATTTCTGACCACAAAACTTATCACCTTTCTTGCCGTGATCTTGGTCAAGGGCTCGGCTTCCACCCACTTCGTAAAATAGTCCACGGCCACTATTGCATACTTAGCTCCTTCTTTATCAATTGGTAGAACTCCAATGATATCAATTCCCCACATGGCAAATGGCCAAGGACTCGCCATTGATTTAAGTTGGGTCAACGGTGCCCTGGGGATTTTAGCGAATCTCTGGCACTTATCGCAGCATCGTGAATAATCAGCTGCATCTTTATTGATCGTAGGCCAGAAGTATCTGTACCGCAATATCTTCTTTGCTAAAGTTTGACCTCCTGTATGATCTCCACACTCACCTTCGTGTACTTCTCTTAGTACACGCTTGATGTCGTCGTGTGCTATACATCGTAACAGGGGCATAGAAAATCCTTGCCTATAGAGAGTATCATCTTGTATGACATATCTGGTAGCTTTGCGAACTACAGCTCTTTTCTCACTCTTCTTCGATGGGAGTGTCCCATTCTTAAGGAAATTCTTAATTGGAGTCATCCACGACTCCTTCTCTGGTTCCGCTTCAAAAGCGAATTCAATTTCCATTGACTCAAAGCTTGGCGATTCCAACGTTTCAATTGGAATTATTTCAGTCTCTTCTGGATTGTCGGAACTAGCCAGCTTTGCCAGTCTATCCGCTTTCTGGTTTTCAACTCTGGGAATGTGTGTTATGTTGTACCGCTCTAAGCTATTCAATAGCTCTTTCACTTTCTTGAGGTAGGCGATAAGTCGAGGTCCTCGAGCCACAAATTCCTCTCGCACTTGGCAAACAACAATTTTAGAGTCACAGAATATGTCTAACATTTTTACTCCGAGGTCTTTAGCAAGCTTCAGCCCGGCAATCAGGGCTTCATATTCAGAGTCATTGTTAGTCGCCGAAAATTCTAATCGCAAGGCGTAATATAACGACCGTCCTTCGGGAGTGACTAAGACGATTCCAGCTCCGGACCTTCGGTCGTTCTTGGCTCCATCTGTATATAGTTTCCACGGATTTATTTTTAGCTCATCCTCGGACTTAACCACTCTGTCATTGATTACTTCCTCCTCTGGAATGGTGAATTCCGCAATGAAGTCTGCTAGAGCTTGCCCCCTGATTGACTTTCGTGGTTGAAAATTCAAATCAAACTGACTTAGTTCTATGTTCCATTTGATCAACCTTCCCGATGCTTCGGGTCTCTGCAACACCTGCCTTAAGGGCTGGTCGGTGTATATGGTTATTGGATGGGCTTGGAAATAGTGACGAAGTTTTCGGGATGCGATCAGGAGACTGTAAGCAAGCTTCTCAATCTTTGGGTAGTTGCGCTCTGCCGCTGCTAATTCCTTGCTTACATAATACACTGGCCTTTGTACTTTGCCTTCTTCTCGAACCAGGGCTGTGCTGACAGCGTGAGCCGAGACTGCCAAGTAAACAAACAATTCTTCGTGATCTACGGGCTTTGATAAAATCGGCGGTTTCTCTAGCAGTTCCAACAGATTTCGAAAGGCCTCAACACAATCCGGAGTCCACTCGAAGTTCTTCTTTCCTCTTTTAATCAAATCAAAAAACGGAACACATTTATCTGTGGCTTTGGAGATGAATCTACTCAGCGCCGCTACGTTCCCTGCAAGACTTTGGACGTCTTTAATTCTCCTCGGCTCTTCGATATTTATAATCGCTGCTATCTGGCTAGGGTTGATTTCAATTCCTCGGGAACTCACAATGAAGCCAAGGAACTTTACCGATGTCACTCCAAATGAGCATTTCAGAGGATTCAATTTCATCCGGTACTTTCGCAGGATACCAAACATTTCCGCCAAGTCTTGCGTATGGCTGGAGGACTGCTTTGATTTGACAAGCATAACATCCACATAAACTTCCATAGTTTTTCCTATTTGATTATAAAACATTCTGTTCACCAAGCGCTGATAAGTAGCTCCAGCGTTTTTCAATCCGAATGGCATTACAACATAACAATATAACCCCAAATTCGTAATGAAGCTCGTATGCTCTTGGTCTGGTACGTGCATAGGAATTTGGTTGTATCCAGAATATGCGTCCATGAAAGAGAGAAGTTCATGACCTGCTGTCGAGTCTACAAGCTGGTCAATCCTGTGAAGTGGGAAACTATCTTTCGGGCAAGCTTTGTTTAAATCTGAAAAGTCAATGCAAGTCCGCCACTTTCCGTTTGGCTTCTTTACTAAGACGGGATTCGATATCCAGTCGGGATAAGTCGAATCTCGAATAAATCCATTCTGCTTCAACTTCTCTATTTCCTCTTTGAGAGCAGCCGACCTCTCTGGGCCCAGCATGCATCTCTTTTGCTTCACAGGCGGATGCTTCGGATTTACATTCAATTTGTGACTTATAATGGATGGCGATATCCCACACATGTCAGCATGGGTCCAGGCAAACACATCTAAGTTTGCCTTCAAGAAGTCCGTTAGTTCTTTAGCTCGATGTGGATCCAATTGAGAACCAATCTTCAAAACTTTTGTCGGATCAGCTTTATCAATAGGAATTTCCACTGTCGCTTCATTAGGAGTTGCATTCCTAGCCTCTGGTTCCTCATCTTTTCTGGGATCCAGGTCTTCGGGCGTTCCTTTGGGCAACTCCTCTGGGGTCAATCTCTCTAATTGCTATGCCGAGCCCCCCTTTGAGGGGGACGTGGCATCTTTACTCTCAACGTTAAGTCCTTTCATCAACATCTTTAATTCGGCCACGTAGCAGGCCCGTCCGGAAACTTGATCCCCTCTCATTACTCCAGTTCCGGCTTCGGTTGGGAACTTAAGTAACAAGCACCAAGGGGCGATACAAACTCTGAATTCAGCAAGGGCAGGCCTCCCCAAAAATGCATTATAAGGTGAATCTACGTCCAATACTACGAACTGAAGCATCCGCACTCTTCTACGTTCTCCTTGCCCCAGGGTCACGGGCAATTCTATGTATCCCATGGGGGCTATCGATGCCCCGTTGAAGCCTCTGATCCATCCTTCACATGGCTTCAAGTCTTCAGATTCAAGCTTCATCTGATCAAATGACTTCTTGAACAAAATATTAACGGAACTTCCGTTGTCTACTAATACCTTATGGACCAAGGCCGGCCCAATGGTGGTAGTAATAACCAACGGATCATCGGTGGGTGATTGGATCCCAGTATTGTCTCGGCTGCGAAATACCACGTCGTCAAACATGGTCTTCTATTGTTTTATGGGGGTGATATCTTCCAAATCATCACCTTCATTCACGTCTAGATGCTTGGCAGCATTTACATATTGATCCATTGATCTGAAACTTCAGATTGCTGGGTGAGGTCCGCCTACTATGGAGTTGATAACAATTCCTTTACCTTTCTGTTGCGCTGTAGGCTTGGGAGCAGGTAGAATCTGTTTTGGAGCCTGCTCTCCTTGCCCCCTGTCCCTCGGGGCAACCTTGTACTCATCCAACTTCCCTTCACGCAGCAGCTTCTCAATCACATCCCTCAAATGCCGACATTCATTGGTTGAATGCCCGTGAGTTCCATGAAACAAACAAAATTTCCCTGTCGCCGTCTCTTTCTCGGTCGAATCACGAGGTGGCGGTCTTTTGTACTGTAACACATTGTACGTATCCAGGTAAATATTTTCCAGGGTGTCGTTCAATGGTGTATAATTCTCGTAGTTCTGGAATCGGGGTCTTTTGTTAGGGTCACTTCCCCTATTTCTGTTTCTTCTGTTACCGCTCGGATTACGGTTATTGTTGTTGTTTCCCCCGCTTCCAGCATTGCTGTTTCCTCCCTTGTTTCCTACATTTACTTCAACCTTGCCAGAACTTTCCCCAGACTGCTTCACGGCGATATTACTCTGCACATTCTCCTTTGAAGCCGTCTCAGACTTTCTCTTTCGGTTTGCCCTGGCCTCCTCTCGCCTTAGATAAATATCAGCTTTTTCGTAGAATATCTCCCTTGTGGAGGGTGTTTTCCCAGAAAGGTAATCTCCAAACTCAGATTCAGGATCAACTCCTTCCTTCAATGCCATCAGAATAGTGGGCTCATGCGGGTCACTGACCTCAGTCACAGCTTGGTTAAAACGGTCAAGATATGCCCACAAAGACTCTCCTGGTGCCTGTTTGATTCTCGATAATTCAATAACACTTTTGGACTTTCGGGCATGGAGTTGGAACTGGTTCATGAAACGCTCGCTTAGTTCCTTATAATTCGAAATCGAACGAGGAGGAAGTCGGGTAAACCAGAACAGCGCCACATCCTCTAAGTAGATTGGGAATGCTTTGCACTTCACTTCATCAGGGGCAGCAGCAGCATTCATGAGCCACGAGTATCGCATTAAATGCTGTCCCGGTTCAGTCCTTCCGTTGTATTTGTCCATCTATGGCAAGTTAAAGCGTCGGGGAAATTGGAAGTCGAGGATATCATCGGTGAAGGGAGTATGGCTTCGTTCGATGCCATAATCCTCATTTGTATAGTTCCGACTCTCGGACATGATCTGGCGAACCATTGCCTGCACATCAGCATTAGTTAGGGGCCGCTCAGGTTCCCTGGCCCTAGTATCCGAGCTCCTTCTGGGCTCTTGTTCAGGAGATGCCCTTCTTCTTCGAGCTGCCTCTGCTCGATTCCGTTCCCTGCGCTCCCGGTCGATCTCGGGAGGAGGGGATTGGAGTCTTTGCCCTCGAGTGGGGTCATTGTTTCCTAGCGCTCGTGCAATATCCTCACGAGATCCCAAAGATCCAAATGTCAGCTGCTCCACGTTCTGAGGTCGTTCGAGCGGCCTTCGTTCACGGGGCCGCTCTTCCTCGGAAGATGAAGATTGATCCACTGGTGTGTGACGAACCAGTGATGGAGTTCTCTGTCGACAGAGTTCGCTAATCTCCCGACTCATGAGCCTCATATTTTCCTGCATCATGAGATTAGTTCGCTCGTGAACCTTCATAGCCTCCCTTCTGCTCTCAAGCATGTCAAGCAAGCGCGAGAAATCTCCTTGAGTGATGGGCGCAGATGGATTGACCTGATCACCAACCCTGGTGGCTGGAATTGGAGCATTCGTAGGGACTCGAGTAGAGGTTCCAGCTTCACCAAGCATCGGGTCGGATCGAAGGTAGGAGGTCGGGTCGGTTCGGAGCTGGGGGGCTTGGTCGGATCGGTACGTGGCAAGCTGCTCGGGTCGGTTCAGATTGGGGGAATGCACTGCTTCAGAATCTCCTACCCGGATCGGATCGGAGCTCTCCCCCTGCTGGCGGCTCGGATTTTCTGCATTGGTTCTTCCTGCTGCTGAACTCTGCCCTCGAGACCTTGTTACAACCGCATTTTGCTGATCTTCGCCAGCTCCATTTCCTCGAACAGACTGAACTTCTTTGCCTTTTCCTTTGGCCATGACTCTTTGACAATCACCTCAACAAATATAAAAGAGCGGAGAAACTTAAGGATTAACTTCTTTGAACTCAACGGTCCAAAAAGTAGAAAGAAATCCCGGAAAATAAAGAATTTAGACGAGGATTCTCAGTGAAAGCACCAAAATGTTAGACCCAAAAGTGGTTCTAACACCCAAATTGATTAAAAGCAAAATGAAATGAGATAAAAATAAAGATGAACACACAGGATTTATAGTGGTTCGGCGAAGAAATGCCTACGTCCACTTATCTTTTACTATATTCAAAGATTCAGTTGCAAATACAATGTAAGATTCACTTGATTCCACTCACAACTCACTTATATTCACTCAATTGACTAAAACAAATAATGAAAGATGATTTGGATTCTCCGGGAGTATTGGAGTTCGGACTATGGAGGTGGTTGAATTCTTGAAGTGCCAGAAAAAGATCCTTTTTTTGTCTCCAGACGGGGTATTTATAGGGGTGAATTTGCTCAAAACCCGATCCGGATCGGATCCACGTGTCGTCCATCCCATTAGCCTCGGGTTCGGATGAATTATTGTGTTGACAACGCATCAGAGTAATGAACGTTATGGGTAGGAACTGGTCATAGCCGATCCGGATATCCAGGCGCTTTTGCTGGAGAATAATATGGAACATGGGCTCGGGTCGGAGACACACATATAAGGGGTTCGGATCGGGATACCCGATCCGACCCGGATTGGCTTGGATGCAACGTTCTCTTCTTCTTTAATATGCTCAGCTCCGATCTATTTCCGTGGCAACCAGGTGGCTTTCCGATCCGATTGAGATTATATTGTCCTCCGATCCGAATAGCTATGCCTTACCAATTTCCTCAGCAACAGTTCACCGATCCGAACAGAAGATTTTATCCGATCCGAACCGATATGTTGCTCTGATCCGACCCGAACAATTGCAGCTGTCCAATCTAGGTTGTAGTGTCTTCTCCAATCCGAACCGAAGTCTTCTAAGTAAAAATGCTCTTCAATGTCTGATTTCTTGACTTTGTGTTGCCTAGTTCACAAAGTAGGCTAACACATGCCAAAGTGGATGGCCATAATTGAGTCAATTATGGATATCATTAAAATTGGAAGTAATTAATAATTTGAATAGGGAATTATTAAAACTGGGGGTAAAAGATTATAAGTGATAATCAATGCTTAGGACACGAGGTTGGACTCGTCTGTGACGTAAACCTGCCCGGAACCGCCCGGCAAATCCATTGGTCACAAATGTCAGCCCAATGTGAGAGGTCCTAGGCCTAAACTAAAGCATAACAGTTGTAAAGAAACGAGGTTAGACTCTTTTATGGTGTAAGACTGCCCGGACCCGCCCAGCAAATCCAGCTGCCATAAATGCCAGTCTAATGTGAGAGGTCTTTATGAGGTTATGGCCTGAATGAATTAAGAAATACTTAACCGGATAAACATGTAAGGTGGGACATGAGGGTTAAGTAGGTGCCTTGGGTGGCATGAGGAGTCTAGTGGGTGCCCTTAGTGGCATGTGAAATACGAGTAGTAAGACTTAACCAAACACACATGTAAATAAACAAGATTAAGAGGGTTAAGTGGGATATACTAGTGACAAGCTTAGGTGGGTAGCTGGTGGGGGCCCATTTCAACCAGTATCCCAAACGTATCTTTGTGGGCTCGACCCAAGTCGAGGACGGGACACGCATACTGGGTTTGACTATAAGAGGCCAAAACGGGGAGCGGTGGCAACGCAAGTCCAACGGGTTTCATATGCGTGTGTGGACCCGGGATGGTAGGTAAGACATTGTTGCATCGTGTAGGTATAAGCCGTGCATTCTCAAGTTGTATCAGGTTCCCACTTTTGGGGAGTGATACACCCCACTGTGTGGCCAGCACGAGTATCTACGAGTAGGGAGCCGATCGAAAGTGGGTAGTGGGGTACACCTAGTGGAGATAGGGGCAGACGGAACCTATGTAGTCAGCTAGGGGTACGTAAGGCTATTTATATTGTTTCTGTGTGAAGCAAGTGGGATCAACCTTTAGGGTGACTGGTGCGGTGCAGTGTAGTAATGTGCGGTGCAGTGTAGTAATCATTCGTTAGTAATTAGGTGTGCCTTTGACGTTATTTTTCACGTTATCATTATCTGCTCATTCCATACCTAATAGTTCATAGACGTTTACTTGTCTTCCAGCTTATGCCTTAGTCTAGTTATTTTGATAATAGTATTGTTAGAATTATCATACTCGCCAGACTTTATGTCTGATCCCCTCCATTTCTATCCTTTTTCCCCCCTCCAGGTCCTTAGGTTGGGCCTAGCTCTAGTGGAGTTTGATTGGATTGCTTTATCTCACATGGAAAGCTTGGACTGTTGAAGTAAAGTCCAACTTGTTATCTTTTTAATGGCTATTTGTGTAATGGGATTATGTGTTTTGTTTTATGAAGATGGATAATGTACTTGACTCTGATTAATGGTTTTGTGATGTAATAAACATGTTTCCGCTGCAATAAAATGAAGTTTTAGATTTCCATGTACTACTTATTATCTGTCTTGTTGTAATTTTTCTATTCTATATTCACTTATAACCTCCATGGAAGTTAATGCATTCCCTTTGTGAGTGACATTAATGGACGTGGGGTGTTACACGTGGTATCAGAGCTTAAGGTTACCAGAACAGATAAAAATACTTTAGAAAAAATAGTTATTTTTGAAAGAAGTGTTTTCGAAAACATGTTTTAATGAGTAATTTAAGAAAAACATAATCCCCAATAGCCATATCTTTATCTTTCGAATCCTCCATTTTGAATCTTTCCTTTTTCGTTTCAGCATGGCTGAAGATCTTAATCTACCCGACGGTGTAACGATACCAGGATGGTATAGGAGGTTATTAGAGGCTAGGGCCGCTGCAGGTCCAGCTAATGTTCCTCCACCACCAGTTTCACCCATTCCTCCTCCTCCTCGCGTAGATACTTTTGCAAAGACGTGCAAGGAATTTAAGGCTATGGGTGGAAAACCCTTCCAAGGGTCAGAAACGTTTGTGGAAGCTAGAGAGTGGCTTAAGGAGGTGGAAGAATTGCTAGAAATCTTTGAAGTAGAAGAAGGGAGGAGAGTTCGATTAGCAGCTTGGTTGATGAAGGGAGAAGCCTCGTTTTGGTGGGAGGTCACTAATGGGGAGCGTCCTGTTGATTCTTGGGCGGATTTCAGACGGAGGTTCGAGGCGAAGTTTCTCACAAGGACAGAAGAGAAGATGCGTTCACGATACCCTTTCCTTTTCGAGGGTATGTCCTTTAATTTCTCCTTTATCGCTTATCTTGTACTTATCTTACCTTTAGAGTATCCTCTCGCTAGTATTCTTGACCTTTAGTTAGGATAATCCTATGGTTGAAACATGTGTTTGAGAGATGTTATGTATGATGGATGCAAAGTGGATGCAAGTGTTTGCTAGTGGTTGCTCGTGGACGCATATACACACACTATTAGGCACTAGATCGGCTCAGTCACTTCATACTGCATATTGCATATAAATGGCTGTATTTAGTAAAATGGATGTATGACGATTGTATTATCATATGGATGCTGCATTCGGATGATGATTGTGCACGCATATAGAGAAAATATGTTGCATTAGGGAACTTTTGCATACATAATGGACGCATGGCACTATCATGAATTGCATTAAGGAGGTCGAATGAATCAGTGGACCGCCTGATTTTGCATTAGATATGGACATATACACACACTGTGCATTTAAACATGAAAGCATTAGAAGTCTATAAGGACAATGGATGCCTGTGTTTGATGGTTAGTAGATGGACGATTGGATGTTAGGATATACATTCTTCTTGACTTGAAGATTTCGGGGACGAAATCCTTTAAGGAGGGGAGAATGTAACACCCCGTGATTCTGTTAATATTATTATTCGCAAATTAAAGAATAACTAATCTCAGACTTGAGAATTGTGGGAAACGGGTTGCGCCATAGTGTTCGTCTCGGAATTCTGGTTGAAATAGAGTCCGAGTTTGCGTGATTTGGACTTCGTATGAAGAAGTTATGGCCATCTGAAGTTTCAGAAAATTAAAAACAGCTCGCAGAAAATTTAAAATTCAAACAGAAAGTGCAGAAGCGGGCTGGGCGGGAATTTTCCCGCCCAAGCAGGTTGACTAGGGGGTCGACACTAGCGTCGACCTCCCTCCCCCCCAGGTCGACTACCATGTCGACCTCCCCCCCAGGTTGACTATAGTGTCAACCTGGGTCTGGCGGCTAGGGTTTCTGGCTGACCTGTTTTTAATTGACTAATGAACCATTAGGGTTTCTGACCTAATCTGGTTGGCTGGGATTAGTGCTGAGTTGATCTGACGGTCTAAAATAAATCCTAACTCTGTAAATACCTAGGTAGTCTCTCACCCAAATTCATAAGAAAAATAGAATAGCTACCATCATACCGCCACCATGGAACTCAGTGGAGCCGCCGCCAACTAAGAAAGAAGAAAAGCTAATTCAATTCTAATTCTCTCAACCCTAAAGCAAAGCAAAACTCTCTCTTCTTCTCTAAATTGTCAGTATGATAGTCTTAGCAAGATTATTATCATCTTAATTAGGTTAAGTCATGAATGGATTATGAGTAGATGATGTGAATTGTCATATATGTTGTTGTAAACCTTATGCTATCATGTATGTCATTAATCCTATGCTATGTGGTGATGATATCCTATATGTTGTAAATCATGCTATGATGATGTTATGTATGTTGAAAGTTTCTATGCTAAGTTGTGATAAATCATACATGTTAAAAAGCCATGATGTTACTATCTATGCTAGTTAGTTCATATTAATTAAATCATCGGTTTTGAGTTATGTTGATCTATATGACAGTCACCTATGCAAGTTAGATTGATTAGAAAAGTTATGAACATATTCCATGACATCTATTATGACATCTAAAATTATGCTATGACATATGTGATATCCTATGCTAGTTCACACCATCATTATGTTGCCTAAAAACCCCATATGCAAGTTTATGTATAGATTTGGGCTATGATCATATCATGTAAATTGAGACATTTAATAAGTTGACACCTTTTGATCCTTAACATGTGTAGTTTATGCAAGTTTCACCCCTATTATGATTAGATTTATTTTAATTGTCTATATGTTGTGATAATTTATCTTTGTGCTATGTGTTAGACTATTCAAGTCTAGCCTATATTATGCGTTGAATAAGCGAACGTATAAACGTGGGGTAGGGGTAATATTAAGGATTTAATATTAAAAAGTTGGGATGCAATTGATATGATTTTGCATGCCAAAGTGGATGGCCATAATTGAGTCAATTATAGACATCATTAAAATTGGAAGTAATTAATAATTTGAATAGGGAATTATTAAAACTGGGGGTAAAAGATTATAAGTGATAATCAATGCTTAGGACACGAGGTTGGACTCGTTTGTGACGTAAACCTGCCCGGAACCGCCCGGCAAATCCAGTGGTCACAAATGTCAGCCCAATATGAGAGGTCCTAGGCCTAAACTAAAGCATAACAGTTGTAAAGACACGAGGTTAGACTCATTTATGGTGTAAGACTGCCCGGACCCGCCCGACAAATCCAGCTGCCATAAATGCCAGTCTAATGTGAGAGGTCTTTATGAGGTTATGGCCTGAATGAATTAAGAAATACTTAACCAGATAAACATGTAAGGTGGGACATGGGGGTTAAATAGGTGCCTTGGGTGGCATGAGGAGTCTAGTGGATGCCCTTAGTGGCATGTGAAATACGAGTAGTAAGACTTAACCAAACACACATGTAAATGAACAAGATTAAGAGGGTTAAGTGGGATATATTAGTGACAAGCTTAGGTGGGTAGCTGGTGGGGGCCCATTTCAACCAGTATCCCAAACGTATCTTTGTGGGCTCGACCCAAGTCGAGGACGGAACACGCATACTGGGTTTGACTATAAGAGGCCAAAACGGGGAGCGGTGGCAACGCAAGTCCAACGGGTTTCATATGCGTGTGTGGACCCGGGCTGGTAGGTAAGACGTTGTTGCATCGTGTAGGTATAAGCCGTGCATTCTCAAGTTATAACGGGTTGCCACTTTAGGGGAGTGATAGACCCCACTGTGGGGCCAGCACGGGTATCTACGAGTAGGGAGCCGATCGAAAGTGAGTAGTGGGGTACACCTAGTGGAGATAGGGGCAGACGGCACCTATTAGTCAGCTAGGGGTACGTAAGGCTATTTATATTGTTTCTGTGTGAAGCAAGTGGGATCAACCTTTAGAGTGACTGGTGCGGTGCAGTGTAGTAATGTGCGGTGCAGTGTAGTAATCATTCGTTAGTAATTAGGTGTGCCTTTGACGTTATCTTTCACGTTATCATTATCTGCTCATTCCATACCTAATAGTTCATAGACGTTTACTTGTCTTCCAGCTTATGCCTTAGTCTAGTTATTTTGATAATAGTATTGTTAGAATTATCATACTCGCCAGACTTTATGTCTGACCCCCTCCATTTCTATCCTTTTCCCCCTCCAAGTCCTCAGGTTGGGCCCAGCTCTAGTGGAGTTTGATTGGATTGCTTTATCACTCTTGGAAAGCTTGGACCGTTGAAGTAAAGTCCAGCTTGTTATCTTTTTAATGGCTATTTGTGTAATGGGATTATGTATTTTGTTTTATGAAGATGGATAATGTACTTGACTCTGATTAATGGTTTTGTGATGTAATAAACATGTTTCCGCTGCAATAAAATGAAGTTTTAGATTTTCAAGTACTACTTATTGTCTGTCTTGTTGTAATTATTCTGTTCTATATTCACTTATAACCTCCATGGAAGTTAATGCATTCCCTTTGTGAGTGACATTAATGCACGTGGGGTGTTACAAGTTAGTTTCAAATTCTATATATAATAAAGATGTAAATTTTATTGTTAAAATATTTCGTTCAACACATGACTAATCTCAACGGATGAGTACTGTCAACACATGAACCTTTATTTTCTAACGAAGTTAGTTTCTAATTCTATATATAATAAAGATGTAAATTTTATTGTTAAAATATTTCGTTCAACACATGACTAATCTCAACGGATGAGTACTGTCAACACATGAACCTTTATTTTATAAAATTCTTTATTTTCTAAATTGGAATGAGGCCCAATCAATTACCATATAGCGTTAACTATATGGATTCCATACAACACATGTATATAATAGTGACGATAAATAATCAACCATCATCCAAAGTGCACTACACTGTATAAGCATCAAATATAGGTATCTAACGCTTATAACAGCCTGTCAATCAATCGATCGACATACAACTAATTATTGGGATTAGTGTATGTCGTATTTTATCCCAATACCCGTGTGGGGTTTCAAATCAACAAACATAGATTTTTATTTGTGCAGTTGGGCAATGTGTAAAATTTATCGTCCCAATCAATGTCCTTCAAATAGGTGTACATAAACAAACCGTCCGGTTTGTAAATGAATATTTATTTATTCACATTCACGTTAAAAATTATATTTTTAACGAACAAATTATTTTATTCAATCTATGAATATTCTATTATCTATTTCACATCAACATCACAAACAATTTTCACAACGCATCAAACAAACAAGCCATCCATGGTCTGTGGATGACGGGTGTCGGGTGCTACTAAACACCGTCTGCATCCTAGTATATATTATAATATAACTAGAAAAAGAAAATTTAAAAGGTGAGAAGTTCTCACCAATAGTTAATCCAACTCCACGACACTTCTAATGTAGGAAATCATCCCTGTTCTCGCCTTTTTGTCACTTTCGTTGCCCGTAGCCACTACATATATAAAAATCACATTTTTATATTATTGCTATGTATATAAAAATCATATTTTTATTATCACCCCATATGGATAAAAATTCTATTTTTACATCGCTACTATATAGATAAAAATTCTATTTTTATATCGCTACTCTCTATATAAAAATTTTGCCTTTTCAAATATAAAGATTATATTTTTACTCCTTCTATAATATAAAAATCGTATTTTTATATTATCTAGTATATAAAAATCATATTTTTATAACTCTACTTTAATAAAAAATCATATTTTATTATTCCACATCAATGAAAATCCTATTTTTATAGAAGTAAAAATCATATTTTTACTTCACTACTTAATTAAAAATTATATTTTCATTACTCTACAACATATAAAAATCATATCTTTATATCTTCTATAAATTAAAAACCGAATTTTTATCCTTTCTAAACTATAAAAATTATAGTTTTAACCTTTGTATAATATAAAAAATATATTTTTAATCTCCTATTATTATAAAAGTTTTATTTTTATGACGTCATTCAAACGATAAAAATTCTATCTTTCCTACTATAAAGGTCTAATCTTTTCGTTTATAAAAATTAAATCTTTTAAGTTTGCAAATTGTATATGGTCCTAGGTAAAAATCACTATTTATTTCAGCAAAGAAAACAACAAATTTTACTTTGGCAAAAATCAAAATCAAAAGTAAAGAAATAGGAAAAACTCAAAGATTTTGGGGAAGGAGGGTCTCGGGGTCGGACTGACGGACTGAGAGGGCGGCGTCGACGTCCTGCAAGTGGCGGTGGTCTTCTGGTAGTGGCGTCGGGTTTGATTCGGCTAAAGGGGGGTATGGCTCGGGATTTCGATCGATGGGGGGGGGGGGAAGAAGGCGGATGCGCGGCGTCAGTGGGGGATCTGGCCATCTACGGCGGCGTAGTGGGTGGTGGGCACGCACGAGACAATGGCCCAATGGTGCGGACTCCGTTCGATTTGGGAGGGCTGGAGTGGTTCGATCAGGAGAGGGGGACGATGCGGAGAAGGGGGAGAGGAGCATCGGCCTCCGGCGATCGTGGCCAGGGGAGCGACGGGCTGGTGGTCCACCTGGAGCGCCATCGCGATTTTCTTTTTAGGGTTTTTTTTTCGTTCTGCAAATGAAAAGGAGAGGAGTGGGGGCCAGAGAGAAAGGATATGGAAGGGGGGAATTATTTTAATTTTAATTTCAAAAGGTAACTTTTTCATTTGACCTCGAAACGAGACCCACCGCCTGTCGTCCACAGCTAATTACCCCCTTTCCGAACACAATGGGATATGTATCGTAAGCTGATTCGACTGTTTCGATCAGTTTTCGTCAAAATCAACATATAACTCTATATATTGAATTTGAACGCGCATTTCAATTTACCGGGGTCACATACTAACTCGAAAAATTCCAGAAAAATATTTTCTAGCTTCGTATTGACGATACGGTCCTAACAAAACTAGTATAGTCGAATTCTGAGACCATTTGAAAAATGGCCATTTTCCAGTCGATTAAAATCAACTGAAACTGGTCAAACGCGTTTTCCTTTGCCACGCTCACATATTGATTCGAAAAATTATGAAATTTGAAACCTAGCAATAACTTGACATCACGGACCCAACAAAAGAGGTTTCGTCGAAATTCGAGGTCGTTTGCAAAATTTCCATTTTTAAGGGCCTGAATTCCATAGCGACTATTCAAAATTCTCAACTGGACATATCTTTTGATCCCCGCTATGAAATTTCGATTTTTCTGATTCGTAAGATATTCTCAAATAGATCCTATTATTTTTGGTTTTGCCAAAATCCGGTTTATTTTGAATCTTGTACATTCATTTGAAGTTTGAAATCGAATTATCGAACTACCGCGCCATTTTCAATTCCATTTATAATTTAAAATAAATATTTATATTCTAACGGCGATGTATATAAATATATACATTCGAATTATATTCAAAATAAATTTTTCGTTGATATTATCTAAAATAATCTATTTTAAATATTCAAAATTCGTCAAAATTGCCAAAATAAAAATTTTAAATTGGCTCGGATTTCCGGGTTATTACAATCCCCCCCCCCCACTTAAAACTTTTCGTCCCCGAAAAGGAACGAAGCCGAAAGATGTTTAACAAATCAACTCTACTTCCAGTATTTTGACTACGGCTTAAGTTCTTCAACTTTTCAGTTTCTAATAACTTTTCAAATTTTTCAAAAATTTGGCTAACACCCTAAATTTTCGAAAAATTTCTCCATAACCTCCCCTGCACCGGGAGCACGGGAAAATCCCGAAATTGCCATACAGGCCTTCTGATCTCAAAAAGAAAAAGCCAAGCGGCTAGCCAATCGGCTCATAAAATCATCATCACCCAAACAAAACAGTAAATTATGGTAAACATGTACCTATTTGTCGGGCAAACAAATTTTATTCTCTGCTCTAGCCTCCTTGCTATGACCTGTTCAATGTAAGTACATGTATATGCAAGCAAATGCGACCAATTTTCAATACAGTTCAATATTAGATTCAATTAGGCTAAATGGTTCAAAAATTATCAAACAACTAAACAAACAACACAAACATCAATCAATTAGTGAATTAACGTTTCAAATTCATAATTTTGATACATATGTACAGAAAATCATGTTTTTGATGCCAAATCACCACAATAAATCTATCTATATAAGTTTTGGTTCTCAGACCAGTCTAAAGGAAATATATAGATATCATACCTTCGAAACACTAACATAAGTTCTGATGATGTACGTACTATAGCGATCATCAGAATCATCCCCGGGCGACTAGAATATGATTCTATATCTATCTAGTATATTAAAACTTCGAATATACATTCATAACGCGTATATGCAAAACCTTTATATACTAGATTGTCCAAACTCAAAATAAATAAATATTCAAATACGTATAAAACGATTTAAATTTTTAAAACAAGATTGTTTTCATTTGAAAAATATACTCTTCACACTCGTTCTAGGATACTACTGATCCTATCTCTAACGAGTCATTCTAATTGGATATTACTAATCCAATATCTGATGAATTGTTTCGTATGGTTCTAATGTGTCTTGTTCTCGAGCTCTGTAAACCAAAGCTCTGATACCACTGTGATAGCCCGTAACTTCCACGGTAAGGAAAGCCCGGATTACCTTGAGAACAACACACAAAAGAACGCAGACAGAAGAACATTTCATTGTTATTACAACAATTCCATCAGATACAAGAATATACAGAGTATAAATGAATACTATACATTCGATAAATATCAGAGATCACAATAAATTACATAGCAGCGAAAAATAATACAAAGCACAACTGAAGGTGATATACGGATACAGAGCTTTCCGGATATCATTCCAGCTGTAAACCAGGATCCTGTGAATATAAATCAGCAAAAACAAAACTACTAGCTGCCCGTGTAGAAAATAGGGGCACCCAGAGTTTAGGTTAAAACAATAAACTCCAGGTCAGTCATGTGACTGGTGTGAGAACTAAAACAGTTATTTAAATCTTTACTCTAAAAGAGAGTAATTCAAGGGACCACGTCGTATAACACGGAACGGGTTTCCTTCCAAGAATACCAGTGCACAGAAAAGACAACGCAATGCTTTTTCGAAAAATGAAGCTATTATAAGACCCAGGTCCCATCACACAATGCAACGCAATCCGGAGGATAGGGTTTTCCCTTATAATAGTCAAACATGCTTGGTACGTTTAAAACAAATCATTTGATACTATTATAAGTGTATAGTGTCAAAACAATTTCAATCATAAATATTAATCATAGGCGGCATGGATACCATCTATCATATCGCCATACTAGGCTCTACAAATAAAACCGAAATACATGTATTGGAAATTGGATTTCCGTCATGAGTCGAGGCAAGGGGCAAGCTCCTCTCCGCTTCGAGACACTCTAGCAAATGCCTCGGGACTACACACTCTGGGTAACCCCTGGATGCTTCAGGGCCGGTCCTCTCTTACGTTTGAGGATTAGTTATTCCTGAACACACGTTTCCCGGTCCTTACAGACCTAAAATCGAGGCGCCTCATCCAACAACCACATAGGTGAAAAGTATATAAATGTCAGGGCTGGTAAGTCACTGACACCACCAAAGCTAGAAAGGTCTAATCATTCAAACGATAAAAATCATTCAAAAAGGCGAAATTTTTATATAGAGAGTAGCGATATAAAAATAGAATTTTTATCTATATAGTAGCGATGTAAAAATAGAATTTTTATCCATATGGGGTGATAATAAAAATATCATTTTTATATACATAGCAACAATATAAAAATGTGATTTTTATATATGTAGTGGCTACGGGCAACGAAATTGACAAAAAGGCGAGAACAGGGATGATTTCCTACATTAGAAGTGTCGTGGAGTTGGATTAGCTATTGCTGAGAACTTCTCACCTTTTAAATTTTCTTTTTCTAGTTATATTATGATATATACTAGGATGCAGACGGTGTTCAGTAGCACCCGACACCCGTCATCCACAGACCATGGATGGCTTGTTTGTTTGATTGATGCGTTGTGAAAATTGTTTGTGATGTTGATGTGAAATAGATAATAGAATATTCATAGGTTGAATAAAATAATTTGGTCGTTAAAAATATAATTTTTAACGTGAATGTGAATAAATAAATATTCATTTACAAACCGGACGGTTTGCTTATGTACACCTATTTGAAGGACATTGATTGGGACGATAAATTTTACTCATCGCCCAACTGCACAAATAAAAATCTATGTTTGTTGATTTGAAACCCCACACGGGTATTGGGATAAAATACGACATACACTAATCCCAATAATTAGTTGTATGTCGATCGATTGATTGACAGGCTGTTATAAGCGTTAGATACCTATATTTGATGCTTATACAGTGTAGTGCACTTTGGATGATGGTTGATTATTTATCGTCACTATTATATACATGTGTTGTATGGAATCCATATAGTTAACGCTATATGGTAATTGATTGGGCCTCATTCCAATTTAGAAAATAAAGAATTTTATAAAATAAAGGTTCATGTGTTGACAGTACTCATCCGTTGAGATTAGTCATGTGTTGAACGAAATATTTTAACAATAAAATTTACATCTTTATTATATATAGAATTAGAAACTAACTTCTTTAGAAAATAAAGGTTCATGTGTTGACAGTACTCATCCGTTGAGATTAGTCGTGTGTTGAATGAAATATTTTAACAATAAAACTTACATCTTTATTATATATAAATTAGAAACTAACTTCTTTAGAAAATAAAGGTTCATGTGTTGACAGTACTCATCCGTTGAGATTAGTCATGTGTTGAACGAAATATTTTAACAATAAAATTTACATCTTTATTATATATAGAATTAGAAACTAACTTCTTTAGAGAATAAAGGTTCATGTGTTGACAGTACTCATTCGTTGAGATTAGTCATGTGTTGGACGAAATATTTTAACAATAAAATTTACATCTTTATTATATACAGAATTAGAAACTAACTTCTTTAGAGAATAAAGGTTCATTTGTTGACAGTACTCATCCGTTCAGATTAGTCATGTGTTGAATGAAATATTTAACAATAAAATATACATCTTTATCATATATAGAATTAGAAACTAACTGGAAAATAGATAAGATGAGTGGTCTCCTGGATATTGATTTGATGTTGGTTTCGGCCTTCGGGGTTAATATTCAGGGAATCGTTCTCTTACTAATTTACGGTTGGAGTCTGATATGAAATCAAACGATAGATACCATAATTTTTATAAAATATATTAAATAACAAAAATAGTCACAGTGGACAGTACTCATTCGTTGAGATTAGTCATGTGTTGACAAAAATATAGATTTATTTGTTGAATAGAATAACGGAATTATTGAAATATATGAAGCCGTGTTGATTAGAGATGCGCTATTTTGACGCGAACGATATTTATATCGATTATATTCGTTTTTATAATTGAATTGAATTTAATATAAAAGAAATTCGAATTGAATTGAATAGAAAACGAATTCGAATTGAATTTAATTGAATAGAAAACGAATTCGAATTGAATTGAATTGAATAGAAAGCGAATTTGAATTGAATATAAAACGAATTCGAGTTGAATTGAAAACGAATTGAAATAGAATAGAAATCGATTTGAAATGAATTCAAATTGAATCGAAATTTGAATTAAATTTGAAATGAATTTTAAAACGAATTTATAAGGAGAAATTAAATTTTGATTTGAATTGGAAATGGAAGTTGAAATGTTTTTGAAACGAATTCAAAACTATTTATAAAATTCGTTTTAAATAGAAATCAACGAAATATAATATATATATATATATATATATATAGATATATATAATGGCCTGAATAGAAAGCGCCGCGCCGCGGCAGTTCGAAAATTTCGACCATTGATTTCGAACGAACATTACGGGAGATCCGACCATCGGATTCTCCTAAATCCGGAACCGTTGGGTTCGTATCGAAAAGAGCTTTCTAACGAATATTAGAAATTTGAAATCTAACGGTTGGATTTGGAGATACGTCCAAATCAAATATGGAAAAGGTCGTTGTAAGTGCAGTTCGATGGCCGTTGATGGAAATCGACTGTACGGGCCTTGATAAAATTATTAAAAAATAGTAATAATTTTTGTAAAATCATAAGAAATGATTTGGGAAAAATTAGGATGAAAAAACTCCATATTTGAAAAGATAAAAATAGGTTTTTATCGAAATGAACTAGTTTTGAACTAAAATTAAAACCCAACTATTTTTAAATAAATAAATTGGATTGAAAAGGGGTTTTAAATAATCGGAATTTCAAATATAGTTGATTGGGATTGGATTAGAATTGATTTTGGGTTTATCGTGAACTGTCTTTCGAATGACATTAGTTCTTTAACCCAGTAAAGGGAGTTTTAACGAATCTGCAATTAGATTGAAATGTGAATTGATAATTTAAATTATCAAATTTGGAAAGTGAGCGAGAATGGAGTATCACTAGTTTTGCTCCAAAGCGATAGTTGAATCTTTAATTAGATTTGAACGTGAAATGGTAAATAATTTTACCGATAACACCGTGGTGTTAGATATGGAGTATTACCAGTTTTGCTTCATGGGATGAATAGGTTGGGATTGGGAAATAAAATAAATAATTACTTCGGTGCGGTTCGCTAATCTCGACTAGTTTGGAAAAACCATAATTTGGTTTGATACGACATCCAAAGGAAGATTAAAGAATTTATCTTTGATAAAATTAATGGGAACCTTTTCCTAAGAATTGAAATTTAGAAACTAGCTGTAGGTTAGCTAAGAATAATGGTTTCCTGGGTATTGATCTGATGTTGTTTTCGGCCTTCGGGGTTAATATTTGGGGAATTGCTCTCTTACTGATTTACGGTTAGTGACTAATGAATTGGAATGAGGCGTATGTTGTGTTTGTGTAACATCTGTTTACTAAATACGCGGGTTGTTCGGAAAGGTCGGGTTTATACCCATTCTGAATAACTGATTCGACGATATGTCGAAGATGAAGACGGTGGTTGAAGACCGGAAGTCTTCACATCATTTGGGTGATTACTGATGATCTTGATTGGGCTGTACACCCAAGATGAGGGAATCGGTTGGTGGTCGTCCAGACGTACCTGGAGATCGATGGATATGCGAGAAAAGTATACAAATCATTCAAACGATAAAAATTCTATCTTTCCTACTATAAAGGTCTAATCTTTTCGTTTATAAAAATTAAATCTTTTAAGTTTGCAAATTGTATATGGTCCTAGGTAAAAAACACTATTTATTTCAGCAAAGAAAACATATTTTACTTTGGCAAAAATCAAAATCAAAAGTAAAGAAATAGGAAAAACTCACAGTTTTTGGGGAAGGAGGGTCTCGGGGTCGGACTGACGGACTGAGAGGGCGGCGTCGACGTCCTGCAAGTGGCGGTGGTCTTCTGGTAGTGGCGTCGGGTTTGATTCGGCTGAAGGGGGGGTATGGCTCGGGACTTCGATCGGTGGGGGGGGGGGGGGGAAGAAGGGGGATGCGCGGCGTCAGGGGGGGGATCTGGCCATCTACGGCGGCGCAGTGGGTGGTGGGCGCGCGCGAGACAGTGGCCCAAATGTGCGGACTCCGTTCGATTTGGGATGGCTGGAGTGGTTCGATCAGGAGAGGGGGACGATGCGGAGAAGGGGGAGAGGAGCGTCGGCCTCCGGCGATCGTGGCAAGGGGAGCGACGGGCTGGTGGTCCACCTGGAGCGCCATCGCGATTTTCTTTTTAGGGTTTTTTTTTGTTTCGTTCTACAAATGAAAAGGAGAGGAGAGGGGGGCCAAAGAGAAAAGATATGGAAGGGGGGAATTATTTTAATTTTAATTTTATATTATTTTAATTTCAAAAGGTAACTTTTTCATTCGACCTCGAAACAAGACCCACCGCTTGTCGTCCATAGCTAATTACCCCCATTCCGAACACAATGGGATATGTATCGTAAGCTGATTCGACTGTTTCGATCAATTTTCGTCAAAATCAACATATAACTCTATATATTGAATTTGAACGCGCATTTCAATTTACCGGGGTCACATATTAACTCGAAAAATTCCAGAAAAATATTTTCTAGCTTCGTATTGACGATACGGTCCTAACAAAACTAGTTTCGTCGAATTCTGAGACCATTTGAAAAATGGCCATTTTCCAGTCGATTAAAATCAACTAAAACTGGTCAAACGCGTTGTCCTTTGCCACGCTCACATATTGATTCGAAAAATTATGAAATTTGAAACCTAGCAATAACTTGACATCACAGACCCAACAAAAGTGGTTTCGTCGAAATCCGAGGTCATTTGCAAAATTTCTATTTTTAAGGGCCTGAATTCCATAGCGACTATTCAAAATTTTCAACTGGACATATCTTCTGATCCCCGCTATGAAATTTCGATTTTTCGGATTCGTTGGAAAGATATTCTCAAATAGATCCTATTATTTTTTGTTTCGCCAAAATCCGGTTTATTTTGAATCCTGTACATTCATTTGAAGTTTGAAATCGAATTATCGAACTACCGCGCCATTTTCAATTCCTTTTATAATTTAAAATAAATATTTATATTCTAACAACGATGTATATAAATATATACGTTCGAATTATATTCAAAATAAATTTTTCGTTGATATTATCTAAAATAATCTATTTTAAATATTCAAAATTCGTCAAAATTGCCAAAATAAATTTTTTAAATTGGCTCGGATTTCCGGGTTATTACAGCCTATATTTAAATATTACCCAACCCACTCTAATTTACTTAACCCACCCACTATTCAATCAAATTTACTTAACCCCAATTTTAGTTCATATTCATACAATCCCTATGGATTTACTAGGTTAAGAATTCCAATTCGTTACCATGTCCATTTATGGTTATAATGGGCTAGACCTCCCACATTAGGTCTACAACTTGTGGATGCTGGATATGTCGGTCAAGTCCGGGCAGACTTCTTCCACAAGTTGGGCCTAACCTCATGTCTAAGCCCATTTCGTATTTTTCCACTTAGACACCTCACATTAGATTCAACATTTGCGGTTGCTGGATATGTCAGTCGGGTCTGGGCAGACTTCCACCACAAATGCATTCTAACCTCATGTCATAAGTGCTGTTATTGTTTTCTAATTACTGTAATCCAAGGCATTTCAATTATTATCCAATTAATTATACCATTGTCTTTATAGGTGTTCATGCCCATTTACCCAATTATACTAATAATGGATAATATGTCGAAATTCATGTTCGTCATTCAAGTTATGCCAATTCTAATGTTTTCCCCGTTCCCTAACTAACGTAATCGCATATAATTCGTGGCGTACCCTGCTAGATGATAATAGCCTAGTCATAAACAATAAAAGGGAAAGGTGATGGGAATATGACAAAGGTGATTATTCTAACATTAATGGCATAATCATGTACTAACATAGTGACAAGGTGAACATATAAGCATAGATTCAACGAAATGGTGATAGTTAACTAGTTTTGACATATCAAGGATGTTAAGATAAGCATGACTAGATTTAAATATTAATTTAGATGTCCAACAGGTTCAAATCTAATATGATAAGTATAAGGAGATCTAAATAATAAGCTAGATCTGATTAATAATTTAGATGTCCACATAATTCAGATCCAATAGTTAACATAGATCCGACACAAACAAGATTTAAGATCCACATCATAGAATGCCACAGAAGTTACAATAGATCCGACTAGATAGAGATTTCGATCCAAGTTATAACCAATTCAGAATGTCATATATTCACAATCTACAATGGATCTAGTATAATTTAGTCACAGGAACAAATCCAAACTATAGTCATATCAGGTTTACTTTTAAATATTTAAATCTAAAAGCAACTAAGAACTCACAGTGTTTGGATTAGAAAATAGTATTAGAAAAGAAGCTTGTTGAGATGTGGATCTACACTTGAATCTTTAACTGATTAGCCTTATTTGATTGTTGTAGAAGATAAAGAATCCAATTGAGTTCAGACACCGACAACATTTGGCCTCTATGGAATTCCAGTGAAGAAAACAAGAGAAATGAACCTCTCTATATAGCTACCAGCCTCCAGAAACAGATTCAGGCACCTCCGTCTCTTCAGGGATCGGGTAAGGCTGGGTCGTTTCATTAATATTTATATATTTAAGTTATCCAAGATCTATATCTAATCATGCCTTGAGTTAGCTTTGGTTAATCCCCAAAACACAACCTTTTAGGTAGACATCTTGTATAAATTATATCACATATATAATTTTTGGATAGCATGATGAACAACGTTTGTTCATTTCAAATATTGGATATTTCATGCTCTGTGTCTCTAAGCCCATAATCTTGTTATGGCAGCTTAGTTAAGTCAGACCTAATTATACATTTTGGGTATCATATTTACTCTATCGCATATAACCAAAATAAATAGTGCACTAATGTTTAGTCATTACCTATATCTATTGATTCTTGCATTGATGAGTGTATGCGTTGGAAGACATAACTATAGACTTAATATCTAAAGTTTATAAGGGATTCCCTGATTAGAAGTTGCAAATCATATTTGCAGTTTAACAGTGTAATATATTGGTGAGAACAATTCAACTGCATTTTAGTTTGGATTCAAATACTAGAGATAGCTTTTCACAAGAACATACACACAAATATATATATATATATATATATATACACATATATATATACATATATATATATATATATATATATAAATTGGTCTTGATAATACACGCTGGCTTTGAACATCAGCCATATAGACCAGCATAGTTTTAAATGAAACACACTACTAACCCATACCTCATACAGTGTTGATTTAATACAAGAATGGATCATGTAAGATATAAATTCAGTTGCCAACCATGTAACATTAGAATATCCAATAGGATAAAAGCAAGCTTTATAGATAGCATATTCAGTGGATGCATATATTTTAATACATATAAACTGTCATATATCAATTTGCAGACAGTGTTTAAAAATTCTACATACCAACTATCGTTGTTTTATAACATGTATACAACCATGCATTCAGGAATATATGTGCCATTTATGATAACTAATTATAGCTTCTCACAGCCGTGATTTATATATTAAAACTGGTATACTAACTCGTGTTTACAACTGCTGTTAAAAGCAAACAGCAAGTCCAATCAATTAAGGCAAAATAATCACTTACAAACGCTTGTCTACAAACATATACAAATACATACACAAACACACACACAGACACATATATATACACGCATACACAAAAAATTGTAAACTAACTTCAAAATCAATTTAGTATCTAGGTACTTTTATTTATGCAAATAATATAAAATCAAATAGCAAATTATAGTTATTGCAGCTATTAACTCATATTTGCAGCGCGCGCGCACACACACACACACACATATTTATATATATATATATATAGAGAGAGAGAGATCACATCAACATGTACATAGAAGGTTGCAAATAATATGTTTATATATATGTATGTATATGTATATGTATATATATATATATATATATATATATATATATATATAAATCTAGTGTTATGTAATGACGGTCGGAACAAAGCTCCCCCTTCCTTGCGTGCATATGAGCTGGCACACAACTCCCATATAACAAAAGGAATCCCTTGATGTTACATGCCTACCAGCTCATATTTGTACACAATTCCTTCAATATATTCCATGATGTGGGACTATTAATTCCAACCCGTCATTCCTCCTTAACAACATGCGAGGCAATCCTAACAGTCTCCCCCTTGACTCGCATCCTACGAGTATCTTTTGAGAGCACTGCCTTGCCAGCATGGCACAGTCCATAACCTTCGGCTCTGATACCACTATTATGTAACAACGGTCGGAACAAAGCTCCCCCTTCCTTACACGCATATGAGCTGGCACACAACTCCCGTATAACAAAAGGAATCCCTTGATGTTACTTGCCTACCAGCTCATATTTTTACACAATTCCTTCAATATATTCCATGATGTGGGACTATTAATTCCAACCCGTCATTCCTCCTTAACAACATGCGAGGCAATCCTAACATCTAGTACGTTTGTATTTAACTCAAACAAATGATTAAAATAGAATCTCACTATTCTAAAATGGTGCATGGTGCAAATATCAACAAGTTATGTTATTAAAATCACATGCTTGTTTGTAGGTCAGTAGGAGAAAACATGCTTGTCTATATGTGATATATTGTTATATATCAGCAAGCAGCAGGAGACGTAAAATACAAGTCCAGGTGATTTTTCAAACATATATATAATATAAACAATGATTCATACTGCATATATGGTTCCACATAGTATACACACACAACACTGCATGCAATCGAATATTTAACAGTGTAGCCTAGGTCCTTAAAAAAAATATCATATATGTTATTTTGCAAAACCAAAGAAGTATAGATTTCCAGATAAAGCATTATCTCAAAATTCAAAAAACTGACTCAAATCCAATCACAGGGCAACCAAAAGGGTTAGTTTGAAAACATGCATATAGCAATCTAGTTGGAGCTAGGAAATGAACTAATACTTTGTGGGTCAAAACTTGGTTGACTAACAACCTAAAAGATTTTAAGCAAGCATCATATAAATGAACACTGCATATGAACATTGTAAATTAGGTACACAACAGAGGTTGGACACATCTATGTACCCAAATTCATATCAAGTATATATATGATCAAGTGCATTTATGAAATATTATCAGCAAACCATTTTGGTACTTTCTTTGTATTTCAAAATATTTATTATATATAATATATTTATAGTTTTCGAGATGCATATTTCAAGGCAGTACCGAGTTGCTATAAACTTGTCTGCAATATCCTTATAAATGGTATACAACCGTGTGTCTTATTCAAATGGAAATAGATGCTTATCTATATGAATATGCATGAATGCATTTCAGTAGTATTCAAATTGTAGCCTAGCGATTAAAAACTTTGCGTCATGCTAACAGTGGCGCGGGTTCAAAACCCAGAATGACATGCTAAGAGCTTACCATATGCATACGCTAAGATCAACCACTTGTGTGGTTTTCGCAGTCAGGCTAGGTGCACTAGGGAGGGTTTTACAACACCTCTCGGTTTCTTTCCTGAACAAATTCAAAAAAAAAAAAGTATTCATATTGTAGACTAAAATGTGAACAATTCCAGCATTAATGAATATGGCCACATGTACAAAATACATGCAATATATATTGTGTCTTCATATGGAACATAAACAAATTTGTGTACATGTATTGATGTATCAAAGTTAATCACATATTTTCAAGTGCCAATGAAATTAAATTAATTCATGCATAATTCTTGTGTATATATGCAAGCATAAGTTAAAATATACTACTGATATAAAATTTTAAACATTGCTTGCATGAAGATCAACAGTCCTCTTTTACACTATTTATTCAACAATTTGTGTGACATAAATGACATTTCTACAACATGTTATTGAAATTTTGCAAACATCTATTCAAATATGTCCATAGTATACATATTTATAAAAGGTGCACACTTATATAAATACATATTTACTACAGAATACATGCTACTGCAGATTAGATTTCCATATGAAATTTTTGTGGCATGAAATTTTTGTGGCAATCATATATTAAAAACATGTGCAAATTGAGGAGTTAAAACCATAAATCATATTGCAGCAAAGCTTCCATTAATATGCACACAAGAGAGACATTTATATGGATCCATGCACCAACACTTAAATCAGCTTTTATAAAACCAATTCATTGTCCAGATTCTAATAAATATATATAAACAAGAAAAACAAGTCATACTTTCTTTATTACAAATTAGCAGCATGATTCTACATAAAGATCAGTGGCTTCCTTTACATGTCAAACACACAACAGATGTTCAAATACATTTTTACACTACACTAGAGCCTATCACATATAGAAGAGAAGAATATTAATAGGTAGTTGTTTTGTTAAGAATACTATTGTATAAAACTGTTGAGGCAAACATAGGGCATGCACATCATAGTTCATATAATAACAGATATGAGTATGAATGTTATAGGTCTGCAAGTATATTAAAACAAAGAATCATAAACTTATGTATTTGCAAATCATACTTGCAATACAGATACATCTTTCTGTATCCAAGTAGTAAAGAAGGTCTTTTTTGGAATTGTGATTCACCATATATATTATATCTGTCATATAGCTTAAGGTATGGATATATTTGTGATCAACACAACTATGAATAAACATGTGTGTGTGTGTGTGTATATATATATCTCAAAAAACTTATCACACAAACTCATTGATCTAAATCATAGCAAACCAAGCCAATTCCAAATTTCTTAACATACTGCTCAGGTTCAAAATTTTCTAATCTACGTTCTTCTCAGTCTTACACTGATTAAAATCATTAAGTCAGCATGTTCATTTTTAACAATCAATTATTTTAATTTAATGTTTAACAAAGTTTATCTCAGATCCCAACACTTTAAAAACATGCAGACAAAACAATTAATCCATATATTCAGAATATGACAGGGATGGATCTCGCAATACTAAACAGAATTAATTCCAATATTAACTCATCTATTCATTTAATACTATATACTAAGCACAAACCGTGTTAACAATGAAACAATTTCATTTTAGAAATGAATCTTTATTACGATCCCATTAACAAATTTGCATCATAGACAGTGTTCACAACACTTCTAATTATTGCAAGGAATAATACATATATAAACAGAATATACATTAAACTCAATAAATTGATTTCGCAAGCCTCACTCTGATACCATTGTTGGGTTTTCTAGATCTAATCAGCAGTAGATTTCACAAAAATCAAAACCCATAATAGGATCCAAGAAAGGAAAAAATCCAGTAAATCCAACATAAGCGTACCAATAAGGATATGCGAAACAATGGATTTGATAACAAACTGGTTTGAATCAAACCTTCAATACTATCTGAGTCGGTCGGCGTCTCTATTGGAATGCACGAACGCTTCGATATTGCCGAACGAAATCGAGATGGAGATCTCAGGTACTAGACAAGATCGGATTTTAATTTCATCCGATTTGGTTATGTTTTTCTATGTGTTTTGAAATGATGAATCCATCCTTTTTAATAAGAATAAGAACTAAATCAAATGAGTTAAAATCGGTCTACCAAGTCTTAGACAATTTAAAATATCAAAATTTTGATATTTTTAATATTCAAAGAATGGCTCTCAAATTTGAACATTATTAGTGCGTGAACCTATAGGTTATTACAACGTTGGCAATAACAGTGAGCAACAACTAGTAATACATCGTTGTTACCCAAGTTATAATAAAATCAATGATTAAGATATAACCTTTCTATGACCAATGTTTCAACGTAATTTAATCCTATTAACCATTATATCCAAGATTAAACTCGAGGCATGGAACATATCATCCTTTTTATAATTTAATCCTTTCCACCTTGATCTATGAGTAGATTATATATAAAACAAATCAGTTTTTGAGCACGACCATGCATTTCATAATCTTACTCAACCAAGATGCACAAGGATATCACTACTTGTATTATAGGGTTAAATTTCATCTAGATCATTATTTAATCAATTCGAGATATATCTGATAATCATATTTATCATCTACTCTGTTAAAAGTAAATTTTAATGATATCAAAACAGATATATCCTCGAATAAAATACATAACGATTTCAGGACTGAGGTCCATTACATCACTATCACTACGATAATTACTTATGACACTGTTATTCATGCTCCATGAAGTTTTCTCATGTTGGGTCCGCTCAATCCACTGTTCTCTAACACATATTTATGTATTAACACTAATATCTTATATATTAATGATCAAATAGATATGATCATCAGTCAATCAACATACTAGTCTCAATGCTTCATTGTTGTCCTATTTACAATAAAACTTGACTAGGGACATTTGAGAATTAATGCACTTATTATATTATATAATCTAATGTTAAAGTCACTTACTTGAAACTATATAATTCTGAGTTATTATTCTATGGACTTCTATTTTGTAAATGTTCATATTACGTAGTAAATATAACATAATAGAATCTTTTATTTAAAATAAAATATAACATCAATTGTAACATCCCGTAATTTTAGCAACACCAAAGATGATAAATTAAAGAATAATTAATTTAATATTCAGAACTAAGTGAAACGGTCTATGCCATTATGTTCATCTCGGAATTCTAGTCAAAATAGACACTAGTTTGCGAAAAACGGACACCGTATGAAGAAGTTATTAAGGTTTGAAGTTTGTATACACATAAGAAGAATATATATGAATAAAATATGTCCATAAAATTCAAAACAGCTCAAAATCTCATAATTTGGGGGAGTCGGAAAATTCCCGCTCAGGGGTGTCGACCCCATCAAGGAGGTGTCGACCCCTGGGTAGATCAACCCCATAAGGGAGTGTCGACCCATAGGTCGACCCCATAAGTGGGGGGTCGACACCCTGCGGCAGCTTTTGGTAGATTAGGGTTTGGGGTTACGGCTATATATATGGCCTCATTTCTCTTGTTTTTGTACACCAAAAATAATGGAGAACTAGATGTTGCCTCTGCCCAGATTAAATCAAGTCTTTTCATCTTCAGCAATCAACTAGAGTTTAGAGAAATGTGATTGAACATTAGTAATTCATTCTTCTATTTTTCTAGATCCAAACACTGTGAGTCTATGTTAATTTTAGATCTAAATATTTAAAATTAAATCTTGACATGACTATAACTTGGATCTATGCCTGTGACTATTTGAATAATATCAGATCTGGTATAACCTGTTTATCTAAGTTATTATGACATGACTATGAACTAGATTTGAACCAATACCTATTTATCATGTCTGATCTGCCATTATTTATATGTCTAATTCACTGTTTAGATCACATCATACCTGTTCCTATTATGTTTGTGGCTAAATCAGATCCGTTATTAGTTGGATATCTAATTCATTATCTAGATCTCATCATGCCTGTTATGATGTCCCTATTATATAAGAATCAGTTCTATTGTCACATGTTCATCAGATCTACTCTTATGTGCCTATCTTGTTATTGTACCATTATATGTTTATGCCTATTTCTGCCATTACATGTCAATCTTGTTAGTATAATCATTTTTGTTGTCTTCCCTCTATCTTTTCCCTTTTTATTTTTATATAGCCAGGCTACCTTCGAGCCTAGGCATGCCGCTGAAATATGCAAACGCGTTAAATTGGAAATGAGGGGAAAACGTTAAATTTGGAGCATAACTTGTGTTGGGTAATTTAGGCATAACTTGAATGAAATATATGAACATGAATTTGGGACATAAATCAAATTATGGTTGAAGACCTTAATATGGGATTTATGGTTCATTATGAACATAACTTGGGAAAGGGGCATGAAAACCAATAATGACATAGGAATAATTGGTTAATAATGAAAATGCCTAGAATTACAGTAATTAGAAACTGTAACCGCACTTAGACACGAGGTTAGATCACACTTGTGGTGGAAGTCTGCCCAGAACCGACTGGCATATCCAGCAACCACAAGTGGTGAATCTAATGTAAGGGGTCTAAGTGCATAAACATGTGACATGCTTAGACATGAGGTTAAGTACGACTTGTGAAAGAAGTCTGCCCAGAGCCGACCGGCATATCTAGCATCCACAAGTAGCAGGCTTAATGTGGGAGGTCTAGCACATTATAACCATAAATGAATATGGTAATGAACTGGAATACTTAACCTAGTTGAATCCATATGGATTGTATGAACATATAACTTGAGTAGGGGTTAAGTAAACTTATTTGAAACAATGGGTGGGTTAAGTAAATCTTGGGTGGGTGGGTTAAGTAAATCTTGGGTGGGTGGGTAATATTTATATATATAGGCCCACAAACTTAACCTGTGGGGTTATGCAATCTCCTACTCTGGTATGACATAAACTGTGGAAAACCTAGTGGGGATGCAAGCGTAGGGGGAAGCTTGTATCATCTTGTGTGTGGGAGCCGTTTCAGTCAGTAACCCATATATAGGTATCAAACGAGTACCCCGAACTAAGTCGTAGTCGGGGCACGCTTACCGGGCTGATTGTAAGATATCCAAACGTGGGGGATGGTGTGGGCGGCGCATTCCGACGGGGTCATGTGCATGCATGGGTCCGGCAAAGGAGGTTTAGACGCCGTGACACCTGTAGATATGGTTTTGCACATTCTGAAAACAAAGGGTTGCCACTTTAGGGAGTGATACACCATACTGTGGGGCCAGCACATGGTATCTACAGAGTTGGGAGCCAATCGATTAGGGTCGTACTTAGGGTACATCTAGACTTCGGGTATGTTGGGGAGCCCGTTAATACCCTTAGGGGTAACTTCGGTATGTTGGGCTACCTGTTGATTATATGGGGTGAGAACCTCTCAATGGAAGTACACCTAAGCCCACCATCTTATACTTGTTGGGGATCATCTTGTTAATAAGACACTAGTATTAGTGTAGAGGAAACGGAGGAATCATTAGAGAAACATGATATACTATATCATTTTTGTCATGTTAACCTTGTCATACCTGCCTTTTTATGATGTTATCTCTCTTATCCACATTATATGCCTGTCATGGTACTTTTACTTATTTATATGCTAAAAGTAACTGGACTCACCAGACTTTATTTCTGGCCCATTTTGTTTCCTCTTCTTTCACTTTCGTTTCCCCTCATGTTCTCAGGGTGGGAATACTCAAGCTTGATCAGGATTCTGCTTTCATTTTTCTTGGAGCTGCATAAATGTATTGCTCGAGTTCTTATATCTTCCACTATGACTATGTTTTGGGGATTATGCTTCTTTATTTACTGTACTCTGATGTTTTAAGTATGAGACATAAATTTTATTGATGTACTGGGTTTTATGTTTTTCAGACATATGATGTAACCATGTTTTGAACTACGATGCTTTTATGATTAATAAAAGTTTTTAATTCCGCTGTTATTTTAATATGTCTTGTAATGTTTCTCTTTCTGTTTACCTATAATGCTTCATGAAACTTAATGCATTCTCTTAATGAGTGACATTAACGGACGTCGGGTGTCACATCAATAATGTTATCAATCACATCAAATGAGTTGCCTCTAGGACATAAACTCTAACAGACCCAACCTTCGATTCTCATCGGTATGGTCTATAGGATAATGATGAAATTAGGAGGGAACATCACCGATGTCTAGGAATCCTATACGAGACTTAACCCTTTCACTCCAGCTGTCTTCAACACTGAATGGCCGAGAGGCTTCAACATGCCGCAACTAATGGCTTACTCAGGGAAGACCGATCTTTGAAACTTTCTGAACCATTACAAGTGGCACACGGACTCTAGCATGCCACTGATGTGGTAAAGTGTAAGTGATTTCCCATCTTCCTTGAAGGTGGTTCTCTCGACTTCCACCGAGAACCATAGAGGCTTTCGACTAGCTTGCTACCGAGCTGGTGAAGAAGTTCAGGATGCATGTCACCAAACCCAAAGACATCCTGTCCATCTCGAACATAAACTAGGGCTCTGGGGAAACTCTCTAGAGTTACCTCAAATGATTCAACAATGCCTTGGTAGAAATCGAATATCTTGAGCCCCGCACTATCCTTGTTCAGCTTGCCAAGGGCGTGCTTCCAGATTTCGAGTTTAGGTCCTAGATCGACAGAAAACAACCTATGTCTCTAGAAGTTTCCTACGAGAAAGAAAATCAGTTCTTATGCTAGGAAGAAGTACACAGGAACAGGGCTGCTCATGCTAGACACCCTAATAATTCACACAAGGGATCTACTGAAGACAGCGTCAAGGCTAAAAAAGATGGAAAAAGCTTCGACAAGAGTAAAGGGATCTCCCAGTTTAAGCTGAGCTGAGCGACGGAAAACACGAGAGCCGTAACAATCATGAGAAGGACTCCAAGAAGCGGGACCGTTTCGCATCCTCCAATGTTTATACTCCACTGAATACTCAATTGGAGAGAATTTACCTCAAGACATATATCACGATGTAGTATAAGAAGCCGACACCGCGTGAATTTACCGACAGAGAGAAAAACCCAGGAAAATACTGCGTATTTCATTACATGTTTGGCTACAACATGAATGACTGCAGACATTTTCTGGATGCTATCGATAAGCTTATTTAAGAAAAGCATCTCGAACAATACATTCAGAATCTTGCTCCCAAGAAAGTAGTTGTGGGCCCTTCACCGCCTACACCTTCTAAAATCAAAGCGGCAGATAGGTCGTCCAATCCAAGACCCCCTCAAAAGGGTATTGTGATTAATACAATTTGCGGCAGACCTCACCCCGCAAATGAAAGCTTTCAACATATGAAAAGATATGCTAATTCCATCAAGCACACATACCAAGAAAAGTGCTTCGCTGCCGTAGATGAGTTAGTCCCATCAAAGTTGCAAATGACTATGTGGGATGACATAGCCTTCCGAGAGAAGGATGCTATGGGAATGCCTTCCGAGAGAAGGATGCTATGGGAATCGAGGTTACCACCACTGATACGCTTATTATCTCCACCTACAAAGGTCTGGCCCATGTCAAGCAAATCCTCATCGACTCGGGGAGTTTTGTGTACATCATCTTCAAACAACACTACGATCAAATGAAGCTTCAGGCCAGGGATTCGAAGCCGTGCAAGGCAATAGTTCATGGGTTTAATGGTGCTTCCAATCGGCCAGGCAGTCTTGTAGAGCTGCCGATGCAACTTGAAGATAAGGATCGAAGTCATGTCAAGATCCTTACCTTCGATGTCATCAACGTCCCTTCTCGCCATAACGTCTTCCCCAGACGACCATCCCTTACCAAGTTCTGAATCATCATGGCTCCTTGGTGCCTCCTTATAAAGTTCCTGACTGACAAAGGGATCAGAACTATCCGGGACGACCATATCGTAGCAAGAGCTTGCTATCTTGTTGAATGGAAGGATGTTATCAACAAGGAGAAGGACAAAGGTGTAGAGACGACGCTCTGAACCAAAAAACATTGTGCATAGAAGCCATCGAAGTCTGAGTCCTGGCTCTAACACTACAAATGTATCCCCAGGGACTTGATCCATGGAAGGACGGTGAGCACATGTCCGAAGATTGGCCGACTCGTTGATTCTACTGTAGGTCACCAGCTTCAATTCTTCATGGATGCATACTCGGGATATAACCAAATACCGATGTATATTACTAATTAGGAGAAAACTACATTTATTACCGATTTAGGGCTGTATTGCGATGTTGTCATGCCTTTTGGTCTCAAGAACGTTAGGGCCACCTATCAAAGACTAGTCAACTGAATGATCATAGAGAAAATTGGAAGATTAATGGAAGTTTACATGGATGATATGCTTGTGAAAATGAGGCTATCGAATGACCACATTAACGACCTAGTGGAGATGTTCAGTGTTCTCCATAAATATAGTATGAAACTCCATCCCTTGAAATGCTCTTTTGGTGTGGCATCGGGAGAATTCTTGGTTTTTTTCATCAATTCATGAGGAACTAAAGCCAGTCCAGAAAAGATTGTAGCACTTCGAGGCATCAAAGTTTAAAATAACATAAAAAATGTTCAAAGCTTAAACGAGAAAGTGGCCGCCCTAAGTCGATTCATCACAAAAGCAACCGACAAGTGCATTTGTTTCTTTGATTTGATCAGAAAAGGGAAGCGCAACTTTGCATGAAAATCAAAGTGCATGACTACATTCTTAGACCTTATAAATCACTTAGAACGACCACCTATTATGTCAAAACTTATGGACCATGATAACTTATTTATCTATTTGACTGTTTCTGCGTAGGCAATCAGCTTGATGCTCGTGCGTGAAGAAGATCATGTCCAAAGGTCAGTCTGTTACATCAGCAAAAGGATGATATGAGCCAAAAAGAACCGTTTGAAGCTTCAAAATCTCGCTTACTGCTTGTTGATCTCTTTCTGAAAGCTTCAGCCTTATTTTCAGTCACATCCAATCAAAGTATACTAGACTAGCCACTATGACATGTCCTTTAATGGCCTGAGGCATATGGAATACTTTTGAAATGGAATATCACGCCAAGTCAATTCGATCTCACCTTCTTTCCTCGTAAATCCATCCTTGGACAATCCCAAGTGGATTTAATCGTTGAGTTCACTACTCCCATAGATCCACCGGAAGATAGTGAGCCACTCAACACCCAATAGAAGCTGCATATGAATGAGTCATCAAACAATTACTGTTCTGGCGATGGCATTGTATTTGTTACTCCTAAGGAATGCTCAATTTATTATGCTTTGAAGCTTTATTTCCCCGCTACTAACAGTGATGCAGAATATGAAGCCTTGATCAGTGGACATAGAATTGCACTTGAACTCAACATCAAGGCTCTCCAAGTCTTCTTAGATTCACAACTCATCATCTTCCAAGTACATAGGCAATGTTAGGCCAAAGGAGCATGGTTCGCTCCTTAAATAGCCTAGTTCATGAATTGCTTACCCATTTTAAGCATTAAGTCATTACTCACATCCCTCGAGAGCAAAACAAGAAGGACGATTCATTAGCCAAATTAGCAAGTACTGGGGATGCACAACTCATAGGACTTACCCTTGTTGAAGTGATCAACTCTTTGAGTATCGATCAGATGTAGACTGATCCGATACCGATGACAGAGGCCGAGCCCGAGTCATGGATGACTCCGATCAAAGACTACTTGCAACATGGAATCCTCCTAGACTCTCGAAAAGGAAAGTGATTGTTCCTTTGTAGAGCATCATGCTACATCATTCAAGAAGGAATGATCTAATGAAGGGGATTTCTTTTCCGCTACTCAAAAGTATACCCCCACAATGATGCCAAACATAAAATACTGCGAGTGCACGAAGGCGAGTACAATGATCACATTGGGAGGCAAACTCTATCAAAAAAGATTCTTTGATACAACTATTTTGGTCAACTATTTAATATGATGCAATTGATTACACACGAAACTATAAAATGTGTCATAGATTCACTAAAATTATTAGAGACTTGCTTATATAACTTACTCAAATAGTCAGTCCATGGCCATTTGTAATGTGAGGAATAAACATCATCAGAACTCTTTCGATGGAAAAAGGCAGTGCTCGATATGTTATCATCGCAGATGATTACTTCATCAAATGGGCCAAAGCCGAGCCTCTTATAATAATAACTACTAAAAAAGTAATCAACTTTGTCTTTCGCAACATCATCTGTCGTTTTGAAGTTTCCAAGATTACCATTTCTGATAATGGGACCTAATTCGAGAGCTCAGGGTTCAAAGATTTCTGCCGGTATCACAACATTGAGAAACGATTCATGGAAATAGATCATCCTTAAGCTAATGGATATGTTGAAGCTATCAATAAAGTCATCAAATATCCATCATCAAGATGCATTTGGAAAAGGCTGAAGGCAAATGGGTAGATGAAATCCTACAATCCTTTTGGGTTTTTCCGGATTACACGTGAGTCAACGACCGACCACACTCAATTTACTCTCTCTATGGGTCCAAATCAATATTTTCCACTGAGCTTGAACTACAATCTCATCGAGTCACTTATTGTGATCCAAACGCCAATAGAGATCTCCCTTTGTAATCTCTCGACTTACTCAAAGAGAAATGGGATGACTCGAAACTTAAAGCAGCTACACATCGCTAAGGGGTTTCCTGATACTTCAACACTAAAGTCAATTCGAAACACTTTAACATCATCGACCTCGTCCTTAAGCAGACTTTCCTATACCGACCCGACTCGGTTCTCACTGGAAAGGTCCATGCATCATTCAATGGAAGCTTGGAGAAGGTACATTCAAGATAACAATCAAGAGCAAGGAACAGTGAGCACCTTCACTGCAGCTTAACCTAGCTTTCTATACATACTAACTTCTTTCCATAAATATTTTATTTTCAATTCAGAGTATTGTAAAAGTAAAGGGCATTATCGTCGATAATATATTAGTATAGGCTTTCAGATATCCGTGTCCTTGGTGTACTTACTTTTTGCATAGTATGTTAAAGATGTGAAAACAACCGACTTGCATACACGAGGGCACAACACCGGATCGACACCTCGGAGCTTGGAATCGATCCAGCACCTTGTGTCTTTACTATGGCTCAAACCTTATCGAGTGGTCTGCCCTACATAAGCCAACTTGAGTCTCGAACCAACGACGAGGCTGATTCTAAATAATTCACAACACTTATTAATTTAAGTGTCCAACTTCATCCCTTAGTCTATGGACTTGGAGGCAATCCATCTGCCGAGTAAGGGAAATATCGACCACTGACTTGGCTAACTTTGATTCTCGAAGTTTGGTTCCGAGTATAAAACTAGCAAACTAATGACACCCTCGAATATAACCAAAAAGAAATGAAGGAGAGTATCGACGTCCACTTAGGACTCTTCATGACTCATAATCAATGAACATAAGGAAGTTCTAGGAGCGAAGTTACCAAATCTGAACTTCGCGCGACTCAAGACTAAAGATTGAAAGGAAGTCTCGAAAGAAAAGTTCCTACACTTAAACTCCATACGACCCGAAATTAACGATCGAAAGGAAGTCTTGAGAATGGATTCAACACAATCTAACTTCACATGACTTGTGTTTCTCAAGAGTGAAGTTTCAAACAACTTGAGTTTAAGTGTGACGATGAGTTAATTTACACAAGTACGGTACTGGAAAGAATAAAGAACATTTAAAGACTTAAAACGATGTGTGATGTAAGCAAAGTAAACTAACTTTCATTCACAAGTAAAAATATTTCTTTCTAACGACACGATGTACATCAAACCACATCATGCCTCCAAAAGCGAGGATTGTATCTGCGTATCCTATTAGCCTACAAACCAAAAACTATATATAGCTATAATGATCACTAAGGGGGCCTCCCTTCTTCCTCGACCTGGACTCGGGTATCTCGTCCTCACCCTTTTTTCTCTTCCTCCTCGAGCTGCTCCCCCACTTCCTTTCTACCCCTTTGGCGGGGTAGGCTGGGGGCAAGGATTTATCTCAAACCCCTTTCCTGGGTCCTCTTCGAGCATCCTCTCTACCTCGGCAATGTCCAGGATATCTATGATTTCGATTTTCGAATCGGGGCTAGGTATCATCCCCAGGAGCTTAGGCTGAGGCTTGGTGGGTAGCGCCAATACCATGGCTTTATCCTTCTCCTTTTGGGATACCTTCTTGCCTTTCCTGGCCTCCCTGTCATCTTTCCTCCCAGCCTCATTCTCGCATTTCTCCCGAGCCTCTGCAACACCCTGTATTTTCTTTGAATATTAAAGAATACTTAATTTTAAAAGTGGGAATTAAGGAAAACGGGTTACGCCATTGCGTTCGTCTCGGAATTTTGCTTGAGATAAAGTCTGAGTTTGCTTGAATCGAACTCCGTATGAAGAAGTAATGGAGTTCAGACGATTTCTAGTTTAATTAGAAAATTAAATATAAATAATAATTAGTTCAGAAAGTAGTTCGAATTTCAAAATTCCGAGAATCAGCTGGCCGGGAAAATTCCTGCCCATAGAGGTCGACTCCCCCCAAGGGGGCCGACATAGGTGTTGACCCCCCAAGAGGGGTGTCAACTGGGGTGTCAACCCCCCTGTAGGGTCGACTCCTCAGCCAGATCCGAACAATGACGATTTCTGACTTGTTGCTGAGTCACTAGGGCATAGGTGGAAGTTTCTGGATAGCTCTAATTGGTCCGGATGATTCCGATTTCTCCTAGGTTGATCTAACGGCTTACATTAATTTAAACTTCTATATAAATAACCCCAACCCTCAACCCTAAACCACACAATTTCATTTCTAGGAGCCGTCATGTTGCCCATGGCCAAACTAGTGTAGCCTCCAGTCTTCCCTAAAACTAGAAAACAAGTTAGAAGCTATGAATCAAATCTAAATTATAGAACCGATAGTCTACATCAAAGGATAGCTTTTCAATTTCAGAAAACAGATCCCAGAAAACAAGATTTGTCTTTTGTTTCGTAAGTTCAAGTTACTTTCAGATGTGAATTCTTAATTGAAATTCTTGGCATGTAATAATATGAATCCAAGCTATACCTGATTATGAGATAATCCTTTCAGATTTATCCTGTCTATTTTATCAGATCTGTGCCTGTGATGTTATTCAAATCTATTTTATCAGATTTGTGTCTGCGATGTTATTCAAATTTAATCTATCAGATTTATGTCTGCGATGTAATTCAGATCTATACTTCTTTTATGTTCCTGATATTGCTATTATCAAATCTAGGGTCGTATGGCTATTTTATGCCTAATCTTTTTTGTTTCCTCTTCTTCCCCTTTTATTATGGATCAAGGATGCCTCGAACCTAGACGAAAGCTTGTTATATATATATATATATATATATATATATATATATATATACACACACGATTGTAATACAGGGGAATTGGACCTAATCTATTTTTTTGTACTATTGGGTGTAACTTGTAATTGAGGTTTGGGCATAACTTGTAACTGAGATTTGGGCATAACTTGTAACTGAGATTTGGGTATAACTTGTAATTGATGTTGGGCATTATTATCGTTATAACTGCAAGATGGGTTAATTTGCATATAAATCCAGTTTTGGGCATGATAGTTATTGTTCCGAATTTGGGGTAACTTGAAACATTAAACCTAGATTGGGGGGAAATGTAAATTGGAATATTAAATCTTGATTGGGCCTAACTATTGGCTGGGACGCCAAGTATAATGAATATTGTAATTTTGGGGCATGACTGTTATTGCAAATTTGGGAAGATTCGGTGTAACCTATTTTGAGTAATAACTTCAATTTGAATTTGTGGGGCATAACTTGAAATTTTCTTTGTTGGGGTATAACTTGAGAATTGGAACATGACTAGTTTTGTGAATTTGGGATGATTAGCATATAAAATCTAGATTTGAATATGTATGGAAAATATGCTAAAAGATAAACATGCCTAACCCGAGGTTAGATTGAGTTACGGTGTAAAACTGCCCGGAACCGCCCGGCACATCCAGTAACCGCAACAACAAAGATCTAATGTGAGAGGTTAGCGCATTTAGCCCAAAAACCCGAGGTTAGAATGAGTTTGTGGCAGAAGTCTGCCCGGAACCGCTCGACACATCCAACAACCGCAAACAACAGTTCTAATGTGAGAGGTTAAGGTATTAATGAATGAATTAATGCTAATAAACAAGACAGGCTAATATAACATGATGTGTGGTAGGGTTAAGTTAAAACAAGAGAGCAACACTTAACCAATATAACATGACGAATAGGAAAGGTTAAGTTAACACGAGAGGACAACACTTAACCGATATAACATGATGAATGAGTATGGTTAAGTTAACACAAGAAGGCAACACTTAACCAATATAACATGATGTGTGGTAGGGTTAAGTTAAAACAAGAGAGAAACACTTAACCAATATAACATGATGAATGGGAAGGGTTAAGTTAACACGAGAGGACAACACTTAACCAATATAACATGATTTGTGGTAGGGTTAAGTTAACACAAGAAGGCAACACTTAACCAGCATAACATGACAAGTGGGCGGGTTAAGTTAACTTGAATTTGATTGATGATACTTAACCAATGCAACATGATGAACGCGTGGGGTTAAGTTAATAAGAGATACTTAACCAATATGACTTGATGAACGAATAGGGTTAAGTTAATGGGAAATACTTAACCAATATAACATGATGAAAGAACAGGGTTAAGTTAATAGGAAACACATAACCAATCCAACATGATTAGTGAGAACGGTTAAGTTAATAAGAAACACTTAACCAACATGACATGATGAGTGGGTGGGTTAAGTTAACATGAATGGACAACACTTAACCAATATGGCATAATGTGTGGGAGGGTTAAGTACATACTGGGTTGGTGGGTAATATTAGAAAATATAGGTCCACAAACTAAACCATTAAATAAACATGCTTGAATAAGTGGGAGGGTTAAGTACATATCAGGTTGGTGGGTAATATTAGTATGTATAGGCCCACAAACTTAACCGTTAAATGAATAAGTTTGAATCAGTGGGAGGGTTAAGCATATCTCTTGCAGGTGGGTAATATTTGTACATATAGGCTTACAAACTTAGCCGGTAGGAAACCTAGTAACGGGCACCCATTTCAGCATTAACCCACATAGATGTATCATGGTACCCTGAACTAGGCAGGGTGGGGCATGATTGCTGGGTTGATTATAAGCGGTCAAAATAGCGGCAGGGGGTACGTCAGTGCAGGTTCCGATGGATTACGAGCGTGCACGTACTTCGGAGTGGGAAAACGCAGGCACTGGGTACCAGTAGTTATACACTGTGCATCTTGAATCGTGTCGGGTTGCTATCATAGGGACTGATACACCTTATGGTGGGACCAGCACAGGGTATCTACACGCAAGAGAGGGCCGACTGACATAGACACATGGAACCTTAATACAAGTAGGGAGCCGATCTAAAGAGTAGTAAGGGTACATCTAACATCTTCATGGCAATTAGGCTGATTAAGGTAAGATCCTCATACTAGATGTACACCTGAAGGCTACCACAATTGCGGTGATTGGGATCACGTTATCATATTATCAGTTTACACAGATTACTAGTTGGGACACTAGTTAGGGGTGCAGAGATATAGAAATCAGAATAACAAGGTAGTAGCGAAGCAGAGAAAGAGTAGAAGTGCTTCAGTTTATCTTGCCTTATCATATCTTATGCAAATCTTAGGTTATCTTGTTATCCATGTTATCACGATATTGTCTTATATTCAGTTTATTCATGTTATGATGCTTTTGCCTATTACATGTTGAAAATCACTGGACTTACCAGACTTATGTTTGACCTAGTTTTGTTTCGCCTCTTTTCTTCCGTTCCCCCCAGGTAGTCAGGGAGGGAATAACCCAGCTTAGTTTAGACCGTTTCTCTTTCCAAGCTCAAAGATATTCGATGTATTCCTTTGGACTCTCTTTTCCACTACTATGGTTTGCTCATGCTTTATTGGGGAATATCATTGTCATTTTATGCTTCTTTATTTTATTAAACAAGGCAGATACTTTGTTGTACTGGGTATTGGTGTTTTGGTGTTAGAAAACAATCTTTGTACAGGTTGTTTTACCAAGCTGCTATTTTATCAATGAAGTAAAGTTTTTATTCTTTTCCACTGCTTTATTTGTCTGTTTTGTAATTTATCTGCATCTTTTACCTATAACGCTTCACTGAAGTTAATGCATTCCCTTTGTGAGTGACATTAATGAACGTGAGGTGTTACACTTGGTATCAGAGCTGAAGGTTACTGGATCAGATAAAAGATTTGAAAAATTATTTTCAAAACGGTTTTAAAAGACGCATTTTCTAAAGAAAAGCTTTGTTTTAAAGGCATATTCCCCAAAGCCATATGCATTTTCTTTTGGTCCTCTGTTTGAATCCTTTTTTCCTTCTTTGCCGAGTCTCTGTGGTTCCTAGCTTTCTAGGAGGTAACCTCATCGCGGCATGGTTCTGTAGGCTTGATGAGACTACGACACCTATCAAAGGGCAAAGAAATGCCCAACTTCCATATATAGCCATGCCCAACTTCCATATATAGCCATAGTAGTTTCACCTGCGGCTAATTTTCTTTCAAGCTTTGTAGGGTTTTCCGTGCGATGGAGGCAGCTTTCAAGAGACTTGTAAACAAGTTACACAAAGATGGCAAAGATGAGAATGAGGGAGTTTGGCTAAGGAACACAACCCAAGATGAGAAACTCATGGATATGGACTTGGTTCACAAAGGAGGAAAGAATAGAAAAATCTAAGACAAGAGGAAGTGTCATTATTATGGTAAAACGGATCATATAATTAAGGACAAGGGCAAGAACAAAGGACAGGATTTTCAAGGGGGCAAGTGCATGCTCTCACCGCCAGCATACCTGAGAGAGTGGTAGTAGAGTTTCTGTTGAAAAAGTCTAGTTTTTCTTTTTGATAATCCTGTTAGTACTCTTTTTGATTTTAGCGCTTCACGTTCGTTTATATCTGCTTCCATAGTTGAGTCTCTGCACCCTTGAGCTTGTATAGTAGAGGATCCCATTATTCTCTCAAATCCAATTGGTGGTTCGACTCATTTATCTTTGGTTTGTAAGGATTTGATAATAGCTATATTGAGTTTAGATGTAATGCTTATGTTTTTGGTTTCATGGGCTATGGGTTGATTCTAGGAATGGATTGGTTAGCTAGTAATTGTGAAAGGAGGGTAGTTAGACTTTCGACTTGCCTCGGGACCACCCTCGAGATTCCGTCCGGTCCTAAGGGATCGGTTTATCTTAGCTACCTAGAATCACTTGATGCATCTATCTACGATTTGCGATCCGTTAGAGTAGTCCATGAGTACGTAGATGTTTTTGATTAGGTTAGGGGTTTGTCCCCTAAAACACGAGATAGACTTCCGTATATATCTAATTGACAATCCAAAGCCAGTTGCATTACCTCTACGACACATGAATCCAAGGGAAAGGAAGGGCTCAGTAAACAAGTAAAAGAGTTAATTGAAAAAGGGTTCATAAGGCGAAGTATTTCTGAGTGCGGTGCTCTAGTCGTTTTCATTACAAAGGCGGATGGTTGACTTCGCTTGTGCATAAATGATATTTTGGAATGAGGAAGAACATGCTTTGCATTTAAGGGAAGTCTCGGATACCCTCCAAGTGCATAAACTTAAGGCGAAGTTCTCCAAAAATGCCAATTTTGGAGAGAAGAAGTAAGGTTTCTAGGACATGTGGCGCCCAAAGAAGGGATAGCAGTAGATCCCACAAAAGTAGTTGCGGTGCAAGACTGGAAGGTCCCAAGGAATGCAACAGAAGTAAGAAGCTTTCTTGGACTAACGGGCTAATATAGGAAGTTAATTAAGGACTTTATGAAGGTATTGGCCCCACTTCCTAGATTGACGAAGAAGAATCTAATCATCTTAGTATATACACTTGGTAACATGGTTAGCATCTGTTTATTTTCAAGAGATAGTTCTGGGAATGTTAGCATGACACGGCAGAAGTTGTAGTGCCAAGTATACTATAAGAAGAAAAGGTGGAACGAGAGGCAACAGTGAAATGAGTTCCAATGCATATTCTGGAAATAGAAATTAAGAAGCTACGCAATCGTAAAGTTAGGACAGTCAGAGAAATATGGAGTGAAGCTCAAGAAGATGTGACTTAGATGACTGAAGACTAGATATGCGCATCATACCCTTTTTGAGGGTATATCCTTGATCTCTCTTTTTCTGTAAAGTTTATTTGCATGCTAGTCTTTATCTTTTAAGTATATCCTCTCGGTCCTATCCTCAATCCTTAGGTAGAAGCCAATGGATGTAAACATGTGTTTGAAACATGTTATGATTGATGACTGCAAGTGGTTGCTAGTGGTTGCTCGTGGATACATATACACACACATTAGGTACTAGATCGGCTCAATCACTTTCATATTGCATATGCATATATGTATTTGTATATGTATTGAAACTTGATGTGTTAACATATGGATGTCGCATTTGTATGAATGATCGTGCACTCATGTGGAGGTATGATTAGGAATGATTGCATACATAATGGACTCATGGCCCTGACAAAATTCACATTAAGGAGGTCAACTGAATCAGTAGACCGCCTGATTTTGCGTAGATAAGGACATATACACACACTATGCATATAGTCACGAAAGCATTAGAAGTCTTTTTAAGGACAATGGATGCCTGTGTTTGATGGTTGAGTAGATGGACGATTGGATAGTAGGATATACATTCTTCTTGACTTGAAGATTTTGGGGATGAAATCGTTTAAGGAGGGGAGAATGTAACACCCTGTATTTTCTGTGAATATTAAAGAATAATTAATTTTAAAAGTGGGAATTAAGGGAAACGGGTTGCGCCATTGCGTTCGTCTCGAAATTCTGCTTGAGATAGAGTCCGAGTTTGCATGAATCGGACTACATATGAAGAAGTTATGGAGTTCAGAAGATTTCTAGTTTAATCAGAAAATTAAATATAAATAATAATTAATTCAAGAAGTAGTTCGAATTTCAAAATTCCGAGAATCATCTAGGCAGGAAAATTCCTGCCCATAGGGGTTGACTCCCCCAAGGGGGTCGACATAGGTGTCGACCCCCCAAGAGGGGTGTTGATTGGGGTGTCGACCCCCTCAGCCAGATCCAAACAGTGACGATTTCTAACTTGTTGCTGAGTCACTAGGGCATAGGTGGCGGTCTCTGGATAGCTCAAATTGGTTTGGATAGTTCTGATTTTTCCTACGTTGATCTAACGGCTTACATTAATTTAAACTTCTATATAAACAACCCTAACCCTCAACCCTAAACCACACAATTTCATTCCAAGGAGCCGTCATGTTGTCCATGGCCAAACTAGTGTAGCCTCCAGTCTTCCCTAGAACTAGAAAACAAGTTAGAAGCTACGAGTCAAATCCAAATTAGAGAATCGATAGTCTGCATCAAAGGATAGCTTTTCAGTTTCAGAAAACAGATCCTAGAAAACAAGATTTGTCCTTTGTTTCGTAAGTTCAAGTTACTTTCAGATGTGAATTCTTAATTGAAATTCTTGGCATGTAATAATATGAATCTAAGCTATACCTGATTATGAGATAATCCTTTCAGATTTATCCTATCTGTTTTATCAGATCTATGCCTGCGATGTTATTTAAATCTATTTTATCAGATTTGTGCCTGCGATGTTATTCAAATCTAATCTATCAGATTTATGCCTGCGATATAATTCATATCTATGCTTCTTTTATGTTCCTAATAGTGCTATTATCAAATCTAGTATGGTTTGGCTATTTTATGCCTAATCTTTTATGTTTCCTCTTCTTCCCCTTTTATTATGGATCTAGGTTGTCTCGAACCTAGACGAAAGCTTGTTATATGTATACGATTGGAATACGGAGGAATTGGGCCTAATCTATTTTTTGTACTATTGGGCGTAACTTGTAATTGAGGTTTGGGCATAACATGTAATTGAGATTTGGGCATAACTTGTAACTGAGATTTGGGTATAAATTGTAATTGATATTGGGCATTATTATCGTTATAACTGCAAGACGGGTTAATTTGCATATAAATCATGTTTTGGGCATGATTGTTATTGTTCCAAATTTGGGGTAACTTGAAACATTAAACCTAGATTGGGGGGAAAATGTAAATTGGAATATTAAATCTAGACTGGGCCTAACTATTGGCTGGGACGGCAAGTATAATGAATATTTTAATTTTGGGGCATGACTATTATTGCAAAATTGGGAAGATTCGGTGTAACCTATTTTGAGTAATAACTTCAATTTGAATTTGTGGGGCATAACTTGAAATTTTCTTTGTTGGGGTATAACTTGAGAATTGGAACATGACTAGTTTTGTGAATTTAAGATGATTAGCATATAAAATCTAGATTTGAACATGTATGGTAAATATGCTAAAAGATAAACATGCCTAACCCGAGGTTAGATTGAGTTGTAGTGTAAAACTGCCCGGAACCACCCGGCACATCCAGTAACCACAACAACACAGATCTAATGTGAGAGGTTATCGCATTTAGCCCAAAAACCTGAGGTTAGAATGAGTTTGCGGTAGAAGTCTGCCCAGAACCGCCCGACACATCCAGCGACCGCAAACAACAGTTCTAATGTGAGAGGTTAAGGCGTTAATGAATGAATTAATGCTAATAAACAAGACAGGCTAATATAACATGATGTGTGGTAGGGTTAAGTTAAAATAAGAGAGCAACACTTAACCAATATAACAGGACGAATGGGAAAGGTTAAAATAACACGAGAGGACCACACTTAACTGATATAAGATGATGAATGAGTAGGGTTAAGTTAACACAAGAAGGAAACACTTAACCAATATAACATGATGTGTGGGTAGGGTTAAGTTAAAACAAGAGAGCAACACTTAACCAATATAACATGATGAATGGGAAGGGTTAAGTTAACACGAGAGGACAACACTTAACCAGTATAACATGATTTGTGGTAGGGTTAAGTTAACACAAGAAGGCAACACTTAACTAACGTAACATGACAAGTGGGTGGGTTAAGTTAACTTGAATTTGATTGATGACACTTAACCAATGCAGCATGATGAACGCGTGGGGTTAAGTTAATAAGAGATACTTGGCCAATATAACTTGATGAACGAATAGGGTTAAGTTAATGGGAAATACTTAACCAATATAACATGATGAAAGAACAGGGTTAAGTTAATAGGAAACACTTAACCAATCCAACATGATGAGTGAGAAGGGTTAAGTTAATCAGAAACACTTAACCAACATAACATGATGAGTGGGTGGGTTAAGTTAACATGAATGGACAACACTTAACCAATATGGAATACTGTGTGGGAGGGTTAAGTACATATTGGGTTGGTGGGTAATATTAGCAAATATAGGCCCACAAACTTAACCATTAAATAAACATGCTTGAATCAGTGGGAGGGTTAAGTACATATCGGGTTGGTGGGTATTATTAGTATGTATAGGCCCACAAACTTAACCGTTAAATAAACAAGTTTGAATCAGTGGGAGGGTTAAGTACATCTCGTGTAGGTGAGTAATATTTGTATATATAGGCCCACAAGCTTAACCAGTAGGAAACCCTAGTAACGGGGACCCATTTCAGTGGTAACCCACATAGATGTATCATGGTACCCTGTACTAGGCAGGGTGGGGCACGATTACTGGGCTGATTATAAGCGGTCAAAATAGCGACAGGGGGTACGTCAGTGTAGGTTCTGACGGATTACGGGCGTGCACATACTCCGGAGTGGGAAAAAGCAGGCACTAGGTACCAGTAGTTATACACTGTGCATCTTGAATCGTGTTGGGTTGCTATCATAGGGACTGATACAACTTATGGTGGGACCAACACAGGGTATCTACACGCAAGAGAGGGACAATTGGCACAGACACATGGAACATTAATACAAGTAGGGAGCCGATCGATAGGGTAGTAAGGGTACATCTAACATCTCCATGGCAATTAGGCTGATTGAGGTAAGATCCTCATACTAAATGTATACCTGAAGGCTACCACAATTGCAGGGATTGGGATCACGTTATCATATTATCATTTTACACAGATTACTAGTTTGGACACTAGTTAGGGGGTGCGGAGATATAGAAATCAGAATAACAAGGTAGTAGCGAAGCAGAGAAAGAGTAGAAGTGCATTCAGTTTATCTTGCCTTATCATATCTTATGCAAATCTTTGGTTATCTTGTTATCCATGTTATCACAGTATTGTCTTATATTCAGTTTATTCATGTCATGATGCTTTTGCCTATTTACATGCTGAAAATCACTGGACTTACCAGACTTATGTCTGTCCTAGTTTTATTTTGCCTCTTTTCTTCCGTTTGCCCCCTCCCCCACAGGTAGTCAGGGAGGGAATAGCTCAACTTAGTTTGGACTGTTTCTCTTTCCAAGCTCGAAGATAGTCGGCGTATTCCTTTGGACTCTCTTTTCCACTGCTATGGCTGGCTCATGCTTTACTGGGGAATATCATTGTCATTTTATGCTTCTTTATTTTACTAAACAAGACAGATACTTTGTTGTACTGGGTATTGCTGTTTTGGTGTTAGAAAACAATCGTTGTACAGGCTGTTTTACAAAGCTGCTATTTTATCAATGAAGTAAAGTTTTTATTCTTTTCCGCTGCTTTATTTGTCTGTCTTGTAATTTATCTGCATATTTTACCTATAACGATTCACTGAAGTTAATGCATTCCCTTTGTGGGTGACATTAATGAACGTGAGGTGTTACAACCTCTGTGTCAGCTTTCAGCTTTGCCTCCCACTCGGCCTTTAGCCTTGCGAATTTCTCCTCTAGCCTCTTCTGGGTGGCCTCCTCCTTAGCTCTCTTCTAGATCTCTTCCTTGGCTCTGGCTCTCTGCTTCAGCTTTCTTCTTAGGCTCATCTTGAGTGATTCCTCATCTACCTTTCTCTTTACCTTAGTTTTCTCGGACTTCATTTGCATTTGGGCACGTTGTTACTTGACCGGATCATACATGGATGGTCCACCTGCTTCCGTCTGCCTATCACCTAAGGGTCCACCTACTTCCTTCCTTTCTCTTACTCAATTTTTTTTTGAAGTCATCCATCCTATCTCAACCATCTCCATGCCTATAACACATCAAGGTGACCAAACTCCTCTCTCATTTGCCTCATGTAGGCCTTAACATCAAACCCAAGTTCGGTGGTCATCCCCACTCCAAAAGAACATACGAGTCGAAGAGAGAGACAAGTTAATTTAATTATACTTCGTGTTTCCATCTTTTCGAGTACTGGTGAGAAAGCGGATATACCTCCTATCATTTCTATGTGGACACTATTGGCATACTGCTTTCAGCTGTTGGTGGAAGGAAGCCTCTGTGTTCCAACCCCGGATGGTCACGGTCATACTCTGTGATAACGAGAGCTGGCATTAATGAGCCGCCAATGGGACTAGAAGGGACAACTTGTTGTTGGTGGGAAGTACCAATTTCAAACTCATGAACAACCACCACCCTCTCTGTTATAATCGCTTTTCCTTTCTTAGCATTAAGTCATTCCGCCTCCTCCGCCTCAGCATCTTCTTTAAGCATCGCTCTACCTTCTACCAACACTTGGCGCTCCTCATCTATCAAATACTAGGCCATCAACACTTCCTCATCCACTATCTCCACTTCTTGGGCAACATCCCCATACTCCACTAGTTTTTCCCAAGAAAAAGTAAAGGTCCGAACATAATCTTCGACCCATGAGATTCTGTGAAATCGAAGGGTTTTCACATAAAAGCACCAAAACACCAGATCTAACTCTCTCGGACTAGCCCAACACATCTTTTTTATATGCCTCTGTTGCTTCTTTTTCCTTCCTCGCCCACTCGAGCTCAGTACGATTTTCTTTAAGTAATTGCTTGAGCTCTTCATTCTCTTTAATCAAGTGTTGTGCCCCTTCATTCTCCTTTCGAAGTTGCTCGTTTTCTACGAGCAACACTTCCTTATTTTGTCAGAGTTGCTGCGCCTCCCTATTTTCCTTCAACAGTCAGGCTTTCTCCTTAGAAACAGCTTTGTTGTCCCTCTCAAGTGTAGTTGTCCGAGCTGAGACGGAGGCTGATGGATCTTTGTGCTCTTCTAGATCCCTGACCATAGTTTCCTTCACGTCCTCCAGCTCCCTCTCCGATTATCTGTTTCGGTGCCAGAGAGTTAGTACATAAATATATTACTCAAACACGGAGAAATAGACACTAGTCAGAATCTTATCTCACTTATTTTGGTTCCTTGGTTTTTGATGTTCTCCCAATCAGCTTAAGCCTCAAGCTTCAAACCTTGAATTTCAACATTCTTTTGAAAGATTAGCTCATAGAGCCTCTTTCTATAACAATACATGACCCAGTAAAGATTATAGACGTCATTCACCCGGTTCCATGTTTTCTCATTGATATGCATTGTAATCGGATGCTTATTAGACGTTCAAAGCATCTTCTTGAAATAAAAGCTTAGGAAATACTTCCTAAAAATCTCATTTTTCTCTGCGTCACTCAGGATCAGGATCTTTGACATATTGGGCACCGTCGGGATACGCTTTCTTATGTCCTTTCCTCCGGTCCCTGATCCTCCACCGATTTTTCTTTGCCTATGACCCTAACTAATGGCGCTAGGGATAGAGCATAAGGAAAAATGATCATTGCCGATTGCTCCATGATTACCATTATCGTCCTCCCCTCAGTCTCATCCAACCTTGTACTTAGTAGTGGAGACACCAAGCATCGAGAATAGTCTCAATGTCGATGAGCCGACATAGTCATAGGGTTGCTGGGGTTTAGGCTGCAACTGAGAACTTTTGACAAAACCTCTTATGACCCCGCCCATTGATTTTTGAGAACCTCCAGACCCATGGTCTCAGTCTTTGTTACCTTCTTGAACCATGGTTGTGACACCCCACATCAGTTAATGTCACCCTTTATTAGAATGCGTTAAGTTTCTTTAAGCGTTATAGGTAAACAGAAACAGAAACATTACAATAACAACAGAACTAAAATTTTATTAAATAGAAAAGATTCATGGTCCATACCCAACTATATAATAAGTCTGAAATATTGAAAACTCATTACATTAGCATAAAACTTTTGTCTTGTACCAAAGTCATCATCAAAGTACAATAATACAAAAAAGGAGCATAATCCCCAAAATATAGCTATAGTAGAGAAGATACGAAATCAAGTGGTACATCTAAGCAGCTCCAAGTAGAGTGAAAGAATAATCCTGATCAAGCTTGAGTATTACCACCCAGAGAACCTGGAGGTAATGGAAGAGAGAGAAGAGGAAACAAAATGAGTTAGACATAAAGTCAGGCGAGTCTAGTTACTTTTAGCATATAAATAAGTAAAATCATCATGACAGGCATATAAATGGAGAGTGAGATAATAGTGTCATAAGGCAGGTATAACAAGGTAAACAGGACAAACATACTAGAATTTATTGCGCTTCTCTAATACTTTTCTCTGCACCAATACAAGTATAACTGAAACAAGATGATCCCAACAAAAGTATAATGGTATGTTTAGGTGTACTCTAGTAGTGGGTTTAACCCAAAACAGAATTAACTGGTACCTAAGCAGAAATAGCAGGTGTTAACCTAAACATAAATACAGGTACCCCATTGAAACAGACGGGACTAGACGTACCCCAATCACTATCCCCCCAATCGATCAGCTCTCTATCCCGTAAATACCCTGTGTCGTCCCCACAGTAGGGAGTATTACTTCATAAAGTGGCAACCTACAGAAGGACATAGACCTATTTACTTGTGCTACAACGACTTATTTTCCCAGAGCAAGCCGTACTCATGCACGCACATGAGTCTGTTGGAACGCGCCAGTACACACCTCCTCCCAGATGAACCTCTTACAATCAGCTCAGTAAGCGTGCCTTGACCCCTACCTAGTGCGGTCCCCCTTTAATACCAAAATGGGTTACTAACTAATATGGGTCCCATACGACAGATGACACAAGCCAACCCTTACAGATGTTGTGTCTCCAATTAACTAGGATTTGACAGGTTATGCGTAACAGATTTAAAAGAATTCGCATAACCCCTACAAATTTACGGGTTAAACTTTACAAGTTAACGGCTCCAGATAACTCCAACAGATGTAATCGGTTAAGTTTTCTAGATTAACAGGTTTGTATAACCCCCACAGAATTTAACAGGTTTACTTAATACCACGGATTTAATGGGTTTCCAGATTTACAAACTGCTTAATTTATAATTAAGTACAACTTATCTTATTTCATAAGTTATCCCCTTCCTCCATCATTTATTATAACCTATGTTATAAATACCACTTGTCCTTAGGACAAACCTACCGATTATATTTCCTTTTTCCTATTCGGGTTTATTCATAATAGGTTATTATCATTCTCCATTCACATATGTTAATACACCAGACCTTTCACATTAAGTTGACCACTTGTGGATGCTGGATATGTCGGGTGGTTCCGGGCAAACTTCTAAGACAAGTTGAACTTAACCTCGTGTCTTAGCACTGTTACTTGTACATTTACGCACTCGAGCCCTCACATTAGATTAACCACTTGTGGATGCTTGATTTGCAGGGCGGTTCTGGGAAGTCTTCTACCACAAGTGCAATCTGACCTCATGTCTAAGTGCGGTTACTGTTTCTAACTACTGTAAGTCTAGGCGTATTCATTCTTAAACCATTATTCATGCTCATCGTAGGTTTTTCAGTTGCAGTATTTGTAACACCCCATACCCGCTAAGGTCACTCATAAGGGAATGCCTTAACTTCGGTGGAGCATTTTAAGTGAATATAGAACAGAAAAATTACACAAGATAGATATAAATACTTGAAAATCTAAAACATCATTTCATTGCAGCAGAAGGTAAACATGTTTAGTTACAACACCATAAAGAGTCAAGTACTAAATATCCATCCTGATAAAAACATAAGTACATAATCCCACTACATAAAAAATAGCCATAAAAGAAAAGAGAAGTTGGGCTTTACATCACGGTCCAAGCTCCAAGAGATAGATAAAGAAGTCTGATCAAAGCCCACTAGTGCTAGGCCCAACCTGAGGACCTGAGGGGGAAAAAGATAAAAACAACGGGGTCAGACATAAGTCTGAGTGAGCCCTATAACTTTAACAACACAATTATTAAAGTAATTAGGGTATGATATAAACTTGGTACGGGATGACTGGGGATAAATGACTACACTAAGTAGCCAACTAGACATAGGATGAACTAAGATAACGGTAAAGACGCATCTACCCACCCAAGGGTAATTACTAACTGCACCACACCAGTCATTCCTACTTAAAGGCTGATCCCTCCGAAGGACTAAGAAATTTTACCCAGTAGTTTCGTGTACCCCTAGCTGACTACATAGGTGTCGTCTGCCCCTATCTCCACTAGGTGTACCCACTACTCCCAAGCGATCGGCTCCCTACCGTAGATACCCGTGCTGGCCCCACAATGGGGTGTATCACTCCCCAAAGTGGCAACCCGATACAACAAATGGTGCACGGCTTATACCTACACGATGCAACAACGTCTTACCTACCAGCCCGGGTCCACACACGCATATGAAACCCGTTGGACTTGCGTTGCCACCGCTAACCCGTTTTGGCCTCTTATAATCAAGCCCAGTACGCGTGTCCCGTCCTCGACATGGGTCGAGCCCAATAAGATACATATGGGTTACTGGTTGAAATGGGCCCCCCACAAGCTACCACCTAAGCTTGTCATTTTATCTAGTGCATCCCACTTAACCCTTTAATCATGTTTCATTACATGTTTCCACTTGGTTAAGTATTCTAATCGTATTTTCTATTGCCACCCAAGGCAACCCACTAGATTTCCTCATGCCACCCAAGGCACTTACTTGATTTCCACATGCCACCCAAGGCACCCACTTAACCCCTCATGCCCACTACATGCTTATCTGGTTAAGTGTTTCTTAATTAATTAAAAACGTAACCGTTGTAAAGACCTCTCACATTAGACTATCTTTTATGGCAGCTGGATTTGCCGGTTGGGTCCGGGCAGCCTTACGCCATAACCGAGTCTAACCTCGTGTCTATACACTTGTCACGTATTTGGTTTGTGCCTAAGACCTCTCACATTGGGCCAATCATTTGTAGCCGCTGGATTTGCCGGTCGGTTCCGGGCAGTCTTACGCTACAAAACGGTCCAACCTCGTGTCTTAGTCGATTAATTACACCTAATTAATCACCCCCGAATTAATTTTCCCTAATTAATTTAAACGATGTACATAATTGACTCAATTATGTCCATCCACTTTATGGTATGCATAATCATACCAACTTCACACAATTTCATTAACATGTTTATTAACCCCATCGTTCCCCACGTAATTCGCTAACATGACATAAAAGGGAAGATTCATCACAAATACAATGGGTTCAACTTGCATAACACATTAGCATCAACATGGGTTTAAAGGTGTCAACATGCATATAGCATCAAACCCAACTAGCATAAATAATCAACCCAAACTTGCATGAATCACATATGTCATAAAGAGGTTAACTTGCATAAGTTTCTTATGTCATACAAAGGGGTAAACTTGCATATGTATGTATGACATATAAAAGGGTTAACTTGCATATGTATGCATATCATCCAAAGGTGTAAACTTGCACATGTTACTTGCATATAATCAAACACCAAACTTGCATAACATGTCGTATGTGAACTTGCATATAATCATACACCAAACTTGCATACATATGAACTTGCATATAATCATACACCAAACTTGCATAATCATGGTGTCATAATGGATCAATGTTTATCATAGCAATTTGCATAACTAGCATCATGAACACATAGCCTAACACTTGCATAACTTGCATAATATCATGTTCATGTGGCATATAACTTGCATAACTTGCATAACATCATGAACATGTAGCATATGACTTGCATAACTTGCATAACATCATGAACATGTAGCATATGACTTGCATAACTTGCATAACATCACAATCACATAGCATATAACTTGCATAACATGCATAACATCATTAACACATAGCATATAACTTGCATAACATGCATAACATCATTAACACATAGCATATAACTTGCATAACTTGCATTGATCCACATTCATAGCCATAACCTCATTATATCCTATCATAATCATTTCAATAATTGGTCATTAAGGCTATAGAAAACTCACAACTTGTTGATTAGCACTCCTAAGAAGAAGATTAAGTTGCTAGAGTTGATTAGAAGTTGATTTGAGAAGCTATCTTCCTCTTTAATTTGATGGAGGCTCCTTCAAGTTGCATTTTGACGGCATAATGGCGTTGTAGCTATTTTTAGTATGAATTAGGGTAGTCTTAGGGTGTATTTATAGAGTAGTTAGGTGTTTTAGGCCATTAGATTAACCCTAAATTAGATTAGAGCCGTCAGATCTCGTCCTAGCCACCAAAACACAGCCCAAAAGCCAAACTGATGCACCCAGGTCACCTGGGCTCGACCAGGGAGGTCGACCCCCAGGTCGACCCTAGGGTCGACTCCCCAGTCGACGTGGTGGGCAGGTCGACTCCCCAGTCGACCCCCAGGTCGACCCCCTGGGTCTGGCGGGAATTTTCCCGCCACTTCTGAAATGTTTGAATTTTTATTTTTAAACCTGTTTTGAATTTCTGAAAACTTCTTTGGGCCTTGACTGGGTCATACGGACTCCAATTTTCGAAAACTCGGACTCTATTTCGCGTATTTTTCCGAGACGAACGCAATGGCATAGCCCGTTTTCCCTGATTCAGGTTTTAAAATTTAATTCTGCCCTGTTTTATATTATAGCAAGTTATTCAACATACGGGGTGTTACATTCTCCCCTACTTAAAGGATTTCGTCCCCGAAATCTCTAAGTCAAGAAGAACGTATCCTACCAACCAAACAACCATCTACTCAAACCATCAAACAATGGCATCCATTATCCTTAGAGTTTCTAATGCTGTATGAACATATGCAAAGAGTGTGTGTATATGTTCCCTGTCTAATGCAAAATCAGGCGGTCTACTGATTCAGTTTACCTCCTTAATGCAACCATGATAGTGCCATGCATCCAATATATATGCGAAAGAACCCTATCGATACACACTATTTCTACATGAGTGCACAATCATTCACCAAAAATGCATCATCCATATGATAACGCAACCATTATACATCCATTAATATAGCTACCTACACGCATTATATGCAATATGCAATATGAAGTGATTGAGCCGATCTAGTGCCTAGAGTGTGTGTATATGCATCCACGAGCAACCACTAGCAACCACTTGCATCGACACGCATCCATCAAACATAACATGTCTCAAACACATGTTTCAACCATAGGTTTACCCTATCTAAAGGTCAAAGGTACTAATGAGAGGACATACTAAAGATAAGATAAGTACTAGACAAACGATAAAGGAGAAGTTAAAAGACATACCCTCAAAAAGGAATGGGTATAGTGAACGCATCTTCGCTTCTGTCTCCCAAGTAGCATTGCTCTCATCTTCTCCCCATTGCACTTTGACTAGCCGCACCTCTCTGTTCCTCAACTTCCTACTCTCTGACCCAAGGATGCGGGTAGGAGCTCGTCGAATAGTCGCATCACGCTCTACCTCCACTTCTTTAAGCAAGCTCGGCTCTACCACCTCTGCGGTCTCATGTAGGCACTTCCTCAAATGTGACACATGGAATACGTCATGTACCCCACTAAGTCTCTCGGGTAAATCCACTCTATATGAAATCTGTCCAATCCTTTCCTTAATAGGAAACGGCCCAACAAATCTTGGAGCTAACTTCCCAACGGACCCAAAGCGAACTACATTCCGTAATGGAGATACTTTAACAAAGACCATGTCCCCAACATCAAACTCAAGATCCGTCCTCCTCTTATCCGCGTAAGATTTCTGCCTATCTTGCGCTGCTTTCATCCTTCTTCGAATCAAATCAATCTTCTCCGAAGTCTCTCTAACCATATTGGGGCCAAGCAAGATCTTATCCGTAGATTCCCACCAACATGTAGGTGATCGACAAGGCCTTCCATAAAGAGCTTCGAAAGGAGCCATACCAATACTGGACTGAAAGCTGTTGTTATATGCGAACTCCACCAACGGAAGATGCTCTTCCCAAGTACCTACAAAATCCAAGATACAAAGCCTCAAAAGGTCTTCCAGAACACGATTCACCCTCTCGGTCTGGTCGTCGGTCTGAGGATGATACGCGGTGCTCAAACGCAACTGAGTCCCTACCGCCTCTTGCAAACTCCTCCAAAACTCGCTAGTGAAGATAGGATCTCGATCACTCACTATGCTAGAGGGTACCCCATGCAATCGAACTATCTCTCGAAGATAAACTGAAGCTAGCCATGGAGCAGTCCTCTTGCTCTTTACAGGTATGAAATGGGCACTCTTAGTAAGTCTGTCTATCACAACCCAAATTCCCGTATTACCTTTCCTTGATCTCGGTAACCCATCAATAAAATCCATCGAGACACTATCCCACTTCCATTGCGGAACTTCCAATGGGTGAAGCAACCCACCGGGTTTCTTTTGCTCCGCCTTCACTTGTTGGCACACCAAGCATCTAGCGACATACTCGGCCACATCTTTCTTCATACCGGCCCAAAAGAAAACTCGCTTCATGTCTTGGTACATCTTGTCCCCACCGGGATGAATGGTCATCCTAGAACGGTGTGCATCATCAAGAATAGCCTTCCTCAAACCCTCGTCTTGCGGTACACAAAGTCTACCGTCTCTACGCAAGCACCCCTTATCGTTTAGGGTGTACCTACTCAAATGGCTGGACGACTCCCCCCTTATGAGCCTCTCTACCAACTCAACCAACTATGGGTCGTCCCTCTGTGCCTCGCCAATCCGTCCCAAAAGAGTAGGTCTGACCTCCAAGGATGCTAGCAAACCGGGTATATAATCAACGAAAGGTCTGAAATCAAACATCGAGATAAATTCCAAGCTTCGTCGTTCCACGAACAATGGACTCAAGGACAACCTTTTTCTACTCAAGGCGTCCGCCACCACGTTACCCTTGCCAGGGGTATAAGCTATCTCGAAATCATAGGATGCTAAGAACTCCATCCACCTTTGCTGTCTCAAGTTCAAATCCTTCTGAGAAAACAAGTACTTCAATGATTTGTGGTCGGTGAACAATTCGAATCTCTCACCAAGAAGATAATGGCGCCAAATCTTAAGCGCAAAAACAATAGCGGCCAACTCTAAATCATGGGTAGGGTAATTTTTCTCATGCTTTCTCAACTGCCTTCCACCATAGGCTATTACCCTTCCCTCTTACATTAAGACTGCACCCAGTCCAGTCCCACAAGCATCGGTATAAACAACAAATGGCTTACTCCCATCTGGCAACACTAAGACTGGAGCTGTGGTTAAAGCCCTCTTTAACCGTCGGAACGCATCATCACAATCTACGTCCCATGCGAAGACTAGGTTCTTCTTCGTCAAGCGAGTTAATGGGGCTGATATCTTCGCGAAGTCCTTGATAAAATTCCTATAGTAGCCAGCCAACCCCAAGAAACTCCTCACCTCGGTAGCATTCTTCGGAACCTTTCAATCTTGAATGGACACTACCTTCGCGGGATCCACAGCTATCCCTTCCTTGGAGACCACGTGCCCCAAAAACCGCACTTCCTTCCTCCAGAAGTGACATTTAGAGAATTTAGCCTTAAGGCTATGCGCTCGAAGAGTCTCCAACACTTCCCTAAGATGTAGGGCATGCTCTTCTTCACTCTTAGAAAAGACTAAGATGTCATCCACAAATACCACCACGAACTTATTAAGGTACTCCCTGAACACCCTACTCATCAAATCAACAAAGTATGCAGGGGCGTTCGTCAAACCAAATGGCATCACCAGTCACTCATAGAAACCGTCCGCAGTCCTAAAGGCAGTCTTGTCTATGCTATCCTCAGCCACCCTCAACTGATGAAACCCCGTGGCTAAGTCCAACTGAGAAAATACTGAAGCGCCAACCAACTGATCAAAAAGATCATCAATCCTCGGCAATGGATGTCTATTCTTCTTTGTGAGCTTGTTGAGTTCTCTATAGTCTACACAAAGTCTGAGGGACCCATCCGCCTTCGTAGCAAAAACTACTGGAGCACCCCACTCCGATATACTTCGTCTTATGAACCCCTTCTCAAGCAACTCCCCTACTTGCTTATGGAGTTCCCTCCTCTCACGAGGAACCATGTGGCGCACTGGTAAAGATACTGGTTTAGCATTATCCACCAGATATATTCGGAAGTCTATCTCCCGCTTCGGAGGTAAGCCCTTCACCTCCTCAAACACATCCGAGTACTCTCGGACCACTCTAACAGATCGCAAACTCTCGACCGAAGCGTCAAGCGATTCAAGATAACTTAGCATAACAGAATCCATGGGATTACAAGAGATCTCGAGAGTGTTACCCAAGCGGGTCATGAGCCTAACAACTCTCCTTTCGCAATCAAGAACGGCACCATTACTGGATAACCAGTCCATGCCCAAAATCAACCCATAGCCCGTGAAGCCCAAAACAAAAGCATCACATCTAAACTCAACGCTAAGTATAGAAATCTTCAAACCCAAACATATCATGGACAAATAAGTGGAGCCCCCAATTGGGTTTGAAACAACCAAGGGATCATCTACTAGACTGGTGTCTAAGTGCATTGACTCAATTAATGATGATGAGATAAACGAATGCGATGCCCCAGAATCAAACAATGTACGGACAGGATGATCAAATAGAAAAACCAGACTTTCAACGGAAATAGTTCTACCTCTTTCCTGAATCGGTGGAACCGCGAGAGCCTGAACTTGCCCCCTTGCCTGACCTGGTGCCACAAGAGCTTGCACCTGTCCTCCTGAGGTAGATCCCGTCCTTTTCCCCTTCTTAGGGCAGTCCTTCACTAGATGCCCTGCTTCACCACAGTGGTAGCAGCCAGTCTTCTTCTTCTTCCGACAATCCTTGCTTATAAGGCCTGGTATCCCGCAATTGAAGCACTTCTTCTTTCCCTTGCCACCGTTGCCTTTCCCACCTTTGTTTTGCTGTTGAGGTCTCTTTTGATCTCCTTTCTTCTCGGGTGCCTTATTAGCATTGGGACCCTTCTCTTCCTCATGCATAAGTGCCATGTCAACTAGATTCTCAAAGGTGGCCCCCATAGGGATGTGAGTCATAGCCAATCCATGCATCGGTTCATTCAAGCCTTTCACGAACCTCAAAGCCTTCTTCTCCGGTGTATTCACCATGTCTATGCCAAATCTTACCAATTGATTAAACTTGTTGACATATTCCTTCACCGAGAGGTTTCCTTGCTTTAGAGTCAAGAACCTTTCCATATACAAGTTTTCCTCCGCCCTTGAGAGAAACTTTGCCACAAATCTTTGCCTAAAATCCGCCCAAGAGTCAACAGGGCGTTCTCCATTAGTGACCTCCCACCAGAATGAGGCCTCTCCCTTCATTAACCAAGCAGCTAACTTGACTTTCTTTCCTTCTTCCATCTCAAAGATATCTATTAACTCTTCCACCTCCTTAAGCCAATCTCTAGCCTCCACAAAAGTTTCTGATCCTTGAAAAGGTTTCCCTCCCATAGCCTTAAATTCCTTGCAAGTCTTAGCAAAAATATCCGTGCGAGGAGAAGGAGGGGGAGGAGGAAGATCGGGTGCTACGGTTGGTGGAGGAACATTTGCTGGACCCGCAGTGGCGGCCCTAGCCTCCATCAATCTCCTATACCATACTGGTATCGCTACACCCTCCGGAAAGTTAAGATCTTCAGCCATGCTGAAATGAAAAAGGAAAGATTCAAAACGGAGAATTCGAAAGATAAAGATATGGCTATTGGGGATTATGCTTTTCTTTCAAAAACTTTTCTCTTTAAAGACATGTTTTTGAAAATACTTCTTCCAAAATTGTTTTTAGAAAAATAGTTTTCTAAAAATTTTATCTGTTCTGGTAACCTTTGCTCTGATACCACGTGTAACACCCCACACCCGCTAAGGTCACTCATAAGGGAATGCCTTAACTTCGGTGGAGCATTTTAAGTGAATATAGAACAGAAAAATTACACAAGACAGATATAAATACTTGAAAATCTAAAACATCATTTCATTGCAGCAGAAGGTAAACATGTTTAGTTACAACACCATAAAGAGTCAAGTACTAAATATCCATCCTGATAAAAACATAAGTACATAATCCCACTACATAAACAATAGCCATAAAAGAAAAGATAAGTTGGGCTTTACATCACGGTCCAAGCTCCAAGAGATAGATAAAGAAGTCTGATCAAAGCCCACTAGTGCTAGGCCCAACCTGAGGACCTGAGGGGGAAAAAGATAAAAACAACGGGGTCAGACATAAGTCTGAGTGAGCCCTATAACTTTAACAGCACAATTATTAAAGTAATTAGGGTATGATATAAACTTGGTACGGGATGACTGGGGATAAATGACTACACTAAGTAGCCAACTAGACATAGGATGAACTAAGGTAAAGACGCATCTACCCACCCAAGGGTAATTACTAACTGCACCACACCAGTCATTCCTACTTAAAGGTTGATCCCTCCCAAGGACTAAGAAAATTTACCCAGTAGTTTCGTGTACCCCTAGCTGACTACATAGGTGCCGTCTGCCCCTATCTCCACTAGGTGTACCCACTACTCCCAAGCGAACGGCTCCCTACCGTAGATACCCGTGCTGGCCCCACAATGGGGTGTATCACTCCCCAAAGTGGCAACCCGATACAACAAATGGTGCACGGCTTATACCTACACGATGCAACAACGTCTTACCTATCAGCCCGGGTCCACACACGCATATGAAACCCGTTGGACTTGCGTTGCCACCGCTAACCCGTTTTGGCCTCTTATAATCATGCCCAGTACGCGTGTCCCGTCCTCGACATGGGTCGAGCCCAATAAGATACATATGGGTTACTGGTTGAAATGGGCCCCCCACAAGCTACCACCTAAGCTTGTCATTTTATCTAGTGCATCCCACTTAACCCTTTAATCATGTTTCATTACATGTTTCCACTTGGTTAAGTATTCTAATCGTATTTTCTATTGCCACCCAAGGCAACCCACTAGATTTCCTCATGCCACCCAAGGCACTTACTTGATTTCCACATGCCACCCAAGGCACCCACTTAACCCCTCATGCCCACTACATGCTTATCTGGTTAAGTGTTTCTTAATTAATTAAAAACGTAACCGTTGTAAAGACCTCTCACATTAGACTATCTTTTATGGCAGCTGGATTTGCCGGTTGGGTCCGAGCAGCCTTACGCCATAACCGAGTCTAACCTCGTGTCTATACACTTGTAACGTATTTGGTTTGTGCCTAAGACCTCTCACATTGGGCCAATCATTTGTAGCCGCTGGATTTGTCGGTCGGTTCCGGGCAGTCTTACGCTACAAAAGGGTCCAACCTTGTGTCTTAGTCGATTAATTACACCTAATTAATCACCCCCGAATTAATTTTCCCTAATTAATTTTAATGATGTACATAATTGACTCAATTATGTCCATCCACTTTATGGTATGCATAACCATACCAACTTCACACAATTTCAGTAACATGTTTATTAACCCCATCGTTCCCTACGTAATTCGCCAACATGACATAAAAGGGAAGATTCATCACAAGTACAATGGGTTCAACTTGCATAACACATTAGCATCAACATGGGTTTAAAGGTGTCAACATGCATATAACATCAAACCCAACTAGCATAAATAATCAACCCAAACTTGCATGAATCACATATGTCATAAAGAGGTTAACTTGCATAAGTTTCTTATGTCATACAAAGGGGTAAACTTGCATATGTATGTATGACATATAAAGGGGTTAACTTGCATATGTATGCATATCATCCAAAGGTGCAAACTTGCACATGTTACTTGCATATAATCAAACACCAAACTTGCATAACATGTCGTATGTGAACTTGCATATAATCATACACCAAACTTGCATACATATGAACTTGCATATAATCATACACCAAACTTGCATAATCACGGTGTCATAATGGATCAATGTTTATCATAGCAATTTGCATAACTATCATCATGAACCCATAGCCTAACACTTGCATAACTTGCATAACATCATGTTCATGTGGCATATAACTTGCATAACTTGCATAACATCATGAACATGTAGCATATGACTTGCATAACTTGCATAACATCATGAACATGTAGCATATGACTTGCATAACTTCACAATCACATAGCATATAACTTGCATAACATCATTAACACATAGCATATAACTTGCATAACATGCATAACATCATTAACACATAGCATATAACTTGCATAACTTGCATTGATCCACATTCATAGCCATAACCTCATTATATCCTATCATAATCATTTCAATAATTGGTCATTAAGGCTATAGAAAACTCACAACTTGTTGATTAGCACTCCTAAGAAGAAGATTAAGTTGCTATAGTTGATTAGAAGTTGATTTGAGAAGCTATCTTCCTCTTTAATTTGATGGAGGCTCCTTCAAGTTGCATTTTGACGGCATAACAGTGTTGTAGCTATTTTTAGTATGAATTAGGGTAGTCTTAGGGTGTATTTATAGAGTAGTTAGGTGTTTTAGGCCATTAGATTAACCCCAAATTAGATTAGAGCCGTCAGATCTCGTCCTAGCCACCAAAACACATCCCAAAAGCCAAACTGATGCACCCAGGTCACCTGGGCTCGACCAGGGAGGTCGACCCCAAGGTCGACCCTAGGGTCGACTCCCCAGTCGACCTGGTGGGAAGGTCGGCTCCCCAGTCGACCCCCAGGGTCTGGCGGGAATTTTCCCGCCACTTCTGAAATGTTTGAATTTTTATTTTTAAACCTGTTTTGAATTTCTGAAAACTTCTTCGGGCCTTAACTGGGTCATACAGACTCCGATTTTCGAAAACTCGGACTCTATTTCGCGTATTTTTCCGAGACGAACGCAATGGCATAGCCCGTTTCCCCTGATTCAGGTTTTAAAATTTAATTCTGCCCTGTTTTATATTATAGCAAGTTATTCAACATACGGGGTGTTACAGTATTCAATCACAGATTCTTTACAGTTCCATTAACATGTTTCACCTAATCTTAAATTAAGCCTACAGATTTATATATCCCAAACCACAAGTCATAATTTACAGAAGAAATCATGCCCCAATTTTTAGTCTAATTTCATAATATTGTTTATTCCCCCAAATTCTAATCGTGATTCAAAGTACAAGTTATGCCCCTAAATTACCATTTCCAATCATTCCCAATTTAACCCAATTTCGTTCGTACGCATATTTCAGCGATATTGCCCTAGGCTCGAAGGTAGCCTGAATATAAAAATAAAAAGGGAATGAGAGAGAGAAGAACGTAATAAGCACAAAACCAAAAGTAACAAAAATGAGCATATGATAGCAAAAATAGACATATAAGAACAGATCTGATGAACACAAATAGGCATATAAGAACAGATCTGATGAACACGTAATAACAGGACTAATAGGCATAGGTTTAGATCCAGATTTATAAAAATGTCAGGATTACTTTTTAAATGTTTATATCTAAAAATAACATGAACTCATAGGGATTGGATCTAAAGAACAGAGAACAATAGGCTAAAGCTGAAGAAGAAATTCTTGTATGCGTATAAGCCATTGTTGAAGCAAAATAGGCTAACTTAATCCAAGCAGGGGCAGCATCTTGTTCTCCATTGTTTTTATGTGTTAAAACAACAGAAATAGGGTCCTATTTATAGCCTAATGTCAATGAATTTGGTTAAGAAACGAGTCCACGTTCACAAATTGAATTCTGCCCAGATCTGTATAGGGGTCGACCCCCCCTTTTTGGGTGTCAACCCATGGGTCGACCCCAAACACCCTGGATCGACCCCTAGAATGGGTTGGTTCCATGATTGGCCTTCTCGCTTCATTGTTTTGAATTTTTTTTTGATTTGTTTGCATATATATTATTCTCTTGTGCGTATACAAACTTCTAGGCTTAATAACTTTTTCATACGATGTTCGTTTTACGCAAACTTGGGGTCTATCTTAAGCAGAATTCTGAGACGACTGCAATGTCGCAGTCCATTTTACCTGATTCCCAATATTTAATTAAGTATTCTCAAGTTTATCATTATAATGTTATTTTAAAATTACATGGTGTTACATTCCCCCCTACTTAAAGGATTTCGTCCCCGAAATCTCTAAGTTAAGAAGATTGTATATCCTAACATCCATCATCCATATACTCATTCACCAATCATAGGCATCCATTGTGCTTAAAAGATTTTAATACTTATATGAACACATGCAAAGGTGTGTGTATATGTCTTTATGCTAATGCGAAAGATCAGGCGGTCTACTCAATGACGAACCTACTTTGGGCTTAGTGGGGGCTACCGCCCCCACTAAATTTTTACTTACACAAAAAAATCAAATAAACTTAATTATACTTAACTTATTTCTTTTGCATCGTTTACTATAGTCTAATGCAATTATGTGGACAATATATTACTATTTCATACTTCCACTAATCCTCCATATCAGTGTATCCTTCTCTACATCTTCTCTATCCTCCAATCAATATTGGGAACAAGAAAAACCCCACCAAATAATTACCTGTTTCCAAATAATGGAAATCAAAGCCTTAACGCTGACGCCCCTTGCTCTAATGGCAGCCTAAATTCCACCAATCAACAGATCAGGTCGTCGCTTCGCCTGGATTCAGGGCGATGCCATGACTGGTGCCTTAACAGATCTGTAATCTCGAACGCATCTCGAATCAAGGCGTATTATGGAATAATCCCATAGAATCCAATGGTTCTGTGACCTTCCAATGATTCTGGAAAAATCCCATAGAAACCAAATAACCTTCCGATTGTCCATACTTTTCACCAAATTTTTTGTTAAGTTTGTTATTCTCCCTATTTTCCAAAAATTTTCGTAGAAAAGTTAAATTATGTTATTGTGGACTAATAACCAAGTTTTTTTTATACAAAACTGAAGAAAAGGATCTGATATACATATTTTGAGTTAAGATTATTCAAACTTCATTATATGCTTAGCTAGAATGCACAGTGATGAATACTTCTTATGTGGTTTCTACATATGTTTTTCATAGATGATCATTTTAAATGGTAAGATTAATCAAAATTAAGGTTTATTGTCGATATTTTGGAAAAATTGTCATAAGATAATTTTATCATGTTTTTTATATATGTATGTGCACATGTGTACAAGTGAAAAATCAAAATATGATTTTCTGCCCCCACTGTATCAATTTTCTATGTACGTCCCTAGGTCTACTGATTCAGTCGACCTCCTCAATGCAATTCATGTTCATGCCACAAGTCCAACATGTATGCAAATAATCCTAACATATCATGTAAATGCTATATGCGTGCACAATCATCCATCCAAATGCAACATCCATATGACGATTCACCCATTTTCATCCATAAAAAAAAAATGCACACGCATCCATATGCAGGATGAGACTGATTGAGCCAATCTAGTGCCTAATGTGTGTGTATATGCATCCACGAGCAAACACTTGCATCCACTTGCATCCATCAAACATTACTTGTCTCAAACACATGTTTACTCCATATGATTTCTACCTAAAGGTCGAATACTCGATCGATAGGATACACACGAATGACAGAAGCAAGTATGAATAAAAGCTTGGAAAAAGAAGTTAAGAACATAGTCCCGAAAAGGAAAGGGTATGAAGCACAAATCTTATCTTCAGTCTCCCATGTCGCATCCTCGCTGTCTTCTCCTCATAGCACTTTTATTAACTTAACCTCCCTGCTGCACAATTTCTTAACCATTGATCCAAGTATATGGGTAGGAACTCATCTAATTGTCGCCTCTCATTCTACCTTTACTTCCTTAAGCATGCTCGGCTCAACTACCTCTGCTGTATCGTGTAGACACTTCCGTAAATAAGAAATGAGGAAACATCATGAATATCCACACATAAGCGAAGCGAATTGTACACCTTAGCTGCAAAGATGACCGGAGCATCCCATTCTGATATGCTTCGCATAACCAACACCTTTTAAAGTAGTTCCCCTACTTGCTTGTTGAGCTCCCTCCTTTCCCTAGGGGTCATGTAGCGCACATGTAATGTGACTGGCTTCGCATTATCTACCAAGTATATCCGGAAATCAATCTCGTGCCTCGAAGGTAAGTCCCTAGCCTCCTCGGAAACATATGGATACTCACAAACTATAGGTACAAATCGCAAATCATCGATAGGAGAATCAAGTTATTCTAGGAATCTAAGCATGAAAGACCCCCTTGGTTCACTAGAAATCTCGAGAGTCCTCCCACGGCAAGTCAGAAGTCAAACGACCCTCCTCTCACAATCCAGAATGGCATCATACATGGCTAGCCAATCCATCCCTAGAATAAGACAGTATCCCATAAAACCAAGTACATATGCATCATGCTCAAACTCGACGCCCCAAAACAGATATCCTCAAAACCTCGATGAATCAAAGACAAATGAGTCGTGCCCCCAACGGGGTTTGAGATAATAATGGGATCAGAAACAATACTAGTACTAAGGTGCAGCGACTCAACCACATAATCAGATATAAAAGAGTGAGAAGCACCAGAATAAAAAAGAGTCCTAACTGGATGATCAGAAAGAGAAATCAAACCTTCAACAGAAACTTTCATACCTCGATCTGGTACACTGGCCTCGAGAGCATGCACCTTCCCTCCAGAAGGTCCTGCCCTTTGGCCCTGTCCTTGCTTCTTTGGGCACTCCCTAGTATAATGTCTGACTTCACCACAGTTGAAGCAAGCATTCTTCCTTTTTCTGCAGTCTTTGACCAAATGACCCACATTCCCGCAAACATGACATTTTTTATTGCCTTGAGCTTTGTCATTCTTTCCGCCCACTTGTTGTTCTTTCTTGGGCCACACTTTCTTATTTTGCGTTTCCTCAACCTCATCCTCTTTCTTTTCACCTTTGTCTTGTTCATGCATCAATGACATATCAACGAGTTTCTCAAAAGTTGCTCCCATCGGAATATGAAACATAGCCAACCATGGAGGGGTTCATTCAATCCTGTAGAAAACCTCAAAGCTTTCTTGTGCGGGGTATTTACTAGCTCCAAACCAAACCTTGCCGATTGATTAAACATATTAACATACTCTCTAACAGTCATGCCTCCTTACTTAAGCGCCAAAAACCTTTCCATTTGCATAATTTACCCGTCTTGAGAAAGAAACTTCATCTCGAATCTCTATCCGAAATCATCCCAAGCTTCGACTAGACGTCCCGCCTATGTCACTTCCCACCAAAACGAGGCCTCATCCTTCAGCTTCCAAATGGCTAACTGAATCTTCCTACAATCATCAACCTTGAAAATTCCAAACAAATCCTTCACTCTTTAAACCAATTCCTTGCTTCTACGAAAATCTCAGTTCTCGGAATGGCTTCCCGCCCATAACACAGAAATATTTGCATATCTTAGAGAAATTATCAACACGAGGTTGAGGAGGAGGAACAACGGTTGTAGCTTGGGGAGGGGCGTCTGCTTGGCCTCCGGTAAATGTCGTAGCCTCTAGATACCTACGAAACCAAGCCGGTATCTGCACGCCCTCAGGAATACTAGGTTCCCCAGACATGCTGAAAAGAAAAGGAAAAAGGGATTCAAATAGAGAATCGAAAGATATTTCATATGGCTTTGGGAAATATGTTTTTCAAAAAAGACTTTTCTTTTGATTACATCATCCGTTAATGTCACTCTTTATCAGAATGCGTTAAGTTTCATGAAGCGTTATAGGTAAACAGAAACAGAAACATTACAAGATAGATATAAAATAATAGTGGAATCAAAACTTTATTAAATAGAAAAGCTTCGTGGTCCAAATCCAATTACATAATAAGTCTGAAATACTGAAAACTCATTACTGTCTTGTACCAAAATCATCATCAGAGTACAATAATACATAACAAGAGTATGATCGCCAAAGTATAGAAGATACGAAATCAAGAGGTACATCTAGGCAGCTCCAAGCAAAATGAAAGAATAATCCTGGTCAAGCTTGGGTACTCCTACCCTGAGAACCTTGGGGAAAAGGAAGAGAGAGAAGAGGAAACAAAATGGGTTAGACAAAAAGTCTGGCGAGTCCAGTTACTTTTAGCATATAAATAAGTAAAAGCATCCTGGCAGGCATATAAATGGAGAGTGAGATAACAGTCTCATAAAGTAGGTATAACAAGGTAAACAGGATAAACAGACTAGAATTTATTGTGCTTCTCTAATACTTTTCTCTGCATCAATACTAGTATAACAGCAACAAGTTGATCCCAACAAAAATATAATGGTAGGTTTAGGTGTACTTTAGTAGCGGATTTTACCCCAAACAGAATTAACCGGTACCTAAACAGAAATAACGGGTGTTAACCCAAACAGAAATACAGGTACCCAACTGAAACAGATAGGACTAGATGTATCTTAATTACTAACTCCCCAATCGATTGACTCTTTATCCCCTAAATACCCTGTGTCGGCCCCACAGTAGGGTGTATTACTTCCAAAAGTGGCAACCTACAGAAGGACACATACCTATTTACTGGTGCTACATCGACTTATTTTCTTAGAGCAAGTCGTACTCATACACGCATATGAGTTCGTTGGAATGCCCCAGTACACACCTCCTCTTAGATGAACCTGTTACAATCAGCTCAGTAAGCGTGCCCCGACCCCTACCTAGTGCGGGGTCCCCCTTTAATACCAGAATGGGTTACTGACTAATATGGGTCCCACACAACAGATGACACAAGCCAACTTTACACTTCTTGTGTCCCCGATTAACTAGGATTTGACAGGTTAGGCTTAATAGATTTAATAGAGTCACATAACCCCCTACAGATTTACGGGTTAAACTTTATAAGTTAGCGGGCCATATAACTCCAAAAGATGTAACCAGTTAAGTTTTCTAGATTAATAGGTTCGTATGACCCCCACAGAATTTAACAGGTTTACTTAATACCATAGATTTAATGGGTTTCCAGATTTACAAACTGCATAATTTATAATTAAGTACAACTTATCTTATTTCATAAGTTATCCCCCTCCTCTATCATTTATTATAACCTAAGTTGTAAATACCACTTGTCCTTAGGACAAACCTACCTATTATCTTTCCTTTTTCCTATTCGGGTTTATTCATAATAGGTTATTATCATTCCCCATTCACGTATGTTAATGCACCAGACCTTTCACATTAAGTTAACCACTTGTGGATGCTGGATATGCCGGGTGGTTCCGGGCAGACTTCTACCACAAGTCAAACTTAACCTCATATCTTAGAACCGTTACATGAACATTTGCGCACTCAACCCCTCACATTAGATTAACCACTTGTGGATGCTGGATTTGTCGGGCGGTTTCAGGAACACTTCTACCACAAGTGTAATCTAACCTCGTGTCTAAGTGCAGTTACAGATTCTAACTACTGTAAATCTAAGCATATTCATTCCTAAACAATTATTCATGCTCATCGTAGGTTTTTCAATTGCAGTATTCCATGACAGATTCTTTATAGTTCCTTTAACATGTTTCGCTTAATCTTAAATTAAGCCTACAGATTTATATGTCCCAAGCCACAAGTCATAATTTACAGTAGAAATCATGCCCCAATTTTTAGTCCAATTTCACAATATAGTTTATGCCTCCAAATTCCAATCGTGATTCATAAGTACAAGTTATGCCACTAAATTATCATTTCCAATCATTCCTCATTTAACCCAATTACATTTTTATGCATATTTCAACGATATCGGCCTAAGCTCGAAGGTTGCCCGGCTAGAGCCAATAAAAGGGAATGAGAGAGAGAGAAAAACAGAATAGGCATAAAACCAATAGTAACAGAAATGGGAATATGATAATAGAAATAGGCATATAAGTGTTAGGATTGCCTCACATGTTATTGAGGAGGAATGACGGGTTGGAATTAATAGTACCATATCATGGAATAAATTGAAGGAGTTATACACAAGTATGAAGTGGTAGGCACATAACATCAGGGATTCCTTTTGTTATATGGGAGTTGTGTGCCAGCTCATATGCGTGCAAGGAAGGGAGGCTTTGTTCCGACCGTCATTACATAACAGTGGTATCGGAGCGAGATTCGAACTAGGCCATGCAGGCAAGGCAATGCTCTCAAAAGATACTCGTAGGATGCGAGTCAAGGAGGAGACTATTTGGATTGCCTCGCACGTTGTTAAGGAGGAATGACGGGTTGGAATTAGTAGTCCCACATCATGGAATAAATTGAACGAGTTGTACACAAATATGAGGTGGTAGGCAAGTAACATCAGGGATTCCTTTTATTATATAGGAGTTGTGTGCCAGCTCGTATGCGTGCAAGGAAGAGGGGCTTTGTTCCAACCATCGTTACATAACAATAAGAACAGATCTAATGAGCAGAAATAGGCATATAAGAACAGATGTGATGAACATGTAATAACAGGACTAATTAGACATAGGTTAGATCCAGATTTATAAACATGTCAAGATTACTTGTTAAATGTTTGTATCTAAAAATAACATGAACTCACATGGATTGGATCTAAAGAACAGAGAACAATAGGCTAAAGCTGAAGAAAAAATTCTTATATGCGTATAAGTCGTTGTTGAAGCAAAATAGGCTAATTTAATCCAAGCAGGGGCAGCATCTTTTTCTCCATTGTTTTTTATGTGTAAAAACAATAGAAATGGGGTCCTATTTATAGCCTAATGTCAATGAATTTGGTCAAGAAACGAGTCCACATTCAAAAATAATTCTGCCCAGATCTATACAGGGGTCGTCCCCCCTTTGGATGTCGACCCATGGGTCGACCCCAAACACCTGCTGGGTCGACCCCCAGAATGGGTCGGTTCCATGATTGGCCTTCCCGCTTCATTGTTTTGATTTGTTTGTGTATGTATAATTCTCTTGTGTGTATACAAAATTCTAGGCTTAATATCTTGTTCATAGGATGTCCATTTTACGCAAACTTATGGTCTATCTTAAGCAGAATTCTGAGGCGAACGCAATGGCGCAGTCCATTTTACTTAATTCCTAATATTAAGTATTCTCAATTTTATCATTATAATGTTCTTTTAAAATTACGGGGTGTTACAATGGCACTTGCATAAGGCAAACCTCGAATCAGAAATGGACATCCTACGTACATAAATAAGTGTTGTGTCATGAAGTGCTTATGAGTGTGTGTGTCCTAAGCGTTCCCTCAGCAGACTAGATGTCAGCTTGCTTAAAGGGGTAATTTCCCCAATGCTCAGCAGTAGGCTTTTGATATTTGTGTCACTGAATCCAAAGGCAGACATCTCTATGTGGACTATATCCATGCCCTGGAATTGATGCTCAACCTCCATCAACGAGGTGGTGCCGGAGGTTGTGATCGAAGAATATCTCCTAACATCGTCTCCTCTATCGGAGATGGAACAGGAGTAGGCATCAAACCATCTCCTCCAGTGGACTCCTCATCCCTATTGTCGTGCACACCTAGTTCCCCCTGATGTCTTTCTCCCTCATCTTCGATGGGAAGCACACCGGGATATGCAATAAGGAAGAACCTCCATTTACGGACCCATAGGAACCTCTCTTCCCCCAACTTCTGCCTCCTCTTCTTCATCATCATCTCTACAACACATCAAGCAATGTTCAGGAAGTAAGCCTGATACATGAAGGAGATGGTCTGACAACAAAGTTCGGTCATCATGAAATGCATTTAGAATGTTCCTTAATGCCAAGACTCACATGGGATAAACATCGCACCTTGAAGTCTAAGGGATATGTACCGCATTAAGTTTCAAGTTAGTTTAGATCTTACGACTCAATTAACTTGGAATACAACATAATTTTTAAAGCACTTACGGCCTGCGAGCCATCTCCTCACAAATCCTAGAGGGCATCGAATGTAGAACCAATCATGCTTGAAGTAATTGAGCTTGTTCGATAACCCCAGGATGATGTGATTGTTGGTATGTGCCTCTAAGTAGATGAGGGAAGGCGAGATGCTTCTTCTCTTCATTGAGTAGAGGTATCAGATGTCCTCCCCCGTTGGCTCCACGCCCAACCACTCTATAAATAGGATGCAAGTGTCGAGCAAAAAGGCGTGCACGTTCAAATGAAGTTGTGACGACTCTACGAAGTACATTATGTTGTAGAATGGAGTTTTGATGACAACAAACTTATTTAAATAATAATTGATTATAAAATATATACTAACACTTTTGTCTATAATGTATATATACATACACATATGCAGGATTTATATACAGGAAATATTACTAAAGACTGTACAGTTTAAAGATATTAAAGATTTAGAATTTAGAGATATTTCAAGACTCATGAGTATTCAAGATTTCAAGAGTTCAAGACTAATATAGTTATAGAGTCTAGATTATGTAAGACTCTAAATAACACTCTAGGATCAAATTCAAATTCTGTTTTCAAATTTCAAATTCTCTTTTCAAATTCTATCTTCAATCCTCTCTATTTTATTTTCTATCTTTTCTATTTTTCTTTCTTACTTTACTTTTGTTTTCAAACTCAAGTTTTATATATTTATACTTTATATTAACATAGTTTTAAATTTTATAATTTTATAAATATTTTTATGTAGTTTATATTTATGTTTTCATATGATTTCCTACTTTATAATATTAATTTATAACACTATATTTTAATTCAATAATTTCCAGAATTATATTTATATCAAAACACTTGAAAATTGCTTAAAAATTAATTTTGTACTAAGTATATGTTGACATATAGAAAACACCATGTCGACATATAACTGTCGTTTTTTCACATTTGAAAGGAAGTGTCTTTTCATTATTTGTGATGGTTGTGGAGCGTTGCAACCTTTCACACACAATAAAAAGGGCTTGATTTCGAATTTTTAATAATTCCTTCTTCTCCACTTTCACTCTCTTTCATTACACCATTATTTCTTATCATTTTTATGATTTCTACACCTATACTCTACCGAATTCAATTCTGTTTTCACTAATCTTCTTCTCTTTACACTCTCTACTCATTACTCTCTGAATCAAGTGCTATTGAAGAATTATAGTGCTATTGTAATTGTTTGGGAAGTATTTGGGAATCAATGTTTTCCTTATAGCCGTGAAATAAAGGAACGGAATCAGCGTTTCCTTATTGCCGTGAAATCAAGGAACAGGAGCGGTGTTAACCTTGCAGCCATGAAATCAAGGGGTGTAATTGGATATTGATATAGTAATAAAATTATGAGCAATCCAGCATTGTGCGGGACTGGACGTAGGAGCAATCCGAACCAGTATAAAATACAGTGTGTTCCTTCCTTTTCTGCATTTTATTTCTGTTTATTTTGCACCTGTGTTTGATTTGTGTCTGTGGTTGTTTCTGTGGTGTTTGATTCATATAGTTTATCACATAAGTTTTAGATTTTATTTAAATTCTCAAAAACACTATTCATCCCCCCTCTAATGTTTGTTTTGCCTTAAACTATCCTTTCCGTAATCCCTAACAATTGGTATCAGAGCAAGATCTTTCAAAAAGTTCATAATCTAATTTTTGAAAATAGTGATAATCGCAACCAACACTGGTAGCAATAATAGTTCTTTTATAGAGGGTCAGTCCACTGTTAGACCACCACTGTTTAATGGTAGTAATTATTCATATTGGGCATGTAGAATGAAAATATATTTACAGTCAGTAGCATTAGACACATGGAATAATACACAAAATGAATTTGTTGAACCTACAATTGCTTTTGCACAATGGGAAAATGAACAAAAGGCTGCTGCACAAAGCAATTCTAAAGCCATGAATATGTTATTATGTTCATTAGACATGAATGAGTTTAATAGAATATCAGTATGTAAAACTTCTTACGAAATTTGGAGAACTTTACAAGTTACTCATGTAATAACTAGTAAAATTAAACAAACTAAAATAGCAATGCTTCTTAATCAATTTGAGTTATCCAAAGCGAACGAGAATGAGTCTGTTTCAGATATGTATTGCATATTTGAAGAGATAATGCATTCGTTAACAGCACTTGGAAAAACATATTCTGAAGCAGATCAAGTCAGAAAAATATTGAGTTCATTGAATCTAGAATGGGATCAAAAAACTTTGGCAATTGAAGAAGCTATGATGTTAATGAAATGAAGATTGAAGAGTTAATTGGAAATCTAAAGTCATATGAAGTCCAATTACAGAAAAGAAAAAGAAAACAGATCAACAGAGAAGAAATCTAATGCATTAAAAGCAACAGCAAATAATTCAGACTCAAGCAGCGAAGATGATGAAGAAACAGCTCTTATGTCAAATAATTTTTGAAAATTTTTGAGATATAGAAAGAAAAATTATAACCAAGAAATTTCAAAAAGTAATGATGGTCGATGCTATAATTTCAACAAACTAGGCCATATAAAGAGAATGTATCCATATCCAGACAAATCGATGCAACAAACAAACAACAACAATTCTTCGAGAAAGAGAAAGAAAGCACATGCAGAAACATTAGATGATTCAGATTCATCATCAAGTGATGAAGAACCAAAAACTGGAAATACCAATATATGCTTTACAGCAATTCAGAGTTCAGAAAATTTCAAAGAAAAGGATCTGAAAACCGGATATGCATTAATCAATTTTTAATTTCATTTAGTTGAATGGTTGCTTTTTTTGTTTGCTTTGACTTGAATTTAAAAAAAAAACTTTAAAAAAAAATTAAAACTTGAAATTCAAATTTTAAATTTGAATTTTAAATTCTAAATAATAATAAATAATAAATAAAATAATAAAATAAATTGGTTGTGTGTTTATTAGGATTAGAATTATTTCAAAAAATCGTTAAACCTGAAATATAAAATCGATAACATAAATTTCAATTCACAAAAATTTAATTCTCTCTGAAAATAAACATATATGTCGGCATACATATATGTATATATCGATATCTCTAACCAGTATTTTGAAATTCCAATTTTTAATTTCAAAGGTTTAAACTTTCAAACTTCCCTCCAACTTTTCACCAATTCTCAAAGCCTAAAAAGGTGTCATTTAAGTCTGAAAAGTTGTGCCTATTCAATTCATATCCATTCAATTTCTATATATACATCTATTCTCTTTACCTTTCATTCACAACTCAAAACAATATTCTTTATATCCATTCTCTTCAAAATTATCAATTCAATGGCTACCTCAAGTTCATTTCAAAAACTGAAAATAACCAAAACCATCAAAGGTAACCTTTATAATGACAAAGAAGTTATCAAAACCTATGCTAACTACTTAGCAAATGCTAAAGTTAACACGTGTGCTTTCGTCGTCTTTAGCAATTTTCCCTCTTATGATCTCGTCTCTCTTTTCGAACACAACAAAGTCTTGAGTCTGATTGACTCTTGTGATAACGATGAAGTGTGTTATCCTAAAATCGTCAAGATGTTCTATGCGAATCTCAATGCGGATTTTACGAAGGCAACGAAGACCGAATTTGGAGTAGTGCCATAGGCGTGAAAATTGTTCTCGATGCCGAACTCTTAGGCACTATCCAAAATTGTAGAAGCACGGGCTTGGATTTTTTGGATTTTGTTATCGGCGAAACCGATTTGGAAACCTATCACGACATATTTGAAGATGGTGCTCCAATGGAGTTCAAAAATTGCTTCTTTTGTTTAGAAACAAGAATTGTCAACCTTATTCTCCAACATACCATCACTCCCAGTTTCGGAAATTTCAACACTCAAAGTCCAAAAGGCTCTCTTTGCTATTATAGGTGGCTATACTATCAATTGGGCCGAAATGATCTTAAATGAAATTAAGCCCATAGAATTATCGTCAAGAGAAAACACTCTCTACTATGGTGTTTATCTCACTTGTATTTTCAAGTAGTTTAATGTTGATCTTCTTGGTGAAGAATTTGTGCCTAGAAAAGTGTTTGACTCATCAAGCATTCATCTCATGTAAATTCCTCTCACTTTCAAATCGTATGAGACATTCGAAGCCAAAATAGCTCGAATGCAACAAGAGCCCATGGAAGTCGAAGAAGAAGAGGCTTCTATAGAAAGTGTTGAGTATCCAACCAATACTAAATGCATTTACAAAGAGATGATTGTTCAAAATCAAGTGAAAATCATCAACAATCCAAAGAAGTTCAACAAGAAACTTTCCAAAATATCCAAATTCATTGTCAATATAGGAAGAAAGCTTGGAATTTCATCTTCCTCATCATCATCTGAAAACTAGTTTATCTAGTTTAATCTATCTTTATATATTCGCTTATATTTCCTTGTATTTGCTTTAGAATCTCGTATTTAAGTGTGTCTTGATTAGTTGGATGTATTTGCTTTCTATTAAGTAATGAATAGAGTTTCATTTATGTTAAAATCATATTTATGTCTCTGTAAAAATTTTAGAACTAATTATATTATAATAGAGATCAAAAGAATTCAAATTTTGAAAATTTCCAAATTTTTCATTATGATAAGTCAACATACAATTAAGTATATGTCGACGTATAACTGCCAGATTTTCAAATTGTTTCAAATTTTAAAATTAAATAACTACTCATGTCCATTCAAAATCTAATGATTCCAGACCCTATTTAAGTCTATTTCTTCCAGAAAATTTCATCATTTTATCTATCCTTCTTCCTTATTCATTTCTTATCAAATCCATGGAAAATCCTATTCATAACATAAGTGAAATTCTTGTTGACTCTTTGAATTATTTCAAGAAAATTCTCTCCATAGTGCTACGTAATCATCGCAAACTAGAGTTAATTCAAATGAGAATGGTTGAATATCAAGAAAAACATTTTGATGTAATTCGTTGGGAAATATATTCTCGTTTCAAAGATGAAAACAACCAAACATCACATAACACTGAAGAAGAGTGGAATGACATAAAGAAAACCCCAATCACTAGACAAGATGAATGGGTTGAAGTTCCAAGAAACGTTTAATTATTCGGTACGATTTTATTGATTTGTTTGGATTTGATTAGGATTCTATGATTTGAAACTTGTATGTATATATATATATATACAAATATATATATATATATATTAAGACATATGGTGTGATGTAATTTGATTTGATTTGGTTTATATATATAAAAAACAAACATATGTAATTATAATACTTGGATTGGTTTGTATTTAATCGTCATATTGCTGGGATTTACTGTTATAGGCTTGTATAGATTAAGGGGGAGAATTTTACTTTGAATTAGTTATAGATAAAGGGGGGATATCATAATAGGATTAGTTACTTAATTTCTTATTGGTTTTATTTAGATAATTATACAACTTCGGGGGAGTTGTTTTATAATTTCTTTTTGATAATGCCAAAGTGGGAGAAATTATAAAATATAGACATAGTTTATAGGATTCATATAGACAGGGGGAGTATTTAAAGCATCATCATCAACAAGTATATACAAGTATGATATTTTATAAGCTAAGGTTGTCATCATCAAAAAGGGGAAGATTTTTAGAGAATGGAGTTTTGATGACAACAACCTTATTTCAATAATAATTGATTGTAAAATACATATACTAACACATTTGTCTAGAATATATGTATACACACATATGTAGGATTTATATGTAGAAAATATTACTAAAGACAGTACAATTTAATGATATTAGAGATTTAGAATTTAGTGATATTTCAAGACTCATGAGTATTCAAGATTTCAAGAGTTCAAGACTAATATAGTTATAGAGTCTAGATTATATAAGACTCTAAATGGCACTCCAGGTTCAATTTTGTTTTCACTATTCTTCTTCTCTCTACACTCTCTACTCACTCTCTGAATCAAGTGCTATTGAAGAGTTATAGGGCTATTGTAATTGTTTGGGAAGTATTTGGGAATTGGTGTTTTCCTTGTAGCCGTGAAATCAAGGAACGGAATCAGTGTCTTCCTTGTTGCCGTGAAATCAAGGAACAGGAGCAGTGTTAACCTTGTAGCTGTGAAATCAAGGGGTGTAATCGGATATTGATATAGTAATAAAACTCTGTGCAATCCAGCGTTGTGCAGGACTTGACGTAGGAGCAATCCGAACCAGTATAAAATTCGGTGTGTTCTTTCCTTTTCTGCATTTTTATTTCTGTTTATTTTGCATATGTGTTTGATTCTGTGTCTATGATTGTTCCTGTGGTGTTTAATTCATGTAGTTTATCATATAAGTTTTATATTTTGTTTAAATTTTCAGAAACACTATTCACCTCCCACCCCTTTAGTGTGTGTTTTGCCTTAACGATCCTTTCCGCAATCCCTAACACATTATATCTCGGATGTATGGAAAAGGCGGGGGCATGCACCCGACAGAGTACATATACCTATTCCAAGCAGTGCAGTCCTCTAAGGGCGCTTGTGTCGTATCATCCCTTCTGGGGCCTAGGACATCATCCTAGTTTCGTCCTTCGCATAGTTCCATCTCAGCGAAGCTATATCAATTCGTGAAACAATTGAATCCAGTTTCGAACCAGAACACGTGACATCACGAACTACTTTGAATTCAAGAATTAAAGTAGTCCGAAGACAAAAAAATCCCAAGTGTTTCGGGATATGAATTAAATTTTGTATTCCCCGAACATCAGAAAATTCCGATCCCGCATTCTTCACATTCCAACAACTCAAGAGTTATGGGAAAAAATCATGAAAACGACTAGGTGTCATAGGGTATGAATTCTGATTTCGTACCCCAAACAATTTGTGATTTTTGGCTTCATTTCCCACAACTCTAACAACACCGATCCCATGGTCTCCCTTCATCTTCCCCGATTTTGTATCCCTATATTATGCTTCCGGCATATTAAATTTGTTTCCAAACCCAAATTTCCTCCAAGTCCCAAGGATACGAATTCTCCGTTTCATAACCCATGGACTTCAAGGTTTCCTCCATACTCCCCTCTCCATTTCCTTTATATCCTTCTCCTCTTGTATCTCGTACTCCACCTAGGCTGTCTAAAGCTTGATAAATTCCTCCATGCCATAGCCAAAGCCAATGCCTTCCACCATCTCCTGTTGCAGCCTCCGTCCATTTACCCACAAGTCCACTACAAAGTCATAAAATCAAACTACAGTTCTAATTGGTTTTATATGCAAGTTCAGGGGTGACCCACCTGTTAATGTTGGAAGGTGGGGAGTCGTGGGTCGAGGTTAGAGATTGTCAGTGGTGAACCAGAGGGACTCGAGATTTTGTTTTTTTCCATAAAGTCACGAGAGTACGAAAATGTAAGATAAGGAAAAGAGGAAATTATGTATCCAACTATTTATAGAGAAGGGGGAAGAAGTTCTGTTTTTGGAAAATGAAAAACCCTTAGGGATCGACACCGATCCCAAACGGTTTTTAAAAAAGGGAAGGGAGAAGATGAGAAGCCGACTACTTTCAGGATCAGTGATAATTCTTACACTCAAACTGCAGCTATGGTCGTACACACTCATTTTCGAAATTTTGATCGTCAAACCCAACTAGATCAGTTAACCAATCGTGGACTTACTGATTTATACAGCCCTAGAGTACACACCAAAGGTCGAGTTCTAAATTTGATAATGTTTTGAAAACTAACTTGCACGATCGCACATCCAAAACATACCATTTCTATTACATTAGTTATTCCATACTTCGATTGTATCACGCAAAATCTTATGTAAACATTTAAGTACATGCATGAATCTTCATCGGCGATGACTTGTTTACATTCAGATGAAAACAAGAGCCGATGAGAAACGTTTAATTTCTTGAATTGACATGAATTCAACACTCACTTAAGCAATCAAATAGAATCCAGACCAAATAACGAAGTAAGAAGCAACTAGAATTCTAAACGATGGTGGAACCGCATACTTATAACAATAAGCTTCGACAAAAGATCAAAGCTTCTCTGAATAGTCGCGACCAATCACACGACATTATTCGAAGATCTTTCTACCTTTTGGGAAGACTCATCTCAATTAAAAATACGCCATGTTAACACAAGACATAGTTTTGGGAGCAAGGGTTACCTGGTCTTTTGGCCCAACTACCAGAAGTAGTACATGCCCACACAACTCAGCCCATCGCATGGCAAAACGACTCAAAAGCATAGTCCAAACACCTAGGAATCTAGCCCAGATGGAATCTCACAAGTATGGTAATCTTGGATCATCAAATTGCTCTCAGATGGCTAAGTGTCTAAGGATCGATATTCACTAACCATTGGGACCGGTACGTATCTTCAAGGCCCAAACAACTCAGCAGATTTGCCAAACACTCCGGAGATTGGTATTCGTGATTTCATATCCCGAGGTTGTATCGTATTTGCACAATAATCGGTTTCCATCTAGATTTTGTTCATGTGCATATGGATCGGTAGGGGAATTTTGTATCCTCAGTACCTCCCAAAATTCATCTTCTAGGATTCCTCTTCCAAATTTCATATCCTAGAGTCACCAATGGGATTTCATATCCTAGACCTATCCATTATTTGTGTCCCATAATTGCTCAATTCCTCAAAGGACCATCTCAAATGAAGCCAAGTACGCAGGGATCGAGTAATATATTTCATATCACGAGATACAAAATAAGCTTCAAGGAAGAAATCAGGGATATATACTGATCCCAAAAGGCTAACGATGTGGGCCAAGTGCTCTTGCTCCCACATACTTCCTTCCGCTATGAATACCCTATTAAGAAACGGGTGGTGGGTTGGATTTTCTCTCCTAATAGTTTAGGGAGAAGATATTTCATATTTAACTCTCAAGCTTACTCCACCACTCCAGGATGAATAAATCTGCCTCTTTTAGGCACTTGGACTTTTTGGGTTGCTTTGGCATTTCAAAAAGAAGGAGAACAACTCTATTTTGGACCTTTCTAAACTTTCTTTACAACATTGCAATTGTAGTTTCCTGGAACCATTATTCCTACCATTGTACTTTTGACCTTGAAGTGAATGAAAGGGCAAACACTTCAAAGTCGACGTAGTTTCTCATTGACTAAACCACTATAAACACAGTGTTGATTTACTTTCCTATAAGAATTTCCATAATATACGTTAAGTTTCATTGTCTTGGAACTTGTTGGGTGTTATGCCAACTTTTGGATATCAACAATTTTCATAATATGTTTTTGGGAGATAGGCTTTTAATCTTATAAGTTTTTGAGCTTATAAGAATTTTCTATAGGCTAATTATGGGAAAATTTATTTAAGGGGATTAGTCATTGAATTTAACTTCATGCATTTATCAATTATAGAGGATGATATATTCTTAATTCCATGAATTTTATAGATTTTCCCCATGCATGGACTGATTGATATGAATTTCTAAGTTGGCCAGACTTAGGGTAATAATGTGTTAATTAAGATAACATTACTGTTTTATTCCAACGTTGTTGTAACAACCAGTGAAACACAACATACCCCTTAACATCCCCACAAAATAGGGTTCTACAAAGAAATATGAATAGTTATAGGTATAAAGACATATATATGCATCGTAGAGATTAAGATTAACAAGACATAAGTAGTAACACACAACGGAACTATATTTAAAATAGAAAACATTGTATTTGCCTCAGAAGCCTCATAATCAATTTGTTGCAAAACGCAACTGTCATATGTCTTATGAAAAAGCAGATCCCAACCATAATTAGAGTACATGAAAATGAATATCCCTCAAAATAGCCATTGATACAACCAGCAATGTGGAATAAATTGTAAAAGAACCAAATGATGAATACATTTATAGCAAAGATGAATCACCAAGAAAAGTCTTCCAAGCCACCCACACTAATCACTTCCGCTCTATGAGCCTGGTTAGGGAAAAAAGAAAAAAGAGAAAGGGGAGAAGGTCAAGCATAATGCTTGTAAGCAGCATAATTTCTAGCACGATTGGTAAATAAAAAGGAAACAGACAGGATAATAATTCTAGTGTCGTATAAGATAAGTGGTCAGGTACAACTATAAAGGTCAGCACAATGTACGAACGATTATACTTGAACTATACAAGTAAAGGTTTGGTTAATGGTTATCTCATTCAACTGGTCTAGATTTTTTACACTTACATGAATTACTAAACATGGTAATCATAATTAGGATAAATTACTAATACTCATCGATCGGCATAACATACCAATTTACCATCTTACATCGTTACATATGTAACTGTGGCCCTCGAGCTTTATCTGACTCGGCCTATGAGTAAAGACATAACTAATCACTATTGGATGCAATAATGACTTATTTTCCCGCGTTGGTACATACGCACGCTCATTTCACCGCCAGAACACACCCACACACGAACCTATCTCTATCGACCTTTTATTTACCCCATTTATCATAAGCGTGCCTAACCTCCACTATCCATCGTTTGTGAGACCATTAGTGATAAACCTGGAAGGGAATGTTGTCAGTACGGGTCCTAACAAACAAATATACTAATTTGTGGCCCTAGTTAGATTCCCGATGATCTATGGCTTAATCTTTGGCCACTTATTTTTCCTATCAGCCACATGCTATCGAAACAACCACCATTAATATGTACTCATTAAACTTATCATCAGTTTTGGGCTAGCAATTAGAACCGAGAACCGAAAACCTAAACCAAACCGAACCCGAACCGAACCCGATGGGTCTCGGGTCGGGTCTAGGTGATGAAAAACACCATCAAGACCCGATCAAACCCGGCCCACATAGACCCGACCCGAAAGACCCGGCCAAAAAACATTGAAATATATGTATTTTTAGTGTTATTAATCAATCGGACCCGAGCCGACCCGAGCTTCAACCTGTCCCGACCTGAACTGAGGCTCGGGTCGGGGCGGGTCCAGATTTTTGAAATGTATAGTTTAGACCCGACAAAACCCGACCCGCCTAGAACTGAGACCTGTCGGGTCCGGGTCCATCGGGTCGGGTCTAATTGCCACCCATGCATCAGTTTTAAGTTCATTTTAAAATTAATCCATCTCATTCAACTATAACCTCATGCTATAATTATATCTACAACTAAGTCATATTTGTTCAGTATAATTCTTTGTGTGTCTATACAATATATCATAATATTACTTACGCAAATATGTTCAGTCATTTTCAATTATAATCCATGTCATAATTAAATATCAAATCTTACTTAAGTTTTCCTATTTCGGTCCAAATCTTGTTCATTATATGTAAATTTAGCCTTAATCCACATTTGCACAAATTTTACTTAAATTCTATTTTCCATGCACATAAAATAAAAGGATTATATCAGTCGTAGGATTACTTTAGTTGCATAAATCAGTCTCTTTAAATCAGTCGTTTTAATATGCCAACATTTACATATTCAGGGTGCGTTTTGAACATAAACTAAAAATAAAGACAATAAAACTTACGCATGCAGAAAGGAGGAAGATGACTGAGAAGATATCTTATATTATTTAAATATAATTTAAATAAAACTATAAGAAAGGACAAAAAACTGTAGATATATCTTACAGAAAGAAACTTACAGAAAACTATTAACTTATAGAAAAGAAAAAAAATGTAAAGAAAAATTACAAAAACTCTGCAACTATTATGACGCCTATTTACTCTTTATCAGAAACATAAATAACTATAAAACTCACCGTGGCCAAAACGTTCCTCCATGACCTTTGTAGGTCTCGCCTCTGAAATGTGCAAGTATAAATATCTTTTATTATAAAAAAAAATTCCCCTAAAATTTTTAGGTTAGCTCCATCTCAAGAGAGAACCCTAAAAGGGAAGGTGTAAAGTTCACCCTAACCGATGGTGGCTACAATATGGTAACCTTAGCAACTGGTTTTTACCATCAGCCTCTCAACTCCAGGCTAGTCCTCTAACTACCTACCTAACCAACCCGTCTTGGGGTATGTAAGGGTAAGAGGCAAAGCTTTCCATTGTTCACAATGTGAGAACCTTCTATTATGCTTCAACCAGCTTTGTTAAAAAATGTGACAACCGCAAGACTCAATCCCTAAACTCGCAAAAATGAAACACCACGCACAAAGCATTATGCTAAAGGATCACTGTGTTAACTTCCCTGAAAGGGTCTTATAGTGGCACCCCTTAGCGTTCAACCCTCAAGGTTGGTACCTACCCTCTCTTTTAGGGTTGATACCGACTTCTAAACCTAAGGATGACTTAGGCCCCACTTTATGGCCCGAGTCATCTCTCTATGGTAGGCCCATGTACATTTTCATGTTGGTTCATGCTTAACTCTACTCTATAAATAGACCCCTAGGGCTCAAAAAAAGGGATCTTCTCGTCTTGACGCGAAAGCTCAATTACACCTTGGAGACAACTTCAACATCTTCTCTCTTCGTTCATACAATGAATAACCTACTACTAATCGCACAATATAAAGAATTGATTACACTAAATATTTGTAGGCTAGCGTTTGTCGAACCATTATATAATCTCATGTGTTCATTTAATTTTCTGTACTCTGTGATATGGACTACTGCTTTCATTGTTTCTATATGACTTATTCTACAAATTTCATACAATTAATGTGTTTCACTTGATTGACCGAAATCAATTTCCAACATTTCAACGCACAAGAAAAAGGGGATACTACTTGAACTAAGGAAACCACTCTGTTAAGGAACCCACAGCTCGGAGAAAGAACACAGAAAAACAACCGAACAGCACGAAAACGGAAGGTGGGAATTAAGAAGCTCCTTCTAGAGGAAATCCTTCCTTATACATGAAAAAGAAGGTATGGATGAGGTGGTTAACAATCTCCCTAACCACCTTGAACATCAAGATAACATGCTCAAGAGATAAGCCGAGAAATGATGTAGAAGTTCCTTAATTATATTGGACAACCAGAAGGACATAAAAACCATAATACAACTATTGGAGTTAGACCCGCATTAGATACCAACTTGAATGAGAACCAAGGGGAATTACCCCCACAATTAGAGAAGCCAGTACCAATCACATCATAGGGATTGGTACTGATCCCACTAATATAAGGGGCAATCCCCCTCGGGAGTTGGTTAATGTTCGAAGCTTCTGGATTTTTTAACTTTGGCTTGGGCAATGGAATTCAGGTGCGTTCATGCTTGAGCGATGGATTGGGCATTTAGAACGCTTAGGCCACAGGTGTTGGACTTGGCGATTGGCATCAACTGCTGAATAACAAGAATCAAATCATGGACATAATCATGAGGCTTCAAAAGGCAGACTATCTCGATCACACTATGACTATGTTAGTACTACCCTTTCACTCAGGCTATCGAGAACTATTCGAACCCACCAGACTTCAAGTTGTTGGTCTTGAAATCTTATGATGGTAGAAATGATCCTACCATCCATCTCATGAGATACATTATCTATGTGGAAACACTGAAGGGATCTGATAATGTCATAGCCAGATGCTTCCCTCGCTTTCTCTTAAACATGGCTACTATATGGTTTAGACAGCAAACTCCGGATCTATATAAATCAAGAGAATTCAACATAAAAATTTGTTGAATAATTACGGGTTCACATCTCAAGACCCAAAAACGTGATGGCCTTAAAACAGTCAAGGAGGGACCAAGGAGGCTCTGTGAAAATCCTTAGAACATTTCAACATTGTGGTAGCTTCGATGGATAGATTGGATCCATCAATGGTACTAATGGTTGCAGTTTTAGGCGTCTTGGAAAGGACTAATTTAAAATATCATTGAAATGTGATTCCCCATGGGATCCCGAGGAATTTTACTTCGAAGCCGATAGGTTTCCAAGGAAGGTAAGACATAAGAGCAGACAGAGAGGATCAAAGTCAATAATGTTAAGGGTGGAGGATCGCCCGACTCTGGAAACAAAAAAAGAAAGCATAAAGATGATAGCATTTCAACTTCACGAAATCAAACAAAAAGATGTTCAAAGTATGACTTCTATACAAAACTGAATGCAAGTCTAGGGAAAATCTACGTAGACATCAAGGGTCTTCGTCCAGCGAGAAGGCAAACTGGACGGGAGTCTATTGATTGAGACACAAAGTCTGGCGAGTATGATAATTCTAACAATACTATTATCAAAATAACTAGACTAAGGCATAAGCTGGAAGACAAGTAAATGTCTATGAACTCTTAGGAAGATAAAGATAGCATTTAAGATAACGTTAAAGATAACGGTAAAGGCACACCTAATTACTAACGAATGATTACTACACTGCACCGCACATTACTACACTGCACCACACCAGTCACCCTATTGTTTGATCCCACTTGCTTCACACAGAAACTTTATAAATAACCTTATGTACCCCTAGCTGACTACATAGGTGCCATCTGCCCCTATCTCCACTAGGTGTACCCCACTACCCACTTTCGATCGGTTCCTACTCGTAGATACCCATGCTGGCCCCACAGTGGGGTGTATCACTCCCCTAAAGTGGCAAACCGATACAACTTGAGAATGCACGGCTTATACCTACACGATGCAACAACGTCTTACCTACCAGCCCGGGTCCACACACGCATACGAAACCCGTTGGACTTGCGTTGCCACCACTCCCCGTTTTGGCCTATTACAGTCGAACCCAGCATGCATGTCCCGTCCTCGACTTGGGTCGAGCCCACAAAGATACGTTTGGGATACTGGTCGAAATGGGCCCCCACAAGCTACCCACCTAAGCTTGTCACTAGTATATCCCACTTAACCCTCTTAGTCATATTCATTTACATGTGTGTTTGGTTAAGTCTTACTAATCGTATTTCACATGCCACTAAGGGCACCCCCTAGATTCCTCTTGCCACCCAAGGCACCAACTTAACCCCCATGTCCCACCTTACATGTTTATCTGGTTAAGTATTTCTTAATTAATTCAGGCCATAACCTCATAAAGACCTCTCACATTAGACTGGCATTTATGGCAGCTGGATTCGCCGGGTGGGTCCGGGCAGTCTTACACCATAAAAGAGTCTAACCTCGTGTCTTTACAACCGTTATGCTTTAGTTTAGGTCTAGGACCTCTCACATTGGGATGACATTTGTGACCACTGGATTTGTCGGGCGGGTCCGGGCAGGTTTACATCACAAACGAGTCCAACCTTGTGTCCTAAGCATTGATTAACACTTAAAATCTTTTACCCTAGTTTTAATAATTCCCTATTCAAATTATTAATTAAGTCAATTTTTAATGATGTCCATAATTGACTCAATTATGGCCATCCACTTATGCCATGCAAAATCATATCAATTGCACCCCAACTTTTTAATATTAAATCCTTAATATTACCCCTACCCCACGTTTATACGTTCGCTTATTCAACGCATAATATAGGCTAGACTTGTATAGTCTAACACCTAGCACAAAGATAAATTATCACAACATATAGACAATTAAAATAAATCTAATCATAATAGGGGTGAAACTTGCATAAACTACACATGTTAAGGATCAAAAGGTGTCAACTTGTTAAATGTCTCAATTTACATGATATGATCATAGCCCAAATCTATACATAAACTTGCATATGGGGTTTTTAGGCAACATAATGATGGTGTGAACTAGCATAGGATATCACATATGTCATAGCATAATTCTAGATGTCATAATAGATGTCTTGGCATATGTTCATAACTTTTCTAATCAATCTAACTTGCATATGTGACTTGTCATATAGATCAACATAACCCAAACATGATGATTTAATTAATATGAACTAACTAGCATAGATGGTAACATCATGGCCTTTTTAACATGTATGATTCATCACAACTTAGCATAGAAACTTTCAACATACATAACATCATCATAGCATGATTAACAACATATAAGATATCATCATCACATAACATTGGATTTACAATATACATGATAGCAAAAGGGGTTTACAACAACATATATGATAATTCACATCATCTACTCATAATCCATTCATAACTCAACCTAATTAAAATGATAATACTCTTGTTAAGATCATCATACTCACAATTTAGAGAAGAAAGGAGAGAGTTTTGCTTTGCTTTAGGGTTGAGAGAATTAGAATTGAATTTGCTTTTCTTCTTTCTTAGTTGGCGGCGGCTCCATTGATTTCCATGGCGACGGTATGATGGTAACTATTCTATTTTAATTAGGTTTAGGGTTAGCATTAGGATGTATTTATAGGTGTAGGAAGTTATTTAGGACCATTAGATTAACCCTGAACCATGAGAACCAATCAAATACAAAATCTGCATTTGAGCGAATTGGCCCACGGTTTGAAAGTCAAACACCCTGGATTAACCCCTAGTCGACCCAGCAAGGCTCGGGTCGACTTCAAAAATGGGCCGGTTCGGTTATTTCCCCTCCTAATTCGCTATTTTGAACTTTTTCGCATATTTATTTATTTATTATATATATATATATATCAATATATATGTATTTCTCTGCGCAGCCCATTTCACTTAATTCTTTTCTAAAAATTAAGTATACTTTAATTTGTGAATTTTAATGTTATAAAATTACGGGGTGTTACATTCTCCCCTCCTTAAAGGATTTCGTCCCCGAAATCTCCAAGTCAAGAAGAATGTATATCCTACCATCTAATCGTCCATCTACTCAACCATCAAACACCAGCATCCATTGTCCTTAAAAGACTTCTAATGCTTTAATGTTTATATGCACAGTGTGTGTATATGTCCATATCTAATGCAAAATTAGGCGGTCTACTGATTCAGTCGACCTCCTTAGTGCAATTCATGATAGTGCCATGCGTCCAATATGTATGCAAAAGATTCCTAATGATACATATTAATTCTATATGCGTGCACAACCATCCACCCGAATGCAGCAACTATATGATAATACAACCATTATACATCCACTTTACTAAATACATCCATATATATGCAATATGAAGTGACTGAGCCGATCTAGTGCCTAATAGTGTGTGTATATGCATCCACGAGCAACCACTAGCAAACACTTGCATCCACTTTGCATCCACCATACATAACATGTCTCAAACACATGTTTCAACCATAGGATTATCCTAACTAAAGGTCAAAGATACTAGCGAGAGGATATACTAAAGATAAGATAAGTACAAGCTAAGCGATAAAGGAAAAATTAAAGGACATACCCTCAAAAAGAAAAGGGTATCGTGAACGCATCTTCTCTTCCGTCTCCCAAGTTGCGTTGCTCTCATCATCTCCCCATTGCACTTTGACTAGTCTGACCTCTCGATTCCTCAACCTCTTGATCTCCGACCCAAGAATGCGCGTAGGAGCTCGTCGAATTGTCGCATCACGCTCTATCTCCACCTCTCTAAGCAAGCTCGGCTCTACCACTTCCGCGGTCTCGTGCAAGCACTTCCTCAAATGTGACACATGGAATACGTCATGTAAACCACTAAGTCTCTCGGGCAACTCCACTCTATACGCCATCCGTCCAATCCTCTCCTTAATAGGAAACGGCCCTACAAACCTTCGTGCTAATTTCCCAACGGACCCAAAGCGAACAACGTTTCGTAATGGAGACACTTTGACAAAGACCATGTCCCCAACTTCAAACTCGAGATCTGTCCTCCTCTTATCCGCATAAGATTTCTGCCTATCTTGCGCTGCTTTCATCCTCCTTCGAATCAAGTCGATCTTCTCCAAAGTCTCCCTAATCATATCGGGCCCAAGTAAGATCTTATCCGTAGATTCCCACCAACATGTAGGTGTTGGACAAGGTCGTCCATAAAGAGCTTCGAATGATGCCATACCAATGCTGGACTGAAAGCTGTTATTATATGTGAACTCCACCAATGGAAGGTGCTCTTCCCACGTACCCCCAAAGTCTAGGATACATAGCCTCAACAGATCCTCTAGAATGCGATTCACCCTCTCGGTCTGGCCGTCCATCTGAGGATGATATGCGGTGCTCAAACATAACTGAGTCCCTACCGCCTCTTGTAAGCTTCTCCAAAATTCGCTAGTGAAAATAGGATCGCTGTCGCTCACTATGCTAGAAGGAACACCGTGCAAACGAACTATCTCTCGAACGTATACAGAAGCTAACCATGGAGCAGTCCTCTTACTCTTCACGGGAATAAAATGAGCTCTCTTAGTAAGTCTATCTACTATAACCCAAATTCCCGTATTACCCTTCCTCGATCGCGGTAATCCATCCACAAAATCCATCGAGATGCTTTCCCATTTCCATAGTGGAACCTCCAATGGGTGAAGCAACCCACCGGGTTTCTCTTTCTCCGCTTTTACTTGTTGGCACACCAAGCATCTAGCGACATACTCGGCCACGTCTTTCTTCATGCCGGCCCAAAAGTAAACTCTCTTCATGTCTTTGTACATCTTGTCCCCGCCGGGATGAATGGTTATCTTTGAATGATGTGCTTCGTCAAGAAAAGTCTTCCTTAGGTCATCGTCTTTTGGTACACAAAGTCTACCGTCCCTACTTAACCAACCCTTATCATCTAGGGTATACCTATAGAGATAGCATGATGACTCCCCTCCTTTGAGCTTTTCTACTAACTCAAATAACTGTGGGTCGTCACGCTGTGCCTCGCCAATCCGTCCCAAAAGCGTAGGTCTGACCTCCAAGGATGCTAGCAAACCGGGTACGAAGTCAACGAAAGGTCTAAAGTCAAACATCGAAATGAATTCTAAACTTCGCCGCTCAACAAACAATGGACTTAAGGGTAATCTTTTTCTACTTAAGGCATCGGCCACCACGTTACCCTTGTCAGGGGTATATGCTATCTCAAAGTCGTAGAACGCTAAGAACTCCATCCACCTTTGCTGCCTTAAGTTCAAGTCCTTTTGAGAGAATAGGTATTTTAAAGACTTGTGGTCAATGAATAGTTCGAATTTCTCGCCAAGAAGATAATGACGCCAAGACTTAAGCGCGAAAACAATAGCGGCCAACTATAGGTCGGTAATTCTTCTCATGCGCTCTCAACTGCCTTCCACCATAGGCTATTACCCTGCCCTCTTGCATTTAGACTGCGCCTAGTCCTATCCCACAAGCATCAGTATAAAAGGTAAACGGCTTACTCCTGTTTGGCAATACTAAGACTAGGGCTGAAGTCAAAGCTCTCTTCAAACGTTGGAACGCATCATCACAATCTACGTCCCATGTGAAAACTAGGTTCTTCTTCGTCAAGCGTGTCAATGGAGCTGATATCTTTGCGAAGTCTTTGATAAACTTCCTACAGTAGCCAGCCAACCCCAAGAAACTTCTCACTTCGGTAGCATTTTTAGGAACCTTCCAATCTTGGATGGCCACCACCTTCGCGGGATCTACAGCTATCCCTTCTTTGGAAACCACGTGTCCTAAGAACCGTACTTCCTTCCTCCAAAAGTGACACTTAGAAAATTTAGCCTTAAGGCTATGCGCTCGTAGGGTCTCCAACAATTCCCTAAGATGTAGGGCATGCTCTTCTTCATCCTTAGAAAAGATCAAGATGTCATCTACAAATACTACCACGAATTTGTTAAGGTACTCCCTAAACACCCTACTCATCAAATCAACAAAATATGCTGGGGCGTTTGTCAAACCGAAGGGCATCACTAGCCATTCATAGAAACCATCCGAAGTCCTAAAGGCAGTCTTGTCTATGCTATCCTCAGCCACTCTCAACTGATGGAACCCAGTGGCTAAGTCCAACTGCGAAAACACTGAGGCGCCAACTAACTGATCGAAGAGATCGTCAATCCTCGGCAGTGGGTGCCTGTTCTTCTTAGTAAGCTTATTAAGTTCTCTATAGTCCACACATATCTAAGGGACCCATCCGCCTTCATGGCAAATACTACTGGAGCACCCCACTCCGATATACTTCGTCTTATGAACCCCTTCTCAAGCAACTCCTTCACTTGCTTACCGAGTTCCCTCCTTTCACGTGGAGCCATGTGGCGTACTGGCAAAGATACTGGTTTCGCATTATCCACAAGATATATTCGAAAATCTATCTCCCGCTTCGGAGGCAAGCCCTTCACCTCCTCAAACACATCCGAATATTCTCAGACCACTCTAACAGATCGTAGATTTTCCTCAGACGCGTCAAGTGATTCTAGATAACTTAGCATAACTGAATTTATGGGATTACAAAAGATTTCGAGAGTGTTGCCAAGGCAAGTCACGAGCCTAACTACTCTCCTTTCACAATCAAGAACGACCCCATTTCTGGATAACCAATCCATTCCTAAAATTAGCACATAGCCCGTGACGCCCAACACATAAGCATCACATCTAAATTCAACGCTAATTATGGAAATTTTCAAATCCAAACACATCATAGACAAATAAGTTGAGCCCCCAATTGGATTCAAAACAACTAAGGGATCCTCTACTAAACTGGTGTTTAAGTGCAGTGATTCAACTAATGATGTAGAGATAAACGAATGCGGTGCGCCCGAATCGAATAAGGTACGGACAGGATGATCAAACAGAAAAACTAAGCTTTCAACAGAAATGGTTCTACCTCGTTCTTGCAGTGGTGGGACCGCGAGAGCCTGAACTTGTCCCCTTGCATGCCCTGGTGCCATAAGAGCCTGCACCTGTCCTCCCGAGGTAGCTCCTTCCCTCTGCCCCTTCTTTGGGCAGTCCTTCACTAAATGTCCCGCATCGCCACAATGAAAACAACCTATCTTCTTTTTCTTTCGGCAATCCTTGCTGAGATGGCCTGGTGTCCCACAGTTAAAACATTTCTTCTTTCCCTTGTCGTTATTGTCTTTACCACCCTTCTTGTTTTGCTATTGTGGTTTCTTCTGATCCCCCTTCTTCTCGGGTGCCTTATCAGCTTTAGCTCTTTTCTCCTGATGCATAAGCGCCATTTCTACTAACTTCTCAAAGGTGGCCCCCATAGGGATGTGGGTCATAGCCAACCCTTGCAACGGTTCATTCAAGCCATTCACGAACCTCAGCGCCTTCTTCTCCGGCGTGTTCACTAAGTCCAAGCCAAACCTTGCTAACTGATTAAATTTATTGACATATTCTTTCACTGATGAGCTTCCTTGCTTCAATGTCAAGAACCTTTCCATATATAGATTTTCTTCCGCCCTTGAGAGAAACTTCGCCTCGAACCTACGTCTGAAATCCGCCCAAGAGTCAATAGGACGCTCCCCATTAGTGACCTCCCACCAAAACAAGGCCTCTCCCTTCATCAACGAAGCTGCTAATCGAACTCTCCTCCCTTCTTCTACATCAAAGATTTCTAGCAATTCTTCCACCTCCTTAAGCCAATCTCTAGCTTCCACAAACGTTTCTGACCCTTGAAATGGTTTTCCACCCATAGCCTTGAATTCCTTGCACGTCTTTGCAAAAGTATCTACGCGAGGAGGAGGAGGAACGGGTGCAACTGGTGGTGGAGGAACATTGGCTGGACCTGCAGCGGCCCTAGCCTCTAATAACCTCCTATACCATCCTGGTATCGTTACACCGTCGGGTAGATTAAGATCTTCAGCCATGCTGAAACGAAAAAGGAAAGATTCAGAATGGAGAATTCGAAAGATAAAGATTTGGGCTATTGGGGATTATGTTTTTTTCTTAAAAACTTTTCTCTTTAAATTTCTCATTAAAACATGTTTTTGAAAGCACTTCTTCCAAAAATAACTATTTTTCTAAAGTATTTTTATCTGTTCTGGTAACCTTAAGCTCTGATACCACGTGTAACACCCCACGTCCATTAATGTCACTCACGAAGGGAATGCACTAACTTCCACGGAGGTTATAAGTGAATATAGAACAGAAAAATTACAACAAGACAGATAGTAAATAGTACTTGGAAATCTAAAACTTCATTTTATTGCAGCAGAAATTAAACATGTTTGTTACATCATAAAACCATAGATCATAACCAAGTACAATATCCATCTTCATAAAAACAAAATACATGATCCCATTACATAAATAGCCATTAAAAAGATAACAAGCTGGACTTTACTTCAACGGTCCAAGCTTTCCAAAGAGAGATGAAGCAATTCAATCAAACTCCACTAGAGCAGGGCCCAACCTGAGGACCTGGAGGGGGAAAAAGGAAAGAAATAGAGGGGGTCAGACACAAAGTCTGGCGAGTATGATAATTCTAACAATACTATTATCAAAATAACTAGACTAAGGCATAAGATGGAAGACAAGTAAATGTCTATGAACTCTTAGGAAGATAAAGATAGCGTTTAAGATAACGTTAAAGATAACGGTAAAGGCACACCTAATTACTAACGAATGATTACTACACTGCACCGCACATTACTACACTGCACCACACCAGTCACCCTATTGTTTGATCCCACTTGCTTCACACAGAAACTTTATAAATAACCTTACGTACCCCTAGCTGACTACATAGGTTTTGTCTGCCCCTGTCTCCACTAGGTGTACCCCACTACCCACTTTCGATCGGCTCCCTACTCGTAGATACCCGTGCCGGCCCCACAGTGGGGTATATCACTCCCCTAAAGTGGCAACCCGATACAACTTGAGAATGCACGGCTTATACCTACACGATGCTACAACGTCTTACCTACCAGCCCGGGTCCACACTCGCATACGAAACCCGTTGGACTTGCGTTTCCACCGCTCCCCGTTTTGGCCTCTTACAGTCGAACCCAGCATGCATGTCCCGTCCTCGACTTGGGTCGAGCCCACAAAAATACGTTTGGGATACTGGTCGAAATGGGCCCCCACAAGCTACCCACCTAAGCTTGTCACTGGTATATCCCACTTAACCCTCTTAGTCATGTTCATTTACATGTGTGTTTGGTTAAGTCTTACTAATCGTATTTCACATGCCACTAAGGGCACCCCCTAGATTCCTCATGCCACCCAAGGCACCTACTTAACCCCCATGTCCCACCTTACATGTTTATATAGTTAAGTATTTCTTAATTCATTCAGGCCATAACCTCATAAAGACCTCTCACATTAGGCTGGCATTTATGGCAGCTGGTTTGCCGGGCGGGTCCGGGCAGTCTTACACCATAAAAGAGTCTAACCTCGTGTCTTTACAACCATTATGCTTTAGTTTAGGCCTAGGACCTCTCACATTGGGCTGACATTTGTGACCACTGGTTTTGCCGGGCGGGTCCGGGCAGGTTTACGTCACAAACGAGTCCAACCTCGTGTCCTAAGCATTGATTAACACTTAAAATCTTTTACCCCGGTTTTAATAATTCCCTATTCAAATTATTAATTAAGTCAACTTTTAATGATGTCCATAATTGACTCAATTATGGCCATCCACTTATGTCATGCAAAATCATATCAATTGCACCCCAACTTTTTAATATTAAATCCTTAATATTACCCCTACCCCACGTTTATACGTTCGCTTATTCAACGCATAATATAGGCTAGACTTGTATAGTCTAACACCTAGCACAAAGATAAATTATCACAACATATAGACAATTAAAATAAATCTAATCATAATAGGAGTGAAACTTGCATAAACTACACATGTTAAGGATCAAAAGGTGTCAACTTGTTAAATGTCTCAATTTACATGATATGATCATAGCCCAAATCTATATATAAACTTGCATATGGGTTTTTAGGCAACATAATGATGGTGTGAACTAGCATAGGATATCACATATGTCATAGCATAATTCTAGATGTCATAATAGATGTCTTGGCATATGTTCATAACTTTTCTAATCAATCTAACTTGCATATGTGACTTGTCATATAGATCAACATAACCCAAACATGATGATTTAATTAATATGAACTAACTAGCATAGATGGTAACATCATGGCCTTTTTAACATGTATGATTCATCACAACTTAGCATAGAAACTTTCAACATACATAACATCATCATAGCATGATTTACAACATATAAGATATCATCATCACATAACATTGGATTTACAATATACATGATAGCAAAAGGGGTTTACAACAACATATATGATAATTCACATCATCTACTCATAATCCATTCATAACTCAACCTAATTAAAATGATAATAATCTTGTTAAGATCATCATACTCACAATTTAGAGAAGAAAAGAGAGAGTTTTACTTTGCTTTAGGGTTGAGAGAATTAGAATTGAATTTTCTTTTCTTCTTTCTTAGTTGGCGGCGGCACCATTGATTTCCATGGCGACGGTATGACGTTAACTATTCTATTTTAATTAGGTTTAGGGTTAGCATTAGGATGTATTTATAGGTATAGGAAGCTATTTAGGACCATTAGATTAACCCTGAACCATAAGAACCAATCAAATGCAAAATCTGCATTTGAGCGAATTGGCCCACGGGTTGATAGCCAAACACCCTGGATTAACCCCTAGTCGACCCAGCAGGGCTTGGGTCGACTTCAAAAATGGGCCGGTTCGGTTATTTCCCCTCCCAATTCGATGTTTTGAACTTTTTGTCATATTTAATTTTTAATTTATATATATATATATATATATATATATCAATATATATATATATATATATATTTCTCTACGCAACCCATTTCACTTAATTCTTTTCTAAAAATTTTGTATACTTTAATTTGTGAATTTTAATGTTATAAAATTACGGGGTGTTACATAGGTAGATCCGACCATCGGATTTTCCTGAAATCGCAACCATTGGGTTCGCTTTGGAAATATCTTTCCAACGGCACCAACTTTGTAAAAATCCAACGGTTGGATTGTCTGGAATGTTTAATTCAAATATGAAGAAAAACAGCACCAGAATCAATTATATTTATATATATATATATAAATATAATTATATATAATCGAATAACGACACTGTAGTTCGTATTTTGAAATCGAAACTTCAAACGATTATACCGGGAGATCCGACCGTCGGAATTTCCCGAAACTGGAACCGTTGGATTCATTTTGAAAAGATATTTCTAATAATGTAAATTTTGTGAAGATCCAACGGTTAGATTTTCAGATATGTGTAAATCAAATCTGAAGAAAAACAGCGCCACGGCCGCGTTATGGCCCGAAGCGTCATTTTGAATGAACTGGCTATTTTAAAATAAATAAAAATAGCGATAAATAGTTATAAAATATTATAAACGATATGGATGAGAAATTGAGAAACTAACTGAAGGTTGGCTAAGTCGAATGGTTTCTTGGGTATTGATCTGATGTTGGTTTCGGCCTTCGGGGTTAATATTTGGGAAATCGTTCTCTTACTGATTGACGGTTAGTGACTAATGAATTGAAATGATGCGTGTGTATGTTAGTGTTGCACTTGTTTATTATATACGCGAGTTGCTCAGAAAGACCGGGTTTATCCCATTCTGAATAACTGAATCGACGATAAGTAATCGAAGATGAAGACGGTGGTCGAAGACCGGAGATCTTCACCTCGTTTGGATGGTAACCGAGGTCCTGATTGGGAGGCATCCCGAAATATGGATAATGAGTGGTGATCGTCCAGACGTACGTGGTGATCGATGGGTTTGCGAGGTATATAGTGCCTCCGGTTTCGTTCAGACCCAGAACGGACTTGCAAATGGACAGTGTGTCTGACATTGGAATCTATTCTGTGTGATTGATAGCTATCAGTTGCACGGTGTGAATTTCCTATGTGGCATGCTAAGATGCAGTGATCAGGGATTCTGTTGAAAAGCAAAGTCTTGTGGTGATGATCAAAGCACCGCTTGTGTGGTGTAGCTTTGTGTATAACGTGAAATCGCGAGCCTCACACCCCGGTATGAACCAGAAACGGGAGAAGGACCTCAGGGAGGACATGCGTTTCTTTCTAGTTAGAAGTGGCGTCAGTGGTTTTACACGCCCTAACGAGTTTGACTTATGCGGTTGTTGCTGTTGCGAGGCGCCTCGGTTTGATCGGACGATCCGAGTCCGATGGAGTCATTCATTGGCTCGTTTACGCCCCAAAGGGCGGGGAAACGTATTGTTCAGGCATAATAATCCACATCGGTGGACCGGCCCTGTCGCTCCAAGGCTTGCCTGCGCGCTTGCCTGTGGCTCGAGCTAGAGAGTCACGAAGTCGATAAGGACTATCTTTTGCCTTGGTTCATGACGGAGATCCAATTTCCAAATACGTGACTGTGCGGTTTTGATTGTATACCTATATATGGCGACATAGTGGTATGGGGCATTAATGCCGTTTATGATTGATAGTTATGATTTGAAATTGTTTTTGAAACATATAAACACCAGTAATAATATCAAATTGCTTTTGTTATATTCGTATCAAGCATATTTTGGTCGTTATAAGGTAAAAACTCTATCCTCTGGTTTGTGTTGCATTGTGTGATGGGAACTGAGTCTTATAATGGCTTCATTTTTATAAAAAGCATTGCGATGTTTAAAAGAAAGATTTGTTTTTAAAGCACTGGCAATCCAATGGAGTAAACCCGTTCCACGAAAGTGGCGTGGTCCTGTGATTAGCCTTATTTTAAATGTGTTGAGTAGATTTCTCATACCAGTCCCATGACTGACTCGTAGTTTGTTTCACTTTCAAACTCGGGTGCCCCTTTTTCTACACGGGCAGCCTTGTATACAGGTTTTAGCTGGCTCTTTCTGGATAGCTGGAGCTGAAGATGGATTCTATTATTTATCTCTTTTTATGCTGTTCATCTCCAATTGTACATATTTTGACATTTATGTATAGCTGAACTGTATTTGTACTAAGTATGATCCTGTATACTGTGTAACTCTGATGATTACGTTTGTCCATTATATTCTATTGTTCATTATCTGGTGTATCTATTTATTTCTGTTCTGCTATTATCTGTTTATGTGTATATTCCAAAGATTACCCTTGTCTCCGTCTATACGGGAAATGGGGTCGTCACAGGAAAATAGCACGAGACGCGGTAACGCTGCCGACGGTTCAGTCAAAGTCCTACCTTGAAGAAATAAGTAGCAATTATGTCGGTGAGAACTCTTTAAATTTCATATGGGATATTTAATTTAGCAAGAAAATTATATATGGTTAATTATGTATGAAATTGTATGTATATGATGTTGGTTGAATGGTCGTGTAGTTAGAAACACATATACATGGATAAGCGTTAAGTACCATAATGCTTGCACATTACTGATAATGTTTATTGGACGATACTACAAATAATGGTTATGGATGTATATGTGATTGTTAGTATTGTTTGTATGTGATCACACACCTATGACACCCCAATTATGGAATTATATGCTAATCGACTAGGTCTCCTTCTCAATTGGAAATGTAAATTATTTTTATATTAATTTAACTAGGCACGAAAATAAATCCTTGAATTTGATATCTGAAATGATTTGGAAATAAAATTAAAGTATATACGAATAACTCTTGTAAATGTGGAGTCGGTTTTGGAAAGAGTTGAACATAAGTTGCTTTTTTAATTTTGAAACCATTTTTGAAATGTAAATTCGGAAAGTGAAGTTGACTTAGGTATATAAACGATGATTTAAATTCAAATTAGTTTTTCCAATAGTCTTATATTAATAATAAATTTGATTTCTACAAAGTTTGAAGTTAATCAGATTAATTTTTGAAAAATAATATTATTTTATTAATATTATAATATTCAATTTTGAATTTAAATTGAATTTGAGGTTTAAAAATTAAAATATTTTTTTTAATATATGTTTCTAAAGGTTTATAATCATATTATAAATAAACTGGACAAATTTCTATTTAAAGTCGTATTGTGGTCAGCATAGAACGTGTCGCGCTGCGGTAGTTCGCGAATTTTAGCCGTAGACTTCAATCGCCTATAACTAACGCAATTTAAATAGGATTTACGTGAAACTAAAAACGTTTTACTTCTTATAACAGTATTATTAAAATGAAAAAGGTAGTTTCAAATTTCAATGAATAGTTTTCAAAACAATTTTGAATAAGGTTGCTATAAGCGCAGTCTATTGACCGTAACTAGAAATAGCTAATTTAAATCAACTAAAATATGGGAAAATTTTGTAAAATCATAATAAATCATTTTAAAGTTATTTTAATTGAAAAAAAAATATAGTTTTGGATAATAAAAAGTTTATTTTAAGCAAACCAACTAATATAAGTTGCCTTGCAACGCTTTTGAAACACATATACAATGCTTTTTCTAAAAACAATATTTTTTGAAGTTTTAAACTTATGAATCATTATTCAAAACTTAAATAATCATTTTTAGATAACTTACAAAGTATTTTTGGAAGTTTAAAATATTCGAAAATGTCTAAAATAATTAAATATATTGATTTTTATCTAATTAAATTAATATTAAAAGGTTTCCAATTATAAATTAATAGGATATGGTTGGAAATGATCTGCAAATACATGTTATTGATTCAGTAGATAACATTTATACTATCTAAGGAATTTAGAAGATAGATATATCGTTATTTCGCTTATTGTATTAGTTGAATACGGGAATTAATATCGAATATGGGCTGATATAATTTTTACCCAGTTCTGATATTTTAATATCAAATGGCTTTGATTAATTTTTTTGATTAAGACAAGGGTTTCAAATTTAAATAAATATGGTTTGGATATAAATAAGCTTCAGATATTCAGTATGGAATTTTGTTGTTGGATGTATATGATTCAAGGAATTTGAAAGATATTTATATCGTTTTTCCACTTATAGTATTCACTGATTATAAAAATTGGTATCGAATATAAGTGGATGATTCCTATTTAAATCTTATATTCAATTGGTTTTGGGTTTGTCGTGAATGGTATCTTAAATAATATCATTCTTTAACCAGAATAAAGAGCAGATTATGTTTTGAAATTTATGAGTTGGGTTATGACTAATTAAATCCTTATTTAATTAGATTATATGTTTGAGAATTTGGAAAAGGATATGATAAAAGGATAAATAAATATAATCTTTAATTAAGAGATAATTGGAAAGAGAAGCCAAGATCTTTCATAAATATTTATGAATGTTTTTGGAAATAATCCATAAAGGTTTTATTTTAAAAGGAAGCCTTAATTAAGGTTAACAAAATCTTGGTAAAAGGATTTAAAGGAATGAATGTTGATTTATAAGTTTAGAGAATATGGATTTAGTTAAAGAATTACTTGAGAATGGGATTAAAGAAAATTTAATTATCAAAATCGAAAGAGGAAGGAAATTTAGTTGGAATCCTGTTTAATCCATAATTGTGTTTTTAAATTGCGCTTATGATTTGGAAAGATCGGGATTGGATTTGTATCTGAAAATCATTTAGAATAATAATACGACATTATGGAGCAAATGAAGATATCGAAGGCGGTGGCTGAAAATCGGGAATCTTCATTGAAAGGACTGCTTGTTGATGTCTCAGGTAGGTCGCCCCATTAAGAGGTTATATATAGCAGTGGTTCGGACTTACTTCAAGATTTTCCGAATTTGCCAGACCTCTCTCCTTTATGGACAAGGAACAAGGTGCCTTCGGTTTCGTTCAGACCCAGAGCGGACTTGTATGGCTGTGTCTCATTGTATTTCATAATGTATCAATTGATTTTTACTAAACAAATTTTTGATTGGTGGCGAAGAATATATTCTCTTAGCTTAACACTCTTCTTTGAGATATACGAGCTCAAAGGTGATATGGTTAGTGATTGTCGATTATATATTATGAAATGACATTGTGGAATACCAAGTGATGAGCCATTGATGATCAAAGCATGGCTTAGGTATGCATAGCTTCGTGTAATGTGACTTTAGCAAGCCTCGCACCCCGCTAAATGGACAAAACCGGAAAAATGAAGTAAGGATATGTGGTGTCATCTCCTTTCAGATAAAAAATGCATCATGGTATGGATCCCAAGTATTACTTCTTTGGATGTTGATGTTGTAGGGTCCCAGTTAAAGGTTGGTAACAACCGGGAGATGACGTACATAGGCATGCTCCAAGTTATCCAATTAAGGGATGACCCAAATTTACATAAACAGAGAACCCGTTCGGTTCGTGGGACATCCCTCTAGAGGTGTTCCCATCGATAGGAAGTTTCTTAGCCTAGCCATTTCTTGTAAATCCATCATCCACTACGAACTAGTACTATTTTAGTTGCATACTATATTTCAACATAATGGGATAATACATAATGTTGGTTAGGATCGATACATTTATTTGCGAAATGATTCTTCACACTATGCATAAAACGACCCGAACTTCCCCGGTAAGGAAAGCATGGATTGTACTAAGGACAAGCCACATCAGAACACAAACAGAAGAACATTTCATTGTATATTACAATAATTACATTAGATTACAAGAATATTACAGAGTATGAATAAATATTACAAATCATAGAAATATCATAGATTTAAATACATTACTGCAGCGAAAAAATAATACAATACACAACTGAAAGAGATATATGGTTACAGAGCTTTCCGGATATCATTCCAGCTGTAAACCAGGTTCCTGTGAATATAAATCTGCAAAATCAAAACTACTAGCTGCCCGTGGAAAATAGGGGCACCCAGAGTTTAGGTTAAATCAATAAACTCCAGGTCAGTCATGTGACTGGTGTGAGAACTAAAACAGTTATTAATCTTTATTTTAAAGTTAGGTAAATCACGGGACCACGCCGTATAACACGGAAAGGGTTTCCTCCCAAGAATACCAGTACATTAAACAACAACGCAATGCTAAATAAAGAACAATGAAGCTATAATAAGACCCATGTCCCATCACACAATGCAACACAAGCTGGAGGATAGGGTTTTACCTTATAATAGCCAAAGAATGCTTGATACGCTAAATTTCTTCTTTTATTATTACTATAAGTGTATAGTATCAAAACAATATCAATCATAAGTATCAATCATAGACGGCATAAGTGCCCCATACCACTATGTCGCCATACTAGGCTCTACAATCAAAATCGCAAAGTCACGTATTGGAAGCTGGATTTCCATCTGTGAACCGAGGCCAGGGATCGTCCTCACCGCTTCGAGACTGTCTAGCCTGAGCCTCAGGACAAGTACTCAGTCAAGCCCTTGGATCGTCAGGGCCGGTCCACCGATGTGGATTAAAATGCCTAAACACGGTGTTTCCCCGCCCTTTGGGGCGTAAATGAGCCAAATGATTCCATCGGCTCCACATAGTCACCGATATATCCGAGGCGCCTCGCAATCCAACAACCACACAGGTGAAAATAATATAAATGTCAGGGCCGGTAGGTCACTGACACCACCCTAGCTAGAAGGAAATGCATGCCCTACCTGATGTCCTCTCCCGTTTCTGGTTCACAACCGGGGTGTGAGGCTCGCGAATTAACGCTACACAAAACTATGCCACACAGGGGGTGCTTTGATCATCAACCACAAGACTTTGCTTTTCAACAAAAGCCTTGATCATTTGTATCTTAGCATGCCACACAGGCAAACCACTCCATGGAACCGATATCGATCAATCACACAGAACGATATCCAATGTCAGACACACGGTCCATTTACAAGTCCGTTCCGGGTCTGAACGAAACCATAGGCACCTTGTACCTCGCATATCCATCGATTTCCAAGTACGTCTGGACGATCACCAACTGATTCGCTCCTCTTGGGTTTACAACCCAATCAAGATCATCAGTAATTATCCAAACGATGTGAAGACCTCCGGTCTTCGACCACCGTCTTCATCCTCGACACATTGTCGAATCAGTTAATCAGAATGGGATAAACCCGGTCACTCTGAATAACTCGCGTATATAACAAACAAGTGTTACACAAACACAACATACGCCTCATTCCAATTCAGAATATTCTTTAATTCAAATATTCTTATACTCTGGGAAGGGTTCCCATCAATTTTATCAAAGATAAATTCCTTAAATTTATTCTTTAATCTTCCTTTGAATATCAATTCAAACCAAATTATGGTTTGTCCAAACTAGTCGGGATTAACGAACCTTACCGAAGTAATCATTTGTTTTAATTTCCTAATCCCAACCTATTCATCCCATAAAGTAAAACTGGTAATACTTCATATCTAACACCACGGTGTTATCGGTAAATTCAATTACCATTTCACGTTCAAATCTAATTAAAGATTTAACTATCGCCTGGAGCAAAACTGGTGATACTCCATTCTCGATCATTTCAATCTAATTAAAGATTCATTAAAACTCCACTTGGTTTTAATCTTCCCGGAAATCAATATTAATGATTGTTTAACTTGGGAAATCATATCCTGTCTTTGACTGGGTTAAAGAACCAATGTCATTTAAAACACGATTCACGATAAACCCGAAATCGCATTCCATTAACGATGGAATCTTCAAGGAAAACAAATCGATATGTATAATCGATATAAACTTCCATATCCGACCAATAATATAAATGGAATAACGTCAAAGCCTTTTAAATTCCAGATATATTAGCAGTCTTCCTCCACAGAAATTCACTTCGATTATTACCAAATCGAATTCCATTCCATTCCAATTTATTTTATTAAATTGGAAAACTTTACTTTGGAAAATCTCCTTTAAATCTTAATAAAATATTTATAAATTCCAAATCACATTTCACTGTAAATCGGGTTAAAGAACGAATTTCGTTAAAACACAGTTCACGGTAAACCCAATTCACATTCCATTAATTATCGGTTTAAAGAACAAGTGTTATTTAAAACACCGTTCACGATAAACCCAAAAATCAATTCAAATTCAATTCCAATTAAATACCATTTAATTGGTATACTTCATTAAATCTAAATAAAAAGATTTAATCTTTTTCTCAACTGGGTTTAAGAACAGTGTTAATGAAGACACCATTCACGACAAACCCAAATCCCATTTGATATTAAATACAAGGCTCTGAATAGAAAATATATCGGCTTATATTCAATATCAAATTCTATGACCAACAAATATCTTATTGGAAATAACGATATAAATATATCTTTCAAATTTCCACAATAATATCTGTATAATCACGAAATCCAACATCGAGATATTCCAAAGACAATTTCAATTCAAATCCATTTCCACTTTATATATTGGAAATTCTGGTTATTTTTAAAACCCTTTCAAATCCAATTTATTTATTTCAAAAATAAATGGATTATAATTCTAGTTCAAAACTAGTTCATTTCGATAAAAATCTTTTTTTATCTTTTCAAATATGGAATTTTTTCATCCCAATTCTTTCCAAATCATTTCTTATGATTTTACACAAATTATTGCTATTTTTATTAATTTTATCAAGGTCTGTACAGTCGATTTCCATCAACGGCCATCGAACTGCGCTTACAACTACCTTTTCCAAATTTGATTTGGACATAATTCCAAATCCAACCGTTAGATTTCTAATCTTTAATATTCGTTAGAAAGCTCTTTTCGATACGAACCCAACGGTTCCAGTTTTAGGATAATCCAACGGTCGGATCTCCCGTAATATCCATTCGAAGTCAATGGTCGAAATTCGCGAACTGCCGCAGCGCGGCGCGTTCTATTAAGGCCATTATATATATAATATATATATATATTATATTTCGTCGATTTCATTTTAAAACGTATTTTATAAATCGTTTTAAATTCGTTTTCAAAACGATTTCAACTTCATATTCAATTTCAAATCAAAATTGAATATTCCATATCATCGATATATAAATGATAGTATTTTCAAAATTTTATATTTTGAAATCAGTTCCTTTTCGATATTCATTATAAAAATGAATAAAATCGATATAGATATCGTTCTCATCAAAATGGCGCATATCTAATCAACACGGCTTTATATATTTCTATAACTTCGTTATTCTATTCAACAAATGAATATTTTCTTCAACACATGAATTTTCTTTTATTTAACACATGAATATTCTTTATTTTACAACTTGAAATGAGGCCCAATCAATTACCATATAATGTTAATTATATGAATTCCATACAACACATGTATATAATAGCAACGATAAATAATCAACTATCATCCAGAGTGCATTCTACACTGCATAAGCATCAATTATAAATATTTAACGCTTATAACAGCCTGTCAATCAATCGATCGACATACAGCTAATTATTTGGGATTACTGTACGCCAAATATCATCCCAATACTCGTGTAGGGTTTCAAATCAACAAACACGGATTTTTATTTGTGCAGTTGGGCGATGTGTAAAATTTATCATCCCAATCAATATCAGTCAAATGGGTGTACATAAACAAACCGTCCGATTTGTTTATAAATATTTATTTTATATATACGTTAAAAATTATATTTTTAACTATAAAATATTTTCCACTATAAAATATTTTATTCCATTCCACATCACACAATCAACTTTTACAACACACCAATTAAACAAACAAGTCATCCATGGTCTGTGGATGTAACGACCCAGAAAATCTGAACCAATTTAAAATTTTTAAATTGGCTAAAATAATGGATTTTAAATATTTAAAATAAATATTTTAAATAATGGCGATGAAAACTGAGTTTGAATCGATAATTGAAAACGAATATAATTAATTATAATTATAAACAAGGCCTGAAATGGCGTGGTAGTTTCAAAAATTGAATTCAAACTTTGTCGGACTGTACCGGGTGCAGAACAATCCGGATTTTAGTGAAACCAAAAATATTTAAATCTGTTAGTGAATACCTTTCCAACGAATCTGACCAATCGAAATTTGATAGCAGGAATCAAAAGATATGTCCAGTTGAAAATTCTGAATAGTCACTATGGAATTCAGGCCCTTAAAAATAGACATTTTGCAAACGACCTCGGATTTCGACGAAACCACTTTTGTTGGGTCCGGGATGTGAAGTTATTGCTAGGTTTCAAATTTCATAATTTTTCGAATCAATATGTGAGCGTGGCAAAGGAAAACGCGTTTGACCAGTTTTAGTTGATTTTAATCGACTGGAAATTGGCCGTTTTTCAAACGGTCTCAGAATTCGACGAAACTAGTTTTGTTAGGACCGTATCGTCAATATGAAGCTAGAAAATATTTTTCTGGAATTTTTCTAGTTAGTATGTGACCCCGATAATTTGAAATGTACGTTTAAAATTCAATATAGTGATTTAAATGTAAATTCAAAGGAAACTGATTGTAACGAGTAAATCAGCTTGCGATACATATCCCATTGTTTTCGGAATGAGGGTGAAACGCTATGGACGACAGGCGGTGGGCCTCGTTTCGAGGTCGTGGGTAAAAGTCAACTTTTTGAAATAAATTAAATAATATAAAAATAAAAATATTCCTTCCCTCTCCTTATTCATTCTGCCCCCCCCCTCTTCAAAATCAAATCGGCAGGAGAAAAAAAAAACCCTAAAACTATCGACAGCCCCCCCTAAAGCGAACGCCACCGACCCACCGCCCCCCTCCGTCCAGCCTCCCTCCTCCTCCCAGCGGCGCAACTCCCGAAGACCCCCCCCAGATCGCACGAGCGCGACGAAGACCTCGCCCCCCCCCCCCCCCCCTGAAGCATCGCGACGCCCAATTCGCGAGCCCCCCCAGTTCGAGACCCACCGCCGACCCTGACGACCCCCCCTTCTTCGCAGATCAATGTAAGTTGTTTTTATTTTATTTTATTTTTATTTTTAATTCTGAAAATACTGATTTTAAAAAGAATTTAATACTGATTTTAAAAAGGATTTAAAACTGATTTTAAAAAGGATTTAATACTGATTTTTAAAAAGAATATAAAACTGATTTTTAAAAGGATATAAAACTGATTTTTAAAAGGATATAAAACTGATTTTTAAAAGGTTTAAAAATTGATTTTATTTTAAGATTTAAAATAGAAAAAGATTTGAACTTTAAATAGAAAAAGATTAGAACTTTAAAAAGAAAAAGATCAGATTTTTTTTAGAATAGAAAAGATCATATTTTAAAATAGAAAAGACGGAATTTTTATTAAGTAGAAGAAGTAAGATATGATTTTTATATTTTTTAAAGTAATAAAAATATAATTTTTACATCACAGGAATATTAAAAATATAATCTTTATTTTTGAAAAGGCGGAATCTATATTTTAGAAATGCAATTTTTATATATTGAATAACATAGTAAAAATTCGATTTTTACATATGTAGAGAATACGGGCAACGAAAGCGACAAAAAGGCGAGATTGGCGAAGATTTCTATAAAGGAAGAGTCGTAGTATTGGATAGCTATCAGTGAGAATTTCTCACTCTTCAATTTCTTTTCTATAATTATATATATGTGTTGAAATAAAAGTGAATTGCTATATATAAATATATATATACGCCCCTCGTCCACAAACCATGGACGATATTTATTGGTTGAAATTGTTGTGAAAATTGATTGATAGCGAATGATTGTTTGGGATTGTTTGTGGTAGATATTGTTTGATTGTGGTTGAAAAATACCCATTTGTGATTGAGAAATATTGGGTTGAAACCACATAGGATTAGTTTGTGGAAATGAAATAAATATATGCATGCCGCCTGCGTGCGAACTAGATGCATGATCCCCATTGTCAAAAACCGCGAGGTTTTAAGGTAGAGCGAGGAGCCGTACTAGGGACGGTCCCGGTTTTAACTACCCTGCCGTTATGCTGCCGAAATTTTGAATAATATTCATGTGTTTGAATTATTTTCATATGCTTAAACTATATTTATTCATTGTATAGAAAACATTCATGTGTTGAATTGATATTCATTCGTTGATTAGAAATTCATGTGTTGAATGGTATTCATATTTTGAAATAAATTGTTTGATAATAAAAATCACATTTTTATCTATATATAGAAACTATAGAAAACATTCATGTGTTGAATTGATATTCATTCGTTGATTAGAAATTCATGTGTTGAATGGTATTCATATTTTGAAATAAATTGTTTGATAATAAAAATCACATTTTTATCTATATATAGAAACTATAGAAAACATTCATGTGTTGAATTGATATTCATTCGTTGATTAGAAATTCATGTGTTGAATGGTATTCATATTTTGAAATAAATTGTTTGATAATAAAAATCACATTTTTATCTATATATAGAAACTATAGAAAACATTCATGTGTTGAATTGATATTCATTCGTTGATTAGAAATTCATGTGTTGAATGGTATTCATATTTTGAAATAAATTGTTCGATAATAAAAATCACCTTTTATCGACTATATATAAAATCCTATTTTTGTCACCTATATGAACTATATAGAAAAATAGTGTTTTGAAATGAATTGTTATACAATAAAAATCACATTTTTATTGTATGCATAAATCGTTGAAATGTGAAGTGTTAAAAATAGCCACTTGTTCGAATAAACATATATGAGTTGAAATATTCATTAATTAGCTAATGAAATGATTTGCACCTATGTATGTAACATTAGAATGAATGGTGTTTTTAAACCAAATAGAAATCAAATATGAAGTTGAATAGAAAATGATAAATGATAAGAACTGTATATATATGTACATGCATATTCATTGAACAGGTTATAGCAAAGGGGCTAGAGAAGAGGAATAAAATTTTGTGCCCGACAAATAGGTACACATTTACTGCTTTGTTTGGGTGATGATTTTATGAGCCTGTTGGCTAGCCGCTTGGCTTTTTCCTTTTCTTTTTGAGATTAGAAGGACCGGGAAAGCTATTTGCGATTTCCCGATGCTCCCGGTGCAGGGGAGGTTATGGCGAAATTTTCCAAAATTTTAAGGCGTTAGTGAAATATTTGAAGTGAAAGCGATATTGAAATTGTTGAATGAACTATATTTATATAAATATATAAATATAAATAAAATTAAAACGAAACGAGGCCGTGCAGTTCGTATTTTGAAAACGTGATTTCAAACAACTAGTGCGGGGAATCCGACCATTGGATTTTCCCGAAATCTCAACCGTCGGGTTCGCCTTGGAAATATCTTCCCAACGGCACCAACTTTGTAAAAATCCAACGGTTGGATTGTCTGGAATGTTTAATTCAAATATGAAGAAAAACAGCGCCAGAAACGATTATATTTATATATATATAAATATAATTATATTAAATCGAATAACGACGCTGTAGTTCGTATTTTGAAATCGAAATTTCAAACGATTGTAACGGGAGATCCGACCGTCGGATTTTCCCGAAACTGGAACCGTTGGATTCGTTTTGAAAAGACCTTTCTAATGATGTAAATTTTGTGAAGATCCAACGGTTAGATTTTCAGATATGTGTAAATCAAATATGAAGAAAAACAGCGCCACGACCACGTTATGGCCCGAAGCGTCGTTTTGAGTAAATGGGCTATTTTAAAATAAATAAAAATAGCGATAAATCATTATAAAGTACCATAAACAATATGGAGTGGAAATAAACTGAATTTGCTCAATTTATGTTGTATTTGATGGTTGAATGTGTTTGGTGTGAAAACTACATTAAAGAACAATATTGGTGTTGTCGAATAATTTAACCATTGAAATAAATTGATTTGAAATTCTAAATATACGTGAATTATTTGAAAAGGCCGAGTTAATTCTCATTTCGAATAATTGACTGACGATTGAAATTCCAAGATGAAGATGGTGGTCGAAGACCGGAGATCTTCACCTCGTTTGGATGGTAACCGAGGTCCTGATTGGGAGGCATCCCGAAATATGGATAATGAGTGGTGATCGTCCAGACGTACGTGGTGCTCGAAGGGTTTGCGAGGTATTTAGTGCCTCCGGTTTCGTTCAGACCCAGAACGGACTTGTAAATGGACTGTGTGTCTGACATTGGATTTTATTCTGTGTCGATTGATCTCTATTAAATATACATCTGTTTGGCGGCGGAGAATTTATTCTTTTTCTTAACGCCCTTCTCTGAGACGCACGAGCTCAGAGGTTGTATATCGATGGACATCAGTCGCATGGCATGAATTGCCTGTGTGGCATGCTAAGATGCAGTGATCAGGGCTTCTGTTGAAAAGCAAAGTCTTGTGGTGATGATCAAAGCACCGCCTGTGTGGCGTAGCTTTGTGTATAACGTGAATTCGCGAGCCTCACACCCCGGTATGAACCTAAAACGGGAGAAGGACCTCAGGGAGGGCATGCATTTCTTTCTAGCTAGGGTGGTGTCAGTGACCTACCAGCCCTGACATTTATATACTTTTCACCTAAGTGGTTGTTGCTGTTGCGAGGCGCCTCGGTTAGATCGGACGATCCGGGTCCGATGGAGTCATTCGTTGGCTCACTTACGCCCCAAAGGGCGGAGAGACGTATTGTTCAGGCATAATAATCCACATCGGTGGACCGGCCCTGATGATCCAAGGCTTGCCTGCGCGCTTGCCTGAGACATGGGCTAGATTGTCTCGAATTCGGTAAGGACTATCTTTTGCCTTGGTTCATGACGGAAACCAAATTTCCAAATACGTGACTGTGCGGTTTTGATTGTATACCTATATATATGGCGAAATAGTTGTATGGGGCATTAATGCCGTCTATGATTGATAGTTATGATTTGAAATTGTTTTCAAAACATATAAACACTAGCAATAATATCAAATGCCTTTGTTTTATTCGTATCAAGCATATTTTGGCCGTTATAAGGTAAAAACTCTATCCTCCGGTTTGCGTTGCATTGTGTGATGGGAACTGAGCCTTATAATGGCTTCATTTTTATAAAAAGCATTGCGTTGTTTTAAAAGAAAGATTTGTTTTAAAGCACTGGCAATCCAATGGAGTAAACCCGTTCCACGAAAGTGGCGTGGTCCTGTGATTAGCCAATTATATATGTGTTGAGTGGATTTCTCATACCAGTCCCATGACTGACTCGTAGTTTGTTTCACTTTCAAACTCGGGTGCCCCTTTTTCTACACGGGCAGCCTTGTATTCAGGTTTAGCTGGTTCTTTTTCTGGATAGCTGGAGCTGAAGATGGATTCTATCCTTTATCTCTTTTTATGCTGTTCAGCTCCTACTGTACATATTTTGTTTATTTCCGCTGTAGACATTTATGTATAGCTGAACTGTATTTGTACTAAGTAAGATCCGGTATACTGTGTAACTCTGATGATTACTTTTATCCAGTATATTCTATTGTTCATTATCTGGTGTATTTATTTAATTATGTTCTGCTATTATCTGTTTCGGTGTTATATTCCAAAGATAACCCTTGTTTCTGTCTAAACGGGATTTCGGGTCGTCTCAGTGGACAACGGGTGTCGGGTGCTGCTAAGCACCGTCTACATCCTAGTATATATTTCAACTAGAAAATAAATTAAAAGTGAGGAGTTCTCACCAAGGGTTCCACTCCTCCATTCTTTCTTTCTGAATTGTTTGGATTTTTTTCACTTCCATCGCGTTGTGTTCTTCAACATAATTCCAACGCAATCTGCTTCGTACAGTTTATAAGTTAAAAATCATATTTTTATATTCATACACTTCATATAAAAATCATATTTTCTTCTAATTAAAAATCATATCTTTATCGCTACTCTTTTAAGATAAAAATCATATTTTTATCGTCACTCCACATAGATAAAAATCATATTTTTATTATCATACATATATAAAAATCATATTTTTATAACGCCATTACATATATAAAAAATCTTACCTTTGTTCAAATTAAAAATCATTCCTTTTATTTTTATAAATCACTTCATGCATGTATAAAAGTCATTTCTTTTATTTTTATAAATCACTTCTTGTATGTATAAAAACATAATTCTTTAATGTATAAAGATATAATCTTTTAATGTATGGAAATATAAACTTTATCTTCATAGAAATATAAACTTTTACATAATAAAAATATGAACTTTTACATAATAAAAGTTTGAACTTTAACTTCATAATAATCTAAACGTCAACATCGAAGAAAATAAAGAAATGAAAACGCTCACATTTTTAATTGAAGAAGAGGACTTTTGCTGTTGACTGTGCGAGGGGGGCTGTTGAGTTCGTCGTAGTCGGGGATGGCCGCGGCGGAGGTGGTGGATGGCCGTTGATGGTCAGAGTGGGTCCACAGTGGCGATTTCAGGTTGGATTTTTGGGTTTTCTCACCAAAGAAGAGAAGAGAGAGGAGAGTGGGAGTCGGGGAGGCGGAGGGGAGCGACGGTCAAATCTGAGTGGTGGCGGCGGATGGCATTCGCGGTGATGCGACTGCTTGCGGGGTTCGAGGGGGCGAAACGAGGAAGGAAGTGGGGGGGTCACGAACTGGTGGAGGCCTGAGGGGGTGATGGCGAAGGCGATGCAGCGGCGGTCTGGGAGGCGAGAGCTACGGGGTGGCGGAGCGGAGAGACGACGAGGAAGGACGTCGCAGATTTTTATTCGTGAAATCGATTTAGGGTTGGGGGGAAAATGAATTGGGGGAGGGGTTTAAACGAAATTATATATATATAATATTTTAGTATTAAATTATTCTTTAATTAGGGTTTTATGTTCGAACCCTAAATCAACCCCAATGACTGTCGTCCCTAGCTAATTACCCACATTCTGAACACAATGGGATATGTCCCGTAAGCCAATTCGACCGTTACGATTAGTTTTCATTGAAATTAAAATATAAATGAATATATATTCATTTGAAATTTGAAATCGAATTTTCAAACTACCGCGCTATTTTCAATTCCTTTTATAATTAACAATAATTATTTATATTCTAACGACGATTCAAGTAAAAATAAACGTTCTAATTCTATTCAAAATAAATTTCTCGTCGCTATTATTTAAAATAATTCATTTTAAATATTCAAAATTCATTAAAACTGGCAAAATAATTTTTTTTAAATTGGCTCGGATTTCCGGGTTATTACAATCTCCCCCACTTAAAACTTTTCGTCCCCGAAAGGAACGAAGCTGAAAGTTGTTTTACAAACTAACTCAACTTTCATTATTTTCATTAAGGCTTAAGTTCTTCAACTTTTCAGTTTCTAAGAACTTTTCAAATTCTTCAAAAATTTGGCTAACCCCCTAAATTTTCAAAAAATTTCGCCATAACCTCCTCTGCACGGGAGCACCGGGAAAATCCCGAAATTGCCATACAGCCCCTCCAATCCAAAAAGAAAAAGATACAACCAAGCGGCTAGCCAATCGGCTCATAAAATCATCAAATACCCCAAGAAATACAATAAACATGTACCTATTTTTCGGGCAAACAATTTTATTCCTCTTCTCTAGCCTCCTTACTATGACCTGTTCAATGTATATACATGTACATATATGCATTTCTAAATAATTTTCAATATAGTTCAATATTTGGTACAATTTGGCTAAATGGTTCAAATTTTAATTAATCAACCAATAATCAAACAACACAATCAGCAATCAATTAGTTGATTAGCTTTTCAATCACATAACTTTAATACATATCCAAAAATCAGATTTTTGATGCCAAATCACAACAATAAGCCCTATCTAGCTTTGGTTCTCACACCAGTCAATTGGAATCATATAGAAATCCCACTTTCGAAACACGAAAATAAATTCTGATGATGACGCATCAATCATCAAAATCATGTCCGAGCGACTAGAGTGTGATTCTATATCTATTCAGTTTATTAAAACTTCAAATACACGTGGATCAGACGTATACGCAAAATCTTTATATACTAGATTGTCCAAATTCAATATAAAATAAATAATCAAATACGAATAATTGATTTAAATTTTCAAAACAAAAATTGTTTTCATTTTAAAAATATACTCTTCACACTCATTCTAGGATACTACTGATCCCATATCTAACGAGTCATTCCCATTGGATATTACTAATCCAATCTCTGATGAATTCTTTCGTATGGTTCTAATGTGTCTTGTTCTCGAACTTTGTAAACCAAAGCTCTGATACCAAACTAAAACGACCTGAACTTCCCCGGTAAGGAAAGCATGGATTGTACTGAGGACAAGCCACATTAGAACACAGACAGAAGAACATTTCATTGTATATTACAACAATTACATCAGATTATAAGAATATTACAGAGTATGAATAAATATTACACATCTAAGAAATATCAACAATTTAAATACATTACTGCAGCGGAAAACTAATACAATACACAACTTAAAGAGATATACGGATACAGAGCTTTCCGGATATCATTCCAGCTGTAAACCAGGTTCCTATGAATATAAATCTGCAAAATCAAAATTACTAGCTGCCCGTGGAAAATTGGGGCACCTAGAGTTTAGGTTAAAACAATAAACTCCAGGTCAGCCATGTGACTGGTGTGAGAACTAAAATAGTTATTAATCTTTATTTTAAAGTTAGGTAAATCAAGGGACCACGCCGTATAACACGGAACGGGTTTCCTCCCAAGAATACCAGTGCATAAAACAACATCGCAATGCTAAATAAAGAACAATGAAGCTATTATAAGACCCAGGTCCCATCACACAATGCAACACAAGTCGGAGGATAGGGTTTTACCTTATAATAGCCAAAGAATGCTTGATACGCTAAATTTCATCTTTTATTATTACTACAAGTGTATAGTATCAAAACAATTTCAATCATAAGTATCAATCATAGATGGCATAAGTGCCCCATACCACTATGTCGCCATACTAGGCTCTACAATCAAAACCGCAAAGTCATGTATTGGAAGTTGGATTTCCATCTGTGAACCGAGGCCAGGGATCATCCTCACAGCTTCGAGACCGTCTAGCCCGAGCCTCAGATCAAGTACTCAGTCAAGCCCTTGGATCGTCAGGACCGGTCCACCGATGTGGATTAAAATGCCTGAACACTGTGTTTCCCCGCCCTTTGGGGCGTAAATGATCCAAATGACTCCATCGGCTCCACATAGTCACCGATATATCCGAGGTGCCTCGCAATCCAACAACCACACATGTGAAAATAATATAAATGTCAGGGCTGGTAGGTCACTGACACCACCCTAGCTAGAAGGAAATACATGCCCTCCCTGATGTCCTCTCCCATTTCTGGTTCACAATCGGGGTGTGAGGCTCGCGAATTAACGCTACATATAGATATGCCACACAGGCGGTGCTTTGATCATCAACCATAAGACTTTGCTTTTCAACAAAAGCCTTGATCATTTGCATCTTAGCATGCCACACAGGCAAACCACTCCATGCAACAGATATCCATCAATCACACAGAATGATATCCAATGTCAGACACACAGTCCATTTACAGGTCTATTCTGGGTCTGAACGAAACCGGAGGCACCTTGTACCTCGCATACCCATCGATCTCCAAGTACGTCTGGACGATCACCAACTGATTCCCTCCTCTTGGGTTTACAACCCAATCAAAATCATCAGTAATTATCCAAATGATGTGAAGACCTCCGGTCTTCGACCACCGTCTTCATCCTTGATACATTGTCGAATCAATTATTCAGAATGGGATAAACCCAGTCTTTCTGAATAACTCGCGTATATAACAAACAAGTGTTACACAAACACAACATACGCCTCATTCCAATTCAGAATATTCTTTTAGTCAAATATTCTTATACTTTGGGAAAGGTTCCCATTAATTTTATCAAAGATAAATTTATTCTTTAATCTTCCTTTGAATATCAATTCAAACCAAATTATGGTTTATCCAAACTAGTCGGGATTAACGAACCTTACCGTAGTAATCATTTGTTTTAATTTCCTAATCCCAACCTATTCATCCCATGAAGTAAAACTGGTAATACTTCATATCTAACACCACGATGTTATCGGTAAATTCAATTACCATTTCACGTTCAAATCTAATTAAAGATTTAACTATCGTCTGGAGCAAAACTGGTGATACTCCATTCTCGATCATTTCAATCTAATTAAAGATTCATTAAAACTCCACTTGGTTTTAATCTTCCCAGAGATCAATATTAATGATTGTTTAACTTGGGAAATCATATCCTGTCTTTAACTGGGTTAAAGAACCAATGTCATTTAAAACACGGTTCACGATAAACCCGAAATTGCATTCCATTAACGATGGAATCTTCATGGAAAACAAGTCGATATGTATAATCGATATAAACTTCCATATCTGACCAATAATATAAATGGAATAATAGCAAAGCCTTTTAAATTCCATATATATTAGTAGTCTTCCTCCACAGAAATTCACTTCGATTATTACCAAATCAAATTCCATTCCATTCCAATTTATTTTATTAAATTAGAAAACTTTACTTTGGAAAATCTCCTTTAAATCTTAACAAAGATTTATAAATTCCAAATCACATTTCACTGTAAATCGGGTTAAAGAACGAATGTCATTAAAACACAGTTCACGATAAACCCAATTCACATTCCATTATTTATTGGGTCAAAGAACAAGTGTTATTTAAAACATCGTTCACGATAAACCCAAAAATCAATTCAAATTCAATTCCAATTAAATACCATTTAATTGGTATACTTCATTAAATCTAAATAAAAAGATTTAATCTTTTTCTCAACTGGGTTTAAGAACAGTGTTAATGAAGACACCATTCAGGACAAACCCAAATCCCATTTGATATTAAAAACAAGGCTCTGAATAGAAAATATATCGGCTTATATTAAATATCAAATTCTACGACCAACAAATATCGTATTGGAATTAACGATATAAATATATCTTTCAAATTTCCATAACTATATATGTATAATCACGAAATCCAACATCTAAATATTCCAAAGACAATTTTGATTCAAATCCATTCCCACTGTTTATATTGGAAATTCTGGTTATTTTTAAAACCCTTTCAAATCCAATTTATTTATTTCAAAAATAAATGGATTATAATTCTAGTTCAAAACTAGTTCATTTCAATAAAAATCTATTTTTATCTTTTCAAATATGGAATTTTTTCATCCTAATTCTTTCCAAATCATTTCTTATGATTTTACTCAAATTATTGCTAATTTTAATAATTTTATCAAGGCCCGTACAGTCGATTTCCATCAACGGCCATCAAACTGCACTTACATCGACCTTTTCCAAATTTGATTTGGACATAATTCCAAATCCAACCGTTAGATTTCTAATCTTTAATATTCGTTAGAAATCTCTTTTCGATACAAACCCAACGGTTCCGGTTCTAGTAGAATCCGACAATCGGATCTCCCGTAATGTCCATTCGAGGTCAATGGTCGAAATTCGCGAACTTCCGCAGCGCGGCGCGTTCTATTCAGGCTATAATATATATATAATATATTCCGTCGATTTCCTTTTAAAACATATTTTATAAATTGTTTTAAATTCATTTTCAAAACGATTTCAATTTCAAATCAAAATTGAATATTCCATATCATCAATATATAAATGATAGTATTTTCAAAATATTATATTTTAAATCAATTCCTTTTAGATATTCATTATAAAAATGAATAAATCGATATAGATATCGTTCACGTCAAAATGGCGCATATTAAATCAACATAGCTTTATATATTTCAATAACTTCGTTATTTTGTTCAACAAATGAATATTTTCTTCAACACATGAATTTTCTTTTATTTAACACATGAATATTCTTTATTTTTCAACTTGGAATGAGGCCCAATCAATTACCATATAATGTTAATTATATGGATTCCGTACAACACATGTATATAATAGCAACGATAAATAATCAACTATCATTCGGAGTGCATTCTACACTGCATAACCATCAAATATAAATATTTAATGCTTATAACAGTCTGTCAATCAATCGATCGACATACAGCTAATTATTTGGGATTACCGTACGCCAAATATCATCCCAACACCCGTGTGGGGTTTCAAATCAACAAACACAGATTTTTATTTGAGCAGTTGGGCGATGTGTAAAATTTATCGTCCCAATCAATATCAGTCAAATGGGTGTACATAAACAAACCATCCGATTTTTTTATAAATATTTATTTTATATATACGTTAAAAATTATATTTTTAGCTATAAAATATTTTCCACTATAAAATATTTTATTCCATTCCACATCACACAATCAACTTTCACAACACACCAATTAAACAAACAAGTCATCCATGGTCTGTGGACAACGGGTGTCGGGTGCTGCTAAGCACCGTCTGCATCCTAGTATATATTTCAACTAGAAAATAAATTAAAAGTGAGGAGTTCTCACCGAGGGTTCCACTCCTCCATTCTTTCTTTCTGAACTATTTCGATTTGTTTCACTTCCATCGTGTTGTGTTTTTCAACATATAATCTACTTCATACGGTTTATAAGTTAAAAATCATATTTTTATATTCATACACTTGATATAAAAATCATATTTTTTTCTAATTAAAAAACATATCTTTATCGCTACTCTTCTAATATAAAAATCATATTTTTATCGTCACTCCACATAGATAAAAATCATATTTTTATTATCATACATATATAAAAATCATATTTTTATAACACCAATACATATATAAAAAATCTTACCTTTGTTCAAATTAAAAATCATTCCTTTTATTTTTATAAATCACTTCATGCATGTGTAAAAGTTATTTCTTTTGTTTTTAAAAATCACTTCTTGTATGTATAAAAACATAATTCTTTAATGTATAAAGATATAATCTTTTAATGTATGAAAATATAAACTTTATCTTCGTAAAAATATAAACTTTTACATAATAAAAATATGAACTTTTACATAATAAAAATATGAACTTTAACTTCATAATAATCTAAACTTCAATATCGAAGAAAATAAAGAAATGAAAAAGCTCACATTTTTAATTGAAGAAGACAACTTTTGTTGTTGGCTGCGTGAGGGGGGCTGTTGAGTTCGTCGGAGTCAGGGATGGCCGCGGCGGAGGTAGCGGATGGTCGTTGATGGTCAGAGTGGGCCCACAGTGGCGATTTCAGGTCGGATTTTTGGGTTTTCTCACCAAAGAAGAGAAGAGAGAGGAGAGTGGGGGTCGGGGAGGCGAAGTGGAGCAACGGTCAAATCTGAGAGGAGGCGGCGGATGGCGTTCGGGGTGGTGTGATTGCTTGCGGGGTTCGAGGGGGCGAAACGAGGAAGGAAGTGAGGGGGTCACGAACTGGTGGATGCCTGAGGGGGTGATGGCAAAGGCGATGCGGCGGTGGTCTGGGAGGCGAGAGCGACGGGGTGGCGGAGCGGAGAGACGACGAGGAAGGACGTCATAGATTTTTATTCGTGAAATCAATTTAGGGTTGGGGGAAAAATGAATTGGGGGAGGGGTTTAAACGAAATTATATATATATATATATATATATATATATATAATATTTTAGTATTAAATTATTCGTTAATTAGGGTTTTATGTTCGAACCCTAAATCAACCCCAATGACTGTCGTCCCTAGCTAATTACCCACATTCTGAACACAATGGGATATGTCCCGTAAGCCAATTCGACCGTTACGATTAATTTTCATTGAAATTAAAATATAAATCAATATATATTCATTTGAAATTTGAAATCGAATTTTCAAACTACCGCGCTATTTTCAATTCCTTTTATAATTAAAAATAATCATTTATATTCTAACGACGATTTAAATAAAAATATACGTTCGAATTCTATTCAAAATAAATTTCTCGTTGCTATTATTTAAAATAATTCATTTTAAATATTCAAAATTCATTAAAACTGCCAAAATAAAAATTTTAAATTGGCTCGGATCTCCGGGTTATTACAATGCACTAATAATAATATCAGAGGATTTTCAAGTATCAAGCATTTTTTGCTACTATAAAGGGAAACCTTGCCCAAGTCTGCATTTGCAATCTGTGTGTGCCGCTAGACCCTATGGTAACTTCATTTTCCAAAAGGAATTGCAAATTTTTATGCACTATTATTCATAGGGGAAAACCCATTTCATATTATACGGCGTGGTCTTATGATTTACCTTACTTTAAAATAAACCTAAATATAATTATTTTAGCTCTCACGCCAATCTCATGACTGAATTGGATTTTATTGTTCCTCCACCTAAACTCTTGGTGCCCATAATTTTTCACACAGGCAGCTTAGTAGTTTGGATTGCAGATCTATCCTTGGAGTTAGTTAGAGTAGGATTCAGGATTGGAGCTAGAGCTAGGTCTTGGATCATTATTCTTCCGCTGAGAGTTTACAAATCTTTCTTTTAGTTATGTTTCTTTTGTACCCTAATGTAATATTCTTATGATATTAATAAAAAGTTTTTTATTTCTATTTCAATGTGTAAGTGCCCCTAACAATCCGTCGTTGTGAAAGGCTTAAACCAGATTATTTACCGGTTTGAACCGGGCAAAAAGGCAGGTCGTTACAAAGTGGTAACAAAGCTTTGGTTTGAAGAAAGCTTTGGAGTATGACTCATTTGAACCGAAGGAAAGGACTCATCAGGGACAGGATAAGTAATATCCTATAAGAGAAACTCATTAGAGATAGGGTTAGTTATTACTCTAGAATGAGTTGGAGTATTATATATAAGAGAAAACGTATTGGCGATAAGAAATGGGTTTTGAAAAGTATATGTTTTGGAAAGTTATATTTTGAATACAAAAAGAACATGTTTTGAAAATATATGGTTAATTATAACAATAAGGTTAAGTATGGACATTTTGTGATTAGAATTTCATTTAAAGTTTTCATATAGCATGGTAACTAAACCCCCTCCACTGATTAGGATGAATGATCCAAGTGCAATACCTTGTGAATTAAATTTTTCGATTTGACTATAAGGTATTTGAGGATATAAGATAAATAAGATTTTTAAATTTTGATAAAATTATAATAACTATATCAGTTATTAAGGGATAAGTCAGTAGGAAGTGATCCAAATTTTCCAATAAAAATTTCCTTCTTATTAGAAAAGGTTGTAAAGATTGAATGACCTAAGGAGTTAAGAACTAAATTTTAGGAATATTTGTAAGGCCATTAAAATAATAATTGCAAACCTCCTTGAAAACTTGATTAAAAGCCAGAATCTTCGACGATTTATGACAGTTGATAAGTAAAAACTTGTTAGGTAAGAAGATGAAATATTTAAGTAGTTATAAATACCTCGTGAATCAAGTTTCACAATTTGACTGAAAGGTATTTGGAAAACAAGAATAATTAGAAATAAGAAATTACCTAAACTAAAATATTTAGGTAAGCTAAGTTATAAGATGATCTGACATTTCCATGTAAAGATTAACAATAATTTTGGAAACTGAAAGGGAATAAGATTTTACAAACCATGGAATTCGAAATAATTAACAAATTAATAGTAAGACCTAAGAAAATGATTTCCAACTATAAATTTACTTATTAATTATAGGGCGGCAAATCACTGAATGTTAGGCAGTATTTGCCCCAGTAGATGATGAGTCGGATGTGATGATTGATTAGAAAATTGGAAGTTATTGTTTTAGGGATATTGTATATATGGTTATTTGGATTTATGAGTGTTAGAGTAGTTTATCCGGAATTTCCATTGTAAGGACTGAATTTTGGATGTTGAAAGAGTAGTCACAATTCCCTTTCCTTTTCGAGGAAGAAAAGTTTTAAAGTGGGTGAATGTAACGATCCAGAATTTTTAACCAATTTAAAACAGAGATTTTGAATTTAAAACAAGAATTTTTGGATATAAAATGAATTCGGTTTAATTTAAATATGATTTTGATATAAATAAAATTTAAGTAATAAAATATAATATGTAATTTTTTCAAATATGATAGTCTAATTTTGATAAGAATTTACCAGCATTCATCACAATAAATTTGTCAAATGCGTATTTATAAAACTATTTTTAAAGGTGATCTTTTGTCAAATATAAATATATATTACATTTGAATAATGAAGTAAAATAACTATTTTGAAATGTCAAATAAGTTGACAATTCATCCGGTTTTGATAATATGAGTCATCGAATGTTTAAATAACAAAAAGGTAACATAAAACTTGAATTATTACAATATATATGTATATAAGTGTTACAAAATAGAAACACTTGAGCCATGTTGCTAAAGCGTTACAGTATGAAACTAAGGCCTACGTACATGGTTTTGAAATGGGATAATGGTTTTGAAATGGTGGTTTGATGAAGTGTTTCCATGCATAAAGATAAGGCTGCTTAGGAAGCCAAGTGTCCCAAGGAAAATGTCTAAAATAACCTTGAACCAAGGCTATATAATGGACCTTAACCCCCCTCCATTCTCCACACTTCTTTCTCTTCATTTCTCCTATTTCCTCTCCCTCCTTCTCTCTACTCTCAGATGTTGGAGAATGGAGTTTTGATGACAACAACCTTATTTCAATTATCACTATTAATTGATTATAAAATATATACTAACATGGAAGCTGTTGAGAAGAAATTCCATGTTCATAACCCATCCGATATTCTTAATGATCAAACTGTGGATTCCACTTCATCTTTTTCTAATGTTGAGAACTTTATACCTCATATTAGCTCTATGTCATGTGCCTCGACATCTACTTTAGTTTTTGAATTTCATCCTACCTCTTGTTCATCTTCTTTCAGTTTCCAGATTTCACCAACTTCCAAATTTAGTTGCGAACTAAATTCTCCATCCGGATTATCAACATCTCCATATTCCATCTTTCTCCACCTCTTAACATAATTCTGCTACCTCCTTTATCCTCTAACACATTCAGTTTAGTGCAATCTTCTACTAAACCGTCTTCCTTGTCTGCCATGAATTTCTATCCATATCTGTTGCTAAAGTAGACTCTACAAATGACTTTGCCAAAATTCCTTCGCTTAATACGAAAGTATCACTTAATGGTGATAAGTTTGAATCTCTTTCTGACTCAGTTAGTAAGTCCACCATAAGTAGGAAAAAGAAGTCAAAAAAGAATCAAGCAATTGTAGATGATTTTGATAATGGTGTAGAGTATAAGCCTGAGGATGCTTTGCCACTAAGTTATCAAAAATTCCCATCCAAAAGGTATACTAGGAAACATCCTGCCCCCTTATCTGATTTTACTCTACATAAATGGTTATGTGAAATATTGCTTTCTGGAACATTAGGGGCATGCATTTGATCTCTAAGCAAAGTGAGATAAGAGTTTTGATAAGGATATGAACATTCATTTGCTTTTTCTATCTGAGACAAAACTGGATTTATCTTCTACTTGAAAGCAGTATCTTTTATTTCTAATAATTGGCAATTCGATCACAATCTTGTAGAAGCAAGTTTTGGTAGATTGCTTACTATCTGGAATCCATCTTTTTTTAATTTTGCTAAATTATCTTCCTCAGATCAATTTATCCACTATAAATGTACCCATTTACCTTCCAATTCTTCTTTCTTTTTGACTAGTGTCTATACTCATAATGTTGTTACTTTAAGAAGGAATTTTCTCAGTAACATGCATCTCATAAGTACATCATCTGATCCTTGGTTAATTGGAGGGGATTTTAGTTGCATGTCATCTTGTCATCAAAAGCTGGGTGGTTGTGCATTAACTATTAATGACATTGCTCCTCTTAATCAAGCTGTCATTAAATCGATTCTTGTTTCTCTTAAGAGTTTTGGCCTTGATTTCACTTAGTTAAACAGAAGTCAATTTGGTAACCCTAAATTCTGCAAGCTTGATCACATCTTTGTTAATTTTGCTTCCTTAAATCTCTGGCCTAGATCATATTATCAAATCCATCCATCTTCCTTTTCTGATCATTGCCCACTTCTGATGAATTGGGGAAAGGATGATGCCATTATAAAGGGAAAGTCCACTTTATAATTTTTTTTATTTTTGGGTTTCACAATCAGATTTTTCTGATCTTCTAATGCAGGTTTGGAGCAATAATTCAAGAATTAACCCCATGCTTACCCTTCTACATAAACTAAAGCTTATGAAATTCCATCTTAAAGCATGGTCCTCTATTAGTTTTGGAAAGGTATCATTCCAATCTACCTTTGTTAGGAAGATTTATTCATAGTTCAGGAAGCCATTCAGTCTAACCCTTATGATTCTAATCTTCAAAGGATAGAATGGGAACCGATCAATAAGATTAAGTTTGCTATGGATATGGAATTTCAAGATGCTAAACAAAGTTCTTCTTTGAAAATGGAAGTAGAAGCTGACAAAAACACCAAGTATTTTCATAATTCTCTGCGTATTACACTACACCAAAATAGTGATTTGCTTACACTTATTTTTTTTATCTGCCAACACTTATTTTCGTTGGCAGATGGCAACACTTTTATGTGTTATTAACAATGAAAGGGTTGCTAAAAATAAAGAAAACCAACTTTTTATTTTAGGATTTCACTCCCAATGCTTATCAATGTTATAACATCCGATATTTAGGGAAGCAGTGGGGGCGTGATGGTAAATAGTTATTCATCTTATGCTTTACCCTACTCCAAACGCTTTTTTCTATTCTAGCTGCAAATAGTTGAATTCACGATAGATCCAGGGTTTAACATGTCTTCACTTCCGTCAATTCCTTCTTGCCGCAAATTAACATCTAGGGTTTATAGATTTGAACAAGGGTTTCTCAAAGCGAAGGTATTGTAGATCTGTGGTTTTATTTCGCTTTACTGGAAGCACCCGATTTTCAATTTTATTATATTGACCGTAGATCTGTGTTAGCATTTTATTCTACTGAAAGCACCGCTTAGACCAGTGTTGAATCGGCGTTATTCCAGATCTAGCGTCAGCTTCAACATCGTTGTCAGGATTGATCGATGGTCAACTAAGATTCGTTTTCAGATTTGATGCTTACTAACATTCAATTCAAGATTCTAGAGCTTGCGATATTTCCCAAATGTAAGGTCTCCAATTTATATTAATTACTTGGTTTCTAGGGATTTACTTTATATTCTTTTAAGAGATTGAACACATTTTGTTGATTTTTCTGGTATATGTATAAACTTTTTGGTTCATTTATTTGGTTCATTTATACATGTTTTTATGATTAGTACACATTTTAGAAACTAAAAATGTTTTTTGTTTTTGCTCTATTAGAGAGCTATAAATTAGGTATCTTCTAAAAATACAATTAGTATACTTATAGAACATCGCAATGAGTTATACATACTTGCACCACCATAGTGGGTTTCACATCAATTAGAAGTTAAGAAATATTTGTATAGATGGACAACTAAGACATAGGCATGTGACTTTCATCTTCCTAGATTATTATCAATACTAAATTAATAATTATTAAACAAAAAGGAAAAAAAGCACATTTGGTTAAATGGTTCCACATATGAGGACTATAAAACGGCTGAGCATTGGTACCCTTATGGATTTTATAATGATACGATATTGTTGTTTTTTCACTATAAAGCTAACTAGTGGGTTTTTGGATAAAGATGTGTACTTTGAATCTTTTTCTTCTACCTATTTTCTGATTGAAAAATTAAAAAAATAATGTATTACAAATTTAGTTCTTAACATTTCATCTTCTATATGTATGTTATGTTGAGTTTGCAGGGGTTTGCTTAATGTTTAGATACAGTCTACTCTTATTTGTTTGCATGGGTTTGCTTAACTTTTGGTCAAAGCTTACCGCCTTTATATTGTTAACTATATTATATTGTTAACTTTTGGCCAGAGCTTGATGTTTTGCGTCAATTGTGAACATATAAACTATGTCTACATATCAAATCCACATGATAAATTTATGATAAATTTCAGAATTTATTCTAGCACTCTGCACCTTTTTCATAACATAATGGTTTTACATCTCCATGATCAATTTCATTAGTGCCACTTTCAAGCTACTGTTTGGTTTGATTGTACTATGCATATAGATGTCGGGTTTACTCCATTATCAGTTAATTTGATAATTGTTTTGTTACATAAAAAAATATTGGGTACTCAAGCAACAGATAATAAGTGTTATTTCATTAAAAAATCACAATGAAACATTATTTTTTAAATAATATGTAAATAAGTAGCCATTAAACGTTTTATTTCTGTTTCAGCATTAGCTACAAACAATATATTATGCATTAAATACACATGAATACCTTTTGCAAGACATGGTTATCAGGTCTTTCCTATTCATTTTACTTCCCTGCTGTTAACTTGCAAAGTTACAATCATCAGTGCATCATCATACGTCCATTTCATATTTTTGAACCTATTTCTTAGATATAACAAGACAATATGTTTGTTTAAAAGGTTATTTTCACAAATTAAGATTGCAGTTATATCTTGGTTGCTCTTGAGTCGATAAAAACCATTGTTAACATATAATCATATTACTGAGGAAGAACCGAAGCATAGAAAATTAATACGATATTTTTCCAATTTTGAATAGATTAATTTGTGTAAAATATGTGATAATATGTTAGTGCTGCTATAAACTATTAGAAATATGTTAGTTATTCCAATGTATTATTACAATATGCTTTTTAATAAATGACCTACTCCATAAATGTATAACAATTATAATTAGGTAGAAGCAATTTTACATCATTATGGAAATATTGTTGTAACTATGTGAAATATTATCCATAATAATTGTATAACAGGGACCCTTATTGCACTCAATTAGCAACAATTTTTATCATTAATTATGTTATTTGAAAATTAACTATATAGGAGACCAATATTGCATTGACATTGCATTTATTGTCTTACTTTGTGCAGTGAATAATCACAATTTCAATGTATCATTTTTCCCCCAAATTAAGACCAATTGTACTTACTCCATAATAATGTAATGTTGACCACCATTATATTCCATGAGGGATGCTACAGAGCCCGGAAATGAGGCCAGGAAAATGCGGATTTTACCATAATTCACGGGTAACCCTTCATTTTTTATGATGAATTCAATCTGCATAGTTAATTCTTCAAATCTGACAGTTTGCTCGGTTTCCTTTCGGGCTTTCTAGCATTTGCGATATTCCATTACCTGTAATTGTATTAACTGATTATATACATTAATGTCTAACCATATGAATATTTGGTGATCATATCAGTGCAGACTGTTAATATCAGACTATTAATACCACACTTGTTTCATTATTTTATAAATTCAACCAGATTGATTGTTGCGTTGCACGGTTTATGCAAAAGGTTGTAACTAATACATTTATTACTTTTAGTGCAAAATTTATATTTTTGAATTTTCATTATTTTATGTCCTTATGTCATCTTACTGTCTTCAAATAAATTATGATGAATATACCACTTTTTGATATTGCGTATATTTTAATTAAAGCCTCATTAATGGCAGTAGTTGACAAGTTAAAATATTGTAAAAGTACCAAGTTGTTAGTTATAGTTACCCTCATTGGATATATCAAAATACTAATAAAAAAATAATGTTCTACTATTTGTATCCATCAGTTACTTGAAACTTGATAGCTTAATGAAACAATGCCTGATTTAATACTGATAATATCCATTAAAATGATCCATAAAACTAGATCAACTTTGTGCATATGGCAACTGATTTTGTTGTGTGTTTCCTTTTTCTATGTTGCATATTGTTTTCATTTAATTCTTATGTAACAACCCGGATTTTGACGATCTTGGTTATCCGATATACAATACATATCGAACATCCAAGGATCGAAAATACCAGATGGTTAATGAAAGAAATTAGAGGGTGAGAATAGATAAGATAGAAACTTAGAATAAAAGAAGAAGAAGAACACAACATCAGAGTAACATGAACCTCACAGTGGAATGAATAACATATAATATATATAACATAACTTGAAATATATATCTGTACTTGAATATACATCATTATCAAAGTACAACGCTTACAACACAGCGAAAATAAACTATAGCTATATGATCCTGAAGCCTCCTGCTCCAGCTCTTCAAGTAACTGTAAATCCCGACTACTTGACTGCCCGTACAAAATTGGGCACCCAAGAGTTTAGGGAGAACAAAACAAAATAAACTCCGGGTCAGTCATGGGACTGGTATGAGTAAAACAGTTTAAACGGTTTGAACAAGTAAACGATATCTCATAAGACCATGCCGTATAACGGAACGGGTTTTTCCCTTATGAGAATCCAAAATATCTTTATATCAAAAACCCTTTTGATATTATAATAATGTCTATCAACCACAATATAATAATCATCTAGCAGAAACGCTTCCATCTCACGTTCTGCATATATAGTATACAATCAAAACCGCAAGCACGTATTGGGTAATGGATTTCCAACTATGACAAGGTATGGAACCACCTTTCGCTAGTGTACCTCTAGAGAGGAATACACTGGGTTCAACAAGAACATCTTGCAACCCGGCCACACATGACCGACCACTCATTTCGCTAGAGTGTATCGAATGTATATCACCAACGGTTGGGATCAGCAACCGTTTCCCGAATGGGACAGCATCAACAATAGATTTTTAGAAGTAAATGAAACTCTAGATCAGGTGATTATACACCCTAATAGGTGCGACCTACATAGCCATGTTGCCTGCCCGATTTCTGTCATTTACCAGATGTGATGCTAGAAGTTACGCTTATCCTTTACATGTCACATCTTCATTCACTTAGAATGTCACATCGTCATACCCTTTAAATCACAAATTGATTTATCCAAAAATAGCACGGGTATAAAGCTAAGAGAAACGAACTCCTCCGCCACCAAACGTGAATACGTTTGAAGAGATCAACTTACGTGATCTATCAGATATACTCTGTCAGACCTTCATCCGTACAAGTTGTCCTGGGGCTGGACAAACCGAAGGCACTATTCAGTACATCCATCTTAGGCACTGTTATCTAAGACTCATACAATATCCCTTGCACTTTACTCCGTCTTCAATTATCTTTGGCATATATGATTCGCAACGCTTATGCCAATACAGAGTGGTTCTTCGGATAATAATCCAACCAGTCTCTCCATATTAACAATGTTAAAATGGTCAAAACTTTGATAGCCTGTGGTTTAACTATCAAAGAAAAATACGTGTGCAAAAAACGATATTATTTCCAGATGGAAATTATATCGATCAATCATCATTAACCATATATATATCCTCATTTTCTATGTTTAGAAAACATACGTTATTAACACTGGAAAACATTTCCATGGCTTAATTAAGTGCCACTATTCTTCCATATCTATCAGACTCCAACTATAAACTAACAAGAGAACAACTTCCTAAGTATAAACCCCGAAGGCCGAAACCAACATCAGATCAACACTTAGGAAACCATTCAACTTATTAATCTCTAGTCAGTTTCTAATTTTTTGTTTAACTCCATTACTTTAACCCTATTCGATTAACTCTATTTGATTAACTCTAATTCGAATAACTAATATCTGTTTTAACTTTATTTCGAATAACTATATTCGATTTAACTCCATTCGCTTGACTCTAGATCGCAGCGATCACAATGGTTACGCCTGATTCCCTCAGGAAACATCCGACCGCCGTAGGCTATCTGCAGCCCTGCGAGTTACGCTAGTAGTCGTGCTAAATGGTGACTCATCCTGAATAACTATGTCTGTTTTTAACTCTTATATAACTTGCCAATTTCCTTTTAAAATCCTATTTATTTTCTAAATGAATTCTCCTTTATAATATCTATTAATTTCCTAAGTAAATAATCCCTTTATAATATCTTATTTATTTACCAAATAAATAATCTAGTTAATATGTCTTATTTATTTATCTTAAATAAATAATCCACTTTATAAATATTCCATTTATAAATATCCTTTTTATAAATGTTCCCTTATTTTCTATTTATTTGATTCGTTTAATATCTCCTATTTATTTAACAAATAAATATCTCCTATATAAAATACTATGATTTTATAAATAATTTATTTTCAATATTCACTTTGAAAATTCCCTTTTCAAACATTCTGGTATGTTATGGTATTTAACATATCAAATTACATTGGCCAATATCGTTCCAACACACATAATCGACAATAGATTATAAATCACATCATATATTACAATTTATGAACAGAACAGTATTATAAATATTGAGGAACCCAGTTGGGTCCCTCCAACCTATTTCCCTCCATCATAGATGTTAAACAACACGAATATAAAATATTCTGTAAAACAGAATCAATATTCGATTAACGATTTATATATATATATCGTTATCTATGATTTCAATCAATACACGAACAATCCAACCAAACAGTTAACACATAACAATCAGTCATCATTTAACAGTTTTAAATATACGTTATAAAAATATAACTGTTCAGAGTTGGTGAGTTTTACTCACATTGGATGATCATCGTTAATAACGATAACCATCTTTGATTCTGACGGACAATTTATTTTGCTATAAATTGTAACGGACTCCGATTGACTCGTGGTCAGTTCCATTGTGGAGCTCTCGTCCATACAATCCTAACGGATCCAACCGTTTGAAATTCTGATTCAGTATGTACAAGTTATAAAGGTTACAAGTTATACACTTTTTAATTTAAATAAAAACTAAATTCTACTTAAAATGAATTGGGCCTCACTTAAAATTCCCGGCCCACAATCCAGACAGAACCGATACCTGCTCCATTCCGTCTTCCTCTCTCGTCACTCTACAGGTACCCGTAATAAAACATGGCCATTAACGCCACATCTGAAATCGCTCGCTTCTCCATCTCAAAACGGTATCAATTGCGGCCACCACCATTTCGATCTCCTCCCCGATCTCTACACATTCACCACCACAATACCCGAGTTCGAGCTCCATTTCAATTCGCGTCGAACTGAGCTAACGCACTGCTGTAGAAAAACAATGACAACTTTTGTCATCGACTTCCACAAAACTTATCAAGCAGGTGCGGTTTGCTACCATAAAACCCAAAACAACACCTAAAACATGAATCGCAGCTCCTAGATCATGCGATTTCCAACCCTAGGTTGACTGTAAAAACCCCACAGCACAAAAATGAGCGTCGAACACAAAGAAACCCATACGAGGGTGAAGACAAACTTGTTAGGAGCTCAAAAACATTAGCCTCCTGATTTAATGATTTCAGTTGGATTTTTATTTGAATATTGAAAGGAAGATTTTTGCTATTCAAAGAGTTTTTTGTGGCGGCTAGGAGAATGCTTTTATAGGGGGCGGGATTCTTTTTGTGGCTGAAAAAGATTGGATGTGGCTTGTTTTTAATCACACAATTAGTTAGGATATTTTATTTAATTATTAATGTCATACTCATCTTTAAAAATTCCTGTGATCACTCACGATACCCAAAAATCACGGAAATTGACATGCTACTAGAGTTTGACATTGCGGACCCAATTAAACTGGTTTCGTCGAATTCCGACTTCGTATGCTCACACAGTGTATTTTTAACTGTCGAAATACTAATTGTTTTTTTCACTCTAAAAATCCGTACGGCCACACAGTGACCCCAAAAATCACGGAACTTGGAATCTAACAATAATTTGATGTTGCGGATACAACAAAATTAGTCTCGTCGAATTCCGACTTTGTTTGCAAAAGTGGCTATTTTTAAAGCTCTAAATAACCCATTTAAATATATTTAAATATAATTAAATTAAATATAAATAATTTTATATTATCTTATATATTCACAGTGGAATACCATACAGCTCTACTGGAATTTTTAACTTAATATTTCAAATCCCGATTAAATCGATATTCGATTTAAAATGAAATTCCTTTATAAAATATAAATAATTCCTTTATAAATTATAAAGGAATTCCACATCGACTTTTCTAAAATTTGATTTGGACGTAAATAAAAATATACACGACGAAATCCAGATTTTTCTCTTCCACTAGAAAGATATACTTCACCAGCTCCACACGTTTCTTGTTTCACAGAAATCCGGCTTAAAACGAATCCTGTACATTCAGTTGAAATTCAAATCGCCAAATCACGAACTGCCGCACCATTTCGTGCTCGATTATAATTAAATTATAATTATACGTTCAAACTGTTGTTCAAATAAATATATTCGTTATTCTAATTCAAATTCTAAGCTGAATTAAATAATTTGAATTGCCCAACTCAGATCATATTGTCAATTCACTATTTCTGATTATTCCATAATTAAATATATTATTTAATTTATTATTTTAATTAAATATTCACCATTATTTAATTCAACGACCATGAAATCCTTTTAATCATCTTTTAAATAATTAAATAAATTAATTATTATATCGCTGAAAATGCGGGTCATTACATTCTTCCTCACTTAAAATAATTTCGTCCTCGAAATTGCTAAGGTAGGAAACAAACCCTATCGACCGGTTAGAACTTATCTGTTCACTTCTTAATTTCAGTTTCAACTGAACCAATTTAATTTCAATTAAATTATAAATTTATTCTTATTAACGAAAATTTTCAAAAAATCCTGAAAATTTTCTAACACCCGAAATTTCTAAAAAGTTCGCCAGCACCTCCTTTGTACTGGTCAATAGGTCATACTCCAACTCGCCACTCTGGGCCATCTCCAACCGAAAAGAAAAATCAAACAACCAAGCGGCTAGCCAATCAGGCTCATAAATCTCATGCTTATATCAAATATAAACTTGTACCTTTTTGTCGGGCATATCGTTATATCATTTCCATCTGCTACCAATTCAGCAAATACAAGGGTCATCCCAATCAAATTCCAATCAGTTTTTACCCACAAATCCAACCATTTGCTTATACCTAAGTCGAATTCAATTTCAAATCAAAGTTCCATTTTCGATTTTTTTAATTCTTAACTCATCAATCCAATACCATTTTAGATTCTATCTCACAACTCAAAACCTGATTCTACTTGATATATCGTATCCAATTCAATTTCCAGTTAATTGGTTTCAATTTGGTTCCAGTTCGGTTTCACAAATTTCTATTTAAATTTGTTCTTAATTCAAACAGTCTCTTCCTAGGAATTTTAAACCGCTTTGCTTTTCCCAAACCAAATATTCCTTTTTGGTTTTCAAACAACTTGTTTCTCTCAAAACAATTCAAAAACAAAATCCTTTGGTAGTAATCCATCACTCAGCAACTCGAAAATGAACACTGATGATGCAGCTGTCATCATCAGAATTTATTTTCCAGCGATCGAAGTGAGTTCAATACTATATCACCTTTCAAAACCATTTCTAACACTTCCATTTTGAAATCAGTTCAAAATATCATTCAAAAATGCTTAGAATACAATTTAAAATCTCCCAGGATCTTAAAATTTACATATATTTAATCCAAGTCTATTTACAAACTCCGTTCCAAATTTCTAGGGTTTTAATTTCAATTCTGATTCAAATTCAGATTTAATTCATTTCATAACACTTATACGAATATTGTTTGGTTATATACGTAACCATTTCACTTTTTATAATCTTACTCGATTATAATAACAACCAATATATCCAATATATTATAATCACTTCAATATAATTCCTTTATATCAAATATAATTTGGGTAAAATTATTTCGTTTTACCCTCTTTTCAAAACATACCCTGACAGTTCATCATGTTCGAGTGTTAAGAAGCTCCTCCCGATACAGTGGATCAAACTGATCAACCAGAATTTACAAACAGCTCGACCAATAAATCTCCACAATATAAAACCATTTTATATTGAATAACAAATACGCTCTCGTATATATGCACTCAACTCAATCTAGGGTATTACTAACCCCATCTCTACCGAGTCACGCCACAGAGCCAAGGTAATTACTTAACCTCGCTCTAATACCAACTGTAACGACCCAGATTTTGACGATCTTGGATGTTCGATATGTGTTAACTCACCAGCTCTGATACCAACTGTAACGACCTGGATTTTGACGATCTTGGATGTTCGATATGTGTCGTATATCGGATAACCAAGATCGTCAAAATCCGGGTCGTTACATCTTACTTTCTCTTATTTAGCACAGCTGCAAACTTTGTAGCAACTGATTTAGCCATTCGTTTGCTTTTTTATGTCTCCGATTGTTTTTATTTAGTATGGTTTTCTCTCGTTTTGGTATAGGAGAAAGTTTCTATGTAAATGTCACTTATATATTATATAACAAAATTCTATTTTTTAGGTTGTATGGTAGCTTATTTTGTTATGTGTTTTCTTTTATTATGTCTCTAATTGTTTTCATTTAATTCCAACCTTCTCTTGTGTTGAGTGCAAGTGCAACTACTGAATGGCATAGAGGTTACGCTGTGATAAGCCTTGAGGTAGGAAGATGCATTATGCAAGGTAGTAAGAAATTTTCATTGATAACTTACCTTATAAAATAAATACAGTCTTGTGGTAATAAATGCCACGTTAACATGCATTAGTTTTTTCAATAATTCCTAATTTCAGCTTCTTATGTACAACTTGATTAATACTGTCCACATTTATAAGTTTACCTTTATAGATTATATATTGGAAAATGTTGGTTTTCCTTTCTTTAACAAATTTAACCAAATTTTTTGTTATATAAGTAATTGCTGTAAGGTGATTAGATGATTTGAGACGACCCGAAATCCCGTTCAGACGGAGACAAGGGTTATCTTTGTTCGTTCCAAAATTTGCAACTTATCGCCAAATGTCCTTTTCTATTGCAGCTTGAGCACGTGGCGGTCGTTATTCGTTCGTTCCCAGATTCAGCCCTTTTCCTCTTGGCACTGGGCTTCTTGTTGACCTCAGACCTCATACTGGCTTGTGGAGTATCAGTTTCCGACTCTTCTTTGTCACTACAACGAACTTCTTCTTCGTCGCGCAACATTCCTTTCTTATGGAGATCTTCATACTGATAAGCCATGTATATCATTTCAGCGAAAGGAAGCTTCACATTCCTCACTACACTATTCTGATATCTCCTTTGCAGGCCATGAATAAATCTTAGATTTTTCCTCTTTGGATCTTGAATCAGATGAGGGGCAAAGTGAGCAAGTTCGCTGAATTTCTTATGATATTCTAGGATGGTCATATCACCTTGTATTAGATAAGAAAATTCATCACATAACCTCTCGGTTGCTTCGGGAGGAGTAAATCTTTCTAGGAAAATCACTTTGAATCTATCCCAGGTGATATCACCTTCTGGATTATCCTTAATAACCGAATCCCACCAGAACAAAGCTTCTTCTTTGAGTGCCCAGGAGGCCAGTAATCTTTTCTGGGCATCTCTCAGCTTTAATGCTTCAAAGATTTTCTCAGCCGAACGAATCCAAGCTTGTGTTTCCATAACGGACTCCTTGCCTAAGAATGGCGATCCACCAAGATTTCGAAATCTCTTGAATAGAACTTCTATATCGGATTCTGGCTGTGGGAGCACAACTGGCTCATTAGCTGGTCGAGCCATACGATTATTTCTTCTATTCTTGTCACTCATTTTCTAGTACGTCTGCAATTAGCAGACAAAGTGTCAGGTCAACAGAAAAGATATTTTCAAACATAGAAACATATACTTCAAGTGTAAATGGGTCTATCGAGGTGTAATTTCATTCTGCTTTACTCATACTAGGATATTGTTGATCCTATCTGTGTAGAGTTACCCGTCTTAGAACACTACTGGTTCTATTTCTGACGAGTTCGTTCAAATGTCATATTCCAGAATTAAGCTTGACCAAAGCTCTGATACCACGTTGAGACGACCCAAAATCCCGTTCAGACGGAGACAAGGGTCATCTTTGGAATATAACACAGAAACAGATAATAGCAGAACAAAATTAAATAAATACACCGGATAATGAACAATAAAATATACTGGATAAAAGTAATCATCAGAGTTACACAGTATACAGGATCTTACTTAGTACAAATACAGTTCAGCTATACATAAATGTCTACAGCGGAAAACAAACATAACATGTACAATAGGAGCTGAACAGCATAAAAAGGAATAAATGATAGAATCCATCTTCAGCTCCAGCTATCCAGAAAGAACCAGCTAAACCTGAATACAAGGCTGCCCATGTAGAAAAAGGGGCACCCGATTTTGAGAGTGAAACAAACTACGAGTCAGTCATGGGACTGGTATGAGAAATCTATTCAACGCATATATAATATGGCTAATCACAGGACCACGCCACTTTCGTGGAACGGGTTTACTCCATTGGATTGCCCGTGCTTTAAAACAAATCTTTCTTTTAAACATCGCTATGCTTTTTATAAAAATGAAGCCGTTATAAGACTCAGTTCCCATCACACAATGCAACGTAAACCGGAGGATAGAGTTTTTACCTTATAACGGCCAAAATATGCTTGGTACGAATAAAACAAAGGCATTTGATATTATTGCTAGTGTTTATATGTTTTGAAAACAATTTCAAATCATAACTATCAATCATAGACGGCATTAATGCCCCATACCACTATGTCGCCATATATAGGTATACAATCAAAACCGCACAGTCACGTATTTGGAAATTTGATTTCTATCATGAACCAAGGCAAAAGATAGTCCTTACTGAATTCGAGACGCTCTAGCCCGCCCCTCAGGAACAGCCGCAACTGCCCCTTGGATCGTCAGGGCCGGTCCACCGATGTGGATTATTATGCCTGAACACTACGTCTCCCCGCCCTTTGGGGCGTAAACGAGCCAACGAATGACTCCATCAGACCCGGATCGTCCGATTAAACCGAGGCGCCTCGCAACAGCAACAACCACATAGGTGAAAAGTATATAAATGTCAGGGCTGGTAGGTCACTGACACCACCCTAGCTAGAAAGAAACGCAGGCCCTCCCTGATGTCCTCTCCCGTTTCTGGTCCATACCGGGCTGTGAGGCTCGCGATTTCACGTTATACACAAAGCTACGCCACACAGGCGGTGCTTTGATCATCACCACAAGACTTTGCTTTTCAACAGAAGCCCTGATCACTGCATCTTAGCATGCCACACAGGCAATTCATGCCATGCGACTGATGTCCATCGATATACAACCTCTGAGCTCGTGCGTCTCAGAGAAGGGCGTTAAGCAAAAGAATAAATTCTCTGCCGCCAAACAGATGTATATTTAACGGAGATCAATCAACACAGAATAAAATCCAATGTCAGACACATAGTCCATTTACAAGTCCGTTCTGGGTCTGAACGAAACCGAAGGCACTAAATACCTCGCAAACCCATCGATCACCACATACGTCTGGACGATCACCACTCATTATCCATATTTCTGGATGCCTCCCAATCAGGACCTCGGTTACCATCCAAACGAGGTGAAGATCTCCGGTCTTCGACCGTCATCTTCATCTTCGAATTCAATTGTCGGTCAATCATTTGAAATGAGAATTAACTCGGCCTTTTCAAATAATTCACGTATATTTAGAATTTCAAATCAATTTATTTCAATGGTTAAATTATTTGACAACACCAATCTTGTTCTTTAATGTAATTTTCACACCAAACACATTCAACCATCAAAAGCCACATAAATCGAGCAAATTCAGTTTATTTCCATTCCATATCGCTTATGATATTTTATAACTATTTATCGCTATTTTTATTTATTTTAAAATAGCTAATTTATTCAAAACGACGCTTCGGGCCATAAAGCGGTTGTGGCGCTGTTTTTCTTCAGATTTGATTTACACATATCTGAAAATCTAACCGTTGGATCTTCACAAAATTTACATCATTAGAAAGGTCTTTTCAAAACGAATCCAACGGTTCCAGTTTCGGGAAAATCCGACGGTCGGATCTCCCGGTACAATCGTTTGAATTTTCGATTTCAAAATACGAACTGCAGCGTCGTTATTCGATTAAATATATAATTATATATATATATATATATATATATGATCGCTTCTGGCGCTGTTTTTCATCAGATTTGAATTAAACATTCCAGACAATCCAACCGTTGGATTTTTACAAAGTTGGTGCCGTTGGGAAGATATTTCCAAGGCGAACCCGACGGTTGCGGTTTCGGGAAAATCCAATGGTCGGATTCCCCGCACTAGTTGTTTGAAATCACGGTTTCAAAATACGAACTGCACGGCCTCGTTTCGTTTTAATTTTATTTATATTTATATATTTGTATAAATATAGTTCATTCAATGATTTCAATATCGTTTTCACTTCAAATATTTCACTAACGCCTTAAAATTTTGGAAAATTTCGCCATAACCTCCCCTGCACCGGGAGCATCGGGAAATCGCAAATAGCTTTCCCGGTCCTTCTAATCTCAAAAAGAAAAAGAAAAAGCCAAGCGGCTAGCCAACAGGCTCATAAAATCATCACCCAAACAAAACAGTAAATGTGTACCTATTTGTCGGGCACAAAATTTTATTCCTCTTCTCTAGCCCCTTTGCTATAACCTGTTCAATGAATATGCATGTACATATATATAGTTCTTATCATTTATCATTTTCTATTCAACTTCATATTTGATTTCTATTTGGTTTAAAAACACCATTCATTCTAATGTTACATACATAGGTACAAATCATATCATTAGCTAATTAATGAATATTTCAACTCATATATATATTTATTTGAACAAGTGGCTATTTTTAACACTTCACATTTCAACGATTCACGCATATAATAAAAATGTGATTTTTATTGTAAAACAACTCATTTCAAAACACTATTATTTTATATATCTTATATTGGTGATAAAAATAGGATTTTTTTTTTCTTATAAAACAATTTCTTTCAAAATGAGATTATTTTACACAGTTCATATAGTCGATAAAAGGTGATTTTTATTATCAAACAATTTATTTCAAAATATGAATACCATTCAACACATGAATTTCTAATCAACGAATGAATATCAATTCAACACATGAAGGTTTTCTATAATTTCGATATATAGATAGAAATGTGATTTTTATATTTAAAACGCGAATACCATTCAACACATGAATTTCTAATCAACGAATGAATGTCAATTCAACACATGAAGGTTTTCTATAATTTCGATATATAGATAGAAATGTGATTTTTATATTTAAAACGCGAATACCATTCAACACATGAATTTCTAATCAATGAATGAATGTCAATTCAACACATGAAGGTTTTCTATTCAATGAATAAATATAGTTTAAGCAGATGAAAATAATTCAAACACACGAATATTATTCAAAATTTCGGCAGCATAACGGCAGGATAGTTAAAACCGGGACCGTCCCTAGTACGGCTCCTCACTCTACCTTAAAACCTCGCGGTTTTTGACAATGGGGATCATGCATCTAGTTCGCACGCAGGCGGCATGTATATATTTATTTCATTTCCACAAACTAATCCTATGTGGTTTCAACCAAATATTTCTCAACCACAAATGGGTATTTTTCAACCACAATCAATCAGTATCAACCACAAACAATCCCAAACAATCATTCGCTATCAATCAATTTTCACAACAATTTCAATCAATAAATATCGTCCATGGTTTGTGGACGAGGGGGCGTATATATATATATATATATATATATATATATATATATATATATATATATATATATATATAGCAATTCACTTTTATTTCCACACATATATATATGGCTAGAAAAAGAAATTGAAGAGTGAGAAATTCTCACATTGCTTTCGGCTTTGCCAAAAATTGTAGAAGGCTCAGAAAAATATGCGGCCTCTTCTAAAAGGTAGAAGGCGTTCACATGGTCACGATGTTTCCTGTTTCATCGAATTTCGTTAACATAGCAAAATCACATTTTTAAACTATGGTTTATATTTTATAGACAAAGATAATTTTAATTTCAAATCAAAGGTAATTTTATTTTTAAGTCCAAGTCTATTTATATTTTCTAAAACAAATTCTATTTTATATTTTCTATTTGAAAGTATTTTATTTTAAAACCTTTCTAGTTTCATCGTCATAATGCTATATATATTTATAAAAAAAATGAAAATAAAAGCTGCCTTTATATTCATTAAAACTGCATTTATATTTATTATATAAAAAAAACTGCATTTATATTTATTTAAATTAAAAACTGCATTTATATTTATTATATAAAAAAACTGCATTTATATTTATTTAAATTAAAAACTGCATTTTTATTTATTTAAATTAAAAACTGCATTTATATTTATTTAAAAAAAAACTACTTACAGTCCACGAATGAACAACCGAACCCATTAGGGTTCCACCCATCGCTGTGCTCCGATCAAGGCGCCGGAAGCTGATCGCCCATCACCTCTTCGAAGCCCCCGACGTCACCACCCACTGCCACCAAGATGGCCTAACTCGGTTGACCGCTCCGCCCTGAAACGGCGCTCGAACCCGCCAGTTTTGAGGAATAAAATCGAACGAATTACACAGCTAGAAATCTCGAATTTGGTATTGATTTGAAGAGGATGGGGAGTTCTTTGATTTGATGTTGGGGTCTTGATTTGGTTCTAAGTGTGTTGCGAGAAATTGGAAGATGAAATCGGGAGATTCCTGGCACTCTAAATCGTCACTGGCGGCTCCCAGAACTTGGACCGCAGTTTGACTTTTTCTAGGGTTTTGACCATTTATAAATAAATTATTTTAATATTAATTTATTCCAAGTTCATTCGATTTTTCGTCCGAGCTCCAAACGAACTCCAACGACTGTCGCCTCTAGCTAAATACCCCCATTCCGAATACAATGGGATACCTTTCGTAGGCCCATTCGACTGTTTCAGTCAGTTTTCCTTCAAATTAAAATATAAAGCATTCAATATTTGATTTGAACGTGCATTTCAATTTGCCGGGGTCACATACTAATTAGAAAAATTCTCAAAAAATATTTTCTAGCTTCGTATTGACGATACGGTCCTAACAAAACTAGTTTCGTCGAATTCTGAGACCGTTGGAAAAATTGCCATTTTCCAGTCGATTAAAATCAACTGAAACTGGTCAAACGCGTTTTCCTTTGCCACGCTCACATATTGATTCGAAAAATTATGAAATTTGAAACCTAGCAATAATTTGACATCACGGATCCAACAAAAGTGGTTTCGTCGAAATCCGAGGTCGTTTGCAAAATGTCCATTTTTAAGGGCCTGAATTCCATAGCGACTATTCAGAATTTTCAACTGGACATATCTTTTGATTCCCGCTATCAAATTTCGATTTGTCAGATTCGTTGGAAAGGTATTCACTAACAGATTTAAATATTTTTGGTTTCACTAAAATTCGTTTTGTTTTGCACCCGGTACAGTCCGACAAAGTTTGAATTCGATTTTTGAAACTACAGCGCCCTTTCAGGCCTTGTTTATAATTATAATTAATTATATTCCTTTTCAATTGTCGATTCAAACTCAGTTTTCATCTCTATTATTGAAAATATTTATTTTAAATATTTAAAATCCATTATTTTAGCCAATTTAAAAATTTTAAATTGGTTCAGATTTTCTGGGTCGTTACATGATTCCATATATGAATCGACTAATCTTAAAACAGATTTTTAGCAAAAAAATCTTTGCCATATTTGTACAAGTAACTTAAAATGAACCACTATTTCACCTTTTGCATTTATGATTCATTATTCCATTATACAAGTATTCAAAGAGGCATTTTTACATAAAAGTTGAATAGTAATGATCATTAAATTATCAAACCGACTTTGTCGGTTTTTCTTAATTCGACTGAGCATTCTAAAACTTCTGTCCGTCTGAAGCTTTTTTACAATACCCATTTTGTCCTCCTATGACTTACGCACTAATTTAATGTAGTTCTGAAGCCTTGCCTTGCCTTATTTGAGCTTCCCGATTTAATTTTTAATGTAGTATATTTGATTCATTAATGCTCATTGATTGTGTGACTTAATTAACTTTATATTTGGAAGAAAAGCTAATTTTTCCACTTTTGTTGATATGAACATGGTGTTCATTTTAAAACATCACACCTAACATTAATAAGATAAATTGACAACAATTTATTGATTAAATTTATTTCTTAATTTTTTCCCACTTTTGTTGATATGAACATGGTGTTCATTTTAAAACTTCACACCTAGCGTTAATAAGATAAATTGACAACAATTTATTGATTAAATTTATTTCTTAAATTGAAAATCACTTATTAATTTAAACATATTGACAAAAACCTTATATGGTTAAAATTTGATTTAATAAGATGTATATTACATCACACCTAGCGTTAATAAGATAAATTGACAACAACTTATTGATTAAATTTATTTCTTAAATTGAAAATCACTTAATTAATTTAAACATATTGACAAAAACCTTATACTGTTAAAATTTGATTTAATAAGATGTATATTAATTGCCGTCTTTTTTACCATATATATAAATTATAACAAGAACAAATGGCGGCTGAAAATTTTTCGTCTTCTTGGAACAAATCTCGCCCATATTTTCTTTTCTCTCAGTCTTTTTCAGATGTAATTAATCAGAATGGAATGGGGATTAGGGAAAATTCTCTCATTCCCAATTGTACTGATCGATGTCTTAGATGTGGAATTCAGGGTCATTTGGCAAGTAGTTGCAGTTGGTTCTTGAATGAGAATCACGTTAATTCTTCTTGGAACATAAGAGAGGCTCCCTATAATCATGATGTTTCTTCCAAGAATTCAGGTTCGTTTGCAACGAGTCACTCTTTTTCATTTTCTTATGCGGACATGGTCAGAAAGCCTTCTAGTGTTTTGGATTGGAATTCTACTACGTCAAAAAACTCTAATGAAAGGCATAGTATTCGAAGTTGTTTTAAATGTGGTGATTCGTCTCATTTGGCGAAGGACTGTCAAAATGGATTTCGATGTTTTAATTGTGGTGTATTAGGTCATCATAAGACCAATTATCCAAGGAGATTCAGTGGGAATTCAGTCTTTGACATATTGCGCTTTAACTGTTCGAGAATATGCCAGAATATTATATTGTTGTCGGATCTTTATGTTCTAGACTTTGCTGGAAGGATGAACGATGGGGCTTATATGTTATTGCTATTGGAGTGGCATTTGGAGGGTCTTGTTGATGGAATAATGTGGTATAAGAGGTGGGATAATGTAACATCCCATATTTTCTATATATATATTTTTCAATTTTAAATAAATAAAATGGAATAATATGGGAAGAATCAAATAATGTTGATGATTATTTGAATTTAGTATAAATAGATTTTTCAAATTTAGTTCATTTAAAAATGTTGTAATTTGAAATTTAAGATTTTAGTAGTAAAATGAATTTGAGTGGTTTAATTTAAAAGTGAAATTCAAATTTAATTTGGAAGTGGTGAAAATTTAAGTTGTTTAAGTTAAATTTGGAATTCAAAACTTGAATTAGTAAATAATTGTGACGGCCGGGAATTTCGCTCGATCCGAATCAGTCGTTAAACCGATCTAGACCGTTCAAAACCCCTGATCGTTTTGAGAACAGGACAAAACAGAACGCAGACGGAAGAACATTTCATTGTTATTACAACAATTCCATCAGAATACAAGAATATACAGAGTATAAATGAATAAATTACATACGATAAATATCAGAGATTACAATAAATTACATAGCAGTGGAAAAAGAAATACAAAGCACAACTGAAGGTGATATACGGATACAGAGCTTTCCGGATATCATTCCAGCTGTAAACCAGGATCCTGTGAATATAAATCTGCAAAACCAAAACTACTAGTTGCCCGTGCGGAAGATAAGGGCACCCAGAGTTTAGGTTAAAACAATAAACTCCAGGTCAGTCATGTGACTGGTGTGAGAACTAAAACAGTTATTTAAAACTTTACTTTAAAAGAGAGTAATTCAAGGGACCACGCCGTATAACACGGAACGGGTTTCCTCCCAAGAATATCTGTGCATAGAAAAGACAACGCAATGCTTTTTCGAAAAATGAAGCTATTATAAGACCCAGGTCCCATCACACAATGCAACGCAAGCCGGAGGATATGGTTTAACCTTATAACAGCCAAACATGCTTGGTACGTTTAAAACAAATCATTTGATACTATAATAAGTGTATAGTGTCAAAACAATTTCAATCATAAATATAAATCATAGATGGCATAAGTGCCCCATACCACTATGTCGCCATACTAGTTCTACAATTAAAGCCGAAATACACATATTGGAAATTGGATTTCCGTCATGAGTCGAGGCAAGGGGCAAGATCCTCTCCGTTTCGAGACACTCTAGCAAATGCTCAGGACTACGCACACTGGGTAACCCTTGGATCGGTTGGGCCGGTCCTCTCTTACGTTTGAGGATTGGCAATTCCTGAACACACGTTTCCCGGTCCTTACAGACCTAATATCGAGGCGCCTCATTCCAACAACCACAAAGGTGAAAAGTATATAAATGTCAGGGCTGGTAAGTCACTGACACCACCAAAGCTAGAAAGAAACGTCGTGTTCTCCCAACGGCCCGTATCCCGTTTTTAACTCATACCGAGGTGTGAGGCTTGCGAATTCACATTATACACAAAGCTACGCCACAAAGGTCGTGCTTTGATCATCAACCACAAGACTTTGCTTTTCAACAGAAGCCTTGATCCATGCAACTCAGTATGCCACACAGGCAATTCATGCCATGCGATTGATATCTATCGATATATAACCTCTAAGCTCGTACGTCTCAGAGAAGGGCGTTAAGCAAGAGAATAAATTCTCCGCCGCCAAACAGATATATATTTAACAGAAATCAATCAGCACAGAATAAAATCCAATGTCAGACACACAATCCATTTACAAGTTCGTTCTGGGTCTGAACGAAACCGGAGGCACTTTCCTCGCATATCCATCCATCTCCAAGTACGTCTGGACGACCACCAACTATTTCCATCCTCTTGGGTGTACAGCCCAATCAGGATCGTCAGTAATTATCCAAACGATGTAAAGACTTCCGGTCTTCAACCATCGTCTTCATCTTCGACATATCGTCGAATCGGTTATTCAGAATGGGTATAAACCCGGCCTTTCTGAACAACCCGCGTATATTAAAACAAATGTTACACAAACACAACATACGCCTCATTCCAATTCATTAGTCACTAACCGTAAATCAGTAAGAGAGCAGTTCCCCAAATATTAACCTCGAAGGCCGAAACCAACATCAGATCAATACCCAGGAAACCATTCTTCTTAACTAACCTACAGCTAGTTTCTAAATTTCAATTCTTAGGGAAAGGTTCCCATTAATTTTATCCAAGATAAATTCTTTAAAATTCTATCCTTTATTCTTCCTTTGGATGTCATATCAAACCAAATTATGGTTTTCTAACTAGTCGAGATTAACGAATCACACCGAAGTAATTATTTATTTTATTTTCCAATCCCAACCTATTCATCCCATGAAGCAAAACTGGTAATACTCCATATCTAACACCACGGTGTTATCGGTAAAATTAATTACCATTTCACGTTCAAATCTAATTAAAGATTTAACTATCGCTTTGGAGCAAAACTGGTAATACTCCATTCTCGCTCATTTTCTAAATTTGATAATTTAGATTACAAACTTACATTTCAATCTAATTGCGGATACGTTAAAACTCCTTTTATTGGGTTAAAGAACTAATGTCATTTAAAACAAAGTTCACGACAAACCCAAATCACATTCTATTTATCATCGGGTTAAAGAACTAGTGTTGTTTAAAACACAGTTCACGATAAACCCAAATCACATTCTATTTATCATCGGGTTAAAGAACTAGTGTTTTTTAAAACACAGTTCACGATAAACCCAAATCACATTCTATTTATCATCGGGTTAAAGAACTAGTGTTGTTTAAAACACAGTTCACGATAAACCCAAATCACATTCTATTTATCATCGGGTTAAAGAACTAGTGTTGTTTAAAACACAGTTCACGATAAACCCACAAATCAATTCTAGTTCAATTCAAATCAAATATATTAGGAATTCCGATTATTTAAAACCCCTTTTTAAATCTAATTTATTTATTTAAAAATAAAAAAATCGGGTTTTAAATTGAGTTCAAACTAGTTCATTTCGATAAAAATCTATTTTTATCTTTTCAAATATGGAGTTTTTCATCCCAAATTTTCCCAAACCATTTCTTATGATTTTACACAAATTATTACTATTTTTAATAATTTTATCAAGGCCCGTACAGTCGATTTCCATCAACGGCAATCGAACTGCACTTACAGCGACCTTTTCCGAATTTGATTTGGACGTATCTCCAAATCCAACCGTTAGATTTCAAATTTCTGATATTCGTTAGAAAGCTCTTTTCGATACGAACCCAACGGTTCCGGTTTTAGGAGAATCCGACGGTCGGATCTCCCGTAATGTCCGTTTGAAATTAATGGTCGAAATTCACGAACTGCCGCGGCGCGGCGCGTTCTATTCAGGCCATTATATTATATATATAATATATATAATATATATTTCGTTGATTTCTATTCAAAACATATTTTATGAATCGTTTTAAATTCGTTTTCAAAACATTTCAATTCTATATTCAATTTCAAATCAAAATTGAATATTCCCTTATAAATTCGTTTTCAAATTCATTTCTATTCGATTCAAATTTTAATTCAATTTGAATTCATTTCAATTCGTTTTCAATTCAATTCGAATTCGTTTTCAATTCAATTCGAATTCGGTTCAATTCAATTCGAATTCGTTTTCTATTCAAATCAAATTCATTTCGTTTTCTATTTGAATCCAATTCATTTCGTTATCTATTTGAATCAAATTCATTTCGAAATCGTTTCATATTCAATTCATTTCGAAATCGTTTTATATTCAATTCATTTCGAAATCGTTTTATATTCAATTCATTTCGAAATCGTTTTATATTCAATTCATTTCGAAATCGTTTTATATTCAATTCAAAATGAATAAAATCGATATAAATATCGTTCACGTCAAAATGGCGTCAATCTAATCAACACGGCTTCATATATTTCTATTTTCAAATATTCTATCTCAAATATTCCTATTTCAAATATTTCTATTTCAAATATTTCTATTTCAAATATTCTATCTCAAATATTCCTATTTCAAATATTTCTATTTCAAATATTTCATTATCAAAATGTTTCGTTCAACACATGACTAATCTCAATGGATGAGTACGGTCAACACATGAACCTTTATATTATATTGATAAAGATGTAAATTTTATTATTATACTATTTTTCTAAATTGGAATGAGGCCCAATCAATCACCATATAAAGTTAATTATATGGATTTTCATACATCACACGTATACAATAGTATTGAAAAATAATCAACCATCAACCAAAGTGCACTACACTGTATAAGCATCAAATATAGATATCTAACGTTTATAACAGCCTGTCAATCAACCGATCGACATATTTAATCAATCAGGATGAGTGAACTTCAAATTTCATCCCAACACCCGTGTGGGGTTTCAAACAATCAAACACAGATTTCAGTTGTGCAGTTGGGCGATGTGTAAAATTTATCGACCCAATCAATGTCAGTCAAATCAGTGTACATAAACAAACCGTCTGGTTTGTAAATGAATATTTTATCTTGTTCACTTCACGTTAAAAATTATATTTTTAACGATAAAATATTTTATTTCAACACATGAATTTTTATTCAGTTCATTTACACAATGAAAATGATATTTTATTTTTCTAACATATTTTAGAAAATTTCGGCGGCATAACGGCACGATACTAGAAACGGGACGAGGCCTAGCCTTAACCCCGGTCTAGTGAAGGCCCACGCCATTCACACATCAATAAAATCAATTCATTTCACCAAACAATTCAATTTCAAATCAAATCATCTAACTAATCTATGCAACCAAACAAACAAGTCCATGGTCTGTGGACGATTGTGTCGGGTGCTACTAAACACCGTCTGCATCCTAGTATATATATATATAACTAGAAAAAGAAATTGAAGAGTGAGAAATTCTCACCGATAGCTATCCAATACCACGACTCTTCAATGATAGAAAATCTTCATCGTTCTCGCCTCTTTGTCGCTTTCGTTGCCCGTATTCTCTACATATGTAAAAATAGAATTTTCACTTCGCTATTCAATATATAAAAAATCAAATTTTTATTATACTATTCAATATATAAAAATCGAATTTTTATTATACTATTCAATATATAAAAATCAAATTTTTACTTCGTTGTTCAATAAATAAAAATCCTATTTTTACCTCCATGCTATATAGATAAAAATTCTATTTTTACACCGTTATTCTCTATATGAAGATTTCACCTTTTCAAATATAAAGATTTCGCCTTTTTAAATATATCATTATAAAAATCACATTTTTATTTTTCTACACATATAAAGATGGTATTTTTAATATTCCTATCATGTAAAAATTATATTTTTAATTCTCTACCTAAACAAAAATCATATTTTTACATCTTCTATATAGTAAAGATTATATTTTTAATACTTTAAAAATATAAAAATCATATTTTTAATGCTTTAAAAATATAAAAATCATATTTTTAACTGAATAAAATCTTTTCCATTTTAAATATCTCTATATTTCTGAAAATAAAAATATTTATTATTATTTTTTCCTTAATTTAAAACTGATTTAACTATGTTAAATAAATAAAATAAAATAAACAGCAAAGGAGAACTCACTGTTGATGAACGCATGAGTTGGAGGAAAGAGAGGCAGCGGGTGTACTAGGGTCGGCGGTCTTCGAACGGAGGAGGGGAGGGACAGGCGATGGGGCGTGGCGCGGCAGGGCTTGGCATCAGGCGTTGGAGGCAAGGTGGGCGGAGGGGTGTCCAGGCGTGGCCGCAGGCGGCCCAGGAGGTGCGGCGAGGGTGGTGGGGCTCCTTCCGTCGACCTAGGGTTTTGGGGGGCCTGGGGTTGCGGAAATCGAAGATGAGAGGGGCGGAGGAAGAGGGAATCGAAGAGGGAAGAGGCGGAGGCAGGTTGGGCGGCTGGGGGACCGGAGCGGTGGTGGGTGGCGATGGGTGACGGGGCGCGGCCTCCGTCCAATTTTTTTTTCTTTTGATTTCAGTTTTGAAATGATACGGGGGGGGGGGGGGGGGAGGGAGGGCCAGAGAGGATGTAGGAGAAGGGATATTTTTTTATTTTATTTAATTATTTAATTCATCTTAGAGTTGACTTTCCGTTTGAACTCGAAATCAAGCCCACCGACTGTCGCCTCTAGCTAATTACCCCCATTCCGAACACAATGGGATATGTATCGCAAGCTGATTCGATCGTTTCGATTAGTTTTCGTCAAAATCAACATATAACTCTATATATTAAATTTGAACGCGCATTTCAATTTACTGGGGTCACATACCAACTCGAAAAATTACCGAAAAATATTTTCTAGCTTCGTATTGATGATACGGTCCTAACAAAACCAGTTTCGTCGAATTCTGAGACCGTTTGAAAAATGGCCAATTTCCAGTCGATTAAAATCAACTAAAACCGATCAAACGCGTTTTCCTTTGCCACGCTCACATATTGAATCGAAAAATTATGAAATTTGGAATCTAGCAATAATTTGACATCACGGACCCAACAAAAGTGGTTTCGTCGAAATCCGAGGTCGTTTGCAAAATGTTCATTTTTAAGGGCTGAATTCCATAGCGACTATTCAGAATTTTCAACTGGACATATCTTTTGATTCCCGTTATGAAATTTCGATCTTTCAGATTTGTTAGAAAGATATTATCAATTAGATCCTAATGTTTTTGGTTTCACTAAAATTCGGATTGTTTTGCACCCGGTACATCCAATTGAAGTTTGAAATCGAATTATCGAACAACCGCGCCATTTTTAATTCTATTTATAATTATATATATAATTATTTATATTCTAACGACGACGTATATAATATATATGTCGAATTCTATTCAAAATAAATTTCTCGTCGATATTATTTAAAATAATCTATTTTAAATATTCAAAATTCATTAAAATTGCCAAAATAAAAATTTTAAACTGGTTCAGAATTTCCGGGTTATTACAATCTCCCCCACTTAAAACTTTTCGTCCCCGAAAAAGAACAAAGTCGAAAGTGGTTTGATCAATCAACTCTACGTTCGATCTGGCTTCCATTCTCCAACTTTTCAGTTTCTGAGAATTTTCAAATTTTCAAAAATTTGGCTAACACCCTAAATTTTCGAAAAATTTCACCATAACCTCCCCTGCACCGGGAGCCACGGGAAAATCCCGAAATTGCCATATAGGCCTTCTGATCTCAAAAAGAAAAAGAAAAAGCCAAGCGGCTAGCCAATAGGCTCATAAAATCATCATCAACCAAACAAAACAGGAAATTATATACCAAACATGTACTTATTTGTCGGGCAAACAAATTTTATTCTCTGCTCTAGCCTCCTTGCTATGACCTGTTCAATGATATATATGTATATGCAAGCAGATGCAACTAATTTTCAATACAATTCAATATTTGGTTCAATTAGGCATAATGGTTTAAAATTATCAAACAAATAAACAACCAACACAAACATCGTTCAATTAGTGGATTAGAGTTTTCAAATTCATAAATTTATATATATATACAAAAATCATGTTTTTGATGCCAATTCACAGCAATGTGTTCTAACTATATATAAGTTTTGGTTCTCACACCAGTCTAATGGAAATATATAGAAATCACACCTTCGAAACACGAACATAAATTTTGGTGATGGAGCTCCATCGTCAAAATCATCTCCGAGCGACTAGAGCGTGATTCTATATCTATCCAGTATATTAAAACTTCGAATATACGTTCATGACGCGTATATGCAAAATCTTTATATAGCGGATTGTCCAAATTCAAAATAAACAAATATTCAAATACGTATAAAATGGTTTAAATTTTCAAAACAAAATTGTTTTCATTTGAAAAATATACTCTTCACACTCGTTCTAGGATACTACTGATCCTATCTCTAATGAGTCATTCTAATTGGATATTGCTAATCCAATATCTGATGAATTCTTTCGTATGGCTCTAATGTGTCTTGTTCTCGAGCTCTGTAAACCAAAGCTCTGATAACAAATGTGACGGCCGGTGAAATCCGGTAGGCTTTGCAACCATCCCTTCATCCCCTAAGCAGCAGGTAATACCCACCGCGGCTCACACTGGTCCCCTAGTCCCTTGTTTTACGGCGACCCTCTCGAGTCTCGCGCCTATTGGCGAACCAACGCCCTCCCCAGCGACATGTAGGGGTAAGAGTCTCCCGTTCGCCACCAAACCGCGAAGCGAGAACCACCTATCATGCGTACCCGGCCTACTAAGGGCCAGCAACAAGAACTGGTAATACTCCATATCTAACACCACGGTGTTATCGGTAAAATTAATTACCATTTCACGTTCAAATCTAATTAAAGATTTAACTATCGCTTTGGAGCAAAACTGGTAATACTCCATTCTCGCTCATTTTCTAAATTTGATAATTTAGATTACAAACTTACATTTCAATCTAATTGCGGATACGTTAAAACTCCTTTTATTGGGTTAAAGAACTAATGTCATTTAAAACACAGTTCACGACAAACCCAAATCACATTCTATTTATCATCGGGTTAAAGAACTAGTGTTGTTTAAAACACAGTTCACGATAAACCCAAATCACATTCTATTTATCATCGGGTTAAAGAACTAGTGTTGTTTAAAACACGGTTCACGATAAACCCAAATCACATTCTATTTATCATCGGGTTAAAGAACTAGTGTTGTTTAAAACACAGTTCACGATAAACCCACAAATCAATTCTAGTTCAATTCAAATCAAATATATTAGGAATTCCGATTATTTAAAACCCTTTTTAAATCTAATTTATTTATTTAAAAATAAAAAAATCGGGTTTTAAATTGAGTTCAAACTAGTTCATTTCGATAAAAATCTATTTTTATCTTTTCAAATATGGAGTTTTTCATCCCAAATTTTCCCAAATCATTTCTTATGATTTTACACAAATTATTACTATTTTTAATAATTTTATCAAGGCCCGTACAGTCGATTTCCATCAACGTCCATCGAACTGCACTTACAACGACCTTTTCCGAATTTGATTTGGACGTATCTCCAAATTCAACCGTTAGATTTCAAATTTCTGATATTCGTTAGAAAGCTCTTTTCGATACGAACCCAACGGTTCCGGTTTTAGGAGAATCCGACGGTCGGATCTCCCGTAATGTCCGTTTGAAATTAATGGTCGAAATTCACGAACTGCCGCGGCGCGGTGCGTTCTATTCAGGCCATTATATTATATATATAATATATATAATATATATTTCGTCGATTTCTATTTAAAACGTATTTTATGAATCGTTTTAAATTCGTTTTCAAAACATTTCAGTTCTATATTCAATTTCAAATCAAAATTGAATATTCCCTTATAAATTCGTTTTAAAATTCATTTCTATTCAATTCAAATTTTAATTCAATTTGAATTCATTTCAATTCGTTTTCAATTCAATTCGAATTCGTTTTCAATTCGAATTCGGTTCAATTCAATTCGAATTCGTTTTCTATTCAAATCAAATTCATTTCGTTTTCTATTTGAATCCAATTCATTTCGTTATCTGTTTGAATCAAATTCATTTCGAAATCGTTTCATATCCAATTCATTTCGAAATCGTTTTATATTCAATTCATTTCGAAATCGTTTTATATTCAATTCATTTCGAAATCGTTTTATATTCAATTCATTTCGAAATCGTTTTATATTCAATTCAAAATGAATAAAATCGATATAAATATCGTTCACGTCAAAATGGCGTCAATCTAATCAACACGGCTTCATATATTTCTATTTTCAAATATTCTATCTCAAATATTCCTATTTCAAATATTTCTATTTCAAATATTTCTATTTCAAATATTCTATCTCAAATATTCCTATTTCAAATATTTCTATTTCAAATATTTCATTATCAAAATGTTTCGTTCAACACATGACTAATCTCAACGGATGAGTACGGTCAACACATGAACCTTTATATTATATTGATAAAGATGTAAATTTTATTATTATACTATTTTTCTAAATTGGAATGAGGCCCAATCAATCACCATATAAAGTTAATTATATGGATTTTCATACATCACACGTATACAATAGCATTGAAAAATAATCAACCATCAACAAAAGTGCAAACATTGTATAAGCATCAAATATAGATATCTAACGTTTATAACAACCTGTCAATCAATCGATCGACATATTTAATCAATCAGGATGAGTGAACTTCAAATTTCATCCCAACACCCGTGTGGGGTTTCAAACAATCAAACACAGATTTCAGTTGTGCAGTTGGGCGATGTGTAAAATTTATCGACCCAATCAATGTCAGTCAAATCAGTGTACATAAACAAACCGTCCGGTTTGTAAATGAATATTTTATCTTGTTCACTTCACGTTAAAAATTATATTTTTAACGATAAAATATTTTATTTCAACACATGAATTTTTATTCAGTTCATTTACACAATGAAAATGATATTTTTATTTTTCTAACATATTTTAGAAAATTTCGGCGGCATAACGGCACGATACTAGAAACGGGACGAGGCCTAGTCTTATCCCAGGTCTAGTGAAGGCCCACGCCATTCACACATCAATCAAATCAATTCATTTCACCAAACAATTCAATTTCAAATCAAATCGTCTAACTAATCTATGCAACCAAACAAACAAGTCCATGGTCTGTGGACGATTGTGTCGGGTGCTACTGAACACCGTCTGCATCCTAGTATATATATATAACTAGAAAAAGAAATTGAAGAGTGAGAAATTCTCACCGGTAGCTATCCAATACCACGACTCTTCAATGATAGAAAATCTTCATCGTTCTCGCCTCTTTGTCGCTTTCGTTGCCCGTATTCTCTACATATGTAAAAATAGAATTTTCACTTCGCTATTCAATATATAAAAAATCAAAATTTTATTATACTATTCAATATATAAAAATCGAATTTTTATTATACTATTCAATATATAAAAATCAAATTTTTACTTCGTTGTTCAATAAATAAAAATCCTATTTTTACCTCTATGCTATATAGATAAAAATTCTATTTTTACACCGTTATTCTCTACATGAAGATTTCGCCTTTTCAAATATAAAGATTTCGCCTTTTTAAATATATCATTATAAAAATCATATTTTTATTTTTCTACGCATATAAAGATGGTATTTTTAATATTCCTATGGTGTAAAAATTATATTTTTAATTCTCTACCTAAACAAAAATCATATTTTTACATCTTCTATATAGTAAAGATTATATTTTTAATACTTTAAAAATATAAAAATTGTATTTTTAATGCTTTAAAAATATAAAAATCATATTTTTAACTGAATAAAATCTTTTCCATTTTAAATATCTCTATATTTCTGAAAATAAAAATATTTATTATTATTTTTTCCTTAATTTAAAACTGATTTAACTATGTTAAATAAATAAAATAAAAAAAACAGCAAAGGAGAACTCACTGCTGATGAACGCAGGAGTTGGAGGAAAGAGAGGCAGCGGGTGTACTAGGTTCTACGGTCTTCGAATGGAGGAGGGGAGGGACAGGCGATGGGGCGTGGCGCGGCAGGGCTTGGCATCAGGCGTTGGAGGCAAGGTGGGCGGAGGGGTGTCCAGGCGTGGCCGCAGGCGGCCCAGGAGGTGCGGCGAGGGTGGTGGGGCTCCTTCCGTCGACCTAGGGTTTTGGGGGGCCTGGGGTTGCGGAAATCGAAGATGAGAGGGGCGGAGGAAGAGGGAATCAAAGAGGGAAGAGGCGGAGGCGGGTTGGGCGGCTGGGGGACCGGAGCGGTGGTGGGTAGCGATGGGTGACGGGGCGCGGCATCCGTCCATTTTTTTTCCTTTTGATTTCAGTTTTGAAATGATACGGGGGGGGGGGGCAGAGAGGATGTAGGAGAAGGGATATTTTTTTATTTTATTTAGTTATTTAATTCATCTTAAAGTTGACTTTCCGTTTGAACTCGAAATCAAGCCCACCGACTGTCGCCCCTACCTAATTACCCCCATTCCGAACACAATGGGATATGTATCGCAAGCTGATTCGATCGTTTCGATTAGTTTTCGTCAAAATCAACATATAACTCTATATATTGAATTTGAACGCGCATTTCAATTTACTGGGGTCACATACCAACTCGAAAAATTACCGAAAAATATTTTCTAGCTTCGTATTGATGATACGGTCCTAACAAAAATAGTTTCGTCGAATTCTGAGACCGTTTGAAAAATGGCCAATTTCCAGTCGATTAAAATCAACTAAAACCGATCAAACGCGTTTTCCTTTGCCACGCTCACATATTGATTCGAAAAATTATGAAATTTGGAATCTAGCAATAATTTGACATCACGGATCCAACAAAAGTGGTTTCGTCGAAATCCGAGGTCGTTTGCAAAATGTTCATTTTAAGGGCCTGAATTCCATAGCGACTATTCAGAATTTTCAACTGGACATATCTTTTGATTCCCGTTATGAAATTTCGATCTTTTGGATTTGTTAGAAAGATATTATCAATTAGATCCTAATGTTTTTGGTTTCACTAAAATCCGGATTGTTTTGCACCCGGTACATCCAATTGAAGTTTGAAATCGAATTATCGAACTACCGCGCCATTTTTAATTCTATTTATAATTATATATATAATTATTTATATTCTAACGACGACGTATATAATATATATGTCGAATTCTATTCAAAATAATTTCTCGTCGATATTATTTAAAATAATCTATTTTAAATATTCAAAATTCATTAAAATTGCCAAAATAAAAAATTTAAACTGGTTCAGAATTTCCGGGTTATTACAATAATCATATGTGGAACTTAAAAATTTATGAAATAAATTTATGGAATTTACTTAAGTTATAATTTGGTTTAAATTTTAATTTAATGAATATTCAAATTGAATTAAAACAGTAAATGAATATTTGAATATTTTATTAATTGATTAACAGTGAAATTTAACTGTTTTGGCGAATGTCTCGGAATTTGACGAAACTGGCGCCATCAGAACCGGAACGGTGAATTATTATAGGATTTCAATTTGCGTTACAATCTGACTTACCGTTTGACCGTACGAGAGAAAATATGAACGAGATCATTGAAAATGAATAATTGGGTATTTCTCATATTTGGGCCTTATAATTATATATAAATAAACCCTCTTAACACCCATCATCTCATTCTCACCATACGTACATTTTATCCTTGAAAATTTTCTCTGTAATGGCTGAAAACAAACCTCCAAACCCTAGAAATAAAAATTCAAACTTGGAAAATAAAATCTCTTCAAACCCTAGCGTGTTATATATCAATTCGAAGCTCTCGATGATACGAACCTTTGGTACCATTTGTTTCGACATGCAGCGCTCCAGGTGATCGGAATTCTCGGTCAAAGTCTGAAATTTTCAAATTAGAGTTCAAGAATTGGGGGTTTTCAATTTGAAATCAAAACGCAGAAATTGGGATATGGGTATTGTAGAGATTGTCGAAGGGAATACGATGGTGGTTTTTGTTCGATTTATCGATGAGCAGATTTGCTGAAATCGATCGAAGAAAGGGGAAAACCCATTTCGGGTTTGGAGTCACCGGAGGCACCTCAGGCCGCCGGAGGGCCCATCAGCGTCGGTGAAGGAGCGCCGGAGGACCACCTGTCGATTGGAGGTGGTTTCGACCCTTCCGGTGGTCGGATGGAGGGGTACGGCACGGTCAAAGTTAGGAGTTAAATGGGTTGGTTCTACGTCGGTTACTGTTCACATACGAGAGAAGAAGGAGCGGGAGAAATTTAAGGGTGCTGACGTGGCAACATGTTATTGGGTGAGAGAAAATATTTATTTATTTTTATATATTTAAATTCAGAGAGTAAAACGCTGATAACTCTTTCGTTTTGACTCGGATTGGGATGCGATTGGTTGCGTTGGGATCGTGGCGGAATTGCGGACGTTTTGGCACTAACCTGGCTGCGTTTGGTGACTGTCAAATTTTGGCCCTTAGTTGGACGTTCGATCAACTATGGACGCAAAGGTGAGTGATTCTTCGCTCACGAAATACTGAATTATTCCCATATTTATTGAATTAAATTATGAAGTAAGTTTGGTTGCATGATTGTGTTGGATTGTTGATGTGTGGTTTAAATTTAACATGCAAGTGGGTTAACATGCAATCTAAGTAAATGATTTGTTATTTAATTAAATTTGAATCTCTAGTTGAATTCGAACCCTCGTTAAATCCTGAAATAGTTAATGCTGAATTAGTTGATTGAAATTGTTGTGATGGATGTTGGTTGAAATTTATTACTGAATCTATAGTGACATTTTTAAATGCTCTGTATTTCAATATATTGTAATGCATGTTGATTTTTGACGATAAAACCCATTTACCCTTGATGTTACGGGCATCTAATGAACCCGGATCTATCGATAAAATAAACTAAGAACACAGAGTGAAATGATAAATCTCTGTGACCCTGATCTAGATTGAAATGATAGATCCATCCCTGAAATATCGAGAAATTATGTAACACCCCGAAAATTCTATAACTGTGAAATTCATGAATTAAAGTATAATCAAATTCAAATCAAAGAACTAAGGGAAACGGGATACGCCATTGCGTTCGTCTCGGAAAAATACGCGAAATAGAGTCCGAGTTTTCGAAAAACGGAGTCCGTATGAAGAAGATATGGCCTTCGGAAGTTTTGAATTAAATTTAAAATTCAAACAGAATAAAATAATAATTTGAAATGGGGCCCAATGGGCCAGGCGGATAAAACACCCGCCTAGCCACCCAGGTCGACTGGGCTGTCGACCTGGGCTACCCATGTCGACAGGGCTGTCGACAGCCCTGTCGACAGGGGTGTCGACCTGGTCGAGCCCAGTCAACCTGGCTGGCCAGGTCTGTGTTTGGTCGAATTTCAGTGGTCTGCTTTGTCATTAGGGCTAGGTGGCGGGTTTTTATTGGTCTCTCTTCCTAATGAATGGCTATGATCTAACCTAGCAACATCAAGGGTCCTAATTAGTTCCTAACCTCTATATAAACAACCCTAGACTAAACCCTAATCTATTCATTCAAAATAAGATTATAGCCGCCATGTTGCTGAGGAACGACAAAGAATAGCCGCCAACTAAAGAGAGGATTAGGAAGAAAGTTCTAAGGCCTAAAGCAATTCAAAGCAACCTAAAGCTAATCAATTCAACAAAGGAATTTGCGTCTTCAATCCCTAAACTAGAGAATTCATCAAACCATTGTAAGTAGAGTATTACTTTGGTATTAATAAACAACTGTGTTGATGTGTATGCTTGAATTGTGGCAATGGAAGTAATTCATATTTGTGCAAAATTATGTTATTCATTATAAAGAACTACATGCGGTAGTTCTATGCAAATAAACGTTTGGAATATTGCGCAGATTGTGTAATTTATATTGAAGCTACATGTATGTAGTTAATTGAAATTCATGCAAATTTGAGGCTTTGTTATTATGCCATTATGATGTATATTTTTGTGCATAAATCATTTTGCAAGTAATTGAAACAAGTTTGGTTATTATAGTTCATATGAAACTATGTGGAATTTTGACACCATAATCCATGCATTAAGTCATGCTTTTACAAACTTATGAATATGGCTAGGAATGATATTTGGCATAATTGAAATCCGTTATTAAGTTTATCTTGTTTTAAAGGATTATATGATGACATGGCTAGGTTAGACTCAAAAATCCCTTTTTGCAAGTTTAAAGCAAACACCATGTTTAGGAATATTTATGCATAAGTATGTTTATACCATCGTTATGTGATTAGGCTTAAATCATGATTAAGTTGAATTATGCTATGTTCATGCTAGAAGTATTTATGCCATGCTTATGTTTGACAATATGTCATGCCTATGCTAGAAGTATTTTATGCCATGCTTATGTTTGACAATATGTCATGCCTATGCTAGAAGTATTTTATGCCATGCTTATGTTTGACATTATGCCATGCTTATGCTAGAAGTATTTGTGCCATGCTTATGTTTGACATTATGCCTAAATAAGAATATAGGTTCATGTTGTAGTTAAACCTATGCAAGTTCCCATGCTTTGATTCATGTCACCTATGTTACCACTATGCAAGAACACCAATTTCTATTATGTATTTTCCAACGTCATATGCAAGTTCATGCGCTCACTTTCCCCTCTTGGTGTATACGCCTTAAGCCTCCCCTTTTCGCATGGCAAAATTGGGCTTTAAAAGGCTAAGCCCAATATATATAAACGGACGTGTAAAATGGGGGAAAATAACGTTGGGTTAAAAATTTAATTAATGAATGAAAATATAAAATAGAAGGGCCCAAATTCAAGTATGGGTTGGGCCCATGGTTGGTGTAATCTTTACACCCTTAACTTAATAATGGGCCGCAAATATTTACATATAAATAAAGAAGAATGACAAGACATGTAAATGTAGAACATACGATGTGTTTAACCCGAGGTTGGATTGAGTTGTGATGTAAACCTGCCCGGAACCGCCCGGCTGTCCAGTAGTCACAACAATACCTATCCAATGTGGGAGGTTAAACATGGAGCCCAGCAAGGACCCGAGGTTAGACTGAGTTGTGGCGTAAGACTGCCCGGAACCAACCGGCAACAGGCAGCCACAACAATACCTGTCTAATGTGAGAGGTCAGGGCCTTAATAAGACAATTAAGGCTGAGTCAGGATTGTTAGGATTAAGTGAACTAAAGACTTAATCAAAATGGAACATGCTAAACTAAACGGACTGGTGGGGTTAGGTTAGGAAACACTTAACCAACTTAGCATGTTGGCTAGAGATAGAAAACCTAGTAACGGGGGACCCTTTTCAGCAGTAACCCTAGAAGGTGTATCAGGATACCCTGAAAACTAGGCAGGGTGGGGCACGATTACTGGGCTGATTGTAAGAGGTCAAATCGACGGCGGTGGTGTAGCAGTGTAGGTTCTAACGGTGTGCGGGTGTGCACGCACTGCGGCGCAGAAAAATAAAGCACTGGACACCAGTAGCATACCTTTGCACTCTAGGGTTGTGTCGGGTTGCCACTATGGGACTTGATACACCCCATGGTGGGACCAGCATAGGTAACTACAGACATCGGGGGCCGTAAGACACATGTAACTATGCGAGTAGGAGCCGATCATCGTAGAATGGATCACATCACCCTGATTTTGGGGTGCAAATTGGGAACTAGTTTATATGGGTTCAGAGATTAACATGGGGTACGATAGTATATTCGACCCTAGAAAACTTAACCAAGTTTATAATGTTGCCCACTTCCTGTTTTACTTATCATACCCAGTTCTTTATTCATAGACAAAGTAGTACTAGACTTACTCGGGCTTTATGTCTGACTCTATTTTTTCTTTCGTCGTCTTGCTTCCGTTCCCCCCCCCCCCCCAGGTCCTCAGGGAGGGAACACAGCAGCTTGACCTACCTCAACATCCAGCTTGAAGAAGAGAAATGTATTGCTTGGACTTTCCTGTTTTGAACTATGGCTTTGGACAATCCACTATGGGGCTTTGGCAGTTTATCTATGTTTTATTTATGCTTCTTTAAAAATAATGTACTCAAGACAGATTATGAAGTGTTATGTTATGTTTTTGGAAAGGATGTTGTTGTAACACGTATTTGACTTTATGAAATAAAGTTTGTTGTTCTTCCGCTGTTTACAAATATGTGTTCTTATATCTGTCTTGTATATCTGTGACTTATACTTATAAACCTCCACCAAAATTAGGGCATTCCCTTTGAGAGTGACCCTAACGGAGGTGGGGTGTTTCACTTGGTATCAGAGCATAGGTTTACCAGATAAGATAAAAAGTTTTGAAAATTATTTTCAAAAAGGAAATTTAAAGAAGCATTTTTAAAAAGAAAAATATTATTTTATTTTAAAAAGGCAAAGTCCACTCCCCAAAAGCCATAGGTATTATCTCTTATCCTTCGTTTTGAATCTATCCTTTTTGTTTCAGCATGTCCCAAGATCTTAACTTGCCTGAAGGGGTACCCATACCTGGTTGGTTTAGACGTTTCTTAGAAGCAAGGGCCACTCAGCCAGGTCCTACCGTTCCTCCTCCTCCAGCTGAAGGGAATCATCCAGCTGCAGCAGCACCTTTTCCTCCACCTCCTCCACGGGGAAACACATTCGCTAAGATATGTAAAGATTTTAAAGCTATGGGAGGAAGGGATTTCCATGGAACTGAGTCCTTCGTGGCAGCTAGAAATTGGCTGAAAGAAACGGAGGACCTATTCATCATCTTTGAGGTAGAAGATAGACAAAAGGTACAACTAGCGGTGTGGCTATTGAAGGGCGAGGCTTCCTACTGGTGGGAAGTCACCAATGTTGAAAGACCAGTGGATACATGGGAGGACTTTAGGGCAAGGTTTGAGACTAAGTTTCTCTCAGATGCAGAAAGAAGTTTGCAGTTGGAAAAATTCTTATTTCTTAAGCAAGGAGACAAGACTGTCAGAGAGTATGTGAATCAGTTCGATGAGCTGGCTAGGTTTGGGCTTGACCTAGTCAACACCCCGCATAAGAAGGCTCTCCGTTTCGTCAAGGGGTTAAATGAGCCATTACATAGTTTGGCCATGACCCATATACCCATGGGAGCCACGTATGAAAGATTGGTGCAAATGGCATTGCTGAATGAAGAGGATAAGGGCAAGAAGAAAGAGGGTTTGCAACCCAAGAAGACAGACTTTAAGAAGGGCGGGGAAGGCAACAAAGAGAAGAGGACGTGTAATTTCTGTGGCAAAGTGGGGCACTTAGTAAAGGACTGCCGGAAAAAGAAGGCCAAGGAGAATGGTGGGTGCTTTTCTTGCGGTGAGACAGGCCATAGGGCGAAGGACTGCCCAAAGAAACGAGGACAGGGGCAGGGGGTTGGATCCACCCCAAGGGCACAGGTTCATGTGCTGGAAGCGCCACCTCTGCAACAGCGAGGTACAAACACTTCTGTAGAAAGTGTAGTTTATCTTTACGATCACCCCGTTCGCACTTTATTTGATTCTGGCGCATCATACTCCTTTATCTCGTCTGCTTTAGTAGAATCTCTGCACCTAGAAACTAGTATAGTAGAGGACCCCTTAATTGTTTCAAACCCAATTGGGGGCCCAGCTCATTTGTCTATGATCTGTTTGGAATTGAAAATTTCTATTCTAAGTGTAGAATTTCAATGTAGTGCCTTTGTTTTGGGCTTTTCGGGGTATGGTTTGATTTTGGGTATGGATTGGCTATCCCGTAATGGGGCCATCCTTGATTGTGAGAAAAGGGTTGTTAGGCTCCTAACCCAGCTCGGTAATACTTTGGAAATTTCTTGTAATCCCTCGTATGCGGTTATGCTTAGTTATCTTGAATCGCTAGATGCCTCTGTTGAAAATTTGAAATCAGTTAGAGTGGTCCGGGAATATCCGGATGTCTTCGAAGAGGTGAAGGGCTTACCTCCGAAGCGGGAAATAGACTTCCGCATATATCTGGTAGATAATGCAAAGCCCGTTGCGTTGCCCGTTAGACACATGGCTCCACGGGAAAGGAAAGAGCTCAGTAAACAGATTAAAGAGCTTCTAGAAAAGGGGTTCATTAGGAGGAGCATTTCAGAATGGGGCGCTCCAGTAGTGTTCGCCACTAAGGCTGAAGGTTCATTTCGCTGATGCATGAGTTGTAAAGAATCACCTTAGTAAGTACATTTGTTTATTTTCAAGAGATAATTCATCTATGTGGAATACCTTCTAGTAAGTGAACAAGATCCAAGATTCACTAATGAATTTTGGAGAGCTTGCATGGAACCATGAGTACGCAGTTAGGCTTGAGCCAAGTATACTAGAAGGAGAATGAGTGAAAGAGGAACGAGAGGCAAGGGTTCCAACTCATATTTTGGAAAACAAGAATTAAGAAGCTACGAAATTGTGAAGTTAAAGACGGACAAAGCATAATGGAGTTAAGCTCAAGAAATGCGGCTTAGAAGATTGAAGACTAGATTCGTGCATCGTATCTCTTCTTAAGAGTACATCCTTGATCCCTCTCTTCCTGTAGAGCTTACTTGCATGGTATCTTTTGTGTATATCCTCTCGGTCCCATTCTCAATCCAAATTTCTGTTGCAAACCTCATAGGGAGTATGACTCAGTAACACATGTTGGGGCTCGAGGGTGTTCATCGGTTTGACTAAAGTTTTCGAGTTTTATAGGATACAGATTGGTCTTAGGAAGGGACTCCCTTGTAACCTAAAAGGAGTCCATCATGCTTAGTTCCCTAGAATCATATATGGTGGTTGGGTTGATTAACTCTTTGGGTGTCAGTCTGATGTTGATTTCGGTCTTCGGGGCTGATGCTTAGGGAGTTCTTCTCCTAATCAATATATATGTGGCATAGATTTTCAGTTTTGACATTGCCCAATGGGCACAAAGTTTTTACTTGCTTCTATCATTCGACTATACCTTTAGGTAAGACCATTCCCTATCATCGAGGAAATTGGGAAAATGGCCTATAGATCAAAGCTACCCGAGAAGTTGGCTGGAGTCCACAACGTTTTTCACGTTTCTCATCTCCGAAAATGTCTTCATGAGTCCGCTGAAGTGGTAGAGCCAAATATCCTCTAAGAGGCCGAAGTGGAACGCGAAGCAACCATAAGAAAAGTTCCAACCAGCATCTTAGGAACGGAAGTGAAGAAGCTACGCAACCGTGAAGTCAAGCTCGTCAAAGTTCAGTGGAGCGACGCCGAGGGAGACGCGACTTGGGAAACTGAAGCTAGAATCCGTACAGCCTACCCTTTTCTGTTCGAGGGTACATCCTTGATCTTTCCTTTTCCTTAAGTTGCGCTTTTATCTATCTTTTAGGTATATTTCCTCGACCGTACCTTTTAGGTAGAATCTTTTTGGATGGAAACATGTAGTTGAAACATGTTATGTATGATGGTTGCAAGTGGTTGCAAGTGATTGCTAGTGGTTGCTCGTGGTTGCATATACACACACAATCTAGGTTTTAGATCGGCTCAGTCACTTCATATTGCATATGCATATATGTTTGCTTTTGTATGTGGTTGAACTATAATGTGTTGTCATATGGATGTTGCATTTGTATTGAATGATTGTGCACTCATGTAGAATCAAGAATAGGGAAATTTGCATACATAATGGATTCATGGCACTTACATAATTCGCATTAAGGAGGTCGACTGAATCAGTAGACCGCCTGATTTTGCATTAGATAAGTACATGTACACACACACTTTGCATATGATCATGAAGCATTAGAAGTCTTTTAAGGACAATGGATGCTCGTGTTTGATGGATGAGTAGATGGATTATTGGATGTTAGGATTTACATTCCTCCTAACTTGAAGATTTCGGGGACGAAATCCTTTTAAGTGGGGGAGAATGTAACACCCCGAAAATTCTATAACTGTGAAATTCATGAATTAAAGTATAATCAAATTCAAATCAAAGAACTAAGGGAAACGGGATACTCCATTGCGTTCGTCTCGGAAAAATACGCGAAATAGAGTCCGAGTTTTCGAAAAACGGAGTCCGTATGAAGAAGATACGGCCTTCGGAAGTTTTGAATTAAATTTAAAATTCAAACAGAATAAAATAATAATTTGAAATGGGGCCCAATGGGCCAGGCGGATAAAACACCCGCCTAGCCACCCAGGTCGACTGGGCTGTCGACCTGGGCTACCCATGTCGACAGGGCTGTCGACAGCCCTGTCGACAGGGGTGTCGACCTGGTCGAGCCCAGTCAACCTGGCTGGCCAGGTCTGTGTTTGGTCGAATTTCAGTGGTCTGCTTTGTCATTAGGGCTAGGTGGCGGGTTTTTATTGGTCTCTCTTCCTAATGAATGGCTATGATCTAACCTAGCAACATCAAGGGTCCTAATTAGTTCCTAACCTCTATATAAACAACCCTAGACTAAACCCTAATCTATTCATTCAAAATAAGATTATAGCCGCCATGTTGCTGAGGAACGACAAAGAATAGCCGCCAACTAAAGAGAGGATTAGGAAGAAAGTTCTAAGGCCTAAAGCAATTCAAAGCAACCTAAAGCTAATCAATTCAACAAAGGAATTTGCGTCTTCAATCCCTAAACTAGAGAATTCATCAAACCATTGTAAGTAGAGTATTACTTTGGTATTAATAAACAACTGTGTTGATGTGTATGCTTGAATTGTGGCAATGGAAGTAATTCATATTTGTGCAAAATTATGTTATTCATTATAAAGAACTACATGCGGTAGTTCTATGCAAATAAACGTTTGGAATATTGCGCAGATTGTGTAATTTATATTGAAGCTACATGTATGTAGTTAATTGAAATTCATGCAAATTTGAGGCTTTGTTATTATGCCATTATGATGTATATTTTTGTGCATAAATCATTTTGCAAGTAATTGAAACAAGTTTGGTTATTATAGTTCATATGAAACTATGTGGAATTTTGACACCATAATCCATGCATTAAGTCATGCTTTTACAAACTTATGAATATGGCTAGGAATGATATTTGGCATAATTGAAATCCGTTATTAAGTTTATCTTGTTTTAAAGGATTATATGATGACATGGCTAGGTTAGACTCAAAAATCCCTTTTTGCAAGTTTAAAGCAAACACCATGTTTAGGAATATTTATGCATAAGTATGTTTATACCATCGTTATGTGATTAGGCTTAAATCATGATTAAGTTGAATTATGCTATGTTCATGCTAGAAGTATTTATGCCATGCTTATGTTTGACAATATGTCATGCCTATGCTAGAAGTATTTTATGCCATGCTTATGTTTGACAATATGTCATGCCTATGCTAGAAGTATTTTATGCCATGCTTATGTTTGACATTATTCCATGCTTATGCTAGAAGTATTTGTGCCATGCTTATGTTTGACATTATGCCTAAATAAGAATATAGGTTCATGTTGTAGTTAAACCTATGCAAGTTCCCATGCTTTGATTCATGTCACCTATGTTACCACTATGCAAGAACACCAATTTCTATTATGTATTTTCCAACGTCATATGCAAGTTCATGCGCTCACTTTCCCCTCTTGGTGTATACGCCTTAAGCCTCCCCTTTTCGCATGGCAAAATTGGGCTTTAAAAGGCTAAGCCCAATATATATAAACGGACGTGTAAAACGGGGGAAAATAACGTTGGGTTAAAAATTTAATTAATGAATGAAAATATAAAATAGAAGGGCCCAAATTCAAGTATGGGTTGGGCCCATGGTTGGTGTAATCTTTACACCCTTAACTTAATAATGGGCCGCAAATATTTACATATAAATAAAGAAGAATGACAAGATATGTAAATGTAGAACATACGATGTGTTTAACCCGAGGTTGGATTGAGTTGTGATGTAAACCTGCCCGGAACCGCCCGGCTGTCCAGTAGTCACAACAATACCTATCCAATGTGGGAGGTTAAACATGGAGCCCAGCAAGGACCCGAGGTTAGACTGAGTTGTGGCGTAAGACTGCCCGGAACCAACCGGCAACAGGCAGCCACAACAATACCTGTCTAATGTGAGAGGTCAGGGCCTTAATAAGACAATTAAGGCTGAGTCAGGATTGTTAGGATTAAGTGAACTAAAGACTTAATCAAAATGGAACATGCTAAACTAAACGGACTGGTGGGGTTAGGTTAGGAAACACTTAACCAACCTAGCATGTTGGCTAGAGATAGAAAACCTAGTAACGGGGGACCCTTTTCAGCAGTAACCCTAGAAGGTGTATCAGGATACCCTGAAAACTAGGCAGGGTGGGGCACGATTACTGGGCTGATTGTAAGAGGTCAAATCGACGGCGGTGGTGTAGCAGTGTAGGTTCTAACGGTGTGCGGGCGTGCACGCACTCCAGCGCAGAAAAATAAAGCACTGGACACCAGTAGCATACCTTTGCACTCTAGGGTTGTGTCGGGTTGCCACTATGGGACTTGATACACCCCATGGTGGGACCAGCATAGGTAACTACAGACATCGGGGGCCGTAAGACACATGTAACTATGCGAGCAGGAGCCGATCATCGTAGAATGGATCACATCACCCTGATTTTGGGGTGCAAATTGGGAACTAGTTTATATGGGTTCAGAGATTAACATGGGGTACGATAGTATATTCGACCCTAGAAAACTTAACCAAGTTTATAATGTTGCCCACTTCCTGTTTTACTTATCATACCCAGTTCTTTATTCATAGACAAAGTAGTACTAGACTTACTCAGGCTTTATGTCTGACTCTATTTTTTCTTTCGTCGTCTTTCTTCCGTTTCCCCCCCCCCCCCCCAGGTCCTCAGGGAGGGAACACAGCAGCTTGACCTACCTCAACATCCAGCTTGAAGAAGAGAAATGTATTGCTTGGACTTTCCTGTTTTGAACTATGGCTTTGGACAATCCACTATGGGGCTTTGGCAGTTTATCTATGTTTTATTTATGCTTCTTTAAAAATAATGTACTCAAGACAGATTATGAAGTGTTATGTTATGTTTTTGGAAAGGATGTTGTTGTAACACGTATTTGACTTTATGAAATAAAGTTTGTTGTTCTTCCGCTGTTTACAAATATGTGTTCTTATATCTGTCTTGTATATCTGTGACTTATACTTATAAACCTCCACCAAAATTAGGGCATTCCCTTTGAGAGTGACCCTAACGGAGGTGGGGTGTTTCAAATTAAATTTAAAATCACTTGGCCATTGGATAGATAATTATCTACAGACATCGGTTGGTTAAATGATTTTAAATATTTGAAATTTTGTTTGATAAAATTTTCCTTTTTAAAGAAAGTACCGATACTCGATAATTTAATTCTTTAAAGATTCTGAACTGGGATGTTAATTAAAAAGGGTTAAAGGAATTTTCCAAAAAACAAAGTGGAAATATTTAAATTGGGTTTGAATATGATTTAAAATCTTTTCAAATTAAGAGTTTGGTTTAGAAGGAAATAAATTCTTATATAATCTAATTCTTGGGAAATTTGGAAATCGAGGGTATCTGAGTTGTTTTAACTCAGTTTGAATGTATATTTGAACTCTGGAAATCAAATAATTGTTTTGAACGGGGTTGAAACGAGATATGGAATTTAATGAACTCCGTTGAGACCGGAGGATAGATTCAAGTATTTGAAATTTGGAAGGAAGGAAAGATTTTGATTAGAGAAATTTATTTTAAATACATTTATGCATTTGATTCCAAATAATTATTCTTGCTTTAAATTTATTACTCGCCTTTACTTATAACTATTGTATTTTTGTTTTAGTAAATTTTTCCTTATAATTCATTTTTTCAAAATTTTCTAGTAAACCTATATTTTAAGTAAATATATAATATTTAAATTACTGATTTATTTTAATTATTATATCCTATATGTACATCTTTATATTTTTTTATATAAAATTTATTTTATTATTATTACTATTGTTATTATTATATATAAACATTTAGTTTACAAGTGTTTTAGAATTATAAATTTCTTCCGAATGGAAATGCTTGAGTTTGAACTGCTGGTTCAAATGGAGTTGAGATAAGAATCCGTGATAATTTGAAATCTTTGAGATAAATTATATTCTATTTGAATATAAGTTATTTTGAAATATTATATGATTATAATATAATGATATGAAATATATTCTAGTTTTAGAATATAATCGGTTTGGGTATGGTTATGATATGTCGATATGAAAATTTATTCGTTGAATATAAATTGGGTTCGAAACAGAAGATGATATTTTGATATGAAAGCGAACCTTTATCAAATATAAAAGAACCGACCGATGTGAAAGATGGAAGCGTTGGTTGTTAAAGAGACCGGAGTCGACAAAAGGCATACTCTCTGTCAATGTCGATACCACTTTGACAACTGTGAACATTATGACGTATCCAGATTGAGTATGACGACTTGGAGGCGATTATTGAATCGAAGAAGATGATCGATGACGAAATAGCCCTGACCTTCGGGTCAGAATTGAAATGACTAAAACAGGAGCTATACCGTGACTAACTGAGGTAGCACCTTTGATCGGACACACTTCTTCGATAATATTTCTACGACTATGATGATGATTTGGGCCCATTTATGACTTTGGGAGTGTGTTCCGAGGTGGGCGGTAGTGGCTGCTATGCGTTACCACCGGTCCGGGAGTGCAATTGGTAGAATCCTACCCTGGGCGTTGCCTTGAGTGCCTTGTCATATTATCCTTATCGAACCCCATACGATTTTGATTTGTATCGTACCTATGGAGTGCCCTCTGATGCCATCGTTTACGGTGGGTTTACGGTACTGTATAGACTACGGTATTATAAACGGTGTAAGGGTAAAAATGTAATCCCGCTTACGCTATTTTCAGTATCAATACTTTACTGAGTAGACACTATCATAATAGCGTATTATCTATGTATTTATTAGTTTAACGGATCCTCAAGAGATGGAAAAATCCTGTAACATCTCTTGAGTTACTGCACCCATGACACTGATATTAATTCGTATTTTAATTTGACTAATATGAGAATGATTTAGTGCTGATCCGAGTGTTTGTTGTGTTTTCTTTTTATGCAATACGCTCGGGTCAGCAGGCGTTTGTAGTTAACAGGGATGACTGTGACTAGGAGATCGAAGACGAAGATTTGGTATATCTATTATCTATACATATGTATATCCGCTGCATTATTTCCGCTGCTTATTATGTACAGCTGTATGTATATGTAACTCTGATAATCATTGAATGTTATAACCGATGTATACATTTGAACTGCTTTTAAACTGTTATTTGTTTATTATATGTTGTCCTTCGGCTGTGAGGTTCTGTGATTGGTTTTTCTCTTCTTTCTTTCTTTTCTTCTTTTTTCCAATAACTACCTGCATTTGCGATTTGTTTGGGTCGACATGGGTGGTTTATTGTCGATTTGAACGGTCAAAAATATGGGTCGTTACAGTTGGTATCAGAGCGATGGTTAGCGATAACCTTGGCTCTGTTGGGAATTAACTCATTAGAGATGGGGTTAGAAACGCCCTAGAATGAGTTTGAGTGATATGAGAGAGCGTACTTGTATTTGGTTATAAATTGGTTTATATTATGTGGAGTTGTTCTGTTGAATATTTATGGATTCTGGTCGATATATGGGACACCATAGAATCGATAGGGATCTCTAAATAATAGAACAGAATGATCGATATAATATGGTTTCGATATTTTTAAAAAAATATATATATATCAAATGTAACAACCCACAATTTTTAGACCGTTCAAATCGACAATAAACCACCCATGTCGACCCAAACAAATCGCAAATGCAGGTAGTTATTGGGAAAAGAAGGAAAGAAAGATATAAAAGAAAAACCAATCACAGAGCCTCACAGCGGAAGGACAACATATAATAAACAAATAGCAGTTTAAAAGCGGTTGAAATGTATACCTCGGTTATAACATTCAATGATTATCAGAGTTACATATACATACAGCTGTACATAATAAGCAGCGGGAATAATGCAGCGGATATACATATGTATAGATAATAGATATACCAAATCTTCGTCTTCGATCTCCAAGCACAGTCATCTTCAAATACTGCAACGTCTGCTGACCCGATAGTATTGCATAAAAAGAAAACACAACAAACACTCGGGTCAGCACTAAATCATCTCATATTAGTCAAATCAAAATACGAAATAACATCAGTGTCATGGGTACAGTAACTCAAGAGATGTTACGGGATTTTTCCATCTCTCAAGGATCGGTTAAACTAATACATACATAATATAGTACGCTATTATGATAGTGTCTATCCAGTAAAGTATAAATACTGAAAATAGCGTAAGCGGGATTACCATATTACCCTTACGCCGTTTATAGGCACCAACAGTCTATACAGTACCGTAAATTCACCGTACTGGTGTTATCAGAGGGCACTCCATAGAAGGCAATGCTAAATCAAAATCGTATGGGGCTCGATATGGATATATATGACAAGGCACTCGAGGCAATGCCCAGGGTAGGATTCTACCAATTGCACTCCCGGACCGGTGGTAACGCATAGCAGCCACTACCGCCCACCTCGGAACACACTCCCAAAGTCATAAATGGCCCAAATCATCATCATCATAGTCATAGAAATATTATCGAAGAAGTGTGTCCGATCAAAGGTGCTACCTCAGTTAGTCACGGTATAGCTCCTGTTTTAGTCATTTCAATTCTGACCCGAAGGTCAGGGCTATTTCGTCATCGATCATCTTCTTCGATTCAATAATCGCCTCCAAGTCATCATACTCATTCTGGATACGTCATAACGTTCACAGTTGTCAAAGTGGTATCGGTTGGTTCTTTTACATTTCAAAGGTTCGCTTTCCTACCAAAATATCATATTTTGTTCGAACCCATTATGTATTCAAAAATAGGATATACTTTCATATATATAAAAAAAATCCTAATCATTCCCAAACCGATTATATTCCAAACTAGAATATATTTCCATGTCATTATATTATACTCGTATAATATTTCAAATCGATTTATATTCACATATAATACGCTGCATCTTAAAAGATTTCAGTTAATTCAGATCGATTTACATTCGAAATCCCATCATATTCAAATAGAATATATATTTCCATATCCATTCATTTCAATCTTTGGAAATCCCATCTATATTCGAGTAGAATAAAATCTACCCTTCCATATCAAAATCGGTTTAAACTCAATTCATATTCAAATAGAATATATTTATCTCAACTTCATTTGAACCAACGAGTTTAAATCCAATCACTTTCCATTCGGAAGAAGAACTAAAATTCATAAAATAAAATTTTGAAAATAAGTACTTATAAATAAAACCTTATATGAAATTTACTTATATAGATCATTAGAGTATACTAAGGTAATTTAAATCATTATATACATATATACATAAAACAAGCTTACTAAATTTTTTAAATAATATATATATATATGAAAACTTCCCTTATAACAAAGTAGATATCTAGTTTCTAAATAAAATAAAATAGAATAAAATAAATTAAATAGATCAAAATAAAATAGAATTTTTAAACCTCAAATTGTTTCTCCTTCCAAATTTCAATAATTGAATATAAATTCCAGTCTCAAATGGGGTTACATCATTCCAATATCTTATTCCAAACCCATTCAACCCACTTTCCATTTCGAGGATTCAAACCATATTCGTATTTAGTTTAAACACATCCAAATATCATCGATTACTTTTATTCCAAAATATTAAAATTCAAAGAGAATTTATTAAATTTGAGTCTTCCAATTATTGGAATAAATCCCAAATCATATTTCAATCCAAGTTACAATTTCCAAATTAGTTTGGGAAATTCTTAACCATTCCAAATAACATCGAGAAGTCATATCTTAAAGGAAAAATAAAATTTATCGAAAATCGATACATTTCCTTTAAATGAAATTTCCACCAAATAGAATTCAAATAATTTAAGATCATTTAACCAACCGATGTCTGTATATAATTTCTACCCAATGGCCAAGTGGTTTTAATTTAATTTCTCGATATTCAGGGGATGGATCTATCATTTCAATCCAAATCAGGGTCACAGAGATTTATCATTTCACTCTGTGTTCTAATTTATTTTATCGATAAACCCCGGATTTATTAGATGCCCGTAACATCAAGGGTAAATGGGATTTATCGCCACAATCACATGCAATACAATATACTGAATATAAAGCCTTAACAATATCAATATCAAATTCAGTAATAAAATCCAACCAAGCAACCATCACACCATTTTATTCAACTGATCAGTTTCAACTGTTTTCAGGATTTATAAGGATTTGAATTTTCAAATAGAAATTTAAATCTAAATAAAATAACTAATCATCGATCTAATTTGCTTGTTAATACACTGATATATCAAATTTAAGCAACCACATTCAACAGCCAATCACAACCATGCAACCAAACTATTTCATAATTTAATTCGATAAATATGGGAATAATTTAGTATTTCGTGAGCGAAGAATCACTCACCTTTGCGTCCTCAGTTGATCGAATGTCCAACTGAAGCTCAAAATTTCACAGTCTCTAAACACAACCAGGTTAGTGCCAAAACGTCCGCAATTCCACCACGATCCCAACGCAACAAACCGCGTCCAAATCCGAGTTAAAACGAGAAAGTTATTAGCAATTTACTAGATTGAAGATTTAAATATATATAAACTAATAAATTAATCTCCTCACCAATACCCCTTCGCCACGTCAGGCCCCCTACCTCACCTTTTCCCGCTCCTCTTCTATTAGCTACAGTAACCGACGTTAACAAACCCATCAGCACCTAATTTTGACCGCTCCTAGCCCTCGCCTCTGGCCACGATAGGACTTCCGACCACGTTCGTTCAAACCACCATGACGAGCCGCCTCCAGAGGAACCTTCGCCTGCACCTCCGGTGGGTCAAGACTCCTCCGCCGTCAACACCTAAAGACCCGATTTCGAGCGTTAAAACACCAAATTCCAATGCCTCACGTGATTTTGTAGCCTCTGACCACCACCGTTAGACTCCTGACGTCGATCTCCACCAAACCCATATCGCGGATTCTTGGATTGACCCCTAAATCGGGAAACCCCAAATCTAGCTTCTAGGGTTCCGAAATCAGTCCCCTTTGACCGCGAATTCCGGCCACTTGACGCACTGCATGTAGCAACTGAGAGTTCCAGTAGCCTCATATCGTCGAGCTCTTCGTTTTGACATATAATACGTTGGGGTTTGAAGAGATTTGAAATTCAAGCTTGTATTTTTATTTTCAGCTAGGTTTAGAAATTTATTTCAGCTATTAGAGACAAGGAGGATGGAGAAAAATTATACACATTGTGAAATGAGCTGATAAGTGAAGGTAGGGATTTTTATTTATATAATTATAGGGCCCAAATATGAGAAATACTCAATTATTCATTTACAATGATCTCGTTCACATTCTCTCTCGTACGGTCAAACGGTAATTCGGATTGTAACGCAAATTGGAATCCTAGCATAATTCACTGTTCCGGTTCCAATGGCGCCAGTTTCGTCGAATTCTGAGCCAGTCGCCAAAACAGTTAAATTTCACAGTTAATTAAATAAATAAAATATTCAAAATTCAATTAACTGTTTAAATTCAAATTAAATATTCGTTAAATTCAAATTAAATCAAATTATAACCTAAATAAATTCTATAAATAAATTTCACACATTTTAAATCTAAATTCGATTATTTAAATCTCTGATTTGAAATTCAGTTATTATTTCTCAACTTAGAATTCTCCATTTACCAATTAAATTTGAATTTTCAAATTTCACCAACTCTAAGTATAAACTAAATTCAACAAAAATCTATTTATACTCCATTCAAATAATCATCACCCTCATAATTAACGAAATTTGATTTTTATCTAATATTATTCTATTTCATTTATTTAAAAATTGAAAATTAAATATGCAGAAAATATGGGACGTTACATTCTCCCCCACTTAGAATCTTTTCGTCCTCGAAAAGAGAACGAAATACGATATTGACCATATTCATACTTCCATGTCCATACTTATAAGATAATATTTATAAAATAAGTGTATAGTTGTAAAATATCATAAAATTTCCTAACTCCCGAAATTACGAAAAATTTCGGCAGCATCTCCTTTGTACGGAGAGGTCCGGAAAATCAAAATACATATATAAATCCAAATTTTCATCTCATCACTTGATGAGGCATCCCTAAAATGGGGAAGACACCCTATATATTCTAACCATAAACCATATAACACACATACGTACCTTGTTTAGCGTTTGTTTGCATTTTTATTTACCTTAACATTTAGCATTTAGCGCAAGCGAGCTCCAAAGCGTAGCGCACACTCCTTACACCTGTTACAACTTGTATACACATGAGATTCAAGCATATATACAATATATAACAACATATGCAACTTACCCAACATACATTAATCATTTTAACCCCAAAACCAATATATCTATGTCAGGCCAGCAAACAAAATGAAGTTTATCACCCATTAAATATTGTAATTTGACTAGAACCCACTAGGTAAAAGTTGTAGCATTTCTTTTAAGCTTTCCGAATTGTCTGGATTCATCGAATTCCGACAATTCGTTCAAAAGTTATGACTGTTTTAATAAAACCGAACGCTTCAGCCCGTACCCTGAAAATGCAGGTCTGAAATGTTCTATCCACTTTTTAGGCCCCTAAACATCAGAATTTGACTAGCCATATTAAGAGAAAATTTTAGTTTACATTCTGGCATTTCCGAATTGTACTCGCACATCGAAATCCGACGCTCCATTGGGAAGTTATAGTCAAAACAATATAGGTATACGCTTCAATTTTTAATTTTCTCCATACACAACTACGACTAAAACTTGCATTTCAGCTTAGTAATCATAGGAATTCGACCTGGCTTTATAAACGAAGGTTTTAGCTCGGTTTCTAAGGTTTCCGAAAAGTCCGGAATCGTCAGATTCCGATCATCCCATCAAAAGTTATGGTCACTTTAGCTTCAGCTTATCGACTATTTCAGATTTACATAAACATTGGATTATTTCTATTCGAAATTTCAACATTTTCGATTTCAATACTTTTGTATATCCTTAACATTTAACTTTATTATCGCTTCATTATTCAAGAATTGGATCCATATTCAATTTCTTACTTTATTTCGATATTCTTTCTATTCGCTTCTCGTTTATTCCGAGCATTAAATTCTAACTGAAAACTCGAAATTTGTTCTAGCTTTTCAATCAACTTGATGATATTAAGTCATATATTCATGAACATGAGTCAAGTTGCCAAATCTCATGACAATTTTTTTCTAAGTACTTAATTTCCATCTCATCTTTATAAAGTCTTTTAAGTAACTCTTATCGAATCAATTTACGTGACTCACCTAAGTTTAGCCTTAACTCATATTTCATTTACCAATCCCATTTAAAATGGTTAATACTTCGACACTCATATACGAAGTTTTTTTTTCATTGAATTTGGTTTCAATTATTCTTATTTCTTTCATTTATCTCAAATTACTCTCTCATTCTTTCGCTACCTTCAATTGCTCGTTCGTTTCATTAATGTTAAATCATTATTCATTCAACCCTTTTTCTATTCTCTTATTCTAATTTCAACCTCACTTAAAGTTTATTCCATTTGCTCAATCTACTTATTCGACTTTCAGGTCATGAATTGGGTTAAAGACAGTTTATATTCAGATTTACTTTCGATATATTGACCAAAAGAGGTTTAATCCATCCAGGGTTTACGTCTTCATTCACCTGTACCCTAATTCATCTTTTACATTCTTCGTTTAGTTATCGACCATTCACATTTCATTAATAACACAAATTCCTTTAAATTCCTTCTCGACTAACTTAGTAACTTATGAATTAGCCAAGACATGTGTTCTCGTTCTTATTACACAACCAAATTTCAATTGATTCAGTTGGTTTTAATTGAATTTATTTCGTGGTAAGTTTTAATTTCTTCTAACATCCTTATCGACCAAAGTTGGGATTGGTTTCCCTTATTATCATCCATAGTTAAGAATTCCGTGACGACCCCTTAGTTCTTAAGTCCATTCCAAAATTTCAAAGTCTAAAACTCCAATGAATCAAGAAAATTAAATCTTGAATCGATGTAGTTAGTTAGGATGAACTTAAACACTTCATCCTGGGGTCATAAGCTAAAATTTAAAATAATCTAAGTACTTATACTATTTTATAGAAAAACATGCCATAAAATTTTGAACCCAAATCTTTAATTTACAAAAACATAGAAATTTTTCTAAGCGTGTTAAATTTAAATTTCAACTTTAAATAACATATCCTAATACCTTTATAAAAAAAATTATATCATATGGAATTAAATTCAAAATCCTTTGTCAAACAAGTTATAATAACCATCGAGTGATCTCCCCCACTTAAACTCTTCAGAGTAAATATCGATAATGCGTGCACTCATTACCGACATCGTTTCTAAGGTCCAAGAAGGGATTATACCCACCTTGAAAATCTTTAAAACCATTTCCTTTCGATTATACCTATAATATGATATTATTTAAACTTTGGCAAAACTATTTCTAAAGACACCCCAGGATCAAGTTTCAAGTTCATTCCTATTTCAATCACAAACCCTTTACACCCAATTATACCTACAGGTATTTTATTTCAAATATTTTCTAAAATCATTAAATTTCCAACACCTATTAATTACCTCTTATTATATTCATTATTTAACCGACCATAATAGGTAATAACTTAAATATTACCACCTACTAAAACGAATACATATATACTTGAACCAATAATATATTTGATATATTCAAAATATTATCGAAAACCATATCATGTCGATCATTCTGTTCGATTATTTAGAAATTCCTATCGATTCTATGGCGTCCCATATATCGACCAGAATCCATAAATATTCAACAGAACAAATTAACACAATGTAAACCAATTTATATCAAAATACAAGTACGCTCTCTCATATCACTCAGACTCATTCTAGGGCACTACTACCCTATCTCTAATGAGTTAATTCCCAAACAGAGCCAGGGTTATCGCCAACCATCGCTCTGATACCAACTGTAACGACCCGCCTTTTTGCCAGATTTTTGCCGGTAATTAAACCAACTTAAACCGTTCATAAAGACGGATAGTTATGGGTACTTACATATTCGAACAAAAATAACAGAACTTTTATTTCATTTCATCGATTACATCAGAGATTACAAGAAATATCAGAGTACCATATATGCTCAGCGGAAGTCCAAAGCTCTCAGCGGAAGAAGAAACATCAACACAAGACTCTAGCTTCAAAATCTGAATCCAGCTCTAAAATCTAAACCTGCAACTAAACTACTAGCTGCCCGTGCAAAATATGGGCACCCAGAGTTTAGATAAGGGAACAATAAACTCCAGGTCAGTCGTGGGACTGGTGTGAGAATTCAAAACAGTTTTTAATTAGGGTTCATTTTTAAAGTTGGGAAATTCACTGGACCACGCCGCTTAATGCGGAACAGGTTTTCTCCATGTGAGTGCCCGTGCACATAAATTCGCCATGACTTTTATAAAATGAAGCTATCATAAGCTCGTCCCACATCACACAATGCAAGCGCACACCGGATGGGCGAGTTTTACCTTATGATAACCAAACATGCTTTCATACGAAAAATCCTCTTTTAATACTATCATATAGTGTGGAAAACCATTTCACAAATAAATGTATTAATCCTAGACGGCATAATACCCATAATATTATGTCGCCATATATGTATACAAACCAAAACCGTATGGCTCGTATTGGAGATTGGATTTCCAACTTGATGATTCCTGGCACGAAAGATCAATCAGGGATACAAAACGAAGTGCCTCAATGGCTTTTTCATCCATACGCGGACACCAACTCACATCCTCACTTCCCTTAAAGTACTGTCAGCTCTCTCTCTCTCCTCCATTGCAGTCTGCCTCCGCCACCACATCCGCCAACTCCATCACCCACATCCGTTGTTAGCACCTTACTCAAACGCTGCAGAATCCTCCACGTGGCCACCCTCCTTTCCGCTGTAACCACTCTGTCCCGCACCCTACTCCACGTGAAGCCGTTTGTCCCTTCTCCGATTGTTTCAGCAGTCCCACTTTCCTTTCCCCTTAAACAATTACCACATTTCTTCCCAGTTTGTTTCCCCTCTGTACAAGCTACACCGCCACTTTGTATTACGCTTCGGTCACCAATACCCGCCCAGTCCTCCTCTTAACCTCCTTTTGTATTGAAAAATATATATACATCAAACATATATATAGTGATGTACGGTGTGTGTGTGTATATACATTATTTGGTTGGGGGAAAGCGGTGTGCGACGTCCACGGAAAGTGTGTGTGATCGCTCGGTTTGATCATACAATGATGTATAAAAGTTGATGTTTAATTCAAAACTAACATTTTAAATATTATTTAATAATTAAATAAAATTGTATATAGGAAGGAGATTCTAAATCGATCACCCATATATTCCACAACCACGGTGTGTGTAATGTCATGCAATGCAATGAAAAATTCTGTTATTTTGTTCAAAATATGTATGCAACTTTAACGACCTGGCATTTTGCCCGTTCCAAGTCGGTATTTAAACCAACTCGAAACGTCCAAAACGCCAGATTGTTTTGGCTTACACGGTTTAAACAGAATCAACATAGATCACAGAGTACAAAATTGCAGCGGAACATAATTTTATATAAATATCAGAGTTGTACAAAATTTTTGACGAATAAAGTTTACACTTTGTTGTAGGTCTTAGCGCGCGCGAGCGTCTTCGCGACTCCACGTCCTCTCCAGTTTGCGAGCCGAACATTCTAAAATCTGCAATGCTCGTATCTGACCCGAGAGTATTGCATAAAAGAAAAAAACACAACAAACACTCGGGTCAGGATTAAACTTATTTCATTTCGATAAACACTAAAATATAATTGTTAATCCCGACGATTTATTAAAAATCCGAGTACATTAACCATGAGAACTGATGATATAGCATGCCACTCTAAAGTAAGCAACTCATATGTGTAAAAAATGATGACATGCAAGGCAGTGGAAGTTGGCGGTAACATTTCAGCTAAAGGTGCAGCCAAGTAAGAGTGTTTAATTCATGAGTAGCCAAACCAGCTTGCCATGCTACAAGCTATGAAACAATAATGGATATACAACAAAGTAGGCCAATGGTATGTACGAATATAAGGCCCTAGACTAAGGCTGTTTTGGAAAATATATAAGTTGGAGTGTCTTTCTAGTAGGAAAATACAACAAAAATGTATAACTCAGGTCCTGCTATTCCGGAAATTTGCACTCATGAGTCATTTAACACTTGTTTAGAACTTGCTTGGTTGTTAAATGTGTGTACCTATACTTGGTCACAACTAGTTCTACCCGCATATTTTATTCTTGCTGATGCATTTGCATGTGTTTAATGTACTGCTACTCGCGTCTAGGGCAAGGGGTAATAATATTAAAACAGCATAGTTCATGGGATGCGGGTGCCAAAATGGTATGCATGTATTTAGCATGAGTGCAATGAATCATATTAAAACATAAACATAAGTGACCAACCAACTAAAATGAACTAAGGCTGAGCAAGAGATGGTGTTAGTACCGAATTAACATATGCAAAGTAGTAAATTTAAGGCGCAGCAAATGAATGGACCAAGTTTAGATAACATGCATGCAAAAGTGGCAGAACTCAGAAAAATGTAGTGACAGCAGGATTTCAGGTTACACAGTTGTATTGTAAACACTACGTGGACAAATGCAAAAGATCTCAATGGCTTAACAGAAGGTAACATGTTTAAAGATGGAACCAATCCGGGTAATTGTTTACTGGGTACTAAAATAAATGCTAAACTAGCACAATAGCAAGGGTTCAAGTCCGACAATCAAAGTGGCAACTTAACCAGCTAAGAGGCTAACCCAAAAGGACTATCCTCTGCCAAAGTGTCAATAGCAGTGCTGTTATAGTGGTGAGACACGCATGCACAAGGAAAACAAACATAGCATGGCCGAGCAACAATTTTACATAGTGAGAACGATGCGGCGAACTTGAAAAGAGTTTAATCAAATTCGTGAGTGGGTTAACACTCACCTGTAGTCGACGACGGAGCAGGTTTGATGACAGCAGATGGACGCGGTGGCGATGAGACCGAGCTCGTTGTAGGCTTCAATGGACTACTGGAAGGTGAAGGCTCGGATTTGAGGAGGCAGAGCAGGACCTTCCATTGCTGCAGTAAGCAGAAGGCCAGACTGGAAATCCGAGAAGTAGTGGCAACGATCAGGCAGCACAAGGGTTTGATGGTTCCAGAGGCAAAAGCAAAGGGTTTGCTCGCGGTTTGAAGGCGGGCACGATAGAGTCGGATATGGCAGAGCTCGATCCTGTGGTGGTGGCACGACTTAACGATGGCAGCGCAAGTTCGATTTGAGGAGGAGGGAGCGACGTCGATCTAGAGAAGGGCGAAATAGCGGAGCTCACGGTGGAAAAAGGTGACTGCGGTGGACTTGGTTTACAAAGAAGAGGAGGCAGAAGAGGGCCAGAGGAAGATGGAGCAGTTTGGTGCTTGCGTTTGTGGTGGGGTAATGGCATAAGGCGAAGGCAGATCTATTAGGCGGTGGTGGCTGAGGCCATTAAAAGGATTCAGGGATTAAAGATTTTTGGGGAAAGCTAATTTGGTAGAGGAACAAAATAACGAAGGAAAGAAAAACTCACAGCTGGTGAAACAAATAAAAAGGGACGGTGGAACTTAAAAGGGGACGGTCAATGAACGAGGACACGCGTTTTCACATTTCAGAACAAAGGAACAGATGGCATAAAAATTCAGCAAAGTTAAAACAAGTGGCGAAGATCAAAGGGACACGCGGTTTACAAAAGAGGAAGGATGCGGACAAGTGGCGAACGAACATTTCAACAAGGACAGGTGTTAAATGAAATTCATCAGCCTACAATGAAGAAGTGGCAAAATAAAAGTCCCATTTCTAAGTTGAAACCCGAATGTAAGTATATATTTTAGCGTCAAGTCTTAATTTAAATTATATTTTAGATGTCAAAATTCGTGGGCCGTTACAATCTCCCCCACTTAAAGCTTTTCGTCCTCGAAAAGGGTATAGTAAATTTTAAACTTCTATATAAACTATAAATCAAACTCCTCTATATGTTTGGGATAGGTTCAAAACAAACAGACTTAAAATAAAAAGTGGAACACACATATCATAGTCAATTCAAAATACCATGTTATACAGATCATTCAAGTCAGCATACAAATGTATCTAACCCTACGAACTACGTACTTGGGGTAGTCCAAAATACAGTCACCAAAAGTGTACCTAGCTATCTGGTACTAATCCCTCAAAAACTGTCCTAGCCCAAAACATCTTAGTGCATCTAGGCACATAAGATAACATATATACACTATACACAAGGTCCAGAATCCTCGCACACTACTTATCAGATGCATCTGATCCATCGTCGAATGGAACAGACAACTAATCTCCTTGGGCTCCTTATCCATGAATTCTTCCTCGTCATCAGCCAAAAACTCATCATCATCCATGGATTAAAAATCTCAACTAAAGTTAATGTTTGGAATGAAACGGGAAAATGAATAGAGAGTATATCAGAATGAGGTAAGAATGTAGTGTGAATTCAATTCTCGACAAATAAAGTGAATGTAAATAGTTAAGTAAATGAACAAGAATAAGTGAAATGGATGAGTTGCAAATGAAATTAATATAGGATGAATGAAAATGAAATATAAGTAAATGGAATGAAATTCATTTAATATAAGCGAAACGAACATGAATATATTTAAGCAATAAAAAGGTGAATCATATTATGTGCTTAATGGAACAATAACCCCTTTGCAGATGGTTAAGTGCTACTCAAGTTTTTGGAACTCGAGGGTTGAAACTCCAAATAAAATAACTCGACTTTTGGGCGGAAAATTTAAAATATTCGATAAGCGGAAGCTAAAATGGCCGTAACTTTTGATGGGCTGGTCAGAATTCGATGATCTCGGACTTTTTGGAAACCTTAGAAACTGAGCTAAATTTTGTGTTAATAAAGCCTTGCCTAGTTTCCAAGTTTATTAAGTTGAAAACCAAGAACTAGTCGTAGTTGTATGCGCAGAAAATAAAAATCTGAACTGAATACCAATATTTTTTGGACCATAACTCCCTAACCAAGCGTCGGATTTGGATGTGCGAGTACAATTCTGAAAGGCCAGGATGTGAACTAAAACTTTTCCTTATTATGCTTGCTGCGATTTTGATGTTTGAAGTGTTAAAAACTGGGTTGAACAATTCAGGTCTGCAATTTTCTTGCGTGAGCTGAAGTGTTCGCTCTCGCTAAATTAATCATAACTTTTGAACGAGTTATCCGAATTCGACGAATCCGGACAATTCGGAAAGCTTAAAGGAAATGCTACAACTTTTTCCTGTGCTTCAGTCAAATTCAAACATCTAATGGGTGATAAACCTTGATTTGTTTGCTGACCTGTTATGAGTATTTTGGTTTTGAGGTTGAAATGCTTAGTATATGTTGGGTAAGTTTTATATGCTTGCTATTTATGGTATATATGATTAATTCTTACGTGTATGTGAGTATGTAGCAGGTGTAAGAAAGTCGCACTACGCTTCGGAGCTCGCTTGCGCTAAATGCTAAGTGCTAAAGATAAATAAATTGCATATAAACGCTAAAAGAGGTACGTTTTGGGGATTATGTTGTTTTGGGAGTTTTGCTTTTGTGTTTTCCCCATTTTGGGATGCCTCATCATGGGATGAGATGTATAATTGAGTTTTTATATGTGTTGTGATTTTTCCGGACCTCTCCGTACAAAGGAGATGCTACCGAAATTTTCCATGATTTCGGGAGTTAGAAAAATTTATGAGTTTTACAACTATATACTTATTTTGTAAATATTATTTTAAGTATGGATTTGAAATAGATATGTGTTTAATATCGTTTCGTTCTCTTTTCGAGGACGAAAAGATTTTTAAGTGGGGGAGAATGTAACATCCCATAATTTTCCGCATATTTAAAACTTGAATTTAATTAAATAAATCGAATAACATGGGTTTAAAAATCAAATTTTGATGATTTATAATGATGAGGATTGTTGGGTTGGGTAAAATTAAATTTTCAAATTTAGTTATTAAGAATGTTGTAAAAGGGATTTTAATATTTTTAATAATTAATTGGAATTTTAGTTAGTTAAGTTAAAAGGGAAATTTAAATTGGTGAATTGGTGAAATTCTAAGTTATTTAATAATAATTGAAATATAAGTTTAAATGGATTGATAATTAATTCAGGAACTTAAAATATGTGAAATTGATTATAAAATTTCATTTAAGTTATAAATTGATTTAAATGGGATTTTATAGATATTTAAATTCGAATTAAAACGGTTAATCAAATAATTGAATATTTTATTTATTTAATTAACGGTGAAATTTAACTGTTTTGACGATGGTCTCGGAATTCGATGAAACTGGCGCCATCAGAACCGGAACGGTGAATTATGATAGGATTAAAATTTGCGTTACAATTCGACTTACCGTTTGATCGTATGAGAGGAAATGTGAACGAGATTAGTGTAAATGGATAATTTGGTTAGTTCTCTTTTGGGCCTCATATATATATGAATAAAACTCCACATCCATCTCATTCAGCCCATTTCCATTGTACGTTCATTTTTCCATCTGCTCTTTTCTCTAATGGCAGAAAGAAAATCAAATTTCAAAACCCTAGCTAAGTAAAAATACAAACTTCAAATTCAAATCTCCTCAAACCATAGCAAATTATATGTCAAATCGAAGCTCTCGCCGATACGAGACTGCTGGTACAATTTATATCGACATGCAGTGGACAAATTCGCTAGAAATCGCGGTCAAAGGTGCAGAAATCGAAATACATACATGTAAATTTGGGGGTTTTTGATTTTGATCTCAATCGGAGAATCTGGCTTCGGGGTATTGGAGAGAGGATCGACAGGAGTTGAACGAAGGTGGTCGGAGAGTTTATTACACAAGAGGTCGCCGGAATTTCAAGTTTTAGGTTTTTAAAACCCTTTCGTTCATCACGTCGGAGACACGAGAGGAGGCCACCGGAGTTGACCGGTCTGACGTTGGCAGGTGCGGCTTCCGATGGGCTTTCCATCGCCGGGGTCTCAGGTCGAATGATGGTCGGAGTTGATGGCCACGGCTGGTCAAAGTAGTTCGGTGGTTGGGTTTGTTTTCACGGTGAAGGTCCTGTAGCGAGAAGAGATGAAGCGGGAATGAGTATGTGGGGGTGCTGACATGTCAACCTGTCAGTGGGTGAGATTTGTTTTAATTTATTTTATATATTTTTAAATCCAAATCGTAAAATGCTGATAACTTCTTCATATTAACTCGGATTTGGACGCGGTTTGTTGCGTTGGGATTGTGGCGGAATTGCGAACGTTTTGGCACTAACCTGGCTGCGTTTAGAGACTGTGAAATTTTGGGCTATGGTTGGACGTTCGATCCACTAAGGACCCAAAGGTGAGTGATTTTTCCACTCATGAAATACTGAATTATTCTCATATTTATTGAATTAAATTATGAAATAAGTTTGATTGCATGGTTGTGTTGGATTGTTGATGTGTTGTTTAATTTGACATGCAAGTGTGTTAACATGCAATCTAAGTAAATGATTAGTTATTTGATTTAAATCTCTGGTTGAAATTTGAACCCTTGTTAATTCCTGAAACAGTTAATGCTGATCAGTTGGATGAAATTGTTGTGATGGATGTTGGTTGAAATTTATTACTGAATTTATAGTGACACTTTAATGTTCCTTATTTCAGTATATAGTAATGCATGTTGATTGTGACGATAAATCCCATTTACCCTTGATGTTACGGGCATCTAATAAACCCGGGATTTATCGATAAAATAAATTAAGAACACAGAGTGAAATGATAAATCTCTGTGACCCTGATTCGGATTGAAATGATAGATCCATCCCTGAAATATAGAGAAATTAAATATTAAATCACTTGGCCATTGGATAGATAATTATATACAGACATCAGTTGGTTAAGTGATTTTAAATATTTGAAATTTCATTTAATAGAATTTCATTTAAAAGAATGTGTCGATACTCGGTTATTCAATTCTTTAAAGATTCTGAACTGGGATGTTGATTAAAAAGGGTTGAAGGAATTTTCCAAAACAAAGTAGAAATATTTAAATTGGGGTTTGAATATGATTTGAAATCTTTTCAAAATAAGAGTTTGGATTAGAAGGAAATAAATTCTTATGGAAATCAAATTTTGGGGAATTTGGAAATCAAGGGTATCTGAGTTGTTTTTAACTCAGTTTGAATATATATATATATATATTTGAACTCTCGAAATCAAATAGTTGTTTTGAACGGGGTTGAAACGAGATAGGGAATTAAATGAACTCCATTGAGACCGGAGGATAAATTCAAGTATTTGAAATTTGGAAGGAAGAAAGTTTTGATTAGAGAAATTTATTTTAAAAATATTTATGCATTTGATTCCAAATAATTATTCTTGCTTTTAATCTATTAATTACCTTTACTTAATACTATTGTATTTAAATAATTTTCCTTATAATTCATTTTTCAAAAGTTTCTAGTAAACCTTATTTTTAAGTATATATATAATATTTAAATTACTGGTTTATTTTAATTATTATATTTTATATATATCTATATATTTATTTTTGTAAAATTTATTATTATTATTATATAAACATTTAGATACAAGTATTTTGAAATTTTAAATTTCTTCTGAATGGAAATGCTTGAGTTTGAACCGCTGGTTCAAATGGAGTTGAGATAAGAATCCGTGATAATTTGAAACCTTTGAGGTAAATTATATTCTATTTGAATATAAGTTGCTTTGGAAATATTATATGGTTATAATATAATGGTATGAAATATATTCTAGTTTTAGAATAAAATCGATTTGGGTATGATTATGATATGTCGATATGAAATTTATTCGTTTGAATATAAATTGGGTTCGAAACAGAAGATGATATTTTGGTATGAAAGCGAACCTTTATCAAAAATAAAAGAACCGACCGATGTGAAAGATGTAAGCGTTGGTTGTTAAAGAGACCGGAGTCGACATAAGGAATACTCTCTGTCAGTGTCGATACCACTTTGACAACTGTGAACGTTATGACGTATGCAGATTGAGCATGATGACTGGGAGGCGATTATTGAATCGAAGAAGATGATCGTTGACGAAATAGCCCTGACCTCCGGGTCAGAATTGAAATGACTAAAACAGGAGCTATACCGTGACTAATTGAGGTAGCACCTTTGATCGGACACACTTCTTCGATGCTATTTCTATGACTATGATGATGATGATGATTTAGGCCCATTTATGACTTTGGGAGTGTGTTCCGAGGTGGGCGGTAGTGGCTGCTATGCGTTACCACCGGTCCGGGAGTGCAATTGGTAGAATCCTACCCTGGGCATTGCCTCGAGTGCCTTGTCATATATATCCATATCGAGCCCCATACGATTTTGATTTAGCATTGCCTTCTATGGAGTGCCCTCTGATAACACCAGTACGGTGAATTTACGGTACTGTATAGACTGTTGATGCCTATAAACGGCGTAAGGGTAATATGGTAATCCCGCTTACGCTATTTTCGGTATTTATACTTTATTGGATAGACACTATCATAATAGCGTATTATACTATGTATGTATTAGTTTAACGGATCCTCGAGAGATGGGAAAACCCGTAACATCTCTTGAGTTACTGCACCATGACACTGATATTATTTCGTATTTTAATTTGACTAATATGAGAATGATTTAGTGCTGATCCGAGTGTTTGTTGTGTTTTCTTTTTATGCAATACGCTCGGGTCAGCAGATGTTGCAGTTAATGAAGATTACTTTGCCTTGGAGATAGAAGACGAAGATTTGGTATATATCTATTATATACGTATTTCCGCTGCAAGTTATTTCCGCTGCCGTGTGTGTATATCTGTTTATGTGTAACTCTGATTTATCATTTGTACGCTATAGTCAAATGTGTATATATTCCAATTGTGTTAACTGTTATTTGTTTATGATATGTTGTCCTTCCGCTGTGAGATTCTGAGATTTGTTTTTCTCTTCTTTCTTCTTTTTCTTCTTTTTCCCAATAACTACCTGTATTTGCGATTTGTTTGAGTCGACATGTGAGGTTTATTGTCGATTTTAAACGGTCAAAAATATGGGTCGTTACATTTGGTTCTCTCTTTATATTATAAGAGGAGGAGGAGGAGAATGACGAACTTTGGCAAGGTGGTGGTGGAAAAGAGGAAGACTTATGCCGTGGAAACCATGGTCATAAGATTTAAGAAGAAGAGAGAAAGAAAAGAAGTGAGAATGAATGAAAAAGTGGAAGGAAAGGGTAGTATTTATAAGAAAAGAGGAGTAAGGAGAGAGTGACACATCATAGGACATGTGTATTTCATGCATGGAATGTTGCATGCAAAATTACAAGTGTCTTAACACTTGTAAAAAGGAGAAGGAATGTGTTTTTGGTAGCATTTACCTTAAACGTTATGAAAACAAAGAGCAACGCATAATACTAATGCTACTAATTTATGTTATCTTTTGACAAATCCGATCGAACGACAAATAATATCAGTAAATCCAACTTATTAATAATCATTCTTGTAAAATCATAAAATAAATTATCCTTTACCAAATTCATATTTTTACCAATCAATATTATCAAAATTAGAAAATATCATTACTTAAACATAAATCTTGTAATTAAAATTTTCAAAATAAGTTTTCTTATAAAAATCATAATAAAAAACAAAATACTTATACAAAGTTAAAAATCATTATTTAAACATAATAAAATCAATTTATATTCATAAAATCAAAAATTTAATAAATAAAAATCCAAATCAAACATAGTTAAAATTCTGGGATGTTACATTCACCCCCCCTTAGAAACTTTTCGTCCTCGAAAAGGAAGTCGAGTAAATTTAAACTCCTTCACAAATTTTAAATTCCAATTTCTCTCTCAACATACCAGAAATGTAATGGTCAGAACCAAGGCTCACATCATTCTCAGGGTACTCTGTCTGATTCTCACTGAAGGTAGAGTCTAAGGATACTTCTATGATCTCGTGATTACTAGGGTCGTCACGGGTCTTGTTTAAAAATCGCATCCTCTGAGTTAGACTCAGAGCTGCTATCCTACCATTAAGGAGAACTGAGATAGATATTATCTAGTACTTAGAGGTCTATGACCCTAAAAAAATTATCTTTCTAACTTACTCTTACGGAACCCATGGTTTTCTTATCAATTATAAAACTAAACGCTCAAATTAGAAATTTAAATCCAAGTTCTCAAATAAAATTTTCCCTAATCGTTCAATTATCTTGCAATATAACATCTTGGCTAAATTCAGTATTAGAAATTCTATTGCTCTCAACACAAGTCAAGTTCAATTTTAGAGATAATTCAAAATACTGGTTTCAAATCTAAATTAGTTCACTTGTCCAAGGCTTTATCTGAGCAGGGAAAAAGGAAGAATTCCGAAATAAAGTTGAATAATGACAATTCGGGGTGATATTCAAAATATGACAATGGGTCGAGCAAAACCCAGCGACAAGGGAAGAGATAGAATTATATTTCCTAAATACTCATTCTATTTCAAGTTTTTATTTCAATCATTTCCAATATAATCTCATATTAACCCATTTATAAGTTAACCTTTATACCCATTTAATATTCAAATTTTTGTTGTCATATTCACCTAATCGAATAACACTTTTTCTAAATCCACTTTAAAATTCAAAATATATAAAATCTCTTTTTCATTCTTTTTTAAATATAATGTCTTGTTTAGAAACATGTTCTTACTTAACTAGCCTTAAAATCTCTTAAAACAATTTTATTTAAAAATACCATCACGCTTCCTCTACGCACTCTGATTATGCGTGTATTCAAACAAGTATTGGTAAAAACATCCCAAAACATTGATTTCAAAATTTCCGGAACCAAATCCTCAAAATTAATATTTAAATATCCAAATTTGCTTGCATAAGTTGGATTTTATATTTCAAAGAAAGCTCATTTATTGAGGTTCTGTTACAAAGTATCTTGGACAAATTAAAGTTATCGACATGGTTTCACACGGCACAAAGAGGCATACATAGATCAAGTCAAAATTCCATGTGCTCAAGTCAAGTAAAGATGCATAGAAGTTCCATGCTAATTTGTGCATGAAAGGTATACATAGACCAAATCAGGTTTCATGAGCTTGGAATAGAAATTCAACATCTAATGAGCATCAACAGGTGCAAAGGTTCGAATCAAATACCTGGCCAAATGCACATGATACAAAGGTATGAATGACACTACTCAATAGCAAATGGTTGGAATTTAAATGGACAGTCTAGCCCAAGATGGGAACTCAGATTCAAACAAGGATACAAATTCTAACAGTTTAATCATGGGATACTCGTTAAATTTTCATAATTTTCCTCTTGAATAAATCTTACTTTAACAACTTCATTTTCTTCCTTTGTGTTTCAAGTGAATACTTGTTGAGAAATTTTCGTTTGACCCACTCGTTCATGCCGGTTTCTCTTAACAAGGGAAAATAAAAAATTCAATCGATTTGTTCAATACATATCCCATTTTATCATATTAACCTTGTTGCTCAAAATTCGTATATCTTCAAGTGGGAAAATCGGTCTTCTCCCCCACTTAAGACATTTACCATAATTTTATTAAATTGTATCGTCAAAATCGAATATGAGTGGATAAAATTTCTGTGTAATTTATGATTCAATGACGATTGATTTGGGTTCTGTCGTGAATCGTATCTTCAATAATACCATTCTTGAAACCCAATAAGATTGAGTTGTGGAAATTCGTATCGTAATTGGAATTTATTCAAAATCTTCGATCCGAGGGAATTAAAATTAAGAAATTGAAGCGAAGGTATACTCTTTGATTTCAAAGAAGAATTTAAGATGATAATGAGATGTATGAAAATATAGAAATTCAAATCTTTAGTTGTAAATGAATTGATAACTATGTGGAAGGAGATTTGAATTGAAAAGCCTGTGTGAACCATAGCTACTGTTTAAAGTACGCTTATTACTTGGAAAGACCGGGATCGAGCATATGTTCGAAAACCATTCCAAGTAATAATACGACGTTATGAAGCAATTCAGGACTTGGTAAACGACGAATGAAGACCAGGAATATTTGAATTGTTTAGATTGATTGTTGATTAATGTCTCGGTTGGGTAGGCCACCCGATACGAGATGTGAGTTGCAAGAGACCTGAACAAATTTAAGTATTTTCGGGTTGTTCCGTTCAGACCCAGAACGGTCTTGTATGGATGGTGTGTCTGACATTGAAATTGACTGCATAGCACTGATTTCCGTTAATGAATATCGGATTTGTGGCAATATATTATCCTCGTCTCTAAGTCATATGAACTTAGAGGGTATGCATTGATTGAAATCAGTGATATGTCGTGAATTGTCAATGTGACATACCCAAGTTAGGTAACGAGCTAGTGATGATCAAAGAATGGCTTATCGAAGCATAGCTTTGTGTATGACGTGACATCGACAAACCTCACACCCCGGATGATGAGAAACTGGCGGTTAGGTTGTGTATATATATGAATTGATGACGACCGCTGCAGCAGTAGGAAACCACTCATGACTTATGGAATAGGGTATGTTCGGGGGGCCGCGTCTGGTCGAAAACCGTTGATCTACCTCGCGATTTGTATTGGTGTCCGCGTCTGGATGCAAAACCCTTGATTACATTTCGTTTGTGTTCCAATTGATCTTTCGTGCCAGGAATCATCAAGTTGGAAACCCAAATCTCCAATACGAGCCATACGATTTTGATTGCATATTTATATGGCGACATAATATTATGGGGTATTATGCCGTCTAGGATTAATACATTTATTTGCGAAATGTTTCCCACATTATATATATGTATTATTTTTTTGAAAGAGGATTTTTACGTATGAAAGCATGCTTGGTTATCATAAGATAAAACTCGCCCATCTGGTGTGCGCTTGCATTGTGTGATGTGGGACGAGCTTATGAAAGCTTCATTTTCAAAAGTCATTGCGCATTTATATGCACGGGTGTTCACATGGAGTAAACCCGTTCCGTGTTAGCGGCGTGGTCTGGTGAAATTCCCAACTTTAAAATGAACCTAATAATAACTGTTTTGAGTTCTCACACCAGTCCCACGACTGACCAGGAGTTTATTGTTCCCTCACCTAAACTCTGGGTGCCCATAATTTTTGACGGGCAGCTAGTAGTTTAGTTTGCAGTTATAGATCGTTGGAGCAGGATTCAGAGTGCTTTTAGAGTTGGAGTTCATGCAAGAGATGGGAGCTTCTGCTATATCATACGATTTTCTTCCGTTGAGAGTATATTTTCTTTCCTTCCGTTGTATGTGTTGTAACTCTGATATTTTATGTAACTCTGATGTAACATTGTATTTCGCAATGAAAAATTCTGTTATTTGTTCAATATATGTATGCACCCATAACAATTCGTCTTTTTGAACGGTTTGAGTCAGTTTAATTACCGGCAAGAACTGGGCAAAAAGGCGGGTCGTTACAAGTTGGTATCATATTTATCATATTGTAATTTGCTCTGATACCAACTGTAACGACCCGCCTTTTTCCCCGATTTTCGCCGGTAATTAAACCAACTTAAACCGTTCATAAAGACGGATAGTTATGGGTACTAACATATTCGAACAAAAATAACAGAACTTTTATTTCATTTCATTGATTACATCAGAGATTACAAGAAATATCAGAGTACCATATATGCTCAGCGGAAGTCCAAAGCTCTCAGCGGAAGAAGAAACATCAACACAAGACTCTAGCTTCAAAATATGAATCCAGCTCTAAAATCTAAACCTGCAACTAAATTACTAGCTGTCCGTGCAAAATATGGGCACCTAGAGTTTAGATAAGGGAACAATAAACTCCAGGTCAGTCGTGGGACTGGTGTGAGAATTCAAAACAGTTTTTAATTAGGGTTCATTTTTAAAGTTGGGAAATTCACTGGACCACGCCGCTTAATGCGGAACGGGTTTTCTCCATGTGAGTGCCCGTGCACATAAATTCGCCATGACTTTTATAAAATGAAGCTATCATAAGCTCGTCCCACATCACACAATGCAAGCGCACACCGGATGGGCGAGTTTTACCTTATGATAACCAAACATGCTTTCATGCGAAAAATCCTCTTTTTATACTATCATATAGTGTGGAAAACCATTTCACAAATAAATGTATTAATCCTAGACGGCATAATACCCATAATATTATGTCGCCATATATGTATACAAACCAAAACCGTATGGCTCGTATTGGAGATTGGATTTCCAATTTGATGATTCCTGGCACGAAAGATCAATCAGGGATACAAAACGAAGTGCCTCAATGGATTTTTCATCCATATGCGGACACCAACTACACATCGTCAGGGCTGATCAACGGTTTTCGACCAGACACGGCCCCCCGAACATACCCAACTTCCCCAGGTTCATAAGTGGTTCCCCACTGCTGTACAGCTTCATCATCAATTCATATATAAGTATAAAACCTAATCGCCAGTTTCTCATCAATCCGGGGTGTGAGGTTTGTCGATGTCACATCATACACAAAGTGATGCTTCGATAAGCCATTTTTGATCATAACTAGCTCGTTTCATAACTCGGGTATGCCACATTGAAAATTCACGACATATCACTGATTTAAATCAATGCATACCCTCTAAGTTCATATGACTTAGAGACGGGGATAATATATTGCCACAAACCCGATATACATTAACGCAAATCAGTGCTATGCAGTCAATTTCAATGTCAAACACACCATCCATAAAAGTCCGTCCTGGGTCTGAACGGAACGAAATCCGAAAGTTCTCCCCATACGTTTGTACTTTCTGCCACTTCAGTAATAGGGGCATCTCTCTACTGTAGCTAGCAGTAAAGAAACCAATCAGCAGATGGCCCGTTCGATTGTGAAGAACCACGGTCTTCATTCGTCGATTCCAAGTCTTTAATTTGCTTCATGCGACGTATTATTACTTGGAATGGTTTTCGGATCCATATCCGATCCCGGACTTTCCAAGTAATAAGCGTATTCATAAAACAATAGTCATGGACCACACAGGGTTACAAATTCAAATCTCCTTTCCAAATATTGTCGCTTTACTTCGAATTAAGGTTAGATTCAATTCTCGGAAACTCGTTATCATCTTAACCCTTATTCATTTTTCCAAACCTTATATTTCAAAACAATCTTTATTGATTCGTCGTTATCTCGAACTACCAAATCTTCATTTGGATTTAAACAATTTACTTTCAAATATAAGTTTAAATAGAATCTTATCGACTTATATTTGATATTGATTACCAACTCAGGCAACACAATCAGAATTTGGAAATGGATATGTTTTGATATTTCTGATCGTATTTGTCTGCTCCACTAACTCCATATCGAATACCAGACGACAATTTCTACCCAAATCTCATTCCCTTTCAGTTCAAATCTTATTTCAATTCCGTATCATATATTTAAATTCTTTAAATCAAATTCTTCATTCTCATTTCAGACATCACATCTTGTTTGCAAAATTCACAATTTTCTATCGACGGGAAAATCTCTTGAAATCTTTTTATTCAAAATACCACCACGCTTCTGCTACGCACTCTGAGTTGGCGTATCCAAGTTCAAACTAGTATTGTTTCAAATATTACATAAAAATGTATTTCAAATTTCTTTGAAACCAAATTCTCAAGTATATATTCTATTTCCAAATCTTCTTTCATACGATGGATTCAATATTTTTAACTACTATGTAAATTCATTTACCAATGTAACATAGTATTTAGGACAAACTCAAACTTGAGAATTTATTTGTAAAATTTTTTCAATAATATCATATTTCAATTCCAATTCAAAATATTTTCCTTTTCTCATTATCAAGTTAGTCCACAAAATCATTTCATATTACAAATCTTCATTTCAAATGAAATAGGGATCTTTATGCCTCGTTCATTTTTTTTCAAAACTTATTTTAAATTTAAATAAGTCATGAGTAATAGGGATTATTCCCAAAACCCTTTTATTTGAAATTTAAAAATTTATATTCATGAATGGTCATTACATGACGTCTATAAATTTAAATACCAATCTATTCTAAATTTAAACAGTTTCAAATTAAATTTCCAAAAATATATTTTGAATTAACTATCTGTCCGTCGGATCAGTTAGGGATAGCCAGGGAGAGCAGGAAACTATATTCCAAACCCAAGCCTAGACACTATCCTCTTTGTCATCCTAGACGTTATGGTATGAATGCTCGTTATTGATAGAATTAAAAATTTCCTACTTTAATTTATAAATCATGATTTCAATCCTTTTCCCAAAATAATACATTTTCCATACTATCAAGCGTTATCATAATATAAGGAAACCAAATCGCTTGTATAAACAACGTTAAAAATCCATATTTCATATTCTTCTCTGATCTAAATTTAAAACCCAATTCAATAACTCACTAGCGTTCGGAGTTATTTTCAAAACACGTCTCATGCGAATATTGATTTCTCAAATTTAATTTACAAATAGTTTAAACTCAACTTTAAACTAATTTGATCTTATTTTATATAAATAAATTTCTTTTAAATGGAAGGAGAACGTGAATCGATAACCCGTATGATTACACAGCTACGGTGTATGGGTGAACTCATGAAATCAGATCAAAACAAACAGACACAACTTCAATCATCATAACACAACAATTAAAATAATTAATTAACTGTGCTTAGAGCGTTACAGTCCATAACGCTAAGTGTTTATGGTGTTTCAACTGCATAACATTCATCGAATAACCGGTGGCAATCATCCATAACAATTCATGATTAATAACGAATTATAATTAACCCTAATTATAATTAATCGAAATTTCAAATTTAAATATAAATATAAATTTAGAATTCTCACCCAGTCATGCTTTCCGATACAAACGTCCTTCCTAAATTGCTTTGAATCCATTAAATATCTGTATCGCCCTTCGTCTCAGCTCGTCTTCGTTTGCCACTTTATTTTACTTTGCAACTACAACTTCTATCTCGCTCTTTCCAAATGCGCCCGCTTTCCATGCATCACTATCTTGCTTACGTCCGCCCGTCAGTCGTTTCAATCCACAAAATAAATGTTTACGCCTTGTTTTAACTGTGAACCAACCCCGAGCGATCACATACACTTTCCGTGGACGTCGCACACCGCTTTCCCCCAACCAAATGATGTATATACACACATACCGTACATCACTATATATATGTTTGATATATATATTTTTCAATACAAAAGGAGGTTAAGAGGAGGACGGGGTGGGTATTGGTGACCGAAGCGTAATACAAAGTGGCGGTGTAGCTTGTACAGAGGGGAAACAAACTGGGAAGAAATGTGGTAATTGTTTAAGGGGAAAGGAAAGTGGGACTGCTAAAACAATCGGAGAAGGGAGAAACGGCTTCACGTGGAGTAGGGTGCGGGACAGAGTGGTTACAGTGGAAAGGAGGGTGGCCACGTGGAGGATTCTGCAGCGTTTGAGTAAGGTGCTAACAGAGGACGTGGGTGATGGAGTTGGCGGATGTGGTGGCTGAGGCAGACTGCAATGGAGGAGAGAGAGAGAGAAAGAGAGAGAGAGAGAGAGAGAGAGAGAGCTGACAGTACTTTAAGGGAAGTGAGGATGTGAGTGGACTGGGAGGAGCGGATGGGAGAGGAAGGGGTACAGCTGTGTTCGGTGGAAGATGAAATGCGTGAGGGAGGATAAAATACACGGCGGTTGAAAGAACCCGTAACTTCCCCGCGAAGGAAAGCGCGGATACTTTGAGAACAAGCCACAACAGAACGCAGACGGAAGAACATTTCATTGTTATTACAACAATTCCATTAGATACAAGAATATACAGAGTATAAATGAATAAATTACATTCGATAAATATCAGAGATTACAATAAATTACATAGCAGCGGAAAAATATACAAAACACAACTGAAAGTGATACACGGATACAGAGCTTTCCGAGCATCGTTCCAGCTGTAAATCAGGACCCTGTGGATATAAATCTGCAAAACCAAAACTACTAGCTGCCCATGTGGAAAATAGGGGCACCCAGAGTTTAGGTTAAAACAATAAACTCTAGGTCAGTCATGTGACTGGTGTGAGAACTAAAACAGTTATTAATATTGGTTTTAAAGTTAGGTAAATCAAGGGACCACGCCGTATAACACGGAACGGGTTTCCTCCCAAGAATACCAGTGCATAGAACAAACAGCGCAATGCTAAATAAAGAAAAATGAAGCTGTTATAAGACCCAGGTCCCATCACACAATGCAACGCAAGCCGGAGGATAGGGTTTTCCCTTATAACAGCCAAAGCATGCTTGATACGTTTTAATCACATTATTTGATACTATTATAGGTGTATAGTGTCAAAACAATTTCAAATCATAAATATCAATCATAGGCGGCATGGGTACCATCTATCATGTCGCCATACTAGTTCTACAATTAAAACCGCAATATCACGTATTGGAAATTGGATTCCGTCATGAGCCGAGGCAAGGGGCAAGCTCCTCTCCGCGTTCGAGACACTCTAGCAATGCCTCAGGACCCCACTCTGATCCTTTGGAACCTCCAAGGCCGGTCCTCTCTTACTTTTGAGGATTAATTATTCCTGAACACACGTTTCCCGGTCCTTACAGACCTATATCCGAGGCGCCTCATATCCAACAACCACACAAGTGAAAAGTATATAAATGTCAGGGCTGGTAGGTCACTGACACCACCCTAGCTAGAAAGAAACGTCATGCACTCCTTGGGTCTGTCTCCCGTTTTTGACTCATACCGAGGTGTGAGGCTCGCGAATTCACGTTATACACAAAGCTACACCACACAGGCCGTGCTTTGATCATCAACCACAAGACTTTGCTTTTCAACAAAAGCCCTGATCAATTGCCACTTACGCATGCCACATTGACAATTGACTCCATGCGACTGATGTCCATCGATATACAACCTCTGAGCTCGTACGTCTCAGAGAAGGGCGTTAAGCAAGAGAATAAATTCTCCACCGCCAAACAGATGTATATTTAATAGAAATCAATCAACACAGAATAAAATCCAATGTCAGACACACAATCCATTTACAAGTTCGTTCTGGGTCTGAACGAAACCGGAGGCACTTTCCTCGCATATCCATCCATCTCCAAGTACGTCTGGAAGATCACCAACTGATTCCCTCATCCTGGGTGTACAGCCCAATCAAGATCATCAGTAATCACCCAAACGATGTGAAGACTTCCGGCCTTCAACCACCGTCTTCATCTTCGACATCTCGTCGAATCGGTTATTCAGAATGGGTATAACCCGGCCTTTCTGAATAACCCACGTATATAATTAACAAATGTTACACAAACACAATGAACGCCTCACTCCAATTTAGAATATTCTTTTATTCACAAAATCACATTCTTAGGGAAATGTTCCCATTAATCTTATCAAAGATAAATTCTTCTAAATTTATTCTTTAATCTTCCTTTGGATATCATCTCAAACTAGTCAGGATTAACGAACCACACCGAAGTAATTATTTATTTTATTTCCCAATCCCAACCTATATATCCCATGGAGCAAAACTGGTGATACTCCATATCTAACACCACGGTGTTATCGGTAAAATTTATTACCATTTCACGTTCAAATCTAATTAAAGATTTAACTATCGCTTTGGAGCAAAACTGGTGATACTCCACTCTCGATCACCTTTCAAATTTGATAATTTAAATTATCAATTCACATTTTTAATCTAATTAAAGATTCATTAAAACTCCACTTAGTTTTCATCCACTCAAAAATCAATATTCTGCCTTTAACTGGGTTAAAGAACCAATGTCATCAAAAACACGATTCACGACAAACCAAATCACATTTGATATTAAATACAAGGCTCTGAATAGAAAATATATCGGCTTATATTCAATATCAAATTCTGAAACTAACAAATATCGTATTGGAAATAACGATATAAAATATATCTTTCAAATTCCCATAACAATATCTGTATAGTCACGAAATCCAACATCGAAATATTCCGAAGATAATTTCGATTCAACTCCAGTCCAATTCACGTATTGGAAATATCGATTATTTTCAAAATCACTTTCAAATTCAATTTATTTATTTCAAAAATAAATTGATTTTAATTCTAGTTCAAAACTAGTTCATTTCGATAGAAATCTATTTTTACCTATTCAAATGTGGAATTTTCCAGCCCAATTCTTTCCAATTCACATATTATAATTTTACACAAATTATAGATATTTTTAATAATTTTATCAAGGTCCGTACAGTCGATTTCCAACAACGGCCATCGAACTGCACTTACAGCGACCTTTTTCGAATTTGATTTGGACATAATTCCAAATCCAACCGTTAGATTTCAAATTTCTAATTTTCATTGGAAAGCTCTTTTTGATACGAACCCAACGGTTCCGGTTTTAGGAGAATCCGACGGTCGGATCTCCCGCAACGTCCGTTTGAAATAAATGGTCGAAATTCACGAACTGCCGCGGCGCGGCGCGTTCTATTCAGGCCATTATATTATATATATAATATATATAATATATATTTCGTCGATTTCTATTTAAAACGAATTTTATAAATCGTTTTAAATTTGTTTCTAAAACAATTCAACTTCTACATTCAATTTCAAATCGATTTGATTTCAATTCAATTCGAATTCATTTCTATTCAATTCAAATTTTAATTCAATTTGAATTCATTTCAATTCACTTTCAATTCAATTTGAATTCGTTTTCAATTCAATTCATTTCGAAATCGTTTTCAATTCAATTCATTTCTATTCAATTCAAATTCACATTCTATTCAATTCGAATCGAATTCATTTTCTATTCGATTCGAATTCATTTCAAATTGATTCAATAAAATTTCCATTTGAATTTTAATCTAATTCAATTTGAATTTCCTTTCAAAATATTAAATTTTGAAATCACTTTTCAATATTCATTATAAAACGAATAAAATCGATATAAACATCGTTCGCGTCAAAATAACGCATCTCTAATCAACACGGCTTTATATTTCAATAATTCGTTATTCTATTCAACAAATGAATATTTGTTCTATTCAACACATGAATCTATATCTCTTTCAACACACGACTAATCTCAACACATGAGTACTGTCGACACCTCACTATTTTTGTTATGTGAAATATTTTATAAAACTATGGTATCTATCGTTTGATTTTCAATTAGACTTCTACTGGGAAGTAGTTCTAATTTTAAATGTGATAAAGATGTAAATTTTATTATATAAAATATTTCACCCAACACATGAACATCGTCAACACATGACTATTTTTATATTCAACACATGAATTTTCTTTTATAATATTCATTATTTTCCCGATTGGAATGAGGCCCAATCAATCACCATATAATGTTAATTATATGGATTCCATACAACACATGTATATAATAGCTTTGAAAAATAATCAATCATCAACCAAAGTGCACTACACTGTATAAGCATCAAATATAGATATCTGACGCTTATAACAGCCTGTCAATCAATCGATCGACATATTTAATCAATCAGGATGAGTGAACTTCAAATTTCATCCCAACACCCGTGTGGGGTTTCAAATCAACAAACATGCATTTTTGTTTGTGCAGTTGGGCGATGTGTAAAATTTATCAACCCAATCAATATCAGTCAAATCAGTGTAAATAAACAAATCGGCCGATTTGTTTATAAATATTTATTTATTCACTTTCACGTTAAAAATTATATTTTTAACGTCAAAAATATTTATTTCAACACTTGAATTTCTATTCAGTTCATTTACACAATAAAAATGATATTTTTATTTTTCTAACATATTTTAGAAAATTTCGGCGGCATAACGGCACGATACTAGAAACGGGACGAGGCCTAGCCTTATCCCCGGTCTAGTGAAGGCCCACGCCATTCACACATCAATCAAAATCAATTCATTTCACCAACAACTCAAATTTCAATCAAATAATTTAACCAACTACTCAACCAAACAATTTAACAAACAAGCCATCCATGGTCTGTGGATGACGGGTGTCGGGTGCTACTAAGCACCGTCTACATCCTAGTATATATATATAACTAGAAAAATTAAATTGAAAGGTGAGAAATTCTCACAAATAGCCATCCTAGCTCCACGGCACTTCTTTTGCAGGAAATCTTCATCGCTATCACATCTTCGTCATCTTCGTTGCCCGTAGCCACTACATATATTAAAATCACACATTTTTATATTTCGATGTCTTTAAAATAAAAATCACATTTTTATTTATTCACTTTCAATTTAAAAATCATATTTTTATAATCACTTCATATATTTAAAAATCGAATTTTTACTACGCTATTCAATATATAAAAATCGAATTTTTACTTCGCTATTCAATATATAAAAATCAAGTTTTTACTTCGCTATTCAATATATAAAAATCATATTTTTAAATTCTCTATCCTATAAAGATTATATTTTTAATACTTTAAAAATATAAAAAACATATTTTTAATATTTCTATATAGTAAAGACTATATTTTTAATACTTTAAAAATATAAAAACTATATTTTTATCACTTAAAAATCCTATCTTTTCTCTTTTTTAAAAAATACGATCTTTATTTTTTTCAAGTTCAAATCTTTTTCTATTAAAAGATCAAGCCTTTTTCTATTAAAAGATTAAACCTTTTAAAATAAAATCAGTTTTCTTTATTTCTTAAAAAAATCAGTTTTTATATTTTCCTTTAAAATCAGTTTTTAAATTACCTTTAAAATCAGTTTTTAAATTACCTTTAAAATCAGTTTTTAAATTACCTTTAAAATCAAAACAGTATTTAATCTTTTTTTTTTTCAGTTTATATAAATCAAAATAAAATAAATAAAAAGAAAAAAAAGGACTTACATGGGGGGTTTGGGCGTTCGCTGTGGGCTTCAAGAGGAGGGAGAAGCGGCGCAGAAGAGGGGGGGGTTGATCGGAGGCCGGCGGTGGGTCGTGGTGGCTGCGGTTGTGAGCAGGTGGAGGGGGGCTCGGTTGCGTCGGTGGATGGGGGGAGGGGGTCTCGCGTCGGTGTCGAGGAAGGCAAGGGGGAGGAGGAAGGGAAGCGGTGGCGGCGGCACACCTGGGGGGGGGGGAGTCGGTGGCGGCTGCGACGTGGGGGGCGACGGGGTTTCGGGGGTTTCCCTTTTTTTTTTCGATCTGAAATAATGAAGGGGGGGGTTATGTAAATATATATATAATAATTATATTATTATTTTTTCCTTTAAAACCCTAATGTTGACTTTTCGTTTCAACTCAGATTTGAACCCGCCGACTGTCGCCCATAGCATTTCACCCCCATTCCGAACACAATGGGATATGTTTCGTAGTTTGATTTGATCGTTTGAATCAGTTTCCGTTGAATTTACATTTAAATCACTATATTGAATTTAAACGCGCATTTCAAATTACCGGGGTCACATACTAACTCTAAAAATTCTCGAAAAATATTTTCTAGCTTCGTATTGACGATACGGTCCTAACAAAACTAGTTTCGTCGAATTCTGAGACCGTTGGAAAAATGGCCAATTTCCAGTCGATTAAAATCAACTGAAATGGTCAAAACACGTTTTCCTTTACCACGCTCACATATTGATTCGAAAAATTATGAAATTTGAAATCTAGCAATAACTTTACACTGCGGATCCAACAAAAGTGGTTTCGTCGAAATCCGAGGTCGTTTGCAAAATGTCCATTTTTAAGGGCCTGAGTTCCATAGCGACTATTCAGAATTTTCAACTGGACATATCTTATCATTTATAAAGTGAAATCTCAGTTTGTTAACTTCGTTGGAAAGATATCGTCAATTAGATCCTAATGATTTTGGTTTCACTAAAATCCGGATTGTTTTGCTCCCGGTACATTCAATTGAAGTTTGAAATCGAATTATCGAACTACCGCGCCATTTTCCATTCTATTATAATTATATATAATTATTTATATTCTAACGACGACGCGTATAAATATATACGTTCGAATTATATTCAAAATAAATTTCTCGTCGATATTATTTAAAATAATCCATTTTAAATGTTCTAAATTCGCCAAAATTGTCAAAATAAAAATTTCAAACTGGCTCGCATTTTACGGGTTGTTACAATCTCCCCCACTTAAAACTTTTCGTCCCCGAAAAGGAACAAAGTCGAAAGTGGTTTGATTATTCAACTCTATGTTCGATCTGGCTTGCATTCTCCAACTCTTCAGTTTCTGAGAATTTCCAAAAATTTCAAAATTTTGGCTAACACCCTAAATTTTCGAAAAATTTCGCCATAACCTCCCCTGCACCGGGAGCATCGGGGAATTTCAAATAGCTTCCCCGGTCCTTCAGATCTCAAAAAGAAAAAGAAAAAGCCAAGCGGCTAGCCAATAGGCTCACAAAATCATCATCACCCAAACAAAACAGGAAATTATGTAGTAAACATGTACCTATTTGTCGGGCAAACAAATTTTATTCTTCGGCTCTAGCCTCCTTGCTATGACCTGTTCAATGTAAGAATATGTATATGCAAGCAAATGCGACCAATTTTCAATATAGTTCAATATTCGATACAATTAGGCATAATGGTTCAAAATTATTAAACAAATAAACAAACAACACAAACATCAATCAATTAGTGAATTAACATTTCAAATTCATAATTTTGATATATATACAGAAAATCTTGTTTTTGATGCCAATTCACAACAACGTGTTCTAACTATATAAGTTTTGGTTCTCACACCAGCCTAATGGAAATATATAGAAGTCACACCTTCGAAATACGAACATAAATACTGATGATGTGGCCACATCACCATAATTATCCCCGGGTGTCTAGAATGTGATTCTATATCTATCCAGTATATTAAAACTTCGACTATACGTTCATGACGCGTATACGCGAAATCTATATATACTCGATTGTCCATATTCAAAATAAATAAATATTCAAATACGTATAAAACGATTTAAATTTTAAAACAAAATTGTTTTCATTTGAAAAATATACTCTTCACACTCGTTCTAGGATACTACTGATCCTATCTCTAACGAGTCATTCTAATTGGATATTACTAATCCAATATCTGACGAATTCTTTCGTATGGTTCTAATGTGTCTTGTTCTCGAGCTCTGTAAACCAAAGCTCCGATACCAACTGAAAGAACACGTAACTTCCCCGCGAAGGAAAGCGCGGATACTTTGAGAACAAGCCACAAAGAACGCAGACGGAAGAACATTTCATTGTTATTACAACAATTCCATCAGATACAAGAATATACAGAGTATAAATGAATAAATTATATTCGATAAATATCAGAGATTACAACAAATTACATAGCAGCGGAAAAATATACAAAACACAACTGAAAGTGATACACGGATACAGAGCTTTCCGAGCATCGTTCCAGCTGTAAATCAGGACCCTGTGGATATAAATCTGCAAAACCAAAACTACTAGCTGCCCGTGTGGAAAATAGGGGCACCCAGAGTTTAGGTTAAAACAATAAACTCCAGGTCAGTCATGTGACTGGTGTGAGAACTAAAACAGTTATTAATATTGGTTTTAAAGTTAGGTAAATCAAGGGACCACGCCGTATAACACGGAACGGGTTTCCTCCCAAGAATACCAGTGCACAGAACAAACAGCGCAATGCTAAATAAAGAAAAATGAAGCTGTTATAAGACCCAGGTCCCATCACACAATGCAACGCAAGCCGGAGGATAGGGTTTTCCCTTATAACAGCCAAAGCATGCTTGATACGTTTAAATCACATTATTTGATACTATTATAGGTGTATAGTGTCAAAACAATTTCAAATCATAAATATCAATCATAGGCGGCATGGGTACCATCTATCATGTCGCCATACTAGTTCTACAATTAAAACCGCAATATCACGTATTGGAAATTGGATTCCGTCATGAGCCGAGGCAAGGGGCAAGCTCCTCTCTGCGTTCGAGACACTCTAGCAATGCCTCAGGACCCCACTCTGATCCTTTGGAACCTCCAAGGTCGGTCCTCTCTTACTTTTGAGGATTAATTATTCCTGAACACACGTTTCCCGGTCCTTACAGACCTATATCCGAGGCGCCTCATATCCAACAACCACACAGGTGAAAAGTATATAAATGTCAGGGCTGGTAGGTCACTGACACCACCCTAGCTAGAAAGAAACGTCATGCACTCCTTGGGTCCGTCTCCCGTTTTTGACTCATACCGAGGTGTGAGGCTCGTGAATTCACGTTATACACAAAGCTACGCCACACAGGCCGTGCTTTGATCATCAACCACAAGACTTTGCTTTTCAACAAAAGCCCTGATCAATTGCCACTTACGCATGCCACATTGACAATTCACTCCATGCGACTGATGTCCATCGATATACAACCTCTGAGCTCGTACGTCTCAAAGAAGGGCGTTAAGCAAGAGAATAAATTCTCCGCCGCCAAACAGATGTATATTTAATAGAAATCAATCAACACAGAATAAAATCCAATGTCAGACACACAATCCATTTACAAGTTCGTTCTGGGTCTGAACGAAACCGGAGGCACTTTCCTCGCATATCCATCCATCTCCAAGTACGTCTGGAAGATCACCAACTGATTCCCTCATCCTGGGTGTACAGCCCAATCAAGATCATCAGTAATCACCCAAACGATGTGAAGACTTCCGGTCTTCAACCACCGTCTTCATCTTCGACATCTCGTCGAATCGGTTATTCAGAATGGGTATAACCCGGCCTTTCTGAATAACCCACGTATATAATTAACAAATGTTACACAAACACAATGAACGCCTCATTCCAATTCAGAATATTCTTTTATTCACAAAATCACATTCTTAGGGAAATGTTCCCATTAATCTTATCAAAGATAAATTCTTCTAAATTTATTCTTTAATCTTCCTTTGGATATCATCTCAAACTAGTCGGGATTAACGAACCACACCGAAGTAATTATTTATTTTATTTCCCAATCCCAACCTATATATCCCATGGAGCAAAACTGGTGATACTCCATATCTAACACCACGGTGTTATCGGTAAAATTTATTACCATTTCACGTTCAAATCTAATTAAAGATTTAACTATCGCTTTGGAGCAAAACTGGTGATACTCCACTCTCGATCACCTTTCAAATTTGATAATTTAAATTATCAATTCACATTTTTAATCTAATTAAAGATTCATTAAAACTCCACTTAGTTTTCATCCACTCAAAAATCAATATTCTGCCTTTAACTGGGTTAAAGAACCAATGTCATCAAAAACACGATTCACGACAAACCAAATCACATTTGATATTAAATACAAGGCTCTGAATAGAAAATATATCGGCTTATATTCAATATCAAATTCTGAAACTAACAAATATCGTATTGGAAATAACGATATAAAATATATCTTTCAAATTCCCATAACAATATCTGTATAGTCACGAAATCCAACATCGAAATATTCCGAAGATAATTTCGATTCAACTCCAGTCCAATTCACGTATTGGAAATATCGATTATCTTCAAAATCACTTTCAAATTCAATTTATTTATTTCAAAAATAAATTGATTTTAATTCTAGTTCAAAACTAGTTCATTTCGATAGAAATCTATTTTTACCTATTCAAATGTGGAATTTTCCAGCCCAATTCTTTCCAATTCACATATTATAATTTTACACAAATTATAGATATTTTTAATAATTTTATCAAGGTCCGTACAGTCGATTTCCAACAACGGCCATCGAACTGCACTTACAGCGACCTTTTTCGAATTTGATTTGGACATAATTCCAAATCCAACCGTTAGATTTCAAATTTCTAATTTTCATTGGAAAGCTCTTTTTGATACGAACCCAACGGTTCCGGTTTTAGGAGAATCCGACGGTCGGATCTCCCGCAACGTCCGTTTGAAATAAATGGTCGAAATTCACGAACTACCGCGGCGCGGCGCGTTCTATTCAGGCCATTATATTATATATATAATATATATTTCGTCGATTTCTATTTAAAACGAATTTTATAAATCGTTTTAAATTTGTTTCTAAAACAATTCAACTTCTACATTCAATTTCAAATCGATTTGATTTCAATTCAATTCGAATTCATTTCTATTCAATTCAAATTTTAATTCAATTTGAATTCATTTCAATTCACTTTCAATTCAATTTGAATTCGTTTTCAATTCAATTCATTTCGAAATCGTTTTCAATTCAATTCATTTCTATTCAATTCAAATTCACTTTCTATTCAATTCGAATCGAATTCATTTTCTATTCGATTCGAATTCATTTCAAATTGATTCAATAAATTTTCCATTTGAATTTTAATCTAATTCAATTTGAATTTCCTTTCAAAATATTAAATTTTGAAATCACTTTTCAATATTCATTATAAAACGAATAAAATCGATATAAACATCGTTCGCGTCAAAATAACGCATCTCTAATCAACACGGCTTTATATTTCAATAATTCGTTATTCTATTCAACAAATGAATATTTGTTCTATTCAACACATGAATCTATATCTCTTTCAACACACGACTAATCTCAACACATGAGTACTGTCGACACCTCACTATTTTTGTTATGTGAAATATTTTATAAAACTATGGTATCTATCGTTTGATTTTCAATTAGACTTCTACTGGGAAGTAGTTCTAATTTTAAATGTGATAAAGATGTAAATTTTATTATATAAAATATTTCACCCAACACATGAACATCGTCAACACATGACTATTTTTATATTCAACACATGAATTTTCTTTTATAATATTCATTATTTTCCCGATTGGAATGAGGCCCAATCAATCACCATATAATGTTAATTATATGGATTCCATACAACACATGTATATAATAGCTTTGAAAAATAATCAATCATCAACCAAAGTGCACTACACTGTATAAGCATCAAATATAGATATCTGACGCTTATAACAGCCTGTCAATCAATCGATCGACATATTTAATCAATCAGGATGAGTGAACTTCAAATTTCATCCCAACACCCGTATGGGGTTTCAAATCAACAAACATGCATTTTTGTTTGTGCAGTTGGGCGATGTGTAAAATTTATCAACCCAATCAATATCAGTCAAATCAGTGTAAATAAACAAATCGGCCGATTTGTTTATAAATATTTATTTATTCACTTTCACGTTAAAAATTATATTTTTAACGTCAAAAATATTTATTTCAACACTTGAATTTCTATTCAGTTCATTTACACAATAAAAATGATATTTTTATTTTTCTAACATATTTTAGAAAATTTCGGCGGCATAACGGCACGATACTAGAAACGGGACGAGGCCTAGCCTTATCCCCGGTCTAGTGAAGGCCCACGCCATTCACACATCAATCAAAATCAATTCATTTCACCAAACAACTCAAATTTCAATCAAATAATTTAACCAACTACTCAACCAAACAATTTAACAAACAAGCCATCCATGGTCTGTGGATGACGGGTGTCGGGTGCTACTAAGCACCGTCTACATCCTAGTATATATATATAACTAGAAAAATTAAATTGAAAGGTGAGAAATTCTCACAAATAGCCATCCTAGCTCCACGGCACTTCTTTTGCAGGAAATCTTCATCGCTATCACATCTTCGTCATCTTCGTTGCCCGTAGCCACTACATATATTAAAATCACACATTTTTATATTTCGATGTCTTTAAAATAAAAATCACATTTTTATTTATTCACTTTCAATTTAAAAAATCATATTTTTATAATCACTTCATATATTTAAAAATCGAATTTTTACTACGCTATTCAATATATAAAAATCGAATTTTTACTTCGCTATTCAATATATAAAAATCAAGTTTTTACTTCGCTATTCAATATATAAAAATCATATTTTTAAATTCTCTATCCTATAAAGATTATATTTTTAATACTTTAAAAATATAAAAATCATGTAACGGCCCAAGAATTTTAGCGTTAGAAAACAAAATTTTTACGTCTTAAATATAATTTAAATTAAGATTTGATGTTGAAATAAATATTTATACACAGGTTCCGACAATAGAATATGGACTAAAATCATTATTGAACATATTTGGATAAACTTATAATGAAAATTCCTTTTGTAAATTTAATCCTATATGAATGTTTTGTTTAAAGAAACATTATCAACAAATTTGAAGTGCTTGAGTTTAACGTTAAAGCTAAAATAGAACTTTGAAAGAAAATTTTATTCTAAGACATAATGAAGATATTATTTGTCGTCGGTAATTGGATTTAAGAAAATTTATTTATCTGACTTTGAAACATTAGCAGTAAAGGACGGCGAATAATTTGAAATACGGTTGATAAAAAAAAAATTGAAAAAATAATAATAATAATTCGTGTATTTTGCGTTAACATTCAAATTTAATTTATGACTAGTAGCGGTTGAATTATAATGTGTTTGAAACACGTAAACAACGTTGTACACCGCTCACAATAAAAGTTGGTTCAACCGTGCTTTTTGTTCAGCCTACCGTTCAAAATTAAAAATAATAGTGTGCTGGAATGTTTTGACACTTGTTGTTGCCTTGCTGTTGGTTTTAACACTTGTTGATTTCTAAATAATAATTGGCTACACGTGTTCATGGACTTCTGAAGATAACCCCACACGTTTGGCCCTTATACCCATCGCACCATGTCTTTTCCTTTTAAGTGTCAATCCATTCCCATTCATTTTATTGAGACCGTAATAAATTTTCTCCTCAGCCAAATAAAAGAATTCCCAAATCAAATAAATCCATGGCCACTGTAATTTGCTCCACCGCTACCAAAATCGCCACTGCACTTGTCCTCCGCCGCCGCGGCTTCAACCGACATCACCATTTCTCATGTTCGATTTCCCCTTACCACCGTAATGCCCTCCTTCGAATCAGTCACCGCTCTTCCTCACCAGACTTCGCTCTGCCTTCTACCGACCTGCGTCAACTTGGAAGGATGTACCACCCATCGAACCCTGTGAACTCCGCTTCCCTTTGAAACTGCAGTGCTGGGAGCTGCTGTTGTCCTCCTCGTTGCTCCATCAAAGTCGAGCTCGTGGACCAGCCTTGGTTGCCACCTGCAGCAGTTTGTCACCGCTGAACTGCTCCTCCGCCGTCAGCTACCGCGACCAAATGTAAGTGTAACTTACGATTATACTTATTCCAAGTTGTTGCTTTGGAATCCACTAATATAGTTGTTTGGGTTTCCCTTTGATTGTCGTTGATTGTGTTGGTGATTGTGCTGATTTTGGTGCTCGCTGCATTTCATATCACGCTCTGTTCCCTTGTGCCATTCTTATGTTGCACCTGCCATTGGGGTCCTCTGTTTTGTAGTTATCACTAATTTTGTTCATTTTTTAAATGTATACAGTACCTTGTTCTTGTTTGATAGAAACCGATACCAAGTTACAACCGTTTTTCTTTCCTAGTAAGAACCGAAATCTTACACCTGATAGCCTGTTAAAGAACCATTTCCCTGTTTTATAAGAAGAACCCTTTTCCCGCTGCATGACAAGTTAAACCCTATTACATACCAAATTTCATATACATGGGATGCATGCACTGAAATAGTCTATTAATAGGTTAGGAGCAGCTTGAGTTTCATAATTTATTTTGGGACCACCTTGCATTATCACGTTTGCACATTGCCTTTGATTTAGTGGTATTGTTGTATGCATTTTGATTTGTTGCATGTTGAGTTTTGACCTATGCATGCATTCCCATGTCACGTTGCATTCACATGTACTCACTGGTTCACTCGGTCTTATGCTACTAGAGGCATATATACATATAGGCTATCATGTTTTAAAAGTGAAACATGTTGCTAGTTCTCGCACATAAAGGCTCATCCTGTTGCATGCATAACATGAGCTGTTAAAACCACATCCTTGCATTTTATAAAAAGAAAATTTTGCATACTTGTCAAAACATAATCTTTAGGTAAACATAGTAGGTTATCTTGTTTTAAGAACCATTTTGCATGTTTAAGATTTGTACATTCGCAGTAGGGTCTCACTTTGAATATATTCAACTTGGTTGGGCACTACACCACTGTAAATGTTTTGACTTGTTACTAATACATTTGTCTACGTTTATTTCCTTGCCTTAAGCTCGCTTCAAGTTGCTTGGAATGTATTTGACAGTTCTCAAACCTTAATGCATTGCATAGTTAGTTTGGGTACCTCTTAATGTAGTTGGAGCATTTTTCTTACGTATGTATATTTGCATGTTGGATTTGGGGATTAAAAGCAATCACATATATATGTATTAATTACTGTATAGATTGAAGGGTTTGGAACACTATCCCATTTAGTTCTTAAACAGGGAATTATTTGAATCTTTAGTAGGCTTGGAAACTTACACTGCTTCCCATATAAATGAGTACTACACTTTGAGTTTGGCACATTTGGCCATATCACTTTTGTTGTTTCACACATATATTTGAATGTTGGTTTTGGGTTTAAAATCAACTATATATTTTTACTGCATTCCCCTGTAGTACTTATGGAGACTACTAGCCTACATACCTTGGCACATTTATGTTAGAACCTGTTCATGTCAATAGATTGGTTAGTTTAGGTTATAGAAAAAGTTCTAGCACGGTTCCAGTCGTCTCCGTTTTGTTCGGTTTATACATATGAAGTTACCATGCTATGTCTATTTTGGCAGTTAGGATACCTCATTGACAATAATATAAACTAGCACTACAATAACGGAATTCATACGTCCTAAACGCTAGAAGTTATTAGAAGAATTTCTATTGTCATGCATGCTTTGTTCTGGTTGACATTATGCTGTAATACTTGCCAATATGATTATTCCTTTCTAAAACATGTAGTATATGCCACCTACGTAACATGCATTAGTTTTATTTTGGATCCATGCAATTATCCCAGAAGAATATATATATGGCATACTTTTGGAACCGCCTGTACTGTGTATTTGGAACAAATGTTCCACTTAACCTTGCCTTCCATGTAGCTGTATTATAATGCGCATACCCACTTGTTTTCAGTTGCATGCATGTAATCGATTCACTTTATTTATTTGACAGTTCATGGGTTATACTCAAATAATTATATATTCGTTGGGATTAAACTGGTTATCCTTTGTGTTTATCGAAGTGCGCTAACTTGAAATAAGTTTAATCCTGACTCGGGTGTTTTGTGTATTTTGCATGGGACACTCGGGTCAGGCCCTAAGTGTTCCAGGTTTAGAAATATCAGCTGGAAAAACGGGAAAGGATGTGAAGACATGGAGACGCATGCGCGCGCTAAGCTCAAAAAAATAAAAGAGTAAATTTTGGTTCATTAACATTTATGTATAAAAATTATATTATCTTCGGCTGTACAAATTTGTAAAACTCTGATATTTATATGAAATTTTAGTCCGCTGCAAGTATTGTGCTCTATGATTCTGTATCAATTCTGTTTAAACTGTGTAAGCCAAAAACAATCTGACGTTTTGAACGGTTCGAGTTGGTTTAATTACCGACTTGAGGCGGGCAAAAAGCCAGGTCGTTACAGTTGGTATCAGAGCTTTGGTTCATACAAAGCTTGGCTTATTCGGTTTAAAAAAAAAAAAAACACTCATTACAGATAAGGTAGAAATACCTTAGGATGAGCGGAATTGATGCTAGAATCAGCGGAATTTGGAAATAAATTATTTTTCAAAGAGATTTTGAAATAGAATATTTTGAAGAAGATTTGAAAATAAAATATTTCGAAAATAGTATTTTCGAAAACAAAATTTTGGCAGTAAAGATTTTGAAATCGATCGTCGAGTGTTCGAAATTTTCAAAGAAAATAAAAGTGAAAAATAAACCGATTTTACAAGTATTTTGATATCTTTCAATTATTTTGAAGAGAAGAGAAAGAAAAAAAATAGATTTCAAGACTAAAATGAAAATTTCATAATAATTGAAATAATAGTTTTCAAAACTTATATGCGAACGATGATGATTAATTTGAGAACTGTTATTTGAAAGAGGTTTTACAAAAGAGAAATCAAGATGAATACCAAGTACGAGTTTCGAGAAGTACATTAAAAATCCGGTAAAGTTGAAATTGGGCGAAGCGGAACTTGATGACACTCGATAAAGGAACGGTCGACGAAACGTAAGCTGAATCGGTACTGAATTTGACTCGGATCAAATTTAAATTAATATTGTTTTCATTATAACTAAAATTTTACAATTATTTTTCCTCTTATTTAAACCACTCTTATTTTAAGCCTAGTTTACACCAAATTTTGTTTTACTATTTAAATCTATTTTATACCAAACTATCTATTTTTCCACTTTACTATTTTATTTAAACTATTTTCCTAAATCATTTGTGTTTAACCTATACCATAAAAATATTTTCTCTTACAAACTTATTATTCTACTTATTACTTTCTTACTATTTGATAAAGATCCGAGCAAGTTTAGTCCAAACGGTTGAGTGTGAATATAACTGATGACAGTCATGACAAGTAATCCAAATCAAATTGAAAGTTTGGAAAAATTGATTTGCAAATATGAATCTGGAAATTGAGAGAATATTTGGATTGTAAACTGTAATGATATCGAATAGCGGATCGATTTATAAGTCAAAATAAATTTTGAGTTGTGATAAAAGTTTCAAGAAAATTAAGATTGAAGTAAGAAACTTAAATAGGGATCAAGATACAAGTTTCGAACTTATGAATATAAGGAAGCGGTTAACTTGAGAATTATTGTATGTTGATATGCGATGAATCCTATCCAAGGAAAATATATATGAAATGTAAATTGGAAATGTTAGGATATTTGATATGAAGATTTTTCGAAGCATATATAGGGACGAATTATATAAGAATGTCAGTAGTTCGAAAATTATAGATTTGAAAGATAATCAATGTATAGTTAAAACAGTTGCGAGTATTTTTTTGACGTCAAGGTCGGACGATCAAGTATATAAGGATTTTGCATATACGCCTGGCTAGCGTATATCCAAAGTCCAATATATACTAAATGGATATAGAATCACACTATAGTCGCTTGGGGATGATTCTGGTGATTGATGCATCATCATCAGTTTATTTTTGAGTTTCGAAAGTGGGATGACTATATATTTCTGATTGAGATGTCGATGAATACTTAACGCTATTTAGATAAGCAATTGGAAGGGTTTTGCGACGTTCCCATAGTTGTAAAATATAAATTGGTTTTGCAATTGACTTTCGAAGTATCGACGGTATTATGTTATGAAATGGGATATGCAAAAATGAATTTAAAAGGGTTGGAATGTTAAGGAAATTTAATGTAAGGTGGTTAAGTTAAACACATACTTAACTTGAAGCTATACGAAAATTTGAGCAACGGGGTTAATACGATAAAATGAGTGAAACGGAGTAAAAAAATCAATTGAATTGTATGTTTTTTTTTTGTTAAAAGAAACTGACAAGAACGAGTAAGTTGAATGAAAATTTCTCAATAAGTATTCACTTGAGATACAAAGGAAGAAAATGAACTTTGAAGTAAAATTTACTTAAGAATAAGAAATCAAGTATCCCATGATTGAATTGCTAATATTTGTATCCTTGTGTGCATTTGACCTTCCTATTGTGGCCTCGATTAAGCTCATCATTTGGATTTGAACTGTTGTTCTTGTACCCTGCACCTTATGAATTTGGCAAAATGTTCTGCTTCGAACCGTCATACCTTGTGATATTCATTTGATAGTGAACTTCTATTAGTATATCTCCTCTTGAGTACATGGAATTTTGGCTTGATCCATGTTATCACTTCATGCCATGTGAAACTGGGCTTGAATTCAAACTAGATAACTTTAATTTGTCCAAGGTATTATGTAATGGAACCCCAATAAATGAGTCCTTCATCGTAATTGAAAGTTTTGGAAAATAGATCCAACTTATGCAAGAAAAATTGGATTTTTGAAATATAATATTTGAGGATTTAGTTTCGGAAATTGGAAACTGATGTTACGGAATGTTTCATCAATACTAGTTGAATATACGCATAATTAGAGTGCATAGCGAAAGCGCGATGATATTTTGAATAAAATGTTACGAGAGATTTTTTCCAATGGCAGGAAAATGTGAACTTTTCAAACAAGATGTGATATTTGAAATAAGAATGAATATAAGTCCAATATGGAGATGTAAAGGATTTTGAAACAAGATATGCTGGAATTAATTTGCAAAGTATTGAAAGAAATTGCTTTCCATATTAATTTGGATATGATGAATAGTTTATAAATCGATTTATGAACTAAGAAAAATTTCGACGACTTGAATCCCGATATTTGAAAATGCTTGAAAGACAACAATATTATGATGTAAAAGTATTTGCGAATTATTGTTGCGAAATGATTTATGACTTCGGGATATGAAATGATTTGATATATTTTCATGGATTCGAGTAACCCGCGACTAAAAGAAGGGTGTATGATTTCGGATGAGCAACCTAGGCATATACGGTGTCCGCGTCTGGATGAAAAACCGTGAGATATATGTGCTCCGCGATTTTTGTACTTGGAGGTCCGCGTCTGGACGAAAGCCGTGATGTACACTTCGCTTGAGATCCTTCAGTGATGATATTTACGGATGAGCAACCTAGGCATATACGGTGTCCGCATCTGGATGAAAAACCGTGAGATATATGTGCTCCGCGATTTTGTACTTGGGGGTCCGTGTCTGGACGAAAACCGTGATGTACACTTCGCTTGAGAACCCTTGACGATGGTCTTCTTTAGGTGTCCAGAGCAGCCTTATTTATCGATATTATTGCGTACGTTAGGCGATCCCTATGCCTTGTCATGGGGAAACTTCTCGAGGGAATGAAACAGAATTTTTTTTTTATTATTATTATTTACTGGGAGTCGAAACAAGTATATTTAGAACTTGTATGTTTTAGCCACGCGCCTAATTAACGCATGTCTAAAGTATGCAAGAACGACGATGGACTTGTTAGGGTTCGAGTATCAAGTGTTTATCATATATGTTTAACAAGCGATTTTGATTTGGAAATCCTGAAGTGAAGTATGATTCTTTATATGGAAAATATATATATATATAGTATTTCTATGATTTGAAATGAAAATGAGATTCTAAGTTCGAAGAAATCGTTTTGGGACTTTAAAATGTTTTGAAATTTAGCAAATTTTCTTATTTAAATCTCAATGCAATAATTTAAGTTTTGTGTAAATAAAGGATTGATATAAAAGCTTTACAAATTTAAGTATATAAAATGTTGTGATTAGAACTCTTATGAAATATTTAATAAACTTTCAAACTTACCAGAAATGATAAGTGTTTGTCCACTAAATTTTTTATAAGGAAGGTTTGTTTTACTTAAGATTAAATTTACAACTCTCCTTTTCGAGGACGAAAAGATTTAAGTGGGGGAGATTGTAACGGCCCAAGAATTTTAGCGTTAGAAAACAAAATTTTTACGTCTTAAATATAATTTAAATTAAGATTTGATGTTGAAATAAATATTTATACACAGGTTCCGACAATAGAATATGGACTAAAATCATTATTGAACATATTTGGATAAACTTATAATGAAAATTCCTTTTGTAAATTTAATCCTATATGAATGTTTTGTTTAAAGAAACATTATCAACAAATTTGAAGTGCTTGAGTTTAACGTTAAAGCTAAAATAGAACTTTGAAAGAAAAATTTATTCTAAGACATAATGAAGATATTATTTGTCGTCGGTAATTGGATTTAAGAAAATTTATTTATCTGACTTTGAAACATTAGCAGTAAAGGACGGCGAATAATTTGAAATACGGTTGATAAAAAAAAATTTGAAAAAATAATAATAATAATTCGTGTATTTTGCGTTAACATTCAAATTTAATTTATGACTAGTAGCGGTTGAATTATAATGTGTTTGAAACACGAAAACAACGTTGTACACCGCTCACAATAAAAGTTGGTTCAACCGTGCTTTTTGTTCAGCCTACCGTTCAAAATTAAAAATAATAGTGTGCTGGAATGTTTTGACACTTGTTGTTGCCTTGCTATTGGTTTTAACACTTGTTGATTTCTAAATAATAATTGGCTACACGTGTTCATGGACTTCTGAAGATAACCCCACACGTTTAGCCCTTATACCCATCGCACCATGTCTTTTCCTTTTAAGTGTCAATCCATTCCCATTCATTTTATTGAGACCGTAATAAATTTTCTCCTCAGCCAAATAAAAGAATTCCCAAATCAAATAAATCCATGGCCACTGTAATTTGCTCCACCGCTACCAAAATCGCCACTGCACTTGTCCTCCGCCGCCGCGGCTTCAACCGACATCACCATTTCTCATGTTCGATTTCCCCTTACCACCGTAATGCCCTCCTTCGAATCAGTCACCGCTCTTCCTCACCAGACTTCGCTCCGCCTTCTACCGACCTGCGTCAACTTGGAAGGATGTACCACCCATCGAACCCTGTGAACTCCGCTTCCCTTTGAAACTGCAGTGCTGGGAGCTGCTGTTGTCCTCCTCGTTGCTCCATCAAAGTCGAGCTCGTGGACCAGCCTTGGTTGCCACCTGCAGCAGTTTGTCACCGCTGAACTGCTCCTCCGCCGTCAGCTACCGCGACCAAATGTAAGTGTAACTTACGATTATACTTATTCCAAGTTGTTGCTTTGGAATCCACTAATATAGTTGTTTGGGTTTCCCTTTGATTGTCGTTGATTGTGTTGGTGATTGTGCTGATTTTGGTGCTCGCTGCATTTCATATCACGCTCTGTTCCCTTGTGCCATTCTTATGTTGCACCTGCCATTGGGGTCCTCTGTTTTGTAGTTATCACTAATTTTGTTCATTTTTTAAATGTATACAGTACCTTGTTCTTGTTTGATAGAAACCGATACCAAGTTACAACCGTTTTTCTTTCCTAGTAAGAACCGAAATCTTACACCTGATAGCCTGTTAAAGAACCATTTCCCTGTTTTATAAGAAGAACCCTTTTCCCGCTGCATGACAAGTTAAACCCTATTACATACCAAATTTCATATACATGGGATGCATGCACTGAAATAGTCTATTAATAGGTTAGGAGCAGCTTGAGTTTCATAATTTATTTTGGGACCACCTTGCATTATCACGTTTGCACATTGCCTTTGATTTAGTGGTATTGTTGTATGCATTTTGATTTGTTGCATGTTGAGTTTTGACCTATGCATGCATTCCCATGTCATGTTGCATTCACATGTACTCACTGGTTCACTCGGTCTTATGCTACTAGAGGCATATATACATACAGGCTATCATGTTTTAAAAGTGAAACATGTTGCTAGTTCTCGCACATAAAGGCTCATCCTGTTGCATGCATAACATGAGCTGTTAAAACCACATCCTTGCATTTTATAAAAAGAAAATTTTGCATACTTGTCAAAACATAATCTTTAGGTAAACATAGTAGGTTATCTTGTTTTAAGAACCATTTTGCATGTTTAAGATTTGTACATTCGCAGTAGGGTCTCACTTTGAATATATTCAACTTGGTTGGGCACTACACCACTGTAAATGTTTTGACTTGTTACTAATACATTTGTCTACGTTTATTTCCTTGCCTTAAGCTCGCTTCAAGTTGCTTGGAATGTATTTGACAGTTCTCAAACCTTAATGCATTGCATAGTTAGTTTGGGTACCTCTTAATGTAGTTGGAGCATTTTTCTTACGTATGTATATTTGCATGTTGGATTTGGGGATTAAAAGCAATCACATATATATGTATTAATTACTGTATAGATTGAAGGGTTTGGAACACTATCCCATTTAGTTCTTAAACAGGGAATTATTTGAATCTTTAGTAGGCTTGGAAACTTACACTGCTTCCCATATAAATGAGTACTACACTTTGAGTTTGGCACATTTGGCCATATCACTTTTGTTGTTTCACACATATATTTGAATGTTGGTTTTGGGTTTAAAATCAACTATATATTTTTACTGCATTCCCCTGTAGTACTTATGGAGACTACTAGCCTACATACCTTGGCACATTTATGTTAGAACCTGTTCATGTCAATAGATTGGTTAGTTTAGGTTATAGAAAAAGTTCTAGCACGGTTCCAGTCGTCTCCGTTTTGTTCGGTTTATACATATGAAGTTACCATGCTATGTCTATTTTGGCAGTTAGGATACCTCATTGACAATAATAGAAACTAGCACTACAATAACGGAATTCATACGTCCTAAACGCTAGAAGTTATTAGAAGAATTTCCATTGTCATGCATGCTTTGTTCTGGTTGACATTATGCTGTAATACTTGCCAATATGATTATTCCTTTCTAAAACATGTAGTATATGCCACCTACGTAACATGCATTAGTTTTATTTTGGATCCATGCAATTATCCCAGAAGAATATATATATGGCATACTTTTGGAACCGCCTGTACTGTGTATTTGGAACAAATGTTCCACTTAACCTTGCCTTCCATGTAGCTGTATTATAATGCGCATACCCACTTGTTTTCAGTTGCATGCATGTAATCGATTCACTTTATTTATTTGACAGTTCATGGGTTATACTCAAATAATTATATATTCGTTGGGATTAAACTGGTTATCCTTTGTGTTTATCGAAGTGCGCTAACTTGAAATAAGTTTAATCCTGACTCGGGTGTTTTGTGTATTTTGCATGGGACACTCGGGTCAGGCCCTAAGTGTTCCAGGTTTAGAAATATCAGCTGGAAAAACGGGAAAGGATGTGAAGACATGGAGACGCATGCGCGCGCTAAGCTCAAAAAAATAAAAGAGTAAATTTTGGTTCATTAACATTTATGTATAAAAATTATATTATCTTCGGCTGTACAAATTTGTAAAACTCTGATATTTATATGAAATTTTAGTCCGCTGCAAGTATTGTGCTCTATGATTCTGTATCAATTCTGTTTAAACTGTGTAAGCCAAAAACAATCTGACGTTTTGAACGGTTCGAGTTGGTTTAATTACCGACTTGAGGCGGGCAAAAAGCCAGGTCGTTACAAATCATATTTTTAATATTTCTATATAGTAAAGACTATATTTTTAATACTTTAAAAATATAAAAACTATATTTTTATCACTTAAAAATCCTATCTTTTCTCTTTTTTAAAAAATACGATCTTTATTTTTTTCAAGTTCAAATCTTTTTCTATTAAAAGTTCAAGCCTTTTTCTATTAAAAGATTAAACCTTTTAAAATAAAATCAGTTTTCTTTATTTCTTAAAAAAATCAGTTTTTATATTTTCCTTTAAAATCAGTTTTTAAATTACCTTTAAAATCAGTTTTTAAATTACCTTTAAAATCAAAACAGTATTTAATCTTTTTTTTTCAGTTTATATAAATCAAAATAAAATAAATAAAAAGAAAAAAAAGGACTTACAGGGGGGGTTTGGGCGTTCGCTGTGGGCTTCAAGAGGAGGGAGAAGCGGCGCAGAAGAGGGGGGGGGGGGTTGATCGGAGGCCGGCGGTGGGTCGTGGTGGCTGCGGTTGTGAGCAGGTGGAGGGGGGCTCGGTTGCGTCGGTGGATGGGGGAGGGGGTCTCGCGTCGGTGTCGAGGAAGGAAAGGGGGAGGAGGAAGGGAAGCGGTGGCGGCGGCACACCTGGGGGGGGGGGGGGAAGTCGGTGGCGGCTGCGACGTGGGGGGCGACGGGGTTTCGGGGGTTTCCCTTTTTTTTTTTTTCGATCTGAAATAATGAAGGGGGGGTTATGTAAATATATATATAATAATTATATTATTATTTTTTCCTTTAAAACCCTAATGTTGACTTTTCGTTTCAACTCAGATTTGAACCCGCCGACTGTCGCCCATAGCATTTCACCCCCATTCCGAACACAATGGGATATGTTTCGTAGTTTGATTTGATCGTTTGAATCAGTTTCCGTTGAATTTACATTTAAATCACTATATTGAATTTAAACGCGCATTTCAAATTACCGGGGTCACATACTAACTCTAAAAATTCTCGAAAAATATTTTCTAGCTTCGTATTGACGATACGGTCCTAACAAAACTAGTTTCGTCGAATTCTGAGACCGTTGGAAAAATGGCCAATTTCCAGTCGATTAAAATCAACTGAAATGGTCAAAACACGTTTTCCTTTACCACGCTCACATATTGATTCGAAAAATTATGAAATTTGAAATCTAGCAATAACTTTACACTGCGGATCCAACAAAAGTGGTTTCGTCGAAATCCGAGGTCGTTTGCAAAATGTCCATTTTTAAGGGCTTGAGTTCCATAGCGACTATTCAGAATTTTCAACTGGACATATCTTATCATTTATAAAGTGAAATCTCAGTTTGTTAACTTCGTTGGAAAGATATCGTCAATTAGATCCTAATGTTTTTGGTTTCACTAAAATCCGGATTGTTTTGCTCCCGGTACATTCAATTGAAGTTTGAAATCGAATTATCGAACTACCGCGCCATTTTCCATTCTATTATAATTATATATAATTATTTATATTCTAACGACGAAGCGTATAAATATATACGTTCGAATTATATTCAAAATAAATTTCTCGTCGATAATATTTAAAATAATCTATTTTAAATATTCTAAATTCGCCAAAATTGTCAAAATAAAAATTTCAAACCGGCTCGCATTTTACGGGTTGTTACAGCGGTAGAGGAGACAAGAAGAGGAGAGGGCGTCAGCTTCTAAGGAGAGCAAGGAAGTAGCAGTGATGGCCGAACTGATTTTTGCAAGAGAAGAGAGAAGAGATGGGTGCGGAAATTAGCTATTGTGAGGCGGATGGCTTGCAAATGGGTAGCGAAGTGGCGGAGGAGTAAAACTGATATTGGTGAAAAGGACAACACGGTAAAGAAAAAGGGTGTATGGATGATAAACTGTGAGGAGAAATTTTTGTGGATGGGAAAGCGGTGAACGTGAATAAGGGTGTGCGTTCTTATATAAGTCTAATTAAGGGTAGCATTGTCTTTACAACAAGGGACACTCGTCTACTATAAAATTCCTATTTGCATGCAAAGTTCCACATAAGTGAACACACGTTATTATATAAAAAAATTCCTCTCATGCATGGTTGCCAAATAAGTGTATAATTATTTATTTTATATAAATCAAATTTTCATGACACCTATATATAACAACTTTAACACATATGAAAATGTTACAGCACTTCATATGACATTTATAAAATATATTTACATAATTTAAAAATTGATTCTTATAAAATAAACCAAATTATATGTTGAACTAGTATTACTTAAGAATCAAATTTTTTTTATTTTTTTTTACAAAATAGTTAAAATAGACATTTAATGTTTATAGTAAAGTTTATCCTTGAAAATTTAATATGCAAATACATCTTGAATAAATTATAAACTAAGATTTAAATCTATACGAAATTTCACATTATAAATAATATTTTAAAATAAATCTTACTTTACAAATATATATATATCATTAGATGTTATCGTATCTGGATTACTTAACATTACCCTATGTTATTATTAAAAATAACTTTGCATTACCGAAACTATTTCAAATATACGAAATTCATAAAACCCTATATATTTAAAATAATATTACTTATCCAATATAAAAATCATCATATCTTTAAATATGGATTTTAAATACTCAAAAGATGTTTGTAAAATACTAAGTACTATAAAATAACATTTTTATACAAAAATCAAAAAAAAAATAGTACTTATGAAATCTTAAAATGTCCAAAAATATAAGTTTTAAAATAAATTTATTCAACATTAAGTTGTAACGGCCCACGAATTTTGACGTATAAAATATAATTTAAATTAAGACTTGACGCTAAAATATATACTTACATTCGGGTTTCAACTTAGAAATGGGACTTTTATTTTGCCACTTCTTCATTGTAGGCTGATGAATTTCATTTAACACCTGTCCTTGTTGAAATGCTCGTTCGCCACTTGTCTGCATCCTTCCTCTTTTGTAAACCGCGTGTCCCTTTGATCTTCGCCACTTGTTTTAACTTTGCTGGATTTTTGTGCCATCTGTTCCTTTGTTCTGAAATGTGAAAACGCGTGTCCTCGTTCATTGACCGTTCCCTTTTAAGTTCCACCGTCCCTTTTTATTTGTTTCACCAGCTGTGGGTTTTTCTTTCCTTCGTTATTTTGTTCCTCTACCAAATTAGCTTTCCCCAAAAATCTTTAATCCCTGAATCCTTTTAATGGCCTCAGCCACCACCGCCTAATAGATCTGCCTTCGCCTTATGCCATTACCCCACCACGAACGCAAGCACCAAACCGCTCCATCTTCCTCTGGCCCTCTTCTGCTTCCTCTTCTCTGTAAACCAAGTCCACCGCAGTCACCTTTTTCCACCGCGAGCTCCGCTATTTCGCCCTTCTCTAGATCGACGTCGCTCCCGCCTCCTCAAATCGAACTCGCGCTGCCATCATTAAGTCGTGCCACCACCACCGAATCGAGCTCTGCCATATCCAACTCTATCGTGCCCGCCTTCAAACCGTGAGCAAACCCTTTGCTTTTGCCTCTGGAACCATCAAACCCTTGTGCCGCCTGATCGTTGCCACTACTTCTCGGATTTCCAGTCTGGCCTTCAGCTTACTGCAGCAACGGAAGGTGCTGCTCTGCCTCCTCAAATCCGAGCCTTCACCTTCCAGTAGTCCATTGAAGCCTACAACGAGCCCGGTCTCATCGCCACCGCGTCCATCTGCTATCATCAAACCTGCTCCGTCGTCGACTACAGGTGAGTGTTAACCCACTCACGAATTTGATTAAACTCTTTTCAAGTTCGCCGCATCGTTCTCACTATGTAAAATTGTTGCTCGGCCATGCTATATTTGTTTTCCTTGTGCATGCGTGTCTCACCACTATAACAGCACTGCTATTGACACT